>CM074863.1:91420000-96220000 GCA_037501455.1 Lantana camara
TTGTCTAAGGCGACACCCTTTAAAGCTTATACCTAAGACTACAGAGTTAACTCATAAAGTGAGAAGGAACCTCAAGTCTAAGGATCAATTAATCACATCAATGACTCGTGAGATATTTCCTAATCTGGAAGTTTCCATTTCCTGAAATAGAAACTTCCTTTCCCATTTAGGAATGTTCTCACACGGGGTACCTCAGTGAACTTACTTATTAAAGTAAGCACCCTCATGTATCACGCACGTATCAACTATACACTTTGCACCTCCATGAAACAAGGTGGTCCTTCTTAAGGGCGTGATCCCACAAGCAAGCCTTAGAGGAGTCAAGTTGACACTCCCACTGTCTGTAGGACTCATCGGCTTGGAGTATTTTACTAATCATGACTTATGTGATATAGGGCTCGTTTCATGAACCATTTCACCTAAATGGTAGAGTCCTAAAGTCATCAGGAGGGGAGTTCTCATACATGCACAGCTAAAGTAAACGCATACCAAACAAGAGCATATAAAGAAGTGTTGCCTCAATTCGTTATTTTATTCAAAGATTGTCTGTGATTACAATAAGGAAAAGCACAAAGCGGATATACAATCGGCTTTCTAGGGCACTATTCCTAACAATCTCCCACTTGCCCGTCAAAGCCATTCTAAAGCTACTCTAAGCCCCATCTTCTGAAGATGACCTTGGAAAGCTTCTTGACTAAGGGGTTTAGTAAGTGGATCTGCCACGTTCTCTGCTGATGTGACCCTCTCAATTAGCACATCTCCTCTTTTGATAATATCACGGATTAGGTGATACTTCCTCATAATGTGCTTGGTCCGTTGGTGAGATCTTGGTTCTCTTGCTTGAGCAACCGCCCCAGTGTTGTCACAAAACACAGTAATGGGGTCTTTCATGCTAGGAACAACATTCAACTCTTGAATGAAGTTTCTTATCCAAACACCTTCCTTAGCTGCATCATTTGCAGCTAAGTATTCGGCCTCAGTGGTCGAATCTGCAGTGGTAGTCTGCTTGGAACTCTTCCAACTCACTGCTCCGCCGTTTAGGCAGAAAATGTATCCTGACATTGACTTAAAATCATCTAAGTCTGATGCAAAGCTTGCATCGCAGTATCCTTCGACAGTAAGATCTTTCTGACCTCCGTAAACTAAGAATAAATCTTTAGTACTTTTCAAGTACTTAAGAATATTCTTCACGGCAGCCCAGTGACCATCTCCAGGGTCAGATTGGAAACGACTTGTTACATTAAGTGCATAAGCCACATCCGGTCGAGTACATAACATTGCATACATTATGCTACCTATTGCTGATGCATAAGGTGTATGAGTCATTCTTTCCTTCTCAAGGTTAGTCTTAGGACACATCTTCTTTGAAAGACATGTTCCTACACTCATAGGAAGGTTCTTAACCTTTGCCGACTCCATATTGAATCTCTTCAATACTTTGTCAATGTACATCGACTGTGATAGTCCTATTAACCTTCTAGATCTATCTCTATAGATTTTAATTCCAAGGATATAGGACGCATCACCAAGATCTTTCATCTCGAATTGGTTCGATAACCATAACTTGGTCACTTTCATGTCATCCTTCGAATTCCCAATAAGAAGGATGTCATCAACATAAAGTACTAAGAATTGCACTGAGGTCTCCAATTCCTTTCTATACACACATGATTCATTCGAAATTTGGATGAAGCCAAAAGCTTTGACCGATTCATCAAATCGAATGTTCCAATTCCTAGAAGCCTGTTTCAATCCATAGATTGATCTTTGGAGTTTGCAAACCTTTTGCTCACTCCCACTGAATGTGAAACCTATGGGTTGCTCCATATAAATGTCTTTGTCAATGTCACCATTGAGAAAGGCAGTTTTCACATCCATTTGCCATATCTCATAGTCATAATATGCAGCAATGGCAAGCATGATTCGAATGGACTTTTGCATTGCAACTGGTGAAAAGGTTTCGTCAAAGTCCACGCCGGGTCTTTGAGTGAATCCTTTTGCAACCAGTCTTGCTTTGTAGGCTGCAATGCTTCCATCAACTCCAAGCTTTCTCTTAAAGATCCATTTGCAACCTATGGGTTTGACCCCATCAGGCAAATCTACCAAGGTCCAAACTTGGTTGGAGTTCATGGAATCCATTTCGGATTTCATGGCTTCTATCCACTGTTCAGAGTCAGAATCTGAAAGTGCCTCCTCATATGTTGAAGGATCATTATCCTTTTGAGAGATTTCATGGAAGAATCCATACCATCTCTCCGGCTGTCTAGGAGTGCGTTCAGAACGCCTTAGAGGAGGATTTACATGTGTATCGAAATTCGTGATTGGTTGTGGTTGATCAGTAGGGGACGTTTCTTCAGTGGGTGGCGTGGGGTTACTTTGTACTTCTTCTAATTCTATGATCTTGCCTTTCTTTTCTTTAAGGAACGGTTCCTCCAGAAAAGTAGCATTTCTGGAAACAAACACCTTTTGTTCAGATTGATCATAGAAATAGTATCCTATGGATTCCTTAGGATAACCTACAAAGTAGCATAAGTTAGAACGAGATTCTAACTTATCTCCCACTGTCCTCTTCACGTAAGCAGGACAACCCCAAATTCTTAAGTAAGAATAACTAGGGATTTTACCATGCCACATTTCATAGGGCGTCTTGGGGACTAACTTAGAGGGAACTAGATTCAGAATCTTTGCTGCACTTTCTAGGGCATAACCCCAGAAAGAAGGTGGTAAGTCAGTGAAACTCATCATGGAACGAACCATATCAAGTAGGGTTCGATTCCTTCTCTCAGAAACTCCATTAAGCTGAGGAGTTCCCGGAGGAGTCCACTGAGAGATAATCCCATTATCCTTGAGATGATTAAGGAATTCTTCACTAAGATATTCGCCTCCTCGATCAGATCGAAGTGCTTTGATCTTGTGACCAGTTTGGTTCTCAACCTCCTTTTGAAATTCTAAGAATTTCTCAAAAGCTTCAGATTTATACTTCATTAAGTATACATAACCATACCGACTAAAGTCATCAGTAAAGGTTATGAAGTACTGATGATTGTTTCTAGTGCTTACACTAAGCGGTCCACAAACATCAGTATGGATCAAATCCAAAACCTCAGTGGCACGTTCCACAGTTCCTTTAAAAGGAACTTTGGACATCTTTCCTTTGAGACAGGATTCACAAGAAGTCAACTCTTTGAGATCATTTTCAGAGAATGATCCTAAAGTGTTTATCTTGCTAATTCTGTTCTTGGAAATGTGTCCTAATCTAGCGTGCCATAAGGAAGCTGAAACTTTGTCATCTCTCTTACGCTTCGTTTCTCGTTGTATATTCATAATATTGATATTTTGAGTTAGGTAAAGTCCATTACTTAGAGTACCGATGTGAACGGAAGAGTTGTTCCGTTTGATAAAATATTTACCATTCTTAATATAAGTTTCATAACCTTCACAATCTAATATTGGAACTGAAATTATATTACGAATAATGCTCGGTACATAAAGGACTTTGTTTAATACTAACTCAAAACTACCTAAATCTAATCTAATTGTGCCTAAAGCTCGAGCTTCAACGTTTGAGCCATCGCCGATCTTCAAGACACATTCTCCTTCTTTGAGTTGTTGGACTTCACTTAGCATCTATACATCATTACAGATATGAGTCCCATAACCGGTATCAAGTACCCAAGAACTAGAATTAATAGAAAGATTTACTTCAACGAGAAAGATACCTTTCTTTAGAGTAGCCTTGTACTCTGGGCAGTTTCTCCTCCAATGTCCCGCTTTGCCACAATGGAAGCAAACATCCTCTTTCTGATCACGCTTCTTCTTTTGGGCCTTCCCCTTCGAAATGCCACCAATGGGCCTAAGGGGTTTCTTCTTCTTCTTTTGGGCTTTCTTGCCCTTGCCTTTAGAAGGCCCAGAAGAGGAAGATGGAGCATTCACCATCAAAACCTTATTGTCCTTCTTGATCGTGCTTTCAGCAGTCACAAGCTGACTAATCAGCTCAGCTACAGTAGCACCAGCATGATTCATGTTGAAGTTAAGGACAAATGGGTTGAATGATGGTGGGAGCGAAGCTAGCAACAAATCCACTGAAAGCTCATCTTTCAGTGGCATGTCCATGGAAGCAAGTTTCTCAGTAAGGGCAAGAAACTTGAGTCCATATTCATGGACACTTGAACCTTCCCTCATTCTCAAGTGGAATAATTCCTTTGAAGTGTTATACCTTGTAACACGTTCATGAGGGCGGTAAAGTTGCTCTAAGTGGTCGTAAATCTCCCAAGCAAATTCCATGGCCTCATGTTGCCTTTGCAAGTCCGGAGACATGTTAGCCAACATAAGGCAACGGGCTTGGAGATTATCATCCTTCCACTTCTAAATCGCATCCCGCTCGGCCCGAGTGGGAGCCTCCCCTTCGGGACTAGGCTCCCCTTCGAAGAGAACATAAGTTCTCTTCTCAGAATCTAAAATGATTTTAGATTCCTCAGCCAATCAGAATAGTTGGGACCAGTCAACTTGTTTGACTCGAGGATCGATACAAGAGGGTTTTTGGTTGCCATTTCAAAACACGTAGAGAATCACAGAATCTACGACCTAAATGGTAAAACAGAGAACTAGTGAGCATGCTGAATTATAACGATATACAAAAGATAAGGTCTTTAATCTATTGTAGCTCCCACTGTTTTTCAAAGATCTATAATTCCCAAAGATCTAAGAGGAACACGTTTCCCAATGGGTACTAAGATCCTAGGCATTTTACCTCGAACCCACGACTCGCGGACATTCTTAGTAAGAACCCTAGGTAGGTACAACTTACCAATTCTAACACCTTTAGAACTCTTAGTAATTGTTTTTGCATCACCTATCTTTCAATATGGACCCACGACTCGTGCGACATCCATATTTACTTAGGCGTTAAGCTAGACCCATCAATCATAAGATCATGACCAAAACTTAGTTCGAACGACCCACGACTCGCGGACATCGCCCTTGCTAAAATTGACCACGAAATATTGATCATTTAAAATGATTAATTAGGTAACTAAGAACTAATAAGCTCCACTAGCTATCCCACGACTCGCGGACAATAACTAGCTTTACTTACTAAACTTAAAACCTATTGATGGAATGCTAGGAATTTAATTCAAAACTTGCATCTCGAATTAAACACCTATCTGTTCGAAATTAGCTTAATATTTAATGGGAATTTTTGAATCAACCGGAGAGTTGTCCGGTTCGACCTCACCAACATATATGTTATCCAATTTTATTAGTCTTGATTAATGCAAGTACACTTAAATGCATTTCAAACAAGCACATAAACAGATAACATGTCCTAGCATGATACTAACATGTAATGATCATGGGTTCTACCTATCTTATGCGTGATATGTGGGAGCCACTCCACAATCACAAGTTCTAACATACATGCCACATAAACAGTTCAAATCACATAAGGGAAAGCGGTAACAAAATACGAGCCCTATCTCTATTACATTTAACAATTGAGATTCCCCTCCCTAACATTTTGAGGGGTCTTCACTTATGGCCTCCTTGTTACTTGAATGTGGTCCATCTTACTCCATGGGTGCATTGTCTCCAAAATGAAAATAAAACCTCACCACCTATCTCTACTCTCAAATTACAATAAAAGGAAAAAGACATAAAGTAATAAGGCTCAATCTTCATATTGGCCTTAGACAATTACACGGGGCATACCCCGGCCTCAAAAACAGTAATATGGAAAGCCACATAATAAATCACATAACAGTACGCACATAAGTGAGGCTCCAACCTCAATTGAAAAACGCAACTATAGGGCTCCAACCCCAATTTAAACCATCCATGTGCATAAATTAAAACCATACATAGATCTAAACCCATGATCACCTAACATGCTTTTGCAAGAATTTAAATTTAACCAATAAATTAAAATTCTCGCTTTAAGCTCTAATAGCTTAAAACACGACTTGATGCGAGTCTTATTTATAAAAGTTTTCAATAAATCCCAAATTACCAAAACAAATAAAATTCCAATTAATTTCTGAAAATTAATAATTTTATCAAGATGTATTTTCCCAATTTATAAACCGTTTCAATTTCTCAAAAAATCCCAATTTTAAGTTTTATTCAAAAATTAAAATAAATATTCAAAATAAAATTTTAAAATTAAAATAAAAAATTGGGACTGGATTGCACGAAACACGAAAAGGCCGGATCACAAAAACGGGGCCCGTACGCGAAAGAGCCATGCACATCACGCGCGCGGGCGCGCGCGCGACAGGCGCGCACAGCGCACGGCCTAGGCCGCTCGAGTGCGCACGCTGCGCGCGCACGCTGCGCGCCGATGCGCGCGCAGCCTTCTCGGCTGGGAGGCGGTCGGCCTGGGCGGACGGCGTGCGGGTGGCTGGCCGGTCTGTCCCGGCCAGCCCTGGGCGGTTATGGGCGGCGCGCCCGGGAGGGCCTCCCGCTCGGTTGCGGGAGGGTGGCGCGCGAAGCCCGCGCGCGCGACTCCTTCGCGCGCGGGGTTTCGCGTGTTCATCGTGATCCGGGCTTTTGTTTCGTGTTTTCGTTCAAAAGCAAAACCAATCCAAGAAATCCAAAAACAGTTCATACAGTTTCAAATCTAAAATTGTTTTTCAAAAATTAAATTTTATAAAACCAATATTCAGAAACTTTCAGGAAAAAATACAGTTTCGTAATTCAGGCTTTCTAAAACAATTACAAATACTCAATCGCATCAAGCCTAAGAATTTCTACCAAATTTCAGTATAATTGAGACGAATCAGAAACACGATTAACGAGGTGGCTCTGATACCACTTGTTGGAAAACACGAATCAGAAAGCAGCGGAATTTAAAAAATTTTCCCAACAAAAGGACCTTGAACTCGCAATCGTGTAACCAAATTCGTAAAGATAGAAAACTTACTTTTCTTTTTGTTCTTTCTTGAAGCGTTTCAAGCCACCCAAGAACGCTCTTCTCGCGGCTTGATCCCCTCTCCTTTGGTAAAGCTCGAATCTTCAAACTTCTAACTTGAAGTCTCTAGAGAAAGTCCACCAACTTGATCACAATCTAACTAGTAAGGATGCTAGTTCTCTAGTTAGTGTTTAGGCTTAACCTAGGGTTTAATTTAATCTTGGAGAAAGGAAGGTGTTCAACACATGAACCAAAAGAATTGTCAATTAGCTCCATAAGGAGCTCGAGCTCCCCTATTTATAGGGAGAGGGTGCCGATCCAAATCCTTGTTGGGAAAGGATTTGGTTCCTCTCTCTCCTATTACTTGATCATCCAGTATTTTCCAACTTTGACTTTGAATTCTAATTCTAGTCAACTTTGAAGAGAGCTAAAAATATCCAAACTATTTTTGGATAATTTTATACTTTATTTATTATAAAATAAATAACTTATTTTTATTTAATTAATTCATAATTAATTAACTAGATTATTTTCTCCAAAATTAGACTTTCTTTTTAATTCAAAATTAAACCAAAGTCTATTAAATAATTAACTAATTAATTATTTAATATATATATATAATATATATATATATATATATATATACACACGTGTGTGACACGTGTCACAGTGACACGTGTCACTCACGTGAGCCACACGTGTGAATTCACACGTGTGGAACCCTCTTGGCCCGATTAACTCGTTTAATCATTTTCAAGCCTCAACTCATGTAACCAAGTTGTTGTGTGTGACCCTCTAGGTTCTCAATTCAATTAGCAGTGACCCTAATTAATTAATTCACTAATTAATTAATCAGTCCACAGATTAAACGACCATAGTCTAGCAACAGGTGTTTAACCCCTAGCTGAATTGGAATGTTCGGATTCGACAGAACCTTTAAGTCATTGATTCATGTGAGATACCATCCTCCTACTTACTATCTCTCAACCAAGATCTAGGGCAAGGGAATAATCAGAACCCTAATAATCCGGTCTTAAAGCTAAGTGCATTTCATATCCATTTGATCTCAATCCAAGAAACCCTTTTCTTGATGTCTTGATCTACTGCCTTGGCCAAGGACTCCATATGGCATATGAATGACTTATACAATAAGAGATCACCTTGCAAATGCAAGTGTAGGTCCTATCTTGATTCTCATTCACTTTCATGAATCACTTGTGCAGCCCCAGCATAAGCCTTGAATCAGTTGTCTAAGGCGACACCCTTTAAAGCTTATACCTAAGACTACAGAGTTAACTCATAAAGTGAGAAGGAACCTCAAGTCTAAGGATCAATTAATCACATCAATGACTCGTGAGATATTTCCTAATCTGGAAGTTTCCATTTCCTGAAATAGAAACTTCCTTTCCCATTTAGGAATGTTCTCATACGGGGCACCTCAGTGAACTTACTTATTAAAGTAAGCACCCTCATGTATCACGCACGTATCAACTATACACTTTGCACCTCCATGAAACAAGGTGGTCCTTCTTAAGGGCATGATCCCACAAGCAAGCCTTAGAGGAGTCAAGTTGACACTCCCACTGTCTGTAGGACTCATCGGCTTGGAGTATTTTACTAATCATGACTTATGTGATATAGGGCTCGTTTCATGAACCATTTCACCTAAATGGTAGAGTCCTAAAGTCATCAGGATTAGGGGAGTTCTCATACATGCACAGCTAAAGTAAACGCATACCAAACAAGAGCATATAAAGAAGTGTTGCCTCAATTCGTTATTTTATTCAAAGATTGTCTGTGATTACAATAAGGAAAAGCACAAAGCGGATATACAATCGGCTTTCTAGGGCACTATTCCTAACACGAAGTCACCTGCCCAATCAGCATCTGTGTATCCTCTTAACCATATATTATTCCCTTGATAGCACAAAGAATATTTTGCAGTTCCTTTTAGGTATCTGAATATCCTTTTAACAGCTTTCCAGTGCCATCGTCCCGGATTAGATTGATACCTACTAACTAGACCCACGACATAACATATATCAGGGCGAGTGCACATCATTGCATACATTAAACTTCCAATGGCACTAGCATATGGTACTTTGGACATATCTTGTATTTCTTGCGGAGTCTTAGGACATATTTCACGGCTTAATGATGCACCTTTTGCCACAGGAGTATCAATGGGATTGCAGTTTTCCATTTTGAATCGTTCTAAAATCCTTTTAATATAAGGTTCCTGTGAGAGACCAAAGTAATGTCTTAGAACGATCACGCTGGATTTTTACTCCAAGTATATATTCTGCTGCTCTCAAATCCTTCATCTCAAAATTTGAGGATAACCATTTCTTAATGGCAATAAGATACTCTTTGTCATTTGATGCTAACAAAATGTCATCAACATAGAATGATAGAATTACAAACTTTTCTTTAGACCTTTTCACATAAACACAATGGTCTTCATCAATTATGACAAAGTTATATGAGATTATCGCTTGATGAAATCTTAAATACCACTACCTAGAGGACTGTTTCAATCCGTAAATTGATTTGTTTAATTTACAGACCTTATTTTCTCTATCCTTGAGAATAAAACCTATTGGTTGAACCATATAGATTTCTTCTTCAAGTTCTCCATTGAGAAATGCAGTCTTTACGTCCATTTGATGTAATTCCAAATCCATGTCGGCTACGATGGCCAAAAGAAGGCGAATGGAGGCAAATCTCACCACTGGCAAAAAGGTTTCTTCATAATCAATACCCTCTTGTTGAGTATAACCTTTTGCTACCAAGCGAGCTTTATACCTCTCAATTGATCCATCAGCTTTACGCTTAATCTTAAGAACCCACTTGTTCCCAATAACCTTTTGTCCTTGTGGGAGGTCAACTAACTCCCACACTTTATTTGACTCCATAGACTTCGTTTCTTCTTCCATTGTATTTTTTCACTTATCCTTAACGGGACATGATAGAGCCTCACTTACGGTTTTAGGCTCATCAATATCTTCTGAATATATTTCAACATTGTGCTTTTCAGACTTATCCTTACTGTCAAGACAAGTCATAAAAGCATAACCCTCAATGTCAAAGTGTCGTTTTGGCATGATTTTCGTACTAGTCTTTCGAGAATGAGATTCAAAGGAATTATCTAAATTCAAATTGCTCCCACTTGGATCAAGTGGTAACGAATTATCTTCTGTTTCGATTGATCCACATTGCACGGGGGTTATCTTTTGAATCTACCAACTTAAATAGAGGTTTTTTTTCTTTTATTTCACGCCTCTTAAGAAAATCCCTTTCCAGAAAATCTACATTTCTCGATTGAATTTTAGTTACACTTCCATCACCTTGTTCTCCAATGAACACATAGCCCTTAGATTGATCAGAGTATCGTATGAAGATACATTTTCATCCTCGAGGGCCTAACTTTCATATTTGTTAAAAGAATCAAGAGTATAGGCTTCACATCCCCAAGGTCTAAGGTTATCAAGGATCGGTTTTCTACCTTTCCAAAGTTCATAAGGAGTAGAAAGTACTTATTTTGTAGGAACTCTGTTCAAGATATAAGACACAGTTAACAAGGCATCTCCCCAAAAGGGAATTGGCAAGTTAGCCTATGCCATCATGGATCTTACCATATCCAACAATGTCCTATTCCTCCTTTCTACAACACCATTTTGTTGCGGTGTGTGTGGAATAGTTAATTGTCGTGTAATTCCTTTTTCATTACATAGATCTTTAAATTGATCTAATAGATATTCACGCCCTCGATCAGTTCTTAGTGTTTTGATCCTTCTATCTAATTGATTTTCAACCTCATTTATGTATTGTCTAAAACAATCCAATGCTTCAGACTTGTGTGAAATCAAATAGACATGACCAAAACACGTGAAATCATCTATGAAAGTAATGAAATAAGAAGCTCCATGTCTCGCTCTAACACTCATAAATGTTAGAGTGAATCAAATGCAATGGGTATTCGGCTCGTGTACCCTTTCCAAATGGTTTACGTGTCATTTTGCCAGCAAGACAATTTTCACATACAGAAAAATCAACCTTAGAGATAGGGCCTAGAAGCCCATCTTGTGCCAGTCGATTCATCCTATCTTGCCCTATGTGACCTAATCTAACATGCCAAACATCCACATCAATATTTTCATAGCTAGAAGAACTTACATTAAATGAAGTACATTGGTCCACATAGTAGTCAAACATATGTCTTTTACAATTTAACACAATAAAACCATCCCTAATAAGTCCACTACCATAATATGCATCACCATAGTAAAGTTTAACAGTGTCACTAGTAAATATCAAGCTATACCCTAACTTTAGTAGAACAACAACAGATACTAGATTTTGTCGAATTTTCGATACAAATAGGACATCATGCGGAATAAGGATCTTGCCTTCTTGCAATTCCAACTTGCAAGTACCAATACCCTTTACTTCTACTCGGGTATTGTTGCTTACATATATCCGCCTCGTACCGGTGGGAACTCGACGAAAATCTACAAATTCCTCTCGGTCCCTAGTCACATGGTCTGTTACCCCTGAGTCCACAATCCACACAGGACAAGATTCAGTTAATAAGACAGTGCTAGAGACATAAACATGACTAGATAAAGCAAATGCAAGTGCTACCTTTTCCTTAGGTGGCTGAGGACATTCTCGAGCAAAGTGACCTAGAGTGTCACAATTAAAGCACTTTATCTTGCTCTTATCTTTCTTCTTTCCAAACCGCTTTCTTTTGGATTTATTATTGCTGCTGCGGTTTGGATCGTTGTTCTTCTTATGCCCTTTGGCAAACCTTTTCCCTTTGTTCCTTTTGAAGTTCCACTTAGACTTAAACCCCATAGGTTTCTTGGAGCTACATTCGGCAACAAATGCACTCGCCATAACCTTTACAGCACTAAGGTGCTCGTCTTTGAGCTCAACATGGCGAGCAACATCAGCAAAAGTTTTGATGTTGTCACTATGAGTGAGATTAACTTTCATATGCTCCCACTGTTATGGAAGAGATCGGATTACAGCTTGAATTTGTTGCTCGTCAGAGAGGGTGTGGCCAGCTGACCTAAGTTCAGTTATCATGTTTGACATCACCCTTAAATGTTGTTTCATGTTATGATCCGGGCGTTTCTTATAGGTGTCAAACTTGATAGTCAACTGCCTTAGATGAGTGACCGATGTACCGCCATATTTTTCTCTGAGGTAAACCCAAATGTCATGAGCAGTATTATGATGCTTGCACTCTGGATCAATCATCCACCACAGAGCTTACCAGGATACCTTGGGCTGTGAAATTTTTCTTTTTCCATACCTGGTAAACCTCTTGGTCCCTCCTCTGCTGAGCAGTATTACCCACACTTGGATCTTCCATGGTTTGGTTGATACCTTCCAAGGCATCTTGGTCATCAAGCACGTACCAAATCTTATGACGCCAGGTGTCATAGTTGTCACCGTTCAACTTTTCACCCTTGTTCAGATCAGCAATGATTGATCTAGAAGCCATGGTCTAATTGAAAGGAAGTGACAGATTGAATGATTAATATTGCTAAACATATATGATTCTGTACAAATCATTTGACATCTACAATAATTTGAGACTAGGTTTTGAATCTAACCCAAGTCTCTAATTACCATAAAGTCAAATATTTAAGTACAAAAAACCAATGTTCTAAGGGATCTTATCAACCCAAAGAACTCTCACTCGAATCAAGCATAATCGATTCAATCATGCAAAAAATTAAAATTGCATAACATAGAATACGTATTTTCACATAAGTAAAATACTAACCATTTAGATTCGCACGGGTTAAATAAACATAAAATAAAAAAGTTATTACAACTGGAAATAAGTCATGCTAGCTAGGAGTGGAAACGATGAACATGATCAAACTTCTTCCCCTTTATAGCTTCTACCCACAACCGTCTCTCTATGTACTCTATATTACAAGCCATATGAATCATGGCGCTAGAAAGTGTATCAATTCTAGCATATTTAAGAGGATCTTTCTTTTTCTTTTCCAAAAGACCTTTCTTATTACCCTCTTCTTGAGTGTGAAACAGAGACCGTAACTGACGTGGGTTTGAGTGCATACTTCGAAACATGTTTAATTGCAACTTTACTCTTGTTTCGACTTTTCACTCATTAAGCATTTCCTCTTTCACCACAGAAAGAGTCTTATCATGCCCAAATTTCTCACAAATTCTATAGAAAGGGAGTCTGTAACATTTTCTTAGGGAAGCAATCCACACGAGCACTAACATAAAGTTTTCTTGAAAAATGGATGAGGGTCGAAAACCGAATTGGCGAAGCTCATCATTCAAACTCTCCATAATTGCGAAATGCTCTGGAAGAGTATCCGACTTTCGCATTTTATGGTAGAGGAATGCTCTTATTTTGTCTTCAAAGCGTTACGCTTGTAGATCCCTACTCCTCCCTTGGGCGCGATTCATTCTTGCCATGCCTTAGAAAGAATTTGAACGCCGATATTAGGATATTATATTCTAATTTTCATGTATAATGAACAAACTCATATGCTCATATTCAAATAAATAATTACAGGAGAAAAAATATTTTTCTCAAGGGTAATTTCAGAGCACTTATTCATTTATACACAAAAATTAAATATTATATATCCAAACGACCCTAAAAAAAAATTCACCCCAAAAATTCTCCAAACCATTATATATATCCTTGATATATTTATTTTCAAATAATTCAAAAAAATAAAATGAATCCATTACGCCGGAAAAAGAAAAAAATTGAAGAAATTTTCGCAACAGATTAATAAATACATAGCGGCAATGAACAATTCACAAAGGCTTCTGGTAGCCCATTGATCTGGGAGGCACTTAGCCAACACTTGGTCGCAAGTTCGACTCCCACTGGACCCAAATATTTTTGATTTGTTTGGATTCATTTTCCATAATATTCAAAATCAAGGATAAATTTAATTTTCAACCGCCACTTTCAAAAGTGATTGGTTTAGCCAAGCAGTTATTATAGCTGAGAATAAGGGAGAGGTCATGGGTTCGAATTTTGGCAGGTGCGCGGTTTTGTTATTATTTTTTAATCAGGGTACTGTTCATCATCACTGTTCATCCTTCTTCCTCAACAGATTTCCAGAAAAACGTCAAAACTTCAAAAAATCACATAAAATTCAAATCTTAACCGTTTTTCATGAATTTTATATCAAATCGAAGCATATTGCACGAACTACACAATCATATGAGTTTCATGCCTTAAATCCAAACATACAAAACGTAACATGCTTCTCAAGATTTGATTCTCACAATCCAAAAAATGCAAAATTCTAATAATATGCAGATCGGATCGCAAAGAAATTTCACAGGCATGGTTCTCAACATGAAAACATCATAAAACAAAATTTTTGAAGACTATCATGCACAATTCGTCAATCTTCCATTTTTTGTACGTTCAAGAACTCAAAGAACAAATTTTTTTCACATGCACAACAAATAGCACGTAAAATCATCAGGAACACATCTTCTCATGCTCTGATACCACTGAAGATTTAAACTTACTAAGTGGAATAAATAAATCTCCAAACATAACTTGATTCTACGGATCGTTTGAGATGGTTCACAGATTCTTTGATTGAATTCTTCACGTACAAGCAGTCCAAGTTTGCTTAGGACAAGCAGACTTAATTCCACGACTTAAGTGCTTTGATATTTGGATATAGTGAATAGAGAATTCCATACTATTATCTCACAAGGATTTTTGTATTGCGTGATGTGGAATTTCTGTCTTGATAGATTGATTGTGTTCTGGATTATCTTGGAGGGAGAGAGATTTCTCTCTTATTTATTTGACGGGAGTTGGAATAACTTCCCGTTTAAATTCAAACTCCCCCACCAACCCATTTATCTAACATGGGTTTCAGGTCAGCCCTATGGGTGTCGCCATATAGACTCTTGAACCACGGCCTATGTTGGGATTACACAAGTGGCATATGTAGAATTAGTAGAATCGATAAAAGACTACACTTGTTAAGAACAAGAATGATCTCTTACTGATTGAGTTGTTTGTAGTCCATTAAACATTAAACCTTTGGCCAAGGTGGATAAAAGATCAAGACATCTGGAAAATGGGGTTTTCTAGGATTGAGATCGAAATGGATATGAAACGAACTTAACTTTAAAGATCAAGAATATTTGGGCTCTTAGAATATTCCCATACCTTTGTTCTTGTTTGAAAGATGGAGTTGTAGGAAGATCGTATTTCACTGATTGTCATTGGGTGAAAGGTTCTTCGATTCATTTCATTATTCGGCTAGGGGTCACACACCCATTGCTAGATTATGGTAGAGTGATTTGTGAAGTGATTAATTAATTAGGGAATTAATTAATTACTGTCACTGCTAATCGAATAATGAACCTAAAGGGTCTCACACAAATGCCAGAACACGAGGGTTATGGTAGGATGTTAATATGATTAACGAAGGATCAAAATGTTGATTGAAGAGGGCGAGACGAATCACGCCCTGCCACGTGTCACGTTTGGAACGTGACTGCCACGTGTCATGAACACGTGGCCTACACGTGCATTGTACACGTGTGGTAACGTGGTTCATTCCACACGTAAATTCTTTTCTATAATTAATTAATTAAATTATAATTAATTAATTAACTTAACCCAATAAATAATTAATTGGGAATTAAATTATTTATTGAATCTTAACTTTTAGTTCTAGGAAAGTTGAAAAGTCCAACTTCCTATTGTAGGAGAGAGAAGGTTATTCCTGGAAGACTTGAAGAACAAGTTGGGAACTTATTCTTCCAATTAAATTAATAATTAAATGAGTTAATTAGTGAGCAAGAAAACTCATCCACTGGGTTTAGAAAACCCTAAATTGGATGAACCAACCTTGTGTAAATACAAGGGGTGGTGTTTCTCTTATTCTTTAGACCAACACTCACAAAGTGTTAAGTTTTTGAGAAAATCCTAAAGAGAAGTTTTCAAAGCAAAATTATCCTAGCCTTAACACAAGCCATAGAACTAGCATTCTCACTCGCTTGATCGTGTTCTAGGTCTGGTGTGGATACACTTTGGAGGGCTTCTGCTTTGGAGTCTAATTCGAAGGCCGTTCGAGGGATTTCGCTTGAAGGGTGTTCGTTAGGCGGTAACGGCATCACTAGAAAGCTTCTAACTTTATAAGTTTCTAAAACACCCAACGTTACGATACGAAAATTGCAAGACAACGATTAAACTTTTGGAAAATTTTAAACTTTCGTTGCTCAACTCTTTCGTTTTTTCCAACAGTTATTCATGCGAGGAGTTTCATCTAACTGTTAGATGGAGTTTCTTACCCAAACACTAAATTTAGCGGTATTCAATATTGCATGTATTTAATCTTTATGCTAAAATCTGTAGGGCCTTTTGCTTGGAATTCATTCCAACACATTGCACTGCCACTTAGATAGAATATATATCCTAAATAGATTTATAATTATCCATGTTTGATGCAACAATTACATCAAAATATCCTTTAATGACAAGATCTTGTAGGGCTCTATAAACTAAAACATATCCTTTGTTCTTCTCAAGTACTTTCAGGGTATTGTTTACAGTAGTACAATGACCCTTCCTAAGGTCAGATTAGAATAGGCTCACCACAGTACCGTTGCTAAGTTATATTCAGTCCATCACATAACTTTTCATGTGACGCCCCACTTCTCGATCAAGGTAAGGTTTGGAACGAGAGTGTACGATTTACCTTTCTATGCATGATTTATGTGGATTTATGCCTTAATTTGATAGCCGCTTCATACTTATGTGAAATACGTGAATTGCATGAGATGCGTGACTTTGTGACTTGCTGATTATGTGCTCGTATTGTCATCTTTAATCTTTGATGTAACAGTCGTAATCAGGGCCGAGTCGGGAGAGGTAAGTACAGGGTTGATCTAGATGCGTTTATAACCTCAATCCCTATTTATTCTCTTCATGCATTGCATTTTATGTGACTTATGTGCTCTTATGTGCTATAGTTTTAATTAAATGTTCGTAATTTAATTCCTTTCTTTATCAAGCATGTACCTTGAAACTCTTCTCATAGAATCTTAGAAATCCAATATTTATCTCTATCTAGCACCTAAAATCCCTTCATATACTTCAAAACCTATTCCTACAATTTTCGATTCAAAATTATAAAAATACCCCTAAAACCCTAGAATTTTCCTAAATTCTCCGGAATACTTTTTCTACCCAATATTATGACCAAAAGAATCCTCACATTATTTCGAGGATCTTAACATTTTCCGTGAACCATGATTCCCATCCTAACTCAAGTAGTATCAAAAACCGTCTAAAAACCCTAGTCACTATTCACACCGTAAAACAACTTTTTATCCATACACTTTTTAATATTCAATATTATAGTTAAAACGATCCTTGAATTATTTTATGAATTTTCATACATTTACCAAAACTTAATTCCAACCGTAGCATATTTTATAAATATTTTCCTTTTTAAAAATTATCATTTTATTTTAAATAATTAGCTTTCATTCAATATTCAAAATTATACTTAAAACGTTTCTTGAATTTTTCTCTAAACTATGATAATTTTTTCAACCTTTAAATTTCATTATAGCTTCGTTTATATAATTTTATGATAATTTTCATCATCTTTAACGTTCATGACTTGTAAACGAAAAATCTAATCAACATGACATCATCCATGATATCACCTAATAAAAATAGACCTTCTAAAAATAGAAAGTTTTGAATAAATGAATATAATTTAATCACATTTCCTATATAGCTACCAAACATTTGTTTAATTATGAGACATCCACATTTCCCCTAAATTCTTAGAAATTGCAAAAAAGCCCCTTATTCCGACCTATAAATACCCCTCTGTCGGAAAACAGGAATCAGAAAGCAGCGGAAATTTAAAAATTTTTCCAACAAAAGGATCTTGGACTCGCAATCGTGTATCCAAATTCGTAGAGATAAAAAAACTCACTTGGGTAGTAGCTTTCTTGACACGTTTTGAGCCGCCCTCAAACGCGCTTCATGCGGTAATGGCAACCCGTTCCTCGAAATCTCTTTCTACTTCAGAATCCATTGTAGGGATAACAATCCACACCAACCTGGATTCAAATCATATTAGGGAAGTTCTTAACAATATAACATAAAGAAAGAAACATGAAACAAGAAAGGCATGATTGAAACTCCCTTCGAAAACCAGTTTTGCGAAAGTAGAAATCTGCCAGCCATAAAACCCTCGTGAAAAAATTCATCCTTCAGGATATGGACGAACGGTTTTCGCCATCTTCTTTGGATCGATTTTTTCACTCATTTTCTGTTGGGTTCAGAATCTTTTCATCATCCCTTCTGATCGTTTTGCTTGATCCCCACTTTTTGGTAAAGCTCGAATCTTCAAAACTTCTAACTTGAAGCTCTCTAGAGATAGTCCACCAACTTGGCTACAATCTAACTAGTAAGGATGCTAGTTCTCTAGTTAGTGTTTAGGCTTAACCCAGGGTTTCGTTTATCTTGGAGAAAGGATGTTGTTCAACACATGAAACAAAAGAATTCTCGATTAGCTCCAAGGGAACTCGAGCTCCCCTATATCTAGGAGAGGAGTGGCCGAAATTCCTAGTCCTTATGGACTAAGGATTTTGGTCCCTCTTTCTTATTACTTGATCACCAAGTAATTTTGACTTTGACTTTGAATTCAAATTCAAATCAACTTTCAAGAGAGCTAAAATATCCAAACTATTTTTGGATAATTTTATACTTTATTTATTTAAAATAAATAACTTATTTTATCTAATTAATTAATTCACAATTAATTAACTAGATTATTTTTCTCCAAAATAAGACTTTCTTTTTAATTCCAAATTAAACCAAAGTCTATTAAATAATTAATCACGTTAATTATTTAACACATAAATAAATATACACATATATTTACACACGTGTGAGACACGTGTCACAAGGACACGTGTTACTCACGTGAGCCACACGTGTGGTTCACACGTGTGGAACCCTCTTGGCCCGATTAACTCGTTTAATCATTTTAAAGCCTCAACTCATGTAACCAAGTTGTTGTGTGTGACCCTCTAGGTTCTCAATTCAATTAGCAGTGACCCTAATTAATTAATTCACTAATTAATTAATCAGTCCACAGATTAAACGACCATAGTCTAGCAACAGGTGTTTAACCCCTAGCTGAGTTGGAATGTTCGGATTCGACAGAACCTTTAAGTCATTGATTCATTGTGAGATACAATCCTCCTACTTACTATCTCTCAACGAAGATCTAGGGTAAGGGAATAATCAGAACCC
Source organism: Lantana camara (assembly GCA_037501455.1). Taxonomy (NCBI): domain Eukaryota; kingdom Viridiplantae; phylum Streptophyta; class Magnoliopsida; order Lamiales; family Verbenaceae; genus Lantana; species Lantana camara. Next base: position 91,439,236 of record CM074863.1, read on the forward strand.
TAATAATCCGGTCTTAAAGCTAAGTGCATTTCATATCCATTTGATTTCAATACAAGAAACCCTTTTCTTGATGTCTTGATCTACTGCCTTGGCCATGGACTCCATATGGCATATGAATTACTTACACAATAAGAGATCACCTTGCAAATGTAAGTGTAGGTCCTTTCTTGATTCTCATTCACTTTCATGAATCACTTGTGCAGCCCCAGCATAAGCCTTGAATCAGTTGTCTAAGGCGATACCCTTTAAAGCTTATACCTAAGACTACAGAGTTAATTCATAAAGTGACAAGGAACCTCAAGTCTAAGGATCAATTAATCACATCAATGACTCGTGAGATATTTCCTAATCTGGAAGTTTCTATTTCTTGAAATAGAAACTTCCTTTCCCATTTAGGAATCTTCGCACACGGGGCACCTCAGTGAACTTACTTATTGAAGTAAGCACCCTCATGTATCACGCACGTATCAATTATACACTTTGCACCTCCATGAAACAAGGTGGTCCTTCTTAAGGGCGTGATCCCACAAGCAAGCCTTAGAGGAGTCAGGTTGACACTCCCACTGTCGGTAGGACTCATCGGCTTGGAGTATTTTACTAATCATGACTTATGTGATATAGGGCTCGTTTCATGAACCATTTAACCTAAATGGTAGAGTTCTAAAGTCATCAGGATTAGGGGAGTTCTCGTACATGCGCACATAATGGAAACATACAAAACAAGTATTGGCATATAAAGAAGTGTTTGCCTTAATTCGTTATTTCATTCAAAGATTGTCTGTGATATAAGAAAAGTCCCAAAGCAGATTACGTCGAATCGGCTTTCTAGGGCACTATTCCTAACAATCTCCCACTTGCCCGTAAAAGCCATTTAGGTACTCTAAGTCCCATCTTCTCAAGATGCACTTTGAGAGCCTATTGACTTTGGGCGTTTCCAAAGTGGATCTGCTATATTCTCTGCTGATGTGACCCTCTTGTTTACACATCTCTTAGGAAACACCTTTTCCTTATAAAGTGATTCGTAATCACGTGTTCAGTGTCTTGGTGAGGTCTTGGTTATCTTACTTGAGCAACCATCCATTTTATCATACATTATGATAAAGGAGTTGTTTCATGCTAGGAACTTCATCTAACCAGTTAAATGGACTTTCTTACCCAAACACTTACCTTAGCGGTATTTAATACGACTAAGTACTCAACTACAATAGTCGAGATTTTTCCATGTTCGTGCTTGGAATGTTTCCAACACGTTTCTTTGCCATTGAGGCAAAAATTTCATCCTTTCAATGATTTCATAATCATCTATGTTTGATGAACGGTTACATCAAATATCCTTCTAACAACAAGATCTTTTGGGCTCTGTAAACTAATACATGTCCTCATTTCTTCTCAAGTACTCTGAGGACATCCTTTACAGAGATCTAATGACCTTCTCTGAGGTCATATTAGATTCGGCCCACTACGCTTAGTGTGCGCCATATCTAATTTAGTACATAACATTTCATACATTATGCACCCTTTCACTTAAAGGGATTTTGGACATTCTAACTTTCTTAAAGTTATCTTAGGACACATACTCTTCAGAAAAGATGTTTCATTGTCCATACTAAACTCCTTTTAGTACCATGGTTATGTACTCGTTTTGTGATAATCCATTTATGCTCTTAGATCTATCTTTTATAGATCTGAATATCGAGAGTTTAGGATAATCACTAAGAACTTTCATGTCAAATTGTTTCTTAAACAAGAATTGGTAACTTTCACGTCATCCTTGACATTCCTAATGAGAAGGATGTCGTCTTCTAAAGAACCAAAAATTGACTCTTACATCACTAACTTTCATATGTACACTTTTGAGACTTATTCGACTTCCATCTGTGTCAAACGATTTGACTGTGGAATCGAATTGTCTAACTCCTAGAAGCCTTTATCAATCCACAGATTGACTTAGGGATTTGCATACCTTATGCATACTCCCACTGAATATGAGACTTATAGAAATACCTTATTTCAGTCTCTTTCAATCTCATATTGAACAAGATAGTTCTCATATTCATTTATCATATCTCATAGTCAGAATATGAGGATGTGGTAAACATAATCCAAATGGACTTTTACATTTCAACCGTCAAGAAGGTTGTAATGCTTTCATTCACTCAAAGCTCCACGAGCTTGATCCTATCAGATGGATCAACCAAGGTCAAAACTTGGTTTAAGTATACGGAATCCATATTGGATTTCAAGGCTTGCTTACGCTACTCAGATTCCAAATCTGACAGTGTCTCCTCTTCAAGTAATTCCTTGGCTATCTAGGAACGCGTTCTAAACGCGTCTTAAGAGAAGGGTTTCACACGTGTACATACTCTAAAATTTGGTTAAGTTTTATCAGATGGGCTCGTTTCTTCTATATGCGGCATGGATATTTATCCTCAAATTTCTTTGAGGTCTGCTTGCTTGCCTTTCTTCTTCTATAGGAACGATTCCTTAAGAAAGGTACATTCCTTGAGAAAAACAACCTTTGTCCAAGGGAATCGCAGAAACGATATCCTATATTGTTATATAAACTTGAACTCGTTTCAAGCTTATCTCCCAATATCCTATTCACTTAAGAGGATTCCATTAAATTCTTGGATAAGAATAATTAGGGAATTTAATATGCCACATTGCATAGTGCAACTAAAGGACTGATTTTGGAAGGTACTAAATTCAAAATCTCGAACTGCATATTCTAGGAGTTTATTCCTAGAATGATTATAAGTCAGTAAAGCTTACTATAGAATGGACCATATCCTATTAGGTTTCATTCCCTCATTCGGAAACACTAAGGTGTTCTCGAATTAGTTTACTGAGAGATAATCTTTTTATCTCTAAGATGACGAAGGAATTAGTTGCTAAGATATTGGCTATCTCGATCATATCGATTTACCTATAACTTATGACTACTTCGGTTCCTAACCTCCTTTTGAAATTCTAAGAATTTCATATAAGTTTCGAATTTGTACTTCAACAAGTACAGTCATACATAATGATTAAACTGACGATTGTATCTAGTGCTTACATTAAGCATCTTACACTCATCAGCATGGATCGAAATCCACTAGAATTTTTTTGGCACGTTCCACGTTTCACCTAAACCATGTTTCGGGAACGTTTCTTTTTAAGATAGGATTCATAGGAAGTTAACTCTCTAGGTTCATTTTCGAAAAATGATCCTAAGATGTCTAACTTGCTAATCCTTTTATGTCTCAACGTTCCAAAGTAATTCGAAGCTTTGTCATCTCACTTACATTTTGTTATCTCGTTGTATGTTCAGAACATTAGTGCTGTGAGTCTTTGCATAACAGATTATGCAGAATCAACTCAAGACTTGTGAATTCTATTCCTAGTAGAATTACTAAACGAGGTAACATTTCAGAGTACTCATACTCTTTGCAGTTCCCTTTCAAAGTCCTTATTTGCTACCATAGAAGAAAACGTCCAATTTGATCTCTACTGTCTTTTGGGCGTACCCCTTACATGCCCCTCCATTGGGCTCTTAAGGGTTTCTTCTTCTTTAGGCCTTCAAGCCTTTAACTTAGTGAGTCTAGAAGAAGAATTAACCATCACAACCTTTTGTTCCTTCTTAAGGATGCTCTCAACCATTATCAACTAAATGATTAACTATGCTACATTAGCATCATTCTAGTTGAGCATAAAGGGTTTGAATGATGGTGGAAGCAATGTAAGCAATCAGTGCATTGAGAACTCTTTTCTCAGTTAATGATCGGGACCACAAGATCTTCAGACCTTGTTCGTGTGCACTTGTTTTCTCATTGGGAATATTTGAATAATTCCATAATGTTATACCTTGTAACATTTTTATGAGGTGGTTCAATTGCTCTTAAGTGGTTTGGAGGAATCCATTCACCTCAGATTGCTTTTCTTTTGGCCCGGGTCGAATTTTCACAATTGAAAACTTCGCCCTTTAGAGAACACCTTTCTCTATTCGGAATCTAAAATGAATTTTAGGGTCCGTAGCCAATTAGAGTTAGTTAGGACTTAGTCAACTCTTTTGACTTAAGGATGGATACGAATGGGTTTGCATTTCATATTGTAGAGAATCACAGAACTACAACCTAAATGCAAAGCAGAGAAAATATGAGCATGCTGAATCATAACGATATACAAAAGATAAGGTCTTTAATCTAATGTAGCTCCCACTGGTTTTCAAATATCTATAATCCCCAAAGATCTAAGAGGAACGCGTTTCCCAATGGGTACTAAGATCCTAAGCATTTTACCTCGAACCCACGACTTGCGGACATTCTAAGTAAAACCCTAGGTAGATACAACTTACCAATTCTAACACCTTTAGAACTCTTAGTAATTGTTTTGCATCACCTATCTTTCAATATGGACCCACGACTCGTGCGACATCCATATTTACTTAGGCGTTAAGCTAGACCCATCAATCATAAGATCATGATCGAAACTTAGTTCGAACGACCCACGACTCGCGGACATCGCCCTTGCCAAAATTAACCACGAAATATTGATCATTTAAAATGACCAATTAGGTAACTAAGAACTAATAAGCTCCACTAGCTATCCCACGACTCGCGGACAATAACTAGCTTTACTTACTAAACTTAAAACCTATTGATGGAATGCTAGGAATTTAATTCAAAATTTGCATCTCGAATTAAATACCTATTATTCGAAATGAGCTTAATATTTAATGGGAATTTTCGAATCAACCGAAGAGTTGTTCGGTTCGACCTCACCAACATATATGTTATCCAATTTTATTAGTCTTGATTAATGCAAGTACAACTTAAATGCATTTCAAACAAGCACATAAACAGATAACATGTCCTAGCATGATACTAACATGAGATGATCATGGGTTCTACCTATCTTATGCGTGATATGTGGGAGCCACTCCACAATCACTAGTTCTAACATACATGCCACATAAACAGTTTAAATCACATAAGGGAAAGCGGTAACAAAATACGAGCCCTATCTCTATTACATTTTACAATTGAGATTCCCCTCCCTAACATTTTAAGGGGTCTTCACTTATGGCCTCCTTGTTACTTGAATGTGGTCCATCTTACTCCATTGATGCATTGTCTCCAAAATGAAAATAAAACCTCACCACCTATTCTACTCTCAAATTACAATAAAAGGAAAAAGACATAAAGTAATAAGGCTCAATCTTCATATTGGCCTTAGACAATTACACGGGGTATACCCCGGCCTCAAAGCAGTAATATAGAAAGCCACATAATAAATCACATAACAGTACGCACATAAGTGAGGCTCCGACTTCAATTGAAAAACGCAACTATAGGGCTCCAACCCCAATTTAAACCATCCATGTGCATAAATTAAAACCATACATAAGTCTAAACCCATGATCACCTAACATGCATAAATTGCAAGAATTCAAATTTAACCAATAAATTAAAATTCTCGCTTTAAGCTCTAATAGCTTAAAACACGACTTAGATGCAATTCTTGTTCAAGAGCCTTTTCTATAAAACCCGAAAAACTATAAACTAATAAAATCCCATTAATTTCTGAAAATTAATGATTTTTATTCTTTCAATATTTTCAGAAAATAAAGTTTGTAATTTTCCCAAAATTTAAATCGATTTTAATTTCTCAAAATCCCAATTTAAACAATTATTTCAAAAATAATTCAAATTTAATAAAATAAAATTTTCAGAAAAATTAAATCGGGGATTTCAAGTACCGAAAATACGAAAACACGAAAAGAGGCCTGGAACGCCGTGAGCATCGCCCGCACGCCGTGCGGTAAAGCACGCTAGGCGCGCACAGCCGGCAGCAGTTGTTGCCAGCATGCGCTCGCTAGGCGCGCACCCTTGCGGGCATCACGCGCACAGCGCGGGCGGGCGATGGCGGGCGGTCTCAGCCAGGCTCCCACGCGGTTGCGGGAGGTGCTAGGCGGGACGTCCCGCGCGGTTGCGGGACGTGTGGGTGGTGACTCCCGCGAGGTTGCGGGAGCCTCGTGCGGGCAGTCCCGCACGGTCGCGGGACTGGTGGGCGGCGACGATTGGCGAGGCCTCGCGTTCTATGCCTTAGCACGCGCGAGCCTTGCCTCTTTCGTTTGCAACGTGATTTCGTGTTTTGTATCACAAGTTTCTCAGAACCAATTCAATCCAAAAATCAAAATTACGATTTAAACAGATTTCAACTAAAACAGCTTTTCAAAACAGTTTTCAGAAATTCAAAAAAAATTACAGTTTCGTAATTCAGGCTTTCTAAAAGAGCTCATGAATACCTAATTCGCATCTAAGCCTAAGAATTTCTACCAAATTCAGTTTAATTGAGACGAATCAGAAACACGATTAACGAGGTGGCTCTGATACCACTTGTTGGAAAACAAGAATCAGAAAGCAGCGGAAATTTAAAAATTTTTCCAACAAAAGGATCTTGGACTCGCAATCGTGTATCCAAATTTGCAGAGATCAAGAAACTCACTTGGGTAGTAGCTTTCTTGACATGTTTTGAGCCGCCCTCAAACGCGGTTCATGCGTTAATGGCAACTCGTTCCTCGAAATCTCTTTCTACTTCAGAATCCATTGTAGGGATAACAATCCACACCAACCTGGATTCAAATCATGTTAGGGAAGTTCTTAACAATATAACATAAAGAAAGAAACATGAAACGAGAAAGGCATGATTGAAACTCCCTTCGAAAACCAGTTTTACGAAAGTAGAAATCTACCAGCCATAAAACCCTCGTGAAAAAATTCATCCTTTAGGATATGGACGAACGGTTTTCGCCATCTTCTTTGGTTCGATTTTTTCGCTCGTTTTCTGTTGGGTTCAGAATCGTTTCATCATCCCTTCTGATCGTTTTGCTTGATCCCCACTTTTTGCTAAAGCCCGAATCTTCAAAACTTCTAACTTGAAGCTCTCTAGAGATAGTCCACCAACTTGGCTACAATCTAACTAGTAAGGATGCTAGTTCTCTAGTTAGTGTTTAGGCTTAACCTAGGGTTTCGTTTATCTTGGAGAAAGGATAGTGTTCAACACATGAACCAAAAGAATTCTCGATTAGCTCCAAGGGAGCCCGAGCTCCCCTATATATAGGAGCGGAGTGGCCGAAATTCCTAGTCCTTATGGACTAAGGATTTTGGTCCCTCTTTCTTATTACTTGATCATCAAGTAATTTTGACTTTGACTTTGAATTCAAATTCAAATCAACTTTCAAGAGAGCTAAAATATCCAAACTATTTTTGGATAATTTTATACTTTATTTATTTAAAATAAATAACTTATTTTATCTAATTAATTAATTCACAATTAATTAACTAGATTATTTTTCTCCAAAACAAGACTTTCTTTTTAATTCCAAATTAAACCAAAGTCTATTAAATAATTAATCACATTAATTATTTAACACATAAATAAATATACACATATATTTACACACGTGTGAGACACGTGTCACAAGGGCACGTGTCACTCACGTGAGCCACACGTGTGGTTCACACGTGTTGAACCCTCTTGGCCCGATTAACTCATTTAATCATTTTAAAGACTCAACTCATGTAACCAAGTTGTTGTGTGTGACCCTCTAGGTTCTCAATTCAATTAGCAGTGACCCTAATTAATTAATTCACTAATTAATTAATCAGTCCACAGATTAAACGACCATAGTCTAGCAACAGGTGTTTAACCCCTAGCTGAATTGGAATGTTCGAATTCGACCGAACCTTTAAGTCATTGATTCATTGTGAGATACAATCCTCCTACTTACTATCTCTCAACCAAGATCTAGGGTCAGGGAATAATCAGAACCCTAATAATCCGGTCTTAAAGCTAAGTGCATTTCATATCCATTTGATCTCAATCCAAGAAACCCTTTTCTTGATGTCTTGATCTACTGCCTTGGCCATGGACTCCATATGGCATATGAATGACTTACACAATAAGAGATCACCTTGCAAATGCAAGTGTAGGTCCTTTCTTGATTCTCATTCACTTTCATGAATCACTTGTGCAGCCCCAGCATAAGCCTTGAATCAGTTGTCTAAGGCGATACCATTTAAAGCTTATACCTAAGACTACAGAGTTAATTCATAAAGTGACAAGGAACCTCAAGTCTAAGGATCAATTAATCACATCAATGACTGGTGAGATATTTCCTAATCTGGAAGTTTCTATTTCTTGAAATAGAAACTTCCTTTCCCATTTAGGAATCTTCGCACACGGGGCACCTCAGTGAACTTACTTATTGAAGTAAGCACCCTCATGTATCACGCACGTATCAACTATACACTTTGCACCTCCATGAAATAAGGTGGTCCTTCTTAAGGGCGTGATCCCACAAGCAAGCCTTAGAGGAGTCAGGTTGACACTCCCATTGTCGGTAGGACTCATCGGCTTGGAGTATTTTACTAATCATGACTTATGTGATATAGGGCTCGTTTCATGAACCATTTCACCTAAATGGTAGAGTCCTAAAGTCATCAGGATTAGGGGAGTTCTCATACATGCGCACATAATGGAAACATACAAAACACGTATTGGCATATGAAGAAGTGTTTGCCTTAATTCGTTATTTCATTCAAAGATTGTCTGTGATATAAGAAAAGTCCCAAAAGCAGATTACGTCGAATCGGCTTTCTAGGGCACTATTCCTAACACCCTCACATGAATCATTTCTAACTCACACAATCAACACAAATCAATCTCCCTCTCTCCCCATTCCTCACGCCACCCTCCTCCTTTCAAGAGAAAAAAAGGTTAGTTTTGTTCTTTAATTTATGCTTTATTTTATATTTAAATTATGCAATTTAATTTATATTTTATATGTTTTAAATTATGTTAGAAATTTATGTTAGAGAATTATGCTTTAGGAATTTACTTTTAATGAAATAAAGTTAAGAACTTAAATAAAGAAATGCATGTTTATTATATGAATTTATTTGAATATTCATAATTATGTTCTTGAATGTTAGAACAAATGCATGTTTAGAGAATTTAATTAGGAATTATTTTTCATAGTGAATTTACATATTTTGCTATATTATGCCTCAAATTCTATATTATAAATATGAATATGATCAAGTGTGTTACATAACTCTTTTGAATATTCAAATAGACTTAAGAACATGTTCTTAATGTTCTTGTACATGTGTGTGTGTGTGGCGTGTGATAAGTGTGTATGTGTGTGTGTGTGTGTGTGTGTGTGTGTATGTGATTAATTTTATGTTATAAGGTGTTTAATTCTTAAGAATTTGAATAGTAAGTGTTTTAAATGGTAATTTTGACTCTTTGGTCAGCCCATACGCCAAATATTTTGAAATTAATATTAAATAAATTATAAAAATTAGTTTTGGAATTTTTAAATAAGAATTTTATCCGAATTTTCTAAAAATCGGTAAATTGTGTAATAATTTCAAAAGATAACCTACATTGTCAATTTAAACCCTAAATTTCATTTCAAATCTTACAATTAAAATCATAATATAGTTAACAAATATTTGATTAGCTAAAGATCTCATAAACCCTAAATTTATTAATAAAATTCCCTTAAAACGGGTGAATTTAGGGTTTATCGGGAAATCTTTAACATATTACATAATATATACCTTATATAATTGTTCAATTATGATATTGTGTGTAATTAATTAGTTAGACAACTAAGAACCTAGTTCTAAGTCAATAATAGTTATTACTTTCAGGCAACGATAGGATCGAAGAGTGGAATCCTCACAATTCCACCTAAATCTTGGTACTAGGTGAGGGTTTAAATCCTTTCAACTAGAATCATGATAAAATATTTTAATTTATTTTATTGAAATTTTTTTCAAATATTATTATCCCTTTTGGGAAAAATTACTTCATATTAAATTGTAATATTGTCCAAAAAACATATATTTACCCGAAAGTACTTAGTATTTTCTTACCGGTAAATATTTCGTCTTGCAAGTAAAATTATAGTTTTCTTATGGGCCCGGTGGTCTTGGTAGAAGTAGTAATCCGGGAGGCACGGGCCGAGGTCTACTATTATACCAGCCGCCAACTAGATCTTGATGATAGTCTAACCAGAGGTTGGTTATTCCACATCAAGTGACGGGAAAAGGTACGTCCCTCCCACAATATTGTTCATCGTCACTAGGTTTGCTCCCCTACGTGACACTAAGGGGTGAAAGCTGGTATTGTCGTATTTGTTTTATTAAGTACCGACACCTTGATCAGTGTTGTTACTATTTCTCTCAAATTTTAAGGTGTTAAGGTTGGAGAAGCCTAGCTTGCGGGGCATCAAACAAATTCTTCAAAACGGTTCATAAATTTTCCAAAGTATAACTTATATTACCCCTACTCCTATTATTTCGAACTAAAATGAACCGAATATTATTGTTATATAGTTATTCGTGATTATATAGTATATTTTCAAACCGAGACTTTCTTGGTCAAAAGATTTTCAAAACCTTACTTATAATCATAAGCCTCAAACCCCCGTCACTTAGTCATTTTGACTAACCCTCCTACTTTTTTAACTCATGATTTCAGGAATCCACAGATCGACTCCTTAGAGGCATCTTGAAGCTTTAATATGTCACATATTAGTTTTTCAGAATTTGCCAAGAGTGCATGTACATCTTCTAAATAAGCACTCTCGCGTGAATTTAGATCTATCACTGTAAATACTTTCTTGCTCGACTTAATAATATATGCTCTGTTTAACTCTGATTACTGTTTCCTTCTAATTGTTCAAGTTTATCTCTCCATTGCATTTAAATTTCACACTTTGGTATTGTATAGTCTTGTCCGTTCGCCGAAATATTTCTCGAGTGCTAGGTCTCAAATCCACTCGAGAAGTACAAGGTGTGGGGTTGTAGTGTTAGGGGCGCTACATTTGATAGCACGTTTTAGCTTTTAATGAACCAACGTGCTTACTTGGACATTAAAGCATAATTTAGGGACTAAATGGTAAAGTTATTTTTGAAGCCTGGAACTGGATAGAACTTAATGAAATTGAATAGATAATTCGATTAGGAGTTCTTGGGTTTTTGAATCGCTCAAATCGGAGTTCGGACGAAGAAGTTATGGCCATTTTACGAAAAGTCAACCTTTTAAGCATTAATTGTTAACCGCGACCCAATTTCAGATTTAACCCAATTTGAGATCCAATTTCACTTAAATCCGACTCATATGACCCGCTCCATAACCCTATTCAGCTGACCCAATTTTACCAAATTCAGATTATAACACCAAGACTCAAAGTTATGATATTTCATAAGATTCAAACCCTCTCACTCCCTCACTTTCCTCTCAAAACCATTCATATTCACTCAAGAACACCCAAGACCTTCAAGCCACCTTCAAGAGCCAAGATTGAAGATTGAAGCTAGAGATTCAAGGTTGAAGAACACGATATCCTCTTCGATTCTCAACTCCCTAGGTAAGATTGTGTGCTCTTTTCATGGGTTTGTGGTCTTGAAACTTTAAGCTTGAATGTGGATCTAGGGTTCATGTTAGATGGATTAAATCCGAATTTTATGATGGAAATATGTTTATCTTGATGCTAAGAACGATTTGTTGTAAGAATTTCTCATTTTCATGCTTGTTTGAAGAAACCACCATTGTTGACCTTTGAAGCTTTTATAAGAACTTATGCATGTTCATGTTCTAGCTTGTTTTAGCTTGGTTTGATGATGGATTCTTGTTCCTTATGTATTTTTATGAAGAATGTGATAGATATCTTTGAGTTTCTTGCAGGATTGAGGATTTCACCATTTTTGAACTTGAAGCTTGAATAACTTGAAGAAGATGATGTTCTTGTATGAGTTTATTGAATATCTTGATGTCTAATTGTTCCTAGATGCTCATGACATGATAATTGATGCATAATTTCATTTATTAATGTTATATGTACTTTGGAACATGATTTTGGAGTGTTTTAAGTTGAATTTTCACCATGTTCAAGCATATGTTCGTAATTGAGTTTTGCAACAGCAGCATGCCAAACGGGGGTTTTGATTTTGAACTAAAACCCCAAACCCCCGTGTGAGATGCCAGTGTCACGTTTTTCAGCCCCAAACGAGCGTTTCCAAGTTGTTCTTAGGGGGCCAAATGCCCCGTTTACATACCCTCGAGTCCCAAAAATGAGTTTTTGTGATTTTGATCGTTTTGCTTCGTTTTCACTTCCTTTGCACTTCCCGCACCCCGAGCATGATATATTATACTTGGAATCATGTTTATATGTGTTTAGATGTCTTGCATGTAACGCCCCGACTCTTCAGACGTAAAGGTACGACGTATGTGTTTACCAATTTGCGTGAATTAATCGTTTTTACGTGTTTTATATTTAATTTTATTATAAATTGTTATTATTTTATTTTATTATATTTTATTTTAATTTATTATTATTTTTTAAAAATATTTCGTATTATAATATATATATATATATATATTTCAATTATTGTTAATTTAATTATTAATGTTAATTATGTTATTAATTTAATGATTATGCTAATTAAATGTTATGTTAATTAATCATGCTTTAACTAATTAATTACGTTACTTTAATTATGTTTATAAATTAATTTGATTTATTTAATTAAAACATTTATGCATGGATTTACAATGAATTATGCATGAATTGCATGAATGAGCTTACTTGTTTATTTTGTGCTTCGTTCTTATATGAAAGGATATCGAATTGCCAAGAATTTGTAATATGTCGTAAATATACGTGTTATGAACATGCCTATATGCTCGGATTATGTTTTTGAATTTATTTGATACGTTAACGAATTTAATTTGAATCGAGGAACCAAATCGGGGGCTAACGAGCACTTAGCGTACCCTTGGTTCCGAATTTAATATCTTGAGCTCGGGAACTCGGATTCGAGTTCCGTCAACTCCGCTGAACTCGTAACGAAAATTCGAGTTTAGTAAACTTAGCCTTATATTTTTCCAAAATCATTTGAACCTCCGAAAGCCAACCGAAAAACGAAACGGCATCAATATGACCACCTTTCACTATATTGGCCATAACTTGAGCAAACCTTAACCAAATTAACTATGGTTGGTGGCCTTTTAACCCTAGTTCAACCCCCTATCAGTCCTTACCTGCCCCATCTCGATCCAACCCTCACACACACCAGAAATTTCAGCCAAACCCTTCTGCAGCCAGTTCTTCCCGTAACAGTGCAATCCTTGGGATTTTGGAGCTCAAATCTCGATCAACCTTCATCCATTCTTCAAGGTGAGTTAGTATTATGTTGTACGTGCATCTCTGGGTATTTTCTTCCTTTCATCACAAATTTTAACTCAGCTTTCCTATGGATTTTATGATTTGAATGAACAGTTAGGTTTTGAGGCATTTGGGTGATTTCTTGAATCTCTTTGATCTTTGATGTATTTTGGTGATATATATATGATTCTTATACTCCATTTATGATTGAGTATTCTTATATTAATTGTTGGTTAAGAGGTTGGTGAGATATCATCAATGAAATAAATATGGGTTGCTCATAGTTCAAACTGGATTTTTGGCTCTGCTCACGTTATGTGCTGCTGCTAACGTTTGGGAGATGCTTTGATGCTATATGTTATCTATTTTTACCTCATATGTTGGAGGAGGATTGGTTGATTGATCTTGCTTGGGAGGGCTTTGTTCTTTTTCCCGTTTTGCTCTGTTTTTCCCTCACCGTAGCTGCTGTTCTTTTTCTTCTCTTTTGTTGCGTTTGTTGGGATTCTTTCAGGCCTATTTTGCTGCGTATTGGTAGTCCTTTAGGACCTTAATTGTTGGCTTGCATTGATTTCAGAGTGTGCGTGTGTTTGGCTTGGGTTAAACTTCCCTTTTCCCTTCCCTGTTTTTCCCGTTTCTGTCCGCTGCGTCTGTAATCTCTCCCCGGGCGGGGAGAGTTCCTTCTTGTGGAGTGCCCGGTCGGGTACTTCTGCCGCAACCTGCAGAATCCTTCTGTAACTCCTACCCGGCCGGGGAGTTTTGTTTGGGATTGGCTACCCGGCCGGGGAGTTTTGTTTGGGATTGGCTACCCGGGCGGGTAGTCACTGCTGCAACTCTGCTTCTTTTCCTTTCTTCCTCTGTTTCTTTCTCCTCCTTTCTTCTTTCCTGGTGTTGCTTCGAGAGTCTAAGTGTGTGTTTGTGTTGCTGCTCTTCTTGTACAGAGGGGTGTGTGTGTTTGTTCTTGATTAAGCTGCTGCGGCTGTTTCTTCCTGTGCGGGTGTGAGTTGGGTGCGGTTTTGGGAAGAGCTTGTTTTGGTTGCTGCTGTTCGTCCTTGTGCATGAATGTATATATATATATATATATATATATATATACGTATATATGTGAATTTGCACGCATGGTTTGTGTGTGCGTTTGCATGCATGTGTATATAATATATAGTATATAATTGTGTGTGTGTGCGTGCATGCATGAGTGTTATATATATATATATATATATATATATATATACCTACACGTATGTGCATGCATGGTTGGGTATGTATATGTGTGTACGTGTAGGTATATATATATATATATATATATATATATATATATACCTACACGTATGTGCATGCATGGTTGGGTATGTATATGTGTGTACGTGTAGGTATATATATATATATATATATATATATATATATATTATATATATTACATATATTCTATATATTATTGATTTAATTCAATTATAGAATTTAATTGATTTCTATTCCACGTATTTAAATTACCGACTATTGTTTGAACGTTTTATTTATTTTATTCCTAATTGTGAATATGAATATTACTTGCTATGATTATTAAATGGAATTTTAGAGTAATTGATATGCATTATGAATTTATGAATTTATGAAATTGAATGAAATATATGAACGAATGATTTGATTATATGTTTTAAATTTCTTAATAGTGCACATGAGCATTCTTATGATATAACATGATCATTTATGCATTCATGTCACATTCACTTCATTGCCGAGCGTCATATGTGGTCATTGAGTCTCATACCTTTTCTTTTGCACAGATTCGGGTTTGGTCGGAGACGAGGGCGAGCCTTGAGACGCTTGTGCTTTTCTTTGCTTTGAAAAGGTGGGTTTTTCTTCTACTAGTTAAAACAACCATATATATATCCCTTATGTGCAAGGTTTTAAGCCAAGATAGTATATTTATATATCGAGTCATTTTGGGTAAATGATTTCAAACGTATGACCCCTTTTTATTTATGAAACCCTACCTTATGTTTGGCGAGACACATTTATGATTTATGATTTCACGGGCCCCGGAACTTAGTATATGTGGCTAACCGAGGAAGCAAGGGCTGATGGGGATCCCATATACTAGTCCCAACCAAACTACGGCGATACCGGCCCTAACTAGGAGGTTTAGCGAGGAATGAGAGCTGAGTGCCCTTGGGGGATTCATGTACCCCCATTGGCCTATGTATGAACCGGTGGCCGGGTCTTGCAAGCCCGTCCAGCACCCGGAGGAAGAAGGAGTATATGAATGATTATGATCATGTTATGTATGAGCACAAAAGATTTATGTATGATAATGAATGATTGAATAATTGATTATGATTACACGAGGAGTAGGTTGGAGATTGTGCACGCCCACTCGCCGGGCCATAAACCTTTATGAACAATTATGAATGAATATGAACGTCGTAATCCCGTTGATGTCTTCTTTTGTTTTAACCACTTGGTAAATTCTTGTCAAACTTCATACGGGATTAGGGCTTGCATATATGTGTTTAATTTATGCGATATTATACCTTGTGCCCCATTTTATACCCACCAGTCTCTTTTAGACTGAACCCGGTTGTTTTCAGTTGTTTTGTGCAGGTATAGGAGTGCTAGGCGGGAATACAAGTCGTCTAGGTCTTGCATTTATGTTTAGCACTTCTTTTCGGTCTCATATGTTCATACTCTCATTGCTTTTGTATTTGATCATAGTTTATTCTTGGAGCGTTATGATTTTTGTAGGCCATGAGCGCCGTTGAACATTGGAATGCTTTTGTATATCTATTTTTGGAGCTTGGTGGCTCACTGTATATATGCTATGTCGTTCTTGCTTCCGCGCTTACTTTAACTCTGATTTTATTGTCTTGAGTTGATTGGTTTAAGGGTTAGTCCCGCCTAGCATAGCGTGTGTGTTGTGTCCCCGTTCGCCGTGGATCTGGCACGTGTATGGACTTCCATTTCATATACGGGTCGGGTCTCGATGCGGGGGATGTGGTACCTTACGCTCGGGTGCTACATTGCATGTCTCGATTATGTGTAAGATTGTGTTAAGTATGATTCATATGTCACTTATTGCATATCCTATTACTTGAGAACTTGATATGTGACTCATATGATGCAGTCTGATCTTAATTGCCAATCTATGCCACCGAATTCTCTATATTATGGATGATCGGGGGATGTACACCCTCGGCATCAACGGCGTAATGGATGGTTTGATTTGATTTCTTGAGCTTCATATTTCATGGTTTAAACTATGTGTATATGTATGTATGTGTTTGTGGGTATGAACTTATGAAAATGAGGTTTTGAATATATAATTCTTTGTTTGAATTTAAGCTTTTGTGAGTCAAGAATGCATAGATTAAGCTTTGAAAACCTTGAAGTATTTTAATGGAAGTTTTAATGAAATGAATTTGATGATCTTGTGGGATTAAACATGCTTTGTTGTGTTATAATGCTTGGAGAGTGTTGGAAAATGTTTATTTAAGTTTGGGGTGGATTTGATGTATTTTTTAGGAAGAAAACGGACTTAGGGATAGGCTAGAACCATCCCCTGCTTCATCCCCTTTGTATATCCCGTTTTGCTGCATTATGGAGGTCGTTCGCGCCCTCTAACAAAAACAACGCGTTTTTGTCGCGGCCGCTATAGTTGCGCAGAAAATGACTCTGCATAAGGGTCTCGGCCACTATCATTTTTAATACAAAATTGTCGCAGACGCGACCACCTCTAAACTACTTGGATTGATCTGAAATTTTACCAGCTAAAACTACTTGAATTCTAGAGTATTCTGTATTTTATGGCGTGCCAAAATAATTAGTTCCAAGGAGTGAAATATAACCGTTTTAAAATTGTATCGTCAGATTTCTGAAATCCTACTGTTTCCCAACTTTGAAGCGACGCTTATTTTGATTCGCTTTGAACAAAAATCCGAGCCATACAGGATTGGAAATCCCTACTTGTCTAATATCTTATCCAACAAACAAAACCAAATTCTGACTTCTCGAACTAGAGATATTCTCATTCTACTACAACTTGTGCGTTTTGGAAACTCTCAACTTTTACTCAATCTTACTTAAAACTCATTTTCGCATTTTTCCTTCTTGTTTCTTGAAACCCCATGCATGTTTAACTATTTCTTGTGTGTGTAAATGCTTTTAGTTATGTAATTTACTTAATCAAACTTGCTCTAATTGATCTTAAACATGAGTATTATGTATCGTAATGCCTTTACTTGCTCTAATTGATCTTAAACATGAGTATTATATTTACTTGCTATTATATGATTGATAGGCGACATTAATTGGACACCTAAACTTTTTCACACCATTTCATGTCTCTTTTTCCATCTCATGACATTTATTCACATTCCCGAGCGTCCATACTTAGTTTCTTTGAGTCTTGGCCAATCGTGGTCGTGTCACTTGTTTAGGTGATCTTGCTCAGGACTCGAAGACCTAGTTTCCTATCTTGTCTCTCTCTTTTGTCGAGGTTATCCAGGTGAGGTTTATTTTCTTGTTGTGACCAATAACCTAAACCCGTATGGCCTTCATTATTTAGATTGTTTACCCGCATGTGAAATATATAAATGTATGGAATCCTATATTTAGTAAGTACTTGATTGTCTAACGGTTTAATGTTATTTGAAAATATATTATCCCGCGTGTGTTCATGTTCTTGAGAAAGATCTTGAAAGGAAATTGTTTTTTCATGCAATGCATGTTTTGAGTAACTTGTTCTTGAAATCCCCATTCGTACGTTTCGATGGGCCCCATTCGTATGTTTCGGTGGGGTAAGGGCCCGAGGCAACGTAGGTAGAGGAACGGGGAAAGCATGGGTTGACGGAGCATCTATTTCGTAACCTCTAAAAGGAATTGTGCTATCATTGATAGGGATGTAAACGAAATGAGCCGAGCCAAACCCTGCCTTTTTTTTAGGGTTTGAGTTCGGTTCGAGGGGTATTTTAACGAACCCGAACTCGAACTCGAGCCTGACGAATCTTAAAAAATGAGGTTCTAATTTGGTTTGAGATACAGTTCGGTTCGAGTTCGGCTCGGGTTTGACTGAGGGTCGCGAACCTTTTTCATGAATTTAAAGAAAATATAAAAATTTCAGGAGAAAGAGAAATATAGGCGTGATTGGGCATTGGTCTGATGGTGCTGTGGTGGTGAATGAGACGCAGCCGGTGGGTGGTTGAGGGCTTCAGGTGCAACGGCAGAAGCAACGGTGAGCGGCAGGTGGTGGCACTGTGGTGGTGGGTTCTTGAAGGCTTGAGGATCTGCAGCAACGATGGAGACGACTGATTTTGGGTCTTTGAGGGTGAGAGCTTGAGATGTTGGGGGAGAAAGACGATTATGTTGAGAGAGTTTGAGAGGTAGAGGGAGGAAGGGGCGGCGGACCTTTGAGATAATATGAGAATGCTAGGGTTTTGTTATTTTATTTTAATTTATAATGTTATATATATATATATAAAATTATAAGTAAATATATATAGAATAATATATTATATACTATGTAACATTATAAATAATATATAAATTTTTTAATAAAATATAGGCTCGTGAACCTAAATTTAAGAAAGAACGGTTCGAGTTCGGTTCGTGGAGGTCACGAATCGAATCAGGGTCCGGTTCTGGTTCGACTAACTAGAATTCAAGCCCGAACCTTTATTTATTCGGTTAGTTAGGCTCGCGAACGGGCTCGTCTCGTTTATATCCCTAATCATCGGAGACAGTTATTACTACATGTTGTCTGTGACTGGATAAGGTCGAAGGAGCATAGTACTGAAATGGACTATGACTCGCGTATTTCTTGGATGATTAGGGGTTAGCTACCTCTTCCATCCCAGAAGGAGAAGGATGGTTTCTTGTTCTTGTTCTTATTATTGTCTTATGGTGGTAAAGGTTGGAGAATGGTATAGCTCAATACCAATTAATTGAATTGTACACCCTTAATCCAATATACGCCCTACACGCTTCAACTTGATTATTGTATTGTTATTGGGAACTATAAGGGGTATAATTGTAATTCATAGCATCCCTCACTTCTTCTTGCATTATATACATATATATATATATATATATATATATATATATATATATATATATATTGTATTTTGTTCTCACCTCGCTAGTCGCTCGACTGGCCCTCTCCCTTGTCTTCTTGTTACCCTATTGTTTGCAGATCAGAGTCAGCCAGGTGGGTTGAGTCATGTCTTTTGTTGGTTGAGTTTGTCCAGGATTATCTCTTGATGGGTACACTTTGTGATGCCCCGAACGTGGAGCTATCACATCCCCTACACTAGAACTCAACACGTATATGAAATGGAAAATCCATAAACGAGTTAAGAGCTAGCGAATGAGAGACACTCAAGACCACTCCTAGTTAGGCGGCTCTATACAGACGGTCAACAATAATTAAACGCATAGCAGACGTAAACTCATCACGTAAACAACAATTCAGCAGTCCAGTATTTACTAATTTACATAAATAAGGTTCATGACTAACATGTCAAAAGTAATGTGGTAGATAATTTAGTATTACATCACACGCCAATATCATCATTACTAATACCATACAAGAAAGCATCAAGACTAGGACTCGACTCAAAAGAAAGCTAGACAACTCGCTGCCTAGACTCCTAAAAACTGCAATCAATACGCAAGAACAAGAAGGAAAGAGAAAGAGGGTCAGTCGAGTGACTGACGAGGGATAATAATATATAAGTTATAATTAATGCAATAACGAGAGATGCAACACACGACAACAATTCGCCTCGACTGAATATAAGCCCATTTTACAATACAATTATTTTTCATTACAATAATAGGACATATATCAGGTTAAGGGTTTTCAAGCAATCAATGGGTACCGAGTTATACCCTTTTTCCAACCTTACTCCACAAGACAATACAATAAAATAAATCCCTTTTTCCTCTGGGTGACGGAAGGGTTAATTACTCCCTAACCATCGATTTGTCACTTGAGTCATAGCCCGTCTCGGCAATATGCTCCTTTGGCCGAAGCCGGTTACAGGTAATACGTGATATCCACTACCTCTGAAGATAGCACGTACACCCATAAAGGTCACAGAGTAAGTTCACCATCAGCCTTATGCTTTCCCAGATTCCCTAAGCCAAGTTGTCTCGGGCCCAACAATCATAAGTACTCGTTATGCAATGCATGCAAGATACGTTTTCAATCTCAATGAAGATTCATGAATACACACTTGAGAACATATATGTATAACTCATTTGATGTTAGAAAATCATTTTCGGTAAAACCGGGAAAATAGTAGGCAATGGCTTATTTAATACATAAATACACATATGTATAATAGTTCGGATGAGGAACAATCAAATCGTGCAGGCCATAGCATCAGTATAGTATTGACTACAGTAAGAGAATAACCTCACCTTGATAACCTCGACAAAAGAGAACCAAAACAAGATACGAATCTAAACCACCCGGTCCTTAGGAGGATCACCTGAACAAAATACCCGATTACGGTCGACATTAGACTTAAAAGGACCAACTAGAGATGGTCGGCAATGTAAAATAATTCCATGAAATGATATAAGTGTATATTCATATGCAATGAGATTATACTTATGCAAGGAATGACCAATATGAGCAATCATGGTGCTTTAAGAATTAACTTTCACATTGAAGATTATTTAGAGTAAGTTTAGACGTCTTTCATGTAACTTGAGTAAAAAGATATACTTATATAAGAGAATTTACACTTGAACCAAAGAATATATAGTACATATGAGGTTCAATAAATGGAAAGAAACGATGAAAAAGGCAAGAAATAGGCATTTAGGCAAAACTTAGCAAAACTGACAGTTTTCTCCAAATACGCAAGGTGTAAAGAATTGGGTATATCTTAATATTGAGAAGTTGGAATTAATTTCTGTTTATTGGAAATGAAAGTAGACAAAAATGGATTTCCAACCATATATGGATCAAATTTTAGTTCAAAGTGGATCAAAAATGGCATAGGTGCAAAGTTGGTTGAATGCAGATTTCCGACAGATTGGCGACATAATTTTCGATCGATCATATCTCTCTCGTCAGAAATGATTTTAAGGTGACTCTAATTTGAGAATTCTCTACACTCAAAGAGGTTTTAGTTGTCTAAAATTCAGCTCAATCAAAGCTCATTTAAGATCTGAAAGGCCGTGTGACTTTTGGCCTTAAAACCTGCACTGCTAAAACTCAAGAATTATGCAAGGCTGTGTGATAAATGAACAGGGAAGCCACAAGGCCATGCGGACATGTTTGGTACGGAAAAAAAAAAAACAGGGAGAAACAGGAGAGAAAGAGGGAAGGAAGCCAAGGATTCATCCAACCATCCAAATTTGCAAAGATACACTTAGAATCAAGTGTTCTCAACTCATAACACATAAAAGCACACTTAGGAACACTTAAAGATCAAATATATATCAAGAATCCATGCTTAATATCCTTAATCATCATCCTTAAAATCCATCAACTCCATTAATAACCTTCAAGCTATCCTAACTTATGATTCATGCATGATAGCTTTTTAAATTCTCCCTAGCACATGATTTCTAGCATACTTGTTTCTACAACTAACATGCTTTGCTATGTATTCTCTATAACCTAGCTTCCATGGCAATATATTCATGCACATGCATGCAGATTCATACAATAAAGGGAATTAAGCCACAAAGCTAAGGTTATACATTAGAATAACATGAAATTCACCTTGAATTTTGGAAGAACTTGAATTGAAGTGAGGGTGTGTGAGTGAGGAGGGTGGATCGTGAGATGAGGAAGAGAAGAAGAGAATGGCTTTGTGTATCTTAAAATTCTTGGAATGAAATGGAAGATTATGATATTTTTGAAAAGCATATAAACATTAATTAAAATTGTATGAGTCATAAAGTTGTCTTGACTTTAAGAAACAAATTTAGAGTTTAATCATCAAGTTATAAGTTTTATACAATTAAGTGATCATACTCTTACATGATTAATACATAAATCCAATTAAAATTCAATCAAGTAACCATACTTTGGAAAATTTGGCAATCAAGGACAAGTATTTGGAAATTAATACATTGAACGAATATAACATATACTCTCGAACGTTTATGCACCTTTTACCTGTTCCGGAAGACAGGGCGTTACAATCTTTCCCCTTCAAAGAATCTATCCCCAGATTCTATTGATTGTTATCGAAGAGCTCAGGATAGAACTGTCTCATTTCCTCTTCTGTTTTCCAAGTAGCTTCTTCATTCTTTTGATCTTGCCAGAGAACTTTAACTAAACGAATGTTCTTGTTCCTTAGTTCCCAAATTTTCCAGTCTAAGATTTTCACGGGTTTTCAGACGAAAGTTAAATCTGGTTCAAGAGGTGTTTCTTCCACGGGCAAGACCTCGGAGTCATCGGAAAGATACTTCTTTAATTGAGAAACGTGGAAAACATTACGTATCCCATTGAGATTAGGTGGTAAATCCAAGCGATAAGCGGCTTCTCCAAATCTTTCTAATATCTCGAATGGTCCCAAATATCATGGACTAAGCTTTCCCCCTTTACCAATTCTTGTAAAACCTTTCGAGGAGTTGCCTTAAGGAATATTTTATCCCCAATTGCAACTCTAAGGGGCGTCTCCGATGATCGGTATAACTTTTCTGACGATCTTGAGCGGCTTTCATTCTTTGTCGGATTATCTTTACCTTATCTGTAGCCTTCTAAATGGTTTCTGGTTTATATACCCTTTCAAGTCCGTCTTCGGACCACGACCACTCATCCATGTCCCAAAACAATGGAGATCGACATTTATGCTCGTAAAGAGCTTCATACAGAGCCATCTCTATTGAAGCCTGATAGTTGTTGTTATAAGCAAATTCTATAAGGGTTAAGTGTGTTGGGAATAGTGCCCTAGAAAGTTGTTATGCTTTGGGACTTTCCCTATATCATAGACAATCTTTGGATAATATACGAATGATTGTAATCGCAGGGGAACACTTCTTATGTGCCATTATGTGTTTTGAGTGTTTCCATTACGTGTGCATGCCTAGAACTCCCCTAATCTGATGAGACCGTTAAGAACTTTGTCATTATGGGAATGACACATGAAACAAGTTCTTAACTCCATCAGCGAGGATTAGAAAATTCTTCAAGTCAATGAGGCCGACAGACAGTGGGAGTGTTGACTTTGCCTCTGTTGAGACTTGCTTGTGTAGTTGTGTCCTTAAGAAGGATCATCCTGTTTCATGGGGTGTAAAGTGTATAAGTTGATGTATATACAATACACAAGGGTGTTTGTTGTAAGAACAAGTTCACTAAGAGGGCCCCGCGTGAGAAGATTCCCAAATGGGATAAGTTGATCATACTCTAGAACTTTTAGATTAGGAAATATCTCACATGTTAATGACGTGAGGAATTAATCCTTATACTTGAGATTCCACATTGTCTCATATGAGCTAACTCTGTAATCTTTGATATAAGCTCAAAAGGGTGTCCTCATATAGACACCTGAACCACAGCCTATGTTGGGATTACACAAGTGGCATATGAGAATTGTTGGGATCAATAAAGGACCTACACTTGTTGTAGGCAAGATGATCTCTTATTACACAAGTCATTCATGTTCCATCCAAAAAATCCTTACACAAGGTGGTTAGATCAAGATATCCAGAAAGGGGGGTTTTCTTGGATTGAGATCAAATGGAATATGAAGGGAACTTTATTTTAAAATTACGATTAGTAGGGCTCTCTATATTCTCATGCCCTAGATCTTAATCGAGAGATATAATGGTAGGAGGATCGTATACCACATGATGTCATTGACTAAAAGGTTCTTTCGAATATACATTCACATTTCGGGTAGGGTCACACACTTGTTGTTAGACTATGGTCGTGTGATTTGTGAGGTAATTAATTAATAAAGTGTATTAATTAATTAGGCTCACTGCTAACTGAAATTGAACCTAGAGGGTCACACACAAATACCGGGTTCAAAGGGTATTGTTAGAAAGAACAAATAATTGATCGAAACGAGACCACACCTGTATGGTACACGTGTGGGAGTCAAGAGCGTGTTTGGACGCGTGACTCCAATTACAGAATTGGATCATGTGTTAATTAATTGTAGAATTAATTATTAAGTCCAAATATAATTAATTGGAGAATTAATTATAAAGCAAAGATATAATTAATTGGAGAATTAATTATAAATCCTAAATATAATTAATTGGAGAATTAATTATATAGCCAAATAAAATTAATTGGAAAATTAATTTTAGCCCGTTGGAATTAATTAGTGAATTAATTCTAAAGCTCTTGAGAGAATTAATTCCAAGTATTTAATTATTTAGTTGTTCTAATTTAATTAGAATAAATAAATATCTTCTATTTTATTATTCTAATAGAGTATTAATTCTAATATGATTAGAATAAATATTATTGGGATAAGATATTTAATTATTACTAGAATAATTAAATATTCCTAAATTAGTTAGGAGCTATTTCTCTAGAAAATAAATATCTTATTTTAGATAAGACATTATTTACTTGGAGAGAAAGAAAGAATAGAAAAAAAAGTCAAAGTAGGAGAGCATCTCCTACATGGTACTAGGGTTTCGAACCATACCCTATAAAAGGGGCATGGGGTTCAAAAGCTTCATGGAATTTTGGGGATAATTCTCTTGCTCTCTTTTCTCGTTTCTTGTTTCTTTAATACATAGTACTAGCATACTCACGAACATGATTTGAATCTAGGTTGGTTTGGATTATTACACTAGAGGATTTCTACTTTGGAATCTCGAAGAAAGAATCGTTCAAGAAACGGGGATTCATACCGCATGAAGAATGTTTGAGGGCGGCTCAAAACGTTTCAAGAAAGCTTCAATTATTGCAAGTTTCTTGATGTCCCACAAAGTTTTGAAACGAACATTGCAAGATTACGATCCCTTTTGGAAAATTTTTAAAACTTCCGCTGCTTTAACTCTGCTATTTTCCAACAAGTGGTACCAGAGCCACCTTGCAACTTTCGTTTCGAAACGTTTCTGTATTGAATTTTGACAGAAAATTCTTGAATTTGGATGATAGTTATGTATTCTTGAGTTTATTCGAAATAATCTAAATTGTTTTCTTGAAATCATTGAAAAACTATTTTTGTATGAATCTAGTTTTAAGCTGTTTAATTCTGGTTTTAGGTAAACTGCAATTTTAATTCAATCTGATTTTAAAAAAATTAGTTTTTGGACGGATACACGAAACATGGTGACGCGAGCCAAGCTCGTTGGCCGCGCGCCACCTACGTGTACGAAAAGGGGTCGTCCGCGCCGCCATGCCCGGATGCGCACGCATCGTTGCTGTCCCAAACCACCGCCCAATGCCGCACACCACTATTCTTCGCCTCCCGCACGCAGTGGGCAACGCGCGCGCTATAACGTAGCTTCACTGCGCAGCTGTGCGTACAGCGTCTGCTGTTGCCGTGCGATAATGCCCGATGCTGCCTAGGCAGCCCTATCGTGGCTGTGTGCGCAGCTATTGCGCAGCTCACACGCACCTCGTGAGTGCGCCTACCCGTAACACCGCGTGCTTCGTGCGGGGCTTACCGGGGCAACTATTTTCGTGTCGAGTTTGATCAGATTTTGATCCCAAATTTAAAAACATGATTTTATTGTAAGATTATTTATATTTGAAATAAATATGAAATTGGGATTTTATGAATTAAAATTGAGTCTACTTTTTGAGAAAAATTAATATATCACTTTGAATGATATTTTGATAAAAATTTAATTTTTTTTTGGTCATGATCCGAGTTCGTTTTTGAATAAATTCTTGAATAGTGAACTATATTCAAATTACTTAAGTTATTGGAACTTGAAGTCAAGGAAATTTTAAACTTAGTTGGTAAATTTAAATTTCAAGCGGATTATGCTAGTGTAAGTGATCATGGGTTAGTCTTGTGAATGTTTTAATTTATGCACATGGATGATTTCAATTGGGGTCGGAGCCCCATAGATGCTTTATTTCAATTGGGCTTGGAGCCCTACTTATGTGCGCACTTTGCTTGATTTATTATGTGCCTTTCATTATTATTGTTTTTGGGCTGGGTATGCCCCGTGTATTTGTTTATGGTAAATATGAAGATTGAGCCATATTAATTTATGTAAAGAGAGTAGAATTTAGGAAGTGAGGTTTTCTTTTCATTTTGGAGATAAGCACCCAGAGAGCAAGATGGATCCACAAATCAAGGAGAAAGGCGCCACAAATGAAGACCCCTCAAAATTTTAGGGAGGGTTATTTCTATTAATGTAATAGAATAGGGAATCCATTAAATTATGCACCCGTATGTGAAATATCTGTTTATGTGGCATGTATGTTAGAACTAGCAATTATGGAGTGGCTCCCATGATTGCACATAAGGTAGGATACCCATGATCATCTCATATTAGTGTCATGCTAGGACATGTTATCTGCTAATTGCTTATGTGATGCATTTTATGTGAAACTGCATTAATCAAGACAATTAAAATGAATAAATGTACATGTTGGTGATGTAACATCCCGCTCGCTTGCCAGTACAGGTACGCCACTTCGAGATTTTCTTATATGCGCATTTAAATTAATTTAATTATGCAAATACGTGTTATTTTAACGACTATGTGATTATTTGAATTTATTTGAATTAATTGATATATTTATAAATTTGAATAATTAAACGTTTTTAAGTTTTTAAACTTGTTTTTAATTCGTTTGAGTTTCAACTCGTTTCGAAACTTCGTGAAAATTTGTTATGCATGAATTACACGTGTTAAGAATTCATTTACGTGCTCGTTTTAGTTTTTCGGACTTGTTTGATATGGTCACGCACCATATTTTATTTGTTAGGGACATGAGGGCCTAACTAGTTTTAGAGCGCCTTGTGTTCCGGAAATTATATCTTGAGCTCAGGAATTCGGATTCGAATTCCGGAAGTGACTCCGGACTCGTAACGAAGATTGGGAGCTAAGGAACCTAGCCTTGTATTTTTCTAAGCCTATTTGATCCTCCGAATTTCGCCCGAAACGTGATCCTCGTGCAGATTTACCACCCTTTACCGTTTTGCCCGTAATTTATTCGTTTTAACTCCGTTTGACCCGATTCTTGAACCTATTTCTTCCTAACTCACCCATCTACCCTCCCAATTGCTCTTTTCCCTCATTTTCAGCAGCTCCAGGACCGAGAGAACAGGGGAAAGAAGAAGAGAGAAAGGATTCCCATCACAATTCACCCAAGCCGGATTTTGAGCTCGTTTGACCTTCATTCTTCATCAAATCGAAGAGGTAAGCACATATTCTTGATTTACATCTTCTAATCTTTCATTTAAGTGCTCTTTTGCTTGCTTTCATGGAGATTTGTGGCTGATTTGGTAGGATGACTGAATAGTAGCAGGTTTGTTTTGTTTTGGTGATATCTTGCTCGTTTTTTATCCAATTCTTGATCCGTGAAGTGCTACGTGACCCTTGTTGTATGATTGATCTATTCGTTACCTTCTATTTCATGTGTGTTCCGAATTTGGAGCTCCACAATTGATGAATTCTTGATTTTTTGAAGCTTTTGTGCTGAAAATTGATATCCATGCCTTTGCCGGTTGTTTGCTTGACATATGGCTTGATTTGTTGCATTTCCTTGATTTTCTTGTTGCCTTGGTTAGTTAATTTCATGTATAACCCATGGCTGGACCATCCCCTTCTCCCTCCATTCCGAAACGCTGTTGTTGCTGTTTTATTTTCGCGAACGAAGGGCCAACACGGTCGTGTCCGATTCCTTCGAAAAGTTGACACGGCTGTGTTGAGCTCTCGAGTTGGGGCTGATGATTTAAATAAAATGTGACACGGCCGTGTCATGAGGTTGAAATTGATTTTGTAATTCGAAATTTTGCCGCAGCAGCTGGGTATGGTGAAAAGGTTTTAATCTCATTTCTTTTGTGTGTGCATGGATGCATGTGAGTACTCATTAGTTGGGATGTGTTGAGGCTTAATTTAAATGCATGCATTTTCTTTGTTTACTTTGTGCAACGTGTGTGTATATATATATATCTTATATATATGATGAACTTATATCTATATATGTAGCATTTATGCATTTATATTTGAGTGTGTGTATAAGTACGTAAGTGCATGTGTGATATTACATATTCTAATAGATGTGAAGTGCAATTGAAATAAAAAGATTATAATATGTTATAATATATATATATATGTTTATCTTGTATTGCTAAATTATGAATTTAATTAAAACTCTTTTCACGTGTTGATCTTTTATAGTGCGTGTGTGATTTTATTCCGTATTTTATTTCTTATCGCTTCGTCTATGCCTCATATGTAATGTTAACTTGATATATTATGTGTTATGTGTATTGTATTAAATTTATAGCTTGATTTGAATACTCGTTTTTAATTTTGAACTCATATGCTCTTATCTGCCTAAAGTGCTACTTTGCCGTTTATATGAACTTTAACCTTACGAATACTATTGATATGCTATAATATGATATACTATGAATATATTTGACATGTTATGCTTTAATTCTTGCCTCATTCTTATGATTCGACTCTTGGGTACGCGCATGAACTCGAACGCTTAACGTGTTATATCTTGCTACTTCTTTTGCATCACTTGCATACATATGCATTCGCCGAGCGTCCAATTGGTTCATTTTGAGTTTAAGTATGTCTCTTGTTGTCTCTTTGTTCTTAGGTTTGTTCCTTGGTTGGAGAGGTGGTCTTTAGACGCCCGTTTGCTCCTTTTGTTTCCATTGCTTCTCGGAGGTGAGGTTTCTTTCTTTTAGTTATTACGACCTACAACCCTAAATGTGTTTTAAGCCCGCATGTGACCTATATATATATATATATGTATATAGATATGTGTTTGATATGTATTTATGGGAATTGGCCCTTTTGTTATAAAACGTTTGAAAAACACTTTTATGTATAAGTAAGATATATTTTCGTTCTTTTGTTTTGAAAAGGGTTGGCGTGTGTATGTGATAAGTTTTAGCGAGTTTGGCTTTGAAAGATAAGCTATGACAATTATAAGTGTAAGTGTAAGTTTGGGCCCCGGAATTATGTGGTTCGGGAGACCCGGGACGACCATCGGGGTCGCCGGTTGCAACCCTAGGACACTTCTCCACAAATAGAATCAACCCGAAACCCACTCAGAGGGAGGTGGGGGACGGAGTCCTTGGGAAGTGAGTGTCATGAAACTCACGTCCCTGACATATAAGCGCAGTGGATGCGAGAGGTGGCCACCCTTCCATCCCATGGAGTAAGGAGGCATGTGTTTATATTTGTTTTAAGTCTTCGTGTGTTAAGCTTCGAGTTTTGCTTTGAGAAGGAGGTTGGTTGTGCACTCGTACTCGCCGAGTGATGTGTGTGTGCGTTATGTTTCCATCTAAGATTCGTGAAACGGGTGAGGACTTCTAATCCTTAAAATTGGTTGATTTTGGCCTTCGGCCCTAACCCTTTTTCTATATATATATTATCGCGTGTTAAAAATGATTTGGATTGCAAAAACCACGCCCGGTTTATGAATATTCTAAGATTCGATTACGCTATGCTATGCTATGTTTTGCTCTATATTTATGTATGGGTGTGTGTGTTAGCCCCCTCACCAGTCTTTAAGACTGACCCCTCTTCGTTGTTTCTTTTTTTCCCCCTTTGTTTCTTAAGTTTGTAGGTACAGGTCTTCGATGCGTGCTAGGCGGTGTCTTTTGCTTTGAGTTGTTCGGGTTGTGTAGGAAAGTCTTTGCATCCTTGCATCTTTACTTTCAGTTTTGGTACTACGTATAAATATGTATAAGTTTGGTACTATGTATAAGCTTCTGTTATATGATTCATTTGGCCTTGGATAGCCATAACTTGTATAATTTGCACAAGTTTTGGCACGTATGTTTGTATTTTGCGATCTTGGTAGCTTCCGCATTTGCTTTTGTTTCTTTGCGCATTCTGTTTTGAGGGTCTAGACCGCCTAGCTAGAGCATGGGTTTTTGTTTGTCTCCGTTCGCTATAGCTTGGTGTGGGTGCGGAGATCCCATTTCGTTACTCGCATCGGGCTATGGTGCGGGGAGATGTGGCGCCCTTCGCTCCGGGGTGTTACATCTCTAAAGTGGTATCAGAGCTCTGGGTTGCAAAACCAGAGCTCTAGCGTCGTGTCGGGTCTGTCTAGGTCGTTCGGCTTAGGATTATGTGATTGTTTGCATTCACTTTCATTATTATATGATTTATTTGATTCTAATTGTGTTAATCGTCCACATGAACATACACTAAACCCTGCACGCATCGATATCTTGGAATCATTTTTCTTATTTCAGGATGACTTCTTCATATCAACGTACATCATCAAAAGGAAGACAAGAGAAACAAGTGTCTTCAGTCTCTAAGAATTTTGAAGATTATGATCCACCGAAGTGGTTTGGAGGCGACAGTATTGAAGTCGAAGAGTAGCTCTCCAAGATGGTGTAGATTTAGAAAAATTTATCCGGGAACCTCACAAGAGAAAGTAAAGCACACTTCTTGTTTACTACAAGGTGAAGCTTCAAAATGGTTCAAGGAAATAAGATCAACTCTGAAGAGAACCGGGGAAGATCTCAATTGGAAGAGGTTTATCCGAGGATTTTGCTCCTCTCAATGAATTGATTAGAAGACTCCAAGGATTCCTAGATCTTGAGCAAGAAGTGAAGATGATGGACGATCTTGGGATGGAATTAGAGAGTTCGAGAGCTAACCAAGATTGCCCACAGGTCCGAAGATATATACAAAGGCATAGAGACGAGATTCAACAAGCTTTCCAAAGCTTACCGGTGCATGAATGGTCCGAGGAGGTTAGAGGAATGGTTCAAGATGAAATGGATAAGCAAGGGATGAAGTCTCACACTATTAATGTGGGACATGATCAAGAATCGAGCTCAAACTCAAGTAAGAGACCTATGTTCCGAGGGAAAACCTAAGAGCTTCAGGATGTCGACTACACCAAGAAGAAGAAAAAGCTTCAACCACCAAAGATGAATTTGATACCGCTTTCGTGGGAGATAATTCAATGCTCCTATTGTCAAGGCCCGAACCATACCGAAGAAGTTGTCGAAAGAAGTTCAGGAGATGTTACAAGTGTGGAGAACCGGGGCATAGGGTGAAAAGTTGCCCGAAGACTAAGAATTCAAGGACTATCAAGAGGCGTGATTCCAAGACTCCAAGTCCAATCCGAGTTGATACAGATGAAGAGGAAGAACGGGATGCCAAGCTCGACACTACCACCATGGTGAAAGGTACATCAAGCATTCATGGCACTACATACATGCATTTTATTTCAATTTGTGTTGCTTTCCTTTCCTTGTTATTTCTCGGTGCTTGTATGTCTTTGTTGTTGCTTGCTTGTTTGTGGATCCCTTCTTCTTTTCTCTTTTGTGTTGACTCTCTCTTTAGAGAGAGTTTGGTGAGGAGAGTGTCGAGTGTTTGGTGAGTTACGAGGGCCGAGCTCGTCTAGCGGTTGTTCTCGCCCGGTGGTTATTCTTGTCCAGTGGTTGTCCTTGAAGGCGTTTAGTTCATGCCAAGGTAACGGTGTTACCGTAGGCGTGGGTGGTTGCTTTGAGGAGGTCCGATCGGGGCTCAATGATATGTACGGGTGTTAGATGGAAGGCTAACCCGTTTATATCCTTCGTAGAAGTGGTTGGTTATTCCGGGACGGTGCGACAAGCTTTGTGGCTTGCCTTAGGGTGACCAAAGGGTCGGGTCAAGCTTGGAGAGACAGGGATCAAAGTAAGACTCTCTTGATGTTCTTTGAGGGTTGGAATTCGTTACCGCCCGATAAGGATATTGAGGTTGTCGTGATCTTTATTCCGAAATTTGACCTTGGTTGAAGATTCCCTACCAGATAACTCTAGTGTGGTTGTCGGAGTTCAAGATGTGGTCGATAGGCTCTTAGAAGATAGTTTCATAAATTCGGGTGCTTCTTTGTGGAGTACTTTCAATCCTATCTAAGAAGAAGATGGGACTCTAAGATGAATACAAGCTATCGTGAGCTACACCGGTTAACCGTGGAAGGAGAATACCCTTTTGTTT
Organism: Lantana camara; assembly: GCA_037501455.1. Lineage (NCBI taxonomy): Eukaryota > Viridiplantae > Streptophyta > Magnoliopsida > Lamiales > Verbenaceae > Lantana > Lantana camara. The sequence continues at coordinate 91,471,538 of CM074863.1, forward strand.
GTTTCGAGAAGTTGGTGGTTCGTTCTTCTTCAGAGTTCGTGGGTGGCTCCAGGGGTGTTTTCAGCAAGGGTATTGTCGACTACGCATTCCTGTAGAAGAACCGAGAATTGCCTCAGAGAGTTTAATTCTCTAATGTTATCGGGATTCAACAGGAGGTTCATCTTTCAGGGAGAAGCCATCGTGACTTAAAAGACAAAGAAGAGGCACGATTTGAGTGGGTAAGGCTTTGAAGAGAGTTGCCTTCGGTAGTCGCTTTGCCTAACCGAGGGTACTCAAAAACTCCTCCGTTGCAATCGAGGTATTAAGGAAGGCTTTGGTTCTGCGTTGCTAATGGAGAGTTGAAGCCTATGTCACTAGAAGTGCTTGTTCACGAGACAAACCCCACTCATGGTGCGAGGACATGAAGAACCGGTAAAGGTGTTTTAGGCACAAGAAAGATATTGTGGACTTTGTGTAGCAGTGTCAATGTGCCATCGGTAGAAGACTGAGCATCAAGAACCGGAAGGATTACCCCAACTACTTTCGAATTTTGATCGGAAATGGGAGCAAACCGAAGTTTGCTAAAGCCAAGGGGATTCACTCGGATTTGATGGGTATCACCGAGTTACCGGGATATGAGAAGTAATGTCCCGAGGCGTCTACAGCTTTCTTGGATCAGAGTAGCGCACTGGAAGTGTGGAGTTGAGTTCAACTCGGTGTCGTTCAAGATCTTGCTGTAGGACCTGAGGACAGGTCCTTTTGAAGGAGGGGAGTTTGTAACATCCCGCTCGCTCGCCCGTAGAGGTACGCCACTTCGAGATTTTCTTATATGCGCATTTAAATTAATTTAATTATGCAAATATGTGTTATTTTAACGATTATGTGATTATTTGAATTTATTTGAATTAATTGATATATTTATAAATTTGAATAATTAAACGTTTTTAAGTTTTTAAACTTGTTTTTAATTCGTTTGAGTTTCAACTCGTTTTGAAACTTCGTGAAAATTTGTTATGCATGAATTACACGTGTTAAGAATTCATTTACGTGCTCGTTTTAGTTTTTCGGACTAGTTTGATATGGTTACGCACCTTATTTTATTTGTTAGGGACATGAGGGCCTAACTAGTTTTAGCGCGCCTTGTGTTCAGGACATTATATCTTGAGCTCGGGAATTCGGATTCGAATTCCGGAAGTGACGCCGGACTCGTGATGAAGATTGGGAGCTAAGTAACCTAGCCTTGTATTTTTCTAAGCCCGTTTGATCATCCGAATTTTGCCCAAAACGTGATCCTCGAGCAGATTTACCACCCTTTACCGTTTTGCCCGTAATTTTTTCGTTTTAACTCCTTTTGACCCGATTCTTGAACTATTTCTTCCTAACTCACCCACCTACCCTCCCACTTGCTCTTTTCCCTCATTTCCAGCAGCTCCAGGATCGAAAGAGTAGGGCAAAGAAGAAGAGATGAGGGATTCCCGTCACTATTCACCCAAGCCGGATTTTGAGCTCGTTTGACCTTCATTCTTCATCAAATCGAAGAGGTAAGCACATATTCTTGATGTACATCTTCTCCTCTTTCGTTTAAGTGCTCTTTTGCTTGCTATCATGGAGATTTGTGGCTGATTTGGTAGGATGAATGAATAGTAGCGGGTTTGTTTTGTTTTGGTGATATCTTGCTCGTTTTTTATCCAATTCTTGATCCGTGAAGTGCTACGTGACCCTTGTTGTATGTTGATCTATTCCTTACCTTCTATTTCATGTTTGTGAAGAATTTGGAGCTCCACCATTGATGAATTCTTGAGTTTTTGAAGCTTTTGTGCTGAAAATTAATATCCATGCCTTTGTCGGTTGTTTGCTTGACATATGGCTGGATTTGTTGCATTTCCTTGCTTTCCCTGTTGCCTTGGTTAGTTAATTTCATGTATAATCCATGGCTGGACCTTCCCCTGCTCCCTCCATGCCGAAACGCTGTTGTTGCTGTTTTATTTTCGTGAACGAGGGGCCAACACGGCCGTGTCCGATTCCTTTGAAAAGTTGACACGGCCGTGTTGAGCTCTCGATTTGGGGCTGATGATTTAAATAAAATGTGATACGGCCGTGTCACCTTATGCCTTAAATCCAACACGGCCGTGTCATGAGGTTGAAATTGATTTTGTAATTCGAAATTTTGCCGCAGCAGCTGGGTATGGTGAAAAGGTTTTAATCTCATTTCTTTTGTGTGTGCATGGATGCATGTCAGTACTCATTAGTTGGGATGTGTTGAGGCTTAATTTAAATGCATGCATTTTCTTTTTTTACTTTGTGTAACGTGTGTGTATATATATATATATATATCTTATATATATGATGAACTTATATCTATAGATGTAGCATTTATGCATTTATATTTGAGTGTGTGTATAAGTACGTAAGTGCATGTGTGATATTACATATTCTAATATATGTGCAGTGCAATTAAAATAAAAAGATTATAATATGTTATAAAATATATATATATATGTTTATCTTGTATTGCTAAATTATGAATTTAATTAAAACCTTTTTCACGTGTTGATCTTTTATAGTGCGTGTGTGATTTTATTCCGTATTTTATTTCTTCTCGCTTCGTCTATGTCTCATATGTAATGTTAACTTGATTTATTATGTGTTATGTGCATTGTATTAAATTTATAGCTTGATTTGAATACTTGTTTTTAATTTTGAACTCATATGCTCTTATGTGCCTAAAGTGCTACTTTGCCGTTTATATGAACTTTAACCTTATGAATACTATTGATATGCTACAATATGATATACTATGAATATATTTGACATGTTATGCTTTAATTCTTGCCTCGTTCTTATGATTCGACTCTTGGGTACGTGCATGAACTTGAACGCTTAACGTGTTATACCTTGCTACTTCTTTTGCATCACTTGCATACATATGCATTCGCCGAGCGTCCAATTAGTTCATTTTTAGTTTAAGTATGTCTCTTGTTGTCTCTTTGTTCTTAGGTTCGTTCCTTGGTTGGAGAGGTGGTCTTTAGACGCCCGTTTGCTCCTTTTGTTTCCATTGCTTCTCGGAGGTGAGGTTTCTTTCTTTTAGTTATTACGACCTACAACCCTAAATGTGTTTTAAGCCCGCATGTGACCTATATATATATATATATATGTATATAGATATGTGTTTGATATGTATTTATGGGAATTGGCCCTTTTGTTATAAAACGTTTGAAAAACACTTTTATGTATAAGTAAGATATATTTTCGTTCTTTTGTTTTGAAAAGGGTTGGCGTGTGTATGTGATAAGTTTTAGCGAGTTTGGCTTTGAAAGATAAGCTATGACAAGTATAAGTATAAGTGTAAGTTTGGGCCCCGGAGTTGTGTGGTTCAAGAGACCCGGGACGACCATCGGGGTCACCGGTTACAACCCTAGGACACTTCTCCACAAATAGGATCAACCCGAAACCCACTCGGAAGGAGGTGGGGGACGGAGTCCTTGGGACGTGAGTGTCATGAAACTCACGTCCCTGACATATAAGCGCAGTGGATGCGAGGGGTGGCCACCCTTCCATCCCATGGAGTAAGGAGGCATGTGTTTATGTTTGTTTTAAGTCTTCGTGTGTTAAGCTTCGAGTTTTGCTTTGAGAATGAGGTTGGTTGTGCACTCGTACTCGCCGAGTGATGTGTGTGTGCGTTATGTTTCCATCTAAGATTCGTGAAACGGGTGAGGACTTCTAATACTTAAAATTGGTTGATTTTGGCCTTCGGCCCTAACCCTTTTTCTATATATATATTATCGCATGTTAAAAATGATTTGGATTGCAAAACCCACGCCCGGTTCATGAATATTCTAGGATTCGATTATGCTATGCTATGCTATGCTTTGCTCTATATTTATGTACGGGTGTGTGTGTTAGCCCCCTCTCCAGTCTTTAAGACTGACCCCTCTTCGTTGTTTCTTTTTTTCCCCCTTTGTTTCTTGAGTTTGCAAGTGCAGGTCTTCGATGCATGCTAGGCGGTGTCTTTTGCTTTGAGTTGTTCGAGTTGTGTAGGAGAGTCTTTGCATCCTTGCATCTTTACTTTCAGTTTTGGTACTACGTATAAATATGTATAAGTTTGGTACTATGTATAAGATTCTGTTATATGATTCATTTGGCCTTGGATGGCCATAACTTGTATAATTTGCACAAGTTTTGGCACGTATGTTTGTATTTTGCGATCTTGGTAGCTTCCGCATTTGCTTTTGTTTCTTTGCGCACTCTGTTTGGAGGGTCTAGACCGCCTAACTAGAGCGTGGGTTTTTGTTTGTCTCCGTTCGCTGTAGCTTGGTGCGGGTGCGTAGATCCCATTTCATTACTCGCATCGGGCTATGGTGCGGGGAGATGTGGCGCCCTTAGCTCCGAGGTGTTACAGGTGAGGTCAAAACTGGATAACTCTCCGGTTAATTCGAAAATCCCTAATTAAAATACCCATGATCATCTCAATTAGTGTCATGTTATGACAAGTTATCTGTTAATTACTTCTGTGATGCATTTTATGTGAAACTGCATTAATCAAGACAATTAAAATGAATAACTGTACATGTTGGTGAGGTCAAAACCGGATAACTCTCTGGTTAATTCGAAAATCCCTAATTAAAATATTGAGTAACTTTTGAATAAATAGGTATTCTATTACGGTAATAAAATTCCTAGCATTCCATCAATGGGGTTTAAGAGTTAATAGGTAAGCTAATTATTGTCTCACGAATTGTGGGGTAATTAGTGCAACCTATTAAATCTTAGTTTCTTGACTGATCGCCTTAGGTGATTGATATTTCTTGATCATTTTAGAATGGACGATGTCTCATGAATCGTGGGTCATTCCGGACTAAGTTTGATTGAGATCTTATGATTGATGGGTTCTGCTCAACACTGAAGTAGATATGGATGTCTCACGAGTCGTGGGTCCATGATTGAAAGATCGGTGATGCAAAAACATTACTAGGAATTCCATGGAGATAGAATTGGGAATTTTGTACCTACCTAAAGATTCTTAGACCTTTAGATGTCTCACGAGTCGTGGGTCCAAAACTAAGAATGCTTGGGATCCTAGTACCTACTGAGAAAACAAGTTTCTTCTAAGGACGTTTGGGATTTATAAACCTTATAAAAAACCATGGGAGCCACATACGATAAAAGACCTAATCCTATGTGTTACGTTATTATTCAATATGCTCACATTTTCTCTTCTTAGCATTTAGGTTGTAGTTCTGTGATTGTCTACAAGCTGAAATGCAACCCATTTGTATCCATCCTTGAGTCAAATAAGTTGACAAAAGTCCTAACCACTCTGATTGGCTTCGAATCTTAAAATCCGTTTTTAAGATTCCAAAAGAGAAAATTGTTCTCTATAAGGCGATTTTTTCCACCTATCATGAAAATTCAACCTAGGCCTAAAGAGAAGCAATTGAAAAGTAAAAGGAAATTCTCCAAACACTTAAGAGCAATTGTACTCCCTCATAAATGTGTCACAAAGTATAACATATTATAGGAACACTTAAGAGCAATTGTACTCTCTTACGAACGTGTTACAAAGTATAACACATCGAAGGAATTGTTCCATATGAAGGAATACACGTGTAACATGGGCTGAAAGTCCTCACTGAGAAGGACTTTGCAGCCACGCAATACACTAAGAAATGAGTTCTCAGATCACTCGTTGCTTGAATTGCTTCTATCATCATTTTAGACTCTTTTGCTCAATCTTAGATGATGCTATTGTAGCATAGTTGATCAAATTAGTTGATAACTTAAGAGAGCATCCTTGAGACGGTCTAAAAGGTAATGATGGTTAGATCTTCTTCTGAACCTAATGAGTTAAAGGTATCTAGGCCAAAGAAAAAGAAACCCTTAAAACCCGATGGAGGGGTGAGAGAAGGGAAAGCCTAAAAGAAAGAAAGATCAGACTTTATCTTCCATAGGGGCAAACTAGGGCCTAGGAAAGGAACTACGAACAGTATAATGATACTCCATATGTCTCTCGTTGTAGTAATTCTGATAGGATCAGAATTTGCTAGTCTTTGCATAAACTGTTGTGCAAAATCAAAGTATTGATGTTTTGAACATACAACGAGATAACACAAGTAAGTAAAATGACAAACTTTCGAATAGCCTTGGAACGTTATAAATAGGATTGGCAAGTTAATCATCTTAGGATCATTTTATGAAAATGAACTCAAAGAATTAACTTCCTAAGAATCCTATTTTAAGGGAAACATTTCCTAAAACTCTTTTATATGAAACTACAAGACGTCTCATATCTTGTATGGATTTCAATCCATACTTATGATGGATTTCGATTCATACTTATGATTTTGGATTGCTTAATGGAAGCACTAGAAAAAATCACTAATGTAATCATTATGAATGTGCGTACTTACTGAAGTACGAATTTGAAACTTTTGTGAAATTACTAGAATTTCAAAAGGGGAGGTTAGGAACCTTAGTAGTCATAAGACATTAGCAGCTTGATCGGATCGAGGTGGCAAATACCTTATTGACTAATTCCTTAGTCATCTTAGAGATAATAAGATTCTCCCTAAGTAAGCTCATTCGAGAACATTTAGTATTTTGGTGAAGGAACATAACCTATAGGACATGGTTCATTCCTCGTTGGGACTTACTGACTTACCCTCGTTCTAAACTTATGCTTCAGAAAAAACGCAGTTGGGATTTTGAATCTTGCAAATTCCAAATCAGTCCCTTAAATGCACTATGAATTGTGGCTTTCAAAATTTCCTAATAATTCTTACCTTAGAATTTTGGGATTGTCTTCTTATATGAAGAGGACATTGGGAGTCTTCTTAAGAGAAGAAAACATTAGGAGATAAACCTGAAACAAGTTCAAGTTTATATGAACAATATATAGTATTGCTTTTGCAATTCTTTTAATCAAATCTTCTTTGTTTTAAAGAATGTATCTCTCTTGAGTCTTCTTAATTGAAGAAGAAATTGAGAGATGATCTTGAAACTAGTTCAGGTCTATGCAAACAATATAGAATATTGCCTCTGAGATTCTCTTGAACAAATATTGTTTGTTTTAAAGAATATACCTTCCTTAAGGAATCGTTCCTAAGAGAAAAGAAAGGTAAGCCCAAAGACTTCAAAAGGTTTGAGGACATAACCCACACCACAAATACGAAGAGATGAACCATTCTGATAAAACTTAGCCAAATCAAAGAGATAGTACACGTGTAAAGTCTCCTCCATCGATGCATCAAAGAACGCATTCCTAGATAACCCATAAGATAATATGGTTTTCTCCATAAGATTTTCTTAAGTGGATATAGATCCATTTACTCATGAGGAGGCGCTATCAGATTTGGAATTTGAGCAGTGAAAAATAAATTATGAAATCTGAAATGGATTCCATATAATCAAACTAAGTTTGGACCTTAGTTGAACTACTTGATTAGATCAAGCTTGCCTTCTCAATATGAGATTGATGGAGACATAAATATGGAACATCCATGGATTTCACATTTAGTGGGAGTAAGCAAAAGATTTGTACACTCCAAATGGTCAATTTACGAAATTAGATCAGGCTTCTAGGAATTAGAGTATTCGAATTAGTCAAAGTTGTTTGACTTAAAATTCGAGCATAGCATGTACAAGAAAGTTTTAGAGACTAAAAGTTCAACTTTTGGTACTTTGCGAAGATGACATCCTTCTTATCGAGAATACGAATGATGACATAAAAGTTACTAAAGCCTGATCAGGAACCATTTTTGAGATGAAAGATCTTGGTGATAGATCCTACATTCTCGAGACAAATATCTACGGAGATAGATTTAAGAGAATAATTGGATTGTTACAGTCAAGGTACATAGACAATGTACTAAAAGGGTTTAGTATGGAAGATTCTTACAGAATTTCCAATGGACAACGGAACATCTCTTTTGAAGAGGATGTGTCCTAAAATAGCTTTGAGAAAGTTAGAATGTCCAAAAACCTTTTCGGGAAAAGGGTGCACAATGTATGCAAAGTTATGTACTTGACAAGATATGGCTACCACATAGCGTGATGGACCAACTCTAAATGTAACCTTAGAGAAGGTTACTGGACGGCTGTAAAATTACCCTCTAAGTACTTTAGAAGAAATGAGGATATATTAAGAGTCCGGGCAAGATGTTGTCATTAAAGGATTGTTTGATGTAATCATTGCATCAAAACATAGATAATTATTGATCTATGAGAGGATACGCATTCTGCCTAGATGGCAGAATAGTGTTTTGGAAACGAGTTCCAATCGAGAGACATTGTAGATTTGACTATAAGGTTGAATACTTAGCCGTATTGAATACTGCTAAGTTAAGTGTTTGGGTAAGAAACTCCATCTGATGAATAGATGAAGTTCCTAGCATGAAACAACGCCATTATCATATGGTATGATGAAATGGATGGTTGCTCGAGTAAGAGAACCGAGACCTCACCAAGGGACCAGACGCTTGACTATGAATCACGTGAATAAGGAAATCGTGTTTCCTTAATGATGTGCAATTAGAAACATTCACATCGGCAGAGAATATAGCAGATCCACTTTAGAAATGCCCAAAGTCAATAAGGCTCTAAAAGTATATCTTGGGAAGATGGAACCTAGAATAGACCTAAAAGGCTTTTACGGGCAAGTGGAAGATTATTGGGAATAGTACCCTAGAAAGCTGTTATGATTTGGGACTTTCCCTATATCACAAACAATCTTTGGATAATATACGAATGATTGTAATCACAGGCGAACACTTCTTATGTGTCATTACGTGTTTTGAGTGTTTCCAATACGTGTGCATGTCTAGAACTCCCCTAATCTAATGAGGACGTTAAGAACTTTGTCATTGTGAGAATGGCATATGAAACAAGTTCTTAACCCCATAGGCGAGGATTAGAAACTTCTCCAAGTCAATGAGGCCGACAGACAGTGGGAGTGTTGACTTTGCCTCTGTTGAGACTTTGCTTGTGTAGTTGCGTCCTTAAGAAGGATCATCCTATCTCATGGGGTGTAAAGTGCATAAGTTGATGCATACATAATACACAAGGGTGCTTGTTGTAAGAAAAAGTTCACTGAGAGTGCCCCGCGTGAGAAGATTCCTAAATGGGAAAGGACGTTACTAGAACTTCCAGATTAGGAAATATCTCACATGTCAATAATGTGAGGAATTAATCCTTAGACTTGAGATTCCACATTGTGTCATATGAGCTAACTATGTAATCTTTGATATAGGCTCAAAGGGTTTCGCCATATAGACACCTGAACCACGGCCTATGTTGGGATTATAGAAGTGGCATATGAGAATTGTTGGAATCAATAAAGGACCTACACTTGCTGTAGGCAAGATGATCTCTTATTACACAAGTCATTCATGTCCTATCCAAAAATCCTTGTGCAAGGTGGTTAGATCAAGACATCAAGAAAATGGAGTTTTCTTGGATTGAGATCAAATGGAATATGAAGGGAACTTTGTTTTTAGATTAAGATTAGTAGGGCTCTCTATATTCCCATGCCCTAGATCTTAATCGAGAGATAAAATGGTAGGAGGCTCGTATCCCACATGATATCATTGATTGAAAGGTTCTTTCGAATATACATTCACATTTCGGGTATGGGTCACACACCTATTACTAGACTATGGTCGTGTGATCTGTGAGGTAATTAATTAATAAAGTGTATTAATTAATTAGGCTCGCTGCTAACTGAAATTGAACCTAGAGGGTCACGCACAAATACCGGTTTCAAAGGGTATTGTTAGAAAGATCAAATAATTGATCGAAACGAGACCACATCTGTATGGTACACGTGTGGGAGTCAAGAGCGCGTTTGGACACGTGACTCCAATTACATAATTGGATCATGTGTTAATTAATTGTAGAATTAATTATTAAGTCCAAATATAATTAATTGGAGAATTAATTATAAATCCCTAAATATAATTAATTGGAGAATTAATTATATAGTCAAATAAAATTAATTGGAAAATTAATTTTAGCCTGTTGCAATTAATTAGTGAATCAATGCCTAAGCCCTTGAAAGTATTAATTGGAGAATTAATTTCAAGTATTTGATTATTTAGTTGTTCTAATTTGATTAGAATAAATAAATAAATAAATATCTTCTATTTTATTATTCTAATAGAGTATTAATTCTAATATGATTAGAATAAATATTATTGGGATAAGATATTTAATTATTACTAGAATAATTAAATATTCCTAAGTTAGTTAGGAGCTATTTCTCTAGAAAATAAATATCTTATTTTGGATAAGACATTATTTACTTGGGGATAAAGAAAGAATAGAAGAAAAAGTCAAAGTAGGAGACTATCTTCTACATGGTACTAGGGTTTCGAACCATACCCTATAAAAGGGGAATGGGGTTCAAAATTTTGGACACACACGTGATTTGGAGATCACGTCCAACCTTCATGGAATTTTGGGGTAATTTTCTTGCTCTCTTTTCTCGTTTCATGTTTCTTTAATACATAGTACTAGCATACTCACTAACATGATTTGAATCTAGATTGGTGTGGATTATTACTCTAGCGGATTTCTACTTTGGAATCTCAAAAAAAGAATCGTTCAAGAACGGGGATTCATGCCGCATGAAGAACGTTTGAGGGCGGCTCAAAATATTTTAAGAAAGCTCCAGTTATTGTAAGTTTCTTGATATCCCACAAAGTTTTGAAACGAACATTGCAAGATTACGAGCCCTTTTGGAAAATTTTTAAAACTTTCACTGCTTTAACTCTGCCGTTATCCAACAAAGTGCTTATCCCAATTACCACCAAAGTTAAGAATACAAGCTCGGAGCATATCTTCCAAGTACCTGATCAACCTCTCAGATTGCTCATCAGTTTGAGGATGTCAAGCAGTGCTAAAATTTAAACGAGTCCCAAGGTTTTTCTTCATTTCTTGCCATAATTTTGAAGTAAACCTCAGGTCACAATCCGATACAATACTAATGGGAACTCCATGAAGCCGGACTATTTCCTTGACATATAGATCAACTAACTTGCTCACCTTATCAGACATTCGAATCTGGAGAAAATGCGCGGATTTTGTAAGGCGATCAACTATCACCCAAATTCCATCAACATTGCCTCGAGCTTTAGGCAAGCCTGAGATAAAATCCATTGTTACTTGTTCCACTTCCAAGTAGGAATAGGTAGCGGTTGCAATAAACCTCCCGATTTTCGATGTTCACCTATAACCCGCTGGTATGTTAAACATTTCTGAACATACTCGTCTATATCCCGCTTCATTCCAGGCCACCAATACAGGCACTTTAAATCCCGATATATCTTGTTTCCACCTGGATGTACGGAATACGCAGCCCGGTGTGCTTCTATTAAGATCTCTTGTCTTAATTCTGGAGGAACACACACTCGATCTCTGAGCCTGAATATACCAAGATCATCGAATCCGAAGGGGGACTGGGGATTATCTTTGGCTCTTTCAGTCTGATTCTATACCCAATCATCGATAGCCTGTGCATCCATAATTCTTTATCTTAAATCTGGCTGAATAGAGATATTAGCTATTCTAGCCCTCACCACTAAAGCTTCAGGTTCCATATTACCACTAGAGCCAACTTTAAGATTTTCAATTTTTTCTTTCCGACTCAAGGTGTCTGCCACGATATTTGCTTTACCCGGATGGTCTTTGATAGTGCAATCATAATCCTCGAGGAATTTCATCCATCGGCGTTGCCTCATGTTTAGTTCTCTCTGGGTAAATAGGTACTTGAGACTTTGATGATCCGTAAACACTTCCAAATAGGTGCCATACAAGTAATGACGCCATTTGGCTAAAGCAAACACCACGGAGGAAAGTTCTAAGTCATGCGTGGGATAATTCAATTCGTGAGGCTTGAGTTTTCTTGAAGCATAGGCTATCACCTTACCATGTTTCATAAGAACGCATCCCAATCCTTCTTTCAAAGCATCCGTATAATGGTGAAACCTTCTGAACCTTCTGGAAAAGTTAGGATCGGGGCTGAAGTTAGCTTTTTCTTTCAAGTTCTAAAAGTTATTTTCACAAGCCTCATTCCATTCAAATTTAACCTCTTTCTTGGTCAACCAAGTAAGAGGAGCAGCTATCCTGGAGAAATCTCAAACAAATCTTCGATAATAACCGGTAAGACCCAGAAAACTGCATACTTTAGATGCAGTCTTCGGCCTTTCCCATTGCATCACAGTCTCAATCTTTGAAGGATCCACTTCAATTCCATTTCTAGAAATAATATGTCTTAAGAAGGTTACTCGGTCGATCCAAAATTCATATTTTCTAAACTTAGCATATAACTTGTGCTCCCCAAGAGTTTCAAGTACGATTCGAAGGTGTTGGGCATGCTCTTCTTCAGTCTTAGAATATACTAGAATATCGTCGATGAAGATTATGAAGAACTTATCTAGATACGGTCGGAAAACTCGATGCATCATATCCATGAAAGCAGCCGGCGCATTGGTTAACCCAAAAGGCATCACTACAAACTCAAAATGGCCATACCATGTATTGAACTCGATTTTTGGAATATCACTTTCCTTGATGCGTAATTAGTAGTACCCCTGCCTTAAATCAAGTTTAGAGTAGATTCGTGAACCCTGAAGGAGTTCAAATAACTCTTCAATGCGAGGGAGCGGGTATTTATTCTTGATTGTCATTCGATTAAGCTCTCTATAATCAATACACATACGTAGAGAACCATCTTTCTTCTTTACAAAAAGCACGGGCGCACCCCATGGTGAAATACTCGGCCGGATATACCCACACGCTAAGAGATCATCCAACTGAGTTTTTAACTCCTTTAATTCAGCTGGAGCCATTCGGTAAAGTGTTTTCGAAAATGGCTCTGCTCCCCGGTAAAGATCAATCATGAAATCTATATCCCTTTCTGGAGGTAAGGTACCCAAGAGTTCTAGAGACACATCGATGAACTCATTAACCACTTCTGTTTCTTCCAATTTTACCTGATCTTTTGGTCAGTTTAGTATGCGATATATCCAGTTGCTCCATCCTGGACCATCTCCTTTGCTTCCATCAAAGAAATGAAAGGACTCTCAGTCGAACTTCTACTCTGAACTGTTTCTGTTCCAAACACAACTCTCTAACCAAAATAATCAACTAGAGCCCGATGCTCATATAGCCAGTCCATACCCAGAATAACTCCATAACGCCTCATCGGTATCTCTATCAAAGTGGCAGGATACTCTTTACCCTCTATCATCACCGGACAGTTCTTAAATACGCGATTAGTTTCTATTCGACCTCCCAGCGTTGAACTTATAATAAAATTAAACTCCTCACATACAGTAAATAAAGGCAAAGAGACAGCTATTTCATGGGCAATAACTGAGTGCGTAGCACTAGGATCATACAAGGTATAGATGCATGTATCATGTATGCAAGTGGTACCTTCAATAATGGCGGTCGGATCGATCTCAGCGACTTTCTCATCTTCACTCTTTGATGGATAAACTCGACCGTATACTATCGGTTTCTTCTTCTTCTTGTTTGGGCAAGTCTCGACAATGTGCCCCGGATTAACACAAACTAAACACTTCCCCAACTTCAGCCAACAATCATCCTCTAAATGCGAAGGCTTTCCACAATACCCACATGGATCAAACTTGCGATGATTCGGTTTAGGTACCGGCGCCCCAGATGGGCGAGATGAAGGTGTAGGTGCCCCAGATGGCCGAGGGGACTAAGATGGTGCTCCTGATGGTTTAGGCTTCTTTTTATTACCCTTGGAGGATTGGGTTGTATAGTAGGAAGATCGTTCGATACCGGACCCGGATCCCGGAATCCCATAAGTTTCTTCCTTCCGAAGCTGAGCTACTTGAGCTTCAATCATGGCTGCCTTACATATTGCTTCTCCCAGCTATCAACATTTCGACCTAGCAACTCCTTCTGTATCTCATGTCGAAGCCCACTCACAAACTTATTGCTCTTGCGAACCTCATTTGTTGTAATGTGTTGGGCATATGGGGCTAGTCGGTTAAACTCAGCAATATACTCCTCTACGGAATGGTTGCCTTGCTTTAGCTCCATGAATTCTGCCTCTCTTCGGTCTCGAGCCACTCGAGAAATGTGTTTAGCCCGAAACTCTCTAACAAAGACCTCCCACGTAACCTGAACTCCTTGCTGATCTAGCCTAAGCTAAACTTCCTCCCACCAATCATAGGCCGTGTCCTGTAGAAGATGAATAGCACATCTAGCCATCTCTACTTCAATGCAAGGGCAGATATGAAAAATTCAAGTTATCAGTTTAATCCAATACTCGGCCTGGATATCATCTGTAGTACCGAAAAACTAAGGGGGATTATTTATTTTGAACTTCTTATAGGCCAAGGGTGTTTGTCCTTGGAGATACTGAAGAACAGCAGCAGCTATAGCATCATTTGCATTTAACGGTTCCGGAGGAGGAATGGGGTCCCGAGGTGCAGAAGGTGGAAGAGCTTGTCCTTATGGAACAAGAGGTGGAGGAGGTGGAATTTGCTCATTAAGGTCGCGTAAATATGTACGTGAAGGCATTATCCTGTAAAATAGAGTGGAATAGATATGCATGAGGATTAGTATACACATAGCAAATTTAAAGCATAATTAAAATAAATAATCCAATCACAAGACAAGCAAGAGCAAGTTATTCTTATGCCGATCAACTAGACCGATAGACACGATGCTAGAGCCATGGTTATTGCAACCTGGAGCTCTGATACCACTTACAGATGTGACGCCCCGAACGTAGAGCTATCACATCCCCCGTACTAGAACTCAACACGTATATAAAATGGAAAATACATATACGAGCTAAGAGCTAGGGAACAAGAGACACTCAAGACCACTCCTAGCTAGGCGGCGCTATACAGACGGTCAACAACAATTAAATAAATAGTGAAAGCAAACTCATCACGTAAACAATAATTCAGAAGTCCAGCATTTACTAATTTACATAAATAAGGTTCACGACTAACATGTCAAAAGTAATATGTTAAATAATTTAGTATTACATCACACGCCAATATCATCATTACTAATACCATACAAGAAAGCATCAAGACTAAGACTCGACTCAAAAGAAAGCTAGACAACTCGCCACCTAGTCGACTCCCAAAACCTGCAATCAATACGAAAGAACAAGAAGGAAAGAGAAAGAGGGTCAGTCGAGTGACTGGCGAAGAATAACAATATACAAGTTATAATTAATGCAATAACGAGATATGTAATGCACGACAACAATTCGCCTCGACCGAATATAGCCCCATTTTATAATACAATTATTTTTCATTACAATAATAGGGCATATATCGGGTTAAGGGTTTTCAAACAAGCAATGGGTACCGAGTTATACCCATTCTCCAACCTTACTCCACAAGGCGATACAATAAAATAAATCCCTTTTTCTTTCGGGTGACGGAAGGGTTAATTACTCCCTAACCATCGATCTATCACTTGAGTCATAGCCCGTCTCGGTACTACGCTCCTTCGGCCGAAGCCGGTCATAGGTAATACGTGATATCTACTACCTCCGAAGATAGCACGTACACCCATAGAGGTCACAGAGTAGGTTCACCGTCAGCCTTATACTTTCTTGAATCCCCTAAGTCACATTGCCTCGGGCCCAACAATCAGAAGCACTCGTTATGCAATGCATGCAAGATACGCTTTCAATTTCAATTGAGATTCATAAACACACGCTTGAGAACATATATGTATAACTCATTTGATGTTAGAAAACCATTTTCGGTAAAACTGGAAAATAGTAGGCAATGGCTTATTTAATACATAAATACATATATGTATAATAGTTCGGTTGAGGAACAATCAAATCGTGTAGGCCATAGTATTGGTATAGTATTGATTACAGTAAGAGAATAACCTCACTTGATAACCTCGACAAAAGAGAACCAAAACAAGATACGAATCTAAACCACCAGGTTCTTAGGAGGATCACTTGAACAAAAGATAAGATTACGGTCGACATTAGACTTAAAAGGACCAACTAGAGATGCTTGGCAACGCAAAACAATGTCATGAAATGATATGAGTATATATTCATATGCAATGAGATTATACTTATGAAAGGAATGACCAATATGAGCAATCATGGTGCTTTAAAAATTAACTTTCACATTGAAGATCATTTAGAGCAAGTTTAGATGTTTTTCATGCAATTTTAGTAAAATGATATACTTATATAAGAGCATTTACACTTGAACCAAAGAATATATAGCACATATAAGGTTCAATAAACAGAAAGAAACGATGAAAAAGGCAAGAAATGGGCATTTAGGCAAAACTTAGCAAAACTGACAGTTTTCTCCAAACGCGCAAGCTATAAAGAATTGGGTATATCTTAAGATTGAGAAGTCTGAATTAAGTTTTGTTTATTGGAAATGAAAGTAGACAAACAGGGATTTCCAACCATATATGGATCAAATTTTAGTTTAAATTGGATCAAAAATGACATAGGTGCAAAGTTGGTTGAATGCAGATTTCTGACAGATTGGCGACACAATTTTGGATTGATCATATTTCCCTCCTCATAAATGATTTTAAGGTGATTCTAATTGGAGAATTTTGTAGGCTCAAACAGGTTTCAGTGGTCTAAAATTCAGCTCAATAGGAGCTCATTTGAGGTCTGCACAGCCGTGTGACTTTTGGCCTTAAAACCTGTATGGTCGTGCGTAAACCTTTTTGGCTAAAACTCGAGAATTATGCAATGTCGTGCGATAAATGAATGGGGAAGCAGCAAGGCCGTTCGGAAATGTTTAGTACGAAAAAAAATAAGGGAAAACAGGGGAGAAAGAGGATTCATCCAACCATCCAAACTTGCAAAGATACACTTAGAATCAAGTATTCTCAACTCATAACACATGAAAGCACACTTAGGAACACTTAAGGATCAAATATATATCAAGAATGCATGCTTAATATCCTTAATCATCATCCCCAAAATCCATCAACCCCATTAATAACCTTCAAGCTATCCTAACTTATGATTCATGCATGATAGCTTCTTAAATTCTCCCTAGCACATGATTTCTAGCATACTTGATTCTATAACTAACATGCTTTGCTATCTATTCTCTATAACCTAGCTTCCATGGCAACATATTCATGCACATACATGCAAATTCATGTAATAAAGGGAATTAAGCCACAAAGGTAAGGTTATGCATGAGAATAACATGAAATTCACCTTGAATTTTGGAAGAACTTGAATTGAAGAGAGGGTGTGTGAGTGAGGAGGGTGGATCGTGAGATGAGGGAGAGAAGAAGAGAATGGCTTTGTATATCTTAAAATTCTTGGAATGAAATGGAAGATTATGATATTTTTGAAAAGCATACAAACATTAATTAAAATTGTATGAGTCATAAAGTTATCTTGACTTTAAGAAACAAATTTAGAGTTTAATCCTCAAGTTATAAGATTTATACAATTAAGTGATCATACTCTTAGATGATTAATACACAAATCCAATTAAAATTCAATCAAGTATTCATACTTTGGAAAATTTGGCAATCAAGGACAAGTATTTGGAAATTAATATATCGAACGAATATAACATATACTATCGAACGTTCACACACTTTTTACCTGTTTCGAAAGACGGGGCGTTACACACTTACCCTCTATCGGCCTATATTATGTCGTTATACTTGTTAGTTGTTCTTTTGGAATGTTTGGGTAGTGAACTTTCTTGATGTGTCAGGTTTTGTGTGCATGGTCTGTATGTAGATGCTGTTAGTCGTGATTATTATGTGCTAAATGATTTTGTTGCTTCCGCAATCGCATGTTTCTCTGCCGACTGTTTAGCACCACCTAGCTAGGAGTGGTCTTGAGTATCTCCCGTTCGCTAGCATTTGACGTGTATATGGATTTCCCATTTCGTATACGTGATGGGTCCTAGTGCGGGGGATGTGATAGCTTCACGCTCGGGATGTCATATCCTTTTATGGTATCAGAGCTCTAGGTTTAAAATCGAAGCTCTAATGTTAAATCTATTAGCCTAGGTCGTTCGGCTTAGGACAACGTGCTCTTGATTACTTTCTTCTTTAGTATTACTTTAATTTCGCTCTAGATTTAACTACGTGCATATTAATCTTCATGCATATATTTTTCAGCCTATTTACAGGATCATGCCTCCTCGTAGATATCTACGTGATATGGTTGGACAAAATTTGCCTCCTCTTCCTCCACCTCTTATTCCTTAGGGACAAGCACCTCACGAACAACCTCCACAAGGGCAAGTTCTTCCCCCACCTCCAACACCAAATGCAAATGATGCATCTGTCGCCATGTATCATTATTATCAAGGGCGAGCAGAGACAGCTTATGAGAAATTCAGGAGGAATAATCCCTCACAGTTTATTGTTACTATGGATGATATCCAAGACGAGCACTAGTTGAGACAGATTACAAGAATCTTTGAAATATGTCATTGTTCAGAGATTTAAAAGGCTAGATATGCCATTCATTTGCTACAAGAGTCCGTCTATGATTGGTGGTATGATGTAGAGCAACAAGGAGTGTTAGGATTAATGCCCTGAAAATCCAATCATATTGTAAATATTTTGGATTAATAAAACTGAAATTAAAGCAAGTTATGAGTATTTTACAAATTTAATAATTAATGACGTGTGATGGTATTTTTATATGAAATGTGTTTCATAGGAAAGGACTTTAAATACCAATAATCACGTGTCATTAAAGTTCTAGTCAGTATGATAAGAAAATGTTCTTATCGAGACTATAATGTGTTATATAAGATTATTAGTCTTTCGTCATAGGGAAATGGAGTTTCCGATTATGACACATTGATGATTTTCAATGAGATTGGAAACATCGAACTGGACTACTAAGATTGTTCATTTTATACTGCTATCCAAAATGAATAAAATCTCGGAAGCATTAGACTCTTAATCCTGACAGTGTTTCTACTTTAGGCATGTAATGTTAATCACTGTGATTTACTCAGAAGTGAGGTCTCGGTAACGGGTGGCCAAAATACTTTGTACGTTCGGTGATTGCATGAAATGTGCTAAAGAGAAATATTGATCGAGGAATCTATAGCCTTGTTGGAAGGTTAAAAGATATCCCTGAAATAGATTTGCAAATGTTCAAATAAAACTTTGGCCAAAGTACTTCGTGTGTGCATCACCGAAGTTGTATGTTGAATGTGTTTCACATACAGGGAATTTGAACTTAAGGCAAAATTAAGAAATTTCAGATTGGAAGTGAAAAATAAATAATAGTAGTATTGATTTATTTTTCATGGATATCTGTACAGAGGAGTAAAATGCAAAATTATTCTAGATTGAGAAATTCGTGAATAATTTAATTAATTTTAGAGTTCAACAATATTTATTTAGTGGAATTAAATATTGTTAAACGGTAATCAATTATTGTCATAGGATGATAATAGATTGACCCGTTTGGAGCTAAGATTAATTAGTCCTGCAGGTCCCCCCGCAAGCCCCAGCGAAGATCAAAGAGAAAATATTGAAAGGAGAGAGAGAAATGAATTTTCAAAGGGTTTGAAAATAACCAAGAGATTTATTTTGAGAAAATAAATTAAATTCCAAAGAGTTGGAAACGCCCGAATTTTTTATTTTGGAGAAAATAAAATTTTTTCAAAAAAAAAAAAAAGATGACGTGGCATTTGCTGACATGGCAACTGAGGTGTCACGCCACGTCAGCAGGTCAGCGGCCAAGTGGCGCTGACTGGGCTCCAAGCGAGACGCTACATGGACGGCCAAGTCGCGCGAGTCAGACGGTCCAGATCAGGCCTTTAATGGTTCGGTCCAGTCAACGGGTCGGTTCAGAGGTCAACGGGTAGAATCGGATTCTATTCGGGTAGGATTGAACCGGGTCCAGTCCGGGTCGAACCAGACCCGGACACGTGGCTGCTGCTCGCGTCGGCTGGCTCCTCACACGCGCCAAGCACACAACCGCCACATGGGCGGCACGTGTGACCTCCGTTCGGCGCGTGCTCGATGCCGCCTTGCTCGTCTTCGCGTGAACTACACTCCAGTGGTCTCGGATTGGCTGAAGGAACTTGGGAGCTAAGTCAAAAATTCGATTAATGCCACTGATATCCTCATTTCTTAGCTATAAATATGGGAATGGGTTGTTCATTTAAATGATCAACTCTGGCTTTCAATTTTTGGCATATTTAAAAGGCCATCCGGCTCTCTCTCTCTCTCTAGCATATTAATTAATCCTTAATTAAGGATTAATTAATTATTAATTAGGTGGTTATATAATTAATCTAGAGAAGCAAAACTCTAACGTTCTTCAGTCTTAGTTTCCTTATGTTCTTGAGTTTCTAGTTTTAGTTATTGCAAACTTATGCCTTGTGTTATTTTATTTTGTTTCCGAGTCCCTGGTTTATGGGCAACTAGTTTTAATAGCATTTGGAACATTGTCGTGAATTAAGCAGAAATAACAATTTCCCTTTCAACCCTAAAATTCTCTCTTCTCTCTTCAATCCTCAAGTTCTCCCGCCGATGGGTCTTTGCCGGATTATCCTACGAGCTCGAGACCGCTCTGACTTCTTAATTACGATATTCTTATCATTGGTGCTTTCATTGTTCTTGCAAGATGTCGAAGTTCGTCCGCATGATAAGTTTTGAGGAATTTCAACAACAGAGTGCAGCAAATTTTCAGGAATTCCAACACCAAAGCGAGACACGTTTTAAGGGATTTCAACAAGCGGCTGGACGAGTTGTTCCCGAGTTACACCTTGAGGACAAGGTGGATTGTGAAGGGCGGGAGAGTGATATGGACAGAGATATGGTGTATCAAGAAATAAGCGTAGGATATATTGTAGGAATTGGATAGATCGATTCTGTTTAGTGGTAGATTTATTATTTACGTTATTTGTTTCCTTTAAGAGTCCTTAGTAATTTGGTAATTTGAGATTTTGTTTTCTTAGGAGTCCTGAGTCTAGATGGTTGTTTTCTTTATATTACGTCAATTGTTTGGTTTGGTGATTAAGCAATAACAATTTCAAATTTCTCAATCTTTAATTCTGAATTCTCTCTCGTCTCTAACTTCTCCCGCCGGTGGGTCTTACCGGATTATCTTCCTCCCTTAATCTACAAATTCTCTTCTCCCCTTACAATTTCTCCGGCCGGTCGGTTTCTTACCGGATTATCCCTCTTTCTCATCCCCTTTTCTTACGAGCCCGAGATTGCTCTAAAGTCTCTTTGAGATACGTTCGTATAACCGTTAGTATCATACATCTATGCACAATGGCTCCTCCTTTTCGTAGGTCACCGTCGAAACTGATAGCAAGGTATTGAAGGTGTATCTTTTTTACTAATTCTGCTTCTCGGGCATCCCGAACAACACCTTCATTCAAATCTTCCAATTTGATATGCAAAGGTAAATATCCCCTTAGCCTATTCAACTTCTTCAAGGGTCCAAAGCTATTCCCATCTCCACCTGTATGAAATTTGTTAAGGTCCTGAAGACCAGTTAACTCAGCTAGCCCCTGAGGATACTGCTTTACACTTGTAACAGAAGCATAGAGGCTTTTGAGATTTTTTAGATTGTCGATCCCTTTAGGAAGTTCAGAAAGACCTCTGCAACACCAAACACTCAACTCTCGCAATTCATGCAAATCACAGATGCTATCTGGCAACTTCGTTATTGAGTCATTAAAGCTCAAATTCAGCTCTCTCAATTGAGCCAAATTGCCGATTTCAGTCGGAATCTCTTGTAAGTGGCAGCGTTCTAACAAGAGATTCTGCAGGTTATAAATCTTGCAAATGGACTTAAGGTGTTCCACGAATAACTCGTTTCCACTCAAGTTCAAGTCCCTCAAGTGAATCAGCTTCTCTATTTCTGTTGGAACACCTTGCAAGCCACATCCATATAGACTTAACACCCTCAAACTTGTGAGGCAATCACAAATATGCAGGGAAGGTAGTTTTTCCTGGATAAATAAACTGCGGTATTCTTTAATATGAGAAACTGATAAAGGGTCACAAACCTTGCAAGTACCGCTTGTCTTTTTCAGCACCATTTCCTCTACTCTGCCGCCACTAGAGAGGTTCGAGTCATCACCCTCCCTAAGAAATCGGCAAAAATCGTGAACTATATCATGCATTTTGCAATTATATATTTCCCCAGTTAAAGCATCTCTGTTAAAGTCTTGAAACAGAGAGCGCATTGCTAAATTGTCAAAGTACTCTCGCCCTCTAAGTTCTAAATCACTTCTAAGATCTCCATTGGAGCTTACATAACCAAGTGCTATCCAATTTCTTATCAACTTATACACAAGAATATCATGATCTTTAGGAAATACTGCACAATACAAGAAGCACAGCTTTTGTGCTGGAGACAAATCATTGTAGCTCAAAGCCAGATGAGCAAAAACGTCCTCTTTCGCTTCATCAAATTGCCAAGTTTCAGCACAACTCAACACATTCGCCCATGCCTCCAAAGAATTCTTGAAAAGCAAAAGACTTCCCAAAACTTTTGTTGCAAGTGGCAACCCCCTGCACTTATTAGCTATCTTCCGACCAATGTCTTGAAATCTTTCTAAATTCTCTTCATTTCTTCCAAGAAAGGCTCTATTGCGCAATATTTTCCAACAATATTCATCCGAAAGTAGCCCCAGACGGTGCATCTTATCCTCAACTATACCCATCATTATTGCAAGCCTTTCTTTTCTTGTTGTCACCAAGACACTACTACCCACTTCACCATGTTCGAGAGAATTCTTCAAACGACACCACTCGCTATCTTATCACACATGGAAAAACTATGCATGATCGTTCATAAATAAGTGAAATGGGTGGTTAGAGTTGTCATATGCGTCCAAATACTCCATAGAAATGAATTTAAAATTTTGGCCAGAGTCAAAAGGGGTCCCCCTTACAGCTTTTTCAATTTTTTGATGAGTCCAGAAACTCGTGTATATCGTATCTCACATGGAAAAACTATGCATGATCGTTCATAAATAAGTGAAATGGGTGCTTAGAGTGGTCATATGCGTCTAAATACTCCATAGAAATGAATTTAAAATTTTGGCCAGAGTCAAAAGGGGTCCCCCTTACAGCTTTTTTAATTTTTTGATGAGTCCAGAAACTCGTGCCTATCTTATCACACATGGAAAAAATATGCATGATCATTCCTAAATAAATGAAATGGGTAGTTAGAGTGGTTACATGCGTCCAAATACTCCATAGAAATGAATTTGAAATTTTGGCCAGAGTCAAAAGGGGTCCCCCTTACAGCTTTTTCAATTTTTTGATGAGTCCATAAACTCGTGCCTATCTTATCACACATGGAAAAAATATGCATGATCGTTCATAAATAAGTGAAATGGGTGGTTAGAGTTGTCATATGCGTCCAAATACTCCGTAGAAATGAATTTGAAATTTTTGCCAGAGTCAAAATGGGTCCCCCTTACAGCTTTTTCAATTTTTTGATGAGTCCAGAAACTCGTGTATATCTTATCACAAATGGGAAAACTATACATGATCGTTCATAAATAAGTGAAATGGGTGGTTAGAGTTGTCATATGCGTCCAAATACTCCATAGAAATGAATTTAAAATTTTGGCCAGAGTCAAAAGGGGTCCCCCTTGCAGCTTTTTCAATTTTTTGATGTGTCCAGAAACTCGTTCATATCTTATCACGCATGGAAAAAATATGCATGATCATTCATAAATAAGTGAAATGGGTGGTTAGAGTGGTAATATGCGTCCAAATACACCATATAAATGAATTTGAAATTTTGGCCAGAGTCAAAAGGGATCCCCCTTACAGCTTTTTCAATTTTTTGATGAGTCCAGAAACTCGTGTATATCTTATCACACATGGAAAAACTATGCATGATCGTTGATAATTAAGGGAAATGGGTGGTTAGAGTGGTCATATGCGTCCAAATACTCCGTAGAAATGAATTTGAAATTTTGGCCAGAGTCAAAAGGGGTCCCCCTTACAGCTTTTTCAATTTTTTGATGAGTACAGAAACTCGTGCATATCTTATCACACATGGAAAAAAGATGCATGATCATTCATAAATAAGTGAAATGGGTGGTTAGAGTGGTCATATGCATCTAAATACTCCATAGAAATGAATTTGAAATTTTGGCCAGAGTCAAAAGCGGTCCCCCTTACAGCTTTTTCAATTTTTTGATGAGTCCAGAAACTCGTGCCTATCATATCACACATTAATTAGAAAATAGGGATTTTCTAGTTTTAGAAAAAGGTGTTTTTCTAGAAAAATATTTTCTCAAGTATTTAGCGAAATACTGCCGGAGCCCACACTCCAATTTCTTAATCGGGGATATTGCGGGGAAGCTCTTTCGGATTCACGAGAAAATATCGAGGTGCTGGAAAAGTGTGGTTGATAGCTAATTTTGCAGTACGGTAATATCGTTATGCTACCGAAATTAATATTTGCATATTGTGATTATATGTTATGTGATTTAAAATTATGTTATCGATGTCTGTATATATTAGAGTTATGCTGCCCGATTTATTTCGCTGCTTTATTAAAATATTTTGAAAATATTTGGATAACGAGGTTATGGCGAATTTTTTTTTAATATTACGTTATACCGTCACTATGTCTCGGGCCCGCCACACCAACAAGGAGTTGATATCACATGGGAGGTGTTTACTCATGAATTTCTAGCCAAATATATACCCAAGTGGCTCAGGATCGACATGAGGCCGAATTTATGAATCTTAAGCAAGGAACTCATTCAGTAGCTGAGTACAATGCTGAATTCAATCTCCTAGCACCTTATACTCAACATATCACTTCTTTGGAAGATAAGAAGAGCGCCAGATTTGTGAGTGGGCTTCGATTTGAAATCTGAAAAGAGTTGTTAGGCCGAAATGTGGATACGTGGGCTACTGCCGTCAAAAAAGTCCAAATAACTGAGGCTCAATTGATACAGTTACAGAAAGAAGGAGCGTATTTGACACCAGGGCAAGGTTTCGGGGCTAAAATGCCTTCTATTCACCAGGCACAGCCCTCCAGGGGTAATGAGAAGAAGCCACGCCCACCTGGGGCACTATCTCAGCCATCTCGTCCATTTGGGACACCGACACTTCCATCTCGTCCGTCTGGGGTGCACGTGCCTAAAACTGGACGTCAAAAGTTTGAACCATATGGGTTTTGTGGAAAACCTACTCACTTGGAGGATGATTGGTGGTTAAAGCTGAGGAAATGTCTTGTGTATGGCCATCCTGAGCATAAGCTGGAGACATGTCCAAAGAAGAAGAAGAAGTCGATAGTGTTTTGGCAAAAGCAAGTTGATTTAGCCTTCTTGTGATGAGGGCAACTTCTTCATCAATTTTATTCTCCAATTCATCCTCATCCTCGCTGTCGACGTCAAGATTTGTGTTGAATGTGATGTTCTTCTTTCCTTCTGAGCTTTCTTCCTTTGGTATTAACGTAAGTTCATGGGATGTTAAGGATCCAATGAGTTAAGCAATCGAGATTCTTGTGAGATCCTTTGTTTTATTAATAGCAGTGACCTTGGGAGTCCACTCCTTGGGAAGAGATCTCAGTATTTTTCGAACTTGATCCTCTTCAGAATAACCTTTTCAAGTGCAAACATCTTTTTGACAATTACCATGAAATTTCTGTACATGCATCTCACTGATTGTTTCTCCTTCCTTTATTCGAAACATTTCATACTGGTGATTAAGAAGGGTTAATCTCTCTTGAAGAACTTGAGATGATCCTTCGTGGGTGACTTGCAGCATTTTCCACATATCCTTGGCAATAGAGCAGATGCTAACACGATTGTACTCACTTTTACAAAGTGAGCATGAGGGGATATTCTTTGATTTAGCATTCATTGAAATCATCTTTTTATCTCCAGTGGTATATTCACTTCTTTCTTAGGGAACATTTATAGCACTTTCAGATTTCATTGGAATCTTGGCTCCTTTAGTTACAATCTCCCAAAGATCATAATCTATGGAAATAAAGTACTCTTCAATATGATTTTTCCAAGTAGCATAGTAGAAGGCATCAAGAAGCGGAGGGCACGTATGAGAAACCCCCTCAGAGTATGTTTCATTTTAAACTTTCATAGGATCATTTTACTCTTGGTTGGTGAGCAAAAGACCAGAGAGCACAAGGCTCTAATACCACTTGTAGATCAAGAGGGGGTGAATTGATCAACTTATATATTTAATCACACAATTTCAGCCCAAGCACTAGCTCAAATTTGAGCTAAAAGTCTCAGTTAAAGTGAACAAACCAAAAGAGCATGAGACAAAGAATTTATAATGGTTTGACCCTAAAGATTGTGAATACACGAGTCTAAAAGATTAATCTACTACCTAAGTTGATATACTTAGGATTTTGAATGAGACTTTTATTAGGATGAGAGAGATACAAGATACAACACAAATGAATCTGTCTGGTACAACTATGACCACACACTGAAACAGACCAGTTTCAGGATCCCAAGCTATCTTGCAAAAGACTACCCATTAGAAAAACATACACAATCTTTATGGGGTGTACACACAAAATAACTACAATAAAAGTTTGAAAAGAATCACTGAAATGTTGAGACTTGAACTCCTTAAAAAGAGACTCCAAAGTAGTCATTGCCAAAGGCTCTCAATTTGAAGCTGAATTTGTGTTCCCAGGTGGCAACAAGAACAACTCCAGTCAACGTACCAAAGAGAGAGGGAGAGAGAGAGTGAAACAATAAATCTTTACCTAATCCTTGTCAAAAGTAGGGATGGCACCGAGCCGAGCCGAGCCTTGGCCTTTTTTACAGGCTCGGGCTCGGCTCGACCAAGGTTCGAGGCAGGCTCGGCTCGGCTCGAGGCTCGGTCATAAATATTATTTTTAATAAAAAAATTATTTTTTTTTAATAATTTAATATATTTTTATATATAATAATATATATTAAATGAATATATATAATAAATATATACTTTTTTTATTCATTTTGTATAAAATTTAATAAATATATATATAATATTATATATTTATAAAATATTTATATATATAAAAATTAAAATATTAAATTTTTAATTAAATATATGGGTTCGCGAGCCGACTCGCGAGCCACGAGCCAAGACTCAAAGGGTTCGGGTTCGGGTTCGGGTTCGGCTCATGTGGCTCACGAGCTGGCTCGGCTCGTTGTCATCCCTAGTCAAAAGACTTCTGTACAAGAAAAATTTACAAACATTATTTGAAGATAATGATGTTCAACTCCTTGAAATCCGTGTATGTATATTGTAGCTGAATGAATAAGGATGCGTAGGGTTTTTTTTCCGGTTTAATTACATCTAGACCCGTTCCGAGTTTAGTATATTATAATTGGACCCTTGTTAGTCATTTTATTACAGTTTGACCCTTTCTAAAATTTCAAAATTACTAAACGGTGAAAAAAAGGTACGATTCCATTAAATATTTCACGTTATATTCCAAATAATTGCGTTATATTCCAAATAATTGTGAAATGACCATTATGTTTGGTTCTAAGATCATGTTTTATAAAAGTAGGAAAAAAAAATCACGTTTTTTTAGAATAAATAAACGGTTAAACAAACAATTATTTCACAATTATTTTGAATATAATGGTTATTTCACAATTATTTGGAATATTCCGTGAAATATTTAACGAAATTGTATCTTTTTTCACCGTTTAGTAATTTCGAATTTTAGAAAGGGTCAAACTGTAATAAAATGACTAACAGGGGTCCAATTGTAATATACTAAACTTGAAAGGGGTCTAGATGTAATTAACCCTTTTTTTTCTAATTTTAGTGTGCTTTTTTAGGATATTGTATCTTTGGTGTATTTTTTGAGTGTATTACAACTTTGGGGTTTTTCGCTTTTTCATCATTGTCGTGAATAGTGATTCCACTTTTTAAAAAAATGGATTTAACAAAAAAAATTATGATTCTATTCACTACAGTGATTCCGCTTTTTCAAAAAGCGAAAAACCTTAAGGTTGCAATACACCCAAAAAATACACCAAAAATACAATATCTCTAAAAAATGACACCAAATTTAAAAATTCACCATGCGTAGGGAATGATATGTTCCAATAATGTTCTAAGAGCAAGAAACATTCAACACTTTTTGTTAATTAGTTTAAAACATAAATAAGCATTGATAGGTCCAGGGGTTAACACTCCACCTATCCTTCACGTGTTCTGCATAGTATATTCTATGCCTACTTTCCACATGAAAAGTTCTACAGCCTTGGGCATGAGAAGGAGGGAAATTCTTGGCTGAGCCGGGTGTGGGCCCCGTGATGTAGAAATTAGATCAAATTAGATCAGTTTTATCATGCTGTATATAATGCACATGTAAAACAATAGTAATAGCTGAAATATGAGTAAAGAACGGCTGGCCTGTAAGGAGTCACGCCACTTGACGCTGTCCTAAGATCGTGATGGCCTCCCCTCCGTGCGGGTATTGTCGGCTCACCACCACCCCAAGATAAAACCCAAAGGCCACGACCGGCGTCTCCTATTGTGAGCACGATCACAAGGAAACTAACGAACGAAACCTTATCACGTTGCCCAAAACTATAATATATGAGAATAGATGTATAGTGAATTGTAGGATGCTTGTGTGTACTAATCTAGACCCCTATGACCCTATTTATAGTGTTAGGATGCTTGTGTAACTTAAGAAAATCAAAACCAAATAAATCAAATAAATGACCTTGTGGGAGTTACACAAATTAATTTGTAGGTTATGATTTTAAGTTTTAAAACTTTTCAAATCCAACAATCCCCCACAAGGTTTAAAACTTAAAATATAAATATAAGTATACGAAAATATTAGGGCAACTAAATACCATGCAATGGGTACAGGAGCCTTCCGGGCTTGAGCCTATACTTAGTGTAGATGATCTCCATTTGAGGGAGCCATAATGGACAACGCCTTGAATTAGGTCCCTTGGCCAAACTTCAATGCATCACACACACGGTATTGACATCAGTTTCTGTTCAAGCGGGTTAGCGCTATTAATGGCCATGCGCTCTAATCTTGCTTTTCATGAGAGTCTCTAGGATCAGCCCATATCCATAGCCACGGCCTCATGGCAACTCTCACTTAGGTGAAACCTCCAAGGACACGTGTGAACTATATCCCGCGGAATTCCCGCCTTGGTTTCATTAAGGATCAAAGTCCAACCTAACATCACACTTGCTTGCACTGTCACCATAGGGATGGGAAGGAGACGCTCTCCTTATAAGTAGTGCAAAATGAGTCACGCAGTACAGGTTGTTCCTACCCATTGAACCTTCTTCATGGGGTCTCCAATCACAAAGGTTGGGTTACTCCCGGAGGTGACTCCCTTGTGGGCTAATGCCCATCCCTCTCGATGATTCATAAACTCCCTTATTGGGTAGTCCTTTGGTGAAATTATCCGCCAAGTTTTTCTCTGATTTCACAAAATCTAGAGATACCACATTTCTCTTTAGTAAAGATTTTACGGATTTGTTCCTCGCTTGTAAGTGTCTACCCATTTTCTTATTAGAGTGTTTTTGTTTCACAAGATCTATCACAGCCTTACAATCACAATGTATAGAAATAGCTGGTAAAGGTTTATCTCCCAATGGAATATCAAGTAATAAGTCTCTTAGCCACTCAGCAGTTGTACAAGTTGTATCTAAGGCTATTAACTCAGCTTCCATAGTACTTCTAGATATAATACAGTTTGTTTTTTCGAACCCCAATTTATTGCAGCTCCTCCTAGCATGAATACAAATCCACTAGTAGATTTAATATCAGAACTATCAGTAATCCAGTTAGCATCACTATACCCTTCAATCACGTTAGGAAAACCTTTATAACATAAAGAATAGTTTATTGTACCTCTAAGATACTTGAGAACTCTTTCTAAGGCATTTCAATGATCTTTGCTAGGATTATGATATCTACTAAGTCTACCAACTGCATAGGCAATGTCAGGTCTAGTCCTATTAGTAAAGTATAGAAGTGACCCAATTATTTGAGAGTATTTTAATTGAGAAACAGGCTCGTTTGAATTTTTATTCAAATGCACATTCGGATCATAGGGAGTAGACACACTCTTACAATCATAATAATTGAACTTCTCTAAGAATTTTTCAATAGCACTAGATTGATTTAGTAAAATCCCTTCTAGAGTTCTACAAACTTTCATCCCCAAAATATTATGTAGTTCTCCTAAATCCTTCATTTCAAATTTATTGGATAGATAATTTTTCACATTATTCACAAAATCTAAATTAGAGCCAAAAATTAGTATGTCATCAACATATGGGCACAATATCACACATTCACCATTTTCCGTTTTACAATAAACACATTTGTCATGATCATTCGACTTAAAGTCATAACTTAGGATAACTTCATTAAATTTTTCATGCCATTGTTTGGGAGCTTGCTTCAAACCATACAAAGATTTAACTAGTTTACACACCTTATGTTCTTGTCCTTTAACCTTAAAACCCTCCGGTTGTTCCATATATATCTCTTCGTCTAAATCTCCATTTAAAAATGTTGTTTTAACATCCATTTGATGAATCACTAACTTATGTATAGATGCTAAAGCTAAAAGAGTTCTAATGGTTGAAATTCTAGCAACAGGAGAATAAGTGTCAAAGTAATCTATTCCTTGTTGTTATGTAAATCCTTTTGCTACTAATCTAGCTTTGTATTTGTCTATAGATCCATCCGGTTTTAATTTCTTTTTGAAAACCCATTTACAACCTATTGGTTTGCTACCACGAGGTAAATCAGTTAAAACCCAAGTATTGTTTTGAATTATCGAACTATACTCATCATTAATGGTTTCTTTCCAAAAAGGTGCATCTATTGAAGATATAGCTTCGTTGTAGTTCTGAGGATCACCTTCTATCAAGAAAGTAATAAAATCATCTCCAAAGTTTTTAGCTACCTTAGCCCTTTTACTTCTTCTTGGTTCAACGATTTCTTCACCCTCATTTCCTAATGTTATGTTACTAGATGATTCTCTTTTACCCGTTTCATAGTTTGACAGATTTGATCTACTAGAAACCTTAGTTTTGAAAGGGAAAACTTCCTCAAAATATGTAGCATCTCTAGCCTCAATAATTTTATTATTTGAAATTCCACTTACTCTGGAATTAACAACTAAAAATCTATTCGCACTACTATTTTGAGCATAACCAATAAAAATAGCATCTATAGTTTTAGGTCCTATTTTCTTTCTTTTCAAATCTGGTATAGCCACTTTAGCTAAGCACCCCCACACTTTAAGAAAACTCCGCCGTGGAGCTCTGTTTTTCCATAACTCATAAGGCGTTTTCTCATTGTCTTTCGTAAACACACGGTTTAATATAAAGCATGATGATAAAATAGCTTCACCCCACAAATTTTCAGGTGCTCCAGAATTTAATAAAATTGCATTTACCATATCCATTAAAGTCCTATTTTTTCTCTCGGCTACACCGTTTGATTGTGGTGAATAAGGTGGAGTGAACTCATGTATTATACCATTCTCCTCACAAAATTTTGATAAATCCCCAGAGGAGTATTCTCCTCCTCGATCTGATCTAAGAATTTTGATCTTTTTCTCGATTTGATTTTCAACCTCGGCTTTATAAATTTTAAACTTATCAATGACTTCGTCTTTCGACTTCATTAGATAGATGTAGCAATACTTAGAGAAATCGTCTATGAAAGTCACAAAATATTTGTTTCCACCTCTAGTTGGAGTTCTATTTGAATCACACACATCACTATGAACTAATTCTAGTATAGTGGAATTCCTATGAACTGATTTATAAGGCCTTTTTGTTTGTTTTGCTTGTACACATATTTCACACTTATTGTCAAGTTTCACATCCGATTTTGGGATCAAACTCAAGTCCATAAGTTTTTTAATCTTTTTATTGCTAACATGTCCTAGTCTCTCATGCCACAAAATACTAGACTCGACGTTTAAAATCACATCAGGACTTTTATTGCTAAAATTCTCAATGTTCAACTTAAATAAACCATCAGATACAAATCCCTTTCCAATAAAAATATTATTTCTAGTTATTACAACTTTATTCGACTCCATAACTAGTTTGTAGCCATTTTGAACTAAACAAGGTCCACTAACTAAATTTCTTCTAACTTGAGGCACATGCCGCACTTCTTCAAGAGTTAATGTTTTCCCCGATGTCATTTTTAGATCAACACGTCCGATTCCAAGTATTGGTGCGGCTGTATTATTCCCTAAAGTCACGCTTCCTCCACTTGAATTCTGGTAGGATTTAAACATTGTTTTATCAAAACAAACATGTATATTAGCTCCTGAATCTAACCACCAATCATTATTATGATATGTAAAATTTACTAATGGATTTATGGGTTCTAACCTGACATAAGGTTCTCCTTCAACTAACATGTTCACTTCACCGTGTTGGTTTTTAGCTCTAAAGTTGAATTTAGGAGCAGTTTTCTCAGTCTTGCGGTAGTAGCACTCCCTCGCCACATGACTTGTCCTTCCACACACGAAGCATGCTCTCTCTGTTTCTGCTTTGCCTTTATCATTCCTAGAGTTTTGACCTTTAGGTTGTTTATTATGGCGATAGTCCTTTTTCCAATTTTTCTTAAACTTATTCCATCTCGGCCTAAATTTATTAACCCTTTTCTCTTCTACAACGTTGACTTTGGCTTTCATCTCTTCTTGTTTAATATTCACTCTATATTGTTCTTCTATCCTCAAAGATCTAAAAGCTTGCGCTAGACTTAAGGTTCCTTGTTGATGTCTTAAACTCCTCGCAGAATTAGACCAAGACGGTGGGAGTTTATCTATTAGGCAAGATACTTTATACTCTTCACTAAATTTTGACCCACTATTTTCTAGAGGTCTTAGTAAATCTTGGAACTCATGAATTTGGTCACCAATAGATTTTCCATCAATCATAGTGTATTTTGTAAATGTAGAAGCATTAAACTGTTCTATTCCCGCATCATCTATCCCATATTCAGCTTCTAAAGAATCCCACAATTCCTTGGCACTAGTAATGGTGTGGTAAACATCATAAAGCCTTTCAGATAAAGCACTCAAAATTCGATTGCGACAATGATAGTCTATTTGTTCAGGGGTATGCCAAGAAGTTGATTCTATGGTTCCATCAATGGCGGACACAAATCCAAGAACCGTCAACCAATACCTCATTTGATTTTGCCACCTTTTAAAGTTTAGTCCGTTAAAATTTTCAGGCTTAACACTACTAGCTTCTTCTTGGGATGCCATGTTTTCCTCAACTTTAGACTAGCAATTAATAAAGGCAAAGTAAGACAGAATACGCAAACTGTAAGAGATAACAATAACAACGATATCAAATATTTGATTTTTTCAACAACAATAGCAATCGAATAAACAATGTTGCTCAAGCACACAAATAAACTATAAATGAGAAATCCATCTATATAAGCAAAATTTGATTAACGCTTTACTGAACGTGGTCTGACTTTTATTTAATTTGTTTGTATGTAACGGAATATTAATCCTTAATATTATGCCTAATAAAGTTTAACGTTATGGATAATCTTAACGTTACAAATAATCTACTAGTTGGCTGTTAAACTTTGAAATCAGATCAAACAGTCTCTGTCTAGATTATGCCCAAGTAGATTCAGAATATTGTTTTATTCAATAATTAAAACCGATTATGTGGTACAGAATTTGCCTACTAAGGTTTCTAGATTTTATAATTAGAGAAATTGCACATAAATTGGAGTTTGCTTAAAATATACCAGTATAATGAAACGTGCTTAGAAGGACAACTAATTTGTTGTAATTCAAATCTGACGGACGGTAATCAACTAATAAAGGTGAGGAAATCCTAATTCCAATACGTCAAATTAAATTAATCAAGTAATTTAAAAGGTTAAGCAATTAATCATACCACCATGAATACTAAATCATATAATCAGACAGTTTAGCAAGCCAAGATGATTGAGCACAAACTAAATCAAACTATTTAGCAAATCAAGATAATTGTTTTAACAAGATTATCACGATCTTAGATTGATGTAGAAATTAGATCAAATTAGATCAGTTTTATCATGCTGTATATAATGCACATGTAAGACAATAGTAATAGCTGAAATATGAGTAAAGAACGGTTGGCCTGTAAGGAGTCACGCCACTTGACGCTGTCCTAAGATCGTGATGGCCTCCCCTCCGTGCGGGTATTGTCGGCTCACCACCACCCCAAGATAAAACCCAAAGGCCACGACCGGCATCTCCTATTGTGAGCACGATCACAAGGAAACTAACAAACGAAACCTTATCACGTTGCCCAAAACTATAATATATGAGAATAGATGTATAGTGAATTGTAGGATGCTTGTGTGTACTAATCTAGACCCCTAGGACCCTATTTATAGTATTAGGATGCTTGTGTAACTTAAGAAAATCAAAACCAAATAAATCAAATAAATGACCTGTGAGAGCCGGGTGTAGGGATTGGGGCCCACACCCGGCTCAGCGAAGAATTTTCCTGAGGAGGGGCAGGAATTGAAAGTTCAAAAATACGGTCGTAATCGTAGGTGTTGTTTTAATTTGCATCAATTTGGGTTCGTCCAAGTTTCATCTCTATAAGACTTATGTTTTTGGGTGAAAAATGTTATTAAATTACATTTTTTATCCTTAAAAAATACTAAAATGGTTGGAAAAAGACTTTAGCTATTAATTTACAATACTTATCATACTTTAAGCAGCAATCGATAACAATAAATAATTGGGATAATAAAGTACATAAAATATGATACTTTAAATGGAAAAATATAATTATCTCTAATTTTTATATCGATTTTCATCTCCCTTAATTTTCTTGATTCATCCAATACTTTACTTAAAAAACAATTAAACAATTCTTTCGGTGGAGGGGGAAAGCAATTTTTTTCTTTTTCCTTTCTTTTTAACACATGTAGGTCAGATAATAAAAGGGATTCAAAATCGAGTCACTGTTCTAAGAAGTGGAGGAAAAAAGCACTTGTTTATTTCTGATTAATATATATATATATATATATCATGATTGAACAAGCTGAGCCGAGCTCAAGCCCAAGAATATTAAGCTCAGCGAGTTCCAGGTAAGATATTAGTTTTCGAGTTTGACGCACGTCTTTAGACTTATTTTAGGGATGCAAATGAGCCAAGCTAACTCGCGAGCCTATATATTTAAATAAAAAATAATATATTAATTTATATGTATAAATATATATAAATACTTAATTAATATATAATATTGTATATAGATATATTGATTTTTATACAAAATTCCTAAAAAATTAATATATTTATTATATATTTGTATATATATTGAATTAATATATCTTATTATTATTTAATTATTACAAAAAGGGGCCATAATTAATAACTCTCTTCCAGTTGAAAATAATTTAATTTACTCCCCCATGTAAAAAAAATCTATACTAACTCCCCAATTCAAATTTATAATTTGATTTTACTCCCCACCCACCTAAATTGACTGCAATACCTTTACTTTTTTTTTTTTTTTTTTTTCCTTTTCATAATGCAATTTTAAGTTGAGTACTTTAACTTTTACGAATAATACTCTATTTTTAAATTGGAATACTTTAATGTTTATGAACAATACTTGAATTATAAATTTAGGTACTTTAACTTTTACGAATAATACTCTAATTTAAAACGTAAGTACTTTAACTTTTATGAACAATACTCTTTTTTCTTTTCTTTCTTTATTTTTTCTTCTTGTACTTCAAACCTGACTACTTTAACTTTTACAACTAATACTGTATTTTAAATTTGGATAATTTGTTTTATAATTCGAAAATTTTATAATACTCTATTTTATAATTTTAATATTCTGTTTTATAATTTGAATATTTTATAGTTTCTAATTAATACTTCACATTTTAAATCAAAAATTAATTTTTACTCCACCATCTAATTACACAATATATATATATATATATATTGATGGTGTAGAAAATTTTGTAGGGATTTAAACATCAATCACTTTAGAATTTGTGTGTGGAAGGGAAGACCATCACAGGCGTTGAGCCTCAGGAACTGAGTTTCCTTTTAAGCGTGGGTTCTTCGAACTAGGATAACACCAAAGGTCAGAAAGCAGTATGGATGCAACAATGGTGTGTATGTGAAATGCAGAGCTTGGAGGAGAAGAAAAATGGAGGAGAATGCCCAGTTCAATGCAGGTGAGCTTGTAGGGAAGATCACTTGGGGGATGTGTGTGTGAATCCCATATTTATATGTTAGGGGCAAAGGTATCTTGGGTAATTTGACCCTGTGGTCCCAAATCCTATGCTGCCCTAGACACGTAGCGTCATGTGATGGTGTGAAAGTGATGGCTCTGAAAGCCTGTGGTGTGCCAGGTACGAGGTGCGCACTACCACTGTGTCGGAGGTGGTTGGAGAGCGGCGAGCATGGAGATACTCAGCAACGCTCCTCGTACCTCAGAGAGTGCCCTCAAGAAGGACTCTCCACTAAGGTGGGATTGACCCTCGGGGCGAATAGCGCCATTTGATGCTGAGCCTGAGCGCTGGGATGCTCAAGAGAGGGTTCCCCCAGCAGAGGACCACGAGTGCTAGATGTGGCGAGCGTAGAGCGTATGAACCCGAGCGCAATTGCAGCGGGTGTCCCTGGTGTGGTAGAGTGGGGATCTGGGCGTGGAGCGTCTCTTGGGACCTCAATGCGAGCGCCGAGGGGATTGGTGGATGGGTCCCGTGCTCGTGACTTGGGCCAAGGAGCGCAAGTCTGGATTAGATATGTGATGAGGGAATGAGCCTGGTCAATTCCGCGAGCCCATTACCATGAGCATTAAGGCTCGGGGTCCTTCAGATCGGGACACCTGTGCGGCACTGATCTGAGCATGATTTGGTCTCATCATATATATATATATATATATATATATATATATATATATGAAGTATGAAAATTATATTTTGAAGTATTAACATACAAAATAAAAGTATAAAATCATGTATATGAGGTATTATGTTAACAAATGGTATGTGTTGGTTGACCAAAAAAAAAAAGGCTTGTGTCAGAGGGAAGAGTGATGTGTCATGCCTTTTATATTTTTTCAAGGCTATTTTGATAATTTCATTAAAAATGGGAAGTGAAATCAAATTACAAATTTAAATTAGGGAGTTAGTATTGGTATTTTTTATATGAAGGAGTGATATCAAATTTATCTTGTGTCTTAGAGAATTTTGTCACATTCCCCCTTATAAAAAACTATCTTTTAATAAAAAAATATATTTTTAATTTAGCTCGAACGAAAAAAATAAAAGATCAAGGCTCATTTGCAGACCTTTGTTATTATTGACTTTTCTTTTTTTATTCCATTTTACGGGAAATTCCCGAAAAATCCCCATATGGGAACTCAAATTCCTCTTTACTCCTCACTTTCAAAAAAGTTCCTTTGAACTCCCCAGATGAAAATCAAAATACCTTTTTACTCCCCGTTTTTTTGGAAGGTTGTATAAAAATTCAAGAATCGCGTACCCGAACCCCGAAATCACGTACTTAAATGCCCAAATGATGTATTTGCCAAATACATCATTTGGGCATTTAAGTACGTGATTTCGGGGTTCGGGTATGCGATTCTTGAATTTTTATAAATACATCATTTGGGTATTTAAGTACGTGATTTCGGGGTTCGGGTATGCGATTCTTGAATTTTTATACAACCATAAGGAGTTAAAGGGAATTTGGCCTGTAATCTAGGGAACAAATGAGAACTTTTTTAAAAATGAAAAGTTAAAGAGAATTTTTTCAACTTTTAGATATTATTTATAAAAAACCCCTTTATTTTATTCACTTATACTTAAATAAGATTAGAACCCGAGATATTACCTGGAAGAATCAACCCATCAGCAGACAAGCCAACGGGGGTTTGTTATTATTGACTTTGTTTACACTTCACTAATCAACTTTATCATTCAGTCTTCATCCCCATAATCCAAAAGCCACCCACAAAGCCACAACAACTTCATGGGCGGACTCCATTCTCCAATTTGAGGTAACTATTTACTAAATCTGTGTATTAACAATATATATCTTGTTTTGTGGATTGGTGTTGTTTCCTTTTTTTTTCCTTCAAAATTTTTTGTCAAATTTGTTGAAATACTACATTCGAAAAAAGTTCCGTGTAAATTGTTCGGCAAATAAATAGTATGTAGAAATGAAGTTGGTCAAATTGCCGAAATTTCAGTGCCGCACAGCACCGTCGCCCTACACTCCGCGCCACCACACTCCACCGCCGCGCTCTTCGCTGCTCCAGGTTGGATTTATTTCTACTCTGTTTTTTTTATTTATTTCATTTTTCTGCTCTGATTATTATTTAATTTTTATTCTCTGTTGGGGACTTGGGGTGATTGAATTTTATTTATTTTGTTTTCTGCTTGGATTTATTTTTGCTTGGAATTTATCTGTATAGTTTATTTTTCGTAATTTAATTTTCCTAGCTTGCAGGTTTCATGATAGTTTTATAGTTCATGAAATGCTGGTTATATGAAATAATCTGTTTGTTCAAGGGTGCGTTGTAGGGAAACCAAGTGTTTGTTAAAATAAATTCATGGTATTTGTTTAAATCTGATGCTGTATGAATGCATCTTTTTGGTAATCCATTTATGATGCTGTAATTCGTGATTTTTTTGCTTTGATATCAGTTAATGAATTTTATTAACTTTATTAATCTTCTTTACGAATTTGCACAAAGAACGTGAACCAATAATAATCAAGTTACTGAATGTTTGACTTGAGAAATGATGAAATTCGAGGTACTTTTCAATTGAAGTTATATACTTTTTAGAGTATATTTGAAATCAAAATTGATATATTTTGTTTATATTTTTTTGATCCAGCTCGAGTTTTGGCACGAGCCAAGCCCAAGCCAGATATTTGTGGCTCACTAGCTTGCGAGCCAAAGTTTTAGAGCCCGAGCCCACCAAAAATGCTACGGCTCCGCTCGTTTGCATCCCTACGAAATAGTGAAATGATTTTAATAGAATAATTGGTAATTAACTATTGGACGATGAAAAATTATTTTCTTAACATAATTTGTTTTTTTTTATTTAATTCTTGTTGATTTGTGGAATTTAAACTGTTCTCTGAGTTTGTTTACTTGTATGATTTGAATAACATTGACCGAGAACTGGGAGATTCTCTGGTGCTTTCGTTTGTTTAGAGTTAAGACTATGAAAGTTGGCTGATTTCTAAATTGTCAGCAAAGTAGCATCTGGGGTTTTTTGGATTAAGTGTTGAATTAAATTTCTGTATCAGGGTTATGCGTTTCTTTTGTGTTGATGTGTTGAGATGTATATGCAGATTAGCAGCAGAGGAAAGAATGGATTTGTCTTGTTCATATGCACAATGCTCCTGTTTCACTGCTTGGAAGGAATTTAGTTCCTCTCCACGTGTACTCTCAGCAGCTCAATTTTCAGCAACTCCTCAAAATTATGTAATGATTCTTCCTAATAGAAAACGGTGGCTGCATTTACCACCTGTAGTAGCATTTGCGCAGAAGGATTCTAGAGGGAGTATTGATGATACATCTCCAAGTACAAGTGATGGGGACAATGGTGCGGTTTTGAATGGAAAGGCACCCAAAGGGTCAGGAACTACTGCAAGAAGCCGCCGTTTATTGAAAGTTCGGGAGGAAAAGAGAAAGCGGGAGTATGAGAAACTCCATAATTATCCTGCTTGGGCAAAGTAATTTTTTTCAATGTCCTCGTTTATACTTTATTCGGTTCTTCTAATTGAATTTATAGTCGTAGTCATAAATGGGACAAGTATGATAGCCTACGCTGTAACTATTTCCAATTCCAAAGTTTCTAAATTAGTTATTGAATTTTTATAAAAACTGGAGGCATTCATTAATAAACTTGGATAACGTTTCCATGCTCACAAGAAGTTGAAGTGTTAGCTAATATTTGAATTATAACATCTGCTTTCTATGTTTAACAATCAACAGAAGAGGCTGTATGGTGGAACTAAGTTACAAAAGATCATTGTGTAATTTTGAAAGCAAGAGAGGATATTCTGTCTGTAATTTTGAAAGCAAGAGAGAATATTTTGTGATTGAATATACTTAGAGATGAGGGTGCTGTAATTATTTTTGCTCATAAATGGCTATTCCTTTGTGTTGAATCACATGCAGGGTATTGGAAGATGCTTGTAGAAATGATTCTGAGCTTAGAGCTGTATTGGGAGATAGTATTGGCAACCCTGAGCTCATGAAGAAGAGAGTAAGTTACTGCTTATTAAGTTGCTTCCAATTGTAAATGATTTTGCATATTCAGCGTACGGGAGAAAACCATGGTTACCTTGTTCGTTTTTGAATTGAGACACGCTTGCCTGCATACACTGGCCATTTTTTTTATATTTTTTCTTATAATGTGAAGTTCTGTTGACATTTCTTGTCTAGAGGTTCCCTATGGTTAATGTTACGGCTTATTCATGCGGAAGGGCATGACCTATGTGACTATAGAATATTCATTTTATGGAGTAATGTAAGTATTCCTTATGACATATTTAATAGGGATGTGTATAGGATGAAATGAGGATTTTCGTGGTGGCATTCATGAATTGTGGATGATTGATACCACCTTTGAATAAGCAATTACATTTAAGCTGGAATGATTACTTAGAGATCAGGATAGATCCAAAAGTTTTGTCGATTAGCTATCAATTGAATATTTACATGCTGCCTATTATTCACCATTGTGTCATGCAAATAAGGACGATTCATAACTTCTTGAGTGTTGTAAGGAACAAGTAGGATGTTTAAGTCCTTCATATGGCCGAGAAGGGTTACATTGGTTTGATATATTGGCTTGGCTGCATATTTTCCTGCTCAGACCTTTGAGAATACCTTCATGCATTAGTTTTATTTACGAGCTGAGATTGAAACAAATCATGCCTGTTAACTATTGTTTATGGGCTGTGAGAAATCTATCTTCGTAGTGTTTTTGAGATTCTGCTTGTATATTCTCAAAAGAAACAACTTTCTGGCATTTTGGTTGGCTTATTGTTTGTGACATCCATCTTCTTTTGAAGCTAAAGATATATCTACAGATAGGTATTCCTGTCTTTGAATGTAATAGTTTTTCTTTTTCTGTTAGGTTGAAGAAAGAGTTCGAAGGAAGGGTCGGGATTTCCAGAAATCTAAATCTGGATCTGTCCTTGCATTCAAAGTCAGCTTTAGAGAGTAATACACCTTGTACTTATATTTATTTGATGATCTATATGTTTCTCTTTTCTCGATTTCTTTCTCTGATCTGTCTTATATTTCTTGCATGTCATGCCTTATACGGAATGTGTGTTATCTTTATAAAGCTGGAATGTTTATGGATTTTATTCTAGCAAAATGCAGTTTTAGGCGTTTAGCGCATATTTCTTATTTTTTCACATTTTCAATTTTCCCACCAATACCAAAATAAGAACATATGCTGTACTCTTTATGTGCTTCCTGTTTGCTTTCCGTGGCCAGTTGTGTTTAAGACTTTTCAGTTTGATGCTTCTTCTCTTTGTTTTTAGGTGAGTTGAGAAGATTAAACTTTTTGGCCGTTCAATTGGTTGGCTTTCAAATTAAATAAGACTATTATATTCTCTCTCACATATTTCCACACCTGTACATCTACCCAATCGACATACTTTAGTGATTTTTTTCCTTGCAAAATGTCAAAGTACTTATGAGTATTACACCTGTATCTTTCAATGCTGATTATGGCTTTGTATTGTGACCAAACTCCATCCTGGTTTGGGTTTGTTATATCATATTGTGAGCTCTTCTATATTTTACCTTAATTTTCTCAATTGAAACTGTGACTTGAAGATGGCAAAAAGCAGGCTAGTCTGTCTTCTCTCAGCTATAAAAGAGTCAAAGCGAAGTGCTGATGCAAAGTGATCGCGACATAATTTAAGGAACACCTTTAATTTTACTTAATATAGAAGTCCTACGTACATGTATTGTAGGAACATATTTACTCTCTCTAGGAAAACCCATTTTGCCCTTATCTCTGTATAGAAGACAAATTTAACTTGTACATGTTATGATGATGCTAAAAAAAATTTTGCTGTGCTTTGCAGTTTTAACCCTCTTGACTCCTACATATGGTTTGAGTTATTTGGTTCACCCTCTGACCGTGATGTTGACCTTCTCGGTAGTGTATGTAGATTCTATCTTTTCCTTGCTTTATTCCTCTTCGATCTTATTAGCAATTTTAAGAAGGTTTGGGATTTCTTTTTCATTTTTTTCAAGTTTATTACATATTATTTTTATTTTTTATATATTGGCTGTTATTCACAACCTCTAGGTTAAGTATCTAAAATCATTGGCGTTTTCCTTTCTACAGGTTGTTCAATCATGGTACGTGATGGGTCGCTTAGGTGCATTTAACTCTGCAAATTTACAGGTCCAGCCTCATTCTACTATTTATATCTGCTCTCTCATCTTACTGTTGAGATATCAGTGAGGCTCTAAAAAAAGTAACTTAGATGGTATTTACTGGAAGAGTACAAGCCCTGCTAATTGCATTTTATTATCTAAGCATTGATATACTAGAATACTCTTTTTAGCTATTAGGTTTGGAACTTGCTTTAGAGAAATCCTTCTATTTTCAGAAGGGTTTCTTTTGGATCTACTATGTGGTACGATCTGATACGCTCTTGGGTAAAGAGCAATGTGTAATTTGGAAACAAATGGAAAAGGAGGTAAATG
The DNA here is from genome assembly GCA_037501455.1 of Lantana camara. Lineage (NCBI taxonomy): Eukaryota > Viridiplantae > Streptophyta > Magnoliopsida > Lamiales > Verbenaceae > Lantana > Lantana camara. Next base: position 91,514,258 of record CM074863.1, read on the forward strand.
ATTAATGCAGTTGGAGCACTAATATTTACATTTTAATGACAATTGCCCCTTTCCCTTTTCTACTCCTGGAGTTGATCTAGCCTGAGCAAGGTTCCTGCAGTTTAGTCAACATTCATATGACATTGACTCAGCTTAAGGATCATAAATTCTTCTTTATTTGTTTTTGGTGCTATAAGCTAATAGACCTGACATAGTGTAGATAAGTTACTTAAACCCAGAGGTGGAGACTTGTATATTTGCATATTATTAAAGGTGAGACCTATGTAAATATTGCTTTCTTTGTGTTTATGTCTCTGTGTGGCAAAACATGAAAAATCATACATTTGGTTTGTGGTAATGTGTTGGATAACTTAGGTTTAGTTTTTCTAAAGGACAATGTCAACAATGTTGTGAAGAATCTAAACGTGCTCTTAATTAATGTAGTTAGGAGACTCATCGATGGAGTATGATCCTATCTACGATGCAGATAAGGGTTTTACTGTGATGCCTTCGTCGTTTCATGACATAGGCGATGTTGAATTCCAAGACAACTGGGGCAGAGTCTGGTATGAAATTTTACGCTCGTTTTATTGATTTTTGCTGTAATATTAGGTTGTGTATGAAATTGGTTTGGTGATTTGGGGCGTATTATGAATTTGAAATCCACAAGAATTGCTTTAAAATTAAGATAAGGAGCTAAAGGATTGATATCCTTCATAACATGTTCATATCCCAAACAAGCTCAACAGATTCGTCATCATTGATTTAAATCTTTAGCTCCAAATCCATCAATCCAAACACAAGCTTAGCTATATTGTAGCATTCTTAGTCCTAATATCTTTTATGGATGTCTTAACAGGGTAGACCTTGGTACGGCTGATTTCTTTTCAATAGACGTTCTTCTTAATTGCTTGACCGTGTTAAGCTCAGAGTAAGCATCCATAATACTGAGAATTAGCATTAACTTGACTTTTGTTGCATTATTAAGTGAATCTTTTATATATCATCCCATTCTTGGACACACACCAAATGTTTGTGTCATGTCCTTAATTCTTCTTAAAAATGCTGAATATACAAATGTGAATTCGTTTTATTCGTAATGTGAATGATTCTTTTATGGCAGATATTTGGGCATACAGCAGGTAGTTTTTGGGGGTCGCCGTATGGGAGACTGGGAAGATGGGATGACAAGTCCTGAGTATGGGTACAAGTCTTTTAAAATTTGATCGTTCGCTTTTTTTTTTTTTTTTTGGTCACAAGAAACAGTTCAAGGACTTCCATCGTTTGAATGAAGTTTTGGAGATAATGTGCTAAGTTGTTGTACTTTTTGATGCTAGGATGAGTTTCTGCTATTCATATAAACATTTTTATTTCTTGAAAAATGATCTGAAATAATTTCAGCAGAGACCCACACACAAATGGATCAATATTTAAACTAATGTGGGTGAAGGTTCATTTGCTTCGATCTAACTTATGCTATTTCTGGTTATGCTATTTCTCCAGGGTAATGTTCCAGGTTCGAATTCCGTGGTTGTGCGTGTGTTTATTAAAATATATATATAAACCTAACTTATGCTATATATCCTTTTTTTTTTTTTCCTATCCTTTATTTCTATATGATTTTACCGCCGCTGCATTGATCCGCAAGTGTATTTTGTGATGGAAAACAAATTTTACATATGGAATGGCATGTGGCCGTGTAGAAACGAATTCTTCAACAAATCTTGGTTTATTATCTAGTTAGATTTAATATGATCATGTTAAAATTTTGTTAAATATCCAATTCAATTTATTTACTAGAATAGTTAATTAAAAACTCCTTTATGAGTTGTTAAATAGCATAGTGTATTCTTATACTTTCTTGGGTTTTGCCAATAACATAGGGTTCTTACAATATTTTAATAAATATAGAAATTAGTGTGTTAAATAGCTAATACATCTATTTTTAATAAAGTAAACTATCTTTAAAAAGAGTTCATTTTTTATTTTATTTTTTTTTTGGTGTAGGTTGATTTCTTTTGTAGGGATAGGTATTTTTAAGTATTTGGTAGTGAGAGTTTCTCCCCAATGCTAAAACTGTTAATACTAATTTCATATTTTCAATTTTATTTTTTATTTTTGAAAAACAAACCCCGAAGGGGAAATTTACTAAATCAAATGAAATCAAAACATACAAAGGAACAATCGAAAAGATAACGCAGGCTCAAGGCCGCAATTCTAACAAATTTGTGGATAATCATAGTTGCTTCAAGTCTAATAGAACAAAACCTAACAATCGAACTAATACTTGAATAGGTAATCAAAATTAATTTCACCACCACTACCAGAATTTCAGCGATTGCAGATTCTTTAACACTTAAAGCTCGAGTTATACAGGTCGACGCGTGATCCAGCGTGTCTCCGTCTGATTTGGTTTTGAAGTAGAGGTCAACCATCCATAAGTAACGAGAGAGACGGACGCTTGAAGCACCAGTAGGAGTATCCTGCATTAAACATAAGAAAGTAAAAATGCTCTCATTCGAGAGAAAAATAACTCACATAAAGATAACGCAGGCTCAAGGCCGCAATTCTAACAAATTTGTGGACAATCATAGTTGCTTTAAGTCTAATAGAACAAAACCTAACAATCGAACTAATACTTGAATAGGTAATCAAAATTAATTTCACCACCACTACCGGAATTTCAGCGATTGCAGATTCTTTAACACTTATAATTAAAGTCCGAGTCATACAGGTCGACTCGTGATCCAGCGTGTCTCCGTCTGATTTGGTTTTGAAGTAGATGTCAACCATCCATAAGTAACGAGAGAGACGGACGCTTGAAGCACCAGTAGGAGTATTCTGCATTAAACATAAGAAAGTAAAAATGCTCTCATTCGAGAGAAAAATAACTCGCATACAAAAGAGAGAAACAATAAAAAAAAAAAGAAATAACGTAAAAAGAAAATAGAGATCCAGATCTCAATTGGAAAACAAAACAGTGATCGGAAAAAAGATGTATTTGAAAAACAAAACTATGATCGGAAAAAAGGTGTATAGAAGAAGAAGAAGATGACCACTAGAAAGAAACCCTAATCCAATTCTTGTAATTCGAATCCTTCTGATGAATATATGTTGTTCCTCTTCTTTTTCAATATACCTGTAATTTAATTTTTATTTCCTCTCTAAATATCTAAATTGATTGCAATACCCTTAATTATTTACTTTTTCTTTTATTATTCTTTATTTTTCCTTTTCATACTTCAATTTTAAACTTGAGTACTTTAACTTGTACCAATTTTAATTTTAAATTTGCATACGTTTTTGAACAAATACTCCAATTAGAAACCTATGTACTTTAGTTTTGTCTCTCCTACGGTAAGAAGCATATAGTTTTCAACCGAGGACGTGACCATAATCTTATCACTATCATTCTTCGAGTATTTAAATATACGATTCACGGAAATATAGTAGTTTTTCAAATGAACCCTACAGTCATTAGCATCCCTAAAGACTTGGCCAACACCACAGATACAACGACTACATGATTTATTATTGTTGGTAGAGTGAACGACTAGGGCTTGACTGGTCGATGTCATTCCCTCATCATCCCTTTTCAAATACAAAACAAATCGAACGAATATGAATTACCAACAAATAACAAACACAATCAAGGAAAGATGCATAAAACGAGACTACATTTTCTAAGCTGAATCGCATATTCGTAATGTGCTGTTTCGCTAGCCTATGCATTAAGACCATGCTCTCAATATTTTTATCTTTCTTGAAACTAATCCAGGATCCATCTTCGGTATGGACAACCTGGTACTGCACCACATACGAAGTAGGGTCAAAGTTGGACCAGTAATGCCGAATCTCTGAATAAAGGTTTTGGAGAGTGTCATCCTCCCAATGCGAAGGACATGAAGATTGCCGTGAAAATAAACACTGCACCTGATATGTCGTCCTTAGATATTAATTGGTTTATTGGTGATTCCGAAGGAATTCTATGACTTGAAACTATGCTGCTGTAAATATGCGACTGTGTAGTTTTGGTGGATTCTATCTTGTTATGGAATAGTATTCTATTCTCGTTCATAGTGTGTGTTTTGGTTCTTGGTGCTGGTGTTGTGACTTGCTGAAGCTTTTAATAGAGAGCTAAACAAGTTGGGAAGATCTGGATGTTTGCCATGTACACTAATGGAATAGCATACATACATAAATGCATATGTTTCAATTTGTTAGGTTGAGTAATTTGCATGGCGCACAAGAAATTGTTGATAGATAAGTATGTTGACTGTGAACTGTGAAGTGTGTCCTGAAGTTGAATTCTTCTAGGATGACCTGTATTTCATGATGCTGCTGTAATACTTCTGAGGTAAGGGGGGTGGTTGTAATGTGCAAAAGTTTTTCTGGAATTATAGCAAATCATGCCAGTCAAGTATATTTGTTATTTGAAACATCTGCATCTTCTAGTACATTTGTTATTTAATTCTTGCCAATCAAAAGCACAACTTAACAAATAAAAGGTAAAATGCTAAAAGATCTAAGTTGAATGCAATTAGTTTTTGCACCATCGTCCCTCGATACATTGTGTCTTTATCCATAGTTGCGTGATCTCCAAATGTTGGTTTATTTGAAACTTTGTCGTCTTTTTTATCAATTGGCAAACACCATCCAACAAATTCATCTAATGGGCAACAATAAAACAATTTCCCTCGATTTTCTTCAGTGCTAGCCACCTTGATAGTTGCATAGTTTTCTTTAGTGTTAGCAATCTTTGTCAAAAGTGGCAGTTGGAAATTTTCGTTAAAATTACACTAAGACCCCTATTAATATATTAAATTACATACAACCCCAAGTGCAGATCGGACATAAATAATTAACCAAAATCATTTAAGGTAATTCAAAAATTATTTTGTTGACATCATCGCATTTTTAAAGGAATTATAAATATTTTTAGGGTTAAGTAAAATAAAATTTTTTTTAGAAGGATAGTATCTATCATTATATCTAATTTTGAGTACAAATTATAATTATCTTATTTAACTTGGGGATTAGACGCAATTACCCCTAAATAATACGTGCTTGAACGAACACCCTTTATATGTGCGTAAATTGACACATAGTATGTGACCACTTTTTAAAGGGCATATTTTTTTCATAACATATTTGGCAGGGCTAAAAGCAAACAGGATGGCTAAAAATTACCGTCAAGAATCACACCCTCCACTCAATTAAAGGAGGCCATTTATGAATATAGAACTAATACATGGATACAAGCACATGAATACAAATACGATATGATATAAATAGGGTAATACTAGTTTTTTCTTAAATTTATCACGTCAGAAGCATCCGACACAAGTGTTAGACACAACACAACGTAGCAAAATGATATTCTTGGAATATCTGTGCATCATTGATGTAGAGAGAACTAGTAAGCATTCATGAGAAACCAATTCAAGCAATGAAAAACATTGACTTAGCATATACAAGAATTATGTACATGAAAACTATATATATACATGTATATGCCATACTATAGATCACTGTGTGAAAAACTATTACTAGTTCAGGAAGACTAACAATATATATGATTTTTCGGTCAGTTTTTGGCTTTTGTATAGTCAATAGCTTCTGGAAAGCGCAGCTCTGCAGGGCCAGGACCTAATATGCCTTTCTGCTCAGTAATCTTACCGAGTGATTCGGGGCCGGGCTGCTGCTGCACATTCTTTTCTTCTTCTCTCCAGCTAACCGCTTGCCATTCTCTCTGCTGCACCAATGGAGCCTGAAAGAACAAACCATTGCATGACATAATATTAGTTTCGTACGATAATTTGTTACGTAATAAGGTATAGTAATCTTGATAATCAAATTGTTGAAGATATATGCATTAATTAGTCAGACCATCAGTACTTGCAATAGAGTTCAGCGTGCCCATTTAAGAAAATTACGAATTATGGAAATATAAAGATAGAAAAACGTGCATTATTAATAACGCAGCATACTTCCAGAACGACCAACTAACTACACTGGCATACCCGACAGTTTGGCCTAACTACACAAACTTCCAGCTGAGGTTTAAGATATTACAAAACTACCGAAAGCATACCCTAAGGCTTGGCCTAATACATGCTAGTATAACCATAAAAGTCAAATATTAAGCGGTAAGTGTGGAGGCCAAATCAAGGTACTCATTAAAGAATTAGAGATGACCATCAAAATTCATCGATCCAAATGCAATGTATATCTTTTGGCATGGGAAGTCTTTGTAATTTCTCAAATCCCAGATAAAATTTAAAATTGAGTAATTAGGCCAAACCTCAGGTATGCCGTGTGAGTATTCATATATATACATATAGTCAGCAAACACTAGTTTTGACATGAAACCAACTCCACAGCTCATTTATCATAATTGGCTTTGTAGGGCATTTGGGATCAGTAGATAATCAATAAAATTAACGAGTTAAGCAGAATACATATATCACGGCAGACCAATCACTCCAATTAATTTTCTCACAGAAATGCTAAATGCACCTAATGTGTATAGCATAGTGAATGGACAAAGTCCACAAGAGGAGTCCAGCAAAATAGCCATGAATGCAAACATGTATCAGACAATTGAAGTATTAAGCGAAGATGCCATACTGAGGCCTTAACATGTCCATACAGGTTTACTAAACAACGGACACATTTGTAGGATTTCCTTCAGTTACAAGTGAAAAATGAAAACATCTCAACAGGGAACCTCCACACCAAGCAAGATCATTCAACTTTCATGCAACTGAAACTTGTAATAAACTTTTTTCAGAAATAATTTCTAGACAAACGTTGTCAATCCAGGGTTCCATTAACTACAACCATGAGAAAATCATGCATTGATTTCATTCTAAGAGAATATAGAGCTTTCCCAAGGTCCATCAAATTTCACATAATTCTGATTCATGTGTTGTTATTCCATCAACTTTTTTTAAATTATAGCAGGCAAATCAACTTCAACAGAGTGGTACGTCCTTGTGTGATGTGTAACTGACTCGAGCAGTGGAAAGTTTTAGACCTCAAGGTCAAGTATACAATATCAAAAGTTAAGAATCAACAGTTGATTCTTTACTAATATACAATATCACAACAATTTTGGTTAATTAATTATTGAGATATTCATGTGATTTGATGTGATCTCCTCCATTGGCTATTTCTTTACATGGCATTCACCTATATAAACCACGATCAATGTAACCTCATCTTAATATACGATTGATGCAGTTTTAGCATAGGTGTCTCCGTCATGGTCTACAAATGGCCCAAAACCACATAATTCCACTGTTTTCTTCTCTTCCATTGTACATATGTAAAATTTAACATGGTATTACAAGAAATTTAAGACATACTCTATTTTGTCTCCACTTTGTCAAAGCACAACGTTTGTTTCATGTTGCTCCAATAGTTACATTTTTAGTGATTCTCTTCTCTAACAATAGCTTTCAGATGAGATGGTTAATCAATATGGTATTCACATGATTGACCTCATTGTCTTTTATGTTAACAGAATTTTACGTGCAAGTCCAGACAAAAAGAAACCTGCCTGAACGTGAGGGGGCATATTGCCTGCACGTGACAGGTGGTGTTGTGATACTTAATTGTTGAATGATACTCTTCTCTAACAACTTGAGCTTTTAAATGGTGAGCTAGTCGTTTAATACAAGCAATTTATATTTGGTTAAGAAATGACATGTTAAGATGCTTATTTTGTGCCAGCTCATTATCACCTAAATATGAATTGTGCACTCTAAATCACACATGAAGCAATGTTGTGGTTGAAGAACAAATTTCTGTTCAAGTTAGACACTTCATATCTCCAAAATCCAAATTCAACTTGAGCAGGACGTAATAACCATTCCGCTAAGGTATGAGATGACTAATGAATTATTATAATCGAGATTGCACAATACACACCTAACTAATTTTTGCAATATTTCTAATTTTGGGAGTAATTCCCTCCAGTTAGTAATTCTTTTCATGTGATTCACCATTACAAATAGGCGGTAAAGTAATCTCACATAAAGAATAGCCAAACCACATACTTTACAACTTTCTTCTTCTTTCATCGCCATGATTACATAAAGCGATAAATCGTGATGCTATAGTGAGAAGCGATGCAGGACATGCCTTCTCATTCTGCATCACTATGAAGCGATCGGTTTGGGTAAGTGATGCCTTTTTCTCGATTTTCTTGCTATAGCAAGAAGCGAGAAAAGCAGGCCACCCTTTTTCATTCTAAGTAAATTAGGGTTTCCTAAATTAAAATTTTTTATTTTTTTTTCAAGTGTCAGTTTATTTTTCTTCTTTCCTTCTTTCTCTCTCCTTTCATTTCAATTCGCACATGCACTTCACCACCCTCTATCTGTCACCGTTGCCTAGTGTCGCAGCTGCCCTCCTTCAGCCGTCCAGCAGCTTTAAGTACTCAAGTTGTTTTAAACGAAAAAGTTACCGAAAATCTTACATATTGGTATATAGAGCTAATCATCACTTTTCAGGAATGAAACACTAGGTTAAGGACTTGATTAATGATAGGATACTAACTAAAGAAAATGAAATGTATTATTATTGCCTTGTTTGTACCGTAAAACTTGCCTCGTCATGATTGAGGCTTCCATCTTCCAACAATGGGGTCATGAGAGGAGGTGCAATATCTGGATCAGGCTTTTGAAAGATGAATGTGGTATATAGACCTGAAATGGATGACTTAATGAAATTATCAATTTTGAAATAGGAAAACTCAACTTCTGATGAATTATAGTATGAAAGGGATGAATAACCTAAAACATCAAATGATCTCTGAAGAAGTCTCCCCCTTTGATCAACAAGATTATGACCAGCATCCAAGAGCAATCCCGCCAATTGTGCTCTTTAAAACAAAAAAGAAAGTAAAAAATCAAACTATAATAACAAATCAGACGCATGAGGTTAGGAGGTTTAAAGGAGGAATCAAAAAATTAAAAGATGTCCTGAAGTGGAACTGAAACATAGTATATGAGAAAGAATACAGAAAAAAATAAAAAATTGTTTCAATCTGCTAATCAGGGAAATTTGGTAGAAAAAGTCAGCTGTCAGCCTACTCGACATGCACAGTACTTAAATATATAAACCCATTACTAAGTCCTAACATAATTTCAAATATAAGCAGCTCCAGAAGGAGTTCTTCTAATGGTTATGCAGACTGAATTGTTGTAATCGCCAAGTACACCCAGCCAAAGAGTTATGCAATTACCTAACAAGTAGTTGATACAAATAGGAACAAAACAAGATGCAGAAGTTGAAGAAAAATCTGTCACCTATTGTCATCATAAAATTCAGTCAAGTTTTGTATCTCTACATACTCAAGACCAGCCTCTCTAGCCAACCTGTAGAATACAATAGAACATGAAAATTTTATGAATAAAAGAAATGAAATCTAAACTAATTATCAAGGACGAAAAATCAGTATATAATCAATTCATAATTCATGTCTAAACTTTGAAGTTCGAAGGAAAAGGAGAGTATCTTTTTAAGTATAATGCTCAGACTAACATGCTTTCCGGGGGGGGGGGGAGGGAATGAACACTAAAATACATAAATTAGAAAGTAAAGAGGAATGCTATTACATATGCATAAATGTTTCCTTAATCTTGTGAGAAGATAAAAATAAAAAATAAATCACTTTCATATCAATATCAAGGATTATATGAATGAACACGACTGCTAAGAAGTAATCAAGAAAAATTCTTGATTTGACTTTACTTCTGGACCCGGCCCAAAAAAATACTAGACATTCTTTGAGACAGTCCAGATAAAGTAAGTACGGATGCATACTGACATGGACATGTAGACATATTAAGAGCCTCGAGTTCCACCAGAAGGTCCACAGGATATTGGAACAAGAACAACAGTTGAATATTATCACGCATTAAGATTGTCTTTAAGGGTATCCGAATTTACACACTTAGAACTTTAAGGCTTAAACCAGCAAGTTTTTGTAGATAAACACAAACTTAGAATGCATAAACTCTGAAGCTATCTTTACATCAAACCAGACCAGAAGACGAAAGATTGATAACTGTAATTATGTCACAAAATCATAAAGAGAGAAAATAAACCTGATCAAGCTTGGGAAATGGACTAGGCAATGAGTTTCAGCTGATATGTCACCGGAAAATTTCAACTGGTACTTTTTACCAAAAAAGGGGAACCTTGAAATTATGAGTATAAAACGTCAGGGGCATCAAATGTCAGATAAAAAGAGAAAAAGATAAGGAGAACGAGAACTTATATTGCATGGCATACTTCTCTTCCTCAACTTCAAAAGTGATCGTGTAACTCTCCGATCTAATGCAATTTGGAAAAATGTTGGGCTTCAGTCCACCACCCTTATTATGGTATGCTTCAACATTTTTCTGGTACTTAGCCCTACAAATCCATATGGTAACTTCAATTTAGAAATCAGACTAAAGAAAAACTTGGGATTATTAATGGTGAAGCAAGCACGTACTAGCCATTTATAGTAACACAAGATTTTCGGGCACTAAAAAAACATTACTGAATGACATTGACTATAATTGCATATTACTATGGATTTAAGAACCCATTAATGTAAATTAGGTTGACAATTGAATGCAAAAAGGAAGGCTCACAGTTTTGCTTCATACCATATAGTAGATGAATCAGGAGTAATACCAAGAAAATAACCTCCCGGCTTCAGCAAAGTAGAGACATTCTGCAACAGTTTCTTCACTTTCTCCTCGGTTTCAACGCATAGCTGCATAAACAGAGATCAGTTTCAACGCAATGCCGTCTTTAATAACAAAGAGATACAAGAAGAAGTATAGATCCTTTACCGGCAAATGCTGCATGCAAAAAACAATATCGGCGTGATTTTCCTTGTTCTTCCAATATAAGTCTACGTCTTCCTGCATAAAACATGAAACCGTCAATAGTGGAAAGAGAAGTGGAGCATGATCAAACTTAAACTGAAACAAACCCAAAACAAGGATACTTTGGTAAGAGAGAACTAATAATTAGAAATACTCGCATATAATGCAAATCAATAGGAAATAGGATTGAAATTTAACCACAATGAAAAAAGTGAGCAATAGTTCAGGTGCAGAAAAGAAATCTTCTCTTTGCAAGATGTTTTTCACAAAACAAAAATATATACACATATAATGGGCTTCTGCAATCCATAACACTGGAAAAATAATCACGGTAGGTTCTGTTGTTGTATTTGACCATTAAAAGAAAGAACCTCTCCCCTTTCTCTTCTTTTAATAAGAAAGCAACCAGAATAAAAAAAACCTCTCCTCCTAGTAATGAAATTCCATCTTTTCAATTCCCATGTCCTCAATTTCCTTCATCAGCATCTAACTAGGATCAGTCTTAATAATTTTCTCATATTACAATGGGTTTTATATTACTCCCAGTTACACAGTATCAATGCATATGAAACAAAAAACCTCCCAATTGAAACTCCCAATCGTAATCAATTTTTACAGATACTATCAGTCTGAAGTGGCGTTTAAATGGCTCACAAGGCAAGGATCAAACTCAAGAAACTCAGAAGTGTAACCCTTGCGCCGACTCTCCCAGGCTTCCTGAACTTCACTCACTCCAGCAGTCGCCACATCTGCACAATAAAAACTCCACCTTTATACTCACCTTCACTAAACATATACAACTGAAAGTAAACAAATTAAGTTTACACAAGTGCAAGTAACATAGACAACTATGCAGCAGAACTAAATAATCCATAAGCTGTCCACAGACAGAATATCACTCTTTTAGACATTTCTGCAAACACCAATGAGGCTACAATCCGACACGAAATAAATAAACAAGTAACAAAACACAATTAAAAGTAGAGACCATGAGCACCAAATTACCAATGCCAATGTAGTGACCAATCTGAGCTTCATCCCACTTTTCCTCGTCAGGTACTTTCCCGCAGTACAAATCGCATACCTACCAAGAATCATAAACAACCATACACAAAGGAAAAACAATTAGGGGAAAAGGCAAAACATACATAAATGTCGAAGACACGAGCAAAGCGAGTGAAAATTACAAGAGAAAAACGTGATACCGTGGCGTAAGGGGCGACGAAGATGTTGATGAGAGCAGTTTTAATGAGCTCAATTAGACGGTGGTGGATCAACTCCGGTGGCCGGTGAGGAGGGAATGAGCTCAACATCGAAATCTCTAAAACCCCAAACACAGAGAGAAGCGAAAGTGGGAGGGAAATCGTCAGCCTTTTTCAGGGGCTAAATATTACTAAATGACGCCCGTTAATTTGGGGAAATTGCATATCAGTCCCTATATACTATCTAGTTTCAACTTTTCTATTCCCATCCTTTTATTTTTGAAATTTTGGGATTGTAGAAATTTCCTCACATTATGTTCTCCATGTATAATATAAATATACAATTTATAACATAGATGGTTATGTTTTTTAATGGTAGTGAAATTAATGGATAAGCCCACTATTGATGATCATTATAAGAAATCTGTCGAAAACCGATGAAAATTTTTAGAAATATAGTTAGTTTTTCGTTGGATGAACATATTTCTAATGAAAAACTAACAAATTCAGACTCGTTGGATAATGCTTCTTCGACCCGAATTTGTAGTATAATTATGTAGTATAATTTTATGGGAAGTTAAGTAAAAATATTCCGAACTGATGGGGAGTTATTTCAAACTATCCCAAAATACCCTTCAATTTAAAATAAAGTATAAAACATGTTGGGCCAAAACGTAAATAACAAAACAAATTTGGGGCGAAAACATAAATACCAACAAACTTTTGTCTCCCTACAAAAGTACTGTTCCATCTAATTCTCCAAGCATGCAACAAAATCGAAAGTGCAGTAGCATTCTCATTTCTCTCTTAATTCTTACCATTTTCGTCGATAATATTTCATCTCTTCCGTATTCGGAATCAAAAGAGGTGCGAGAATACATAAGATATGGAAATGGGCAGCAGGAAAAGCTTAGCGGAAGAGACACTGGTGGAAGCTGCGTTGAGAGTGCTAAACACAGAGGACCCACTTGAAAAGGCTCGCATTGGCGATGAAGTTGCGAACAAATGGCTGAAAGGAGAGATTAAACTCGCGTACGACTCGTCTGTGGACATCCCAGTTCCTGATCGCCCTTCTAGGCTCGCCAATGTAAGTGAAAAAAGTGTTGCATTTGACTTCCCTGCCAAGTGCTCGATGAATTTCCGCAGAGAAAGGTTTTATCATACACATTTGCGTGTGGTGTGAATTGGATGCAGGTACAGCTGGTGTCGCCGAGTGAGATGCCGAAGCTGGGAAAGGGTGGGAGTTTGCAGAGTAGGCAGGCTATTGTGCATAGTCTTGTGCACACTGAGAGCTGGGCTATTGACTTATCTTGGGTACTTTTTCACTTTTCCTATTGCTTGTTTTTTCTGTAGTTAGTCCTTTATGCCATTCTTTTTTTCCTTTTCCTAATGGTGTTGATCATTCCCACAATTTGTTGATAGATTCATGATCATCAGAGGTGGCATGATAGTTGATATGGTACTAAAAATTGAAGTCTTGAAGATAAAAAATTGTAATTGTTTGATGGTATGTATCTTTTGGTGAGGTTTTATGCAATTTGTTTAGTGGGAAAATTGTGGGCTGGCTGCAAAATGGAAGACCCCACGTACGTTGATCTTATAAAGGGGACTAGTTTCCTCCTTAAATCTCCTTTCTGCTCAGAGTTAGCTCGGTTGTAGACAGTTATTTTGGGGTTATCTAGAGCCACCAATCAATTATTCTTTGCTTCCTGTTACCTTTCTATAAAAGTGAGTAATACGCAATCCATTGATGTTTGCTCCTTTGTAACCATTCCATTATATAGGATATAATTGCTCGATTTGGTAGGCAAGAATCCATGCCAAGAAACTTTTTCACTGATTTTGTGAAAGTGGCACAAGATGAAGGTCGACACTTCACCCTCCTTGCTGCACGGCTTGAGGAGCTAGGATCATTCTATGGAGCATTACCGGCTCATGATGGTCTCTGGGACTCAGCTACTGCCACATCAAAGGATTTGTTGGCACGTTTGGCAATTGAACATTGTGTTCATGAGGTTCGTTATCCTTCACTTAAATAATGGTGGCAAAGGTTATAGGAACAGAATCTGGTTGCAGTTGTTCTTTTAAGTTCATGTAACTCATTGGCTTGACACAAGTGATGAAGTGGCTATTACCAAACGGTGCTCCACTTTGTGCAACAATTACAGTACCCTCCTCTGTAATTCTATGGTCCAGGAATGTCGATTGCATGCACCTCCCTTGTAACTTATGAATACTTTTCTAGAGTTATGATTAAATTTTGACAATCAAATGGCGGGTTTTCATTTTTTTGAAAACTGCAAAGCAATAATATATATACAAATTTTATTTGCATTTCATCACTTTTGCTTCAACTATGAACGTACCGATTTTCAGGCTAGAGGACTTGATGTGTTGCCAACAACAATATCACGTTTCCGAAAAGGCGGCGACGAGAAAACTGCAGAGTTATTGGAGACGGTTGTTTATCCAGAAGAAATCACTCATTGTGCTGCTGGAGTAAAGTGGTTTAAGTATCTTTGTCTCAGGTCCAAAAATCCAGTTATGGCTTCTGAATCCCTAGTCTCCAAGGAAAGTGAAATTATTGGTGATATGACCGATGAAGTAATTCAGAAGTTTCATGAAACTGTGAGGGCTTTCTTCCGAGGGCCACTTAAGCCACCTTTCAACGAGGTTGCACGAAAAGCTGCTGGATTTGGACCTCAATGGTATGAACCTCTTGCTGTCAAAGATTTCTCAGCAGAATGACAGTTTTACAGCCTACCTTGATGTCTGTTTTTTGCAAAAGGATAAAAAGAAGGAAAGAATCAAAAGTCTCCATTTCTCTTTTACCTTTTTCTTTTGTTTTGAAACTTTTTCGGGTAAAATTGGTCGATTTAATTAGTATTTGTCATTTGGGTGTAACCCAGTTGGGAAGTGTGTTGCAACGAGTGTACTTAGGACGAGGATGCTGTTATAGGTCTGAGATACATTTTTGTTATGAAGGAAAACAAATTGGATAATGGAATTCTTCAGTAAGTTTAAGTGCATCTATTGCAGAAGTTTGTGGTATGTTTCCTGTGGTGAAGAAAGTCCACTGCTTCTTGTAACATAATATATTATGAGTTTCGTTTTACATTACATTAATGTTTTGTTTGGGTGATTTTGATCCCTTTCTGTTGTAATCGGTACAAGTATATTGAATTGGGGACAGATTTTGTGAAAGATTAGAAGTTAAAGCATTATTAAAGCAGACTTTAGCATGACGACATATTTGAATCAACCCATAAAAGCAAAGCAATAGACATTAGAATGGCTAAACTTGTGTCTTGATCAAAGAACAACTTTCCAAAGAATTGATCTGATTCTGAAAAAGACAATCCTTATAAAATCTGGGAAGTTGAGTTAGCTTGCAGTTTTTGCAAATTGTTGATCCACATTTTGATACTCGGAACCTAGTTTCGTTCAAATTATTTCTTACTATCGGATGTTTCTTGATATCATAAGCCATAGAAGAATTGACACAAAAGGTAATTCCATAAAATTAAAAATAAGAATACAATGTATACGCAGCTTGGAAGAAATACTAATCACACGAGGAAACAGCAAGAGCTACTCTCAGATCATTCGACGTTTCAGATACATACATTCTATAAGTTTCTATTTCTTGTTCATAAAACATAGGAGTACAAGAAGCATAGTAGTTTCCACTTACTTTATCACATTTTGAAAATATCATCTCCCTCAAGTTTGGTTCGTGGCCATTCAGGAGATTTCCCATACTCGAAACTTTCCTCCATGTCTGGTTTGCAGTTGGTGGAGTAAACATTTCAGCAATTACATTTCTATCACTTGACTGTATTTCTAACCTTATCGCATATTCCTAGCATAGGCCATCAAAAAGATTATAGAATGACGATGAAAACAGAAGGGAGTTAAACACAGGCATATATATGCAAGGACATAAACTTAAGAACTTGAAGACTAACTTAATAAGATAATTGTGTTCAATACATAATCTAAGAGAAAAACAAAAACAAAAAAAGGAAAGAAAAGAAAAGAAGACGAGGGCCGCGTTTGTACTGTTCTGATTGAAGCAGAATTGATATTGGCACCAAGAGAAATTTTGGTACCAAAAAAATTTAAAGAAATTGCAGCTTTAGTCCGTATACTATGCTTCTTTCAATTTTGGTACTATTCGTATTTACAGGTTTCACACGTTAGTATCATATTGTAAATTTTTCTCATATTTGGTCGCACAAGCAAACTTCCCTCAAGTATGAGAAAAAATTTAAACTAAGCATAGTTTATGGAGCGAAAATTGCAATTTCACCCCAATATTTCATGCTCCAGGACTGTTGCATTTTCTCTGGAAATAGTCTGAAATGTCATATAATTATAATTCCGGGAGAACACACAACTTCAAGAAATATGAATTAAGATTGTATTGTCTAGTTACCCTTATAAAAGCTTAACCAATTAAAGAGGAGAGACACTAGCTAATAAATAGTTCTAAAGCACCCTCTTCACATGCAAGCGGATCTCCTTTTCCTCAAACCTTGCAAGTTACACTATTATTTTCTTTTCCCGTAGATGGATTGCCACTAGATATGAAGTCATAACCTTCTTTAAAATCTTAAGCTATTAAGGAGAGATGTTAAAACATTCAATATCCCGATTAAATTAAAAATTGGCGTACTAGAAGTTTACCTGACTATCACCCTTTGCAGAACCCATCCCCGTTTTGGAGAAATAGCGATCATAGTAATCACTGAAAATTGCTTCAGCAAGATGCGGTCCTTGCGACAATCTCCGATGAAGAGATGCTGCTAATTGTAGTAACTTCTCAATATGTTCAAAATTAACACAAAAACTTCTTGCTTCTTTGATGAAATCAAAATCAACACTCGTATTATAAGCTGCAAGAGAACAAAGACATTGTAGATTCTGTAAAAGGCACTTTCTAAGAATTAAAGTGAAAAATTAAGATACCTAAAAGACGTTACATTGAATGTAATTTAGCACAGATGCCATAGTGATGTACAGTTGTCCCATTTCTGTGGTCATCTCTTTTAAGCCACCAAATGAAGTTTGATTGAGAGTATCGGCTGCAGCTCTGAAGGCAGTACAGACGATCTGTTGCAGCAGCTGATGTGGTCGCAGGGTCTCTAAATAATGAAGAACCTAATCCGATATAACATGCCTATTAAGATGTCTGGCAAGAGAGTAAAAAAAACAGAACCAAAAAAAAAAAGGAAAGAACCGCCAACAAGAAGTATGTGCATGCGATAAATAATTTCCCTCAACATCTCTACTCAAACACTCAGACCCATGGTAATAGAAGGCATAGTGCCAAAAATTACTTCTCTCTATATTCTTTTTTGCGAAACAATGACTTCGCAAAAAATTACCAAGGGGAATCTGAATTGAATTACTTAGTCTAACATGCAAATTTTTATTTGCTGCTTGAATTTCAAAGAGTCAAGTATCGGATTCGACAAGTGTCCAAATATTGGGTCTTTGTAGAATGGTTCTCAAAGTGGTAATGTATTAATGTATGGAAAAAGTGATTGTAGGTAATTAAGGTAACATAGGTAAGTAATTGATTGATGAATAAAATAATTCAACGTGCATACAGAATGCTCGAAAATTATATTGTGTAGGTACATTCATTTAAATGATAGGGAGCTGGTGTCTGACATTATCATTTTAGATTTATAATTTGGGTTGTGCGATGATTTGGTTTGGTAGAAAAGTTTTGGAGCTTAAGATTTCAACGGCTCGGGTATTAGTTGGGTCTCAGACGGTCAGACCCCTCGTAATGGTTGAGAAATTAGACTAAAATGGTTTCGGAATCAGTTTGGGAAACTCAAATCCAATGTCAAGTAAAAAATCCTTCATCTTTTGCAACTTCCACTCTATAACCGGCAGGAGTCAGGAGCTCCTGCAACTAATTGAATAAAAGATCATTTGATGAATCAAGTAAGAATATGACATAGAATTGAATACCTTTTCTCCTTCTCTATTTGGATCTAGAAGCGGCTTTTGCTCACAAGCAGGCAACGGCGGAGCTTCATTCCAAATCTTTCTCCATGAGTTTGCCCTATCGGACATTCTCTCTGAAAGCCTTCCATTAGGAGGCCATTTGACCTCAGACGATTCCATTGAATGAGTTAACTCTTTACTCCCCTTACTGACATCACTCTCCCAATCTTTTGGTGAATGCCATCGAATAAAATCTTCAAAGACAGCATCAGGATTAGCCGCCTTGAATGCAGACATGTCTGTAGTCAGGCTCACAGAAATATTTTCTTGGTTAGAATACATTTTTGGGGGGGCAAACACAAAGGGAAATTCAAATAAGATGAAAAAAACAAAAACTTTCTGAACTATCTAGCTGAAGGAAAAAACAAACTTTCTTAAACATCAATTATGAACCTGGACAAATCCAGCAATCACACATATCCATATGTTGAACATGAACCTAACCCACCTTATCCACAACTAGCAATAAAGAAAATATGGAAACAAGTGTAGAATGAAATAGTTAAAACAAGATGAAACACAGGCGACGAGCTAATGATTCATTTGATAAAAGCAATTTAACCTTCCTAAAAAGCACCATGTGACATGGAAAAGGAAGGCATGAGGCATATCCTGAATCAGTATGGATGCTAAAACTAGCTAATGCCAAAAGCATTAAGACCTTAGTGCTTAAATTTCATATACACCACCAATGACAACTAATTTCTCAACAAGTTTGCTTTTATCCCAAACTAACAATATCAGGGCTAAAATTATCTTCCATAATTCCAGAAAGTGCCATAGCATTTTCTCACTAAATATAGAAATGGCATCATGCACATAAAACATGGTCTTGAAAGTTAGTTGTAGAAGAAAAGCTAATAGCAGTAGTTCAGCACAAGATAAAAGCTCTGGCATGAAGAAAGAACCTGATGCTAGAATATTCTTTTCAAGCTGAGCAGAACTGCTCTGAAACAAAATGCAAAATTCAATTGTTAATAGCATGTAATAAGTCAAAAGATCAAACATGGTCTTCAGAAGTTTTACTTTGTAACTTCTTCTACTCTTTAAAATAATCACATACAAAAATCTCATAATTGGGGCTCAAACCTAAAACAGGGAGATTGATGTTACTCATCTTAATAATTAGCCAATGTATTAAGAATTTCCTTACTTTGTATATCAATTGCAGGAACTCAATTAGAAGTGAAGATTTGGAGCTTATGGACTGTAAATGACTTACAAGTCCAAAGCAAGTTGATTTCAATTCCCTCATAAAACTAGGAAAAAAGAACTCTACATTGCTCTCATCCCTATAATTAGATATTATAACAAGCTTAATAGTTCAGTTGATATCATTAGCTCCCAAGCTCAATAATCCATGGATGAGGCAAGCAAAGGTTTCTAAAATGCACGACCCAAAATCACTTTTTAGGGGGAAAAATAAAGATTGTAACTGAACGGTTTAATCTTACAAATTGAAAACCCAAGGCTTCAGCAGCTTGAAGCCGTTCATCATGCATATCTTCGGTCATAGGCGGAGGATCCTACAGTAAGATTATGAAAGGCACTGCATGTTATTCACCTTAGTGTTGTTTGAGACTGGATTGTGCATAATTTAGTAAATGACCTGGGTTATTGGAGTATGCATAATCTTGCATGATTTCAAAAGCATCATAGACCCTGTAACCTTAGCTGAACCCTCCCTGGCATGTTGAAAAAGCTTAAATTAACAGATGCTGAAATAAAGTGATATCTTGAATAATTGCCTAATGCATTCTAGAAAGAAGCTGGCGATATGGATTAATGAATTTTTAGGCTAGCCTCATGCAAGAGAATTCCCACACAAATAAAAAAATTCAGCATAATTATCAGTCATCACCATTTACAGCGAGTTGCAGTGTCTAGCAAATAATGACTTCCAGTATCATCCTAAATAATGAACCATTATTTTACATAGGATTGTGAATATCATGCATTTACCAACAGTTACTCACCTTAACAAAGTAAGAAATGTCTTAAAAAGTTCATCTCCCCCTAAAACCATTTAATTATTGAATATTTTCAAACAATTCGATAGAGATTGAATTAATTCCTGTTCAGAAACCAGAGGCACACTCAACTTAAGAACAGATTCAGGCCCCTTTTTTTAATTATTGAAAATCTGTACACTTACATTAAATATTATCTCAAACATACCCCTTCAAATGCAAGTGCCCTGTCTTTTAGTTTGTATGAAGCCTCACAAATGAAATTCCTTCCATAAATTGGTGGCATACAGATTTTAACCAAAGAGCTATGGTTCTGTAAGGACCTAAAAAACATAGTACACTAGAAATACATAAATCACTGTTTGACATAAATCAGTTAAAACTAGTCACCTGCTTAAATAACACCTAAGTATGTTTAGTATACTATAAAATGTTAGGTCCTTACATAATTGGTCTAGCTTAGATAATATACCATATTGAATGACTGCTTTCGTACAATATTAAGCTTTTAGTGGAAATAGAGATTAAACATTTAAGATACTATTATTGTTGTAGGAATTAGGAACTGCGGCATGGAAGTACTCTCTGAAGAAAACTTATGCAAACTAGTTTGTAGAGCATAAAAGTTTGAGTTCTCTCGTGCTTTTTCACCTATCAGTGTTCCTGCAAACATCTTCACCAACTCCACGAGATCTAGAAAGCTCCTGTGGAATCTGAAGATTTTCCTGAAGTTAACTGCACTCAGCATCAGAAGTTCAATTGATGTAATAAAACTATCAAGAGAACAAGGTGAAATAATATACCTGTAAATGAGCAGTAGTAGAGTTAACATTGCTGTCAATACCATGGCCATTCCCCAGAAAAGGCTTCTTCTGAATGCATATTGCAAGCTGATAACCATATAGAGGGTCCCTTGACTAATTTTTCCCAGATGAAATACTACTTAAGATGCATAAAAACAACGAGTAATTCTTTCTCTGGAGAGAGAGCAACCCCTATTACATGAAAATGAACTGAATCCAAGGACATTATTGGATAGAGACGCATAAACTGAAACACTCATGATCCTCAGAGTCTCAGACCTATTGGTTAAAAAGCAAGGGTGATACCATGATACGCCAAAATGGCACAGATTCAGTTATATTTGATATAATTCAATAATTCATCTCCTTCCCTTCATCAATACCTATAGAAATATAACTTCCAATACATTCATAATTTTCTTTTCTTATCTTTCTTTACACTATGAAAACAGTAGGTTAAATTTGGAGAGGTTTTACCAAATTTTGCTTATAGTAAGTTTGCTATATCAGCTCCAAAACACGTGTTAACTAGAATTAGTTAAGGCAGTAGCAATATAAGTCACAGGAAGAGGATGGGATGGAGTTTGAACACAGATAGAGATGGATAAGCTTGTACTGAAAAAACAAACCATGTGTAGTTTCTGACTGATCAAACAGGTGGATAGGTCAATTGTGCCATTAAGTGGCATTCTTGGCAATGGTTGTAATTCTTCCCAACACCAACGAACTTCCCTCACAAACTCTATCCAGAGTACAGCGATAGCTAATCAAATAAACAAAGTCAGTAAAGTATGTAAAGATGGACAAAAAGAAGGGAAAAGAAATCGACATCTGCACGTGAGAATAGTCATTTCATAAGCATCTTCAGACAGTTATAGCACTAGGAAATCATCAAAGAGAATACCACGTATATTGCAGTTGCCAAACCAAAGAGCATGTAAGCAGAATTGTGCAAAGAGTGAATCAAGTGGAGCGCCTTTAATAGCTTGAGAACTTTTACGCTGGCATGCGGAGAAATCCACTTGAGCTTCCTTAACTGCATTTTGAGATAATATTTAAGTTTGCAAGCAACAAGTTGACACCCTTATGCATGTGCAACTAAAACCTTTACATCATGCACTAAATGAACCCTGTTTATATTTTGTTATCCTCTATAAAGACTTATAAACAGAGCATTAGTTAATTTTTTACAGCAAACACAATTATTCGGAGTGCAAAACAACATGAGTGCTGTTCAAAGCTCTTCGCCAGGTTCATGCATGCAATCAGAACTCATGTTCATTTACCTTTGGATCAAATAACAACTTAGAGTGCCAAAAGAACTATGATAGCAACATCATAATGAGAAACAACAATTATCAGTTACGTGGGTTTCGAGAAGTGACACAGATCAATAATGTTGTGGGTATGAGCTAAACAATATTTTGGAAAATTAAAAATAATGAGGCAACTCAAAATAAATGATCAAAAATTTGTACCCTCATGGAAAAGATCTTTTAGCACAAGATCGAGAACTGTTGGTGGAGGTATGACCGCTGAAGGTTTCAAATTTTCAGAACCCGACTTTTGAACTGTAAAGCAAAAGAAAGAATGAAACGGTAAATCAAAGAAAATTCAGATAAATTAACCATACAAAACTAAAAATTTGCAATGGATAAAGTATGAACACTTTCCCACTCAATTAATTATTTAATATGCATAAAATTTCAAACCTGTCACAAAATCTTCCATAAATTGAGCCTCCAATGACATCTCTAATGCCTCAACCAAAAGCCGCAACTGTGATGCAAATCCAACAGAGTTTCCATCAGATGTAACACTGCTAAACATAGATAAGTAGATACCATCACTTCCCAGACAATGATGAAATTGCAGAATCCACTGCCAAATGAAGACCGTAACAAGTTAGGTAAGTTCTGCCATGACAAAAACAAAAATTGATTGGAGATGGAATGCTAAATGTATTTCACTGCATGAAGCAAACATAACCAGGGTACCAAGAAATGACCTTAGTTGGACAAAAATAAGGGTCACATGTCCACATCAATGTTTAGGCCACTGAATTTTGATTTCTTATTTCAGTATGGGACTCATACGTGATAATTTTCAGAAGAAGATGATGATTCCCATCTCCTTTTAATCCTCCTCGGGCTTGCAGTTTCCTATTTACTAATGACTTCAAAATTAATGTCCTAACTGGATGTGACACGTATCAAACGTTTCATGTGCATGGGTAATGAATTATTCAAATAATCAAATTATAAGCAGCAATTGTATTCTTACACATTTGGGGATAGAATCGGATACAAGAGCCATTTTTGAGCTTCCAGAGGTGAGGCATTTTCCAGTTTAGTCATATCCAGTGAACTTTCAGCAGTTATGTCACACCATAAGGCAAGCAACTGAAAACCTGCATAAGGTAACTTGACATATGGGAGAAGAACTTTTGTCGGATCTGTGAAATTTATATAATTCAACACATTAAGTGTTGCCAAATAGGGCATAAATGATGTCATAGGTTAGCTCACAGAAGTGACAGTGTCAATAAGCAAAACAAAATCATGAAATCCAAGTCAAATCAATCTTAAACCATTGAGATACCATCCCTAACAATTTTTCAGAAGAAGCTTTGAGCACTGGAAATTATACACAAAAGAGAACATAAATAAATAAACTATCTACTGTAAGCAGCAGCATATTTACCTTTAACTGGGTCCTCTGCAGTATACCAGTCGCTCCATGGACAATCATCATCCCATTGCAACTTTACATTGGCATCAGTATCAATATCCTCACTGGATTGCTTAATGTCAGCATTAGCTTCTCGCACTTCATCTTCATAATCGTACGTGGGGGTTCGGTAGGTTAACTTCATATTGAAGCGGATTTTGGAATGATGCAATGACAGGTCAACTGCAGCATAGGCCTTACATATATATTGAAAAAGATGGACTACCATGTCAGTCAATAGAAAATTCTTCATCATAAATAACTCAAATTGAAGTACAGAATATATCTTTTAATCTGTGAATGCAACAGGAAATGCTAATACTTAGTCCTACAAAAGCATTCTATACAATGTAAGAAAAAAGGAAAAAGAGAAAAAGGACTCTGGGAAAGGATACAGTTGCCAAACAATCAGAATGGTAAATCTGAAGTGACAAGACTATTCGGAATGTATACATATCCTAAACATGGACATAACAGAACCAATGTCAAGGAAACCCTTCATTTACACATTAATATAACACAGAAATGCATAAACTGCAAATACTACGTAGAATCCAGTATTATCTAAAAGGTGACAGAGGACTAAAAGGTCTGAAACAACTGTTGAAGAATGAACTTGGGCTAAGGAAGACCACATCTTTGAATTGATTTGATGTGGGAACAATAACAAGACATCCATAAGGGAAGAAATAGCATATTCAATTACTCAAAAGAGTTCCAAACCAACTTTAAAGTCTCAGGAGATAACAAAATGCCGGTTTTGACAATCAATACGTAAAATTTTTTAATATAACTACATGCATAAACTGCACAACAGAGCCTCTTGAAATTGAACTAATACATAGAAATGTAGAATTGACATTGAGAAAGAACATACAAATTTGGAAACAAACAGCTCATATAGTCCTTCCAAATGCATAAGCTTCACAGGAACCTGGCTACCAATACGATCAGCTTCAAATCTTCTAGTAAAAACTGTCCCCATGTTTTGAATACCTATATAGGCCTCACGTGAAGGATCATGAACTGGAACAAATGCCGGCCAGAGGCTGCAATAATAAGCACAAATAGAGTCAACTGCCTTCTGCATTTTAGTCCTCACTTAAGGAAACAAATCGCATTGACTGATGCCTAACAAGCAGCAGTCCACACCCATCGCAGAAAGAAGCAAGATAAAGAAACTTTCAGTCCAAGAGAGAGGAGAAACAGAAAAAAGATAATGTTGGAGGCATTCATACCGATGGACTGTTTAGGATCTTCTGACTCAAGCCTTAGAGCCAAAAGATTCTTATTTCAACTTATGTTCCTAATTTGAATTTTCCAAGACTTCAAAGCCTCCGAGAATCAATAATCTCACAGCCAACATGTCTTTAAAAGGATTAGTTTTTTCTCCAGAACCTTTCAGAAATGAAAGGGTATCTTTACGATTGACGATAACTCGATAAGATAACACCCAACTAACATATTTGGACATCCATGATCATTTTGTATGTTGGACTAATTTCATGTGGACCCCCTGAAGATACCAATACTGCACATTGTAACCCTCTTGCTTTGGAAACTACAAGTACCTAACTGGGGTTTACAAAATTACAAGCTGCGGGGTCCCAACCTATTTACACCCAAGCGAAAATAGACAACTCAGGTGTGAATTGTCTGGTCCATGGCTGGTTGTAAGTTTTTTAACTTGCAGGCCAGGTATTTGAAGTTCTCAAACCAAGAGGCTACCAACAGTAGTTTCGATTTTATAGATAAGTCTAGATGTTCCAATCCTTTATATATTTAACTAAATCCCTTGGTGGTAGTAGGCCCACTACTAATAGAGGAGAAGTTCATGACTCCAACTCCTGATATTAATGCAGCAAGTATGAACGAAATCGAATTTATAAAGGGAAAAAGCATCAAACCATGAACAGTTTGACAAAGCAATGGCAACTGCACTTAAAAGTTTGCTAGCCTCGGGTGCATCAAGAACCACACCACTTGCACTTTGTGGAGTAATCACCTGAGTGTTCACAAAATACGAGTGAATAACTGACATGTAAATGAAATGTCAGAAGAGCAAGATTATCGCACACAGAGAGAGAGAGGGGGGGGGGGGGGGGGAGAGAGAGAGAGAGAGAGAGATACCAAAAACTCCTTCACCCCAAAAGCGAGTTGTAGATCATGCAAAGCCTTATTCCAATCACTGACTTTATCTGTGAATAAGAATTGTAACCAAATTAAGGAGCTCGAAAAATGCTTCTTATGAAGTTATGGTTACATACTGACACATTACCATCATTATTTGTTTCAAAATAGTACTCCATGCAATAGCTTTTCATGGTATACTCGAACTCAGACTGGATCATGTACAGACCCATGGAAGGATCCATTTGAACAGCATCTTTGACCTAGAACCAAATAGAACAGGAGACATAACTTAACACATTGAAATGGCCATCAAGTTTTCAATTCAAATAAACTGGCTCACAAGTTTATAAGAAGTTCAGGTCATATTCCCATAGGGAACCTTGTTATATCTCATCACATTCCACCAATAAAGAATCTCAAACAAAATCATATCTTCTGGCTCAAGAATCATTGCAACCACATTATGTGTTTATTCTTAAACATAAATTTCTCTGAAGGACTCCTGGCACAAAAGCTGAAGATGAGCACACAAGATAACCACATCATCCGAGTTCACAGATATATATACTCTTACTGACAATAAGCTCCCGGGATTCAGGTCTGGACAATGAGTAGGGTACATGCATCATAGAAGTAGTGAAAGACAGTTACTGTAAAAGCAAGTCAACTGTGTTTACCAGTAAATTCTTTGGACCATCATCCATCCACTGCCGACAAACAGCCTCTATTTCAGAAATGAACCTAAAAATACGGCATCTACTGTCATCACAAAATAAATGTAGATACAAAATGAACCTAAAAATACGGCATATAGTGTTCTTGTGAATTACATCACCTAATAAATTTAGATACAAAATTGATCATCCTACCTTTCCCATGAGGAGGCAACGGTAAAATCATCAAAATGCTCAAACTGCAATTTGCAAAAACACCAGAATGTGAACAATAAAATGACCAAATAAATGGAAAAAAAAAATGAAAAAGAAAAACCATACCTCCTCTTCTTCATCATCATCACCCACAATGCTTGCAGACATGCTGGTAGATGCCATATCCACAAAACAGTTGCGAAATCAAATTGCAAATCAGATTTCCAATGTTCAAACCGTGAAAGATGTTGAGATCGTTAGAGCTCAATAGCTGTACAACAGTGCAAAAAATCCACTCGGCTCAGTCCATAAGTAAGACCACAATCCGTAAACATGAACGCACTATGTCAAAATTTTGTTGCCGGTAGAGAAAAACGTACCCCGTCGGAGAATTTCGCCGTCGCCGGAGGAGAGAATCGGAGGATTTGAACGTTTCCTTTTCCTCTTTTTCGTCTTTTTCCTTATGACTAAGGACATCAGGATGAAGAACTTGTCCACATGAAATGACCATTTTACCCTTTGCATTCAGTATTTAACCCAATTCTTTTCCCTCTCAAATTCCCCTCTCCCTCTCAAACAGTCCTCCTCTCTTTCTCCCTCCCCTAGTTCTCGCCGGCGACAATTTTTTTCAGGCGAGAGTTGCGATTCTCCGGCGAACGGCGGAGATTCTCGGGCGGTTTTCTTCGGCAAGTTTGTTGTATTTAGTAGAAAGGAATGGGGTTTACGAATGAAGAATTTCCCGTACGAATCATGGGTAGTTGTCGATACAAAGAGGAGCTCAATATCTTTTCGATCAGAGAGAGAACGAAGCTCTCGGACATTTTCCTCCTTCTCTGTGCAAAATGGCCCGAAATCACCGCCGAAACCATAAAACTGCAGTACATGGCTCCCCACGAGAAGGGAATGTTTGTTAGCTTACGCACTGATGAAGATGTCGACAACATGGTCCATTTGCATTTGATCATGAAGCAGATGATAGTCGATATGAAGGCGATACCGAATGCCGCAGCGGTCAAGCATTCTGCTCAATCAAGCAGGTACTGTAATTCTTTTGTTTTGTTTTGTACTGTAATATGGATTATGGAGTGAATGATATGTGTGTATCTGTAAAGGGTCGACATGACAGAAGGAACGGCGTTCACAAGTCAATCTCTGATCATTCGATCCGACAGTGTTGACACCAGGGATCAATCTCCAGTCGTTCAATCCAACAATGTTGATACCCAGGATCAATCTCCAGTCGTTCAGTCTAACAATGTTGACAATGTTGATACCTGGAATCAATCTCCAATCGTTCAATCCAGTAATGTTGATACTTGGAGTCGTTGCATTCGTGGGATTGGTCAGTCTTTTGAAGATGCTAGTGATTGTAGGCGATATATTAAGCATTATTCTATTGCCGTCAATCGTTCCTACAAATTTAAGAAGAACGACAAGGGAAAGATAATAGCTGTGTGCGCGGTTGACACATGCAGTTGGCGGATATATGCATCAATGCACACAAAAGATAATGAGTTTGCCATTAGGAAATGCAACTTACGTCACACTTGCAGCGATAATGGTAAGGCAAAGAGACATCCCAATGCAGATGCAAATTGGGTTGCCGACATAGTGAGGTATAAGTTGAGAAGCCAAGCGGAATATAAACCTGTTGACATTATTAAGGATGTCGAAAGGGAGTATGGCATTAGACTTCCTTATCATACCGCGTGGAAGGGAAAGGAAATAGCCATGCACGATTTTCGGAGGCTTAATGCAGGTTCGTATGATAGAGTTAGATGGTACTTTGATTTATCTCGTTTATATACCTATAAATTTTAATGTAATCATAATTTGAACCGTTTTTCTGCAACAGGAAAAAAGAATGCTCTCGTCGTATCTTGCCCAAAGGACGATGGCGTGTCGTCTTTGGATTGAATGCTAAAGGTTAATGTAATTTTGTTCAGGCCCGATTTTACTTTGATGGTTAGGCCATATTACTATCTAAACCAATTTGTGTTAGTATGCACTTCCCCCATATTATTAGCTATGAATTGGATGGATGTACATTTTATTGGGATGTAGTTTTGGACAAATGAATTAGGTGCATTCTGTAATATTTTGTTTTTGATGGTTTATTATGACGTGTAATTTCTGTGTATAATGTAGTCGTGCGAAATACAAACATAAATAGTCGCACATTTAGTTAATTAACAAAGCACAGAAAAAAAAAAAGTTTGATGTCCAATAAGTTAAAACATTGAAGTTCAATTACATAACCTCACAAGAGCAAAATATACACTGCTTGCAAAAGACACATTCGGCACAGCTTTTCCTCCCCAAAAAATATTGTTCACCACATAAACATAAATTCGAGCGTTGCTGCTTTATTCAATACTCGACGATAAGACACAGAAAAATTATGGTACAGTGCAATTTGAACAAATATGAATTCCAATTTACGTTCAGATCGAGGCGAATGCTACTCTCAGCTAAATACCAAGATTTAGTTCTTCACAGTAGTGACTTGCCTTAGAAGCATGGAGACGATGTCAGGAGAAATTCTTGCAGCCTCAGTCTTGAGGTGCTGGATTTTTGCATTTGTTTCTTGTTCAAGGCGCTTTACATTCGCACCCGAGTCGCCGCTACTCTGTACGAAGAAGCATCACAAAGAGGGCAAAAGCATTAGCAAATCTAAACCTCTTCTCAATTGAACAGGAAAGGCTTAAGGGAGTGTTTGCAAACTCTACGAAAATGGACTTTTCTACTATTTAGCTTAAAAAAACGTAGAAACGAAGTGTTTTTTTTATACATAGCAAAAATAAGCTAGAAGCACAATTGGGTTCTTTTTTCAGCGTCCAGGTTATTTTTTCTAGTATTTGAAATTACTTGTATACACTTTTCAAGCACTTCAATTATCACTGCTACAGCTTTTACAACTTTAATTTTTCCAAAAACAGAGGTTTCTGCAAACATTCCCTAAAGTTCAGATATTTGAGAAAGGAAAAGTAATTTATTTTGTCTGCCTACGGGCAAATACATAATCTTTCCTCTTTAAATTACACTACCTCACATGAACTTATCATTAACTACAATTACACCCTTCTTGATGTCACTATACATAGTAAATGATGTGATTATTAAAATTTTATTAAACTTCCTGACTTGCTTTGCATATATGAATGATGTGCTGATCATTTGTCAGAGTTGTTCAACTTATATTAGAAGGGGAGTAACTGTAATTTGGAAACTAAGGGGGAAGTTTGCGTAAATACACATTTTACAGATGAAACAACAATGTAATTTCAGGGAAAAAAAGAACTCCCCATATTCCTTAAGACTCTTACCTCTGCAACCTTCCTCTGGAAGTCGGCTTCCACTTGAGCACGGAAGTCAGCAATTTCCTTCTCAGCCTCCTCTTTTGCCTGTTTCAGCCTCGCTTGTTTTCCTGATCATGAAAGACAAATTTATATCACGAATTGACTAGTTGTGTGAACTTATATACTCCAGAATTCCATCACAAAACTAGAGTAAAAATAAGCCAAGAAAATAACATTAAGTTTCAGCATGAAATTTGTGGTTCCAAATTGAGCCTGACAGTCTTGAGGGTTATTTACAAATAAAAAACGATCAGAAATAATCTATAATAAATATCTACTCTTAACAAGTCAAATGAATTACAACCTGTACACTTATCAACCAGCCTATGCATGATCAACTATGACCACAGAGAGTTGTATTGTTGACATTGTAAGTTTCTTAAATAAAAAATCACAGAAATTTTGTGATGTTAGTGAAATGCTAGTCAGGAAATAATAGAATATCATTTCCAGGGTACAGGGTTATCACCAGCTCTAGCAGTATTGACGATGTGCTGAGCCTCTTGTTCTGCAGCTAACAATTGTTGGATTCCATTCTGGCTAGTGCTGGCCGCCATATTTGAGAGAGATTGAAGCAAGGGCTGTAAAGGTAAAGCCAGCGTGTAAATGAAACATTGCACAAAGGTGAGGAAAAAAAGAACAAGAAGAAAAATTGTGTGATATGGTCATATACTGTTTGAGAGCATCATCATGAAAAATATTGAGAACTTGAATTATCTTATGAGCATAAACAATGTTGAAATCATGAAAAATGAATTCTTAGAACATAAGAATTCATCTATATTTACCTTGATAATGGCATAGTATGCAGATTTCCCAGTATAAGTTAATCTTAACAATGTTTTAATTTAATAGATCCCATATAATGTAAAAAATGGGAAAAGCAATTGATATATTCTCCCCTAATCTTTTGTTTTTTTTTTGGCCTGTGTGTGTGTGTGATGTATTCTCCTTTTCAATTTACTCCAATGATGCAATATTGATCATGTGAATTTATGATCACTATCAAACGCATCTTTTTATTGATAATGCAAAGTGATTGGATCTGTACTGAACTACTGGAAGCAAAACTTGCAAAGCCCTATCAAATCAGACCATCTAATGGGTTTGGATGAAAGTGTTTGGATCTTTTATATCTTGAGGACTTCAAATCCACAATAATTTACTCGAATGAACAATTAAAGTAGGAGTTTGATTCAAAGTCCATTATAGCATGACATTTTCCAAACAAGCTAAATGGATTTGTTCAAGTAGGATTTCAGAATTCTTACATTCTTTCAATTAGCCAAATGTTAGCAATGTACTTAGTTGAGAATTACAAATCCACACATCTCAAATCCATTAATCAATTACAAAGACAGAGCACCAAAATCCGCTGATACATTCCAGAGTTATCAGAGGAACTACAAACAGCTAAACCCCCAGAAAAAAGGGAAATCTTGATTAACCTTTCGATACCCAATTTTGCCACCATTACAACAACTTCAACTCAAACAAATACAGTTCTGATCCCAAGTCTATTGATTCATTCTAGCAAGCAACAATCACCGGATTACAGAAAAAGGTCAAACCAATCATAATTTGAAGCAACTGCAGCGATCCTCCTCATCGAACCCTTCCCTTAAAACTCAAAAACCTAATTAAGCTCAAAAACGGATCCAGAACCGACCAGATCTAACCATCCCAAGTTGGTTAAGCAAGAAATTTAACTAGCGCAACAAGATCTAACAACCCACCATGACTCAGAATTCGCAGACAATCAGTCACACGAACTAGCAAGATTAAGCAAATGTGGATTTGAACAGTTCAGAAAAGAGATCGGCGACGAGGAATTTACCTGAATCGACAAGCAGGGAGCGAGAAATCTGTTGGAAGATCAAAGATGGAAAGGACTATAGGAGAGAAAGAGAGAGTTTTTATACGTTTTGTTCAGAATAGAACTCTGATACCGTAACTCCGTAAGGATTTGTTTTGACTTTTGACTGTGGGTGGAACTTTGGAAATACTTTTTTACCGAGTGCCGTGAAAATCGCAATGGAAAAATAGAAATATCCAACACAATGGCATAAATTAAACGACAAATTAATGAACACCCCCTAGTATGGTTGAACACTTTTGCTAAACCCCCAATTCAATAAATAGATATATTTCATCCCTATTATCCTTTTCATTTATTTTAAACCCCCCAAATCCTGTAAAAGTACCATAATACCCTTAATAAATTGAAGAAGAACATAGATGTCCATTGTCTTCTTCCCGCGTCTGATCTTTGCTTCTTCTTCCCGCGTCTGATCTTTCCGGCTACTCTATTCCGGCGCCCAATTTCCGGCGAGTCTTTCCGAATGGCCTTTCCGGCGACTCTTTTTCGAAACGGGTTTCCGGCAACTCTGTTTCGAAACGCTATTTTATAATTTCTGAAATTATTTTTCTTTAACTAGACAAACAGACCTTTCAATAACTAATAAAATGAATATTTACACTATAAACTTAATAGATTATTATGCATTCCCGATGAGACGCTTGAATTAAATGAAAAGCTGCCTGCACGCTTTCCCGGAATTTGGACTGGCCAATCAACTTACAATGCGACGAAGGGGTGCGACGGTTGGTTTACGGTCCAATCACCTTTATTAGTATCTTCAATCTTGCCCTGTACGCAGACATCTGCAAAATTTTCATCCCCAAACATTCACCTGCAAGAAGCCCTGCTTCTCTTTCTCTCCCAGATCTCAATCCTTGACAAACAAAGTCATGAATCCCCCTCCAAGACCTATTCTGGCATGGGTGGAAGAGTACATGGTTGAGCGTCTTCGGATATATGCCGGAGAGAACGAAATTGATCGGCTAGAAGTCTTCGACACAGTGCTGTCTATGGTGTCGCGTGATTTGACTCAGCGATTCAAAACAAGATTCTAGGCCCGAGATGTTGTAGCAGCGGTGAAAGAACTGCGGATAAAATTTTACGAATTCCGTAGATTATTGGCGTGTCCTGGAGTTAAAATGGGTGTTAATCGTATTCACGCCGAAATTAAGACCCCAGTATATTTTGAAGTGAATTCCATTGAGGTAAGTCGAATTCATCTGTGTCCCCTTTTTTTTTTTTGGAATTGTTCATTATTCAATGTTTAATTTTACATAGGTTATTCGTCGGGATTCCAACGTCAGGGCATTTGGATGTCGTTATTACGACGACCTTAGGTATATCTTCAAAGTGCGGTGGGCACATCTTTTGGAGGGCGAAGAGGAGCACCTCCACGCATACTACACTGACGATAGGGGCTCAGACCCCGAGTCCTTGGACGGCGCGGATTACCCAGGCTATGAACACTCTGAGGAGAGTGTTAATTCTAACATCCCTCAGGAAGATCAGGATGAGGTTAATCAGTTTCCTCCCCCATGATATAGACAGCGCTTCTTCAAAATTTGTTGTTTGTGGATTGTTTATAGTAGTTTAAATGTTACTGTTAGTTGATTGTAGCGTATATTTTTGGTTCTGTAATGAAATGTTTAGTGTTGGTTGCTTATTGTTGTTTGATTCTAGTATATATATATATATCCTGCAAGGAAGTTTGTTTTAGATGGAAGAAATGCGTAATTAAAAGAATGCTTTGTCCAGTGAAATGTTAGAAATGCGTAATTAAAAGGTGGACTTTGTCCAGTGAAACGTTAAGAATGCGTAATTAAAGATGGACTTTGTCCAGTGAAACAAACATTAGAAATGCGTAATTAAAAGAATGTTTTGTCCAATGAAACGTTAGAAATGCGTAATTAAAAGAATGCTTTGTCCAGTGAAACGTTAAAATGCGTAATTAAAAGGTGGACTTTGTCCAGTGAAACGTTAAGAATGCGTGATTCAAAGAATACTTTGTCCAGTGAAACATTAGAAATGCGTAATTAAAAGAATGTTTTGTCCAGTGAAACGTTAAGAATGCGTGATTCAAAGAAGACTTTGTCCAGTGAAACATTAGAAATGCGTAATTAAAAGGTGGACTTGTGTAACACCCCGTACACGTGGAGGTGCCACACCCCCGCACTATAGCCTCGATCCACGTATGAAATGGAAAGTCCATACATAAATCAAAACTATAGCGAACGGGTGACAATGCAATACCAACAAGCTAGGCGGGAACTAAACTACACATGCAATAAAATAAAGCGGAAGCACCGAATAATCACGGGTATCAATACTGTATTTAACTACCAATACATTATCATCTTCCAAGTAACAGTCACATAAATACTTAGAACTATTAACATGGTACTCTAGACTGTTAATACATGAAAAGAAAAGCTATGCTAGACTCAGCTGGACAGAAGGACATGACCCGATTCCCGCCTAGCACGCCACGAACAAAACCTGAAAGGTGGAGGCGTCAGTCTGTGAAGACCGAGTGAGGGGCAATATATATAAAAACACAAGTAGCATGCGAGTTATAATCTCGGGTAAGGTTT
The DNA here is from genome assembly GCA_037501455.1 of Lantana camara. Classification (NCBI taxonomy): domain Eukaryota; kingdom Viridiplantae; phylum Streptophyta; class Magnoliopsida; order Lamiales; family Verbenaceae; genus Lantana; species Lantana camara. The sequence continues at coordinate 91,548,668 of CM074863.1, forward strand.
GGTAAATAAAATAATAATAATAACGACAAAAGTGCAAGAATATCAATAACTCGCCCGAGATTACAACTATCAGGTTTAACACGATTATCACGTTTATTATAACAATCAGTGGCCCTGGCGAGGGGCGTGCACGATCTCCAACCAACCTCGACAGTGAACAAGGGTTGCACTTTCATTTAATTAAGTCATCATGCAAGTTATTAAAGTGCACACGATCAATAACATGAAATCCATCCTTCACTCCATTAGTGGTGGGTTTGCAAGGCCCGAACCACCCACGATATCACGGTGCACGTCGGGAGTATGACTCCCACGTACGGGACTCCTTCCTCCACCAAACCTCCTGGTGGAATCAGGGGGCATCCCCACGGTTTGAGAGAGGTGTTGTGAGTTACCCGTCAGCCCTATGCTTTCCCGGTTGGCTCAAACACTCACCCTCGGGCCCATAAACACGATACACGATACATGGTACACGATAGCTCGCCAAATACGATCACGATAACACGATGACACGATTCATGACTTGATTATAAACACGATACACGATTTGCTTGTCAAGAGCATGATTAGTTTCAGGAAACACGGTTTGTAATAAGATACACGAGTAGGTATTAAATCCCTTGTTGTTGGAAAACGATTATAAAGATATGTGTTTATGTAATTTGGCCGAAACCCACATAAAGGTTATATGGTTCTAGATAGTTAATAACTAAACCTCACCTTTACCGACCAAGTGCAAGCCAAGACACGGCCTACGGCCCCTGCTCCACGTCACGAGAAGATAATCTGTGCAAACACGACGTGTACACGTGAGACATGACTCTAAAGTGAACCAAATATGACGAACGGCCAAAATGTATCGAAACGACCACGAAAATACAATGTGGCATGATAACATGTTGTTTCACTACATATTAGCACATATTATAGCAATTTGGGATCAAAGAAGTCGTTGGATCGAGGGGTCAAAAACGTAATTTTATGCAGAATATTTTGTTCTGTATTACAGGTGGGAACGGCCGTTCCGGGTCCCTTTGAAAAATGGGAACGGTCGTTCCCGTTGTCCAGAAAACGCGGCAACGTTTTCCTATTTAAAATGCGCCTTTGAGCTGGGAACGGCCCTTCCGGCGCAAGGCCAAAATGGGAACGGCCGTTCCCATGCTCGGCCACCCACTTATTTGAAAAGAGATGGGAACGCCCGTTCCCACAATGCCTTGAGGCTGGGAACGGTCGTTCCCAGTTTCTGCAAATGAAAAAACAGAGCAGAAACAGGGGAAGCTCTCGGCAATGGCACCAAAACAACAACAAAAGCCAAGTTTGATCAATAAAGACATGAAATTCTGGAAATATACATGTATATATCTTCAATAATTGATAAAGTAACATTTAAACACTTAAACCATGGAATATTATCAAGAATCCATGTTTCATGCTCATGATCATACTTGATCATTCAAACCCAATTTTCCATTAAATTCATGAAGAAATCATTCCATAATTCATGATATAATCACATATTCATGCTTTCATCTACAAATAATCCATCTAGCATCAAACTCTCAAACCCTAGCTCAATCAAACATGATCAAGAATCATAGACTCATGCACAACCAACCTTGAAAATGAAGAAATGGAGAAAAGAGATGAGGATGATGATCAAGTCCCAGTTCTTTAAATATTTCTTGATAATTCTTGATGAAAAGTATGAAATCTCTTCTCCTTTCTTTCTTGTATGAACCGAGATCAAAAGCAAGTGTGGTTGGGATATTTTTGGATGATATGAGAGCAAGAAAGAAGCTTGGGGATGCATATATCGATTCATCCATTTTTGAAATGTGTGGAATATCCAATTTTGCCAATTAATCCTCTAAGAGTTCAAGTTATGCAATTAAGGATATAAGGTTTTGAAATATGGTCAATTAGGTCCTTGAAACCCATGCAATTTAGTCCCCAAGTTTAAAGAAATATCTATCTAGGGACAATTTAGTAATTAACTCATTCCCGGTAAATATTTTACGAAATGGATATTTTCAAGTCATGAAAGAAATTCTCAGTTTGTTATAAATTCATAAAATTTTCATGAAAGTATTGTAAAATATAATTTATAAAATCGTAATGAACATAAAATTATGATTAACAGAATTTGGGGCGTTACAACTCTCCCCCCCTTAAAAAGGACCTGGTCCCCAGGTCCACTGTCAAGTTTTAAAATGATGCACAAGCCATAAGAGACCCCGTCTCTTGAACAAGAATGAAAGAACCCCGTCTTCCACAAGAAGTGAGAAAACCCCGTTTCTCGCTAAGGATGAGAGTGCCCCGCCTCTCGAATATACTCTAAGTATTAATCCAAACAATTATGGAAACATTTATCACAAAAGAGACAAGTATAGTCACGCCAATCACATCTATTTATCTTTTACACCGACGCAAATTGTTGATAATAAAATTCATGATGCTCGTGATATGCATGTTTGAAGGTACCGTTCACCGTGATTCTTGCCTGTCACGTGAGCTCTGACCCCTGGTGTGTAACACCCCAAACGGAGAAGTGCCACATCCCCCGCACTATGACCCAGACCCGGAACATGAAATGAAAGTCCATGCCCGAATCCGAATCAGAGCGAACGGGAGACCAACTCACACACTAGGCTAGGCGGATCTAACTTGACCAAAACTCAGAGTGCGGAAGCAATTAAAACCAACAACAATAGATAGCGGAAACATTTAAAACAAAACATACAAAGCAGGTGACGGGTTCAACTAGCATAGATCCCTAGTCCCGAATATCAACATAAAGTAATAATCATCAAGTGCCACAAGGGCCAAATGAGAATGCCACGCAGGGCTACCGAATAGTAAAGTATAATCTCAAGTCTACAAATCAAAGCATAAGTAAAGTGGGTGAAACGACAAATGCAAATAGAAAGACTAGACCGACGAAGTGCAACTCAAAAGACTCACTTCCGCCTAGCAAACGCCAACAATCCTGCAACTAAAAGTGTAAATGAGGGGTCAGTCAACTTGACCGAGTGAGGGGGCTAACGCACACCCACAATATATATATATAAAGAGCATAGCACAGAATAAAAGGATGGACTCATGAACCGGGGATAGGTGTTGCATACCAAAACATTTCGAAACAACCCAAATAAATATAGATATAAGTTTAGAAACCATTTCCAAAAGGACTCTATCCCGATTCATAATTCCATAACATAACATAATCAACTGCTCGGCGAGTACGAGCTTCCCACCTTTACTCCTCATAACATAAATCACAATCAATCCAACCGCTACACCAATGATGGAGGGGATGTACAGTCCCCAAAACCATCTATAATAACACCTTCTAAAAATAGACTCGATCTCAAGAGGGTAGCGAACCCACAAGAGTCATCCCCGGATAAAACACCGAAGGCTCAAGATATCACGCCTCCCTCATCACCCTAAGGTCGCGCAATGATATCTCAAATGGAAACTAGCACAGTGGCTTATCCGACGGCCCTATGCCGTACCGGTCTCCACTCGTACCAGCTCCTGGATCCACATACAAAACAGTACAGAATAGAACAGATACCATATATCATGGCTAACTCGCTACAGAATCATAACACCACTGAATTTTCCAAAATAGCTTACATATGCCTCAAAAACTGGTTTTATATATATTCCTACGCTGCAGGGATAGCCCGCCCACGCAAGACTCACACACTTACATTCCCACGCTGCAGGGATAGCCCGTCCACGGAGAAGTGCAAGCATAAGGTCATAAAAATATCATATTCAACACATACATATCTATAATAGAGTATACTCGCATGCAAGGGTAGAAATCAACATGTAAAGGCCATAGGTCACGTAACTATACAAAATCCTAAACCTCACCTCGTGAAAGTAGAGTCTGAGAGTGTGAAGGGCCAAACACTCTAAACCTCGGGCCCACCGGCACCACCAAACTCTGTGATAAGGCATACAGAAACCCAGACTTAGACTCTATATGAACCAAACAAGACGCACGGCATTGCTCAACATGATCGTGGTTATCCATAAGTGTTCATGTTGTGCTTGGATAAGGTGTCGTGGTCATTCAAGGCATATCAATGCTCAACAAGGTCATATTTACAAGCAACCATCATGCAATTCCATATCCAAAGATGCAAGATCAATTTAGGAAGTCAATGTATTCACGAAATGCATATTAAATCATCCAATGTCACAGGGTTCAATTATAATATTAGAATTAAGCATCAAGTTCATGTCGAGTTATAAAGTGCATAAGTAAGAGCAACTTGATCATATAAACATACAAAGTCGTTGTACGTAGATGGCATGCTTGATACAAATAAAGAGTGCATTTAATTCACTTAAGATCATACTTTACGACTTCACAACATGTTTGGTACACAAGCTCAAGTCACATTCATAGTTTCATAAATATTACACTAACACCCCTTCATATCTAAACACATAGCATAAATTCATCACATCGGGATTCAAATTGTAAATCGAAACATTCATACATATCACAATCCATTCAACACATGTTTTCATATACGATTGGAATACATCTCGATCAACAAACCAACAATAACCAATTTATTTGCACTTAAAACAATTAATTCAAATAATCACAATTACGCAAAATAATTCGTAATAAATAAACCGAGTGTCCGATTAACGAACGGAAAGTGGCGTTGAACTCACCACAACGAGACGAACATTCTGACCAAACGCCGCCGGAACGCCACCACTGTAGCTACCGGAAATTGGCCGGACCGCCGACGGGCCGCCGTCAAAAGTCTCCGGAAAAATCCCGAAAAATCATTCCTGAATGAAGTCTTCGTGCCCGTTCTGAATCCTCAATCAATTTCTGGAAATTCGAAGCCGATTGTCCTAGATCTGAAATCTAAGAGCACGAAAACCCTAAATCTTCAAACTCAAATTACTTCCAAACCGGTGAACCAAAATGCGATCCGAAAGAGGTGTTGACTTACCCATGATGAGCTCTTCGAAAGCCCTAAGGTAGCTTTCCGGAAAAATCCTCGGAGCTAGTGCCGCCGTTGCACCGCCACTTTGCCGCCGCCGATCCGCCGCCAAACCACCGAATCTGGAGTCGCCTGATCACAGGTCACTAGTTCTCGTCGTTCCGAACAACTTTCGTGAAGAGCCCGAGACCAAAAGATGGCCGGAAAAGGCCCCCGTTGGCCGCCGAAGTTTCTGCCGCCGCCGCTACAGTAACTCGCGCTGACGCCGCGAGCTTTGGGCGGCGCGTGCGGCGCCGTCGCTGCTCCGATTGCCACGAATCTGACGTCAACCGAAGCGTCTGGAAGTCTACTTTCTGGGTCCAAGGCGCGTGTACCAAGAAAATGGCCGGAAAACGTCCCGAAACGCCGGCGAAGTGGCGGCGGTCTGACAGCTCCGCCGCTGCTACTGAAATCCGGCCATAACTCCGCCACCGTTCATCTTTAGGCCGTGAAATTGGTACTCTTACGTCGGTCTCGCCGAGATAATCGAAATGGACTATTCGTTTGTTGAATTCCGTCGAGAAACGATCGAGTTATGGGCTCGTAACCGAAGCCGCGATAGTAACCCGCGGGAGAGAGAAAGTGGGAGAGGAGAGAGAGAGAGAAAAGGGATTGGGAGAAATGTGTCTTGTGCACAAGCTATATACAACCGGGTATCCTTATCGCGTAGCAAAGATAAATATCGCGTACAATTAATCGTAAATAAAATTGGTAAAGTTACGAATAAACAATCAAGCTCCGAATTAATTTTACAAATAAAAGTGAAATAGAGATTTATCAATTAGAGTTTAATTCAATTTAATTTTAGAAACTTTTCGTATAATTTAGCGGCACTTTGTAAACACATGATTGACAATTAATCTCAAGGAATTCAAATAAACCGAAATTAAACAAGTTAAGTAACATGATGAATTTGAAATCAACTTGACAATTATTTCATGGAATAAATTTGAATTAAATCAAATTAGATAGTTAGGGTTAAATAGGCGCGTAATTAATCAAGTTGCAATTAATCTTAGAATAATTCGAATGAACACATATTAAATTGGATTTACATTAAATCACATAATTCAAGAACTCTTAAATTAAACACACATAAGTGTAGAGACTTACTAGTTGATGTCGTAAGAACGCCCTTCGAGAAAACGGGGCGTCACAACCTTCCCCCCTTAAGAGAACCTGGTCCCCAGGTTCCACTGGAAAAAAATGTAGATCCTCGAGTTGTAGTGCTCCAACCCTTCTCCCGAACTTGCGTGAGATCATAACTCTAATGGTGAGGCTTACTCCGGTCATCTACAGTGAACCTCCTTTAGAATGTCTTGTTATCGTCGAGGTTCGTATGAGTACTTGATCCGTTAGATGTTTCGAACTCGGTCGGTCATTCCCATGATCGGATAGCTGCAACTGCACCCAACCTCGATGTCGTCTCAGACTCGCCACTTGCAACCCGTAGTCAGAGCAACGCGTAACGCAACCACAACAAACAAGAGAGAATCCCATCTCTCAACAAGTAAGAGAGAGAGCCCCGTCCCCCAGCACCCACAAGAGAGAGAACCCCGTCTCTCGAGCAAATATAAAAGAGAGAACCCCGTCTCTCAAGCACATAATTGAGAGAACCCCGTCTCTCAACCTAAGTCGGGCAGATTCCAACATCTCCCAACATTCTAGTTTGAGAAAATCCAGCATTCCTCAAACTCCTAGATTCAAGAGAATCCAGCATCCCTGAATATCTAAATACAAGAGAATCCAACATCTCTCGCGCACAAAACTTAGAAAGATTCCAACATCTTTCTACCACATAAATAGAGAGAATCCTACATCTCTCCAACACATAAAAAGAGGGAACCTAAGGTCTCTCTTACACATAAATCCACTGATCAGTTGTTCATACATACACACATCATAGTAACACTTGACAAAAAGTATGCGATGCATGTTTGGTGTACCTTATACTACTGATATCGGTGTCCCTTGAGTTTAGATTCAACTCTCATACCTCAACTCAAGGGGGATATCGCGATGGAATCCCTATAAAACAAGGTTACAGTATGTATGTATGTTATATGAGAAGTTAGTGAGCAATCAAAAGAGTTTTAAATCACATAAGCATGAATAGTTTACACAAGTACATAACTCATTCATTCCAGCACAGTTCACAACAAGTAGAAATTTCAAGTTATAAATACTAGATCAGGTATCCAAGTTATCACAATTAAAACAACAATGGTCGTCACCCACATCAAGCAAAACAAGGTAAGAGTATTTAAGCGATGCATGTATGCAAATGCCATGAATGTCTGGCGTACCGATCACCGTAGTGTCAAACTCTTGACAGGAAGTTGAGGTGAAGTAGTAGGAGTTGATTAAGCTGTCAAGGATGCAACCCTCGTCATCTGAACCTCTTTGTCTTGAGTCTTTTCATAAAGTGGTAACTCAGCAAAGCTCGTTTATCGTCAACCCCTTACTAGATCGTAATCCTTGCTCAACTAGAATCATCTTCAGTTTTTCCCAAGAATTCTCATTTATGCGTTAAATCTTAGTCTGCTCATCTTCAAGGAGTTGTCCATGGTTCGTTTGTCAATTAGATATTTACCTCAGAGTTTCGTTGGATGATCGTGTGCTAAGCACTTCCCAAAGCAATCCATGGTATATGATCCTGAAACTTGGATAAAGTATTTCGGCATCTAAGTGTTCTATTCCCATCTCAGTAGAATTTTCGATCTTAGCAGAATCTTCCACCTCAGCAGAAAGAAGACACCCAGAGAGCTAGCAACCAATCTTGTTCTGTCGTTTGTTAACTCTAAACGACACCAAATCCTTCCACACTCACCGATGGTTTGTAGCTCGTTGCTTATGTAACATGGTTACCTATCCACATCCCTTGAACTTGATCGGATTCTTCTACATTAACTCGTTTCCATCAACAAGGTGACTATTCCTAAATAAACGAATCATCAAGGCGAAAGCTCATCAAAACTCCTTCAAAACGGTTCTACTTGACCAGATTCTCCTCCATTGACTCATTTCCATCCACAAGGTGACTACTTCCAAATAAACGAATCCTCAAGGTGAGAATTCATCAAACTCCATCTTTCAATTGACTTTAAGATAGTAAGTCAACATAGCAAATCTCATTCCTTCAACTCTGAACCTTTTCATGACCATTGATCTTGGTAAAGAATCCTTTCATTTTCGAATTATGGCGTGTTTTCGTTATAGTACCAATAGGTAGTGTTGACGGAGGGAAATCTTAGTGTTGACTCATAGGACACCCTGAAATTCAAACACTAAATTCGATGCATGCGGATTAAAGATGCAAATGAAATGTAACACGTATATCACGTAAATGCAACAATTAGTTGTAATTTATAAAGCACATAAAACAAGATGTCGCATAATCGAAGTCACAATGTGCACACAATCATATAATCACGAAACAATTCACGCCGAAGGGTCAAAATATCAAGTCAAACAAATGCAATGCGCAGTTATTCCTATGCCGTACGACCTAGACAGACTCAACACGACTCAAGAGCTCGGTTTTGCAACCTAGAGCTCTGATACCACTTAAGGATGTAACACCCCAAACGGAGAAGTGCCACATCCCCCGCACTATGACCCAGACCCGGAACATGAAATGAAAGTCCATGCCCGAATCCGAATCAGAGCGAACGGGAGACCAACTCACACACTAGGCTAGGCGGATCTAACTTGACCAAAACTCAGAGTGCGGAAGCAATTAAAACCAACAACAATAGATAGCGGAAACATTTAAAACAAAACATACAAAGCAGGTGACGGGTTCAACTAGCATAGATCCCTAGTCCCGAATATCAACATAAAGTAATAATCATCAAGTGCCACAAGGGCCAAATGAGAATGCCACGCAGGGCTACCGAATAGTAAAGTATAATCTCAAGTCTACAAATCAAAGCATAAGTAAAGTGGGTGAAACGACAAATGCAAATAGAAAGACTAGACCGACGAAGTGCAACTCAAAAGACTCACTTCCGCCTAGCAAACGCCAACAATCCTGCAACTAAAAGTGTAAATGAGGGGTCAGTCAACTTGACCGAGTGAGGGGGCTAACGCACACCCACAATATATATATATAAAGAGCATAGCACAGAATAAAAGGATGGACTCATGAACCGGGGATAGGTGTTGCATACCAAAACATTTCGAAACAACCCAAATAAATATAGATATAAGTTTAGAAACCATTTCCAAAAGGACTCTATCCCGATTCATAATTCCATAACATAACATAATCAACTGCTCGGCGAGTACGAGCTTCCCACCTTTACTCCTCATAACATAAATCACAATCAATCCAACCGCTACACCAATGATGGAGGGGATGTACAGTCCCCAAAACCATCTATAATAACACCGTCTAAAAATAGACTCGATCTCAAGAGGGTAGCGAACCCACAAGAGTCATCCCCGGATAAAACACCGAAGGCTCAAGATATCACGCCTCCCTCATCACCCTAAGGTCGCACAATGATATCTCAAATGGAAACTAGCACAGTGGCTTATCCGACGGCCCTATGCCGTACCGGTCTCCACTCGTACCAGCTCCTGGATCCACATACAAAACAGTACAGAATAGAACAGATACCATATATCATGGCTAACTCGCTACAGAATCATAACACCACTGAATTTTCCAAAATAGCTTACATATGCCTCAAAAACTGGTTTTATATATATTCCTACGCTGCAGGGATAGCCCGCCCACGCAAGACTCACACACTTACATTCCCACGCTGCAGGGATAGCCCGTCCACGGAGAAGTGCAAGCATAAGGTCATAAAAATATCATATTCAACACATACATATCTATAATAGAGTATACTCGCATGCAAGGGTAGAAATCAACATGTAAAGGCCATAGGTCACGTAACTATACAAAATCCTAAACCTCACCTCGTGAAAGTAGAGTCTGAGAGTGTGAAGGGCCAAACACTCTAAACCTCGGGCCCACCGGCACCACCAAACTCTGTGATAAGGCATACAGAAACCCAGACTTAGACTCTATATGAACCAAACAAGACGCACGGCATTGCTCAACATGATCGTGGTTATCCATAAGTGTTCATGTTGTGCTTGGATAAGGTGTCGTGGTCATTCAAGGCATATCAATGCTCAACAAGGTCATATTTACAAGCAACCATCATGCAATTCCATATCCAAAGATGCAAGATCAATTTAGGAAGTCAATGTATTCACGAAATGCATATTAAATCATCCAATGTCACAGGGTTCAATTATAATATTAGAATTAAGCATCAAGTTCATGTCGAGTTATAAAGTGCATAAGTAAGAGCAACTTGATCATATAAACATACAAAGTCGTTGTACGTAGATGGCATGCTTGATACAAATAAAGAGTGCATTTAATTCACTTAAGATCATACTTTACGACTTCACAACATGTTTGGTACACAAGCTCAAGTCACATTCATAGTTTCATAAATATTACACTAACACCCCTTCATATCTAAACACATAGCATAAATTCATCACATCGGGATTCAAATTGTAAATCGAAACATTCATACATATCACAATCCATTCAACACATGTTTTCATATACGATTGGAATACATCTCGATCAACAAACCAACAATAACCAATTTATTTGCACTTAAAACAATTAATTCAAATAATCACAATTACGCAAAATAATTCGTAATAAATAAACCGAGTGTCCGATTAACGAACGGAAAGTGGCGTTGAACTCACCACAACGAGACGAACATTCTGACCAAACGCCGCCGGAACGCCACCACTGTAGCTACCGGAAATTGGCCGGACCGCCGACGGGCCGCCGTCAAAAGTCTCCGGAAAAATCCCGAAAAATCATTCCTGAATGAATTCTTCGTGCCCGTTCTGAATCCTCAATCAATTTCTGGAAATTCGAAGCCGATTGTCCTAGATCTGAAATCTAAGAGCACGAAAACCCTAAATCTTCAAACTCAAATTACTTCCAAACCGGTGAACCAAAATGCGATCCGAAAGAGGTGTTGACTTACCCATGATGAGCTCTTCGAAAGCCCTAAGGTAGCTTTCCGGAAAAATCCTCGGAGCTAGTGCCGCCGTTGCACCGCCACTTTGCCGCCGCCGATCCGCCGCCAAACCACCGAATCTGGAGTCGCCTGATCACAGGTCACTAGTTCTCGTCGTTCCGAACAACTTTCGTGAAGAGCCCGAGACCAAAAGATGGCCGGAAAAGGCCCCCGTTGGCCGCCGAAGTTTCTGCCGCCGCCGCTACAGTAACTCGCGCTGACGCCGCGAGCTTTGGGCGGCGCGTGCGGCGCCGTCGCTGCTCCGATTGCCACGAATCTGACGTCAACCGAAGCGTCTGGAAGTCTACTTTCTGGGTCCAAGGCGCGTGTACCAAGAAAATGGCCGGAAAACGTCCCGAAACGCCGGCGAAGTGGCGGCGGTCTGACAGCTCCGCCGCTGCTACTGAAATCCGGCCATAACTCCGCCACCGTTCATCTTTAGGCCGTGAAATTGGTACTCTTACGTCGGTCTCGCCGAGATAATCGAAATGGACTATTCGTTTGTTGAATTCCGTCGAGAAACGATCGAGTTATGGGCTCGTAACCGAAGCCGCGATAGTAACCCGCGGGAGAGAGAAAGTGGGAGAGGAGAGAGAGAGAGAAAAGGGATTGGGAGAAATGTGTCTTGTGCACAAGCTATATACAACCGGGTATCCTTATCGCGTAGCAAAGATAAATATCGCGTACAATTAATCGTAAATAAAATTGGTAAAGTTACGAATAAACAATCAAGCTCCGAATTAATTTTACAAATAAAAGTGAAATAGAGATTTATCAATTAGAGTTTAATTCAATTTAATTTTAGAAACTTTTCGTATAATTTAGCGGCACTTTGTAAACACATGATTGACAATTAATCTCAAGGAATTCAAATAAACCGAAATTAAACAAGTTAAGTAACATGATGAATTTGAAATCAACTTGACAATTATTTCATGGAATAAATTTGAATTAAATCAAATTAGATAGTTAGGGTTAAATAGGCGCGTAATTAATCAAGTTGCAATTAATCTTAGAATAATTCGAATGAACACATATTAAATTGGATTTACATTAAATCACATAATTCAAGAACTCTTAAATTAAACACACATAAGTGTAGAGACTTACTAGTTGATGTCGTAAGAACGCCCTTCGAGAAAACGGGGCGTCACAACCTTCCCCCCTTAAGAGAACCTGGTCCCCAGGTTCCACTGGAAAAAAATGTAGATCCTCGAGTTGTAGTGCTCCAACCCTTCTCCCGAACTTGCGTGAGATCATAACTCTAATGGTGAGGCTTACTCCGGTCATCTACACTGAACCTCCTTTAGAATGTCTTGTTATCGTCGAGGTTCGTATGAGTACTTGATCCGTTAGATGTTTCGAACTCGGTCGGTCATTCCCATGATCGGATAGCTGCAACTGCACCCAACCTCGATGTCGTCTCAGACTCGCCACTTGCAACCCGTAGTCAGAGCAACGCGTAACGCAACCACAACAAACAAGAGAGAATCCCATCTCTCAACAAGTAAGAGAGAGAGCCCCGTCCCCCAGCACCCACAAGAGAGAGAACCCCGTCTCTCGAGCAAATATAAAAGAGAGAACCCCGTCTCTCAAGCACATAATTGAGAGAACCCCGTCTCTCAACCTAAGTCGGGCAGATTCCAACATCTCCCAACATTCTAGTTTGAGAAAATCCAGCATTCCTCAAACTCCTAGATTCAAGAGAATCCAGCATCCCTGAATATCTAAATACAAGAGAATCCAACATCTCTCGCGCACAAAACTTAGAAAGATTCCAACATCTTTCTACCACATAAATAGAGAGAATCCTACATCTCTCCAACACATAAAAAGAGGGAACCTAAGGTCTCTCTTACACATAAATCCACTGATCAGTTGTTCATACATACACACATCATAGTAACACTTGACAAAAAGTATGCGATGCATGTTTGGTGTACCTTATACTACTGATATCGGTGTCCCTTGAGTTTAGATTCAACTCTCATACCTCAACTCAAGGGGGATATCGCGATGGAATCCCTATAAAACAAGGTTACAGTATGTATGTATGTTATATGAGAAGTTAGTGAGCAATCAAAAGAGTTTTAAATCACATAAGCATGAATAGTTTACACAAGTACATAACTCATTCATTCCAGCACAGTTCACAACAAGTAGAAATTTCAAGTTATAAATACTAGATCAGGTATCCAAGTTATCACAATTAAAACAACAATGGTCGTCACCCACATCAAGCAAAACAAGGTAAGAGTATTTAAGCGATGCATGTATGCAAATGCCATGAATGTCTGGCGTACCGATCACCGTAGTGTCAAACTCTTGACAGGAAGTTGAGGTGAAGTAGTAGGAGTTGATTAAGCTGTCAAGGATGCAACCCTCGTCATCTGAACCTCTTTGTCTTGAGTCTTTTCATAAAGTGGTAACTCAGCAAAGCTCGTTTATCGTCAAACCCCTTACTAGATCGTAATCCTTGCTCAACTAGAATCATCTTCAGTTTTTCCCAAGAATTCTCATTTATGCGTTAAATCTTAGTCTGCTCATCTTCAAGGAGTTGTCCATGGTTCGTTTGTCAATTAGATATTTACCTCAGAGTTTCGTTGGATGATCGTGTGCTAAGCACTTCCCAAAGCAATCCATGGTATATGATCCTGAAACTTGGATAAAGTATTTCGGCATCTAAGTGTTCTATTCCCATCTCAGTAGAATTTTCGATCTTAGCAGAATCTTCCACCTCAGCAGAAAGAAGACACCCAGAGAGCTAGCAACCAATCTTGTTCTGTCGTTTGTTAACTCTAAACGACACCAAATCCTTCCACACTCACCGATGGTTTGTAGCTCGTTGCTTATGTAACATGGTTACCTATCCACATCCCTTGAACTTGATCGGATTCTTCTACATTAACTCGTTTCCATCAACAAGGTGACTATTCCTAAATAAACGAATCATCAAGGCGAAAGCTCATCAAAACTCCTTCAAAACGGTTCTACTTGACCAGATTCTCCTCCATTGACTCATTTCCATCCACAAGGTGACTACTTCCAAATAAACGAATCCTCAAGGTGAGAATTCATCAAACTCCATCTTTCAATTGACTTTAAGATAGTAAGTCAACATAGCAAATCTCATTCCTTCAACTCTGAACCTTTTCATGACCATTGATCTTGGTAAAGAATCCTTTCATTTTCGAATTATGGCGTGTTTTCGTTATAGTACCAATAGGTAGTGTTGACGGAGGGAAATCTTAGTGTTGACTCATAGGACACCCTGAAATTCAAACACTAAATTCGATGCATGCGGATTAAAGATGCAAATGAAATGTAACACGTATATCACGTAAATGCAACAATTAGTTGTAATTTATAAAGCACATAAAACAAGATGTCGCATAATCGAAGTCACAATGTGCACACAATCATATAATCACGAAACAATTCACGCCGAAGGGTCAAAATATCAAGTCAAACAAATGCAATGCGCAGTTATTCCTATGCCGTACGACCTAGACAGACTCAACACGACTCAAGAGCTCGGTTTTGCAACCTAGAGCTCTGATACCACTTAAGGATGTAACACCCCAAACGGAGAAGTGCCACATCCCCCGCACTATGACCCAGACCCGGAACATGAAATGAAAGTCCATGCCCGAATCCGAATCAGAGCGAACGGGAGACCAACTCACACACTAGGCTAGGCGGATCTAACTTGACCAAAACTCAGAGTGCGGAAGCAATTAAAACCAACAACAATAGATAGCGGAAACATTTAAAACAAAACATACAAAGCAGGTGACGGGTTCAACTAGCATAGATCCCTAGTCCCGAATATCAACATAAAGTAATAATCATCAAGTGCCACAAGGGCCAAATGAGAATGCCACGCAGGGCTACCGAATAGTAAAGTATAATCTCAAGTCTACAAATCAAAGCATAAGTAAAGTGGGTGAAACGACAAATGCAAATAGAAAGACTAGACCGACGAAGTGCAACTCAAAAGACTCACTTCCGCCTAGCAAACGCCAACAATCCTGCAACTAAAAGTGTAAATGAGGGGTCAGTCAACTTGACCGAGTGAGGGGGCTAACGCACACCCACAATATATATATATAAAGAGCATAGCACAGAATAAAAGGATGGACTCATGAACCGGGGATAGGTGTTGCATACCAAAACATTTCGAAACAACCCAAATAAATATAGATATAAGTTTAGAAACCATTTCCAAAAGGACTCTATCCCGATTCATAATTCCATAACATAACATAATCAACTGCTCGGCGAGTACGAGCTTCCCACCTTTACTCCTCATAACATAAATCACAATCAATCCAACCGCTACACCAATGATGGAGGGGATGTACAGTCCCCAAAACCATCTATAATAACACCGTCTAAAAATAGACTCGATCTCAAGAGGGTAGCGAACCCACAAGAGTCATCCCCGGATAAAACACCGAAGGCTCAAGATATCACGCCTCCCTCATCACCCTAAGGTCGCGCAATGATATCTCAAATGGAAACTAGCACAGTGGCTTATCCGACGGCCCTATGCCGTACCGGTCTCCACTCGTACCAGCTCCTGGATCCACATACAAAACAGTACAGAATAGAACAGATACCATATATCATGGCTAACTCGCTACAGAATCATAACACCACTGAATTTTCCAAAATAGCTTACATATGCCTCAAAAACTGGTTTTATATATATTCCTACGCTGCAGGGATAGCCCGCCCACGCAAGACTCACACACTTACATTCCCACGCTGCAGGGATAGCCCGTCCACGGAGAAGTGCAAGCATAAGGTCATAAAAATATCATATTCAACACATACATATCTATAATAGAGTATACTCGCATGCAAGGGTAGAAATCAACATGTAAAGGCCATAGGTCACGTAACTATACAAAATCCTAAACCTCACCTCGTGAAAGTAGAGTCTGAGAGTGTGAAGGGCCAAACACTCTAAACCTCGGGCCCACCGGCACCACCAAACTCTGTGATAAGGCATACAGAAACCCAGACTTAGACTCTATATGAACCAAACAAGACGCACGGCATTGCTCAACATGATCGTGGTTATCCATAAGTGTTCATGTTGTGCTTGGATAAGGTGTCGTGGTCATTCAAGGCATATCAATGCTCAACAAGGTCATATTTACAAGCAACCATCATGCAATTCCATATCCAAAGATGCAAGATCAATTTAGGAAGTCAATGTATTCACGAAATGCATATTAAATCATCCAATGTCACAGGGTTCAATTATAATATTAGAATTAAGCATCAAGTTCATGTCGAGTTATAAAGTGCATAAGTAAGAGCAACTTGATCATATAAACATACAAAGTCGTTGTACGTAGATGGCATGCTTGATACAAATAAAGAGTGCATTTAATTCACTTAAGATCATACTTTACGACTTCACAACATGTTTGGTACACAAGCTCAAGTCACATTCATAGTTTCATAAATATTACACTAACACCCCTTCATATCTAAACACATAGCATAAATTCATCACATCGGGATTCAAATTGTAAATCGAAACATTCATACATATCACAATCCATTCAACACATGTTTTCATATACGATTGGAATACATCTCGATCAACAAACCAACAATAACCAATTTATTTGCACTTAAAACAATTAATTCAAATAATCACAATTACGCAAAATAATTCGTAATAAATAAACCGAGTGTCCGATTAACGAACGGAAAGTGGCGTTGAACTCACCACAACGAGACGAACATTCTGACCAAACGCCGCCGGAACGCCACCACTGTAGCTACCGGAAATTGGCCGGACCGCCGACGGGCCGCCGTCAAAAGTCTCCGGAAAAATCCCGAAAAATCATTCCTGAATGAATTCTTCGTGCCCGTTCTGAATCCTCAATCAATTTCTGGAAATTCGAAGCCGATTGTCCTAGATCTGAAATCTAAGAGCACGAAAACCCTAAATCTTCAAACTCAAATTACTTCCAAACCGGTGAACCAAAATGCGATCCGAAAGAGGTGTTGACTTACCCATGATGAGCTCTTCGAAAGCCCTAAGGTAGCTTTCCGGAAAAATCCTCGGAGCTAGTGCCGCCGTTGCACCGCCACTTTGCCGCCGCCGATCCGCCGCCAAACCACCGAATCTGGAGTCGCCTGATCACAGGTCACTAGTTCTCGTCGTTCCGAACAACTTTCGTGAAGAGCCCGAGACCAAAAGATGGCCGGAAAAGGCCCCCGTTGGCCGCCGAAGTTTCTGCCGCCGCCGCTACAGTAACTCGCGCTGACGCCGCGAGCTTTGGGCGGCGCGTGCGGCGCCGTCGCTGCTCCGATTGCCACGAATCTGACGTCAACCGAAGCGTCTGGAAGTCTACTTTCTGGGTCCAAGGCGCGTGTACCAAGAAAATGGCCGGAAAACGTCCCGAAACGCCGGCGAAGTGGCGGCGGTCTGACAGCTCCGCCGCTGCTACTGAAATCCGGCCATAACTCCGCCACCGTTCATCTTTAGGCCGTGAAATTGGTACTCTTACGTCGGTCTCGCCGAGATAATCGAAATGGACTATTCGTTTGTTGAATTCCGTCGAGAAACGATCGAGTTATGGGCTCGTAACCGAAGCCGCGATAGTAACCCGCGGGAGAGAGAAAGTGGGAGAGGAGAGAGAGAGAGAAAAGGGATTGGGAGAAATGTGTCTTGTGCACAAGCTATATACAACCGGGTATCCTTATCGCGTAGCAAAGATAAATATCGCGTACAATTAATCGTAAATAAAATTGGTAAAGTTACGAATAAACAATCAAGCTCCGAATTAATTTTACAAATAAAAGTGAAATAGAGATTTATCAATTAGAGTTTAATTCAATTTAATTTTAGAAACTTTTCGTATAATTTAGCGGCACTTTGTAAACACATGATTGACAATTAATCTCAAGGAATTCAAATAAACCGAAATTAAACAAGTTAAGTAACATGATGAATTTGAAATCAACTTGACAATTATTTCATGGAATAAAATTGAATTAAATCAAATTAGATAGTTAGGGTTAAATAGGCGCGTAATTAATCAAGTTGCAATTAATCTTAGAATAATTCGAATGAACACATATTAAATTGGATTTACATTAAATCACATAATTCAAGAACTCTTAAATTAAACACACATAAGTGTAGAGACTTACTAGTTGATGTCGTAAGAACGCCCTTCGAGAAAACGGGGCGTCACAACCTTCCCCCCTTAAGAGAACCTGGTCCCCAGGTTCCACTGGAAAAAAATGTAGATCCTCGAGTTGTAGTGCTCCAACCCTTCTCCCGAACTTGCGTGAGATCATAACTCTAATGGTGAGGCTTACTCCGGTCATCTACACTGAACCTCCTTTAGAATGTCTTGTTATCGTCGAGGTTCGTATGAGTACTTCAAGAGGATTCGTATATTGAGGCATAGATTTAATTACATTAAGTAATGGAACATTTACCTCAACATTGTAAAGTGCCTTTAGGAACTTTGATTCATCATTTTGGAACTCTGATTCATCCTTTTGAAACTCAACATACCTCTGTGCGGTTAGGTTTGGGCTGATCAAAGGTTGAAATTTTACAGCAGGTCTGGATTCCTCGTCTGACCTTAAGCCATGGTCATGCCTTATGCTCATGTCTGTTTTACAGCCCTGCTCGGTTTCAATTCCAGAAATTTGTACTGCTGTATTATGCTCTGTTCCAGCCCCTGTTTTCTGTACTACTTTTTCATTTCTTGATTGGTCATCATAACTCGTCCATTTTTCTGCAAGTAGCTCAAGTTTTGATTCTTTATCTTCCAATCTTCTCACCGAGGAAGCTAATTCTCCAATTTGATTTTCCAACTTCTTTTGAAACTGCTGCATGTTATTACGGGTCTCTTGTTGGAATTGCCACATTTGTTTCATGCTTGTCCGAGTTTCCTGTTGAAATTGTTGTGCATTAATCATAAAGGCTTTAAACATATCCTCAAGAGACGTACCTGAATTGGAAGATGATGGATATTGTTGTGGAGGCTGAATTGCACTTGATGTGCGATTAAAATGATAATCATTCCGTGCGGGCTGAAGTTTCTCTTCAAGTAATGGACACTTATCAGTTTTGTGAGGTCCCGTACACACTCCACATTGCTCGGTTATGGGCTGCAAATGAGAAAAAGGATCACCAAGGAGCAAAGGACATACATTGGTTGGGTGGCTTCCCATACAAATACCACAAATATCACTTTGAGAGCTTAAATCCATTGATGACAGCATGTTGAGTCTTTCAACTGACTTCTCTGCACAAAAAGAAACACTTAGCTATCAAAAGAAAAACAAAACCAATTAGAACCAATCCCCGGCAACGGCGCCAAAATTTGATGGGTGCTGAATCCACCAAATAAAATTCCTAAACTACCAAACACAATAAATTGTGTATAGTGGTAAAGGGTCGATCCCACAGAGATTGGTTGGTTTCGTAAATCTCCTAATAACCAAGTGAACGAAACAACAGAAAGTAGAGGGGGGGGTTAACGTAATTAAAACAAGCTATTTTAAAGCACAAAATCAGATTACTCAAATAACTACGGCTGAAAATAAAGAGAGTTGTAAAGGTTGATTATGAGAGAAATACCCTAGCTAAGTTGTTACTTCATTCCATACCTGTATCTAATCCTTGATGCAAAAATCAAACCCGATCGAATGGTAGATTAACTTACAATAGACAAGAAGCTCATCTATATCATCCTTTCTTATTTTTAACTTAATCAAGAGAAGCTCATCAATTAAATTCTTACCACATAGCAGTCCCGCGAACAAGTATCTAGGATTTAACTATATGATAGCATTGAGCACCAAAAGGACATTAATCATGATCCAAAATCTCAAGAAGCTTGGATTTATGAAATCATATTACGCATGCCTCACCATATTGTTGAGTAAACATGGTGGTAAACTCTCAATGATGTGTGGTTCTTACATACCTTTACAAGACTATTGCGTATCAAGTATCAGTATAACCGTATCAAGCTGTTATCTAGGCATCGATTGATCAGAAAGATGATTCGAAAACAACTTATACAAATACGTTCAAAGCATGCATAAATACCATGGACTAGATTCGCATTCATTCATTTAGATCTCATAGATATTGGCAAGGAATAAAGATACAACCTAACTAAGATAAATATGTTCAGCCACGGATCATATTTACAGAATATATAAGGCTAATAAACTGCTAAGGAACTGAATTTAAACCAACTAAATTAAGCTACAAAAGATATACTAAAGTATTCTATGATCTAAGCATGAAATTCAACTAAAAAGAGGAAAGGAAAAGGGATTTCTTGCTCTTGGCCGAAACAGGGGATCAGCCCCTGTTCTTGCTCTGCTCCAGCAGTAGCAGCTGCTACGTTTTTCCTCTCCAGCCCCAAGATGAATTATCTCCTTCCTTCTCCTCCTCTCTACTTAAGATAATGATCAAGGGGGACAAAATAACTTTTACAAGTCCCAATAAACATGATTAGGACTCTTGAAACTTCCAAAAATGCAGGATCAATTCTTGCATGTCAGCCATGTTAGCAAGCTGTTGCATGTGTGCCACCTGTCCGAACAAGAGGATTCAGCCGCACTTGTTGACCGTGGTCTGCTTTACGCGCATTGGCCTTAGGGATGATCATGCGTTGGGGTCATGGCTCAGGCATTTTCAACACTTAGCATCTTTTCCTTCATAATTCTGCCAAATCCCCCATTTATCAACTTGTTTCTGCAAAAGCCAAATAAAAGCAAATTAAGTAGAAATCTGATCCAATTCAGGGGGAAAAGAAAGAGTTTTTCATGTAATTTATGCATACTATCAAATCCCCCCACACTTAGACTTTTGCTTGTCCCTAAGCAACAACTTCTATTCTTAATAAACTGCAAGATGATCCTCAACAAACCACATCAGCCCCACAGTTTATCAATGAGAAAATGTGAACACTAAAATAAGCATCATAACAAGTCTCCACAGCCTTCGAGATGGAAAAGAACAAATCTTAAGTGTTTAACTTGCTAGAGAATGTTAAGGAATTTAGAATTCATTTAATCATGCACATTTACCATGTAGCAATTACAACATATGATCGAAGGGTGCTCATTCTGGACTGTCTAAATTCCAACAAAACAAAAGAAAAAGTGAGGGTTCCAACGTAACACTTATACCAAAATTCAAAACGTTGTCTATTTCGGGTGTCATAATACCGCTTTGGTAATATATGACTATCCCTAGACTGCACTTAGTGCATCACTCATGGTCACCTATTTTTTTAATTTATGATTTATATTCAGCCTTTGGTGACCAGCGGAGTGAAACGAGCGGATTGCATCAAGCAAATGGCTGTGACAGCCTTATTCAGAGAGCAATGGCTTTAAAAGCCTTATTCAGAAACTAAATGGCATTACAGCCTTATTCATAACATAATCCCTCAATCAACATTAACATTAGCATTCAGCGTCAATAACATTCCTTTAGACAGTCCAAAAATCGCACATTTTTTCACACATGAAGGTCCAATTTAAGCATGCAATTTTAATTTTACTCATTAGTCCAAATTCAAAAACATTCTCTATCAGAGCCAAAGAACTTATAAATTTGATCAATTCCAAGAATCAGGCATGGAAATTCATGGTATTTCAACCTATTTTTCATGTTCAAAAACTCTCAAATCAAAACATGTTGCACATGAGGTTATCAGGTTCACAGCTTCTCACAGCAGAAACAAAAACACCCCAAAAGGAATTAAGGACCTGAGCAAAAAGAGCTAGAAAGACTAACAACTAGGCTATCAAATTAGGCCGAAATAAAATATAACCATGCAAAATAATCATTCTACATGCTTTTCATCCTTTACTATTCCAGCCAAAATATTCATAAACTACCAGAATAATTCCCCCACACTTATTCCATGTTATCCTCAATGTAAAAGTAAAGAAAAGGTAGGAGCATGAGGACTCCCCTGAATGTATTTATTGAAACTGTCAGGGATTCATGAGGCTAAGGGATGATCATCCTTTGCGGTCTGGGTCCTGGAGCCCTGTTTCTGCCATAATCCGAAAATTACACAAAAAGCGGTCCTTAGTCAAGAAACACAGAGAAACACGAACTAAATAACAGCAAATCAAAAGATATTGGGTTGCCTCCCAAAAAGCGCCCTTGTTTAACGTCCTAGGCTAGACGATATGTGACATCACTTGACTTCAATTAAAATCCTTCACAACTTTCATGGGAAAACCTGCATAAAATAGCTTCAAGTAATGTATGTTCAGAATTAACAGGTCTTCATCATGGCTGTTGAAATCCCCTATATGACAAAGATATATGAGAGTGCATAGAAATGCTTTCTTCCATTTAAAACTCAACTTATTAGGAAATTGACTCAATAAGGATTGATAAAACAACCACTTAGCTCCATCAAAACAAGATTTCCTAAAAAACAATCGAGAGTGAGAGCTAAAAACATCTTTATCATCAAAGTTTAGCTCAAAAGATGCATCACATGGGAGGGGACTAACGAAATCCATATCATCTAAAGAGAATAACTCACTAGGAGATTTTATGGAATCAAACATAGCAAATTTAACAATATGTCCATTAAATTCCATCGTGAGTGTGTGATCAAACTCATTGATTTTTGTTTTAGATATGTCAAGAAAAGGTTTTCCTAACAAAACATCAAATGAGTTATCAACAACAAAGAAGTCCACGGGGAAAATCATGCCATCAATTTGAATCAAAATATTTTCCAATATGCCCTTAGGATAAACAATTGTTCCATCATCAAGTTTAATGATCATACCTGTTTTTCTCATGGGATTAATATGCAAGTGTGAGCAAATAGACAAAGGCATCAAATTTATAGAGGAACTATAATCACATAAGGCTCTATCAATTCCAATAGTTCCTATTTTGCATGGAAGAGCAAATAAACTTTTGACATTACTCACTTGAGGTATCTTTTCTTGAAGGATATCAGAGAAATGCTTTCCAATACTTACCTTCCCATAACAAGGCATGCTTTCTTTAGTTGCACAAAATTCTTCAAGAGGATTCGTATATTGAGGCATAGATTTAATTACATTAAGTAATGGAACATTTACCTCAACATTGTAAAGTGCCTTTAGGAACTTTGATTCATCATTTTGGAACTCTGATTCATCCTTTTGAAACTCAACATACCTCTGTGCGGTTAGGTTTGGGCTGATCAAAGGTTGAAATTTTACAGCAGGTCTGGATTCCTCGTCTGACCTTAAGCCATGGTCATGCCTTATGCTCATGTCTGTTTTACAGCCCTGCTTGGTTTCAATTCCAGAAATTTGTACTGCTGTATTATGCTCTGTTCCAGCCCCTGTTTTCTGTACTACTTTTTCATTTCTTGTTTGGTCATCATAACTCGTCCATTTTTCTGCAAGTAGCTCAAGTTTTGATTCTTTATCTTCCAATCTTCTCACCGAGGAAGCTAATTCTCCAATTTGATTTTCCAACTTCTTTTGAAACTGCTGCATGTTATTACGGGTCTCTTGTTGGAATTGCCACATTTGTTTCATGCTTGTCCGAGTTTCCTGTTGAAATTGTTGTGCATTAATCATAAAGGCTTTAAACATATCCTCAAGAGACGTACCTGAATTGGAAGATGATGGATATTGTTGTGGAGGCTGAATTGCACTTGATGTGCGATTAAAATGATAATCATTCCGTGCGGGCTGAAGTTTCTCTTCAAGTAATGGACACTTATCAGTTTTGTGAGGTCCCGTACACACTCCACATTGCTCGGTTATGGGCTGCAAATGAGAAAAAGGATCACCAAGGAGCAAAGGACATACATTGGTTGGGTGGCTTCCCATACAAATACCACAAATATCACTTTGAGAGCTTAAATCCATTGATGACAGCATGTTGAGTCTTTCAACTGACTTCTCTGCACAAAAAGAAACACTTAGCTATCAAAAGAAAAACAAAACCAATTAGAACCAATCCCCGGCAACGGCGCCAAAATTTGATGGGTGCTGAATCCACCAAATAAAATTCCTAAACTACCAAACACAATAAATTGTGTATAGTGGTAAAGGGTCGATCCCACAGAGATTGGTTGGTTTCGTAAATCTCCTAATAACCAAGTGAACGAAACAACAGAAAGTAGAGGGGGGGGGGGGGTTAACGTAATTAAAACAAGCTATTTTAAAGCACAAAATCAGATTACTCAAATAACTACGGCTGAAAATAAAGAGAGTTGTAAAGGTTGATTATGAGAGAAATACCCTAGCTAAGTTGTTACTTCATTCCATACCTGTATCTAATCCTTGATGCAAAAATCAAACCCGATCGAATGGTAGATTAACTTACAATAGACAAGAAGCTCATCTATATCATCCTTTCTTATTTTTAACTTAATCAAGAGAAGCTCATCAATTAAATTCTTACCACATAGCAGTCCCGCGAACAAGTATCTAGGATTTAACTATATGATAGCATTGAGCACCAAAAGGACATTAATCATGATCCAAAATCTCAAGAAGCTTGGATTTATGAAATCATATTACGCATGCCTCACCATATTGTTGAGTAAACATGGTGGTAAACTCTCAATGATGTGTGGTTCTTACATACCTTTACAAGACTATTGCGTATCAAGTATCAGTATAACCGTATCAAGCTGTTATCTAGGCATCGATTGATCAGAAAGATGATTCGAAAACAACTTATACAAATACGTTCAAAGCATGCATAAATACCATGGACTAGATTCGCATTCATTCATTTAGATCTCATAGATATTGGCAAGGAATAAAGATACAACCTAACTAAGATAAATATGTTCAGCCACGGATCATATTTACAGAATATATAAGGCTAATAAACTGCTAAGGAACTGAATTTAAACCAACTAAATTAAGCTACAAAAGATATACTAAAGTATTCTATGATCTAAGCATGAAATTCAACTAAAAAGTGGAAAGGAAAAGGGATTTCTTGCTCTTGGCCGAAACAGGGGATCAGCCCCTGTTCTTGCTCTGCTCCAGCAGTAGCAGCTGCTACGTTTTTCCTCTCCAGCCCCAAGATGAATTATCTCCTTCCTTCTCCTCCTCTCTACTTAAGATAATGATCAAGGGGGACAAAATAACTTTTACAAGTCCCAATAAACATGATTAGGACTCTTGAAACTTCCAAAAATGCAGGATCAATTCTTGCATGTCAGCCATGTTAGCAAGCTGTTGCATGTGTGCCACCTGTCCGAACAAGAGGATTCAGCCGCACTTGTTGACCGTGGTCTGCTTTACGCGCATTGGCCTTAGGGATGATCATGCGTTGGGGTCATGGCTCAGGCATTTTCAACACTTAGCATCTTTTCCTTCATAATTCTGCCAAATCCCCCATTTATCAACTTGTTTCTGCAAAAGCCAAATAAAAGCAAATTAAGTAGAAATCTGATCCAATTCAGGGGGAAAAGAAAGAGTTTTTCATGTAATTTATGCATACTATCACAAATCCTATCAATCTCTTTGAGCCACATTTCTGCCTGGATGTCATCACCCCTATAAAACTTGGGAGGTTGTTGATTCTGAAATTCCCGTAGTATAGCAGAGATAGGGTTTTCCTGTGGGGTTATTGGTGCAGGTGGTGCTGGAGGAACCTGTTCTTGAAGTCTTTGATCAATTAACCCGACCACCGTATTCATAAAATCTTGTGGCTGAGCATGAGGGGGTGACGGGGCACGAGGAGAATGATCATGATGATGTCTCCTATGTCGAGGCATCCTGTAATTGAAACACTAGATATGCATGTTGGATTAGGAAATGCTAATGAACATATCTAAGATCATAGAATACAAGTATAACACGTAATTCAAGATCAACTAGTTGGCAATTAATAGCAAAATCGATGCGAGGCACAACTTAATGCAAGACTCACCAAGTATCACTTAATCCTATGCCGTTCGACCTAGACTTGACATGACACGACACGAGAACCTCGGTTTTGCAACTGGGCTCTGATACCACCTTAGATGTAACACCCCGTACACGTGGAGGTGCCACACCCCCGCACTATAGCCTCGATCCGCGTATGAAATGGAAAGTCCATACATAAATCAAAACTATAGCGAACGGGTGACAATGCAATACCAACAAGCTAGGCGGGAACTAAACTACACATGCAATAAAATAAAGCGGAAGCACCGAATAATCACGGGTATCAATACTGTATTTAACTACCAATACATTATCATCTTCCAAGTAACAGTCACATAAATACTTAGAACTATTAACATGGTACTCTAGACTGTTAATACATGAAAAGAAAAGCTATGCTAGACTCAGCTGGACAGAAGGACATGACCCGATTCCCGCCTAGCACGCCACGAACAAAACCTGAAAGGTGGAGGCGTCAGTCTGTGAAGACCGAGTGAGGGGCAATATATATAAAAACACAAGTAGCATGCGAGTTATAATCTCGGGTAAGGTTTGGTAAATAAAATAATAATAATAACGACAAAAGTGCAAGAATATCAATAACTCGCCCGAGATTACAACTATCAGGTTTAACACGATTATCACGTTTATTATAACAATCAGTGGCCCTGGCGAGGGGCGTGCACGATCTCCAACCAACCTCGACAGTGAACAAGGGTTGCACTTTCATTTAATTAAGTCATCATGCAAGTTATTAAAGTGCACACGATCAATAACATGAAATCCATCCTTCACTCCATTAGTGGTGGGTTTGCAAGGCCCGAACCACCCACGATATCACGGTGCACGTCGGGAGTATGACTCCCACGTACGGGACTCCTTCCTCCACCAAACCTCCTGGTGGAATCAGGGGGCATCCCCACGGTTTGAGAGAGGTGTTGTGAGTTACCCGTCAGCCCTATGCTTTCCCGGTTGGCTCAAACACTCACCCTCGGGCCCATAAACACGATACACGATACATGGTACACGATAGCTCGCCAAATACGATCACGATAACACGATGACACGATTCATGACTTGATTATAAACACGATACACGATTTGCTTGTCAAGAGCATGATTAGTTTCAGGAAACACGGTTTGTAATAAGATACACGAGTAGGTATTAAATCCCTTGTTGTTGGAAAACGATTATAAAGATATGTGTTTATGTAATTTGGCCGAAACCCACATAAAGGTTATATGGTTCTAGATAGTTAATAACTAAACCTCACCTTTACCGACCAAGTGCAAGCCAAGACACGGCCTACGGCCCCTACTCCACGTCACGAGAAGATAATCTGTGCAAACACGACGTGTACACGTGAGACATGACTCTAAAGTGAACCAAATATGACGAACGGCCAAAATGTATCGAAACGACCATGAAAATACAATGTGGCATGATAACATGTTGTTTCACTACATATTAGCACATATTATAGCAATTTGGGATCAAAGAAGTCGTTGGATCGAGGGGTCAAAAACGTAATTTTATGCAGAATATTTTGTTCTGTATTACAGGTGGGAACGGCCGTTCCGGGTCCCTTTGAAAAATGGGAACGGTCGTTCCCGTTGTCCAGAAAACGCGGCAACGTTTTCCTATTTAAAATGCGCCTTTGAGCTGGGAACGGCCCTTCCGGCGCAAGGCCAAAATGGGAACGGCCGTTCCCATGCTCGGCCACCCACTTATTTGAAAAGAGATGGGAACGCCCGTTCCCACAATGCCTTGAGGCTGGGAACGGTCGTTCCCAGTTTCTGCAAATGAAAAAACAGAGCAGAAACAGGGGAAGCTCTCGGCAATGGCACCAAAACAACAACAAAAGCCAAGTTTGATCAATAAAGACATGAAATTCTGGAAATATACATGTATATATCTTCAATAATTGATAAAGTAACATTTAAACACTTAAACCATGGAATATTATCAAGAATCCATGTTTCATGCTCATGATCATACTTGATCATTCAAACCCAATTTTCCATTAAATTCATGAAGAAATCATTCCATAATTCATGATATAATCACATATTCATGCTTTCATCTACAAATAATCCATCTAGCATCAAACTCTCAAACCCTAGCTCAATCAAACATGATCAAGAATCATAGACTCATGCACAACCAACCTTGAAAATGAAGAAATGGAGAAAAGAGATGAGGATGATGATCAAGTCCCAGTTCTTTAAATATTTCTTGATAATTCTTGATGAAAAGTATGAAATCTCTTCTCCTTTCTTTCTTGTATGAACCAAGATCAAAAGCAAGTGTGGTTGGGATATTTTTGGATGATATGAGAGCAAGAAAGAAGCTTGGGGATGCATATATCGATTCATCCATTTTTGAAATGTGTGGAATATCCAATTTTGCCAATTAATCCTCTAAGAGTTCAAGTTATGCAATTAAGGATATAAGGTTTTGAAATATGGTCAATTAGGTCCTTGAAACCCATGCAATTTAGTCCCCAAGTTTAAAGAAATATCTATCTAGGGACAATTTAGTAATTAACTCATTCCCGGTAAATATTTTACGAAATGGATATTTTCAAGTCATGAAAGAAATTCTCAGTTTGTTATAAATTCATAAAATTTTCATGAAAGTATTGTAAAATATAATTTATAAAATCGTAATGAACATAAAATTATGATTAACAGAATTTGGGGCGTTACAACTTGTCCAGTGAAACGTTAAGAATGCGTAATTAAAGGTGGACTTTGTCCAGTGAAACGTTAAGAATGCGTGATTCAAATAATACTTTGTCCAGTGAAACATTAGAAATGCGTAATTAAAAGAATGTTTTGTCCAGTGAAACGTTAAGAATGCGTGATTCAAAGAAGACTTTGTCCAGTGAAACATTAGAAATGCGTAATTAAAAGGTGGACTTGTCCAGTGAAACGTTAAGAATGCGTAATTAAAGGTGGACTTTGTCCAGTGAAACGTTAAGAATGCGTGATTCAAAGAATACTTTGTCCAGTGAAACATTAGAAATGCGTAATTAAAAGAATGTTTTGTCCAGTGAAACGTTAAGAATGCGTGATTCAAAGAAGACTTTGTCCAGTGAAACATTAGAAATGCGTAATTAAAAGGTGGACTTGTCCAGTGAAATGTTAAGAATGCGTAATTAAAGGTGGACTTTGTCCAGTTAAACGTTAAGAATGCGTAATTCAAAGAATACTTTGTCCAGTGAAACATTAGAAATGCGTAATTAAAAGAATGCTTTGTCCAGTGAAACATTAAGAATGCGTGATTCAAAGAAGACTTTGTCCAGTGAAACATTAGAAATGCGTAATTAAAAGGTGGACTTGTCCAGTGAAACGTTAAGAATGCGTAATTACAAGGTGGACTTTGTCCAGTGAAACGTTAAGAATGCGTAATTCAAAGAATACTTTGTCCAGTGAAACGTTAAGAATGCGTAATTCAAAGAATACTTTGTCCAGTGAAACATTAAAAATGCGTAATTAAAAGAATGCTTTGTCCAGTGAAACGTTAAGAATGCGTGATTCAAAGAAGACTTTGTCCAGTGAAACATTAGAAATGCGTAATTACAAGGTGGACTTTGTCCAGTGAAACGTTAAGAATGCGTGATTCAAAGAAGACTTTGTCCAGTGAAACGTTAGAAATGCATAATTAAAAGAATGTTTTGTCCAGTGAAATATTAGAAATGCGTAATTAAAGGTGGACTTTGTCCAGTGAAACGTTAAGAATGTGTGATTCAAAGAAGATTTATTGAATCATGTCCACAACATTACAATAGAGTGAATCAAGATTTTTTGAATCATGAACACAACATTACAATAGAGTTAAACGTGAAGATTTATTGAATCATGACCACAACATTATAATAGAGTTAAACGTTAAGATTTATTGAATCATAACCACAACATTACAATAGAGTGAATCAAGATTTATTGAATCATGAACACAACATTACAATAGAGTTAAACGTTAAGATTTATTGAATCATGAACACAACATTACAATAGAGTGAATCAAGATTTATTGAATGATGACCACAACATTACAATAGAGTGAATCAAGATTTTCTAACGTTTCATTGGACAAAGTCTTATTTTAATCACGCATTTCTAACGTTTTACTGGACAAAATCTTCCTTTAATTAAGCATTCTTAAACTTTCACTGGACAAACCCAACCTTCAATTACGCATTTCTAACGTTTCACTGGACAAAGTCTTCTTTTAATCACGCATTTCTAACGTTTCACTGGACAAAGTATTCTTTGAATCACGCATTCTTAATGTTTCACTGGACAAAGTCCACCTTTAATTACGCATTCTTAACGTTTCACTCGACAAAGTCCACCTTTTAATTACGCATTTCTAACGTTTCACTGGACAAAGCATTCTTTTAATTACGCATTTCTAACGTTTCATTGGACAAAGTCTTCTTTTAATCACGCATTTCTAACGTTTCACTGGACAAAATCTTCCTTTAATTAAGCATTCTTAAACTTTCACTGGACAAACCCAACCTTCAATTACGCATTTCTAATGTTTCACTGGACAAAATCTTCTTTTAATCACGCATTTCTAACGTTTCACTGGACAAAATCTTCCTTTAATTAAGCATTCTTAAACTTTCACTAGACAAACCCAACCTTCAATTACGCATTTCTAACGTTTCACTGGACAAAGCATTCTTTTAATTACGCATTTCTAACGTTTCACTGGACAAAGTCTTCTTTTAATCACGCATTTCTAACGTTTCACTGGACAAAATCTTCCTTTAATTAAGCATTCTTAAACTTTCACTGGACAAAGTCTTCTTTTAATCACGCATTTCTAATGACAAAATCTGCCATTATCACCCATTCTTAACGTTTCCATTAGATCAAATTGAGAAAACAGTATCAAGCAATTTATCGACGTAGTTTCAAACAAATAGAAACAATCATAAAAGGTTGTATACGATTACAACAACATATAAAGTTCCTTAAAAAAGAGTGAATAAAATCAATCCTCAACTCCAGAACACGCAGTGGATCTGATCAATCCTCAACCTCAGAACGAACAGTGGCCAAACATGAACCATCAGCGTAGGGGTTATATCTTCTCTTCCTGACACAGAATGAGATTACTGACCAGAAATTAATAAATATAGTGTTAATACAGAAACGAAAAAATTAAATATCTCATACCTTCTCTTCGATGCTTGCTTCCCACCTAAATAGGCAGGAGGCCGAATCGCCCTCAGCTCAACAATGTTGAGTTTGGCAATTTCATGCAGTTGGATCATAGCCGGAATCTGCCCGTCGCGTCGCAAACTAACCCACAAACCTTTTTTATGGGGTGCGAGGTATTGTACTACGTAAGCATCAGAGTTGAAGTCTGACCACTCTTCACCAATTTGAGCGTGAATCTCTTCCACTGACGCACTCCGCGGAATTGGAAACACCGTAATTTCGCCATTAAACCAACAACTTCCTAGGATTTGCTTGTCTTGAGCTTCGTCACCGGCCAACGCCATCTTCAGAATACCAATTTGAAGTATCAGTTTGCAGAGGATCAACAATTCGAGTAGATACAAAGTATCAGCAATTCAATTCAATTCGATACAAATTATCAGTGAATTATAATGTATATTTCACATAATTAACATTCAATTAACGCCAGGAATACATTCAATTAACATTCACACGCTGAGAATACCTTATAGCAGTACAGGAAATAGGGCACGATAACTAAATCGACTCCTGTTGTCGCCGCTTATCAAGATCCTGATGTCTTCGTTGCCGTTGCCACCGCCTACCTTTATCCTGCTGTCGTCGCGGTTAGATCTCATTGCCGACGAAGTGGAAATGTGGTTGCAGATTATGAGATGAATCTTTCCTAAAATGGGAACCCATTTTTTCAGCGAGGGAAAAAAAGGGGAAAAAAAAACAAGAAAAAGTGGGGGCAAAACAGACTTTTCAGGGTCATGGGGGGTTTAGAAAAAATAACTTGTGTATTGATAACCTAAAACATACATTTTCCAAATTAGGGGATTTAAGATAACTTTTGAGGATATTTGATCCTTTTAAATAACTCCCCCTAAATTAAATTGGAATTGTGACAATTTATATATATATATATATATATATATATATTATATATATATATATATATATTAAAATAGAATATTCCGGGTGCTTTTACATTGGTATACATCGATAGAAAAATCAATAACCTAATTTTAGTACACATGAATCTTCTTTAAAATATATTTTCACTAGAATTTAGGTGATGAAAATAATTTAAAAGCAACATATAACAAAAGTAACTAAAGAGAATGGGATAGTTTAATAAGAGATTTTGAATTTGAATTTTTGAATATGTGATTATTATTGATAGAGAGAACTCAAATTTTAATTGTACGACATGATTCGAATCAAATGATCCATGATTTCCAAGTTACTCACAAATACGCTACGACTCGTAATTGATTCAGTGAAGTGTTTGGAATCAACTCTCGAATCATTTCAAAATATCTGGAGCTAGGTTCCTCATCTCGAGCACGAGTGGAGTCAGAATCTCATGGTTAGGAGGGTTACTTTTTGATAGTTATGGATCAAGTATAATCAAGCACTTCTAACTTCTAACCTCTAACCTCTAACCGCCAACATGAGTTGATCCAAGTGGTTAAAGGGTTAGTTCTCGAAATCAATGAACCGGGTTCAAATTCTTCTAGTCGCTTAGTGGGTGTGTGTTAAAAAAAAAAAAAAAAATCCTTCTAACCTCTAAATATTTATCATATATTTGTCTCTAACATTTCATTAAGAACATAAGCAGCAAGGCAAATGTTGAATTATCTATGAAAATTCCTTCAGCTACCATTTCATTAAGAAACATCGGTGCAGCATATTCGCTCTATACCCACCATCTCTTAATTATATGGCACTATGAATTTCACGAGTAAAACTGTTACAATTTATAATTATTGCGGTTAAGAATCAGATTATTCTTTAACGTAGATACTTTATATTTGTAATTCAAATCTTTAGTAACAAAAACATGCATGCATATGTTATACATGATATCGAAACCAATAGCATGTAGAATCGTATTAAACCTTAAATGTAGCACAGTCTAAAAAAGATAAATTAATAAACTTATCAATTGACTACAAAACCAATTTCCTATAAAGACATATTAGTCGCACTAACCGATACCGATACTTTAGCTGCCGCAATACTCTCTTTCAAGACAAGATGATCCGCAAATTTCCAAATCACTATACTACTACAAAGAATCTTACTTCGAATACTAATCACTACAAATTCTTCAGGAATCAGGATTGTGTTTTTGTATGTGCATTTCAAACGATGTGTTTGTCTCCTCATGTTTTTCTCTCTTATCTGTACCAATATGTGATCTGTACCGGAGAGTATTATAGTGCTAATCAAAATGTTCTCATGTGTTCCAAGTCTCACTACTCATTTCAATGGCTAGAACTACGTATAAGGAGGCGAGGAGTCGTCGTCGTCCTATTTATATCAGACGATAAGCACAGTAATGAACTCGGTCGTCGTCCTATTTATATCAGACGATAAGCACAGTAATGAACTCGGTCGAAGAAAAACTGGTCGGAACGCTTCCTTATGAAACCAACACCCAGCCGAGGTTGTGATACCATATCGTTGATGTTCTGCCGTTCTGGTCAAACCCCTGATTTCAATTTTAGTTCATAACTTAGATGAACTTCCAACAAATTAGACCTATCCTTTACAATTTGCAATCATTAGTTACTGTATATTAAGTATACAACTTTTATAAAGTATAAATGTCTTCATAAATCAATAGGAAATGTCTTGAGTTCGAATATCAGATATGCATTAAAATGATAATAATAATAAATAAATCAATGTGAGATATAAGTTACCATAAAATTCTTATCTTATTACTTGCAATTTACTCTAATTATCAATTTATGTACTTGGCATACCTCAGACAATATTCCATTTAATTTGGTTCAAGTCGGAACGGACTTCTCCCTAATAATAGTGATTGTGTTCTTATGTCTTGTAACCAACGGTTGCTGTGTTCACATAAACATAAACACAAAATTTCTAATTAAACTAACATGGTATTGAACTGCTAATCATACGGTACATGGACTAAGATTGTATTTGTTCGCACGGCAGGCTATTGGCTCAGTGATGGATAGTTTAATGGACCATATGGATGCCTGCGAGGGACTTCCATCATAAAAATGAGAGAATTCCACTATGTTTTGGATCTTGAATAATCAAATACCCTTTTGTCTTAATGATTCAATCAAAGTACATTACATCAACTGTTTGACCAAACCTGCAAATGATCCAAGTAGAAAACCAGTTTGAAAAGCAAAAGCATCACAAGAAACCTCAGTCTACAAGAAACACACATATCACCCACAAAAGTGTCAAAAATGTATGGTCCCATGTCTACTATCTTTATAAAGAACGTAGATAGGAGCACCACTTTCCACCATCACTAAAGAAATCCATCCATACAAAATAAACAACAACAAAAAATACTAGTCCACAAACGAACTTTGCTAATGATGAATGTGACTTACAAATAAGAGACTCGAGTAGCATGCAACGCCTCTATCGAAATACGTACCCATACAGCATACACGTAAGTAAAGCCCAAGATTCAAATCCCGATGTTGAGAATTGAGCAACTGAATTGGAAGGATCCCAGACAAAAAAGAGATTGGAAAAATGAAAAAGTTTCTTATATAAACCTGATCTCGCATCCTACATATGCATCAAACGATCAAAATTGTCGCATAATTTAGCATCCGTATTAATGAGAAATAAACAAAAAACAACCGGTGCAATAAAAGTAATAAATAGGCTATTAGCCATCGATTTAAATCTCAAATATCTTTCTCAAATGTTACACATTTTCACTGAATTTGTAGATCTTTTCCTGAACTTTTGATATGATGAGAGAGCCAAACATATAAAACAATCCTTGCTATGAACAAACGGCACTAAATTTAAAGATTTGGTAAGAAGACTATATAGAAACAAAAGAAAAGGTTGATATCCACACAAATGAACCCTTATAACTAAGACTTAAATAAATGCTTAAGCAAGAGAAGTATATATAATTTTGAAATCAAGATAGGATATTTATATAACCATATATAGTTCGAGCTCACCATTTTGAATCAAATGAAGCAAGCCTATTTATGCTACCATCTTCAGAAGCTGATGAAGCACCATCATTTCCATCATCTGTTCTAGCAGCATCGCCCCCAACATGTGATGGATTCCATGCAGAATCATGGTCTGGACTGCCCATAGACTGGTCCTGAAAGAACACGAATACATAAATTATAAGTCACTTTGTTTATGTTGGCATTTCATACGGTCTTAGACAGTTTGAGGTCAAACCAAACATAACATAAAGAGCTAAATTATACTGGACCTCCCTCTTGATCTTTCAAAACTACAAATACCCTGTTCTGACCAGTTCAATATTGATAAAATTCAGAGTATGCTTCTTCAAAATTAACTTTGTAAACTATTTTCTTTGCCGCAGATCACCATATAAAGTATGCGTAGTTTGCACAAAATCCAAACATATATTCAGGCAAAAACTTCAAAAATAATAAGGTACACTTGCCATTACTGGATTCTCCTCACATATTGATTAAGTGGGGGCAAATTTGTCTCTTTCTAATGCTTTTTTTTCCTGCCGGAATGTGCATTTACATGATGTTGTGCAAACCCGCATACTCTATATGGTGATATGCAATAAAAGTAAAATTAAAAAAGCCAAAAAAGGGGGTTGAATTTAGGAATTGTCATGCTTCAGATTTTAAGATATCATTTTGCCAACAATTTATCGAGAAACTATGACATCATCGTGTTACAATGTGTAAATACACAAATTTCCTCTCTTGATTCTAGAATAACAAATACCCTTTTCCAAAATAAAACTGATAAAATTTATCAAGCAACTTGTATAACATCATCCATACTTGCTGGAGCATTTTGAAAAGTCTGACAAATTTGAAATAATGACATTATTTACCTATGCAAGACAGAAGGGGGTAATTACAAGGTGGAGATAAGTTACAAGAGACGTGCATTATTTACCTATGCAAGACAGAAGGGGGTAATTACAAGGTGGAGATAAGTTACAAGAGACATGCGTGGCCTCTAATTAAGAGGAAAGATTTCAATTTCATTGAACATAATTATAGGAGATGACAATTTTGTAATTATTTTCAATAGAAAAATCAAATTAGAATTCTTACTCTTGATTCCAGAGCAAGTGTAGGCGGCGTTCCTTCCCTCAAATTCGTCCAATCGATCCCCTTGAAGAATGGATGGTTTTTTAATGCAGCGTTAACCACCTGGTCCTGCACCCGACTGCCTACTGGGATCTATATCCTGCACCAGATACTCAATATTAATTATAATTGTAATTATGAAAATAAATTGGTAACTTAAAATTAGCATAATTTGTGGGATAGGATGATTGCGTTCTTTTCTATTATAAACAGAAAGAGCAGAAGCAGTTGCAGACTTGCAATCCAACAAAATGAAGTACTACTCTTCTTACACACTGAAGCAATCTTCAGACAACATGGTCACTTCATGTCCAAATCTTTTTTGTGTTCTGCGCAGAAACCTACTTTCAAGTCTGATATAGATCATCCAAGAAACTACCCAACTCACAATAACACTTCATCACTCCACAAAACAAGCAACATTAGACTTTAGAGACTCAACCCATATATTTCTACCAAACCGAAACACTACCACAACTGAATTTCTATGAAATTCTTCTGTAAGATCAAAAGCAATCAAAGTCGAATTGCACGAACATAAGTATGGCAGTGTTTGTAAACTTTAAGAAAAAACACCACAATTTTTTTTTAAATCTTGTAAGAACATTGACAGTATTTGGAAAACCAACTTTTACTTATATTTAAGCAAAAGTAAGGTAGAATCGAAGCATCTAAGGACCAACTTCTAGCTTCACATTCACAAAACGGTGATATTTCTACTTTCAACTTCTTTTATTCCCAAAGTACACATTTTTATTACTCCGACTTGTCCCAACTTTAACTTTAACTTTAACTTCTACTACTACTGCTACGAAAGCAAAAGTTTTTGCAAACGCTGCCTGTATATAAGACTTCAAGAGCAAAAGCTACCATATTGTCAACTCCACGAGCAAATAGGACATTATATCACTATTACCATAAAAAAATCAGAAGAAAGACGAAGAAATTATTCATAAATTTCAGAAACACTTCAAAGAATTGATCTTGCAAACACTGGAGATTGACAACATCCCTTCAAATTTCATATTTTTACAAAAGAATAACTCATGTCAGCTGCAAAGAGCAACATCTACAATCAATACACAATGTAGGATCATTTTAAGGATTTTGGCTAAAGAAACACATAAATCATCGAAGACGGTAAGAACAGATAAAGAAATCATCATTCAAGAAGGTTTCTCCACTCTCATAAGAATCCTAGTCCTCCTCTCCCTAGCCAAAACCACATTCTCAGCAGCAACAAACTTCGATTTCTTAAACAATTTCACTACTTCCTCCACCTCATCCCTCCCACACTCCTCCACCGCCACCACACAGACCCCCCCAACCCTCACCGTCCTCTCAATCTGCGCCACGTACCTCGCCGGAAAAATCGCCCTCTCCAAATACAACCCGAACCCCACATCGAAAACCCCATCAAAATACGGCAAATTATGCGGATCCGCACGGCTGACCAGCGGCGGCGACTCCACCAGCTCCACCGCCGTAACGTCCTCCACCCCCATCTCGCTCAACGCCTGCACCGCCTGTCCCGGCCCGGCGGAGACGACCAGAACCCGAGAATGGTTGAAGACGTGATTTCGAGCCTGGAGGGTCTTGAAGAAGGCGGCGTAGGAGGCTACCGCGTTGGACCACGTCTTCGTCGACCAGAGGCGGCGGTTGCGCTTCTCGACGGTGGTGTAGGAGCGGTGGTTGAAATCGCAGGTGGATTTGGGGAAACGGGTGTGGGGTTTAGGGTTGGGATCGGATGGGTCGAAGCAGGTTTCGGGGGTTTGGAGGACGAGCAGGATGAGGGTTAGCGAAGCTACGGCTATGGCGGCGTAGGAGACCCGATCTAGGAATGCCTGAACGTGTTTCTCCATTGATGGATCTCATTTGGGAGAAGAGATTCTTGAGTTTGATTGCCAAATTGGGAGGGAAGAAGGGTGATTATTATGGGAAAAATGCAAATTTCGTCCTAAGCTTACAATTTTGATTATTTAGTTCGTTTGATTTAAAATTTATAATTTAATCCAATAAGTTTTTAATTTTAATAATTTAATCTTGTTCGTTTTGAAATTTATAATTAAGTCTTGTAAATTATAAAATTTTATAATTTATTTTTGATTTTTGCCAAAAAAATTATTAGTTACCGGAACTTACCCCGTGACTCATTTCTTTGTTAACTTAGATGAACATATCAAAAATATCTTACTTGTATAAAAATTATTTTACGTTTATGTAATAAAAAGAAAATCTAAATAATAAAAAAAATCATATTAATATGTTTTTTAGTTAATAGGTTTCTTTATATTAATAAAAATCTTTTACAGATGAAACAATATCCTTTTCAAGTTCCGATGAGCACTCTAATTTTTGGCTTACTCTTTTACTTGAATTTCAAAATTCGACTTGCTCCCGACTACGTGTCCTTTGGATCTTTCGCCCCGTTTTCTATATATTTGTCTCCATCCAATTAATCCATACTCTAGAGCAAACAGGCGGTCGTGTCTGAATTCAAACTGAACCAATTTCGGCAACTAATAAAATTTTCAACAAAAATCAGACATAAATTGTAAAAATTTAGAACTTACAGGAGTTAATTACAAATTTCGAAACAGATAAGACTAAATTGCCAAAATTACAATATTATGTGATTTAATTACAAATTTCAAAACAAACAAAACTAAATTGTAAAAATTACAAATTTACAGTACTAAATTTGCATTTTTATCGATTATTAATCCTTGGAATCATCATACCACAATTAGAATATAGAACCGTGTTCTAAGTTACGTATGTATGCAATAATTATTAGTACTACTAACTCATGTATATTTGTTGTCTGTGTAAATAAAAAATTATTATTAGCTATATATATATATATATATATATATATATGTAATAAATACATGAAATAGTATAAGAATATGTTACACAGATAATTAATCAAACATTCCTAATATACCCCAATACTTTTCCTAAACCCCCTAATTAATTTTTTATATGTTTTAAGAACCAAATATTCATGAAAGTTTTCCTAAACCCCCTATTTCGCGTAAAAAGACTAAAATGCCCTTAATAAAATATAAAAAATTACCCCCAATACCCCTTTTTTTTCTTCCCCTTTTTCTTTTTCTTTTTCCTTTTTTTTTTTCCTTTCTTCTTCCTTTTTTTTTTTTTTTTTTTTTTTTGCCTGTTGAAGACGCAGGAACACTGCGGGCGGTGGCGCTGTAGGACCCGCGACAATAGGCGCCACATCCCCCCCACTACAAGTCAAGTCCACACATGAAATGGATAATCCAAGCATGAACCGGACTCATAGTGAACGGGAGACAAAATAAAAATATCCTAGCTAGGCGGAATCTAACCCTGTACCAAATGAATCATAACGTCCAACATAGTGCTGAAGTAATAACCCCATGCATGAATTCCAATAATAGCTCCAAACTTAAAAACATTTCATAACATAATTAAGTTCCAACACACGTCCTTACAACGGGTTCAACTAGGCATGTAACCTGTCCCGAATCCATAATCAAGAATCATAAATGGCACACAGGCCCGAATACATAAAGAGATATAATTAATCATAACAATATATAATGGGACTCGAGTGTACACGTGTGACTCGACAAGAGACTTAAAACATGACCTCCGCCTAGCCCAAACCTGCAAGAACTGAAAAGTGGGGAAGAGGGGTCAGTCTCTAGAAGACTGAGTGAGCAGGAGCGATATACGTATATATAAAAACATGCACATGCAAGTCATAAATCCCGAGCAAAGTTTTATTTAAAGTTAGTTCCCAAAAGGGCAAGAGAATAACTAAGCAATGCTCGGACTTTACGACTAACCATATTAATTTCATTAAGTTCATAATTCATACATAAACATAAAGGCTCGGCGAGTGAGCGTGCATAATCTCCAACCAAACTCCGATCGTGTACGACAAATATCATTAATACATTAAACACGTGATCATGCAATATATCATAATACACACAGATTATATATCGTAACATAAGACATATTCGTTTGGGCAATCCGTGTCCCGGCTTTCCCGTACGGTGCATAACAATCATCACATACTCTTAATCATAAAATAAGTTCCAACCTTCTTCCTCCAGGTGGTGGACGGGTTAGCAAGACCCGACCATCGGTCTATACATAGTCCAATGGGGGTACATGAATCCCCCAAGGGCACTCAGCTCCCACTCCCCGCTAAACCTCCTAGCGAGGGCCGGTATCACCGTAAATGTGGTGGGACTAGTACAAGGGATCACCGTCGGCCCTTGCCTCCCCGGATAGCCACTTGCACTAAGTCCCTGGGCCCGTGCATTCATACTCATGTTCATAATCATATTCTCGCCAAAACATTTCAATTCATAAGAAACATAACAGATTTCATAATTTTGGAAAAAAGGTTTACTCGATAATAATTTACTCGATGACTCCACTTTGAAAATATCATATATATATACATAAGGTTTTGGCCAAAGCTTGTCACATAAGGTTGTAGGGTTTAATATGTAACTAGAACGAAAACACGCTCACCTGGAATACCACGAGACATAAAGCATGAGTAATACGGGTGCCTAATCAATTCAGAAGTCTCCGCCCTGGAAACGATCTGTATAAGAGAAGGAACAATGTGTACTCGTGAGAATTAACCCCAATATGAAACCACATAGACACACGGCATGTTATGCGCATGATATGAGATGCATAAGAAGCATGAATCATGTGGTGAGGTCATATAATCAAGTGATTCATTCCAAATATTCAATACATAGTGGTTTTATATTCATGTGTTTCATATCTTTCATATTTGTATCAAATCGAGCCATAAGCTTCATACATTAATCATAACTCATACTATAACATATTTACAATGCATGCGAGTTATAAATGAAGCGGGAAGTTATCATATGAGGCCAATAAATGGAGGAACAATTCATGCATGCAAGCTAGAGAGCATTTGAAGGCATATTGGATCATAATTCACAAAATATTTAACAAGATCACATTATAATTTCATAATATACAAGTTAACACATAATATAACATATTATAAAAATATATAAGTCATGGAAGAATCTATTCACAACATACCAAACAATTAAACGAAGCAAACCATTCACGCATGCATAAAAGTAGCACATAAACGTTCATATTGTCATTTCACGTTTATACATTGAATTCATAGCATAAAATTCATAATCATATCAAGATATATCACATATAATCAATTAAACAAGCATAAAATTCATTCAAACCACATATGGATTCCGAGGAAGTGGAGGGAAAGCAAGAAAATGGATTTGAACAAGTTTAGGTGAGAGCTGACAATTTTTGGTAATGCACAAGCTGTAAAGAATTAAACATTTCTTAAGTTCTAGAATTTAAAATGGAGTTTTGTTTGTTGGGAAAGAAACTAGACACACATGCCTTTCAAAATATATATGGCCCGAATCGTGGTTCAAAGCGATGTGAAAATGGCGAAGGTCCGAAGTTGGGTGATCGCAGATTGTTGGAAAAGTAGCGACACCAAAAAGAATTGATAATATCTCACAAATGGGAAGATATATTGAAGTTATTCAAATTGGAGGTTGTTCTAGACTTCAAGAGGTTTCCAACGGTTCAAAAATCAGGTCAATCGGAGCTCGGATGAGGGAGTACCCGACCGGGAAAAATACAAGGCAAAATCTACCCGGCCGGGGAAAACTTGTGCAGAAAACTTTCTGCACAAGCTCTACCCGCCCGGGTAGTTTTTCTTCATGAATTTACCCGCCCGGGTAGAGGGTTTTCAGCTGAAAACCGAGAAAAAACAGGGGAGTGATGAAAAATGGCTTTAAGAAGGCCAAAGGAGCTCCCAATTCATCCAAAATCACACAACAACAACCAACTACAACATATATACACATATCACTCATAAATTCATGAATTAAATCATCAAATTTCATAAACCCACATATATATATATATACATATTTATATACACACACACATATATATATATATATATATATATATATATATATGTATATATATATATATATATATATATATACAACACATATATACATCTTGCTCCAAGAATTCATAAAACTCATGGGTTAACATGTAGTCATGCCTATTCACACAAGATTCCAAATCATTAAGAAGGAATCACCCAATTCTCAATCATGTATATAAACAAAATATGTAAATATACACACAAGTCATGTATACCTTGGTGAGTGAGGGGAGAAGATGAAGGAGATGAAATGGAGCTTGTTCTTGGCTTGGAATTGAAGAAGAATCCTCTTGCTTCCTTGTCTCTAGTTTGGCTTGATTTTTAGGGGAAGAGAGGGAAGGGTTTGGAGCTTTGGTGTTGGGAGAAAATGGAAGAAAAAGAATGGGGGTGAGGGGTGTGTGTGTATGTCGTGTAAAACAAGAGGGAAAAAGGAAAAAATTGCTCTATGGTCCCTCAACCATATAAGTGTTCAAATAGGGCCCCGAGATTCAATAGGGGAACAATTGAAGTCCAAATCAAAATTCGATTGAGTCCAAGGATTTCATATAATATCAAATAAGTACATAGTCGACACAAAACATTAATTAGCAAATATATAAGTAACAACTAAATTTAAATAACAATAGTCACAGATCACATAATTCATATAAATCACGTAATGGCAATTAATTCCAAGAACATCCAAGTGGCACTTAAAGCACATAAAAATCACATAGTAGCAATTAGTTAAAGAAATTAATAAATTAAATAATCACTTAGCAATTAGAACACATATAAGTCACATAACTCTCGGTCTAAACCTACTCGTGACGTCATACCTGTACGGCCAAAAAGTCTGGACGTTACAGGCGCCGCCGGCTCTGGCCACTTTCCGAAGACGGGACCTACGTGTTTTAACTTATTTCGACGACGCGACTTCATTAGTATCAACCACGTCTATTGAAAATGGCCGGAGAAGGCGCAGGGAGATCCGCCGGAAACCTGCAAATTTCAATAGAAAATGGGGTTTCCGTCCGGCGACATTTTCCTACGAAAATGGTATGGATCTTGAAGTTCTCGACATGATAAACATATTGCAAGGAACGGATTCGATTTTCGTCAAGCGGTTAGAGAGTTATCGTCTTTTCTTTTTTAGATCTAAAATTTTTCGATTTCAAATTTGGGACAAATGGTTTCGAATTTTGAAAAACTAACCGAAAATATGGAACGAGGACGAGGAATACGTTCCCGGTGAATTTTTCGGGATTTTTTGGACCATCTCCGGCGGCAGCCGACGGTGGTCTGGTGGTGGTGGCGGCGGTGCTCCAGCGAAGCTAAGGGAGGAAGGAGATGATGAAGAAGAGGAAGTGTGGAAGAAACAAAAAAAGGTGTGAAAAAAGTTAAAAAAATGGGGATAAAATGGACTTTTTAGGTGATTAGGGGGTTTAGAAAAAATATTTTGTGTATTGAGGATTATAAATGTATAAAATTCCAATTGGGGGATTTTGAATAAGTATTAGAGATATTTAGTCCTTTTAAAAAATTGGCCCGTTATATTAATTAAAAAAATTAAAAATATGAAGAGAATTGCTCACAAAAAGTTGGACTTTCATTTCAATCCAACAATAAGGATGGAAAGAATTAAAATGAGGTGAAAAAAAAATATAAGTTAAGAATACATTGTTGGAATAATAATAAATAAATAAAAAGAAAAGAGAATAGTATAAGAGAATAAATAAAGCAGATAAAAAAAGTAAAGAAAATGAAACAGATTGTACTTGGTTCTCTTATTATAATACTAGTTTCATAGACCGCGCAACTGTGCCCGTCAACCGTCAAAAATAAATAATTATAATGTTATCGATATATGTTTGCATTATTTTCCAACATTTTATATTCAATATTAGTGGTTTATTCAATTATATATTATATACATATAGTGGAACACAAATCCTTAGAGAAGAGTAAAAGAAGAAGCTAGATGAATATTGCCAAAAGATCACATGCATGTTTCAAATTATTGGAGAAGCTAAGAATCCAGCTAATTTTGTATTTATGTTAACTTTCTAATA
This sequence comes from Lantana camara, assembly GCA_037501455.1. Classification (NCBI taxonomy): domain Eukaryota; kingdom Viridiplantae; phylum Streptophyta; class Magnoliopsida; order Lamiales; family Verbenaceae; genus Lantana; species Lantana camara. The sequence continues at coordinate 91,593,080 of CM074863.1, forward strand.
GAGTACAAAATATAACCCCCAATGAAATCTAACCCAAAAACCTCACTAACAGCCGGAGTTTGAGGCCACCACTTAAAAAAAAATCACCAACAAACTCCCAGAATAGATCACAAAATATATTCCCAGATAAATTTTGGCAAAAGACTCCACAAACCAGTATGGAGAGAGTTTTAAGTCATCTAGATAGTTAGATTTTTACAAAAAAATTAACAGCTGAAAAGAATTTCATCTTGAAAATAGATTAGGGGATATATACACCGTTCTTTGAGGATTGAACCTGAACATAATCACATGTTTCACCAACATCATTATCAACGCTAGCAAAGACACCTGAAAGTTAGCAAGGATAAAAATAAAATAAATACATAATTATATAAAGGTTTGAACTGTGAAGTTAATGAAAAAGAATAAATGCGAATATGAACAAATAAGGTAATGATTTCACGGAGTCGGAGAATTTATTTGCACATCTAATTCATAAATCACACCCAAGACACATTGAAAGTACATCAAATTATCTTAGCAAAAACTGATTATTTGTATATATATGCAATCTGCACATAATGAAACAAACACATCCTGAGATGTATATATGCACCAAACGTGAAGTTCATGTTTCCATTAGGCTATGCAAATATGCAAAAGTAAAGATCCAATGTTTCTTAGAAAAATAGATAACTTAATAGTAATCACATACAACATTAACTGATTGTCTTTCTTCAATAAAACAAATAAAAAGAAGCAGACAATAAGATGACCAAAAGTTTGACAAATGATAATTTGCTTTTGTATTAATTGTTTTCGGATATAGCATGAAAGAACCAAAATTCAATTCTCAACGGATACAACATTAAAAATGAAAGGAGAAACAGGCATAATACAACATTAAGATTCCACCTTTTGACACTCAGAGCCCGACACCCAGCCCAGAAAACAACAGAATTAAAAAAAAAAAAAAACAATTCAAACAGGTCAAATTAAGTAGAAACAAAGAAAACTCAGATTATGACAGTCAACTCATGATAAAACAAATTTGATTAGCCAAAACATACCTTCAGAAACTCTTCAATGAGATTTTGCAAGAAGTTTGCTTCCACCATGAGATGTGCGGAGGCGTCAAAAGTTTCCCCGCACTTTAGCTGCCTCTTTGTATAGCTTTGCAATTCTTCTCCATTTTTATCATATTTTCATTGAGACAAAGTTCCATCTGTGACCGAATGGAACATAGTAACCATTGCAGATGATATTAGAAAAAAAGTAAAAGAGAAAGTGAAGAATTGTTTTTGTCATGTGAAAGGGTAAAGTTACGAAGCATACCTCAAAACAGCCATATAATAGCTATGCCAACACTCGAGGCTTGCTAATCTCATACTCCTTTCACTCACTATTCATGTACTGACCAAAGTAAGTTTTTCATGTTTACTTGGAAAATGAAATTGTATGTTCTAATATAGCATATTGCCATGCTTAAAAAAATGCATGAGTTTGTCATGTCAATGTATAGACTGTATTTATTAGTTGATTTTGAATTGTCTCAACCTCATCCTACTTAAATTCTGTTATTCACAGGTCAACTTGCTATCTAACCATGAAAAGGAGGATATTTGGCTCCCTGAAACCGTAAAACCTGTTAAGGATGATATACCATAATTTGCTAAACAATCGAAAGATTCAATTATAAAACAATACAATTTCTAACAAACAATGAGGCTTCGTGACTTAATAATGACTATCCGATGAGAGGCATGCATATGATATAGGATTCAAAATTGCTTGGCCTCCTCTGGATGGTCATACTTGGATTTTCTCCATTTATCTAAAATTGCAATCTAAAGCAGTGCATTAAAATATTAAAACAAATCAAAGTTGCTTGTCGAGAGAAGTGTAGCTTTTAGAGCAAAACCCATAATAGACACTTTTCAGTGTTTTCTTGAACTGGAGACGAGTCTAATCCATACTCAAATATCCCACTATTAGTCTATTACACATAAGGAAAAAGAGAAGAATGCCTAAGAAAAAGGAAACACACTGCCCATCTCGGTTGTTTGAATACAACCTAGAGTTGCACGATTGAATTCCTCATGGATTATCAAATCTTGATTAACATATATGACTTCAATATTTGATCATTAGATAGATTTAATGTTCCATGGATTAAATATTTCTGCTTAAATATTTCACAAGATCAGGTCATTAATTATAGAAACCTTCAATATATCTGTTTTCTTTAACCATTCAGGATGCAGATAAACAAATTCAGTCATAGCTCAAATCCACGCCACTTTCAAGTTGGCTTACCACCCTACAAATCCACACACTGAAATCGAAGGCGTTTTCATCCTGATAAATTAATTGCATTCAGACCACTGCCTAACAAAACCTTGTACGGCACCCTTCAACGATTGTACACAACAGAAAATCCTTTGTATTGCATTGTGATCTCCAACTTCCCAATTTTACCCAATCATATTTTTCAAATCAACACAGAGCAAACCTTTTTCTCTTGTTAAAGAGAAAAACATCACCCAAACAACCCCACTAAAAAAAATGAAAATCAATGGGACTACTCATAACAAAGAAAAAAAATCAATAAATCTGCACAACTACAAAACCCAGTATAAACAATCAAATCATCACCAGAGAAACTAACAAAGTGAATTTCATCCGCCAATCAAATTCAATAAAAGCAGTTCCGCAGCCGTGGAACACATACACTACGCAATCATGCTCCTATTGCAAAATCTTGAATTTCAACACATTACCAAGCTATTATCGTGACTTTAACTCTTATATTGTCCAACTGATCAATTGAATTGCATTGTTGAAATTACCTCCGACGGAACCCAAAAAAGGGGAGAAAAAGTAAAAGGAAATAGACGTTGAACTTACCAGAAACCTCAAAGAAGAAGCACCCACAGCATAATCTGTGAAAACCTATATAAATTTTATAGATTTTTTTTATCAAATCAATTAAGGATTTGATAAGATTGAAAGATTTAGGAGAACCCAACTAATAAGAAGCTTGAGAGAAAAAAAGGGAAATTTTGATTGAATTCGGAAATCCACGAGAACCTTTTTTGTGGAGTAGAAACGTTGACGCCGTAGAGAAAGGCGGTGGAGAGTAGATATATGTGCGAGGACTCGGTGCAGAAGAGACCGTGGAGAGCGGACATCTGTGCGAGGACACAGTGGGGAAGAGACATCGAATCAAAGTATGGTGGATATATAATTAAAGTGTGAAGGAGATATTTACTTTGACGGAGTGGGCTGCAGCGGCGGAAAAAGTTTGTGGCGGCAACCTGCGGCGTGAGGTAGAAATTTGGTTGGGGAAGACAAGTTACCCGACGAAAGAAAAGAAAATTTGAACTTTGCAATCATACGACGTCGTTTAGATGTAATCGGCCGACGATCCGTACAATTACCACGCTTATATATAGTGTATAACTAACGACTCTACACATTCAATGACCAATGTGTGTGCGAAAAATTAAGATTTTAAACAGATAATTGATAAAAAAAAAAAAAAAAAAAAAAAGGTGAATAGTATTTGAGATCGATTATCTACAATGTATTTTATGTGCTCGAAATCGGTAAAATACTATGTAGATCAGTTTATTACCATACTTGAAATCGTAAGAATTGATTTTGACTTTTGACTATGGTTGGAACTTGTAAATAATTTCACCTACATCACATTATTTTTTTAGGATTTTTTTTGAACCTTAGATTTAGAATGATTTTCATTTTAGTCCTTAACTTTTAAATTTTAAAAATTTTCTGTCTGTTCTTTGAATATTGTTCATTTTAATTTTTAGCGACTAATTTAAAAATTCGATAGAATTTTCCAGCCAAGATACCACAAGTGACATACATGTGGGATTTTAAAATTAATTCGGCCATTTAATTCATGAGTTTATTGCACCAAAAACCCTGTGATATACCTAATTAGCACTCAGAACCCTGTGATTTGAAAATTCTCAAAGCGAACCCTGTGATTGTATAAATTAGCACTCAATTAGAATTTCAAACCCTACAGCCGTGGTTGTAGGGTTTTGAGTGCTAACTTTAATACAATCATAGGGTTTTCAGTGCTAATTTATAAAATCACAGGGTTTTCTTTGAGAATTTTCAAATCATAGGGTTCGGAGTGCTAATTAGGCATAACACAGGGGGTATCCAAGCAAAAAACTCTTTAATTCATTGTCAACAAACTCCTAACTATCCAATTTTGAAATAAAAAAATTCAAAAGTTCGAGCGCAATAGTATTCAAACTCTTTTTCTTCTTTTTGAACAACCCAACAACAATAGTGTGAAAACGACATAGTGAAGACTAGGGATGGCAACGAGTCGAGCCGGCTCGCGAATCGAGTCGAGACGAGACGAGCCCAAACTCAAGCCCTTTGAGTCTTGGTTCGTGGCTCCCGAGAAATAATATTTTAATTTTTATATATATAAATATTTTATTAATATATAATATTATATATATATTTATTAATTTTTATACAAAATGAATAAAAAAAAAAAAAATTATTATAAATATTCATTTAATATATATTATTATATATAAAAATATATTAAATTATTAAAAAAACTAATTTTTTTTTTATCAAAAATAATATAATATGGACGAGCCTCGAGCCGAGCCGAGCCTTCCCTGTAGCGCGCCAACGGAAGGCCCCACATCCCCCACACCGGGACCCAACCGCATATGAAATGGAGAGTCCATACACGAGACGAATCACGGCGAACGGGGACTCAGTCACACACTAGGCTAGGTGGGAGTTAGAACCTCGAAACAAATTAAACAAGCTAATGAATTAAATGCGAGTGCGGAAGCAGAACATATATTCAATCATGAGGTTTATCATAAAATACGGATTCCAGTAGCATGAGTACCTAGTCCCGAAAATTTAAAACATAAATCATATATCACAAATTTACGGGTTCAACTATCCCTAGAAGCCTGTCCCGAATCAATATAATATAATCATAACAATTCATACATAATTCTATAACTTATTCAATTTACAATATGCGTGAAGTGACCCAAACTTGACCACACGACTCAACCGACTCAAAATCCCGCCTAGCACTCCAACACCTGCAAGAGAAAACTGAAACAAAGATCGGTTCAGTCTATAGGAGACTGGTGGGTATAAAACAGGGCATAATATCATAATATTACAAGAATAGAAACACACACACACATGCGAGTCATAATCCCGTACAAGGTTTTTAAACCATTTCCCAAGTGGGTGAAAACAAAGAAAAACAACGTCCGAGATTACAACCATTACGTTCATTCATTCACTACAATCATGCGGTCAATACGTGAGCCCTGGTGAGTGGGCGAATATCTCCAACCTACTCCTCGTGTGTGCATATCAATTCAATCTTTACATTAGCGATCATACACATTCATACATATTCAGTCATATTCATTCATAATCATAAACACTTACACCTTTTTTTCCTCCGGGGGGTGGACGGGTTTGCAAGGCCCGGCCACCTATACATATCATTGTGGCTAGTGAGGTACATGAATTCTCAAAAGCCTAGTTCCCCTTCCTCGCCAAAAACTCCTTAACGAGGTCGGTTTCGCCATACATGTGGTTGGAACTAGTATATGGGATCACCATCGGCCCTTGCCTCCCCGGATAGCCACATACACTAAGTCCCTGAGCCCGTGTTTTCATATCATGCCTCGTCAAAATCATAGGTAGGATTTCATAAAAGAAAGACTTATATTTGAAATCATTTACTCGAGAAAAGACTCGATATATTAATATACTAATTTGGCTCAAAACCTTTCACATAAGGGTATATTGGGTTGTCATAACTATTAGAAGAGAAACCCACCTGTTACACCTTACCGACAATACCAAGAGAAAGAAAGACTTGAAGGTAGTCAAGAACCCGGCACGTCTCCACCCTGAAGAAGACTGTACAAAGACAACATAATGCATACGTGAGACTTAAGACTACATATGAACCATATATGACGCATGGCAATGCAATGAATGTGATATGAAGTGCATATGAGGCAATAACATATTATGAAGATGTTCATATGTACAGTTAATACATTAGAAGCACATAAACGAGCAATTCATTCAAGTTCAATCAATACATGAAGGCTTCAAGTTCATTCGTTTCATGTATTTCATGAATCATATCAAATTGGGCCATAGACTTCAAACAATAATCATAACACATATATTAATATGTTTACAATGCACATAAATAAAAATCACGCGAGATCGAATTGTTTAAGATCAACTAAAGAAGCACGAGATCATATAAAAGGCATAGAAATCAACTAAAGAAGCACGAGAGCCATACACGCGAGATCGAATTGTTTAAGATCACACAACATTCATTCAATTAATATCATAAAATAAAATTAAAGGTAAAAGAAATTATTTAAAACGTCAAACAAATGCCGAAAATACACATGCGACGTCAAATGGTATCACTTAAATCACTTGAGATCATATAACATAAACTCATATTAAATAATCACTTAAATTTATTTAAATTTAATATTACAATTCAATATAATAAATAACATTTAATATATATATATACCTGGGTTAGTGCAACTAGAGATTTAAATAACAAGACATTAATCTTAATTACCACACAACAAACACCCACGTTCACACACATACACACAATATACAAACTCATGCATTCAATATATATAAATATATACAAAATATAATACATGCACTCATGCATTCAATATATATAAATATATACACAAACACACGCATACACAGCAACAATTACAACAAAGAAGGAAGGAACTTCACAGCAGCGCACAACCAAGATTAACGGGCGTTACAGCCACCCAGTTGATCCCAGGTAACGGGCGTTAGTTGAGGCAGTAGCCTTCTCCTCCAAACTCCATGGAAGGTAACGGGAGTTACCGAATTCAAGTGTTAAGCCCTTAACGGGCGTTACTGCATCGGAGCAGCTTCTCCTCCGCGAGAATGCTGTTGTTTCCCCTGTTTTTCTCCACCATACATAGCAGCAGCAACAAGGCAGTGAAGCAGCAACTCTCAGCAGCTAGGTACAGCAAGAAAAGCACCCAAAACGCAACAACACTCCAGGCAAACTCACACAAAGCAGCGGCAAGACGTGAAACCAACAAAGTTCATGAAAAACTCCAAGAAACTCAACCATAAAACCAAGGTGGAATTCCATACAATTCATGTACATTAAATTCAAGTACATGAAATTCAAGTATATATACAAATAAATGCAGCAAGATTGATCACATTTCATGCCTCAATTCACACAAAAACCGAATCGAAGTCATGGATTCAAAAATTGGAGCTTAACCTAACTATTCATACATAAATTCATATCATAATCATTCATGGATGAAAAGGGGCAAATAAATACTTGAAATAATCACAAAGAGGTAGAGAATTCAATCATGTAATTACCTTTCAAGTATGGAGTGGATTAATGGAGTATTGAGCTAAAAAGGGATGAAGATGACTAGTGTTTTCTTCTCTTCGATCTCTTTGGAGTCCGATTTTCAGCAACTTTTTTCCCCCTTTCTTGGAGTGATCTCGGTATGGGGCTGATTTGAGGGTGTAGGTCCTGTAGGAGAGTGAGTTAGGTGAACAAGGGTTCAAGTTTGGTGAGTTTTGGTTAAGTATGAGTTAAGTTATGGCTAAAATGGTTAAGGATGGTCATTTAGGCGGGTGGGGCTTCTTTCGGTGAAATTTCGGAGGTTCAAACGGGCTTAGAAAAATATAAGCCTTATTTCATTGAACTCGAATCTTCGATACAAGTTCAAGGAAGGTGACGGAACTCGAATCCGAGTTCCCGAGCTCAAGATACGGCACCCGGAACCAAAGGTGCGCTAAATGCTCTTTAGCCCCCGTTTTGGTCTCGTTCCCAAAATAAAATTCGTTACCACATCAAAAAAGGTCGAAAACATGAAACGAGCATATAGATATGTTCATAACACATAAATCTACAACATATTAAATTTCCACAAAAATCGAAATTGAATTCGAATATGAACGGCACACATTTCATAATCATAAAACATTTCATTCATAAATTCAATAATAATAAAATAAATTCCATTTAAAAAGACTCATAAAAATAAAATTTATAACGAATTAAAATGAAATAATTAAAAGAATAATTATAATAAACAACCAATTACATAATCAATTAATTTAAATGCGCAATTACGTAAACACATACGTCATATTTGTACAATTAAAAAATCGGGGCGTTACATGCCCCGAGCCTTGGTCGAGCCAAGCTCGAGCCAGAAAAAAAAGATCAAGGTTCGGCTCGGCTCGACTCGTTGTCATCCCTACTGAAGACGATGATATTCCATATGAAAAGGGCATATCCCAACATGGTGAACATTTTAACCAATATTTTGTGTCTTATTAGTTCGATGGCATATAGTGTCTTATTAGTTTGATGATGTATAGTATACTTATTATTGATTGTCAGTCGTTTATATTTTTTTAAATTTATTAAAAGAATCTATTATCTGTGTTGATGAGACTCAAATATAACGAGGTCACGTCATTACACGTGGACCCTCGGAAATTCACCACAAAGGCCTCAGAGCCACCTCAACTCTCCCCGTAAGCTACACGAATTGCAAAATCACCACATTTGAATAATCACAAGTCTCCCCTCGGGAGAACGAGCCCTATACTCAGGTCCCTGCCAACCTAAGGCAGCCTCGAGACTAAGGCATTCCAGGGAGACCTATGTTGCATCCTAGGATCCCCTCAAATCACATGGAGGGATACCCCTCGAATCCCTCACACTCTGAACGTGTTAATCCCTCGGTAACAACTCAGTAGTGCTCTCTAACGCATAGTACATAACCGTGCACCTGCTATAGGTACCTTTACGGTTATCCTTTTGGCAGTCCTATGATGCTTTTTCCCTTGAATACCCTGTATTGGACCACGTGTTTAAGGCGACATCTTTTTTTGTACCTGAACAACACGGAATTACCAAAGGGTCCTCACCCTCAACTATATATACTCCAAGACTCATCTTCTTGAGTAAGTAAACTTTACATTACAAGCACTCATACTGAAATCCCTCTCTAACTCACCTAAAACTCCCTAACTGTTTCACTTACTTGAACGTTAGAGAGTTAAAACTGCGCATTCCCCCACATTCCCCAGATTGGCTTTGTAAGTTGTAACGTTTTGCTTGTATTTGTCTAGCAGGTAGAACTCACTCATACCGGTGAATCATCTCCTTCTTCATCGGAGCACTACTCCCACTAATTTTCCATTTCTATATAGATTCTAAGTGGTATTGGGGTGACATATCATATCACAGCTCATCATTCATCATATATATTCACCAATTAGAAACTTTATCTACCAAATATTCCAAATATTAGATAACAAATATCTTGTATACTCATAAAAAAAATATTATGATACCATAAAAAATAGATCCAAACGACATAACTACGAGATAAGAACAAGTTTAAAACAAAATATGACACTTCTAACCCAGTAACCCACTATGAGAAGAAGTCTCTATAATATTAGGTTAGTGAAAAAAGTTTTCTTTTTGTTACCCTTCATATGAAAATGTTTCTCACTTTCAGTTATATCTAATATTAGCATAGTTATGATTTACAAGTATATCACTACGGTCATTATCTATAACAATATATCACTTCCAGCACTCTCTCGTTCAATTCTCCAAACGAATGAATTAATATTCATTTTTCAATTTAAAAAAATGATTTAAAATTTCTTAATTCTTCCATTCAAAAATATGAAAGTGAACGTCAAATTTCTTAATTAAGATATGAGCATCATAAAATTATAATACAATGAAACTAGGTTTAAAAGTTCAGTAAAATCAATTTTTTTTTATATAAACAATACATGCTGAAAATTTTTTTATAAAGAATATTAAAGAAAACTAACAAAATAATTAAAGTAAAATTAACTGGCTTATATTATTTTTTAAAATTTATTTAAAACTATATAATAAACTAAAATTATATTATATATGAAATTATTTAAATTATTTTTTATTAGACGTTTTAAATTTTGCACTTAACCTTTTCTTTTTAAATTTTGTATATTGACGCATTCACATCTACGCATGTACTCGCTCTCGCATTCCTATAATATGAGTTAGCTTTTAGCAAGTGCCTTGAAAAATACAAGGAAAAAATAGAAATGTCCAACGCATTAGTATGTGCAAAAATTAAATTGAAATAGAAATATATCTGATGCTTTTGCATTGGTACATTGGTAAACAATGAACAACGTAATTTTTGTGTACACAAATCATTTTCTAAAATATATTTTTACTAGTACAAAGTGATAAAAATAATTTAAAAGCCACATATAATAAAAGTTATTTAAAAAAAAAAAGGAAGAAATTAATTTAACCTGAGATCACATTATCAGATTCTTGAATATGCAACTATGGTTAATAAAAAGAACGTTAATTTTAATAGTATGCTCATATTCGAACCAAATTATCCATAATTTCCAAGTTACTCACAAGCTCTCTATGACTTATAATTTATGATGCACGAATACTTTTAAAAATATCATTTTATCATGTCGGACACTCGCTTCTCATGTGAGAAATTCAAAAAATAAAAAATCATATTACCGTATCCGTATCGTGTTTGTATCGCTGTGTCCGTATCCATATATCAAAACTCATATTGGATTCAATAAAGTATTTGGAATCAACTCTCAATCATTTCAAAATAACTGGAGTTATGGTACATCATCTTAAGCAAGGGTAGAGTCAGTATTTCAAGGTTAAGAGAATCACTTCTTGATGGTTAGGAAATTACATATAGTCGAGCACTCCTAACCTCCACCGGTAATACTACATATACATGACTAAATTTAATTTAGGAGAATCATCGCTACTCTTTATCTTGTACATGTCTCTATCAGTTCATTAAGAAAATAGGCAGCAAGGCAAATGTTGAATTATCTATGAAAAATACTTTAGCTACCCTTAAAGAAACTTCGCAACAGCATATTATTGTGTTAGTCACACCAACTGATATGTTATATACCACGATACTCTATGATGCACGAATACGAACACAACAATACAAATACGATACGATATGATATGAATACGACGACACAAATATGGATGCAAAATGATATTTTTATAAGTGTCCATGCATCATGAACGACACACGTTTCAAGATAAGATGATTAGTAAATTTCCAACTCACGATGGTAGTACAAAAAATCTCACTTTGAACAATCAATTACCTTTTATCTTATTGATTCAATCAGAGAAAGTACATTACATCAACTCTTTGGCCAAACCTGCAAATGATCGAAGACCATGAAAAGGTGCAGAAAACCAGTTTGAAAAGCAAAAGCATCACAAGAAACCTCAGTCTACAAGAAACACACATATCACCCACAAAAGTGTCAAAAATGTATGGTCCCATGTCTCCTATCTTTGTAAAGAACATAGACAGGAGCATCACTTTCCACCATCACTAAAGAAATCCATCCATAAAAAATAAACAACAACAAATACTAATCCACAAGCAGACTTTGCTAATGATGAATGTGACTCATAACTTATAAGTAAGAGAGTCGACTCGAATAGAGTGCAAGCCTTTATCGAAATACGTACCCATAAGGCATACGCGTAAATAAAGCCCAAGATTCAAATCTCGATGTTGAGAATTGAGCAACTGAATTAGAAGGATCCCAGAAAACAAAAAAGACAGGAAAAGAGAATGAAGAAATGAAAAAGTTTCTTATATGAACCTGATCTCGCATCCTACATATGCATCGAACGATCAAAATTGTTGCATCGCATAATTTAACATCCGTATTAATGAAAAATAAACAAAAACAACCTTATAGACTTAAATACGGGGTGCAATAAAAGTAATAAATGGGCTATTAGCCATTGATTTAAATCTCAAGTATCTACCTCAAATGTTACACATTTTCACTGAATTTGTAGATCTTTTCCTGAACTTTTGCATATGATGAGAGAACCAAACATATAAAACAATCCTTGATATGAACAAATGGCACTAAATTTAAAGATTTGGAAAGAAGACTATAAAGAAACAAAAAGAAGGGTTGATATCCACACAAATGAAGCCTTATAACTAAGACTTAAATAAATGCTTAAGCAAAACTTCTGATGAGAGCATCCTCTTGTTAATGATCAAAATGTCTTGTGTTTCTCTACCACTTTTTTTGTTTGTCCTACACCTTTTTTTTTTTTGCTATGTTCAAAGAATGTGTGGTTCGAAATCATAAACGAAATTCATCACCGGTTTTGAAGGGCCTCAATCGCCTTTTTCCACTGTGGTGCTCTCTGTTTCACATCCTCAAAGGATAGAACTTTCTTTGGCTGTTGTCAACAAAATATATAAGCATTAGTATAGACAATCAATCATTTTTATGCAAGAGAATGTAAAAGGCATAGGTGTGCAAAAGTCTTTAAATCTTCTCTTCCATTTCCCGTTCCAATTTTTAGATAATTGACACGAGTGCATAACATGAAGGCTTATTAGTCGAAAGCAGAAAACAAAATCCTTATCATCTTAGCTTACAAAGCACCCTCTATACGTGGGGTTTGTTGTGCCTTCTTCCCCATAACTATGTGTTATTACACAAACTACCCTCTTGATGATATTAGAATTAGTAAATGCCCCCTCACCATCAAAATTTGATCAAGACCGACTAAGAAATTGTCATGCATTTCATTTATTTCAATTTCCCCATATATTGTTATTTAATTCATTTAAATTTTTTTATTCGACAAAACTACAAAGTCGCATCCTGAAATTACCAAATTAACGATTGCAGGAAATAATGATACTGTGACTTACAGTGCAAATCTTGAAATTCGAAGGGGTTGTGACTTGAATGCTAAGATCATTAGGATTGTCGGACCATATTATATTCCCTTTGACTGCCAATTTTGCAGGATCCACATAAATTAACCTCGGTTTATTCGTCAGGATAAGTTGCACTTTCTTGTTTGTCAACTTTTGCAGTTTCTTTACCATCGAGATCATAAGCACAGATTCACCCGGCTCCAAGAATTGTTTCCTGTCCAAACAACAATATAAGATAAATGCTAAACGGATAATGTATGTTGTTTTACATTTCTTATATTCACGACATAGCCCCCAAAAAATGTGTGTAATTACACACGCAGTTCCTCTTCAAAATTTTGCACCCTCTTTGACGATCGAAACTGGATCAAAACCGAAAATTATCAAGAAACTTGATTATGAGTTAAAAAAAACTTGGTTAATTTTTTGTATATTTTAAAATTAATAACAATATTAAGCAGAGATAATTTACAAGAGAAGTATATATAATTTTGAAATCAAGATAGGATATTTATATAGCCATATATAGTTTGAGCTTACCATTTTGAATCAAATGAATCGATTGAAGCAAGCCTAGTTATGCTACCATCTTCAGAAGCTGATGAAGCACCGCCATTTCCATCCACTGTTCTAGCAGCACTGTCCCCAACATGTGATGGATTCCATGCAGAATCATGGTCTGGGCTGCCCATAGACTGACCCTGAAAGAATGCGAATACATAAATTATAAGTCATTTTGTTTGTGTTGACATTTCATACGTTAACAAATACTATAAAGAGCTAAATTATACCGAACCTCCCCTCTTGATTTTTCGAAATTACAAATACCCTTTCCGACCAGTTCAAAATCGATAAAAATTCAAAGTATGACATATTCTTTAAAATTAAGTGTAAACTATTTTTTTGTTTTGCAGATCACCATATAAAATATGTGGATTTTGCACAACATCCAAACATATATTTGGGCAAAAACTTCAATTTTATTTATTTATTTTTTTTGAAATGAAAAACTTCAAAATTAAAAAAAATATACTAGTCATTACTGGATTCTCCTCACATAAGGATTAAGTGAGGGCAGATATACTAAGTGTAAATACACAAATTTCCTCTCTTGATTTTAGAATAACAATAACAAATACCGTTTTCCAAAACAAAACTGATAAAATTTATCAAGCAACTTCGACTATATCATCCATATATACCAGAGCAATCTGAAAAGTTCGTTAAATTTGCAATGATGACATTATTGATCTATCCGGAACAGAAGGGGGTAAGAATAATGTGGAGAAAAGTTACAAGAGACATATGCATGGCCTCTAAACTAAGAGGAATGGTTTCACTTAATTCAAACATAATTATAGGAGACGGCAGTATTGAAATTGTTTTCAATAGAAAAATAAAATTAGAAAACTTACTCTTGATTCCAGAGCAAGTGTAGGCGGAGTTCCTTCCCTCAAATTTGTCCAATCAATCCCCTTGAAAAAGGGATGGTTTTTTAATGCAGTGTAACCGTCCGGTCCTGCACCTGGCCGCCTACTGGGATCTATATCCTACATCAAATACTCAATGTCAGTTAGAGAATACGAGTTTATGCGCAGCCACTTACAATAATAATCGTAACTATGAAAAATAAATTTGTAACTTTAGCATAATTTGTTGGATAGGATGATTGTGTTCCTTTCTTTTATGATTACCAGTAAGGTTGTTCTGATGCAATGTGGAAGAAGAATAAGAAACGGAATCAAGAAAGGCTGGAGTAGGTATTTCATTAATGAGAAACATCAGAACACCTAGAGATAAACACAACATAAACCAAACGAAATACAATCAGTCACATAATCAACCTATCTCTCTAACTATGTTTATTGTAAGTTAAAAAAAATTTTCACAACAATAATAATAATAAGAACACGAACAAGAAGAAGAAATAAATAAATAAAATAACTGCAACTCCAACTTGTAGTAAATTTTGATTAATCATGTGTCACAAAGGTACAGATAAACTTGAGCAGATGAAACTAGGATGAAATAAATAAAAACATAATGTCAGAACTTATGCCTTACCAATAACTGATCAATGAGATCGCGAGCTTCTGCTGAAAAGTGATTTGGAAATCTAATATCTCTAGCAATAATTCGTTGGAATATCAGCCATTCACTAGCATCTTTAAAAGGAGAAGTTCCTGAAAGCATTTGGTACAATGTGCACCCAAGCGCCCAAAGATCATTCCTGGTTAAATAAGTTTGAAAAAATAACAAAGTTCAGACACTTTAGAAAATTACTTTCGTATAATTAGGGGAAATGAAAAGAAAACAACAGTTAAATTGTTTTATCATTTTAGAAATAGATATAATTACCCAAAAGTTGCTGGTGAGGAATTTAGAACTTCGGGTGGTACGTAAGCGGCTGTCCCCACGAAGGTGCACGCCTTATCATCTGAGTATTTTACAATGAAAATAATTTTGAATTAATTGTTCATTACGAAACAATCACTTTTATGTCAAAAATTATACCATATTGTCGTTACCTGATGCAGCATTTGGAAGGACGGTTATCCGGCTACCTTGCATAGGCTTCACACTACCAAAATCAGCAATTTTGATATGCCCATCAGTAGTGAGTAGCAAGTTCTCGGGCTGCCATTTTAAGATCCTATTAGCATTACTATTATTAAACATTTTCCCATCACCAAAATAAGATAAAATAATTCCTTCAAATGAACTTTTCTGTTCAGAAATAATATAAACGATTCTAATAAATACATTGCAAAACCACAATTAAATAAAAAATGATGAAATGTCATTTTTAACAATATAATTTTAGATTGTTATCCCGCTACAATACTAGCATAGTATAATATAGTTTACAAAACTTCTCATAGAATATTCCAAACCAAAACCAAAAGCCACCTTAATATCTCGGTGTATCAATCCCATACTATGTATATATTCAAGAGCATCCACAACTTCAGCTGTATAGAAACGAGCTTCATCCTCAGACAAACGGCCTTTCTGCACCACATAAACTGATAAAATCAACTACATGCTCACTAATGTTGAATCAAAAAAATAATTTTTTTTAAGCATGACTATTAACTTTCGTTTTATTAAAAAGAAAATTCTGTTTTTCAATTCCAAAGTAGCAACTAGAACACAAGGCTCGCTATGCTTTAATAAACATTTAAGGACAAGAAAAAGGCAATTTGATTTCCATGTCAAAGTAGAAGAACACAAATCAAATAGTGAGTAATGTCAAACAAAATAGGCGTAGCAATACAAATTATTTCCAAATTCATTATTAGTTTGTTATAATTTAGATTGTATGATAAGATCTTGGCTATAGTTTTTTTGTTTAAGTTTATTTTATTGACTATAATTAAAAAAATCAAAAGAAACATGCATGCGTGCTTCTAAGTTATTGAGCTGACATACCCTGGTTATTTGATCGAAAAGTTCTCCACCGTCACAAGATTCAAGCCCCATATCTTCATCAAATTAAATGCAGAAAGAAGAATATCAATAAAGTGCCCTCAAATCAACCCACATGAAAAATAACTGAAGATATAGAAAATGTGAAGAAACGACACTCACAGAGTGAAAAAGTATCTTGAAAAGTGAAAAACAACCGCACCACTCCAGGATGATCTAACTGGTCCAATACAATGCGCTCCAATTTTACATAAGCTGTTTTATTTTCCTTTGTGATGAACTTTTTATCCATGATTTTCATGGCATAAACTGTTCCCGTGTCTTTCTTCTTTGCTCTGACAACCTGTTACCATACAAGATAAATAAAAAATAAAAACCAATAAAAGATCCAATGCCCTGAATTTTGCTCGGAAATTTATAATATGCAATGCTAGTTTGGAAATGAAGTCCAACCAGTAGAATGTCATATCAAGCGACATTATATTGAACTATATTACAATATTAGCGAAAATAGAAAATTACCACTAATGTAGGAAAAATAACAGAAAAATAAGAATTTTTTTTCGAAGGTTTCCTAAAAGAAGTACCATTTCACAATTAATCAACTACTAAATATATAAATTAACTCAACAATGACTACTATTCATCTCAACAGCTCGATACTCTATCTAATACATATCAATTATCAGTAAACCAACACGCCAAAGTAGCTCATAAGTGCTTTTAAACAAAGAAAAGCTCAATAAAAGTTTGATCATTCTCCATAGCTTCAACTTTTATTAGCAGAGGACAATACTTCAAAACAATTCGCCTTCCAAGTTCGTACTTTGCCCCACATTTGTATGATAATTTAAAACTTTTGAAGGTTCCCATCATAACACTCTCGCAATCAAATAGGGCTCTTACTGCAAATTGTCCAATTATTGGACAGGTTGTGAGGAGATAATAATAATCCATGTACTTAATAGTCAAGCTAAAGAAGCTCACATCCCTTACTAACAATGCAAAAGTATTAATAAATAGAAAAGATACAAAAAATAGCGGATTACGCAAATTAATCTTATAAATTTACAGTTCATATAACAAAAAAAAAAAAACTCCTTTGCCAACTAAAATGAAATTTATTCCCCTTTCTCCCACACCAACTTAATTCCTAATTAACATCAGAGATGAAAGCACATCCATAAGCTGTTTTCAGGAACCAACAGAGAATTAAACAAGGAAAATGATGTAGCAGAACATAGGAAAAAGAAGATAACAGAATGGCTTATGAACAAAAAGAACCCATCACACAAAATCCAGAAAAACAACTGTCTTTTTCCTTTTAAAGAAGCAATAACTCGAGAGAAATGTATATATATTATACTACATAATAAGAACAAAGAAGAAAATGGGGATAAAAATCAAAACCTTGGAATAAGAACCAACTCCATAAATCTTCCCCAATTCAAAATCTTGGATGCTGAAATTCTCCTGGGGTGCCCTGAACGCAAAGCTCTTAGATCTCTGAGCATTACTGCTATTATGATGACTATTATTGGATGATGAACTGTTGTTCTCAATCCTCAGCTTCGAATCAAATTCCTCCTCCATTCTATTACCTCCTTCCCCCAACAATGCCAACATTAATTTCCCTAAATCTCCCTAACTCCCACTCCCACACCTACATGCAGAGACAATTAAACACATCAATAACTCCATATACGCCTCTATATAAAAATTCTCCCTTTTCTCCACTTAATTCTCTATAATTTCTGTTCAAAGACAGGTAAAAAAGAAAATCTTGGAACAAGAGTTGGATTTATTCCATTTTCACAGCCCCCAATGAGCAAAAAGGGTTGCGAAGACCGTTGAACAGCAGGAAAACAATCAGAGAAACCTGAGAGAAGAGAGAGCCCATCACACATCAGATCAGGATTCTCTTTATATATTCCTCCATTGAGACAGCCATCTGATAAAGCGACCAACCCATTTCAAAGAGGCCCAAGAAAAGCAAATGATTCCATTCCCAATTATACGTATAAACCAATGCGGATGTATGCTAATTTGTATGTATTATCTGAAAAAGGTGAGAGCTTTATGAGGTTTCCAGGGACCCTAAAGAGGAAATACAGGGAAAAAAGCTAAGTGGGGTGAATGGAATGGAAGGGAAGGGAAATCTGTGTATGCATGTATGGGGATTATATTGAAGAGCACATGAAAATGAATGATGGGCATCATGTCATTGATAGTTTCACTTCATTTTTTTTATTCCATCTATCAATGCTATCAAATTATGTAGCAATGGGATTTATTTTTAACTTGTTTTATGAGATAAATGTCTCCTAAATAGTAATAGGGATATGATATGATATAATATGAATACGGTGATATAAATTTTTTTCGAATTATTTATATGAAAAATGTCCGACACAATGTCTAATACAAATACGTGACACGACGAAATAAAATTTTTAAAAATATCGATGTATAGAAAATTTTATGTGATAGTTTATTAATGATTTAAATGCAAAAATGATGTAGCATAGCATAATAATATTAGTCAAAGAATGAGAAAAGGAGGGGAAATAATGTTGAAAAATGAGAAGGTATTGAAAAAGTACTTTTAACATAATTTCATATTGATTATGGTAATTTAATAATTCCGTAACGTGCTATATTAATTGGAGGTCTTTTGTTAGAGTTATGGTAAGGTTTTTAAGAAAAATGACAAAAATCGATTGAAATTGGTTAAACAGAAATCAAACCATAACTTTCGTCATCTTTGAATATTCAATTGCTCAACTTTTTTTATCCGAACCAACACTTAACCAAAGGCCGAATAACATATAGTAAAAATAAATTTAATCAAATACCAACAAAAACCAAAATAAACAAAATCTATGTGCTAAAAAATAGTAAACTATATGTTTTGGAGGGCCTTAAAAGGAGGATTCGGAGAAGGTGATGATACCTATGTTTGAAGTGGAGTCCTCCAAAAATGGTCTCACATCTTAAGACCGTAAAATATTCAGTGTTAAAGAGAGAGAGAGAGTAATTCTTTCATATAAAAGTGGGCAAATAATACATCTACTTTACCCTGAGATTTCAATAATTACAAAAGCACCCCTTTTAAAACAAGAATGCATCTAACTTCTTTAAATATTTCTCCATTAAACAAAAGCAATGCCCTTAGGGCTTTAATAGTATGATCACTTAACCCCAATCTCATTTAGTCATTTATATGGTCCAATATGATTTAATACAAGTTTTAATTCAGTATTAAAAACATTAAATTGTGATATTCTCTTGTCATTTTAAGTATAGTTATTCACATATAAGTTTTAATTGAGAATTAGAAATATTAAATTATGGCATTCTCTTGTTATTCATCAAACAAACTGAGCCGAACTTGAGCTATTTGTAGTGACATGTTTGGTGGATATTGTAGACAATGACATTTGATTGCAACATAACTTATCCTTATCCACCCGTGGTGGGCACCCATCCATGCATGTCTAAAAGTTACTCTAATAATGTAGTCAAACGGGTGGTCCAAACTCTCAAGTACTGCAAATATTGTTAAAACTATGTTTGTATCGAATTGGACTTTGGATCTAATTAAAAGTCTCGTATTTGAATTCTTGTAAATTTCAATTAAATCAACTTAGCATACATTATCAAAGCCAAGTTTTATATTTTAATAGTTCGAAATTTTACTAATTTAACAAGATGCCTCTTGACTTCCCGTGAACTTCAGCAGAATCAGCTCCGCTCACAACTATTTCATATATGTTGGGAGAATAATCAAGAACTTGATACACCTTATGACCTTAATAACAATAGTACATTAGAGTGATCTAAACAATTTCTTCACTATACATCCCACCCATCTTTCCTCCTCCTAAACTCATTCTTTCTATGAGCCAAACTACCATACATTTCAGAAAATCTCACTAAACAATTACTCCTTACCCCATAATGAGCTTGAGTATTCCTACTTATAGCAACTCCTGAAAACTTAGAAGTATCAATAGCCCATGAAGGTCTCACGTACTCAACTACACTAGAAGAACCACTATTATTACTACTGCCATTTGCATACAAGTAATTCATCAAAACATCCTCACAATTGAAGTACTCATCCACCAATGCTCTCCCTTCCTCCGCTTCCTTGCCCCAATACCTCTCGAACGCTGCCCGACTATCCAAGAAAGCCGCCCCTGTCAATATCATGTTGTACCCATTATGTTTCCGAGCGTGACTCTCAGCTCTATACTTCAACGGGTTCCCGCTTGCAAGCCGAGGATAGAACCCCACGATCCGGTCCGGGTGCTCCCGCCACACACGAAAGCCTCTCTCGACATCATCACACATCATCATGATGTCATCATCAAGCTCGAGGACTGCTCGTGTCTTGATGAGTGGGTCCACTATAAATCTATTGTTGAGGGAGTTTCGATCCTCTACTCGTATTCGTATCGGAACGGCAGAATCTAGATCGCTTGATCGTGGAGGTGTTCCTTTGTTCCACACCACCACTATCTCGCGCACGGAGGAGCATCTCGAGTAATGCTTTACGTACATTTTCAGATTCCACAAACGGGCATCATACGTCATTGTTAGGAGAGTGAATTGGGAGTAGTGGCCGGATAACGGGTAGGGCTTCTGGGCGCCAGTCCTGCCGTATATATACTTCACCATGGTGCACGTTAGCATTAGGACGACTAGAATTGCTAAAAAGAGCACAAAAGTTCTGATGCAAGTGTTCGGCCTTATCCTAGCAAGAAGAGCCGAGCTCATTTTGTTCAATCGACCGCATAGGAATCTCAGCTTCGAAGACAAATTCGTGCTCTCCTGAGGCAAGAAAGCATCATTTCTCTTCCCCAAGTTGTGGGGGCCCCAACTTAAGGGTACTAAGCACTTTACAAACCCTAGTAGCATTCCGACAAGTACAACTAATAATGAAACTCCAATGATCGAAGCATACCCAAGAATGAACCGACGGTTGAGATCTCCCGACGGTATGCGGTCCCCATCAATTACCGCGATCCATTCTCCAAAGCCAAGTTGTTGTAGGTCCACATGATGGTTGCGGGCCCCATTCCAAGAATTTCGTCCCTTCATCGTCTCAAGGACATCCCACGGGACCTCGATTTCCTCAAACTCGTCAACTGTCAACTTTTCCACTCTGAAGATGCGAGTCCTATGGCCGTACGTCTCTCCACAATCTTGGCCTATGCGGTAAAGATCTCCATTGTACATGAAGGGGCGGCCTCCGTTGCGGGCCCCCACATTTTTGTTGGTGTTGTATATAGGGTTCTTTTTGTGAGGCTTCCAAGGGCCATGTGGGGATGCACTATGCCAGATCTCAAGGTGTCCATTTTTCTTGGTGCCAATCCCACTATGATCGGAGCCGAAAAGCCAAAACTTGCCATTGTGGGGGACGATGAAAGAATCGACCATCGGTTTTTTCATGATGATCTTGTCTAATGTCCATTTTAAAGGGAAGGTAATTGCACGATAAAGACGGAGATCCCCCTTTGTGCTACCCTCGGGCATCATATATACCTAGCAAAAATAACAAATAGAAATCTTACTCAAGAAAGATTGTGGAATAATTGAAAACAGTCGTGCATGATTAATTATGCTATTCAAGTTATTTAATAATATTTCATTTTTGATTCAAAATTCAACACGTACAATGGGGTACTCACTAATTGTAAATCAAGAAAGGATGTTCGTATAATTTCACATAGTTATAAGGGAGGAAATTGAAAAATCTAATATATCATCAAAGAAAATGTGACTAAGAAGAAAAGATTGTGTAATTGCACATAGATATAAATGGAGAAAAGTACAAGATGTTGTATCAGTCGCATAGTAGACATAGTTATACGTATTAAAATACATTGGAAAAACAAATAAAACATGCGTGTTTGTAGACTTTGAGGTCTTACATTTCCATTATAATTGAAGACGTAAGGATAGGATAGATGCCAATCTTCATCGAGCGCGATACCCAACTGCTGCCACGTTGCTCCCTTGTCTATACTTCGTGCAACTCCAATGTCTCCTTGCATCGTAATCGAATTTTTTGTTTCGAAAAATAGGTAAAGGATATCACCCTGAAACATTTAATCCAAACATCAGATTAAGTTATTAGATATTCCACACTAGTTTATTCTCCAAAAGCAAGCTGCAAGTTTATTCCAAAAATTAAATATCAAACTTTTTTGACTTTATTATCTCCGCATAGAAACTTAAATAAAAATACGCATTTTTACTCGCCTCGACACAAAACAAAGTTAACTAATAATAAATTAGTAATTATCCGCTATGAGGATAAACCAAAAACTCTTTTCCATGCTCTGAAACTATGTAGCTTAATTAGGCAAACAACAAATATCCTTAACAAGAATCGTTAGAATGATTTGATCAGATACGTGGTTTTTCTTACCGCTAAAGCTACATTGTGAGAGTAGTTGGAATCATAAACTATTTTTTGTTAAAAAGAACTCAAAAACTAGGAGTTCACAGGATTAATACATGGTTTCTTCATCAAACTAACACCACGGTATACAATATCTGCACAGAGCAGAGTTTCTAATTTCTAGAGGCAATTCCATGTACTTCCTATTAGGATACCAGGCTTGAGCCATTTGTACCAATTAGGTACTAAAGTACGAATAATTGCAAATTAATAAAGACAGGTAATCTACATCAGTACACCGAAAGCTCATGACATAATGCAAAGCATATATAAATTAGAAGTACGGCCACTTTTAGAAGAGAAAATAGCATATTTTAAGCTGCAACATAATCAGGATCATACATCAGAATGAATTTAATATTGGATAACAGCAATGGGATTACTTTAAATAAGAATCTGTAAAAGGCATTGCAGAGATAATTACTTTCCAACTAAGATTCCTAACTGAACTTATCAAAATACATTGTATTCATAATCTCAAAGAACTCCCACTCAAATCTCAAAGGAAAATTGAATCCCCAGCCCCCATAAGGCCACCATATTTGAATGTTTCCTTGTCCCACTTTTCTGACGAGATTTCTTATCTTCTTTCTTTCCTCCAGCATAAATGTCACACGATACCCACCCGTTTTAGAGGTATTAAATATTTAGTGTCTCTTTTTTCACTTTCCTTTCTAAGAGCCGAGCCCAGCACGAGATATTGATTTAGGTCTCCCTACTCTCGCTTATCAGAAACAAAAAATGAAAGAAACACGAGCTAGGTTTGACAAAACGACAATAGTGCTTGAGGGCAGCTCATTAGACTTATTAAACATATAATTTCTTTCCTATCTAGCAACTTTAACTTCCTAAACTTTTAAAACGAGGTGGTCAGATAGCCGAGAAAGGCACGACAGCATGAAACCTTAGGCAACAAACTAATAAAAGGGCTACACTCTTTTGTGAAAAACTAAAACCTTCATCATGCCGACGACATCAAATCACTTTACTTCACTGCCTCCAATCAGGAAAAGTTTTCAACTTATAATGTCAGCAGATTTTATGACCACCACATCTGCGCATAATATAATACTAATAGCATAATACAGATGATATGGAATATAAAGAACAAACATTTCCAAGCCAAAATGGCACATAAAGTCGCTCTGATGATCAAGCAATCGAACATGGAAAACTAACGATTAGGAACTTAAATGATTTCTACATATATACCAATACAGATCATAGATTCTTGAAAAGCAGAGTAAGAAAAACAAATGGACAACTTTAACAGATCATTGGACAACTCAAAAAGCAACCAGATAGAAAAAATACATAAAAATAAGAATTATACCTGCACATAAAGAAAAGGGTCGGCGACAAAGTTGCTCGGGAATCCAGCATCCGAAAGAGAAGCACAACTGATAACAGGGTTAGCTACAGGCCATGCTGCACTCTTGTCTTTCCACACATTCATCTGTCCAACAGTTTACAAGAAATTGCAATTACATGAAATTTTATGGAAAATAAGATTAAAATTTCCACATCCCTGTAAATCATAAATACAAACTCCAAGATCTTTTAAATTTAAACTTAACAGAATCATCTATAGGTAAAGAACCATTCAATGTCAATGATCAGTACAAAATCTGAAAGAAATAGGTTTCTGTTTTTTACCTTTAGAAAATTACAGTCAGCATAGAAAAGGACGATGAAACACAAACAAGTAACTTCATGAAGGTAAAAGACCATATTCTCTCGAAAACATCAAAAGAAAAAGGTGAACAAACAGTTTCTCTCACATCTCCAGTCCAGAAAAACATCAAATATTATATCTTTGCCTTCGCAAATGCAAACAAAATTAAAAGAAAAAACCCAGAACGAAGAAAAACTCAAAAAAACCCAGAATTTCATCATCATGCATACAAAAAAATTACGAACACATATATGTATATTCAATGAGAAACTTACATCTTCAATGGGTTTCAGAGAAAAGGGGGAATCACCATAGAAAACACCCACAGCCCATGAACCCTCATTGTCCTCTTCACACCCGAGCGCACTGACACCCGCGCGCACGTTAGGCGTGAGCACATACCTCGCGTACAAACTCCCAATCGAACCCAAAACGACAAAGGAAACCAAGAAATACGCAAAAGTTGACGACATAACACTACACCCATTACCATGATTTCCATTATTAGCCCCACTCTTGTTAATGGTGCTATTGCTCTTCCACCCGCCACCATTGCTGCTCTGCCACCGCGACCCACCACCTCCGCCGCCGCCGGAGGTCCCAAAACCCAGAACTGGACTCGATCCCATTTATCCAAATAGATAACAAAATTAAAACACCAAATCTCCTGATGACAAATGATGAATACCAGCACCTGTAATTAATTCCTACCCCAGATGCGGCAGCGGAAGCTTTGCATGTAATGATAAAGCTAGAAATGTTGGCATACCTTTTGAATTCTTAATTTCTACGGCAAAATGAAACGAATATATAAGATTTGAAAGAGAGTGGAGTGTGATGATTAAATCTAATTCAGAGATTCTCCTTCTTGTGGGTATTAATTATGTAACAGAAATCCATGGGTTGTTTGTTTCTCTCTCTAGTATCTACGCAATTCAGTTGACGATTACTGAAGTTTTTGCAACAAATTCACTGGAAAAATGTAGAATGCAAGAAATTCACTGGGAAAATGTAGGAGAAAAAAGCAGACAGTTTTCGGGAGAGAGACGAAGAGGAGGGTTGGCAATGGCACCTCTGAATTCAATTTCGTGCTCTTCTGTTTGTGGATGTATACCGCCGTATAATATTAATTCCTTTTTTTTTTTTTTCAAGATTTCGTATACTATTAATATTATTATACCTATTTATATATGCAATTTTTTTGAAAAAGTTGGAAAGTTGAAAGTGTTTTAAAACGTCTTATAAAAGATAATTTTATAGGATTTAAAGATTCGATATTCAAATTTTTAATTTTGTTCAATTAAATGGTCAATTTCAAAATCCTGTAGAGATTTAAAAAATGACACATGTGTTATCTTGGTCGAAAATTTTCATTGAATTTGAAATTTGGTACTTAAAGAAATAAGATTAAAAAGTTAGATATCGAATTCTTTAATTTTTAAAGTTAGTTATTAAAGTGTAAGATATCTCAAAAATTGAGGTAAAAAAACCTTAATTTGATATATAATAAATTAGATTTTATTTAATTTCTAATAAAAATAACTTAATTTCATTATTTTATAGTTTGAGTGAACACATTTTTGTTAGAGTAAATAAATGAATTTTGTATTTATTTTTTATAGACACATGAATTAAGAAAATTTATGTCGGGAGAATGAGAGTTGGGCACCAATTCGATTGTATAAAAAGTTAAAACGAGCATGTGTATAATAAGAGGATTATATACTTAGTTGTGTAATATACTTCTTAGGCATTAAATATTCTTTCCTTTTTTTCTTTTTGAAAAGCAATAATTTATATGATTAAATAATGTAAAGATGTTGATTTATTAAATAAGAAGATGAATATACAAGGGTCGGACTCGGATAGAAATAAATTCAGTATCAACATTTCGATGCTGAAAAACTATTTACCGACCATTAATATCTTCCCAAGACCCAAAGTAGAATAAATGAATTTTTATTTATGGAGAAATGTCATTATTTGGATATTGATAGCCAAGAAGGTTGTTTGATGAGCTCAACACTAAACGCATGACTAAATGATAGAGAGACGTTTGGGAGTCAATACTTATTAGGTAACAGTAGTTTGATAGAGATGCATTTATAATGTTTTTTTTTTTGGGATCTATAATGCATTTTACTCTAACATGTACAAATTAATGATCACTCTGCTTGATATTATTGGTAAAGATGGAATCAGAATTTAATATAAAAGAGGATAAAATTAAAATGTTAAAAATAAAAAAACAAAAATTTTAATTTGAGGGAAATAAAATTAGAAATATTTTAAAATATATCTAAAAATAAAAAAAATTCAAATTTTAGGGGGGCGGGGGCACCCATGCCCCTTGGTTTCGTCACTGTTTATTAGGGTAATGGGGTTCGAAATGTTACTCGTGTTGAGCTTCAATAATGTGTCGCTCCAAACAGGGACCGCGGAGCATTGGCGTGGCCCTCGAGGGCCAATAAAAAGTAAGAAAACTGGATTGATCGAGCGATCGCCTCAGCTTAGGGTTTTGAATTTTCTGTTTTAAGTTCATCATTTGTCTCCTATTTCATTCACCAATATATGTGTGTATTAATAAACAATCCAGATTATAAGAGAGATTCTTTTAATTTTCTTCATATTTCAATTGTTTCTCTTTCTTAATTTTAATCGTCCATCAATACACGTGACATATACATAAATAAAATAGAAGATAAAACATAAAATTAAAATATGAGATCCAAACTATCGGTTCGGGCAAAATGGTACAATGCAAGGGCGACCCCACCTTGAGGAAAGTAGGGTGAATTGGCTCAGCTAAAAAGAATATAGATATATATATATATATTTATGTTACCTACTTTTAAAAAAAAAAATTACTAGTAATGTTTGCACGCAGAATATACAAATTATTTTACAAAGTGAACTTGCAATTAAGAACAATTATACCTTGTTGTTTAGGACTTGAAAAACACTTATTTCTTCTACTCCAATAGTGTGAAAATGAACCAAAAATAAAAATTGATCCATCATGTTTAAGAAGAATTTGTAGATGAACCAAATAATGAAAATTTATCTACAATTTCAAAGAAAAAACTTTTGCAGAACTAAATAATGAAAATTTATCTACCATTTCAAAGAAATTTGTTTGCAGATTTATCCTAAACGTAACAGAGGTTGGTCCAAGTGGTTAATGAGTTCATTCTCAAAGACAAGGTCTCGGGTTCGAATCTCAGTTGGGTGTGCGTGTGTTAACCCAAAAAAAAAAAATAAATAAATAAATGAAGAGTAGTTAAAGTGATATAATTATGAGTGGAGAAAGTGGGGAGTTATTTTATGTGGTATATTACAAAAATATCCAAATGTGAATGCATATCTATCCTATATAAAAAAGGAAGCGGTGTTTTGTCTCACAAACGACGGTTTATGACACCAAAACACCAATTTTTTGTATTGTCTATTATACCCTTACTATTATTAAGGAAAATACACATGGTAAGGGTTTCTTTTGGTATTTCCTTTTGAGAAGTTTTGCACGATGAAAACTCTCTCAATCCTTAACTTCTTCCCTCAATTTATAAGTCTCAACTTCCTCCCTCAACTTTAAATTTCTTATCGGTATCAACTTCTTCCCTCAACTCACCGTCTCAACAATTTCTATTCGGTATCAACTTTCTCCTTCAATTTATTGTTGCAACAATTTCTTTCGTTCTAAATTCAAATTCAAATAATATATATTCTAACACAGGTTTGGGGTAATTGTTTTTAATTTGATTTTATTTTGCATTTTTTCTACTTTAGAAAGTCGTATCCTGACAATGTGCAGAAAGCCAGAAAAGAGTGGAAGAGAAAGGGTAATTGTTTTTAATTTTATTTTATTTTTCATTTTTTCTACTTTACAAAGTCTGTCGTGACACTTTGTAGAAAACCAGAAAAGAGTGGAAGAGAAAGTGTAATTGTTTTAATTTTATTTTATTTTGCATTTTTTCTACTTTAAAAAGTCGTATCGTGACAATGTGCAGAAAACCACCAGAAAAGAGTGGAAGAGAAAGTGTAATTGTTTTAATTTTATTTTATTTTGTATTTTTTCTACTTTAAAAAGTCGTATCGTGACAATGTGCAGAAAACCAGAAAAGAGTGGAAGAGAAAGGGTAATTATTTTTAATTTTATTTTATTTTGCATTTTTTCTACTTTACAAAGTCTGTCGTGACACTTTGCAGAAAACCAGAAAAGAGTGGAAGAGAAAGTGTAATTGTTTTAATTTTATTTTGTATTTTTTCTACTATAAAAAGTCGTATCGTGACAATGTGCAGAAAGCCAGAAAAGAGTGGAAGAGAAAGGGTAATTGTTTTTAATTTTATTTTATTTTGCATTTTTTTACTTTACAAAGTCTGTCGTGACAATTTGCAGAAAATCAGAAAAGGGTTCTAAATTTATTGTTGCAACAATTTCTTTCGTTCTAAATTCAAATTCAAATAATATATATTCTAACACAGGTTTGAGGTAATTGTTTTTAATTTGATTTTATTTTGCATTTTTTCTACTTTAGAAAGTCGTATCCTGACAATGTGCAGAATGCCAGAAAAGAGTGGAAGAGAAAGGGTAATTGTTTTTAATTTTATTTTATTTTGCATTTTTTCTACTTTACAAAGTCTGTCGTGACACTTTGCGGAAAACCAGAAAAGAGTGGAAGAGAAAGTGTAATTGTTTTAATTTTATTTTATTTTGTATTTTTTCTACTTTAAAAAGTCGTATCGTGACAATGTGCAGAAAACCAGAAAAGAGTGGAAGAGAAAGGGTAATTATTTTTAATTTTATTTTATTTTGCATTTTTTCTACTTTACAAAGAGTCTGTCGTGACACTTTGGAGAAAACCAGAAAATAGTGGAAGAGAAAGTGTAATTGTTTTAATTTAATTTTATTTTGTATTTTTTCTACTATAAAAAGTCGTATCGTGACAATGTGCAGAAAACCAGAAAAGAGTGGAAGAGAAAGGGTAATTGTTTTTAATTTTATTTTATTTTGCATTTTTTTACTTTACAAAGTCTGTCGTGACACTTTTCAGAAAATCAGAAAAGGGTGAAAAAGAAAGGGTAATTGAGACGAATGGATTTTGGTATTAAAGCTTCAACCTGGAACATTCTAATTCAAACAATATATATCCTAACAAGGTAATTGTTCTTAATTTTTATTTTATGTTATTGCGTTTTGTCTATTTTAAGAAGTCATATGATGAGATGACACTATGTATGTAAACAAACCCGATTCACCTTTCCTGTGTTCAATTTATGCAGGATTGATAAATAAAGACGTTAATTCACCTTTCATGTGTTCAATTTAATTGAGATGGGCATGTTCAATTTTGGATTTTTTGTATTAAAACTTTAAACGAAGGTTTCTTCTTTATTGGTATTCGGCATGTTTCTATTAGTCGCGAATTTAAATAAATTTGTGTTCTTTTTTATTTGTAATTTATTATAAATAATTAATTACTTTAACAATTTTTCTTGCACGCAGGGACGGCTTGCGGCGGTGACTAGTAATTAATAAGTAAACCGGGTTTTGAGCATTCAAATTTTGGTGTGACAACCTTTATGTGTAGGAATTGTCCATTTTAACCTTAATTTTAAATTATTAAATTCAATTTACAGAAATCTTAAGGGCAAAATCTATAAATATACATAAAATAACTTTCACTTGTGAGACAAAATAAGGTTTCTTTTTATAATAGTATAGATGATTTTAAAAATAGTTTTTAACCCCACATAAAATAACAAAAAAAAAAATGTATTACCCTTAAATTTTGACATTGTGTGTAAAATTAAACAAAGCTCATGGCCAAAAAATAAAAACAAATACCTATTTAAGGGTGTTTTAAATATTAAAACACTCTAAAAGTACATTTTTTTTGTAGTTTTTTCCATTTTTAAAAGATATTATTAGATATGAAGGTGGTTAGTGAATCAATATTGATCCCCCTTTATTATTATTATTATTATTATTATTATTATTATTATTATTATTACATATGGAAAAGTATTTTAAAGAAAATCACAAATTCTAAAAGATTTATCAATCGAAAAATGTAATCAAGATTATTTGAATTGTGAATGGGAAGTTATCGAATTTGAAAGTTTTGCAACATATCCTAAACTACGTAAAATAATTATAAATTATCATCCAAATGATCGAGATAAAATACGAAGATGATATACACAAAAAAGGGTCCTTATCAACGTTCGAGACATGTTTCTTTACAAAGAAATATTGGTCGGATAATGGTACTGATTTATCTAGTTTATCTGCTTGTAAGACTATCGTTGATTTTATATGTGGCTTTGCAATGGTTGTAAGGACATTTCCAACGTAAAGTCTATAAATTATCGAATACGAAATTATATTGGTGATCAGTTTATAAATGTTTGTTTGGTTACGTATTTCAAAAAATATATATTTAGTACAATTAATTGTTGGAAAAACGAATCAGAAAACAGTGGAATTTAAAAAAATTTTCCCAACAAAAGGATCTTGAACTCGCAATCGTGTATCCAAATTCGTAGAGTTAAGAAACTTACTTTTCTTTTATTCTTTCTTGAAGCGTTTCAAGCCACCCAAGAACGCTCTTCTCGCGGCTTGATCCCCTCTCCTTGGTAAAGCTCGAATCTTCAAACTTCTAACTTGAAGCTCTCTAGAGATAGTCCACCAACTTGATCATAATCTAACTAGTAAGGATGCTAGTTCTCTAGTTAGTGTTTAGGCTTAACCTAGGGTTTCGTTTATCTTGGAGAAATGATGGTGTTCAACACATGAACCAAAAGAATTGCCAATTAACTCCATAAGGAGCTCGAGCTCTCCTATTTATAAAGAGGGGAGTGCCGAAATTCTTAGTCCTTATGGACTAAGGATTTGGTCCCTCTCTCTCCTATTACTTGATCATCAAGTAATTTGACTTTGACTTTGAATTCAAATTCAAATCAACTTTCAAGAGAGCTAAAATATCCAAACTATTTTTGGATAATCTTATACTTTATTTATTTAAAATAAATAACTTATTTTATCTAATTAATTAATTCATAATTAATTAACTAGATTATTTTTCTCCAAAATTAGACTTTCTTTGTAATTCAAAATTAAACCAAAGTCTACTAAATAATTAACACATTTAATTATTTAATATATATATATAATATATATATATATATATATACACGTGTGGGACACGTGTCACAAGGACACGTGTCACTCACGTGACCCACACGTGTGGTTTCACACGTGTGGAACCCTCTTGACCCGATTAACTCGTTTAATCATTTTAAAGCCTCAACTCATGTAACCAAGTTGTTGTGTGTGACCCTCTAGGTTCTCAATTCAATTAGCAGTGACCCTAATTAATTAATTCACTAATTAATTAATCAGTCCACAGATTAAACGACCATAGTCTAGCAACAAGTGTTTAACCCCTAGCTGAATTGGAATGTTCGGATTCGACAGAACCTTTAAGTCATTGATTCATATGAGATACAATCTTCCTACTTACTATCTCTCAACCAAGATCTAAGGTAAGGGAATAATCAGAATCCTAATAATCCGGTCTTTAAAACTAAGTGCATTTCATATCCATTTGATCTCAATCCAAGAAACCCTTTTCTTGATGTCTTGATCTACTGCCTTGGCCAAGGACTTCATATGACATATGAATGACTTACACAACAAGAGATCACCTTGCAAATGCAAGTGTAGGTCCTTTCTTGATTCTCATTCACTTTCATGAATCACTTGTGCAGCCCCAGCATAAGCCAATCAGTTGTCTAAGGCGACACCCTTTAAAGCTTATACCTAAGACTACAGAGTTAACTCATAAAGTGACAAGGAACCTCAAGTCTTAAGGATCAATTAATCACATCAATGACTCGTGAGATATTTCCTAATCTGGAAGTTTCTATTTCCTGAAATAGAAACTTCCTTTCCCATTTAGGAATCTTCTTACACGGGGTAGCTCAGTGAACTTACTTATGGAAGTAAGCACCCTCATGTATCATGCACGTATCAACTATACACTTTGCACCTCCATGAAACAAGGTGGTCCTTCTTAAGGGAGTGACCCCATAAGCAAGCCTCAAAGGAGTCAGGTTGACACTCCCACTGTCTGTAGGACTTCTCGGCTTGGAGTATTTTACTAATCATGACTTATGTGATATAGGGCTCGTTTCATGAACCATTTCGCCCAAATGGTAGAGTCCTAAAGTCATCAGGATTAGGGGAGTTCTCATACATGCACAGCTAAAGTAAACGCATACCAAACAAGAGTATATAAAGAAGTGTTGCCTCAATTCGTTATTTCATTCAAAGATTGTCTGTGATTACAATAAGGAAAAGCACAAAGCGGATATACAATCGGCTTTCTAGGGCACTATTCCTAACATTAATAACAATAAAATTATGGTAAGATTTCAAAATATGAAAAATCGTAAAGGATAATTATAAAAAATATTTTAAATAAAATATTTTATATTTAAAATTAAAATTTTTGATTCCACTCTCTTACAATTCTGGACAGTGGGTAGTGATGACTTAGCCACGTCGCAAATTGTGTGTGGATCATATCAATATAAATTAAACGCTAATTAATTTAATAACAATATCCTACTATAAAATAATAAAATATTAAGTTATTGGTCTTTATTAGGTATCACATATTTATATTTCTTTTTATCACAATTAACTTTATTTTACGGGGAATGAAATTATGATTAAATAATTTTATTCTTTTTTTTCGGGTCGCGGAAATTACGTATGGATTAATGCTTTCTATCTATTATATTATATATAGATTCGATTAATTTCTAAATCATAAGAGCCTCCCTCTATTACGATAGTGATGTTGATTATTTAATGTGACGTACATATTTAGTACATTTAAAAAACGATATCCTCTATGTGGCACACTATATTATTTTATTCATGAATTGTTGTAATAGTAGTAATAATAATAATAATAATAATAATAATAATGTTCCAATACTGTTAAAATTTGAGGACGCATCCATTTGAAATCTATCATAAAATATTTATGCGGACAAACTTTGTTGCAAAGGTTGAATCCCCAACCCTAAGGATCCCCCACACCCCGGCCCGACAAAGTAAGTGGGAGGAGGTAAATTAGGTACTCAGCGATCCGTTAAGAGAGAGGTGTGCTCCTCACTAGGTTTACATGGAGCCCACCCTCAAAGCCCAAATTGAACTCAAGAATAAAGCTCCCACACTGCAACCTGTGGGAATCGAACCTTGCACCTTATCGCAAATCTGTCCCTCCGGAACCAACTGAGCTACGCCCTACAGACAAAAATACATTCTTAATATGCTTGTCCAAAAATATTATCGAACGAAAAAGTAATCCGACATAAAAATATATATTGGTACGTATTGTACGTTGAGCTTTTTAACTCTACCGAAATTATTAGTTCAAAGTAACATACTTTTTTTATTATTTGAGGGAGTGAAATACATATTTAATAACGTTTATGAAAACTAAATCAAAATTGTTTTGCCAATGCAATTATTTATATTATAATCAGAATAAAATCAATTAATTCAAAATCACCTTATAGTTAAAAGCAACTGTTAGTCTACGGAAAGTTCTTGGATGAGCCGGGTCCTTCTACCATCGTATATGATATGAAAGTATAATTGCACTTGGAATTTGACTTTCTTGGCCTAGGAGTAACTTTTATTCAATATTTTTAGAAAAAATTATGTACGCACATACACATGCATTGTACTATTACGCACCTATTTAATTAATTACTAACCCACACCTAATTGCCAAAAACTCATTTTTCTTACCTTTAATTTCTCAGCAAAAATTGAATTGTTGTCCTAATAATAATATTTATAGCTTGTGAACGGTTTTAATTTTTAACTTTTTGAAAGTATAAAAAGCAGCCAAAATTTTGTATGGTAACACAACCAAGAGGACATTGGGAGAAGTCTAGCAATGTATATTTCTAAAAATATTATTTGTTGTCTCATTTTGTATCACGTAGAAATCCATATCATATATTATGGACGCTTCTCACGTGCAAAGTTTAAAAAAAATTGATACCATGATATCGTGATATTCATATTGTCTCATATTCATATTCATGTATCATAAAAATCAAATGTAGCATGTTCTAGTTCTTTTAAAAGTGATTATGTTTCACATTGAAAAACTTAGTGTTTTAATAATTTGATTCGATTTGAAATCGTAATTAATTGAATTTGAAAGAAAAATAAAGGGAATTGGGAGATTTAGAGTGATATAGAGTGGGCATCATTTGCTATAAGTTTTTGCTGTGGCAAATGAAGGGTATAAGATCACATCATGGGTTATGTTGGTATTTACACCAATATAGCCAAAGCAAGAGAAAAATATTCTACTGTTTAAAAGTAGAATTGTTACTTTTTATTTTACTTTTAGAAATGAAAACATAATAGATTTTTAGAATCCTCCGGTGTTGTCTCCGGAGAGACTTCCGCCAAAACTTAAGTTGGTTATTGGTGCAGTTCTTAGTGATAAGTTAAAGTAGTCGAACTATAAAACTGTGTTGTCAATCAATCACAGAAAGTCTTGGAAAATAAACAGAAACAATCAAACATATATGACTCTTTTCATAAAAAATTAAATTTGATCAACAAAAACTTGAAGAAAACTTTGTCCTAAAATTTTGAATATATCTCTGTCTGAAGGAGCTCGTCTCGATAAGTTGTTAACTTATATAGATAGAGATATTGAGAATCTTGATAGAAAAAAAAATAAAAAAATATATATTGATGATTTTGATCAAGATAATTTTGACGAAGACATTTTTTATCTAGGTGCTTTATTGTATCAAAAGTAAAACTTCCTTTGTTTCTTTCTTTTTTAGATCTCCGATTGAGTTATTGTTCTGGTTTTCTTTCTTTTTTTGAGGTAGAGTTCCAAAAAAAAAAAAAAAAAAAACGTGTTCTCTTAATTAATTACATTTTCTTCGCTTATAGAACTTGACTGCTCGGCCCTTTCTCTATTCCTTTTCATAAATTTTAATTGCCCATACATATACACAGTCAATTTTATCTTTAATCCACATTTTCTAAAATTTTGTAAAGTAATTTTTTTTTTTGTTAAAAAGATTATATTGTCGAGAAAGGTATAAAACATCTATCATATATGTCAATAATGAGAATACTTGCGCCGATACTCTTGCTCAAAATTTAAGGAACTATACTCTTCGATAAACTGGACGTCAATATTGAATTACGTCTATTTAAAAACAAATCGTTTAAACAATTATTACTGATAATTATTAATCAATGTGGTTTTTTTTTTTAAAAAAAAAAAGGGAGCTAGACAAGAAAACAACAAAACATACTTCAATTGCGGCTTGAGATTATATATGATAATTTTATTCAATAAATTTTTCACAGGTTAGTCACCGATAAATTATTAATCAATTTTTTTAAACCAAATTTCATTTACTTACTACATAAAATATGTTTGTACGAATATTGATATATTAGTAACTTTGATGGTGGGGGTCGTGTTCTTCTTGCAACTTGGTATGTTATTTTCAGTTATTGTACTTTTTAAGTGAATTAGCGTACTTTTGGTGTTTGATCAAATGCACGTCTCTTTTCCTAACCCTAGTATTCTAGTATTTTGATAATTTTATTCTAATTCTGAGGTTTTATTTTCATCATTTGTTAAGAGAATATATTTTTAAGGTGATGGAAGAATCTGATCTCTATAATGGAATCTGTAACGATGATGTATGAGGAAGGTAGTGTTTTCATTGGAGGCGGCAAAGTTGACCGCTGACTATTCGAAAAAGCTCGGATTATATTATTTGTGGAGAGGATACTCAAGATGTGACGAAAAATTTAAAGATAGTGGCCCGGATTTATCTATAATTACTAGTGGCGTTACTTGTAACAATATTAGAAGTAGTTGATCTTTCATCCCGAATGTTTGTAGTTTCTTTTTTTAATAGGGTTGTATTTTTGGTAGTTTAGAGAATAAAGTTGACATATTCTTGTTAGAAATTGGGTTTTCTCTCATGAATAATTAAAGGAGGGTTTTATATGCCCTAATTTCCCTCGATATTTGTAGTGCTCGATTTTTTGTTTGATTAATAAAGAGATATGTATTATGTAATAGTAAAATTAGGAAATCTTCTATAGAGCGCATTTTATATTTATTTTTGCAAATAACTATTTAACTAAGATTATCAATGCTTTGTATAATTTAAAGGGGCAAAATACACTTTACACTCCTAACATACACTACGTCTCATTTATTCCTCAATACAATATTTAGACCAAATTGTTTTCCTCTAGGTTTATACAAAGGACGTGCATGCACCACACACATGTGCACTTGCCCTCAGCACGACGACGATACTCACATGTTACACGATCAGCGGGCGAAGAACTCGCCCACCGAGTGTAGCTCACACATTGATCGCCTAATTTTATGTTCAAGTTAACATACAACAACACCCGATAGCATCGGGTCATGTACATAAAAGTTAAAACTTATAATCACGATTCTTTCCCATGCCATCACTCATCTCGTACAATTAAAATTGCGGGTCATGTACATTATTCTGTGCATTTTAATTAATATTTTTTAATAAGTAATTGAATAAAACAAGACTTGATATTACTTTTCATAATTGGAGGATTGTTTTTCTCATTTCAAAGGATAAAATACATCGAGTATATATACAAAGAAATACCTAAATACTAGATACAAGAAACTGTAAAAGATAAAGATAGAAAATTGACCAGAAAACTAATAAAAGATTTTGTACCGTAGTAAAATTAATTAAAAGAAATATGAATTATTTATTCTTAATACTTGTTATATTATTCAAAAATCTTGATTCAGTACTTGTCTTACGTAGAAAACTTTTAATTGTTTCTTTTCTAAGTTCGAATCTCATTTTGGGGTCTGTGAGTAAAAAAAAATATAAAAAAATAATTGTTTCCTTAGGATTGTTTCAAATAAAACCGTACAATTGAAGCAACACAAACCGAAATAACGCAAGTCGAACCTGTAAGGAATAATTGCTAGCGAAATTGCAGTTGTCAAAAACGAATGTGTTATACAATTAGCTTCACACTGAATATCAATTTCTATAAGAAAGATTAGATAATAATAAAATTGAACCATAACCAAAAAAAAAAAAATACTTTCATATTCGGAAGAGACAAAATTTCCATGGGCAACACTCGAAAAAAACTTACAAAAAACTAAAAAAAAACCTAATTTAAGAAAAATAACAGTGGATGTCGAATTAAACCAACCTCACCAATTAAAAAAAACCAGATTGTAGAGAACGTAAATATGTAAGGTAGGGTGAAACAGATTTGAGAGAATCGCGTTAGATCTAAAAGAATAGAGATAAATTAGCATGGATAATGAAATAAGATTGAGATACTAGCAAAAGAACAAATCCGACTTGATCAGGCGATAAAATCATTTACGTATTCTGTGCGTGTGGAGTGGGGGTGTGCCGCGTGCGTAGGGGCCGGGGCCGGGGCCTGGGGGTGGTATTTTATGCCGTCTTGGACTTTTTAAATGTGAACACAAATGTTTTTAGGTCACATATATAGTCTATTATCAACATTGTATGTTTCAAGATCTAAACTTAGAAAGAAAAATGCATCATCACAATTAGTATCGTAGAAGAATAAACAAACTTTAGTTTATTAATTTAATTTATTATTTAATATTTTGTGATTATCCTAAATTTAATTTTAAACTTAAATACTTAAGTTCAAATTAATTATATTATAATATTTATTTTATCAACAAATCAAATGATAGCACGTGTCAAAGTTATATGTTTCAACCAATTAAATTGAGTCTCGTAGTTTAAAAGAGTCAAGACAAATCGTGTGGTGACACATGGCGTATTGCGTCACACGGACAATTCAAATTCAAGATATTATCTCTTTAAAAATAAAAATATAAAGAGATAAATATTCATGTGATTTTATATGATATTATCTCTTTAAAAAATAAAAAAAATATTAAAGAGATAAATATTTATGTGATTTATTTGATATTATCTCATCAAAAAATACAAGAGATAGACAAAACTCACCAGAAAAAGCTATGAATTCACCGGAAGACTTCACATGTGGCATTTTTAATGACATGACCATGAAAAACGTGGTTATCTAATAAAAACATAATGCCATGAACGCCAATTGGGTATCCCATCATAATCTAACCATTATTCCATTTAGTAAAATATATAAACATTTACACAAATTTGGTGGAAAATTTTCCCATCCAAAATCATACTTATATGCTGTATTTTTACCCATTTTCTTAAGATCTTCGGGCAATTGCATTGCAAATTGGAGCTGGTTTGGAGGCAAACATAATGATGAGTAGAATTGTGTTTCTCAATGGGATTTGCTGCACATGAAACCCTGTGATTATACTATTTGCTGTAATATTTCTGGGCTGGTTTTCGTAAAGAAGAAGATTAGATTAGAGATTCTTTAGAAAAAACAGGTCCAAATTCAGTAATGTTGGGGCAGAGTTGGACTTGGATCAAGTCTTCTGGCAAGTTGAGGCACAATTTGCCTACATAGTGTTCTGTATCTCTTATTTGCGTTCGGGGTATCGAAATGAGTGTGTAGACTATAAGTTGTCCAATTCCGACTTAGTTAACTCCTTCTACAGTTAATTCAACGCGTTCGAGACCAGCCTTAAATGATCGGACTTCACCTTGGACCAGTCAACCCCCCTTTCCTCTTTAGCTATTCTCTCTCCCCTCCCCTTTCTCTCTGGCGATTCGCCGACACCCTTACAACTTTAGATAGCCACGTTTTTCATGGTGATGTCCTTAAAAATGCCACGTGTGAAGTCTTCCGACGAACTCATATCTTTTTCCGGCGAGTTTTGTCCACAAATGGAAACATTTTTCACTTAGTGGGTCTCATTTGTCACTCGAAAAAAAATTGTCCCAAAAATGCAATTTAGGGGTAGATAGTGTCCCGAAATTGCATTTTTTCCTTGCCCACCAATAGTTACACGTGACGAACTAGGATTTCGCCACGTGTAAAACCCGATTATGTTTTCGGCGGGCAAAATTGGGTCCAGGTAAAAAAAAGTATTAAATTGCATGATTTTTAAGATAGTTTTATTTTTTTAACTGAAAATGAAATATACCCAAAATGCTGAATTGGTTGAATTAGTATACCAAGTTTGTAATTTTCCCCGAAAACCACCACAAAAAATGAAGTAAACTTCCCTTTATTTTCTAATATCACCGGCCCCTCTGGACAAACCTATTTTATTGTAGGAAATACAGTAACTGATGCGACTATCTGCAACAATGCTGTAATTGGTTGTTATTTTCGCGGTGCATTTAATATGTTTAGTTCGGGTGAATGCTAGTTATAATTAAGCTTTATATTGAAAGAAATATTTTTCTACTCAGTTCATCAACTTTCAAAAACAGCATTTACTTCTTGATTCAGAAACTACAACACCAAAATAAAATTTCATGACATCTCAATATGAATTGAGCGCTCTGTTATTACATAATATTAATTATTATTATTGGGTAAATTAAAAAGGTTAATTTATTTTGTGGGGCGTGAGGTTGACAGGAAGGCCATGAACTGGTGTAGGAGAAGCATAGAAAACAATCTTCTCATCAGGGACAACCTTTTGAAGGTTGAATCTTGTGACGACATTGTGGATGAAAACCAAAACTTCAAGCCTTGCATAATCTTTTCCAGGGCATATTGTTGATCCTCCACCAAAGGGGATGAAGGTGTAAGGTGCCGGACCCTTCCCCTCAAACCTAGACGGATCAAACTTGTCTGGCTCGGGGAAGTAGTCCGGATTCTTGTGTGAAGTATGGACACTCCAAAATGTCTGCACTCATGCATGAATACTAATTGATGAGTACAAAATCTTAATATCTCTTAATGTTGACTAACTAAAGTTAGTAAATGGATAATTAATTAAGAATACCCTTGAAGTTTAATTCAATGACCGAAAAAAAATCTTAAAGTTGAGAAATTACTAAAATTATGTTGTTTCTTGAACAAGAGTAACCAAAAACAATCAGAAAAATTGCGAAATATGTTTTTTTTTTTTTTTTTTTTTGTAATTTCTTAATTATAAATTTGTTTTTTCTGGGAATATTAGTGATTAGCCCATATATACACACACACCTTAAATCCTTTGGGGATGGTGTAGCGCATAGGTGAAGTCAGTTAAGGCCTCCCTAAAACATCCTTGAGCGGGTGGAAGCAGTCTTAGTGACTCGCGCATAACGTTCCAAGTATACTTCATCTTCTCAATATCGTCCCATGTCAAGAGTTCATCAGGACCTTTTGATTTCTTAATCTCCATTTGTTCTGAAATGATTGATGAATGACACAGTTCAGTTTACAGGAAAGTTGTTCTTTACCATTAATATATATATATACATATAGTTATTTACAAACACCAAAATAAAAAAATAAAAAAATAGTTATTTACACCGTACCCCATATATTAAGTGAAATGGACAAAAAAATCTCTTCAAATTATTTGCTCGGAGAATCCTGAAAATTTGTGATGTTGGACACGTGCTAAAAGCGCAAGTAGAATACTAATTTTCTCTATTTATTTGACCTGAAATGACTAATTTATATTTTATATTCTGATATACATCATCTCACTCTCTCTATATATATACCCCTTTTATACTAATTATTTATAGGGTTTTTCATGCAATTTTTATTTTGTATAGGGTCTCTGTGCATATAAAAAATTATTGAATATATACTTGTTTGTAGGGTTCTTCAAGTAATTTTTATTTTGTACAGGGTCTTGGTGCATATAAAAAAGTATTGAGCAATATAGAGAATGTGAGATGATGTATATCTAAATATAAAAGGGTAAATTAATCATTTCGTTTCCAATAAATAGAGAAAATTAATATTCTAGTCGGCTTTTAGCATGTGTCCAACACGAGAAATTTTAAGGGTTTGCCATGCAAATATTTTGAAAATGGTGTCATGCAAATAATTTGAAAACACAGTATTTTTCGTGTTAATTTTTTTAACATAGGTTTTTTTTTTCCCATTTCACCTAACACAAGTATGAAATATGTAAAAAACCCTATATATATATATATATATATATATATATATATATATATTCTTATTTTAACATATACACGTCCAAGTCGGATTGAAACCTGTCATTGTTCTGGAGAAAACCACTTGAACTAACCCCTGTTGGCACACATGCATATATATATATATATATGTGTGTGTGTGCGTGCGCGCGTGCAAATTAGAATTATAAGTACCTTTGTAAACTTGTTCATAGATGTGAGGAAGTTCAGCAAGAAAATTGATGATGCTAGTAATAGTAGAGCTCGTGCTGTCGAAGCCAGCTAACAGCATGCCAATGACATTATCGGAAATCGCCTCGTCGCTCAGCAATTGTCCGTCTTCATTTCTCGCAAGCATCATTTTTGACAGCATACACGCATCCTTACTGTTGTCCCCATTATTAAGCTCCTTCCTCCTCTCCTTGATGAGCTCCATCATCTCGCCGCGCACCAAATTTCCAAATCTTATAGCCCGGCTATAACCCGTGCCGGGCAAATTTATAGGCACGGACAATATGGAATCACCCATAATATAAAAGGGATCTGCCAATCTCTTGATGCGATCTTTGTCCACCACGTTCAGCAATAGTTCTCAAGCTAGCTCGAAGATGTACTTCTTAGATAAAGGAATCACCTTTACTGTTTCATTGTTCTCCCAATATTGATCCATGTGCTCGCGGGCCATAGCGTCCATTTCCGGAATGTGCTGTTTGAGGGATTCGGGCTTCAGCACGGCTTGGTTGAAGCTTTGTCTGAAGACCGGATTTATTTCCTGCATACTAACCTCCTCGTTCTCGGGAAAGAACAAGATCTTCCTCAACGAATGTGGAACCCACCGAGCAAAAAGCTTCTTGTTTTCGTTTGAAAAATGGAACTTATTTCCCTTTGGCCCGCATAAGACTGCCACCTTTTCTCCTAGGAGGGACGTTTTGAATGCCTCCGCCGAGTATTTTGCCATTCTCTCCTTCATGAAATTTTCGGGGCCTAATGAGAACATTCTGAGGCTTTCTCCCAAAATCGGCCACCCCCTCGAACCGGGGGGTAGATTCCTCTTTCGGGAGCCAAGAAGAGGCATAAACGAGGTTAAATATATAGAAAAAGGAATAAGGATTAGAGGAACTACGATGTAAATATTAGCTAGTAAGGCTTCCATGATCGTAGTTATTGTTGGCTTGTTAACTTATCTGTGTAGTGTGTACTGAGCATGTCTTAATACAACAGAGGTTCATGTATATATATATGGGGGATCAAGAGATCAGTTGTTCAGTCCGTCTCGGCCTACATGCTAATAAAATATGCCTACATGTGGAACTCATTGCTTCAGTGCGTGGTCAAAATAAAAAATTGTGCTTTTAGGGGGGAAAACGACGAGCCCAATTGAAGCTGCATTAGATCAGTTGGTCTAACATATTACACTTTCAAGTTAGAAATGTTTAGTTCACGCGGGCTACACTATACATCATACATGATAATTCATATCTTAGATAATTATTAAGGCTAATTATTTGGCGATAGAGTGGTTATCTATCTATATCTATATCTATCTATCTATCTATGTATATTATAAAAGTGCGAGTTGTTTCTTACAAAATATGGATCGCCTAAAATACCCTCATAATAATTTTATGAATAACTATTAGTTAGGGATAACTATGTAATTACATATTATAAATTATTAATTTAACTATATTTAAAAAGTACTTATTAACTTATAATAGGACTCTTGGTAGGATTAAAACTTTTTTAACTTAAAAAAAAAAAAATATATATAGTTTAAAAGGACTGTTTTAATATTAATATAGGGTTAATTACATATAGACCCCATGTGAGTATTAGAAATTACAACTTGTGACCCTCTTAGTCAAACAATTACATATACACCCATTGAGGAGTTTGAAAGTTACACAAAATACCCATAAATTAGGGTTCTTTTAAATTTTTGATGACATCATCAAACTTTTACTTGATTTTCCTATTTTACCCATTCATTTAGTATAACAATTTTTATTTTAATAATTATTCCTAACTATATCTAGATTCGTATTAAAAATCTAAATTTAATAAATTAAATCATTAATTAATATGAGATGATATGATTTATCATTTCAAATATTAAATTATATATAATAAATATGAATTTAATGGGTTAAATATAATATTTAGAAAATGATGTTATATAGAGTTATAATATATAATAAATATATATAATAAAGTAATATTTATGTATATATATATATTAATTACACCACCACTGCACGACAATACATATATTCATTCATATGTATATATATAACACGCCAATATACATATATATTCATACACACTGATATGTAATATGTATAATATATAACATATATAAATATTACATTATTATATATATAAAGTGACAATATATAATTAATATATATATAATAATAGCAAATAGAGAATTAAAAAGAGATAATATATAATTAATATATATAAAAAATAGTTAGTTAAAAGAAAGAATAGTTGATTTTGATGTATATTGACACACATACCAAATTAAGGACAAACCCAAATAATATTTTGATTCAATAATGATGTCACTCAATTATCAGTTGTTAATTGTATCATTTAGTGATCATGATTTGAAAGACGTCACAAATTTTTTGAGAAAAGTTACAAAATTTCAAATATAACTTATTCAGTAAGGAGATTTCTGAAAATGTGGTTGGACATATTCATACAATCAAGTTTCAAAAGAAATGGTTGTCATATGCTCATATTTTGATAGTTTTTGGGTTAAAATATAAAATTATAGCACACAATCAACTTGATCAATTTTTTGTGTAAAATTTTTTCATTAGGAAAAGAATCCCCAACTTTATGAGTGAGTTATAAAACACATGGTGCATAAATCATGTAGATGAAATAACTTAAATAATTTTTGTATGATGGATGGAGAATGTAAATATCGTTACTCAT
Organism: Lantana camara; assembly: GCA_037501455.1. Taxonomy (NCBI): domain Eukaryota; kingdom Viridiplantae; phylum Streptophyta; class Magnoliopsida; order Lamiales; family Verbenaceae; genus Lantana; species Lantana camara. Next base: position 91,637,637 of record CM074863.1, read on the forward strand.
GTTCATATTATGAAAACAGAACGCAAGGTAAAGATGGATATCCGATCCCTGGAAGGAGAAGAATCGCACTGATGGTCCAAGATCGCAATAAACAACTTTATAACCAATTTGTAGTACCTTATAATCCATATCTCTTATTAAGTTATAATTCTCACATTAACATCAGGATTTTCTTAGAGTGACAATTGTGAAATTTACAAATATATCTATAAAGGACATGACAAAGTGTTAAATATAGGACTTTGGGTCATTGCTCTAGAACAATGATCATTGAACAGTTTTCAATGTGTGCGAAAAAGCGAAAAAAATAAATAAATTTATAAATTTTTTTTAGAGCATTATGTATGAGAAATTAATGTAAATATTCGAAAGATTTGGAGAAATAATTGATGACAGAATATAACTAACTATTACAAGAAGAAGAGATTATTTAGTTTTAAGACTTGAGAATTAATTGACTCCAATTTAGGGATAAATATAAACGTTTCTTTCATCTCTCAACCATAACGAGAAGAAAAAGGCTTCACTCAACCATAACGAGAAGATGAATGAGTAACCAATAATGACCAACTAAAGCACACATTTGGGAGTACTACACCAAACTATTCAGTAGATATACTATTGAAAAGGTGATGAGTGTTGGTATTAGCTTGCACCAACGATAAGGTGGCATGCACCTATACAAAGCGCTATCCATTATAATCCCCACATCACCTATTATTTCGAGCCTACTTTTTTCAAACCTATTAGGATATAGTAAGAGACGCGGTGGTGAAATTCATCAATAATTGCATAGAGAGATATCAATTCCCAAGAAGGCTTATCAGACGTTTATTTATCTGATTTTGAAAGTTAATTCTCCAAAAATTTAAACGAGATTCGGCCCATTACGTTGTGTAACGTATTGCTCAAAATGATCACGAATATGATTATACCCCGTTTAAGCCGTATATCAAAGAAATTGTGAGCCCAAACCAGAATAGTGTTTTTCTCGATCGAGACACCCATTATAATATCTTGATGCTTCAAAAAGTGTTATGAATGATACATCGCTTCAAAGAAAGAAAAAAAAAAGGGGATAGTGCCGAAATTTAATCTTGAAAAGGATACAACAAAGCTCAGTGAAATGTTCTAAAGAAAATCTAACTTTCTTCAAATTCCATACAAAAATCATCAATATCAGTAGAGCAAAATGGAGGGGATACAACCGGAGATTTTGTGGAATAGTAAACCGACCGAGGATCTATGGACGTGTGACATTAGATAAGGTAATCACTCTTGCCTTATTTATTTGTACTCTACATGAAACAACTTACGTATATGATTTAGAAGGATATTTTAGCCGTACACTAGAAGCTAATTAAGGTATGTCAGAGATCACATCTCACACTTGTTTTTTAAGAACAATATAATATTAGGAGCTAAAACTACTATAGATGGAACAAAATGTATTTAAAGTGTGGTTGGGGCATTTCATATATGATTGAGAAGACTATTTCAATCGGACATTGAAAGTCAATTATGGTATGTCAGAAAGACCCTCACATCTCTCACTTGATTTGCAAATCTACTATGGATGGAGCGATGTGCATCCGTTGTGTGGTTGAGGTGTTTTGCAAGACTTCAAGCCTCAAATTGAACTTCAACAAATCACATGTATTATTCGCACCTTATGCGTCATTGGACACGAGCCTCAACTTATAGCTTCTCGAACATGGAAGGGGATTGATAGAATCACTCAGATGGTGGAACCATTTATGGAATAGGTGTCTTTATGGAATGATAGATGATTATCACAAGGAAAACTCACCAAAGTCATTGCAGATAACGTTAATGAGAAGGATAAAGAACTTAATTATGGTATGTAATTTCATTAGCATGGATAAAAACTAGAACCTTAATAAGCTGAAAATAGTACTGCCCAAGAAAGAGATGACTAAGATTCTTAGCGTCCCAATTGCGCTGCATGATAATGGAGATTAGAAACTCTGTATTGTGTCGGTTAACAATAAATTTTCCTATAAAACGGTCTATAGTCTGTTTATGGAGGATGAGGCATATGTGAAAATCGGAGATGGACTTGAAAATCACCTTGGCCCAGAAGTTCAAAATTTTCTTGTGGCTTTGCCAACATAATAGCTTGCTCATAAATGTACTGAAGTATGACTGGAATTTTGGGGGATGTAATGTATGTACATGTTGCACAGGATGTGAAGATCTGGACCGCGTATTGAGAAGTCATCTGTTGGCACTCTGGGTGTGGGAAAAGATTGTTAATGCATAGACTGATCTTCGTGGATTGTGAGGGTCGAACGAGCTCAAAGAGAGCTTTAATAGCAAAATTCAAAACGGCGTATTACCAGAATGTTCAGAGTGTATTGTCTTAATTTTGATGCTTTGAAATTTTTAGAAAGTATGAAACTGGTGGAGCTATCAGAATATTGTGAAGTCTAAGAGCCTCATTTTTCGCCGCATAAAAGAGTTCTCTGATGCCTCAATACTAATCAGTGAGGACAAAAGATACAAGCAAAATAAAATATTCGTTGAGTAGTCGTGGAATAAATTTTATAAGGGATTCGGTTAGGGAGGTCATTCAAGATGACAACGAAAGATGAGTGCTAGGATACACTATGAATCTTCGTAAAGATTCAATAAATGTGGCAGAGTTATTGAGTTTACATGAGGGATTTGACATTAGCTTGGAAGAGGGCACTTCTCAAAGAATAATGTGGAGATTGATTCGAACATGGTGGTGAAATGGATGACGGAGGATATTGAAAAGCACCCATGAAAAATTTAATTTTTTATTAGTGAAATATACTCCACGAACTTTGGAAAACTTGGATTAAACACATATCGGGAGAAAAAAAAAACATCGTTTCACTAGTATATTATAAAAGTACGAGTTGAATTTTTGATCTCTTGAAACTTTATGATCGTCCGGAATACCCTCAATATAAGAGTTTCAATAAAATACAGTTAAGGATAATTTTTTAAATTACAAATTTAATACATAAATATTCTTTCGATATCTCATTCTAATCAAACTCTCAATTATCTTTATCTAATTCTAATCAAAATATAGTTGTATAAATTTTTTTTTTCTTCTAATTATAGAACACTATATAATTATAATCATATAAGCTTTTTAATAAGTTAATCCTTCTATTATTCTAACTATCTTGACTAAACTAATAAATCTCCAATCTCATATGTTTAGGAGAAGGAAAACCGTGCAACTCATTTAAAAGCATGGTCCTATTATCAATTCCAAAAAATATAAGAAATACACATGCAAATTGCATTTCCATGTGAAATACTTTTAACAATATTAAGCTTAAATGCAACTTGGTAAATTCATATTAAATATTATTGTTATCACATTTAAATTTTTTAAAAATATTTATTTAAGTAAAAATAGAATTCCTTAATAAGTTAGAAGTAAACTCTTCCGATCTATAGAAAACATATAGAATATTATAGTAATGATTCTTTCTAAAATTAATATATTAACTATAAGCTATATTATGAGATATTTGTATATTTAAAAAAATTAATAATATAAGAATAAATATTTACCACGTTCCACATAAATGTATATTTTTACTATTAAAATTTATTATTACTTATTAATGGATAAAAATGATATCACTTAATTGTACAACTAAAAATAAAGATAAAATATATGAAATTATATATTAAAGAGTGTAACAAAGAAAAAATAAATTTAATAGATCGAGACGAGTATAAAAATGAAACACGAAAAGATAGATGGAATTTTGAAACCCCTTGTACAAACCGAACACAAAACATATGACTTACACTTAAATATGAACCAAAAGGGGTACGACGATGCTTATGAATACCTTGAATGCATGTATGCATGCAAATTGTACTTTACGATATTCATAAGAGTATAATGCGTGATTATGGCATATAAGAAAATTCGAGCACCTTTGATATGCAATTAAAATCACATGATAACATACAAATATAGTATTGCACATTAGGAACATATATACAAGAAGTAAGTACAAAAATGAAGTTAAATTAGAACGAGGTATGAAGGAAAATAGAACCACGACCTGGGAAGAAAAATAAAGGCAATGTCCCACGGCCGTGGGGCATTGATGGAAAGCCTCTCAGCAAAGTCAAAGCCCTGTGAACAAATTAGTTCAGAAGTTCCCTAGCCGTGGGTACCAGTACAGAATGTCTCCCCTCTATGTCCGACTTAGACGTACAACCAAAGATAAAAGAGAAAATATATGAAATTATATACTAAAGGGTGTAAAAAAGAAAAAATAAATTTAATAGATAGAGACAAGTATAAAAATGAAATACAAAAAGACAGATGGAATTTTGGAACACTTGTGTACAAATCGAACACAAGACATATGACTTAAACTCAAATATGAACTAAAAGGCGCACAACAACACTTATGAATACCTTAAATGCATGTATGCATGCAATGATCGTAATTTATGATATCAATAAGAGTATGATTAGTGATTATGACATATAAGAACATTCGAGCACCTTTGATAAGCAATTGAAATCATACAGTAGCATACCAGATGATTAACATACATATAAATATAGTGTAACATATTAGAAACATACGAGAAATAAGCACAAAAATAGGTTAAAGTCAAAACGAGGTATGAAGGAAAGCAGGACCATGACTTGGGAAGAAAAATAAAGAGGATGTCCCACGACTGGGGGACGTTGATAGAAAGTCTCCCCAGAAAGCCCCAAGGCTTAGGAATAAATTAGTTCAGAAGTTCCCTGGCAGTGAGGGCCAGAACAAAATGTCTTCCCCCTATGTTCCACAGCCATGAGATAAAATAGTTCAAAAGTTCTTTGTGTCGTGGAACATTTTACAAACGTCAGAAAATAGTGGGTTCAAGGAAAATGGCCATGGAGTGGCTATGCCACCCCTCCAAAGACAACACCACCACATCTAAAAGCCTGCAAATGATCATACAACACTCATATGCCACAATAAGGCTAATGAAACAAAAAAAACATACTTAACACCCCAAAAACACCAAAGCTTTAACCTCCATTAATGGAGGTGTTAAAAACTCCAACCAATTCCTCAAACCCAAAATTCATGCAATAAGCTTTATATTGAATACGTAAGAGACATCTAATACCATTTATTCTAACCTAAATACCATTTCCCAAAAACCTCAAACATGGCAACTCATATACAAATAATCATATACACACATTCAAATCCCATGAAAAGAACCTCAAAATAAAGAGGAGAAGAAGGAGAAAAACATATTTCATATCTTGAAGGATTAAAGGATGTAGGAAGATGAACGCTTGAGCTTGAACTAAAAAAATCTTAAAGCTTGCCTTTGTTGTTGTGAGATAGAGAGAGAGAGAGAGAGAGGGGGGGGGGGGGGGTTGAGAATAGGTATGAGAGGCACAGTGATCGACCAAGGACTAGGAGAAAAAAGAAGAAATTTTCTTATCCACACCAACTGATTTTAAATTAGGAATAAAACAAACGGGCTCGAAAACATACAAGGTCACAGTCATCGAATTCGGTTTGATGTCCCGATTCTAAAGGCGAAATCAGAATCGAAAAGTTCATCTCCGTAAATGGCAAAGAATGACCTGATTATATTAGGCCCCTACATTTTTAAAAGATGGCAAATTAGTCCAAAGTTCACTTTTGAATTTAGGGAAAAAGATTTCTTGCCATCCGAACTTTGTCTCTTTTTGCAAATTACCATCACAACAAATTTTTATTGTAAACCGCCATCCAATCTTTGTATTTGTAACATACCGTCATCTAAACTTTTCTTTTGGTGGTTTTGGTAAAAATACAACTAACATGTATGTTTTATAAACATGCCACGTGTCATGTTTTTTAGCCAAAACCACCCGAAAAAAAAAAGTTCTGATGTCCATATGTTACAAATACAAACATAAGATGATGGTTTGTAACGAAAGTTTGTTGAGATGGTAAATTGCAAAAAAGCGCAAAGTTCGGATGGCAAAATTTTTTTTTCATTGAATTTAATCCCAATACTTTAAATAAGTTGTAACTAAGGACATTTAAACACGTGAAGCATGTCATTTCACATTGTTCATGTAATTATCATATAATTCAATGAAAAACATGAATATTCATATAATTTGAGAATTAATCACACAATTACAAGCAATTAAAAAGCAATTAAATAAAATAAAGATATAATTAAATTATATAATTGTGTAATTAAACTCACTTGTGACATTATACATGTACGATCAGATGAGCGGAGCATTGCAATTAAAATGAAAAGAATATACGTAAGAAGAGCATGAAAGATGCATTCCCGGGGAAAATAAATTTTAAGTCTGCAAGTAAAGAGGTACAACTACACAAGAAAAATGAGCCCCGAAATTGCTTCACTTTTAGGGACAATGATATAGATCAAGTATAGATAATCTTAGAAAGTTAGAAGTTATTTAAATGGAAAATATTTGACAAAGGGAACATGTTAACCAAACGTGTTTCATCATAGATTTGTTGCATTTATGACATATATAAAACATGTTCTATGATTATGTATCATCCTGTATTTTATATTAAACTACATACATCTAAACATATTAAAAATGCATTAATTAATACGACTTGTCAAGAAGTTTTAACAACAAATATTAGAGTATGTAGCCAACTAAAAGAGAGTTGCACTTACTTATCACTGGTTGAAATACACTATCATTATGAGTCGATCTAATTGGGAGAGAGTAGATTGAGTACCTTGAAATCAGAGATCGTAGTGTCAGAACCAAAATATGGAATATGTTATGAGAAGTCGGGGACTTTATCAAGAAAAAAAAATAAATTGGAACGAACTAGAACCTAAGTGTCTATGTATTAAGATTAACTATTTAAAAGAAATGGATGGATACAAGATTTGCTTCCTGAATACTAAAAGTTAAAAACAAGTGGCAAATATCGACAAATATTTTCATAGCGCAAGTAAGAGCTACATTAGCCTTTATATGAGTTGAAATAGTTCGACAAATAAGGAAATATAAAGTGGTGATACGTAAATGTCAACTCGCATATACCAAAAAAGGAATACTTTATCAAATGTTGATTTGAGAGGATTAAGATAACTGGGGACAAAGAAAACGTCATAATGATGAATAAGAAAGGACAATGAATTCGAAAGAGATCAAATGCCAAAATTATGAAATGACAACCTGTGACACCCCGATGTCTCGACCGTATAGGTACGCGCACCACGCGTGTGAGTTTTGAGATTTAGGATTTATTTAATTCCTTTTCGTTATTTAATTGCGCGTTTTATTTTACTTTAATTTGTATACTTGTGATTTATGTGATTTAAATTTCTAACCTCGTGAATTTAATTCTTGAGTTGTGAATTTAATTTCCTGAGCATGATATATGTGTCTAATTATTTCTAATTGTGAGAATTACATGTCTAATTGATCTTAACTGCAACATTTTGAAACTCTTGGACTTAATTGTAATTTCCTGAGGACTTATTTGTAACTTTCATAAATTACATACCACATTGCATAACTTTAAATTCCTTGAGGATCAAGTTGCAATTTCCCTTTTCTTTCCCCTCTCCTTTCACGATGTAATGCATATACACACATACATACACATTTTGTTCATTTTTCTCATATAAACATAAGACACAAAACCCTTCTAATCTCTCTTCCTCTCGATCCAACAAGACAAGCAAGAGACCAAATAATTCCTCCATTTCATCAAGAAGACAAGCTCCACACTTCTTCCTCTCCATTTTCTTCTTCTTTTGCATCAAGGTGAGCCATGTGTATATATGTATATTTGATTAAATGTTAGGGCTTATGATTCTTAAGAATTCCATGACATATTATGAAACATTTGTAAGGATCTTGAGTTAGTTTTATGCATATATAACTTGAGTTCATGAGATTTGGATATGGTTGATCACTTGGCATTTTCAAGGGTTTTCATGGGAATTTTGATGAATCAAAGCTTGTTTTCTTGGAGTATATGTTGTCTACGTGGTATATTATGATTATATGCATATTATATGATGTTTTTGGAGGGTTGAGTTGAGTTGGTTTGGTGTGGGAATGGCTTGCAAGCCATTCCCGTAGTGCTGCCCTGTTTTCTGCTCTGTTTTTCGCTCAGGAGCATCCCAAATAGCCGTTTGGGGTCCTAGTGGATTCTGGAAATGGCCGTTTGGAAAGCTAGTGACCTTTTCTTCAGCGAGGCTCAAAATGGCCGTTACGGTCTCCAATTCATTCTAGAAACGGCTGTTCCGAGCAGTCCTGCCTGGACCCCGAGGGTCCAAACGGCCGTTTAGTTCCTGACTGTCTCGTTTTCGTGTTTTGCTCGGTTCTTGTGCTTTCTTTGTGCTTTCTTTTCCGTACCCTTTTCTCGGCTCTTTTAAGTGATTTAAGTTACTTGCATGCTAAATTCTCACGTATACATGAGTGTATATTTGAACTTGAATTTTCGAATTATACCTTATGTTCGTTTATTCAATACGTGAAGCATTAATTGTGCATATAAACAAATCCTTGATATAATATGATCTCATAATCATGCCATATGCATCCTTATCATTGCCGTATATTATACTTGGTTCATATTGAGTTGAGTCTCACTTGTGTCCTGTTTCTCTTGTCCAGAGGATTCTCAGGAGGACGTCGAGTCGGTTTTGTAGGGTTCGGGGAGTTCTTTCCTTTCTTTTTGCTTTCGGTATAGGTGAGGAATTGATAGGTTATGTATTATGAACCCTATAACCCTATTATGTGAAGTTTTGGCCAAAAATCTACTTTATACTTATTTAGTCTGATTTCAAAATAAAACCAAGACCTGTTCCTGTCCTGACACTTCCTAGGGCCCAGGGGATTGTGTATTGAGAGAACTGGGAAAACATGGGCTGACGGCCATCTCTTGCATAAGTCCCAACCAAACTCGGACTACCCGGACATTCACCAAGAGTTTTGGTGAATTGAAGGGGCTCCCGATCAGTGGGATTCATGTACCCATTAATCATCCTGTCCTGGGTGGTAAGGGCTAGCTACCTGAACCACCAACCCAGAGGAAAAAGAAGTATTTGTGCACCTGAAATGGATCCTGTATTAAGTGAAACTTAACTCTTGCATGATCACTTAATAATTATCCTGTACACTAAAGGAGTAAGGTTGGAGAATGCTCACTCGCCGAGCCACTGATCGATTATCCCGATTTAAACTTGATAGTTATAATTCCATACAATGATATCCTGTGCTTTACCTATTCTTTGAAAACCTTGTATGAAATTATGACTTGCATGAACTTTACTGTTTTCTATATATTATTTATGCCTTTTCACTCAGTCTTGTAGAGACTGACCCCTCCCTTCTTTGTCCCTCAGGTTCTTCTTGGCGTGGCTAGGCGGGAAATTGCATTTAGTCAAGTGTACTTCCGTGTCTAGCTAGGTTCACACTTCATGGCTTGTACCACACACATATATTTATACTTTTGTTCTGTATATAAGAGACCGAGTGGGCCGAATGTGCTTGCCTTGGAATTTACTTGTATATATATACTTTGGTGAATGTATATTATGATATGATCCTGTTTTCGCGACTCTTGTTGAGATTACTGTTTATTCCTGTTGTACGTTTGAATTGTCAGTACAGGGTTAGTCCCGCCTAGCCAGGGTTCGTGTCGTGTCTTCGTTCGCTATGATTGGACTTGTATGCGGACTATACTTGTATATGAGTTCGATCCTAGTACGGGGGATGTGGTGACCCACTCTCGGGTGTCACATCCTAAAGTGCTATCAGAGCTCCAGGTTGCAAAACCGGAGTTCTAGTGTCGAGTCTGTCTAGATCGTACGGCTTAGGAACAAATTCTCAACGTGCTCTTGCATTTACTTGCTTATTTTCTGATTATGTGGATTATTAAGTGTTGCATTGTTTGCTTTCATGGGCATAGATTGATCAAACATGCATTTTCAGTGTTTGATTTTTAGAATGCCTCCCCGAAGAGATCGTGACCGTTCTCCAGGTTGCCGTCGTCGCCGTGACCGCTCTCCTACACCACAAGGGAGAAATCCTCAAGCTACTCCCGAGAATTTTATGGAAGCGGTGATGAGTTATGTTGAAAGAAGACTTCGGGAGAATCCACCACCACCTTCGGCTCTAGTTCCAGTTCCTGTTCAAGAAGGGGGCTTATCCCAAGCCCAAAGGGATTTCCGTTCTTACCACCCACCACAGTTTCATGTTGGTAATGATATATTGGCTGAAAAATGGCTTGCAGAGATACAGGATATTTTGAGGGTGTGTCGGTGTAGCCCTCAAGAAATGGTTGACCTCGCTATATTCCAACTCCAAGGAGAGGCCCGGAATTGGTGGAATACAGTGAGCATTACAATTCAAACTAATGGTAATGGACTAACTTGGGAAATTTTTATAAGGGAATTCAAGAACAATTATATTCTACCATCGGCAAGGACAAGAAGACTTAGGGAATTTCTGGATCTAAAATAAGCAGGGAGGACTGTCAATGAGTATATTCTGGAATTTAACATGTTGGCTCCTTATGCTTCTCATATTTCTGGGGATGATGAACTTAAGGCTTTACAATTCATGGATGGTCTCCGATATGAGATTAAGGATGTTATTGGTGTTATTGGTGTCTCTAATGTGAGAACTTGGGCCAAGGCCACTAATAAAACTTTAAAGGCCGAGACCAAGATTATAAAAAGTAAATCGAGGACCTTTCACACCGGTTCAGGCTCGGGAGCGGGAAAGAGGCCCGTATTTCAAGAAATCCAAGCTCCCAAGGGTAATGACAAGAAGCAAAAGATCGTGGGGAAAGCTCCAACACTACCGGCATTACTGGCTCCACCACCACAATAAGAAAGACTCGGTTGCGGACATCATTCTCACACTTATCATAATTATCGACACCGGTTGGGTATATGTTTGATATGTGGTAAAGCAGACCACAAGATTGATGCTTGCCCGGAGTCGCCACCGGCAGCACAACAAGGAGGCCAAAGACCGTTGGTTAGAGCCCGTGCTTACGCTATCGGAGGCGAAGAACAAGATGCCGACATTGATCCCAATGCAGTGATGGAAGGTACCATATACATTCATGGCATACACATTCATGCATTATTTGACCCGGGTGCCACCCATTCTTTTCTTTCTCGTGGTGTTGTTCCTTTTTTGCCTCTACTTGTTGCTTATACCTCTCCGTGCTTTGTGATTAGTTCTTGTGACGACCTGTGTTCTCTTCTTCCAGGTACACGAGCCACACGGATGATTTTCCGAGAGTTAGGATTATTTAATTATTTCATTCACACTTTATTATGCAAATTGTAAGATTAATGATTCAATTAATTATAATTGGAATTAATTGTATTAATATAACATAAGTGTTAAGTGTAACATGCATATATAATATACCTAACTTTATACTCTATAACTTATATATATATATATATATATATATATATATATATCATCCACTTGACTTCTACATTTCATATTTACATATACACCCTCATGCACTCATCTCTAACTTGTAAATAAAATATGCAAGAGGACTTAAGTGCAAATAACTATAATTATACAAGACTTTTGCATCATATACATTACATACACATTACATTCATGTATTTTTATCATTTCATACTCATACACAAGAACACACATCTCTACACACACCCTTGGTTCGATTTCAAGAAGAGAAGAGGAGGATTAGTCGTAACTTCACCTGGAGCACGTTGCATCATCATTATCTCATTATACATCTTCCCCTTTCTCCATTTCTTGATCTAGGCGTGTATTTTATGTATTTCAATATATGTATATGTGTGTGAATATTGTGTATGTTGGAATTTTATGAATTAGAGTTTGATATCTTGCTCCCAATTGTGTATATGCATGAATATATGTTCATTTGTGGAATTTTGCTTGAATTCTTGGTTGGTTGGTTGGAAATGGATATATGTAATAAATGAGGGTTTAAATGTTGAATACATGTTGATCTAGATATGTTTTGATGGTCCTTTTGATGACTAATTGAAGTATTATGTGTGTATACATGCTATAAGTCTTGGGTTATATTTGGGAGTGTTTATATGGAGGGGGTGGCGCTGTTGGGCTGTCCCGGCCGTGATCCTTTTCAGATCAAAAACAATCCCGGCCGGGATAGCTATGTAGGGACGCTGCTGATTGGGGTGTCCCGGTCGTGACCCCTTTTCAACTGAAATCAGTCTCGGCCGGCCTCTGGAGGCATGCATTGTGTGTTTTTCATACTTTTCGTTATTTAGCTCGTTTACTTGGTCCTTTGACATTAATTGTGCACATGAACATTCATAATAATTATTATCATTATCATTTCATATCATATAATCTTACGATTATGCTGTTCGTCGAATGCTTGGTTCATGGGGCTGAGTCTTACGTTAGTTATTTCTTTTCTTGTACAGAGTTCGGTCCAGAGTTCGAGGAGCAGGCTCCTTAGTTCGCTTTCCTTTCTTCTTGTCAAGGTGAGGTTTTCTTTATGTATTTAAAGCCCGTAATATCCAATGTGAATGATTTCGGCAAAAACCTTACTATATATCTATAATCTTTAAAATGTAAATGTTTTCATAAAGAAGGCTTTTCAAAATGAAATGATTTCATGACAACCGTTTTGGCGAGAAAATGTACACACATGAATTGGGCCCGGGGAAACGTGGGCTTGGACTTCGGTACGGCATTGGGCCATCGGGCAACCCTGTAACAAGTAGTACCATTTGAGAATTTCCCACGCGAACGAGGATACCGTGAGGCGGGTTATTCTTGAGCCGATGGTTCTCAAACTATCGAAGGAGCGGGTAGTAGTAATGAGCCCCCATCTCAACATTTTCATAAGATGGCTCGAGCCTTGCAAACCCGACCATCGAAGCATGGGGAAAAGAATGGACATGATTGACATGAAAATGATTATAATGAATTGAATGATCACTTATCACATGAAATGAAATGTTTACACAATGGGAGTATGCTTGGAGATTTACCCTCTCGCTGGGTCACGACTGCCAAATGCTTAATTCTAATTAAAATGATATCTATAATTCTGATTATTTGCTCATTTCCTAACTTATCCACTTGGATGATTCTCAAAATTATACTATGAGTTATAGGTTGCATGCTACGTGTTGTATATATATAAACCCCTCACTTAGTCTTCACAGACTAACCCCTCCTTACTTTCAGCTTTTGCAGGTCTCGCCAGGCGGGGAAATAGAGTCTGTCTAGTCTTTATTTTGTAGCCTAGCTTGAGCATATTTTGATGTTGCATATGGATACTTCTACTATTTTGGGATAGTATATTATGACCTACTTTGGGTTCGATACTTGTAGGCCGTGGTGGCCATATTTGTATATCTTGCTCGATACTTGAAATTATTGCTAATGCTTCCGCTTTAATCTTTTGCATTGTCCCTTAATTGTTCATTGGTTTAAGGGTTAGCCCCGTTTAGCTACGGTTCTTTTATTTGTCATCCGTTCGCCACTTGTTAAGATCATATATGGGTTCCTATTTCATATGTGGATTGGACTTTTGGTGCGGGGGATGTAGTGCTTATCGACTCGGGTGCTACATCTTATGGTGGTATCAGAGCCCGGTTGCAAAACCGGGCTCTTGAGTCGTGTCTTGTCAGTCTAGGTCATACTGCTTAGGAATTAATTGTCATTTTGCGAGTTTTGCATCATTACTTATTATGTGATGCATTTGCTTGCACTTCATGGATAATCTCTAATTCCGGCACGCATTTTCAATGTTTTCTTCATATAGATGGCTCGTGGTCGACCTCGTCAAGATTGCCAATATAGGAGAACCCCCTCTCCTCATAGGTATCGACAACAACCACCTCAACAAACGCAAATGAAAATGGAAAATTTTATGGAAGCAGTTTACAACTATGTTGAGCATAGGAGAGCACAGGCACCACCACCACAACAACAACAACCAGTTAATCCTCAACCACCACCACCTGTACCAATGGTCCGAGATCCTCATGGATTATTCTTGAGTTACACCCCACCGAGGTTCTCGGGGACTACCGACGACGCCGTGGCAGAAGGATGGTTGACACATATTGAGAGAATTTATAGTGTCCGCCAATTCACAATCCAAGAGAAGGCCCAATTTGCTATTTTCCAACTCGATGGAGGGAGAGGACACAAGAGAAGCTTGAGGTGGATGGAGAAGAGGTTACATAGGAGGTTTTCAAAAGGGAATTCCGGGAGACTTTTGTGCCCGAAGTAGTTCGGGAGAGAAAAGAGCAAGAGTTCATGGACTTAAAACAAGGCACTAAGACCGTGACTCAATACTTGGCTGCTTTTAATCGCCTTGGGAAGTATGCTCTTCACATTACCCGGGATGAGAAGAGGAAAGCAAGGAAGTTTATTGCCGGTATGAGGGAGAATTTAAGGCATGGACATGCCGGACATAATTTTGAGTCCTTTTCCGATACGGTTGTTGAGTGTAGAAATTGCATGATTTTGAGCGTAATTAGATTATATTTTTGTGCCGTTTGATGCGTTTATGTGTTTATTTTGCTCCATTTAGGTGATTTTAGAGTTGGAGTTTCGAAATGGCGAAGCGAAGCAATTTCATGCATTTTTGGAGGAGATGATTTCTGGTGCAGGAAGGGTAACGCCCGTTACCCTTCGGTTGAAGAAAAGTGGTAATGCCCCGTTACCACTAATAAAAGCACAGACACGATTTAGCCTTGTAACGGACGTTAACAAGAAATGCACATGGATAGGTAACGCCCGTTACCTCTGTCGGTGAGAGATTTTAGGGTTGATATTTAGGTGCGGTTAGAAGTCTTATTTGGAGAGTTCTTCGGAGAAGTTCAGACCTAGTTGGGAGACAGGAGCTGCTGGGTGTTTTCATGAGTTTTTCAGAGAATTTAGACGAATCAATCGAAACTACTTTTGCTTTTCCGGTTTTATTGTTTCTTTATTATTTAAACTAATTCCTCCAAATTTTAGTTTCATATGTTAGATTTAATTTTCCAGAATTTTTAGAATGTTTATGAGTTTGATTTTTAGACTTTATTTAGATTTGATGAACATGAGTTATTTTAATGCAATTTCCTTTAGTTTTATGAGCTTTGCTTCAATTATGAGCAATGTTTTCAAAACCGGACCGGAGGGTGAACAGGCAGGCTTACTGGTTACCGGTTCAACCGGTTCGATCGGTTCAACCACCGGTCCAACCGGTATGACGTAATAAATAAATAAATATTATTTTATTAATTAAAATATAGGTATATATCATAAATATATAAAATAAATTTACAATTTTTTAATATTTAAAATACAAAATAATATTTTTTTCATAATATCTAATAAAATATATTACAAGACACAAAATAATATTCTTTCGGACCATACCAATATTTATTTTTATATAAAATCTATAATATTTCAAAATAAGTAATTAAAAAAAAAAAAAGAAAATAACTTGAGCCCATAGAAACCTACCCCCAAAAAGCCCAAGGCCCAAAAAGAAATATACAAAAAGCTTTGGAAAGTGGAAACCCTATGAAATCTGCCGTTCAGTTTTCCTTTTCTTCCATGACGCCGCATACTGTTCTTTCCTTTTTCCATCGTTTTCTTCCGATAATTATCTCTTAACTTTTTTTTTTTTTTTTTAATGTTTCTTCCTCCTATCATCTTCTTCTAATAATTAGTTCTTTTCTTTTTAGAAATAATTAATTTTAATTTCTCGTACAAAAATTTGTTTCATATTTTAGTTGTAAAAATCATCATGGTCTCTCTCAATCTCTACCTCTAAATACCTGCTGGAAGAACCTGAAATGGAAGAACAGCCGCCAGAAATGGAAGAACAAAACTGGTAAGGGAAGGGGAAAAAAAAAATAAAAAAAAATTGAAGGCTTCAATCCAAAAACCGGCGGTCCTGTCCGGTTTTCAATGCCAAAATCGGCGGTTAACCGGCTGGTTTTTCCGGTTCCATGCCGATCCGAACCTCGCCGGTTTAGGATACCCTACCGGACCGGACAGGCCTCCGGTCACCGGTTGAACCGGTCCGACCGGCGGTCCGGTCCAGTTTTGAAAACACTGATTATGAGTAGCTAATTCTCTAGGGCTAGGGGAGTGATGATGAATGCATGATAGATGTTTGATATAATGCTTGAATGACTTGTGTAATTCTTAGTTTTGAAAGCAGACTTAACTTGAATTGCAACAGTCTGGCCAACCTTAGCATGTTTCAGAATTGCCTATAGATTGAAAGATTGATGGTGATTTGGATTGTTTTCATAACTTGTAAGTTGTAGAATACAAAGAGATTTGGTTCTAGGTTATACAACAATAATTTTATTCCATGCCGAACCGCTAGAATATTGAATTGCACTAGTCTTGTTCCTATGGTTTAATTAACTATTGGTGATTGCGAGAGCAACATGGAACACTAATTAAGCACTTGGTTACACCTTGAGAGAGGGTAATACAAATATAAGTGACTAGGTTGTAGAATTACACTTGTCAGACGAGTATCGTATCAGCTCTTGATTATATGATTCACTACTTTTCCCATGCCTGTCTAGTTTACTGAAGTTAATTCGTGTGTTTAAGCTATTAGTTGTGTTTATTTCCAGTTAATTGTTAATTTCTGCTTTAGTAGATTATTAGATAACAACAACAGTTACTTTTCGTTCGGTCTTTAGATTAGAGAGAAGTATAGAGTAGTGATTGATTTCCCTTCCCTGTGGGTTCGATCCTATTGTGCTACGCGTATGTTAGTGTACACTTGCACGATTGGTTTTAACTTGAGTAAAACAACACAACAACGGTTCAAAGGGCTTTGGTGCAAGAGGAAGAATTTAGCAAAAAAGATCCGGTTCCAAGGGCTCAGAGTGGGCAAGGTTCGGGATCGGGATCTAACAGGCCTATGGTTCAAGCTCCGCAACAAGTCAAGGCCCCATGGAAGAAGCCTCGACCAACTATGCCGATCCCTCCAGCACCTGCACAACGACCTACGGCCCCTAACACTAAGCCGTGTACACATTATGGTTGGAATAACCACACTTGGGAGGATTGTAGATGCCGCTTGGGAGCATGCCTTATTTGTGGATCCCTAGAGCATATGATGGATACTTGCATGAAGAACACCGGGGCCAGGACTGAACGCAGGACAGAGGTCGCTTATAAGGGCTCGGGCTTATGCTATTGATGGGGAGGAGCAGAATGCTAAAGTGGATCCCGCCGCTGTGGTGGAAGGTACTATATACATACATGACACGAGCATACATGCATTATTGTATCCCGGTTCTACACATTCTTTTCTTTCTCGTGTTTGGTTGCTACTTTATGCTTGCCTGCTGCTTGTACTTCCGTGTATTATGTGGTTAGTTCTCCCTTGAGTGGGAACTTAGAGACAAATCGAGTGTTTAAGGAGGTACCGGTGAGTATAGAGGGTCGTGACTACTTGACAGATTTTGTGGTGATGCCAATGAATCGGTATGGTGCTATTCTGGGTATGGATTGGCTTTTCAAGCACTGTTCTTGTAGCACCCCGAGCATAAGGCGCCACATCCCCCGCACTAGAACCTGACACGTGTAACGAAATGGAGGATCCGTACACGCACTAAGCACTAGCGAACGGGTGACAAACAAAAGACTCTCCTAGGCTAGGCGGTCTAAACCCTCATATAGAGCGCGCAAAATATAAACATACCAAAAGCGGAAACATTAAACGAACTAAACAAAGCATAACATTAAGGTTACCAACCACTTGAAACGGATTATATACAAACTTGTCATAACGGGACTAAAAATAAAAAATACAAATTCAACTCTCAAATTACAAGCTTTAAAAGTGCGAATGCAAAATGAACTACATACGAAAATGCAGACTCAACTAGATTGACAAGACTCCAAAAGACAGCAAACCGCCTAGCTCGAACCACCCAAGGGGTACCTGCAAACTTAAAAACATAAAGAGGGAGGGGTCAGTCACACTGACTGAGTGAGGGGCTACACACACACGCGTATATACGTATAAGGAGCACAACACATATCATAGAGGGGAGTTCGTGAACCGGGGCGTGGTTTTTGCATTCTAATCATTTTCACACGTGATAATAGATATAGGGAGTAAAAGAGTTAGGCTGAAGGCTAAAACAACCATATTTTATTAATTAGAAATCCACTCCCATTTCACGAACCATTTCTTAACACACTATCATAACTAAATATAATGGAAATGAAACATAACACACACACACACACACACACCATCCGTCGACCTAAAATAAGCCGTCCCGGATTTAACGCAACACATACATAACATAACATAACCTCCGTCGACCTAAAATAAGCCGTCCCGGAGCATACATAGTGTCGGAGACTTACCAGAATCCGACCATAACGAGGTCAACGACCAAGTGCATATCATAGGTATATCATAAGGCATAACATAAAGCGTAAGCATAGCATAGGCATAAACATAATCACACTCCTAGCATAATCATATACATAACATAACGGATTCTTAACATACCCATATCCTAGCATAACCCTATTCTAACATAACAATACTCTAGCATAATCATAACTTATACTTTAACATATTCGTATCCTTAACATAATCATAGCATACCTAGCATAACTTACATATTCTAGTACCTAGCATATCATAATCCATAGCATAAACATAATCATACTTATACATAAGGCTTATAATCACATGCATACATATCAGTCACATATCTTTAGGGTATAACTATAACCTAACCTCACCTTACACCGAGGAAACCGGGTAAACGGGGACAAAACCAACGCCTATGGAGCAATCTCGTCACCAACGGGATACTCCTCTGAATAAGACAAACATTAAAGACAACCTTAGACTCAAAATGAACCATATAAACGCTCGGCAAATGCATATGGATGCAAATGATGCAATGCAAGTCACAAACGTTCAAACTAAGACACATCAAATTAATTACCACTTTATCATATCAATAACACCTAAATCAAACTCATAACGCATCACATATATCATATCAAGAGCATATACGAATTTAGGACACATAAAGGAAGCAAGAGACATAAAGGAAACAACAAAGGATAACATAGAGGGCATAAAAGTTCATATCTTGCATATATGCATCAAAATTCCATAAACGACACGTAAAAATAAATACATAGCATGTCAAATATTCACATAATATGTCACTTATTTCATAACACATGCATATTCAAGTTTAAGTCACATAAACAAGACAAGAGATGCAAAGAAGTATTACATGTAGCACTTAAACACATATCAATTCAAATCATGTTTACACTAATCAAACAAAGTCATAAAATTAGAATAAATAAGTAAACATATCATATAATCACATATTAACATGTAGGGATCATAATTAGGATGGGAGAATACCAATACAATCGAAAACGAAACGAGAAACGAGCATACAAAAAAAGTCACAAAAGCTGTCACAAAATCAAACACATACGCAGCAAAAGGAAGGGGGGTGGGGTGGTAATGGGGGTCCCCGTTAAGGGGTACAACAGCAACACCTGAGGGAGTAACGGGCGTTACTCCCTCCTTCACCAAAACCATTAACGGGCGTTAACCAGTTTCTTCTCCAAACCGAACAACCCTATTCTTCTTTTTCATGGACGAACAGCAGCAGCAACTCTTCCCCAGGTCTCAAGGCAGCAGCAAACAAGGTAGAGAAGCAACAAAATCCACAGCAACAAAGCACACAACCGCACGGTAACAAGAAGGAAGGAAAAAAAAGAGCTCAAACATGCTTCAAATCTCACATACCATTCATGCTTTCAAGCTTCCATGGAGTTCAACAATGGTGGATTAAATTTCACACAAAAGCCACGAAAATCATGTATGAAAATGAAGCACATAAGTCATATAGATCACATATCACTCATCAAATCAAGAATTAGAGCAAGGATAACATGGATTCATCAAGAAAGTTCATATAACCTAACTATTCACATATATCTTCATAGCATGCTTCATACTCCATGAAATTTAGCAAACCAAGAATTAAAATGACCACAAGAAGATGAAGATTAAGATTAAGATTATGGACTTACCTTTCAATTTGGAGAAGAATTGGAGGAGTATTGATCATAAAGCTTGGAAAGTGAATAGTGTAGAATTTCCTCTCTCTCTCTCGGATGAACTGCTGGTTTTCCTCTTCTTTCTTGATCTGGGACCAAAATGAGGAGCAAAAGGGTGGATAGAGGGTTAAACCATGGTCACATAGGTTCAAACTTGGGTTAATTTGGTCAAAGAATGAGGGAGCTTCATCGAAAACTGTGAAAGGTTGCAATTCTGAGCGAGCAGCAGGTTTCAGGCAAAATTCGGAGTATCAAACGGGCTTAGAAAAATATGAATCTAGGTTCCTTAGTTTCCTTTCTTCGTTACGAGTCTGGTGCCACTTCCGAAATTCAAATCCGAATTCCTGAGATCAAGATATGCCTTCCGGAACCCAAGGCGCGTTAAAACGAGTTAGGCCCTCGAGTCCTTAACAAATAAAACGGCATCAAAGCCATATCAAACGAACTCTAAGATAAGAAACGAGCATATAAACAAGTTTATAAATCACATAATTCATGTATAGCAAGTTGTTACAAAAATCGGAATTAAAACGAAGTTAAACGAATTAAAAACGAGTTGGAAAGGTTTAAAACGTTTAAAATCTCAAACGTAAAGCATATAGCAATTATTCAAATATTCAATTAAATCATATAATCGCATGTTTAATTAATTAAATGCGTACTTAGGAAACTCGTGACGTCGTACCTGGAACGCCGAAAAGTCGAGATGTTACAGTGCTAAGGTTGATTGTCGAGCTAAGAGAGTCCAGTTGGGTTCAGAGGTGTTTGTGGGTTCGAGTTCGAAGACTTCATCTTTATTGTCTTTCACCGAGGCTTACAGAATGGTTCGTGAAGGTGCTACAAGTTTGTTGCCTTTCTTCTTAACAAGCCGAAAGATCAGCCTAAACTTGAGGAGACAGATGTGGTGAAGAATTTTTTCGAAGTTTTACCGGAGAGTCTTGGTTTTTACCTCCAGAAAGGGAAATCGAGTTTGTGATTGATTTATACTAGGACGCCGAGCCTTTCTCTAAAACTCCTTATCGGATGGCTCCAGCTGAGTTGAAAGAGTTGAAGAAGCAACTCGAAGAGTTATTGTCTAGTGGGTACATTTGTCCGAGTTCTTCTCCTTGGCGTGCACCGGTCCTATTTGTGAAGAAGAAAGAGGGGACTTTGAGAATGTGCATTGATTATAGGGAGCTAAACCGGATGACGATCAAGAATAAGTATTCCCTCCCACATATCGAGGAGTTATTCGACATACTTCAGGGATCAAAGGTCTATTCTAAGCTTAATCTACGTCAGGGATATTATCAGCTGCGAATCCGAGAAGAGGATATTCCGAAGTCGGGATTTAATACTGGATACGGGCATTATGAGTTTGTTGTGATGCCGTTCGGATTGACCAATGCCCCCGTAGCCTTTATGGATATGATGCACTGGATCTTTTGGCCTTTTCTTGACAAGTTCGTGGTAATCTTTATTGATGACATCCTTGTGTTTTCGAGGTCTGCTGAAGAGCACACGAGACACCTTAAACTCGTGTTGCAAACTCTGAAGGAACATCAACTGTTTGCCAAGTTCAGTAAGTGCGAATTTTGGATTGATAAGGTTTCTTTCTTGGGCCATGTTATTTCTGAGAAGGGTGTTGAAGTTGACCCTGTAAATATCGAGACCGTGATGAAGTGGGAATCACCGAAGAATGCCTCGGAAGTTTGAAGTTTCTTAGGTCTAGCGGGATATTGTAGAAGATTTGTAAAGGATTTCTTAAAGATTACTGCTACATTGACCCGATTGACTAAGAAAGAGGTGAAGTTCGAGTGGGATGCAGCATATAAGAGAAGCTTCAATCTCTTAAATGAGAAACTGACTACCGTCCCGGTCTTAACACTACCCGAAGGCTCCGAGAACTATACCGTTTTTACAGACGCATCTAAGGAAGGATTGGGCTGTGTTCTGATGCAAAACGGGAAAGTGGTTGTTTATGTGATGGGTGCCGAATCCACCAAATAATATTCCTAAACTACCAAACACAATAAATTGTATATAGTGGTGAAGGGTCGATCCCACAGAGATTGGATGGTTTCGTTAATCTCCAATAGCCAAGCAAACAAGCAACAAAAGTAGAGGGGGAAGGTTAACGTAATTAACTAAAGTGCTGGAAATTAAATAACAAACTGAAATTAAATAAACTAATAACAAAGCATAAACTTAAAGTAGGTAGGAAATAAGACTCTACTCAAGTTATTCTTTCGATTCATGTTTGTAATCTGATCATTGATGCACAAATAAGCTTAAAATCTATTGATAAGCCGGCCATAGTGTCAACAAGCTCTGACAACCTCGTCCTTTCTAACTTATTCGGTGATTAAGATACGATCTTTAACCAACTCCCTAACCTATAAACAACCTCGTAGATACGATCTCAAGATTTAATTTAATGGCAGCTTTAAAGCACGAAAAGGACACCGACCCTAGCCAACAAACTCAAGAAGCTTGGAAAGTTTAAGCTATTACACATGCATCTCACCACTATCAAGCAAACATAGAGGTAAGCCATCTATGATGTTTAACTCTTAGGCACATCTAACATGACAATTACGGATCAATTTATATATGCAGTCAAGAAGGACAAGTTCTAAGACAATATTTGATCAGATTTGATAACTAGAAATTTTCATTTGTATACCTACCCCCGCCGTCATTTGTAACTAGAAGTTTTCATTTGTATACCTACCCCGCCATCTAGATTTGATATCATTATCTTATGTTTTTGATCCTATACAGCTCCTAAAGTGATTTTAGCCTCTTAAATATGTCAATGAGCTATGAAAGACTTACTGTTTATTTTGTGTATTACATGCACATGACAAGCTTTTTTGACTGTTGTGCTTACAGCTTACACCAGTTTGTAGATTATCCTGTTATGGCTTTCAACCTTGTTCTATACTCTGTATTGTTTGGATCTTAGTTAATTGTGCCCTCAATAAGTAATGGCATGACCTTACATGTACTTCTGACCATCTTCCTTATGTGTATTAGTTGTTGAAGCTAAAGATGGAATGATCTCGGTTGCTTCTGCATTTGCTGGTCATCAAGAAGGTAATCTCTATTATCATTTGAATTTCCTTTGACTGTGACCATTTTTGATCTTTTTCAGTCCCCAACAACCACTTAGGTGGTTAAATTCCTCACTCATAATCACTCGCTTTGAGTGAACAGCGGAGTGCATCAAACTTATGGCTTTTACAACCTTATTCGTAAGCCCTCAATCAACATTTAACACCATTTAATTTCCAAATTTAGACAGTAAAAAATAGCATCCTTTTTCACACATGAAGGTCCAATTTATTGCATGCAATTTTAGTTATCATCCATTAATCCAAATTCAAGAACATTCTCTAGCTAAGTCAAAAACTACAAGTTTGTTCAATTCCAAGAATCAGACATGGAAATTCATGTTATTTCAACTATTTTTCATGTTCAAAAATTCTCAAATCTAAACATGTTGTACATGGTCAGATTCAAACCTCAAAAACAACACAAAAACACACCAAAAGAAACTAAGGACCTGAGCAAAAAGAGCTAAAAAGACTAACAACTAGGCTATCAAATTAGGCAGAAATAAAATAAGACCAATCAAACAAACATGCAAAACAGTCATTCTTACATGCTTTTCATCCTCTACTAATCCAGCCAAAATATTCATAAACTACCAGAATAACTCCCCCACGCTTATTCCACATTATCCTCAATGTAAAAGTAAAGAAAAGGTAAGGGCATGAGGACTTCCCTGAATGCATTTATTGAAACTGTGAGGGATTCATGAGGCTTAAAGGATGATCATCCTTTGCGGTCTGGGTCCTGGGAGCCCTGTTTCTGCCAAAATCCGAAAATAACACAAAAAGAGGTCCTTAGTCTAGAAAGCATAGAGAAATAAGAACTAAATAATAGTAAATAAAAAGGAATTGGGTTGCCTCCCAAAAAGCGCCCTTGTTTAACGTCCTAGGCTAGACAATGTGTTGCATGACATGTCTTCAATTAAAATCCTTCACGTCTTTCATGGGAAAACCTGCATAAAATCCCTTTAAATAATGTATGTTTAATATTAACAGGTCTTCATCATCTGAATAGTCAAAATCCCCTACATTGTAAAGCAACATATGAGTATATAGAGAAGCTCTCTTCCATTTAGAACTCAACTTATTAGGAAATAGAGTAAACAAGGATCGAAAAAACAACCACTTAGCTTCAAGAAAGCAGAATTTCCTAAAAAGCGAATGAGAGTGAGAGCTAAAAATATCTTAATCATCATATTCCAACTCAAAAGATGCACCACATGGAAGGGGACTAATGAAATCCATATCATTTAAACAAAACAACTCACTAGGATATTTTATAGAATCAAGCATAGTGAATTTAACAACATTTCTATTAAATTCCATTGTGAGTGTGTAAGCAGACTCATTGATTTTTGTCTTAGATATATCAAGAAAGGGTCGTCCTAGCAAAACATCAAATGAGTTATCAACTACAAAGAAGTCTACGGGAAAGATCATACCATCAATCTGAATCAAAATATTTTCCAATATGCCCTTAGGATAAACAATTGTTCCGTCAAAGAGCTGAATGATCATGCCTGTTTTTCTCATGGAATTAATATGCAAATGTGAGTAAATAAACAAAGGCATCAAATTAATAGAGGAACTACCATCACATAAAGCTCTATCAATTCCAATAGTTCCTATTTTACATGGAAGAGCAAATAAATCTTTAACATTACTCACTTGAGGTATCTTTCCTTGAAGGATATTAGAGAAATTCTTTCCTATACTTACCTTCCCATAACAAGGCATACTTTCCTTAGTTGCACACAATTCTTCAAGAGAATTCATATATTGAGTCATAGATTAAATTACATCAAGTAATGGAACATTTACCTCAACATTGTAAAGTGCCTTTAGGAACTTTGATTTATCATTGTGGAACTCTGATTCATCTTTTTGAAACTCAACATATCTCTGTCCAGTTGGGTTTAGGCTGATCAATTGTTGAGATTGTACAGAAGGTCTGGATTCCTCGTATGACCTTAAGATATGGGCATTCCTTATGCTCATATCTATTGTACATTTCTGCTCTGTTTCAATTCCAGCCATTTGTTCTGCTATATTATGCTCTGTTTCAGCCCCTGTTTTCTGAAGTGAGTGTTCTCCTTGTTCAAACTTCAATTTACTCTTCAATTCCGCTACAGAAGAAGTTATTTAGCTCAACTCATTCCTCAAGCTTTGAACACACATTTGGAATTCTTGCATATTCGATCTTGTCTCCTGTTGAAATTGTTGTGTATTAATCATAAATGCTTTAAACATATCCTCAAGAGATGTACTTGAATTGGAAGATGATGGATATTGTTGTGGTGTCTGAAATGCACTTGTTGTGTGATTAAAATGATAATCATTCCACCCATAACCGCAAGAGTTCGAGCTCATGTCAAATTCATTCTTCGTTAGTGTGGGCTGAAGTTCCTCATCAAGTAATGGACACTTATCAGTTTAGTGAAGTCCCGTACAAACTCCACATTGCTCGGTTATGGGCTGCAAATGAGAAAAGGGATCACCAAAGAGCAAAGGACATCCATTGTTTGGATGGCCTCCAATACAAATTCCACAAACATCACTTTGAGAGCTTGTAGCCATTGATGGAAACATTTTAATTCCCTAAACTGACTTCTTTGCACAAAAAAACAAACACTAAGCTATCAAAAAAGAAACAAAACCAATTAGAACCAATCCCCGACAACGGCGCCAGAAATTTGATGGGTGCCGAATCCACCAAATAATATTCCTAAACTCCCAAACACAATAAATTGTGTACAGTGGTGAAGGGTCGATCCCACAGAGATTGGATGGTTTCGTTAATCTCCAATAGCCAAGCAAACAAGCAACAAAAGTAGAGGGGGAAGGTTAACGTAATTAACTAAAGTGCTGGAAATTAAATAACAAACTGAAATTGAATAAACTAACAACAAAGCATAAACTTAAAGTAGGTAGGAAATAAGACTCTAGTCAAGTTATTCTTTCGATTCATATTTGTAATCTGATCATCGATGCACAAATAAGCTTAAAATCTATTGATAGGCCGGCTATAGTGTCAACAACCTCTGACAACCTCGTCCTTTCTAACTTATTCGGTGATTAAGATACGATCTTTAACCAACTCCCTAACCAATAAGCAACCTCGTAGATATGATCTCAAGATTTAATTTAATGGCAGCTTTAAAGCACGAAAAGGACACCGACCCTAGCCAACAAACTGAAGAAGCTTGGAATGTTTAAGTTATTACGCATGCATCTCACTGTTAGGAATAGTGCCCTAGAAAGCCGATTAGTTATAATCCGTTTTGGGACTTTCCTAGTATCACAGACAATCTTTGAATAATATACGATTGATTAATATCATAGGCAAACACTTCTTTATATGCTCTTGTTTGGTATGCGTTTACTTTAGCTGTGCATGTATGAGAACTCCCCTAATCCTGATGACTTTAGGACTCTACCATTTAGGTGAAATGGTTCATGAAACGAGCCCTATATCACATAAGTCATGATTAGTAAAATACTCCAAGCCGATGAGTCCTACAGACAGTGGGAGTGTCAACCTGACTCCTCTAAGGCTTGCTTGTGGGATCACACCCTTAAGAAGGACCACCTTGTTTCATGTAGGTGCAAAGTGTATAGTTGATACGTGCGTGATACATGAGGGTGCTTACTTTAATAAGTAAGATCACTGAGGTGCCCCATGTGAGAAGATTCCTAAATGGGAAAGGAAGTTTCTATCTCAGGAAATGGAAACTTCCAGATTAGGAAATATCCCACGAGTCATTGATGTGATTAATTGATCCTAAGACTTGAGGCTCCTTGTCACTTTATGAGTTAACTCTGTAGTCTTAGGTATAAGCTTTAAAGAGTGTCGCCTTAGACAACTGATTCAAGGCTTATGCTGGGGCTGCATAAGTGATTCATAAAAGTGAATGAGAATCAAGAAAGGACCTACACTTGCATTTGCAAGGTGATCTCTTATTGTATAAGTCATTCATATGCCATATGGAGTCCTTGACCAAGGCAGTAGATCAAGACATCAAGAAAAGGGTTTCTTGGATTGAGATCAAATGGATATGAAATGCACTTAGCTTTAAGACCAGATTATTAGGGTTCTAATTATTCCCTTACCCTAGATCTTGGTTGAGAGATAGTAAGTAGGAGGATTGTATCTCACATGAATCAATGACTTAAAGGTTCTTTCGAATCCGAACATTCCAATTCAGCTAGGGGTTAAACACCTGTTGCTAGACTATGGTCGTTTAATCTATGGACTGATTAATTAATTAGTGAATTAATTAATTAGGGTCACTGCTAATTGAATTGAGAACCTAGAGGGTCACACACAACAACTTAGTTACATGAGTTGAGGCTTTAAAATGATTAAACGAGTTAATCGGGCCAAGAGGGTTCCACACGTGTGAAACCACACGTGTGGCTCACGTGAGTGACGCGTGTCTTTGTGACATGTGTCCCACACGTGTGAATATATATATATTGTATATATATATATTAAATAATTAAATGTGTTAATTATTTAATAGACTTTGGTTTAATTTTGAATTAAAAAGAAAGTCTTATTTTGGAGAAAAATAATCTAGTTAATTAATTATGAATTAATTAATTAGATAAAATAAGTTATTTATTTTAAATAAATAAAGTATAAAATTATCCAAAAATAGTTTGGATATTTTTAGCTCTCTTGAAAGTTGATTTGAATTAGAATTCAAAGTCAAAGTCAAAATACTTGATGATCAAGTAATAGGAGAGAGAGAGGGACCAAAACCCTAGTCCATAAGGACTAGGAATTTCGGCCACTCCCCTCTTATAAATAGGGGAGCTCGAGCTCCCCTTAGAGCTGATTGGCAATTCTTTTGGTTCATGTGTTGAACACCATCCTTTCTCCAAGATAAACGAAACCCTAGGTTAAGCCTAAACACTAACTAGAGAACTAGCATCCTTACTAGTTAGATTGTAGTCAAGTTGGTGGACTATCTCTAGAGAGCTTCAAGTTAGAAGTTTGAAGATTCGAGCTTTACCAAGGAGAGGGGATCAAGCCGTGAGAAGAGCGTTCTTGGGTGGCTTGAAACGCTTCAAGAAAGAATAAAAGAAAAGTAAGTTTCTTAACTCTACGAATTTGGATACACGATTGCGAGTCCAAGGTCCTTTTGTTGGGAAATTTTTTAAATTCCGCTGCTTTCTGATTCGTATTTTCCAACACTCACCACTATCAAGCAAACATAGAGGTAAGCCATCAATGATGTTTAACTCTTAGGCACATCTAACATGACAATTACGGATCAATTTATATATGCAGCCAAGAAGGACAAGTTCTAAGACAATATTTGATCAGAAAATCATCTCAAGACAAGTCCATATCATGAAACCAAGATACATGCATATACCAAGGAGATTAAAACTTTAGAATATCGATTAGATCTCACAAATCACCACATAAATCTTGGAAATAACTTAACTAGAAATAAAAGTTCAGCTGCTGTTCATATTATAGAATATATATAGCTAATAAACTGACTAAGAACTGAAAATAAACCAACTAAATCAAGCTGCAAAAGATGGATTAAAGTACTTCATAATCTAGCCATGAAATTCAACTAAAAGAGGGAAAGGAAAGGAGGTTCTTGCTCTGATTAAAACATCGGATTTCGCCCCTGTTTCTGCTAAGTTCCAGCAGCAGCAACTGCTGTGTTCTTCCTCCTTCAGCTCCCAAGGTTGAATGTGAACCCTTGCTTCTAAGTCTAGCTTATAAAATCAAGTTTTGCAAGTTGGGCACACACTTTAAGGCAAATATTCCTTTAGAAAGTCAAAGTATGATAATTGCATGCCTTGAGACGCACAAAACGGAAATGGAGCAACTGCAAGTGGCTCAATTCGTCAAAAAGGAAAGTTAGCCACCACTGTTGACTTGGTGTCTGCTACGTCGCCCTTAGCTTAAGGGATGATCATAGCTTGAAGGTCATAGCTCAGTTCATTTTCTTCACTTATAACTTCTTTTAGTTCAGATTATGCATAACCCTTCAATCCAACGCAATTGGTCCTGCAGACCCACAATTAAGTCAAATTAAGCATATTTTCGGTTAAATACAAGGGGGAAAATTAAGGCAATTAAAGCACTAATTACATACTAACATTATGCTTCTAGGAAGCTAAAGGAGCATGAGAAGAATTATCCCACTCACGACTTGGAGTTAGCCGCCGTGATCTTTGCACTTAGAAAGTGGAGACATTACTTGTACGGCGTGCCTATTGAGATCTTTACAGACCATAAGAGCCTCCAGTATTTATTCACTCAGAAGGATTTGAATATGAGGCAAAGGCGTTGGATGGAGTTACTTGAAGACTATGAGTGTACGATTAAGTACCATCCCAATAAAGCTAACGTGGTAGCCGATGCACTTAGTAGGAAGGCTAGTGTGTCGAATTTAGAAGTGGGAGAAGGTAGTGGAGTTGAGCCGACTGTCATGAAGACTCGTGTTGCCAATATCACTATACAACCGGATTTGAAGCACTGTTTATTTGAAGCTCAGACTAGTGATCTGGAAGTTCAAAAGTTGGTTGCTAAGGCTAGAGCAGACCCGGAGTGTCCGTTTGGGTTCCACGAAACTGGTCTTCTTCGTTTCAAGAACCGTGTGGTTGTGCCTAAAGAGTTAAAACGGGTGTTGCTCGAAGAGGCTCACAAATCAGCTTACTCTATCCACCCTGGAGGTAATAAGATGTACAAAGATCTTAAACAATATTATTGGTGGAATGTGTTGAAGAAGGATGTGGCTGAGTACGTGAAGCATTGTATGACCTGTCAAAAGGTTAAAGCTGAGCATCAGAAACCTGGAGGTCTTCTACAGCTGTTACCAATTCCGGAATGGAAGTGAGAACAGGTGACGATCGATTTTGTATCCGGGTTGCCGAGAATAAAGGGTGGTTATGATGGTATTTGGGTGATTGTGGACCGCCTGTCTAAGTCGGCACATTTTCTACCAGTTCGGATGTCTTTTAAGATCAACAAGTTTGCTGAGTTGTACCACAGAGAGATTGTTCGGCTTCATGGTATCCCGGTCAGTATAGTATTGGACAGAGATCCGAGGTTTACTTTGAGGTTATGGCAAGTGTTACAAGGTATTTTCTGTACGAGGCTCAAGTTTAGTACCGCATCACACCCTCAGACGGATGGCCAATCCGAGAGATTAATCAAGTATCTCGAGGACTTGCTTCGGTCTTGTGTTTTGGATTTTTAGACTTCTTGGGATCAACAACTACCTTTGATTGAGTTCTCCTACAATAACAGTTACCAAGCTTCGATCGGTATGGCACCATATGAGTTGCTTTATGGAAGGAAGTGTAGATCCCCATTGTTCTTTGATCTAGAAGAGTGGAAATGAACTAAACAAGAAGGCGTTAAGAAGGGTGAAAAGTTGGAGAAACCCTCTAAAGCCGTACGGGATATGATTGAGACAGTCCAACTAGTTTAACAACGGATGAAAGCAGCTCAAGATCAACAGAAGAGCTACGCCGACCTTCGTAGAAGAGATCTCAAGTTTGAGATTAGGGACCGTGTGTTCTTGAAGGCGTCCCCGCGTAAAGGATTTGCTCGGATTGGGAGAGGAGGTAAGCTTAACCCTCGCTACTTGGGTCCATTTGTGATACTTGAGAAGATTGGTGAAGTGGCATATCGTTTGGACCTACCACCGAGCTTGATCGGGATTCACAATGTCTTCCATGTGTCTCAACTAAGGAAGTATTATCCCGACGAGGCCGAGATTCTCCCCGTTGAGGAAGTTGAAGACGCCGACTTGCAACCGGATTTAACTTTTATCCAAAAGCCGGTGAAGATTTTAGATCACAAGTTTCAAGTATTAAGAAACCGAAAAATTCCCTTGGTTAAGGTTTTGTGGCGAAGTGATAAGACCGAGGAAGCCACTTGGAAAATTGAGGACAAAATGAGGAAGTTTCATCCGGAGCTTTTTCCAACCGAGCAGTGAATCTGGGGACCAAATTCTTTTAAGGGGGGAGGATTTTGACGCCCCATGTTCAAGTCTTCCAGGTACGCATGCCACGCGGGTGATTTTCAGAGAGTTAGGATTATTTAATTATTTCGTTCACACTTTATTGTGCAAATTGTAAGATTAATGATTCAACTAATTATAATTGGACTTGATTGCACTAATATAACATCAGTGTTTAAGTGTAACATGCATATATAATATACCTAACTTATATATATATATGCATTCACTTGACTTCTACATTTCATATTTGCATATACACCCTCATGCACTCATCTCTAACTTGTAAATAAAATATGCAAGAGGACTTAAGTGCAAATAACTATAATTATATAAGACTTTTGCATCATATACATTAAATTCATGTATGTTTCTCATTCCATACTCATACACAAGAACACACATCTCTACACACACCCTTAGTTCGATTTCAAGAAGTGAATAGGAGGATTTGTCGTAACTTCACCTGGAGCACGTTGCATCATCATTCTCTCATTCTACATCTTGCCCTTTCTCCATTTCTTGATCTAGGCGTGTATTTTGTGTATTTGAATATATGTATATGTGTGTGAATATTGTGTAAGTTGGAATTTTATGAATTAGAGTTTGATATCTTGCTCCCAAGTGTGTATATGCATGAATATATGTTCATTTGTGGAATCCTTGCTTGAATTCTTGGTTGGTTGTTTGGAAATGGATATATGTAATAAATGAGGGTTTAAATGTTGAATACATGTTGATCTAGATATGTTTTGATGGTTCTTTTGATGCCTAATATAAGTATTATGTGTGTATATTTGCTACAAGTCTTGGGTTATATTTGGGAGTGTTTATATGTCCGTTTGCTTTGGTATTTGTATGGACCTACTGCTGCCCTGTTTCACGAGCAGAGAGTCCCGTCCGGGAACCAATGTCAGGGGATCAGCTGAGCACTGATCCCAACTGGGACCATTTTCAGCACAAAATCAATCCCGGCCGAGATCGTTATGCAGGGGGTACCGCTGTTGGGCTATCCCGGCCGTGATCCTTTTCAGATCAAAAACAATCCCGATCGGGATAGCTATGCAGGGACACTGCTAATTGGGGTATCCTGAGCGTGATCCCTTTTCAACTAAAATCAGTCCCGGTCGGGACTAGCCTCTGGAGGCATGCATTGTGTGTTTTTCATACTTTTCGTTATTTAGCTCGTTTACTTGGTCCTTTGGACATTAATTGTGTACATGAACATTCATGATAATTATTATCATCATCATTTCATATCATATAATATTACGATTATGCCGTTCGTCGAATGCTTGGTTCATGGAGTTGAGTCTTACGTTAATTATTTCTTTTCTTGTGCAGAGTTCGAGGAGCAGGCTCCTTAGTTCGCTTTCCTTTCTTCTTGTCAAGGTGAGGTTTTCTTTATGTATTTAAAGCTCGTAATATCCAATGTGAATGATTTCGGCCAAAACCTTACTATATATCTATAATCTTTAAAATGCAAATGTTTTCATAAAGAAGGCTTTTCAAAATGAAATGATTTCATGACAACCGTTTTGGCGAGAAAATGCACACACATGAATTGGGCCTGGGGAAACGTGGGCTTGGACATTGGTACGGCATTGGGCATCGGGCAACCCCATAGCACGTAGTACCCTTTGAGAATTTCCCGCGCGAACGAGGAGACCGTGAGGCGGGTTATTCTTGAGCTGATGGTTCTCAAACCATCGAAGGAGCGGGTAGGAGTCATGAGCCCCCATCTCAACATTTTCATAAGATGGCTCGAGCCTTGCAAACTCGACCATCGAACCTGGGGAAAATGATGGACATGATTGACATGAAAATGATTATAATGAATTGCATG
This sequence comes from Lantana camara, assembly GCA_037501455.1. NCBI lineage: Eukaryota > Viridiplantae > Streptophyta > Magnoliopsida > Lamiales > Verbenaceae > Lantana > Lantana camara. The sequence goes on from CM074863.1 coordinate 91,670,733, forward strand.
ATCACTTATCACATGAAATGAAATGTTTACACAATGGGAGTATGGTTGGAGATTTACCCTCTCGCCGGGTCACGACTGCCAAATGCTTAATTGTAATTAAAATGATATCTATAATTCCGAGTATTTGCTCATTTTCTAACTTATTCACTTGGATGATTCTCAAAACTATACTATGAGTTATAGGTTGCTTGCTACGTGTTGTAAATATATAAACCCCTCACTTAGTCTTCACAAACTAACCCCTCCTCACTTTCAGCTTTTGCAGGTCTCGCTAGGCTGGGAAAAGAGCCTAGCTTGAGCATATTTTGATGTTGCATATTGATACTTCTACTATTTTGGGATAGTATATTATGACCTACTTTGGGTTCGATTCTTGTAGGCCGTGGTGGCCATATTTGTATATCTTGCTCGATACATGAAATTATTACTAATGCTTCCGCTTTAATCTATTGCATTATCCCATAATTGTGTTGGGTGCGGCGGGCCCGAGACAGAGTGAGGTATAGCGGAATATTTCAAAAAATTTCGCCATAACCTCGTTATCAAAATATTTCAAAAAATATTTTAATAAAGCAGCGGAAAAAATCGGGCAGTATAACTCTAATATATACAGGCATCGATAACATAATTTTAAATCATCTAGCATATAATCACAATATGCAAATATTAATTTGGGCAGCATAACGGTATTACCGTACTGCAAAATTGGCTATCAACGGCACTTTTCCATCACCTCAATATCTTCTCGTGAAACCGGCAGAGCTTCTCCGCAATATCCCCGATTAAGAAATTGGAGTGTGGGCTCCGGCAGTATTTCGCTAAATACTTTGAGAAAATATTTTTCAGAAAAACCCTTTTTTCTAAATTTTCAGAAAATCCCTATTTTCTAATAATTAAGTGGATTATATATTGATTATATAACCACCTAATTAGTAATTAATTAATCCTTAATTAGGATTAATTAAATCTAGAGAGAGAATTGCCGAGAGGGCATTTTCATGGTTGCCAAAAGCTCTCAAAGTTAGTGAATGAATTAACAAAGCTCAGCCTCTTATTTATAGCCAAGAATTTAGGGTCATTTTCGTCAAATTTCGAAAATTGCCGTGCACCCCAAGTTCATGCAGCCAATCCGGAGGCGCCACGTGGAAGAGGAGCTCGCCAGGAGTCTGCAGCCGCCGAGCACGCGCCGAAACGCGCCCCCACGCGCCGCCAGAAGGCGCTGCATGCGCATGGCGCGCGTGCGGCACACGCAGGCACGAGTAGGTGCCGCGTGGCCGGTTCAGCCGGCGCGACCGGCGGCCCGGCGGTTCAGACCGGTTCGGCAGAGAACCGGTCGGTTCAAGCGGTCTGACTCGTTTGCCACGTGTCGAATCCGTATTCGTCCACGTGTCCGGGTCGGGCGACCCGTGACCCGACCCTATCCGGAGACCCGAACCGCTGACCCGTTTCCTTGACCCGTTGACTTTTCAGTCAACTTCATCCGGGCCGCTGAAACTCGCTGACGTGGCGAGATCCTGGCCATCCATTTGGCGTGCCACTTGGCTCCCAGTCAGCGCCACCTGGCGCTGACCCGCTGACGTGGCACCAACGCCACGTCATCAATTTTTTTTTTTTTTTTTTGAAAAATTTTATTTTCTCCAAAATAAAATTTCGGACATTTCCAACTCTTTGGAATTTAATTTATTTTCTCAAAATAAATTCCTTGGCTATTTTCAAACACTTTGAAAAATCATTTCTCTCTCTCGTTTTAATATTTTCTCTTTGATCTTCGTTGGGGCTTGCGGGGGGACCTGCAGGACTAATTAATCTTAGCTCCAAACGGGTCAATCTATTATCATCCCATGACAATAATTGATTACCGTTTAACAATATTTAATTCCACTAAATAAATATTGTTGAACTCTAAAATTAATTAAATTATTCACGAATTTCTCGATCTAGAATAATTTTGCATTTTACTCCTCTGTACAGATATCCATGAAAAATAAATCAATACTACTATCATTTATTTTTCACTTTAAATCTGAAATTTCTTGATTCGCTTTAAGTCCAAATTCCCTGTATGTGAAACACATTCAACATACAACTTCGGTGACGAACACACGAAGTACTTTGGCCAAAGTTTTAATTCGAACTTTTTGCAAATCTATTTCAGGGATATCTTTAAACCTTCCAGCAAGGCTACAGATTCCTTGATCAATATTTCTCTCTAGCACATTTCATGCAATCACCGAATGTACAAAGTATTTTGGCCACCCGTTACCGAGACCTCACTTCTGAGTACATCACAGTGATTAACACTACATGCCTAAAGTCAAAACACTATCAGGATTAAGAGTCTAATGCTTCCGAGATTTTGTTCATTTTAGATAGCAGTATAAAATGAACAATCTCAGTGGTCCAGTTCGATGTTTCCAATCTCATTGAAAATCATCAATGTGTTATAATTGGAAACTCCATTTCCCTATGACGAAAGACTAATCATCTTATATAACACATTATAGTCTTGATAAGAATATTTTCTTATCATACTGACTAGAACTTTAATAACACGTGACTTCTGGTATTTAAAGTCTTTTCCTATGAAACACATTTCATATAAAAATACCATCACACGTCATTAATTATTAAATTTTGTAAAATACTCATAACTTGCTTTAATTTCAGTTTTATTAATCCACAATATTTACAATATAATTGGATTTTCAGGGCATTAATCCCAACAAATTGTTCATTGGTTTAAGGGTTAGTCCCGCTTAGCTACGGTTCTTTTATTTGTCACCCGTTCGCTACTTGTTTTGTTCATGTATGGATTCCTATTTCATATGTGGATTGGACTTTTGGTGTGGGGGATGTAGTGTTTATCGACTCAGGTGCTACAGTTCTCCTCTTGGGGGGAGCTTAGAGTCGAACCGTGTATTTAAAGAGTTTCCGATAAGCATTGAGGGCAGTGTTTTTCCAGCAGATTTGATTGAGATGCCCATGGATAGAAATGGGGCTATCTTGGGCAAGGATTGGCTCTTTAACACCGAGCTAAGGTTGATTGTTTTTAGAAGAGAGTTTGTTTAGATTCGGATGTGTTTGTAGGTGAAGTTTCGAAGACTCTGCCACTTCTTTCTTTTACAGAAGCTCACAGATTGGTCTGTGAAGGAGCTACGGGTTTTCTGGCTTATCTACTCAACAAGCCTATGGATCAAGCTCAGATTGAGGAGACCGAAGTTGTTAAGGATTTTCTCAGTGTTTTTCCCGAGACTTTGGATTCTTTGCCACTAGAGAGGGAAATTGAGTTTGTGATTGATTTGTTTCCAGGGTTAATCCTTATTCGAAGTCTCCATACCAAATGGCTCTGACCGAGTTGAAGGAGTTGAAAACTCAACTCGATGAGCTCCTTGCTAGTGGGTACATCCGACCGAGTTGTTCGTCATGGGGTGCACCAGTTCTATTCGTAAAGAAGAAAGATGGAACCTTGAGAATGTGTATCGACTATCACGAGCTGAACAGGATGACAATCAAGAATAAGTACCCTGTTCCTCACATTGAAGAACTTTTCGACTTGTTACAGGGATCACAGGTCTACTCCAAGCTTGATCTCCGACAAGGGTACTATCAGCTGCGAATCCGAGAGGACGATATTCCCAAGATGGGATTTAATACTCGGTATGGGCATTTCGAGTTTATTGTGATGCCATTCGGATTAACAAATGCCCCTGCAGCTTTTATAGATATGATGCATAGGATTTTCCGTCCGTATCTTGATAAGTTCGTTGTGATCTTCATTGACGACATCCTTGTGTATTCCAAGTCTCCCAAAGAGCATGCACAACACCTTAAGATTATGTTAGAGACTCTTAGAGAGCACCAGCTGTTTGCCAAGTTCAGTAAATGTGAATTCTGGATCGATCGAGTGACTTTCTTGGGCCATGTAATCTCCGGTAACGGGGTAGAAGTGGATCCCTCTAAGATTGAAATAGTGATGCAGTGGGAGAAATCGAAGAATGCCTCAGAAGTAAGAAGTTTCTTGGGTCTAGCGGGGTACTATATGAGATTCGTAAAGGATTTCTCCAAGATTTTTGCTCCTTTGACCCGCTTAACTAAGAAAGAGGTGAAGTTTGAGTGGGATAAGGCCTGCGAGGCTAGTTTTCAAGTCTTGAAGGAGAAGTTAACTTCAGCTCCGGTGTTAGACCTACCCGAGGGTTCCGAAGGGTATGTTGTGTACACTGATGCCTCGAAGGAAGGTCTTAGTGGTGTTCTCATGCAAAATGGTCGAGTAATAGCTTATGCCTTGAGAAAGCTAAAAGACCAAGAAAAGAATTACCCCACTCATGATCTCGAGTTAGCCGCCGTGGTTTTCGCTTTGGAAAAATGAAGCCAATATCTCTACGGGGTTTCTTTTGAGTTCTTTTATGACCACAAAAGCCTCAAGTACTTATTCACTCAGAAGGAATTAAATATGAGGCAAAGGCATTGGATGGAATTTCTTGAAGATTATGATTGTACCATCCATTACCATCCGGGTAAAGCTAACGTGGTCGCGGATGCGTTAAGTAGGAAGACTAGCGTGTCTTAATTGGAAGTTGACTCAGGACAAAGTATCGAGCCTACCGTGTTGAAGGCTCGTGTGGCGAATATTATGGTACAACCCGAGTTCTCTGAATGTATGAAGCTCAAGCTACCAATCCCGAGATCCAGAAGTTGGTGTTAAAAGCCCAAGATGATCCAGTTTGTCCGTTTGGTTTTGATGACACGGGATTGTTGAGATTTAAGACTAGAGCTTGTGTACCTGAAGAGTTAAAATGGGTAATTCTTGAAGAAGTTCACCGATCGGGTCACTCTATCCAGTCTGGAGGTACGAAGATGTATCGGGACTTAAAGAAGTTCTATTGGTGGAGAGATATGAAGAAAGATGTGGCCGAGTTTATTAAGCTTTGTAGGACGTGCTAAATGGTAAAAGCAGAACACCAAAAGTCCAGAGGCTTATTACAACCTTTACCTACTCCGGAATGGAAGTGGGAACAAGTCACCATGGATTTCGTGTCCGGATTACCTAAAGCTAAGGGTGGACTTGATGGAACTTGGGTGATAATTGACAGGTTAACTAAGTCAGCACACTTCCTTGCAGTTCGGATGTCTGACAAGATAAGCAAGCTTGCAAATAAGTATGTCCGGGAGATAGTCAAACTTCATGGTACTCATCTCAGTATTGTTTCCGACAGAGATCTGAGATTCACCTCTAAGTTTTGGCAAGAACTTCAGAAGAGATTGGGTACTAAGCTTAAGTTCAGTATGGCTTCGCATCCTCAGTTAGACGGTCAGTTAGAGAGGTTGATTCAGTATTTAGAGGATATGCTTCGGGCTTGTGCATTGGATTTCCAAACAAAGTGGGATGAGCATTTGCACCTGATCGAGTTTGCTTACAATAACAACTAACAAGCCTACATCAAAGCAGCCCCTTATGAGATCTTGTATGGTCGGAAGTGTCGATTACCGTTGTTTTTCGATCTGGAAGAGTGGATATGGTCGAAACAAGAAGGTGTTCAGAGAGATGTTAGAAAGACAAAACTCTCGATAGTCACTCAAGATGCGGTTCAGAAAGTCCAGATGATAAGATAACGTATGAAAGCCCCTCCAGATCGACATAACAAATATGTCGTTCGCCGTAGAAGGAAACTCGAGTTTGAGGTTGGTGATCGTGTATTCTTGAGAGCATCCCCTCGCAAGGGTTTTGCAAGAATTGGCCAAGGAGGAAAGTTGAACCCCCGATTGGACCTACCGCCAAACCTAACCGGGATTCACAATGTCTTCCACGTGTTCAACTGAGGAAGTACTATCCCGATGATTCAGAGATCCTCCCTTTGAAGAAGCCGAAGTTGAACCGGATTTGACTTTTGTCCAGAAGCCGGTTAAGATGTTGGATTGAAAGTTTCAAGGATTGAGAAACCAGCGTATTCCCTTGGTTAAGGTTTTTTGGAGAAGTGATAAAAGTGAAGAAGCTACTTGGGAAACGGAGGACAAAATGAGAAGATTTCATCCGAAGTTATTTCCGAGTGAGCAGTGAATCTGGGGACCAGATTCTTTTAAGGGGAGGAGGTTGTGACACCCCAACGTCTTGACCGTACAGGTAAGCGCGCCATGTGTGTGAGTTTTAAGATTTAGGATTTATTTAATTCATTTTCGTTATTTAATTGCACGTTTTATTTTACTTTAATTAGTATACTTGTGATTTATGTGATTTAAATTTCTAACCTCGTGAATTTAATTCCTTGAGTTGTGAATTTAATTTTCCGAGCATGATTTAAGTGTCTAATTATTTCTAATTGAAACTCTTGGACCTAATTGTAATTTCTTGAGGACTTATTTGTAACTTTCATAAATTACATACCACATTGGATAACTTTAAATTCCTTGAGGACCAAGTTGTAATTTCCCTTTTCTTTCCCCTCTCCTTTCACGATGTAATGCATATACACACATACATACACATTTTCTTCATTTTTCTCATATAAACACAAGATACAAAACCCTCCCAATCTCTTCTTCTCTTCATCTCGATCCAACAAGACAAGCAAGAGACCAAACAATTCCTCCATTTCTTCAAGAATACAAGCTCCACACTTCTTCCTCTCCATTCTCTTTTTCTTTTGCATCAAGGTGAGCCATGTGTATATATGTATATTTGTTGTATTTGATTAAATGTTAGGGGTTATGATTCTTAAGAATTCCATGACATATTATGAAGCATTTATAAAGATCTTGAGTTAGTTTTATGCATATATAACTTGAGTTCATGAGATTTGGATATGGTTGATCACTTGGCATTTTCAAGGGTTTTCAAGGGAATTTTGATGAATCAAAGCTTGTTTTCTTGGAGTATATGTTGTCTAAGTGGTATATTATGATTATATGTATATTATATGATGTTTTTGGAGGGTTGAGTTGAGTCAGTTTGGTGTGCGAATGGCTTGCAAGCCATTCCCGTAGTGCTGCCCTGTTTTCTGCTCTGTTTTTTGGCCCAGGAGCATCCCAAACGGCCGTTTGGGGTCCCAGTTGATTCTGGAAACGGCCGTTTGGAAAGCTACTGACCTTCTCTTCAGCGAGGCTCGAAACGGCCGTTCTGGTCTCCAGTTCATTCTGGAAACGACCGTTCCGAGCAGTCCTTCCTGGATGCCAGAGGGTCCAAAAGGCCATTTGCGTTTCCAGTGTAAACTGGAAACGACCGTTTCAGTGTTGACTGTCTCATTTTCGTGTTTTGCTCGTTTCGCGCGCTTTCTTACCCTTTTCCTGACTCTTTTAAGTGATTTAAGTTACTTGCTTGCTAAATTCTAACGTATACATGAGTGTATATTTGAACTTGAATTTCCGAATTATACCTTATGTTCATTTATTCAATACGTGAAACATTAATTGTGCATATGAATAAATCCTTGATATAATATGATCTCATAATCATGCCATATGCATCCTTATCATTGTCGTGCATTATACTTGGTTCATATTGAGTCGAGTCTCACTTGTGTCCTGTTTCTCTTGTCCAAAGGATTCTCAGGAGGACATCGAGCCCGTTGTGTAGGGTTCGGGGAGTTGTTTCCTTTCTTTTTGGTTTCGGTACAGGTGAGGAATTGATAGGTTATGTATTATGAATCCTATAACCCTATTATGTGAAGTTTTGGCCAAAAACCTACGTTATGCTTATTTACTCTGATTTCAAATGTTAATGATTTCAAAATAAAACCAAACACCTGTTCCTGTCCTGTTTTGGTGAGAACCTGACATTTCCTGGGACCCAGGGGCTTGTGTATTGAGAGAATCGGGAAAGCATGGGCTGACGACTATCTCTTGCATAAGTCCTAACCAAACTCGGACTACCCGGACATTCACCACGAGGTTTGGTGAATTGAAGGGGCTCCCGATCATTGGGATTCATGTACCCATTGATCATCCTGTCCTGGGTGGTAAGGGCTAACTACCCGAACCACCAACCCAGAGGAAAAATGAGTATTTGTGCACCTGAAATGGATCCTGTATTAAGTGAAACTTAACTCTTGCATGATCACTTAATAATTATCCTGTACACTAAAGGAGTAAGGTTGGAGAATGCTCACTCGCCGAGCCACTGATCACTTATCCTGATTTAAACTTGATATTTATAATTCCATACAATGATATCATGTGCTTTACCTGTTCTTTGAAAACCTTGTACGGAATTATAGCTTGCATGCACTTTACTGTTTTTTATATATTATTTATGCCTTTCACTCAGTCTTGTAGAGACTGACCCTTCCCTTCTTTGTCTCTCAGGTTCTTCTTGGCGTAGCTAGGTGGGAAATTGCATTTAGTCAAGTGTACTTTCGTGTCTAACTAGGTTCACGCTTCATGGCTTGTACCACACACATATATTTATACTTTTTTTCTGTATATAAGAGGTCGAGTGGGCCGAACGCTCTTACCTTGGAATTTACTTGTATATATATACTTTGGTGAATGTATATTATGATATGATCCTGTTTTCCGCCACTCTTGTTGAGATTACTGTTTATTCCTGTTGTACGTCTCAATTATCGGTATAGGGTTAGTCCCGCCTAGCCAGGTTCATGTCGTGTCTCTGTTCGCTATGATTGGACTTGTATGGGGACTATATTCGTATATGAGTTCGGTCCTAGTGCGGGGGATGTGGTGACCCACGCTCGGGTGTCACACAACCCTCGCAGTAGACCATACTGTTAATATTTTAGTTACTCGAAGATTACTAGAAGACAATCAATTCCCTTGGGCATCATGCAAGACCTTTAAAGGTCAAAGATTCTACCAGTTTCTATCAATAATCAAATAAGGTGATATGAACTTACCACTCAGATTTGAAAAAATATAAAAGAGCAGTCAACTAGAGCAGTGATTAATAGATTGCATGAAATATCACAAGAGATAACAATAACCATAAAGTTTATTGTAAGCACCAGGTGATGGGGATGATATGCGTGGGAAGAAGATTAAATAAATTGATAAGTCATACAATTGGAGGAGTAATTTATTGCGGGAAAGATCAAATGAAAGTATCAATATCAATGATGCAATGAATATTAAAAATGATATTATTGAACAAAAATAAAGGGAAATTCAATAAAGTGAAGGTACAAAACATTACAGCCAAACATCGATTAAATTTGAAAAAATAATAATACGAACAGTCAACCAGATGAACACTTAAATAAAAGAGATTTAAGACAATGGATATTATTGGAATACAAGATTAGATAAATTTGATTTGTGGACCAGATCCAGAGAGAGAGAGAGAGAGAGAGAGAGGGGGGGGGGGGAGGGGGGGCGCGGACCCCCCAAAAATTTGGAACGTAATGTATTTGACCATTAGTAAATGAAGTAAGAAAAATAAAAAAGAATAAGTTAAGAGGAAAAATATCCCATATTGCATCTATATGCATCATAACTATGTGTTTTATTTTAATTAATTTAGTTTGTATTATAACATGAAGTATTTAAATTAATTGCTACAATGTTAGGTTAGGTCAATGGGACTTGTGTTGCTTGTGTAACTATGTTGCATTTATATGCATTATAACTATGTCTTTCTTTTTAATTAATTTATTTTGCATGATAACTTCAAGTATTCGTAATATGTGTTATTTGTACAGTTTGCAGTTAATTTGTTAGATGTTATTATTGCTCAAATTTTGAAAAAGATATTTTATACAAATAATTTTTCAAAATCAAAGTGATTCATTAAAAATTTTATTGTATTTATTCAATTATGTAAGACACTATTAATATTTAAATTTATTAAACAAATAAATATTATAATAAAATTTATTTAAAAATAATCGATAAACGTGTAACTCACGTTGATTTTGCTAGTTTAATAAAGTTTCTGTCGATTGTCATCACTTTTCTTAATTGGTAATTACAAAATATGAAACTCACTGCTTCAATTAACTATTATACGTAGTCAAAATTTTGGTGCCCTAGGAACAAAATATATAGAGAGCAATAATGTATATCCGCGAATATTAGATATGGATACGATATGGTACAAACATAATAATATAGATTATTTATTAAATTTAAAAAAAAAGTGATTCTGGTACAAATGTTTAATATAACAGGGTAGAATAATATAATATTTTTATAAATTTTCGTGTATCATATATCCAGATTTACATAAAATATTTCGGTGTCAATAGTATATGCTCTTGCCCTTATGTAGAAGGCCTTTTAAGGTGATAATATTATGTTGTATTTGTTGAAAATTTTGATCTTGAACCAAAGTTTGGCAAATAAATTAAGTAGTAAAGATTTGTTATTTTGAGGAAAAATCTCAATTTTGTTATTTTGCACTGCAAGTCGAAAATTTGGGAAGTTCATGCTCGCAAAAGGGATACCGGTGAAGTACAAAGAGAAACCTTGTGTAGAAATCAATGAAGTTTAATGATGAACTTGACAACTTGTAACTTATATTTTGTGCTTGTAGTTATAAAACCGTCTCTTTTATATTATTACCACATTGTTGATTTGAATATCCTTTGTGGAGAATTTTTTGATGTTATTGGACACTTTGAAGATGTTGGTATTTAGTGGAATGGTTGTTTTTTTGTATAATATTTTAATTTGAATGTTGGTTTCATATGTTGACTTTGTCCGTAAATACAAGTTTAAAGTATAATTTTTTGGAAAAATTATATAATTACTTAATATAAAATATGATTTTTTTCAATTGAAAATTTATTTTTCTTCAACATAAATTCAGTTGCAAATAAATATAAAAAAATTAAAATAAATAATTTATAACAGAAATTCAGTTGTAAATAAATATAGAAAAATAATTCATTTTGTAAACAAACTTTAGTTCCAAAATTGGTATAGATTTTCTATGTATTTTCTAACAAAAATTCATTCTTTCTTTTAGGTATATGACCTAAAACCCTATATGTGTTTTGAGCCCGCATGCAACTTATGTATATTATATGATAGATATTTGTTGGACATATACTTTGAAGGCTTGTCCCATTTGTTATGATGCTTTGAAAATGTTTTTATACGATAAATTTTCGTTTGATTTGAAAGAATTTGGTGTGTGTGAGTTTGTAGCGAGATATGGCCTTGAAAAATAGGTTTTTTCGTGGGAATATGAATTCGACTTTGATTTGGGCCCCGGAGGAGTGGATAAGGGATCTCGGGACGGCCATGGGGTCGCCGGGCTCTCCCTTATGCCTAACCTTGGGAGGTCGAGGAAGGGTGGGTTTTCTTGAGCCGGCGGTGACCCCATCGAAGGTGCAGGGAGGTAATTGAACCCTGACTCGTGTGACTTTGAACGATTGATAGGGCTTGCAACCCTTCCATCACCGGTGTGAAATATGGTTTCTGATTTCGTTTTGAATATGAATATGAGGAGTTTGGTTGGAAAACTCATACTCGCCTAGTTGTTTGAATTTGTTTGGGTTCGTGAAACGGGAATGGACTCTTAACTCTTAAAATTGCTTGTTTTGGCCTTCGGCCCTAAACTCTCTTTTAAGTATATATATATCTATTATCACGGGAAAATGTTTTAGCGTGCAAAAACCATCCCCGATTCATGGATTTCTTTGAATTTGATACTTGCTTTGGTCTATACGTATATATGGGGGGGGGGGGGGGTGTTAGCCCCCTCACCAGTCTTTATGACTGACCCCTCTTTGTTGTACTCTTTTTCCCCTTGCTTTTGAGTTGCAGGTACAGGTTTAAGGTTTAAGCTAGGCGGCAAGTTTGTCGTAGAGTCTTACTTGTGGTTTACCTCGAGTCCGCATTTGCATCGTAGTTGAATTATTTATGTATTTATGAACTTTTGTACTTTGGCTTTGAGTATTGATGGCTTATGTTTTGGATATGATACTTCGATTCTTTTAGCCTGGGATGGGTGCATTGATATTTGAATATGTATAAGGGATTGTATATGTTTGTTGATGACTTGTTATGTTTTATTTAATTGCTTCTGCATTTATATGTTTTGATGCGCACTTTGATTGAGGGTCTAGACCGCCTAGCTTAGGAGTATTTTGTTTGTCTCCCACTCGCTATTGTTTGGTGCGTGTGCAGACTTTCCATTTCGTTACACATGTCGGGCTCTAGTACGGGGGATGTGGTGCCCACCGTTTGGGGTGCTACACCCTTAAGTGGTATCAGAGCTCTGGGTTGCAAAATCAGAGCTCTAGTGTTGTGTCGAGTCCGTTTAGGTCGTTCAGCTTAGGACTATGTGTTTGTTTGCATTCACTTTCACTTTATGTGACTTAATTGTTCTTATTTATATTAATTGTTCACATGAACATGTACTAAACCCCGTGCATCGATACTTGTCTTGATTTGTGCTTTTTCAGTATGCCACCGAGAAGGAGAGACCATGAAAGAACACCGGATTATTAACTCCTCTGTCGCCGCCACCACTCAACGCAGAGAACATAGTTCAAGATCTTTTGGATCAGTTGCAACAAAATCAACGCCATCAAACTCCGACCGGAGAGGGACAAGAAGGGTAAGTATCTTGGCCTATGGAGAGTTTCGCAACAATAACCCTCCGAAGTGGTTTGGGGGTGATGACTGTTGGGTGGCGGACCCAATCAAAGTGATGGTATGGGGCAATATTTCTAAAATATTTTAATAAGCAGTGGAACAATTAGGCCAGAACAACTCTATTATACATATGCATCGATAACATAATTTTAAATCATAGAGCATATAAACGTAATATGCAACGAATAATTTTGGTAGCATAACGGTATTACCGTACCGCAAAATATGGCTATCAATGCACTTTTCCAGTACCTTTTATTTCTTGCAAAACCGGCAGAGCTTCCCCGTAATTTCCCCGTGTAAGACTTTGGAGTATGGACTCTGGCAGTATTTCGCCAAGTACTAGAGAAAATATTTTTTTTCTAAAACTAAAAAATCCCTATTTTCTAATAATTAAGTGAATTATATATTAATTATATAACCACCTAATTAGATATTAATTAATCCTTAATTAAGGATTAATTAAACTAGAGAGAGAGAATGTGCCGTGAGGGCTCTTGAAAGCTATAAAGGAAATGTAAGAACTGATGATTGAATTTGAATGATGGCAGCCCCTATTTATAGCCATAAAATGAGGATACCCGAGTCTTTTTTCGAATTTTGGCATGCAAGCCAAGTCCCCACGACAAATTAGAACACGCCACGTGGACGCTTCGGTTGTAAGGAGTCGAATGGTGCCGACCACGCGCCTAAAGGCCTTCTCACGCACCCCCATGGGCACACACACCTCCACGAGAGACTATCGCTTGGCCGATTCGGCGGCTTAGACCGGTTCAACAATAAACCGTTCGGCTTAAGTGGTCTGGACCAATCGACGCATGTCTTCCTATGATTGGTCCGCGTGTCAGGGACGGATCGAACCTGTTTCCGACCCGGACCATTCCAGGACGGATCTGAACCGTTGGCCCGCAAGACTCGGCGTGATCTAAGCTATCCACGTGGTGTGCCTTGTAGCACCCGGTCAACACCACTTGGCGGCTGACCCGCTGATGTGGCATGATACGTCAGCTGACATGTCATCACCTAGCACGTCAACAAAAAAAAAATCTTTTTTTTTAAAAATTTTTATTTTCTCCAAAATAAAATTCCGGACATTTTCAACTCTTTAGAATTTAATTTATTTTCTCAAAATAAATCCCTTGGCTATTTTCAATCACTTTGAAAATTTATTTCTCTTTCTTCTTTTAATATTTTCTCTTTGGTCTTTGTTGGGGCTTGCAGGGGGAGACCTGCAGGACTAATTAATTTTAGCTTCAAACGGGTCAATCTATTATCATATCATGACAATAATTGATTAACATTTAACAATATTTAATTCCACTAAATAAATATTGTTCCACTCTAAAATTAATTAAATTATTCACGAATTTCTCGATTTTGAATAATTTTGCATTTTACTCCTTCGTGCAGTTATCCATGAAAAATAAATCAATACTACTATCATTTATTTTTCACTTCCAATCTTAAATTTCTTGATTTGCCTTAAGTTCAAATTCCCTGTATGTGAAACACATTCAACATACAACTTCGGTGGCATACACACGAAGTACTTTGGCCAAAGTTTTAATTCGAACCTTTTGCAAATCTATTTCAGGGATATCTTTTGACCTTCCAGCAAGGCCACAGATTCCTCGATCAGTATTACTCTTTAGCACATTTCATGTAATCACCGAAAGTATAAAGTATTTTGGTCGCCCTTTATCGAGACCTCACTTTTGAGTACATCACAGTGATTAACACTACATGGCTAAAGTCGAAACACCAACAGGATTAAGTGTTCAATGCTTCCCGAGATTTTCTTTCATTTTAGATAGCAGTATAAAATGAACAATCTCAGTGGTCCAGTTCGATGTTTTCAATCTCATTGAGAATCATCAATGTGTTATAATTGGAAAATCCAGTTCCCTATGACGAAAGACTAATAATCTTATATAACACATTATAGTCTCGACAAGGACATTTTCTTTTCATACCGACTAGAACTTTAATGACACGTGATTTTTGGTATTTAAAGTTTTTTCCTATGAAACACATTTCACATAAAAATAACACGTCATTAGTTATTAAATTCGTAAAACACTTATAACTTGCAATAATTTCAGTTTTATTAATCCAAACAATCTCCCACTTGCCCTAAATCAAATTAGCTTCAGATGTAAGGCCCATCCCTTCTATATGAGTGTCAAAAATCTTTTGCGCCAAAGTCTTAGTAAAGGCATTTGCTAGATTATTTATTGAGCCAATTTTCACCACAGCCACTTCTCCACGTTCCACATAATCTCGTATAATGTGAGACTTCCTCTCGATGTGCTTTGTACATTTATGACTTCGAGGTTCCTTGGAGTTAGCTACCACTCCGGCATTGTCACAGTACAATGTGATCGGTGTAAGTCCGTCCTTGACAACTTCTAGATCCATCAGGAAATTTCGAAACCAATACGCTTCTTTGGCCACTTCCGTAGCTGCCACACATTCGGCTTCCATGGTGGAGCCAGCAATACAAGTTTACTTAATACTCCTCCAACTTACGGCTGCTCCTCCTAGAGTAAACACATATCCAGACGTCGAACGCCTAGAGTCTAAATCAGATTGAAAATCCGAATCTATGTACCCTGTAGGAATGAGCTCATCACTGCGATAGACAAGCATATAATCCAGAGTCCTTCTTAAGTACTTTAATATATGCTTAACTACTATCCAGTGTTGGGGTCCAAGGTTTGACTGATATCTGCTGACTAGACCGACAACATAACAGATATCTGGCCTTGTACATAACATGGCATATATGAGGCTTCCGACTGCCGAGGCATACGAAAAATCTTTAATTTCTTCTGTCTCTTCTGGAGTCTTGGGACACTGATCCCGAGACAGATAAACTCCATGTCTGAAAGGTAATGAACCTTTCTTGGAATTCGCCATATTATATCTTGCCAGCATCTTATCTATATATGCTGCTTATGATAAATCAATAATTTTATTCTTATGATCACGACAAAGTCTGATCCCTAGAATATAACTAGTTTTACCTAGGTCTTTCATGTCAAACTGATTTGACAACCAAATCTTGACTGCCGACAATACTCCTGTATCATTCCTAATGAGCAGAGTATCATTCACATATAAAACTAAAAATGTTACAAAACTATCATGATATCTCTTGTACACACATGGTTCATCAAGCAATTACATAAACCCAAAGGATTTAATTGCTTCATTAAATCTGATGTTCCATGATTTAGACGCTTGCTTAAGACCATAAATTGATCTATTAAGCTTGCATACTATATGCTCCTGATTTCTGGCTATAAAGCCTTTAGGTTAACCCATGTATATTGCTTCTTGAAGGTGCCCATTCAAGAAGGCAGTCTTTACATCCATTTGCTAAATCTCATAATTAAAATGAGCAGCAATGGATAAGAGAATTCTTATAGGCTTAAGCATTGCTACAGGCGAGAAGGTTTCATCATAGTCAATACCTTTTTTCTGGGCAAACCTTGCTTTAAAGGTCTGAACTTTTCCGCCCACTCCCCTTTTTCTCTTATAGACCCATTTACATCCAATAGGTTTAATGCCCTCAGGCGCCTCTACAAGTTCTCAGAATTTATTGGAATAAATTG
Organism: Lantana camara; assembly: GCA_037501455.1. Taxonomy (NCBI): domain Eukaryota; kingdom Viridiplantae; phylum Streptophyta; class Magnoliopsida; order Lamiales; family Verbenaceae; genus Lantana; species Lantana camara. The sequence goes on from CM074863.1 coordinate 91,686,899, forward strand.
AATCTAATTTAGATTCCATGGCTCTGACCTAATGGTCAGCGTCTATATCTTTTATAGCTTCATCATACGTGATAGGATCAGATAAGTTAGACTCAACCACTTGGGTTGATCCTAGGTATCTGTCACGTGCCCTGACAATCCTCCCATTATGACGAGGCTATTGTGTACTTGCCCCTACATCATATTGTTGGAAAACAGCAGAGTTTGCACAGCGGAAGTTTAAACTTTTTCCAAAAGTAGATCTAAAAGACTTGCAAAGTTCGTATCGTATCATAGGGCGTTTCAACAAACTTACGTAGATTGAAGCTTTCTTGTGATGTTGATATCGCCTATCAAACACCCTTCAAGCGGAAGTCCCTCGAACGTCCTTCGATTAGATCCCAAAGTAGGCAATCCTCCAAAACGTATCCACACAGTCCTAGAACACGATCAAGCTAGTGAGAATGCTAGTTCTATGACTTATGTTAGACTAGGATATATTACTTTGAAAACTTTTCATTTATTTTTCTGAAAAACAATTAACACTTCTTGAGTGTTGGTCTAAAGAATAAGAGAAGCACCACCCCTAGTATATATACTAGCTTGGTTTGAACCCCTAGGGTTTCCAAGAACCAATGGACTTTGTTTTCTTGCTCACTAATTAACTATTTTAATTATTATTTTAATTGAATAATAAGTTCTTAACTTATTCTCCAAATCTAGCAAGAGATGTTTTCTCTCTCCTACAATAGGAGTTTAACTTTTCAACCTTTATCTAATATAAAGTCAAAAGTCAATTAATTCAATAAATAACTTAATTCATAATTAATTATTTATTGGGTTAATTATTTTGATAATAGTCTTAACAATTAATTCATAATTAATTAAAAGACCAAAATTAATTAATTATAATTTAATTAATTAATTCTAGAAAAGAATTCGAGTGTGGAATAAACCATACGTTATTGCCACGTCATTGACACGTGTCGGCCACGTGTGCATGACACTTGTCGGCCACGTGTGGTTGGGGTCTACGTTTTTGTGGCCTCATTTCGATCAGCACTTTGATCCTTCGTTAATCATATTAACATCCTACCATAACCCTTGTATTCTGGCATTCGTGTGTGACCCCTTAGGTTCATTATTCGATTAGCAGTGACAATAATTAATTAATTCTCATAATTAATTAATCACTTCACAGATCACACTACCGTAATCTAGTAATGGGTGTGTGACCCCTAGCAGAATAACGAAATGAATCGAAGAACCTTTCAGTCAATGACAATAAGTGAAATACGATCCTCCTATAACTCCATCTCTCAATCAAGAACTAAGGCATGAGAATATTCTCAGAGTCTTGTTATTCTTGGTCTTTAAAGTTAAGTTCGTTTCATATCCATTTAGATCTCAATCCAAGAAAACCCTATTTTCTTGATGTCTTGATCTTTTATCCACCTTGGCCAAGGGTTTAATATTTAATGGAATACGAACAACTTAATCAGTAAGAGATCATTCTTGTTCTTAACAAGTGTAGGTCCTTTATTGATTCTACTAATTCTACATATGCCATTTGTGTAATCCCAACATAGGTTGTGGTTCAGGTGTCTATATGGCGACACCCTTTTGAGCCTATATCAAAGATTACAAAGTTAGCTCATATGAGACATTAAGAATCTCAAGTCAAAGGATTATTAATCACGTCATTGACCTGTAAAATATTTCCTAATTTGAAAGTTTCTAGGAGACTCTCTTTCCCATTTAGTAATGTGTTCCCATGCAGGACATCTAAATGATGAAGTTCTTGTAACAATCACCCTTATGTATTATGAACGCATCATCGTATGTACTTATCATTCCATGAAGCTGAGTGACACTTTAAAAGGATATAATCACACAAGCAAGTCTCAGCAGAGTCAAGGTCGACACTCTCACTGTCTGTTGGACTCATCGACTTGGAGAAGTTACTAATTCTCGCCTATGGAGTTAAGAACTTGTTTCATATGCCGTTGGGCAAAGTTCTTAACGGCCTCGTCGGATTAGGGGAGTTCAAAACATGCAAAACACAGTCAAACCCAAACAGACATAAATAAGCACATAAAGAAGTGATTGCCTATGAACAAAATCATCTTGTTTATTATTCAAAGATTGTTTGTGATTTCACAAGAAAATAGTAAAGCATAAATGCTGCTTTAAGGGAACTATTCCTAACAATCTCCCACTTGCCCGTCAAAGCCATTCAGGTGTTAATCTAAGTCCCATCTTCTGAAGATGTCCTTCGAAAGACTGTTGACTAAGAGCTTTTATAAGTGGATCTGCCACGTTCTCTATCGATGTGACCCTTTCAATTTGCACATATCCTCTTTTGATTATATCACGGATTAATTGATACTTCCTCAAAATGTGCTTGGTCCTTTGGTGAGATCTTGGTTCTCTTGCTTGAGCAACCGCCCCTGTGTTGTCACAAAACACTGTAACGGGGTCTTTAATGCTAGGAACTACACCCAACTCGTGGATGAAGTTTCTTACCCAAACACCTTCCTTAGCAGCATCGTTTGTAGCTAAGTATTCGGCCTAAGAGGTCGAATTATCTGCAATGGTCATTTGCTTAGAACTTTTCCAACACACTGTTCCGCCATTCAGGCAGAATATGTATCCCGACATGGATTTAAAGTCATCCATGTCCGATGCAAAGCTTGTATCACAGTATCCTCTAATGACAAGATCTTGCTAGCCTCCGTAAACCAAGAACAGATCCTTAGTTCTTCTTAGGTGCTTAAGGATGTTCTTTACAGTAGTCCAGTGACCTTTACCAAGGTCAGATTGGAATCGGCTAGTCACGCTAGTACATAGCCACATAAGGTCGAGTACATAGCATCGCATACATTATGCTTCCTATTCCTGATACATAAGGAATTTTGGACATCCTGGACTTTTCAAGTTCAGTCTTGGGACACAGCTTCTTGGATCTGCCACGTTTGGAATCTTCCATACTAAACCTCTTTAGTACTTTATCTATGTAAACCGACTGTGATAATCCTAACAATCTCCTAGATCTATCCCGATAGATCTTTATATCAAGAATGTAGGATGCATCACCAAGATCCTTCATCTCAAATTGGTTCAATAACCAAGACTTTGTTATTTTCATGTCATCCTTCGCATTTCCAATGAGGAGGATGTCAGCTACATAAAGTATCAGAAATTCAACCGAGGTTTCCAATTCTTTCTTGTACACACAGGGCTCATTTGGATTTTAAATAAAGCCAAACGATCTGACCACTACATCAAATCGAATGTTCCAATTCCTAGAAGCTTGTTTCAATCCGTAGATTGATGTTTGGAGATTACAAACCTTTTGTTCGCTCCCAGTGAATGTGAAACCAATGGGTTGTTCCATGTAAATCTCTTTGTCAATGTCTCCATTGAGAAAGCCAGTTTTCACATCCATTTGCCATATCTCATAGTCATAATATTGAGCCATGGCAAGCAAGATCCGAATGGACTTTTGCATTGCAACCGGTGAAAAGGTTTCATCAAATTCTATACCTGGCCTTTGAGTAAAACCCTTAGCAACTAATCTTGCTTTAAAGACTGCTACGCTTCCATCTACTCCAAGCTTGCGCTTATATATCCATTTGCACCCTATGGGCCTGATCCCATCAGGCGGATCAACCAAGGTCCAAACTTGATTAGATTACATGGAATCCATTTCGGATTTCATTGCTTTTTCCCACTGTTCAGAGTCCGAATCTAACAGTGTCTCCTCATAAGTTAATGGATCATTATCCATTTGAGATGTTTGGTGGTGAAAACCATACCATCTCTCTGGTTGTCTAGGAATGTGTTCAGAACGTCTTACTTGAGGAGGATTTTCGCGTGTATCACTCTCTTGGATTGGATCAGGGACGTTAGTCTACAAACTAGGCGTGGGACCTTGGTCTCGAACTTCTTCGAGTTCTGTGATCTTACCTTTCTTTTCTTTAAGGAATGAGTCCTCAAGAAAACTAGCATTTCTTGACACAAAGACCTTTTGTTCAAGGGGATCATAGAAATAATATCCTATTGGCTCTTTAGGATATCCTACAAATTTACACAAGCTTGATCTAGCTTCAAGCTTATCTTCCACTGTCCTCTTCATGTAAGCAGGACAACCCCAAATTCTTAAGTAAGAATAACTAGGGATTTTGCCAAACCACATTCCAAATGGGGTTTTGGGTACAGATTTGGAGGGAACAAGATTCAGAATCTTAACTGCTGATTCTAAGGCATAACCCCACAATGAAGGTGGTAATTCAGTGAAGCTCATCATGGAATGAACCATATCAAGTAGGGTTCTGTTCCTTCTCTACGAAACTCCATTTAATTGGGGAGTTGCCGGAGGAGTCCACTGAGAGATAATTTCATTATCTCTGAGATGACTAAGGAATTCGTCAATTGGATACTCGCCACCTCGATCAGATCAAACTGTCTTTATCTTGTGACTGGTTTGGTTCTCAACCTCCTTTTGAAATTCCAAGAATTTCTCAAAGGCTTCGGATTTATACTTCATTAAGTACACATAATCGAAACGACTAAAGTCGTCTATAATGGTTATGAAATACTAATGATTATTTTTGGTGCTTACACTAAGTGGTCCACAAACATCAGTATGGATTAAATCCAATACTTTAGTAGCACGTTCCTTTTTACCATTAAAGGGAGTTTTGGTCATTTTTCCTTTAAGCATGATTCACAAGGAGTTAACTCTTTAAGTTCATTATCATAGAATGATCCTAAATTAGATAACTTAGCAATCCTATCTTTAGAAACATGGCCTAAACGTGCGTGCCATAAAGAATTCGAGATCTTGTCATCTCTTTCGCATTTGTTTATTTGTTGTATATTCAAAATATTAGTGTATTTAGTTGTGTAAAGTCCATTAGATAATGTACCCAGCAAAACGGAAGTTTTATTCTTCTTAAGATAAAAGTTTCCATTTCTAGAGAAAGTCTCAAATCCTTCACAATCAAGTATTGGAATGGAAATAATATTACAAATAATAGAAGGTACATAAAGGACTTTGTTCAAAACTAAAGTAAAGACACCTAAATCTAGTTTACACGGATGCTTCGAAAGAAGGATTGGGTTGTGTTCTTATGCAACATGGTAAGGTGATAACATATGCTTGAAGAAAACTCAAGCCTTATGAATTAAATTATCCCACGCATGACTTAGAACTTGTGCTGTGGTGTTTGCTTTAGCAAAATGGCGCCATTACTTGTATGGCATCTATTTTGAAGTGTTTACGGATCATCAAAGCCTTAAGTACTTATTTACCCAGAAAGAACTAAATATGAGACAACACCGATGGATGGAGCTCCTCAAGGATTATAAGTGCACTATCAAATACCATCCGGGTAAAGCAAACGTCGTGGCAGACGCCTTGAGTCGAAAAGGGAAACTTGCAAACCTTGAAGTTGGCTCTAAGAGTAATATGGAACCTAAAGCTTTAGTGGTGAGGGCTAGAATAGCTAATATCTCTATTCAGCCGGATTTAAGACAGAAAATTAAGGATGCACAAGCTATAGATAATTGGGTACAGAATCAGATTGAAAGAGCTAAAGATAATCCCCCCTTTGGATTTGATGATCTTGGTATATTCAGGCTCAGAGATTGAGTGTGTGTTCCTCCAGAATTAAGACAAGATATCCTAAGAGAAGCACACTGAGCTACGTATTCAGTACATCCAGGTGGAAACAAGATGTATTGGGATTTAAAACACCTGTATTGGTGGCCTGGCATGAAGTGGGATATAGCTTAGTATGTTCAGAAATGTTTAACATGCCAGCGGGTCAATCTCTACCTCTTCCAACTTGGAAATGGGAACAAGTTACAATGGATTTTATCTCAGGCTTACCCAAAGCTCGAGGCAATGTTGATGGAATTTGGGTGATAGTTGATCGCCTTACAAAATCCGCACATTTTCTCCATATTCGAATGCCTGATAAGGTGAGCAAGTTAGCTGATCTATATTTCAAGGAAATAGTCCGGCCTTATGGAGTTCCCGTTAGCATTGTATGACCGTGATCTAAGATTAACCTCAAAATTATAGCAAGTAGTGCAGAAATACCTTGGGACTCGTTTGAATTTTAGCACCGCTTCACATCCTCAAACTGATGGGCAATCTGAGAGGTTGATCAGGTACTTGGAAGATATTCTCTGAGCTTGTATTCTTGACTTCAGTGGTAAGTGGGATAAGCACTTAACCCTTATCGAGTTTGCTTATAACAACAACTACCAGGCTTCAATAGGGATGGTTCCGTATGAAGCTCTTTACGGGCGTAAATGTCGATCTCCGTTGTTTTGGGGCATGGATGAGTGGCGATGGTCCGAAGACGGACTTGAAAAGGTGCCTAAACCTAAAACCATTCAGAAGGCCATAGATAAGGTAAAGATAATCTGACAAAGAATGAAAGCCGCTCAAGATCGTCAAAAAAGTTATGCCGATCGTCGGAGACGCCCCTTAGAGTTTGCAGTTAGGGATAAAGTATTCCTTAAGGCAACTCCTCGAAAGGGTTTTACAAGAATTGGTAAAGGGGGAAAGCTTAGTCCGCGATATTTGGGACCATTCGAGATATTGGAAAGAATTGGAGAAGCCGCTTATCTCTTGGATTTGCCACCTAATCTCACCGGGATACATAATGTTTTCCACGTTTCTCAATTAAAGAAGTATCTTTTTGATGACTCTGAGGTCTTACCCGTGGAAGAAACACCTCTTGAACTAGACTTAACTTTTGTCCGGAAACCTGTGAAAATCTTAGACTGGAAAATTCGGGAACTAAGGAACAAGAGCATTCGTTTGGTTAAAGTTCTCTGGCAAGATCAAAAGAATGAAGAAGCTACTTGGGAAACAGAAGAGAAAATGAGACAGTTCTATCCCGAACTCTTCAATATCAATCAATAGAATCTGGGGACAGATTCTTTAAAGGGGGGAAGATTGTAACGCCTCATCTTCCGAAATAGGTAAAACGTGTGTGAACGTTCGAGAGTAGTGTTCTAATCGTTCATTATATTAATTTCCAAATACTTGTCCTTGATTGCCAAAATTTCCAAAGTATAAATACCTAAGTGAATTTTAATTGGATTTGTGTATTACTCATGTAAGAGTATGATCACTTAATTGCATAAACTTTATAACTTGGGGATTAAATTTTAAATTGCTTCTTAAAGTCAAGATAACTTTATGACTCATGCAATTTTAATTAATGTTGTATGCTTTTTATAAAATATATCATGAGCTTCTATTTTATTCCAAGAATTCAAAGATACACAAAGCCATTCTCTTCTTCTTCTTTTCTCCCTCATCTCACGATCCACCGTCCACACTCACACACCATCATTTCAATCCAAGTTCTTCCAAAATTCAAGGTGAATTTTATGTTATTCTCATACATAACCGTATCTTTGTGGCTTAATTTCCTTTATTGCATGGATTTGCATGCATGTGCATGAATATGTTGACATGGAAGCTAGGTTATGGAGAATCATATAACAAAGCATGTTAGGAGGTAACTGGTAGAAGTAAATATGTCGGAAATCATGTGCTATGAAGAATTCAAGAAGCTATCATGCATGAATCATGAGTTAGAAAAGCTTGAAGGTTATTAATGGAGTTGATGGGTTTTGAAGATGATGATTAAAGATACTTAGCATGAGTTCTTGATATATATTTGATCCTTGAGTGTTCTTAAGTGTGCTTTTATGTGTTATGAGATGAATATACTTGATTCTAAGTGTATCTTTGCAAGTTTGGATGATTGGATGAATCCTTGGCTTCCTTCCCTCTTTCTCCCATGTTTTCTTCTCGTACTAGGCATGTTCCCACGGCCACGTGGCTCCCCCATTCATTTCTTGCATGGCCGCGCGTAAACTTTCAAATTTTCAACACAATTTTCTGTAAGCGGCCGCGCAGGTTTTAAGGCCAAAAGTTGCATGGCCATGCAGACCTCAAATGAGCTCCGATTGAGCTGAATTTTTTACCATTGAAACCTCTTTGAGTGTAGAGTATTCTAGAATTATAATCACATTAAAATCATTTCTGAGGAGGGAGATATGATCGATCCAAAATTGTGTCGCCAATCTGTCAGAAATCTGCAATTGCCCAACTTTGCACCTATGCCATTTTTGATCCACTTTGAACTAAAATTTGAGCCATATATGATTGGAAGGCCCTATTTGTCTACTTTAATTTCCAACAAACAAAACTTAATTCTGACTTATCAATCTTAAGATATACCCAATTCTTTACATCTTGCGCGTTTGGGGAAAATTGTCAGCTTTTGTCAAGTTTTGCCTAAATGCCCGTTTCTTGCCTTTTTCGTCGTTTCTTTCCGTTTATTAAACCTTATTTAGCTATATTCTTTAATTCAAGTGTAATTACTCTTATATAAGGATATCGTTTTATTAAAGTTACATGAAAGACGTCTAAACTTGCCCTAAATGGTCTTCAATGTGAAAGTTAATTCTTAAAGTGCCATGATTGCTCATATTTGCCCATTTCTTACATAATTATAGTCTCGTTGCATATGAATCTATACTCATATCATTTCATAACATTATTTTGCATCGCCGAGCATCTCTAGTTGGTCCTTTTAAGTCTAGTGTCGACCGTAATCGTGTCTTTTGTTCAGGTGATCCTCCTGAGGACCCGGTGGTTTAGATTCGTATCTTGTATTGGTTCTTTTTTGTCGAGGTTATCAAGGTGAAGTTATTATCTTGCTATAATCATTACTATACCAATACTATGGCCTACACGATTTGATTGTTCCTCACCCGAATTATTATACATATATGTATTTATGTATTAAATAAGTCATTGTCTACTATTTTCCCGGTCTTACCGAAAATGGTTTTCTAATATCAAATGAGTTATACATATAAGTTCTCAAGCGTGTGTTCATGAATCTCAATTGAAAATGAAAGTATATCTTGCATACATTGCATAACGAGTGCTTGTGATTGTTGGGCCCGAGGCAACGTGGTTTAGGGGATCCGGGAAAGCATAGGGCTGACGATGAACCTACTCTGCGACCTCTATGGGTGTACGTGCTATCTTCGAAGGTAGTGGATATCACGTATTACCTGTGAACGGCTTCGGCCGAAGGAGCATAGTACCGAATGGGCTATGACTCAAGTGACAAATCGATGGTTAGGGAGTAATTAACCCTTCCGTCACCCGGAAGAAAAAAGAATTTATTTTGTTGTATTGTCTTGTGGAGTAAGGGTGGAGAATGAGTATAACTCGGTACCCATTGATTGTTTGAAAACCCTTAACCCGATATACACCCTATTATTGTAATGGAAAATAATTGTATTGAAAAATGGGGCTATATTCGGTCGAGGCGAATTGTTACCGTGCATTGCATCTCTCGTTATTGCATTAATTATAACTTGTATATTGTTATCCCTGGCCAGTCACTCGACTGACCCTCTTTCTCTTTCCTTTATGTTCCCTTCGTATTGATTGCAGGTTTTGGGAGTCGACTAGGCGATGGGTTGTCTAGCCTTATTTTGAGTCGAGTCCTAGTTTTGATGTTATCCTGTACGGTATTAGTTAATGATGATATTGGTGTGTGATGTAATACTAAGTATCTACCACTTTACTTTTGATATGTTAGTCGTGAATCTTATTTATATAAATTAGTTAAATGTTGAGCTTCTGAATTGTTGTTTACTTGATGAGTTTGCTTCTGCTATGCGTTTAATTGTTGTTGACTGTCTGTATAGCGCCTCCTAGCTAGGAGTGGTCTTGAGTGTCTCTCGTTCGCTAGCTCTTAGCACGTATATGGATTTTCCATTTCATATACGTGTTGGGTTCTAGTGCGGGGGATATGATAGCCCCACGCTCGGGGCATCACAAATACTGTGTTGATAAGCACCCTATGAATACAGAGGTGAAGGCGAATCACTCTCTCATTTGGAAAAGACTTTGTGAAGTAAGGTTAGCTGCCGAGAACTTCATCAGCTGGACGATAGGAAATGGAAATATTTTAATTTTTCAGGATAAATAGATCCCTTCGGAACTATCTCCTGCTGATTTGTGATACTCTAAGATACTCATCAGTGACCTCTGTGAAGGGCATGCCTAGAGCTTCAACAGAGTAAACAAAATACTGGGACATTTGTGGTGGGAAAAGGTTAACAAAGTACAAGTCAATGGAAGCAACCGTGATGCAGCCATATGGAATCTAGAATCTATAGGGGACTTCTCAACTAAATCAGCCTGGGAAAGTCTAATATCTCGAAGGGACGCCTCTGATCTTCTTGAAGCTATTTGGTCCATAGGACTAACACCGAATATTTTAGTCTTCACTTGGAGACTACTCCATAATCGGATACCGTTCGAAGAGAGATTACAACAGAAGGGAATAAATCTGGCATCCAAATGTGTCGGTTGCTCGAGCGGTGAATCTATAGAGCATATTTTCTTGACATCTCCGAAAGTGGTAAGGGTCTGAAATTTCTTTAGTGAAATCTTTGATTTACGTATCACCATGATCTCAACTGTTGCAGGTAGAATTGAAGATTGGAGTTTATCCTAGCTGCTTAGCCATAGAAAGCATATTCGAGTGATTATTCTTATCTTAACTTTATGGTATTTATGGCTGGAACAAAACAACGCTAAACATAAGTCAGGTAAATTTAACCCGTATAACGTTATTCGATGTGTTTTTAATCATGTCCATAATTTATACAGGATAAAACACCTGAACTATCCTTGGTGGAAAGGACATGTCTTAGTTGCTAATTATTTTCAAGCCAAAGTTAGGCGTCTGCGAGATAGAAAGATTTAGATAGTAAAGTGGCTTCGCCCACCGTCTAATTGGTTTAAACTTAACTCGGACGGATCCTCCAAAGGGAACCCAGGTCTTGCAGGTATAGGTGGAGTCATTAGAAATGAATGGTTCGGCACTTACTACGTATAGCAAAGGTATCGGAGAAGAAACTAACACAACTGCTGAATTGATGACAATTATTGAGGGAATGAGTAAGGCTGTTTTTATGGGTTGCCGGAGTCTATGGGTTGAAGTGGATGCTAAGGTTGTAATAGATATTACCTGTCAAGGGCAAGCTGACAATCTTCGAATACAACACTTTCTGCTGCAATTTAAATCTCTGGCTAAAGAAATGCACCTTAAAATGTCACAATATTCAGAGAGGGCAACGAGGTGGTGGATTTTCTTGCTAATAGAGATGCAATGTTACAGCAAAGTTGGAATTTTCCAAAAGATACTCTCCCGAGAGAGATCTATGGTATGCTTAGGCTCGAGAAATAGGAGCTCCCCTCAATCGAATTTAATGGGTGAAAGTATGACGTTGCTATTTTCTTTGGGAAAATTGCAAAAATGGTATACCGGCTGCACCCCTTCAGCAACATTGGTACACCAAATATTCCGGTGGAAAATCGAACCCATAGCTCCCAAAATCGCGCAAAAAGATGTAAATTTTCACCGGAAAACTGTAAGCCCGCCGGAAACCACGTATAACGTGGCTATTACTCCAGCGTGGATGCCACCTAATTTTTTTTGCCACCTAGAAGCTTACTTGGATGACATGTAATTAACCCACACAAAACTAATTTAAAAAACATAAAATATATATCAAAAAAAAATCGGAAAAAATAAAATCAGTATAATCATTACTTTTGAGCAACGATTCAATTTCCCATCCTTGCATTCAGGTCCTGAGAAAAAATTTGAACAGCGAACTGGCGGAACTTGAGACCCTTGGTTCTCTGATTTTGGCCAGAATTTCGTGCAAGACAACCGTGGGTAGTGAGATTTTCAGTGTGCGATGGTGATAACGACGAGGATACGGAGCCAGGGGATGCAAAAATCTGTGTATGGTGAGTGTTTCTTCTTCAGATCTTTCATGTGCTGTTGGGGTTTAGTGTGGGGTTTTCGATATGGGGTGTTTTGGGCTTTGTGTGGGTAAAGTGCGAAGCTTTTTTGTAAGATTCCTTACGTGTAAGTGTTGATAAAGACTTCAACTTTTTGAAATAGGTGAATATGTTATGTGTACTGTTTAATGGTCCCCATGTTTATTGTCTTGGTCTTTGGTGGTTGGGACCATTACAATATTGAAGGGTGCTGAATAGTTTATTATCTGTTTTTGTTTTTTCTATTTTGAACAGATTCCACTTCCTCATATTTGACTTTGTCAATCTATTATAATGGGGCAATGGAAACAGAATGCTATGTGGGTGGTAGGGTTCTCAAAGTTGACTGTGTTGACGTTGAAAGATTGAACTTCGAATGCATTGATGAGTTTCTTCAGGATTTAATTCCAAAAGGCACTAAGAAACTGGTATACACAGCTCTTATGTCTGGCCATAGGCTAATTGAAACTGATGATGATCTTAGAAAGCATGGGAGAAACCATGTAAAGGTACTTAAGGATTTTCCACTGTTTGTTGTGACTGAGTATGATGAGTTAGATGACAATGGTGGTGATAATGTGGCTGAAAATGTAAACAACATTGTGGAAAAGGCACACATGGATAATGAAAATGAGATACCAACGTATATTAGGAATGAAGATAATGAAACATTTGAAGAAAATAATGGAATTGACAATTCACCAGGGCAACCAACTCAGGACAAAGAATCTGAGTTTTTAGGACCCATTGACTATAGCATACCATTGGAAACACTGTCGGAGAATGATTTCTTTAGGAAAGTTGATGCCTCAGATGAATGGTTAGTTGAATACACCCGGAGGTTTGGCAATGGTCAAACTGATAAACAGTTTAATGAAAATGTGCAAGCAGATGTGTGTGTTGAAGATTGTGATAGTGATGACTCTGATTTCTGTTTTGATGATGATGTAAATTCTGTGGTTGATGAAGTAGATGAAGAGTTACATAGGGAGCCTGAATACAATGTGAACAAGACTGTGGAAAATGGTAATACATATGAGTTCTTAGGGTTCAATACACCAAGCTATGGGACTATGCAGATAAATTAAGAAAAACTAACCCTGGTTCCACAATTATCTTAGGGACTGACACTGTTGAAGGTCAAAATAGATTCAGTAAATTCTATGTCTGCTTCCATGCAATGAAAACTGGTTTTCAGCACTGTAGACCCATCATTGGTGTTGATGGATGTCATTTGAAGGGTCCTCATGGTGGCATTCTCTTAACTGCTGTGGGTGTTGACTCTGACAATGGTAATTATCCTTTATCTTATGCTGTGGTTTCTGTAGAGAACAAAGAAAACTGGAGCTGGTTTTTTAGTTTGTTGAAGGTTGATTTGGGACTGCAAAATGGTTTAGGGTTCACCTTTGTATCTGACAAATAGAAGGGCCTTATTTATGCTTTGCCAGAGTTATTTCCAGCTGCAGAACATAGGTTCTGTGTGAGACACTTGGTCCTCAACATGATGCAGGCTGGACATAGAGGTATAGTGCTCAAGAACGCAGTGTGGAAAGCAGCCAATGCATACACTGTGTCTGAGTTCAAGAGTGCAATGAAGAATATTAAGGATAAGTTCCCAGAAGCAGCTGACTGGCTTGAGGATAAGCATCCTTCAGAGTGGTCCAAGAGTCATTTCATGGAACACTGTAAGTGTGATATGAATCTGAACAACTATTGTGAATCGTTTAACAGTTGTATCCTTGATGTAAGAAACAACCCCATTATAACAATGCTTGAATGGATAAGGGAGTACTTGATGAAGAAATGGCATTTGAGCAGGGAGACAGCTGAGACATGGGAAGGTTTGATTCTTTAACTAAAATTCCATTGCTATTTTGTAGATAGTGTGTAATTGTATTTGTTTTTCTCATTTATATGTAGGTACACTGTGTCCTACAAAATCCCAAATTGTCCAGATGAATGGGAAAGAGGTTGGTGGTTGCAGGCCCATCAAAGCTTCCAGAACACACTTCCAGATCCAGTGTTCAGATGGTGGCAAATATACAGTGGACTTGGGGGCCAAAACCTATAGTTGTAGGAGTTGGCAGCTTACAGGGATTCCATGCATGCATTCATTAAGTGCTATAAATCATGGCAGGCTAAAAATGGAAGATTATGTTGAGGTTTACTACAAAGTGAGTTCATTCAAAGGTGCATATTCAGGGATTGTCATGCCCATAAGTGGTCAGAATGTATGGGGCAAAACATTATTTATTCCCCCTTTACCCCCAAATTTTGGTAGAAGGGCAGGAAGGCCTGCAAGGCTCAGAAGGAGGGGAATTGATGAGGACAAGAAGGGAAAGAAAAAGCAGCACAGGGGACCAGTTATCCGAAAATTAAGGAGGTTCCAAAAGACTATTCATTGTGGCCATTGTGGAGAGCCAGGCCAAAATGCTTTATTTTGTGAACAACTCCCTGAAAGTGCAAAGGCCAAAAAAGATAGACTGATCAGAAGAGCCTTTGCTTCAGTAAGTATTTTCATGATATTGCTTTGGACATAGTCACTTGTTATTTTTGTTGAGTTTAAAAGTTTTGTAGGGTCCTGGAGAAACATCAAAAGCACACGAAACAGAAGATGATCATGGTGTTGCATCTGCTCAACAAGGTATTCATGATGGAGTTACAGAGGAGCAACAAGCTCAGGTAATATTCCCTTAACAATTTGTCACCAACTACTTTGTCACCAACTACTTTGTCACCACTACTTTGTCACCAACTTTTTTGCATCTGCAGGATATACTCCCCCCACTGATGGTTGCAGAGGAGCAACAGGCTGTTACTGAAACTTTGAACACTAATGCCCCCACCTATAGCTTCACATTTGACCCTACTACACCAGGCCCCTCAATGTTTGACCAATTAAACATGGAGAATACTGAAGTTGTAGCACCCAGAAAGAGACAAGCATTCAGCATTGAAGATATTCAACAAGTTGCCAAGGCAGATTTGCAAAGAGCCAAAAAGACAAAGACTTCAAAGAGGTTGAAATTGAGGATTCCCCCAAGGTTTACTAGTGATGATGATGTGGTCCTCAGTCAACAGAGTGTCAGTGGCCTTATGAATTCAAAGAACATCATCACTGAAGGGGGGGAAAAAATTCATGAATTTATCTTCTCAGAATTGATGATGTATTTTGTTTTGGTGGACTAGTTTGGGAAACCCTTATAAGTTGTATGTATGTGTCTGTCGAGTATTACTCTTGTCATAGACTGCTGATACTTTTGTATTTTGACATCAGAATGGTCTAAAAAACTCAGCACTTTATGCTTTCAAAATGGAAATGATGTATTTTGTGCAGTGGTGCAATGAATATTGGTAGATAATATGATCACGTTAGTGCATTTTTTGTCTTCTTACATCAATTTCAATTTTACCAGCACTGTACCATCATTATATCAGCACTGCAACAACATTGTACAACATCAATCTTAAATAAACAAGTTAAGGAATCCAAATTTCCATTCCATCAAATTCCACAAAACATCAGGGAAATGCATGACATCGCATCCCATCACTTCACACAATCCACACATGCATCTACTTAAACTTGGATTTCAAAAGTAGTCTACTAAAACATTCATTTCAACAGTAGCAACACAACCATAACACCTACAACAATCACTAGGGCAACTATAATATGAGCTTGTGTCTTCAATTTCTTGTTGGCTTCGTTCAGACACAACTCGAATTTTTTCGATTCATCCTCCAATTAGTTACTTTTCTTCAAGAGTCCAGGCATGATAACCCTAGCCCTTTCACACATTGGGGGGTCACACCAGTTGAAGAAATTGCACTTCTGCAACAACAAAAACATGTTAAAATCCCTTCAACATATAAATCCCTTCAACGAAAAGAATTACTTACCTGATCTTTGCATGCTATAAATCTTCTTCCGGGGTGATCTCCTCTCCATGCCGTTATCATTGCAGCGAGCTCTCCACAGAAGCATAAAACCCTCACCTGATTTTCATACCATGGCTGTCTTCCGGGACCTGACTCAGAAGCAGCACTTGGCGTAGACATGGAAAAATGGACCACTGACTATAAGAACAACCCTTGTAATTTAAGAAGTGCCCTTCTAATTTAAGCAGCAACTGCAAAAGGAAGAAGGGGAAGATGTTTATTAATGTTATCTCGTGGCAGGAACCACAGTAATGGGCGGCAATTGTCCCCCCCAATTTCATGCATTACGTTGCATTTATTTTTTGTTTTAAACAATTAAATATTACACGTCATGAGTGGTTTATGACATGGCAATGGCGGTATTGCCACATAACAGACAATTGGGCCACGTAGGATAATGGGTCGGGTTTCCGGCGGGCTTACGGTTTTCCGACGAAAATTTGTATCTTTTTGCACGATTTTGGGAGCTATGGGTTCGATTTGCCACCAGAATAGTTGGTGTACCAATCTTGCTGAAGGGGTGCAGATGGTATACCATTTTTGTAATTTTCCCATTTTCTTTTGAGGGATGTTTCAGGCGGTTGAGCCTTAATAGTTCCTCAACTCCTTATCTATCGCTTCTGATATGTTGGAGACGACACCTTTCCACCGGTCTTGATGATAAGGGTCTCACGGTTGGGAATCTAGAGTTAGACATTAAAGCTTTGAACGTTGAAACCCGCAAGTTAGTTAGTAATGGGTTTACTTATAGTTGTTGCATTAATTTTATTTGTAACCCAACCCCATCACATGATGTACGACAATCAATTCTTGGCTAGTTCAAATTGGGTTTTAAGTAGCACTCTTGGGCTAGTCCGAACTGGAAATTAGCCACTGTTCCAAGTTAGTCTGAATCTCTCCCTTGAACTGGTGGTTGACTCAGTTGCCATGTCCTGGGTGTTGGCTACTAGCTTGGTTGTCGTGGCTTTGAGTGGTGTTATGTGCTCAAATAGGACTACGTGGGAGTGGGGTTTTCGCTGTTTCGCGAGATTGCTCATGGTTAGTGTATTCCGTGAGCATTTCTGTTGGTTTTTTTTTTTTTGATGACTGGTTATGTGCCTATGTATGGTTCTTCTTGGTTTGGTGGTTTATCCATGAGGGGGGTCCTCGTTCTAACCCTAAGCCTCTTTTGGACCGATTTCCTCTAATTATCTATTATATTATATATAGATCCGATTAATTTCTAAATCACAATTAATATCCTATATTATAGTTCCTTAGAGCCTCCCTCTATTACGATAAGGATGTTGATTATTTAATGTGACGTACATACTTAGTACATTTAAAAAATGATATCCTCTATGTGTCACACTATATTATTTTAATCTAGAATTGTTGTAATAATAATAATAATAATAATGTTCCAATATTATTAAAATTTGAGGATGGATCCATTTGAAATCTATCGTAAAATATCTTATGCTGACAAGCTTCAATAGTAGAAAACACGTTTTTAGTATGCTTGTCGAAAAATATTATCGAACGAAAAAGTAATCCGAAATAAAAATATACATAGTTGCATATTGTAAGTCGAAAAATACAATTTTATTTTTGAGTAAAATACATATTTAATAACGTTTATCCAAACTAAATCAGAACTGTTTTGCCAATCTAATTATTTATATTATAATCAGAATCAAATTAATTAATTCCAATCACCTTATAGTTAAATGCAACTACTACCATCATATATGATATGAAAATATAATTGCACTTGCAGTTTGATTTTCCTGGCCTAGGAGTAACTTTTATTTAATATTTTTAGAAAAAAATTATGTACGTACATACACATGCATTGTACTATTACGCACCTATTTAATTACCCGAACCCAGACCTAATTGCAAAAAACTCATTTTTCTTACCTTTAATTTCTCAACCAAAATTGAATTGTTGTCCAACTAATATTTACAACGGGTAATGTGGGATAAATCCCCAATTCGGCATTATATTTTTACTAATTAACTCCCTATTTTTGCCGGCATTATATTTTTACTTAACCCCCCATTTTGGCAAAATGCCGTATAATTTTCACATAATGTAGTACTTAAAATACCTCTCAAAATATGTTGTATATTTTTCACAAAATATAGTACTAAAACGTTCTAATGCAGTATTTATATTCTATTATGTTGTATAATTTTATAGGGAGTAAAGTATAAATATTCCAAACTGATGGAGAGTTATTTCAAACTGCCCCTATTTATAGCTTGTGAACGGTTTTAATTTTAACTTTTGAAAGTATAAAAAACAACCAAAATTTTGGATGGTAACACAACCGATAGGACATTGGGAGAAGTGTAGCGCTCTATATTTCTAAAAATATTATTTGTTATGCCATTTTATATCACGTGGATTGTGGACCCTTCTTATATGTGAAGTTCAAAAAAAAAAAAAATTTGGTATCTTGATATCGTTACATCCACATTGTTTCATGTTTGTATTCATGTATCATAAAAATTAAATGTCACATGTTTGAGTTCTTTTAAAAGTGGCTATGTTTCACATTGAAAAATTTACTGTTTTAGTAATTTGATTCGAATTGAAATCGTAATTAACTAAATTTGAAAGAAAAATTAAGGGAATTGGGAGATTTGGAGCGATATCGAGTGGGCATCATTTGCTATAATGAAAAAGTTTTTGTTGTGGCCTGGCAAATGAAGGGTATAAGATCACATCATGGGTTATGTTGGTATTCAAGCCAATATAGCCAAAGCAAGGGAAAAATATTCTACTGTTTAAAAGTAGAATTGTTACTTTTTAATTTTCTTTTAGAAACGTAAACATAATATATTTTCAGATTCCGCCGATGTTGTCTCTTGAAAAACTTCCTCCAAAAATTCAGTTGATTATTGGTGCAGTTCTTAGTGATAACTTAAAGCAGTCAAATTATTAAAAACTGTGTTATCAATCAATCACAGAAAGCAGTGAAAAATAATACAGAAACAATCAAACAGATATGACTCTTTTAAAAAATTTAAATTTGATTAACAAAAACAAGAAAAGAAAACTTTGTTCTAAAATTTTGAATATATCTCTGTCTGTCTGGAGGAGCTCGCCTCGATAGGTTGTTAACTTAAAGATATTGAGAATCTTAATAAAAAAATATTTATATATTAACGATTTTGATCAAGATAATTTTGACCAAGACATTTTTTATCTAGGTGTTTTATTGAATCAAAAAGTAAAACTTTCTCTTTTTTGTTAAGATCGCATGGTTATTATTATCGTTTTCTTTCTTTTTTGAGGTGGAGTTCTCTATAATTTTTTTATTCAATAAAAAAAAGTGTTTTCTTATTTAATTACATTTTCTTCACTTATAGAACTTGGCTGTTCGGCCCTTTCTCTATTCCTTTTCGTAAATTTTAATTGCCCATCATATACACGGTAAAATTTATCTTTAATCCACATTTTCTAAGAGTATTTTTACATCTACGCCCCTTGCGATATTAGGTAATTATAATTTGTACCCTTTTAGATGAAAATATTACACAACCTACCCTTTTAAGTTTGAAAAATTACAAATGAACCCATTTCGATATAATTTTTCACGAAATTTTTTTTGAATTGATTATATTTCACCACTAATTAGTTTCTCACCGCTAATTAAGGGAAAAAAAAAGTCATTATGAATATCAATTTACAAACGAATGATGTGTTGATCGTCCAAAAAACTTCATAAATTACGTGTCTATCATTTGAGAATGATATGTGAGTTGTTATGAGGAACTAATTAGTGGTGAGATATAATTAATTTAAGAATGATTTTGCAACAAATCCAACCGGAATGGGTTCATTTGTAATTTTTCAAACTTGGAAGGGCAGGTTGTGTAATATTTTCATCTAAGGATGTACGGGTTGTAATTATTCAATCTCGCAGGGGGTGCAGACATAAGCAACCCCATTTTCTAAAATATTGTAAAGTAATTTTCTTTTTGTTAAAGAAGATTTATATCGTTGAGAAAGGTATAATTCATATATCATATATGTCAATAATGAGAATACTTGCGCCAGTACTCTTGCTCAAAATTTAAGAAACTATACTCTTCATAAGCCAGACATCAATATTGAATTACGAATGTCTACTTAAAAAAAATCGTGTGAACAATTATTACTGGTAATTATTAATCAATTTTTTCAAAAAAAAAGAAGAGCTACGTCGATGGCAAAAACACAACAAAACATTCATTGCGGTTTGAGATTATATATGATAATTTTATTCAGTAAATTTTTCACAGGTTAAGTCACCGATAAATTATTAATCATTTTAAAAAAAAAAAAAAATACATCTACTTACTACATAAAATATAATTGTACGAATATTGATATACGAATAACTTTGATGGTGGGGGTCGTTTTCTTCTTGCAACTTGATATGTTATTTTCAGTTATTGTACTTTTTAAGTGAATTGGCGTACTTTTGTGTTTGATCAAGTGCATGTCTCTTTTCCTGACCCCAGTATTCTAGTATTTGGATAATTTTATTCTAATTCTGAGGTTTTATTTTCATCATTTGTTAAGAGAATATATTTTTAAGGTGATGGAAGAATCTGATCTCTATAATGGAATCTGTAACGATGATGTATGAGGAAGGTAGTGTTTTCGTTGGAGGTGATCGCTGACTATTCAAAAAAGGTCGGATTATATTATTTGTGGAGAGGATACTCAAGATGTGGCGAAAAATTTAAAGATAGTGGCCCGGATTTATCCACAATTACTAGTGGTGTTACTTGTAACAATATTAGAAGTAGTTGATCTTTCATCCTGAATGTTTTGTAGTTTGTTTTTTCAATAGGGTTTTGTATTTTTGGTAGTTTAGAGAATAAAGTTGACATATTCTTGTTAGAAATTGGGTTTTCTCTCATGAATAATTAAAGGAGGGTTTTATATGCCCTAATTTCCCTCGATATTAGTAGTAGTGCTCGATTTTTTGTTTGATTAATAAGACTAAAAAGGTATGAAATAGTAAAATTAGGTAATCTTGTATAGAGTGCATTTTATATTTATTTTTGCAAATGACTATTTAATTACTAAGATTATCAGTGCTTTGTATTTAAAGGGACAAAATACACTTTACACTCCTAAAGCACACTACGTCTCATTTATTCCTCAATACAATATTTAGACCAAATTGTTTTCCGCTAGGTTTATACTAAGGACGTGCATTTGCCCTTAGTGCGACGACGATACTTACATGTTGCACGCGAAGAACTCGCCCATGTAGTGTAGCACTCACATATTGATCGCCTTGTTTTATGCTCAACTTTTAGCCAACATAGAACAACATTCGATAGCATCACTCATCTCGTGGCTTTCGGCTTTCCTCGTCCGCTCCCATATTCCCTGCATTTTAATTAATATTTTTCAATAAGTAATTTGTATGAAACTAATTCGCTAAAATAAGAGTTTATCTATTATTCAAAAATCTTGATTCCGTATCTGTCTCTTTGAGAAAATTTTAAATTGTTTCCTTAGGATTGCTCGTTGCTTTCTATTATACAAAATCCAAACTTTGCCACTTGTTGCCTACCTTAAAGTTGTGTAATCCCTTATCCCCTATTAAATATTAATTGAACAATTTTGCTTTATCTACCAAAATTACGTATTCTCGAGTCTAGACCAAGAATTCAAGCACCAAAAGGATAAAATTTTGAAGCTTTTGGCAATTCCTCAAAAAGGATTCTGAAATTCGTGCCGTCTTGGACTTTTTAAATGTGAACATAAATGTTTTTAGGTCACATATATGGTCCATTGTCACATTGTATGTTTCATGATCGAAGCTTAGAAAGAAAAATACATTATCCCGATTGATATAAACTATAGTAAAGCAATAAAATAATTATTACTATTTACATATATGTTAAATTAAATTTTTTGTGTTAATATAAATTTTATGATTATTTTTAATATAATTATAAATGTCTGATAAATACATAAAATAAAATAATACTATATTAATAAAAATAATAATCAAAATAAAAATTAGATAAAAAGAATACAATAGAAAAATGAATTGAGAAAAAAAAAAAAAAAAAGTTCACCAAACAAAAAAAAGAAGCAACACATCGTTGGAGTAGTAAAAAAAGAAAAAAGTGTCCAAGAAATAAAATTAATTTATTCTATGATCTCTCATATTAATAGTATAAATAGAATATAAAATAATTAAGTTGATGCTTTGGTCAATTTTCCAACATAGAAAATAACAATAAAGTGTATGCATCACTTTTGGAGTGCAAATAACAATACCTTTATGTAACTTTCTTTGACTATTAATTAACCAACTTTAGCGAGTGAATGATTTGAAACCTCCCAAGTATTATGCTCAGGGTCGAAATTTTCACTTACAACCCTATTGCTCCCAAGCCCAATTAACAAACCCCATACTAAATTTGTGTATCACTGTTGAGCCCAGGCCAATATGTTGGGGCCTATGAATATATTAACTACATAAAACCAAAGATAATTTTAAAAAAGGAAATTTACATCGGACTACCCGACATTTAGGTCTAATTATAATGCAATCCATCATTATTCAAAAATTATATTTTAATCCCTAACTTTGAAAACCGTTTGTAGTCCCTAGGGTTTCGTTATGTCATTCTAAAAATACCCCTGATTTATTGTTAAATTCATAATTTGTAATGATCGTTTTGTTTATATTTGTAAACTTTAAGGATGATTTTGTAATTTTGATCATATATTCAATATAACACTCATAAAACCGTCAGGGCCATAAATATACTTTTACAAATCCATTAAGGGACCTCAGACCAAACAAATTTTTAAGGACTAAAATATAATTTCTCAATAATGATGGACTGCGTTTATTAGGTCTAAATACAGGGTAGTCAGATATAAATATCCCTTTTAAAAATAATAGCTACGAAACATTTTGTATTTTCATGTTAATTACTTTATCGAACTCAACACTTTGTATTTCGTGTTGGATACTTTATCGGACACCTATTATGTTATGTAGTGGGTTGGAAAGAAAATTGGTGTCTGTATGTCGCATCCATACTGTATCGCCGTATTCATGTTCGTATTTTTTTTTAATCCTGACACTCTATGGGTCAACTGACATGTAGAGTAGTAACTTTGAAAAATAGTGTTCGCACACCCATACAAATGTGCTATTCCCTCTTGTGTTTCTCTAACAAAAAAATGAAAACTCTAGATAAAATTGCAGTTCTTTTTCCAGCCCCTAAAATTTTAAACTTTTCATATCCCCCGGAAAATTCGTGCTTAGCTCTATGTCAAAATTTAGGGGTGCGACTCCCTTACCAACAGCCTAACTTGCGCAATCAGTCTCATTTCAAAGCCAATCGTTCATTCAGTTCAAAACAACGAAGCTCGTCTCAGCTAATAACCAAAAAGCAACATTGAAGTTACCATACTTGCCAGAGGAACAGAGATGTTATCATCAACTATCCCCGTCGTGGGTAATGACTCTACAACTGTTGCCACCAAGGCAACCAAAGCAACTCGTTGTACAGTGTCCATCCAGTCCAGATGAATGTATCCGAGAACCGCAAAATAATACAACATTCTGTGAAAAGCAAAAAGAAGCATCATCAATGTATATTACAATAACACCATTGCACATACGATTTACAAGAAAAAGAAGGGTTTTCGGTTATGTTACATACGCGATGGAAACCAAGAAACCAAGTACGAACATGGAAATGCTACCAGCCCAACTCTTCTGTGGATTATAAGGAATTTTTAAGGAGCCAAATCTTCTCCCCATTATATCAGCAATGCCTGCATTTCGATAAGAAGAAAATATAAAAAGGGTTCATACACTTACCTCCTCTGTGATTACGTCAATTACACAACTATCCCCTATTCATTTCAGAATTACAAATAACCCCCAAAATTAATCGAAACTGGCAAAACATATTAAAGAAGCTTGAATAACATTATCCATATCTGCCATAAATTACAAAGGTGGTAGGTATAATTTTGATCATAGGGAAGAATTAGTAACATGTGCGTAATTACTTCTAAAAATAAACCAATAATCAGAGCACTTACCATCGCCACCACACATCATTGCCAGTGAAATCATCCCAACGGGGGATTCACGCCAAAATACAATCGCACATAAAATCAACACTAGAACATAATAAAGAGGTCCTCTAAGCAATTCCCTGTTATTTCGATTAAAAAACCAGGAGTTATATAAGATTCTCTTATTACTAACAATAATTCAAAGAAGCTAAAAATAGATGTCAAAAATTACTCGGGCTTTCCCTCTCGACTAACTGATTTTACAAGCCCTTCATCGGTCGTCAAGGAAAGACCATTGAGCACAAGCCTTAAGCAATTTAAGGAAGGCACTAAAGAGGCAAAGTAACGAGCTCCTGAAGATGTGCTAATCTAAGATCAAAAGCATAAGCTGAAGTTTGCACGAAGTATAAAAATTGTCAAACAAGGAAAAAACTTTCAACAATAACAGAAGATACCTGAATATTGGCCATGAAGCCAAGAATAACAACCCTGACAATATGTGGACAAGTTTCCGGCTCAAAGTCTGCACATGATAAACAAGAAAAAGTATATAATTAAGCAAGAAAATATGCAGAAAACTAAAGTATATATCTCAATTAATATGGAATAGCAAATCCAATCATGGAACTTAGAGGGATCAAGAACCTACAATTTCTTTTCTCACCCTTATGGATCATTTAATTGAAAAATAAGATTCCACTAATATGTGCATACATTAATCTTTTATCAACTCAACCAAATTCTTATCAACCCCAAAAATTTGTCAATGCCCTAAAAAATTTAATTTTGGAGTCCGACTTCAAATTTCAAATTTCAATTTTCAATTATGTGTTTGATCTCTTATTTCCCAGGCGAAAAACACACCAAGTGTACTAATGAACGTTTGATTTTTGACACAATCACATTGATTTTACCCCCACCCACCAAATTAAGGCCTAAAATTTTAAGAAACAAAAAACATGAAAGGAAGGAACAGATAATGAGATAAGGAAACAGAGCTATGAGAAAATGGAAAGAATTGTCGGAGATTAGGGCTAAAATTGGAAAAATTTCTAATATTGCTTTCATCATCTGAACAGAGACCGTACTCCTGCTGTAGCCATTTATGATGTATCTATCTGGCTGCTATCTAATTTTCTGCTCCTTTAAGCTCAGAAAAACTTCCTTTTCACTTCTAACTCATCAGATCAAATGTACGGCATTAATCAAAAGTTACACTGTAAATTTCCTGATCTATCTATCCATATCTCTCTAGCGCGCACAAACTCGTTAATTAATACACTCACGGCATGCACGTTCATGTATAGATACAGACATATATATATAGAGAGAGAGAAAGAACAGTTACCTGTTCAATAACGTTGCGGCGTGTGAGGTCATCGAAGGTCGATACCAGAGCGTAGGCGCCGCCGACGACCAAGGCAGTGGCGCCGGCATCCTGCAGCACCGCGACGTCCAATCCGGCGGAGAGCACGACGGAGCTGGGGCGGCGTAATCCACGAGGCTTGATCATAATGTGGGCGGGAAATAGGGGGAGAGTGGAGGAAGTATCGGCGGCGTAGCGGCGGCGGAATCTGGCGGATGATAAGGTGACGGCGGCGGCTAGGCCGCCGAGGCTCAGCGCAGCGCCGTTGGCCATCTCTCTCTCTCTCTCGCACGCAGATAGAGAGATGAAGTGTGTGATTTTAGCCTTTTTGGAGCTATTTTGAAACGCCGAGTGGCAATGTGTGCGCGTCTCAGCTTCTCGTTATGCGGATTGGGCATTAGCACGTGGCCATTTATTTATTATTTTCTTTTATATTTCTGGCTGGATTCCATACAAATCGAAACGTTGTGTAATTACCTCCCGGTAAAATTACATTCTATTCCCTTTAAGTTTGACCTAATTACAGCTTAATCTCTAATTTTTTTTATATATTTATTATATAGTCTCTAAATTTTAGATTCCGTTTGAGGTCCCTAACGTCCGTTAGGATTCGTTAGGTTGATCAGTTATCTTTCCCAAATTATCCTTAAAGTTATTACAAATACATCCTTACAGTTTCTTTTTAATAACAAAATGATCATTGTATTTTTAGGAATTTATGAAGAATGACTGATCAACCTAACGGAACTTTAACAAATGTGAGGGATTTTAAATGGAATGTAAAGTTTAGGGACTATATGGTAAATACGCAAAGAATAAGGATTGTATTGTACTTAGGATAAACATGAAGGCAGTTGGGTATAATTCTTCCTTACCTTTTTATATCATTATGAATTCGAATCAAGTAGAATTATATAAAAAAAATTTATCAATAATAATTGATTCGATTAAGCTAATATTGATATTATATAGATACGGATAAAATAACGCGAACATGACACTATATAAATATGATGATACAAATTATTTTTGGAATTCTTCAAATGAGAGGTGTTCAACATAATATTCGATAAAAGATAATAAATTAAAATAATATTTTTAAAAATATTTCTACATTCGAAGATAGCATACAATTGAATCAATAAATTACATTTGGTAAATTACCTTTAATCTATGATGCACAGACACGGACACGGCAACACAGACACGGACACGACGACACGGATTTTTTAAAAAATTTAGGACACGACACGGCTATTTTATATATATATATATATATATATATATATATATATATATATAAAATAAAATATTGATAAAAATATTCAATATTACAAATTTAAATAACATACATCATTTTTCAATTCAATATTTAAATTAATTACAAATAACATTAATATATTTTTTATATAATAATATATGAAAATAAATAAATATTATATTGAATTTAAATTAATACTATACATCTTTTAACAAATGTAACGCCCCAAATTTTCCAGATGTTCAGGTACGCACTGCACACGTGTGATTTTGAGATTTAGGATTATTCTAATTCTTTTGTTTATTAAATTCCTATAATTCATGAAAATTATATGAAATATATCTCATCATGTTTACGTGAAATAATTATCGAACATGACTTAAGTGCTTAATTGTCCTTAATTGAAATTTATTTAAATTAGAGGACCAAATTGAATTAAATAAATTAGATTTATTTAATCATATTCCATGGAATGAGACTTGTTTGCAAGCATTCAAATTCTTGAGGGACTTAATTGCAAAAAGTGGTGAGTCATGCAACCAAATTTCACACATATACACACACCATATCACGGTTTTAACACCAAGGAAGGGAAGGGAAGATTTCATCTCAAATTTCAAGCTATAATCCAAGGAAGAATTTTATAAGTGGAAGCATCATCTTCATCTCATCATTTCATCCATTTCTTTCTGATCTCAAGGTATATTATGAAGTAACATGGATTTCATCAATCATATGTGATGTAGGGTTTGAAGATCTTGGTGTGATTCTTTGTTTATTCATGGTTAGAAGTATGATTATGATTACTAGACTTCAAAACTTGCATGAATTCTTGAAGAATAGGAAGTGGATGGCATGAAATTATATGAGTTGGAAGTTGATGATTTCTTGATGATCATGAATGATTCATGTGTTTTATGGAACTTTGTTGTATTTTGAACATGTAGGCATGTTTATTTCCAGAAATATGATGATTTAGTGCATGAAAAATGATGTTTTGGGTTGGTTTTGTGTTTGGCCGAAGCTTCCCCTGTTTTCTGCTCTGTTTTTTCTGCAGAACTTGAAGGTCGCGCCCGCGACCCCACCAAAATCTGCATTTTGTCCAACTTCGGACATACGCCATTTTCACCTCGCTTTGAACTAGAAAACGTGTCATATAGCGTTGAAAAGGTCTATGTGTCTAGTTTTACATCCAATAAACAAAACTCAATTCTAACTTCTAGAACTCAAGTTATTCCGGGTTTTCTACAAGGTGTGCATTTCCCAAAATTGTCAGTTTTTCCTAAACTTCACCAAAACCTTTTATATTGCCTTCTTTTCATTTCTTTGGCTCTCGTATGTGACTTATATGAGTTATAAACTTGGTTTAGTGATAATTAGGTTCTTAATTGACCTTCCTTAATCATTATTGCATGACATATTGATTATGATTAAGCCGTGCGTCATATTTGGTATCATTATTAAGTTATTGTCTCGCGAATGCACAATGTCCCGTTTCTTGTTCAGTTCTTCTCCAGGGCGGAGATTGTGATCAACTGAGCACGTTCATGTATCCTTGAGTCGTCGTGTCGCCTGTCAGGTGAGGTTTAATTGCTAATTACATAAAACCTGTATTTCCCTTATGTGTAATTTTGGACCAAAAGGTATATATATATTTATCTATAATCATTTCCAAACTTTCAAGTGTTTAGCAAGCAATTCATGATCATGCAAAGCAATGCGTGTATCGTGATTACCGTGTTACCATGAATGGTGAAGGCTCACAACCCTCCCGTGATTACCGTGTTACCGTGAATGGTGAAGGCTCGCAACCTTCCCGTTAATGAAGTGATGTAGTTATTGGAGTGATGGAGTTTATTGGAGTGATGTAGTTATTGGAGTGATGGAGTTACTGGAGTGAAGGAGTTTATTGAATTGAGTTCATGAAAGTGATACTTGTGCATTGTAATTGAAATTGCATGATTACTTACTCGTTAATAAAGTTTTTAGTATTGATAGTTGTAATCTCGGGCGAGTTCTATGTTATTCTTGAACTTATATTATCTTTAGTTATAAAACCTTACCCGAGGTTATAACTTACATGTTAGTTGCACTAATATGTATTTAAACCCCTCACTCGGTCTTCACAGACTGACGCCTCCACCTTTCAGGTTCATGCAGGTGCATGCTAGGCGGGAATCGAGTCGAGTCTAGTCCTTGCATTCGAGTCAGGCACGGTGCATTCCATTATTGCTCCAAGGGAATTATTGTTAACGTTATTTGTTATGTATTTTAGGAGATGATAATGTATTGATATGTACAAGCAGAATATGAACTACTTGATAAATAATCGATATTGTGGCATGCTTCCGCTTATTTATCATACATTGTGATAATTGATTTGCGAGTTAGTCCCGCCTAGCCTGTCGTTTATTTTATTGTCACCCGTTCGCTATAGGTTGGTCCATGTACGGACTATCCATTTTGTATGTGGATCGACCTATAGTGCGGGGGTGTGGCATCTCTACGTAAAGGGGTGCTACAACAAATTTATATAATTATTTTTAAAAAAATAATTTATATCCTCAAAATTTGAGGAAAAATAAAATAAAAAAATTTTTTTTTTTTAATTTTTTGTGTTGGAGTGTCCGAGCCGTGTCGGACACGTTTTGAGCCGCGTCGAACACGTGTCCGGGCCGTGTCCGAGCCGTGTCCCCGGCGTGTCGGAAATTTTCTTTTATTTTTGGACACATTTTGCCGTGTCGGAGCCGTGTCTGTATCCGACACGTGTCCGACACTACACGGGACAAAAATTCGGAGTGTCCATGCATTATAGCCTTTAATTCAACTATCGTACCACTAAATTATTGGTACACGCCAAATTTAATATGGCCATTATGTTATCCTTCTATTTTCTTAATTATAGACAACCGGTAGGTACATGTTTTTTTTTTTCAGGTAAATAGGTTTTCATGACAATTTGTTCTCTCTCGCTCTCTCTCTATATCCATATATAGCTACGAGGCTAAGTTAAATTGAATGAAGTAATATTTTAAACGGTAAATTAATGAACAATTTCTAATAACACAAAACATTTATCCTAAACCCCCCAACTCAAAAAAAGGCTATATTAGATCCCTGTTACGCTTTTTATTTTTTGTAAACCCTCCAAATCTGGTAAAAATACCATAATGCCCTTAATAAAATGAAGAAAGATACAAATATCCATTGTCTTCTTCCTCGCATAGTCTGATGTTTTTTCTTGACAGTAAACTCATCGGCCCTGACTCTTTTCTGACAAACCTTTTCCGGAGACTCTTTTCCGAACTCTTTTCCGGCGACTCTTTTCCGACAACCCTTTTCCGACGACTAACGCTATTTTCTGACAGTAAGATTGTTGTACCTACAAAAACTGCCCGTCGACGTTCTAGACGCTATTTTTTAATTTCTCGATTTATTATTCTTTAACTAGACAAACAAACCTTTGAATAACTAATAAAATGAATATTTACACTACAAACTTAATATATTGCCATGCATTCCCGATGGGGCGCCTGAGTTAAATAAAAAGTTGTCTGCACTGTTTCCCGTAGTTTGACCGCCCGAAATTGCAGAGGTGACGATGAAAGGGTGCGATGGTAGATTTCCCAGCCCATTCACCTTTATTAATATCTTGCCCTACACGCTGAAACTCTGCACATTTTCACACCCATTTCATCACCTCCAAAAAGTTCATCTCTTTCTCTCCCAGACCTCAAATCCTTGATAAACAAAGTTATGAATCACTCTGGTAATCCAACACCCATTAATGGCGAGGCTGAAGCCTACATGATTAAACATCTTCAGCTATATGTCGCAGACAACCAAATCTGTGATGCCCCGATTTTCAAGTTACTCAGGTACGCGAGTCACACGTGAGAGTTTGAGGGTTAGGAACTTTCTTTTCCTTTGTATGTGTATTTAGTTTTAATTTTGATTATGTGACTTATATGATTTAAT
This sequence comes from Lantana camara, assembly GCA_037501455.1. Lineage (NCBI taxonomy): Eukaryota > Viridiplantae > Streptophyta > Magnoliopsida > Lamiales > Verbenaceae > Lantana > Lantana camara. Next base: position 91,717,392 of record CM074863.1, read on the forward strand.
CAACTATGTTATTTTAATTCGTTTATAATATGCTTACTTGCTAATTAAGTGTTTTATTTCGTTCATGTACTTATTTGAAATTTTATGAAATCCTTTGACTCAATTGGACTTTGATTTGGACCCAATTTCTCACCTAACAAACCTTGAGGGCCTATTCGAATCACTTAAATTCTCAAAGGACTTTATGGTAATTTTTTCTCCTTTTCTTCCTTGCTTTCACGAGACATATGTATATACACATACGTCTCTTCCTTTTCTTCATTTCATGAACACAAACATAAAGCAAGAACCTCCATTTCTTTCCCTTTCAATTTCGGTCCAAGTGAGGAAGCAAGAGACCAAGTGTTTTCTTCCATTTTCTTCAAGAAATTAAGCTCAAGATCCTTTTTTCTCTCCTTCCCCTTCATCTCTTCTTTCTTCCAAGGTAAGATGGTATATATATGTTTGATGAATTCATGAAGTGATACTAGGGTTTTATGACATATATTGAATCCATGAACCAAGATGCATTATTTGTGAAATATATGAGTTGATTGATGCATATATATCAAGATTTACGTGGAACTTGAAGCATAGATGATCATCTTCATTTTCAAGGGTTTTCTTGGCATATTTGATTGAATCAAAGCATGTTTCTTTGGTTTATATGATGTCTAATTGATGTATTTAAGTCTTATACATGTTATGTGTTAGTTTTAAGTTGATTTCTTGCATTGGTATGGGAGTGGGAATGATTTGAAACCATTCCCGTGTGTATACCCTGTTTTTTCACCCAGAGACTTTTGAAACACCCCGTGTGGACCCTTAGTTCAATCACCACACGCCCGTTTACAAACCTACTGCCTCACCCCGAGCCTTTCCAAACGCCCGTTTGGGTTTCCAGGCCATTTTGCGAACGCCTGTTTACCCCTCAAACGAGATCCGATTGGCCTGAATTTTGAACCTACGGAAACCTCTTGAAGCCTAAAATATTTTATAATTGAAATCACCTCAATATCTTTTCTCATTTTTGAGATATAATCGATTCATTTTGGTATCGCCACTTTACCGAAAATCTGCATTCATCCAAATTCGGGCCTATGCCATTTTCTCCTCGTTTTGAACTAGAATACGAGCCATATATCATCAGAAAGGTCTATTTGTCTGATTTCATAACCAATAAACAAAACTTAATTCCAACTTCTAGAACTCAAGATATTCCCGTTTTTCCACAGCTTTTACATTTCCAAAAATTGTCAACTTTTGCTAAACTTCGCCAAAACCTATCTTCTTGTGTTCCTTTCACCCTTTTGACTCCCGTACGTGAATTATATGAGTTTTATGCTTACTTAATTGTTAATTATGCTCTTATGTGACCCTTCATGCTTCATAATTGCTTTTATATGACTTATATGCATAATAACTTAACGTTTTATGACTCGTAATGTGCTGTATGACTTGTTTATGCATGAACATGGGTTATCAAGTATTTAATTGACTATATGAGTGCATTACAATCTATGTGTGCATTCCATCATATCTTATGCATATTATACATTTGCCGTGCGTCGTATTTGGTCCATATAGAGTCTAATTCTTGGGCTTTCGTGTTTTCTTTTCAAACGAGGTTGCAGGTGTCGAGCCCGAGGCCTAGCTTTGTCCGCTTTCACTCTTTTCTTTTCAAGCACAAGGTGAGGTTTAGGATTTTGTATAGTTATAGACCTAAAGCCTTTATGTGATGTTTTCGAGCCTCGCATATGACTATATATTATTTATATAGCTAAATAAGTGTTGAATATGATATGTTTATGACCTTATGATACAACGTTGTTTTGAAAAGTTAATTATGAAGGCACATGTAAGCTATTTTGCAAAGTTTGGTTATGTTTAATTTCGGTAGCGAGTTATGAATGAAAGGTTATATGAATGATATGTGTGTGTGGATCTAAGGAGTTATGGGTAAGGAGCCCTCGGGACGATATTGGGCCGTCGAGGGAAAGCCTGTGCATAGTCTCCATCTGGAGTATCACGTGTGACCTCGGGAGCTAAGGAAGGCGTGATATTTCGATGCCTTCGGTGTAAAAGCCGGGGAGGACACGTTGTGGGTTAGCTACCCCACGTGAGTTTGTTAAAGTTATAGATGGTTAGGGCCGCACGTGGCTCTTCCATCAAAGGTGAGATGGTTGGATGTGTTTATGAATTTTCTGTTTTATTCTGATCTAAGGAGTAAGGTTGGAAGCTCGTACTCGCCGAGCATGTGTTATGACTTGATATAGGAATTATGAATCGGAATAGTGTTTATGAAAATGATTTCTAATTATATATGTAAGTTTGTTTTCAAACTTTTTGGATTGCAAAACCTATTCCCGGTTTATGAGTCCACTTTTGGTTATGTGCTATGTTTTATATATATAGGGTGCGGGTGTACGTTAGCCCCCTCACTCAGTCAGTTGACTGACCCCTCATTTTATCTTTTAGTTGCAGGTACTTTTGGCGTGCGCTAGGCGGAGAGTTGTGTCTTCCGAGTCGCACTTGTCGATGTAGGTCTTGTTACGTTGCATATGTCTACTTACACTTTCTTATATTTAATTATGTCTAGAATACTTGAAAGATTAATATTTTGTTCTGCTAAGGCCGCGTGGGCCAATGTACATGTTGTATATATTGTTGGTACCTATATGTAAATATGATATACGTAATTGTGTTGGTACCTATAAGTATCCATGATATGTATATAATTACTTGCTTTGGATGATTTTCTTGCTTCCGCACACTCTTAGTCAGTTTACTTAGCTTCGTCTGGCTTAGTGGGTGATTTGGTCTCTCGTTCACTAAGATTCGGATTCGGGTACGGACTTCTCTTTTCGTAACCGGGTTTGGATCTTGGTACAGGGCATGTGGTCCCTACGGTTGGGGTGCTACATCCTTAAGTGGTATCAGAGCCCCAGGTTGCAAAACCGGGGTTCAGTGTCGTGTTGTGTCGGTCTAGGTCGAACGGTATAGGACAATTTGGTTATTTGAACATATGCATCACGATTTGCTACGCTATGCATTTGAAATTTCTATCATTTTGTTGAATTTATACTACATGATGCATTACATTTCTTTGGTGTTCTTTTCTAATTTATTATATGACATAACCACTTACTAATCGGTATGCATCTATCTACATTGAAGTTGTTGACATTTTCAGGATGCCGCCACGTCGACAACACCACAATCAACCATCAGACCAATATCCACGCAACCAAGGATAGTCATCAACCGAGTTGCCAATCCAATAGCAATGGTATACCAAGAATTTAGGACCTTTAATCCTCCGCAATTCGGGGGAGAAGATGAAATTCGGGCTGGAGAATGGCTCTCGGAGATAGAGAGTATATTTGAAGTGTGGCCATGCAACCCTCAAAACATGGGCCGTCTTGTTACACTACTTCTACATGAACAAGCGAAGCAATGGTGGTTAAAGGTTTCTCAAAAATTAGGGGTAACAAGTGATGAGTGGACATGGGACGTGTTCGTCTTAGAATTTAGAAAGAGGTACATGTCGTGTGCTATACAAAAACAAAGGTTTGAGGAATTCCTTTCGCTAAAACAAGGAGATAAGATGGTCACGGAATATATGGAAGAGTTCGAGAGATTAGGCATGTTTGTACCCTATATTATGGGCAATGACAGGATGAAAGCTAGACACTTCATGGATGGCCTCCGGGAAGAATTCAAGGTGGTTTTAACTGAAGAAGATATGAGCACGTGGGATAAGGCCACGGAGAGAGTTTTAAGGGTTGAAGCTTCGATCCTAGCAAAAGGAAAATGAGAAGAGGTATCGGGGCCTAGAGTTGAGCCGGAATTATGCTCAAATATACAAGTGAAAGAAAAACCCCATCAACCTAGAACTCGAGCTAAGAGAATCCATGGAAAGGAACACAAGATCGAGAATACTTCAAAGTCGGGGAAAAGGCCGCAATTGTGCACTTATTGTGGAGGGACCACCCACACCTATGAAACATGTTGGGACAGATTAAAGAGGTGCTATGTTTGCGGATCAGCGGAGCACAAAATCGCCGATTGTGATCGATCGAAAGCCAACAAACAACGAATTCGGGGTCAACAGCTTCAAATTGGAAATCAACACAGACCCAAAAATCGAGGTATAATTAATTACCCTCCGTGTCATAGTCTCCGATTGGCACGTGTATTCATACCACATTTAAGAATTTATAATTAATTACCCTCTGTGTCATAATTGCTAATCGTTGCTAAGTGCCAATTAATTGTTATTATGTGTTTGAGTGACAACTATGTGATACATCTCATTTACATTTTGACCCTCCATGCATATTTAGTGTTTACTTTTAGAGTGATATTTCCTTTATATCATCAAGATTGGTCCGACGAAGTTAGAAGAGATGGATTGGTAAAGAGGGTTGATTTGATGAATCTATGTACAAGGTTGAAGATTTTGGAAATTGGTGCATGCGTCGAAGAAGAGTTAAATTTCAAAGGGGTTTATTTTCGGGAATAAGGTATGCATAATCAAAGATTCGGACTCGAGGAATAATGAAAGTGTTGGAATTTGCTCTTGGGGAAAATGATTAAGGAAAATACCCAGGAACCTCACTAAAGGTTGTAACCCAAGTAAGCACCAATCGTGTTGGAATAAGGGTTCGGTTCAAGATTTAGTGAACAAAGGTGTTCAATCATAAATTCGAAACATGATGATCGAGTCATCATTCAACCGCGCCTTTGGGAAAAAGGAAAACCCAATGAGATTACCAGTGGATTTTGGGTGAACTTTTAAAGAGCTTCAAAGGAAAGAAATGAAGTTGAGGGAGGTTATCGGACCGAGGGCGAGATAATCGAGAGCAACATCAACCATGGGGAGAGGTAACTCTTTGAGAAGAATTTATGAAGTACATTGATGAGAGAATTGGGTTTTCGGGGCGACTGAAGCACCGAGTAAATTGAATCATGCAAACGAATATCTCCAAGGAATGAAGAAAAACTAAGAAAAGGCTACGAAGATAATTTGGACGCACTTTTCCTAAAAATTCAAAGGAGAAATGAAGGTTGTTAACCGGGTGAGAATAGACACGTTACTTGAGAAAGTCTTGGCGGGAAAACTATATTGGTTACTAGACAAGACCCTTTTTCTTGGAATTTCTATGAAGAAACATTCGAGTGAAGGAATTCGAGCCATAAGGTTGATGATGGGGTATTGGATTCGTAAATTATACCAGGTCATAGTGGCTAACCGGAAACCGACAAACTTAAATTCTTGGGAACAAGAACAAGAACGAGAACACTCAAGGGTGGAGGATTGGATCGGAGAAATTACCAAGGATTGACAACAACCGTGGGATGATAATGAGGATGATATTTGAAGTATAAGACACATCGGGAATACTTTTAGGATTAGGGATTATAATTCGAGCTACTAAAGATTAGTTTGAGCAATCGAGAAGGTTGAGTATATTTTGTGGTGAAGAATAAATGGATTGGATGAATATCGAGTGCACACCCATGATTGGAACTTCGGACCATAGCGGTTACCAAAGATGGGAAAATTGATGGAATAGCCTACATGTAAGTCGAATTCATACTTAATCCTTTTTTCTTTTTCTTTTTTTTTTTCATTATTTAATGTACAATTTTACATATATCATTCGTCGGGATTCTGAGGTCAGGGCACGTGGATGTCGTTATTACGACGAACTTAGGTTTATCTTCAAAGTGCGGCTGGCACACCTTTTGGAAGGTGAAGAGGAGCACCTCCTCGCGGACAACATTGATGATAAGGACTCGGACCCCGACCCCAAGTCCTTGGACAACAAGGATTACCCCAGAGATGAACATTCTTTAGAGAGTGTTAATTCCAACATCCCACGGGATGATTCGGATGAGGTTAATCAGTTTCCTCCCGCCCATTAAGTATCCATGAAATGTTTAAATATTACAGTTAGTTTGATTGTAGTGTATATTACTGGTTCTGTAATGAAATGTTTATTATTGGTTGGAATGAATTTCGTGCAGAGCACCATGAAATGTTTATTGTTGTTTGATTACAGTATATCCTGCTTGTTCTGTTTTTTATTATGTTATATATGACAGACTGACAGTTTGTTTCATTTTGTTATATATGGTGTAATGGTGTACATCATGATGGGATTAAATGTGCAGATTGTTGAGTAAGGGTGTGGTCATGATAAGATTAATTGTGCAGATTGTTGAGTAAATAAGAATCAGGGGCAGAACTAAATGTGCAGATTGTTGAGTAAGGGTGTGGTCATATGAAACTAATTGTGCAGATTGTGTAGTAAATAAGAATCAGGGATAGAACTAAATGTGCAGATTGTTGAGTAAATAAGAATCAGGGGTAGAACTAAATGTGCAGATTATTGAGTAAGGGTGTGGTCATATGAAACTAATTGTGCAGATTGTGTAGTAAATAAGATCAGGGATAGAACTAAATGTGCAGAGTGTTGAGTAAGTGCAGATTTTTGAGTAAATAAGAATCAGGGGTAGAACTAAATGTGCAGATTGTTGAGTAAGGGTGTGGTCATGTGAAACTAATTGTGCAGAATGGTGTTAAATATTCGTAATGAAAACCTGACTTTGTAGAGTTATGAGTTAAATATTCGGAATGAAAACCTGACTTTGTAGAGTGATGCGTTAAATATTTGAAACACTAACTAGGAATAAATGTACACAACTAAGTCTGCAGTTAGTGTTTACAAAAGTTACCATTATAATTCAATAACACTCAAGAACAATTGGAAGGACTTCATGATTACATGATGTGGACACCTACATATGTTACCATCATAAACAATAGAACTCAAGATTAATTGGAAGGACTTCATGATTACATGTTGTCGACACTTACATGTTCTTTATGTATAGTTATTGAATTATAATGGTAATTTTTGTAATAGTTATAATGGTAATTATTGGACACTTACATGTTCTTTATGTATAGAACATGATTACATGTTGTGGACACTTACATGTTCTTTAACGCATCACTCTACAAAGTCTGCTTCTAATTACGAATATTTAACGCAACACCCTACAAAGTCAGGTTTTCATTACGAATATTTAATGCATCACTCTACAAAGTCTGCTATTAATTACGAATATTTAACGTAATAGTTAATGCACACTCTACAAAGTCAGGTTTTCATTACGAATATTTAACACTCTACAAAGTCAAGTTTTCATTACGAATATTTAACGCATCACTCTACAAAGTCTGCTTTTAATTACTAATATTTAACGCAACACTCTACAAAGTCAGGTTTTAATTACGAATATTTAATGCAACACTCTAGAAAGTCAGGTTTTCATTACGAATATTTAACGCATCACTCTACAAAGTCTGATTTTAATTACGAATATTTAATGCATCACTCTACAAAGTCTGTTTTTAATTATGAATATTTAACGCAACACTCTACAAAGTCAGGTTTTCATTACGAATATTTAATGCATCACTCTACAAAGTCTTCTTTTAATTACGAATATTTAACGCAACACTCTACAAAGTCAGGTTTTCATTACGAATATTTAACGCATCACTCTACAAGTCTGCTTTTAATTATGAATATTTAACGCACCACTCTCAAAGTCTGCTTTTAATTACGAATATTTAGCTCAACATTCTACAAAGTCAGGTTTTCATTATGAATATTTAACGCATCACTCTACAAAATCTGCTTTTAATTACGAATATTTAACGCACCACTCTCAAAGTCTGCTTTTAATTACGAATATTTAGCTCAACATTCTACAAAGTCAGGTTTTCATTATGAATATTTAACGCATCACTCTACAAAATCTGCTTTTAATTACGAATATTTAACGCTTCACTCTACAAAGTCTCCTTTTAATTATGAATATTTAACCCATAACTCTACAAAATCTGCTTTTAATTATGAACATTTAACGCAGCACTCTACAAAGTCAGGTTTTCATTACAAATATTCCTGCAGTGAATTTGGAGAAAACATCATCAAGCAATTTATTAATGTAGTTTCAAACAAATAAAAACAATCCTAAGAGGGAGTGTATTCGATTACAACAACAAATAAAATTCCTTAAAAAAAAAAAGTTAATAAAATCAATCCTCAACTCTAGAACACGCAGTGGATCTGGTCAATCCTCAACTTCAGAACGAACAGTGGCCAAGCATGAATCATAGGCGTAGGGGTTATATCTTCTCTTCCTGACACATAATGAGATTACTGACCAGTATTAATATTGTGTTAATACAAAACAGAATTAATTAGAACTCTCATGTCTTCTCCTCGATGCCTGCTTCCCACCTAAATAAGTAGGAGGATGAATCGCCCTCATCTCCACAATGTTGAGTTTAGCAAGTTGATGCAGTTGGATCATAGTCGGAATATGGCCATCTCGTTGCAAACTGACCCACAACCCTTTTTTATGGGGAGCAAGGTACTGTACCAGGTAAGAATCATAGTTGAAGTCTGACCACTCTTCACCGAGTTGCGCGTAAATCTCCTCCACTGATGCGCTCCAACGAATTGGAAATATCGTAATTTCGCAGTTAAACTAACAACTTTCTAGCATTTGCTTATCCTGAACTTTATCACCGGCCATTGCAATCTTCAGAAACCAATTCGAACTATCAATTTGCAGTGGATCAGCAATTTGAATCGATATAAATTATCAATTAATCATACTGTCTAATTGACATAATTAACATTCAATTAACGCCAAGGCCCAAGAATACATTCAATTAACATTCAACGCTACGAATACCTTGTAGCAGCAAATAGGACATGATGACTAAATTGATTCTCGTTGTGCCGTTTCAATATCCTGCTGTATTCGTCGACGTTGCGGCTGCAGTCGTCGACGTTGGCGCAGCCTATCTTTATTCTGCAGTCATCGTCATTAGCTTTCCTTGCAGACAAAGTGGAAATGTGGTTGAAGAATGAGATAAATCGTTCCCAAATTAGGAATCGATTTAGGAATTAAAAATAAATAAAATAAAATAACAGGGGCAAAACAGACTTTTCAAGGTTATTGGGGGTTTAGAAAAAATAACTTGTGTATTTGTAACTTAAAACATACATTTTTCAAACTGTGGGGTTTATGATAACTTTTGAAGATTATTGGTCCTCATAATTAACTGCCCTATTTTAAATACAATTTAATTATATTTCTTTTCAGTCTTCACCCTTGCATTGAGAAATAGAAATTATAGATAGTAGGAAATCAATAATATATGGTTATTTTAAAAACTCAAAGTTCCAATTCAATCTTGAGAGTGTTTTATTTTACTTAACGGCTTGATTAGAAATTAATTAATCTTCAGAAGTGGAATGTTTATAATGGAATATTTGATACAACAAGTAATTGGTATTACGGTGTATGAACCGTATTTTGTGAGTGAAAAACTTATTCTCTATATGCAATATATAAGTATAAGTTAAGTACATATTTTCATTGTTATAATATAATGGGCCACGTGGAACTAAAGTACTTTACGGCCATATCATAAGAGGCCACGTGGAAACCCTCAAGAGGTGCCACATGAATCCAGTCGACAATCTCTAAGGTTGAGCTACAAGGTCAGGTCAAATCGGCTGGTGACCCACACAAGTGGTCAATTCACATACAGGATCGAAGGTTGAACGACCTCCTAAATTCAAGCTCTAAGTTAAGCAGGTCGATCGAATGATTGAGCTTAGAGGAGGATCGTTCTATTAGGAATAGTTCTCTAAAAAGCTGATATATTTTAATCTGTTTTGGAACTTTCCTTATATCACAAACAACATTTGAATAATAAACGGATGACAAAAATCATGAGCGAACATTTCTTTATGTGTTATTACGTATTTTATGTGTTTCCTATTACGTGCGCATGTATAAGAATTCCCCTAATCCATTAGACTGTTAGAACTTTGTCATTTAGGTTAATGACACATGAAACAAGTCCTAACACAATCAGTAATAAAAATCACTCCAAGTTAATGAGCCCAATGTACGTACAATGGGAGTGTCAACTAGGCTCCCTTGAGACTTGCTTGTGGGAGTTCTTAAGAAGGAATCATCCTGTTTCATCGGATGTAGGTACGCAATACACAAGGGTGCTCCTACTTAAAATAAATACACTGAGGTGTCTCGCGTGAGAAGATTCCTAAATGTGAAAGTTAGTCACCACTTCAAGCAGTGGAGATTACAAATTAGAAAAGATCTCATAGGTCAATGGCATGATTCATTAATCTTTAGGCTAGGGATTCCATTGATGTATTGTGTAAGCTTACTAGGTAATCTTAGACATGGGTCTAAAAGGGTAGTGCACAAGACACCTGAATTACGTCTCATGTTGGGGTTGCAAAGTAACACATGGAGGCATCTAAGAATCAAAAAAGACCTACACTTTCTTGGAACAAGAAGATCTCTTATTGAATAAGTTGTTCATAGTCCATCTCAGAGTCTGTGGCCAAAGCAGTGGATCGAGATCAAGAAAGGGATTTATTGGATCGAGATCAAATGAATATAAAACGAACTTTGCTTTAATATTAAGATTATTAGGCTTCTAATTATTCTCAGGCCCTCGATCTTAACCGAGAGATATGATGGTATAAGAATCGTATTTCATGAGATATCATTAAATAAATGTTTTTTTGATTTAATTCGTTATTTGGCTAGGGTCACACACTTGTTCCTAGACTACGGTCATGTGATCTGTGACTAGTTAATTAATTAGTGTCATTGTTAATCTAATAATGAATCTAGAAGGTCACTCACAAATATCTGGATGAGAGGGTTATGTTAGAAAGGCCAAAAGAGATTATCGAAACAAGACCACACTTGTAGGGTACACGTGTGGCACTTGAAAGAGCATTGGGGCGTGTGTTCCAATTGACCAATCGGACCATGTATTAATTAATTATAAAGAGAAAAGTGAAAGAAGAAAACTAAGAACCAAGATATTCCGCTATACAATGAAACATGACATCGGGGAGAACAAAGCCCCTATCACAACCATTAAAACCCAAACGGGCTAAGGAATGAACCGCCTTATTACCTTCACGGTGAATAAGAGATAACTCCACTCCTTCAGTAGACGAAAATAATACTCTAATATCATCCACAATAGTGCCATAATCAGACCAATCTGCATTCTCTGTTTGGAGTTTCTGGACAAGATGCATGCAATCACTCTCCACTATAATCCTAAAAAATCCATGAGCTTCGGCAAGATATGCAGCTACTCTGATTGCAAGAGTTTCAGCCAATTCAGCGGAAATATACCCCTCTCGTCTTCTTCTCCGCCATCCTATACATTTCCCCTGATGATCTCTAGCAACATCAATCATCCCAATACTCCTATCCTCCTCAAAAACAGCCCCGTCAGTGTTGATCTTAATCATACCCGTCGGAGGGTTGCTCCAAAGAAGACTTTGCGGCTTGGGCTCAACTTCTGCAAGGGTGCGCCCGTTTCTAAGCCAGGACGAGAAGAAATTGTTTGCCATGCCCAAAAGCTCCAGCGGCGACAACGTTTCACCTCCGGGCCACTTATACAGCCCAAGCATAAGTTGAGAATCGATTTCCCTCCTCACATGACAGCTTTTCTAGAACACCTCTAACCCAAATCTCACAATCACCTGTCCAATTAGAAACCACAATCCAAGGCAGACCTGAAAGAGCCCAAAATTGCCTAACGGTGTCACAACGAATGAAAGCGTGCTCCACATCCTCACGCTGGTAATCGCACCAAGGACACTGCGGGAACATCTATTACGTTTTTGCTCCAAGTTCATTCCCGTCGGTAGTAAGTTACGACACAATCTCCACAAGTACACTTTAACTTTAGGTGCAACAAAGCGGTTCCATATGAAATTCCAATTCTGCTCAAAAGAAGAACCTGCTCTATTTCCAAACATATGCAAGTGTTTTACAGCAATAAAATATGCACTTTTAACACTAAACCTACCTGACTTATTGAAGTGCCATATATGTTTATCCACATTTCTTAAACCACCAATGGGAATAGAAAGAATAATCTCAGCATCAACCTCAATAAAAGAATCCCTAACCAAGCTTTCATCCCAACTTCTACCAACTCTTATCAACTGGCTAACGTAGATGAGCCTTCATGATGGACTAACAGTCTGAAACTTAACAGTCTTAGGATCCACCTGTCTTCCCAAATTTGAATGCACGAACCGTTTCCCACTCTTCATCTTGTCCCAAGTTCAATGAGGGGTCTAGCTTGAAGGATGCTACACCAAGTTAGGGATGGCCTATTGCCCCACTTAGCATTGAAAAAATTATCCCCTGCAAAATATCTCGCCCCAAGCAATCTTGAGATGAGGGTTCTGTAATTAGGCGCCACCCCTGTTTAGCTAGCAAAGCAAGATTGAAAGCTCTTTGGTCCCGGAAGCCCATGCCGCCTTCTGATTTTGGACGGCACATACTAGTCCAATTGAGCCAATGTATCTTATCATCCGAGCCACCACTCCACCAAAATGACGGTAATATTGAGTTGATTTCCCCAAGAAGAAAGTCGGGGAGTTTGAAACAACTCATTGCATAAGTTGGAATCAATTGGAGGACTGCTTTAATAAGGACCTCACGACCCACCTGCGAAAGTAGGGGTGCGTTTCGAGCCAAGCCAATTCGATTTTGGCAAAAAAAAAAATCAATTTGAGCTTGAGCTTGAAAATTATTTGCATGGCTTGAGTTTGAGCTTGAGCTTATCAAGCTTATTTATTGGGGGCTTAAGCTTGGGTTGCCCAAAGATTGAGCCGAGCTCAATTCGTCTCAACGAGCCAACAGATTTTTATTGGATATTTTTTAGCTCTCATTCAAGAATAATATTAAACAATTACAATATTATTAAAAAATATATATAATATGTATAATATACTAATATTTTTAAGTTGTATATCACTATTAATAAATTATAATCATTAATATATATACTTGATATTTTAGATTATGTATGAATATTATTAATTATATTATAATAAACTATAAATTATGTAATTACTGTAACGCCCCAATTTTCCAGACGTTCAGGTACGCATGACACGTGTGATTTTGCGAGAGTTAGGGTTTATTTTAATCCTTTCGTTTATTAAATTCCTACAATTCCTGAAAATTATATGAATTATAATTCTACATGTTTAATTGAAATACTTGTCAACTTGCGAAGTATTACGTGAATTGCATTTAATTGTTACGCGAATTAATTGTTGAACGTGATTTAATTGTCAACTTGACCTTAAGTGATCATTTATTTAAATTCAAGGACCTAATTACATGATTATTTCTTGGGCTCGATTGATCAATTTGCCAAACTTTTATCCTTGATTGCATAACTTATACAAATGAGGGATTAAGTTGCAATTTGAGCATTTCATCAAATTTGAGGATGATGAATCACGTTAAAAAGCTTTCTCCATGCTTCCAATTCATTTTTATCCAAAAATCTTCATCCATCTTTGCTTCCTTCTTACCGAGCCAAACCATCAAGAAGAAAGGAAGGGGCTTTTAAAACAATTTGCATCCATACGTGATCTCTTCATTCTGAAATTCGGTAACACGGATCTGGCCATTCATGGCCTTAACGTCTTGGTTGAAAACAATTCTTTATGTTCTGGAAAAATATATAAGTTATTACGAGAACCGGGTATCAAGCACCATTGGATGCCACTAATTTGGAAATCATATATTCCTCCAAAGCTTAGCTTCATAACTTGGCTTGCTTTTAAGCATCGACTACCAACTAAGGACAACTTGGCATATTTGGATATCACTCGCTTCTGTCCTTTTTGCAATAACTTGGAGGAGTCATCCGTACACCTCTTCTTTGCTTGCCCCTTTACCCGTACAATCTGGAGTGACATTAAAAAATGGATACGTGTTCCTTTTGCAATGAACACTCTCTTAAGTTCTGTCCGTATCATCAGAAGATCCTATTCAGGCGCAAGGCCCAAGTCCAAAATTGTACGACTTGCCCTATGCAGCACCATCTTTGCAATATGGGAAGGTCGTAATAAAATTGTGAGGGAACATGCAAGCGTTCAAACTGAAGACATCATTTCTCGAATCAAGCGTCTAGTTTATATTGCGATTTACCTTTTGTATCCAGTTGACTTTATCTCAAGTTATCTTAGTGGTTAGGAATTTCTTTGTTTCGTACTTGGTACCTTGATAATTTCTACCACTTTGTTGTCTTGTACTTTGTCTTTTTCCTTATAAAGCATCAGCAATAGTTTGTAGGCTAGCTTTTGGTTCTTTCCTTCTCATGGTTTTCCTCATGTATCTTTGTAATTATTTTCGGATTTAATAACCTTTTCACCAAAGAAAAAAAAAAAAAAAAAAAAAAAGAAGAAAGGAATGGATTTCATCAATTTTAATCAAATTTTATCAAGAAAATTTAGAGTTTGAAGATCCATCTTTCATAGCCATCATCTTCTCCATCTAATTTCATTTCAAGGTTGGTGTATGCATAAATATAAGATTCTTGATGAATTATATGAAGTCTAGGGTTAGTAATTTCATGAAATATTTGGACTATATGTTGATTTATTTTATTTGTCACCCGTTCGCTATAGGTTGGTTCATGTACGGACTATCAATTTCGTATGTGGATCGACTTATAGTGCCGGGGCGTGGCATCTCTATGTATAGGGGTGCTACAATTACACAATATAAATTATTAACTAATATTTTATTAAGATATATACTTATGTTATTAATTAATTAGTTATTATGGTATATGATATCTATTATTTTATTGTATTAAATATTCGAGTGAATATTTTATAAATATATTTTTGTATTAGTAATATTATATGGTTTAATGTGTCATTTTAAAATAATATATTATTAAAACATATTATGATACAAATTTTAGTAAGGATCATACATGTATTATAGATAATATATAATATAGTATAGATTATGTTTTATATCTTGTAATTACACTAAATAAATTATTAACTAATATTTTATTAAGATATGTACTTATGTAATTAATTATTTATTAGAGTAGATTGAATCTATTTTTTATTAAATTATTTATTTGGATAAATATTATATATTATCGTAGTAATATGTTAATAGAATTATATATAATGATATGTTGTTGTAATTACTAATTATTAAATCATATTTATTGTCAAAATAAGTAGATAAAAATATATAATATATCATATATTTAGTATTACTAAATTATATAAATGTAGATTAATTTACTATATATTTATATAAATTACTAAACACTATAATATATATATATATATATATGCTTGCGAGCTGGCTTACAAGCCTCGAGTCTCAAATAAATAGGTTTGAGCTTGACTTAACACATAACTCGAGCTCGATTAAGCTCGGCTTGAGCTTGACATCGTCCGAGTTCGAGTTGAGCCAGCTTGAGCTTGGCTCGTGCAGCTCACAAGCCAGCTTGGCTCAGAGCACACCCCTATGCGAAAGTTTCTTATCCTTCCACCCTTGAATTCTATTCCAAACTTTATCTCGAATATTCGCAAAGACCTCCTTTTTTTACGCTCCAACCAATGCAGAGAGTCCTAAGTATTTAGCATGTTTATCCGTGATCTCCACTCCCAACTTCTCAGCCAACTTTACCGCCACTTCACTAGCTACGTTCGGGCTAAAAACCATCGAAGATTTATCATAATTTACCACCTGACCCGAAATATCCCCGTCCTTTTGAAGCACCGCCAAGATACCCTCCACAGACTCTATAGAAGTTGAACAAAACACCATAGTATTGTCTACAAATAAAAGATGAGAAATGGACGGGGCCTCTTTACAAATGCTGACTCCCCTGATACGGGTCTCCTGCTCAACAAGAAAACTAAGGGCCTCTGCACATAAAAGGAATAAATAAGGGCATAGTGGATCCCCTTGTCTCAAACCACGATTAGGAATACAAGACCCAAAACGAACGTCATTTAAAGTGAAAGCGTAATTAAGGGAAGAAACCTAGCTCAGAATTAAATGGACAACCTCATTAGAAAAACCTAACCTCAGCATGACACGCTCCAGGAAACGCCACTCGACCATGTCATAAGCTTTGCTCATATCTAATTTCAAGACCATAAGGCCTTCCTTACCCTATTTCTTATTTTTAATGAAATGATTAAGTTTAAAAGAACTCAAGACATTGTCAGTAATTAATCGACCCGGAACAAATGCACTTTGAGCGAGGGAGATGACACGTTTTAGGTTAGGATTAAGACGATTGGCTATGGCTTTAGGGGCTAGTTTATAAATGACATTACATAAGCTTATAGGCCGAAGGTGAGCCATGCAGGTAGGATTATCACGTTTAGGGATTCTACTTTAGATTCTGGACGAAATAAAAGAACCATTTGAGTGGAAAGAAAAGAATATCGTTCGAGGGGTGAGGATTCAATCCGCTTGAAGGACGTTCAATAGGTGGTTTGAACGTTTCAAGAAAGTTAGTTTTTAAGTAAGGTTCTTAAAACCCCTTTGTTGTTTTGGAATAAACATTGCAAGCAAACGATCCATGTTGTGAAAAATTTTAATTTTCCGCTGTATATTGTACTCGATTTTCCAACACGTTCGACCTCCATGCCCAGAGAAAACCTATCAGCCAGCCCTAGTTCGATAGGTCAAAGGATCTTATGCGGCTGAATACCACCAGTGATCTGAGTAAGGAGACGTGTTAACTTCTGAGTTCATGTGTCAGACTGCTTGAGCACATTTAATTTGAAATGTTCCGGATCCGACTAAAAAGGGAAAAGAAAAATCAATGTGTACTTTTTGTCAGGTCGAAAATAGGAGTGGTGTTAACTTGGAAGAAGAAACACATTTAATGTCGCACCCTCCGTGTATAATTTGTGTATTTTCTATATCTCAAGTCGTGACAGTCTTAGAGGGTCAGAGATCGAGATAGATACTTCCATCATGAAGGCTAGGTGCATGCAGTTAATAACATTCGCATTCTATTACTATTTTCCATCTAATAGATCAGAATTGACTTGAGTGTTTGAGGATTTACACCGGTAAAAATCTAAGCTAGTTCATCCCTACTTGTTTATCTTATTATAAATCGAGTGTGACATTGCCCGATCCCACTTCGCCATGTGACATGGCTGAAATTTCGATCGATGCTACCACGGTCAACCTGTAGCTCGACTAAGACCACCCTTCGATCGCTTGATATCACCTTGCAAAGTCCACAAGTCCAATGTTCGATCACAGAGTTGGGGTCGAATCTCGAACTAGCAGGCCTCAGCGTTCTGGGTCGAGATCGAGGAATGCTAGTTAGTAAATAGCTAGCACCCTAGCTCCTGACAACAGGTATAGACATGGGTCCCACCAAAGCCATCGGACATTAAATGCACTGCTAAAAAGAATTAGAAAGCAGTAAATTCTCCTCGTATATTGTGCACCACCACTATAACACCCTGGGGTATAAATACCCCTCCATTTATCCAGGTAGGTAAGCATTTATTGCACCCTTCAATTCCATCATATACTCCTATCTTCGAAGTACTGGCTTGAGTATCAGAGTGCTGACCTTGGGTCCATATCCATTCTGTCCTCGATAGGCCTCTAGCTTAAGTTTGTTTCTCATTTATAGTGAACTCATAAATTGAACAGTTTCCCTCAAATATAAATTCTTGAGTAGCCGACCGTCTTCCAACTCAAACATCCCAACAAAATTCTGACATGATCAGAGCAGAACCACTATATAAATTCTTGATAGATAGAAAAGAAACTAGTTAACATTTCAACTCATGATTTTCGCCACAATCAAAGTACAAATTCAATCAATAATTTGAATTAAATATCAAAATATTTTATTTACACTCAAAACTCCTTACATAAATTTTATTTGTGCATTTAACAACCATAAATAAATATATATATTATTAGTTTTATATTCCATTTAATCAAGTTCGAACCTGACGACAAGCAAAATCTCTTCCCTATGGTCTTTTTTAACAAGTATGTTTGGAACCTCTAATTTCTTAGAGAATCAGGTAAAGTTCATATCTTGTAATTTAACCAATTTTATTTGGTGTGATGGCATTGACGACGATTTGTTGGGGATATGGTGGTGGCACCGACTTGGTGTGATGGTGGTGGCGATTTGCTGGGGGTGTGGCAGCAGAGGCTGCGATTTGCTAGGGTGTGCTAGTAGTGGCAGTAAAGGCGGCGATTTATTGTGATAGTGGTTGTGCGGGTAACGATTTGGTGTAGTGGTAGTGGTGGTGGTGGCGACGCTGATTTTTTGGGTATATGATGGTAGTGGTGGCGGAGGCAGCAGTGAGTGTAGGGTGCTGGTGGTGGGTTAAGTTAGGAGGGGGGGGGGGGGAGGAATGGTATTTTTTTGTCTTTTTTTAAATTTATGGTCTTAATGTATATATATATATGTGTGTGTGTAATTTTATGGGTATAGTTGAAAATAAAATATTTTGTAGAGAGGTAAAATGATAATAGTTTTAGCAGAATATACTTGGTGGGACGAAATTTGCAAAAAATAAGAAACTACGGGACTGAAATTGATAAATCACTAATGATTGAGACTAAAATTAAAAACATGGTAGTTTATGGGACGAAAATAACAATTTTCTTAATAATTTAATTGAATATCGTTCCGCAAAATTATTTTGATTAAATTAATATAAATATTAACCTATTTTTATATACGGAGTATTAATAAACAATCCCAATAAGGTTGAAAACTTTTCCTAAACCCCCCGCTTTGAAATTCGCCTAGTTTAGATACCCAATACACAACATATTTTTCCTAAACCCCCTAAAATGCGTAAAATACCATAATGCTCTTGATGAATTGAAGAATAACAAGCCATGTTCCAAAAAATTCCCTCGTTCTTCAATGTTGTTAAAGAAAAAGAAGTCGTTGCGTCGTCCACCTCTCCTAAGTTTAATCTCAAGTTTATAACCCTTCTGATTCGTCATTTTAGATTTTCAATTCGAAATTAGAGTTTTTCAATTCGATATTAGGGCTTGCAATTATACAAATTTTGTATCCATTGCAAATTTGTAGTCTTCATTATCAATTAGTGGAGATGGCTCGATTGAAGCAAAGTTCCAGAAGACCCACAACTAAAAACAGGTCCAGTGCCTTAAAACCTCTCATTCGCGATCAACCCGGCGACGCGACAACATACTATATCGTTGTTCGTTATCATATTTCACTGATAAATTGGGCGGAATTGGTGCACTAAATAATGCCCAAAGGCAAAGGGTACAAGGAACTTCATTTAGCGCATTCCTTCACATGTCAAGTTTTCCAAGTACAAACAAACGGATTGGTTTCCTTGTGGATCGTTTTAACTGGGTCAAACAAACATTCTTTGGGCACGTCAGTGTACCCTTTACTGAGAAGGAGTTCTCAATTGTATTGGGACTACAATGTGATGGTCATCCGTTAACCCTTATATTAGAGTGAAATCACGATTCTTGCATCTGTATTTTTTATAACAAAAATGGTAGCGTGACACGTGCTAACATATTGGAGAGGTTAGGGGAATTGGCTTCTAGGAGTGACGTCGAAGGTATTGATGATTTTGAAAGAATGTTCATATTATTTGTTTTTTCTACATTGTTGTTTCCTCGTAGCAGCCTTAAGTTGTCCATTGGTTTGATATGCTATGTAAGTGACCTAGAGCACATCAACCGATTCGTTTGGGGCACTGTTGTTTATAACTTTTTACTTTTGTTAATTGTGAAGTTCAAAGATAGTACCAGCATTTTCTTGACGGATGTACCATGGTGATCATGGTAAGAAAATATATTGTTACTTTTTATTTATATGTAAGTTATTGTGTGTTTCTTTTTGATCCCCCAATGTATGTTTTAAAACCAGGCTTGGTTCCACAAGCATTTTTCCCTCTTGTGGGCATGTCGTGGTAGTGCATGCTTTCCCACATTTTTTTTAAGTGGCAGAAGACTAATTTCTCGACGCAGAAGACTAATTTCTCGGCACAGAAAAAGAAATGAAAAGCATTTCAGCAAGCTGACCATTGTCGATGTAAGTATGCATTATGATTGAAAACATGATTTATAGAGTAACACTTGTAATATGCGGAACTAGTTGCTCATTTATAGAATTGAATTGTTTGCTTGTAGTTAAATCAAATTTAAACTTGTTGATCAAAGGGAGCTCAAGTTGTCAGATTGTGTAGAGACTGTACCAGATTATGCCTTTGAAAATGATGATGATGGTCTTTATAGTTGTGATGATAATGGTGAAGAAAATGAGGTGGCCGAGGAAAAGAAAACTGTTAAGCTAAAGAAATCTACTAAGGTAGAAAAGGCTAATAAAGGAAAGAAGGTTATTGATCATGTAGTTGAAGAAAACAGGGTTGATCAGACTATCTTAGATGTTGAAGAGAACAAGGTTGATGAGTTATCTGATGAGGCTGTAGAAAATGTTATTGAAGGAAAGGGTGGTGATAAGAAGGCTGAAGAGGTTGTTAAGAATATCAGGGAAGATTCTGTTGATGAAACTATTAGTTTGGTTTTAAATGATTTGAAAGTTGAATGGGGAGTTGGTTCGGCTGATGATGTTGTGCATGATGCTAATCAGATGGCTGATGATGTTGAGCAAGATGTTGTTGATTATGCTGCTCAAGATGCTAATAATGTTACTCAAGATGCTACAGATGATGCTCAGGGAAAAGTTATTGTTGCTAAAGATGCTGATGTTGATTTTGTTGCTAAAAAAAAAAAAAAAAAAGTGTTGACAAGGATTTGAAGACGCAGTTGGGCAGAACGGACTTTGATGGGCATGCATCTTTGAATGATGAAGCTCTTACAATGATAGATGAGTTGATTGATGCCTACTCTGCAACGTTGGAGTAAGTTGTTCTAAATGCATAACTATTTTTGTGATTTGCGCAACAATTTTGTATCAATGCGTAATATCTTTTTTTCCAGTGATAAGATGGTATATGTCAATGGTGATGAAACTCGGGTGTTTGCCAATGATATTTTGAGATTGTTGTGGGGTCAGACTATGAATCAACGGGTGTTCGAGGTTTTTTTCTTATATTTTGATAAGTAGTGAATACATCTATACTATTATATATTTGAAAACGATGTTTGACTTTTTGTTGTGTATTTTGATGATGTGGAATTTTGTGGGTTTTTTGAGATTTTTAATTAAATAGAAAAAATGCAATTGGTTGATCTTTATTTTGTATATTATTTATTTTAAAACAAATAGTAACTAATGAAAATAACGCGTTTCTTTATATTATTTAAAAACTTTTTCAATCCTCTTTCTTTATCTTATTTTTAAAAAAATTCAATCCTCTTATATTTTAATTTTATAACATTAATTATGAATTTATTTTTTTTTAGTTTTTTATTCATCGTAATTATTTGTAGCAATTTTTCTTCATTAAATTTATATCTAATAGTTTACCTTTATTTTTTAATTTTTAATGTTGGTCCTTTGCCGGAGAACTCTTATTCTTATTCATGCAATAGTGTTATGATTTTTCCCCTTTCATTATTAGTTTCTTAATCTTCTTAATTAACTTTTTTTTTTCACATTCTTATTCTATTTTTCATTTTTTTCTTAAAACCCCAAAAGACACTTGAATAATAAGATTTGATTTAGATTTTATTAAATTTTGTGGGAAAGAGACAGTCTAAAAATAGCAGAAGATTTGATTTAATTAGATTTAATGAAGATAATTTTATGAAAGTAAAATATAAGTTGATTCGCAATAGATTGAGAATCGTTAATACCATCAAGGTTGGGTAATGGATAATACCATGAATAAATTAAGGAATGGACATTATCTTGGGAAGGACTAATGAGTATTCTTAATTGTATTTTATATCAATCAAGGGTTTAGGAATGAATGTGAAAATGCTCATTCTATTCATACGTTATTTTATCACATCAATCGTGTCGTTAGACTATATAGTAGGGGAAAAAAATCATAAAGAAGAAGAAGAAGAAGATAGACTATAGAGTATATTAACTCTTTAATTGAGGAAGTGATCTTATTTAAGTTTTATTAAAAATTATAATTGATTATTATTATTATTATTGATGGTGCAAAGAACCTGAGTTTCCTAATGCAACAACACTTTAGAATTTGTATAAAAAGGGAAAGACCATCACAGGCGTGAGAGCCTCAGGATCTGGGTTTCCTTTTGAGCGTGGGTTCTTCCAGCTAGGATAACACCAAGAGTGCAAGCTACTAAGGTAGAGTTACTGTGGTGAGTGAAAAGCTTGAGAAGTTCAATGGAAAATGCCCAGAACGATGTGTATGGTTTTTGTGCAGATGATCACTTGGGAGAGAATGCATGGCTTCTCTCCTATTTATATGTTAGGGATGGGGGTAGATGGGTAAATTGACCATGTGGTCCCAAACCTGTGTTGCCCTAACACGCGTCAGACTTTGGTGGAGTGAGAATGACATCCCTGAAAAGGGTGACGGCGTGTCAGGTGCGCGGTGCACAGTACTTTTGTGTCAGAGGTTGTTGACGAGGGTTACGCGGGAGATGAGCCTAAGATTCTTTCTGCCGAGGTTCGGATCCAACGAAACGGGGCATGGACATGCCCGAACGTTGGTGACGCTCGAAGAATGTATGGATGGCCTCCTCGCGATATATGACCCTTGAGCGTCGGGATACCGAGCGTATTAGTGGGGCCCTCAAGGGGGTGCTTCCCTGTGACGGATAACCTTGTGGGCCGCTATCCGAGCGTCCAACCCGTTGGTTAGGGCCCTTGGTCCAAATGGTCATCCGCTGACTGATGGATGACATTAGCTGGCAATTGAGCGGCGTGAAGGCCCATGAGCCCACCAAGGCGAGCGTCAGGGCATTAGTCAGCGATGTGCTGCCACGTGGTCGGCTCTGATTCGAGAGTGATTTTCAGGCCTCATCATTTTGCCCCCCAAATTCTGTAGTATCGCATCGAGCGTACTGTAGAATTTATAAAGGAGGAGTCCTGAATTTCAAATATCCGAGGGACGGAGCATTACCCTCGGGGAGACTGCTGGCCTTCTGTAACGGACACAAACTGACATTGCATTAAATGCTGTCAAGTCCGCATTTAATGCTGAGTGAGAACGTGGGCGCGTGGACTCCGGGAGACGTGAGGCGGTTACCAAAAGTGGGGGGTTTCCTAGGCGGGAAATGATTGCGTTTTTGAATTTTAACCCTAATCCTTGTACCATCTTCCCTATAAATAGGGGTTTGCAGGGTTTTGGTACCTCTTTCACGCATTCAAACTCTTTCAAGCACATTCAAAGCAAGAAACCTTTGCAAGTTCTACAAGCTCCGGCGAATTTCTTCTCTTCACATCTTAGGTAAAAATTCTTTACCCTTCTTCTTATTTTCCCCGTGCTGACATTAGTTTTAGGTTGTGTGAGTGAAAACCTTGAGGGAAAAGCCACCGTCTACTGTTGAATCTGTTTTAGAAATCTCATCCTTCCTAGAGTTTTCTGTTAGAAATCTCTTCCCCAAGAATTGAAAACTGACCATGGCCGGAAATCAAGCCGATGATTATGTGAGGGAGATTGAGGAGATGTCGGTGGGGAGCTCCTCCCCTCACGGCGACGTTCCCGTAGCTGTTCCTTTAATTAGGGCGCACCCAGGTGAAGCTATACCCATGGCGACATCGGTGGCCCAGGCCCCAGTTGACGCCGGGGAGGAAGAGGTGAACGCTGCTGTTCAAGGGATGAACGAGCGTGTTCCCGGTGAGCAGGAAGAGCTTTTTGAGGAGATGGACAATGTGATGGAGATGCTGAGACAAGGGGAGAGAGCACTCCCGGTTTTGAACAGTGCTGTGAGACCCCAAGATCACAGGATCACTGTGGCAATGGCGGCTCCCGAGGGCGAAGCGGGGCCATCCGGGCGTCCATTCGAGGCGGAACCCTCCAGAAGGCGTCAGAGGAGAGGCAAGGAGCCTGCCACTCGGGTAAGGCAAGATAACCGCCATCAGACTGATAGATCTCCGGACGAAATCGAGAGCATTCTGACCCTCGGCGATTTGGAGGAGCTGAGGGCGAAAGCATATTGGGATGAAGTTGTGTTCCCCATGAGACTTCCTGAGGAGGGGGAAAGGGCTAATCGACCACCGCCTGGGATGATGACGGTCTACTCGGACGCAGTCCTCGCTGGCGGTCTGAGGTTCCCAATCGCTCATGATGCCGTCATCATCTACCACCATCTAGGGCTTTGCCCTTCACAAATTCTGCCCAATGGCATAGCCCTAATCAATACGTTCATAATAGCGATGAGGGCTCTGGGAAAATCACCCTCGATAATCAACTTTGACAGCTTAATCCAAGTAGCCCGCTCGCCGCGCTCGTCGCCCACAGACGGATTTTACTACGCCCAGGCCAAATCAGGCTTTAAGATGATAAATTCTCCCTCTACATCTTACGGCGAGCACTGGAAGGAAAAATATTTTTTCGTGGGGGCTCCCGGGGGGATTTTCGGAGTTCACCGGCAATGGATGATTCATGGCGAGGGTCCATTGATTAGGGAAAGGACGAGGAACAAGGATTTCGAGGAGTGGGCAATGGGGTTAGCCCTCGAGATGAGGGCTGAGAAGAAGTGGATTAAAGCAGATACACTGGTGCAAAACGAAAAGATATTATTCCGCTACGGGTTATCTTGCCCCCCGGATATGATACTCAATCCCCCAACTGATATCATGGCCCTCGACGGTCAGATTCTAGGAACTAACAACTCTAACCTTTAGAATAGTTCTCTGACCTAACGTTATTGTTGTTTCCTTGTTTATGTGATCCAGATAATCAGTCTTCTGACGCTCGTTTCCTTTTGCTTGCAGGCATCCAAATTCTATCACAAGGCATGAATGCTGAGGCCTTATCCCGTATGCTGGGTGCCCAAGGACCCGCAGTTGACCCCCAACAGCCGCAACAGCAGCAGAACCGCCCTCCGAGGGCGAGGGTAAACCGCCGAGCAGCGGGCCGGGGACAAGGCGATGCTCGTGGGGGCGCAGGCAATGAGGCTCCTCCAAGGGGCCCCATTGAGGATCTAACTTTGGAAGGTGCCCACGAGGCCACTCCTCCGCCGGCGGCCCCCATGGGCCCCATCTCTCTGAGTTCAAGCGGGTCACGGAACCGCTCGGGCGAGCCTGTCCGTATTCACGAAATCCTCCGTGCCGACCGTCAGGGGAAGAGAAAGAGGATGCCAGACTCTCTCCCCATCTCAGGCAAGGGTAAAGAGGTGGTCGTGGGTCACCGCGGCGAGGGCACCGACACTTCCTCTTCTGAGGATGAAGAATTTTGGAGGATAGGCTGCAAGGGCGACTCTCGCTATAAGCGGCAGCGGACTGAGGGCCCTGTGCTCCTCAAGAAGAGCGCTTACTCTGTCAACCTTGTCTCTGACATCGTTGGGAAACTACAATTTTCCGGCGATCACGACAAGTTGAACAATCATGACGCCGCTCGCGTTGCGGATGATGCCTGCCACGTCCTTTTAACGGTAATTTTGTACTTCTCTTTATCGAATTTTCTTTCCTTCCTTCCACGTGCGGATTATGACCCTCGTTTACGGTTTCTCAGGAGGTAATCCCGAGGCTAAAGAACTTGCAAGGGCGAGCGCAAGCATACTCCAGTCATAAGGCCAAGTACAAGAAATTGCTGCGCGTCTCTGACCCGGTTCAACTGCAAGAGGATTACAACAACCTCCACGCTCAATTGACCACAGCCCAACGTGATTTGGATCAGGCGAGGGAGAACCTTCGGAAGACGGACGAGGCCTATCTTTCTCTGGATGAGCGTCACAAGAAGCTGAAGGATGAGCGAGACCAGTTGAGGACTCAAAATGTGGAACTGGGTGAGCAATTAGCGGAGAGCACCCGCCAGAACGAGATAACCAACAAGGCCCTTGCTGACTTGCAAAGCAAAATACAGGGCTTAGAAGCGAGGGTATCCTGGGAGGCGGTGAAGAAGTTCGTGCGCTCCAAGGCCTTTGTGTTCGCGGCCAACATTCAGTGTTTCGATAATGCTCGACGCTTCTTCCACAAAGCGATTGGGCAAATGGTGAGGTTGGGACTGGCCCCAGAAAGCGCTCGATCAGACGCTCGTCTGCGCATGGACCTGGATGAGAATTGCGAGCCGATGGTCCAGGAGGAGGATCCCACGGACAACCTGGCGGAACCTGAATATCAGGAGTTGGTTGAAACACTCCAAAGGGAGTTTATTGCCGCTAACCGGAGGGATCCCGAGCCTCTCCTGATAGAAGATGAGGGCACCCTTATGGACGTGGTGGATGCGGAAGAACCTGGCGAGGCCCAAACTTCTGATGCGAACGTGTTGGCCCCAGTTCCCCTTTCGACCGCCCCTCCCGAGCCTGACGCTCCGGCCCAGTGAAGCTTCCATGGCTAGCATTCTATTGTCCTTGTTCGTTCGAATGCCTTTTTCCCCTTATGAACAATTTGATTCTTGTATTTAATTCTTCCTTTAGTTCCAGAGTACATTGGATCTTTTATGTCGCTTTCTGATATATTTGCATCTCTTCTTCAATGCTCGAATGTCTGAATGTTATCTTACTTGCTTTTGAATGATGAATGATGTTAGTTTGCTCAGTTTTGTCGCTTTCATATCGAAATCTGCTGTTTGAGCGTTTGCGATTAGTGTGTAAGTAGGCTAGGACACTCATCACTTATGCATATTAAGCTTAGACGCTTGCTACGTCGAGTGGATGGCTTGTTGTAAGCACGGGCGCGAGGGTGACCCTTAGGAGGGTTCCCTGGCCATGGTAGAAATGAACTGTGTATTTGGACTTAGAAAACCTTTGAGGGAATACAGGCGCGAGGGTGATCCTTATGAAGATCCCATGGCTGTATTCTCCTTGAGGCTTGAATTTGAACTTAGGAAATCCCTATGGGATTGGCTTAGTAGGGGTAAAAAATGAGCGTAGTCGTAGTGTTAGTGGCATCCACTATTTACGAGCGTGTTCTTACCCAGTTGGATGAGGGTCACAGGGGGTTCTTACGTGCACGAGCTGGAGCGATGAACGCTCAGCTGGCGTAAATTGAGCGTTGGGCTCCCCGTTGTCGGACGCGCTCATTTTTAGGACCAATTCTTACAAATCGTTCAAACCATTATAGGTGGATGGTTATCAACACCCGGACAGTATAACTTTGGTATGATTGAGGTATCGCATGGGCTTTTCGACGTCGAGGAGGCTCAACACGGAGTAAGCTTCTTGCCGCTCGAATCATTAGATCAGATAAGAAAGCAAGTAAATGATAAAAACAAAATGTTAAATACTTACTGTTATATAGATGCACTCTCGGAAATGGTTACACCGTGCTTTCCATCAAAGAAAAATATTTCATGCCGCGAACGGGCTATTACAAAGAGGCGGAAGTTTACACATAGAACCTTCTAAGGTTACATGCATTCCATGGCCTAGGGAGACGCTCGCCTTGCAAAGTTTCTAGCAAGTAGGTGTTATTTGCCCGTACCTGAATGACTTTGAAGGGGCCTTCCCAATTAGGGTCTAATTTACCTACGTGTTTGGAGACTTCAACTTTTTTGAGGACCAAGTCCCCTAGCTGGAAGGTCCTTTCTTTAACACGCTTGTTGTAATGGCGAGCAATGGTTGCTTTGTATTTGTGAATACGTGCCCAAGCAGCATTCCTCTTCTCATCCAGCAAATCTAACTCGAGCGCCCTGTTGGTCTCGTTGACGGCAGGCTCGAAATAGGCTACGCGTGCGGATTCTTGAGCAATTTCCGCGGGTATCATGGCCTCAGAGCCGTATACCAGAGAATAAGGGGTTTCCCCCGTTGCCGCTCGCGGAGTAGTACGGTAAGCCCACAGAGCTCCCTGAAGCTCTTCAGCCCATTCTCCTTTCTTACTCTCGAGCATCGTTTTCAGATGCTGGAGTATGGTTCGGTTGGTCACTTCAGCCTGACCATTAGCTTGAGGGTGACCCACGGAAGTGAATCGTTGATCGATCCCTAATTCATAGCACCAATCCCGCGTGTCCGCAGCGATGAATTGGGAACCGTTATCTGAGATGAGCACCCTCGGGATGCCGTATCTGCAGATGATATTTTTCCAAATGAAATCCCGCACAACTTTGAACGTTATCTTAGCGACCGCTTCTGCCTCAGCCCACTTGGTGAAATAATCCACAGCAAGTATTACGAACTTCTTTTGCCCGACCGCCATTGGGAGAGGTCCCACGATATCAATGCCCCATTGATCGAAAGGCCAGGAAACATCAATAGGAATCATTTGAGCTGCCGGCAACTGGGGAGTGTTGGAGTGGAACTGGCACTTGGGACACCTCTTGGAATATTGAATGGCATCTTGCAATATCGAGGGCCAATAGAACCCACTCCTTAAGATTTTCTTTGCCAAAACTCGTCCGCCTGAGTGGTTCCCACAACTTCCGTCGTGTACATGCTCTAAAACTTCTTTAGCCTGCGAGGGTCTCAAACATCTCATCGGTGGGCCCTGGAAGGATCGCTTGAATAATCTACCCTCGGCATCCAATGAGAAACGAGGGGCCTTGCTTTTGATCTTACGAGCCTCAACTTTGTCGCTCGGGCATGTTCCATCCCGGAGGAATCTGACAATCTCGTCAAGCCAGCAAGGCTCGCAGGGGTCAATCATGCGCACTTCTTTCGAGGGTTCGCCTTCACTTATCAGTGGTACCTCCGTTCTCAGAAATGTAACTACGCGCTCACTATGGCCATCCAGAGCGGACGCAAATTTCGAAAGAGCGTCAGCGCGTTCGTTCTCTGCCCTCGGAACTTGCAAAAGATGAAATTCCTTGAACTTGGCTATCTCTTTCTTGGCGCTCGATAGATACCGTGCCATGGTGGCTTCTCGAGCCTCATAACTACCATCGATTTGACTCGCGATCAACTGAGAATCAACGTATGCTGTGACACGAGCGGCCCCATTTTGGAGCGCAATCCGGAGCCCTTGGATGAGGGCCTCATATTCAGCTTCGTTATTGGTGACTTGAAACGCCAGCTTGATTGCGTAGTCCACTTCAGCTCCTAGGGGATCCCTGAGGGTCACCCCGGCACCCCCCCCTTGTGAGGTCGAGGAGCCATCCGTGTGTAAAAGCCATAAGCCCTCGTTCGCCTGTGGCACAGTCTCCAAATTAAAACGCTCTACCAACAGATCGGCCACTGCCTGAGCCTGTATGGCTGTGCGAGGCTCGAAGGAGATATCAAACTGACTGAGTTCTATTGCCCATTTAATTAACCTTCCCGAAACATCCGGTTTGGATAGGACTTGCCTGAGTGGTTGATCTGTTAGCACTGTGATGGAGTGAGCCTGAAAATATGGCCTCAGCCTTCGGGATGCGTTAACGAGCGCAAAGGCAAATTTCTCAACTTCCATGTATCTCTTCTCGGCTCCCTGTAGAGTCTTGCTCAGGTAATACACCGGCATATGCTTACGTTCGCGGATCGCTACAAGGACAGCGCTCGTGGCTTCTAAGGAAACTGATAGGTAGATAAACAGGTTTTCCCCTGGGACGGGTTTGGTCAGCAAAGGCGCGCTCGTCAAGTACTGCTTCATGCTCTGCAGGGCCTTTTCGCAATCCTCGTTCCAGGAAAAGTTCCGAGCGTTGCGTAAAATTTTGAAGAAGGGTAAATTCCGGTCTGCTGAGCGGGAAATGAACCTGTTTAACGAAATGATCTTTCCCACAAGTACCTGGACCTCTCTCAGATTGCGAGGGGAGGGTATATCCAGGATTGCTTTGATCTTCTCGGGGTTTGCCTCTATGCCTCGTTGACTGACCATGTATCCCAGAAACTTCCCACCTCGGACGCCGAAAGTGCACTTTGAAGGGTTCAACTTCATTCCGTAGCGACGAAGAATATCGAAAGTCTGCTTGAGATCCTCCAGATGGGAGTGTTGGCGCTCGCTTTTGACTATCATATCATCCACGTACACCTCCATAGATTTTCCAATTTCGCGCTCAAACATTCTATTGACAAGGCGTTGATAGGTTGCTCCTGCATTTTTGAGCCCGAAGGGCATGACTTTGAAACAGTAGACACCCATGTGCACAATAAACGCAGTTTTGGGGCGATCCTCGGGCGCCATAAAGATTTGGTAATATCCCTGAAAGGCGTCCATCATACTCATGAGCTCACACCCGGCTGTAGAATCTACCAACTGGTCGATCCTCGGTAGTGGGTAATGGTCTTTGGGGCACGCTTTGTTGAGGTCAGTGAAGTCGTTGCACATACGCCACTTATTAGCGCTCTTTGGAACAAGCACCACATTGCAAAGCCATTCCGGGTACAAAATCTCCTCAATGTACTGAGCATCAAGCAACTTATTAACCTCCTCCTCGATAACCCGTTTCCTAAAACCATGAACGTCCCTCTTCCTCTGTTTGATGGGCTTAAAGGCCGGATCCACGTTCAACCTGTGTACAATGACGCTCGGATCTATTCCGGTGAGATCAGAAGCTTTCCATGCAAAAACGTCCAGATTCTCCCTTAGGAAGTCGATCATCAAAACTTGCGAAGGCCCATCCAGGCTCAAGCCAATCTGGGTTGTTTTATCCGGATTCCCAGGCTCTAATTCGACGGTCAAAAACTCCTCGGTGGGCTCAATCCGAACCTCTGGCCTCGGTGCTTCTAACGCTCGTTTCTTCCCAGTGAGCCTATTGTTGGGCTCATCACCTTCGTTTTCTGAGGAAGAACCCTCGACGGCCCCCGGTGGCCCATTCTCCGAGCACTGAACGTCTCCAGGGGTCCTTTTTTTTTTATTCTTTTTTCGGTACAGCTTGGCTCTTTTGCGCTCAGGGCCATCTTCGTTTAATTCTGGGAAGTCCACGGTCTTCTTAGTAGACCCAAGTTGAACGGACTGCTTGGGCTTGTGGCTGCGAAGAGAAAGTATGTAACACTCCCAAGCTTCTTTGACATTACACAGAATTTCTCCTGTACCCTCGGGGGTTGGAAACTTAACCTTTTGATGATAGGTGGAAATGACGGCTTTGAAGTCCACAAGGGCTGGGCGCCCAATGATGATGTTGTAAGGTAGATCCACCTCAACGACGGTGTAGAGGACGCTCAATGTTTTTCGCTGTGGGGCGCGACCAAAAGAGGTGGCCAAGCGAATTTGTCCGCGAGGGACGACCTCGGAACCTCCAAACCCTACGAGGGCAGTTCTGAGAGGTTCGAGGGGGATGTTTGTTATATTCATTTGTTGGAACGTGGAGTAAGGGAGAACGTTCACAGAGCTTCCACTATCAAATAAAACCCTCTTTACAGTGTGGTTATGAACGTCTAAACTAACCACCATGGGACAGTCAGAGGTTTTTCCTATCCCATGGGGTGATACAATGTGTTCAAGATCTCTCTCGGTAAACCCTATAACTTCATCCTCCTTTGAGCGTGATGAGCTGTCCACAGAAAGCACTGGGCGAGGGAGTGTCGGTCTTTGGTTATAGCTCCGTACATGGCGGCGACGGGAAGCATTGGAGTCGCCCCCCGAGGGGCCTCCCGCAATCATGTGAATGACCGCAAAGGGCTGATTCTCCATGTCTACCCCTTTCCCTTTGTTGCGCTCGCTGGTCTCAGGGCGCTGGCGACGAGGACTACGGGAACGAGAGCGGCTTCTTCTTCTTTCTAGCGCCCGTCCTGTGCAATGTTCGTCGTACCCTTCCAGTACTTTGACAAACTCTTTGAGGTGCCCCCCAGCAATCAGCCGCTGGATCTCCTTTTCCAGGTGGCGGCATTCATTAGTGTCATGCCCCTTTTGCTTGTGGAAAGCGCAGTATTTCCCCGAGCGCTTCTGCGCCTCGGTCTCTCTCAGCTTGGGGGGCCTTTTGAACAGCTTCTGGTCCGCCAGAGAATATACTTCGGCAATTGGGCGATTGAGGGGGACACGCTCGAGTCTCCGCGGAGGGGAGGAATGGCGGCGAGCCGGTATGGGGCTGCGACGATGACTCCGGTGGGGCTCCCCTTTGTCCTCGTGGTTTCTGGTGGGGCGAGGGGCGTTGGCCATCTTCTGATCCCTCGCTATATACATATCCTCGAGGGTAAAGAAAGAATCTGCGATCTCTCTAATCTCCATCAACGAGCGTGGCTTCTTCTTGGCCACTTCCTCCACAAACTCCTTGCTGACGTAATGCTTCATGTTAATGGCCCCAAACAAAACGTGCCTCAAAAAGTCCATCGAGGGCTTTTCGACCAGCAAGATTTCTTTATTGAACCTCCCCATGAAGGATCTGAGAGTCTCGTTCGGCCCTTGGACCAGGCTATAAAGAGCGGTCGCGGCCGGGGCAGGCGCTTTCAGTGAATTGAAGTGGCTAACAAAAGCATCCGTCAGGTCATAATACCCTCGGATTGAGCGCGGGGGGAGCTTTTTGTACCATTCTTGGGCCATTCCTGTGAGGGAAGTGACAAACACCTTGGCCCAGTAGTTGTCCGGATGGTCATAAAGGTGCATTAGGTGCACGAAATGATCCAGATGCTCGGCCGGATCCGTAGTACCATCATATCTGTTGATTGATGAGGGAATTTTACCCTTCCCTGCACGGGTCATCAGAACTTCCTCAACGAGGGGGGAATCGCCCGCCATGATCCTGTAATCTCGCTCGTCGGGATCTTCAAGGCTGGCCTCTCTTCTTCGGCGGGAGATGGGGCTACGTGGTCGCCGAGCGTCTCTGGCCTTGGACCTCTCGCCTCCATCGCGGGAAGCGTGAGACCGTGCTCGAGAGAGCTGCTCTACCACGTTTTGGAGCCCTCGTATCTGGTCCTGCACAGCTGCTAGCTGAGGGTCACCGGCATTTCTGCAATTTGCCCTCCTTGTGGCCCTTGATTGGACCTCTTCATTATCTCCGGCCACCTCATTTCGGGGGGCCCTCTCATCTCTTCTGACAGGTTGCTCTTGTTGGACCCTCGGGGGGGCTTCGTTTTCCGGATTCGGTGGTTGGGGAGGTTGCTGTGCCCTTATCGCATTCTGGGCCATGGTTAAAGGATGCGCCGGAAGCCCGCCAAGTGGGGGGGCCAGGCGAGCGCTAGCCTGCGAGGGGAAGTACGCGGCTACGAAATGCTCCCAGGCATTCTGAACGGCCTGGCTCTCGCACTGTGCATACAGCGCCTGGAGTTGCTGGGCTGAAACTTGGGGCATCTCCACCCCTTGTATCTCCCTTGGTAACGAAGTGGGGAGATTCAGAGTCCCCACCTGGTAAGGCTGGACCGCCGGCATCATTCCGGGCATCAATCCTGGCTGCATGAACGGGTACCCGGGGGGTGGCATAGCTATGGGATACATCCCAGAGTATGGGTAGGAAGCATGGGCGGTGGCAGCTGCCGAAGGAACAACGGTGCTAGGTCCTCCCACGACGTTCCCTCCTAACGGGAGATTTATCCCTGCAGGTTCTGTGTTTTCACCCCCATTTCCTGCGGCTGGGGGGTTTACTTCTCCGGCAGGGATATTGCCTTCTGGGTTCTCCTCGTTGATGGGGGGGAGAGAGCCTCTTTCTCTCAATGTTCCTGATCTTGTCGCTGTTACCATGATTCAAGACTCGGGTGGTGTTACTTGTCAACTAGCTTTCAGAGGAAGGATCCGACAATACAAGAGATGGTGGTGATGGTTTCCCACAGACGGCGCCAAAAATGATGGTGCAAAGAACCTGAGTTTCCTAATGCAACAACACTTTAGAATTTGTATAAAAAGGGAAAGACCATCACAGGCGTGAGAGCCTCAGGATCTGGGTTTCCTTTTGAGCGTGGGTTCTTCCAGCTAGGATAACACCAAGAGTGCAAGCTACTAAGGTAGAGTTACTGTGGTGAGTGAAAAGCTTGAGAAGTTCAATGGAAAATGCCCAGAACGATGTGTATGGTTTTTGTGCAGATGATCACTTGGGAGAGAATGCATGGCTTCTCTCCTATTTATATGTTAGGGATGGGGGTAGATGGGTAAATTGACCATGTGGTCCCAAACCTGTGTTGCCCTAACACGCGTCAGACTTTGGTGGAGTGAGAATGACATCCCTGAAAAGGGTGACGGCGTGTCAGGTGCGCGGTGCACAGTACTTTTGTGTCAGAGGTTGTTGACGAGGGTTACGCGGGAGATGAGCCTAAGATTCTTTCTGCCGAGGTTCGGATCCAACGAAACGGGGCATGGACATGCCCGAACGTTGGTGACGCTCGAAGAATGTATGGATGGCCTCCTCGCGATATATGACCCTTGAGCGTCGGGATACCGAGCGTATTAGTGGGGCCCTCAAGGGGGTGCTTCCCTGTGACGGATAACCTTGTGGGCCGCTATCCGAGCGTCCAACCCGTTGGTTAGGGCCCTTGGTCCAAATGGTCATCCGCTGACTGATGGATGACATTAGCTGGCAATTGAGCGGCGTGAAGGCCCATGAGCCCACCAAGGCGAGCGTCAGGGCATTAGTCAGCGATGTGCTGCCACGTGGTCGGCTCTGATTCGAGAGTGATTTTCAGGCCTCATCAATTATTACTAAATTATTACCTTTAATGATCAACTATTACAAATATATAAAATCTATAAAATAAATATTATATTATGTAAAAATCTATAAATTAATTTTTAAATTATCATATTATTCATAATATTTTCATTATTTAGTATATAATGATATTACAAAATTGATATGTATTTTAAGAACGTGATGTGTTTTCGCGGTTCATGTTTTACTTCTTTTACTTCATATGGTTTTTTATGCAAAATTACATATATGGTTTTAGAATTATCAAATTGATATTCTTCAAATTTCTTATAATTTTGAGTTTTCTTTTATATACGACCAATTTCACTTTAAAGTTATATTCTTAGTTATATTTTATTCATTTTATATACTTCATAGGTTCTATATTCATTTTAGATAAATGAAAATTATTATAATATGATACTCATATTATTGTAATTTTAATGTGTGTAATATGTTTTTAGTTATCTTTTCGCATTTTTTGGTTCACATACATTTTTTAATTAATTTTATCAATAATAACAACTTTACATATTTTTAGTTAGATGTTCTATATATATATATATATATATATATATATATATATATATATATATATATATATATATATATAACTTTTTTATAATTGTAATATTATTTTAATATTTAATAATTTTTAGTTACTTTAGAAAATATATAACTATAAAACTATGTGTATCACATGCATCGCATGTTAGCATATAATTATATACTATAAAAAAAATATAATTATATACATCGCACGGGTTGTGGGGGCATATAATTATATGTCACTAAAAAAAATAATTGATAATAATTTTCAACTATTTTAAATATAATATAATTTTGATAATTCTGTATAATATTTTTTATTTGTTTTAAATATAATAAAATTATAATCATTCCGTGCATCGCACGGGTCGTAGGCTAGTTTCTTAAAAATCCCACAAAATCTATTGCACTTCTCATTTCTCATGGAACATATCATAAATTTAGTGAATGGATCTAGTGGAAATCACTATCTGTCGAAGAGCAAGACGAGTAAATTTCATGAAGGTCGGAAGTTGATGAAATATGCATTAGTGTAACTTGAAATGATCAACAGTGTTGTCATTAGCGAATGCCGGCATATTATATTCCCATTGCACACTACCAATCATTGATATTTGGTGGTGTACATCACAAGGGAGATGATGTTCTTTTCATACAACTTCATAGGTACGGCTAAAACACACCACACGAAGAAGGTATGGAGTTGTTTCATAAAAGCATATTGGAAATAAGGGTATTGCCAGAATTGCAACAAAAGATAAATACACGTACGACACTAACTCCCATTGTCAAGGTCCAGAAAGCTTGAACTGTGGGGCGTTTGTTTACCTCTACGTGGAGTTGCTTGAAAAAGACACTATAGAGTTCAACCAATTTGCACAAGGAATCCCCATTGCAGATTCTCGTGTGCATATCGTCGAGTCATATTAAAATATGGTTGTCATTAGTTGTGAATATTATGCTATTTGTACTAATGAACTGTTGTTTTTACTTATGAGCATGATTGACGATTGCACCCTGAAACTTAGTATGGACGTACACCCTGAAACGTAGAACTAAAATTGAAGGTGGTGGAATAATTTAGGACGAATGCGATACTAAATATGTGGTCTGTATAGTGTGGACTTACACCCTGAAATGTAGAATAAGTGCTCCTTTATTTTTCCGGCCGTGTTGATCTATGTCATGATTAAGGGACTTAGTGATAAGAATCCAACATGTGTTTACTTTTATTTAGGATGTCTTTGTTTAAAGCGTGTTATTAGTCATAAAGTGTTTACTTTTTATGATTGAAATCTCATGTTAT
The DNA here is from genome assembly GCA_037501455.1 of Lantana camara. Classification (NCBI taxonomy): domain Eukaryota; kingdom Viridiplantae; phylum Streptophyta; class Magnoliopsida; order Lamiales; family Verbenaceae; genus Lantana; species Lantana camara. The sequence goes on from CM074863.1 coordinate 91,753,686, forward strand.
GTTGAATTTTCAAAATCACCTTGAGTTTTTTTATTTGTTATGGGAATAGAAACACCTTTATTTTTTTTTTTCTTTATATATATATATATTATAAAAAATACGAATTGAGTTTTTAATTTTTTACAAAATATAGATCTTCCATACCCTAATTAATAATAATAATCAATAACTCTTAAGGATAATTATGTGAATACATGTTATAAATTATTAATTTATCTATATTTAAAAATATTTATTGACTTAAAATAGGACTCCTGATACAATTAAAATTTCTTCAACTTAAAAAAAAAATGAAAAGGTTACATAGGTCAATAAAAAAAATTTAATATATTAATTAATTGTATTCAAATCTTATAATATACGTTCTCCATTTTTTAAGTTTAAGGCTTATACTTTAAAATGTTATAATAAGATATATCTAACGAATTGAAAAACAACAAATTGATTCATTTTATAAATTTTAATATAACTATTATTTAAATTGAATGAGTTTAATAAGATAATTTTCAATAAATCAATTTTAATGTAATTCTAGTTATATAAGTTCCCAATTCTAATTATCTAAATTCATGAACTTTGTTAAATTACAATCACATTATAATTTTATAAACTTATCTAATTAACAAAATAATATAATTGAAAATTTACACTCCACAAAAGAATTCTTCCACCAAATAAAAAAATAAGGTCTCTGAATAATAATATTTCAATGGTATGTGGTTGTAAATAAATAGAAGTATTGGGCATAAGCGAGAATTACACGTGCATGTTAAAACCCTTGTGATACAAAAACGCACCATTTGCGTGTCATAAATTGCACCTATAATCACAGTAGACTCACGGGCTTCGCCCTATCACACAGGCCGCGTGTTCAACAAAGTAAATGGCCGTCAGGTCATGTTTTAAGGCTTAAACACGCCTTTTTCGTAAAAGTAAAGGAGCACTAAAGGCGGTAGAGTAATTCAGGGTGAATATAATACTAAATGTATGGTCAGTATAATATGAACTTACACCCTGAAACGTAGAATTAAAACTAAAGGTGGTGGAGTAATTCAGGCGAATGCAATACTAAATATGCGGTTTGTATAGTAGGAACGTGCAACCCTAAACGTACAAAATAATTTATCTTTACAATTCTCTTTTTCTTTTTCTCCATTCTTTACCAAAATAATTTGTTCACCTTCTCGTAGATAGTTCTTTTTTCCACCTGAGGTCTGGATTTCTTTGATCTCTTTCTTTATCATTTTTTTTTTTGCTTTTCTCTCGCATGAGAGTAGTTTTTTTTTTTTCTTATGAGTGTTTGTTATTCTCTCGAATGAGAGCAGTTTTAGTTTCTTCTTGTTCAAGATCTCAGATATGCAACGATGCAGGATGCAATGCCCGGTGTTGCAAAGGACCAAGTGTCTGCCTCTCTCGTCACTTATGGATGGTTGCGTCTAACTCAAAACCAAATCAGACGGAAACACGCCCAATCACGAGTCGACATGTATGACTCCGGTTAAAGAATTTGCAAGGGTTGAGATCCCGATAGTGAAGTCGGAATTAAATTTGACTATGTTGATTGGAAAAGTCTTCTTCTTTATTAACTATTCTTTCTCAATTTTTAAAAGTATTAATTTTAGGTTTGAGAATATTAGTTTTTGTTTTATTATGTGGAGCAAATATAATTGTCTATAAATTTGTTGGAATTACATCCTCAAACCTGTGTTATTTTTTTAATTGTTTCTTAGTGTGTTTTCATTGTCGGTGATCTAATAGATTTCCCCTCTGAGTTCAAAAATATATATATATATATCCCTGTGAAAAAGTAAATAAAAAGACACCTTATTCACCTACCCATTCCCACTTGTGGTACGAAGGCCAAAGTCTCCTCCTCCGAAGTCTCCTCGCCAAGGACAAGGTGGTACATTTTGCAGACTGAAAATTATTTATTAGCTGTCATTTAATTTATTTTAACTCAATAAAATGCAAGTGGCTACTGGCTAATCGAATATTCAGAACTCAGTACATCTCCACAAGACTGTTATTAATAAACAATATTATATTTATATGGTAACTTTATACAAAAAGTTAAGCTGGCCGAACTGTAATTATAATTAAATTCGATTAAATTAGTATTTTATGTTTATTGTACAATTGATTAAAAAATTAAAATAAGTAGTCAGTTAGATAACAAGTAAAAATATTTATTATTAGAATATTTTTTTTTGGTCAAGAATATTTATTATTAGAATTAATTGGGTACTGATAATTCAAATCGAAGTTAAAATCTTTTCTACATGTCAACTATTTTTATAAACATTTTATGTGAAAGAGAATTCAATGATTCTATCAACTTATAAGAGATAACTATTTTATAAATCCCCGTATGTCCTATCGTATTCAGACAAACATTATCACTACATTTATCATGCATAATTCTATTTTCACAAAGAAGATGAAAGATTACAACTCATAAATTTTAATTCGAACCTAATTTCACATTAGTTTTTGTTTACCTCATTTTCCAAGTAAGTGTTCATCCCATTTGAAACCCGCCAAGCTCAACCATATTAATCACAGTATGTTGTATAGTAATAATATGGATGATAAATTCAAGAGTAAATGGCTGTTCACCCCCTAAAATTACTTAATTTGACAGAATACCCCTAAATTTTAGTTAAAAATACTTTACCTTAATAAACATTTTGCCCCCTAAATTAATATTTTCATCAAAAAAGAAAACAACTCGATTTAATTAATTAAATCAAAGGACATTCTTATCTTTTTTAAAAAAAAAATTCCACTAAAAATGTATATCATTAATAAAGATCTTAACATATAAACTCTATTTACTTATTTTCGAATCAAATTAAAGTTTGGCTGAAAGAAAAATGTGCAGCTCTAGCCTACGCCATACCTTAAAAGTTAAGTTTTCTTTCACAAGGTGAATATTTTAAAACCCAATTGCTTTAATCTTCTCAATTCATATACTATTGTCCAAAGTTCTTCAAGTATAAGTTTTGCATCTAATTCAGTTATGGAAAAACTAATAAACAAGTTTTGTTTGTCTTAAGAAGTCCTCCCACTCCCACACTTCCATCTATAAAATAAAAAAGCTGTCAACATTTCAAATAAACGCCGTTAATAATAAAATACAAAGAATCAATTTCAATGCTTACCATGACACACACTTGGTACAAGGTATACTGTATACTGTTGAAATACACAAATTTATGGTCCTTCAAAATATTTTAAATGGTAAATGAAAACTAGTTTGCCTAACAAAAAAAGAAAAAAACACAATATTCTACTTCTTTCATCACCAACACTTAAGTAAGATAAAATTTTTCCATGATAAAAATCCAAGCAAATAAATTGTTGATAAATAAATAAGTTATAAATGCGCTTTTAATTCAGGTATTATATTGCATCTTCTTCATATTTCTGCTAGTTGTCTACAACATTCCAACAACTCTGGTTATCCTCCAATATTCAATAGAAGTTACTTGCACAAAGGAAGAAGACTTCAGTTGCTTCTGCTTTGAAGGGTCTGATTTATGAGGGTTTCTTGTTTTTGTGTTTCTTTTATTTTAATCTTGAGAAAATTAGAGAATAATGAATTTTGAGATGTATTTGAACTACCCTTATTTTTTTAAAAAAAAGAAAATTTGAAAAAACAAGAATCTCCTTTAATTTGATTAATTCGATTAAATTATTTTATTTTTTAGATGAAAATATTAATTTAGGGGACAAAGTATTTTAAAACTCTTTATTATTAAAGTAAAATGTTTTTATTTAAGTTATAAGGGATATAAGATATTGTACCAAACTGGTAACTATATGGGTAAAGTGTCATTTACGCTAAATTTCAATAAAAACAAAAGGCTAATAATATATACTAATTTATATGTCAAGAATAATTTTAAAAAAAAGGAAATTTTACCAAGGAAATATGAAGCAATTATACTGTCAATTGTCAGGCATCTAAGCTGGGATGAACCGATATTGGTCGGGTAGAGTTAAAAATATGTCATCGTAAAACACAGGAAATTTTATCGGATACTTGAGATTTTTTGTTTATCGATCTGAGTTTTTTCAGTACTTCTATATTTAGATTAGTTACTAGTTCGAATTTGATACAAATTTATATTTTTGGGGAGTTAGTTGGAATGTGTTCCTATCTATTAATAGGGTTTTGGTTCACACCACCTCCTATGGTAAATGCTTGTAAAAAATCCGATTCTTTATTGGCCCCTTTAGTATCAGACCCACAGTGAGGGGGTCAAATAACTTTAGAAACTATTCTTGAAAAAAATGTGAATGAAAAACAACAGGCTCGCTCACGAATCTAACAAATTGTAAAAATTTTGAATTTAGATTTCTCTCAATAGCTCTCTCCATCCCAAAATCCAGTCTTTGAATTGACGCTTTTCCATAGTCCTCTTGTTTCCTATTGGAATTCAACTATTTTTTTAAAAATACTTGTTGTATCTCACAAACGTTCACATCGGTTACCCATATTCTGAAAATGATACATAATCAAATCATTGGAAACACTGTCAAATATATCCTTTTTAATATATGTAAGCAAACAATCATTCAACCATTCGCTGCCCATCTTATTCCTCAACTGATTTTTGATGTATTTTATCGTAGAAAATGTTCTTTCCGCTGTAGCTATTACAACTGGTAGAATTAAAGCCAATTTAAGAAACAAATACATAAGTGGATATACATCATTTCTCTTTGTATCCACCAATTTTTGAGCAAGATCATCAATCTCTTTTGATTTAGAGAAGACTTCATCTGATCTCATATCAATAATATAGTTCTCAAGTTGATTTTGAAGTATTGATATTTGCACATTAGAGAACTCTACCGGATAAAATTTGACTAACTGAATTAGATGTTCATTGTTGAAAGAAGCAAATAAATCCACGGGGCTCAAACAAGTTAAACGAGTAAGCAACTGTGAGTTTACCTCTGTAAAACGGTTATTTATTTTTTGAAGTTGCATATCAATCACTTGATTAAAAATCTCTACTCGAAACCGGTATGCATTAGTAATTTGTTGAGTCTTTCATCAAGATCTTTCACGAGCCTTAAAAACATCACCCATCTTGGAGACTAAGACGTTATGAATACTACAAAATAAGAAAATGTACATCATCCAATAAAGACTCCCGCCCTTCATCTCTGACATTTTGTAGCCTTGTTTTGTACATTTTCACCTGCTTCATAGGCATTTACAATATCTTGGTATTTTGTTTGCAAAAGTTGAGATAGTTCATTTGACACTAGGGATGGCAACGAGCTGAGCCGAGCCGAGCCGAGCCGAGACATTATATATATATAATGTTATTTATATTTATGTGTATATAATATAATATATTATATTATATTATATATATATATATATATAAGTATTATTTAATATATATTATATATATACTTATTATAATATATATAATACCTTATTTTTCTTGTAGTGATATATAATATATACGTATTATATACAATATAAAGTAAGTATATATATATATGCTAATTAAATATATAATTTGAATAATTTAGGATTAAAATATAGAATTTAAATAGTTTGGGATATGTTTGGAAACATAAATAAACAAAATAAGGGTTGAATAGCAATTTTTTGGACGGTCAAATGTTTATTTTAAAGGTCAAACGTTTGTTTTTGACGGAAAGTGGTCAGTGGGACCTAATTTAAGAAAAATGTCACTTTATGGGACCAAAAATGAAACATTCACAACTGTTGGGACCAAAACTAAAAATATCTCACTTTACGGGACGATTTTAATAATTATCTCTAATTTTATTTTTTCAAAGGAGACGAAGGCATACAACCTGAGATAATGTTCTCAATAGAATGGTAGGGATCCATAGTTTCTGAACCCGCGTCCACATTAGTTTTTGTGGATCTCATTTCCTAAGTCGGAATCCGTTCTGAATCCCACGACCATAATTAAATTTCAGTATGGTGTACAGTAATAAATAAATTCAATAAAAACAAAAACAAAAAAGATGTCAGTCTCCTTCACTTGATAATTGATATTGTTAATTGTTATCTTCTCAGTATTGACATTTGACAGGGACGTGATTGCAAATTTAATCAAAAACACAGGGACCATTGCTGCTATATAAGGCAGTTGATATGGACCCTTATGGCTGAAGATTTAGATCTCACTCAAATCATCATTTATAGGGGAATAGTTGGAAGATTCATTTCCTGTCCCCTCAAAGGTCCTTCTCTAAGTTTCAAAAATTAAAATATATTCAAAATTTTCACTTTCCAGGATAAATTTATTTAATCATAATTATAGGGACCGAACCAGAGTTTACGATGGGATGAAAATTTATAATATAAAAAATATAAATAATATTATTTTTTAAGAATAGTGAAATCGTAATTTTTTAAATTAAAAATGGTAAAATATTTCATTAGAGGAAAAACGGGCGAAAATTTAAAATTAAGTGAATAAAAATAAAATTTTTCTATGATATATAAATAGTAATAAAAAAAAAAAATTAAAAAATTTAGGGGACGGACTCCCTCCCAGTGGCTCCGTCCATGCATAGTTGGTTTTAGTGGGTGCGGGTTACAACTTACAACTTGTGCAATGTGCATGATATTCCATTTGTTAGCTTAAAAAATAAATATTTTTATTTGAAAGTTTTTGATCGCTGTTTAGCTAAATTAAGTTAGAAAGTTACGTTCAGAATTAGTCTTGATTTAAGAAGAATTAATCATATTGTGCATCATATTCTTTTGTCTGGCCTCATCTTTCGCAAGTTTACAAATCTATATAACTTGGTTAAATGCGCGTAGTTTTTTTTTAATTTTATTTTAATATTAATTTTTTAATTACATTCGATAAAACTCTAATTCATGATTTATTTGTTCATATATATAAATATTTGTTATTAAATCATTTGTTTGTCTCTAATAAATACACATAATTAAATCTATTTTGTGGTTTAATTGAAATTTAAGGAAATATTCTGTTTTCTTCACCACATATTAAAAAACGCATTTTAATGATTCATTTTTTAATTCGGTAGGTAGAGCAAAGGTAACGAGCAGGCACTGGTGCCGATCATCCATAATGGCGGAGCTAACCAATTTGGAGGATCTGGTAGAGAAAATTTTACATATTCATAACCTGATCAAAATATAGTTTAATACCAAGAAATAAAAAAAAAAAAAAAAAAAACTCCCAATAATAATTGTTTTTGGGAATACCAATCAAAACTAATAAAATATTCATCTTTTTTATTTGTTATTTAGTTGGGGTTAAAATAGTCATACTAAAATTTTACTAAATACTTTCATTTGTTTACTATAATAAATTGTCTTATTAACAATTTATTTTGGAATTATTAAATAATATAGTATATTTTTATATATTTTCTAATATTTTATCAATGGCATAACGCTTTTATAATATTTTAATAAATATAAAAATAATTGACACGCTCATTTCTAATAAAATAAATTATCTCTAAGGTGAAATAACCTAGATTTATTTATTTATATTTATTTAATCACAACTTCAATCATATAAATTAATTATTACTTATAGACCCCTGTAGGATTGGTTATTACAAAGTTGTCCCTGTTAACTTTTTCGAGTGGAAGGACAAATCCAGAATCAGAATCACGTGTCAAAATGAGCGGTTTGACTACTTGACTTGATATATAGTACTATTATTCAATATCATAGGTTGGTACGTAGATTAATTATTACATTTCTTATATAGAATATAACAATATATAAATAATAAAAAGAACAAATTAAATTGCACATTCTTAATGGGCTAAGTTTGGATTGCCAATGGCCCGGCCCAATGAATTTAAATTCTCTTTGAGTTTGGATAAGGGATATTGCTAGCTGGAGAAAACTAGATAGAGGATGGATCAAACTTTTTTTTTTTGAAAAACAAGAACAATATCATATAATCAAATTAGTTAGTACAACCAACGCGGTAAAAGTTGGAGTATCACAAGTCGAAATTGCAATAAACGAATGCAAATCGAAACTACAAATTTAATCCCGATGGAAGTGTGTACCATAGTTTTAGCTCGACTGTTGTTGGGGTCTTAATAGAGATGAGTAAAAAATTCCAATTTGAATTCGATTAAACGATAAATAATAATTTCTAGAAATGAATTTAAAAGATCTGAGTTCGGTCAATTCTCTGAAATTAAATTCTATAATATATAGCTAAATAGGAAATTTTATATAATTTTTGGTTGTATAAGCTGAGGTAGTATACCAAATTATATCCCGAGTGCAAGATTACTGTAAATTTCAACATAAAAAAATATATCAAATATATTCATATCCAATAAAATCATTAATAAGTACTCAATGTATCTTGATTTAGTGGTAACTTACTACATTAAAAAAAGGAACAAATTATACCTAATTATTTAAGAGGTGGGAAATTTTAAACCTACTTATTAATAAGTTCACACAATATGTTGGACTTGTACAAAGTTACTAAGCAATATTGCAAACATTTATGTCCACACATTTTGAATACAATGCATAATATTTTAGGATCTATCGTGCACGGACACTTCTAAAAATATCATTTTGCCGTGTCGTGTTGGACACTCCTTACGTGGGAAATTCAAGAAAAAATCCGTGTCGTATCCGTGTCGCCGTGTCCGTGTCCGTGCATCATAGTTTACAATACATTAGAAAGGTCTAAAAGCAAATTTTTTAATAAGTTATATAGCAGGTTTGATACGACCATTCAAATGTACAATTCTTTATTTTCAAAAAAAAAAAAAAAAAAGTGGCGGTAGCTTTAGCGGCTCTATCGGCCATCAAACTTGCTAGAGATTTCGGGTGGAGGAAAGTGGTGATCGAGGGTGATTGTTTGAACGTTATCAACAGGTTGCGGAGTAGCGAGGAATATTGTTCTCACATCGGGAACATTATTGAAGATGCGAAGTCTATGAGTTAATTACCCGAAGATGTTCGTTTCTCTTTTATTCGTCGTGGTGCCAATGTGGTGGTCCACACTATTGCTAGAAATGCAGCCTCGGTCTGCGTTGGGTCTTCTGATTTTCCGTTAGTTACCTTGGATTTTGTCGTTTCTGATTTGTGCTAGTCTGGCCTTCGGGCCTCCAGTCGTAAAAAAAAAAAAAAAAAAAGTAAATTCTTCATATATATCTATATGTATACATTATTTTTATTAGTATTTTTTTTAACGAAAAAACAATTATTTATTCAACCAAATATCAAGCAGGTACATCATTCCAATCCAAATGTCGGACACAGAAACCATACAAAAATGGTTACAAAAGCAAGTAAGTATGAACACCTTAGGACACTTGTGATGTACATGCAATTCTTTATATCAATAATAGGTATATTATCAAAATAATAGGTATTGATGAGACACAAAACTACGCTCGTAACAAAGCCGTCCACGTGTCGCCACCTGCTGACTCGAAGGCTGGACGCGCGCACTAATGGGCTCCGGAGTTAACCTAGCCCACTTATTTGCTGGCCTGATACTGACCCGTGAGCCTCGGCCAGCCGTTTCAATAGAATGCTCGGGCTGTCAGACCTGGCGCTCGCACACTGGTCCTCAGGGTCAACCTTCCCAGGGAGGCACTCGCATGAGGTCACCCCCTTTATCAGATGCTCGTGGATTTGACGCTCAAAAACCATGTACCGTGAGGAACCCAATCGTGAGCCCACCGAGCGTCATCTACGCTCGCGTGTGATCCTCTTCCCAACGAGGGCTCCGAACGGTAGCAAGACGACCCTTTGGGCCATCTTTGTGCACGACCCTCGTCAACAACCTCTGACACAACAGCAGCGCGCACCGCGCGCCTGACACGCCGCCTACTTTTCAGAGCCATCACTCTCATGCCACCACAGGCAGCCACGTGTTAGGGCAATACAGGTTTGGGACCACACGGTCAAATTACCCAATCTACCCTCACCCCTAACATATAAATAAGGGAGAGCACATGCTTTCTCCCCCAAGTCATCTTCCATATACACACTATTGAACTGGCATGTTCTGGAGGGGGCATATCCTGGCGGGGGCATGGCCATGTAGTACACGCCGGGATGGGAGGCTGGCACGTTCTGGGTGAAGGTTGGGGGAGGAGGATTGGAGCCAGACCCTCCTGCCCCATTTCCTCCAGGAGGGAGAGTTGCAGCGGCGACCTCAGTATTTCCGGTGAGTGGAGGGGGCGTACCGCCAGCGGTAGCGTCATTCCCTGTATTCTCCTCGTTGACAGGGGGAGGAGCACCTTTACCTCCTACCGCCCCTGACCTCGTTGTCGTCACCATGTTGAGAGTCGCTGGTGTCACTTTTCAACTAGCTTTTCTAGGGAAGAAACTGATGATGATTAAGGCGGTGGTGATGGATTCCCACATAGAGGATCTCAGGCGAACTTTCAACGTCCTACGCCATTATGGAATGAAATTGAACCCCTCCAAATGCACATTTGGCGTTCGGGGTGGTAAATTTTTGGGGTATATGTTCAGTCAGTGTGGCATAGAGGCGAATCCAGAAAAGATCAAGGCAATCCTTGATATCCCCTCCCCTCGAAATGTGAGGGAAGTTCAAGTGTTGGTGGGAAAGATTATTTCATTGAACAGATTCATCTCCCGCTCAGCGGACAGGAACCTACCCTTCTTCAGAATTTTACGCAACGCTCGCAACTTCGCCTGGGGTGAGGAATGTGAGAAGGCTTTGCAAGATATGAAGCAATACCTTGCGAGCGCACCACTGTTGACCAAGCCTAGCCCTGGAGAAAACTTGATTGTTTACCTTTCAGTCTCTGCAGAGGCTACGAGCGCTGTCTTAGTGGCTGCCCGTGAGCGTAAACACATGCCGGTCTACTATTTGAGCAAAACTTTGCAAGGGGCAGAGAAAAGATACATGGAAATAGAGAAATTCGCTTTTGCACTTGTCAATGCTTCTCGAAGGCTAAGGCCTTATTTTCAGGCTCATTCTATCACAATGCTCACAGATCAACCCCTCAAGCAGGTATTAGCAAAGCCGGACGTATCAGGAAGGTTAATAAAATGGTCCATTGAGCTAAGCCAATTCGACATCTCTTTCGAGCCTTGAACGGCGATACAGGCCCAGGCAGTAGCAGACTTGTTAGTGGAGCGATTCAATTTGGATACAGAGCCCCCAGTGGAGGAAGGGTTGTGGCTCCTGCACACAGATGGCTCATCGACCTCGCAAGGGGGGGGAGTCGGGGTGACCCTCAGAGACCCTCACGACACGGAAGTGGATTACGCTATTAAGCTGGCGTTCCAGGTCACCAACAACGAGGCTGAGTATGAGGCTCTAATCCAAGGGCTATGGATAGCCCTCCAGAATGGTGCCGCTCGCGTAACTGCTTATGTCGACTCCCAGTTGATCGCGAGTCAGATTGATGGCACTTATGAAGCTCGAGAAGCCACTATGATGCAGTATTTAATAAAGGTTAAGTAAGTGATCGCCGAGTTCAAAGAGTTCCATTTGTTGCAGATACCCCGAGCAGAAAACGAACGTGCTGATGCTCTTTCCAAATTCGCTTCAGCCCTCGATGACTCATGCGAGCGTTCAGTCACGTTCCTTAGGACAGAGAGACCACTGATTAGGGAAGCAGAACCCTCGGGCGAGGTGAGCGTGAAAGACCCCGCTGAACCTTGTTGGTTGGATTACATCGTTAAGTTTATCAGGGAGGGGACTTGTCCGAGCGATAAGGTGGAGGCTCGGAAAGTTAGGAGTAAAGCCCCTCGTTTTTCTCTCGATAACGACGCTCGGCTATTCAAACGATCTTTTCAAAGTCCACCGTTGAGATGCCTGTGACCCTCGCAGGCTAAGGAAGTGTTGGAACATGTGCATAGCGGAAGTTGTGGGAATCATTCGGGCGGTCGAATATTAGCCAAGAAAGGCTTGAGGAGTGGGTTTTACTGGCCCTCATTATTACAGGATGCCATCAGTTACGCCAAAAAGTGTCCTAAGTGCCAATTTCACTCTAACACTCCCCAGTTGTCGGCGGCTCAGATGATCCCTATCGATGTTTCTTGGCCCTTCGATCAGTGGGGCATCGACATTGTGGGACCCCTTCCAATAGCGGTAGGGCAAAAGAAATTTGTGATCCTCGCTGTGGATTATTTCACTAAGTGGGCTGAAGCAGAAGCGGTTGCCAAGATAACGTTCAAAGTTGTGAGAGATTTTATTTGGAAAAACATCATCTGCAGATATGGCATCCCAAGGGTGCTTATCTCAGACAACGGCTCCCAGTTTATCGCTGCTGACACACGGGAGTGGTGCTATGAACTGGGAATAGAGCAATGATTCACCTCCGTAGGCCACCCTCAAGCCAACGGTCAAGCTGAATTGACTAACCGAACCATACTCCAGCACTTGAGAACGATGCTCGAGAGTAAGAAAGGGGAATGGGCTGAAGAACTTCAAGGTGCCCTCTGGGCATATCGCACCACCCCCCGAGCGGCGACAGGGGAAACTCCTTACTCTCTGGTGTACGGCTCCGAGGCTATGATACTTGCGGAGATCGCTCAAGAATCTGCACGCGTTGCCTATTTCGAGCCTGTAATCAACGAAGCCAATCGGACATTCGAATTGGATTTGCTAGACGAAAGGAGAAACAAAGCTTGGGCTCGCATTCACAAGTACAAGGCGGCTGTGGCCCACCAGTAAAACAAACGTGTTAAGGAAAGAACTTTCCAACTGGGGGACTTGGTCCTCAAGAAAGTTGAAGTTTCTAAACATGTGGGTAAATTGGATCCCAACTGGGAGGGCCCCTTCAAAGTCATTCAAGCACGAGCGAACAACACCTACTTGCTAGAGACTTTGCAAGGCGAGCGTCTCCCTAGACCTTGGAACGTGTGCAATCTTAGGCGATTCTACGTGTAAGTGTCCACCTTTGTAATCGTCCGCTCACGGCACTTTGTACTTTCTTTTGACAGAAAGCATGATTGTAATCGTTTCAAGCATTGCAAGTGTAATGGTATGTATTTTATATGTTGTTATGTCATTAATTTGCTCTTCCCTTTGATTAATGGTCTGGTTAATAAAAAGTTTACTCCGTGTTGAGCATGTTCCACGTCGAACGACTTAGTTAATACCCCGATAATCTCAAATCGACATTACCTACGCGGTAAAAATGCTCCACATTAAAAACCTTGACGCTCATAAGCGTGTAAACCCCGAGGATGAGCGTGTCAAATGGCGGGATGCTAAACGCTTAATTTACGCCAACTGGGTGCTCACCACGCCAGTTCGTGCTCGTAAACCCCCGATGACCCTCAACTTCTTGGGTAAGAGCACGCTCGTAAAATAGGGGATCCTAGACCAATCCTTTCATGGGTCCCTCAGAATGACGCTAACACTACGGTTACGCTCGCTTTGATCCCATACTTAGCAAATCCTACTGTTGGTTTCTAAGTACGTTCAATTCACTGGAGCGATCAAGATGAAGGTGCACGTTGTTTGGCCAATACTTAGTTAAATCCTTAGAGGTTTTCTAAGTTCAAATTCGAGCCTCACTGTGGATACGGCCAGGGAACCCTCATAAGGAACACCCTCGCGCCCATACTGTTGGAAAACACGAATCAGAAAGCAGCGGAATTTAAAAAATTTTCCCAACAAAAGGACTTTGGACTCGCAATCGTGTAACCAAATTCGTAAAGATAGAAAACTTACTTTTCTTTTGTTCTTTCTTGAAGCGTTTCAAGCCACCCAAGAACGCTCTTCTCGCGGCTTGATCCCCTCTCCTTTGGTAAAGCTCGAATCTTCAAACTTCTAACTTGAAGTCTCTAGAGAAAGTCCACCAACTTGATCACAATCTAACTAGTAAGGATGCTAGTTCTCTAGTTAGTGTTTAGGCTTAACCTAGGGTTTAATTTAATCTTGGAGAAAGGAAGGTGTTCAACACATGAACCAAAAGAATTGCCAATTAGCTCTAAAGGGGAGCATGAGCTCCCCTATATATAGGAAAGGGAGAGGGGCGCCGATCCTAATCCTTGTTGGGCAAGGATTCGGTTCCTCTCTCTCCTATTACTTGATCATCAAGTATTTTCCAACTTTGACTTTGAATTCTAATTCAAGTCAACTTTTAAGAGAGCTAAAAATATCCAAACTATTTTTGGATAATTTTATACTTTATTTATTATAAAATAAATAACTTATTTTTATCTAATTAATTAATTCGTAATTAATTAACTAGATTATTTTCTCCAAAATAAGACTTTCTTTTTAATTCAAAATTAAACCAAAGTCTATTAAATAATTAACACATTTAATTATTTAATACTTATATATATATATATATATATATATATATATATATATCCACACGTGTGTGACACGTGTCACTCACGTGAGCCACACGTGTGATTTCACACGTGTGGAACCCTCTTTGCCCGATTAACTCGTTTAATCATTTTCAAGCCTCAACTCATGTAACCAAGTTGTTGTGTGTGACCCTCTAGGTTCTCAATTCAATTAGCAGTGACCCTAATTAATTAATTCACTAATTAATTAATCAGTCCACAGATTAAACGACCATAGTCTAGCAACAGGTGTTTAACCCCTAGCTGAATTGGAATGTTCGGATTCGACAGAACCTTTAAGTCATTGATTCATGTGAGATACAATCCTCCTACTTACTATCTCTCAACCAAGATCTAAGGCAAGGGAATAATCAGAACCCTAATAATCCGGTCTTAAAGCTAAGTGCATTTCATATCCATTTGATCTCAATCCAAGAAACCCTTTTCTTGATGTCTTGATCTACTGCCTTGGCCAAGGACTCCATATGGCATATGAATGACTTACACAATAAGATATCACCTTGCAAATGCAAGTGTAGGTCCTATCTTGATTCTCATTCACTTTCATGAGTCACTTGTGCAACCCCAGCATAAGCCTTGAATCAGTTGTCTAAGGCGACACCCTTTAAAGCTTATACCTAAGACTACAGAGTTAACTCATAAAGTGACAAGGAAACTCAAGTCTAAGGATTAATTAATCACATCAATGACTCGTGAGATATTTCCTAATCTGGAAGTTTCCATTTCCTGAAATAGAAACTTCCTTTCCCATTTAGGAGTGTTCTCACACGGGGCACCTCAGTGAACTTTCTTATTAAAGTAAGCACCCTCATGTATCACGCACGTATCAACTATACACTTTGCACCTCCATGAAACAAGGTGGTCCTTCTTAAGGGCGTGATCCCACAAGCAAGCCTTAGAGGAGTCAGGTTGACACTCCCACTGTCTGTAGGACTCATCGGCTTAGAGTATTTTACTAATCATGACTTATGTGATATAGGGCTCGTTTCATGAACCATTTCACCTAAATGGTAGAGTCCTAAAGTCATCAGGATTAGGGGAGTTCTCATACATGCACAGCTAAAGTAAACGCATACCAAACAAGAGCATATAAAGAAGTGTTGCCTCAATTCGTTATTTCATTCAAAGATTGTCTGTGATTACAATAAGGAAAAGCACAAAGCGGATATACAATCGGCTTTCTAGGGCACTATTCCTAACAATCTCCCACTTGCCCGTCAAAGCCATTCTAAAGCTACTCTAAGTCCCATCTTCTGAAGATGACTTTGGAAAACTTCTCGACTAAGGGGTTTAGTAAGTGGATCTGCCACGTTCTCTGCTGATGTGACCCTCTCGATTAGCACATCTCCTCTTTTGATAATATCACGGATTAGGTGATACTTCCTCATAATGTGCTTGGTCCGTTGGTGAGATCTTGGTTCTCTTGCTTGAGCAACCGCCCCAGTGTTGTCACAAAACACAGTAATGGGGTCTTTCATGCTAGGAACAACATTCAACTCTTGAATGAAGTTTCTAATCCAAACACCTTCCTTAGCTGCATCATTTGCAGCTAAGTATTCGGCCTCAGTGGTCGAATCTGCAGTGGTAGTTTGCTTGGAACTCTTCCAACTCACTGCTCCGCCGTTTAGGCAGAAAATGTATCCTGACATTGACTTAAAATCATCTAAGTCAGATGCAAAGCTTGCATCGCAGTATCCTTCGACAGTAAGATCTTTTTGACCTCCGTAAACTAAGAATAAATCTTTAGTACTTTTCAAGTACTTAAGAATATTCTTCACGGCAGCCCAGTGACCATCTCCAGGGTCAGTTTGGAAACGACTTGTCACACTAAGTGCATAAGCCACATCCGGTCGAGTACATAACATTGCATACATTATGCTACCTATTGCTGACGCATAAGGTGTATGAGTCATTCTTTCCTTCTCAAGGTTAGTCTTAGGACACATCTTCTTTGAAAGACATGTTCCTACACTCATAGGAAGGTTCTTAACCTTTGCTGACTCCATATTGAATCTCTGCAATACTTTGTCAATGTACATCAACTGTGATAGTCCTATTAACCTTCTAGATCTATCTCTATAGATTTTAATTCCAAGGATATAGGACGCATCACCAAGATCTTTCATCTCGAATTGGTTCGATAACCATAACTTAGTCACTTTCATGTCATCCTTCGAATTCCCAATAAGAAGGATGTCATCAACATAAAGTACTAAGAATTGCACTGAGGTCTCCAATTCCTTTCTATACACACATGATTCATTCAAAATTTGGATGAAGCCAAACGCTTTGACCGATTCATCAAATCGAATGTTCCAATTCCTAGAAGCCTGTTTCAATCCATAGATTGATCTTTGGAGTTTGCAAACCTTTTGCTCACTCCCACTGAATGTGAAACCTATGGGTTGCTCCATATAAATGTCTTTGTCAATGTCACCATTGAGAAAGGCAGTTTTCACATCCATTTGCCATATCTCATAGTCATAATATGCAGCAATGGCAAGCATGATTCGAATGGACTTTTGCATTGCAACTGGTGAAAAGGTTTCGTCAAAGTCCACGACGGGTCTTTGAGTGAATCCTTTTGCAACCAGTCTTGCTTTGTAGGCTGCAATGCTTCCATCAACTCCAAACTTTCTCTTAAAGATCCATTTGCAACCTATGGGTTTGACCCCATCAGGCAAATCTACCAAGGTCCAAACTTGGTTGGAGTTCATGGAGTCCATTTCGGATTTCATGGCTTCTATCCACTGTTCAGAGTCAGAATCTGAAAGTGCCTCCTCATATGTTGAAGGATCATTATCCTTTTGAGAGATTTCATGGAAGAATCCATACCATCTCTCCGGCTGTCTAGGAGTGCGTTCAGAACGCCTTAGAGGAGGATTTACATGTGTATCGAAATTCGTGATTGGTTGTGGTTGATCAGTATGGGACGTTTCTTCAGTAGGTGGCGTGGGGTTACTTTGTACTTCTTCTAATTCTATGATCTTTCCTTTCTTTTCTTTAAGGAATGGTTCCTCAAGAAAAGTGGCATTTCTGGAAACAAACACCTTTTGCTCAGATTGATCATAGAAGTAGTATCCTATGGATTCCTTAGGATAACCTACAAAGTAGCATAAGTTAGAACGAGATTCTAACTTATCTCCCACTGTCTTCTTCACGTAAGCAGGATAACCCCAAATTCTTAAGTAAGAATAACTAGGGATTTTACCATGCCACATTTCATAGGGCATCTTGGGGACTGACTTAGAGGGAACTAGATTCAGAATCTTTGCTGCACTTTCCAGGGCATAACCCCAGAAAGAAGGTGGTAAGTCAATGAAACTCATCATGGAACGAACCATATCAAGTAGGGTTCGATTCCTTCTCTCAGAAACTCCATTAAGCTGAGGAGTTCCCGGAGGAGTCCACTGAGAGATAATCCCATTATCTTTGAGATGATTAAGGAATGCTTCACTAAGATACTCGCCTCCTCGATCAGATCGAAGTGCTTTGATCTTGTGACCAGTTTGGTTCTCAACCTCCTTTTGAAATTCCAAGAATTTCTCAAAAGCTTCAGATTTATACTTCATTAAGTATACATAACCATACCGACTAAAGTCATCAGTAAAGGTTATGAAATACTGATGATTCTTTCTAGTGCTTACACTAAGCGGTCTACAAACATCAGTATGGATCAAATCCAAAACCTTAGTGGCACGTTCCATAGTTCCTTTAAAAGGGACTTTGGACATTTTTCCTTTGAGACAGGATTCGCAAGAAGTTAACTCTTTGAGATCATTTTCAGAGAATGATCCTAAAGTGTTTATCTTGCTAATTCTGTTCTTGGAAATGTGTCCTAATCTAGCATGCCATAAGGGAGCTGAAACTTTGTCATCTCTCTTATGCTTTGTTTCTCGTTGTATATTCATAATATTGATGTTTTGAGTTAGGTAAAGTCCATTACTTAGAGTACCGATATGAACGGAAGAGTTGTTCCGTTTGATAAAGTATTTACCATTCTTAATATAAGTTTCATAACCTTCACAATCTAATATTGGAACTGAAATTACATTACGAATAATGCTCGGTACATAAAGGACTTTATTTAATACTAACTTAAAACTACCTAAATCTAATCTAATTGTGCCTAAAGCTCGAGCTTCAACGTTTGAGCCATCGCCGATCTTCAAGACACATTCTCCTTCTTTGAGTTGTTGGACTTCACTTAGCATCTGTACATCATTACAGATATGAGTTCCACAACCGGTATCAAGTACCCAAGAACTAGAATTAATAGAAAGATTTACTTCAACGAGAAAGATACCTTTCTTTAGAGTAGCCTTGTACTCTGGGCAGTTCCTCCTCCAATGTCCCGCTTTGCCACAATGGAAGCAAACATCCACTTTCTGATCACGCTTCTTCTTTTAGGCCTTCCCCTTCGAAATGCCACCAGTGGGCCTAAGGGGTTTCTTCTTCTTCTTTTGGGCTTTCTTGCCCTTACCTTTAGAAGGCCCAGAAGAGGAAGATGGAGCATTCAACATCAAAACCTTATTGCCCTTCTTGATCGTGCTTTCAGCAGTCACAAGCTGACTAATCAGCTCAGCTACAGTAGCACCAGCATGATTCATGTTGAAGTTAAGGACAAATGGGTTAAATGATGGTGGGAGCGAAGCTAGCAACAAATCCACTGAAAGCTCATCTTTCAGTGGCATGTCCATGGAAGCAAGTTTCTCAGTAAGGGCAAGAAACTTGAGTCCATATTCATGGACACTTGAACCTTCCCTCATTCTCAAGTGGAACAATTCCTTTGATGTGTTATACCTTGTAACACGTTCATGAGGGCGGTAAAGTTGCTCTAAGTGGTCGTAAATCTCCCAAGCAAATTCCATGGCCTCATGTTGTCTTTGCAAGTCCGGAGACATGTTAGCCAACATAAGGCAACGGGCTTGGAGATTATCATCCTTCCACTTCTGAATCGCGTCCCGCTCAGCCCGAGTGGGAGCCTCCCCTTCGGGACTGGGCTCCCCTTCGAAGAGAACATAAGTTCTCTTCTCAGAATCTAAAATGATTTTTAGATTCCTCAGCCAATCAGAATAGTTGGGACCAGTCAACTTGTTTGACTCGAGGATCGATACAAGAGGGTTTTTGGTTGCCATTTCAAAACACGTAGAGAATCACAGAATCTACGACCTAAATGGTAAAATAGAGAACTAGTGAGCATGCTGAATTATAACGATATACAAAAGATAAGGTCTTTAATCTAATGTAGCTCCCACTGTTTTTCAAAGATCTAGAATTCCCAAAGATCTAAGAGGAACATGTTTCCCAATGGGTACTAAGATCCTAGGCATTTTACCTCGAACCCACGACTCGCGGACATTCTAAGTAAGAACCCTAGGTAGGTACAACTTACCAATTCTAACACCTTTAGAACTCTTAGTAATTGTTTTTGCATCACCTATCTTTCAATATGGACCCACGACTCGTGCGACATCCATATTTACTTAGGCGTTAAGCTAGACCCATCAATCATAAGATCATGACCAAAACTTAGTTCGAACGACCCACGACTCGCGGACATCGCCCTTGCTAAAATTGACCACGAAATATTGATCATTTAAAATGATTAATTAGGTAACTAAGAACTAATAAGCTCCACTAGCTATCCCACGACTCGCGGACAATAACTAGCTTTACTTACTAAACTTAAAACCTATTGATGGAATGCTAGGAATTTAATTCAAAATTTGCATCTCGAATTAAACGCCTATTTGTTCGAAATTAGCTTAATATTTAATGGGAATTTTCGAATCAACCGGAGAGTTGTCCGGTTCGACCTCACCAACATATATGTTATCCAATTTTATTAGTCTTGATTAATGCAAGTACACTTAAATGCATATCAAACAAGCACATAAACAGATAACATGTCCTAGCATGATACTAACATGTAATGATCATGGGTTCTACCTATCTTATGCGTGATATGTGGGAGCCACTCCACAATCACAAGTTCTAACATACATGCCACATAAACAGTTTAAATCACATAAGGGAAAGCGGTAACAAAATACGAGCCCTATCTCTATTACATTTAACAATTGAGATTCCCCTCCCTAACATTTTGAGGGGTCTTCACTTATGGCCTCCTTGTTACTTGAATGTGGTCCATCTTACTCCATGGGTGCATTGTCTCCAAAATGAAAATAAAACCTCACCACCTATCTCTACTCT
Source organism: Lantana camara (assembly GCA_037501455.1). Taxonomy (NCBI): domain Eukaryota; kingdom Viridiplantae; phylum Streptophyta; class Magnoliopsida; order Lamiales; family Verbenaceae; genus Lantana; species Lantana camara. The sequence goes on from CM074863.1 coordinate 91,774,254, forward strand.
CAAATTACAATAAAAGGAAAAAGACATAAAGTAATAAGGCTCAATCTTCATATTGGCCTTAGACAATTACACGGGGCATACCCCGGCCTCAAAACAGTAATATGGAAAGCCACATAATAAATCACATAACAGTACGCACATAAGTGAGGCTCCAACCTCAATTGAAAAACGCAACTATAGGGCTCCAACCCCAATTTAAACCATCCATGTGCATAAATTAAAACCATACATAGATCTAAACCCATGATCACCTAACATGCTTTTGCGAGAATTTAAATTTAGCCAATAAATTAAAATTCTCGTTTCAAGTCCTAATGACTTAAAACACGACTTAGATGCAATTCTTGTTCAAGAGCCTTTTCAATAAAACCCGAAAAACAATAAACCAATAAAATTCCAATTAATTTCCAAAATTAATAATTTTATTCTTTCATTATTTTCAGAAAATAAAATTCATAATTTTCCCAAAATCCAAATCGCTTTAATTTCTCAAAAATCCTAATTTAATCAAAATTTTAAAATAATTTTATTTTAACAAAACTGATTTTAAAAGATAAAATTAAAATAAAATTAAATCGGGATTTTTCGGACCGAAAAACACGAAACCAAGAAAACACGGGCCCGGGACGACGTGGGATCGCCCGCCCGCCGCGCAGGAACGCGCGCTAGGCGCGCGCCAGCGCTGTGCACAGCCAGCAGCGATTGCCGCCAGGCGCGCCCTTGCGCGCAGACGTGCGGCGCGGGCAGGCAGTCCCACCCATCCCTGGGCGGGCGCTCCCGCGCGGTTGCGGGAGGAGCAGGCGGCTGTCCTGCACGGTTGCGGGACAGGCGAGCAAGGCGCCTAGGCGGGCGAGAGGCCTCCCGCGCGGATGCGGGAGGGCTGGGCGGCGGTGATGGGGCTTGGGCGTGCGACGTGCTAGCACGCCCAGGCCCGTTCTTTTCGTGTCCCGTTTCGTATTTTTGGGTTTCTCCAAAACCCGGTTCAATCCAAAATTAAAAAATTCGATTTTGATAAATTTCAACTAAAACGATTTTCAAAAACAGTTTTAGAAATTCAGGAAAAATTACAGTTTCGTATTTCAGGCTTTCTAAAAGAACTCATGAATACCTAATTCGTATCTAAGCCTAAGAATTTCTACCAAATTCAGAATAATTGAGATGAATCAGAAATACGATTAACGAGGTGACTCTGATACCACTTGTTGGAAAACACGAATCAGAAAGCAGCGGAATTTAAAAAATTTTCCCAACAAAAGGACCTTGGACTCGCAATCGTGTAACCAAATTCGTAAAGATAGAAAACATACTTTTCTTTTGTTCTTTCTTGAAGCGTTTCAAGCCACCCAAGAACGCTCTTCTCGCGGCTTGATCCCCTCTCCTTTGGTAAAGCTCGAATCTTCAAACTTCTAACTTGAAGTCTCTAGGGAAAGTCCACCAACTTGATCACAATCTAACTAGTAAGGATGCTAGTTCTCTAGTTAGTGTTTAGGCTTAACCTAGGGTTTAATTTAATCTTGGAGAAAGGAAGGTGTTCAACACATGAACCAAAAGAATTGCCAATTAGCTCTAAAGGGGAGCATGAGCTCCCCTATATATAGGAAAGGGAGAGGGGCGCCAATCCTAATCCTTGTTGGGCAAGGATTCGGTTCCTCTCTCTCCTATTACTTGATCATCAAGTATTTTCCAACTTTGACTTTGAATTCTAATTCAAGTCAACTTTTAAGAGAGCTAAAAATATCCAAACTATTTTTGGATAATTTTATACTTTATTTATTATAAAATAAATAACTTATTTTTATCTAATTAATTAATTCGTAATTAATTAACTAGATTATTTTCTCCAAAATAAGATTTTCTTTTTAATTCAAAATTAAACCAAAGTCTATTAAATAATTAACACATTTAATTATTTAATATATATATAATATATATATATATATATATATATATATATATATATATCCACACGTGTGTGACACGTGTCACTCACGTGAGCCACACGTGTGATTTCACACGTGTGGAACCCTCTTGGCCCGATTAACTCGTTTAATCATTTTCAAGCCTCAACTCATGTAACCAAGTTGTTGTGTGTGACCCTCTAGGTTCTCAATTCAATTAGCAGTGACCCTAATTAATTAATTCACTAATTAATTAATCAGTCCACAGATTAAACGACCATAGTCTAGCAACAGGTGTTTAACCCCTAGCTGAATTGGAATGTTCGGATTCGACAGAACCTTTAAGTCATTGATTCATGTGAGATACAATCCTCCTACTTACTATCTCTCAACCAAGATCTAAGGCAAGGGAATAATCAGAACCCTAATAATCCGGTCTTAAAGCTAAGTGCATTTCATATCCATTTGATCTCAATCCAAGAAACCCTTTTCTTGATGTCTTGATCTACTGCCTTGGCCAAGGACTCCATATGGCATATGAATGACTTACACAATAAGAGATCACCTTGCAAATGCAAGTGTAGGTCCTATCTTGATTCTCATTCACTTTCATGAGTCACTTGTGCAGCCCCAACATAAGCCTTGAATCAGTTGTCTAAGGCGACACCCTTTAAAGCTTATACCTAAGACTACAGAGTTAACTCATAAAGTGACAAGGAAACTCAAGTCTAAGGATCAATTAATCACATCAATGACTCGTGAGATATTTCCTAATCTGGAAGTTTCCATTTCCTGAAATAGAAACTTCCTTTCCCATTTAGGAGTGTTCTCACATGGGGCACCTCAGTGAACTTTCTTATTAAAGTAAGCACCCTCATGTATCACGCACGTATCAACTATACACTTTGCACCTCCATGAAACAAGGTGGTCCTTCTTAAGGGCGTGATCCCACAAGCAAGCCTTAGAGGAGTCAGGTTGACACTCCCACTGTCTGTAGGACTCATCGGCTTGGAGTATTTTACTAATCATGACTTATGTGATATAGGGCTCGTTTCATGAACCATTTCACCTAAATGGTAGAGTCCTAAAGTCATCAGGATTAGGGGAGTTCTCATACATGCACAGCTAAAGTAAACGCATACCAAACAAGAGCATATAAAGAAGTGTTGCCTCAATTCGTTATTTCATTCAAAGATTGTCTGTGATTACAATAAGGAAAAGCACAAAGCGGATATACAATTGGCTTTCTAGGGCACTATTCCTAACACATACTTGCATCTCTCAAGTCACTAGACGCTACCAAATTCTAAACTGATGACGTATGGTGATAAGCGCCAGGGAACCTTCAAGGAAAACTCCCTCGTGCGCACACACACCCATCGCAGACACTCAAACAAGAAAGACAAGTGTACAAACGTCGAGCGCGATGAAACAACAACGATCAATATTTAAAAACAGAAGAAAATGCACATAAACATCCAGACAGTAAGAGAAAAGGTCCACATATACGGGGGAAAAGCATAAAGATATTCAAGTATGCTGCAGAAATCCTAAGGATTAAATACAGATATCAAATGTTCATAAGCAGGAAGGGAAATTTATCAAGCATGATTTGGGAACAGAAGTTAGAGGATTATCACTGGGCTTGGTTGTCAGGCTCCAGAGGGACGGTCGCAAGGGGAACGGGGGCCAATACATTGGTGTCAGAAGTCTGGGCCTCCCCAGGTTCCTCTTCATCCGGCGCTTCCATGACGGTGCCCTCGTCTTCTATCTGAATGGGCTCGGGGCGCAGGGGATTGGCAGCTATGAACTCTCGCTGGAGCATCATCACCAGATCCTGGTACTCCGGCTCTGCCAGGCTCTCAGAGGGATCCTCGTCTTGGACCATAGGCTCGAAGTTCTCATCTAGGTCCATGCGCAGGCGCTCGTCGGTCCGAGCGCTCTCAGGAGCCAGCCCTAGTTTCACCATCTGCCCAATTGCTTTGCGGAAGAAACGCCGGGCGTTGTCAAAGTAATCGATGCTGGCTGCGAACACGAAAGCCTTGGAACGTATGAACTTCATTACCGCGTCCCAGGAAACCTTCGCCGCCAGTCCTTCCACTTTCCCCTGCAGGTCCGCGAGGGCCTACTTAGTCTCTTCATTTTGGCGAGTGCTCTCCGCCAGCTGCGTGCTCAGTTCCCCGTTTTGGGCCCTCAATTGGTCACGCTCCACCTTCAGCTTCCTATGACGCTCGTCAAGGACCAGCTAGGCGTCATCGGACTTCTTCAGATCTTCCTTTAACCGGTCCTTCTCCAGGTTGGCGTTGGTCAGTTGAGCATGGACGTTATTGTAATCCTCTTGCAGTTGGCCGGGGTCAGAGACTCGCAGCAATTTCTTGTACTTAGCCTTATGTTCAGAGTAGGCCTGCGCTCGACCTTGCAAATTCTTCATTCTTGGGATTACTTCCTGGGAAGCCATAAGCAAGAGTCACTATCAGAGTAGAGATGGAAAAAGGGGGAATTTTACAAAGGGAATTAAGGGCTAACCGTCAGGAGTGCGTGGCATGCGTCATCCGCGACCCGAGCGGCATCATGCTAGTTTAATTTGTCATGATCGGCGGAGAACTGGAGCTTTCCGACGATGTCGGAGACCATGTTGACAGAGAATGCGCTCTTTTTCAGTAAGACGGGACCATCTTTCCTTTGGCGCTTGTACCGAGCGTCTCCCCGGCAGCCTATCTTCCAGAAATCCTCGTCCTCAGAGGAAGAAGTATCGCTACCCTCGCCCCGGTGGCCTACAACCACCTCCTTTCCCTTACCGGAGATTGGGATAGAGTCCGGCATCCTCTTTCTTTTTCCTTGGCGCTCGGCCCTAATCGCGTCATGGAAGCGGGCCAGCTCCCCGGACCGATTATGGGAAGTGCTGGAGCTGAGCGCTATAGGCCCCTCGGGGGCAGCTGGAGGCGGAGTAACCTCCCGAGCACCACCTATTGTTAGATCCTCAACGGGGCCAACGGCTGGAGCCTCGCTTCCAGCACCCCTGCCCCCGTTGCCTCGTCCTTACCTTCGTCGGATTCCTCTGCCCCTCGGGGCATTTGGGGGTCGTTCCTGCTGCTGCTACTGCTGTTGTTGCTGAGGATCAACGCCCGGTCCCCGAGCGCCTATCATACGAGCAAGAGCCTCGGCGTTCATCCCTAATGATAATATCTGGACGTCTGCAAATGAGAAAACACGAGCGTGAAAAGGTGATTATATGGATAACAAGCACAGAAGTATAACAATCAAGCCAAGTCAGAAACTATTCTAAGAGTTAGAAGCAGTTAGTTCCTAGAATCTAACCATCGAGGGCCATGATATCAGCTGGTGGATTGGTTATCATACTTGGGGGGCAAGATAGGCCATAACGGAATAGCACTCCCTCGTTCTTCATCAAGACCTCAGCCTTGATCCACTTCTTCTCACTCCTCATCTCGAGGGCTAACCCCTTAGCCCAGTCCTCAAAAACCTTATTCGTTATCCTTTCCCTAATCAATGGCCCCTCGCCATGTATCAACCACTCTCGGTGAACCCTAAAAATTCCCCCGGGAGCCCCCACGAAAAAGTACCTCTCTTTCCAATGCTCGCCATAGGAGGTGGATGGAGAATCTATCATCTTAAAGCCCGATTTGGCCTGGGCGTAATAGAACCCATCTGTAGGGGACGAGCGTGTTGAGCGGGCCACTTGTATTAAACTGTCAAAATTGGCGATCGAGGGTTCGTGGCCTAGGGCTCTCATCATAATTACAAAAGTGTTGATTAGGGCTATGCCGTTCGGCAGAATTTGTGAAGGGCAAAGCACAAGGTGATGACAGATGGTGGCTACGGCGGACGGGATTGGAAACCTCAGGCCCCCGGCCAGGACTGCATCCCAGTAGACCGTCAACATCCCGGGCGGCGGTCGGTTGGCCCTCTCTCCCTCCTCGGGAAGTCGCGTAGGAAATTCTGCTTCATCCCAATACACTTTTGCCCTCAACTCCTCCAAATCATCGAGCGTCAAAATGCTTTCAATCTCATCTGGAGATCTATCAGTTTGGTGAGGGTTATTTTGCCTCACTCGCGTTGCAGGCTCTTTTCCCCTTCTTTGACGCTTTCTGGGAGGTTCAGCCTCAGCATGACGCCCGGACGGCCCTGCACCGCCCTCAGGGACCGCGACTGCCACTGTGATTCTATGATCCTGAGGGCGCACAGCACTGTTAAGCACAGGGAACACCCTCACTCCTTGCCTCTGCATCTCCATGACGTTACCCATCTCCTCAAATAAATCATCCGCACCCCTGGGAGCACGCTCATTCATTCCTTGAACGGCGGCATCAACGTCTTCGTCCCTAGCTTCAGCCGGAGCCCTGGCCACTGGGATGGCGATTGGGGCCTCACCGCCAGGAGAGGCTCTGGCCAGCGGGACGGCCATGGGCACATCACCGTAAGGGGAAGAGCTCCCCACGGACATCTCATCTATCTCCCTCACGTAATCGTCTGCTGGGTGTCCTACCATGCCTGTTCTTTGATTCTTGGAAAACGCAGCTTGTCGCAGAAAATGGAGAAGGAAGTCTCAGAATTCAACAACAGAAGGGGATTCCTTCCGTCAAGAGTTTCACTCTCTCAACCTAAATCTAAAAGTTAGTACTAGAAATATAAAATTTTTGGGAATTTTACCTAGAAGATTGAAGAAGAAGTTCGCTGGGTTGTGCAAAAGGTACAGAAAATTCTTGCCTTTTTGAATCGCTAGAAAGAAAGTTGAATGCGTGAAAGAGGTCCCAAAATTCTGTAAGTCCCTATTTATAGGGGGAGATTTGCATTGATTAGGGTTAGAAATTCAAAAGTAATCATTTCCCGCCTTGGGAGACACCCACTTTTGGTAACCGCCTCACACATCCTGGGGTACACGCGCCCACGATCTCACTCAGCATTCAATGCGGACATGACACCATTTAATGCAGTGTCAGACTGTGCCCGATACGGAAGTCAAGCGGTCACCTCCCTTGCGGAGGCTTGACCCTCGGATATTCAAAATTCAAGGCTCCCTTCTTTTAAATTCTACAGTACGCTTGAGCGATACTACAAAATTTGGGGGGCAAAATGATGAGACACAAAACTACGCTCGTAACAGAGCCATCCACGTGTCGCCACCAGCTGACTCGAAGACTGGACGCTCGCACTAATGGGCTCCGGAGTTAACCTAGCCCACTTATTTGCTGGCCTTATACTGGCCCGTGAGCCTCGGCCAGCCGTTTCAATAGAATGCTCGGGCTGTCAGACCTGGCGCTCGTACACTAGTCCTCAGGGTCAACCTTCCCAGGGAGGCACTCGCACGAGGTCACCCCCTTTATCAGACGTTCGTGGATTTGACACTCAAAAACCATGTACCGTGAGGAACCCAATCGTGAGCCCACCGAGCGTCATCTACGCTTGCGTGTGATCCTCTTCCCAACGAGGGCTCCGAACGGTAGCAAGACGACCCCTTGGGCCATCTCTGTGCATGACCCTCGTCAACAACCTCTGACACAACAGCAGCGCGCAACGCGCGCCTGACACGCCGCCTACTTTTCAGAGCCATCACTCTCACGCCACCACAGGCAGCCACGTGTTAGGGCAATACAGGTTTGGGACCACACGGTCAAATTACCCAATCTACCCTCACCCCTAACATATAAATAAGGGAGAGCACATGCTTTCTCCCCCAAGTCATCTTCCATATACACACTATTGAACTAGTATCATTTTCCGGGGCATCTTCATCTTCTCCAAAGCTTCATATATTTCACCATTTTCCTGCACCCTTGCTGCAGGATTTCCTGGTGTTATCCTAGCTGGAAGAACCCACGCTCATTGGAAGCCCAGTTCCTGAGGCCCAACGCCTGTGATGGTCTTCCCTTCTACAAACAAATTCTAAAGTGATTGGTGCTTAAGTCCTTTACAAGTTTCTGCACCATCAGGTATATTATCAAAATATTTAATATGATATTTTTAATTAAATTATCATAACTTTGGAATGCTAAGCTAGAACGCTAAATTGTGGGTTTTTTCATAACATGTTTGAAAGATAATAGTTTTCTTCAAAAATGAAAATTTTAATAAGCTCGATTCGGAGCTTATAAGATTTGGACACAATCAATACTAGCTTTCTTCAATAATCAATTAAAGCAAGCCTATACATCGATATACTATAATATATAGGAAGGGTGTCTTTTGACCAAATTGAGTGAATTTTGATCAAATGGAATTTTGTGATTTTTTTGAATTTTTTTATTTTTTAAAAATTATTTGATTGGTTGATTAACTTTTCAAACTATTTAATATTTTAATAATAATTAAATCCCACTAATTAAGACATTAATGTCTTAAATTTAGAAAACTACATTTAATATCGTTTTATTTATGTAAACTGATTTTATACGGAATATTTGACTTTTCAAAATATAAAACTTAAACACATATAAGGTAATAGATAAAAATAAAGAATACATTAAATTTATAAAAATATAATAAATATTATTGTATTTATGTCAATTACTTTTATATGGATGTTTGAAATATTATTGTATTTATGTCGATTACTTTTATATGGATGTTTGACTTTCCATATCTTAAAATTTATGTCAAGTATAAAATAACTGATAAGTAATTATTAGTATATTGGCTACATAATTAACGTAATTATATTGGCTAATAGCTTTTATATAGAGTACATAATTACCGGAAATTAAGCACTCTATCTCCTTAATTAACATAAATTAAGCACTCATTGATTAATCCGTGATTTTGTTTTAAATATAATCCACTTTTTATTGTCTCTCTATGATTATATTCATACACTCTCAACATTTTTACGTCATTAGTTTTGACACAAGTCTTGAATATACCTCAGGTAATCTCTCCTTTGATTGGATCTTTTCTTACACCGTAAGCCATCAATTACAATAACAATGATTCATAACCTACTTATACTTTAGTTTTTAAAGGTGTTTATTTGTATATTAATTCATAGTTTTTTTTCACTTTTTTTTTTGTGTAGAGAATTTCTTTTGAAGTTGTTGTTGAAATTCCGTGTGTAGTAAGGTAATTATATTTATAGAGTTGTTCAATGATAATTTATGTATTATTTGTGTGTGTCTGTGTTTTGATTTATGGTTTTCTCTTAATTTTTTGATAGAGAAATATATCATTTTGAAGTATTGGTTCAAGTACGCTGCGAAAAAAAGGTAATATATTTTTTTCTTACATATTTTGTTGTATTATTTATACATTAATTTATATTTTTTCTTTGTGTTTTATGGGTTTCTCTTAATTTTTGGATAGAGAAATATATCATTTTGAAGTATTGGTTCAAGTACGCTGCGTGAAAAGGTAATATATTTTTTTTCTTACATATTTTGTGGTAATATTTATATATTAATTTATAATTTTTTCTTCGTGTTTTAATACAGAAATATATTTTTCTGAAGTTTTGTCAAGTACCGATCAGTCATGAGGTAATTTCTATACATATGGCCCACGAAAATTATGTTTCATGTAACGCCCCAAATTCCGGAAGTTCAGGTAAGCACGCCACGTGCGGGTCTTCGGGTGTTGGGAGTTTAAGTTTATACATTTACTTGCTTATTATGATTTCTTTATAATATTGTGTGCATTATACATTTCTCTATATTTATACGAATTAACTTTTAAATGTGAAATTCATGAATTAAGTGATAGCTTAATTGTATTATGTGACCTTAATTGATCATTTCATGAAATTTATGGACTCAATTGCATAACTTGGTTTGGAGCTAATGGATCTTTTAGGTAGGGATAATACTTGATTGCATTCATTTAAATAACCTAGGGACTTGTTTGCAAATTGGGGACATATGTTATGATAGTGGAGGATATATTATAGCTAGTATATGCATCTCTTCCATCACTTGCTCATACATACATTTTATCAAATCTCTACACACACACACACACACAAGAAACCGATCAAAACACCTTCAAGAGAGGAGGAAGATTTCAACTAATCTCAAGCCATAATTGAAGAACTTTGGAGCTAGAAGCATCAATATCTTCATCTCTTCATCTCATTTCATTCTTCATTCATTTCAAGGTACATATGGAAGCATGGATTGAATTTCTTGATTGGCTATATGGGTAGGGTTTGATGTTAGCTTGATACCTTCATGTGTATCCTTGATTAGAAGCATGTTTAGCTCTTGTTTCCTTCATTTCTTGCATAAAGCATGAAGTTATATGGAAGTTGGAGTATGTGAATAATTATGGGGTTTTGGGGCTTAATTCTTGGTGATTTGATGTATATTTATTGGTTGGATTGTTGTATAGTTGAAGTATATTATGTATATGTTGTGTTTGATCCTTTTTATTGGGTTAGATTTGGTGTTTTGGTTGGATCTTAGTGTTGTTCGAAGTTGCCCTGTTTTTCTGTCACGGCCCGTGTCACCTTTGCTTTGTTTTGCGTGACACGGGGGTGCATGTTGGCTGGGTCGGTTTTTCTGTACCGTGACACGGGGGTGTCACGGTTTGCCTTGTTTTGGTGACACGGGCGTGTCACCTTGTTTTGCAAGCTTTTGGTCCGCTGTACCGTGACACGGGGGTGTCACGGCTTAGTGTAATTTTGTGACACGGGCGTGTCACCCCTTGTTTTCATGCATATTGTTTTGCATGCTTGGATGTACGTGTATGTGTTATCTACTTGGTTTATTGACATCATGCTCGTATTTGACATTCATTAAATAATTATTGCATAACATATTGGTGCATAACTTTGCCGTTCGTCATAATTGGTTCATTCGAGTCGAGTCTTATTTCACACTTGTCCTTGTTGCACAGATCACGGTCCCGGTTTTGAGGAGCCCGCTCAGTAGGGTGCTCTCTTGCTTTCTTTTGGTCGTCTGGTCAGGTGAGGTTTAAATTCTAGATAAATAGAACCCTTACAACCTGTGACGCCCCGTTTTCTCGAAGGGCGTTCTTACGACATCAACAAGTAAGTCTCTACACTTGTGCGTGTTTAATTTAAGAGTTCTTGAATTATGTAATTTAATGTAAATCCAATTTAATATGTGTTCATTCGAATTATTCTAAGATTAATTGCCAACTTGATTAATTACAAGTATATTTAACCATAACTATCTAATTTGATTTAATTCAAATTTATTCCATGAAATAATTGTCAAGTTGATTTTAAATCCATCAAGTTACTTAACTTGTTTAATTTCGGTTTACTTGAATTACTTGAGATTAATTGTCAATCATGTGTTTACGAAATGTCGTTAAATTGTACGAAAGGTTTCTAAAATTAAATTGAATTAAACTCTAATTGGTAAATCTATCTCTTTCATTTTAATTTGTAAAATTAATTCAGAGCTTGAATGTTTATTCGTAACTTTACCAATTTTATTTACGATTATTTGTACGCGCTATTACTTGCTACGCGATAAGGATACCCGGTTGTATATAGCTTGTGCACAAGACACATTTTTCCCAATCCCTTTTCTCTCTCTCTCTCCTCTCTCACTCTCTCTCATTCCCGCGGGTCACTATGCGCGGCTTCGGTTACGAGCCCATAACTCGATCGTTTCTCGACGGAATTCAACAAACGAATAGTCCATTTCGATTATCTCGGCGAGACCGACGTAAGAGTACCAATTTCACGGCCTAACGATGAACGGTGGCGGAGTTATGGGCGGATTTCAGTAGCAGCGGCGGAGCTGTCAGACCGCCGCCACTTCGCCGGCATTTCGCGGCGGTTTCCGGCCACTTCCTTGATGCACGCGCCCCATGCCCAGACAGAGGACTTCCAGGCGCTTCGTTTGACGTTCGAAACGCGGCCATCGGAGTAGCGAAGGCGCCGCACGCGCCGCCCAAAGCTCGCGGCGGCGGCGCGAGTTACTGTAGCAACGGCGGCAGAAACTTCGGCGGCCAACGGGGGCCTTTTCCGGCCATCTTTTGGTCTTGGGCTCTTCACGAAAGTTGTTCGGAACGACGAGAACTAGTGACCTGTGATCAGGCGACTCCAGATTCGGTGGTTTGGCGGCGGATCGGCGGCGTTTGGTCAGAATGTTCATCTCGTTGTGGTGAGTTCAACGCCACTTTCCGTTCGTTAATCGGACACTCGGTTTATTTATTACGAATTATTTTGCGTAATTGTGATTATTTGAATTAATTGTTTTAAGTGCAAATAAATTGGTTATTGTTGGTTTGTTGATCGAGATGTATTCCAATCGTATATGAAAACATGTGTTGAATGGATTGTGATATGTATGAATGTTTCGATTTACAATTTGAATCCCGATGTGATGAATTTACGCTATTTGTTAAGTACGAAGGGGTGTTAGTGTAATATCTAGAAACTAATCTTTTATGTGACTAAATGAACTTGAATGATATTTTAGAAGAACGAACATGTTGTGATTTCTCTATATGAATTTGAGACGTTCTCAATGTTATGTTTGTTGTAAATTGTGTTTCCAATATTAAATTTAGATACATAAAGGATGCTTGAACAACTTGAGACTTTATGCATGATAGGAGTTAGAATTGTAATATCTTGATTTACTCTTACTACTTGAAAATGGTATATTATGAATTACGATAAATTGATAATTGTCATGTTTGTAAGTAATTAATTCCTAGTTGAATAATTGTATAAACACTTTAAATGAACAATTATGCTTAGTAATCAACTAAGGGGATGTATGTGTAATAATTCTAAACTTTTATAAATAACTTAGGGGATGTAAGTGTAATATTTATGCAACTATGTATGTGACTTGAGCTTGTGTACCAAACATGTAGTGAAGTCGTAAAGTATGATCTTAAGTGAATTAAATGCACTCTTTATTTGTATCAAGCATGCCATCTACGTACAACGACTTTGTATGTTTATATGATCAAGTTGCTCTTACTTATGCACTTTATAACTCGACATGAACTTGATGCTTAATTCTAATATTATAATTGAACCCTGTGACATTAGATGATTTAATATGCATTTCGTGAATACATTGACTTCCTAAATTGATCTTGCATCTTTGGATATGGAATTGCATGATGGTTGCTTGTAAATATGATCTTGTTGAGCATTGATATGCCTTGAATGACCACGACACCTTATCCAAGCACAACATGAACACTTATGCATAATCACGATCATGTTGAGCAACGCCGTGCGTCTTGTTTGGTTCATATAGAGTCTAAGTCTGGGTTTCTGTATGCCTTATCACAGAGTTTGGTGGTGCCGGTGGGCCTGAGGTTTAGAGTGTTTGGCCCTTCACACTCTCAGACTCTACTTTCACGAGGTGAGGTTTAGGATTTTGTATAGTTATGCGACCTATGACCTTAATATGCTGATTTCAACCCCTGCATGCGAGTATATCTATTATATACGTATGTGTTGGATATGATATGTTTATGACCTTGTGAAACAACTCTGTTTTGGAAAGTTAGATATGAAAGCATATGTAAGCTGTTTCGGAAAGTTAAGTTATGTTATGATTATGTAGCGAGATTGCCATGAAAGTTGGTATATGTTATGTTATGTTATGTGGATCCAGGAGCTGGTACGAGTGGAGACCGGCACGGTATAGAGCCGTCGGATAAGCCACTGTGCTAGTTCCATTTGAGATATCATTGCGCGACCTTAGGGCGATGAGGGAGGCGTGATATCTTGAGCCTTCGGTGTACAGCCGGGGAGGACTCTTGTGGGTTCGCTACCCCTTGAGGGTTTGTATGTATGTTATTGATGGTTAGGGCCAACGCGTGGCTCTCCCATCATTGGAGTAGAGGATGGATTGATTCTGCTTTATGTTCTGTTCAGTTATGAGGAGTAAAGGTTGGAAGCCCGTACTCGCCGGGTATATGTTATGAATATCTGGGATTTGTGAAACGGGATAGGTTTCTCTAAATGGTTTTCCAAACTTATACTATTTTGGGTATTTCAACTGTTTTGGCGTGCAAAACCCTAATCCCGGTTCATGAGTCCACCCTTATGATATGTGTTGTGCTCTATATATATATTGTGGGTGTGCGTTAGCCCCCTCACTCAGTCAGTTGACTGACACCTCATTTTATCTTTTAGTTGCAGGTTCTTTTGGCTTGAGCTAGGCGGAAGTGAGTCTTCTGAGTCACACTTGTCAGTCTAGTAGGTGTTAGGATGCATTTATCGCATACTCTACTTATTTTATGTATTTATGTTTCACATTTGCAGATTATGTTTATGTTCTATTTAGACTTCAACCTGTATGGGGTTAGTAAACTAGTATTTGGTTGTTACTAGATATTGATGATATTTATGTTGTTTATTATGTTGGATTATGTATGTCGATATTCGGGATTAGGTATCTATGCTAGTTGAACCCGTCACCTGCTTTGCATGTTTTGTTTTAAATGCTTCCGCTATCTATTGTTGTTGGTTTTAATTGCTTCCGCACTCTGAGTTTGTCAAGTTAGATCCGCCTAGCCTAGTGTGTGAGTTGGTCTCCCGTTCGCTATGATTCGGATTCGGGCATGGACTTTCCATTTCGTGACCGGGTCTGGATCTTAGTGCGGGGGATGTGGCATCCTCCGTTTGGGGTGTTACATCCTTAAGTGGTATCAGAGCTCTAGGTTGCAAAACCGAGCTCTTGAGTCGTGTTGAGTCTGTCTAGGTCGTACGGCATAGGAATAACTGCGCATTGCATTTGTTTGACTTGATATTTTGACCCTTCGGCGTGAATTGTTTCGTGATTATATGATTGTGTGCACATTGTGACTTTGATTATGCGACATCTTGTTTTATGTGCTTTATAAATTACAACTAATTGTTGCATTTACGTGATATACGTGTTACATTTCATTTGCATCTTTAATCCGCATGCATCGAATTTAGTGTTTGAATTTCAGGGTGTCCTATGAGTCAACACTAAGATTTCCCTCCGTCAACACTACCTATTGGTACTATAACGAAAACACGCCATAATTCGAAAATGAAAGGATTCTTTACCAAGATCAATGGTCATGAAAAGGTTCAGAGTTGAAGGAATGAGATTTGCTATGTTGACTTACTATCTTAAAGTCAATTGAAAGATGGAGTTTGATGAATTCTCACCTTGAGGATTCGTTTATTTGGAAGTAGTCACCTTGTGGATGGAAATGAGTCAATGGAGGAGAATCTGGTCAAGTAGAACCGTTTTGAAGGAGTTTTGATGAGCTTTCGCCTTGATGATTCGTTTATTTAGGAATAGTCACCTTGTTGATGGAAACGAGTTAATGTAGAAGAATCCGATCAAGTTCAAGGGATGTGGATAGGTAACCATGTTACATAAGCAACGAGCTACAAACCATCGGTGAGTGTGGAAGGATTTGGTGTCGTTTAGAGTTAACAAACGACAGAACAAGATTGGTTGCTAGCTCTCTGGGTGTCTTCTTTCTGCTGAGGTGGAAGATTCTGCTAAGATCGAAAATTCTACTGAGATGGGAATAGAACACTTAGATGCCGAAATACTTTATCCAAGTTTCAGGATCATATACCATGGATTGCTTTGGGAAGTGCTTAGCACACGATCATCCAACGAAACTCTGAGGTAAATATCTAATTGACAAACGAACCATGGACAACTCCTTGAAGATGAGCAGACTAAGATTTAACGCATAAATGAGAATTCTTGGGAAAAACTGAAGATGATTCTAGTTGAGCAAGGATTACGATCTAGTAAGGGGTTTGACGATAAACGAGCTTTGCTGAGTTACCACTTTATGAAAAGACTCAAGACAAAGAGGTTCAGATGACGAGGGTTGCATCCTTGACAGCTTAATCAACTCCTACTACTTCACCTCAACTTCCTGTCAAGAGTTTGACACTACGGTGATCGGTACGCCAGACATTCATGGCATTTGCATACATGCATCGCTTAAATACTCTTACCTTGTTTTGCTTGATGTGGGTGACGACCATTGTTGTTTTAATTGTGATAACTTGGATACCTGATCTAGTATTTATAACTTGAAATTTCTACTTGTTGTGAACTGTGCTGGAATGAATGAGTTATGTACTTGTGTAAACTATTCATGCTTATGTGATTTAAAACTCTTTTGATTGCTCACTAACTTCTCATATAACATATATACATACTGTAACCTTGTTTTATAGGGATTCCATCGCGATATCCCCCTTGAGTTGAGGTATGAGAGTTGAATCTATACTCAAGGGACACCGATATCAGTTGTATAAGGTACACCAAACATGCATCGCATACTTTTCGTCAAGTGTTACTATGATGTGTGTATGTATGAACAACTGATCAGTGGATTTATGTGTAAGAGAGACCTTAGGTTCCCTCTTTTTATGTGTTGGAGAGATGTAGGATTCTCTCTATTTATGTGGTAGAAAGATGTTGGAATCTTTCTAAGTTTTGTGCGCGAGAGATGTTGGATTCTCTTGTATTTAGATATTCAGGGATGCTGGATTCTCTTGAATCTAGGAGTTTGAGGAATGCTGGATTTTCTCAAACTAGAATGTTGGGAGATGTTGGAATCTGCCCGACTTAGGTTGAGAGACGGGGTTCTCTCAATTATGTGCTTGAGAGACGGGGTTCTCTCTTTTATATTTGCTCGAGAGACGGGGTTCTCTCTCTTGTGGGTGCTGGGGGACGGGGCTCTCTCTCTTACTTGTTGAGAGATGGGATTCTCTCTTGTTTGTTGTGGTTGCGCTACGCGTTGCTCTGACTACGGGTTGCAAGTGGCGAGTCTGAGACGACATCGAGGTTGGGTGCAGTTGCAGCTATCCGATCATGGGAATGACCGACCGAGTTCGAAACATCTAACGGATCAAGTACTCACACGAACCTCGACGATAAGAAGACATTCTAAAGGAGGTTCAGTGTAGATGACCGGAGTAAGCCTCACCATTAGAGTTATGATCTCACGCAAGTTCGGGAGAAGGGTTGGAGCACTACAACTCGAGGATCTACATTTTTTCCAGTGGAACCTGGGGACCAGGTTCTCTTAAGGGGGGAAGGTTGTGACGCCCCGTTTTCTCGAAGGGCGTTCTTACAACATCAACAAGTAAGTCTCTACACTTGTGCGTGTTTAATTTAAGAGTTCTTGAATTATGTAATTTAATGTAAATCCAATTTAATATGTGTTCATTCGAATTATTCTAAGATTAATTGCCAACTTGATTAATTACAAGTATATTTAACCATAACTATCTAATTTGATTTAATTCAAATTTATTCCATGAAATAATTGTCAAGTTGATTTTAAATCCATCAAGTTACTTAACTTGTTTAATTTCGGTTTACTTGAATTACTTGAGATTAATTGTCAATCATGTGTTTACGAAATGTCGTTAAATTGTACGAAAGGTTTCTAAAATTAAATTGAATTAAACTCTAATTGGTAAATCTATCTCTTTCATTTTAATTTGTAAAATTAATTCAGAGCTTGAATGTTTATTCGTAACTTTACCAATTTTATTTACGATTATTTGTACGCGCTATTACTTGCTACGCGATAAGGATACCCGGTTGTATATAGCTTGTGCACAAGACACATTTTTCCCAATCCCTTTTCTCTCTCTCTCTCCTCTCTCACTCTCTCTCATTCCCGCGGGTCACTATGCGCGGCTTCGGTTACGAGCCCATAACTCGATCGTTTCTCGACGGAATTCAACAAACGAATAGTCCATTTCAATTATCTCGGCGAGACCGACGTAAGAGTACCAATTTCACGGCCTAACGATGAACGGTGGCGGAGTTATGGGCGGATTTCAGTAGCAGCGGCGGAGCTGTCAGACCGCCGCCACTTCGCCGGCATTTCGCGGCGGTTTCCGGCCACTTCCTTGATGCACGCGCCCCATGCCCAGACAGAGGACTTCCAGGCGCTTCGTTTGACGTTCGAAACGCGGCCATCGGAGTAGCGAAGGCGCCGCACGCGCCGCCCAAAGCTCGCGGCGGCGGCGCGAGTTACTGTAGCAACGGCGGCAGAAACTTCGGCGGCCAACGGGGGCCTTTTCCGGCCATCTTTTGGTCTCGGGCTCTTCACGAAAGTTGTTCGGAACGACGAGAACTAGTGACCTGTGATCAGGCGACTCCAGATTCGGTGGTTTGGCGGCGGATCGGCGGCGTTTGGTCAGAATGTTCATCTCGTTGTGGTGAGTTCAACGCCACTTTCCGTTCGTTAATCGGACACTCGGTTTATTTATTACGAATTATTTTGCGTAATTGTGATTATTTGAATTAATTGTTTTAAGTGCAAATAAATTGGTTATTGTTGGTTTGTTGATCGAGATGTATTCCAATCGTATATGAAAACATGTGTTGAATGGATTGTGATATGTATGAATGTTTCGATTTACAATTTGAATCCCGATGTGATGAATTTACGCTATTTGTTAAGTACGAAGGGGTGTTAGTGTAATATCTAGAAACTAATCTTTTATGTGACTAAATGAACTTGAATGATATTTTAGAAGAACGAACATGTTGTGATTTCTCTATATGAATTTGAGACGTTCTCAATGTTATGTTTGTTGTAAATTGTGTTTCCAATATTAAATTTAGATACATAAAGGATGCTTGAACAACTTGAGACTTTATGCATGATAGGAGTTAGAATTGTAATATCTTGATTTACTCTTACTACTTGAAAATGGTATATTATGAATTACGATAAATTGATAATTGTCATGTTTGTAAGTAATTAATTCCTAGTTGAATAATTGTATAAACACTTTAAATGAACAATTATGCTTAGTAATCAACTAAGGGGATGTATGTGTAATAATTCTAAACTTTTATAAATAACTTAGGGGATGTAAGTGTAATATTTATGCAACTATGTATGTGACTTGAGCTTGTGTACCAAACATGTAGTGAAGTCGTAAAGTATGATCTTAAGTGAATTAAATGCACTCTTTATTTGTATCAAGCATGCCATCTACGTACAACGACTTTGTATGTTTATATGATCAAGTTGCTCTTACTTATGCACTTTATAACTCGACATGAACTTGATGCTTAATTCTAATATTATAATTGAACCCTGTGACATTAGATGATTTAATATGCATTTCGTGAATACATTGACTTCCTAAATTGATCTTGCATCTTTGGATATGGAATTGCATGATGGTTGCTTGTAAATATGATCTTGTTGAGCATTGATATGCCTTGAATGACCACGACACCTTATCCAAGCACAACATGAACACTTATGCATAATCACGATCATGTTGAGCAACGCCGTGCGTCTTGTTTGGTTCATATAGAGTCTAAGTCTGGGTTTCTGTATGCCTTATCACAGAGTTTGGTGGTGCCGGTGGGCCTGAGGTTTAGAGTGTTTGGCCCTTCACACTCTCAGACTCTACTTTCACGAGGTGAGGTTTAGGATTTTGTATAGTTATGCGACCTATGACCTTAATATGCTGATTTCAACCCCTGCATGCGAGTATATCTATTATATACGTATGTGTTGGATATGATATGTTTATGACCTTGTGAAACAACTCTGTTTTGGAAAGTTAGATATGAAAGCATATGTAAGCTGTTTCGGAAAGTTAAGTTATGTTATGATTATGTAGCGAGATTGCCATGAAAGTTGGTATATGTTATGTTATGTTATGTGGATCCAGGAGCTGGTACGAGTGGAGACCGGCACGGTATAGGGCCGTCGGATAAGCCACTGTGCTAGTTCCATTTGAGATATCATTGCGCGACCTTAGGGCGATGAGGGAGGCGTGATATCTTGAGCCTTCGGTGTACAGCCGGGGAGGACTCTTGTGGGTTCGCTACCCCTTGAGGGTTTGTATGTATGTTATTGATGGTTAGGGCCAACGCGTGGCTCTTCCATCATTGGAGTAGAGGATGGATTGATTCTGCTTTATGTTCTGTTCAGTTATGAGGAGTAAAGGTTGGAAGCCCGTACTCGCCGGGTATATGTTATGAATATCTGGGATTTGTGAAACGGGATAGGTTTCTCTAAATGGTTTTCCAAACTTATACTATTTTGGGTATTTCAACTGTTTTGGCGTGCAAAACCCTAATCCCGGTTCATGAGTCCACCCTTATGATATGTGTTGTGCTCTATATATATATTGTGGGTGTGCGTTAGCCCCCTCACTCAGTCAGTTGACTGACACCTCATTTTATCTTTTAGTTGCAGGTTCTTTTGGCTTGAGCTAGGCGGAAGTGAGTCTTCTGAGTCACACTTGTCAGTCTAGTAGGTGTTAGGATGCATTTATCGCATACTCTACTTATTTTATGTATTTATGTTTCACATTTGCAGATTATGTTTATGTTCTATTTAGACTTCAACCTGTATGGGGTTAGTAAACTAGTATTTGGTTGTTACTAGATATTGATGATATTTATGTTGTTTATTATGTTGGATTATGTATGTCGATATTCGGGATTAGGTATCTATGCTAGTTGAACCCGTCACCTGCTTTGCATGTTTTGTTTTAAATGCTTCCGCTACCTATTGTTGTTGGTTTTAATTGCTTCCGCACTCTGAGTTTGTCAAGTTAGATCCGCCTAGCCTAGTGTGTGAGTTGGTCTCCCGTTCGCTATGATTCGGATTCGGGCATGGACTTTCCATTTCGTGACCGGGTCTGGATCTTAGTGCGGGGGATGTGGCATCCTCCGTTTGGGGTGTTACACAACCCCTATGTGACTATTTCGGCCAAAATGTATATATATATATATCTATAGTTTGCGAACCTTATGACTTTCAAATGATTTGATAAAATGGATTGATTGATTGACGGATTGATTGTATTGGGCGAGTATTGAATTGCACTGTGGGCCCGAGGATAGTGGCTCGAGCCAACCGGGAAAGCATGGGCTGACGGGTAACTCGAGTGCTATCCTCACCAAATGGGATGACCCCTGAACCCCCTAGGAGATTAGGGGAGGAAGGAGTTCCGGGCTTAGGGATTCATGTACCCTCTGCCCAGACTGATTGGATGGTGGGGCCTTGCAATCCCACCATCACCCGGAGGAAGAAGGATGGACTGAAACTGCTAATTGTGCACAGTAAATAATTGCTTGATCACCTAATCACCTAACAAATTGATTGATTGTACACGGTCGGAGCAAGGTTGGAGAATTGCCCTCACTCGCCGGGCCACATATTGATTGTATTGAACTGAATTAATTGGTAAATGGAATTAGTTGTAACCTCGGGCGATAGTATCTCTTTTAACCTATTAGATTGTATTGTTTTTCTAAAAATTATTACCCGAGATTATAACTTGCATGTATGTGCGCATATATTTATTTATACCCCTCGCTCAGTCCGTTTGGACTGACACCTCAACTTTTCAGTTTTGCAGGTTCGTGCTAGGCGGGAATTAGTGTCTCGTGTCTTTTATTCGGGTCTAGCACTGCACCTTCATACATTGTACTTGTGTTGATACTTGTTGTTTTGTAGTAAATCTTGAATTTTACTTGGATGGATGTTGTAATGGTATGTGTTATCGGTACCTATAAGTAAATATGTAAATATGGTATCTATAGGTATTGAACGCTTTTGCTTCCGCTATTTTATTGCTCTGAGTTGTTAGTTTTACTTGAGGGTACCCGCCTAGTGCTGTCGTTTCTTTTATTATCTCCCGTTCGCTATAGTTTCGGTTCATGTATGAATTGCCCGTTTCATATGTGGATTGAGCCTATAGTGCGGGGGATGTGGCGCCTAGCGTTCCGGGTGCTACATTTCAAATCCCTTTTTTAAATGTAAAAACAATATCCACACATCAATTATGCTAACTTTAATTAAATTATATTTTTATTGTAATTTTAAAATATTTTAATATTTATAAATTTATTTTTAAAATGTGGCATGATTCGTAAAGAAACGGAAATAGACAATCAACTTCATTAGGATGCACTAATTTTGGAAAGTAATTATTAGTATATTGGCTAAAAGATTTAATATTCTCAAATGAAAATCGAAAATCATTTATAAATATGTAAGAATTACATCCATGAGTCATAAATTGCTATAATTTTGCATTTTACTTTTGGGAGTCATAAATTGCTACAATTTGTTGCTATAATTTTGGAGTTGGTTTTTGGACAATGAATGGTTTATTTATATTTAATGATCTTAAAATTAACTGTGCACATATATGTTAAAAATGGATAGAAAATATAAATAAAATTTTGAATTTAAAAATGGATATATATGTTTGCACATATATATATTTTTTTCTTACATATTTTGTGGTATTATTTATATATTAATTTATAGTTTTTTCTCCGTGTTTTAATACAGAAATATCTTCTTCTGAAGTTTTGGTAAGTATTGATCAGTGACGAGGTAATTTCTATACATATCTTTAATTTTTTCGAAAATAGTTTATATATTTGTTATATATTTTTTTAATGATCTTAAAAGTAAATGTGCACATATATGTCAAAAATGGATTGAAAATATAAATAACTTTTTGAATTTAAAAATGGATATTTAGGTTTGCATGAGATTAAAATATAAATATTTTCTCTATTATTGCTATAAATATATGTTAAAAATGGATGGAAAATAAATTATAGAATGAATTAGTGGAGTAGTAATTATGATTAATAAATTTAAAATTATATGTTTGTATATTGGCCTATTTTAATTATGTCAAAAATTTTATACTGATTTATTGGGATATGCAAGTTAATATTTCTGTCGATATGCAACTTATAGTTTTTTTCCGTGTTTTATTTACAGAAATATCTTCTTCAAGAAATTTTGTTCAAGCACCGATCTCACAGGTAACTTTTATATATATCTTACATTTATATATTTCTTTGATTTGTTCCCCAACCAAACTCTATATTATTATGTTTATTAATTTTTTCTTTTTTCTTTTTACTAATTTTATTGAAATATGTCATATTTAGTTTAGTTCTTTCTTTAATAATAAATGTTCCCACTTTTCATGAAGCCACCGACAAAATGATGATATTAGCTTAAGTTGAGTAATAGAAAAAATATAAATAAAAAAAAAAGACAACAAAGTTATATATATTTAATTATTAAAGCATCTCCAACATTATATTTATATTTAAAAATATAGTTATGGGATGCATTAAAATTATACTATTCTTTTTCTAAAAAATAATGTGTAGTGTAATATTTATTTTGTTGGAGTATATATATATATAATTGGAGTTTAAAAATAAATCCAAACGGAGCAGCTCCTTTATGACATCTCTTTTTTCTTTTTCTTTTTCTTTTTTTAGATTATATATTTTTAGGAAAATGTCGAAAAATTATTGCAAAATTATATAAGCTCTTTTCAAGGCCGTACTTTCACATTTTTCGTTCTCGTACCACCGAGTTTCGCAAGATCAGATATTCGATGCACGGTGAATTTCATTTTAGCCATTGATTGGTCTGAAGAGTGCTTCCATCTTCTCGAAAGATTGCGTCTTTTACGCAAATAAATATAATGTTGGACTAATAAAAATGATTAAAAATATTTTTTATTGTTATACTCAAATTGTTATGTTATATTAGATGTATTAAATACTGTTACTGTTTCCGTACATAGCACGGGGAACATACTAGTTATCATTATTGTAAAATTGTAATTTATAATTAAGTTCCATAAACACCCTAGTTATTACATCTTATTTTACCTAAACATTTCAACAACTTATTTTATAATTTCCAAAACCTTTTATAAACTTTAAAAACTTATAAACATTTCAAAATACATTTAGCAAAACACCCACTTGATATCATAATTCACTATGCAAATAATTTGAAGGGCAAATCACGTGGTATCTGCTCCTCCAATTTTTTATTTTACTTAATTTTCATCTTCAATATTCTAAAAGGAATATTTTAGTTATAAAGTTAATAATCCATTTTATTTAATTTCCTCCTACCAAATTCTTATTTTCCGGTAACATCTTGAACCTCTGAGGTTAAGAAAAAACAGAAATTTTGTCACTGTACGTTATACAATATCTATTTTTGATACAAAATTTTCACCTACTATATTTATTATGCTATTTTAAGTCTAATAGAAATGATGGTGCAGAAACTTGTGAAGGATTTAAACACCAATCACTTTAGAATTTGTATGTAGGAGGGAAGACCATCACAGGCGTGAGGGCCTCAGGATCTGGGTTTCCTTTTAAGCGTGGGTTCTTCCAGCTAGGATAACACCAAGAGTGCAAGCTACAAAGGTAGTGTTACTGTGGTGAATGAGAAGCTTGAGAAGATCAATGGAAAATGCCCAGAATCAGGTATGCGTTTTGTATGCAGATGATGACTTGGGGAAGAATGCATGGATTTCCCCTTATTTATATGTTAGGGATGGGGGTAAATGGGTAAATTGACCATGTGGTCCCAAACCTGTGTTGCCCTAACGCGTGGCAGCCTTTGAGGGGGTGAGAATGACATTTCTGAAAAGGAGACGGCGCGTCAGGTGCATAGTGCGCAGTACCTTTGTGTCAGAGGTTGTTGACGAGGGTCGCGTGAGAGGGAAAAGCCTAGGATCCCCTTTGCCGAGGTTCGGATCCAAGGCCACTGGGCATGGTCATGCACGAGCGTTGGTGACGCTCGAAGAGCGTAAGGATAGCCTCCCCACGGTAAATGACCCTTGAGCGCAAAAGTCCCGAGCATCGGGAAGGGACCCTCGGATGGGCACCTCCCTGAGGAAGGTGTTCCTGAGGGCCGTAATGCGAGCGTCAAACCAGTCAACTTGAGGCCTTCACCTGAGTAGCTGGCCGAGGCCCATTGATCGGTACTGATAGGCAAGCCCGTGGGCTAGGAAGGTCCGCGAGCCCATCGATGCGAGCGTCCAGACTCTCGGTCTTTGAGGCATTGACACGTGGACGACTCTGATTCGAGTGTGATTTTGGGTCTCATCATTTTGCCCCCCAAATTCTGTAGTATCGCTCGGGCGTACTGTAGAATTTAAGGAGGGAGCCTTGGATTTTGAATTATCCGAAGGTCGAATCACTGCTAGAGAAGTGACTGCTTGACTTTCGTAACGGACATAGTCTGACACCGCATTAATTGAAGTCCTGCCCGCATTTAATGCTGAGTGGGAACGTGGGCGCGTGCTCTCCGGGAGACGTGAGGCGGTTACCAAAAGTGGGGGGATTTCCTAGGCGGGAAATGATTGCCATTTGAAATCCTAAGCCCTAATCAATGCAAATCCTCCCCTATAAATAAGGAATTGCAGAGTCTTTGAACCTCTTTCACGCATTCATCCCTTTCAAGCACATTCGCTGTAACAAATCTTCTGCAATTTTCCCAAGTTCCGGCGAGTTCCCGTTCTTCAACTTTCCGGGTAAAATTCCTTAAGCACTTATTCTTCTTTACTAACTTTTAGATTTAGGTTGAGTGAGTGAAATCTTTGAGTGAAAAGCCACTTTCTGCTACTGAATTTTTCTCCAGAAATTCTTCCCCTTCTCGACTGAGTTTTCTAAGAAAAACCCCATCTTCAAAAATCATAAAGCAACCATGGCCGGACACCCCGTTGAAGATTACGTAAGAGAGATTGATGAGATATCGGTGGGGAGTTCCTCCCCTCACGGCAACGTTCCCACAGCTGTCCCTCTGGCTAGGACGTGGTGAAGGGGTTTCCATGGCGATCCCTATGGCCCAGGCTCCAGCCGCTATCAGAGATGAAGAGGTTGATGCCGCTGTTCAAGGGATGAACGAGCGTGCGCCAGGGGGGGTTGATGATATCTTTGAAGAGATGAACAATGTGATGGAGATGCAGAGACAAGGGGAGAGAGTGTTCCCGGTTTTGAACAGTGCCACGCGACCCCAGGATCACAGGGTTACAGTGGCCATGGCGGCCCCCGAGGGCGTAGCAGGGCCATCTGGGCGTCAATTTGAAGCGAGGCCCTCAAGAAGGCGCCAAAGGGGAGGAAGGGAGCCTGCCACTCGTGTGAGGCAAGATAACCGCCATCAAACTGATAGATCTCCGGATGAAATAGAGAGTATTTTGACGCTCGACGATCTGAGGGAGTTGAGGGCAAAAGCTTACTGGGATGAAGCTGTATTTCCCATGCGACTCCCTGAGGAGGGGGAGAGGGCAAATCAACCACCACCGGGAATGATAACAGTCTATTGGGATGCGGTCTTGGCTGGGGGATTAAGGTTCCCTATCGCTCACTCCGCCGCTACCATTTATCACCATCTAGCTCTTTGCCCTTCACAAATTCTGCCCAACGGCATAGCCCTAATCAACACCTTCATAATAGCGATGAGAGCTCTAGGCCATGCTCCCTCGATCATCAACTTTGATAGTTTGATACAAGTTGCCCGCTCGCCACGCTCGTCGCCTACGGACGGGTTTTATTACGCCCAGGCCAAATCAGGCTTTAAAATGATAGACTCCCCGTCCTCCTCCTACGGCGAACATTGGAAGGAGAAGTACTTCTTCGTGGGGGCCCCTGGGGGGATCTTTGGGGTTCACCGTCAGTGGATGATTCATGGCGAGCGTCCTCTGGTTAGGGAAAGAACAAGGAATAAAGCGTTTGAGGATTGGGCACAGGGGTTGGCCTTCGAGATGAGGGCTGAGAAAAAATGGATTAAGGCCGAGACCCTGATGAAGGATGAGGGAGTATTGTTCCGTTATGGTTTATCTTGCCCCCCAGACATGATACTCAACCCTCCAGCTGACATCATGGCCCTCGACGGTTAGATTCTAGGAACTAACTGCTCTAACTTTTAGAATAACCTTCTAACTTAGTGTAATTGCCGTATTTTTCGCATATGCAACTCAAGCAACCAACTTCTGATGCTCGTTTCCTCTTTATTTGCAGGTGTTCAAATACTATCGCGAGGTATGAATGCTGAGGCTCTTTCCCGCATGTTGGGTGCTCAAGGACCCGCCGCCGACCCTCAGCCCTCGCAACAACAACAAAACCGTCCTCCCAATGCTCCGAGAGGAAGGGGAACAAGGCGAAGGGCCGGTCGAGGGCGAGACGGTGCTCGTGAAGGGGAGGGAAACGTAGCCATCCCGGAGGGTCCCATTGAGGATTTAACGGTCGACGGCGCTCGTGGGGCTACTCCTCCACCGTTGGCTCAAGAGGGTCCAATAGCCTTGAGTTCGAGCGGGTCCTTCAATCGCTCGGGGGAAGCGGTTCGCATCCATGAAACCCTCCGGGCTGATCGTCAAGGAAAGAGGAAAAGGATGCCGGACTCCCTCCCTATTTCAGGCAAGGGAAAAGAGGTGGTCGTGGGTCACCGTGGTGAGGGCAGCGATACTTCATCTTCTGAGGATGAAGAATTTTGGAAGATTGGTTGCCGGGGTGACACTCGGTTCAAGCGCCAAAGGAAGGACGGTCCCGTCCTACTGAAAAAGAGCGTCTTCTCCGTCAACATAGTCTCCGATATCGTCGGAAAGCTCCAATTTTCTGCCGACCATGACAAATTGAACGAGCATGACGCCGCTCGGGTCGCGGATGACGCCTGCCATGCGCTTCTGACGGTAAATCCTTGGTATCCTCTGAATATTTTCCACTTCCATTGTTCCCTTTTTAACGCTAACCTTTGCTATTAAACTCCCAGGAGGTGATCCCAAGGCTGAAGAATTTGCAGGGGCGAGCGCAAGCCTATTATGAGCATAAGGCCAAGTACAAGAAGTTGCTGTGCATTTCAGACCCTGTTCAACTGCAAGAGGATTACAACAACGTCCATGCCCAACTGTCCGCTGCCAACCGCGATAAGGACCAACTGAGGGAGAACATGCGGAAGACGGATGAGGCCTACCTCACCCTTGACCAGCGTCATAGAGAGCTGAAGGTGGAGCGGGACCAGTTGAGGGTGCAAAATAGGGAGCTGGGGGAGCAGCTGGCGGAGAGCACTCGCCAGAACGAGGCAGCCAACAAGGCCCTTGCTGACTTGCAGGCCAAAGTGCAGGGCTTGGAGGCAAGGGTGTCTTGGGAGGCAGTGAAGAAGTTTGTACGCTCCAAGGCTTTTGTGTTCGCAGCCAACGTTCACTGTTTCGACAATGCTCGGCGCTTCTTCCACAAGGCCATTGGACAAATGGTGAAACTTGGACTGGCTCCTGAAAGCGCTCGATCCGACGCTCGTCTACGCATGGATCTGGATGAGAATTGCGAGCCAATGGTCCAGGATGAGGATCCTACTGAGAATCTGGCGGAGCCCAAGTACCAGGAGTTGGTGGAAACACTCCAAAGGAAGTTTATAGCTGCCAACAGGGTAGATCCCGAGCCCCTCCTGATAGAAGAAGAGGGCACCGTCATGGACACAGTGGATGCCGAGGAACCTGGCGAGGCCCAAACTTCTGACGCTAATGTGTTGGCCCCGGTTCCCCTCGCAACCACCCCTCCTGAGCCCGATGCTCCAGCCCAGTGAAACTCCTTATGTTGATCCCTTTCCTTGTTGGTTTAAATTCCTTGTCAAATTTATGAACAATTATTGTCTGTAATTAATCTTCAGATTACTTCCTTGGATGTTTTGGACTTCTCTATGCTCTTTTCCCTCATATATTATAATTCTTCTCTTTCTGCTGGGATGTTTGAATGCGTTGTCCTTTACTTTGGAATGATGAATGATGTTATTTCATTGTGCTCGCCGCTTTCATATCGATATCTGCTGTTTGAGCGTTTGCGATAAGTGTGTTTATGCACGAGGGCGTTACCTTTGAGGGTACCCTGGCGTTTATCACAATGCGCCTTCAGTTTAAAGTTTGACAGCATCTGGCAATTTGAGGGGCGTAGATACGGGCGCTAGGGTGTTTTATGCGTATTCCCTGGCCGTACTCGCAATGAGGCTCGAATTTGAACTTAGGAAACCTTTGGAGATTTGCCTAAGTATTGGCCCAGCGATCGTGCACCCTTGTCTCGGACGCACTGATAAGTTATACGCGCTTTAGAAATCACCAATAGGATTTGCTAAGTGTGGGAGAGGATAGAGCGTAACCATAGGGTTAGCGTCGGTACGAGGGACCAATGAAAGAGTTGGCCCAGGATCCAATACTCTATGAGTGTACTTTTACTCAATAAGTTGAGGGTCATTGGGGTTCTTACGAGCACGAGCTGGAGTGGTGAGCACTCAGCTGGCGTAAGTTGAGCATTGTGCTCCCCATTGTTCGACGCGCTCATTTTTAGGATTTATTAAATCGCTCAAACTGTTATAGGTGGATGGTTATCAACACCTGGACAGTGTAGCTTTGGAACGATTGAAGTATCGCGTAGGCTTTTCGACGTGGAGAATGCTCGACACGGAGTAGGCCTCTTGTCTCTCGAATCATTAGATCAAATAAGAAAGCAAGCAAATAATAAAAACAAAGAATTAAATACTTACTGTTATATAGATGCATTTTTGGAAATGATTATAACACGCTTTCTGTCAAAGGAAAGCACTTCATGCCGCAAACGGGCAATTACAAAGAAACTGATGTCTACGTAGAACCTTCTAAGGTTACATGCATTCCATGGCCTAGGGAGCCGCTCGCCTTGCAAAGTTTCCAATAGGTAGGTGTTGTTTGCTCGTACCTGGATGACTTTGAAGGGGCCTTCCCAATTAGGGTCCAACTTACCTACGTGTTTGGAGACTTCAACTTTTTTGAGGACCAAGTCCCCTAGTTGGAAAGTCCTTTCTCTAACACGTTTGTTGTATTGGCGGGCTACGGTCGCTTTGTATTTGTGGATACGTGCCCACGCAACATTCCTTCTTTCGTCCAACAAATCTAACTCGAACGCTCGATTGGATTCGTTGGCAGCAGGCTCGAAATAGGCAACGCATGCGGATTCTTGAGCAATTTCCGCAGGTATCATAGCCTCGGAGCCGTACACGAGGGAATAAGGGGTTTCCCCCGTTGCCGCTCGCGGAGTAGTACGGTACGCCCACAGAGCTCCCTGGAGTTCTTCAGCCCATTCTCCCTTCTTACTCTCGAGCATCGTTTTCAGATGCTGGAGTATGGTTCGGTTGGTCACTTCAGCTTGACCATTAGCTTGAGGATGACCCACGGAAGTGAATCGTTGTTCAATCCCTAGTTCATAGCACCAATCCCGTGTGTCAGCAGCGATAAACTGGGAACCGTTATCTGAGATGAGCACCCTCGGGATGCCGTATCTGCAGATGATATTTTTCCAAATGAAATCCCTCACAACCTTGAACGTTATCTTAGCGACCGCTTCTGCCTCAGCCCACTTAGTGAAATAATCTACAGCAAGTATTACGAACTTCTTTTGCCCGACCGCCATTGGGAGAGGTCCCACGATATCAATACCCCACTGATCAAAAGGCCATGAAATATCAATAGGAATCATTTGAGCTGCCGGCAACTGAGGAGTGTTGGAATGGAACTGGCACTTGGGACATTTCTTGGAATATCTAATGGCATCTTGCAATACCGAGGGCCAATAGAACCCACTCCTTAAGATTTTCTTTGCCAAGATTCGTCCGCCTGAGTGGTTCCCACAACTTCCACTGTGCACATGCTCTAAAACTTCTTTAGCCTGCGAGGGTCTCAAACATCTCAGCGGTGGGCCCAGGAAGGATCGCTTGAATAATCGACCCTCGGCATCCAATGAGAAACGAGGGGCCTTGCTCTTGATCTTCCGAGCCTCAACTTTGTCGCTCGGGCTGGTTCCATCATGGAGGAATCTGACAATTTCGTCAAGCCAACAAGGCTCGGAGGGGTCAATCATGTGCACTTCTTTCGAAGGTTCGCCTTTACTTATCAGCGGTTCCTCTGTTCTCAGAAATGTAACAGCGCGTTCGTTGTGGCCGTCCAGGGCAGACGCTAATTTCGAAAGAGCGTCAGCATGTTCGTTTTCTGCCCTTGGGATTTGTAAAAGGTGGAATTCCTTGAACTTGGCTATCACCTCCTTAGCGCTCTCCAGATACTGCACCATAGTGGCTTCTCGAGCCTCATAAGAACCGTCGATTTGACTCGCGATCAACTGCGAGTCCACATATGCGGTAACCCGAGTGGCGCCATTTTGAAGCGTGATTCTGAGTCCCTGAATGAGGGCTTCATACTCTGCCTCGTTGTTAGTGACTTGGAACGCCAACTTGATGGCGTAGTCAACTTCAGCTCCAAGAGGGTCCCTGAGGGTCACCCCGGCTCCCCCCCTTGCGAGGTCGAGGAGCCATCTGTGTGTAGTAGCCATAGACCATCTTCTTCCGAGGGCTCGGTATTTAGGTTGAAATGTTCCACCAATAGGTCGGCTACAGTTTGAGCTTGTATCGATGTACGAGGCTCAAAGGTGATGTCGAATTGACTGAGCTCAATCGACCATTTAATTAACCTTCCTGAAACGTCTGGCTTCGCAAGCACTTGTTTGAGGGGCTGATCTGTGAGAACCACGATAGAATGTGCTTGAAAATATGGCCTTAATCTCCGCGAGGCGTTAACGAGCGCGAATGCAAACTTTTCTATTTCCATGTATCTTTTCTCCGCTCCCTGTAGAGTTTTGCTCAGATAATATACCGGCATATGCTTACGCTCGCGGATCGCCACGAGAACGGCGCTTGTAGCTTCCAAGGAGACTGAAAGATAAACAAACAAGTTCTCTCCTGGGTTAGGCTTGGTCAGCAAGGGCGCGCTCGACAGGTACTGTTTCATGTCCTGTAGGGCCTTTTCGCAATCCTCGTTCCAGGTAAAGTTGCGAGCGTTGCGCAAAATTTTAAAGAAGGGTAGATTCCGGTCCGCTGAGCGGGAGATGAACCTATTTAGTGAAATGATCTTACCCACAAGCACCTGGACCTCTCTCAGATTCCGAGGGGAGGGTATGTCCAGGATTGCTTTAATCTTCTCTGGGTTTGCCTCTATGCCTCGTTGGCTGACCATATATCCCAAAAATTTGCCACCCCGTACGCCAAACGTACATTTGGAAGGATTCAATTTCATACCATAACGCCGCAGAATACTGAACGCTCGTTTGAGGTCTTCTAGATGGAAACATTGGCGTTCACTTTTGACGATCATGTCATCCACATATACTTCCATGGACTTCCCGATCTCACACTCGAACATTCTGTTGACGAGGCGTTGATATGTCGCTCCTGCATTTTTTAGCCCGAAGGGCATAACTTTAAAGCAATAAACACCCATATGAACCACGAACGCAATTTTAGGACGATCCTCAAGAGCCATAAATATTTGATAATATCCCTGGAAAGCGTCCATCATGCTCATAAGTTCACACCCAGCGGTCGAATCCACCAACTGATCAATTCTAGGTAATGGGTACGGATCTTTGGGACATGCCTTGTTGAGGTCTGTGAAGTCATTACACATGCGCCACTTGTTGGCGCTCTTCGGAACGAGCACCACATTACAGAGCCACTCGGGATACAGGATTTCTTCTATATACCGAGCGTCAAGCAGCTTATTGACTTCTTCTTCTATGACTTGCTTCCGGAACCCAAGAACATCTCTATTCTTTTGCTTTATCAGAGCTTGGCCCTCTTGCGCTCGGGGCCGTCTTCATCCAGCTTGGGGAAGTCAACGGACTTTTTGGTGGAGCCCGCCTGGGTGGGTTGTTTGGGCTTGTGGCTTCGAAGGGAAAGTACGTAGCATTCCCAAGCTTCCTTTACATTGCACAGTACCTCCCCGGTTCCCTCGGGAGTGGGAATGGGTAAATTGACCATGTGGTCCCAAACCTGTGTTGCCTTAACGCGTGGCAGCCTTTGAGGGGGTGAGAATGACATTTCTGAAAAGGAGACGGCGCGTCAGGTGCATAGTGCGCAGTACCTTTGTGTCAGAGGTTGTTGACGAGGGTCGCGTGAGAGGGAAAAGCCTAGGATCCCTTTTGCCGAGGTTCGGATCCAACGCCACTGGGCATGGTCATGCACGAGCGTTGGTGACGCTCGAAGAGTGTAAGGATGGCCTCCCCACGGTAAATGACCCTTGAGCGCAAAAGTCCCGAGCATCGGGAAGGGACCCTCGGATGGGCACCTCCCTGAGGAAGGTGTTCCTGAGGGCCGTAATGCGAGCGTCAAACCAGTCAACTTGAGGCCTTCACCTGAGCAGCTGGCCGAGGCCCATTGATCGGTACTGATAGGCAAGCCCGTGGGCTGGAAAGGTCCGCGAGCCCATCGATGCGAGCGTCCAGACTCTCGGTCTTTGAGGCATTGACACGTGGACGACTCTGATTCGAGTGTGATTTTGGGTCTCATCATTTTGCCCCCCAAATTCTGTAGTATCGCTCGGGCGTACTGTAGAATTTAAGGAGGGAGCCTTGGATTTTGAATTATCCGAGGGTCGAGTCACTGCTAGAGAAGTGACTGCTTGACTTTCGTAACGGACATAGTCTGACACCGCATTAATTGAAGTCCTGCCCGCATTTAATGCTGAGTTGGAACGTGGGCGCGTGCTCTCCGGGAGACGTGAGGCGGTTACCAAAAGTGGGGGGATTTCCTAGGCGGGAAATGATTGCCATTTGAAATCCTAAGCCCTAATCAATGCAAATCCTCCCCTATAAATAGGGAATTGCAGAGTCTTTGAACCTCTTTCACGCATTCATCCCTTTCAAGCACATACACTGCAACAAATCTTCTGCAATTTTCCCAAGTTCCGGCGAGTTCCCGTTCTTCAACTTTCTGGGTAAAATTCCTTAAGCACTTATTCTTCTTTACTAACTTTAGATCCAGGTTGCTAGAGAGTAGTATTTCTCTGAGTGAGGATTTCTTCTCTGGTATTAAACCTTTCCCAGAATCCATCTTCCCCAAAAACCAAAACCCAAACATGGCTGGCCATAACGCCGATGCCTTTGTAAGGGAAATAGATGAGATGTCGGTGGGGAGCTCTTCCCCTCATGGAGACATTCCTACTGCTGTTCCCATGGCTAGAGCGTCCCCCCAGTGATGAGATTCCCATGGCGATTCCAGTGGCCCAGGCTCCGGCTGATGCCGGGGAAGAAGAGGTGAATGCCGCCGTTCAAGGGATGAACGAGCGTGCTCCCGGAGGGTTGAACGACCTTTTTGAGGAAATGCACAATGTAATGGAAATACAAAGGCAGGGGGAGAGAGTATTCCCAGTATTGAATAGTGCCGTGAGGCCTCAAGATCATAGAATCACAGTAGCCGTGATGGCCCCTGAGGGTGAAGCAGGGCCATCCGGGCGTCCATTTGAGGCTGAACCTTCCAGAAGGCGCCAAAGGAGAGTAAAGGAGCCTGCTACTCGAGTAAGGCAAGATAACCGCCATCAGACGGATAGATCTCCAGATGAGATTGAGAGTATTTTGACGCTCGATGATCTGGAGGAGTTGAAGGCAAAAGCTTACTGGGATGAAGCGGTATTTCCCATGCGACTCCCTGAGGAGGGGGAGAGGGCAAATCAACCACCACCGGGAATGATAACGGTCTACTGGGATGCGGTCTTGGCTGGGGGCTTAAGGTTCCCTATCGCTCACTCCGCCGCTACCATTTACCACCATCTAGCGCTTTGCCCTTCACAAATTCTGCCCAACGGCATAGCCCTAATCAACACCTTCATAATAGCGATGAGAGCTCTAGGCCATGCTCCCTCGATCATCAACTTTGATAGTTTGATACAAGTTGCCCGCTCGCCACGCTCGTCGTCTACGGACGGGTTTTATTACTCCCAAGCCAAATCAGGCTTTAAAATGATAGACTCCCCGTCCTCCTCCTACGGCGAACATTGGAAGGAGAAGTATTTCTTCGTGGGGGCCCCTGGGGGGATCTTTGGGGTTCACCGTCAGTGGATGATTCATGGCGAGCGTCCTCTGGTTAGGGAAAGAACAAGGAATAAAGCTTTTGAGGATTGGGCACAGGGGTTGGCCTTCGAGATGAGGGCTGAGAAAAAATGGATAAAAGCTGAGACTTTGGTGAAGAACGAGGGGGTGTTGTTTCGTTATGGATTATTTTGCCCTCCAGACATGATACTCAATCCTCCAGCTGACATCATGGCCCTCGACGGTTAGCTCTTAGGAACTAACGACTCTAACTTTTAGAATAACCTTCTAACTTAGTGTAATTGCCGTATTTTTCGCATATGCAATTCAAGCAACCAACTTCTGATGCTCGTTTCCTCTTTATTTGCAGGCGTTCAAATACTATCGCGAGGTATGAATGCTGAGGCTCTTTCTCGCATGTTGGGTGCTCAAGGACCCGTCGCCGACCCTCAACCCCCGTAGCAACAGCAAAACCGCCCCCCGAGGGGAAGGGGGATCAGGCGAGGTGCCGGTCGGGTCACGATGGCGCTCGCGGAAATGCAGGGAACGAGGCCCGTAGGGGCCCTACTGAAGATTTGACGGTTGATGGCGTCCGCGGGGCTACTCCTCCGCCGGTGGTCCCCGAGGGTCCAATTACACTGAGTTCGAGCGGGTCTCAAAACCGCTCGGGTGAGCACGTTCGCATACACGAGACCATCAGGGCCGACCGTCAGGGGAAGAGGAAAAGGATGCCGGACTCCCTTCCTATTTCCGGCAAAGGGAAAGAAGTGGTCGTAGGGCACAAAGGTGAGGGCAGTGATACTTCTTCATCAGAGGATGAAGATTTCTGGAAGATAGGTTGCAAGGGCGACTCTCGTTACAAGCGCCAGCGGACTGAAGGCCCGGTGCTACTGAAAAAGAGCGCCTACTCCGTCAATCTTGTCTCTGACATCGTTGGGAAACTCCAATTTTCTGGCGACCATGACAAGCTGAACGAGCATGACGCCGCTCGTGTTGCTGACGATGCCTGCCATGCCCTTCTGACGGTAGGTCTTTACTTCCCTTTATAAAATTCCCCTCTTCTTCCTTCTATGTTCTGACAGTGACCCTCGTTAACGGCTTCCCAGGAGGTAATCCCGAGGCTAAAAAATTTGCAAGGGCGAGCGCAAGCCTATTCTGAGCATAAGGTCAAGTACAAAAAGTTGCTGCGCATTTCAGACCCTGTTCAACTGCAAGAGGATTACAACAACGTCCATGCCCAACTGTCCGCTGCCAACCGCGAGAACGTTCAGCTGAAGGAAAACCTGAAGAAGTCTGATGACGCCTTTCTGGTCCTGAATGAGCGTCACAGGAAATTGAAGGATGAGCGGGACCAGTTGAGGGTACAAAATGGGGAGCTGGGTGAGCAGCTGGCGGAGAGCACTCGCCAGAACGAAGCAGCCAACAAGGCCCTTGCTGACTTGCGAGGCAAAGTACAGGGCTTGGAAGCGAGGGTGTCCTGGGACGCGGTGATGAAGTTTGTGCGTTCCAAGGCCTTTGTATTTGCGGCCAACATGCAATGCTTTGACAACGCCCGGCGCTTCTTCCACAAAGCCATTGGGCAAATGGTCAGACTAGGCTTGGCTCCGGATAGCGCTCGCACTGATGCACGGTTGCGCATGGACTTGGACGAAAACTGTGAGCCCATGGTCCTTGAGGATCCTACTGAGAATCTGGCGGAGCCCGAGTACCAGGAGTTGGTGGAAACGCTCCAAAGGGAGTTCATAGCTGCCAACAGGGTAGATCCCGAGCCCCTCCTGATAGAAGACGAGGGCACCGTCATGGACACAGTGGATGTCGAGGAACCTGGCGAGGCCTAAACTTCTGACGCTAATGTGTTGGCCCCGGTTCCCCTCTCGACCGCTCCTCCTGAGCCCGATGCTCCAGCCCAGTGAAGCTCTTTATGTTGACCCCTTTCCTTGTCATATTTATGAACAATTATTGTTTGTACTTAATCCTTCAGTCACTTTCTGAATATTTTGGATCCCTTTATGCTCATTTTCCTTATACTTTTGAATGGAGAATGATGTTTTTCTCTCTTCTTTTTCTGATGGGATGTTTGAATGTGTTGTCCTTTACTTTGGAATGATGAATGATGTTATTTCACTGCGCTCGCTACTTTTATATCGATATCTCTTGTTTGAGCGTTCGCGATGGGCGTGTATGCACGAGGGCATTGGCTTTGAGGGCGCCCTGGCGTTCATCGCGATGCGCCTTCAGTTTAAAGCTTGGCAGCACCTGGCAATTTGAGGGGCGTAGACACGGGCGCGAGGGTGTTTTATGCGTATTCCCTGGCCGTACTCGCAATGAGGCTCGAATTTGAACTTAGGAAACCTTTGGAGATTTGCCTAAGTATTGGCCCAGCGATCGTGCACCCTTGTCTCGGACGCACCGATAAGTTATACGCGCTTTAGAAATCACCAATAGGATTTGCTAAGTGTGGGAGAGGATAGAGCGTAACCATAGGGTTAGCGTCGGTACGAGGGACCAATGAAAGAGTTGGCCCAGGATCCAATACTCTATGAGTGTACTTTTACTCAATAAGTTGAGGGTCATTGGGGTTCTTACGAGCACGAGCTGGAGTGGTGAGCACTCAGCTGGCGTAAGTTGAGCATTGTGCTCCCCGTTGTTCGACGAGCTCATTTTTAGGATTTATTAAATCGCTCAAACTGTTATAGGTGGATGGTTATCAACACCTGGATAGTGTAGCTTTGGAACGATTGAAGTATCGCGTAGGCTTTTCGACATGGAGAATGCTCGATACGGAGTAGGCCTCTTGTCGCTCGAATCATTAGATCAAATAAGAAAGCAAGCAAATAATAAAAACAAAGAATTAAATACTTACTGTTATATAGATGCATTTTTGGAAATGATTATAACACGCTTTCCGTCAAAGGAAAGCACTTCATGCCGCAAACGGACAATTACAAAGAAACTGATGTCTACACGTAGAACCTTCTAAGGTTACATGCATTCCATGGCCTAGGGAGCCGCTCGCCTTGCAAAGTTTCCAATAGGTAGGTGTTGTTTGCTCGTACCTGGATGACTTTGAAGGGGCCTTCCCAATTAGGGTCCAACTTACCTACGTGTTTGGAGACTTCAACTATTTTGAGGACCAAGTCCCCTAGTTGGAAAGTCCTTTCTCTAACACATTTGTTGTATTGGCGGGCTACGGTCGCTTTGTATTTGTGGATACGTGCCCACGCAACATTCCTTCTTTCGTCCAACAAATCTAACTCGAACGCTCGATTGGATTCGTTGGCAGCAGGCTCGAAATAGGCAACGCGTGCGGATTCTTGAGCAATTTCCGCAGGTATCATAGCCTCGGAGCCGTACACGAGGGAATAAGGGGTTTCCCCCGTTGCCGCTCGCGGAGTAGTACGGTACGCCCACAGAGCTCCCTGGAGTTCTTCAGCCCATTCTCCCTTCTTACTCTCGAGCATCGTTTTCAGATGCTGGAGTATGGTTCGGTTGGTCACTTCAGCTTGACCATTAGCTTGAGGATGACCCACGGAAGTGAATCGTTGTTCGATCCCTAGTTCATAGCACCAATCCCGTGTGTCAGCAGCGATAAACTGGGAACCGTTATCTGAGATGAGCACCCTCGGGATGCCGTATCTGCAGATGATATTTTTCCAAATGAAATCCCTCACAACCTTGAACGTTATCTTAGCGACCGCTTCTGCCTCAGCCCACTTAGTGAAATAATCCACAGCAAGTATTACGAACTTCTTTTACCCGACCGCCATTGGGAGAGGTCCCACGATATCAATGCCCCACTGATCAAAAGGCTATGAAATATCAATAGGAATCATTTGAGCTGCCGGCAACTGAGGAGTGTTGGAATGGAACTGGCACTTGGGACATTTCTTGGAATATCTAATGGCATCTTGCAATACCGAGGGCCAATAGAACCCACTCCTTAAGATTTTCTTTGCCAAGATTCGTCCGCCTGAGTGGTTCCCACAACTTCCACTGTGCATATGCTCTAAAACTTCTTTAGCCTGCGAGGGTCTCAAACATCTCAGCGGTGGGCCCAGGAAGGATCACTTGAATAATCGACCCTCGGCATCCAATGAGAAACGAGGGGCCTTGCTCTTGATCTTCCGAGCCTCAACTTTGTCGCTCGGGCTGGTTCCATCATGGAGGAATCTGATAATTTCGTCAAGCCAACAAGGCTCGGAGGGGTCAATCATGTGCACTTCTTTCGAAGGTTCGCCTTTACTTATCAGCGGTTCCTCTGTTCTCAGAAATGTAACAGCGCGTTCGCTGTGGCCGTCCAGGGCGGATGCAAATTTCGACAGAGCGTCAGCATGATCGTTTTCTGCCCTCGGGATTTGTAAAAGGTGGAATTCCTTGAACTTGGCTATCACCTCCTTAGCGCTCGCCAGGTACTGCACCATAGTGGCTTCTCGAGCCTCATAAGAACCGTCGATTTGACTCGCGATCAACTGCGAATCCACATACGCGGTAACCCGAGTGGCACCATTTTGAAGCGCGATTCTGAGCCCCTGAATGAGGGCTTCATATTCTGCCTCGTTGTTAGTGACTTGGAACGCCAACTTGGTGGCGTAGTCAACTTCAGCTCCAAGAGGGTCCCTGAGGGTCACCCCGGCTCCCCCCCCTTGCGAGGTCGAGGAGCCATCTGTGTGTAGTAGCCATAGACCATCTTCCTCCGAGGGCTCGGTACTTAGGTTGAAACGTTCCACCAATATGTCGGCTACAGTTTGAGCTTGTATCGCTGTGCGAGGCTCAAAGGTGATGTCGAATTGACTGAGCTCAATCGACCACTTAATTAACCTCCCTGAAACGTCTGGCTTCGCAAGCACTTGTTTGAGGGGCTGATCTGTGAGAACCACGATGGAGTGCGCTTGAAAATATGGTCTTAGCCTCCGAGAGGCATTTATGAGCGCGAATGCAAACTTCTCTATCTCCATATATCTTTTCTCCGCTCCTTGTAGAGTCTTGCTTAAATAATACACCGGCAAATGCTTACGCTCGCGAATGGCCACTAAGACAGCGCTCGTGGCCTCCAAAGAAACTGACAGATAGATAAACAAAGTCTCTCCCGGGTTAGGTTTGGTCAGCAGAGGTGCGCTCGAAAGATACTGCTTCATGTCCTGCAGGGCCTTTTCGCAATCCTCGTTCCAGGTAAAGTTGCGAGCGTTGCGCAAAATTTTAAAGAAGGGTAGATTCCGGTCCGCTGAGCGGGAGATGAACCTATTTAGTGAAATGATCTTACCCACAAGCACCTGGACCTCTCTCAGATTCCGAGGGGAGGGTATGTCCAGGATTGCTTTAATCTTCTCTGGGTTTGCCTCTATGCCTCGTTGGCTGACCATATATCCCAAAAATTTGCCACCCCGTACGCCAAACGTACATTTGGAAGGATTCAATTTCATACCATAACGCCGCAGAATACTGAACGCTCGTTTGAGGTCTTCTAGATGGGAACATTGGCGTTCACTTTTGACGATCATGTCATCCACATATACTTCCATGGACTTCCCGATCTCACACTCGAACATTCTGTTGACGAGGCGTTGATATGTCGCTCCTGTATTTTTGAGCCCGAAGGGCATAACTTTAAAGCAATAAACACCCATATGAACCACGAACGCAGTTTTAGGACGATCCTCAAGAGCCATAAATATTTGATAATATCCCTGGAAAGCGTCCATCATGCTCATAAGTTCACACCCAGCCGTCGAATCCACCAACTGATCAATTCTAGGTAATGGGTACGGATCTTTGGGACATGCCTTGTTGAGGTCTGTGAAGTCATTACACATGCGCCACTTGTTGGTGCTCTTCGGAACGAGCACCACATTACAGAGCCACTCGGGATACAGGATTTCTTCTATATATCGAGCGTCAAGCAGCTTATTGACTTCTTCTTCTATGACTTGCTTCCGGAACCCAAGAACATCTCTCTTCTTTTGCTTTATCGGTTTGAAGGCCGGATCCACGTTCAGCCGGTGGACAATAACGCTCGGATCTATGCCGGTGAGGTCGGAAGCCTTCCAGGCAAAGACATCAATATTATCCCGTAAGAAATCAATCATCATAATCTGGGAAGGGCCGTCGAGGCTGGAACCTATCTGCGTGGTCTTATCGGGATTCCCGGGTTCCAATTCGATGGTCAGGAAGTTTTCTGTAGGTTCCACTCTTACCTCAGGCCTCGGCAGTTCGAGCGCCCGTTTCTTTCCTGTGAGCCTCTCGTTGGTATCTCCCGAGGGTATATGATCCTCGTCTTCCGAGGAGGAAGCCCCAACCTCACCGAGGGGCGAGTTTCCGGCACCCTCGGGTTTGTCCGTGGCTTTCTTCTTATTCTTCTTCTTATAGAGCTTGGCCCTCTTGCGCTCGGGGCCGTCTTCTCCAGCTTGGGGAAGTCAACGGACTTTTTGGTGGAGCCCGCCTGGGTGGGTTGTTTGGGCTTGTGGCTTCGAAGGGAAAGTACGTAGCATTCCCAAGCTTCCTTTACATTGCACAGTACCTCCCCGGTTCCCTCGGGAGTGGGAAACTTTACTTTTTGATGATAGGTGGAAATTATCGCCTTGAAGTTGACGAGGGCTGGTCGCCCAATGATGATGTTGTACGGTAGGTCCACTTCGACCACCACGTAAAGAACATTCAAGGTCTTTCGCTGTGGGGCGCGACCGAAAGAGGTGGCCAAGCGAATTTGTCCGCGAGGGACGATCTCGGAACCCCCGAAGCCGACGAGGGCTGTCCTGAGTGGTTCGAGTGGGATGTTGGTGATATTCATCTTTTGAAACGTGGAATAAGGCAAAACATTCACGGAGCTTCCACTATCAATTAAGACCCTCTTTACAATGTGGTTGTGAACATCTAAGCTAACCACCATGGGGTAGTCAGAGGTTTCACCGACCCCATGGGGCGTTACAATGTGCTCTAAGTCCTTTTCTGTGAAACCTACGCTTTCATCCCCCTCCGAGCGTGATGATTTATCAACAGAGAGTACTGGCCTGGACCGAGAAGATTTCTGGTCATAACTCCGGATGTAGCGGCGCCGGGAGGCGTTAGAGTCACCCCCCGAGGGTCCGCCAGCAATCATGTGAATAACCGCGAAGGGCTGGTTTTCCACGTCCGACGCCTTCCCTTTTCCACGGTCACTGGGCTCGGAATGATGGTGTCGGGGACTACGTGAGCGTGAACGGCTCCTTCCCCTGGCGCGTGCTCGCTCTGCACAATGCTCATCGTAACGTTCCAACACCTTAACGAACTCCTTAAGATGCCCCCCGGCGATCAGCCTCTGGATTTCACTCTC
The DNA here is from genome assembly GCA_037501455.1 of Lantana camara. Classification (NCBI taxonomy): domain Eukaryota; kingdom Viridiplantae; phylum Streptophyta; class Magnoliopsida; order Lamiales; family Verbenaceae; genus Lantana; species Lantana camara. The sequence continues at coordinate 91,816,083 of CM074863.1, forward strand.
AAGCTGCCGGCACTCGCTGGTATCGTGCCCTTTCTGCTTGTGGAAAGCGCAATATTTTCCTGAGCACTTCTGGGCCTCGGTTTCCCTTAGCTTCGACGGCCTTTTGAACAGCTTTTTGTCCGCCATAGCATACACTTCAGCTATAGGGCGGTTGAGAGGGACTCGCTCGAATTTCCGAGGGGAAGAGTTCCGGCGAACAGGGATAGGGCTGCGGCGACGGCCCCTGGTTGAATCTCCTCTGTCCTCAAAGGATTTGTTGGTGCGAGGGGCGTTCGCCATTTTTTGATCCCTCGCAAGGTACATATCTTTGAGGGTGAAAAACGAGTCAGTGATGTCCCTTATTTCCATCAACGAGCGGGGCTTTTTCTTGGCCACTTCTTCCACAAATTCTTTGCTGACGTAGTGCTTCATGTTTATAGCTCCGAAAAGAACATGCCTCAAGAAATCCATAGAGGGCTTTTCCACTAACAAGATCTCCTTGTTGAACCTTCCCATGAAAGACCGAAGGGTCTCATTCGGCCCCTGGACCAAGCTGTACAGGGCTGTTGCGGCTGGGGCCGGTGCTTTTAAGGAGTTGAAGTGGCTGATGAAGGCATCTGTTAAGTCATAATACCCCCGAATCGAGCGCGGGGGGAGTTTTTTGTACCAGTCTTGAGCCATTCCAGTGAGGGAAGTGACAAACACTTTGGCCCAATAGTTGTTGGGGTGATCATATAAATGCATCAAATGTACAAAGTGATCCAGGTGCTCGGCTGGATCAGTGGTTCCATCATACCTATTGACAGACGAGGGGATTTTGCCCTTCCCTGCGCGAGTCATCAGTACCTCCTCAATGAGGGGCGAGTCGCCAGTCATGATCCTATAATCCCGGTCGTCGGGATCCTCGTAGCTGGCTTCCCTCCTACGCCGAGAAATGGGGCTACGTGGTCGGCGAGCGTCTCTGGCCTTGGACCTCTCGCCCCCATCGCGGGAGGCGTGAGACCGTGCTCGAGAGAGCTGCTCCACCACGTTCTGGAGCCCTCGAATTTGGTCTTGTACTGCTGCAAGTTGAGGGTCACCGACATTTCTGCGGTTTGCCCTCTCCGTGGCCCTCGACTGGACCTCGTCGTTGTTTCCAGCCCCTTCATTTTGAGGGGCTCTCTCGTTTCCCGCTGGCTGCTGCCCTTGCTGGACCCTCGGAGCGGCTTCATTTTCTTGAAGCGGGGGAGGGTAAGGTTGCTGGGCCCTTAACGCATTTTGAGCCATCGTCAGGGGGTGTGCTGGGAGTCCTCCCAGGGGTGGGGCTATCCGAGCGCCCGCGTATGAAGGGAAATAAGCCATAGTGAAGTGTTCCCATGCATTCTGCACAGCTTGACTCTCGCATTGCGCATACAGCGCCTGAAGTTGTTGCGTAGTGATTTGGGGCATCTCTACCCCCTGTATTTCCCTTGGCATTGATAAGGGGAGGTTCAACGTCCCCACTTGATACGGCTGGACCAAAGGTACCATTCCAGGCATCGTTCCAGACATTACCCCGGCCTGCGTGAGAGTGTATCCTGGCGGCGGCATGGCCATAGGGTATATGCCAAGATGGGAGGTAGGGATACTTGGGGCGAAAGCTGGGGGGGGAGGATTGGAGCCCGATCCTCCCGCTTCATTTCCAGTTGGGGGAGGAGCAGCAGCAGTGGCGTCAACGTCTCCGGCAACAAGAGGAGGTGCACCTCCGGCGAGGGCGGGGCTTTCAGCGTTTTCTCCATTGGCGGGAGGAAGACCTCATCTGTTCCCCAGAGTTCCAGATCTTGTGGCAGTAACCATGATGAAAGACTTTGGTGTCACTTTTCAACTAGCTTTAAAAGGAAGAAACTGGTAATAACGAAGATGGTGGTGATGGTTTCCCACAGACGGCGCCAAAAATGATGGTGCAGAAACTTGTGAAGGATTTAAACACCAATCACTTTAGAATTTGTATGTAGGAGGGAAGACCATCACAGGCGTGAGGGCCTCAGGATCTGGGTTTCCTTTTAAGCGTGGGTTCTTCCAGCTAGGATAACACCAAGAGTGCAAGCTACAAAGGTAGTGTTACTGTGGTGAATGAGAAGCTTGAGAAGATCAATGGAAAATGCCCAGAATCAGGTATGCGTTTTGTATGCAGATGATGACTTGGGGAAGAATGCATGGATTTCCCCTTATTTATATGTTAGGGATGGGGGTAAATGGGTAAATTGACCATGTGGTCCCAAACCTGTGTTGCCCTAACGCGTGGCAGCCTTTGAGGGGGTGAGAATGACATTTCTGAAAAGGAGACGGCGCGTCAGGTGCATAGTGCGTAGTACCTTTGTGTCAGAGGTTGTTGACGAGGGTCGCGTGAGAGGGAAAAGCCTAGGATCCCCTTTGCCGAGGTTCGGATCCAACGCCACTGGGCATGGTCATGCACGAGCGTTGGTGACGCTCGAAGAGCGTAAGGATGGCCTCCCCACGGTAAATGACCCTTGAGCGCAAAAGTCCCGAGCATCGGGAAGGGACCCTCGGATGGGCACCTCCCTGAGGAAGGTGTTCCTGAGGGCCGTAATGCGAGCGTCAAACCAGTCAACTTGAGGCCTTCACCTGAGCAGCTGGCCGAGGCCCATTGATCGGTACTGATAGGCAAGCCCGTGGGCTGGGAAGGTCCGCGAGCCCATCGATGCGAGCGTCCAGACTCTCGGTCTTTGAGGCATTGACACGTGGACGACTCTGATTCGAGTGTGATTTTGGGTCTCATCAAGAAAATTATTGCAAGTTTCTGAATAAAATCCAATCTATTTTTTTTAATGTTTTAACTATTTGTAACAATTTCTTAATTTAGAGTATGTTTGGATTTTAAATAATTATCTGAAATTCTTTTCTTTCTTTTTTTTTTTAATTAGAGGTTTAGGGTCTTGGGGTTTTTTGTGAATAGTACCTATGAGTTGAAATTTTTTTTGTTTACTCCCCATTTTCAAAAAAAATTTCGTTTGCTCCCCAGATGAGAGGCAAAATTTTCGTTTACTCCCCATTTTATATACATCATATTGCGAAAAATGTACAATATTTGGGGATTTAGTTACGTGATCCTTGAGTTTTTATACCACATTTACGAAAAATTGGGATTAAACGAAAATTTTGATTCTCATCTGGGGTGCAAACAAATTTTTTTTTTTGAAAATGGGGAACAAACAAAAATTTGAGTCCCCATTTAGGATTTTTCGGGAATTCCCCCGTAGGGTCTTACTAAAATTTTATTTCTTTTCTTATTTATATGCGAAATAAATAAATTAACTAATAGCATAGTTTTGGTTGAAAAACCTTATTTAATTAATTATTAAATTAAAATTTTAAATATTATTCTAAAATGTTGAAGTCGATAGTAATATAAACTTAAGTGAGAATTGAATCAGAATAACTTAAATCAGATACATTAATTGTTAATTTTATGAAGTTAAGTATCATTTTTATAATATTTGAGACGAAAGTAAAATAAAACTCAAAACTCCAAAAACTAAATATCACATTTATCCTAGTTTCAATCAAGGGAAAATATTTGAATAGTACCAAAAAATTGAAAAAATTCCTTTTAGGTCCCCAATTTTGAAAAAGTTCCCATTCAATCCCCAATTGAAAAACAAAATTCCTTTTAGGTCCCCACAAATAGTACATGTTCGTACATTGTCTTTAGGAATTGCATACAATTTTTAGGGAATTGTGTATAAAAATCCCGGAATCTCGTATATTTAGGGAATTGCGTATAAAAATCCCGGAATCTCGTATATACGAGATTCCGGGATTTATATACGCAATTCCCTAAAAATTGTACGCAATTCCTGAATTATTATACAACCTTGGGGAGTGAAAAGAAATTTTGTTTTTCAATTGGGGAGTGAATATGAACTTTTTTAAAATGGGGGAGTGAAAAAGAAATTCAGTTTACACTTGGGGATTTTTGAAGAATTGTCCGTTCAAGGAATTAGATTACTCGTCATTAATTCGATACCTCTTAAGATTTACATGCCGGCACTCATACAAGACATATATATATATATATATATATATGTTTTCCTTCGATTTTTTTTAGGTGGTGGAAGGTATATTCCAGTTTTGGAACTACTTTAACTAACTATTTTTTCGACGGAATCTTATGAGCATATCCTTCTATCTATATATTGGAATAGTCAAAATAAGAAAAAGTTGACTTTATTGTTGTTTCCGTACCCATGGGCTATTATCCCCTACAACACCACTTCCTCTGTGCAACTTGCAACTGCCACTTCCACTGCATTCGGGGTTGTACGTTTTAGACTAAATTTGCATATCCTCTAGTTTTTAACGATTAAGTGATGTAATTTAACGATTCAATATAATTTAGTAATTTAATATTATAATATTTTTAATACTTCTATTCAATTCAAAATTTTAAATAAATTCAATTTAATTAATTAAATAAATATAAGTAAATAGGCAATTTTTTAGACTTTAATTTCGAATATATTGATTAACAAACATTATTGAAAATATTAAACTAGTTGGTAGCTACTCCCTTAAGATAATATAGATATCAAGTTTTAAGTGATTCATGCTACAAAAATTAGATGAATTTAATATTTATTTGTTTTAATACTCAATTAAGGGCTGCTGTTTTATTATTATTATTATTATTATTATTATTATTATTATTGGTCTTATAGCAAGAGGAGGATCCATATTGGGTTAGAAATTAAACGATAATATTATTCCTAACCTCTAAAGGAGTCCTCCCAAACAGTTATATGATCTGAAAATTGAGTGCTCCATTTTATCAAGTTTATCAACATTTATATTGCACGCCCTAGTATATATCTGAATTTTATTTCTCATTTCGTAAAAGTTTCTAACAATCCAACACTGAATTGTTCGCAGCATTATGGTAGGTCATAGTTATGTTTTTCTTTTCATCGAAGTGGAGAGACATTCTTTTATAATTTTTGTTATTTAATCATTATATGTTACACTAAAAGACTATTTTTTTAGTTATAATTGGACACTTTTCACGAGAGAATTGTATTCATACTTGGATTAAAATCAAAATTAAATTGCATATCCTTCTTAAAATATGACCAAAAGTTTTAGTTCAAGATTGCAATTGTCACACCCAAAATTTTATGAACATAAATAACATTAATTATGCAAATTAAGCAAGAAAGAGAAAATTTGCAACTAAATATAAATAGTATTGATAAAATTATGACTATATATACATGATGCATTGAGATTATCTTGATCATGGTACATCTCGTAATTACCACCATAAAGCTGTTGACACAATATAATACTCTCAAAGATATAAGAAGCTCCAATTTCAACTTCTATTGACGAACGATCTCTCAAAGCTTTCACATTTGCTCCAAATTCCCAGATTCCAGCTTGTATTCGACGTAATTGGGGCGGCGGAATGGACGGCGGCGATGCTCCGGGGCAGGGGACAGTGATGTGTGCGACGTGGATTCGGCGGCCGGAAAACGCGCATTTGGTGGTGCTCGGAAAATCGAGTCCGTCTTGTCTCGAGATCTTCTCCTTCGATGCCGCGACCACTTCCCTCTCTGCGTCTCCCAAGGTTAGGTTAATTTATCTATTTGTTTACTGAGTACTGATTGAATTTCGTGAAATTCCTCGTTAGGAGTGATGGAAATTAGCGGTGGTTCTGATCGTTGACTTAATGATTGAGTTTGACTTTTTGATTGTTTTGGATAGTGGTTTGAAGGTCGTCCTTCGCCGTTTTGATTAATGTTGTAATTTGGAACTTTTGGGAGTTGATGGTTTTTGCCTTTTTGGGGTTTGTTTTAGTAAGATATTTAGTATGGGCTGATGGATTGTTGAGACTGTAAATGTGTGTTCATTATTGGGGTTTGTGTGTTTGTTAATTCCAGGTGAAGTATGAATTTGAGGAAGGAGTTGATCCGGTGACCATTGCTGTGCATCCCACGGGAGATGAATTTGTTTGTTCCACCAGCGCGGGTGATTGCAAGTCAGTGTTGCTTTGCTTAATTTGTTGAGATGCAGCTTTCATCTAGCATATGATTATGAATTTATAGTATCAAATTGTTTTTTCTGCCCCTCTTTGAGGAATAATAATTAGTTAATGGAAGAGATTATGAATAACTTGTGAAATGTGTAAAGTGATAAGACCCTGGACCCAAGTAATCTTGGCTCTTGGAAGGACTAGTAAATTGCATGCCGTGGACTAGAAGTAAACGTTATGATTGTTTGATCTTAGTTTGATGGAATGCCAACATAAGCCTTTACTTGGATAGGTTGTCCATTGCTTAATTGTGTTAATGGTGAAAGTTGCAAAATGTTATGAAGTTGCAGGTTTAATTTTCATAATATAGTTCACGGAAATGTTTCTTTTTCTTTTGGTAGATTTCTTCATTTTAACATAATAAAGAACCATTAGGATATAATTTGAAAGTTTGACATCAAGTTATGCTTCCAAACATCCTAGCAAAGAGTGTGGTTAATGTCTTTTGTAGTGTTTTTAAACTTTCTATTATTTCCATGAAGTTAATACTTAATATTACACGTGTCTATGATTCAGAAGTTGTCTTTCTCCAGCTATCATAGCATTGTTTTCATTTATAGATTTAACAGGAAATGTTTCCATCTTCAGATTGTTCGAGTTGAATGGTAGGGAAGACAAGATAAAACTTACTGCAAAAGAACAACTTCTTTTACAGGGGATTGGCCTGCAAAAATGCGCAACCTTTAGCATTGATGGGACTAGATTTGCTACTGGTGGAGTTGTAAGCTATCATAATTTCTGAACTTGCAACCTCAGAAACATTATCATATTCTTTTCAAAAAAAAAAAAAAGAAACATTATCATATTATTTGATTCTTTTCCTTTTTGATTTGAAGGATGGAGGTCTTAGAATATTTGAGTGGCCAAGCATGCGTGTCATTTTAGATGAACCAAGAGCCCACAAGTCATTTCAAGACATGGATTTTAGGTAACCAAGCTTTTTATCAGCAATTCTGTCAGAGGTCTTTAGCTTATTCTTTACTCTCTGAAGTCCATATATGTGTTTTCATATTGGTACATGGTTCTATATTATGTTAGTAATCAACTCTGATGCTACCTTCTCTTCCAATTGATGCCTGTGTTGTCCCATATAATGAACCCAAGTAAGATAGGTTCAGACCCTGCATATTGGTACAACGGCAACTAATAATACATGGTCAAACACTCAAACTCGCCAGTATATACGTCTAAAATATCGATTCCTCAACCCATTCTGGAATGCACATGCAATTTAATGTTTTTTGGGTCTTGAAACTTGCTGGTGCTCTCTTGCAGCTTAGACTCAGAATTTTTAGCTTCAACATCAACTGATGGTTCAGCGAGAATATGGAACACGAGCGATGGCACTCCAGTTACAACCCTGACACGGAACGCCGTATGTTCTTATTAATTTTCTGGATCCAGTTATTCCTTATAAACAGGGTTCTGATGTTCAACTTCTCCTTTCTCATGTTGTAGGATGAGAGGATCGAACTTTGCCGTTTTTCAAAAGATGGTACAAAGCCTTTTCTATTTTGTGCTGTTCAAAGAGGTATGTTACAATTGGTTTTTGCTTAACAATGTCATCACCCTGTGGTTTCTTTAATTTGACTGGTTGAGCAATTGGTATTGATTTTACACAGGAAATAGATCCGTAACTGTTGTTTGGGATATAAGCACATGGAAAAAAGTTGGGTACAAGAGGTTACTTAGAAAGCCAGCTTCAATAATGTCTGTTAGTCTGGATGGGAAATATCTTGCTCTGTAAGTGCTATGTGCTTGGCAATAACCCCGGTCTCTTTTCCTTGCATTATTTTTACTCGTATAGGAAATAATGTGCTCCAATTTTACCTTTTGCGAAAATTGGTCATGGAAGTGTCTTCCTCTAAATTCAATTCTATCTGCATCTATCTTGAATTCTTGATCTTTTTGTTTCTTGATGCTTTGTGTTAGAGTGTTAAGAGAATATGATGCTTTAAATGGAAGGGAAATTATATTTGCTGGAAGTTCACCTTGTGCTAAGTTATCAAAAATCTTTTTGTTGGGACAAAAGGTTTATGGTATTTGATCAGAAAAATCAAATTCACTACCTCTATGGCCAATTAAATAAAGTAATAGCAACTTCAGCCACGCAGTTGTGTGAGTTTTACCATAACTGGCTGAATAATTGGTGAAATAGATTTATATTGCTTTGCATGAAGGATATTCTGAAATGATGGGTGCTTAATTGTTGCATATGGGCTCTTTTTACCTAAGCAAAATGTTCACTAGGTAAACAAATAACAAAACCCCACATAAGTGGACAATAGAAGCCAAAAAATAAAAAAAGTGTTAAATAGTGTGTTTGAGCCTGATACATTGTTTTAGGGCTTTAACCTTACAACACTGCTATTGCCTATTTTCTTTGTTGGTGGTTTGGAAACTTTTTCAAAGATCATTTGATGAAAACTTTCCTTTATTACTTATTTTATAAAAATTAATTTGTTGTATCTTTTGATCATAGGGGGAGCAAGGATGGAGATTTCTGTGTGGTAGAAGTGAAAAAGATGGAGATCCGTCACTGGAGTAAGAGGCTGCACTTAGGTTCTGATATTGCCTCGTTGGAGTTCTGCCCAAGTGAAAGGTAAATTTGTGAAAAACTTTATTCATGAAACTTTTCAGAGACAGAGCATTTAATGAAATATTCCTCTCAGTACCCGTTTCAATTTCTAATCAATGTCAGGCACATATATGAAAATCAGTGACGTGAAATTCATTCTTATCATTATTCATGGACCACGCATATGCTAAATACCAAATGTTTTCCTTTCTCCATATTTGATTCTATTTCTACGATTACTTTACCTTTCATCTGATGTCGCTGGTCCCATTTGTTTTTGCTTTAATTTGTAGGGTTGTACTTTCTACATCTAGGCAATGGGGAGCAATGGTTACAAAGCTCACCGTCCCTACTGATTGGAAAGGTGAGTCTGTCTCTCTACAAGAAAAACAAATCTAAAGATCGTACTAATTAGCTACACAAAATTGTTGCAGAACCATACATTATTTTGTCAAGAATTTTCAAAAGCTTATAGTCATACTAAGTTGTCGCTATACATGCATCAGTAACTGTGAACAGTAACAAACCAAAACACTTATGTTCCTCAATTAGTTACCGACATCTAACAAATCTGACTTGGGGCATTAGACGCAGTATTTTAACTCAATATATGTTATTAATGTTCCTCAATCTTCCATACGAATTTAACCTTTGTTTAATCCTTTTTCGTTGCAATTCTGCAGAATGGCAAATCTACTTGCTACTGTTGGGGTTGTTCTTGGCTTCTTGCGTTGCATTTTACATATTCTTTCAGAATTCGGACACATTCTGGAATTTTCCCATTGCGAAGGATCATTCCGCGAAACCCGAAATCGAAACCATGTTTGGGGATGGACAATCTGACCAAAATATGTGGGATCATATGGACCTCTAAATTTCTGACCAATTCCTAACACTCTCATCTGCATCTGTAATGTTGCGGAAAAACAGGATGATTCTGAGAAGCCTACACATTGTTTTGGCCTTCATTCTTGGAAGAAATAAGGTGTATGTATTGTCGGGACTTACTTTTTGGCATCGATGTTTAGATATTCCTTCTCTTTCAGGGAGGATATTTATTTAGCAACTCGTTTTTTCTTTTTTTGGTCAAATTTGTTGTTTACTTTTCCCTTTCATTTTCTTGAATTTTTGTTGCTTTTTATGGAAGGGACCCAGAATTCTATTCAACGTTCATTGTAATATATGTTGAGACAAATATGATGCTCCCTTTTTGTTTTTTCAAGCTGTCAAAAACTTCTGTGGTTACAACGCACAGACATGGTGATACGAATGTTGCAACATAAATTCTTCTCTTACGATTACTAAATCAGATTTGCCTACCATAAGGTTGGAATGAGTGTTTAACGTGATATGACATAACAAGATATATTTTTAAAAATATTTGGGCATTATAGCCATCAAATGAAATGTAGAGGATGGACAAGGAAATGATCTGAAATTATTTCCAACCATTACCCTATATTACATGTTTTGGTTGAGAAGATATTATTGTCCTTATTTTAGAAGAAATTAAGCATAACAGAATTTACTTTGACTCATCGATTCAACGTAAAGTGATGTAGATTAATGATTCTCTATTATATTAATACCGTTAAGTGATGTAGATTAATGATTATCTACTATATTAGTTTAATCAAAGGTTTTATGTTCGAACCTTGAGTATGTAGTTATTATTATTAGTAAAAACACCTTATGGTTCGACCCGACTCGAACCTGTAATTAAAATGCGTTTATTAAAAATTGGTGAATTAGAATTTAGAACAAGGAAATAAAACACCATTACCTTCCCAAATTGAGATCCCATTCTTCTAAAAATGAATTCATGAAATCACTCGCTACTCGCTTCAAGTTCAAATCAGTACTGTATCTAGCACCCAAAAACAAAGAAAAATGAGGAAAAGAAAAAGAAAATAAAATATCTAACAGAAAATGGCAGTTTAGAGAATCTGTCAAAAAGTTTCATGTCTTTATGGTTGGATCCCATTCACACGCCACGCGTACACAAAAGTACCTCAAAAAATCTCTCTTAAAATAAACCGAACTAAACTGACTCAATCATTCATACACATAGGGAAACGGATTACAGATATCACTAATCTTGATCGATAATTTGCTCATACCCATGAATTGCCTTCAGAATCTGCCAAGGTTCTTTTTTGGGTTTTCGCTGGATTCATCAATCATTCACCATTTGATTCTGTTTGTTAATGGGTTCTTGTTTTCTGATTTTGTTTTCTTGAAGATCCTCAGCTTTGCCGCTGCAAAGCTGGAAAGCCCCATCTGGGAAGCCTCCATGCGCTGTCGCTTTATTGGTAGAAACCAAAAAAAAAAAGCACCTTTTTCTTCTTTTTATGATTTTTATGATTAATGCTGATGAATCTGATTCTTGATAATGCGCTTTTTTTTTTTGGTTTGTGGTCAGTCTTTTCAGGGGATGGTAAAAGGCAATGTTGGACTGTCTGCAAACCGTGTCGTTGCAGCAAAGGTAAGATCTGGGATAGAATAATGGGAATTTTGTGGGATTTGGTTCTTTTTTGAAATTGCTGGGTTCAGATTTTGGTATTCGTTGATTTTGTGTGTGTGTGTGTGCTGTTTCCCTTGATGAGATATGTTTTTTTCAGAAAGTTTCATGAATAGAACTGGTGTGTTCTTACTTGAAAATGTGATTTTTTAAGTTAATTTAACTGATAATAATAGAAAATTCCATTCTGATTCCAGTTGCAGTTGTTAATTAGTTAGATAATTGTGTTGCAGGTCCATTAAAGTTTGTGAATTAAAAGAAAACCACACACACACACACACGCTTCACACGGACAACGACTGGAAAGAATGTAAGCCGCCATAGTTTACCAAGGCTAGTAAGCTAGACAGTTTTTGAAGAAACAGATACTTGGAGAAGAACATAGAGTAGTTTGGGAAGAAAAATTAATGAGTTTAATCATTAAGGAAGTGTCATGTTTTCTTTATATATTCCAAGTTCAATAACTTGATGTTTGTTTTGTAATTCTCTCAAGGTAGTTTTGTGTTTCCCCTATTTATTTTTCAGTGAAAATTGTAAGCCTACTGCCCTATAAGGACCGTGTTTTTCTCTGATCTGGATTTGTTTAAGGTGTTGTACTTTACCCTCTTGCAATATTTACTTTGCAATTCTTGATTTTGTTCTTATTTTCAATCCTTCATGAGAAACCAAATTATGTATTATGCTGTGCTGTGCTGGTTTCAGATAGCTGATATCATTTCTCTATTCTTTTGTATTTTTATCTTATTCTTTACCTTTATCAGACTTTTCTGGTGGGCTTGTTTAACAAGATTGTTGAAGAAAATTGTGCCTATTTCGTTTCAGTAATTGATATTTTGAAACACTTTTAGGCAGTATCCGGATCTGCACCGAGTGCAGAAAACGAGACTTCCCAAATGGATGAGAAATCAGATACTTACAGCCAAGACATGACAGCAGCTATGGGAGCTGGTAAGTGGCAAAATTATCGAAGTTAGAATATATTAAAAGTTTCATGTCTTATCTTTTTGATCAGTTCAAAATTTTGAAATGTGGTCATTCAGCAATCTGCTAATAAATGTATTAATCAAAGTTTTTGTGAATCTTACTCTTATTTTGCTTGCATTTTCATTTCTTATCGTCCATGTTTCATAATATGGCTAACTATTTGAATTGTTCTTCAATTACAGTCTTAACATATAGGCATGAACTCGGAATGAACTATGACTTCATTCGTCCGGACTTAATTGTGGGATCCTGTCTACAGGTATTAATCATTCAATCATATTGGAACATTTATATTTATACACACACACACACACACACACACACATATATACTTTTTTTTAATTTTTTTTTTAATTGTGATTTATGCAGACTCCGGCTGATGTTGACAAGCTTCGCAGCATTGGAGTAAAAACTATATATTGCCTACAAAAAGATTCAGATCTTGAGTATCCAAACATATCTGACTTAATTACTTTAATTCTTCTTTCATTCTAATCCTCGAACTTTTCCTTATGTGGGCTATTTTATGCTACGTGATGGATACAGTTTATTTTGTTTAGTCCTTAACTATTTCCTTTAGGTATTTTGGGGTTGATATTGCTGCCATTATTGAGTACGCCAACAGCTTTGATGATATTGAACACATACGTGCTGAGATTAGGTTGGTGCTGAAACTATACTTGATGAAAAAATATTCTTCAAATGTCCATTCATTCTTGAAGTTCCAATTTTCTGATTGTTCTCATTTTAATATCTTACTCTAAGTTTTCAATTTCTTTCTATGCTTCTTTTTTGGTTAAGAAGCTTCTGTTCATTTCCTGTATAAAATTGGCATATAAACTTCTCGATTCCGATGTTAAGACAGTATTGTTTTTACAGTTAATTCTCTTTTGTAATTTTTCTGCTTTTGTAGAGCTGATCCTTCCTTCCTATGATGCTTTATGAACCTTCTGTTCATTAATTCTTTTTTGCAATATTTTAGCTTTTACTCATTATTTCCATTTTCATAATGAAATTCCTGAAGTTTACTTCATAAGACTATGACTTGTTAAAAGGAACTATCATACCCATTGTCATACTTCACTTTATAAATTTTATTCTTGAAACCTCCGAAACCATATGTGCTTCTGTGCCACGACAATCTCACTCGAATTACGGGGACGTACACATATTAGTGCAGTATACCGGGGCACCCGGGCAGAACCACACGTGCAAGTTTCCCTGCATGTGGCTCGTCCGTGCTTTTCGAGGAGCTGCCTGTGACTCAGCACGGGATAAGGGGGCGGACACTCTCGTGTTCAGAGCATTGTCCGAGTGAGTAGGCAGCGCCTACCAAGCAAAGCTTTCTTGAAGAGTCTGGGCTGCTTCTTTGCTTATAATGTTTTGCTTTCTGTTACTGTTTGCTGCTTTATCTTTAAAATGTTTTTATCGTTTCTAATCATTGTTATTATTTTTTATAAATCAGGGATTTTGATCAATTTGATCTGAGATTACGGCTTCCGGCAGTCGTAAGTAAACTGAGCAAAGCCGTTAATCGCAATGGAGGTGTAACCTATATACATTGTACAGCTGGTCTTGGTCGAGCTCCTGCAACTGCTGTATGCATTTAAATTTGTTATATTCAACCTTTTTTATTTACGAAATATTCTATCATGTTTCTTATATCTGTTCCTTTACTGTTGGTTGTATTATATTTCTACACACACGCGCGCACACACACACACGCGCTCATAAATATATACACACATATATGTACCCCGATGTGCACACATTCTTAAAAAATAGTTAAATGATGTTTCTTTTCTCGACTCTTGGACCCCCTATGCATCAATTTTTCCAAGCTAATGTGGAGTTTTGGATAGGAGAGTTGAAATCTTTTTCTCTTTTTTGGGGTATTTTTCATAGAATTGCTTGTTAAAGTAGTGATTGAGAGTCAGTTGTATCTTATTATGGGACATCAGACGAACGAAGTAGGAGGTGTTCATTTGAAAACGGATAAATATGATATATATGAGTTTCAACTTAAATATGGTACAATATACATTATGTTATAAAATACAAATACTGGTATAGGCCACTTAAAAGTTTAAAGTAATGCACGATCATAAGAAAATTCTCATAGAATGAGACTACTTGCCTAAGATATTGGAGTGTTAAGTAATTTGGATTTTGTTTATATGCGATGTAATAATTTTCATTTTAATCTGTAGCTGGCGTACATGTTTTGGGTTCAAGAATATAAGCTCACTGACGCAATCAAATTACTCCTGGTAATTATTTCTGACATTTTCCTTTCAAGAGTAGAGTAATTTTTCCTTCTATATTTTTATATTCTTTTGTTTCAATTAAAATGTTTCGGCTGATCTCCCGACTGCCTCCTTTAGAACTAGAATTTATCGATTTGTTATAAAGTCAGTAAAGTTATGGAAGGATTTTTTAAGAAAATTATTAGATTGGAGAGAGCTTTCAATATATTAAAGTAATTATTTTTTCTTTTTCGGCAGAGTAAGCGCTCATGCTTTCCGAAGGTTGATGCTATTAAAAGTGCCACTGCTGATATTGTGAGTACTATCTCCCACGTCCATTAATGCTGTTTTGGATTCTTGTTCAAATGGTTTTGATTTAATATGATCATAAGGTCTTCAGTTCTTTGATGAAGTTGTTCTCGATATGCTTAAAGCTTACAGGCCTTAAAAAGAAGCCCGTGACGTTGAAATGGCAGGGGTCAAATTGTTCAACCGTTGAAGTCTCTGGGCTTGACATTGGGTGGGGCCAGGTAATTTGAAAATTTGCTATAGAATTTGGAAGAGTGTTAATAGTAAATTTTGTAAGTATTTAAGTAAATTTGCTATATGCTAACGAGATAACCTAGAAGCGCTTGAAGATTACGTGTGGTGCTTTTAGCTTTTCCTGATTAAGAAAAGCATAAATGCAAGAACATGCATCCCAAATGCTCTTCAACTGCTAAAAGAGAATTAAAGAATTGAAGGAAATGGAAAAGAAACATAATGTAATTTAACATAGGGGATAATTATACCTACATACCTTGAGGTTTGACACAGTTACCGAAACTTCCTCTGAGGTTTGAGAAATTACAATAACTTCCCCTGCAAAGAATTGCCTTACATCAGGATAGATGATTTTTGGTAACATCCTTTCTAATTTTTCAGAAATACCGTAATTTGGCTCTGATACTTATAGATCAATACTTGACTATGCTGGCATACGTGAGGCCAAATCTTAGGGTATATGCAGAGGGATTTTTTTAAAAAATGCCCTATTTTTGCTCTGATACTTACCGATCAATACTTGATTTATATTCATGACTATAGTAGCATCCTTTAGGGCACATCTTACGGTATATGTGAAGGGAAGTTTTTGAAATTAGGTCAAATCTTAGGGTATGTAGGTGTAACTGTCCTTTAAATATATTTATCTAATGAGTTCCGCATAATTTTTTTTCGCTTCTTTCAGAATTTTATACTCACAAATTCTTGTATTTTGTGATATATTCTTAACAGAGAATATCGTTATCATACGATAAAGGACAAGGCCTATGGATTTTAGATAGAGAATTGGCGGTGAGTATATTTGTCGAGAAATTCTATGATTTTGGTAAACGTGAAAGACATGTTCAAATTCCCATTTCTTTGACAGGAAGGAGTTTATGAGTACAAATACATTGTGGATGGGGAATGGGTTTGCAATAAAAACGAGCTTATAACTAGTCCCAACAAGGATGGCCATGTAAACAACTATGTTAAGGTACTCTTCCCTTGATCATTTCGCGTTCCTACAAATTAATATGTTGAAATTAGCTTTCTTGCAGGGATGAAAATAAGTATATTTGAGTTAATTTGGTGAAATACTTGCTTATAGCCTATAGGCATACATGGAAATATATTTTGTTATCTATTGTGTAGGTCTTGGTTGATGATCCTAACAGCACCAGTGCTTCGATTCGGAGTAGAATAATGGGCGACGACCCTGAGCTTTCGCCCAACGAATGTCTCATGATTAGACAATTTCTTGAAGCTTTTCCAGATGAGGATTAAATGAGGTTTTTTCTGCATACATATATTCACTGTAAAGTTGTATAGGCATGTTAAGTCCGTATTGCAATACACATGCTATACGCGTATAATAATCTTTGAAGTCGTTAAAAGTAGAGACTTCTGAGATTAATAAGAAGATAATATATAGATACACAGATGGTACTCCCTTAACATTTTATAGTATCATAATTTTGTAGTTAAATGGAAAAATAAATTCATTTCGCTTTCCATCTTGCTTTTCTTGGACTTTATTCAAATTGCTAGCTATTTTGAGTTGATGGGATCTTTTTAATTCATGTTGTTCCACTTCTTTCATGTTCTAAGGTAGTGGGGGAAGGTTTTTCATCTTAGAATAGAGGTGCTAATGACTCAATGACCTATGATGCTCGAACACTTTTGAAAATATTGTTTATCGTATTATGCCGAACACCTGTGACAAGAGAAGCTTTGGAAAAAATTATGTGTCATTGTTTACAACTTGTATTGTATCTATATTGCCGTATTCGTAGTTTATACAGATGATTTGATATGTTTAGCAAGTATGCAATGATTTTACAAAATGACATTTTTGCAATATCTAACAAGACCCTTGATTAAAAAAGATGTTCAAATTATCAAAGCTTGTTTGTTGTCTTTACACATGAACATCAAGTTTATGCTATTGCTAGCAGGATATGTTGCATTTAGTCCAAACCTCAAGATGTGTAGATGTAATTGATAAAAACTAGAAGATAATACAATAAACTAATACAAACTTGCAATTTGAGGGCTACAAAATACAATCACTTCATCAATAGTAGCCCTAAAATCATCTCCAAACACAGATTCCTTCCCATCCTCCCTCTTAGCATAAGACAACCCTAACCTAGACTTACATTGCCTCAAATCACCAACACCCGAATTCATATCGGGCCCTGCAAAACCGCCCATAACCGGGGCCAACGGTGGCCCAATCAAAAGCCCATCGGCACCAAACTGTGGCCCCCCACGCGCGTAGTCAAAGAGGGCGGCTCCACTTCCGCCTACTTTAGGCAAGACTATAGGGGCATTTTGGTCGTTCCGGTCCCCGTCGGGCCAATAGAACAAGAATGCATCAAACGTGTCGTAATAGTCATCCGTGCTCCTATAGCCCTCGGGGTTAAATGCACCAAATTTGAGTGATTTGTTTGTGTAGCCAACTATAACACATGGTCCTTTGAAGTCACACTTGTTGTGGAAGTCTGTGGCACTGAATCCATCTATTGTGGCCTTGTAGCAGCACTTTAGCTCCTTCCCTGATGATATTTGTACAATTGTACTCATGGAATGAGAATTATAGCCTTTGCTTGATATTTCAATACAAGTGGGGATTTTGGTAATTTGATTGGAGGACTTAATTTTCACCCCCAAAGTTAGACATGTATGAATGGTTACTTGGAGTTGAATGATTGTGTATAAATTTGATTGCAGATTATGTATTTGTATTAGACTCTAAAAAAATATTAATCGAGTGATTTGATTCGACTTAAAACAAACTAAATAAGTTAGAAATCAGAAATACATTAAGATCAGATGCGTTTTTTAAAATTGAAGTCAAGCTAAATCTGATTTCAGACTGGTTAATGCAAGAACTATAAATAAAGGATCGGAGCCCTAATTCGAGAATGCTTAGTGTTGTAAATATGGCAAGTTTGACCATAATCCCTAATTACCTGTTCTAGGGCAGATTTGGCGTGATAGTGTTCTCTTAATTAGTTTATATACCCTGTAAATATTCTTTCCTGTATCAAGCAATATACACACAGAAATACAATGAAAACAATTCAATTCTTCTCCAAATACCATGTTTTAACATGGTATCAGAGCAGCGTTGAAATCCTAGGGACTAAGGATTAACCTCATCATCGTCCCATACCCTTCTCAAACCTAAATCAGCCACAATCAAGATGACAACACCAACAGATACGAACCAAGAACTCGCAATACAACTTACCCAACCAATCAAACCAACCATGCTCAATTCGGATAACTTGTCAATCGGAATACAACTGAACAATGACAATTATCTGGTTTGGGCCAGGCTCATGAAGATGGCAATCGGCGGAAGAGGATGCCGATCGCACATAACCGGCACACCGCCGGCACCAGACGAATCTGACCCAAAGTACGACCAATGGGAACAGATTGATCAGCAGGTTTTTACCAGGATTATACAGAACTTGGAGAGCAGCCTTATCAACAACGTTCTCCAGTATCAGACCGCTAAAGCACTGTGGGATGGACTCGCCACCACGTACGGCAGCGGCGGACACCCGTTGTAACTCTTCGACCTACATCGAAGGGCCAATACTCAGAAACAGGGACACGAAAACCTAGAAGAATTCTGGAATAAACTCCAGAGTATATGGATGGCAATCGATCGGAGACAACCCAATCCGATGAAATGTCAGGAAGACGTAAGGATGTTCAATCAGATTACCCAGGAGCAGAGACTCTATCAATTTCTTACCAGAGTCGACGAAAAGTATGACGGAATCCGGAATGACCTGCTGAAGCAAGACCCAAAACCGTCCCTTGAAGCCGCCTATGCCACCGTATGGAGAGAGGCGGCTCGCCTTCAAATCTTGAAGGGAGCCACCGGCGGCGAAAGGGGGGAAGTGCAAGGGATTGGATCTGGACTTATTGCAAGAAAGAGTGGGAGAGGTGGTTCGCGTTCAGACGGCGCCGGACGAGGCGGCGGAGGACGCCGGTCATCACCGCCCAAGGATCGGTCCAATCTCACCTGTGGGCACTGCGGAAAACCGAAGCACACCTCTGAAGAATGCTTTGAGGTAATAGGTTACCCCGATTGGTGGGAGGGTCACCGCAAACCGCTCGCCGGAGGGGCAGCGAAAGGGGAAGTCCGACGAGTAAACATCGCAGTCTCACCTGTGGGCACTGCGGAAAACCGAAGCACACCTCTGAAGAATGCTTTGAGGTAATAGGTTACCCCGATTGGTGGGAGGGTCACCGCAAACCGCCCGCCGGAGGGGCAGCGAAAGGGGAAGTCCGACGAGTAAACGTCGCAGCAGGCGACGGGAAGGAAAGGGGAGAACAGGGGACGGGGAGTACGGCTAGCGACGGAACAGGGGCGATTGGCCGCGCCCACGCCGCCATCAACCCGGCGGCGGCGGCGGATCAGAATGGAGTGGAGGAGGTAGCGCAGCAGGTCACGGGTTTGGGTTTGATACCCCAAACCCTAACTCTATTCCTTATACAGCCCCTTGTTTCGGCCATACACCCCATTTTTTGAGAATTTGCAAATAGGCCCCCATCATATGAACAAATATGCACTTTACACCCAAACTTCTTTTAATGGCATTTCAAGTTGGATATTGGATTGTGGGGCAACGAATTCGATGACATTTGAACTCTCTGATTTGATTGATCCTGTGAATTCTAAAACTTCTTATATACAAACTGCTAATGGAGGGCAAGCTATGGTAGAACGAATAGGATCAATTCTTATTACCCCAAAATTGAAACTAAGCAATTGCCTTTACGTTCCGTCATTGATTTATAAATTGCTGTCACTGAGCCAAATAACGAGGGAATTGAATTGCGTGGTGCTAATATATCCTCGATTTTGTTTGATACAGGACACTCATACAAAGGAGATCATTGGGCGTGGTACTGAGAAAGGGGGATTATACTATGTTGATGAAGTGGAAACTCCGTCAAGAGCTCTCCTTTCATCAGGAAAGGCAACCACACAACTCTGGTTATGGCACCGACGATTAGGACATCCCTCAGTGGGGTATTTGAAAATGTTATTTCCTGCTTTATTTCAGAACAATCCGGATTTGAATTTTTCGTGTCAGACTTGTTTTGCTTCAAAAAGCCATAGGACTTCATTTAAACCAAATAATACACGTGTTGAGACTGCTTTTTCATTGATTCATTCGGATGTGTGGGGACTTGCCCCAGTTTCTAATCAAAGTCAGTTTCGATATTTCGTGTTATTTATTGATGATTTCTCCCGCATGACGTGGGTGTATTTTTTGAAGCATAAGTCCGAGGTCTGTGATACTTTTATGGCATTCTTTAAAATGGTGCAAACCCAGTTTGATAAGAAAATTAAAGTGCTCAGATCAGATAATGGCAGGGAATTTGTAAATCACGACATGGCCAAGTTTTGTCAAGAACAGGGACTCATACATCAAACCACCTGCCCAAATACCCCTCAACAAAATGGCGTTTCTGAAAGAAAAAACCGGACCATCCTTGAAATGACTCGAGCACTTTTGACAGAGTCTCATGTCCCTAATCATTTCTGGCCCGAAGCTGTTGCCACAACAACTTATCTCACAAACAGATTGCCCACACAAGCCCTCAGTCACAAAACACCCCTATCGGTCCTCCAAACTC
This sequence comes from Lantana camara, assembly GCA_037501455.1. NCBI lineage: Eukaryota > Viridiplantae > Streptophyta > Magnoliopsida > Lamiales > Verbenaceae > Lantana > Lantana camara. Next base: position 91,836,653 of record CM074863.1, read on the forward strand.
AAACAACTGTACCTCCTCACCTTACCCTACCTCCACGCATTTTCGGGTGTACTGTGTTTGTTCATATTCCAAAAACCGAAAGAACCAAATTGGACCAGTGTGCAGTCAAATGTGTCTTCATAGGCTATGCTCCACATCAGAAGGGTTACCGCTGTTATAATCCGGGTAGCAAACGAGTTCATGTCACTATGGACTGTCAGTTTGTAGAAACAGAGTATTACTTTCTCACCCAGGCTAGGGATCAGGGGGAGAGACAGGATGACTCCCTGTACTGGCTGGACTATCAGGGGTCGAACGACAGAGTTAGTGAACCGGTACAGAATGAAGAAGAACTCAGTACCACCACTGCACCAATGCCCAATGATCCCCCTTCGAATGATGTCCAACCTGAGGTAATTGAGACACTGAACCCTCACTCTGATGATCATATTGATAATTGTGATCCCACCAGTACTACTGATAACACTGTCTCTGAGAATGTCACAGCTAGTAACAGGTACTCTCTGCCGCAACGGAGCAACAGAGGGGTTCCCCCACACCTGTACTCCCCTGAGCATATGTCCCGCTCATCCAGGTACCCTCTAGGAAACATGGCCAGGGGGAGTGTATCCGAAGTAGCTAAAGCCTTCTTTGGACAACTGTGTAGAGAAGAGATTCCGAGCACCGTGCAGGACGCCTCCCTAGTCCCGGAATGGAAAGAGGCTATGGAAACTGAAATGAAGGCCTTGGAGAAAAATAGGACTTGGGAGATATGTCAACTACCAGATGGAAAGAAAACAGTTGGATGCCGATGGGTGTTCACAGTCAAACATAAGGCAGATGGCTCAGTGGAGAGGTTCAAAGCACGGTTAGTGGCGAAAGGCTACACACAGACATATGGGATAGATTATTCTGAGACCTTTTCACCTATGGCGAAGTTGGATATGGTTCGAGTGTTATTGTCCGTAGCTGCAAATAGAGATTGGCCCCTTCATCAGTTCGACGTAAAGAATGCCTTCCTACATGGTGATTTGACAGAAGAAGTGTACATGGAACCTCCTCCGGGGTTTACAGGAGACTTTGGAAAAAATGAGGTGTGCAGACTTCGTAAGGCACTGTATGGGTTAAAACATTCCCCAAGGGCTTGGTTTGGTAGGTTTGCACTGGCCATGCAGCGTCATGGATATGTCCAAAGCAACTCGGATCATACCCTCTTCCTGAAACACCGGGGAGATCTAGTCACGTGCCTGATCATCTATGTGGACGACATGATCATTACAGGGAGTGATACTGAAGAGATTAAGCAACTCAGAAAGAATCTTTTCGAGGAGTTTGAGATGAAAGACCTTGGGGGTGTAAAGTATTTCTTGGGAATTGAAGTCCTGCGATCCAAAACAGGGATATTTATTTCCCAGAGAAAGTATGTCGTGGATTTGTTGGCTGAGACTGGGATGAGTGACTGTAAACCGGTCGAAACTCCCATGCAAATGAATCACAACTTGAAGATAGAGGAGAGTGGGGAACCGACTGAAAAGGAGAGGTACCGACGACTGGTTGGTAAGCTGATTTACTTATCTCATACTAGGCCCGATATAGCCTACGCAGTAGGGATTGTGAACCAGTTCATGCATCGCCCCCAAAAGGAACATATGGAGGCAGTTATACGGATCATTCGGTATCTGAAAGGAACAGTTGGTAATGGGATCATGTTTGGCAGGCACGGCCACTTAGACATAGAAGCGTATACAGATGCAGACTGGGCAGGGAATCCAAATGACAGGAGATCTACCTCCGGGTACTTCACTTTGGTTGGAGGAAATGTGGTAACATGGCGAAGCAAAAAACAAAAGGTTGTGGCACTGTCGAGTGTTGAGGTAGAGTTCAGGGGAATAACAAGAGGAGTGGCAGAGGTAATTTGGCTGAGGAAACTTATGACAGAGATTGGGATGGTCATCTCAGGACCAAGTTCTCTTACATGTGACAACAGAGCTGCAATTAGCATCTCCGAAAACCCTGCCCAACATGATAGGACTAAGCATGTGGAAGTTGACCGACATTTCATCAAGGAAAAGTTAGAAAGTGGTATCATCACTATTCCGTTCGTAAGATCAGAAGACCAGTTGGCAGACATACTGACCAAGGCTGTTACCAGTCAGATTTTTAAGGGAATACTGAGCAAGTTAAGGATCGGAGATTCTATCACTTAACTTGAAGGGGAGTGTTGTAAATATGGCAAGTTTGACCATAATCCCTAATTACCTGTTCTAGGGCAGATTTGGCGTGATAGTGTTCTCTTGATTAGTTTATATACCCTGTAAATATTCTTTCCTGTATCAAGCAATATACACACAGAAATACAATGAAAACAATTCAATTCTTCTCCAAATACCATGTTTTAAGGCTTAGTTATATGTAGACTTTTATCGTTAAACACTCTGTAATATAATACTTTAATTTGTTACAATTTTAACTTCTCGTGAAATAGAAATTTCCGGAAAAGCGCCACAAATATATTCCTAGAATTCTTCTAAATTATGTTAATTTTGTATGCATCCAAACTAATTAACCAAAGATTCTTTTAAAATGATGAATGCCCTTAATCAAACACATCTTGATAAAAAATATCAAAGTATTTCAGTGAACAAATAATAATAATAAAATGCAACATGTGGAAAATAATTATGAAAATTACGTTCTTTCTAGTTAAGTTTAGAATGGAAAATAGTTGGAAATGAGTTTTTCGGGTTGATAATAATTAATTTCATGAAGTTTTTAGAAATATCTTATATGAATTATGGGGTTTTAGTGTAATTTTGCTATTATTTTCCATAAATTGATGAAATAGAATCTTTGAATCTAACATATATACGAGAACTGCAACTCGATACCTTTCAAGAATGTTTTGGCGACGAGAGACGGAGGGAATGGAAGGTCAACTTTGTCATAATATTTGGGCTCTGGCTTTGTGCTTCTGCTTCTCCCAAAATCCCAGTTAAATAAGCTCTTTGGGCATGACTTTTTACAACCATATGACAATGAAGAATTTGACAAAGATAAGCACTTCATGTTCAGCTCCCTTTTTCTCTTCTTCTTCTTCTTCTTCCTCGTCCCTTTATTAATTTCGTTTCAGTTTCTCAATAACCATGTTGAAAAGCCAGAAGCAAAAGCCACAAGCCAAAAGCTATTCTCATCCTAGCTAAATAGCATTTTACCTTGCTTTTGTTGCACCTATTCTGATCTTTCTGAGAAGCCAGAAGCCAAAAGCTGAAATGCTGAGGGGCTTTTCTATGGTTGGACGATATTTGTTACTTATAATGTGTGGTGATGCATTCACTGCAACAATTATTTGAGCAATATTTGTTTTGTCTTCATCTTTGAGATATAGTAACCCTTATTTGCATTAAGGTCCTCCGGGATATAGAAAACTAGGAGTGTTATATATTTCACTTTCATATACAACTACACGCCTTGACAGAGCAGATTTAATCCAAATTCGATCCAAATTTTAATATTTCTACCCAATTCTACCCTGATAGTTAATAATCTACATGAAAAATCTTTTGTAACTTCTCAAAAGAATTATTTTAAGTAACGCATTCTCCTATGATCATTAAATACTTATTAATGAACTCGTTAAATTTGTATCCATTTTCATTCAGATATAATTTCCACAAAACTCGTGTACATGCATCACCGGCTCTTTTCACAATTTACATAAATAATGGACAGAGGGGGGAATGTTTTAAAACTCCCCATGGGTTTGAAAACTTCCTTTTAGCTCCCCATTTTCAAATACATCATTTGGGGCTTTAGATACGCGATTTTGGTATTTAGATACGTGATTTTGGGATTTAGATACGCGATTCTGGGATTTAGATACGTGATTTTTTCCTTGTATTTCAAATACATCATTTGGGGTTTTAGATACGCCATTCTTGAGTTTTGATACATCATTTTTGAAAATGGGGAGCTAAAAGGAATTGGACTTATCATTTAGGGAGTTTTCAGGAATTCCCCGTTCTTGGTTACAACAAAAAACTCTATTTTGATTCTATCCGTTTCTTTAATTCCATTTGTATATAATGGGCCACAAAACAAAGTTGCTTCGCTCCTCCAATAAGTTTTCCACTCACTTCTGAACAAATTGAAACATATGTAAAATGGCAACATAAGTTTCATTGACCTAACCACCTAACATTGTAACAATTAATCTAAATATTTCAAGTTATAATGCAAGTTAAATAAATTAAAATGAAACATATAGGTATGAATTTAGGGATGGCAATGGGCCGGGTCTGGGCCAGACCCGGCGGGTCCAGACCCGCCCCGTGACGGGTCCAGACCCGGCGGGTCCGGACCCGGTTGGTGGCGGGTCTGGACCCGGCCCAGACCCGGCGGACCCGATGGACCCGGCAGACCCGGCGGGTCTAATATTGGACCCGTTGGATCCGGGTCCAGATCCGGATCCGTTGGACCCGTTTATTAATTTTTGGTCCGTTTAATTCATTTTTTATCTGATTAATCCATTTTTGATACATTTAACCCGTTTTTGATACTATAATAGTTTGAATTTGTAAACTTTTTCATGTTTATATAAAACGAGGCTACAATTCACAATTGTTATACTTATTTCATGTTGGGCTTTTTCAATTTGTAATATTTTGATATAGAGTCATACGAAGTAGCGGGAAATACCAAAGATTGAACAAACAGTTAGAGAGAGAATCTATGCAATTTGGAAAAGGTTTTTTTAACGGATCCTAATTCCTTTTTCGTCATTATTATTATTATTATTATTATTTTAACCTCAATTAATTGATAATATAAAAGATATTTAACTTTTTTGTTCTTTATTTTATTTTATTTTATTTTTTAGATTATTTAAAGTATCTAATCTGTGCGCAAGGAATTTATTTGGATTGGATTTATTTAATAATTAAATCTAGAATGATTGTGTATTAAATCGGTTAGATATTTATATTCAACTGATAATTAGAATTTTCCTCAAGTGGGGGGCAAATTCTAGTAGGAGCTGGTTGGATCAAGCAACTATAATAATAAGAGGACTAGAGGAGAATGTCTTAATTTTATAGTGATTGATATAAAATTTTTAAAAAATTAATTAAATAATAAGTATAATATAACTATTAAATCATATGAATTTTTAACTATAAATAAATATAAGTTTTCAGCAAATCAATTTCCAATGACTATTTGCAGTATCATATAAATAATTAGAATATATAGTTGGAAAAGTAAAATAGGAATTACAAGTAATATAATTAGAAGGACGATCTAACTTCAAGTTTTGTTGGAGTATTAATGAGATAGGATAATTCGGTCTGAGACAAAAAAATTCAATTATACGATAATGAGCCGGTGCAAATCATATGAAATCGCTATTTTGTTATGTTTTGATATTGGATGTTGTATCGTAAACTTTTCATATCATAAATTTTAAAAATATATATGTATTAATGTATCAGTGTTGTATATATTCATATCTTTTTATCCACACACACTCATACATTACAAATGTAGTAATAATGCTGAAAATTAGAAAATTCACGAATATTTTTAAAAATATTATTTAATTATATCGTGTTATGTCGTATATTCGTGACGAATATCGTATCCAATACTGCACACATAACAAATTTAAAAGGAAAAATGATATTACCATATTCATAAGATATTTGTGTTATTATCTCCATATTCGTGTGCTATCGAAAAAATACAGACTCAGAGTACTCGTGAAGTAATTATCAAATATCAAGGAGTGAGTGCCCAACTCCGAATTACTTTTAAAATATATAATTTAAAAAATATTAAATACAGTATTTTATATAAATATCTAACAAAGTACAATATAGTAAAATATTGATTTAAAAGAATTTTCGCATAATAATTAACTATAATAATTTTATGTAATTATGTCATTAAAAATAATTAATTTTTGGATTTTTTCTTTTTTTTTTTTTTTTTTTTTTTAATTTAAGGGCCGGGTCCGGGCCGGGTCCGGGTCCGGGTCCAGACCCGTTAAGGACCCGTTTCTCGCGGGTCCATTTTTCCGGGTCCAGACCCGACCCGGGACCCGATGGGGCGGGTCTGGAGCGGGTCTAGCGGGGCGGGTCCGGGTCCAGACCCGGCGGACCCGGCCCAATTGCCATCCCTAGGTATGATGTATGTAGATGCAACTGATTTTTCATGCTTCATCCACTAATGGTTAAGTACACGGCGCATTCAAATTTTTGGAGCGTCACAACCCCACCTCTTCCTCCCTAAGAGGATTTGGTCCATTAATTCGATTTTATCTAAACTTATGTTCCAATGATGTCATTGTCTTAAATCTCTTCTATTTTTTTTTTAAGAACCACCCAACAAACAAACTACTGCTCAGCGTCAGCACTAATAACAGGCTTAAGAAAATCAGGAACACTACTAAAACCATAGCTAAAATCTCTTGCTTTCCTCGCGGGTAATTTGCATCCAGGTACCCTGTGTTATACGAAATTATAAAAAAAAACCCTATCAAAAAACAAATACTCTAAAAACCCTTATGTTTTTAAAATTGTATACAGAAAACCCTCGTGTGTCTCACACGCGTTGACTGCAAGTAGGATTAAATTTTTTTTCACTTTTTGGCCTAAAATGACTATTTTACCCATGGATCATATATATATATATATATATATATATATATATATATATATATATATATAATTAATTAATTAATATATTTTTTTGATCAGATATAATATATATATTTTGTGCCATAGCCAAAAAATAGTAATATATTTAGTGTATATATATATATAGAGAGAGAGAAACAAAAAAAATTGACATATACAATAAATTTTATAAATAACGTTTAATGTATACATAATTTATTCTAACAAATTGAGAAATTTACAAAAAAAAAAAAAAAAATGGGAAGAAGACGGAAACAGAGAGAAGAAGCTTTCTTCTCCCCCATATACTGAAAACTCAAACCCGCCGGAAAAATCAAGAAGTTGGAGAAGCGGTGGTTGTGGGTCTTCAAGGCGGCGGTGGGCGGCAGATCTGAGTGCGGTGGTTGTGGGTCTTCAAGGCATCAGTGGGCGGCGGATCTGAGTGCGGTGGTGGAGCTCGTCGGGGTGGTGGGCGGCGGATCTGCTCCTCGTGGAACTAGATCTAGGGGTAGAGACGCGATTGTGGTGGCGGTAGGTCAATTTTGGCAGGGGTAGCGCGAGGACGGCGGTGGCCGCAATGGTGGTGGCCCAAGGTAGCGGCGGTTGCGATGGCGATGGCGGTGGCGTGAGAGTGGCATTACCGCCTTGATCGAAGATGACAACAATTTCGTCTTCATCGGAGAAGACATCGGCTTCTGCTGGGTTCACTTTGTCGGACGGCTTCTGCTGGGTTCTATTTCCCGGCGGCTTCTGGGTATTTGGGGAGAAGACTTCGGCTGCTGTGTATATGGGGAAGAAGACGACCTTCTTCTTCTTCTTTTTTTTTTTTTTGTTTTTTTATTATTTTTTTATTTTTAAGTGTATAATATATATATATATATATATATATATATATATATATATATATATATATATATGTGTGTGTATGTATAGTGTATATATTTTTATAAATTATTAATATGTATTTACAATACATATTTTTTAAATTATTAATATGTATTTAAAACTTATTTATGTATAGTGTATATATTTTTTTAAATTATTAATATGTATTTACTATACATATTTTTTAAATTATTAATATGTATTTAAAACTTATTTATGTATAGCGTATATATATTTTTTAATTATTAATATGTATTTAAAACTTATATATATATATGTATATATGTATGTATAGTGTATATATTTTTTTAAATTATTAATATGTATTTAAAACTTATCAAATATATATATTTTTTAAATTATTAATATGTATTTAAAACTTATCAATTATATATATATATATAATATTTCTTTAGTACGTAAAGTAAGAATATTTTAATGTTATTATAATGAAAATGCATTGAATATGTCTGTAATAGTAGATAGGGGTATAATAGGAATTTTATCTTCTTTTGTTGACCATTTGGGATGAGGGGGCATTTGGGATGAGGGGGCGGTGAGTTTATTTTAAAAAACTCAGGGTTTTCTGTATCATTATTTTTTTCTTAGGGTTTTTTATGATGATTTCGAATAACACAGGGTTTTTGGGATTGTTAGCTCCTTTCCTCGCCAGCATGTGAGCTGCACCATTTTCCAGTTCGGCGAGTGTGTTTCACCTCATGAAGCGGAATATGCGACAACACTTCGCGAATATCAGTTACCAAAGTTCCAGCGTAAGACAATCCTCACCTCCCGCTATAATTTTTCTAATGACACGCCCATTGCTCCGACAACCCCTCCCAGTTAGACACTATCCACCATGGGATATTAGATAATGCCCATACTTGGCGTGAAAAAGGACAATTAAAAAAAATCTGCTTTGTCGTCTCCGGTAAACATCCGCAATATGGGCAAATAATCTTCTGTCCGCATTTCCGCATTTCTAAATTCGAACCAGTGGCCAAAGCTTCTCTTCACAAGCGCTAGCTGAAAGTTTTGATTCTCGGTTCTACATGTCTATTCCACACCAACGTCAAAGAGGCTTCAAAGGAAGATTGAACCGCTGAAGTCGTCTTGAATAGATGATGAGTGGCCAGGTGATAAGAACTACACATCTAGAACCTCCCTTTTCTATCAAAATGCCATACAAGTTTGTCTTCATTCGCAAAATTCCCCAGTGGTATCCTTAGTATCTCATCAACATCCGCTTGAACAAAGAGAGCCTTAACCGCATACTCATTCCATCCCCCTTCTCCTCCAAATAAATGGCAAACAAGCATGAACACATCCAAAGCCATTGGTGGGCTAATTGGTTTGAATGTGAATGGTCGCGGGATCCACTTGTCACTCCAAATTCGTACCCAAAAATCATTACCTATCCTCCATCTAGTCCCTAGCTTAAGAAGAGGCCTCGCCTCCAAAATACTTCTCCACGTAAGTGAAGGGTGGTTCCCCAAACTAGCCTCGAAAAAAACATGAGGAAAAGTGTCGCGCTTTGAGGAGCTTGCTGAGAATGGAGTCCGGTTTTGATAGCAAGCCAACCTTGTTTGCCAGAAGAGCTAAATTGAACGCCCGGAGATCTCTAAACCCATACCTCCCTCCTTCTTTGATAAACAAAGGGTCTTCCAATTCTTCCAATGTATTTTTCTACTAATCGAGCCACTCCACTAAAAGCCACAAGCCACCGATTCTGTAGCACCTCAAGCGGTTGGCACCACATCCCCGCACTAGTGCCCGACATGTGTAACGAAATGGAGAATTCGTATACGCACCAAGCACTAGCGAACGGGAGATAAACAAAAACCACACCTAAATAGGCGGTCTAGACCCTCAAACAGAGGGCACATAAATCAAACATATAAGAGCAGAACCATTTAAACAAAATTAACAAGGCATAAAGTTAAGGTTATACATTACTTAAAACAACTTATATACAAACTTGCCCGGCACAGGCCAAAAGGAAACAAATACAATCTCAAGATCTCCAAACTACAAAAGTTCCACGAGTACCAAGTGCAAAACTAACTAAGAATGAAAATGCAGACTTGGACTACGACAAGGAGACCCAAAAGACCACAAGGCCCCTAACTCGAACTAAAAGACCGGTACCTACAAACTAAAAACATAAAGAGGGAGGGGTCAGTCACACTGACTGAGTGAGGGGCTACACACGCACGCGTACATATGTATACGGAGCACAACACATATCAAAGTTGAGAATCCATGAACCGGGGCATGATTTTTGCATTCTAAATCATTTTCTCACGTGATAATATATATAGGGGGAGAGAGAGAGTTTAGGGCCGAAGACCAAAATAACCAGTTTTAGTAATTGAGAATCCACTCCGGTTTCACGAATTATTTCGTAACAAACTAGCATAACGGAAACATACACAAGCAAGCCTTCACACAAGAGAAAAAATGTGCACAGGGGTAATGTCCATCCCGAACTCCCCTTACCCACATCACGATGATTAGGGATGTAAACAAGACGAGTCAGCTCGCGAGCCAAACGAGCTGGCTCGAAGATAGCTCGCGCTTGGGTTTGTGAATGGCGAGCCTCGGCTCGGCTAGTAGGCCTTCGAACTCAAGCCCAAACCATGTATTTCACAGCTCGTGGCTCGCGAACCATACTAAATTAAAAAAACAAAACAATATATATATATATATATATATATATATATATATATATATATAATACCCTAACCCTAACCCTAACCCTAACCCAATTCATTAGAGATTTGCCCCCCACCCTGTTTCACTTCTCATTTTTCAGCGGCGCTGAGAAAACCCCTACCTCAACCCGCCACCACGCTTGCCGGCTGCCGTCGTCGCTAGTGCCACCACCTCGCCACCTCATTAGCACGAAAACACCACCCCACCGTCTCGCGTCAGAGGCCGACGCCCACCATACCACGCCGCCATGCCTCGGCACCTCCTATGTCCTATCTTCCGCGGCCCGTCGTCTCGTGCCACCATCTTCTCTCCACGTTAGTACTCGTCGCGCCACCACCACCTTGCAATTTCTCCTGCTCCGGCAGCTGCGTCACTGAAGCCTGAAGGTACCTCAAATCATTTGATGCTGGTCTCATGGTACCTTGTTTCTTGTTTCTTGTTAATTTGTAAATTGAAGCCTGGGTACCTTGTTTCTTGTTAATTAATTTGTAAATTGAAGCCTGAAGGTACCTTGGTTCTTGTTGATTTGTAAACTGAATTAGATACCAATTGTCTCATGGTTTTGTTAATTTATCAACTGAAATAGATGCTAACTTGTAAACTGAGAGTTAAACTAAATTTATTTTATAGGGATGTTGCGTGTATGCGTGACTCTGGAATTGGACTAGAAATTGTACTTTAACAGAGAATTAGGAATGGTGTATGTGCGATACTGGATTAGCAATTTGATGCATGCTTTGAATCATCTTGAGTATTGTATGATCTTATATGTTATAATTTTTAAATGATAAGCTTATAGTTTTTAGGAAATTAATTGAGAATTACATTTATGCCTTGCTGTGGCGGTTAATTTGTTACGGAAAATTGAAAAAATCAAAGAAAAATTGAATTGGGGCTGAAAATTTGTACCATAATGTTATTTTGGAAATAAAAAGGGCTGAAAATACTTTGCTACATTTCTATTTAAATGTTACTAATGATGACTTTGAATTTTCAGGAAGAATGAAGATGGTTGATGAAGATTTCTAAACTTTTCAGGAGACTTTCAAGTTCAACATGATGGTTGATGGTTTTTATCAATGTAATTTATGTACTTTGAATTTATTTAATTGTTCATGAGGTGTATGCTATGAATTGTTCTGGTATTTGAATGTTATTTTTGAATGGTTTAGCTGTTTAGGAACTGATGGATGTTATTTTGAATGAATGTTTATGTTGAATTCTGTATTATGTTGATGAATGCAAACTTTGAATGTTTGGCAATTTTAAATAGTTGGAGATTATGATTTTTTGAATTGAATAGCAAAAGTGCAAAACATCAGATTTTAATTATGTACAGCAGGTTTTCATTTTCCCTTTTTTACCTCTTCAAAGACAGGCTGGCTTGTGAGCTGAGCTGAGCCAGCTCGAGCTAGGCACGAGCCAAGCCCGAGCCAGAAACTGAGAGGCTCGCAGGCTCGCAAGCCGAGCCCGAGCCCGAGCCCTAAAAAATTGCTAAGGCTCGGTTCATTTACATCCCTAACGATGATCATGCAGAAACGTAATACCCGGCGTTCCAAGTCTCCCTTACCCATAATCACCGAGCCCCAAACATATATAAGATTAAGGCTTGTCAAGATTTCCAAGATCATGTTCATATTCATACCGGATTCAAATTCATACCATAAGTGTACTCATATTCTTATCATATTCATGTTCATAATCATATCCCTATTCATAACATAATTATATTCCTAACATATTCATACTCATAACCATATTAATATCCGTAGCATGTTCATATCAGATTCTTATTCAAGAGCATAACCTAACTTACTAACAAAACATAATATAACCTTTAGCGTACCTTTCTCTTGCGACAAGTTATGCTTTACTTACACCTCCATGTCACGTCGTAGCTTGTTCACCTTACTTGATGTATGGCTCGGGTGAGGCACACGGGATGGAGCTAGCTTTGTGTTACCCAACATATTCATAACATAACAAAAATCCATATACTCGTACCTAGCATATCATATTCTATATCATAGAACATAGTCATACACATACATATCTCACACGTACTTACGTATACATAGGGCTTATATTCACATGCATACATAGCGGGCACATTTCATTAGGGTTTAATTATAACCTAAACCTCACCTTACACCGAAGAAACTGGGCACAAGGGGACAAAACCAACGCCTACGGAGCTACCTCATCACTAATGAGATACTCCTATGAATAAGACAAATATCAAGGACACACTTAGACTCAAAATGATCTATATAAACGCTCGACAAATGCATATGAACGCAAATGATGCAAATTCAAATCACATACGTTCTAACTTAGGCATATCGAGGCAATTAGCATATTATCACATAAGCGGCACTTAATTCAAATTCACAACACATTAAATGAACACCTAATGCAGTCAATTAAATCATACTAAGAGCATGCACAAGTTTAAAAACTTAAAGAAGGCAATCGATACAAGGAATCACCACATGTAGCACTTAGAACATATAAGATCACATCTTGCATATATCATATCAATTAAATCCATAAAGTTAATATAATGACCATAAAACATAATTCATCATGTTAACATTGCATATAAGTCATAATAGAAGCAAGAAAATAACATACAAAATGAATAAACGAAGAAGAAACGAAACGAACAACATCAGCACGCAAGAAAGGGTGAGATACGGGTGTGTCTCACCTCAAGGACAAGTTGAGACACGCCCGTGTCTCAATGAAGAGATGCAGGCCTGGAGGGATACGCCCATGTCATCTATCAAGAACAAAATGTGACAGGGGCGTGTCTCGGAGCAGCAACTTCGTCCTTGTGCAAAAATGGCTGATTTTCCCCTGTTTCTCCCTTCCATTTCGTGCAGCAGCAACAACAGTTCAAAAGCCAAGAAAGGGCAATAAACAATACATATAAAGGCATAAAATCATGCATAAACAAGAATATAAACAAGGCACACTCCAACCAGCAACAAATCAAGGAGCAAGCAGCAACTTCGTCCTTGTGCAAAAATGGCTGATTTTCCCCTGTTTCTCCCTTCCATTTCGTGCAGCAGCAACAACAGTTCAAAAGCCAAGAAAGGGCAATAAACAATACATATAAAGGCATAAAATCATGCATAAAAAAGAATATAAACAAGGCACACTCCAACCGGCAACAAATCAAGGAGCAAGAATTCATCTTCAACTTCAAGAAATTTGAGTTCATTAATGGTGGATTCATAAATACTCAACTACCATAAAATCTCGGTTAAAATATGCGTTAATAGAGGTGTTATGAACATATTTCATGCTTCAAATCAAAAGGAAACACAAGGATACACACAAGATTCATCAAAACTTCAAAAACCCTTACTATTCATACTCTAGCTCCTAAGATGCTCAAACCTTGATGAAAATTAGCAAATCATATCTTAAAAGAACCACAAGAAGATGGAAAATAAGAAGATATGCTTACCTCTTGAATCGGAGAAGGAACAAAGGAGATATGGGCTCAAAGCCTCCAAGGCATGAATAGTGCTGGGTGTTTATTCTTTTCCTCCCCCTTATCTTGGTTTGCAGCTGCTTCTCTCTCCTGTCTTGTGTTATGGATGAATGGATGGTGGGGGGTGCAAGGGTTGGGTAGAGGAGTGTGTTTTGGTCAAGTGGGCCCAAGAATGACCTTATTTGGTCAAGAAATGAATAAGATATGGTCAAAACCGTAAAATATGGCATCTTTGGTACATGGTGCTCGGTTTGACGAAGTTTCAGGGGTTCAAACGGGCTTAGAAAAACACAAGGCTTATTCTATTAGACCCAAATCATTGAAAGGAGTCCAAAGGTGGTGTCATAACTCAAATCCGAATTCCCGAATTCAAGGTACGCCACCCGGAACCCAAGGTGCGCTAAATGGTCCTTAGCCCCTTTAAGTTCCGTTTCACTAAAATGGTTAAAAGCCAAAACAAACAATCTATAAAACATGCATCAAACATATAAACGCATTCGTAATTCATATATTTCATGCATATCAAGTTGTCACAAAAATCGGAATTGAAATCAGAGTTAAACTGATTAAAAATGAGTTCAAAAGGTACAAAAACGTTTAAATAATAAACATTGGGTACATATTCATTATTCAAATATTAATTAAATCACATAATTGCATACTTAATTAATTTAAAAGCACACATAGCACACTCGCAACGTCGTACCTGTACTGCCAAAAAGTCGGGGTGTTATAGATTTTATCTCATCGAAGAGAGTTAATGAGAGCCGAAAGCAGCTCATTACATAAGGAGGGATTTACTGAATAATTGCTTTGATAAGAATTTCTCTCCCCACCTGAAAGAGTGATTTCTCTTTTCCACCCTTGAATCTTGCTCCAAACACTCCCCCGAAGACTTGCGAACACCTCTCTCTTAGACCATCCTACATGTGCCGACAATCCTAGATACTTATTAAGCTTGTCTGCTACTGAAACCCCCAACTGCTAGCCAACTCATCCTGAACATGAGGCGGAACGTTCGGGTTGAACATAACACAAGACTTGTCAAAGTTCACCTCTTGCCTATACACTCTCCTGTACAATTCCAACGCAATGAGGATCCCATCCATTGTCTCTCGACTAGCCCTAATATAGATCATCATGTTATCAGCAATAGTAAATGTGAGATCCGTGGAGCATTCCTACAAATTACCACTCCATTAATCTCAACCTGATCCTGGATAAGAACACTCAACACCTCTGCACATATAAGGAATAAATTAGTCGAAAGCGGGTCTCCTTGACGGATACCTCCTTTCTGGCGTGAAACCTCTTCTATTTAAGTGTTCGATTTTTCGCGCTATTATTTTTTGAAATTCAATTGATATCTGCTATGATGTCTTATACCTTTACTTTATTGAATTTTTTCTTATTTCAGTTCAGTAATATCATTTTTAATTTCTGATGTATCGTTGGAATTGTTGCTTTCATTTGATTTTCCCTCAATAAATTACTTCTCCAATTGTATGACTTATAAATTTCATAAATTTTCTTCCCACGCATATCATTCCCATTACTTGGTGCTTATTGTGAGCTTTACGGCTGCTGTTATCTCTTGCAATGCTTCATGCGATCTAGTAGTCACTGCTCGAGTTGACTGCTCTTCCACGTGTTTTCAAACTTGAGAGGTACTCTTATGTACAACACTCTCATTTTGATGATTCTTTGATGATTTTATCTTGATCGTGCTCAATTATCTAGATGCCCCTACCCGCCAACGCACGAATAGATAGGGCATGCGAATTGCGAAGGGAATGGATGTCTGAGCGGGGTTGGGTTGACCCAAAAGTATAGTAAGAAGGAATGGAACCACTAGAGAGTTATCTGCAATTCACACATGGGTAAAGATGACTGACTTTTTGGAATCAGAACATCGTATGACTTGTCAAAATCTTTCCATTTTCCAAGTCGATACGATCCATTTGTTCGTAGAACTATTTACTCGATCGCAAACATTTCCGGAACACCTCTAACAGAGGGTGGAGGAAGACCTCCTAGGGATAAGAGACATAGGGCTAAAGAGAGAGCCAAAGGGGGATCTTTCGTGTATAATCCTGCATAATCTCGAACATTATCAGTTTCAGTACGTAGACCAAATAATATAATGCAAGCAAAATTTCCTAGATTCATGGGATGACCTATAGCTGAAGTCTTGGAGCTCTTATTTGAGTTATATCTCGAATGTGAAGCATATCTAGGAGAATCAACCTCTACTCTTTTTTTGAGAATGGTAATAGTATTTGATGCATACGGTTCACAAAAAAATTATGAAAAAGGAATCAATGTATAGATGCCAGTCCTCTTTCTTTTTCCCTATTCTTTTTCATATCAGGTTTTTTCAAACTTCTAAGGCTATATCGTTGCATCCGAGATTTTTGTTACAAAAGCATAATGGAGAATAGATGCAAGAAAGAGACTTTTCATTTCCAATCTTGTATTTTTTTTATTGAATTTAACGAAAAAAATATGAAATTTTCACTCTATCTAAGAGATAAAACTCAATAGAAAAATATTCAAAGGGTCTTTTTTGCTTTGAACCCTGGGAAGATCGACTTTGTAGTTTTTGATTGATCTGACGTTAACCTATAGGGTTTATCGTTTTTCTAATTTCTCCTCCAGCTTAGTGTGAGAGATTAACTTTTGATTTACCAGAAGCAGAATAAGAATTAGTAGCAGGTTATCAATCCAAATAGTCCGACGTTCTTTCATTTCTTTCCTCCTTCTCAGTCCCCAGTCTCCGGAGAACTTGAATAAGAGAAGAAAGATGGCCCAAGTGAAATGGATTTAGATAAGCATAGAAAAAGATTGGTCCAATTTAGCCTCGAACAAGTTAGATCTAAAATGAAGAAGTTTTTGTTGATTCATTTCGAGATCTAATTGAGACATCAACAATATTAATAAAAGGCCATCCCTTATTATTTTTTCGTACATTCTCATCGCTTCGATATGTCTTTTTGGAAAAAAAAAGAAAAACTTTAGTTATTATTCATTTTTAATAACACTGCATGCATACATCCATAAGTAACTTGGTGCAACATGGCAAATTTCATTAAGAGGAATCAACAAAGAAAAGAAAAAGAGGTCAACAACATCTTAATAAATTTTGAGAGATTGCCCTGGGCTATCTTTAGTTCAGATTTAGGTGAGCAATCCTTCCTAATTCACGTCTTTGTTGAAAGAACTTCTTTTGTAATTCCTGACATAAGGATCCAGAAAATACCGGATCCCCACCTACGCATAAAACTCCAAAATAGCTCGAATCATGGGATAAAGAGAAAGTACCGGATCCTCATCCCCTCCACTAAAGTGAAGTCTTAGAGAAAATTTTTGATAACTTCTTGATACTGCTTACTCAATTTATTATTTATATAGGGAATGGGTCAGAGTACTTGAGCCTTAAAAAAGGATCTAATATAGCCTTCCTTTTGTAGTAAGCCTATTAGCCATTCTAGTGAAATCTATGGTAAAAAAGAAAATCACTCGGACCTGTCCGGCTTAAAGGGAGTTGTCTTCTCAGCAACTCGTGTGATGTTGTCGTCAAATTAGAAACCAAGAGGTAAAGACCCAATATGCAACTCGCCCGAGGTAAGATCTCATTGTTGGATAGCCTCTCGTTAGACAACCACCACCTTTTTTTAGTGGATCAAACTCGTCCTACAGAATTGCTAGACGACCTAACATATCCTCAAGCTGTTTGCCGAGGCTCTCAACCTTGTCCAGCTCTTGGTCCGGTTAAGGCCCTTATTTATAGATAGCATCTCTTTGGGCCTCAAGCTCCGTGGCTTATTCACAGCCTTGATGCCTGATACTGATCTACTTCTATTTTCACTTTTCGTAGACGGGCCCAGGCTTTTTTCAGCTGTTTAATGGCCCCCTCCCGTAGTTTTTCAGAATTTCAAATAGTATTCAAGATCCTCTATTTTTGATTACCTAATAAATCACTTAATGAAAGTAGATTATTTTTCCGTTCATTTGAAAACTTCTATTATAGCACCAGGAACGATGGGCACCACATCCTGCTGTTGAGTGTGAATTTTGCATGGATTTAAGTGTTAATTAGAGTATATTTTTATGCCGTTTGATGCGTTTATGTATTTATTTTTCTCCAATCAGGTGTTTTAGGGGGTTAGAGTTAAGAAACGGCGGAACGAGGCGAATGCACACATTTTTGAAGAAAAAAGGAGTAACCCCTGTTACCCCTTAGAAGTACAGAGTTGTTAACCCCCGTTAACAGACACAGGAGCATCACTTTTGGCGAAGTATAGGAGTAACGCTCATTACTCCCTGGCAGTATAACTCTGGTAACGCCCGTTACCAGTGGCAGTAGGAGGAGATTCTTGGCGCAGGAGGGGTAACGCCCGTTACCCCTAGGAAGAGGAAAAATGGTAACGCCCGTTACCACTTATAAAAATGCAAACACGATTTCATGCATGTAACGCGCGTTAACATAAGTTGTGCATGAAATGGTAACGCCCGTTACCTAGGGCGGAGAGGCTGGATTTTGGGCAGCTATTTAAGTGCGTTTTGGAGTCTTTTTAAAGGGGACTTCTTCTTCCGTTCGTAACCTAGCCTGTAGAGAGAAGTTCAGAGCTTTTGGAGGAGTTGTTCAGAGATTTCGAGAAGACAAAAGGATCGAGTTCTTAACAATTTCGGTTTTTTCAGTTTTATTTTGTTGCTTTAATATTCAAACTAATTCCTTTAAGTTTGGTTTTAATTAGTTTTTATGTTAGATTCGTTTTTCCAGAATTCTTGAATGTTTAGAGTTTGGTTTTTGAGACTTTGTTTAGATTTGATGAACATGAATTTCTTTAATGCAAATTTCTTTAGTTTTATGGGTTTTGTGTTAATTATGAGTAGCTAAACCCCTAGGGCTAGAGGAGTGATGATGAATGCATGATAAGTGTTTGATATAATGCTTGAATGACTTGTGCTAATTCTTAGTTTGAAAACTGATTTGAATTGGATTGCAACGGTCTGGCCAGCGTTAGCATAATCTAGAATTACTTGAGAATTGAATAATGGTAATTGAGATGGTTTTCATAACTAATAGATTGTAGGAATAAGAGATTTGGTTCTGATCTATACAACAGTAAATCTTATTGCATGCCAAACCGCTAGAACTAGATTTGCACTAGTCTTGATCTTGATGGTTTAATTAATTATTGATGACCGCGAGAGCAGCTTTGACCTTAATTAAACACTTGGTTATACCTCAAGAGAGGATAATACAAACTTACGTGACTAGGTTGTAGAATTGCACTTGTCAGACGAGTATTATGTTGACTCCTGAATGCAGGAAGTATTACTCCCCTACCTAATTAGTTTACTGAATTTAATCGGCATGTGTTAGTAGTTAATTGTGTTTTATTTTAGTTAGTTATTTTAATTCTGTTTTAATAGCTTAATAAACAACTTGAATTCGTTCGGTCTTTAGATTAGAAAGAGATATTGAGTAGTGATTGATTTCCCTTCCCTGTGGGTACGATCTTATTGTGCTACGCGTATATTAAGTGTACACTTGCACGATTGGTTTTAACTTAGTAAAATCAGAACAACAAGTTTTTGGCGCCGTTGCCGGGGAAGGCGTTTTAAATCAATATTACCTAAATATTTTGATCTAGTGCTCTAGACCATTATTTTACCTTGTGTTCACAGTCTTCTGTCATTGTGGAATTGAGCTAAGGATTTTCTTTTCCTTTATACAGGTTCACGGTGCATTCGACGATCTCAAGATTCAGAATTAGTACCTTATGATCCGCAGATTGAGAGAACGATTAATGCTATTAGGAGGAAGCGAAAGAAAGATAAGAAACAAATTACGGTACCAATGGCAGATCCACCCCAAGATCCACCTCCTCCTCCAGCGATTAGTGATTATAATCTGCCCAATGCTGGGGCAATTCAAACCGCAACTCGTCTCCCGATCATAACAAACAACTTTGAGATCAAACCAACTATAATTAACTTGCTACAGAATAATCCGTTTTTAGGATTACCGCGGAGGATCCGACCTCACATCTTGAGTACTTTCTTGATGTGTGTGATACCTTCAAGATTCACAATGTCACTACCGATGCGATCCGAGTCAGACTTTTCCCATTCTCACTAAGGGAACGAGCCAATGCATGGTTGAGTACTGTGCCCAATGAATCTTTTCAGACGTGGGATGGGCTCTCTCAGGCTTTCTTAGCCAAGTTCTTCCCTCTTAGTAAGACCACGAAGTACAGGAATGATATTTAAGGTTTCAGACAACTGGATGGGGAATCGTTCTATAAGGCTTGGGAGAGATTTAAGGATTTACAGAAGAAGTGCCCACATCATGGCATTCCAGGGTGGCTATTGATTCAGACATTTTATAATGGGATGTTCCCTACTTTTAGAGGAGCGATGGATGCCGCAGCTGGCGGAGCATTTTTGTTAAAATCCGAAACGGTCGCTACTGCACTATTAGATAATATGACACAAAATGATATCTTTGTGCATGAAAGGAGCCATGCCCAACCAACCAAGGTTGCAGCAGGAGTCTTAGAGCTAGATGGTCTAACCACCATCAATGCCCAAATTAAAGCTCTTAACAACAGATTAGACCAACTTTCTGTGAATGCAGTGGGCATACAAGCCCAACCAGTTCAGGTAACTTGTGAAATTTGTTGTGGTCCACATGCATTTAACGTTTATCCTTATATTGATGTAGGTGAGCAGTGCAAGAGCAAGTGAATTATGCAAATAACGCAAACACCTACAACCCAGGTTGGCAGTACCCACCACCACAACACCCCAGACCACAATTTCAACCTAGACCTCAAGTTCCTCCGCAACAAAACCTACTCCAACGCCCGGGCTGTTACCTAATGTAACCACAACCCCATGGTACATTCCTAACACTCAACCTCTACAGGAACAGAAGTAGGGATGAGAGGCTGCACTTGAGAAATTCATAGCCGTGCCTTCGGATAGGTACCAGAAATTGAAAACTCAAGTAGAACTGGTGGTGAACCAAAATAAGAATTTGGAAATTCAGATTGATCAGATTTCTCAATCTTTGAATATGAGGGGACAAGGGATGTTGCCGAGGTAAACTGAAAATAATCCTAAGGAGCATTGCAAGGTTATAGCCTTAAGAAGTGGGAAGGAGTATGACGGTGCAAAGTTGCCTACACATTCTGAAGTAGACAACGCCGTTGGTGAGATAACTGAAGAAGTAGTTGAGACTAAGAAGGGAAATGAAGAGGAGAAGAAAGAAGAGCTCTCTTCAAAACCAAAGTTGAGTGTGGCACCCAAGGAATATGTGCCACCAGTTCCTTTCCCCCAAAGACTACAGAAGCAGGAGTTAGAGAAACAGTTTGAGAAGTTTTTGAGCATATTCAAGGAGCTGCATATTAACATTCCATTTGCAGAGGCATTAGCACAAATGCCGACGTATGTGAAATTTCTGAAGGAAATCCTCTCTAAAAAGAGAAAATTAGATGAATACATCACAATTGCACTTACTGAGGAGTGCAGTGCTATTATCCAACATAAGCTTCCCCCGAAGCTTAAGGATCTAGGGAGTTTTTCTATCCCTTGTACTATTGGGAATTTAACTTTCAATAAAGCTTTATGTGATCATCGTGCTAGTGTGAGTTTAATGCCTTTGTCTATTAGCAGGAAATTAGGTTTGGATGCCTTGAAGCCGACTATAGTTTCATTGCAATTAGCTGATCGATCCATCACATACCCCACTGGAATCTTGGAAAATGCACTGGTTAGAGTTGGAAAGTTTTACCTTTCGGTAGACTTTCTCGTACTCGATATGGAAGAGGACCGAAACATGCCATTGATTCTAGGAAGACCTTTCCTAGCCACAGCCGGGGCATTGATCGATGTAAAGAATGGAGTACTAACTCTAAGAGTGGAGTGGGGGGGGGGGGAAGAACAAGTGGAGTTTAATTTGTTCAAAACCATGAAAGGACCAATGATGGAAGAATAGTGTTTTATGGTATAAGGTACTAATGTAATTATAACATTACGAGATGCCCCTCTTAAACTATGTTTGCAAGGGATTGGAAGAGAGAATAGATGGGGAAGATTTGCTCGAGAGATTGCTACCTATTCAAGAGAACTTAAGGAAACCCCATTCATACCATTCCGGCAAAGGTTTGTTTATGAGGAGTTGGGTACAGGTAAGCCCATTTCTCCTCCTTCAATTGTTAAGGCTCATAGTTTGGAATTGAAACCTCTCCCTAATCATTTAAAATATGCATTCTTGGGTGAATCTGATACATTGCCTGTTGTGGTCTCTGCTGAGTTGTCTGAAATACAATTAGATGCTTTGTTAAGGGTTTTGAGAGATCATAAGAGGACAATAAGATGGACTATTTTTGACATTAAGGGGATTAGCCCAACTATTTGCATGCATAAAATTCTGATGGAGGATGAGCATAAACCCTCTGTAGAACACCAACGCAGGTTAAACCCGAACATGAAAGAAGTTATAAGAGCTGAGGTAATTAAACTGTTAGATGCCGAGATCATTTATCCCATCTCAGATAGTAAGTGGGTTAGTCCTGTTTAGGTTGTGCCTAAGAAAGGGGGGATGACTGTAGTCAAGAATGAGAATAATGAGTTGATTCCTACTAGGACAATCACGGGTTGGAGAGTTTTCATTGATTACAGGAAGCTTAATACTGCAACACGAAAAGATCACTTTCCCCTTCCCTTCATTGATTAGATGTTAGAGAGATTAGCTGGGCATGCATATTACTGTTTTCTGGATGGGTATTCGGGTTATAATCAGATCGCTATAGCTCCAGAAGATCAGGAAAAATGCACTTTTACTTGTCCTTATGGTACTTTTGCTTTTAGGAAAATGCCTTTTGGATTATGTAATGCCCCAGCTACATTTCAAAGATGTATGGTGGCTATTTTTTATGATTATTGAGCGTACCATAGAGATATTTATGGATGATTTTTCCGTGTTTGGCTCTTCTTTTGATTATTGTTTGCAGAATTTAACTCAAGTTTTGCAGAGATGCGAGAAGACTAATTTAGTTTTGAATTGGGAAAAATGCCACTTTATGGTGAAGGAAGGACTTGTACTTGACCACAGAATTTTTGAGAAAGGAATTGAGGTTGACAAAGACAAGATTGAAGTGATTGCGAAGTTACCACCGCCAATGAACATAAGGGAGTTAGAAGTTTCCTTGGTCATGCCGGATTTTATCGCTGATTTATCAAGGATTTCTCCAAAATTACTTTACCTCTTTGCAAGCTTTTACAGAAGGATGCTGAGTTTACCTTTGATAATGATTGTTTAATTACTTTTGACAGGTTGAAGAAGGAACTTACTTCAGCACCCATTATGGTGGCACCGGATTGGAATTTACCATTTGAGCTCATGTGTGATGCTAGTGATTTGGCTATAGGGGCTGTTCTTGGCCAAAGAAGGGAGAAACATTTACATGTTATTGCTTATTCTAGCAAAACACTGAATGATGAACAACTTAATTATGCCACCACTGAAAAAGAACTATTAGCTATTGTACATGCAGTTGGCAAGTTTCGTTCTTACTTGATAGGTTCTAAAACCGTGGTGTATACAGATCACGCTGCTATTAAGTACCTCTTGTCAAAGAAAGATCGCAAGCCACGCCTCATAAGGTAGATTTTATTGCTTCAGGAGTTTGATTTGGAGATTCAGGACAAGAAGGGTACTGAGAATGTGGTAGCTGATCACTTGTCGAGATTAGAATTTGAGGAGATAGTTGAGGATAAAGAGGAAGCTATAGTTGAGAATTTCCCGAACGAGCAGTTGTTCAAAGTGGATTCTGGAGTACCATGGTATGCAGATTTTGTGAACTACTTGGTGAGTAGAATTGTACCTCCTGACCTAAGCTTCCACCAGAAGAGGAAGTTCCTTTCAGATGCAAAGTACTCCTATTGGGAAGAACCATTGCTGTGTAAACACTGCTCCGATGGCTTGGTAAGGAGGTGTGTACCTCAGGATGAGATTGAGAAGGTGCTCTATCATTGTCATGCTAGTCCGTATGGAGGTCATGCTAGTGCAAGTAAGAGAGCTGCTAAGGCTTTACAGTCTGGGCTTTGGTGGCCTTCACTGTTTAAGGATGCACATGAGTTTTTAACTAAGTGTGATTTATGTCAGAGGACGGGAAATATAGGAAGGAGAGATGAGATGCCCTTAAGATACATTTGGAGATTGAGATCTTCGACGTATGGGGCATTGATTTCATGGGTCCATTTCCATCATCCCGGGGAAATAAGTACATCTTGGTGGGGGTTGATTACGTATCTAAGTGGGTAGAATCCATAGCAACACCTATGAATGATTGCAAGGTTGTGTTGAAATTTCAGAGGAAGAATATTTTTAGTCGATTCAGAGTTCCACGAGCTCTTTTTAGCGATGGGGGTTCTCACTTTTGCAATAAACCCCTTGAGATTCTTTTGAAGAAGTATGGAGTTCATCATCGAGTCGCGATGCCGTATCATCCTCAATAGAGTGGGCAAGTTGAAATTTCCAATAGGAAGATCAAGCAGATCATAGAGAAGACAGTTAGTAGCTCGAGGAAGGATTGGGCATCTAAGTTGGATGACGCATTGTACATCACCATATAAGTTGGTTTATGGGATGGCGTGCTATCTTCCGCTTGAGTTTGAGTATAAGGCATATTGGGCGATTAGGGCTATTAGTTTTGATCTTAAGCAGGCAGGCGAGAAGAGGACTTTCCAGTTATATGAGTTAGAGGAGTTTCGGCTCAACGCGTATGAAAATGCCAAGATTTATAAGGAGAGAACTAAGAAATGGCATGATAAGCATATCCGGGTTAAGGAGTTTGAAGTGGGATAATTGGTTTTGTTGTTCAACTCTCGATTGAAGTTGTTCCCAGGGAAATTGAAGTCCCATTGGTCCGGTCCGTTTCGGGTTATTAAGGTGATGCCAAGTGGGGCCGTGGAAATAGGAAACAAAGCTTCGGGCACGTTTGTGGTGAATGGGCAGAGGTTGAAGCCGTATCTAGTTAGCGACCCATCGAAAAACACACTTCACGTGTGTTACTGGATTCCCTGAATTAATCCCATTTCTGAAGTTGAGCTAATGACTATAACTTAGAACTACTTTCTCTCTTTCCTTCTTTTCTTCCCTTGTGTTCTTTTAGTTTACTTTCGTTCTTCTCGTGCGTAATTTTAGGTAACTTTCTCCTTTTGTAGGTACTTGAGGCGTTGTTGGAGTTTGGAGTTTAGTATGACAGCAAGGATCATGACTGGAGATTTAACGACTATATCAAGGTCTATTTACTTTGTGCATGATATTGAATTACGTGTGTGGCGAATGAATTGATGCGATT
The DNA here is from genome assembly GCA_037501455.1 of Lantana camara. NCBI lineage: Eukaryota > Viridiplantae > Streptophyta > Magnoliopsida > Lamiales > Verbenaceae > Lantana > Lantana camara. Next base: position 91,861,783 of record CM074863.1, read on the forward strand.
AATTGCAATATGTGTTGAGTTAATATGTATTTCGAGATTGGTACACTATGGTTTGACTGCATTTTGTGAGTTAATTGACGTGATTAAGCACGATCCAAATTGTGTTTCTGTTGAATTGAATTTTTGGGCGGAGTAGTAGTAACGGGCGTTACCCCCTCTTAGGCAATTTCTGGTAATGCCCGTTAAGGAAGTCAGGCCTTTGAGGATAGTTAGTAACGGGCATTACACCCTCTCAGTTATTTTTGGTAATGCCCATTAATCGGTACAGGCGTTCAAGGCAGGGGGATAACGGGCATTACCCCTAGGGCGTATTAATTTGGTAACGCCCGTTACCTTGTGGAAACACGGAAACTGGGGTCCTTTAGTAACACGTTTTTAAGGTTATAATTCCAATTTTAAACCTGGCTGCCCTCCCTCCTTTCCGCAAACAGACAACCACACGAGAGGCAGCAAAGCAGCAGTAGTTTCTTCCCATGAAAACCACCACTCGCACGCCGCCGCCGCTAGCCCTTCCGGCGCCACCACAGAGAGTACACACTCGTGCACAATACCACTCTCTTTTGGTAAGTTCTTAGCCTCTTTGTGAGTAGTGTTGATGTAAGCCTCCCCAATTTGGAACCTGAACCCTAGAACTGGACTTTGAAATTTGGGATGAATTTGATGATTTTGGGGAACTTATGCATGCTAGAATTAGGGTTGGTAAATTGGTTCGAGTTTTACTTGAATTTGGTTGAATTGGAGACTGCCTTAATTTTTAATCATTCATTGGTGTTTGAGTCCGAATTTGGGATGGAATGTGAGTGATTCTGAATTGGAATTGTAATAATATAGGGTAATATTGCGTTGGTTTAGGTAGATTGAGAGATTTGAGCCCAAAACTCATACCCTAGGTTCACGCCCGCAAGGTGTTTGATGTTTTGTCTGAATGAACTTTAATTGATATTTGTGTACGTTGCCTTGGTACATTGCTATATTTCAGGTAATATGGGGTGCTCTAAACGTGCTCGCACCGATGGGGCATCAAGTTCTGGAACTTCTAGGGCCCATCCCCAAAGTGAGTCTCGGTAAGTGGTCATCGAAGGGGTTGGGAATCCATATGATCGGGACCTTTCAAGGGCAGTCTTTCCCACTAAATTCTTTAAACGGGATGTCCTGGTACGGCTAAGAGTGTGGGGTGAGATACAAACATTGTTTGACAATGTTGGATGGCTTTAGTTTTTGGAGGGAACTGTGTACACATATCCCGAGCTCACTGCTGCATTTTTCACCACCATGACGTGGGATCTTGGGGTGAATGAGCCACTATCCTTTTCTCTGGATGGGTCACGGACTTTTACCTACCACACTCATACATTGAGAAGATTATTTGGTTTTCCTAGTGATGGAGACGACCGACTCCCCAATTGGCGGCCTGATCAGTGAGAGGCTGTTTGGAGGTCTTTCCCACTGAAACCAAATGCACCCGACTATCATGTCAAGAACACGAAGGCGACTTATTTGGATAGCTTGGTATGGAGGATTGTGCATAAGATTTTGAGTTCTAGTTTCTGTGCCTGGAGTAAGATTGAGGGTAACATTCAAGTGACTGAGTTGGGCATCATGTGGATGATGAAGGAGGGGAAGAAGTTTGATGGCACAAAAGACTTGATGGAACGGATGCAGGATGTGGCAAATCGGTCTAAGGAAGATATAGGCCATGTAGCCTACGTTACTATGATTGCCAAAGGTGTGGGATGGAGGCCCAGAAAGGCGGATCCATTGACCAAGTATCCACTTTTGGATGAGGCTAATTGGAAGCATATGAGGTTGATTACTGAGTGGCAGGAGGGGCCCCTGTAAGGCCGTTTATTGCGATGGTGGCCGGAGAGGGCACGAGATAGGTTCACTCACATGTATACCTGGGGTTATGCTTCGTATGATGAGCTTCCAGAGGAGCTCAGGGCTTCTATTGATGAGATTCCGGACGTGCCTGAGGGGAAGAATGACGCTCCTAGACATGTTCCTCAGGAGGAAGTTGATGAGCCTATATCGGTGCGTGCCCTGAACATCAGTATGACCGCGATGAGGATGGATTTGGAAGCCTCCAATGCTCGCTTAGAGAGGGTTGAGACCGGGATAACAGAGTGGAGGACTGAGATGGGAGATTTTCGGGCTCATGTTGATCAGCGATTTGACACTTGGATGACTCATGTCTATGAGCAGTTTCAGGGCCTTCAGCAGCGTCTGGATCGTTACTTTGGAGGATCCCAGCAGCCCCCTGAGCTGTGATCTCTTTCTCCTTGTTTTTGTTATTCTAGCACTTTGCTATTTGGGTTTGTACTAATGATATTGTTGGATACTTTTGCTACTTCTGCTCCTATTTCTTTGTTTATGTCTAAACTTCGTTCACGATTATGCAAATGTGCTTTTCATTATCTGAGTTTGTGACTTGTATGTTGCGTGTTGAATGCATGTTGATTATCAATTGCCTTTGCACTTGATCCGTGTTTTCTAGTCACATATTTCAGGTTTTGGAAGCTTTGCTAGCCTGTTGCTGGTTCTTCAATTGATAATGGGGTTTTCTTGAACTTTAATTCTTTCATTTGCATGAGGACATTGCAAAGAATAAGTGTGGGGGAGAAGTACATGATTTAGATATGGTTATGATTTTTGATTCAATTGGATTTTTGCACGAGTAGATGTCTTGTTAACCTTGTGAATTGTTAGGAATTGAGAAAATATGAAAATTTTGAAAATTTTCCCCCGTTTTGAACTTTTTTTTCTTTGAGAGCGTTTGCTAGAATAAGTTAGGCTAATTGAATTGAGGAAAGTTTGCATGAGATTGGATTATTTAGTGTGTTAGTATACCCTTATATTTTGAGCACTTTTGAACGTGATGATGTACTTTGCGTAGAGAGGAGACTTGATGATTTCCAAATAAGTCTAAGATTTAATTAGGATGCACTTTAGTCCTATTGGGGCGAAATTTTGAGTTAATGAAAGATTAAGGAAGTGAAGTAGGCATTCGTTGTCGGAAGTTTATAAGCCTTTCTTTTAGCTGGTTTTCACTAAATATGTTGTGCAAAGATTTTTGTAGCCACATTATAAGCCTAACGCACAACAAAATAACCACCTTGTTAATTTTACACCAAGGCTTGCTCATTTGATTTTATTGTGAATATCTATCTTGGGATCCCTTTTGATTGTTCTTATGATTGAAATTGAGAAGATTTATGTAAGGAGAAAGAGAATGAGGAAAAGGTGGTGAAAAAGAAAAGTTATGAAAGATAAGAAAGAAAAGAGCAAAAGAAACGAAAAAATTTATGTGAAGTGTGAAATTGAAATAGTGGGATATAAATGTCCAAGAGTGGGGGGAAGTGTGTAATGGAGAATGAAAGGGCCGTGTTTTGTACAGATTGAATGATGTAAGCTTGGTGAGTAGTCACTTGTTCCAAAATTTCCATAACCTTACCCAAAGCCTACATTACAAGCTCGAAAGACCTGCCGATCATGAGTCTTGATTTAACTCCATTAGTGGAGATAGGTGCGAGGAGTGTATTCCGAAGTTAATAGTTAGAACTTAGGAGGAAATTGTGAATTTACATTCTAATCTTTGTACATTATTTCGTTTGAATTCACATTACACAAGGGTATACTTTTCATACTATTTTTGATAATCTTTTGTTTATAAGTACTTTATTTGATGAGCTAGACTTGCTTAGGCGAAGATTCAATGATTGCTTTAAAGTCGAGGTTTGATGGGGATGTGTTTTCTTATTTTCGTATTACTCGAGGATGAGCAATAGGCAAGTGTGGGGGAATTTGTTGAGTGTGAATTTCGCATGGATTTAAGTGTTAATTAGAGTATATTTTTATGCCGTTTGATGCGTTTATGTGTTTATTTTGCTCCAATCAGGTGTTTTAGGAGTTGGAGTTAAGAAACGGCGGAACGAGGCGAATTCATGCATTTTTGGAGGAATACCCCTGTTACCCCTTAGAAGTACAGAATTGTTAACCCCCGTTAACGGACACAGGAGCATCACTTTTGGCGAAGTATGGGAGTAACGCCCGTTACTCCCTGGCAATATAACTCTGGTAATGCTCGTTACCACAGGCAGTAGGAAGAGATTCTTGGCGCAGGAGGAGTAACGCCCGTTACCCCTGGGAAGAGGAAAAATGGTAACGCCCATTACCACTTATAAAAATGCAAACACGATTTCATGCATGTAACGGGCGTTAACACAATTTGTGCATGAAATGGTAACGCCCGTTACCTAGGACGGCTAGGCTGGATTTTGGGCAGCTATTTATGTTACGAATAGTGCCCTAAAATCCGATTGTATATCTGTTTTGTACTTTTCCTTATTGTAATCACAGACAATCTTTGAATGAAATAACGAATTGAGGCAACACTTCTTTGTATGCTCTTGTTTGGTATGCATTTACTTTATCTGTACATGTATGAGAACTCCCCTAATCCTGATGACTTTAGGACTCTACCATTTAGGTGAAATGGTTCATGAAACGAGACCTATATCACATAAGTCATGATTAGTAAAATACTCCAAGCCGATGAGTCCTACTGACAGTGGTTGTGTCAACCTGACTCCTCTAAGGCTTGCTTGTGGGATCACGCCCTTAAGAAGGACCACCTTGTTCCATGGAGGTGCAAAGTGTATAGTTGATACGTGCGTGATACATGAGGGTGCTTACTTCAATAAGTAAGTTCACTGAGGTGCCCCGTGTGAGAACATTCCTAAATGGGAAAGGAAGTTTCTATTTCAGGAAATGGAAACTTCCAGATTAGGAAATATCTCACGAGTCATTGATGTGATTAATTGATCCTTAGACTTGAGGTTCCATGTCACTTTATGAGTTAACTCTGTAATCTTAGGTATAAGCTTTAAAGGGTGTCGCCTTAGACAACTGATTCAAGACTTATGCTGGGGCTGCACAAGTGATTCATGAAAGTGAATGAGAATCAAGAAAGGACTTACACTTGCGTTTACAAGGTGATCTCTTATTGTGTATGTCATTCATATGCCATATGGAGTCCTTGGCCAAGGCAGTAGATCAAGACATCAAGAAAAGGGTTTCTTGGATTGAGATCAAATGGATATGAAATGCACTTAGCTTTAAGACCGGATTATTAGGGTTCTGATTATTCCCTTCCCTCGATCTTGGTTGAGAGATAGTAAGTAGGAGGATTGTATCTCACATAAATCAATGACTTAAAGGTTCTGTCGAATCCGAACATTCCAATTCAGCTAGGGGTTAAACACCTGTTGCTAGACTAAGGTCGTTTAATCTGTGGACTGATTAATTAATTAGTGAATTAATTAATTAGGGTCACTGCTAATTGAATTGAGAACTATGATGCATGGATACGGACACGGTGACACGGACACGACACGACACGGATACGACGACAGGGATTTTTTTTTGAGTTTCCCACGTGAGGAGTGTCGGACACGGTGTCCGACACGGGTGTCCGACACGACACGACACGGGAAAATGATATTTTTAGAAGTGTCCGTGCATCATAGATTGAGAACCTAGAGGGTCACACAAAACAACTTGGTTACATGAGTTGAGGCTTTAAAATGATTAAACGAGTTAATCGAGCCAAGAGGGTTCCACACGTGTGAAACCACACGTGTGGGTCACGTGAGTGACACGTGTCCTTGTGACACGTGTCTCACACGTGAATATATATATATATATATATATATATATTGTATATATATATTAAATAATTAATGTGTTAATTATTTAATAGACTTTGGTTTAATTTTGAATTAAAAAGAAAGTCTTATTTTGGAGAAAATTAATCTAGTTAATTAATTATGAATTAATTAATTAGATAAAAATAAGTTATTTATTTATTTAATAAATAAATTATAAAATTATTCAAAAGGGGTTTGGATATTTTTAGCTCTCTTAAAATTTGATTTGAATTAGAATTCAAAGTAAAAGTAAAAATTACTTGATGATCAAGTAATAGGAGAGAGGGACCAAAATCCTTAGCCCATAAGGACTAGGGATTTTCGGCCACCCCTCCCTTTCCTATATATAGGGGAGCTCATGCTCCCCTTAGAGAGTGATTGATTTCTTTTGGTTCATGTGTTGAATACCATCCTTTCTCCAAGATAAAATAAACCCTAGGTAAGCCTAAACACTAACTAGAGAACTAGCATCCTTACTAGTTAGATTGTAGTCAAGTTGGTGGACTATCTCTAGAGAGCTTCAAGTTAGAAGTTTTGAAGATTCGAGCTTTACCAAGGAGAGGGGATCAAGCCGCGAGAAGAGCGTTCTTGGGTGGCTTGAAACGCTTCAAGAAAGATTATTGAAAAGTAAGTTTCTAATCTCTACGAATTTCGATACACGATTGCGAGTCCTAGATCCTTTTGTTGGAAAATTTTTAAATTTCCATTGCTTTCTGATTCCTATTTTCCAACAAGTGGTATCAGAGCCACCTCGTTAATCGTGTTTCTGATTTGTCTCAATTAAACTGAATTTGGTAGAAATTCTTAGGCTTGATGTGATTGAGTATTTGTAATTGTTTTAGAAAGCCTGAATTACGAAACTGTATTTTTCCTGAAAGTTTCTGAAAACTGGTTTTGTAAAATTTGATTTGAAAACTATTTTAGATTTGAAACTGTATAAACTGTTTTTGGATTTCTTGGATTAGTTTTGCTTTTAAACGAAAACACGAAATGAAAACCCGGATTACGACCAACACGCGAAACCCCACCCGCGAAGGCGTCGCGCGCGGGCTTCGCGTTCGCCGCCCGTCTGCCCAGACAACCGCGCGGGAGGGCGCTCCCGCCCAGCATCCCCCGCACATGGCCGGGAGGGCCGCGCGCAGCAGCGCGTGAGCACCCGCGCACGCTTGCGTCGCGCATGGCCCTCTTCGCGTACGGGCCCCATTTTCTCATAATCCATTTTTGTATTTCGTGCAATCCAGTCCAGATTTTAAATTTATTTTCTTTTTATTATTAAAATTTAATTTAATTTATTTTAATTTTGAATAAAGCTTAAAATTGGGATTTTCGAGAAGTAGAAACGGTTTATATTTTGGGAAAATACAACTTTAATAAAATTATTAATTTTCAAAAATTAACTGGAATTTTATTTGTTTTAGTAATTTGGGATTTATTGAAAGCTTTTATAAATAAGACTCGTATTAAGTCATGTTTTAAGTCATTAGGACTTGAAACGGGAATTTTCATTTATTGGCTAAATTTAAATTCTCGCAAGTTGCATGTTAGGTGATCATGGGTTTAGACTTATGCAGGGCTGTTCATTCGGCCGGTTTGGGCCGAAACCGAAATTTCGGTTCGGTTAACCGAAAAATTCGGTTTTGAAAAATCAAACCGAAACCGAACCGAACCTCTTACGGTTCGGTTCGGTTTTAACCGAAGATTTTCGGTTTGGTTTCGGTTTTCAACCGAAAACCGAATGACCAAAATTTAAAAAAAAAAAAAAAAAACAAAACTAATTTAAATTAATTAAACCATTACAATTTACGATAGATAGACGATCAGACCAAAGTTACAAAATAATTTGGAGAACCTATTTCACAGGAAGCTAAAAGAACAGAGCCTTTCCACTAAATTAAATAAATTGAAGACCGACGGAGGGTAATGCAAAGAGATAAGAAATAGAGTTTCACCAAGAAGGCCGATGAATGGTGTGACTATTTTTACCGCCATCGCTGAGAATTGAGATCTGTGTTGTGGGCTTAGCCACTAACAGCGTTGCGCCGCTGCGGCTGCTCACCGAAGAAGAGAGAGGAACTTGGGGAGGGGCGGCTATTGGTTAGGGTTCCATCTTGAGAGAAAGAAATTATTTTTGGTGATTTCAAAAAGAGGAGAAATTACTAAGCCCATATGAAAAATTATTCAGCCCACATGAAGAAGACGAAGAATTACTCCAGCCCATATAATGCAGGTAAGGTAAGTATAATAAAACAAATTTAATTAATAAAAAAAATATAAATAAAATTATCGGTTTTCGGTTCGGTTCGGTTTAACCGGACAACCGAACCGAAAAAATCGAAAAACCGAAAACCAAAATTGGCCTAACCGAAAACCGAACCGAAATAGGTTCAGTCGGTTCGATTCGGTTCGGTTCGGTCGGTTTTCGGTTCGGTTTTTCGGTTTCGGTTTTTTTGAACACCCCTAGACTTATGTATGGTTTTAATTTATGCACATGGATGGTTTAAATTGGGGTTGGAGCCCTATAGTTGCGTTTTTCAATTGAGGTTGTAGCCTCACTTATGTGCGTACTGTTATGTGATTTGTTATGTGGCTTTCCATATTACTGTTTTTGAGGCCGGGGTATGCCCCGTGTATTTGTCTAAGGCCAATATGAAGATTGAGCCTTATTACTTTTCAGTACTTTTTCATTTTTTTTTGAGAGTATAATAGGTGGTGAGGTTTTATTTTCATTTTGGAGACAATGCACCCATGAAGTAAGATGAACCACATTCAAGTAACAAGGAGGCCATAAGTGAAGACCCCTCAAAATGTTAGGGAGGGGAATCTCAATTGTAAAATGTAATAGAGATAGGGCTCGTATTTTGTTACCGCTTTCCCTTATGTGATTTAAACTGTTTATGTGGCATGTATGTTAGAACTTGTGATTGTGGAGTGGCTCCCACATATCACGCATAAGATAGGTAGAACCCATGATCATCTCATGTTAGTATCATGCTAGGACATGTTATCTGTTTATGTGCTTGTTTGAAATGCATTTAAGTTGTACTTGCATTAATCAAGACTAATAAAATTGGATAACATATATGTTGGTGAGGTCGAACCGGACAACTCTCCGGTTGATTCGAAAATTCCCATTAAATATTAAGCTAATTTCGAACAAATAGGTGTTTAATTCGAGATGCAAATTTCGAATTAAATTCCTAGCATTCCATCAATAGGTTTTAAGTTTAGTAAGTGAAACTAGTTATTGTCCGCGAGTCGTGGGATAGCTAGTAGAGCTTATTAGTTCTTAGTTACCTAATTGATCATTTTAAATGATCAATATTTCGTGATCAATTTTGGTAAGGGCGATGTCCGCGAGTCGTGGGTTGTTCGAACTAAGTTTGATCATGATCTTATGATTGATGGGTCTAGCTTAACGCCTAAGTAAATATGGATGTCGCACGAATCGTGGGTCCATATTGAAAGATAGGTGATGCAAAAACAATTACTAAGAGTTCTAAAGGTATTAGAATTGGTAAGTTGTACCTACCTAGGGTTTTACTTAGAATGTCCGCGAGTGGTGGGTTCGAGGTAAAATGCTTAGGATCTTAGTACCCATTGGGAAACGCGTTCCTCTTAGATCTTTGGGAATTATAGATCTTTGAAAAACAATGGGAGCTACATTAGATTAAAGACCTTATCTTTTGTATATCGTTATAATTCAGCATGCTCACTAGTTCTCTGTTTTACTATTTAGGTCGTAGATTTTGTGATTCTCTACGTGTTTTGAAATGGCAACCAAAAACCCTCTTGTATCGATCCTCGAGCCAAACAAGTTGACTGGTCCCAATTATTCTGATTGGCTGAGGAATCTGAAAATCATTTTTGATTCTGAGAAGAGAACTTATGTTCTCTTCGAAGGGGAGCCTAGTCCCGAAGGGGACGCTCCCACTCGGGCCGAGCGGGACGCGATCCAAAAGTGGAAGGATGATAATCTCCAAACCCGTTTCCTTATGTTGGCTAACATGTCTCCGGACTTACAAAGGCAACATGAGGTCATGGAATTCGCTTGAGAGATTTACGACCACTTAGAGCAATTTTACCTCCCTCATGAACGCCACTGAAAGATGAGCTTTCAGTGGACTTGTTGCTAGCCTCGCTCCCACCATCATTTAACCCATTTGTCCTTAACTTCAATATGAATCATATTGGTACTACTGTAGCTGAGCTGATTAGTCAACTTGTGACTGCTGAAAGCACAATCAAGAAGGACAATAAGGTTCTGATGGTGAATGCTCCATCTTCCTCTTCTGGGCCTTCTAAAGGTAAGGGCAAGAAAGCCCAAAAGAAGAAGAAGAAACCCCTTAGGCCCACTGGTGGCGTTTCGAAGGGGAAGGCCCAAAAGAAGAAGCATGATCAGAAAGAGGATGTTTGCTTCCATTGTGGCAAAGCGGGACATTGGAGGAGAAACTACCCAGAGTATAAGGCTACTCTAAAGAAAGGTATGTTTCTCATTGAAATAAATCTTTCTATTAATTCTAGTTCTTGGGTACTTGATACCGGTTGTGGAACTCATATCTGTAATGATGTACAGATGCTAAGTGAAGTCCAACAACTCAAAGAAGGAGAATGTGTCTTGAAGATCGGCGATGGCTCAAATGTTGAAGCTCTAGCTTTAGGCACAATTAGATTAGATTTAGGTAGTTTTGAGTTAGTTTTAAATAAAGTCCTTTATGTACCGAGCATTATTCGTAATAAAATTTCAGTTCCAATTTTAGATTGTGAAGGTTATGAAACTTATATTAAGAATGGTAAATACTTTATCAAACGGAACAACTCTTCCGTTCACATCGGTACTCTAAGTAATGGACTTTATCTAACTCAGAATATCAATATTGTGAATATACAACGAGAAACTAAACGTAAGAGAGATGACAAAGTTTCAGCTCCCTTATGGCACGCTAGATTAGGACACATTTCCAAGAACAGAATTAGCAAGATAAACACTTTAGGATCATTTTCTGAAAATGATCTCAAAGAGTTAACTTCTTGCGAATCCTGTCTCGAAGGAAAAATGTCCAAAGTTCCTTTTAAAGGAACTGTGGAAGTGCCACTAAGGTTTTAGATTTGATCCATTCTGATGTTTGTGGACCGCTTAGTGTAAGCACTAGAAACAATCATAAGTATTTCATAACCTTTACCGATGACTTTAGTCGATATGGTTATGTATACTTAATGAAGTATAAATATGAAGCTTTTGAGAAATTCCTAGAATTTCAAAAGGAGGTTGAGTACCAAACTGGTCACAAGATCAAAGCACTTCGATCTGATCGAGGAGGCGAGTATCTTAGTGAAGAATTCCTTAATCATCTCAAAGATAATGGGATTATCTCTCAGTGGACACCTCCGGGAACTCCTCAGCTCAATGGAGTTTCTGAGAGAAGGAATCGAATCCTACTCGATGTGGTTCGTTCCATGATGAGTTTCACTGACTTACCACCTTCTTTCTGGGGTTATGCCGTAGAAAGTGCAGCAAAGATTTTGAATCTAGTTCCCTCTAAGTCAGTCCCCAAAACGCCTTATGAAATGTGGCATGGTAAAATCCTTAGTTATTCTTACTTAAGAATTTGGGGTTGTCCTACTTACGTGAAGAGGACAGTGGGAGGTAAGTTAGAATCTCGTTCTAACTTATGCTACTTTGTAGGTTATCCTAAGGAATCCATAGGATACTACTTCTATGATCAATCTGAGCAAAAGGTGTTTGTTTCCAGAAATGCCACTTTTCTGGAGGAACCGTTCCTTAAAGAAAAGAAAGGCAAGATCATAGAATTAGAAGAAGTCCAAAGTGATCCCACACCACCCACTGAAGAAACGTCCCTTTCTAACCAACTACAACCAATCACGAATTTTGATACACACGTAAATCCTTCTCTAAGGCGTTCTGAACGTACTCCTAGACAACCGGAGAGATGGTATGGATTCTTCCATGAGATCTCTCAAAAGGATAATGATCCTTTAACATATGAGGAGGCACTTTCAGATTCTGACTCTGAACAGTGGATAGAAGCCATGAAATCCGAAATGGATTCCATGAACTCCAACCAAGTTTGGACCTAGGTAGATTTGCCTGATGGGGTCAAACCCATAGGTTGCAAATGGATCTTTAAGAGAAAGCTTGGAGTTGATGGAAGCATTGCAGCCTACAAGGCAAGATTGGTTGCAAAAGGATTCACTCAAAGACCCGGCGTGGACTTTGATGAAACCTTTTTGCCAGTTGCAATGCAAAAGTCCATTCGGATCATGCTTGCCATTGCTGCATATTATGACTATGAGATATGGCAAATGGATATGAAAACTACCTTTCTCAATGGTGACATTGATAAAGACATTTATATGGAGCAACCCATAGGTTTCACATTCAGTGGGAGTGAGCAAAAGGTTTGCAAACTCCATAGATCAATCTATGGATTGAAACAGGCTTCTAGGAATTGGAACATTCGATTTGATGAATCAGTCAAAGCGTTTGGTTTCATTCAAATTTCGGATGAATCATGTGTGTATAGAAAGGAATTGGAGACCTCAGTGCAATTCTTAGTACTTTATGTTGATGACATCCTTCTTATTGGGAATTCGAAGGATGATATGAAAGTAACTAAGTTATGGTTATTGAACCAATTCGAGATGAAAGATCTTGGTGATGCGTCCTATATCCGTGGAATTAAAATCTATCGAGATAGATCTAGAAGGTTAATAGGACTATCACAGTCGATGTACATTGACAAAGTATTGAAGAGATTCAATATGGAGTCAGCAAAGGTTAAGAACCTTCCTATGAGTGTAGGAACATCTCTCTCTAAGAAGATGTGTCCTAAGACTAACCTTGAGAAGGAAAGAATGACTCATACACCTTATGCATCAGCAATAGGAAGCATAATGTATGCAATGTTATGAACTCGACCGGATATGGCTTATGCACTTAGTGTAACAAGTCGTTTCCAATCTGACCCTGGAGATGGTCACTGGGCTGCTGTGAAGAATATTCTTAAGTACTTGAAAAGTACTAAAGATTTATTCTTAGTTTACGGAGGTTAGAAAGATCTTACTGTCGAAGGATACTATGATGCAAGCTTTGCATCTGACTTAGATGATTTTAAGTCAATGTCAGGATACATTTTCTGCCTAAACGGCGGAGCAGTGAGTTGGAAGAGTTGCAAGCAAACTACCACTGGAGATTCGACCACTGAGGCCGAATACTTAGCTGCAAATGATGCAGCTAAGGAAGGTGTTTGGATTAGAAACTTCATTCAAGAGTTGAATGTTGTTCCTAGCATGAAAGACCCAATTACTGTGTTTTGTGACAACACTGGGGCGGTTGCTCAAGCAAGAGAACCAAGATCTCACCAACGGACCAAGCACATTATGAGAAAGTATCTCCTAATCTGTGATATTATCAAAAGAGGAGATGTGCAAATTGAGAGGGTCACATCAGCAGAGAACGTGGCAGATCCACTTACTAAACCCCTTAGTCGAGAAGCTTTCCAAGGTCATCTTTAGAAGATGGGACTTAGAATAGCTTTAGAATGGCTTTGACGGGCAAGTGGGAGATTGTTAGGAATAGTGCCCTAAAAGCCGATTGTATATCCGCTTTGTACTTTTCCTTATTGTAATCACAGACAATCTTTGAATGAAATAACGAATTGAGGCAACACTTCTTTATATGCTCTTGTTTGGTATGCATTTACTTTATCTGTGCATGTATGAGAACTCCCATAATCTTGATGACGTTAGGACTCTACCATTAAGGTGAAATGGTTCATGAAACGAGCCCTATATCACATAAGTCATGATTAGTAAAATAATCCAAGCCGACGAGTCCTACTGATAGTGGGAGTGTCAACCTGACTTCTCTAAGGCTTGCTTGTGGGATCACGCCCTTAAGAAGGACCACCTTGTTTTATGGAGGTGCAAAGTGTATAGTTGATACGTGCGTGATACATGAGGGTGCTTACTTCAATAAGTAAGTTCACTGAGGTGCCCGTTGTGGGACATTCCTAAATGGGAAAGGAAGTTTCTATTTCAGGAAATAGAAACTTCCAGATTAGGAAATATCTCACGAGTCATTGATGTGATTAATTGATCCTTAGACTTGAGGTTCCATGTCACTTTATGAGTTAACTCTGTAGTCTTAGGTATAAGCTTTAAAGGGTGTCGCCTTAAACAACTGATTCAAGGCTTATGCTGGGGCTGCACAAGTGATTCATGAAAGTGAATGAGAATCAAGAAAGGACCTACACTTGTGTTTGCAAGGTGATCTTTTATTGTGTAAGTCATTCATATGCCATATGGAGTCCTTGGCCAAGGCAGTAGATCAAGACATCAAGAAAAGGGTGGTTTCTTGGATTGAGATCAAATGGATATGAAATGCACTTAGCTTTAAGACCGGATTATTAGGGTTCTGATTATTCCCTTGCCCTAGATCTTGGTTGAGAGATAGTAAGTAGGAGGATTGTATCTCACATGAATCAATGACTTAAAGGTTCTGTCGAATCGAGACATTCCAATTCAGCTAGGGGTTAAACACCTGTTGCTAGACTATGGTCGTTTAATCTGTGGACTGATTAATTAATTAGTGAATTAATTAATTAGGGTCACTGCTAATTGAATTGAGAACCTAGAGGGTCACACACAAAAACTTGGTTATATGAGTTGAGGCTTTAAAATGATTAAACGAGTTAATCGAGCCAAGAGGGTTCCACTCGTGTGAAACCACATGTATGGGTCACGTGAGTGACACGTGTCCTTGTGACATGTGTCTCACATGTGAATATATATATATTGTATATATATATATTAAATAATTAATGTGTTAATTATTTAATAGGCTTTGGTTTAATTTTGAATTAAAAAGAAAGTCTTATTTTGGAGAAAATTAATCTAGTTAATTAATTATGAATTAATTAATTAGATAAAAATAAGTTATTTATTTATTTAATAAATAAAGTATAAAATTATTGAAAAGGGGTTTGGATATTTTTAGCTCTCTTAAAATTTGATTTGAATTAGAATTCAAAGTAAAAGTCAAAATTACTTGATGATCAAGTAATAGGAGAGAGGGACCAAAATCCTTAGCCCATAAGGACTAGGGATTTTCGGCCACCCCTCCCTTTCCTATATATAGGGGAGCTCATGCTCCCCTTAGAGAGTGATTGATTTCTTTTGGTTCATGTGTTGAACACCATCCTTTCTCCAAGATAAAATAAACCCTAGGTAAGCCTAAACACTAACTAGAGAACTAGCATCCTTACTAGTTAGATTGTAGTCAAGTTGGTGGACTATCTCTAGAGAGCTTCAAGTTAGAAGTTTTGAAGATTCGAGCTTTACCAAGGAGAGGGGATCAAGCCGCGAGAAGAGCGTTCTTGGGTGGCTTGAAACGCTTCAAGAAAGATTATTGAAAAGTAAGTTTCTAATCTCTACGAATTTCGATACGCGATTGCGAGTCCTAGATCCTTTTGTTGGAAAATTTTTAAATTTCCTCTGCTTTCTGATTCCTGTTTTCCAACAATTTAAGTGCGTTTTGGAGTCTTTTTGAAGGGGACTTCTTCTTCCATTACGTAACCTAGCCTGTAGAGAGAAGTTCAGAGCTTTTGGAGGAGTTGTTCAAAGATTTCGAGAAGACGAAAGGATCGAGTTCTTAACAATTTTGGTTTTTTCGATTTTATTTATTGCTTTAATATTCAAACTAATTCCTTTAAGTTTGGTTTTAATTAGTTTTTATGTTAGATTCGTTTTTCCAGAATTCTTGAATGTTTAGAGTTTGGTTTTTGAGACTTTGTTTAGATTTGATGAACATGAATTTCTTTAATGCAAATTCCTTTAGTTTTATGAGTTTTGTGTTAATTATGAGTAGCTAAACCCCTAGGGCTAGGGGAGTGATGATGAATGCATGATAAGTGTTTGATATAATGCTTGAATGACTTGTGCTAATTCTTAGTTTGAAAACTGATCTGAATTGGATTGCAATGGTCTGGCCAGCCTTAGCATAATCTAGAATTACTTGAGAATTGAAAGATTAATGGTAATTGAGATGGTTTTCATAACTAGTAGATTGTAGGAATGCAAAGAGATTTGGTTCTGATCTATACAACAGTAAATCTTATTCCATGCCAAACCGCTAGAACTGGATTTGTGCTAGTCTTGATCTTGATGGTTTAATTAATTATTGATGACTGTGAGAGCAGCTTTGAGCTTAATTAAACACTTGGTTATACCTCGAGAGAGGATAATACAAACTTACGTGACTAGGTTGTAGAATTCCACTTGTCAGACGAGTATTATGTTGGCTCCTGAATGCAGGAAGTATTACTCCCCTGCCTAATTAGTTTACTGAATTTAGTCCGCGTGTGTTAGTAGTTAATTGTGTTTTATTTCAGTTAGTTATTTTAATTCTATTTTAATAGCTTAATAAACAACTTGAATTCATTAGGTCTTTAGATTGGAAAGAGATATTGAGTAGTGATTGATTTACCTTCCCTGTGGGTACGATCCTGTTGTGCTACGCGTATATTAAGTGTACACTTGCACGATTAGTTTTAACTTAGTAAAATCAGAACAACACCCAGCCCGGTCCACCCATGAAATGGGGAGTCCATACATGCACAACACTCACAGTGAATGGAGACAGAAATAAAATAACCCTGTGCTAGGCAACACTAGACACTGCACTAACAATTTAACAGAAACAAGGATGCGGAAACAAGGCAATCATATATTCACAACCAAATATATAAATACAATTCAAAGCAGGAATATAAATACGGGTTCAACTAAAGGCCTTAGAAACCTGTCCCGAGTTCAATCAAGCAATATAAAATAGAAGTGGCCGACAAGGCCCAATATAATACAGGAAATGTGTATGCGGTACACTGAGCCTGACTCCTACCTAACGACCACTGAGCCTGCAAGACAACAACTGAAAAACAACGAGAGGGAGGGTTCAGTCAACTGATTGAGTGAAGGGGCTACACACGCATAAATATATAGATGCAGGCAATTAAACACGCATAATTCCACTGTATGATATTCGTTAATAAAACAGTTATTAGGAATCAGGAATCAATTAATACGTACGGGTGGAATTACATTCATACAGGCAGTCAGGTACGTAGGATATATAATGCATGTGTCGATATCCGTATGCCCTCTGTTGATGCCCATTTTACCTTAACGATCCACGAGCTCCGGTTGCTGAACAGGGACTAAGGGCATGCCAGAGGTTACGGATATCTATGTATTACATTTTAGGGGACCCGACGAGAACGGGTATTTATTCCATCCTGGACTCCTCTTTCCCGTATTAAATGACAGGAACAGGACAAGTATACAATCAAGCAGGCAGGAATTAGGATATGCTACAATTAATTAATAGCGGGAAATACAAGTACAAATTAACCTCCACACTCCGTTGATGGTCCGGGTAGCTAA
The DNA here is from genome assembly GCA_037501455.1 of Lantana camara. Taxonomy (NCBI): domain Eukaryota; kingdom Viridiplantae; phylum Streptophyta; class Magnoliopsida; order Lamiales; family Verbenaceae; genus Lantana; species Lantana camara. The sequence goes on from CM074863.1 coordinate 91,878,948, forward strand.
CCCTTGCCATCCAGGACAAGGTGATCTGCGGGTTCATGACTCTCCAGACCGGAATCCATCTTCCACCACACCTCCTGGTGGACATCCGGGTTGCTCCAAACAGGTGGGACTTGTATAAGAGATTGCCGTCGGTCCGATACCTCCCCGATTCACTCAATACACAAGCCCCTAGGCCCCAAGAACAACACAGGAATCCGTACTAGCTATCCTAACACTAGAAAAGCCGGGGGCAATAACAGAATCTTGCAAAACAGGCTCAGGGTTAACACTACACAATTTATAAAGCATTTTCGGTACGTATCCTGTATAAAAGATAGGGCTAGTTTAATATGAAAACTTTGGCTTGGTTTTAGAGCATGCAAGGTTATAGGTTGAATATAAAAGAAAACACTCACCTCCATTAGTGCAAGAAGGACCAAAAGGGGAACCACGAGTCCCAAATGTCTCCACCAAGGAGATCACTGTACAAGAAAGAAGACATGGTGTACTTGTGAGACACGAATCGAAATGAAACCAAGTAGGATGCATGACAATGCTCATGAAGTGGTGTGACATGTTATGAGATGATTAGATAGACAATGAAATCATAAAAGATATGGAAATACGGTGATCGTGTTCATGTGCACAATTAATGCTCCCACGTAATAGATAATGATACGAAATCATAACATGATGAAAAATTAATTATTAAATAAATATTCGAGCCATTAACACTAAATATCATGTATAGCACATATAAGAATGCAATAAATCTCACGAAGATCATGTATTCATGCCATTCAATCATACAAATTTATTTCATATATATCACGAAGTTAAATAATCAAGTTTAAGAAAGGAAGGACCAATGAGTGTCAAATAAGAGCATAATTATCAATTAAGCAAGCATAAAATTCATATAAGTCACATATGGGAGTCAAGGAAGTGAAAGGAACGTAAGAAGAGGGGTTTGGGTAAGTTTTGGTAAAAGCTGACAGTTTTCGAAAACGCGTAAGCTGTAAAAAATGGGAATATCTCGAGTTCTAGAAGTTGAAATGGTGTTTCGTTTATTGGATATGAAACTAGACAAATAAGCCTTTCCAATGATATATGGCTCGGGTTGTGGTTCAAAGCGATGAGAAAATGGCGTGGGCTTGAAGTTAGACGAAAACAGATTTTCGATGAAGTGGCGACACAAAATTAAAACGGTTATATCTCGGTCCTCAGATATGATTTTAAGGTTATTCCAATTGGAGAATACTCTAGATTCAAGAGGTTACCGTGGTAAAAAATACAGGTCAATCGGAGCACGTTTGGAGGGGTAAATGACCATGTGAAAATTGGCCTGAAAGTAGAAACGGGCATTTGGAAGCTCTCGGGTCAAGACAGGGGGATCTCACATGGGCGTTTGGAAAATGAACCTGGGATCCACACCTGTGACACCCTGCCCGACTGCACGTATAGGTTTGTGCCACGTGTGAGTTTAATTTCTGTATTTGCATTTATTTTCATATTAATTGATGCATTTATATATGAATTATATTCTTTTTATTAAATTCTTATATGAATATTTGAACTATTTGATATTAATATGCCCTATTTGGATGTATGATATGAATTCTTGCAATACGTGTAAGTTTTGAATTACGAATTTGAACCCCTGAGCATGTTAAATTTCTGAATTACGTGATATATATGATTTTAGGACCTAATTATATGTTTTAAACTTGATTTGGACTTGTTTGAACTTGTTTGGACTCAATTGAACTTTTGTTCAAACTTTTGGGCCTTTTTGCAAATTGGCCACTCTTGAGTCATTTATTCGTAACTTGAGTTTGAGAACTTGGATTCAAGTTTCGTCTTTGCCATTGGACTTGAATCGACAATTTGGGGCCAATGGAACAAGCCTTGTACTTTTTCAATGTTGTTTTGACCCCCGATGATGAAGATTTTGGCCATGCATATCTATAACGTACGTAGTGCCACATGAAGCTTTTAGACCCTAGCCTCTTGTACTCTTTTTGACTTATACACCAAACGCCATCTCCTTCACTCCCAATTTCTGCATATTTCGAACCAAGATAAGGGAAAAGGGAGAAAGAGAAGCCATCAAGAGCAACCTCCATTGTTCTAACCCTTAAGCTCAAGTTTAAGCCTTTCTTGCTTCAATCTTTGAAAATAAGTTAGGAATCTTGATCTCCTTGATCTTGTGATCATTTTACACTCTTTTAAGCATGCTTTAATGTTGAGAATTCATGGATATGATTTGAGTGGTGAATAGTTAGGTTATGTTGAGATTTTGAAGAACTTGTGCATCTCTTGCCTTCTATGAGTTTGGAGCTATATTTGTTGATCAACATGACTCCTTTATTGCTTTTATTTGCTCCTTATTGATGGTAGTTGGATGTATTATGATTACGCATTAATGCTCTTTGAGGCTCTTGGGAGAAACTTGATGAAAACTCTTTATTCCTTGCTCTCCTCCTTGTTGGTTTGATGTGAGCAGGTATGGAGCTGATTTGGTGTGTTTTTCTTGCATGATTTTGTTTGCTCCTTTGCACCCTATTATGTTTTTATTTGAGTTATGGAGGTGGAACAGGGGTAATGGATGCAAATTCCATGGAGAAACTGAAGCAACTTGGTGTAAGCTTTTCCCTCGCGCGAGTTGACACGGGCATGTCTCTTGGCTCGAACTTTCGATACTGAGTCACGACCATGTCTCCTTTTTCACTTAGGGTGAGACGCGGTCATGTCTCAGCCCTGGTTTCGAACCTTTTTGGTTCTGTACTAAGACATGGCCGTATCTTATTTTGTTCTTTGGGGGAGACATGGCCGTGTCTCAGCACTTTTGTGTGACTGCTGTGCTTTTCCATTTTTGTTTGCTTTTTTCGTTATTCTCTTACTTCGCATATGACTTCTAATTGATATTAGCATGCTATATTATGTGTTAACTTGCTTGTATTAGAATTTTGGATCAATTGGATATGATTTGAACGAGTTATGATTCAATATGTCTCAAATGGTACGTTTATGCACTTCATATGCATTCATCGCATTCATGAGCATTGTCGGGTGTCTAATTGGTTCATAATGGAGGCTAAGTCTCAGGTGTTCTATTCTTTTATTTCAGAGCCTCTTTCAGAAGTCAACGAGCCTGAGGTTTAAGTGCTTGTTACTTGTTTTGGCCCGGTCTCCACTCTCTTTGGTTCAAGGTGAGGTTTAGGAACTTTTGGTATAGTTATGACTCCTATGAACTTTATGTGATGATTTCTCACCCTGCATGCAACTATATACTTATTATACAGTTAAAAATTTGTGTTTAAGATATGTTTATGATCTTATGGATCCCCTTTAAGTTTATGAAATCGGTATAAGTATGAGCATATGTAAGTTTAAGATTTTGAATCCTTTTGCACGTTTATGTTATGGTATGATAGAGGTATACCCTAAAAGATGGGAAGTTGGTTCGATTTGGCATGTTGGGCCCCGAGAATTATGGGTAAGGAATGCCTGGGATGGTAAAGGCCGTCGGGTTTGGCCTGTGGATAGTTCCCTTTTAAGGTATTCACGTGCGACTCTTGGAGGTTGGGAAGGTGTGATACTTTGAGCCCTAGGTGGATAACCGGGGAAGGCATATTGTGGGTTAGCTACCCCGTATGTGTTGGTATTGTAGGTGGAGAGGGTTTGATTTCCGAAACACCAATGATGTGGAGGTGGATTAGTATTTATGATTTCCGTATTTATGTTATGTTATGAGGAGTTGGTGGAGGTCCGTACTTACCGGACATTTGTTTTTGTTATGTATTGGTGGATTATGAATCGAGTTAGGATTTCTTTTATGTATTATATGTTAAGTTTTGAAAAATGTTTTGGTATGCAAAATCCTAGCTCGGTTCATGACCATCCCTTTTATATCTGCTATATTATATATATATGTGTGTGGGTGTGTGTTAGCCCCCTCACTCAGTCGAGTTTAGACTGACCCTTTCCTTAACACTTTAGTTGCAGGTGACTCGAGTTAGGCGGGGAAGTGTGTCCTGTGGTTACACTAGCTTGGATTGGTCGAGTCTGCATAGCTTATGTTGCATTTTGATACTCTTATTATGTATATGAATATGAATTTGTATATGTTAGAGGTTTCTGAATACTTTGTAATCTTTTGGGCCGTGTGGCCATTGTACATATGCTAGTGTATGATGTTGAGCTCTTTTATGGATCCTGTATCTTGCTTTCGCATATTTGATTTATTATTTCGCGCGATCTGTTTGTGTCTTAGCCCCACTTAACTTAGTGTGTGTGTGTGTAGGTCCCCGTTCCCTTAGGCTTGGGCTCATGTATAGACTTCCATTTCATATGCCCTGCTCATCTGACTGTACATGTATGATATCACGAGTGAATTTATTTATACAATTATATAATTTAATTATATCTTTATTTGATTTAATTGATTTAATTGTTTGTAATTGTGTGATTAATTCTTGAATATTATGAATATTCATAATTTTCGATGAATTATAAGATAGTTACAAGACCAATGTGAAATGACAGGCTTTACATGTTTAAGTGTTCTTAGTGTTGGGAATAGTGCCCTGAAAATTCAACTTGTTGAATTAATTAAACTGAATTTACAGTGAGTTGTGAGTATTTCACATATTAATAATTAATGCCTTGTAGTGGTATTCTTATATGAAATGTGTTTCATAGGAAACGACTTTGAATACCGAAATCACGTGTCATTAAAGTTCTAGTCGGTAAGATAAGAATATGTTCTTATCAAGACTATAACGTGGTTATATAAGATGATTAGTCTTTCGTCATAGGGAATGGTGATTCCAATTATAACACGTTGATGATTTTCAATAGGATTGAAAACATCGAACTGGACCACTGCGATTATTTATTTTATACTGCTATCTAAAATGAATAAAATCTCAGGGAGCATTGTACTCTTAATCCTGATAATATTTCGGCTTTAAGCATGTAGTGTTAGTCACTGTAACATACTCGAAGTGAGGTCTCGGTAACGGGTGGCCAAAATACTTTGTATGATTCGGTGACAACATGAAATGTGCTAAAGAGTTATATTGATCGAGGAATCTGTGGCCTTGCTGGAAGGAAAAAAGATATCCTTGAAATAGATTTGTAAAAGTTCGAATTAAGACTTTGGCCAAAGTACTTCGCGTGATAACGTCACCGAAGTTGTATGTTGAATGTGTTTCACATACAGAGAATTTGAACTTAAGGCGAATCAATAAATTTCAGTCTAGAGATGAAAAATAAATGATAGTAGTTATAATTTATTTTTCATGGATATCTACACGGAGGAGTGAAATGCGAAATTATTCTAGATCGAGAAATTCGTTAATAATTTAATTAATTTTAGAGTGCAACAATATTTATTTAGTGAAATTAAATATTGTTAAACGGTAATTAATTATTATCATGACATGATAATATATTAATTCGTTTGGAGCTAAAATTAATTAGTCCTGTAAGTCCTCCTGCAAGCCCCAAATTGAAAACCCAAAGAGAAAATATTAAAAGGAGAAAGAGAAATGAATTTTTCAAAGTGTTTGAAAATAGCCAAGGAATTTATTTTAAGAAAATAAATTGAAGTTCCAAAGAGTTGGAAATACCCGGAATTTTATTTTGGAGAAAATAAAATTTTCATCAAAAAAAAAAATAAAATCGGTGATGACGTGGCAGCTGACGTGGCATGCCACATCAGTAGTCAGCTGCCAAGTGGCGCTGACTAGGCGCCATGCGTGCGACATGTGTATGGCTCAGATTGAGCCACGTCAACGAAAACGGGCGACCCAGATTGCATGTTGACCGGGTCGGTCAACGGGCCGGGTCAAACGAATAGGGTCGGACCGAACCGGACACGTGGCATCACCAGGGTTGGCCACGTGTCGAACCGGGTCCGGCTGGTCCGGTTTAAGGGCCTCAAACCCTAGCCGCGTGTACCACACAAGGTGGCGCGTGTTGGCACGTGAGGGGTCGGATTGAGGAGCGGCCGGCAGCATTGGACTCGTGGTGATGAGACCTTCAACGTAGTGTCCTTGGTTTTTGTGTCCAAGTTACACACGCAAATGGGGTGTGAAATTACTATTTTACCCTCGGTTTTTCCCCTATAAATAGGGGTCTTGGCCTTCATTTTTTCATTCACAACTTTGGAAGAGGTTTTGGCTGAGCTGTCGGCTTTGAAACCATATCTCTTTTCTCCTAGTTAATTCCGATTTATTTTGGAATTAATTTTAATTAGGTGTTTATATAAAACGCCTAATTTCGGGAGATTAAACCCTGAAAAGGGTTTCCTAGTTTAAAGTTTGTTTTCTCTAAGTATTTAGAGAAATACTTTCACAGCCCACACTCCGAGGGTTTCTCTGGGGTTATTGCAGGGAAGCTCTGCTGGTTTCACGAGGAGATCGGGTATCGGGTTCTCAGGAGATGAAATCGGGGAGTTGGAAAAATGCCGTTAGATAGCCATGTTTGCAGTACGGTAATATTTTTCAGTTGTTTTAGTTTAAGCATGATAAATTTTGTGCTCTTAAGTGTTAATTGCATGTTAGATATTTATCTGCTTAAGTGATTTAAAATTTATTATCTATTGCATGTATATACTTGAGTAGATCCGGCTAGTCTTCCGCCTTTGTATTAAAATGTTTTAGAAATATTTTAATACTTGTATTATAATAAAATTTTAAAATGTGGTCCCGAACTGCTACTGTTCTGGGCCCACCTCCCAGCTCTTAGTTGCAAGTTATTTAAAGTATTGAGATTAAATTGAAAATATACTTTGGACTAATTTGGCTCTTTTTAAAAGTTTAGAGGCCTAGATGTAGTTAGGTCATTTTTGGACACCTACGAAGATGAATTTTCTGATTTCGATTTAACCTTTGGACTTGAGACGTCAAATCGAATCTGATGACTATGACCTTGTATGTTTCCAAACTCGTACATTTTATTCCTACTTTAACACCAGTTCGTGTGGATTGGTCATTACACAAAATAGATAAGAAAATGTCTTATTTTTTCTCCTAATTCTTGACCGATCACCATGCCTCCCTAATATGACATATGAGTATTGTATGATCATGCAAATTCTTAGGTTGTTGTTGCCTTTGGAGGGGTAGCATAGCCACTCTGTGGTCATCTTCTTGGAACACCTTATTTTCTGATGCTTTTAGAACGTCCTATGATCTGAAGAACTTTCGAAATATTTTGTCCCATAATTGTGGGACATAGGGAGGAGACATTCTGTTTTGGACCCCACGGCTAGGGAACTTCTGAAGTAATTTTTTCCCAGGCCTTAGGGCACGAGAAAACTTTCTATTAACGTCCCATGGCCATGGGAAGTCGCCTTTATTTTTCTTCCCAAGTCATGCCACTGTTTTTCTTCATGCCTCATTTTAACTTTAAAGTCGTTTTTGTAATTTCTTCTCGTATGTCCCTAATGTGCCATACTATGTTTGTATGTATGTAAATGATCTTGTAAGTACCGTGTGATTCCAATTGCATATGAAAGAAGCTCGAATATTCTTATATGTCATAATCGCACATCATGCTCTTATTAATATCGTGAATTACGATCATTGCATGCATACATGCATTCAAGGTATTCATAAGCATCGTCGTGCGCATTTTGGTTCATATTTGAGTCTAAGATATATGTCTTGTGTTCGGTTTGTACAGAGACATTCCAAGATTTCATATCTCTTTTTGTATTTCATTTTTATACTCACCTCTATCTATTAAATTTTTTTTTTTTTTTACACTCTTTAATATATGATTTCATATATTTTCTCTTTTATCCTTAGTTATATAATTAAGTGATATCATTTTTATCTATCAATGAGTAATAATAAATTTTAATAGTAAAAATATACATTTATATGGAACGTGGTTAATATTTGTCTTATATCATTAATTTTATTTTTAAGTATACACTTATCTTATAGGATAACCTATAATTCATATATTAATTTTAGAAAGAATTCTTATTATTATATTTCATATGTTTTCTATAGATTGGAGGAGTTCTATTTCTAACTTATAAAAGAATTCTATTTTTACTCATGTAAGTAATTTTAAAGAATTTAAATATAATAATGATATTTAATATGAATTTATCAAATCACCCTCAAGTCTAATATTGTTAAAAGTATTATCATGAGGAAATACAATTTGCTTGTGTATTTCTTGTATTTTGGGAATTGATAATATGATAGTGCTTTTGAATGAGTTGCACATGATTTTCCTTCTTCTAAATATATGAGACTTGATTTTTTTTCATTGCCAAAAATTGAGATATATTTATTAGTTTAGTTGAGATAGTAAGAATGATATTAGGATTAATTAGAATAATATTAGGATTAATTTATTGGAAAACATATATGATTATAATTATATAGTGTTTTATAATTAGAGAAAAAATTATACAATTATATTTTGATTAAAATTAGTTAGAGACAATTGAGAGTTCGATTAGAATGAAATATCTTGAAAGAATATTTATGTATCAAATTTGTATTTTACAAAATTACCCTTAATTGTATTTTATTGAGAGTTTTACAATGAGAGTATTTTGGGCAATCACAAAATTTCAAAAAAGCCAAAACCCAATTCATGCTTTTATAATATATATATATAAATTGTGATATTCATACATTCCTATAAATATACTGTTAGCTCTTTGGAACCTCACTGAAATTTACCACCAATCTTTTATATTTTTTTGATGACTTAGTGTTTCTTCACAAAACTAAAAAAGAAGAGGTAGACTTAGCCATTATAATATATTACATTGAATATCGGATCCTAAAATTGTTTTGCAGGATTATTAAGAAAAAAACTGTGAATTATCTATGAAATCCACCTTGTTGATTTATAAAAAGGTTGTGCTTGGAAAACATGTGCTCAAAGAAAGCAATACTTAATGAAAAGACACTCAACGTTCATATCAAAAGCTATCACTTAAAGGAAAAATGTCTCAATACATCAAAAACGCTTAATTTGCTTTGTACATCTCTGTTGCTACCTTGAGCACAACTAGAAATTTTGTACTCTCTACTGGTTTCTAGGTATAGAAATTGGTTCCTGGGACAACAATTTTTTGGTACCTTCTTGGAGGCTGAAAAGCGAAGTGCCTAATTCAGTGTGCCTTTCAAAATTCAAAATGGAGACAAAGCCCAATGTCTATTTTGATTGTAGTTTATCTAAGGGGAAGGAGATGCAACATTTGAAGCATTCAACATTTTACATTTACTGTTACAAACACATAGAGTCTTCAAGTGCTCATAGTGTTTTAAGCTTGTATTTTGTTTGAGTCCTAGAAGAATTGGTCCGTTAGTCTGTTATATGTAGGTTCTATGCTACTTTCAAAATCAGTTGTATCTAGTACTCTCACTAATTTAATGAATCCATCTTTAAAATTCTAAGCTTAACAATCTTAGGTAGTGCAGTAACTCACTTAACTAGTGTTTCTACCATTGTAGTGAGCCAATCACTACAAATTTTGTGGTGCCCTGTGTATTTTGTTACTTATCTTGAGAGAAAGTTGCTTAACGTTTTTCAATTCATCCCTCTTTTGTAACACATACATATCATTCTATAATTTGTTACTCAATAAATATATACCAAGTGCATTGTGAGTGATAGAAGGGAATAACTTGTTTTAGAAATGAGCTAAAGAGTCTTGGTGGACGAAAGATTCTTATTTTAGTGATGGTGGCACTGCGGGTGGCAGTGGAAGCTGCACGGAAGACGACGGTGCGATTTTGAGGGGGCATGCGGATTACATGATGGTCTTAGGCTATTGCGCTTCACTGGGGAGGTGAGAAACCACTCCAAGTTTATGAGACCAATAAATAGTGCGAGTGTCAATTAGGCTCGATTGAGTCTTGATTGTGGGATTGTGTCCTTAAGATGGATCACCCAGTTTCTTGGGGTATAAAGTGCATAAGTGGATGTATACACAATACACGAGGGTGCTCATTATGAGAATGAGTACAATGGGCTGTCCCACATGAGAAGACTTCTAAATGGAAAAGGAAGTTTCCATTTCTAGAAGAGGAAACTTCCAGATTTGGAAACATCTCACATGTTGATGGCGTGAGTAATTAATCCTTTGACTTAAGATTCCATTGATGTCTCGTGTGAGCAAACTAATTAATCTTAGATATAGGTTTAAAAGGGTGTCGCTTGAGATATGAATTATAACTTGTGTTGGGATTACAAAAGTGGCACATGGAGGCATATGAGAATCAATAAAGGCCCTACACTTGCGTAAGGCGAGAAGATCTCTTATTGTATAAGTCGTTCATATACCATCCTAAAACCTTCGGGTAAGGTAGTGGATCAAGACATTAAGAAAAGTTTTTCTTGGATTGAGACCAAATGGATATGAAACGGACTTAGCTTTAATATTAAGATTAATGATTCTCTCATTTTTCCCATACCCTAGGTCTTGATCAAGAGATGGAATGGTGGGAGGATAGTATCTCATGGATGTCATTGACTGAAAGGTTTTTCTCGATTTAATTCATTATTTGGGTAAAGGTTACACACCTATTGCTAGACTACTAGTTGTGTGATCTGTTAGCTAATTAATTAATAAGCGTATTATTTAGTTAGGCTCACTGTTAACTGAATAGTGAACCTAGAGGTCACACACAAATGCCAGGTTCAAAGGGTATTGATTAGAAAGATCAAATAATTGATCAAAACGAGACCACACATGTAAAGTACACATGTGGCACGTGAGCATTAATTTGGGTGCGTGGTACAATTGAGAAATTGGACCATGTATTAATTAATTTAGAGAATTAATTATAAAGTCTAAATATAATTAATTGGAGGATTAATTATAAAGTCCAAATATAATTAATTGGAGAATTAATTATAAAGCCCAAGTACAATTAATTAGAGAATTAATTGTAAAACCCAAATATATTTAATTGGAGAATTAATTATATAGGGTCATTATAATTAATTAGAGAATTAATTCTAAAGCCCAATCCAGAATAAAGAAGTCCAATACATAATTAATTATGAATTAATTATTAATTGGAAATTGACATTATTTATTTATGAAATAAATATAGCTTTATCTTGCTTTATTTATTTGAGAAATAAATAAAGGATATTATCACCCTTATTTGAGAAATAAAGGACAAACTATTATCTTACGTTATTTGAGAAATAAGTGATAAGATAATATGAAGACTTGTTTATTTATGAAATAAGTAAATGAAGATCATATCAAGTTGTTATTATTATTAGTATTTATTTATGAAATAAATACAAAGATAATATCAACTTGTTATTATCCTTGTCATTTATTATGAAATAAATAAAAAGATAATATCATAAAATATTTATTTATGAAATAAATAATAGATAAAGTCACAAGTTATTTATTTATGAAATAAATAAACAAGAGATAATATCCTAAAGTAGTTAGGATAAAGATATTGATTAATAATTATTTATCTAAATTATCTCATAACATAAAATCGAGTTAGAGAAGGAAAAGAATCTCTCTCTCTCTCTCTAAGTTTTATGTTTCTTATCAGATTAAAAGAGAAGAGTTATCTCTCATTCTCTTTAAACCGACATTTGTGAAGTACCTTTCTTTATTTTGGAGAAAAGAAAAGAAAATATCTCTCAACTGTAACCCGTAGAAAAGATGGAGCCTATTTTTTGAAGTGAAGCATGAATTATTTCACACATCAGTATGAATTATTTCACACATCAATTGGGGTTTATAGGAGAAATTTCTTGCCCTCTTGATCTCATTTCGTGTTTCTTTCAATACACAGATTATAGTAATAGCATACTCACTAATCTGATACGAATCTAGGACTGGAGTGGATACATTCTAGAGGGCTTCTACTTTGAAGTCTCGACGGAAGGAACCGATCAAGGAATGAGAAATTCATTACTGCATGAAGAACGTTTGAGGGTAACTCAAAATAATTGAAGAAAGCTTCTAGTAAAGTAAATTACTGAGAAACCTTTTCTTGAGTTTTGAAATAAAAATTGCAAGCCAACGATTCCTTGTAGGAAAAATTTTAAATTTCCGTTGTGTTCCGAACCGTTTTTCCAATAGGTTAGCCTAGTCCTTAGAAAAAGAGACAAATAATAATACACATAGTGTACATTTCACCTTTCCGATGTGCGGTTCATTGTTCCTGCGATAATCTATATATTATATTATAAAAGTACGGGTTGGGTTTTGGATTTTTTGAAACTTATTTATCGCCCAAAATATCCTCATGATAATACTTTTAACAATATTAAACTTGAGTGTGATTTGGTAAATTCATATTAAATATTATTATATTTAAAATTTTAAGAATACTTATTTGATAGGACTCTTTAATAAGTTAGAACTAATACTCTTCCAATCTATGAAAACATATAGAGTATCATAATAAACATCCTTTCTAAAATTAATTTATTAATTATAGGTCACATTATAAGATATTTGTACATTCAAAAATAAGGTTAATAATACAAAAGTAAATATTTATTACGTTCTACATAAATGTAAATTTTAACTATTAAAATTTATTATCACTTACAGATATCATTTAATTATACAAATCAAGATAGAGAGAAAATATATGAAACTATATACTAAAGAGTGTGTAAAAATAAATATAAGTTTGATAGATAGAGGCGAGTACAAAAATAAAAAGTAAAAAGACAGATGAAATTTGAAAAGCCTTTGTACAAACCGAACACAGGACATATAACTTAGATTCAAATATGAACCAAACATACACACAAAAAAATGCTAATGAATGTCTTGAATTAATGTGTGCAATGATTATAATTCATGATGTTCATAAGAGTATGATGCGTGATTATTACTTATTAGAGCATTCGAGCACGTTTTGTATGCAATTGAAATCACACGGTAGCATACATATCATTTACATACATACAGACATAGTATGGCATATTAGGGACATACAAGAAGAAACTAAGAACCCGTAGTTAAAGTTAAAACAAGGTATGAATAAAAGCAGGGCCACGTCTTGGGAAGAAAAATAAAGGTGGCATCTCACGCCCGTGGGATATTGACCGAAAGTCTCTCCACAAAGTCCCACAGCCTGTGAACAAATTAGTTCAACAGTTCCCTGGCCGTTGGGAATAGAACGAAATGTCTCCCCCCATGTCCCGCAGTCGTGGGACAAAATAGTTTAAAAGTTTCCTGGGCCGTGGAACATTCTAGAAGCAACAGAAAATGCGATGGTTGAAGAAGATAACCATATGGGTGGCCATGACACCTCTCGAAAGGCAACAACAACACATTAAAAAACTTGTGAATGATCATACAACACTTATGCTACATCAGGGCAAATGAAACACAACAAAACATGCTCAGCACCCTTAAAAGCACCAACAATCCCAAACCCAAAATTCATGTAATAAGTTTCGTATTGAATACTTAAAAGGCATTTAATATCATTTATTTTAACAAGCACCATATTCCAACAACCCTAGGGATGGAAGTGTTGGGAAATAAAAACAATAACGCAACCGAATTAAATTTTTTTTTTTCCAAAAGCAAGATCTAGACTTGAAATTCCTTCTCCCGACTCCTAAGGATTTAAGAAACTTACTTAAATCGACTCTTTCTTGACACGTTTTGAGCCGCCCTCAAACGCGCTTCAAGTGGCAAGTCCCTCGACCTTCTTTGAATCTTCAAGACTCTGAAATTACAGTCCTCTAGAGTAATAATCCACACCAACCTCGATCACGATCTAAATAGGGAGGATGCCAGGACTATATTTTGTGTTTAGACTCTAGGGGATTTGGAGAAATTCTTGACTATCCATCTCCCATGGGGTTCGAACCCCATCTTCAAATAGGCTAAGGGGTTCGAACGCCTTGTCTTGTTGCCCAAGGATTCCAAATCCTTCAAGACTTTGAATTACTTGCTAGGTAAGAAAGATATTCTACTTTGACCAAAAGTCCCCTATGATCAACTTGCCTTACAAGAAATTCTATCTAACTCTCTTAGAAATTTTATGGGATATTTTATTTATTCATAATAAATAAATTAATGTCAATAATTAATTAATTCATAATTAATTATTTGTTTAACTTAAACTCCAAATTTGGAATTAAATAGTAATTCATAATTAAATTAAAGTCCATTAAATAATTAACCACAAATTAACTACTTAATTTATACATAAGGTGACACATGTCACTCATTGACACGTGCCCCACACGTGTGGCCCCTTCCAATGCTCTGTTGGTTTGATCAACTTGTTTAATCGATTTAAGCCTCAACCCTCGTGATCGGAGATTTGTATGTGACCCTCTAGGTTCTTTATTGAATTAGCAGTGACCCCGATTAATTAATTTCTAATTAATTAATCAGTCCACAGATCACACTACCATAGTCTAGCAATAGGTGTGCGATCCCTAGCTGAATAAGAATGTATTAATTCGAAGAATCTATAAGTCATTGACATATGTGAGATAAGGTCCTCCTACAACCTATCTCTCAACCAAGATCGAATAATTAGAACCCCTAATAATCTCCGTCTTAAAGGTAAGTTCATTTCATATCCATTTGATCTCAATCCAAGAAACCCTTTTCTTGATCTCTATCCACTGCCTTAGCCAAGGTCTCCTGGATGGCATATGAATGACTTACACAATAAGAGATCAACTTGCTTTCGCAAGTGTAGGTCCTTTATTGATTCTCATATGCTTTTATATGCCACTTGTGCAGCCCCAGCATAAGCCTTGAATTAGCTGTCTCGGGCGACATCCTTAACGCTTATACCAAAGACTACAGAATTAGCCCACAAAGCATCGATGGAATCGCAAGTCTAAGGACTACCGAATCACATCAATGACTCATGAGATATTTTCTAATCTGGAAGTTTCTATTTCTAGAAATAGAAACTTTCTTTTCCATTTAGGAATCTTCTCACACGGGGACACCTCTATGTACTCATTTAGAACAAATGAACACCTCCATGAATGCGAAACCCATGGGATGATCTATGTAAACGTCTTTATCAATTTCTCCATTGAGAAAGGAAGTTTTCACATCCATTTGCCATATCTCGTAGTCATAATACGCTGCAATGGCAAGCATGATCCGAAGGGACTTTTGCATTGCAACCTGTACAAAGGTTTCATCAAAGTCTACGCCTGGTCTTTGAGTGAAGCCATTGGCAACGACCCTTGCCTTGTAGGCTGTGACACTACCATCTACTCCAATCTTTCGCTTAAAGATTCATTTGCACCCTATGGGTTTGATCCCATCAGGTAGATCCACCAAGGTCCAAACTTGGTTTAAGTACATGGAGTCCATTTTGGATTTCATGGCTTGTATCCACTGTTTAGAATTTGAATCTGACAGTGCCTCCTCATGGAGAAATCCATGTTAGGAATAGTACCCTAGAAATCCGATTCGACATAATCTACTTTGGGGCTTTTCTTATATCACAGATAATATTTGAATAATATACGATTGATTATTATCATAGGCAAACACTTCTTTATGTGCAATTACGTGTTTTGTGTGTTTCCATTACGTGCGCATGTATTAGAACTTTCCTAATCCATGGGGCTATTAGGGACTTTGTCATTAGGTGAATGACACATGAAATAAGCCCTAAATTAAGCCGGATTAGAAACCACTCCAAGTTGATGAGTCCAACAAACAGTGGGGGTGTTAATCATCTCGATCCAGATTTGCTCGTGGGATTGCGTCCTTAAGAAGGATCATCCTATTTCATGGGGTGTAAAGTATATAGTTGATGCATACGCAATACATGTGGGTGCTCGTTATAAGAACGGGCACACTGAGGTGTCCCGTCTGAGAAGATTCCTAAATGGGAAAAGAAGTTTCCACTTTGGGAAGAGAAAATTTCCAGATTAAGAAATATCTCACAGGTCAATGGTGTGAGTAAATTAATCCTTTAACTTGAGATTCCATTGATGCTTTATGTGAGCAAACTCTGTAGTTTTTTAAACTCTTAAAAGAACGTCACATGAGATAGCTAAATAGTAGGTTATGTTCGGACTGTATAAGTGGAGCATTAAAGCATATGAGAATCAACAAAGGACCTACACTTGCTTTAATGTAAGAAGATCTCTTATCGCATAAGTCGTTCATATGACATCCTAAACCCTTGGCCGAGGTAGTGGATTAAGACATCAAGAAAAGGGTTTCTTGGATTGAGATCAAATGGATATGAAACGAACTTAGCTTTAAGATTAAGATTAGTGGGGCTCTCATTATTCCCATGCCCTAGATCTTAATCGAGAGATGGGATGGTAGTATGATCGTACCTCACGGATGTCATTGACTGAAAGGTTCTTTCGAATATATATTCATTATTCGGGTAGAGGTCACACACCTGTTGCTAAACTATGGTCGTGTGATCTGTGAGATACTTAATTAATAAAGTGTATTAATTAATTAGGCTCAATGCTAACTAAAAATGAACCTAGAAGGTCACACACAAATGCCAGGTTCAAAGGGTATTTTTGGAAAGATCAAAATTGATCGAAACGAGACCACATGTGTAAAGTACACGAGTGACACATGAGCTTGGTTTTGGGCGTGTGGTCTAATTGTGAAATTGTACCATGAGTTAATTAATTAAAGAATTAATTATAAAGCCCAAATATAATTAATTAGAGAATTAAGTATATACCCCTAATATAATTAATTAAGAGAATTAATTATATAACCTAAAGAAATAAATTAGAAAATTAATTTTAGCCCATTGGAATTAATTGGAGAATTAATTCTAAAGCCTTTCATAGAATTAATTCTAAGTATTTAATTATTTAGTTATTCTAATTTGATTAGAATAAATAAATAAATAAATATAAATATCTTCTATTTATTATTCTAATAAATATTAATTCTAATATGATTAGAATAGATATTACTGGGATAAAATATTTAATTATTATTAGAATAATTGAATATTCCTAATTTGATTAGGAACTCTTTTTCTAGAAGAATAAATATCTTATTTAGATAAGGTCTTATTACTTAGAGGGAAAAAAAAAAAAAAGAAGAAAAGTCAAAGTAGGAATCTTGTTCCTACACAGACTTGGGATTTAAGAAATCCCATATAAATACAAGGACTGGTGGAAAGATTTTTTCAACGAGAGAATCCGATTGAAAAAAATCAATTTACTTGGGAAGGTGATGTTGGATCATACAGAAAACAAGCCGATGACATGTTTTTCAAGGGCTATGATGTGGCAGTTCAATCTTCGACAAATAGGGGTTTTGAAGGGAGATTTAATCATGCTTTTTCTTATCTCGTTTTTTGTTTCGTCAATATACATATCATAGTACTAGCATCCTCACTGATATGATTTGAATTTAGGTTGGTGTGGATTATTACTTTAGATGATTTCTGCTTTGGAATCTTGAAGAAAAAATCATTAAAGAAACGGGGATGTCATTATAGCATGAAGAACGTTTGAGGGCGACTTAAAACGTTACAAGAAAGCTATTCTTGTAAGGTCTTGAATCCCTAAGATTGAAAATAGAAATTGCAAGTCATGATCTTACTTTTAGGAAAAATTTTAAATTCCGCTGCGTTTACTTTCGTGTTTTTGCCAACAATCCATACCATCTCTCCAGCTGTCTGGGAATACGTTCAGAATGCCTTAGAGAAGGATTTTCACGTGTATCAAGGTTCAAAATTGGTTTTGGATATCAAAATGGTTTGTTTCTTACACATGTGGCGTGGGGACTTCTTGAATTTGTTCGAGTTCTGCAATCTTGCCTTTCTTCTCTTTAAGAATGGTTCCTCTACAGAAGTTGCATTTCTTGAAACAAACACTTTTTGCTCAAGGGGATCGTAGAAGTAGTATCCTATGGATTCCCTAGGATATCCTACAAAGTAACAAAAGATAGAATTGGTTTCCAGCTTATCTCCCACTATTCTCTTCACATAAGCAGAAAAACCCCAAATTCTTAAGTAAGAATAATTAGGGATTTTACCATACCACATTTCATAGGGCGTTTTGGGGACCGACTTGGAGGGAACAAGATCCAAAATCTTGGCTGCATATTCTAAGACATAATCCCTGAATGAAGGTGGTAAGTCAGTGAAGCTTATCATGGAACGAACCATATCAAGTAAGGTTCGATTCCTTCTCCCAGAAATCCCATTAAGCTGAGGAGTTCTCGGAGGAGTCATGTGATGCCCCGTGTTTTCGTAGTTCAGGTACGCGCGCCACACGTGTGGGTTTGAGAGTTAGAATTGTTTGCATGCTATTTGGATCAATGTGCTTATATGAATTAATTGAGCATGTGATATAGTCGCTTATATGATTTCTGGATTTAAATTCTTTTATTATATTTCATATCATAACATATATATAATTCATAACTCATATATGTATCAACATATATATATATATATTTACTTCACATACACTCATATACAAAAGCATATGCAATTATATACATATAATATACATAATATCTTTACTTTTACTTTATACATATATGTTATATATCTATACATATATTACATACACTACACATTATATACAATATATCATATATACATAAGACTCACACACACAAAATCTCTATAACACACATATAAAGCCTTTCTCTCATTTTTCATCACATTCATCTTTGATCAATTTAGAAGAGAAGGAGTGAAGATTCAAGAAGGATCATCATCTTCATCATCTCATCATTACCATTGCATCATTTTCTCCCAAGGTTGGTTCATGGTTTGGTACCTATATATATATGTAGGTGTGTGTATATATGAGGGGTTGTTAGAAATTTTGATGATCAAGCATGACTTCTTGAGTAATATATGTGAATTCATGAATTCCTAGCCTTTCCTTGTTATTTGGATGATTGATACATATATGAATTTTGGAGGAGTTTATATGATTGTTTGGATTGGTTTTTGGCTCAAACTTTTGTTTTATGTGTTGTAATTGAAGTATGTAATATGTATAAGTATTATGAACTTGTTGAGACTTGATTTGTGCAACTTAGTTGGTAATTTGTGTTGTGTTCATTGCTGCCCTGTTTTATTGCATTTTTGCAGTTTTCTGAACCTGATCCACGGCCATGGAATTTCCCTTTGAAATAAATCCACGGGCGTAGATTTTGTTGCAGGGAGTTGCCATTTTCTAGACTAGGATCCACGGCCATGGATCTCAAATCCACGGCCATGGATCCTGTCAGCAACTCTCTTGTTCCGTTTTTCTGTTTTCTTGTTTCCCTTAGCTTGTTTGATCTCCTCTCACTTCTTTTATGATTGCTATGCCTTATTAATATGTATTCTTATGTGTTATGATCATTATATGGGATTTATGGATTGAGTTAATTCTAAATGTGCAAGATATGAAGTGAATGAATATTTTCATAAGTTGTTAACATTAATATCTCACATCATATCATCGCATAAGCATGTCGTTCATCGATTATTTGGTTCATGAGTCTAGGGTCTTATGTACACTTGTGTTTCTTGCACAAAGCTTGTAGCACCCGAGCGCAAGGTACCACATCCCCCGCACGGAGACCCGACCCGTATATGAGATGGAAGTCCATAAACGTGCCAAATCACGGCGAACGGGGACACAACACACACGCTATACTAGGCGGGAGCTAACCCTTAAACCATTCAAGATCAAGATAATATAAAAATCAGAGCGATAACAAAAATACGGAAGCAAAACCAACATATATTATCTATAACGAGCCACCAAGCTCCAAAATAGATATACAATATCATTCAGGTAACCAACGGCCTACACGGCCTACAAAATCATAACGCTCCATAAACATGATCATATACCAAAAATGATAATATGAGTGCGAGTGAAACATGAGGAGAGAGCTAAACACTAATGCAAGACCTAGACGACGTGTATTCCCGCCTAACACTCCTTAACCTGCACATCACAACTGAAAACAAACCGGGTTTAGTATAAAAGAGAATCGTGGGTATAAAATAGGGTATAAATATAACTAACGTGGAATTTAAACATATACATGCAAGCAATAATCCCGAATGAGGTTTTAGAGTAATTTTCCCAAGTGGGTAAAACAAAAGAAGACATCATCGGGATTATCACTATCATATTTAATCATTAGGGTATTCGTGGCCCTGGCGAGTGGGCGTGCATTATCTCCAACCAACACCTTGTGTATTTATAATCATTATTCATTCATTATCATACATATATTCTTTTGTGCACATTCATACGATTTATAATCATACATATACACTTTTTCCCTCCGGGTGGTGGATGGGCTTGCAAGACCCGGCCACCGGTCCATACATAGGCCAATGGGGGTACATGAATCCCGCAAGGTCACTCAGCTCCCATTCCCTGCTAATCTCCTAGCGAGGGCCGGTATCACCGTAGTTTGGTTGGAACTAGTACATGGGATCCCCGTCGGCCCTTGCCTCCCCGGATAGCCACATGTACTAAGTCCCTGGGCCCGTGCAATTTCAATCATGTCTCGCCGAAATCATAAGGTAGGGTTCATAAATAAAAGGGCATACGTTTAAAATCATTTACCCAAAATGACTCGATATATATACTAATTTGGCTCAAATCTTTCACATAAGGAATATATTGGGTGATCATAGCTATTAGAAGAGAAACCCACCTTAAAAGTTCAAAAGAAAGGCACAAGCGCCTCAAAGCTCGCCCTCGTCTCCGACCGTACCCAAATCTGTGCAAGAAAGGTGAAGTGAGACTCAAAATGACCATATATGATGCTCGGCAATGAAATGAACATGATATGAATACATAAGAGATGATATTATGTCATGAAAACGTTCATGTGCACGATTAATGCCTTTAAGGCATATAAACAAGCTATTCATTCATTCAAGGAAACGTTCAATTTCATTCAAGTTCATAATTTCACATTTCATATCAATTCAATCCAAGAATTTCAAATAACAATCATAACACGTACTATTTCACGTTTACAATTAGAAATTAGACAAATAAAAACATTCAAGTCATGATCGGGAATTAAATAATGCGAAATAGATAACAATTAAATTCTAAAATTTCAAATAAATTAATTAATATATCAAATATATACAATATACGTAAATATATATATATATATATATATACACACACACACACATGCATATAATATATTAATATATACACGTTACATATAATATATATATATACACATGCATGCAACCATATATATATAAGTATATTTCATGCAAAAATATATATATTAAATATATACTACAACACACACAAATATATATACATCTATCTCACGTAATATATATATATATATACCATGCACACACCACTACATATCACACCACACAATATAATACATATTATATATATATATACCTATACATAATATATATATATATATAACAACACACGCACAACACTGTAGCGGTAACATCCCGCTCGTCCGGCTCTCCAGGTACATTGTAACGAGAGTGTTATATGCGAATTTAAATTACTTAATTACACACTTATTTGACGTTTGAATGTTTATTTGATTAATTGAATTTATTTGAATGTTTATGCCTATTTGCTCAAGAACTTGATCTATATGCGTTCGATTTCAATTCCGATTTTTACGAGAACTTGGTATGCGTGAATTATGTGAGTTATTAACTTGGTGTTATGCTCGTTTTGTGTTTTTGGGTTCGTTTGGTTTGGCTTTGTGTTCGTTTTGTTTTTCGGAACCTAGAGGATGGTTAAAGGGCATTTAGCGGACCTCGGGTCCCGGGCGGCATATCTTGAGGTAGGGAATTCGGATTCGAATTCCGGAAGAGGTGTTGGATTTGTAATGAAGAAAAGAAACCAAGGAATCAAGATTTATATTTTTTCTAAGCCCATTTGAACCTCCGAATATCGATCGAAACAAGTACCTTGCGTAAAAAGCCCCCTTCTTTGACTAGTCTTCACTTGTGGGACCACCATTAACCTAACCAAGCCTTAAACATGACTTTATACACTTGATTTAAGCCCCCTTTCTCCCTCACCTCAGCCATTTTCAACCAAACCCAAGAAAGGAAGAGAAAAAGGCTCCCCAATATCAGCTCTAAGGAGAAACAAAGGAAGGAAGAAGCAACTATTCACCTTTGAAGATTTTGAGTTCTTAGCTCTACCATTTCTTCTCCAATCAAAGAGGTAAGTCCATTTTTGACATCTCCATGTCTATATGGTTCGTTTAAGTCCAACTTGATGAGTTTTCACCATGGATTGCATGAGTTTGGGTGTATATAGTGAATAGTAAGGGTTTGACATGTTTGGTTGAATTTGGAGTGATCTTGTGTAGATTTCTTAAAAGTTATGCATCCTAATTGGTCTTAACACATCATATAATCAGTGTATAGTTAGAATTTTCATGAAAGTCTTGGATTCATTAGGTTTCATTTTGGGTTTTGAAACTTTTGGCATGAATATGAATATATGCACCTCTCTTGCATTCCTCCTTGGATATCTTCATGTATGCATGAGTTTATGACTTGATATGGTATGCATTTGGTTGAGTTTTGAGTTGGTTTCATGCATTTTGGCCTCCCACTTCGTTCTTGCCCTGTTTTTACTTTGTTTTGCTGCTGGAAAGGGATCCACGGGCATGGATTTTGGTCCACGGCCGTGGATTTGTGTCCAGAAACTTGGGATTTTCGACAAGAAGAATCCACGGGCGTGGATTTTTGTACATGGAGAAATCCACGGCCGTGGATCCTTCTCTGTTTTCAGCCTGAGTTTGTTTTGTTTCGTTTACCCCTCAAACGAACTCTAATTTACTTGATTTTTGAACCCACGGAAACCTCTTGAAGTCTAGAATATTTTCCCAATTGGAATTTCTTAAATATAGTTTCCCATTTATGAGATATAATCAACTCTTTTTGGTGTCGCCACTTCTTCGGAAATCTGCACTCATCCAACTTCGGGCCTACGCCATTTTCACCTCGCTTTGAACCATGATTTGGGCCATATACCATTTGAAAGGTATATTTGTCTAGTTTCTTATCCAACAAACCAAACTCAATTCCCATTTCTTAAACACAAGATATTCTCAGTTTTCCATAGCCTATACGTTTCGAGAATTTTCAGTTTTGACCTCTTTTCGCCTGGAGCCACCCTTTTTGTGTTTTCTTCCATTTTGCTTGTACTTATCCAACTTGTTTATCTTGTATTTGTGTGTGATTGAGCTAATATACTTTATGTTTTGCATTTATGTTATGACTTCAACTTTTGTATATGTATATGAACTTGATTGCTCAACGTGCTTTCTCTTGTTAACTCTTATGCATCATTTGCATCATATGCAATTGCCGAACGTATATTTGGTACATTTTGAGTCTAAGAGTATCCCTTGTCATTTCTTTTGTTCAGCTCTTGGTCCCGTGGGTAGCAAGGGAGTTCCCTAAGCGTCCGTTTACGTCCGTTGCATATCCTTTTGCTCCACTTACGTGGAAAGGTGAGGTTTTGTTCTTTTAGTTAATATGACCTACAACCCTAATTTGCATATTGAACCCGCATGCGATGTATATATATATGTATATAGATACGTGTTAAATAAGTATTTCGTGGGATTTATCCCGTTTTGTCATGAGACTTTGAAAACGCTTTTATACGTATATATACTCTATTTTCGTTGCTCTCTTGAAAAGCTTTGGTAAGTGTATGTGTG
Source organism: Lantana camara (assembly GCA_037501455.1). Lineage (NCBI taxonomy): Eukaryota > Viridiplantae > Streptophyta > Magnoliopsida > Lamiales > Verbenaceae > Lantana > Lantana camara. The sequence goes on from CM074863.1 coordinate 91,902,622, forward strand.
TAAGCGAGATAAGCTTTGTGATAAGTGTAAGTGTAAGTTTGGGCCCCGGAGGAGTGGTATGTGATCTCGGGTTGGCCATGGGGTCGCCGAGCTCTCTCATCAACACAACTCCACAAAAGGGAGGCTTAACCTATCCTCGGGAGGTCGAGGGGAAGGCGGGTCTTCTTGAGCCGACGGTGTGCTACGTGACCCGTCGAAGGAGCGGGTGGATCCCCCGTCTCATTAAGTTTATAAGTGGGATTGAGGGGTAGTGTCTCTCTCCCCAAACGGTGTTTAGGTGGGATTGATTTATGAGTTTTGCTTATGTTATGGAGTAAGTGGGTTGGAACTCGTTCTCGCCCAGTTAGTTATGCTTTGTTTATGCTTATGAAACGGGGGTGCATTTCTAAACTTTAAAACTTGGTTGATTTTGTCCTTTGGCCTTAAACCCTCTTCCTTATACGTAGTACCACGGGATAAAATATTTTAGATTGCAAAAACCACACCCGGTTCATGAACCCCCTTCAGCTTTGATTATGCTTTGTTCTTATATATATACGCATGGGTGCGTGTGTTAGCCCCCTCACCAGTCTTTAGGACCGACCCTCGTTGTTGTTTTCCCTTTTTCCCCCTTTTTAAGTTGCAGGTGCTTGGAGGTTGAGCTAGGCGGTTGTCTTGTGTCGTGGTTGTGGATAGCTCGAGTCTCATGCATTGTATTTTTGTTTCCTTATGCATTTTGCTAGTTTTGAAATATGTATAAACTTATGCTGTAGAATTTTGGATTTTGGATAATTGTATGACTTAATTTGGCCCAGGTTGGGCATGGCATGTTTAATTGTTTTAGTTACCCTTATTTGGAAAGCATGTATGTTTGGTTATTTGAAATCCTGGTGCTTCCGCATTCGTTATGTATTTTTATTGCGCACTCTGAGTAGGCTCTAGACCGCCTAGCTTAGGTTGTGTTTTATTTGTTACCCGTTCGCCATGGCTTGATGTGTGGGCGGAGTCCCCATTTCGTTTCACGTGTCGGGCTATGGTGCGGGGGATGTGGTGCCCTTCGCTCCGGGGTGTTATAGCAGCAAACAAAGAAACACAACAGGTGCAAAACGCAGAGCAAGAAGAAGTAGTAGCAACAAGAACTCCAAGAAGGGAGCTTCCCGCCCGGGTAAAAATGAACACAGACCATCCCCGCCCGGGGAAGGAGATACAGAAAGTCTCTGCACAAGGTGTCCCCACCCGGGGACACTTCCCGTTCAAACTCTCCCCGCTGGGGAGAGTGTTGCAGAAACAGAGCAGCGACATCAGCAATTTACGCGCAGGAATAGGGCCAAAATAGGGGCAACACATATAGGAACATATACACTTAACAACATGATGAAAACACCAAGAAATCAGCATAAAACAACCACCATTTTCGTCACATAGTTCACGCAGCAGCAAGGTTCATGGAAGAGTAGTTTATTGCTTGAAATTTTCTCCAAGTTCATTAATGAAAACTCAATAAATCTTCAACTACCACCAAATACATGACCATAAATGAAATAAGGGAATAAATTGGTCACTTTCATGCTTTAAAACCAATAAAAACTCCAAGTAATCAATGGAATCAAGAATATCATCCATAACCTAACTATTCATTCAAGCTTGCAAATCTCCATGAAAACTAGCTCAAAATTAGGGATGCATGGATCAAAATGACCATAAATGAATGTATATAACTATCCTAAACTCACCTTGTGGACTGGATGAAGGTTGGAAGAGATTTGAGCTCCAAAATCTCCTAGGTTTGTAGGTGACGAAAATGGAACTGAAATTCTGGGAGTTTGGATGAATTGTCTCCTTTGTGTGAGGGTTGGTTCGGTTGGGAGAGAGTGAGGGATGATAGTGGGCTGAACTAAGGTTCCAAAAACTCCAACCATGGTTAATTTGGTTAAGGTTGGTAAGAGTTATGATTTAAATGGTAAAATATGGCAGTTTTGGGGCCGATTTGTTTTTCGGTTGAATTTCGGAGGTTCAAATGATTTTGGAAAAATATGAGGCTAACTTCATTAAACCTGAATCTCCGATACGAGTTCAACGAAGTTGACGGAACTCAATTCCGTGTTCCCGAGCTCAAGATATCACATACGGAACTAAGGGTGCGCTAATTGCCCGTTAGCCCCCGATTTGGTTCCACAACTCAAAATAAATTCGTTACCACGTCAAACAAGATCGAAAATATGAAACGAGCATATAGACATGTTCATAACACATAAATCTACGACATACTAAATTTTCACAAAATTTCGATTTCAATTCATATAAGAACGAAGCACGATTAAAACACTCATGCGCAAAACATTAACAATTCATAACATAATTAAATAATAAAATTTAAATTCCATTTTAAATAAATAAAAGTCAACGATTAAAATATGAAATTAATTAATATAATTAAAGATATAGTTAATTAACATTAACACTTAATTATCAATTTAAAATACTAAATTAACGAAATAAAATAAAATGAAATAAAATAAAATAATAACAACTTATAATAAAATTAAATATTTAACACTTATAAACAATTAATTCACGCAATTTGGTAAACACATACGTCATACCTGTACGACTGAAAAGTCGGGGCGTTACAATCTCTCCCCCTTAAAAGAATCTGTCCTCGGATTCGCTGCTCGCCCGGAAACAACTCGGGGGTGAAACTTTCTCATCTTTTCCTCCGTCTCCCACATAGCCTCTTCGGTTTTATCACTTCTCCAAAGAACCTTGACTAGTGGAATACGCCGATTTCGAAGTTCCCGAAATTTTCGATCCAATATCTTAACGGCTTTTGAACGAAGGTGAGATTTGGTTCTAATTCCACTTCTTCAATCGGTAGAACCTCGGATTCATCTCGATAATATTTCCGGAGTTGTGAAACATGAAATATATTGTGAATTCCGGTCAAACTCGGAGACAAATCCAATCGATAGGTCGTATCCCCAATATTCTCTAAAATCTCATACGATCCCATATACCGAGAGTTTAATTTTCCTCCTCGACCAATCCTTGAGCACCCTTTTCGTGGAGATGCCTTTAAGAAGACTCTGTCTCCAACCTCAAACTCAAGATTCTTTCTTTGGATGTCTACATAACTCTTTTGTCGATCCTGAGAGGCCTTCATCCGTTGTCTAATTATCTAGACCTTGTCAATAGCCTCTTGTACGGCCTTAGAGGGTTTTTCCTTCTTTTCCCCTCTTTTATCACCTTTTTGTTTAGTCCAATTCCATTCCTCCAAGTCAAAGAACAACGGGGATCTACATTTACGTCCGTAGAGAGCTTCATAAGGGGCCATCTCGATCGAAGCTTGATAGCTATTGTTGTAAGCAAACTCAATTAATGGCAACTGTTCATTCCACGAGCTTTGAAAGTCCAATGCACAAGCTCTCAACATATCCTCTAGATACTTAATCAACCTTTCGGATTGTCCGTCCGTCTGAGGATGAAAAGTTGTGCCGAATTGAAGCCTTGTTCCCAAACACTTCTGTAATTCTTGCCAAAACCGCGAAGTAAATCTTGGATCCCGATCCGAGACAATGCTAACGGGTACTCCATGAAGCCTGATAATCTCATCATTATACTTCTTAGTTGACTTATTCACCTTATCGGATATTCTGATAGCGAGAAAATGAGCCGATTTTGTCAACCTGTCTATAATAACCCAAATTCCATCAAGACCTCCTCTTACTCTTGGTAATCTTGAAACAAAATCCACAGCTATTTGTTCCCATTTCCACTCCGGGATAGGCAACGGTTGAAGTAGCCCCGATGGCTTTTGATGTTCTGCTTTTACCACTTGATCGGTCATACAATGTTTCACAAAGTTAATCACATCCCATTTCAAGCCATTCCACCAATAGAATTGTTTTAAATCCTTGTACATCTTGTTTCCTCCGGGATGGATCGAATACCCTGACCGATGGGCTTCCTCAAGAATAATCCTTTTTAACTCTTCCGGCACAACAACTCTATTCTTGAACCTTAGAAGTCCCATGCCATCAAACCCAAACGGACACTCTGGATTAGCTCGAGCTTTCTCAGCTAATTTCTGAACCTCGGAATCAGTCCTCTGAGCATCAAATAATCTTTGCCTGAGATCCGGTTGAACCGTGATATTCCGAATACTAGCCCTCAGCTTGAACGACTCATTCTCATCTCCAAATTGCACTTTCACATTGGACATGCTAGCCTTCCTACTAAGCGCATCCGCGAACAAGTTGGCTTTGCCGGGATGGTATCGGATTGTACACTCATAATCCGTAAAAAGTTCCATCCAACGCCGTTGTCTCTTGTTCTAGTCCTTCTGTGAGTATAAGTACTGGAGACTCTTGTGGTCGGAAAAGATCTCAAAAGAAACTCCGTAGAGATAGTGTCTTCACTTACCCAAAGCAAAGATCATAGCCGCTAACTCTAGATCGTGAGTGGGGTAGTTCTGCTCATATTCTTTCAATTTCCTTGAGGCATAGGCGATCACTTTCCCATTCTGCATTAACACACATCCCAAACCCTCCTTTGAGGCGTCCGAAAAAACTGTATATCCTTCTGCACCTTCGGGAAGCGCTAATACAGGGACGGTGGTCAACTTTTTCTTTAAGAGTTGAAAGCTAGCCTCACATGCCTCGTCCCACTCGAACTCAACCTCTTTCTTAGTCAATCAGGTTAAAGGAGCAACAATCTTCGAGAAATCCTGTATGAATCTCTGATAGTAACCTGCCAAACCCAAGAAACTCCTTACATTTGAAGCATTTTTCGGGCTTTTCCACTGAATAACCGTCTCAATCTTAGAAGGATCTCCTTCCAAACCTTTCCTTGAGATAATATGGCCCAGAAATTCTACCCGATCAATCCAGAACTCGCATTTGCTAAACTTAGCATATAACCGATGTTCTCTCAAGGTGTCCAATCAATTTTCAGGTGCCTTGCATGGTCCTCCGGAGTCCTCGAATAAACAAGGATGTCATTGATGAATATCACCACAAACTAGTCCAAGTAGGGCAAAAAAATCCGATGCATCATATCCATGAAAGCAGCCGGAGCATTAGTCAGTCCAAAAGGCATCACTACGAATTCATAATGCCCATACCGGGTGTTAAATCCCATCTTCGGAATGTCCTCTTCCCGGATTTTCAATTGGTAGTATCCTTGTCTCAAATCCAACTTTGAATATACCCCCGAACCTTGTAACATGTAGAATAAATCCTCAATGTGGGGTAAAGGATACTTGTTCTTTATGATCATCCGATTAAGCTCTCGGTAATCTATACACATTCTTAAAGTATCGTCTTTCTTCTTAACAAAAAGAATTGGTGCACCCCAAGGTGAAGAACTAGGCCGAATATACCCAATCTTAAGCAACTCTTCAAGTTGGATCTTTAACTCTTTCAATTCGACCGGTGCCATCTGATAAGGGGTCTTAGAATACGGCTCAGATCCCGGATATAAATCTATCACAAACTCAATCTCACGATCCGGTGGAAATGAACCCAAATTCTTTAGAAACACATCGGGAAATTCTTTTACAACGCCTGTATCCTCGAACTTAACTTGATCTTTCGGCTTATTGAGAAGATAAGCAATAAATCCCGTTACTCCTTCTCTTATTAACTTATGAGCTTCCATGAAAGACAAGAGAGATACCGATTTCGATCCACTACCGAACACTAACTCTTCACCCAAAATAACCTTCTTGGCAAAACAATCAACCTTGGCTCGATGCCGAAACAACCAATCCATACCTAATATGACCCCATACTTCTTCATGGGTATAACGATAAAATCGGCCGGATAATCTTTCCCTTCTAACAAAACTGAACAATCCCGAACCATCTGATCTGTCTGTAAACTTCCCCCCGAGTGGGGAACTAACCAAGTAACAAGAAGATAAAGAAATAACAGGTAGGCATATAGTAGCAGCAAGATCACAAGAAATAAAGGAATGGGTAGCACTCGGATAAAAAAGTGCATGAATGTTCGTGGTATGAATGCATATGGTACCTTCCACCACGACGGTCGGATCAACCTCTGCATCCTGCTCTTCGCCCTTAAGGGCATAAGCACGTTCCTGGATCATAGGCCTCTGAACTCCTCTTTAAAATCCGGAAGCCTTGTCAGGACAAGTATCCGCCATATGGTCACCCTTTCCATATATGAGACATAGACCCAACCTTCTTCGGCAGTTGTTGTAAGTATGGGTCGGTCCCCCGCAATGAGTACATGGAGGTACATCTTGGTGTGAGGTGGTAGATGTCGGTGCCATTGGTAGAGCCCTTGGTCGAGTCGGTGCAGCCTGAGAAGCTTGTCCTCCATACCAAGGCTTCTTAAAAGGACCCTTGGGTGGGGGAGTAGCTGGAACCATCAGTCTCTCTCTCGAATTTGATCCGGACCCTCGTCCCATTGGTACCCTAAAGACCGGATCCTTCTTTTTAAATTCTTCTTCTTGTTCCAATGCCCTTTGTACCATGTCTGCGAAAGAGACAAAGTTGTGACCAGCCTGGCCATGTCTTAAGTCCTGTTTTAATCCCGCAACAAATTTCCTTGATTTTCTCTTCTCGTCTCGGGTGACATGAGGAGAATATTTCCCAAGCCTGTTAAATACTACAAGATATTGGGTCACCGTACGCGTGCCTTGTTTCAAATCCATGAACTCCTGTTCCTTCCTTTCCCTTACCACTTCCGGTACGAAACATTCTCGAAATTCCCTTTTGAAGACCTCCCAAGTGATTTCTTCTCCATCCACTTCAAGTTTTTCTCTTGTCCTTTCCCACCTTTCGTAAGCATCGCCATCTAATTGAAATATGGCAAATTGGGCCCTCTCTTGCGTAGTGAACTGTCGGATTCAATAAATCCTCTCCAAACAAATCAACCAACCCTCCGAAACCGTGTCATCAATAGAACTAGAAAATCTAGGGGGATTATAACTTAGAAACACCCCATGTGAATCCCGGTTGTTGTTGTTGGGTGGCGGAACCGGTTGCTCTGCTTGTTGTGGTAGTGGTGGAGCCTGAGCCCTCCTATGCTCGACATAGTTAAAAACAGCTTCCATAAAGTTCCCCATATCCATTGGAGGCGGTTGTGGTTGTGCTTCTTGTGGTTGTGGTGTAGGAGATTGGTCCTGATGACGACGTCGCCCCGGAGATCTCTCACGGTGTCCACGTGGAGACATCCTGTCAAAGAAACACTGAAATGCATACTATTTTTAGTCCATGCATGAGAGTGCAATTAATTCAATCAAAATTCGAAATTTAGAGCACATAAACACATAAAGAATGCATATGCCACACGTTGACAAGTTGTTCCTAAAGCCGTACGACATAACTGACTCGACACAACACGACATGAGAGCCCGGGTTTTGCAACCCTAAGCTCTGATACCACATAAGGATGTAGCACCCGAACGCAAGGTACCACATCCCCATCACCGAGACCCGACCCGTATATGAGATGGAAGTCCATACACGTGCCAAATCATGGCGAACGGGGACACAACGTACACGCTATGCTAGACGGGAGCTAACCCTTAAACCATTCAAGATCAAGATAATATAAAAATCAGAGCGATAACAAAAATGCGGAAGCAAAACCAACATATATTATCTACAACGAGCCACCAAGCTCCAAAACAGATATACAATATCATTCAGGTAACCAACGGCCCACACGGCCTACAAAATCATGAACGCTCCATAAATATGATCATATACCAAAAATGATAATATGAGTGCGAGTGAAACATAAGGAGAGTGCTAAACACTAATGCAAGACCTAGACGACTTGTATTCCCGCCTAACACTCTTTAATCTGCACATCACAACTGAAAACAAACCAGGTTCATTCTAAAAGAGACTGGTGGGTATAAATATAAATATCACAGAATTTAAACATATACATGCAAGCAATAATCCCGAATGAGGTTTTAGAGTAGTTTTCCCAAGTGGGTAAAACAAAAGAAGACATCATCGGGATTATCACTATCATATTTAATCATTAGGGTATTCGTGGCCCTGGCGACTGGGCATGCATTATCTCCAACCAACAACTTGTGGATTCATAATCATTATTCATTCATTATCATACATATATTCTTTTGTGCACATTCATACGATTCATAATCATACATATACACCTTTTCCCTCCGGGTGGTGGACGGGCTTGCAAGACCTGGCCACCGGTCCATATATAGGCCAATGGGGGTACATGAATCCCCCAAGGGCATTCAGCTCCCATTCCCCGCTAATCTCCTAGCGAGGGCCGGTATCACTGTAGTTTGGTTGGAACTAGTACATGGGATCCCCGTCGGCCCTTGCCTCCCCGGATAGCCACATGTACTAAGTCCCTGGGCCCGTGCAATTTCAATCATGTCTTGCCAAAATCATAAGGTAGGGTTCATAAATAAAAGGGCATACGTTTAAAATCATTTACCCAAAATGACTCGATATATATATATACTAATTTGGCTCAAATTTTTACATAAGGAATATATTGGGTGATCATAGCTATTAGAAGAGAAACCCACCTTAAAAGTTCAAAAGAAAGGCACAAGCACCTCAAAGCTCGCCCTAGTCTCCGACCGTACCCAAATCTGTGCAAGAAAGGTGAAGTGAGACTCAAAATGACCATATATAACGCTCGACAATGAAATGAACATGATATGAATGCATAAGAGATGATATTATGTTATGAAAACGTTCATTTGCACGATTAATGCCTTTAAAGCATATAAACAAGCAATTCATTCATTCAAGGAAGCATTCAATTTCATATAACAATCATAACAAGTACTATTTCACGTTTACAATTAGAAATTAGACAAATAAAAACATTCAAGTCATGATCGGTAATTAAATAACGCGAAATATATAACAATTAAATTCTAAAATTTCAAATCAATTAATTAATATATCAAATATATACAATATACATATATATATTTATATATATATATATATATACACATACACATGCATATAATATATTAATATATACACGTTACATATCATATATATATATACACATGTATGCAACCATATATATATATAAGTATATTTCATGCAAAAATGTATATATTAAATATATACTACCACACACACACATATATATATACATATATCTCACGTACTATATATATATATATATATATATATATATATACATATACATGCATGCACAAACATTCACAATATAATACATATTATATATATATATACCATGGACACACCACTACATATCACACCACACAATATAATACATATTATATATATATACCTATACATAATATATATATAACAACACACACACAACACTACAGCAAACAAAGAAACACAATAGGTGCAAAACGCAGAGCAAGATGAAGCAATATCAATAAGAACTCCAAGAAGGGAGCTCCCTGCCCGGGTAAAAATGAACACAGACCTTCCCCGCCCGGGGAAGGAGATACAGAAAGTCTCTGCACAAGATCTCTCCGCCCGGGGACACTTCCCGTTCAAACTCTCCCCGCCTGGAGAGAGTGTTGCAGAAACAGAGCAGCGGCAACAACAGTTTACGGGCAGGAACAGGGCTAAAACAGGGGCAACACATATAGGAACATATGCACTCAACAACATGATGAAAACACCAAGAAATCAACATAAAACAACCACCATTTCACTCACATAGTTCACGCAGCAACAAGGTTCATGGAAGAGCAGTTTATTGCTTGAAATTTTCTCCTAGTTCATTAATGAAAACTCAATAAATCTTCAACTACCTCCAAATACATGACCATAAATGAAAAAAGGGAAGTAAAGTGGTCACTTTCATGCTTTAAAACCAATAAAAACTCCAAGTAATCAATGGAATCAAGAATATCATCCATAACCTAACTATTCATTCAAGCTTGCAAATCTCCATGAAAACTAGCTCAAAATTAGGGATGCATGGACCAAAATGACCACAAATGAATGTATATAACTATCCTAAACTCACCTTGTGGATTGGATGAAGGTTGGAAGAGATTTGAGCTCCAAAATCTCCAAGGTTTGTGGGTGATGAAAATGGAACTGAAATTCTGGGAGTTTGGATGAATTTTCTCCTTTCTGTGAGGGTTGGTTCGATTGGGAGAGAGTGAGGGATGATAGTGGGCTGAACTAAGGTTCCAAAAACTCCAACCATGGTTAATTTGGTTAAGGTTGGTAAGAGTTATGATTTAAATGGTAAAATGTGGCAGTTTTGCGGTCGATTTGTTTTTCGGTTGAATTTCGGAGGTTCAAATGATTTTGGAAAAATATGAGGCTAAGTTCATTAAACTCGAATCTTTAATATGAGTTCAACAAAGTTGACGAAACTCGATTCCGAGTTCCCGAGCTCAAGATATCACATACGGAACCAAGGTGCGCTAATTGCCCATTAGCCCCCGATTTGGTTCCACAACTCAAAATAAATTCGTTACCACGTCAAACAAGATCGAAAACATGAAACAAGCATATAGACTTGTTCATAATACATAAATATACAACATACTAAATTTTTACAAAATTTCGATTTCAATTCATATAAGAACGAAGCGCGATTAAAACACTCATGCGCAAAACATTAACAATTCATAACATTTCAAATTAAATAATAAAATTTAAATTCCATTTTAAATAAATAAAAGTCAACGAGTAAAATGTTTAAATTAATTAATATGATTAAAGATATAGTTAATTAACATTAACACTTAATTATCAATTTAAAATACTAAATTAACGAAATAAAATAAAATGAAATAAAATAATAACAATTTATAATAAAATTAAATATATAACCCTTATAAACAATTAATTCGCGCAATTTGGTAAACACATACGTCATACCTGTACGACTGAAAAGTCGAGGCATTACAGAGCTCGATCCGGTGGTTGAGGAGCAGGGTCCGTAGGCTTCTCATTTCTTCTCTCTTTGGTTAAGGTGAGGTTTTATTCTTAGTTAATTAGAACCCTAATATCTTGTGTGTCTATCTAAGCCAAAATGTATTAAGTATATGTATACTTTGGAAAATAATTTAAGTATGAAAGGTTTTCAACTGTTTTTATGAAAATATTTTGGCGAGAATCTTGCACATGTTATTGGGCCGGAGGAAATGTGTGAATGGAGACCGGTACGGCATCGGGCCGTCGGATAAGCCATTGTATATAGTACCCTTTGAGAATATCTCATGTGACCGTGTAGTGTGGAAGGTGAGATATTCTTGAGCCGGTGGTTAATCCATTGAAGGATCGGGTAGGAGTCATGATACCCTGTCTCGATATTGTACCATGAGGTGGCTTGGGTCTTGCAAACCCTTCCACCGCCCCGGAGGAAGAAGGATGAAAATTATGTTTATTTCTCATGAATATAATTATGGTTATGATTTGATTTCAAATATGCTTACATGAACGCCTAATCAAGTTTTATGCACACACTATGGGAGTAACATTGGAGATTTTCCCACTCGCAGGGCCACGTTAAGTTATGATTTGTCAAGTAATAATATGATATCTGTAATTCCGAGCAATTATTCTTTTAATTACCCAATTGGGACTTTCTAACACTTTACTCGGAGTTATGGATTGCAAATGCATGTAATATATTTATTATACCCCTCACTCGGTCCTTGGACTGACACCCCACGTTGTTTTAGTCTATTGCAGGTGTGCTAGGCGGGGAATAAGGGTTCTAGAAGTCTTGATTTCGGTTCTAGCATATCCCTTGTTCAGCATTTCATACTCTTTTCCTTACGTTCATGTAATAATCCATTTTTGGAGAATTATTGTTTATATTTGATGGCGGTGTAGGCTTTGTTGGAGACTTTGTATATCTCTAAGTGATTAATGAAATTATGCTACCGCTTTAATTATGGTATCGGTATATAACTTGGTTTAAGGGTTAGCCCCGCTTAGCTAGGTTGAGCTTATTTTACTTTGTCGCCCGTTCGCCACGTGTTTGATTCATGTATGAAAATCCGTTTCATGCGTGGGTTAGGCATATGGTGCGGGGGATGTACGCCTTTCGATGCGGGTACCACAAGTCAACTGAGAGATAATTCTATTATCTCTAAGATGACTTAGGAATTCTTCACTAAGATACTCGCCACCTCGATCAGATCAAAGTGCCTTGATCTTGTGACTAGTTTGGTTCTTAACTTCCCTTTGAAATTCTAAGAATTTCTCATAAGCCTCAGATTTATACTTCATTAAGTATACATAACCATAATGACTATAGTCGTCTGTGAAGGTTATGAAATACTGATGGTTGTTTCGAGTACTTACACTAAGTGGTCCACAAACATTAGTATGGATCAAATCCAAGACTTTAGTGGCACATTCCACACTTTTTCTGAATAAAATTTTGGACATTTTACCTTTAAGACAGGATTTGCAAGAAGTTAACTGTTTAAGGTCATTTTCATAGAATGTCCCTAAGTTAGTTAACTTGTTAATCCTATTCTTGGAAATATGTCCTAATCTAGCATGCCATAAAGTTGCTGAGACTTCGTCATCCCTCTTACGTTTTGTTTCTCGTTGTATATTAAAAAATTGGTGTTTTATGTTAGATAAAGTCCATTACTTAATGTACCAAGTAGTGTGGAAGAACCATTCTTCTTAAGATAAAAGTTACCATTCTTCATATAAGTTTCATAGCCTTCACAATCAAGTATTGGAATTGAAATTATATTATGAATAATGTTTGGTACATAAAGGATCTCGTTTAAAACTAAAAGAAAAACACCTAAATCTAATTTAATTCTGCCTAAAGCTTGAGTCTCAACGCTTGAGCCATCTCCAATCTTCACGACACATTCTCCTCCTTTGAGCTGCCGAACCTCACTTAGCATCTCTACATCATTACAGATATGAGGTCCATAACCGGTATCAAGTACCCAAGAGTTAGAATTAATAGAAAGATTTACTTCAACAAGAAACATACCTTTCTTTAGAGTATCTTTGTAATCTTGGCAGTTTCTCCTCCAATGCCCCGATTTGCCACAGTGGGATCAAACGTCCTCTTTCTGATCACGTTTTTTCTTTTGGGCTTTTCTCTTCTTGATGCCGCCACTGGGCCTAAAGGGTTTCTTCTTCTTTTGGGCTTTCTTCCCTTTGCCTTTAGAAGGCTTAGAAGAAGATATAGTCGTGACCATCATAACCTTATTGTCCTTCTTGATCGTGCTTTCAGTAGTCACAAGCTGACTAATTAGCTTAGCTACAGTAGTATTTGAATGATGGTGGGAGCGAGCTTAGCAACAAATCCATTGAAAGCTCTTCTCTCAGTGGCATGTCCATGGAGGTAAGTTTCTCAGAAAGACTAAGAAACTTGAGTCCATACTCGTGGAAACTAGAACCTTTCCTTATTCTCAAATGGAACAATTCCTTTAAAGTGTTATACTGTGTAACACACTCATGAGGGTGGTAAAGTTGCTCTAAGTGGTCGTAATCTCCTAAGAAAATTCAATTGTTTCATGCTGTCTTTGCAAGTCTGGATACATGTTAGCAAGCATGAGACAACGGGTTTAGAGATTATCATCCTTCCACTTCTGGATCGCATCCTGCTCAGCCCGGGTCGGAGCCTCTCCTTTCGGAATTGGCTCTGCCTCGTAGAGAACATAAGTTCTCTTTTCAGAATCTACAACAATTTTTAGATTCCTAAGCCAATCAGAATAGTTGGGACTAGTCAACTTGTTTGACTCGAGGATCGATACTAGAGGGTTTTTGGTTGTCATTTCAAAATACTTAGAGAATCATAGAACGTACGACCTAAATGGAAAAACAGAGAACTAAGTGAGCATGTTGAATAATAGCGATATACATGAGATCAGGTCTTTAATCTATGTTACACCTACTGTTTTTAGAAGATCTATAATACCCTAAAGACCTTAGAGGAAACTTGTTTCCCAACGAGTACTAAGATCTTAATCACTTTATTTTGGACCCACTACTCGCGGACATCCTTAATAAGGCCTTAGGTAGGTACGATTACCAATTCTAACTCTGTGGAACTCTCAGTAATATTTTTGCATCACCTATCTTTCAATATGGACCCACGACTCGTGCAACATCTATATTTACTTAGGTGTTAATCAAGACCCACGACCCGCGACTCATAGACATCGACCTCCCCAAAATTGGCCATGAAATATCGATCACTTAGAGTGATCAATCAGGAAACTAAGTACTAATAGGTTTCTCATAGCCACCTTACGACTCATGGACAACAACTAGCTCTCCTATTAAACTTAAATCCTATTGATGGAATGATAGGAATTTAGTTCAAAGTTTGCACCTCGAATTAAACACCTATTTTGGAAATTTGCTTAATATTTTAAGGGAATTTTTTATTTTAACCGGAGAGTTATCCGATTCTACCTCACCAACATATATGTTATCCAAATTTTAGTCTTCATCAATGCAAAAACAACTTAATTGCATTTCACACAAGTATATTGTAGATAACATGTCCGAGCAAGATACTAATATAAGATCATCATGGGGTTTTCCTATCTTATGCGTGATATGTGGGAGCCACTCCACAACCACATTTTCTAACATATATGCCACGTAAAACAGTTTAAATCACATAAGGAAATGGAAAATAAAACGATTCACTATCTATTACAATAATAGAAACCCTCCCTAACATTTTGAAGGGTCTTCACTTATGGTCTCCTTGTTACTTGTTGTGTGGATCCTTCTTACTCCGTGGGTATGATAAGTCGTGTATTTGTCCAATTATTGAGCTTAAATTGTGATATTATATCCCGAGATTTAGTCTAAATACGGATGGTTAATTGATCTAATGTTTCCTTGTAGGAAATTATATTTTGCAAGAATTTGAGGAAAAATAAACTAAATTATGCGTGCTACAATCCCTTTGGCTTCGGACCACGTTACCGGAGAAGGGTACACCTGGAAAACTTTGGAGAAGAACTGATTTAATGCCTAATCTTGGACTTTGGTAGAAACACATGATTAATAGGTGTTACTTAATTTAAATCAGATTTAATTGACCCCTTGTGCTTTGAATTGGAGACTAAGCCCAAGTCCATTACTTGAGAAAAGGAGTCCCACTTTTGTTAACAATTTGGGGGTTATAAGACGTTGAAGAAAAGGTGGAGTTAATGGCTTTTATAGTGGAAGATCGTGGAGGAAGAGTGGGGAGAAGAATTCATGCCACTGCACTACATATAGGAGAGAACCGAGAGACACTGGAGGGAGGCTCGGAGGAGGAAGAATTTAGGCAGCAGCTAGTTTTATTTCCTCTCCTCAGTTTTCTTTCATTTTCGATACTATGTTGAATTCAAGACTTTATTTATTCCGTTCCATTATGATTTGCTAGTTTCGTTTTAGTTGGGAATTTCCAAACGTTATGTTAGACTTGTGAGACTGATTTGCTCTGAATTAATTGGTTATGTTATTCATAATGTTCGTGTTTTATTGTTATTGTTTGTTAATTGATTCTTTGATTAGGGTTGATCTTAGAATTGGTTAATTTGTATATAGCCAACTAATTTATTTGGTGGTGTTAACTGGATAGTTAGTATTTTTAGCAATCGACACTAGGGCTTATTGCTTGTCTGATTTCTTGTCGAGGAACTTACGATCTAATTGAGTGAAGTAGGAGTCTATGCCTAACCGGTTAGGATTAGTTTTCTTTGGCGCTCAATTCTGTTAATTGATTGAATCTGGGAGAGAGTCTCAAAAAGGTTATCGGTTAATTAGGGAGTAATTTTTAGGAGTTTATTTGATTACTCTAAAACTAAGAAGAAACGAGGGTGCCAGAGGAAGTTGGCGAATATAGCTAATCTAGTATTCAACCAATGAATACGTCAATGATCGTAGTTTATGTATGATTAGGAATTTCCTGACTAATTGTCATTTATTTGTCTTGAGTTTAATTTAAGTTTCTAAGATCTTAAGCCTTGTTTAGTTTATTTGTTAGTTTAATGAAAATCTTATACCCCCCGCCCCTTTTAATTATTTTAGCACGTTTCTCAGTTTATTTGAAAGTTATAATATCGTCCAATCTCCGTGGATCGACCCCTTTTACCACTATTTTGAATTTAATTATATTCGGTACTTGGGACTTATTTTTGATGGCTTCGACACCCATCAAATTTTGGCGCCGTTGCCGGGGGAATTGGTAATTTATTGATTTTGTTTCTTTTTCTTATGCCTAGGAACCTTCGTACGGGATAACTTTCCTTGTACAACCCCGAGATTGAAAAGACTGCTAAGAAGCTTAGAAAGTGGACTAGACAAAGAAAAGAGCAAGCAACAGTTGGTGAGAATTCAAAATTATTTGAACTGGACACTAATACAGAGTCTGAACAGGAGTTTGAGGCTAAAGAGCAGACTGACAAGAAACCTAATTGTGATCACAGCCAGGAATGGCTCAGAAAAGAACACTTCGGGACCTTACCCGACCCAATGTGGCACAACAGCCACTGTGCATAACCTTTCCAGAACTACAAGACGGCTTTGAATTGAAGTCAGGACTCATCCACTTTGTTACGAACCTTCCGTGGGTTGGAGAATGAGGATCCAAACAAGCATATGAAGGAGTTCCATCTTGTGTGCACATCCATGAAACCACACAATGTCACAGAGGATCAAATTAAGCTAAGGGCCTTTCCTTTCTCATTGCAAGATGCAACCAAGGATTGACTGTATTACCTACCTTCGAGGACAGTCACTACATGGGCAGAGATGTCTGGACAATTTCTTGAGAGGTACTTTCCAGCTTCCTTAGCTATAAACATCAGACGTGAGATATGTGGCATTAAATAGAAGGATTCCGAGAGTCTCTATGAGTATTGGGAAAGGTTCAAACGGTTGTTAGCAAGCTGCCTCCAACATGGGATATCGGACCAATCGGTCATTCAGTACTTCTATGAAGGCCTAACTCCGATGGAGCGCAGAATGATGGACGCCACGAGTGGTGGAGCTATAGTTAGCAAGACACCTGCTAAAGCTAGAGAGCTGAAATCAACCATAGCAGCAAATTCCCAACAATTTGGAGCTCGACAGGATATACCTAGGAGGGTAAACGAGGTAAATGTGAATTCACTTGAAGAAATTAAGTCTTTATTAACAACCTTGGTGCAAAACATGAATGTAGGTAATCCTCCACCTATGAGGGTATATGGTATTTGCACTAGCCCCGCACACTTCACTGATGCATGCCCAACTCTACATGAAGAAACACCTCAGAATGTGAATGCCATTGGATACCAACAGATGAAGTTTGACCCCTATTCAAACACCTACAACCTTGGTTGGAGAAGTCATCTGAGCCTTAGTTATGCAAATAACCAACCAATCAATCATAACTTCCATTAGACACCACCACCACAACAGCCTTCGGGCTCAGGTACGTCTCTTAGTGATATTGTCCATATGCTAGCTACTAACACTGAGAAATTTCAACAGGACACTGCGACTAGATTTCAGAAGATGGAAGAGAGTATAAAGAGTTTGGAGACTCAAATGAGCCAGGTAGCATCCTCAGTTAGTAGATTGGAGACCCAAGGCAAATTACAGTTCCACACATAAGACCCTAGACATAATGTGAGTGCAATTATGGTGCAAAATGAAAAGGAATTACAACTCCCAGTCGATAGGAATCTCAACCGTGACCAGGTACATGATTCTAATGCAGAAACTGAAATAGAGGTTAAGAAGAAGCCTGCCAGTGATCACAGACAGAATTCCTGTCCAGCTAAAAACACTCAAAAATCGAAACCTTTGGTAGTTCCACCACCATTTCCTCAGAGGTTGGCTCAGTGCAAGAATGACAGAGAGGATAAGAGTATTATGGAGCTCTTTGAAAAGGTTGAAGTGAACATTCCACTCCTCGAGGCCATTAAACAGGTTCCATGCTATGCCAAATTCCTTAAGGAATTATGTACGAACAAACATAAGTTAACAGATAATGAGAAGGTGAGTGTAGGTGAGAATGTTTCAGCTGTCTTACAAGGGAAATTACCACCTAAGTGTCGGGACAGAGGTATGTTTTCTATTCCTAACAAGACTAAAAATATTGGTATTGGTAAGGGTATATGTAATTTTGGAGCTGCTATCAATGTGATACCTTTGTCTGTGTATACAGGGTCTTGGTCCATTAGCTAGTACCGAAGTCATTATCCAATTAGTTGATCGATCCAATTAGCTGATCGATCAATTGTCTATCCTGAAGGTGTTTTAGAGGATATGCTAGTTCAAGTTAATGAATTGATTTTTCCTGCCAATTTCTTTGTGATTGATATGGAAAATAATTGTTCATCTGAATCCTCTGATATCTTGTTTGGTAGGCCTTTCCTTAGTACGACTAAGGCAAGGATAAATGTGTATAGTGGTTCATTGACCTTAGAATTCGATGGTGATGTTGTGAAATTCAATGCATATGATTCCACTAAGCATGCTGATGATGTGTCTTAAGTTTATAGTGTTGATGTCATTGAGAATTTGACTCATGAGGATTTTGGTTTAAATAATGATGTTGAGTTGAATTATGCTATTTGTCATGACATATCTGTTGATTGGCTTAAGAGATTTTCTAATCATTTTAAATCTTCTGATGATGTTCTTGATAAGGTTCACACTTTAGAAGGGCTTAAGGAGACTACAAGTTCAAAATTTGTGCCTATTGAGTTATCTAGATCAGAATCTAAGCTTTTACCTTTAATTTTGCAGGCTCCAACACTGGAACTCGAAAAGCTACCTGAGCTTTTAAAATGTGCATCTTTGGGCAACCGTGAGACCCTGACCATGATCATAGCCAAGATACTTAACAGCCTGGAAGAGGAGAAACTAATCAAAGCACTTCAGAAATACAAAGAGGTAATTGAATGGACCGTTGCCAACACCAAGGGTCTGAGCTCTTTCGCGAGCATGTATAAGATTATTCTAGAGGATGGAGCTAAGCCCTATGGAAAAGCCCGCATAGGCTAGACCCACCTATAATGGAGACAGTAAAAAAGAAGATCCTTAAGCCCCCTGATCGAGTGATTGAAAATTCGGATAGTGAGGTAAAGGGGCATGGACTGAATCCTTTTTTTGAAGAATTTGAACCACATACGGTTGAGAGGGATAATCTAGATGACCCTCCTCTAGGAGCTTAACTTCAAGATGAGGGCACGTCGAGTTCGAGAATTTAAATAAGGATGCTTATGGGAGGCAACCCATGTTTCTTCCTTTTTCTTTTATTTTCATTTCTTTTCTTTTCTCGTTATCCTCATCCCGCCGTAATGTTTTCTCTTCTCGTGTCTCGCAGGTGAATTTAGGAGTGATATATTCGAACAAGTGTGGGGGAACTTTCAAAGTCCACGAATTGCCCAAAATGATACTGACAGGAATGCTAACCGTGATCATAGACTGGATTCCCCAAGACTGACTCGCGACCATCACACCCCCCGGGTTCAGGGAAGTCCACAGTTTTCCATTCTCCTTTAATTTTATGTTGAGGAAAACATGTGCTTTAAGTGTGTTGGAGGGGGGGTTACACTAGAGTGTCATTAGGGGTACTAAAGTGCATCAGAATTTTTTTCGCTGATAATGGGCTGAAAATATGAGAATTTGGTGTTGTAGTTGCATGTTTGTGGCTGTAAATAGTGGATTTCAGGGCGGTGCCCTCTATATGAATAATTAGGTGAAAAGATTTGGCTAAATTTTCTTTTTACTTTATGAACTTATACGACTTAGGTAATGATGTATTGTATTTTTAACGAATTTGAGAGTAGGGTTGAAGTCTTGCATTACTTAATGTCAATTAAATCTCACATGTTGAAGATTGCATGCCCGATTTAATTGGTTAGAACATTAATTTGTGTGATTAATTTATGTCGTTCTCGAATAGAAACATAAGAAACTTAGAAGTTTTGTTGGTATGCATGTTGAATCTTCAATTGATTGTGGAAAGTTGTGGTGGAGCTAGGGAAATTGAATAAGCTTGAAAAAGAGGTTATCAAGTGTTGAAGTCAATTGTGAGCAAAGCCAAAAATCCGTCAAAATGGTTGGACAAGGCTTAGTAACCGGGTGACATTCATCACAAATGTTTGTGCTCGCATAAAAAGTCCTGGTCAATCCTGACGAGTGAGGAAAAATTGAATACTCCGTTGATTACCCGATTAAAGAAATGATACTTTACAATTGTTTGGGTAATTATGAGTATGGCTAAAGCCACTTGGCATTCTGATTGGCTAAGTAATCGGATAGCATTCATCACAAATGTTTGCATTCGAGTAAAAAGGCCAATGACAATTCCAAACAATTCATAGCTAAAGTCCTCTAATTAATTAATTCCGAATAACCCAAACTCCCCATAACCACCACTTCCATTTGAAATTCTTCATGTATATCGGCCATCTAATAAGTGGAATGTGTTTTGTAGACTTGATTTGATTTTAATTACAACTCGGTAATTCATGCTTGCACCTTATGTTGAGACCGGGCTTGTGTTTTATCGTGTGGGAATTTCATTGCATGAGTTTGATGTTTAGTGGTGTTGGATAAGACTATGCTTTCATTCCTAGTCACATTTCCTATTTTCAAGTTTTCATTAAGTGGAATTGAGTTTATCCTTTATCTTGATCCTAGTTCATACTTGAGGGCAAGCATTGTTTAAATGTGGGGGGATTTGATAAGTCGTATATTTGCCCGATTATTGAGCTTAAATTGTGATATTATGTCCTGAGATTTAGTCTAAATACGGATGATTAATTGATCTAATGTTTCCTTGTAGGAAATTATATTTTGCAAGAATTTGAGGAATAATGGACTAAATTGTGTGTGCTACAATCCCTTTGGCTTCGGACCACATTATTGGAGAAGGGTCACCTGGACAACTTTGGAGAAGAATTGATTTAATGCCTAATCTTAAACTTTGGTGGAAGCATGTGATTAAGGGGTGTTACTTAATTCAAATTGGTTTTAATTGACCCTTTGAGCTTTGAACTGGAGACTAAGCCCAATTCTGTTACTTGACAAAAGGAGTCCCATTTCTGTCAACAATTTGGGGGTTACAAGACATTGAAGAAAAGGTGGAGTTAATGGCTTTTATGGTGGAAGATCGTGGAGGAGGAGTGGGAGAAGAATTCATGCTGCTGCACTACATATAGGAGAGAACCGAGAGACACTGGAGGGAGGCTCAGAGTAGGAAGAATTCAAGTAGCAACTTGGTTTATTTTCTTTCCTCCTTTTTCTTTCCTTTTCGATACTATGTGGAATTCAAGACTTCGTTTACTCCGTTCCGTTATGATTTGCTAGTTTTGTTTTAGTTGGGAATTTCCAAATGTTATGTTAGACGTGTGAAACTGATTTGCTCGGAATTAAACGGTTATGTTATTTGTATTGTTCCCGTTTTATTGTCATTGTTCGTTAATTAATTCTTTGATTAGGGCTCGATCTTAGAATTAGTTAATTTACATATAGACAACTAATTTATTTGGTAGTGATAACTGGATAGTTAGTTGATACGGCTCCGATATGCCATGATCCAGCGCCAATTCTGGCAGAATATTTGATTGGGATAGAGTTTAGAATAGATTGGTATTCTATTAAGGTTTTCCTTATTAATGCAGAGTCCTAGCTTAGAATAGTATCTCATTAAGTGATTTCCTTCCTTGCAAGAGTCCTAGGCAATTAGGTTGTCTTTTATTTATTTAGTCCGTGTCCTTGTTGAGGGTATTATCAATCAAGTAAAGCAATTATCTTTTCTCCTAATCTCTCAAGTCTCTCTCCCTCCCCAAATTCACCGGCCAGTCGGTCCATCACCGGAAACTCTCTTCTCATCCCCATAATTCTAAGAGTCCGAGACCACTCCGAGGTCTCTCCCGATACGTTCCATCAACGACCGTATCATTAGTATTTGTGGCAATAGACACTAGGGCATATTGCTTGTCTGATTTCGTGTCAAGGAACTTGCGATCTTATTGAGTGAAGCAGGAGTCTATTCTTAACCGGTTAGGATTAGTGTTTCTTTGGCGCTCAATTCTGTTAATTGATTGAATCTTGGAGAGAGTCTCGAAAAGGTTATTGGTTAATGAGGGAGTAATTTTTAGTAGTTTCTTTTATTACTCTAAAACTAAGAAGAAATGAGGAAGCCAGAGAAAGTTGGCAACTATAGCTAATCTAGCATTCAACCAATGAAAATCTTAAGTCAATGATCGTAGTTTATGCATGATTAGGAATTTCCCGACTAATTGTCATTTATTTGTCTTGAGTTTAATTTAAGTTTCTAAGATCTTAACCCTTGTTTAGTTTATTTAGTTTATTTGTTAGTTTAGTGAAAATCTCAAACCCCTCCCCCCTCCCTTTTAGTTGTTTAAGCACGTTCCTCGGTTTATTTGAAAGTCATAATATCTTCCAATCTCCGTGGATCGACCCTTTTTACCACTATTTGCAATTTAATTGTATTCGGTAGTTGGGACTTATTGTTTGTGGCTTCGACACCCATCAAGGTCCATTGTCTCCATAATGAAAGAAAAAACCTCACCACCTAAATCTACTCTCAAATTACAATAAAAGGAAAAAGACATAAAGTAATAAGGGCCAACCTTCATATTGACCTTAGATAAATCCACGGGGCATACCCCGACCCAAAAATAGTAATATGAAAAGCCACATAATTAACACATAACAGTACGCACATAAGTGCGGCACCGACCACAGTTGAAAACCGCAGCTATGCGGTTCCAACCCCAAATTTAAACCATCCACGTGCATAAATTAAAACATCCACAAGATCCTAAACCCATGACCACCAAATATTCTAAATTGCAAGAATTTCAATTTACCAATAAATTAAAATTCCCGCCTATAAGTTCTAATAAGTTAAAAACACGACTTAGATGCAATTCTTGTTCATGAATTCTTTCAAATAATCCAAGAAAAATTAAATCAATAAAATTTCAATTAATTTTCAAAAAATAATAATTTTATCTTTCCATTATTTAAAAAATAATAAGTGCAATTTTTCCCAAAAATCTAATTCGTTTTAAAATCATAAAAATCCCAATTTTAACTAATTATTTCAAAAATAATTTTAATTTAATAAAAAAGATTTTTATTTAGAAAATTACATAGGGATTGGATCTATCAAAACACGAACGAGACCGCCATGACCTAGCCTCTTCCGTAACGCCTGCCAGTCGGCCCGACACCCTACGCAGCTTGCTGCTGGCATTCGTGCGGATTGCGCGCTGGCACCTGAGCCAACAGGACAGCGCTTGCCGGAAGGCTTCCGTACGGTTGCAGGAGCTGTCGGGCAGACATGTCGCCAAGCGCTAAATGCCTGCGCGTGGCATGCACTAGGCGGCGATGATGGCGGGCGGTCACACAGGGCTGGGCATGTGACGCCTTACCACGCCCAAGCCTTGCATTTTCATTTGTAACGCAATTTCGTTTTTCATAATTTATTTCAAAAGCTCAAAATTAATTCAAGAAATTAAAACACGATTTAATAAGTTTGATTTAAATAGTTTTTAATCAAAATTTTCAGAAAATAATTTTCAGAGATTTCAAGAAAAATTAGAGATTCTTTTTTTTAGATTTCTGAAAAATTCAATAATACTCAGTTGCATCCAAATCTAAGAATTTCTACCAAATTCGTAATGCGAAGACGAATCAAGAATAAACCTTACAAGGTGGCTCTGATACCACTTATTGGGAAATACAAAACAATAATGCAGTGAAATTTAATTTTTTTTTCCCAAAAGCAAGATCTAGACTTGCAATTCCTTTTTTCGATTCATAAGGATTTAAGGAACTTACTTAAATCGACGCTTTCTTGACATGTTTTGACCCGCCCTCAAACGCGCTTCAAGTGGCTTGTCCCCCAAACTTCTTCGAATCTTCAAGACTCTAAAATTACAGTCCTCTAGAGTAATAATCCACACCAACCTCGATCACGATCTAAATAGGGAGGATGCTAGTACTATATTTAGTGTTTAGGCTCTAGGGGATTTGTATGAAGTAATTTGGAGAAATTCTTGACTATCCATCTTCTATGGGGTCCGAACCCCATCCTTAAATAGGCTAGGGGGTTCGAACCCCTTGTCTTGTTGCCCAAGGATTCCAAATCCTTCAAGATTTTGAATTACTTGCTAGGTAAGAAAGATATTCTACTTTGACCACAAGTCTCCTTTGATCAACTTGCCTTACAAGAAATTCTATCTAACTCTCTTAGATATTTTATGGGATATTTTATTTATTCATAATAAATAAATTAATATTAATAATTACTTAATTCACAATTAATTATTTATTTGACTTAAACTCCAAGTTTGGACTTAAATAATAATTCATAATTAAATTAAAGTCCATTAAATAGTTAAAATTTATCACACAAGGTGACACGTGTCACTCATTGACAAGTGCCCCACACGTGTGGCCCCTTCCAATGCTCGATTGGTTTGATCAACTTGTTTAATCGATTCAAGCCTTAACCCTCATGATCGGGCATTTGTGTGTGACCCTTTAGATTCTTTATTCAATTAGCAGTGACCGCGATTAATTAATTTCTAATTAATTAATCAGTCCACAGATCACACTACCAGAGTCTAGCAATAGGTATGCGATCGCTAGCTGAATAAGAATGTATTAATTCGAAGAACCTTTAAGTCATTGACATATGTGAGATAAGGTCCTCCTACAACGTATCTCTCAACTAAGATCCAGGTTAAGGGAATGATTAGAACTCTAATAATCTTGGTCTTAAAGTAAGTTCATTTCATATCCATTTGATCTCGATTCAAGAAATCCTTTTTTTGATCTCAATCCACTGCCTTAGCCAAGGTCTCTTGGATGGTATATAAATGACTTACACAATAAGAGATCAACTTGCTTATGCAAGTGTAGCTCCTTTATTGATTCTCATATGCTTCCATGTGCCAATTGTGCAGCCCTAGCGTAAGCCTTGAATTAGCTGTCTCGGGCGACATCCTTAAAGCTTATACCAAAGATTAAAGAGTTAGCCCACAAAGCGTCGACGGAATCTCAAATTTAAGGACTATTGAATCACATCAATGACTCATGAGATATTTCCTAATTTGGCAGTTTCTATTTCCAGAAATAGAAACTTCCTTTCCCATTTAGGACGCTTCTTACGTGGGGACACCTCAGTATACTCATTTAGAACAAATGAATGTATCATGTACGTATCAATTATACACTTTGCACCCCATGAAACAAGGTGGTCCTTCTTAAGGGTGTGATCACACGAGCAAGCTCCTAGCGAGTCATATCGACACTCCTATTGTCTATTGGACTCATAAGCTTGGAGTGATTTCTAATCATGACTTATGTGATTTAGGGCTCGTTTCATGAACCACTTCTCCTAAGTGATAGAGTGCTATAAGTCATTTAGATTAGGGTAGTTCTTATACATGCGCAATCAAAGTAAATATACAATTAAACGAGAGCATATAAACAAGTGCTGCCTTATGATCAAATCAGTTCTTTTATTATTCAAAGATTGTCTGTGATTTATAAAAGGAAAAGTACAAAGCGGATTACAATATCGGCTTTAAGGGCACTATTTCTAACAGGAAACTCATATACACACACATTCAAACTACATGAAAAGAACGCCATGATAAACAAGAGAAAAAGTATAAGAACATATCTTATACCTTGAAGGATTAAAGGATGGAGGAAGATAAATGTTTGAGCCATATATATATATATATAAGCACACCATCCAAAAACTTGTGAATGTTCATACAACACTCATCTGCCACATTAGGGACAATTAACATAATAAAACATGCTTAACACCCCAAACCCACCAAAACTTTAATAATGGAGGTCTTAAAATATCCAACCAACCAACTTTCTAAATCCAAAATTCGTGCAGTAAGCTTTATATCCAATACATAAGAGGCATTTAGTACCATTTATTCTAACAAAAACACCATATTCTAAGAACTCTAGGTATGGAAGTTCATATACACATAAATCATACACAAACATTCAAAACCCTTAACAGAACCTCAAAATAAAGAGGATAAGAACATACCTCATACCTTAAAGGATTATAGGATGGAGAAAGATGAATCTTTGAGCTTGAACCAGAGAGACATTTTGTTATCTGTTTTGTATAATAATCAGTTCACTTAGATTAGTTTTAAAGAACGAATCTAACAAGCGAGCTCGAAAATATACAAGGTATAGTCATCGGATGCAATTCGACGTCCTGAATCCAACAACGAAGTTGGAGTCAAAAAATTCATATCCGGATTCAAAATGGTTGAAAATGGCCTAATTACATTTAAGCCCCTAAACTTTTAAAAAGTGCTAAATTAGTCCAAAGTCTATTTTCAGTTTAACCCCAATACTTTTAAAAAAGTTGTGATTAAGGACACTTAAATACGTGATGCATGTCATTTCATATTGATCACGTAATTATCATATAATTTATATATTGAAAAACATGAATATTCATATAATTTGAGAATTAATCGTTCAATTTCAAGCAATTGATTCGAATAAAAATACAACTACCTCATAATTGGTAATTAAACTCACTTGTGATGCCATGCCTGTACGGTCGAATGAACGGGTGTTACAATTTAAATGAATAAATTATGCATAACAAGAGCATTGAAGATTCATTACTAGAAAAATATATTTAAGTCTTTAGAGGTAGGACTACACAAGAAAAATAAGCACCGAAATTGCTTCACTTTTAGGACCAATGATAAAGATCATCTATTGATAATCTTAGAAAGGTAGAAGTTATTTATATAGAAAAATATTTGACAAAGAGAATATGTTAATCAAATATGCTCCATCACATGTTTGTTTGCATTTGTGACATGCATAAAACATATTATATGATTATGTGTGTTCCCGTATTTTATATTAAGTTGCATATATCAGTACATATTGAAAATACATGAATTAACACGACTCCAAGAAGTTTTAACAACATATATCAGTGTATGTCACCAACTAAAAGAGAGCCTAGTTTACTTATCAATGGTTAAAATATATTATCATTTTGAGTCGATTTAATTGGGACAGAGTAGATAGACTAACTTAAAATTGGAGAAAGTAGTGTTAAAACCAAAATATCGAATTTGTTATCAAATGTTAGGGATATTTTTAAGAAGAATGAATTAGAAGGAATTGGAACTTACGTGTCTATCTATTAAGATTAACTATTTAAAAGAAAAGGTCGGATACAATCCCGAATACTAAAAGTTAAAAAGAAGTGGCAAGTATTGACAGACATTTTCATAGCACAAGTAAGAGCTACATTAGACTTCATATGAGTTGAAATAATTTAATCAAATGGAGAATTATAAAGTGACGATAAATAAATGCTAACTCGTCTATGTAGGAAATGAAACACTTTGGGTAAATGTTGATCTACGAGGACTGCGATAAATGGAGACAGATAAAACATCAACGGTGATGAGTGAGGAAGGATAGTGAATTCGACAGAGACAAATTGCCAAAATTGAGAAATGACAGCCTTCTGCAGTAGACCATATTGTCAATATTTTAGTTACTCCAAGATGACAAGAAGACAATCAAGTCCCTTGGGCATCGTGCGATAGACTTTTAAAGTCCAAAGTTCTTGGCTACCAGTTTCTATCGAATCAGATTAGGTGACATGAGCTTATCGCTCAAATTTGAGGAAAAATAGAAGAAGGGCAGTCGACTCAAACAGTGTAGCACCCGCAGCGAAAGGCACCACATCCCCAGAACTACAAGTCTAGTCCACGCATGAAATGGACAATCCATACACGAACCGGACTCATAGTCAACGGGGTGACAAATAAAAACAACCTGGCTAGGCGAATTCTAACCCTGTACCAATTAATCAAGAATATCTAAAATGCGGTGCGGAAGCCAATAGTCCAAACATGAATGCCACATATGGCTACAAACCAAGCGGTTCATGACATAAATAAAATCTATCATGCATCCTAACAACGAGTTCAACTAAGCATGCAACCTGTCCCGTATAAATAATCAATAATCATAATTGGCACATAGGCCCAAATACATAAATTGATACAATCAATCATAACAATGTAAATGCGACTCGAGTGTACAAGTGCGACTCGAACAAGAATGCTAGGACTCGACTCCTGCCTAGCTAAACCTGTAAGAAACTGGAAAAGTGGGAAAGAAGGGTCAGTCTCTAGAAAACTGAGTGAGCAGGAGCCATACATATATATAAAACATGCACATGCAAGCCATAATCCCCGAGCAAGGTTTTATTTAAAGTTAGTTCCCGTGAAGGGCAAGAAATAGATAAGCAATGCCCGGACTTTACGACTAATTCATATTAAATTCATTACGTTTCTAATTCGTAAATAATCGTTGTGGCTCGGCGAGTGAGCGTGCATAATCTCCAACCGAACTCCGTGTATAAGAAACACAATTAAATACTTTCGAATACGTGATCATGCAGGACATAATAATACATGCAAACATATAAATATTAGACATGATTGCTTGGGTAATCCGTGTCCCGGCCTTCCTGCACGGTGAATAATAGTTCCAACCTTCTCCCTCCGGGGTGATGGTTAGGCCTGCAGACCCGAACCATCCATTCGTTCGTTAAATGTTGAGACGGGGGCTCATGACTCCTACCAGCTCCTTCGATGGGGTAACACCACCTACTCAAGAATAACTCACCTTCCACACTTCTCGATCGCGTGACAAATTCTCAATATGTACTTTATATAAATAGATTGTCCAACGGCCCGGTACCATACCGGTTTCCACTCATACATTTCCCCAGGCCCAATAACGTTAATATGATCACCTTCCACACTTCTCGGTCACGTGACAAATTCTCAATATGTACTTTATATGAATAGATTGTCCGACGGCCCGGTACCGTACCAGTTTCCACTCACACATTTCCCCAGGCCCAATAACGTTAATATGATCTTTCGTGATCTCGCCAAAACATTTCAAGTCGTGAAGATCGTTATACATTTCAAAATCCTTGGAAATAATTTACTCGATAAGAATTTTACTTGACGACTCCACTTTGGAAAATATATATATATATTAGGCTTTTGACCAAAACTTGTCACATAAGGTTATAGGGTTCAATACGTAACTAGAATGAAAACACCCTCACCTGGAATACTAGGAGACAATATACAAGATCAATACGGGTGCCTATTCGATCCAGAAATCTCTGCCCTGGAGACGAACTGTACAAGAGGAAAAACCATGTGTACTCGTGAGAAATGACTCAATATGAAACCAAAGAGGACGCACGACATTGATATAAGGTGTTCGTGGAACGATATGGAATGAGATAACATGCATACGAAATTAATAAAGCGATATGTTATGCCGTGGTAAGGTTTATGTACATAATTAATGCATACGAGCGTGAATGAAGAGTAAACGATGGCATTTATTCATATATGAACACATAACATGCTTAAACACTCAAGGCATACTATAAAATCAAGTAGGATCATGCTTGGGGAGGGATAAAAGCATAAAATGAATGTACGAAATGAAAACAACTCAAAACACCAAACAAGGGAGGATCCACGGCCGTGGACCTCTGCCAGAAAACAACCCAAAAGCCTGCCTCAAATCCACGCCCATGGATTTCTTCAAGGGCAAAAATCCAAGCCCGTGGATTCGTCCCAGGCCTAAAAAAAAAACAACAGGGGAACAACCAGGTAACAGTAAAGGCTTGCCATTGGCGACCTTCGAAGCATCGCCTGAGACCGAAACTCGTACCAAGCAACAACCAAACACTAAGAAGCTCAAAAATATAACCGAAACATGAAACGAGGCATGTTAACATACAAACCCATCAAATATATACATACATACATACATACACACACACACACACACACATATATATATATATATGCATCAAATACTTACACATAAATACAAGAAAAGGAAAGGAGCTTACCGACAATAGAACGGGGACGTCGAGGTGAGCTTGTGGTGGTCGGGAATTGTCGGTATCTTGTCGAAGGTGGTGCTTGCTTATCCCTTGTCTTGAGCTTCCTTCTCTTGACTTGGATGGTGAAATGAAGAAGAATGAAGGAAGAAGAAGAAGAAGTATGAAGAGGTGGTGGAATGGTGGTGCTGTCGATGAAGTGGTGGTGGAGGTGTGGTGGTGCCGGGTGGAGAGCAAGAAAGAAGAGAGAAGAAGGAGAAAATGAAGAATGAAGAAGAGAAGAAGAAAGAAAGGGAAAATGAGAGGAAGAAAGAAAAGAAAAGAAAGTGAAAGAGAGAAGGGAGTTGGGGGGGGGGGGGGGGGGGAAGGGTTTGGTGTCTTGGGGAGAGAGAGAGAGAGAGTTGGTCAAAGGTGTGGGTCCTGCCGGTAGATATTTTTCTTGGGATATTTTGTGTGGTTACGGCTCGAATTGAAATACAGTTGGGTTAGAAATAGGTTCCCAAATTAAATAAAAAGCTAGGCAACGGGTTCGGGAATTAACGAGGAATAAAAGGCAAGGCTCGAGGTAAAGGAATAAAAGTGTTCATATGTGAAATTGCAAATAAAACAAATAAACAATTAAACACATACGCGCATAAATACAATTAAATCAAACGAACAAATAATTAAATGCACAAAACACATAATTACATAATTAAACAATTAAATCACATAACACTCGGCCTGACCTCACTCGTGACGTCATACCTGGTCAGTCTTGAAAACACGGGGCGTCACAAAGAGTGACTAACATATCGCATGAAATATCATAAGAGATGACGACAACCATAAAATTCACATTCGCTTGAGTTGCTCAACCGTCCCTTAGCCCGGTGCTCATGACGTGGTACAAAACCTCCATCGTGTCGGGGGACCAAGCAAGGCATAGCTAGCGGCATAGGAGCTGACTCGGCATCAGCGGCTTCGTGACGCACTGGAGTGATTTTGTGCTATAAAAATAGGCATAACCATAGGATAAGGAATCGTCGCTAGTGGTTGTTTAAGTGCCGTAGACTGACTCATTCTGACTGAAACAAGGGGCGGGTCTTTACCAACTTCAAAATATTCTATTTTAGGGGGATGATATATGTGGGAAGAAGATTTATGAAATTGATAAGTCTTACAATTGGAGGAATAATTTATTAGGGAAGGATCAAAGAAAAGTATCAATATCAATGATGCACCAAAAATTGAAAATGATATTATCGAACATAAATAAGGAAAAATTCAATAAATTAAAGGTGCAAGACATTACGACCGGACATCGAATGAATTTCAAAAAATAATGGTGCAAAAAGTTAACCAAATGAACCTTTAAATAGAAGAGGTTTAAGACAATGAATATCATTGGAACACAAGTTTAAGATAAATTTGATTTGTGGATTAGATCCTCTTGGGGGAGGGGGAGGGCAATGTAATTGATCATACGTGGATGAAGCAAGAAACGTAAAAAAGAATAAGTCAAAAGGAGAAAATATTCCATATTGCATCTATATGCATCATAACTATGTATTTCATTTCAATTAATTTACTTATTTAATTTGCATTATAACTTCAAGTATTTAAATTAATTGCTATTATGTTAGGTTAGGTCAACGAGACATTTGTTGCTTGTGTAACCTTGTGTTTCATTTACATGCCTCATAACTATGTGTTTCACTAATTAATTTAATTTGTATTATAACTTCAAGTATTTGTGACGTGTGTTGCTTGTGTAGTTTGTAGTTTATTGAATGTTACTTATTGTTCATGATTTGAATAGAAATTTTAGAAAAATATTTTGACTTATTTACATTTGGCCCCCTGATTAGTTTTTAAATAGCAAAACACCCCCACATTTAGATTTATTAACATTGGACAACCAAATGAATTTTAAAATTATGAACGCCCCCCTCTCCATTAAAAAAATTATTTAAAAACAATTGTATTAATTTGATATCTAAATGTAAAAACTCATTTTTGGCGTTGTTCTGTGGTTTAAAAACTCATTTAGATTAAAATTTTCAACGAAATTATCAAAAATCCTAACAGAGAAGGGTTCATTTTTAATTTTAAAATTTATTTGGGTGTCTCATGCTATTTAGTCTAAATATGGGGTGTTTTGTTATTTAAAAGCTCATTTGGAGTTTAGATGTAATTCATTCAAATATTTTTATATGTGTAACTTTTCAAATCAAAGTGAATATTCATTCAAATTTTTACTATATTTATTTAATTAAGTTAGACACATTAATATTTAAATTTCTTAATTAAACACGATAGTAAAATTTATAAAAAATTAAATGTTACACGTGTGATGCACGTTTTTTTTTTTTTTTTTTAAACGCAATGCCCAGAGGGGAATTTTACTGAATTAATTGCAATTAAAACTTACAAAGGAACAATAAAAAAAATAACGCTGGCTCAAAGCAGCAATTCTAACAAAATTGTAGGCAATCATACTTGGTCCACATCTAACAGAATAGAATTTATCGTTCTCTAAATTAGACCTGATACTGATAAAGACCGTGAGAATATAACCAAACAAAGAAGACCACCACCAGATTTTCAGCGCTTGCATATTCCAGATTTTCAGCGCTTGAAGATCCAGTCATATAGATCGACTCGTGATTAGGCGTGTCTCCATTTGATTTGATCTTGAAGTAAAGGTAACCATTCATACGTGGACCCTGCAATAAAAAAGAAGAAGAAACTAAAAACAGCTCTCATTCGAGGGAATAACAGCTCTCATACGAGAGAAACAACTACTCTCATACAAGAGGGACAACTAAAAAAAAAAGAAATAAACGGAAAAACACAAATCAAGAGATCCGGATCTCAAAAGAGATCTGAATCTCTTTGGAATTCAAAACAAAAATCTAAATTTAAAGGATATTTGCGAAGAAGAGACGACTCATAGAAAGAAAGGAGAAAAAGAACGTGTGACGCACGTTAATTAAACACGATAGTAAAACTTATTTAAAATTGGGTAAATCTTACTTTGCACCCCAACCTTTGGGGTGTATTACACTTTAGTACTCAACCTTTGAAACGTTGCACTTTAGTACCCAACCTTTGAATTTTGTTGCACTTTAGTGCCCAAGTGCAGACGTGTACCCCAATGTTTGGTACCACGTGGCATTTTCTCATTGGTCGGGGCACTAAAAGTGCATAAAATTCAAAGATTGGGTACTAAAGTGTAACGTTTTAAAGGTTGGGTACTAAAATATAATACACCCCAAAGGTTGGGGTGCAAAGTAAGATTTATCCAATAAAATTTAATGTTAAACTCGGGTGATGCTGCAGGCGATTGGTGGGTGGTGTTGAAGAGTACGGCTGCGACAATTACGGCATTGAAGGCGGCAGTGACCAAGTATCTTTAAAACCATTAATTGCTCTATTTAGTGTTGCCGAAAAAATTAATTGCTCTATTTAGTGAAGTACACATTAGCAGATTAGCTATCGTGCATGTTGCATTTTATCTAGTGCTAACAACCTATTCGTTGTAGTTACATGTGAATAGTATAACTTACGTCAAACTAAAGGAAAAATTTACATCTAACTACACTCAATAATAGTATAATTAATACAAGAGGTAAAATTTACCTAATTCTCAAAAAGATTAGAAATTTAAAACTTACTTGTTGAAAAAGTCCTTTGAATAGGTTTTTTTGTTGTTCTGTTCAAACCCAATTAAATGGGATATAAGAAAAAAAAAAAAATTGTCTTGTTGTATTCAATATAATCCCTATAGTTATGTTGGGTTTGTGGTCTCTCACTTCCATTAGGGTTCCGTTAGGCTTGGTTTTGACATTCCCAGATACGCTAATGGACTACGTTGTTGAATTCATAACATATAGATGTCGTTTTGTTGGACTATGTATATAATATGGATGATTTTGTAATTTTGAGAAGAACAATTATAATCGGGAAGCTTTACTATTGTTGTGATGTTTATGAATTTTCCCACTGGTGCCAGCCCCTAAACGATCAAGGATCAACCAATCGAAGATGCAACATTTGAGGAAAATGAAGCCACAAGCAGAGTACCTACAACTAGCCATCAAACTGCATACGAAGGAATGAACTTCCTTTGTTGCATAAGCTTTTTAGTGTTGAACATGCACCCTAAATTACATAATTCTTTTATACTCAACGTACTCTCACCCAGTTTTTCAACCTGACGAATTAGTATATATTTCTCGCTTTATGATGGTTTAGCATATCTAAATTCTCTCATTTGAAAATACAAATGCAAATTTTAATTTTTTGATTTAACATATGATCATTATAAAATATAAAAAAATAATGAAATTATGTTATTTTATCTGCATCATGTGACCTAGCATGCACCATATGTAGTAGCTACTATTGTCCATAGTTTTGGTTATATTAAAATTAGTAATTTCGCACACTCGATGTACGTGCAAATTAAAAAAATATTATTTAAATATATTAATATTAATTTTTATATTAAAATATATTTTATAATTATTTTTAATATAATTACTAAAAAAATGTCTAATTTTTCGTTCTCTAATTTTGTCCTTTTTCGATTTTAGTCCGAATCGTTTGACCTCAATTTTGTTTTCAATTTTAGTCCTTCGTGTCCTACGTGACAAAAATTTAGACATTTTTCTTAATTTTCCTCTAAAATTTGAGTTGGCGTCTCATGTGGATTATTAATCGTCAAGAGAAAAACTAAAAAAATGTCACATAATTAATTAAACTTTCATTATTTTACAAACTACTCCACTATTATAATTTTCTGTTTTATTTTTCCCCAACTTCATCTTCTTTTCCAATTACAAATTAAAAAAACAAGGGATAACTATTTGCAACATTTTGGATTGTTGCGTTTTTCTGAGTTTGCAACCTGATTTATAAAATGTCTAAGTTTGCAACCTCAACTATTGTTTTTTAACAAATTGCAACCTGATTTCATTCATTGTGTGACACGTACACGAAATATCTTCAACGTGTCACACGATGAGTGGAATCAGGTTGCACTTTTGTTACAAAACAATGCAAACTAAGACATTTTATAATTTAGGTTGCAAACTCCAAAAAATGAAATAATTTAGAATGGTCAAAATTTTTATCCCAAAAAACAAAACCCTAACCACCTCCTCAACCATCACCACCACCACCACCACCACCCTTCGTCACCACAACCGGCGTGGTGGGCGTCACCAACACCAATTCAAATGTTTAAACTTAAACACTTTATTTAATCAACCTAGGGCGAGTTTATTTTGGGGGTTAGCAAGCCACCAAAAGTCGGTTAGGAAATATAAAAATTTTGGGTATATTACACAAATTCCCATTTACTTTAATTGATAAACTTCCGTTTAAATAGCCTTAAATTCTCACGATTTTACTTTTCTATTTTATAATTATTATCTTTCCATGTTTGTCCTTACTTTGTTTTAATAAAATAACGGCTACTGATATCCAAATAATCTATGATATAAACTAAATTAATGACACATTAATGTTCTTTTCAAAAATATAATTTATTTTCTCCATTTAATAACATTACACAGGAATATATAGCGTACAAAAAATTAACCACCTACACAAAATATTTTAAACGATTCTATAAGATAATTACAATCAATTATATCTGTTTGCACTAACAATTCGCGTTTATTGGATTTGATAAACACAATATAAATATATAAATGTTTGAGCATTTAAATATCAAAGTGGGTCTTCGATCTTCAGGTTGATCCTCTGAAGAAATCTTCAAAAGCTTCTCGATGGATTTGGTGGTTGATCTTCTTCAACTTCAAATTTAACTTTAATGATGTTAATCCGTAGGTCCTTTGACTTGTTTACGAATAAAACGCCAGATTTTGGTGAATTCCGCGAAGAACGCCTTTGAACTCGTTGTTAACACCATGGATCTATCTTGAATATTCGCGGGTAACACCGTGGATCCAACTTGAATATAACGCCAATTTGCTGGTTTAACGCCTTGATAGCAGATCAAATGCCTTAATTTAATAATTTCGGGGAAGAATGTCTCTGAATGCCTTAGAACACCGTCTTGAACTTGTAGATAGAACTTTGGTCTTCTTCTTCTACTCCGTCTTCTTGCATTTGTGTTACGTTGAATGAACTACCCCATGACCCTTTATATAGTTGTAGGATTCAAGAATTAGAGTTCACTTCAAACTTATTTAATAATTATCTCTTACATTTTATTAAAGAGATAATGTCAAATAAAATCAAATAAATATGTAACGCCCCAGCTTTCCGGCCGTTCAGGTAAGCACGCCACGTACGAGTTTCGAGAGTTAGGATTCATTTTAATCATTTCTTCTATTAACTTATGCATTTCATTGCATTATATGAAATATGCTTCTACATGTTTATATAAGAATTATATCAACGTGAGAATTATCACATGAATTATGTTTGATTGATATGTAAATTTATTGCCTAACATGACTTAAGTGTATATATGTCCGTAATTGATCATCTCTTTAAATTGGAGGACTTAATTGCATGAACTTGAATTGGATTTAAGTGATCACATTTCATGATTTTAGGACTTAATTGCATCACTTAATAAGTTGAGGGACTTGATTGCAAATTGAAGCCTTTCATCCATTTTAAGAGATGCATTCACGTAACATTACTTCCACCATATTCATACAAACATACACACTTTGCTCTTTGCTTCTACTTCTCTCGATCAAAACCCCAAGAAGGAAGAAGAAAGAGATTCTTCACTTTCAAGCTATATTTTCGGAAATTATTGGATTTTGAAGCTTCAATTCACCATCTAACTTCATCATCTTCTTCTTCTATTTTCTTCAAAGGTAGGGATGGGGAACTATGTGTGATTTCTTGAGATCCTTATATGAAGTTAGGGTTATGATTCAATGTTGATGATTTGTGTTTTAGTTGAGGAAGGCATGATTAGGAGCTTTGAACTTGAATTTCTTGCATATATCACGAAGTTTATGGACATGGTTGATGAATTCATATATGGGTTTGGAGGTGATGATTCTTGATGATCAAGCATGAATTAAGTGTTTTTGATGGTTTTTATTATGCTTTACATATGCTAGCATGTTTATTTCATGATTTAAATACTTTTAGAAGTGTTATGTGGAGATTTGATGATTTTGGGTTAAGGTTCGAAAATCCTCTGTTTTGCTGCTCTGTTCTGCATCATCTGCATAATGGGAACGACCCTTCCTATCCTAGTTCATTTCCTGGAACGGCCGTTCCCACCCTTTTGAATGATTTGGCGCGAGACTGGGAACGGTCATTCCCAGTCTTGGCCTACGGCCGGAACGGCCGTTCCCAAGTGCCAAAATCGCCATTTTCTTACAGACACGTGGGATTTTTTGGGAGAGCTGGGAACGGCCCTTCCCATTTTACACTGAACCTGGAACGACCGTTCCCATGCTCCAGAGATGTTTTGTGATTTTCTGCTTGAACTTAAGCAATTCATTTCCATTTCTAAGCCTTTAATGATCGATACATGCGCTTATATGCTCATTTTATGCATGAATATGATTGTGACATTCCATAATTGCCAATGCACGACATATTGATTCATGATTACGTTGTTCGTCTTAATTGGTTCATAAGAGTTGTGTCTCACGTACACTTGTCTTTCTTGTATAGACCAACTTCCTGGTGACGAGGAGCAGGCACCGTAGGCTGTATCCTTGTTCTCTTTTGTCCCTACAGGTGAGGTTTAATTCTAGATACATAGAACCCTTAAAAACCTTATGTGGATTTTTTGCCAAAATGTATCTATATATATGTAACTTTTCTTCAAACCTCAAATGATTGAAAATGCACCATATTTATTGTACTGAACCACCTTAATTTGGCGAGCATATTGTACTA
Source organism: Lantana camara (assembly GCA_037501455.1). Classification (NCBI taxonomy): domain Eukaryota; kingdom Viridiplantae; phylum Streptophyta; class Magnoliopsida; order Lamiales; family Verbenaceae; genus Lantana; species Lantana camara. The sequence goes on from CM074863.1 coordinate 91,940,419, forward strand.
CAATGTGGGCCCCAGGGTAGCATATTGAGCCAACCGGGAAGGCAAGGGTTGGCAGGTAACTCTTGGGTTATCCTCACCATTTTGGTATGACCCCTGAATCGACAAGAGGTTTGGTGGAGGAAGAAATCCCGGGTATGGGATTCATGTACCCGAAGCATACCATGACTGGATGGTTGGGCCTTGCAAACCCACCATCACCCGGAGAAAAAAGGGACATTGAAACTGCTATTGATTGATTGCATTGTAATCACTTGCATGATCACTTAACCCATGGATAACCTAATTATCATACACTGTCGGAGTAAAGGTTAGAGATTTGCCCTCACTCGCCAGGCCACTGATTGACTGGAACTGATTTAATTGTTAAATTTGATAGTTGTATTCTCGGGCGAGGTTATTTTATCAATGACCTTATATTACTATTTCCTAAAACTTTACTCGAGATTATGGCTTGCATGATAATTGCGCTTATATTTATGTACCCCTCACTCAGTCTTCCATAGACTGACGCCTCCACCTTTCAGATTTTACAGGTGCGTGCAAGGCGGGAATTAGAGTCTGAGCGAGTCTTTAATTTGAGTCTAGCACAAGTTCACTTTTATTATTGATGCATATGGAGTAGTTCTGACATGATTTTGTACTTTTGAGAGATTGTACATATTGCTATGATTTGGATAAGCATACTTTTGATGTAGATAACCTTGATCGATGATATATATATTGCTTCCGCTTAAAGGGTTATGCACTGATTTACGTGGTTTGGTGTTAGTCCCGCCTAGCTAGTATGGTTTTTTTATTATTGTCTCTCCTTCGCTATATGTTTTGTTTATGTATGGACTCTTCATTCCATATGTAGATCGGACTATTGTGCGGGGGATGTGGCTACCTTGCATTTTGGGTGCTATATCTTAAGGTGGTATCAGAGCCCGGTTGTAAAATCGAGGTTCTAGTGTCGTGTCTTGTGAGTCTAGGTCTTACGCATAAGGAATTAATTGTCAACTTGAGAGTATAGCATCTTTATTTGAAATTATTTGAACTTACTTGAATTTTTTGAACTACTTAAAGTACCTGAATTATGTGACTTATTTGTACTATGAGATTTAATTGCACTCATTTGCACATATTAACTCAACATGCATATTCAGTGTCTTGGTTTCAGGATGCCTCGAGGTCGCCCTCGTCATGAGCAGTCTCCGGGTCACAGGCCCCATCACCGTGATCGTTCTCCTCCACCTCCACCCCATCAAGCTCAGCCCCAGGACTTTCTAAATACCATGGTTCATCTTATAGATTAGAGGATGAGAGAGTATGTTCCTCCAGCACCACCAGTTCCACCACCACAACCGGGAGCACAGATTTCTGCCATATTCAGGGAATTTCAAAATCAGCATCCTCCAAAGTTCTTTAAGGGCAATGATATACAAGCGGAGCAATGGTTGAAGGAAGTTGAGCGGATATGAGAGTTCATTCCTTGTGAATCTCGAGAAAAGGCCCGGTGTACTATTTCGTTGATCCAGGGCGAGACCTATTCTTGGTGGCAGAGTACAAAGATTATCTTGGATGCCGCCGGTGAAGAAGTAACTTGGGAGGTATTTGTCTGAGAATTCAAGAACAAGTTTATTCCTCCATCTTTCCGCACCCATAGATTGAAGGAGTTCACCGAGCTCAAGCAAGGAGGGAGGTCCGTTTCTGAGTACATATCAGAGTTTGAGAGGTTGTCTTGCTATGCACCTAATATAGCGAGTGATGACTTTCATAAGGCGATGCAGTTTTCCAGGGACTCAGACCTGATATACAAGCAGCCATTGAAGTAGTTAACACTAGTACTTGGGTGAAAGCTACTACAAAAGCTTTGAAGGTTGAGGACGGTGTAAATACCAGGAGATCTACTTACCGGTCAGGGCAGGCTTCAAGCTCAGGTTCCAGCATGGGAAAAAGGCCTATCTCTTACACATCTTCACCACCTCCTAGAGTACTTGGAAAGAAGTCCCGACCCACGGGACCTGTTCAGAAGGCTCCATCTGTATCCGCTTTGCCACCCTCTCCAGAGAAGCCTAAATGTACTTTTTGCGGGCGCGACACTCATACCTACCGCGGCGTGTTCGAATTCTGATCGCTTTTACGTGAGGGTTGTATCCGTTTTTCATTTTGATGATTCGAATTTAATGAATTAACCATTTAAATTCTAAAGCCATTTGATAGCCTCATCGTTTTAAATCCGATCCGTTTGGACCGGATACCGTTTGACCCTACCTGTTTTAACTGACCCGTTTGACCAGTCCCAAAAGGGGCCAGCCTTCCTCTCTCTCCCTCATTGATCGTTCAACAACACCAAGGAAGAGAGGAAGAGAAGTTTTTCCCCTTTTTAGCCAAGAAGCCTTGAGCTCGGGTTTGGAAGATCCAACCGTCCGATCAACGACCCAAGGTAAGATTTGTGACCCTTTCGTTACGTGCTTTAATTTAATGTCTCTTTCGTGCCTCAGATATGTGTTATGTGGCTAATTGGGGAAGATGATGAATAGTGTCGGGGTTGGGAGTTTGGGGTGTTCGAGCCCGTTTTGCGAGCTCTAATGTGGAAATATGTGACCTACGTGTCAAGCATGCTTTATTGTGTTATTTTCGTGTGTTTTGGTTGTTGATTTGCTGCTGTTGCTTTGTTGCTTCCTCTCCAGACGCCATTTTCGAACTGCTGCTGTTTTTCAGCTGTTCCAAGTGGGAACGGCCGTTCCCGTTTTGCCTTGTGGTGGGAACGGCCCTTCCCGGGCTGGCGTCAGTGCCGTGTGTGGGAACGACCGTTCCCTGTTTGTGCTTGGGCTCGGAACGGCCGTTCCCAGGGGAGCTGTTTTGGCCAATTTGTTACAGACGCTCGGAGAGCTATCGGGTAGTTGGGAACGGTCGTTCCCATTTTCAACTAAAACCCAGAACGGCCGTTCCCTTTGTCCAGAAACTCTGGGGCGTTTGTGGGAACGACCTTTCTAGCCTTGGGCGAGGCCGTTCCCGCCTGTTTCTTGGGCCTTTTGTGTGTTCTGTGTTTTATGTGCTTTGTTATGACTTTATTCTGCATCCTTAGTTTTTTACTTCAATTTAATTACATGTTTTAACGTGAAATTGTATCGTATGCTTTAATATGTCCATGAAATGGGAATTATTGTTAATGCATGATTATTTTATATTTGTATACGTGACCCATGACTTCATGCCAATCATAAACATAAGCCGTGCGTCTAATTGGTTCATTCTGGTGTCTAAGTCCTGTTTTTGTATTCAGTTTGTTCAGGTACACCCGGGGTGGTGTTTTGTTGGCCATGTTGATTCCGGGGCGGATCATTTGTTGTGTCTTCGGCCTCTTCGGTGTCAGGTGAGGTTAGGATATAGTTATACCTTAATGAAATGTGCTCGGTTTTAATGCATGTGATTTAATAAGCCTTATATGTACACAAATAAGTGTGAAATATGTATTTGTTGAGTATGTCTCAAGTTGCAAGTACGTTACGCAATGTACAAGCCTATGTATGCTTGATTTGGAATGATTTGTTATGTTTGACCACGCGAAGCTATGCTTCTAACCGTATACTTCTCATGAGCCATGTTTGGCAAGGACCGAGTGGATTGAAACGGAAAGTGGTATGTATATGTATATATGTACAAGTTATGTCTGTCTGTCTCTGTTGTAGCAGGATATGATATGACATGTTATGTTTATGTTGGGCCCTGGAGCTATGGGTAAGGAGCCCTCGGGACGGTATAGGGCCGTCGAGGTAAAGCTTGTGCATAGTCTCCATATGTCTGCAGAGGATCACCCCTGAACTCACCAGGAGGTTTGGTAAGGGAAGGAATCCTGAGGGTTTGAGTACTCGCAAGGCGCTCCCCTCGTTTGTGTGGATGGTTTGGGCGTATACACCCTTCCATCACTCGGAGTTGAGGATGATATGATATGATATATATGTAAGTTTTCTGTTTTGATTATGATATGTTATGTTATGAGGAGATTGGGGAAGTCGGAGCTCGTACCCGCCGAGTTCTATATGATATGTATGTTCTGCTAAGGTTTATGAAATGGGGATAGATTCTAGTAAACTAAAAGGGAGTTTTTATAAGATAAGCTAAGTTTTGAATATGCTAAGACTTAATAAGCTTTGCTACGTTTGTTCGGTAAGTTATTTTGGTTTGTTTGATTTTGCTAAAGTAAGCCTTATATGGATATATATATCATGGGAAATGATTTAGTGTGCAAAAACTATCCCCGCGTTCATGAACATTATGAGTTTGATACATGCTTTGCTTATATATATATAGTGTGAGTGTGTTAACCCCTCACTCAGTCGAGTTAAGACTGACCCCTCCTCTTTTACTTTTAGTTTGCAGGTTTTGCTTGGAGTTCGTACTAGGCGGAGTGTGTCGGTCTTTTGGAGTCTGTTCCAAGTCTTTGTCTAGTAGGTGGTCTTGCATTCGCATTTCTTTCATTCGACTTATGTATAAGATAATGTTTGTATATGTTATTTGGAATGTGTATATGAATTGATATGTCTACCTCGGGACAGGTTAGGACAGGTTGCTCGGATTAGTTGAACCCGTTGGATTTATAATTATTGTTTGATATTTCGGGATTAGGTATTTATGCTAGTTGAACCCGTCAACTGCTTATGTATGTTTGATTGATGCTTGGCTTATTTCGCTTCTGCATTTTTGTTGTCTGTTTGGTTCTGTTGTTTAAGGTCTAAGTTCCGCCTAGCTTAGGTGTGAGTCTGTAAGTCTCCCGGTCACCACTGTTTGGTTCATGTACGGACTTTCCATTTCGTATGTGGATCGGACTTTGGTGCGGGGGATGTGGTGACCCACCGTGCGGGTGCTACACTTATGCTGGGAACGGCCCTTGCGGCTCACAGGCCAAAATGGGAACGGTCGTTCCCATGCGCGCGTCGTCTTTGAATTCAAAGGAGTGGGAACGGCCTTTCCCAGAATGAACTGGGGACAGGAAGGGTCGTTCCCGCTCCTCTACAAGTGCAGAAACATAGCAGAATAGGGGAGGTTCACGGCAACAACAACCAAAGCAACAAAGTCATGTTTTAATCCACCAAACTCATGATTTCTGGGAAAATAAGATGCAGACATATTCATAGTGTCACAAAACACAAAAGCACTCATCAAACCATGCTTGATCATCCAAGTTTGCCACCTTCAAGCTCATATATGAATTCAATACTTTAGCTTAAATTTTGTAAGAATTTATGCTATAAATCATGTTATGATCATCTTTTCACCTATTAAACAACAATTAATCCATAAAATCCATGATTCTCAAACCCTAGCTATTTCATATTGGACCAAGAATCATAAATTCCATGCCTAACCCACCTTGAAGCTAAAGAAATGGAGGAAGGAGAAGATGATGATGATCAAGCTCCCAAAACTTGCAATATTTCTTGAAATTCTTGGATGAAAATGATGAAATCTCTTCTGTCTTTCTTGGCTTATGGTTCGGTGAGACAAGGGGAGCAAATATCGATGGATTTGGAGGAAAAAATGGACAAGGAAGCTTGGAGATGGTTTATACCGTGATTCATCCTTCTTGAAATAAATGAAATGCTCAAATTACAATTTAGTCCCTCAATTGTTTGAGTCATGCAATCCAGGATGATTAGTTTGTCAAATGATCAATTGAATCCATGAGAAAGCTATGCAATTTAGTCATTGAATTTTAAAGAAAGATCATTTAAGGACAAGTTGACAATTAAATCATACTCGACAATTATTTCACCCGATAAATATTTTCAAGTCATGAAACAAATTCTCAATTTAGTATGAATTCATAAAATTTCATGAAAGTATAATTAAAAATAAGATTATAATAAAACATAGGAATTTAGTAAATGAAAATCGGGGTGCTACAATATGCATACATGACACGAACATACATACTTTGTTTGATCCGGGAGCTACACACTCCTTTCTTTCAAGTGTTATTTCTGTTACTTTGTCTTTACCTGTTATTTGCTCTTCTGCATGTTATGTGGTTAGTTCTCCCTTTGGTAGTAGTGTAGAGATAGATCGAGTGTACAAGGATGTTCCAGTGAGTATCGAGGGTCGAGTTTTCCTGACTGATGTCATTGAGATGCCGATGACTCGATATGGATCTATTATGGGTATAGATTGGTTATACAGGAACTATGCTACCGCTGATTGTCGGGCAAAGAAAGGCCAGTTGGGTTCAAAGGTGACCGTGGGTTGGAGTTCGAAGATTGTACCTCTACTTTCTTTTTCTAAAGCTCGGAAACTTGTTCAAGACGGAGCTACGGGTTTCATTACCTACATTCTTAACAGGCCTAAGGATCAGATAAAGTTGGAGGAAACAGAAGTAGTAAAGGATTTTCCCGAGGTTTTCCCCGAGAAATTGGACTCTTTACCTCTAGATAGAGAAATTGAATCTGTGATCAACTGGTACCCGAATGCAAAGCCGTTCTCTAAGACTCCGTATCGTATGGCTCCGACCGAGTTGAAAGAGTTGAAAACTCAACTTCATGCGTTGTTAGATATTGGGTACATTAGGCCGAGTTCTTCTCCCTGGGGTACGCCGGTTTTGTTTGTAAAGAAGAAGGACGGAACTTTAAGGATGTGTATCGATTATAGAGAGTTGAACCGGGAGACGATCAAGAACAAGTATCCCCTTTCACATATTGAGGAATTATTTGATATACTTCAAGGATCAAAAGTTTATTCGAAACTTGATCTAAGACAGGGGTACTGTCAGCTGCGAATCTGTGCAGAGGATATTCCAAAGACGGGATTTAATACTCGGTGCGGGCATTACGAGTTTGTAGTGATGCCATTCGGTTTAACTAATGCCCCTGTAGCTTTTATGGATATGATGCATCGAATCTTCGGACCGTTTCTTGACAAGTTTGTGGTAATATTCATCAATGATATTTGGTATTCTCAAAGTTCGTCGAAGAGCACGCGAGACATCTTAAACTCATATTGCAAACTTTGAAGGAGAATCAGTTATTTGCTAAATTCAGTAAATGTGAGTTTTGGATCGACAGGGTTTCCTTCTTGGGACATGTTATTTCGGGGAATGGATTAGAAGTGGATCCTTCAAAATTGAATCTGTATTGAAATGAAGAAACCAAAGAATGCCTCGGAAGTTAGAAGTTTCTTGGGTTTGGCGGGATATTACAGAAGATTTGTGAAGGACTTCTCAAAGATTGTCGCTCCTTTAACCCGATTAACGAAGAAAGAGGTGAAATTTGTGTGGGATGAAACTTGTGAGAAAAGTTTTAATTTCTTGAAAGAGAAATTAGTTTCTGCTCTGGTGTTGATAATTCCGGAAGGTTCTGAGGGTTATGTTGTTTTTACGGATGCTTCTAAAGAAGGTTTGGGATGTGTATTAACGCAGAAAGGAAAAGTGATTGCTTATGACTCTCGGAAGCTAAAGGAGCATGAGAAGAATTATCCTACACACGGTCTTGAGCTTGCAGCTGTGGTCTTTGCACTTGGAAAGTGGAGACACTATTTATACGGGGTGTCTTTTGAGATTTTTACCCACCATAAAAGCCTCCAATATTTATTCACTCAGAAAGATTTAAATATGAGGCAAAGGCGTTGGATGGAACTTTTTGGAAGATTATGAGTGCACTATCAAGTACCATCTTGGTAAAGCTAATGCGGTCGCCGATGCACTTGGCAGGAAGACCAGTGTATCAAATTTGAAAGTGGGTGAAAGTAGTGGGCTTGAGCCAATTGTTGTAAAATCTCGAGTTGCTAACATTTCCATACAACCGGACATAAAACATCGGTTATTTGAGGCTCAGAATAATGATCCGAAAGTGCAAAGGTTAGTAGCTAAAGCAAGAGCTGATCCGGAATGTCCATTTGGGTTTGATGAAACCGGTCTTCTTCGTTTCAAGAACCGAGCGGTGGTACCCAAGGAATTAAAACGGGTGTTGCTCGAGGAAGCTCACAAATCGGCTTATTCTATCCACCTGGAGGGAATAAAATGTATAAGGACTTGAAACAATATTATTGGTGGCATGGATTAAAGAAATATATAGCCGACTATGTGAGACATTGCATAACTTGTCAGAAAGTTAAAGCCGAGCATCAGAAACCCGGAGGTCTTCTACAGCTGTTACCTATTCCAGAGTGAAAGTGGGAATAGGTGACGATGGACTTTGTATCTGGTTTACCAAAAGTAAAAGGTAGATTTGATTGTATTTGGGTGATTGTAGACCGTTTAACTAAATCTGCAGGCTTTCTATCGGTCCGAATGTCTTATAAGATTCGCAACCTAGCCGAGTTATATAACAGGGAAATTGTTAGACTTCATAGGATTCTGATTAGTATTGTTTTGGATAGAGACCCGAGATTTACTTCAAAGTTGTGGCAAGAATTACAAGATATTTTGGGTACGAAACTCAAGTTTAGCACATCATTTCACCCACAAACAGAAGGCCAATCCGAGAGATTAATAAGGTATCTCAAAGACTTGCTTCGGGCTTGTGCTTTAGATTTTCAGACTTCATGGCATGAGCAACTTCCTTTGATTGAGTTTGCATATAACAACAGTTTCCAAGTTTTGAACGGTATGGCTCCGTATGAGTCACTCTATAGTCGGAGATATCGGTCTCCATTGTTCTTTGATTTAGAAGAGTGGAAATGGACTAAACATGAAGGCGTTAAGAAGGGTGAGAAATTAGAAAAACCTTCTAAGGTCGTAATAGACATGATTGAAAAAGTCCAACAAATTCAACAACAGATGAAATCAGCTCAAGATAGACAGAAGAGCTACACCGACCTTCACCGAAGGGATCTCAAGTTTGAAGTTGGAGACCGGGTGTTCTTGAAGGTGTCTCCACGCAAAGGGTTTGCTCGAATTGGGAAAGAAGGAAAGCTTAATCCTTGTTACTTAGGTCCTTTTGAAATTCTTGAAAGAGTTCTTGAAGTAGCCTATCGATTGGACCTGCCGCCGAGCCTTATGGGGATTCATAATGTATTCCAGGTGTCTCAACTAAGGAGATACTACCCCGACGAAACTGAGATCCTACCCGTTGATGAAGTGGAATTAGAACCGAACTTAACCTTTGTTCAGAAGCCGGTTAAGATTTTGGAAAGAAAGTTTCAAGAGTTAAGAAACCGGAAAATCCAAATGGTTAAGGTCCTTTGGAGAAGTGATAAGACTGAAGAAGCCACGTAGAAAACCAAAGACAAGATGAAACGGTTCCACCCAGAGTGTCTTCCCCCCGAGCAGTGAATCTGGGGACCAGATTCTTTTAAGGGGTGAGGATTGTAACGCCCCAGCTTTCCGGCCGTTCAGGTAAGCACGCCACGTATGAGTTTCGAGAGTTAGGATTCGTTTTAATCCTTTCTTGTATTAACTTATGCATTTCATTGCATTATATGAACTATACTTCTACATGTTTATGTAAGAATTATATCAATGTGAGAATTATCACATGAATTATGTGTGATTGATACGTGAATTAATTGCCTAACATGACCTACGTGTATATATGTCCGTAATTGATCATCTTTTTAAATTGGAGGACTTAATTGCATGAACTTGAATTAGATTTAAGTGATCACATTTCATGATTTTACAACTTAATTGCATCACTTAACAAGTTGAGGGACTTGATTGCAAATTGAAGCCTTTCACCCATTTTAAGAGATGCATTCACGTAACATTACTTCCACCACATTCATACAAACATACACACTTTGCTCTTTGCTTCTACTTCTCTCGATCAAAACCCCAAGAAGGAAGAAGAAAGAGATTCTTGACTTTCAAGCTATATTTCCGAAAATTATTGGATTTTGAAGCTTCAATTCACCATCTAACTTCATCTTCTTCTTCTATTTTCTTCAAAGGTAGAGATGGGGAATTATGTGTGATTTCCTGAGATCCTTATATGAAGTTAGGGTTATGATTCAATGTTGACGATTTGTGTTTTAGTTGAGGAAGGCATGATTAGGAGCTTTGAACTTGAATTTCTTGTATATATCACGAAGTTTATGGACATGGTTGATGAATTCATATATGGGTTTGGAGGTGATGATTCTTGATGATCAAGCATGAATTAAGTGTTTTTGATGGTTTTTATTATGCTTTACATATGCTAGCATGTTTATTTCATGATTTAAATACATTTGGAAGTGTTATGTGGAGATTTGATGATTTTGGGTTAAGGTTCGAAAATCCCCTGTTTTGCTGCTCTGTTCTGCATCATCTGCATAATGGGAATGACCCTTCCTATCCTAGTTCGTTTCCTGGAACGACCGTTCCCACTCTTTTGAATGATTTGGCGCGAGACTGGGAACGGTCATTCCCAGTCTTGGCCAACGGCCGGAACGGCCGTTCCCAAGTGCCAAAATCGCCATTTTCTTATAGACGCGTGGGATTTTTCGGGGAGAGCTGGGAACGGCCCTTCCCATTTTACACTGAACCTGGAACAGCCGTTCCCATGCTCCAGAGATGTTTTGTGATTTTCTGCTTGAACTTAAGCAATTCAATTCCGTTTCTAAGCATTTAAATGATCGATACATGCGCTTATATGCTCATTTTTATGCATGAATATGATTATGGCATTCCATAATTGCCAATGCACGACATATTGATTCACGAGTTCCCAAGTGCCAAAATCTCCATTTTCTTACAGGCTCGCGGGATTTTTCGGGGAGAGGTGAGAACGTCCCTTCCCATTTTACACTGAACCTGGAACAACCGTTCCCATGCTTCAGAGATGTTCTGTGAGTTTTTGCTTGAACTTAAGCAATTCAATTCCGTTTGTAAGCCTTTAAATGATCGATACATGCACTTATATGCTCATTTTATGCATGAATATGATTATGTCATTCCATAATTGCCAATGCACGACATATTGACTCACAATTACGCCGTTCGCCTTAATTGGTTCATATGAGTCGTGTCTCACGTACACTTGTCTTTCTTGCACAGATCAGCTTCCTGGTGATGAGGAGCAGGCACTGTAGGCTGTATCCTTATTCTCTTTTGTCCCTACAGGTGAGGTTTAATTCTAGATATGTAGAATACTTAAAACCTTTATGTGGATTTTTGGCCAAAATGTATCTATATATATGTAACTTTTCTTCAAACCTCAAATGATTGAAAATGCACCATATTTATTGTACTGAACCACCGTAATTTGGCGAGCATATTGTACTGCACTGTGGGCCACAGGGTAGCATATTGAGCCAACCGGGAAGGCAAGGGTTGACAGGTAACTCTTGCGCTATCCTCACCATTTTGGGATGACCCCTGAATCGACCAGGAGGTTTGGTGGAGGAAGAAATCCCGGGTATGGGATTCATGTACCCGGTACTCAACATGACTGGATGGTTGGGCCTTGCAAACCCACCATCACCCGGAGGAAAAAGGGACATTGAAACTGCTATTGTTTGATTGCATTGTAATTACTTGCATGATCACTTAACCCATGGATAACCTAATTATCGTACACTGTGGGAGTAAAGGTTAGAGATTTGCCCTCACTCGCCAGGCCACTGATTGACTGGAACTGATTTAATTGTTAAATTTGATAGTTGTATTCTCGGGCGAGGTTATTTTATCAATGACCTTATATTACTCTTTCCTAAAACTTTACTCGAGATTATGGCTTGCATGATAATTGCGCTTATATTTATGTACCCCTCACTCAGTCTTCCATAGACTGACGCCTCCACTTTTCAGGTTTTACAGGTGCGTGCAAGGCGGGAATTAGAGTCTGAGCGAGTCTTTAATTTGAGTCTAGCACAAGTTCACTTTTATTATTGATGCATATGGAGTAGTTCTGACATGATTATGTACTTTTGAGAGATTGTACATATTGCTATGATTTGGAGAAGCATACTTTTGATGTAGATAACCTTGATCGATGATATATATATTGCTTCCGCTTAAAGGGTTATGCACTGATTTACGTGGTTTGGTGTTAGTCCCGCCTAGCTAGTATGGTTTTTTTTATTATTGTCTCCCGTTCTCTATATGTTTTGTTTATGTATGGACTCTTCATTCCATATGTAGATCGGACTATTGTGCGGGGGATGTGGCTACCTTGCGTTTTGGGTGCTACAGAATATTTATCTCTTTAATATAATTTTTTTTATTTTTAAACAGATAATATCAAAATAAAACTTAAGTTTGATTGCAACTAGATATTTTATTGAGATTATTCCTTAAAAATATCTAATTAATAAAATAATATCAAATCTTAATCTTTATTTTGGAAGATTATATGTTTGAAGTTATTCTATTAAATACAAATATTTTTATAAAATAAATCGTATCAACAGATGACCCCACTTCAAGGCTTGACGAAAAACTTACCAAGTATTCGTGCGAAGATGAGACTTGAAGTCTCAAATTTATTGAAGAAAACTTTCCTTTGAAGATGTGACTGAGCTTGAAATTTAATTCAAGTTGCCTACGTACCTTCTCAAGGGGATCAATTCATGACGTAGTTCAAAATATTTTTTTTCAAACTTACCGACATTTTATACTCGTATTAGGGAGTACACTTGACTTTGATATTAAATAGTATATACTCGTATCAAGGAGTAAACACTTGAACTTGATGTTAAATAGTTTATACTCGTGTCAAGAAGTAAACACTTGATCTTGATGTTAAACAGTTTATACGCGTGTCAAGGAGTAAACTTGAATTTGAATTTGAAAACATTTTATACTCGTGTTAAGGAGTACACTTGAACTTGATTTTAAACAGTTTATACTCGTATTTAGGAGTACTGCACTTGAATTTGACTTAAACAGTTTATACTCGTGTCAAGAAGTATTGCATTTGAATTTGGTTTTAAACAATTTATACTCGTATTTGGGAGTAACTTGAATTTGAAAACAGTTTATACTCATGTTAAGGAGTATTTTTTACAGTTTAAACTCTTATTGAGCAGTACTTTGAATTTGAATTTGTAGATAGTTTATACTCGTATCAAGGAGTATTTTTTTACGGTTTAGACTTCTATCGAGGAGTATTTTCTCGAATTGAATTTTAGTTGCCCCGGGTATCTTCCTAGCGGTCTGTATGTATTTGCTAAATTTAACTGATGACATAAAGAAACCATGGTCTTGCCCCCAACATGTTCAAGTTGCATAATGTAGGTTTTTTTTTAATAACTTGCATTTTGAGAGTTAAAGTGGTGTCTTTTGATCTTCATTAGAACTCCAAGCTTGATTTGTGAAGGTAGGAGCTGAGAGGTAGGATTTGTCCCATTGGGCGTGCCAATCTGTTTGCACTAAAAATTCACATTTATTGGATTTGATAAACACAATATAAATAGTACAAATATTTGAGAATTTAAATATCAAAGTGGGTCTTCAATCTTCAGTTTGATCTTCTAATTCTTGATTCAAGTTTAAAGTCGTAGAAATCTTCAAACGCTCCTCGATGGATTTGGTAGTTGATCTTCTTCAACTTCAAATTTAACTTTAATGACGTTAATCCATAGGTCCTTCGACTTGTTTACGAATCAAACGCCGGATTTTGGTGAATTCTGCCAAGAACGCCTTTGAACTCATCAATAACACCTTGGATCTAAATTGGATATAACACCGATTTGCTGATAACACCGTTGATCTAACTTGAATATAACGCCGTTTTGCTAGTTTAACGCCTTGATAGCAGATCAAACGCCTTAATTTAATAACTTCGGGGAAGAACGCCTCTTAATACCTTAGAATTGCGTCTTCAACTTGTAGAGAGAACTTTGGGCTTCTTCTTCTCCTTCCTCTTCTTGTATTTGTGTTATGTTGAATGAACTACCCCATGACCCTTTATATAGTTGTGGGATTCAAGAGTTAGAGTTCACTTCAAACTTATTTAATAATTACATCTAGCATTTTTTTAGATAGATAATATCAAATAAAATCACATGAATATTTATCACTTTAATATATTTTCTTATTTTTAAAGAGATAATATCAAAATAAAACTTGAGTTTGATTGCAACTAGATATTTGATTGGGATTATTCCTTAAAATTATCTAATTAGTAAAATATTATCAAATATTAATCTTTATTTTGGAAGATTATATGTTTGATGTTATTATATTAAATATAAATATTTTTTTAAAAATAAATCGTATCAACAATATCCTAAATATAATACTAAAAGAATATCTATAAACATAATAACAGAATAACAAAAAATCCTGCAGAAGATATACACAATATCTTCTATCAAATATACATAATAATATTACATTCACACTTTTACCAACCACATTAATGTGTTGTAGAAGAAAAGTAGATACATTTGTTCTTAAATTTGGGAATTGGAGGGAGAAGGAAAAACACCTATATTATCGGGAAAATTATGCGGGAAAGCAAGTGGGGAAAATTTTCAACGAAATTATCTCCAAAGAAAAAAAGTCATATTCAAGATCTGGGAAAAAAATAATAATAAATTGGGGCAGTACAATAAAAACACCTCTCCTAGAAAAAGCTGGGTATTTAGTTGTTACTTTCAGCCAAAACTATTTACTCAAGTGTTTTCCATCTTAAACTTGGGGCTCCGAATTAAAGCCATTTTAACAATTCATTAAAGTAAAGAAATTATTATGGAGGTTTATTTAATTAAAATCTCCTAATCTTATAAAGTAAACTCGCCCCTAGTTAACATATATGAAATTACCCCTTTTTCCTATACCAAAAAACAAAAGAAAAAAACAGAGATTTACATCAGAAATACACATGCCATAAGCTAAAAACTAGAACCAATACCCATATGCATGCAAACAAAGAGAACCTTTCGATTCAGTGTTGGTAAGGAAAAAAAAAAAAAGAAATTCAGCAAGACAGCAGAGCTCAACAAGTAAGCACAAAATTCAGAATCCCGAAATACTCATAAAAAATTCCAACTGAAATGGGTTTTTAGTGCAAGGTGGTTCAGATCTAGCATTCTACCCGTCTGAAAAACCAAAAAGAAGGGTATTTTTCTACTCAAGATTCTCAAGCAGCACATTTCCCAAATCCCCAAAAAATTTTAGACAAACAATAGACCCAAAAATGCTCACCCCATAAAGAACCACATTGGAGAGTAACATAAAAAAAGTAATGCTATTTTGGAGGGTTTGGCAAAATGGGTTGGTGGTAACGGCGGTGGTGGCGGTGACGGTATTTTTTTTTTTAGTTTTTTTTTTTAATTTGTAATTGTGGAAGAAGATGAAGTTGAGGAAAAATAAAAGAGAATTATAATAGTGGGGTACTTTTTAGAATAATGTAAGTATAGTTAATTATGTGACATTTTTTCGATTTTTTCTTAATCATTGATAATCCACATGAGATGCAAATTCAGATTTTAGAGGAAAAATTCAGAAAATTTTCCACATTTGTACTACGTAGGATTAAAATTGAGAAAAATCAAAAGAAAAGGGATTAAATATAATAAAGTTCAAAAGATTAAGATTAAAATCGAAAAAGGTCGAAATTAGATGACAAAAACTGAGATTTTCTCAATTACTAAATTATAATAAATAAATCAATAAATAACATAAGAGAATATCATATTAATAAAAATAATAATTGCCTCGTAGTTTTAGGTAGCTAATAGTGGTAGAAATTTTAATTTACTTCCCGATACTAAAACTTTTAGTACTAACTCCCTATTTTCAAATTTTAATTTTTAGTCACTCCCCAAACACTTAAATTGACTATAATACCCTTAATTATTTCTTTTTCCTTTGTTTTTTTTTTTCTTTTTTCTTTTTCATACTTCAATTTTAAACCTGAGTTCTTTAACTTTTATACGAATAATACTCTAACTTTAAATTTGAACACTTTAACATTTCTGAACAATGCTCTAATGAATAATACTCTAATTTTAAATTTGAATACGTTAACATTTATGAATAATACTGTAATTTAAAACGTAAGTACTTTAACTATTTCGAACAATACTCTTTTTCTTTTTCTTTATTTTTCCTTCTCATACTTCAATTTAAAACTTGGGTACTTTAACTTTTACGAATAATACTCTAACTTTAAATTTGGATACTTTAACGTTTCTAAATAATTCTCCAATTATAAAAGTCGGTACTTTAACTTTTATGAATAATACTCTAATTTAAAACATACTTTAACTTTTACGAATAATACTCTAATTTTAAATTTAGATACTTTATCGTTTCAAAATAATACTCCAAAATATACATAATAATTAATTAATGTTAATCCACCTAGACAGAAAAAAAAATAGTATTATTAATTTTTACATATGAAGTATGAAAATTATATTTTGAAGTATTAACATACAAAATGAAAGTATGAAGTTGTGCATATGAGGTATTATGTTAACAAAATGATTTGTTTTTTCCATGTGGAGGGTAATTGAGTATTTTTACATAGAATGTGATGCAAACAAAAATTAAAATTTGAAATGGGGAGTTCCGTCTAAAAGTTTTAGCATTAGGTAGTAAACTAGAATTTCTCCCACTATCAGGTACTTAACACTCATTCTCCAAAATATGAAGGGAAAAAACAAAAAGTTATATAAGAAAGAAAAGAAAAAGAATCAAAGTGAGGGGAGAGAAAAGAGAAGTTAAACAACAAATAAGGAACTTATAAGTGGTTCGGAGCGGTATCTTTTATGTAGGGTGAGTTATTATTATTTTTTAAATCAATTGTAAGTAAAACAAAATTAACTAAAAAGAAAAGGAGAGGCCAAGACCAAACTTGGCTCTCTCACTTAATATAATAGCATATATAATGAACCACTTTATAAAATCATCCCTAGTGTATATATGCATATTTTAATAAAACGATCCATATGTATTATGAATTGAACAACAGAGTCCTGGGGGCATTCGCTAAAATCATAAATTAGAAAAAAAAAAATTCAAGGGTATTTTAGGAATGTTAGATACAAAACCTAACGGAAGTAAGGGATCATAAACGGAACATAAAAATTAGGGACTATATTGTATATAATTTCAAATAGTCATGAACTGCTTTGTAATTACACTATTTTCCAGGACAGTGAGATGTAATTTTTTCTAAATTAAATTGACCCTCTCTATTTTAGCATTTATAAGTCCCAAGTCTACGTCTTAAATAATGTTTTAGAACAATGTTTAAAAGTTGAATGGATGAGACTATGTTAAGAAATGGACCCTCTGCACCGTACTAGCTGACTATGTTGTAAAAAAAAGAGAAGCCTTTCAGCGGCTATAAATAGGTTAAGTGGTTCTCAATATCTTGCAAGCCATATAGCAATAACAATAAATCAATTGTTGTCTTTTCTATCACTATGGCTAAATCGGTTCCAGCAAAAGAAGTTGTGTCTGAGTACAGCAACATGACTCGTAAAAGTTTCCCCGAGGGATTCGTTTTCGGAATGGGAACTTCTGCGTATCAGGTTGGTTGCATAACCACAACCCAGACCCCATTTTTAACCTAAATTCTCCTGGGGAATTTTTTTTTTTTGCCACCGAACTATTCCGTTTTTTTAATTTTACCATTGAATTTTATTGTTATTTTTTTTTGGTCTTTAATCACCATCATTTTCAAAATTTTATACTTTCCATCTAAGTTGGATTTTTCGGTCAAAATATTACGTCAAAGAAATCATGTGCTCAACACATGTCTAAAGTGAGGGTATTTTGATATTATTCCATATCAAGTGATAAGTTCCAAAAAAACAAATAGCTCGGGGTGGTCAAATCTAAAAAACAGTAGTCTTATGGGCAAATTTTTCCCTTAAATATTTCACAAAATTCAAAACTTGGAAAAATAATAATAAATCAAATGAATGAATATTATCAATTTTCTTCATGAACTAATGAACTTGTAGGTATGTTCAATTAAATGATGATTACAATAATAATTTATATATAATTAAATATATAATTTTAAAAATTGAGGTGGTGATCGAGAGGAAAAAAATGTTTTAGGCAGTAAAATTTAAAAAACAGAATAGTTCATGAAGTAGCATAGTTTTTTTCCCCCAATTTTAATTCTTTTGTTTGCACTCCTAGTTTTTTTTTTTTTTATTAGTCCCACACTTCCTCTCATAAAAGTGTGAAGGCCATAATATTTTGTTATGTTCTAATGCTCTTTTTCTCAGGTTCATTCTTCACTTTAATGCGACTGTAATATACGAACTAAGTATCAATCTCGATAAGTGATCAACCATTTTAATGCCATTGATTAATTTTGCAAATTTGTTTTCTTCCAGGTTGAAGGTGCAGCTTCTAATGGTGGTCGAGGCGTTAGTGTCTGGGATGACTTCGCCTTGAGAACCCCTGGTCTCTCCTCTTTCTCTCTCTCACGATATGCATAAGATTAATTGATATGACATCCACACACACACGAACAAACAATATATATATGAATATGTGCAAATTTATGTATTTAAATTTTTATCGTAATTATTTCCTTGTTAACGTGATGAAAATTTTGGTTTAACAGGCAGAATATCTGATGGATCCAATGGCAACTTAGCTGTCGATATGTATAGCAGATATAAGGTAATTATTTTGCCACTTAGAAGTACCTAGGTAATTTTTAAAAGGGTAAACTACAGATTCCCCCATCCTTTGGTCCTTGGGGGCGGATTGCCCTCTATACTTTGATTTTGGACGATTTTCCCCCTAACCTTTCATAATTTTTACACTTTCCCCCATTTACACATTTCCGGCGGTATCTCTTTGGAATATTCCGTTCATGAAAGAACACGTGTTACAGATACCCCGTCCTTTGGCCATTGGGGCGAATTGCCCCCTATACTTTGACGTTGTGCGGAAACGTCGAAAATTAATGGTTTCGTGTTCGTATGGTTTAAATCGTAGGGTTGCGTCGCCACCACAGAGGCGGTCCGCCACAACGGAGGGAGGAATCGTGGAGCATTCATATTTATTAACAAATAATTAACAATTAATAAAACTAACAACAACATGCTTATCACAGATTAGGTTTTACATAATTGCAGATAAAGATTAACACATAATCTCAAAACAGATTTCAAGGTTGTCACAATTGCAGATAAAGAGAACGTATAATCTGACTAAGATTAACATATAAATCTCATATAAAATCTCATACTCAACAATCATAATCTACCATTTAAATTTTCTGACTATCGAAGGGCATGAGATAATGAATCGCATGAAATAAAGACAAACTTTAACAAGGATTAAAGCATAATCTAATCCAGGAATAAATTAACATATAATTTAGGGTAAATTACAGATCCCCCGTCGTCGTGGCGGAACCCCGAACCGCGCTTCTGTGGCGGCGGATGCCGACCCATACCACCTTTGTGGCGGCGACGCAATTCCACGATTTAAACCACATGAACACGAAACCATTAATCTCTGACGTTTCCACCCAAAATCAAAGTATAGGGGGCAATCCGCCCCAAGGGCCAAAGGACCCGGGGGGGGGGGGGGGGGGGGGGTCTTTAACACGTCTTCTTTCATGAACGGAATATTCCAAAAAGATGCCGTCGGAAACGTTGTAAAGGGGGAAAGTGTAACAATTATGAAAGGTTAGGGGGGAAATCGCCCAAAATCAAAGTATAGGGGACAATCCGCCCTAAGGGCCAAAGGACGGGAAATCTGTAATTTACCCTTTTTAAAATAAAACTCACATTTCATCCGTAGACTACAAAAAAAAACTTATATATAATTCATTTTTGCATATCTATTTAGAAATATGCTTGCTTTAATTACTTTGCAGGAAGATATTAAGATGATGAAGAGCATGGGGATTGATGCGTACAGGTTTTCCATTTCATGGCCAAGACTAATTCCCAGTAAGAGACAAAGACTATATATATTAATGGGAAAAATGCAAAATCAGGATACCAACTCTCCCTAACTAGCGTTTTCGGGACACTAAATTTTCCGGCGACAAAAAAGTCCACTAACTCTAGAAATCTGTCAATTTTGGGACAATGCTCGCCGGATTTTGTTGACTTGGATAAAATTGCTGACAATGCTCACCGGATTCTGCTGACTTGGATAAAATTGCTGATGTGGAAATAAAACAGAACATATTGGCAATGACATGTCAAATGATTCAAAAAATTTGTCCATGTATTGTACAAGTGGCATACCACCTAATACGCTTTAGATATTATAAAAAAATAAAAATAAAAAAAACAAAATGAAATATATAAATATATTATATATTTATACATATATAATATATGTATAAGTATTTATTAAATTACATATATCTATATATAAAAAAATAGTAAAATTTATTATTATTGTGTATGAAATATATTTTGAAATAAAAACTAATCTTTCTTTAAATTAATCATTCATACAATTTTTTATTATTATTATTTTTTTTAAACAATCATTCATACAATTTTATTTATAACAAAAATGCATAAACATGCCATTCGAAAAATTAATTCTAAAATATTCAAAAAACATAGTGATTAATATTCAGTAGCTATAGATTAATTTACATATAATATAATATATGAATAAACATATATACCATGAAAAATTATAATTACTTAATAAAAAAAAAGAAAAGAAAAGAAAATGTGGAAGTGGAACGCAGCATATTCCCCGCCACCACCACCTCTGTTTTTGGCCAGTCACCGCCTCCACATCAAATTGATTCATCTTGCCCGAATTCGCCACCCTAAGTACCACTCGAATTAAAAGGGGTCAACACCACCAGATCTGCCATCGCACCAAATCGATGCTGGCACCACCACAATATCGACGGCCAACGCTCAAATTCTTCCAAGTCGAGAGAGAGAGAGAGTAGGCGATGATGGAGAAAAAAACGAGAGAGGTAGAGTCAGCAAACGAGAGAGAGACTTACGGGTGGAGGCCGAGCAGATCTGAGATGAGGGTGGCGATGGTTGGGTTTTGGTGGTTGCGATGAGCAGCGGTCTTCGATGGCGGCGGAGAGAAGAGGCTGAAGATTTGTGTGGGTGTGGAGGGCGGAGGAGGAAGATTGTGGTGGAGGTGATGTTGGTGGCGGAAGCGCTAGGAGCAGAGACGACGGCGGAGGCGGACGACGGGGGTTTGTGGGGAAGAAACGGGTCTGCAAAGATAGAAGGGTTTTGGTAATGTGTAATGGATATATTATTATTATTATTATGGATATATTAAAGTTTATTTTAAATTGTTTAAAATTTTGCAATTTTTCCGCTAAATGTAAATTATAAACATTGTTTTTTAAATAAAATTTAAATATAAAAATATTTATAAAATTTAAAATTTAAATACTAAATATTGATATATATAATACAGATCATTATCATATATACATATATATACACAAGATATATTTATTATTTTTAGTTTTATTTTATCTTTATTTTTGGAAATATATTATAATATATATATATGTACATTGAAATATTATGAAATTCGATATATTTATTATTTTTAGTTTTATTTTATCTTTATTTTTGAAAATATATTATAATATATATATGTACATTGAATATTGTGAAAGAATTTCATAATAATTAATATATATATATATTTTAGATTTTTTTTTTTTTTATAATATTTAAAGTGAATTAAGTGGTATGCCACTTGTACAATACATGGACAAATTTTTTGAGTCATTTGACATGTCATTGCCAATGTGTTCTATTTTATTTCCAAGTCAGCAATTTTATCCAAGTCAGCAGAATCCGGAGAGCATTGTCAGCAATTTTATCCAAGTCAGCAAAATCCGGCGATCATTGTCCCAGAATTGACAAATTTCTAGAGTTAGTGGACTTTTTTGTCGTCGGAAAATTTAGTGTCCAAAAAACGCTAGTTAGGGAGAGTTGGTATCCTGATTTTGCATTTTTCCCTATATTAATTAAGAAAATATATATATGTTTAGTGATGGGGTCTTACTCCAAAGGACATTAAGTTAGGATCGCAAATGAATAATGATGTTTAGCTCGCGAACTCCCAAAGAGTCTAATCTGATCGAGTGCTAGATAGTCAAACGACACTCTGAGATACTATGATCGTGTAACTAATAAATACAGAGATAAGAACAAATCCAATCACATAAAAGAACCACATAATTATAAGAGACTAAACTCTAACGGGACTCTTTTCTATAAAAGAGGGTTTTAAGTTAAGCATTAAAGAGGCCAACAGGGATTGGTCAAATGGTCTGAGGGTTCTTTCTCGAAGGCAAGGTCCTGAGTTCGAATCCCTTTGCCTACTTGGGGTGTGTGTGTTAAAATAAATAAATAAATAAAAAAAAGTTAAGCATTAAAGACAAGTAACAAAGAGAGAAAAGGTTCAAATCCACAGATACTCATCAATTAGTCTTTCCAGCAAAATATTTATGTATAGTGAATAGTCCATATACAAAAATAAATAATTCATCGTTGTTGTTTATTCTTAGGTGGAAAAATAAGCCTCGGTGTGAACAGAGAAGGAATCGACTACTACAATGACGTTATCAGCAAGCTCCTTGATCATGGTCTGACCCAAATTAACCCTCTATATAACTCCACAACATCATATTTATTCTAAATTTCGTTTATTAATTAAGTTTTCTTAGTTAAGCATTTCGAATTACAAGTTCATGTCCATCTATACTATCTATTAAGCGAGAGACCCAAGTTTGGTCTCTTGGACTCTAAAAATAATTTATTTTCTATTTATTTATTGATTGATTTTATCCGGCTTTATCTCTTCCACGTTCTGTTTATTTCTCTTTTCTGTTTTATCACTTCTCTTCTTAATTTCTCTTTTATTTCTTATCACTTGCAATTTTTATTTTTTTTAATTATAATTTTTATCACTTTTCACTTATATTTTAAATTTTTATAATTATTAATATGACATTATCTTATCTTACTTATTTATTTATTTATCATAAATTAATGATTATATTAAAAAAAAAAAACTATAGAGTATATATTTAATAAAAACTTTTTAATTTTAATATATTTATATAATAATTATTTTTATTTGTACATGCATAGAATGTGCAAAGTTGCTAGTATGATATTAATCACAGAGGGCCATTATATCATCTGCAGGAATCAAGCCCTATGTGACTCTCTTTCACTGGGATCTTCCCGACGCATTGCAGAAAGAGTATGGCGGTTTCTTGAGCGAAGACATAGTGTAATCGACTCATCCATCCGCATTATTTTATTTATAATAGTAAAATGACTTTGAGCAATGTATAATTGTACTTGTTAAAAAATGCAGGGATGATTATCGCGATTATGTGAATTTGTGTTTCTGGGAATTCGGCGACAGGGTGAAGCATTGGGCCACATTTAACGAGCCATGGACGTACTGTTATCGTGGATATGTCGTGCGCAACTTTCCACCTGGTAAAAAGATTGCTTACAGATCTGCTGCTGTTGCTGGTGGTGGCTCTCGTCCCTCTTTAGGAAATCGAACCGTATTAACAAGAGAGGACACCCCAATTGTGCCTTTGCACGACTACAGAGCCAATGAATATATACCTCCTCCAACTGTTAATGTCCCAATTACGTCTGAGATGAGGGCCTTGGGGATAACTGAGAAATCCTTAAGCCGACGACAGCAAATGGCCGAACAAGACAAGGAAGCATTTATTGCTGCAAGAAACATGATTCTTGCTCATGGAGCAGCAATTGAGTCGTACAATAGGAAATTTAAGGTTCGGTTTGGTTTTAAAATTTCTTATACACTATAATTAAACTTTTCATAAACTAAAGTTTCTTAAATCATAGGATCAACAAGGAGGCGAGGTTGGGATAGTCCTTAACATCCACTGGTTTGAGCCTTTAGATGACACCAATCAAGATGACAAAGATGCTGCAAGAAGAGTCCATGATTTTAAGATTGGATGGTAATTAACATATAAGTTATGCATCATGCATGCATGATTATTTTCACAGATGAATTGGAATGCTATGATGATGGTGCTAATTTAATAAACTTTTTAGGTTCTTGGAGCCCGTATTAACTGGCCAGTATCCACAAACTATGAGAAAATATGTTCCTCGTGAAGCACTATTTGGCGAAGATGAATCAGATATGTTGAAGAACAACAAGATTGACTTCTTGGGTGTGAACTATTATACAGCAAGATATGTACAAAACTACCCAGAAGCTGATGAAGATCCCCAATTAGCTGTTTTCGACAAATTTCAGCGTGCTAAAGTTATCGGTAAGCTCTTCACAGCCTTGTGAGTGAGTAAAATTTTGAAATTATGTACTGTTTACTGTAGATTAATTTATTTGTTTCTTTTGTTCCAATAGTTGAAGACAAGGAAGGCAAAGGTTCATGTGTAAGATTTCGTTTTCTCCACTTTTTTGTTTTTTCTTTTTTTTTTTTTAATTTCAATTCAAACCTGGTCCGCCCAGGACAATATAACAAGAGATGTTTTTCACTTATCGTATAAAAATTAAAAAAAAATGATTGAGAAATAGCATGTATAATACACTTACTCATACTATTAACTAGGGTCAGCCAGACCTGTTTGAATTAGAAATTAATCAATTTATCATTTTTTTCCATAAATATAAGTTTTTTGTAGTCTTTTTATGCGAAAACAAATTCATTTGTGTTCATTAATTAATATATATTCATTTTTATTCCTAGCCCGGTGCTTCGTGGTTGTACGTGGTCCCTTGGGGAATCAAGAAACTCTTAAAGAAAATAAATGAATATTACAACAATTCCAAGTACAACCTCCGTGCGGTATACATCACTGAAAATGGTATTTTTTGTTACCTTTATTCATTAAATATTTTCAGTATAATGTGGAAAAACAATTAATATTTGGTGCATTTAATGTTGTTAGGCGTTGCTGAACCTAACGATTTTCGGCTCACCGCTCGCGACGTTGCTAACGACAAGACAAGGGTGAACTACTATCGAGACCATCTTGGAAATATTATGGATGTGATCAATTAAGATCTTCAAGCAAATTCTTCTGTTGAAAAATTTACTTAATTCCCTTTTTTATTACTGATTTAAACTCAAAATTTAAAAAATAATTACTTAACAAACAAACCCCTTCATTGCTTCTGTGGCACCAGAATGATCGAGGCACATTGATGATCTAATTAAATATTTAATTTCTTTTTTTTAATATATAATACGATCACCGCAAACAATAGTATCAAACTAAAAGAGTAACCACACTTAATGTACATATATTAGATAAACTTATGGTTACAAACTGAACAGTATCTAATTCAAAAAGTACCATTAATTGAAAAGGAAGTACCCCTTAAAACCCTATTTTACAGCCAAGTCTATATTACACAAAACCTAATATCTTAGACAAAAGGTGATGCCCACTACTAATAGATTCCCTACCGACGATGAAGCTGACAACTTCATTGCATTATTAATTAATTGATCCACATTATTTTTATGTTGGTTACTTAGTTATTTCCCTAAAACCCTATATATATATTTCTGACGTGATCAAGTAAGATCTTTAAGAAAATTTCATAGCATTACTAATTAATACGTGATTGTTATGTCGGTTAATTGGCTGAAAAAATGATTGATTGCAGTGAGATGAAGGGTGAAGCGAATAAGAGAACTTGCGGTATTCTCCCAATCCCGACCAAGTTGGAAATAAAGGGTTTTTTTGCTTGGTCTTGGGTTGATAATTTCGAATGGGCAGATGGATATGGTTTCAGATTCGGTGTCATTTACGTAGATTATATGAATGATCTCAATAGATACCCAAAAAAATCGGCCATATGGTTCTCACAATTTCTCGCCAGAAAGGTTCCTAAGCTCCTTCCTGAAGAGGAGGATGAAGGGAAAGAGTACTAGAACGAGACGGGAGAGCTATGAAGACTCAGTTATATATCTTATGTGTTCTGTTTAATGTCTTTGGTTTGATGGCAACAATAACGTATTGTGTGATGTGTGTGTGTTTGGTTTCCATCCAATAATAATGTATTGTGTGATGTGTATGTGTTTGGTTTGATATCCATCCATGAATAATGTATTGTGTGACTTGTGTGTTTGGTTTAAGGTAACATGTCAAGTGTTTTGTAATAAAATAATATCTAATATTGTGTGATTTAGAATATATTTCTCGGGATAATTACAAACAGCCTCCTGAGATTTGGCGATATTACAGATTACCCCCTGAGATTTGAGAAATTACGAACTCCCCCCTAACCTTTATATTCTCTCTCACAAATTTCACCTGTCGTTAATCACACCGTTAAATTCAAATTTACATTCCAAAAACACTCTTAGGGGTGTATTGTAATTTTACTTAGAATTTAATGATATAATTGTAATTGTAGCACCCGGAATGCTAGGTAGCCCCATCCCCCGCACTATAGTTCAATCCACATATGGAACGAACACCCATACATGAATCAAGCCTATAGCGAACGGGAGACAATAAGAAAAACGACTCTCTAGCTAGGCGGGAATAACCCTCAAATAATTACCAACACACATAAACAATAAAACGGAAGCATAATTTAAATTCACTTCATTAACATAATCCTTCCCATCATTTACATAAATACAATCTCCCAAAAATATCAAAATAAGTCATACTTAATACATAGGTACCAAGAGACATAACAATACATATATGCATCAACAATGTACAATAAACGTGCTAGACCCGAAAATAAAGACCTGACTCAATCCCGCCTAGCACGCACCCTGCAAACCTGAAAATGTGAGGTCTCAGTCTATGAAAGACTGAGTGAGGGGTTTAATAAATATAAACGTAATTACCATGCAAGCTATAATCTCGGGTAAGATGTTATAAAAGAAAGCAATATAAGTTCAAGAATAAAGTAGAACTCGCCCGAGATTACAACTAATCAATTTAACAATACAATCAGTTTCAGTCAATCAGTGGCCCGGTGAGTGAGGGCAATTCTCCAACCTTTCTCCGACAGTGTATAATAATTCAGTTATTAATTGATTAAGTGATCAAGCAGTCAATTACAGTGCACAAATACGAGCAATTTCAGTAACCCTTTTTCCTCCGGGTGATGGTGTGGGATTGCAAGCCCCCACCACCCAGTCAATGTGAGCATAGGGTTCATGATTCCCTATGCCCGGAACTCCTTCCTCCACTAATCTCCTAGTGGGTTCAGGGGTCATCCGATCCCAAAAGTTGTGAGGATAGTGCAAGAGTTACCCATCAGCCCAAGCTTTCCCAGTTGGCTCAATACACTACCCTCGGGCCCACAGTGCAGTACAATACTCGCCAAAATAATCAATCAGTTCAGTTCAGTTGAAAATCAATAGAGGTTTTGAAAAACTATAGATATATAGATACGTTTTGCCGAAAACATCACATAGGGTTGTAAGGGTTCTATATATATATCTAGAAATTAAACCTCACCTTTACTTTACCAACCAAAAGAAGCAAGGGAACACCCTAAAGAGTGTGCTCCTCTTCACTGGGAACGTGATCTGTATAACAAGGACAAGTGTACGTGAGACTCGACTCATATGAATCATTTAAGACGAACGGCAAAGTCATGCGATGTCAATCATGCCTTTACAATCAATAAATATCATGAATGTACCCAAATTCCCAAATAAAGTATCACGAAGTATCAAATAGGAGTATAATTATCAATTAATCAAGCATATAACTCATATAAGTCACATACGGGAGCCAAGGAAGTGAAAGGAATGCAAGAAGAGAGGTTTTGGTGAAGTTTGGCAAAAACTGACAATTTTCGGAAATGCGCATGCTGTGGAAAAATGGGAATATCTCAAGTTCTATAAATTGGAATTGGGTTTGGTTTATTGGAAATAAAACTAGACAAGTAGACCTTTAAAATGATATATGGTACGAATCATGGTTCAAAGCGAGGTGAAAATGGCGTAAGCCCGAAGTTGGATGAATGTAGATTGTCAGTGAAGTGGCGACACCAAAAAGAATTGATTATATCTCATAAATTACAAAATATAATGAAGTGATTCGAATCGGAGAGTGTTCTACACTTCAACAGGTTTCAAATGGTTCAAAATTTGGGTCAATCGGATTTTTTTTTAGGGGTAAACGAGCGTGTGAAAAATACACTAGAAGTAGATACGGGCGTGTGGAAACTGTCTTTCACGAGAGTGGGTACCCACACGGGCGTGTGGAAAATGAACTGGGCATCCACATGGGCGTGTGGGAATGCTCTTTCCGAAAAATAGCTGGGGAAAAACAGGGGATTCACGGGAATTGGCTCCCAAGCCATTCAACACCAAACTAAGGCAATTAAATCACTCCAAACCAACATATATCATGCATATAACTCATATATATCAATTAGGCATCAAGTAGTCCATCAAAACTTGCTCAAATCATCAAGAAATCACCATACAAACCCCATAAAATTTCAAGACTTCCAACTTCTCATGTAAACTCATGATTTCATGCAAGCTTCAAATATAAAGGTCCTAAACATGTTTCTAACCACAAATAATCAAGGAATCATAACATACTCATCAAACCCTACATCATACATCTCAAAAGATTTAATAAAATTCTCCATCTATACCTTTAAATGAAAGAAAAGAGGGATGAAATGATGATATGGTAATGAAGCTTCTTAAGTATGCAATTTCTGTTAGGAATAGTGCCCTTAAAGCAGCTTTTGGCTTTACTATTTCCTTGTAATATCACAAACAGTCTTTGAATAATAAAACGAGATGATTTTGTTCATAGGCATTCACTTTTTTATATGCTTATTATGTTTGTTTGGGTTGACTGTGTGTTTGCATGTATTGAACTCCCCTAATCCGATGAGGCTGTTAAGAACTTTGTCGTTATGGGAATGACACATGAAGCAAGTTCTTAACTCCATAGGCGAGGATTAGAAACTTTTCCAAGTCGAGAGTCTGACAGACAGTGGGAGTGTCGACCTTGACTCTGTTGAGACTTGCTTATGTGATTATGTCCTTTTGAAGGATCACTCAGTTTCATGGAGTGATAAGTGCATACGATGATGCGTTCATAATACATGAGGGTGATTGTTACTAGAACTTCATCACTGAGATGTCCCGTGTGAGAACATTCCTAAGTGGGAAAGGAAGTTTCCAGAAACTTCCAGATTACGAAATATCTCACAGGTCAATAACGTGATTAATTAATCCTTAAGACTTGAGATTTTGTAATGTCTCATATGAGCTAACTTTGTAATCTTTGATATAGGCTCAAAAGGGTTTCGACATACTGAAACCTGAACCACGGCCTATGTTGGAATTACACAAGTGACATATGTAGAATTAGTAGAATCGACAAAGGACCTACACTTGTTGCTAGAACAAGAATGATCTCTTACTGATTGAGTTGTTCGTAGTCCATTAAACTTAAACCCTTGGCCAAGGTGGATAAAAGATAAAGACATCAAGAAAATGGGGTTTTCTTGGATTGAGGTCTAAATGGATATGAAACGAACTTAACTTTAAAGATCAAGAATATTTAGGCTCTGAGAATATTCCCATGCCTTAGTTCTTGATTGAGAGATGGAGTTGTAGGAGGATCGTATTTCACTGTATGTTATTGACTGAAAGGTTCTTTAATTCATTTCGTTATTCGGCTAGGGGTCACACACCCATTGCTAGATTACGGTAGTATGATCTGTGAAGTGATTAATTAATTAAGGAATTAATTAATTACTGTCACTGATAATCGAATAATGAATCTAAAGGGTCACACACAAATACCAGGACACGAGGGTTATGGTAGGATGTTAATATGATTAACGAAGGACCAAAACGGTTGATCAAAATGGGCATTGGACGGGGCTTGTGCCACGTGTCAAGTACACGTGGCTGCCACGTGTCACGCGGCCAACGTAGCTGCCACGTGGCTCACGCGTGTCCCATTTCGTGTAATTTTATTACACACAAATTCTTTTCTAGAATTAATTAATTAAATTGTAATTAATTAATTTAAGTCTTTTAATTAATTTTGAATTAATTGTTAAGATTTTATTTCTCAAGCTTAACCCAATAAATAATTAATTGAGAATTAAATTATTTATTGAATCTTGACTTTTAGCTTTAGGAAAGTTGAAAAGTCTAACTTCCTATTGTAGGAGAGAGAAAGTTGGTTCTTGCAAGACTTGGAGAATAAGTTGGGAACTTATTATTCCAATTAAATTAAACAATTAAATGAGTTAATTAGTGAGCAAGAAAACAACTCCCATTGGGTCTTGGAAACCCTAAGGGGTTCGAAAATCCCTAGAATAAATGCAAGGGTGGGGCTTCTCTTATTCTTTGGACCAACACTCACGAAGTGTTAAGTTTTTGAGAAAAATAAAAGAAAAGTTTTCAAAGCAAAACCCTAGCCATTAACACAAGTTATAGAACTAGCATTCTCACTTTCTTGATCGTGTTCTAAGACTGGTGTGGATACGCTTTTGGAGGATCGCTGCTTTGGGATCTATCGAGAACCGTTCGAAGGACATTCCGCTTGAAGGGTGTTCAGTAGGTGGTTCTGACATCACTAGAAAGCTTCAACCTACGTAAGTTTCTAAACACCCTGTGATATGATACGAGAATTGTAAATCCATGATCAATATTTTGGATAAATTTTAAATTTCCGCTGGGTTTCTGTACTGGTTTTCCAACAATTTCTTCCTTGAAATCAACTTGAAATGAGATGAAATCTTTCCTTCTCCTCCCTTAGTGTTCCAACCGTGATTAAGTGTGTGTGAGTGTGTGAGATTTTGATGAAATGTGATAAATGAAATTGTGAGAGATGAATGAATATGATATAATATAAAGTCTTCCACTCAAATGCATGAATCATCACATTTTGCACTTTAATCCTTGGAATATTTGAATTGACGCAATCAAGTTTCATTCCATGGAAATTGATCATTTAGCTTCAATCACATTAATGCAATTAATTCCACATATTCAAGAAGTGATCAAGTAAGGACACATATAAGCATTTAATCACTTTAGCAATTAATTCACGTAAATTTCACGTTGACGGTAATTCATATAAATGCATGAAGATATAATGCATATAATGTTATGAAATAAATGAATAACCGAATAAAATAATTAAAATAAGCCCCCAACTCCCGAAGACCCACATGTTGCGTGCTTACCTGAACTTCCGGAAAATTGGGGCGTTACAGTAATATTAGCTAATATTGGATTTGTTTATTTAAAAAATTATTGTTTAATTTAATATTTAATATTTTATCTATAAATACAAATTGAATTAGATATTCCATGCATATTTATTTCTATAAAATATGATAAGTTATAAATTCCCTTTTATATTTATATCTTAATTTTAAATTATTTTGTACAAGTCCATTTAAAGTTAATTTAAAATAATTTATTTGCAATTATAACAAATTTTCTCTCAAAATAAAAATTCATATATTAAAACTACAAAAATATCAACTAGTGCATTGCCAAATTTTTTCCTCAAAATTGAAAATCATAACAAACACACCAATATCAATAAATGCATTAGTAAATTCATAAATTATTTAAACAATTATTTCAAACGTTTAACATGTATGATCAATATCTACAGAAAAATATTAGACATCCACAAACTTTAGGTATGAATTAGTCTATCATAAAAATATTAAAATTTGATTAAATAGCATTCATTGGAAAAGGAAAAGGGTAGGTAGACAAAAAACTCAAATATTTACATCAAACCCCCTTAGAATTTCGGTCCTTGCATTAATCCCTTACCTTTAGGCTCTTTATTACATATATCCCCTTGAGTTTCAACATATTAAGGATAAAATAGTAAATTTCGGACATTCCGTTAAATTTAACGGAGGAGATAACAAGATAGGGGGGATTTCGTAATTTCTCAAATCTCATGGAGTAATCTATAATATCGTCAAACAGTGGGTTGTTCGTAATTGTCCCTATACTTCTATTAAGTCTAATCTAAAAACTCAAAGCAATCTTGATTGGCCACGGGGTATGGGGGCAATCATGAATTCACGATTGTGTATCCGACGTAGCATGTTTCATAAAAGGACTCTCTTTGTTTGGAGGAAAGAGAAGCTAAGAATAAATATCAGAAGTATTAGGAGGAACTCCCTTGCTGACATGTTGGCTATTTGGCCAGCGCATGGTTGATGAGAGAAATGGTTTGAGATTGCCAACCGGAGGAATTCATTTCCAGATGAAGGAAATAGGCAACTAGTTTAATCCGTGTTTGTTGCACAAAAATAAAATAAAATAATAATAATAAATAATAGAAGCGACAAATTATAAATAGTAATTTCCACACACTCGTTGTGTGTTTAAATATATTAAAATCAATTTCAATATTAATATATCTCCTACAATTATTTTTAATATAATTATTAAATTATGATAAATAAATGACATTAAAGAATGTCATATTAATTAAAAAATTTTAAAATATGAGGAAAAAAATAAAAGTTGTATAAAAAATAAGAGAAAAAATTGAAGTCAAGTGAGATAAAAAAAAAAAAAAAAAAAAAAAAGAAGAAGAAGTTAAGAAAATGTGGTTTGAGTGATAAAAATAAATAAATAAATAAAAGAAAATAAAAAGTACTAGAGAATAAAATAGATAAGAAAAAATAAATTTTGAAAAAAAAAAAAAGACATCAAAATACCAAAAGCCTTTTGAGTTTGAGCTAGGTGCTTTTGGGCCTTTCAAGTATTCTTAGTGAGGTGGGTTTTCACTGAAACCCGCCAGTAACCCGACCCGTAATCCAATGTGTCATTATTTTCTCTTATGTGGCAATACCGTCATGCCCACATCACATACCAGTGTATATGTGTCTTTTTTATACATTTTAAAAAAATAATAAATGCCAACAATTACATCACCTTTGGCGGGGAATTTTCCCTCCCAAGACAATCACATCTGCTAGGTCATTACTCACTTAATAAAATCAATCTTCTTCCTCTAATTTTGTCTCAGAAATTAAATAAGCACTTGTTACCTAGTTCTTGGAAAACCCAGCTTGCTCGTTCTTTACTTTTTCGATGGCGACTAAAAGTGCAGCCTCTGATTCAGGCTACGGAAAGTAGCCTTGGTATGAAAATCAGCAAAGGGTTTTGTGTTTTTCTGGAGAACTCGCTTCTATGCGAACGGCGTGGAGAGGAGATCACCCGGGTAGACCATTTATAGCCTGCAAAGATCAGGCAATTTCTTCCCCAAAAGTATATCTCCAAGTGCATAAATAAGACTTGAGATTCTTCCGCAAATTTTTTTCCCCTAAAGTATTTTCTTTGATTTTGCAGAAATGCAAAATTTTTAATTGGTGTGACCCCCCAATGTGTGAGAGAGCAAAGGTTATCATACCTGGGCTGTTGAAGAAAATTAACAAGCTGGAGGAGGAATCAAAAAATTAGGAAATGAGTCTCAACAGCGCACAGAAGAAATTAAAGACATAAGCTCATCTTGTAACTGCATCAGTTGTTGTTGTATGTGTGTTGGTGGTGTTAATATTTTGGAAGATAATTTTCCACTAGATGAAGGTGTGGAGTGTATTGAAGGATGGGATGTATGTCATATATATGTACTTTGTTTTGTGCAATTTGAAGGAATGAACTCATGGTTTCGCTTACTTTTTTACAAGAAGATGTTCCATTTGCAATATGCATGCTGTTAAATATTGATATAAAGCTGACAAAATGTTATACAAAAGGATGAAAATTTTGATACAAAACCGGTAAAATTGGTATCCAAAATAACTTATGAGCTAAAGCTGCTATTAGTGAGTCAAAGCTACTAATAGTCTATGTCATCACATGAACAGTTAAAGAACACTGATTAAAACAAAACACCAGTTCTTCATTACCAACAAAGCAAGTCACCATAGTCATACCAAACATACAAAACATCCAAAGTATGCATTCTAAAACATACAAAAGTATGCATTAATAGTCTATCTAACCACCATCATATCAAAAGTGTATTAAAACAACAAAACACCTAACTTCATGACAACAATCGTCAAACCATATTCTGTACTAAAGCTAAACACAACCACAATTCAAGATAAATGCCTGAACTTTTTCCCTCTTGGTAGTCATAGGTCAACTAACACTTTGCTGACTCAGGACCACATTTTCATCAGTCGTCTTTGGTGGAACCCCCATTTTAACCCCACTTGATTTCTTGGCCTTTTTGGATCTTTACAAATCTGTTTTAGCAGCTTGTTGAATATCTTCAATTCTCATAGCTTGCCTCTTTTTGGGAGCACTCACTTCATTGTTGTCCATCCTTAACTGGTCAAACATTGAAGGAGCTGGTAGAGTGGGTTCATCTGCAAAGCTGTAGGCCGGGACATCACTGTTATTTGCTTCACTAACAGCTTCTTGGACCTCTACAATCATCACCGGGGGAAGAATGTTTTGCCAATTGTCCAGGTTCCTGTACAAAAGATCAAGTTAATAAAGGACAAATATAGGAAAGAATGTTATGATTTTTTAAGTTTAATGGGAGACAGTAATGTTACCTGAGTTTGTTGTGGAACATCTGCATTATCATGTTGAACTTCTTGTTGTTGTGCATTTAAGGTTTCTCCAGGACCCTGGAATCAACAAAAAACATTCAAGTGCCAAATTCTTAGCTTTGTAGGCTTTATCCTTAGAAACCTCAACATTCAATGCTTTCTCAACATCATCTCTGAACCCTTTCACATTCCTCTTAGGATCAGATTTAAACCAAGCTATGTACCTCTCAGCTAACCATTTGGTAATCAGATTTTTCACAAACCACCCTTCACTACATGTGTGCTCTAAACATAGCTCTCTAACAACCCATGCCTCTTCATTATCTGGAGTAGTGTTCAGCACCTTAATGGTATTAATCTTGAAAGGACACCCTCTCTCTGAACATCTTACATAGACCCTTCTACTGTCAGATCTCCTACAAAGAAGACTCCTTCTGATCTTAATAGCAACAGTTTTCTTGAAAATATCTTTACTCCCAAAAGTCTGCCCTATGTCAAACTCAGGATCGTATAAGTTATTCTCATTGAACTGTGGAAAAGACTCTACATCACCAACCTTCTCATCAGAAACCCTATGCATGTCCAGACTATCATCCTCACAACCTACGACATTTTCACCTAAGTAATCCTCATCACTCACATTATCATTATTCTGAGATCTTTCTTTCTCCCCTATTTCAGCATCCTCATCACTCACTTACATTATCATCAAACAAATTATCATCATCATAAGAAGATTCCTTCTCAGGTATTGCAAGCTTTTCATCACCAGTTGTAACACTATCAAACATAACTTCATCAAACCCTAACCACTCCACATAATTACCATTTTCAATAGCCTTGTTCACAGTAAATTTAGGTTCTCTCTCTAACTCATCATATATTTCATCAAGCAAAGATTCATCATCAACAGAATTATATAAATCATCCACTCAAAAGTCTGCATCATCAATATCATAATCATCCTCAATACACAAGTTTTCAATCTCATTTTCATTGCCATTATTTTCATTGCCAGCTGGAATGGTACCAAACCTACGCTCATATTCAGCTATCCACTCATCAGTGTGTTCAACTCTCCTAAAGAAATCATCATCTGATAATTTGTCAAGTGGTGTAGTAAGATCCATAGGTTCAAACTCATCACTATTTTCAGTATGTTGATCTCCTAGATTATCTTTCTCTACATTTTCTTCAAGTACTTCTCTTCCCTCAATCTCATCCCTGTTTTCAGAAGGATAGTCTGCTAGATTATCCATTTGTACATTATCTTCAAGTATTTTTTGTTGGAAAACAATCAGAGTATGTGCAACGAAAGTTTAAAATTTTTTCAAAAGTAGATCTAAAAACTTGCAATGTTCGTATCGTACCACAGGGTGTATCAAGAAACTCATGTTAATAGAAGCTTTCTTGTGATAATGTTACCGCCTAACAAACACCCTTCAAGAGGAAAGTGTTGGGAATAGTGCCCTGAA
The DNA here is from genome assembly GCA_037501455.1 of Lantana camara. Lineage (NCBI taxonomy): Eukaryota > Viridiplantae > Streptophyta > Magnoliopsida > Lamiales > Verbenaceae > Lantana > Lantana camara. The sequence continues at coordinate 91,976,287 of CM074863.1, forward strand.
AATTCAATTTGTTGAATTAATAAAACTGAATTTACAGCAAGTTATGAATATTTCACATATTAATGATTAATGACGTGTGATGGTATTCTTATATGAAATGTGTTTCATACGAAAAGACTTTGAATACCGAAATCACGTGTCATTAAAGTTCTAGTCGGTAAGATAAGAATATGTTCTTATCGTGACTATAACGTGGTTATATAAGATGATTAGTCTTTCGTAATAGGGAATGGTGATTCCAATTATAACACGTTGATGATTTTCAATAGGATTGGAAACATCGAACTGGACCACTGAGATTATTTATTTTATACTGCTATCTAAAATGAATAAAATCTCAGGAAGCATTGTACTCTTAATCCTGATAATATTTCGGCTTTAGGCATGTAGTGTTAGTCACTGTAACATACTCGAAGTGAGGTCTCGGTAACGGGTGGCCAAAATACTTTGTATGATTCGGTGATAGCATGAAATGTGCTAAAGAGTTATATTGATCGAGGAATCTGTGGCCTTGCTGGAAGGTAAGAGGTATCCTTGAAATAGATTTGCAAAAGTTCGAATTAAGACTTTGGCCAAAGCACTTCGAGTGATACGTCACCGAAGTTGTATGATGAATGTGTTTCACATACAGAGAATTTGAACTTAAGGCGAATCAATAAATTTCAAATTGGAAATGAAAAATAAATGATAATAGTTACAATTTATTTTTCATGGATATCTACACGGAGGAGTAAAATGCGAAATTATTCTAGATCGATAAATTCGTGAATAATTTAATTAATTTTAGAGTGCAACAATATTTATTTAGTGGAATTAAATATTGTTAAACGGTAATTAATTATTATCATGGGATGATAATATATTAATCCGTTTGGAGCTAAAATTAATTAGTCCTGCAGGTCCCCCTGCAAGCCCCAATTGAAAACCCAAAGAGAAAATATTAAAAGGAGAAAGAGAAATGAATTTTTCAAAGTGTTTGAAAATAGCCAAGGGATTTATTTTAAGAAAATAAATCAAGTTCCAAAGAGTTGGAAATGCCCGGAATTTTATTTTGGAGAAAATAAAATTTTAATTTAAAAAAAAAAATGATGTGGCATTTTGCTGACGTGGCGCTGACGTGTCACGCCACGTCAGTGGGTTGGGTCCCAGTTGACGCTGACGCAGCGCCGCGTGGCGTGCCAAGTGGACGGCGTAGATCGCGCCGCGTCAGCACCGCGAACGGCCCAGATTTGTTCTGGGCCGGGTCGGTCAACGGATAGGATGGTCCGAGTTAAACCGGGTTAACGGGCCGGATCTTGGATATGGTAGGGCGGACCGGGTCTGGGCAGGGCCAGACCCGGACACGTGGCACGATCTGGATGCCTGCGCGTGTTTAACACGCGCCAATACACAGCCGCCATGTGGCGGCGCGTGAGGGCGCGTACGTGGCGCGTTTGGCGCGTGCCACGTGGCGTTGTGTTCACGGTAGAATGCTCTACCACGTGGCGTGTTCCGATTGGCCGAAGTGTACGCGGTTTGTACGCGGGATGGTGAAATGACGATTTTGCCCTTTCTTTTATGCCCAAAAAGACCACAATACCCTTACATATTTGGCTATAAATAGGTTGCATCCTTGCTCATTTTTTCCACAACTTTTTCGGCCATTTTGAGCTGAAAAAGATTAGAGAGCTTCTCTCTCTTTTAATTAATCTTTTAATTAAAGATTAATTAATATAGTTAAGTGGTTATATAATTAATATATAATCCACTTAATTATTAGAAAATAGGGATTTTCTAATTTCTTAGAAAAATGAGTTTTTCTAGAAAATATTTTCTCGAGTATTGAGGGAAATACTCGCGGAGCCCACACTCCGAGGGTTGAGTCGGGGATATTGCGGGGAAGCTCTGTCGGTCTCACGAAAGGGAAATAAGCTGGAAAAATGCCGTTAGATAGCCATGTTTGCAGTACGGTAATATTTTACAGTGGTTTTATTTTAAGCAAGATAAATTATATGCTATTAAGTGTTAATTGCATGTTAGATATTTATCTGCTTAATTGATTTAAAATTTATTATCAATTGCATGTATATACTTGAGTAGATCCGGCTAAGTCTTCCGCGTTGTATTAAAATGTTTTAGAAATATTTTAATACTTGTATTATAAATAAAAATTTTAAAATGTGGTCCCGGACCGCTACTGTTCTGGGCCCCCCGTCCCAGCAACTGGTATCAGAGCTAGTTTGAGTAACCCGTAAGGGGCTCTATCGTAGAGGGGGGTCTCGCAGTGTGACCTGTGACGAAGTATTGACTCTTACCCCTCGCGGTCCCGCTGGTAAGGTTGGTTGTGTGGAGACGCACACCGTAAAACTAGTTCGTGAGGTATCTTTGCTGGTCACCCTATGAGATAGGAACGGCAGCAACTGGTATCAGAGCCGTGCTCTAGATATATACATGCATTGATATGATGCATGCGATGCATAATTTTAAATCTGCTACTGTGCACGTAAATTCTGTCAAAGGAGGCTAGTTTTTAAGTGGGACCGTTGTGACCCCTCCAGTGTTTCCTGGGAATTTACGTGGAATGGCAATTTTCTGGGAATCGATTTCAATAATCTTCCTGGTTAATTACCGAATCAGTAAACATGATTTAAATTATGAGATAATTTATTTATAACATGTTTACTTTATGTCATTTATTTTAAGCATGATAATTATGTGGTAATTATACCAGCATGATTAATTGATTTAATTTATGACATATTTATTTTGTGTTATTTAAAATTTTAAGCATGATAATTATGTGATAATTATATGAAAGCATGCTTAATTATTTTATTTTATGGCATGATCATGATAATATGAGATATTATGATATTTCAATTGTGCATATTTTATTTAATGTGATTAAATAGTATTGTTTAATAGAGATTAGACGCGATGCATAATTGAACTAATATTTTTCGGCCTAATTAATAAATAGTTATTAAATTGCCTTAAAATATTATTATTGGGATTTTAAATATGATTTAGTAATCCTAGTGGGAGGGTTTTAATTAGATTAATTACTTCCAACAATAAGACGCCAAAAGTGATTATTAAATAATCAAAAGATAATCCACACATTTTAAAAATTCAAGTGGGAGCGAGATGAAAAGAGTTGGATTCTCACGGCCTCCATTACCCGTCTATAGTATAGTGAATATATACTACTCCCTTCGGCGGGTATGTATTCACGGTATACAAGATTAGACTTCTACGGATAGATTGAAATACGGGAAAGTCAGCTCGACCACGCCTCCGTGGAGTGTCTTGACCTACTCGTACGGACTTCTAGGTAATGGTGCACACTTGACTGAGTAATGTATTAACCTCCCTTCGAAGCTCTGTTACATTTACTTAGAGGCCAAGGGTTGACGTGGTGAATTAACATTGTTTGGTAAGAGTTGTCTAGATGACATGTTAATTAAGAATAGTTCTTGCTTTTCTAAGCGGTTTTCGACCTCGCCTCCGGGGAGTCAACTGCAGTTAGTTAAGTCACCATTGCGTAAATCAAAATGCTTACGTGGATTTCATTTATTGGTTGGACGCAGAAGAAAGTGAAATACATAATCATAACTTGCATTTATTTATTTCAGTTTTGTAATTACGATCTCTCTTAGCCCACTCCAAACTGTATGTCTATAACGAAATAGGCTAGTAAGGGTTCAACTATGCTGACTAATTTATAAATCTTGACATCGTGTTGAGACACGAAAGTTTACGTACTCACTGAACCTTATCCGAAAATTTCAAAAACTACAACCAGTCAGGATTAGAAAGACGTTTATCCCAACTGGATCAAGTGTGATGATCTGGCTAGTCTTATATCCTGACATCTGTTCTAAAATGTTCTTGAGCATCAGACGCATGAGATGTCCAATGATAAGAACATGTGTTGAAGACAGAGTCGTACGAAGGTACGAGCCATGAAAACGGTTGTCAGTTAAAGATGTTTGAAGGATCACTATTTCAGAATCATATTATGAATATGATAGCTAATCTGAACGAGATTGAAAGCCTCTGTGCTTAAAGAGACAATCTTAATAGATAGGATACGATCCTATACTCTCTGCCTAAGTCATTTGAACGTTCAAGAATAATTTTAAATTTTTATAAAACCAATGAACGACCTCAATATGGCAGAAAGGATGATATAGACTAAGGGAAAAGTTCTCTTTAATCAGACATCAATATCCACGGCCTAAAAGGCCAGTAAGTGGAAGAAAGAAAAAGGAAAAAGTTCCCAATCTAAGGTTCAGAAATAGAAAGTCAAATCCGACAATGTAAAAGTGTTTCTATTTCGGTGGTAACGGGTATTGGAAAAAGAGATTGTCCAAAATACTTAGTCTGTCTATTTGATACGCCGTTTAGATAAGATATGAAGATATCTTACTCGTTGAAAATATGTTTAGTTGGAAATTCCCCAGACTCCTGGTGTGTGAACTTGAGATCAACTAATCATATTTGCAAGTAGTTGCGAAGATTCAAACTAATCAGGAAGTTTGAAAAACGGCTAACATGCAACTACTGCTAAAGGATAATACAAGTCTATTTGTATTAGCAGTAAGGACTATAAAGTCGTATTTTGGCAATAGGGTTTTAATATTATACGTGCCATATATACAAAAATTTGATTTCTGTAAGTTATTTGATAATCAATGGTCTAACGATTTATTTTGAATAAAGGTTTACCATTAAACAGAATAAAAGGTTTATTTGCTCTGGCACAATAAAAGATGGTCTTTTATACCTCAATAAAAAACCCTAATTTAAGTTTAACATTAAGACGCTTGACTTACCATCTGAGAGGAAAAACTTCAACGTGGCACCTATCTATTGGTCAATTGAATCTGAATAGGATCCAAAGACTGATTGTTGAGTCTTATTGACTTGAAAACAGTATCAATCTACGAATCCTATTTAGAAGGTTAAAATGACCAAAAAGAATCCTTTTGAGACAAAAGGTATTAAGCCATGAACTTGCTTAAGTTAGTTCATACGGACATATGATACTATGAATGTTCAAGCAAGAGAAAGTTTTTGGGTTCTTTATCATTCATTTGAATGAATACTCTAGATACAGATATGTTTATTTGATGAGACTTAAGTCTGTAATTTTGAAGAGTTCAAAGAATATAAGACTGAAGTCAAAGAGTCAAATTAGAAAACATATCAAGGCACTTCGATTAGATCGAAGTAGTGATAAGTATCTAAGTTCAGAGTTGAATAGAATTTCTCAAATGAGATTAGATCTCAACTATATATATGAGATACGTCTTAGCAAAGATGTATTGCAGAAAGGAGAAATAGAACTCTGATAATGATGGTAAGATTCATGAAGAGTCATGCTACCCTATGAATTTCGTTTTGGGGTCTTACACACAAAACGACAAACCTAGTTCTATCTAAGTCGGTTCCTAAGACACTGATGGATCTGTAGCTAGGGTGAAAACCCTGTATTTTTTATCTTCGGATTTAAGGTAGCCTGGTCCACGAGTAAAGGATGGATCCTGACAAGTCAGAATAAAGAACAAAGGTTTACTTGTTCTAAGGTTATCCTAGAAGAACAAGAGGTGGCATATTTTGTAATTTGAGAAATCACAAAAGATGTTTGTGAAGGTTTCAAATATAATTACATAGACAACCACAAAGGGTGGAAGCAAAGTAGTGTTAAAAGAAATAACAGTATTAGATACTGATTTCCATGAACCCGTGATAACTGAAAATGTATTAGATACATGTGATGTACCAAATACAACATGTGATGTGGAGACGTGTACACGAGAGCGTCATTGTAGTGGGAGGATTGTCAGGACACCTGACAAGATACCTAAGATTAACCCAAGTGGTTGAATCTAACGTATCTGATCCTATCACGTGTAATGAAGCTGTGGAAGATATAGACGCTGACCATTTGGTCAAAAGCCATGTAATCTAAGTTAGAATCTCTATATTCTAACAAAGTCTTGAACTTGTTGAGGCGCCTGAAGGCATTAAACCCTATTAGATACAATTGGGTTCTACAAAACAATAACAGGAGAAATGGACAAAAGTAGAGACTTTGAAGCAAAACTTATGGCAAGGGATTTTACCCAGAAAGAATAAATCATTTATGAGGTCTTCTCGCCTATAGCAATGCTTAAGTCCATTATCCTCTCCATTTTATCTCATTATCGATTATGAGATTAGATAAATGGATGTAAAGACTATGTTCTTGAACGGGCAACTTCAAGAAGAAGAGATACATGGTACAACCTGAAGGCTTCACAGTCAGAGATCAGGTGCATATAATGCAAGCTTAATAGATCGATTTATGATCTTAAACAAGCGTCTAGATTATGGAGCATCAGAATTATAAAGCAATTTAGATCCTTTGGATTTGTATAATTGCCTGATGAACCATGAAGTGTACAAAATAACATCATGATAGCATTGTAACATTTTCATTTTGTACGTAAACGATATTCTGCTCTTTGGGAATGATGCAAGAATTTTGTCAGTGGTCACGATTCGATTGTCAAATCATTTTGACAAGAAAAGACCTAAGTGAGACCAATAACATTCCAAGGATCAGACTTTTGTCGTGATCATAGGAATAAGGAGATTAGTTTATCACAAGAAGCATATATAGATAAGATGCTGGCAAGGTATAATATGACAAATTCCAAGAAAGGTTCATTACCTTTTAGATATGGAAATTATCTATCTCGGGATCAGTGTCTTGAGACAACTGAAAAGACAGAAGACACAATTAGAGTTCCGCAGCGGAAGCTTTATGTGTATCATATTATGTACAGGGCCAGATGTCTATTATGAAATAGGTCTAAGTCAGCAGATATTAGTCAAACCCTAGAATCTGACACTGGGTAGTAGTGAAAGCATATATTGGAGTACTTGAGAAGGACTTGAGATTATATGCTTGTCTACCACAGTGGTGAGCTCATTTTAATAGAGTACACAGGTTCGGATATACAATCTGATTTGTATTCTAGATGTTTGACTTCAGAACACGTGTTTACTCTAGAAAGAGCAACTGTTAATTGGAGAATGTTCAGCAGACTTGTATTGCTTACACCGCCATGGAAGTCAAATACATGGTAGCTTGAGAAGCAGCTAGTTAGATGTATTGGATTTATGATTTCCTAGTTGTTGGCTCAGAGAAACATCTAAAAGATTCCTTCATTAAAGTATTGGCGTAAAAGAGTGCAAAACGAGTTTTGACACTCGTGTGAAAGGAGTAAGACTTAGATGTATGGTCAAATTGAATTTAGGGCAAGTGGGAGATTGTTGGGAATAGTGCCCTGAAAATTCAATTTGTTGAATTAATAAAACTGAATTTACAGCAAGTTATGAGTATTTCACATATTAATGATTAATGACGTGTGATGGTATTCTTATATGAAATGTGTTTCATAGGAAAAGACTTTGAATACCGATATCACGTGTCATTAAAGTTCTAGTCGGTAAGATAAGAATATGTTCTTATCGTGACTATAACGTGGTTATATAAGATGATTAGTCTTTCGCCATAGGGAATGGTGATTCCAATTATAACACGTTGATGATTTTCAATAGGATTGGAAACATCGAACTGGACCACTGAGATTATTTATTTTATACAGCTATCTAAAATGAATAAAATCTCAGGAAGCATTGTACTCTTAATCCTGATAATATTTCGGCTTTAGGCATGTAGTGTTAGTCACTGTAACATACTCGAAGTGAGGTCTCGGTAACGGGTGGCCAAAATACTTTGTATGATTCGGTGATAGCATGAAATGTGCTAAAGAGTTATATTGATCGAGGAATCTGTGGCCTTGCTGGAAGGTAAGAGGTATCCTTGAAATAGATTTGCAAAAGTTCGAATTAAGACTTTGGCCAAAGCACTTCGAGTGATACGTCACCGAAGTTGTATGATGAATGTGTTTCACATACAGAGAATTTGAACTTAAGGCGAATCAATAAATTTCAAATTGGAAATGAAAAATAAATGATAGTAGTTACAATTTATTTTTCATGGATATCTACACGGAGGAGTAAAATGCGAAATTATTCTAGATCGATAAATTCGTGAATAATTTAATTAATTTTAGAGTGCAACAATATTTATTTAGTGGAATTAAATATTGTTAAACGGTAATTAGTTATTATCATGGTATGATAATATATTAATCCGTTTGGAGCTAAAATTAATTAGTCCTGCAGGTCCCCCTGCAAGCCCCAATTGAAAACCCAAAGAGAAAATATTAAAAGGAGAAAGAGAAATGAATTTTTCAAAGTGTTTGAAAATAGCCAAGGGATTTATTTTAAGAAAATAAATCAAGTTCCAAAGAGTTGGAAATGCCCGGAATTTTATTTTGGAGAAAATAAAATTTTAATTTAAAAAAAAAAAAATGACGTGGCATTTTGCTGACGTGGCGCTGACGTGCGGGTTGGGTCCCAGTTGACGCTGACGCAGCGCCGCGTGGCGCGCCAAGTGGACGGCGTAGATCGCACCGCGTCAGCACCGCGAACGGCCCAGATTTGTTCTGGGCCGGGCCGGTCAACGGATAGGATGGTCCGAGTTAAACCGGGTTAACGGGCCGGATCTTGGATAGGGTCGGGCGGACCGGGTCTGGGCAGGGCCAGACCCGGACACGTGGCGCGATCTGGATGCCTGCGCGTGTTAAACACGCGCCAATACACAGCCGCCATGTGGCGGCGCGTGAGGGCGCGTACGTGGCGCGTTTGGCGCGTGCCACGTGGCGTTGTGTTCACGGTAGAATGCTCTACCACGTGGCGTGTTCCGATTGGCCGAAGTGTACGCGGTTTGTACGCGGGATGGTGAAATGACGATTTTGCCCTTTCTTTTATGCCCAAAAAGACCACAATACCCTTACATATTTGGCTATAAATAGGCTGCATCCTTGCTCATTTTTTCCACAACTTTTTCGGCCATTTTGAGCTGAAAAAGATTAGAGAGCTTCTCTCTCTTTTAATTAATCTTTTAATTAAAGATTAATTAATATAGTTAAGTGGTTATATAATTAATATATAATCCACTTAATTATTAGAAAATAGGGATTTTCTAATTTCTTAGAAAAATGAGTTTTTCTAGAAAATATTTTCTCGAGTATTTAGGGAAATACTCGCGGAGCCCACACTCCGAGGGTTGAGTCGGGGATATTGCGGGGAAGCTCTGTCGGTCTCACGAAAGGGAAATAAGCTGGAAAAATGCCGTTAGATAGCCATGTTTGCAGTACGGTAATATTTTACAGTGGTTTTATTTTAAGCAAGATAAATTATATGCTATTAAGTGTTAATTGCATGTTAGATATTTATCTGCTTAATTGATTTAAAATTTATTATCAATTGCATGTATATACTTGAGTAGATCCGGCTAAGTCTTCCGCTTTGTATTAAAATGTTTTAGAAATATTTTAATACTTGTATTATAAATAAAAATTTTAAAATGTGGTCCCGGACCGCTACTGTTCTGGGCCCCCCGTCCCAGCAGAAAGTCCCTCAAACATCCTTCGATTAGATCCCAAAGTAGGCAATCCTCCAAAGCGTATCCACACCAGTCCTAGAACACGATCAAGCGAGTGAGAATCCTAGTTCTATGGCTTGTGTTAGGCTAGGATATTTTTCTTTGAAAACTTTTCTTTTATTTTTCTCAAAAACTTAAAGCTTCAAGAACGTTGGTCTAAGGAATAAGAAAAGCACCTCCACTAGTATTTATACTAGTGGGTTTAAACCATTAGGGTTTAATAAACCTAGTGGGTTTGTTTTCTTGCTCACTAATTAACTAATTTAATTATTAATTTAATTGGAATAATAAGTTATTAACTTATTCTCCAAGTCTTGCAAGAGATGCATTCTCTATCCTACAATAGGAAGTTTGACTTTTCAACCTTTACTTACTAAAGTCAAAAGTCAATATTCAACAAATAATTTAATTCCCAATTAATTATTTATTAGGTTAAGTAATTAGAGAATAATCTTAACAATTAATTCAATAGTTAATTAAAATACAAAAATTAATTAATTAAAATTTAATTAATTAATTCTAGAAAAGAATTCGTGTGTGGAATAAACCACACGCACGAGGCCACGCGTGAAGCCACGTGCGCGTGACACGTGGCAGCAGTCATGTCTTATGCCTCATTTCGATCAATTATTTTGATCCTTCGTTAATCCAATTAACATCCTACCATAACCCTCGTATTCTGGCATTTGTGTGTGACCCTTTAGGTTCATTATTCGATTAGCAGTGACAGTAATTAATTAATCCCCATAATTAATTAATCACTTCACAGATCACACTACTGTAATCTAGCAATGGGTTTATGACCCCTAGCCGAATAACGAAATGAATCGAAGAACGTTTCAGTCAATGAAAATCAGTGAAATACAATCCTCCTACAACTCCATCTCTCAATCAAGAACTAAGGCATGGGAATATTCTCAGAGCCTTAATATTCTTGATCTTTAAAGTTAAGTTCGTTTCATATCCATTTAGATCTCAATCCAAGAAAACCCCATTTTCTTGATGTCTTGATCTTTTATCCACCTTGGCCAAGGGTTTAATATTTAATGGACTACGAACAACTCAATCAGTAATAGATCATTCTTGTTCTTAACAAGTGTAGGTCCTTTATCGATTCTACTAATTCTACATATGCCACCTATGTAATCGCGACATAGGCCATGGTTCAGGTGTCTATATGGCGACACGCTTTTGAGCCTGTATCAAAGATTGCAGAGTTAGCTCATATGAGACATTACAGAATCTCAAGTCTAAGGATTATTAATCACGTCATTGACCTGTGAGATATTTTCTAGTCTGGAAGTTTCTAAGAGACTTCCTTTCCCATTTAGGAATGTTCTCACACGGGACATCTCAGTGATGAAGTTCTTGTAACAATCACCCTTATTTATTATGAACGCATCATCATATGCACTTATCATTCCATGAAACTGAATGATCCTTCAAAAGGACATAATCACATAAGCAAGTCTCAACAAAGTCAAAGTCGACACTCATACTGTCTGTCTGACTCATCGACTTAGAAAAGTTTCTAATCCTTGCTTATGGAGTTAAGAACTTGTTTCATGTGTCGTTCCCATAAGGGCAAAGTTCTTAACGGCCTCATCGGATTAGGGGAGCTCAAAACATGCAAAACACAGTCAACCCAAACAGATATAAATAAGCACATAAAGAAGTGATTGCCTACGAACAAAATCATCTCGTTTATTATTCAAAGACTATTTGTGATTTACAAGGAAATAGTAAAGCATAAAAGCTGCTTTAAGGGTACTATTCCTAACAATCTCCCACTTGCCCGTCAAAGCCATTCAGGTGCTAATCTAAGTCCTATCTTCTGAAGATGTCCTTCGAAAGCCTGTTGACTAAGGGCTTTTGTAAGTGGATCAGCCATGTTCTCTGTTGATGTAACCATTTCAATTTGCACATCTCCTCTCTTGATTATATCACGAATTAATTGATACTTCCTCAAAATGTGCTTGGTCCTTTGGTGAGATCTTGGTTCTCTTGCTTGAGCAACCGCCCCTGTGTTGTTACAAAACACTGTAACAGGGTCTTTAATGCTAGGAACTACACCTAACTTGTGGATGAAGTTTCTTACCCAAACCCCTTCCTTAGCAGCATCGTTTGCAGCTAAGTATTCGGTCTCAGTGGTCGAATTTGCAGTGGTCGCTTGCTTGGACCTTTTCCAACTCACTGCTTCGCCATTTAGACAGAATATGTATCCTGACATGGATTTAAACTCATCCATGTCCGATGCAAAGCTTGCATCACAGTATCCTCTAATGACAATATCTTGGTGGCCTCCGTAAACCAAGAACAAATCCTTAGTTCTTCTCAAGTACTTAAGGTTGTTCATTACAGCAGTACAGTGACCTTCACCAGGGTCAGATTGGAATCGGCTAGTCACGCTGAGTGCATAAGCCACATCCGGTCGTGTACATAGCATTGCATACATCATGCTTCCTATTGCTGATGCAAAAGGAATTTTGGACATCCTGGACTTTTCAAGTTCAGTCTTGGGACACAGCTTCTTCGAAAGAACTGTTCTCGGTATTAGGAATAGTGCCCTTAAAGCAGCATTTTGGCTTTGCTATTTCCTTGTAAAATCACAAACAGTCTTTCAATAATAAACGAGATGATTTTGTTCTTAGGCATTCACTTCTTTATATGCTTATTCTGTCTGTTTGGGTTGACTGTGTGTTTGCATGTATTGAACTCCCCTAATCCGATGAGGCCGTTAAGACCTTTGTCGTTATGGGAACGACACATGAAGCAAGTTCTTAACTCCATAGGCGAGGATTAGAAACTTCTCGAAGTCGAGAGTCCGACAGACGGTGGTAGTGTCGACCTTGACTCTGTTGAGACTTGCTTATGTGATTATGTCCTTTTGAAGGATCACTCAGTTTCATGGAGTGATAAGTGCATACGATGATGCGTTCATAATACATGAGGGTGATTGTTACTAGAACTTCATCACTGAAATGTCCCGTGTGAGAACATTCCTAAATGGGCCAATATCTCACAGGTCAATAACGTGATTCATTAATCCTTAGACTTGAGATTCGGTAATGTCTCATATGAGCTAACTCTGTAATCTTTGATATAGGCTCAAAAGGGTGTCGCCATATAGACACCTGAACCACGACCTATGTTGGGATTACACAAGTGGCATATGTAGAATTAGTAGAATCGACAAAGGACCTACACTTGTTGCAAGAACAAGAATGATCTCTTACTGATTGAGTTGTTCGTAGTCCATTAAACTTAATCCCTTGGCCAAGGTGGATAAAGATCAAGATATCAAGAAAATGAGGTTTTCTTGGATTGAGGTCTAAATGGATATGAAACGAACTTAACTTTAAAGAACAAGAATATTTAGGCTCTAAGAATATTCTCATGCCTTAGTTCTTGATTGAGAGATGGAGTTATAGGAGGATCGTATTTCACTGTATGTTATTGACTGAAAGGTTCTTCGATTTATTTCGTTATTCGGCTAGGGTTACACACCCATTACTAGAATACGGTAGTATGATCTGTGAAGTGATTAATTAATTAGTGAATTAATTAATTGTTGTCACTGCTAATCTAATAATGAACTTAAAGGGTCACACACAAATGCCAGGACACGAGGGTTATGGTAGGATGTTAATATGATTAACAAAGGATCAAATTGTTGATCGAATTAGAGAGAGTAACACGTGGGCATTGCCACATGTCAAAAGCACGTGACTGCCACGTGTCACACGTAGCCACTGCGTGGCTGCCACGTGTCATGCACATGTGGCACGTACGTGTCTCAAAGCGTGTAATTTTGTTACACGCGAATTCTTTTCTAGAATTAATTAATTAAATTGTAATTAATTAATTTAAGTCTTTTAATTAATTTTTAATTAATTATTAAGATTTTATTTCTCAAGCTTAACCCAATAAATAATTAATTGATTTATTGAATATTGGCTTTTAACTTTAGGAAAGTTGAAAAGTCCAACTTCCTATTGTAGGAGAGAGAAGGTTATTCTTGCAAGACTTGGAGAACAAGTTGCGAACTTATTTTCTCCAATTAAATTAATAATTAAATTAGTTAATTACTGAGCAAGAAAACAATCCAATTGGTTCTTGGAAACCCTAGGGGTTCGAACCACCCTGTATAAATACAAGGGATTGTGCTTCTCTTATTCTTTAGACCAACACTCACGAAGTGTAAAGTTTTTGAGAAAAATAAAAGAAAAGTTTTCAAAGCAAAACCCTAGCCATTAACATAAGTTATAGAACTAGCATTCTCACTTGCTTGATCGTGTTCTAGGACTGGTGTGGATACACTTTTGAGGATCGCTGCTTTGGGATCTATCGAGAACAGTTCGAGGGACATTCCGCTTGAAGGGTGTTCAGTAGGCGGTAATGACATCACTAGAAAGCTTCAACCTACGTAAGTTTCTAAACACCTTATGATACGATACGAGAATTGCAAGTCCATGATCAATCTTTTGGAAAAATTTTAAATTTTCGCTACGTTTCTGTACTGGTTTTTCAACAAGTGGTATCAGAGCCACCTTGCAACGCTCGTATTGTATGGTTACAGCTTTACGAATTTTGACGAAAATTCTTGAATTTGAGTATATGTTGTGTATTCATGATTTTAGTTTGAAATACAAAATTGCCTGATAAAAAATGTTTCTTGAAAATTTTACGAAAATTGTGTCCCGAGTAAATCTGTTTTAAAGCTGTTTCATCAGAAATTGAACTGAGGTTTCCAATTCTTTCTTGTACACACAGGACTCATTCGGATTTTGAATAAAGCCAAACGATTTGACTGCTTCATCAAATCGAATGTTCCAATTCCTAGTAGCTTATTTCAATCCGTAGATTGATCTTTGGAGCTTACAAACCTTTTGTTCGCTCCCACTGAATGTGAAATCCATGGGTTGCTCCATGTAAATGTCTTTCTCAATGTCTCCATTGAGAAAGGTAGTTTTCACATCCATTCGCCATATCTCATAGTCATAATATGCTGCAATGGCCAGCAAGATTCGAATGAATTTTTGCATTGCAACCGGTGAGAAGGTTTCATCAAAGTCTACACCAGGTCTTTGAGTAAAACCCTTAGCAACTAATCTTGCTTTAAAGGCTGTCACGCTTCCATCTACTCCAAGCTTACGCTTATATATCCATATGCACCCTATGGGCCTGATCCCATCAGGTGGATCCACCAAGTTCCAAACTTGATTAGAGTACATGGAATCCATTTTGGATTTCATTGCTTCTTTCCACTGTTCCGAGTCCGAATCTAACAGTGCCTCCTCATAAGTTAATGGATCGTTATCCATTTGAGATGTTTGGTGGAGAAAACCATACCATCTCTCTGATTGTCTAGGAACGCATTCAGAACGTCTTACTAGAGGAGGATTTTCGCGTGTATCACTTTCTGTGAACGGCTGAGGGACGTTAGTCTCCAAACTTGGCGTGGGACCTTCATCTCGAACTTCTTCGAGTTCTGCAATCTTGCCTTTCTTTTCTTTAAGGGACGAGTCCTTAAGAAAAGTAGCATTTCTTGACACAAAGTCCTTTTGTTCAAGAGGATCGTAGAAATAATATCCTATTGACTCTTTAGGATATCCTACGAAGTTGCACAAGCTTGATCTAGCTTCAAGCTTATCTCCCACTGTCCTCTTCACGTAAGCAGGACAATCCCAAATTCTTAAGTAAGAATAATTAGGGATTTTGCCAAACCACATTTCAAATGGGGTTTTGGGTACAGATTTGGAGGGAACAAGATTCAGAATCTTAACTGCTGATTCTAAGACATAACCTCAGAATGAAGGTGACAACTCAGTGAAGCTCATAATGGAATGAACTATATCAAGTAGGGTTCTGTTCCTTCTCCCCGAAACTCTATTTAATTGTGGAGTTCCCGGAGGAGTCCACTGAGAGATAATTACATTATCTCTGAGATGACTAAGGAATTTGTCACTTAGATACTCGCCACCTCGATCAGATCGAAGTGTCTTTATCTTGTGACCAGTTTGGTTCTCAACCTCCTTTTGAAATTCCAAGAATTTCTCAAAGGTTTCAGATTTATACTTCATTAAGTACACATAACCAAAACGATTAAAGTCGTCTATGAAGGTTATGAAATACTGATGATTGTTTCTCGTACTTACACTAAGTGGTCCACAAACATCAGTATGGATTAAATCCAATACTTTAGTGGCACATTTCACTTTACCATTAAAGGGAGTTTTGGCCATTTTTCCTTTAAGACATGATTCACAATAAGTTAACTCTTTAAGTTCATTATCAAAGAATGATCCTAAATTAGCTAACTTAGCAATCCTATCTTTAGAAGTATGCCCTAAACGTGCGTGCCTTAAAGAAGCCGAGATCTTGTCATCTCTTTTGCGTTTGTTTAATTGTTGTATATTCAAAATATTAGTGTCTTTAGTCGTATAAAGTCCATTAGATAATGTACCAAGTAAAACGGAAGTTTTATTCTTCTTAAGATAAAAGTTTCCATTTCTAGAAAAAGTCTCAAAACCTTCACAATCAAGTATTAGAATGGAAATGATATTACGAATAATAGAAGGTACATAAAGGACTTTGTTCAAAACTAAAGTAAAGACACCTAAATCTAATCTACACGTCCCAATGGCTTGAGCTTGAATGCTTGATCCATTCCCAACCTTCAAGACGCATTCTCCTTCTTCAAGATGCCGAACCTCATTTAGCATCTGTACATCATTACAGATATGAGCTCCACAGCCGGTATCAAGTACCCAAGAATTAGAATCAATAGATAGATTTACTTCAACAATAAACGCACCTTTCTTTAGAGTATCATTGTACTCTTGGCAGTTCCTCTTCCAATGCCCTTTCTTGCCACAATAGTGGCAAACGTACTCTCTCTGATCTCTTCTCTTCTTGGCCTTTTTCTTTTTAACCCCTCCATCGGGTTTAAGAGATCCCTTTCTCTTGGGAACTTTATTCCCTTTGCCTTTAGAAGACTTAGAAGAGGAAGTGACCATCATTACTTTGTGATCCTTCTTGATCGTGTCTTCAACAGTCACAAGTTGACTAATCAGCTCAGCTACAGTAGCATGAGGATGATTCATGTTGAAGTTTAGCATGAAAGTATTGAATGATGGTGGAAGCGATGCGACCAACAAGTCCACAACGAGTTCTTCACTCAGTGGCATTTCCATGGAGGTCAGTTTCTTGTTCAAAGCAAGGTCAGCTGACAAGTGGCGTTGGCTGGGCGCCGCGTGTGCGCCACGTGTAAAGCTGAGATCGCACCACGTCAGCGCGCATGAATGGTCCAGATTTGATTTGGACCGGGCCGGTCAACGGGTCAGGATATGGGTCAACGGGCTGGAAAACGGAGAGGGTCGGATCATCCACTTGGACCAAAGCGGACACGTGGCGTCACCAGGATCGGCCACGTGTCGAACCGGTTCGGTCGGACCGGGCCCAGACCAGGAACCCTTAGACCGCGTGTGAAACACACGCGCTGCCTTCTGGCGACACGTGAGGGCGCATCTGGTGGCCTATAAATAGGGGCCTTGGGTCCTCATTTTTCCTCGGCGCCGTTGGATTCGTGGCGATGAGACCTTGAACGTAGTCACCTTGGAATTTGTGTCCAAGTTGTGCACGCAAGAGGGGGTGTGAAATTACCATTTTACCCTCGGTTTTTCCCCTATAAATAGGGGCCTTGGGTCCTCATTTTTCCTCACAAGTTTGGGAGAGATCTTGGCTGAACTTTCGACTTTGAAACCATATCCCTTTTCTCCTAGTTAATTCCGATTTATTTTGGAATTAATTTTAATTAGGTGTTTATATATAAAACGCCTAATTTCGGGATATTAAACCCTGAAAAGGGTTTTCTAGTTTAAAGTTTTATTTTCTCTAAGTATTTTACTTTCGGAGCCCACACTCCGAGGGTTTCTCTGGGGTTATTGCAGGGAAGCTTTGCCGGTTTCACGAGGAGATCGGGTATCGAGTTCTCGGGCGGTGAATTCGGGAGCTGGAAAAATGCCGTTAGATAGCCATATTTGCAGCACGGTAATATTTTTCAGTTATATTATTTTAAGCATGATAAATTATATGCTCTGAAGTGTTGATTGCATGTTAGATATTTATTTGCTTAAGTGATTTAAAATTTATTATCAATTGCATGTATATACTTGAGTAGATCCGGCTAGTCTTCCGCTATTGTATTAAAATGTTTTAGAAATATTTTAATACTTGTATTATAAAGAGAAATTTTAAAATGTGGTCCCGGACCGCTACTGTTCTGGGCCCACCTCCCAGCATGCTGAATAATAACGATTATACATATTATCAAGGTCTTTAGAAATATGTTCTCTCACTATTTTTAGAAGGTCTATAAATCCCTAACGACCTTAGAAGAAACTTATTTTCTCAATGGGTACTCGGATCCCAAGCATTCTTAGTTTTGGACCCACAACTCGTGAGACATCCAAAGGTCTAAGAATCTTTAGGTAGGTAGTCTATGTTTTAAAACCCGGACCGGACGGCGAACCGGGAGCCTTACTGGTTACTGGTTACTGGTTTTACTGGCTGGTCGAACCGGTGTGACGTCATAATTACGTAATAATTATATTTAATTATATATATTTATATAATATTATAAATATTAATTAAAAATAACAAAATAAGTTGATAATATTAAAAAAATAAATATAATTTTAAGTCACTAACAACTACTCATTAATTTTTAAATAACATTCTCCGATCATAAGTTTTCAAATTATAAATTTACAAACAATTTAGCTAAAGATAGATTTAACAAATATCATATTATTTATTATGGAAAAAATAAAAAATATATCACACATACATTTATATTTTTATAGATGTATATTATAAAAAATAAAATATTGCATATTATCTATATTTAAATTTAATTCATACTCCGTATATAATACTTATAGTTGTAATTAATATTTTCTTATGTGAGTCAGAAAGTTAGAAAATACTTTTGTTGAGAAAAATTTTGCCAATTACGTTAGCAGCACAACTGGTTTGAGCATATGTTTGGCCCCTTTGGGTCAAGGGTTCAAAACCCAACTATCCCAATAATTTTGGGATTAGAGTTTTTTTTAAAAAAATGGAAAATCCGGGCCAGTCCAAGGGTTCAAAACCCAACTATCCCAATAATTTTGGGATTAGAGTTTTTTTAAAAAAAATGGAAAATCCGGGCCAACTGGCCCGAGAAGCGATCCGGTCCGGTTTTCGACCGGTCCGCCCCGGGCCAGACTGGTCCGTGAGGGGGGTGGTTTTGAGGGGTCACCCGGACCGGAAAGCCGACCGGCCAGTCTGGTCCGGGTTTTAAAACATAGGTAGGTACTAATTACCGATTCCATCCCCATGGAATTCCTAGTAATATTTTTGCATCACTAATCTTTAAATCATGGACCCACGACTCGTGAGACATCCATATTTACTTTAGTGTTGAACAGGACCCATCAATCATAAGATCTCAACCAAACTTAGTCCGGAACAACCCACGACTCGTGAGACATCACCCATTCTAAAATTTTCAAGAAATATTAATTACTAAAAGTGATTAACCAGGAAACTAGAATTAATAAGCTACACTAATTACCCCATGACTCTTGAGCCAGCAATTAGTTTCACTTATTAAGTCCTAAATCTTATTGATGGAATGCTAGGAATTTTATTACCGTGATAAAATACCTATTTATTCGATTTGCTCAATATTTAAATGGGATTTTCGAATTTCCAGAGGGTTATCCGGATTGACCTCACCAACATATAATGTTTTCCAAATTTTAATTGTCTTGATTAATGCAGTTTCACATAAAACCCTATCTATTACATTAATAGAAACCCTCCTTATCATTTTAAGGGGTTTTCTCTTATGGCCACCGTCCTTCAAGTGTTCCATGTGGATCCTTCTTGCTCCTTAGGTGCTTGTCTCCAAAATGAAAAGAAAAATCCTCACTTCCTAAGTTCTACTCTCTTAACATAAAGTAATATGGTTCAATCTTCGTATTGGCCACAGACAAATACACGGGGCATACCCCGACCCAAAAACAATAATAAGGAAAGCCATATAATAAGCACATAACAGTATGCACATAAGTAGGGCTCCAACCCCAATTGAAAAACGCGCAACTATGGGGCTCCGTCCCCAACTGAAATCATCCATGTGCAGAATTTAAAACATACATAAGACTAACCCATGATCACCTAAACTAGCATGCTTCCACTTGAATTTAAATTTACCAATTAAATTTAAAATTTCCTTGACTTCAAGTTACAACTAACTTAAGTAATTTGAATATTAATTCATTATTCAAGAATTTATTGAAAATCGAACTTCGGATAATTGACAGAATCTCAATTAATTCAAAATTAATTTTTTGTTAAAAATATCATTCATAATTATATTCATTATTTTCTCGAAAAATAAGAACTTGACTTTAATTCACAAAAATTCCAAATTTTATAATTATTTGAAAAATAATTAATTTTAAAATTAAATTTTAAAATAAAATCATATTTTAGAAAATGGGATTTTAACGAAACCGAAAAACACGATACGAAATCGGGGCTCCGGAATGCCGAGGCGAGGCGCCCGGCCACCACTGGCAAGCGCCCGCACGAGGCGCGTGCGAGCAGGCAGCACTTGCGCACACAGCCCGCAAGGGCTTCCGGAGCTGCGTAGGCGCTCCCGCAAGGCTGTGTTAGCCGCGCGCGGCTGGCGGGCAGTGCTGGGCGAGGAACAGGCGGGCACCGCGCGGGGCATACCCAAGCACAATGCGCGCGCGGCGATGCGCTTGTCGCCACTGATGTCCGCGCGAGGGCAGACATGGCGGGGCGGCTCTCACCGGCCCATGCGCATAGCGTGCAAGCCGCGCGCATCATGCGCACGGTTATGCCCTCGTTCTGTTTTTCGTATCTTAATTTTAGAAATTCCAATTTTTCGTTTCGAATTAAAACAGTTCAGTATAAACCAGATTAAAACAGCTTAAAACCAGATTTATCTGAAAATAATTTTTCCAAAATTTTCAAGAAACAGTATTGATCCGACAGATTCGTTTTTAAACAAAAAACAAGAATAAATAACAATATCCAAATTCAAGAATTTTCAGTCAAATTTCAAAAAACAATAAAGATACAATACGAAAGTTGCAAGCTGGCTCTGATACCACTTGTTCGAAAACAATCAGAGTATGCGCAGCGGGAGTTTAAAAATTTCCAAAAGTAGATCTAAAAACTTGCAATGTTCGTATCGTATCATAGAGTATATCAAGAAACTCACGTTAATAGAAGCTTTCTTGTGATGTTGTTACCGTCTAACAAACACCCTTCAAGCGGAAAGTCCCTCGAACGTCCTTCGATTAGATCCCAAAGTAGGCAATCCTCCAAAGCGTATCCACACCAGTCCTAGAACACGATCAAGCGAGTGAGAATGCTAGTTTTATGTCTTATGTTAGGCTAGGATATTTTTCTTTGAAAACTTTTCTTTTATTTTTCTCAAAAACTTAACGCTTCAAGAACGTTGGTCTA
The DNA here is from genome assembly GCA_037501455.1 of Lantana camara. NCBI lineage: Eukaryota > Viridiplantae > Streptophyta > Magnoliopsida > Lamiales > Verbenaceae > Lantana > Lantana camara. Next base: position 91,997,384 of record CM074863.1, read on the forward strand.
AGAAATAAGAGAAGCACCTCCACTAGTATTTATACTAGTGGGGTTCGAACCATTAGCATTTCATAAACCTAGTGGGTTTGTTTGCTTTCTCACTAATTAACTAATTTAATTTTTAATTTAATAGAATAATAAGTTCTTAACTTATTCTCCAAGTCTTGCAAGAGATGTCTTCTCTCTCCTACAATAGGAAGTTTGACTTTTCAACCTTTACTTACTACAGTCAAAAGTCCATATTCAACAAATAATTTAATTCCCAATTAATTATTTATTGGGTTAAGTAATTTGAGAATAGTCTTAACAATTGATTCAATAATTAATTAAAAGACAAAAATTAACAATTTAATTAATTAATTCTAGAAAAGAATTCTCGTGTGGAATAAACCACACGCGTGAAGCCACGTGTGCGTGACACGTAGCAGCTACGTTGGCCGCGTGACACGTGGCAGCCAGGTGTACATGATGCATTGCAGCAGTCACGTTTTATACCACATTTTGATCAACTATTTTGATCCTTCATTAATCCAATTGACATCCTACCATAACCCTCGTATTCTAGCATTTGTGTGTGACCCTCTAGGCTCATTATTCGATTAGCAGTGAAGTAATTAATTAATTCCCATAATTAATTAATTACTTCACAGATAACACTACCATAATCTAGCAATGGGTGTGTGACCCCTAGCCGAATAACGAAATGAATCGAAGAACCTTTCAGTCAATAACAATCAGTGAAATACGATCCACCTACAACTCCATCTCTCAATCAAGAACTAAGGCATGGGAATATTCTCAGAGCCTTAATATTCTTGATCTTTAAAGTTAAATTCGTTTCATATCCATTTAGATCTCAATCCAAGAAAACCCCATTTTCTTGATGTCTTGATCTTTTTTCCACCTTGGCCAAGGGTTAAATATTTAATGGAGTACGAACAACTTAATCAGTAAGAGATCATTCTTGTTCTTAGCAAGTGTAGATCCTTTATCGATTCCACTAATTCTACATATGCCACTTGTGTAATCCCAACATAGGCGGTTGTTAAGGTGTCTATTTGGAGCCACCCTTTTGAGCCTGTATCAAAGATTACAGAGTTAGCTCATATGAGACATTACAGAATCTCAAGTCTAAGGATTATTAATCACGTCATTGACCTGTGAGATATTTTCTAGTCTGGAAGTTTCTAAGAGACTTCCTTTCCCATTTAGGAATGTTCTCACACGGGACATCTCAGTTATGAAGTTCTTGTAACAATCACCCTTATGTATTATGAACGCATCATCGTATGCACTTATCATTCCATGAAACTGAATGATCCTTCAAAAGGACATAATCACATAAGCAAGTCTCAACGGAGTCAAAGTCGACACTCCCACTGTCTGTCGGACTCATCGACTTGGAGAATTTTCTAATTCTCGCCTATGGAGCTAAGAACTTGTTTCATGTGTCGTTCCCATAAGGGCAAAGTTCTTAACGGCCTCATCGGATTAGGGGAGTTCAAAACATGCAAAACACAGTCAACCCAAACAAACATAAATAAGCACATAAAGAAGTGATTGCCTATGAACAAATCATCTCGTTTATTATTCAAAGACTGTTTGTAATTTTACGAGGAAATAGTAAAGCATAAAAGCTGCTTTAAGGGCACTATTCCTAACAATTATGTTCCAACAAACTTAAACCCTTTGTCATCACTGTTAACTACTTTTTTATCCCCCCAACCTACTACCCCTTCAATGCCAGAAGTAACAACAAACAAGGGAAACTCCCTATGAACCTTCAAATACTTTATTCCATATACTTTCAATTCATTGTCAGTTTTCAACAGTTTATGCCCGGTTTTAACAGCTTTATAAACCAATTTTTTAGTTCTTTCTTCTATTAAATCTTGAACACACTCTTCAAAGGACTCAAAGTTTAACTTTTCAATGTCCACCTAGTCAACTTTACATAGCCTACCACCCACATACCCATCACGTTCCTAGAGTCAAACATGAAGAATCTGGATCTGTATACAACCCCCCCCCGGAAAAAAAAAAACCAATACATTGTTTAGTATTCTTGCTTTATTTAATTACATCAACCACCATGGTCCAAAATATAGTAGGGCCACAACAGAATAGTAAACAACAAAGACATGAAAAGGGGACCGTTAACAGTAGACAACACATACACATTACTCAAAAAGTTCAAACCTTTATCAACGTCAAGAGATTCTCGGGGAAAACACGAAAATGCAAAAAAAGAAAACAAGGCATAACAGTAAGAAGAAGAAAGACTTACGATATGTAGGTGACGGGATATGCTCAAGGCCCTTAGTACGCACCCTCACCATCACGCCTTGCTGCATTTCAAAATCTATTCCAAATAGGTGGTCTTGCTTCAAATGGCAGGAACAATTTCACAGAATAGGGTTTTTTTTTTCGCCTTTGGGTTTTCTTCAAATTTGCAGAGGCAAAGTGTTTGAAGGATTTTTTTGCATCCCAAGAGTCTGAGAAAGGTAATGATGGTGCGAAAATTTATTTAATTTTCAATTTTGTGTGTCAGTTACTATGTTTAAAACACGTAAGCGGCTATGTGATGAAATTTTCTTACGTAGCAAACACCTGTCCGCCATGAGGGAGTCTATGATGCGTTATAACAGGTTTTAAGAAACAGGAGTGGGTTTCCGGCGGGTTTTAGGACCTCCGGCGAAAAAGGCATTACATTGCAACTTTTTAATTTGGAGTTTTGGGGTCATCTTGTCGCCAGAAAAGTTATTGTGCCAACTTTTCTGAAAGGGTGCAGTTGGTATACCATTTTTGTTTTTTTTTTTTCCGGTTGTAACGAATTTCTTAACAAAGTCAAAATGAAAGAAGTAAGAATCATAATCGGATAGTTTTTGTTTGCCACTAATTACTTGATTTTTGAAGGTACGAGCCTATTTTGCAAAGGGAAAATGAGAAGTATAAAAAATACTTAAAAGGATTGAGTTGATATATTAAAAAGGGTAAATTGTAGCACTTCCCCCAATCTTTTGGTACGTTTCACACTTTCCCCAGTAATCTTTAAATTTGCACAGTTTTTTCCCTAAACTTTGTAAAATGTATCACTTTTCACCTTTTGGAAGGAATTTTGGGGAATATTCCGTTCAACTTTTTTAACAAAACTTTGACGTGATTTCTAAGAGCAAATCTATTCAAATCAGATGTCAAATGTGTTAATATTATACATCAAGTCGAAGTTCTCGACACAAGGAACATAGTGGTGGCCTTGAAACCAAAATTCGACAACCAGCAAAAGAGGAATTACCGGTCAAAGATGGCGTATAGAAAACATAGCTTTGCAGGCAAATTCCGACAGCTTCCAGCAATCAACAGGATCGAATGGGATATGAGTTTTGTTCGTCTTGGAGAGAGGAATACGATGGTGGTGGTCTTGACTCTTGAATTATCGTGACGGGGGAGAAATTGACGGTCAAAATTGATCTTGTTTTGGTTCGTCGCAAATGTCCAAAAGGGGGAAAGTAATACGTTTTACAAAGGTTAGAGGAGAAATCACACAAATTTGAAGGTTAAGAGAGAATGTGTGAAACGTGCCAAAGGACAGGGGTTGCCGTAATTAATCCTATTAAAAATGTAATTTTCCCTAAAACAATATATTATTGAAAAAATAAAATAATTTATTTAAAATATTTTTTCTATAATTTTTCATATTTTGAAACCATACCATAATTTTATCGTTATAAATTGTACTAAATATATCATCTATACTATATATTAAGTGAAAGACCCAAGTAGTAACCGTTTTGGTCTCTTGGTGTCTTATTTTTTTTCTTTATTTGTTTTCTTCTCTTGCTTTCTTTTCTATTCTTCTTTTTATTTATTTATTTTATTACTTCCAACTTATCTTTTCTCTCACTTAACTTCAATTTTTTTCTTTTTTTTTATATATAATTCTTATATTTTTCTAAAGATAGTGTTGTTTGGTATATTATTCTTTTATACTATTTATTTATTTATTTTAATTTTATAAATATATTAAAAATAATTATAAAATATATATTAATATAAAAATTATTTTTAATACATTTAAAGAAAAAGATTTTTTTTTCATTTGCACACGCAGGGAGTATGCCACAATTACTAGTTCTTAATATGTATAACTACACACTCATTTATAAACTGATCACCGATACGGTTCCGTAGTTGATGCTTTATAGTCTTTCTAAAAATATCCTTTCAACTATTGCAGTAGCCACAAGTAAAATCAAGAATAGTCTAACAAGCAAATAAACTAGATTAATTGGTGCATCATCCCAATTCCCACTAATATCTCTGTGTGGAAAAGCTTATTTCTTGGAAAAACATGTTTTGAAGGTTGACAAGGTATTTCGGATTGCAATTCAAATAATCTTTGATTACTTTTTTTTTTTTTAACTAATTAATCCTCTAAAATTGTGATTTTTTTTTGAAATATTTTTTCATGTCTAACAATATCTTTTGAATTTGAAAAGAACTACAATAGTATATTTTTAGGGTGTGTTAATATTTAGGGCATCATTAAATAAGTTTTTATTTTTATTTTTGGATTATAATTTTTTTTTAAAATTTTACACATAGCGTTAAAATTTAAGGAGTCAATACAATTTTTCCTATTTTTTATGTGGTGTCAAAAAACTATTTTTAAAATCGCAAATTAAATAATACAACATATATATATAAATATTTTTTTAGTGGGATCAATTGACCCAACTTAATTATTGTGGCATCCCGTTTGCTGGTCGGATACCATGATGGACACTTCTCACACAAAAAATTCAAAAAAAAATTTATTTCGACATATCCATATTATGTCATGTATGTCGCCGTGTCCGTATTCGTGTATCTAAATGAGTAATTTTCAAGGTTAACGAAGTTAATTGAAGCTCTTTTGACTTTTCATGCAAAAGCAAAGCCACCACATGCTTCATGCATTACAAATTCAGGATTTTGTTTTTAAACGGTTATAAATGCCCTAATTTCACGCCCAAAGGTGGTAAATAGACGAATTACCAATTATAACTAACTTTAAGTACTTTCTAACTTAGATTTTATTTGATGGGGCTGTGTAACTATCAGAATTGATCTTTGAGTGAGTCGTAAGCTAGGATGTTCGGATTCAAACACGGTGATACGGATACGGTACGACACGAATGCAACAATATTGATTTTCTCTTGAATTTTTCATGTGAGTGTCGAACATGGCGTCCGATACGATACGAAACGGAAAAATAATATTTTTATAAGTGTTCGCACATCATAAGTTGTAAGTAATTTTGTAGAAATGGTTGCATCCTTTGATGCACGGAAAAATCCTAATTTTTACTCCGTGCAGTGTCGGACACGTGTCGAACACGGATACGATTCCGACACTGTAAAATGTGTCCAAAAATTAAAAAATAATTCCGACATGCTAGGGACATGTGTCTGACACGGCTCCAACACAGCTTGGCAAGTGTCCGACACGGCCCCGACACTCTGACACGAAAAATTAAAAAAAAAAAAAATTAATTTTTATTTTATTTTTACTAGAAATTTTAGGATTATAATTTTTTAAGGAAAAAAGGATTATATAAATTTGCTAAAAGTGTATAATATTAATTAAAATTCATTTTATTTTTATTTTAAATTTTTTCTCGTAATATCATAATATACCAAATGTATTAAGGTTATTTGTATGATTTTACATGTTGAACTAGAGAATGACGTATATTATTAAAATTCTTAATATTTAATTATTTTATTAATATTTTATTTCATATAAATTAATATATATATATAATTTATTTATTATATAAATTATAACCGTATTGGAGTTGTGTCGTTTTCTAAATTTTTAAAAAAATTCGTATAACCGTGTTTGTATCGTATCATATCCGTGTTGTCATATCCGTATCCATTATTATAGGCTACATCCTAAGCCCTCAATAGATGTGATTGTAGTTTCTAAATTCACAAGTATATCTTAAAATTTAAAGTAGTTAAACTATTGTTCAAAAGAATATTTGCTGGTTGTTCTTTTTTTTTTCAACACACACCAACCAAAGTGAAAATTGAACTTGAGATATTTATCAGTTATATTTTGTTTTTTGCTTTTCAAAAATCGGGTTAAGACGACCCGTCGAGTTTTAAACGAGTACCCACCCTCATTCATTAAGAAACTGACCCAATATTTACAATAAGAGCCCGTCGAAACCAAACAAAATGCAACCAAGCATAACTGAAAACTAGGGGTGGCAAATGGGTGGGTTGGGTTGGGTTGGGTTCATATGGGTTGGGTCAAAAATGGGTTCTATATTAATGGGTTTTTAATGGGTTGGGTTCTTAATAGGTTTTTAATGGGTTGTGGTGGGTTTTAATGGTTTGCTAATGGGTTCAATAATGGTTTATTAATGAGTTCCAACTCAATTCAAGTACTTAAATGTCCAATATACCCTTCACTAATATATTTAACTTATTTTGGATTTATTTGACCCAATTAATATATTTTCAACCCATTTGGTCTATTTTGAGTCCGTTTTTTCGTTTTTCGACATGTTCGTTTTAATTTAGACTCGTTTAACCCATTTTTGGTCTGTTTCATCCGTTTTTCGACATGTTCGACCTATCTTGGACTCATTTGACCCGTTTTGGACCCATTTCACCCAATTTTCAACCTGTTCGACCTATTTTTGACTCGTTCGACTCGTTTTGGGCCTCTTTCACCCGTTTTTCGACCTATTCAGCCTTTTTAGGAATCATTTGACCCGTTCTGGACCCATTTCATCCAATTTTCAACCTGTCCGACCTAATTTGGACACGATTGACCAGTTTTGGACCCATTTCACCCAATTTTCAACCTGTTCGACCTATTTTGACTCGTTCGACTCGTTTTGGGTCTCTTTCACCCGTTTTTCGACCTATTTTGGAATCGTTTGAGCCATTTCAGGATTGTTTCACTCGTTTTTCAACTTGTTTGTCTTATTTAAGACTCGTTTGACCCATTTTTGGCCATTTCAACCCGTATTTTGACCTATCTGACCTATTTTGGACTAATTTGACCCGTTTTTAACCTATTTCACCCGTTTTTTTATACGTTCTTCTATTTTGGACTCGTTTGGTCCATTTTGGGCTATTTTAACCCTTTTTTGGACCTGTTAAATCTATTTAGACTCGTTTTGAACCGTTCGAAGCCCATCTCACCCGTTTTTCAACCTGTTCGACCTATTTTGGATTCGTTCTACTTGTTTTAGGCCCGTTTTTGACCTTTTGACCTATTTTGGACTCTCTTTTAACTTGTTTTTTGACCTATTTGTCATATTTTGGAATCGTTCGACTCATTTTGCCCATTTTGGATCCATGTTACACACTTGGATCCATTTTTACCCATTTTGGATCCATTTTACCCATTTGGATCCATTTTACCCACTTGGACTCATTTTACCCATTTTGAATCCATTTTACCCACTTGGATCCATTTTACCCATTTTGGATCCATTTTACCCACTTGGATCTATTTTACCCATTTTGATTCATTTTACCCATTTTGATCCATTTTACCCACTTGGATCCATTTAACCCACATTTTACCCACTTGGATCCATTTTATCCATTTGGACCCATTTTACCCACTTGGATCCATTTTATCCATTTGGATCCATTTTACCCACTTGGACTCATTTTACCCATTTTGGATCCATTTTACCCATTTTGGAGTCATTTTACCCACTTGGATCCATTTTACCCATTTTGGAGTCATTTTACCCATTTGGATCCATTTTACCCACATTTTACCCATTTTGGATTCATTTTACCAATTTGGATCCTTTTACCCACATTTTACCCATTTGAATCCATTTAACCCACATTTTACCCATTTGGATCCATTTTACCCACTTGGACTCATTTTACCCATTCTGGATCCATTTTACCCACTTGGATCCATTTTACTTTTTTTGGATCTATTTGGCCCATTTTAGATCATATTCACCAAATTTGGATATATATGATACGTTAGAGTAAACATGCTAAAAAGAGGTTGAAACAAGTCCAAATTGGTTGAACAATTCAAAAAACGGATCAAATGGGTCTAAAATAATCAAACACATAAAAAAATCGGTGAAATAGGTCTACAATGGGTCAAACGAGTCCAAAATAGATCGAATAGGTTGAAAAACGAGTGAAAGAGGTCCAAAATTGGTCAAACGAGTCCAAAATTGGTCGAATAGGTCGAAAAACTGGTAAAAATGGTCTAAAATGGGTCAAACGAGTCCAAAATAGGTTGAACAAATCGAAAAACGGGTGAAACGGGCTCAAAATAAATCAAGCATACTGAAAAATAGGTGAAACAAGCCCAAAATGGTTTGAACAAGTCAAAAAACGGATCAAATGGGTCTAAAATAATTCAAACACATAAAAAAATCGGTGAAATAGGTCTAAAATGGGCCAAAAGAATCCAAAATAGATCGAATAGGTTGAAAAACAAGTGAAAGAGGTCCAAAACTGGTCAAACGAGTCCAAAATTGGTCGAATAGGTCGAAAAACTGATTAAAATGGTCCGAAATGGGTCAAACGAATACAAAATAGATTGAATAAGTTGAAAAATGGGTGAAACGGGCTCAAAATAAATCAAACATATTGAAAAATAGGTGAAACAAGCCCAAAATGGGTTGAACAAGTCAAAAAACGGATCAAATGGGTCTAAAATAATTCAAACACATAAAAAAATCGGTGAAATAGGTCTAAAATGAGCCAAAAGAGTCCAAAATAGATCGAATAGGCTGAAAAACGAGTGAAAGAGGTCCAAAACTGGTCAAACGAGTCCAAAATTGGTCGAATAGGTCGAAAAACCAATTAAAATGGTCCGAAATGGGTCAAATGAGTCCAAAATAGATTGAACAAGTTGAAACAGGCTTGAAACGGGCTCAAAATGGGCCAAATAAGTCCAAAACAGGTCTAATAGGTCGATAAATGGATGGAACGGGTCCAAAACTGGTCAAACGAGTCCAAAATAGGTCGAATAAGTCGAAAAACGGGTTAAAATGGTCAAAAACGGGTCAAACGAGTCCAAAATAGGTTGAACAAGTCGAAAAACGGGTGAAACTGGCTTAAAACGGACAAACGAGTCAAAAATAGATTGAACGGGTTGAAAAATTGATGAAATTGATCCAAAATGGGTCAAACGAGTCTAAAATAAATAAAGCAGGTTGAAAAATTGGCAAACGAGTTAAAAATTGTGTTCGTGTGTGAAAATACTTGTAAAATTATGTTAATGTGTAAATGTGTGTAAAAAATGTGTTATTGTGTGAAAATATGTGTAAAATTGTGTTAGTGTGTGTAAATATGTGTTAGTATGTGTAAAAAATATGTAATTATGTTTAAAAAGTTTATGAATAGAAATATAATATTTAATTTATGGGGAGGGTAAAATAGTAATAAAACATTAAAATTGGATAATTAATCTTAAACCATTAAAGACCCAATTCAAACCCAATATCAACCCACCATAACCCATTAAGGATCCATTACTTTCCTAACTCATTATTGACCCAACCCAAACCAACCCAATTTAAATTTCATCAAAACCAACCCAACCCAACCCACCTATAATGGGTTGGACCCATTGGGTTCAACCCATTTTGCCACCCCTATGCAAAACATTCTTCCCCCGGTGATGATTGTAGAGGTCCAAGAAGCTGTTAGTGAAGCAAATAACAGTGATGTCCCGGCCTACAGCTTTGCAGATGAACCCACTCTACCAGCTCCTTCAATGTTTGACCAGTTAAGGATGGACAACAATGAAGTGAGTGCTCCCAAAAAGAGGCAAGCTATGAGAATTGAAGATATTCAACAAGCTGCTAAAACAGATTTGTAAAGATCCAAAAAGGCCAAGAAATCAAGTGGGGTTAAAATGGGGGTTCCACCAAAGACGACTGAGGAAAATGTGGTCCTGAGTCAGCAAAGTGTTAGTTGACCTATGACTACCAAGAGGGAAAAAGTTCAGGCATTTATCTTGAATTGTGGTTGTGTTTAGCTTTAGTACAGAATATGGTTTGACGATTGTTGTCATGAAGTTAGGTGTTTTGTTGTTTTAATACACTTTTGATATGATGGTGGTTAGATAGACTATTAATGCATACTTTTGTATGTTTTAGAATGCATAATTTGGATGTTTTGTATGTTTGGTATGACTATGGTGACTTGCTTTGTTGGTAATGAAGAACTGGTGTTTTGTTTTAATCAGTGTTCTTTAACTGTTCATGTGATGACATAGACTATTAGTAGCTTTGACTCACTAATAGCAGCTTTAGCTCATAAGTTATTTTGGATACCAATTTTACCGGTTTTGTATCAAAATTTTCATCCTTTTGTATAACATTTTGTCAGCTTTATATCAATATTTAACAGCATGCATATTGCAAATGGAACATCTTCTTGTAAAAAAGTAAGCGAAACCATGAGTTCATTCCTTCAAATTGCACAAAACAAAGTACATATACATGACATACATCCCATCCTTCAATACACTCCACACCTTCATCTAGTGGAAAATTATCTTCCAAAATATTAACACCACCAACACACATACAACAACAACTGATGCAGTTACAAGATGAGCTTATGTCTTTAATTTCTTCTGTGCGCTGTTGAGACTCATTTCCAAATTTTTTGATTCCTCCTCCAACTTGTTAATTTTCTTCAACAGCCCAGGTATGATAACCTTTGCTCTCTCACACATTGGGGGGTCACACCAATTAAAAATTTTGCATTTCTGCAAAATCAAAGAAAATACTTTAGGGGAAAAAAATTTGCGGAAGAATCTCAAGTATTATTTATGCACTTGGAGATATACTTTTGGGGAAGAAATTGCCTGATCTTTGCAGGCTATAAATGGTCTACCCGGGTGATCTCCTCTCCACGCCGTTCGCATAGCAGCGAGTTCTCTAGAAAAACACAAATCCCTTTGCTGATTTTCATACCAAGGCTACCTTCCGTAGCCTGAATCAGAGGCTGCACTTTTAGCCGCCATTGAAAAAGTAAAGAACGAGCAAGCTGGGTTTTCCAAGAACTAGGTAACAAGTGCTTCTTTAATTTCTGAGACAAAATTAGAGGAAGAAGATTGATTTTATTAAGTGAGTAATGACCTAGCAGATGTGATTGTCTTGGGAGGGAAAATTCCCCGCCAAAGGTGATGTAATTGTTGGCATTTATTATTTTTTTTAAATGTATAAAAAAGACACATATACACTGGTATGTGATGTGGGCATGACGGTATTGCCACATAAGAGAAAATAATGACACATTGGATTACGGGTCGGGTTACTGGCGGGTTTTAGGACCTCCGGCAAAAAAAAGCATTACATTGCAACATTTTTGGAGTTTTCATCTTGTCGTCGGAAAAGTTATTATGCCAACTTTGTTGAAAAGGTGCAGTTAGTATACCATTTTTGCATTTTTCCCTGTTACAACCCCAGTTATGATTCTTCTTGTATCTAATAACAAAAGTCAATGTTCTACTAATATTTATTATTTGCCAAAATAAAATTAATGCATCAAAAACTGAAACTTCGAAAAATCCGAATCGTCGTCCATGGTTCAAATTGAAATCATCAGTTCACAATCCAGATCAACTAACTGATTCAATCTAAGCAACAACTTTGGCATAACACGTTTGGTAACCCAGCAAGAGAACAATTTCTTGGACATGTATTTTCAGTGTCTATTTGCTGGAAGCTACTTCAGTCGTAGTACCAATCACCGATGGCCATCGTAATAGTCTGTAAATGCAAACGACGATACCAGAGATTAAATAACTAACATCAAAGACAAATTAATAACGAACAATATCGTTTAAATAATTGTCGAAAAAGGTAAAAGTTTCTTACTTTATCATTCAGTAGTGTGGATTTATCCCATCGTTGCTTACTAAGACGTGAGTATGAGTATAGCAAGAGTCCACGAACAACCCTACCGACGGAGAATGACGCACTTTTTTTAATTCTTTCAGGAAGGTTGTTCGAAAATCTGAAGTTAAGATAGAAATATATTATGGGAATAATTATGAACTAAGCCAATAAATATAGGGAAAATTGCAAATTTGGGACTCTAACATACCCCAATTTGCATTTTTGGACTTTAATTTGACGATTCTGATTTTCGGGACAATAATGACAAAAATTTTGCAATTTTAACCCTAGTCCCGCCGGAACCCTAAATTTTTCTCGGAATACCGCTTATGCGGTCACGTCACTGCCGAAATACTACCTGAAAACTGAGTATGTGGCATTGAATGCCTGGGTGGCATATCAAATTTAGCCAACTCATTTAAAAAATTACATGTTGGATTTCTATATATTTATTAAAATTTTAAATTAATTAAAAAAAATTAAATTCTTAAAATAATAATAATAATAATAATAATAATATTAATAATAATAAAACTACCCTCCACCGCCATCTCCTTCGCACCACCACCTCCACTAGTATTGTCTTTGCACCGCCACCATCACCCTTACCGAATCGCGCCAGTACAAATACATTTAATTTAATTAGCTAGGTTTAAGACATAAATTATATTTATATTGTACGAGTATGAGACATAAAATATAACAAAATAAGAATTATATAGTAGGATTTTACTATTTATATATCTATAATTAAAATATTACATTTAAGGTGACTAAGACTGATATTATATTTATTCTATATAAAATATATATTTTTTAATTAGAATGTATTTTTCTTAAATTAAATAGTGGACTTTTATTTAAAATTTTTTGTGTATTTAATTAAAAAATATGTCCTTTTTTTCTATGTACATATTTATAATATAAAATGTGAGTGTAAAAATAAATGTAGGCGTAAAAAACAATTTATAGTTTAGGTATATATTTATTATTACAAATATAATATTATATTCTTTTAATTTCTAAATATAAATAAAATTATTTACGTACATATAAAACTAATATTACATTTATTTTATATATAATAAATATTTTATGAAAATTGCATGTTTTGTTGGAATTTCATTTTATTTTTAAATAATATAAGTTTAATCAACCATCTACTAGGCATGGTTGTTTTGCCACACGGATAAATATTACCATGTAATCATTTCCAGGTGAGAAACTAGTGTTCCGGTGGGGCTTCGGTTAAAATTACAAAATTTTTGTTGTTATTGTCCAGAAAATCAGAATTGCCAAATTAAAATCCAAAAATGCAAATTAGGGTATGTTAGAGTCCCAAATTTGCAATTTTCCCATAAATATATAATCACACAACTTTTCTTGTGAATTAGAGTTTAGTTTAAGATATAAATTGTAAAAATACGTACCCCGCATGGTTCCTAAGTCGGGACAAGTGCAACGTGTTAAATTTTTTGTGCAATTTCCCCAAGTTTCAGCATTTGAAAAGTTGTGACTCGGCAACTGAAACAGATTAAGTCCAAGTATAAATCACTTAGAAAAATAATGAATTTCATATAAAATATACTAAATAATACTATGTATATGTATTAAAACATAAATTAGGAAAATTATATATATTTTCACTCAATTAAAAGTGAGTTTACCTGATAGCTGTCAAATGCTGATTGTAGTAGAAACAATGGTGTGCAAATATCCTTGATTATGAATTCAAGGAATATGCACTGGATATTGTAGAAGACCTTAATCAGATATGGAGGCGTGAGGAAGAAGCAGTGCAGAGAGAGAGAGAGATAAGGGTTTGAAAGTACTCGTATTGCATGAATGAAATTGTACCAAGAAAGATATAGACACAACCTATATGAAAAGCCACGCGGCCAACGGTAACTAAAGACATGTGATGAAAACGTAAAAAAAAAAATACAAAAAAGACATTGGCCCAAAATATTAAATAGGCCCAATTCCAACAGCCACCCTCAAGTTGGAGCTTCATTAAACAAAAAGCCCAAGTAAGTTGGAGCTTCATTAAGATAGCCCGAAAACGTGAACCACCAAGAGACTTAGTAAAAATATCAGCGAGTTGATCCGTAGTTGAAACATGCCCAGGCAGGATAAACCCCTTCTTGAATTGATTCCTCACAATATGACAGTCGATCTCCAAGTGCCTCGTACGTTCATGGAAAACTGGATTCTCAGTGATGTGTAAAGCCGCCTTATTGTCACACCAAAGGGAAATAGGAAGTTGAACTTTAACTTGCAGATCTTGAAGTAAGTAACTGAGTCACTGAAGTTCTGAGACTGTTGCTCCCAAACTCTTGTATTCGGCTTCACAGGAGGATTTTCTGACTGTAGGCTGCTTCTTGCTCTTCCAAGACACAAGTGCACCACCTAACAAAACACAAAAACCAGTTAATGACTTTCGTGTTATAGTACAAGTGGCCCAGTCTGCATCACTAAATGCAGGCAGGACAAGATCATTATTGGCTGGAAAGAACAACCCAGCCTGTCTTGTTCCTGCAAGGTATTTAAGCACATGTAATGCTGCATCCCAATGAGATTGCATTGGGCTAGAAGCAAACTGACTTAGCTGTTGTACAGAGAAGCTAATATCAGGCCTAGTCAGATTGAGGTAAAGTAATCTGCCAATAAGTCTTCTGTATTTAGCCGGATCTGGAAAAGAAGAATCATTAAGTAAATCAAACTTGTGCCCTGCACAAAGTGGTGTACTCACTAGTCTACAATCACTGAGACCAGAATCATTAAGCAGATCCAATATATATTTCTTTTGACTTACCAGCATTCCATCAGTACATCTGAAAAGTTCAAGACCAAGGAAATATTTTGCACTCCCTAAATCCTTAATAGTAAATTCAGAATCCAAGTATCCCTTGATATCAGAGATAATATCATCATTTGATCCAGAGATTAGAACATCATCTACATACACAAGCAGCATAACAAAACAATCATACTTAGTAAAGGTAAAAAGACAATGGTTATGAGCAGATTGCTCAAAACCATAAGCTAACAGCTTTTTAGTGAATTCCAAGTTCCATTGCCTGGAGGCCTGCTTAAGACCATACAAGGACTTAGTAAGTTTGCAAACCTGACCAGGTTTGCACTTGTCATACCCTTGAGGAGGTAACAAATACACATCTTCATCAAAGAAACCATGAAGAAAAGCATTATTGATATCCAACTGATATAGGCCCCAACCTTTAGTAGTAACCAGGGACAAGAACACTCTGACAGTTACAAGTTTCGCAACAGGTGAGAAGCTGTCATAATAGTCTATCCCAAAAGTTTGATTAAAACCTTTAGCCACCAACCTAGCCTTATACCTTTCTACTGTCCCATCTGAGTTAAATTTAACCTTAAAAACCCATTTAGACCCAATAGCTTTCTTACCATTAGGTAAATCTGTTAAAACCCAAGTATGATTAGACTTTAAAGCCTTAAGCTCTTTATTCATAGCCTCAACCCACTCAGGGTGCTTAATAGCTTGTGAATAATTAATGGGTTCAGGAACAGGTGCAACATTACTCATAAAAGTGGCATAACTCTCAGCATAAGGTAACTGATTATGAGAAAGTAAACATTTATTCTGCAAATCAGTAGATTGCATTGTAAAATCCACATTACAAAAATAATCCTGCATCCAGGCAGGTGTACTTCTAACCCCTCAGACTAACCCTACGTTGATGATCTTCATCAACTCTAGGTGGATCAGGGACATGTGTGATTTCTGGAGAGGAGACTTCCAAATTTTGTTGCTCAAAATTAACATTTTTATGTGATTCATCATAAGTAATAGAAGCATCATCAGTAGTATGAACATGTATTTTAGAAGCAGCAACATCAGAATTATTACTTTCTTTATAAGGAAAAGTATCCTCAAAAAATTTAACATCTCTTGAAACAATAACAATCTGCTGATCAAGATTGAACAATTTATAACCCTTTTTATCTTGAGGATATCCAATCAAAATTCATTTAAAACCCCTAGAGGAGAATTTACCTCTGCCAGGTCCAGTATCAACAGCATAGCATAGACATCCAAAAGTTCTCAAATGCTCATAAGAAGGATCCTTATTAAACAGTTTAAAATAAGGTGTTTTCCAATCCAAGACTCTACTGGGCAGTCTATTTACAATATAAGTAGCAGTAAGGATGGCATCACCCCAGAATTTAATAGGCAAATTAGAATGGAACATTAAAGCCCTAACAATTTGCAAAAGATGTTTGTGTCTAATTTCCACAATCCCATTCTGTTGTGGAGTATAGACACAAGACATTTGATGTATGACACCATTATCTTGGAAGAGAGTTTTGCAATTGTAATTTACAAACTCTCTGCCATTATCATTTCTCACCATCTTAACAGACTTACCATATTGAGTTTTAACATATAACAAAAAAAATTTGAGAATAGAATGAACATGATCTTTATAAGGCATGAGAAAAGTCCAAATACATCTAGAGTAATCATCAACCACAGTTAAAAAATAATGACAACCGGAATGGGTTTTGACCTTATATGGACCCCATAGATCTATGTGAATGAGATCCAGGGGTTCCTTAGCAGTAACAACACTAGTGGGAAAAGGCAACCTATGTTGTTTGGATCTCTGACAAGTATCACAGACAAGATCAACATCACTCAACTCTACAGGAAAGTTTAAATGTCTTAAGACAGCAGAGGACGCATGTCCAAGCCTCTGGTGCCTTTTATTACAAGCCAGAGTCTTAGCAGACAAAGAGGCATTATCTTTAGTAGCAAAAACAGTATGAGTATTCAAACGAAGAGAATTGTTTTTGAAAACAGTCAAATTCTCAAAGACAACAGTAGCATGTTTAACAACAGCATTTTCTGAATCAAAGATATAGAGACAATTGCAAACATGTCCAGAAGCAAGAATATCTTTAGTTCTCTGGACCTGCAAAGTCCAATTATGTTTAGAAAATACAAATTCACTGTCAGTGGTATTGGTAATTTTGTTAACAGAGATAAGATTGAACTGGAAAGATGGTATGTAAAGTACATTTTTCAACACAACCTTATCAGACAACTTGACAGTACCAACAAACTTCACTTCATGAGAAGTGCCATCAGGTAAAAAAATAGGTATACTTTTCTCAGGAACATAGTAATTGTCAAACACACTTAATTTGGAGCAGATATGACTTGTTGCACCAGAATCAATGATCCAATAAAAACCAGACAACTCTTCAGAACAAGCCATAACAAGATTGAAAGCCATACCTGAGAACTCAGAGGTGAAATGCAACTGCTCAGGTCCAGTAGGTTTGTTGTCTCTGAAGAATTTAACTAACTCTTGTCTTATCAAATCAGACATATTAGTACCATGATGAGAACCAGAGGATGAAGGCTCAAGAGGTCTGTCCAGTGGAGACTCAGCCAGTGCATTGGCCACATTTCTAAAGACTTTCTTATTGTTACCGGCACCACTGGACACATTCTCTTTATATGCCTTATACCACTCTGGTTCTCCAATCAACTTAAAGCAGGAGTCAGTGTTATGGGAGTCACGATTACAAATATCGCAGTGTCCGTAACCCTTATCCTTTCTTTTGTTATTTCCCCTTCCCATACCATTCCCTCTACTGTTCACATTCCTAGATAACATGACAGAATTTCCAGAGACATCATTGAAAGCAACGTGAACATCTCTTTGTGATTCAACCCTAGAGATGATAGAATAGGCTTTATTCACCGAAGGAAGGGGATCCATAACTAGTATTTGGTTTCGCACAGCATTGTAAGAGTCGTTAAGCCCCATAAGAAACTGGATAAGCATATCTGATGACTGTGACTCACTATTATACTTAGACACCACACAATCAGATCCAAGAGCACAAACAGGAGGATCATCCAAATTTGCTAACTCGCCCCAGAGCAGTTTTAACCGATTAAAATAGGAAGCAAGGGACAAATTACCTTGTGCGATAGAAGAAATATCGTGTTTCAACTGATAAAGGAGAGGACCATTGCACTGACCGTACGTTTGATGCAAATCATCCCAGAGTTCTTTAGCAGTGGTGACATACAGGAAACTTTGATGAATCTCAGGGGCTAAGGAATTGAGAATCCAAGCCTTCACGGTGTTATCAACGCGTTTCCAGGCCTTGTAGCCTGGATCCTCCAGAGGCGGTAAACCAATAGATCCGTCAACGAATCCATGTTTCTGTGACGCCCCGATTCTTCGTCCGTACAGGTGACGTCACGTGTGTGTTTCGTGAGCTTTACATTATTTATTTCATGCTTTTATATGTTATTATAATTGATTAATTGCTATACTTAGTTATTTGAATTTACTTGAAATTTGTTTGAATTTGGATATTTGCCCTAATTGCTCGTTTACTTGTATCTTGCTCGTTTCTTATCCGTTTCGAGTTCCATTTCTTGCGTATTTTTGCCGTGCATGAAATATGTGAGTTATTTACGTGTTAGCATGCTTACGTGTTAATTTGATGCTCGTTTGATTCAGTTTTGAGTTTGGTTTTTGGAACCAGGACAATTAGGTTTTTTTAAGCACTTTGTGCGCACCTTGTGTTCCGGGCAGCGCATCTTGAGCTAGGGAACTCGGTTTCGAGTTCCGTCACCTCCGTTGGCTTCGTATCGATGATTCAGAGTCAATGGAATAAGCCTCATGCCTTTTTGAATTCATTTAGACCTCCTAACCTCACCCGTAACGAGAAGCTTGTGCAAATTCTTACCTTTGGGTTGACTAGTCTTGGTGGGACCCTTCTTAACCTAACCTTAACTTGACCCATACCTTGTAGCTTGAGTTAACACACTCCCTAACCCTCCTAGCTGCTGAATTTCGTGCCATACCCCTCCCTTCTCATCCATTTGCTGCTCCAAAATCAGATCCAAGAGAGAAGAGAAGAGGAAGAAGAGAGAACTTTGCCATCCTTGTTGATTTCTAGCTCAAATCAACTCCTTTATTCTTCTAATCTTCAAGGCAAGTATATTTTGTTATTCTCTACTCTTTTAGATGTGTTTTGATGCTTTTTATCCATGCTTTGATTGGTATTTGATTAGGGTTTGATATGAGCAAGTTTGTGAGTTTTGATCAATTTCTTGTTAGAGGGCATGCTTGAAGTTTGGGGCTGAGTTAGGGACTTTAACTTGACATTTTGGTCCGATTTCTTCTTGTATTAGATGCCTAACATGTTGTAGTAGAACTAGGGTTCATGTGCCTTTGATGTTCTTTGGGAAATTTATGAGTTATTTGGCATGAAAGTTGAATTTAGAACAGCTCCCCTGTTTCGGTTAATTGCCCCAGCTTTGGCTTGCTTTGGTTGATCATTTGTGCTTCATTTTGTGCCAAATTGCATATAAATGTAGTATATTAGTCCCTTTTCATATTAGGATTGAGTTCCCAAGAGTTTAGATTCATTCTCAGCCCCTAAAGCCTTTATCATGGCATGAATGTATTGATTTCTCAATTTTGGCTCTAATTGCATTGCTTGTATTGAATCTCTTTGTGTGATTCTTTGGTGTGTATTTGATGCTTGTTTTATGTGTTTGATGCTTGAGTAGTTCCCTTTCTTTCAGCCCTTGTGTTGCTCTTTTCTTTCCCCTTTTAAAAACCGCAGCTGTCTGCTCTTTCTCCCATTTTTTTGCCTCTGTACCGAGACACCCCCGTGTCTCGGTTTGTTCTTCTGGAGTGACACGGGCGTGTCACCCCCTTTTCGTAGCCTTGTTTCCCTCCTGCACTGAGACACAGGGGTGTCTCAGTTTAGGCTTCTGGGATGACACGGGCGTGTCATTCCCCTCGTTTTGATTTTAAGTGTAACTCTTTTCCGTTCCCTTGCTTTTCGTTGCTTCTCTTTGCCTCGTTTCGACTTTTATGTGTTATTATATTTGAGTTATGAGCTTTTTACATCCTGTAATTCATTTATAGTAAGATTTACGTGCATATATGCAAGCTAGGGTTTAATAGAACTTGCGTGATAACTTGTCTCTTTCCTTTTCCGTCATAAGCATTCATATGCATTGCCGAGCGTCTAAATGGTTCATGTTTGAGTCTAAGTTCGTATTCCTTTGTTTATTTTGTTTAGAGAACCCTCCCGTGGACAAGGAAGTCGCTCCTTAGATACTCTTTTCCCTCCTTTGTTTCGTCTTCGGTGTAAGGTGAGGTTTATTTCTTTTAGTTATTCGACCTACAACCTTATGTGCTTTTGAAACCCGCATGCGAGTATTATATACGTATATTTATGGTAAAAATGTGTGAGATATGTATGTTAAGGGCTTGTCCCATTTGTTATACGACTTTGAAACGGATTTGTATACGTATATAAACTATTTTCCGCTTGTTTTGAAAACCTTGGTAAGGGTGCGTGTGTTAGCTTTGTTTCGTTTGTATCGGATTCAAGCAAGTCTCCGATTTCTGTTGGTTTTGATCTGTTGGACCCCGGAGAGTGGCATGGCAACTCGGGACGACCATGGGGTCGCCGAGCTCTCCCATCAACACTTTCCATTGAGAGTTTCGCCCGACCTTAGGAGGTTGGGGAAGGGCGGTTCTCTTAAGCCGGCGTAGGCAAACGTCGAAGGATTCAAGGAAGTAATTAAGCCTTGTATCGTTGGTTCTGAGTTCGTAAGCTCGTTAGATAGTTAGGGCCGTACACCCTACTATCACCTGGTGTGAAGGATGGTTTATGATTTCTGTTTGACTTGTTCGTTTTGATTCGGAGTTGGGGATTTACTTTTGTATGAACCGTGAAACGAGATTGGCCTTGTGATTAACTAAAAGTTGGCATTTTGGCACTTGCCCTTCTGTTTTCTTTTCAACTTACATATCTAATATCACAGGAAATGTTTTAGCTTGCAAAACCCATTCTCGGTTCAAGGTTCTTTACTTTTGGTACGTGCTTTGCTTTATACGTATTAGTGTGAGTGTGTTAGCCCCCTCACTAGTCGTTAGGACTAACCCTCGTTGTTTTTTTTCTCTTCCCCTTTTCTTTTAAGTTGCAGGTAGTTGCTTTTGGAGTCTTGAGCTAGGCGGCAAGTTTGTCGAGTCGTCTTACTTGTGGATAGCTCGAGTCTCACGCATTTTTAATTATGTTTTGTACTTACTTTACCGCACTTTTGGATACGCTATGTATGGATTATGATTATTCTTTTAGCCCGTAAGGGGTTTGTATATAAATATTATGAAATGTTGGTACCTATATGTATTATAAGTAGATAGTCGGTATCTATAATTATACTTTATGTGTTGGTACCTATACGTAAATATATAATATGTCTCTTATGTATCGCTTCCGCATTCATGTTTTATTTGTGCACTCTAATGTAAGGGTCTAGTCCGCCCGGCTTAGGTTGGTTTTCGTTTGGTCACCCGTTCGCTGGAGTTGGGCATGTGTGCGGAGTCCGTTTCGTTACATGTGCTTGGCTTTGGTGCGGGGGATGTGGTGCCCACCGCTCCGGGGTGCTACATTTCATCTTGGATTCGAGGGTAATTTTCATCGTGCATCTCCACGTTAGGTAATTCTTCCCGTCCAAAGTGACGGTGACAACGGACAACAGCGAAGAATCGCTGTTAGAAATAGTAAGCGAATCATCCTGAGAGGATGAAGGAGTAGCAGGAACGACCGATTTGTTCTTATCATCAGTCGCCATAGAGATCTCAGAAACAAACCGATTAAAGAGGAAAGCAATCGACTAGCAGTAAGGAAAAGAGGCAGATCTGAGAGAAGAAAACTTAGATCTGAGTAAACAAGCGCGAGAACAGATCTGAGACGAGAGACCTCAGATTTGCAGCGAAACAAAGAGAATACGAACATATCTAGAAGCAAACGCAGGTAAGAGGTCAGGATCTTCAAGAGAACCTGCTCTTGATACCATGTAGAAGACCTTAATCAGATATGGAGGCGTGAGGAAGAAGTAGTGCAGAGAGAGAGAGATTAGGGTTTGCAAGTACTCTTATTGAATGAATGAAATTGTACCAAGAAAGATACAGACACAACCTATATGAAAAGCCACGCGGCTAACGGTAACTAAAGACACGTGATGAAAACGTAAACAAAAAATACAAAAAAGACATGGCCCAAAATATTAAATAGGCCCAATTCCAACGGATATGTACAAAAGACGACGGTTAGTTTGTCATAATTTTACGAAAAAAGAGTAGTAATACATGATTAATTGACATTGTTACGTACCAAACTTCTGTTCGTTGATGTGCACGACTTGGGCAAAAACTTGGCGATGCCCTACATAAAATATATCAACGTACACATGTGATTAAATAGAAATTAAACATATAATTTTGAATAATTTACTAAACCACATTAATTGGAAATATACGTACGTTGTACTCAACCACTTCGGCAAAAGTAGTTTGCTCTCTTATCAGCTCCCTGGAGATTCTCCCTGTTACAAAAATTAGCCAAACAAAACGATATAAATGTCTATTTTTCAATTAAAAATTAAGGTCTTTATTTGAAGTGCTTACGCAAGTAGGAAAAAACCGGCATCGGATATGCACTTCACCCTTCCGACATTAGGGAGAAGCGCTCGGAAGCCATCACAGTGTGTGTGTTTTTGGGGGGGGGGGGGGGGAGGGGAAACTTCCTTTTCTTTTGCATCATGTTAATCTTTTCTATATTTTTTTATCCCTTTCCTCATATTTTTAATTTATTATTTATTATTTTGATTGATATGATTTTTATTTATTATTATTTTTTTTGTATTTTTAATTTATATTTTATCTATATTCTCATATTAAGCATCTGTTGGTTTGTGGCATAATATTGTATCCCACATTGGAAGACTAGTCTAGGGCAAGAGTTGTTTTGTCCCACATTGGTTTTTTGTAATAGGTTGGGGAGGACCTAACACTATAAATAGGCTCCTCCCCCTTCTAGCTTAGTGCATCGAAACAAAGTCTCTCTCTACTTTGTAATATTTCTTAAGTGAAATATATTTTGAGTAGTGCCCGAGGACGTAGGCTATTTTGGCTGAACCTCGTAAATTTGGTGTTTCTTTATTTACGCCTTTTTCAATAGTTTATTTTTGAGTTATATTTAGTTTTATTTTGCCTGATTTTTCCTTTGTGAATTTTAGGCATTATATTTCTAAATATTTGTTCGCCGCTTCCGCAACAAGTGGTATCAAGAGCCAAATCGGAGTATGCTCTGTGGTTGCAGCTTAGTCTGATCTTCCACATCAGAAACGAACGAAGACGGCTTGGTGGGCATCGTGCATCAACGAGCATCGACAGGCTTCGTGCAACAACGAGCATCGACAGGCATCGTGCATCGGCGGGTTCAGCAGGCACCTTGCATCGACGGGCTCAGTAGGCACCGCGTATCAGCAGGCTCGGTCAGCACCGCGCATCGGCAAGCTCGGTTGGCATCGCGCATCGACAGGCTCGGTTGGCATCGCGCATTGGTGGCTATTGAATAGCAGAAATAGCAAAGGATGAGATCACAGCTTCCACCTCGGCTTCCAACTCGTTCAACTTGACAAGGACTGGAATGGCAACTACGAGAATCTCGGTGGAGACCTTCGACGGAACCGGTCATTTCGGCATGTGGCAAAGCGAAGTTCTAGAGGCCCTATTTGAGCAAGGTTTAGAGCTCACCATTGAAGAGGAGAAACCAGAAAAGGTTGATGACAAAGATTGGAAGACCATCAACGGGTTGGCATGTGGTACAATTAGATCGTGTCTCTCCAGAGAACAGAAGTATACGTTTTGCAAGGAGACTTCTGCAAGCAACCTATGGAAGGAATTGGAGGAGAAGTTCTTGAAGAAAAACAGTCAGAACAAGCTGCATATGAAGAAATGACTGTTTCGATTCACGTATGTTCCCGGTACCACGATGAATGAGCACATCACTCAATTTAATCAGCTAGTGGTTGATTTATTGAATTTGGACGTGGCTTTTGAAGACGAGGACCTTGCGTTGATGTTGTTGGGATCGCTTCCGGAGGAGTTCGAGTTTCTCGAGACAACCCTACTCCATGGGAAGGTTGATGTTTCGCTTGGCGAAGTGTGTACAGCCTTATACAGTTATGAACTGAGGAGGAAGGATAAGAAATGAAGTGCTAGTGGAGCAACAGAAGCCCTAGTGGTGAGAGGTCGTCAGAAAAGCCAATCAAAGGAGAGAAGAGGGAGATCAAAGTCGAAGAGCAGAGTTGCCAAAGATGAGTGTGCCTTTTGTCACGACAAAGGACACTGGAAGAAAGACTGTCCAAAGTTGAAGAAAGGAAAGACTCCGCAAGACGCCAATGTAGCCGAATGCAAAAGCGACGCAGAGTCAGATGTTTCCTTAGTAGCTATACCTTCAACGCTAAGTTCAGATGAGTGGATATTGGATTCGGGTTGTACCTATCATATGTCCCCTAACCGGGAGTGGTTCTTCGATCTAGAAGAATTTGATGGAGGAGCTGTTTACATGGGCAACGAACAGACATGTACAATAGCTGGGATAGGTTCAATCAAGCTACGGAATCACGATGGATCCACCAGAATTCTGAAAGATGTTCGATTAGTGCCAAGTTTGAAGAAGAATCTCATCTCATTGGGGGCCTTGGAGTCAAAAGGTCTAGTTGTGACGATGCGAGATGGAATTCTTAAAGCAACTTTGGGGGCACTCGTGATGTTGAAGGGTGAAAGGACAAACAACAACTTGTATTTCTACCAAGGTAATACAGTTGTTGGGACAGTAGCAGCAGTAACTACTTCTAGCAGCAAGAAGGATGCTGAGGCAACAAAGCTGTGGCATATGCGTTTGGGTCATGCTGGTGAAAAATCCTTGCAAATTCTTGCCAAACAAGATTTGTTGAAAGGTACGAAGACTTGCAAATTGGAGTTTTACGAGCATTGCGTTCTGGGAAAGCAAAGGAGGGCGAAATTCGGCACAGCTATTCACAATACCGAGGGTATTTTGGACTATGTGCACTCTGATGTGTGGGGACCTTCCAAGACGGCGTCACTTGGAGGCAGACACTACTTTGTCATCTTTATCGATGATTTTTCCAGAAGAGTTTGGGTGTTTCCTATGAAGCACAAAGGTGAAGTGCTTGGAGTTTTTCTAAAGTGGAAAACTCAAGTTGAGAACCAGACAGGAAGAAAGATCAAAGTTCTCCGATCAGACAACGGTGGAGAATATAAGAGCGATCCATTCCAGAAGGTGTGCCAAGAACACGGCATAGTTCGTCACTTCACAGTAAGAGAAACTCCGCAGCAAAATGGGGTGTCAGAGCGTATGAACAGGACATTAGTGGAGAAAGTTTGTTGTATGTTGTCTAATGCTGGATTAGACAGGAAGTATTGGGCTGAGACAGTGACATACGCTCAACATCTCGTCAATCGTTTGCCATCATCTGCAATAGGTGGGAAGACTCCTTTGGAGGTTTGGTCTGGGAAGCCTGCAACAGATTATGACTCTTTGCGTGTGTTCGGTTCTACCGCATACTATCATGTGAATGAATCAAAGTTGGATCCTCGAGCAAGAAAGGCGCTCTTTATGGGCTTCAGCGTTGGGGTTAAGGGATACCATCTTTGGTGTCTGGAGGCAAAGAAGATAATAATAAGCAGGGATGTTACCTTCGACGAATCTGCCATTTTGAATAAGGTAACTCAAGAAGGGACCGATGGTACTCTGAAGCAGGTGGAGCGTGCACTGGAGCAAGTGGAGTATACACCAGAGAAGGTGGAGTTTGAAAAGATAGTGGTGAGTCCAGCGAAAGACACTATCAATGATTCTTCTACGGTAGAAGAAGAGTCAGATGAGGAGGGGGTTACCACCCAAGAACCTCAACAGCAACTAGAGCCGATTGCAATTAGAAGGACGAGACGAGAAATTCAGAAACCAGCTCGTTTTGTCGACATGGTAGCCTATGCACTTCCCGTAGTTGATGATGTTGCATCCATATTTTCAGAAGCTGTCCGGAGCTCAGAAAACAACAGATGGAAAGACACAATGGAGGAAGAGATGCAATCTCTTCAGAAGAATAAGGCGTGGAAGTTGGCACAACTACCAATGGGAAAGAAGGCAATTGGATGCAAATGGGTATTTGCAAAGAAAGAAGGATTTCCTAACAAAGATGATGTTCGCTACAAGGCAAGGTTGGTAGCTAAAGGCTATGCTCTGAAGGAGGGAGTTGATTACAATGAAGTGTTTTCTCCAGTTGTTAAGCACTCCTCCATTAGAATTTTGTTGGCCTTGGTAGCGCAGTTGAATTTGGAGCTAGCTCAACTAGATGTGAAAACCGCGTTCCTGCACGGTGATTTGGAAGAGGAAATCTATATGTCTCAGCCAGATGGATACAAAGTTGCTGGTAAAGAAAATTGGGTTTGCAAACTAGATAAATCGTTGTAAGGATTGAAGCAATCGCCGAGACAATGGTACAAACGATTTGATAAGTTTATGTTGGGTCAAAGGTACACAAGGAACAAGTACGACCACTGTGTGTATTTGCGCGGGCTACAAGATGGAACCTACATCTACCTACTCTTATATGTCGATGATATGCTGATAGCATCAAAGAGCCAAGGTGAAATTGACAAGTTGAAGTCTCAATTGAGTAAAGAGTTTGAGATGAAGGATTTGGGAGAAGCCAAGAAGATTCTCGGAATGGAGATAAGCAGGGATCGGCAGAGAGGCAAGCTTTGGCTGACTCAGAAGCATTATTTGAACAAAGTACTACAGCGGTTTGGTATATGTCAAGATACAAAACCTGTAGGTACTCCACTTGCCCCTCATTTGAAGCTTAGCAGCCAGTTATCTCCGAAGACGGAAGAAGAACGAGAATACATGACAAAAGTCCCATATGCGAATGCAGTTGGTAGCCTGATGTATGCAATGGTGTGTACAAGACCGGATATTTCACAAGCTGTTGGCGTAGTGAGCAGATATATGCATGATCCTGGAAAGGCTCACTGGCAAGCTGTGAAATGGATTCTACGGTATATTCAAGATACCGCAGATGTTGGTTTATTGTTTGAGCAGGATGAAACACTTGGTCAAACCATAGTTGGATACTGTGATTCTGACTATGCTGGAGATTTGGATAAGCGAAGATCTACAACTGGCTACTTGTTCACTTTGGCAAAGGCGCTAGTTAGTTGGAAGTCGACCTTACAGTCAACGGTGGCATTGTCTACGACAGAGGCGGAGTATATGACCATTACAGAAGTTGTAAAGGAAGCAATTTGGCTTCAAGGACTGCTTGAAGATTTGGGAGTTGGTCAAAAACACCTCGCGGTGTATTGTGACAGTCAGAGTGCTATTCATTTAGCGAAGAACCAAACTTTTCATGCAAGGACGAAGCATATTGATGTTCGCTATCACTTTGTGCGGGAAATTCTCGAAGAAGAGCAGGTTGTTCTTCAGAAGATTCGGACTACAGAGAATCCTGCAGATATGATGACCAAGGTGGTGACAAAGGCCAAGTTTAAACATTGTTTAGACTTAGTTAATATCCTGCACTTTTGATTTGGCGCCTGCAGGCGCATTTGGAGGCACTACTACCAGTTTGGAGAGAGAGAGAAAGTTTGTTTGTGTTTGGTGGGACCACAAATTGTACCAAGGTGGAGATTTGTTGGTTTGTGGCATAATATTGTATCCCACATTGGAAGACTAGTTTAGGGCAAGAGTTGTTTTGTCCCACATTGGTTTTTTGTAATAGGTTGGGGAGGACCTAACACTATAAATAGGCTCCTCCCCTTTCTAGCTTAGTGCATCGAAACAAAGTCTCTCTCTACTTTGTAATATTTCTTAAGTGAAATATATTTTGAGTAGTGCCCGAGGACGTAGGCTATTTTGGCCGAACCTCGTAAATTTGATGTTTCTTTATTTACGCCTTTTTCAATAGTTTATTTTTGAGTTATATTTAGTTTTATTTTGCCTGATTTTTCCTTTGTGAATTTTAGGCATTATATTTCTAAATATTTGTTTGCCGCTTCCGCAACAGCGTCTGACTCTTTTAATAATTATTTAATTTTTATTAATATAAAAATTTTAATTTTAATATATTTTAGTAATAATATTTTTTCCGGACACACATCGAATGTGCATAATTAATAGTTCAATTTTAAATGCGATTGGTTTTAGAGGAATCGTGATGGTTTGTTTATTAACATGCTAAAAGAGACCGTGAAATACAGTTTAAATCGTCATAAAATGAAATCAAAAGAAAAAAAACTTAACACATGACACTTTTTAGCTTGTTTCTCAAAATTTAAGATGCAACAATATTCGGTTTATTGAACAATAATTTTAGCTTGACATTGTTCGTCAAGATAAGTGCAACAAGGCTATGATTAATGTAAATTTTAAGAAAATGATCGATCAATAAAAAGTGTAAAATTTATTCATCATATAATTAATTGGAATCGATTGAGTCGATCACGGGCTCTTTAAAATTTATTGTGAATGATTTCTACATACTTCTCTACCTTGTACTGGTAGCCAGCTTTTAATCCTGATGTTGTTAACTAATTAATGTGAACCTAATTAACTTAACACATCAATATCTCAAGCCATTTAAATTCTATTTTTTGTCGTAAAAGATGCTGCTATTACCATGCAGTCATGCACAAATTCTTTGTTAGGCAGCTCAATGTGAACTTCTATTTTTGCCATCAAGTTGATTCCGAAAATATCTAAACTCAACTCATAAATTCCAGAAAATGAAATGAAGCCCCATTTATTAGCCACTACGCATTTGATAAAAAAACTATACACGTTATAATAATGATCATTTTGCATGTGACCTGCTTCGATGGTTAAACTTAGAAAATATATATGAATATGATTATGACAGTATATAATTATAGACAGCAGATAATTAATGAAAGCAGAAACATTTTCATCATTTTGGCAACAGAGAAATAAATGACGGTAGCATAGGCCAATTATCAGTCAATGTTCTTCATTTGGTTGATTTCATGGCTATACCAACATTTAATTCCAACCTTGTTTGGTAGATTCGATCAACATGGGTTGTCATCCAACAAAATTCTTGAATTTTTCTGCGAACTTTTAATATTTTCTATTTTAAAATTTTATTTTAACACAATCCCAAGTGCACAGTAGGATTCGAACAACCTCGGAGAAAGTGCCCTTCATCCATTTTGAACCAACCGTATTAACTAGAGGTCCATATTACTTATGTGCTATTAGGGACGAATAAATGTTACCTGTATTATTATAAAATTCTGTTAAATAATTTAGAGATAGGTGATGTTGATAAAAAAATTTAAAATATAGGGGTAGTTAAAGTCATTTTACGTAACATAGTGTATCTCGATTAAATTAGCTAGTATTAGAAAGAGAACAGTAATTTACACTTATGGTGTGATTGGTCTAAAGTATAAAAAAAATAATCAATCAATCAATACACATATATATAATTGATTAGATTGGACATGTCAAGTGTAGGTTAAAATTTTCTTTAAAAGTAAACGCGTAAACGAATGTTAAATGGATTAGATGTCTAATTATTATATCTTTATTATTTTTTATTCGGATATTATTAATTGGAATCAGATAATATTCATATTAAAGGAATATATAAAACGATTATATACTAATGGTAATCAAAGTTTAATCGAATTTTCAATTATACAATCATAGCCTAAATTAATTATTTAATGATTGTATAATTTTGGATGCTTTTATTTTTTTTCTTATCAAATGTAGAGATATAGTACGATTAGTTTTTATATAATATAGTTTTTACTTCCTGTACCAATTTTTTTCTGCCAATTTCAAGTTTCAATGGGGCTTCCTTTGTTGAAAGTTCAGTGAGTTTTAATTTTTCATTTTTTTTTTTCCATCGCGTTAAATAAAATTGAAAAATATGTATACCGGGTGTTTGGTTGAACTTAGTGATAAATTGAAAAAACGAAGATAATGGAAACTGTGTAATTCATTGTATTATTGAATTGATTGTCTTAATCACTCTTATAGGATTCTCCGATATGTGAACAACTGCTTGGTCATCACACTTCAAAGGACAAGCCCCTGACTGAGGAAACCCCAACTCGGTCATTTATGCATAAACTGGCTCACCACTCCTACAACATATGCAACGTCTGGTCTAGTATGTGAGAGGTATATGAGTTTCCTAACCAGGTGTTAATATCTTGCTCGATCAGGTGGTTCGGCCCCTTCAGTAATATTCCGTAACCCGTGATTGCTCATCATAGGTGTATCACTTGGCTTACAATCCAACATCCCAGTTTCTGCTAGTAGATCAAGAATATATTTTCTTTGTGACAGATAGATCCCTTGATTCAATCGCATAACCTCGATTCCCAAGAAGTACTTCAAGTAACCCAAGTCTTTCATTTCAAATTCTCCAAACAGATTTTTGTGAAGATCCCTCATCTCCTCAAAGTCAACCCTAGTAATGATCATGTCATCTACATATATGATCAAACATGTGATTTTCTCACCTCTTCTCTTCAGGAACAAAGTATGATCAAAATTACTCTGTATATACCCGTATCGTTTCATAGATGCAATGAACCTCCCAAACCATGCCCTCAGAGATTGTTTCAAACCATACAGTTCCTTTTTTAGTCTACACACTTCATGGGCACCAAACTCGTGAGAAAATCCTGGTGGAACCTCCATATATACCTCCTCCGTTAGATCACCATAGAGGAAGGAATTCTTGACGTCAAACTGAAGAAGGGGTCAATTCTAGTTAACAACTACTGAAAAAAAGGACCCGAATTGTGTCGATCTTCGCCATTGGAGAGAAGGTTTCTGCATAATCCACCCCATAGGTTTGGGCGTAGCCCTTTGCGACTAGGCAGCCCTTATATCGCTCAATAGACCCATCAGCCTTCCTTTTAATTGTCTACACCCATCGACACCCAACTGGTCTTTTTTTAGGTGGTTTCTTCTCCCAAGTATTATTCTTTCTTCGTGCCTTCATCTCATCATCCATTGCTTGTTTCCACTCGGGAATCCTTATTGCTTCCTCCACATTCCGTGGTTTTAGGAAAAACACGAAAGTGAATGCAACGGAATTTAAAAATTTTTCCCCAAAAGATAAAATCTAGACTTGCAATTCCTATTCCTAATTCGTAGGGATTCAAGAACTTACAAGAATCGACGTTTTCTTGACACGTTTGAGCCGCCCACAAACGCTCTTGAAGCGGCAAGTCCCCAAGCTCCTTCGAATCATTCAAGAATCCATGAAAGCAGCCCTTTAGAGTGATAATCCACACCAATGTCGATCACGATCTAAACAGGGAGGATGCTAATTCTATGTTTAGTGTTTAGGCTAACCAGGGTTTGTGTGATATAATTTGGAGAAGGAGATTTTCTATCAATCCCTCATGGGTTCGAACCCCATGTATATATAGGCTAAGGGGTTCGAACCCCTTATGCTTGTAGGACAAGGTTTCCTAAACCTTTTAGCTAAGGGAATTCTTTCTTGGAGAGAAAGACTCTCTACTTTGACCAAAAGTCTCCTTTTGACCAACTTGCTTAGCAAGAATTAATATCTAACTCTTTTACATATTTTATTTAATTATTTATTTATTCATAATAAATAACTTGATGCTAATAATTAATTAATTCATAATTAATTATTTATTAGACTTAATATCTCCAAATGATGACTTTAATAATAATTCATAATTAAATTAAAGTTCATTAAATAATTAACTAATTAATTATTTAATTATCACCATTGTGACACGTATCACTCAAGACACGTGCCCCACACGTGTGGCCCCTCACCAATATCTGGTTGGTTCGATCAACTCGTTTAATCGATTTAAGCCTTAACCCTCGTGACCGGGCATTTGTGTGTGACCCTCTAGGTTCTTAATTCAATTAGTAGTGACCCCGATTAATTAATACCTTATTAATTAATCAGTCCACAGATACTGAATAAGAATGTCTCAATTCGAAAGTACCTTTAAGTCATTGACATATGTGAAATAAGGTCCTCCTACATCCCATCTCTCGGCCAAGATCTAGGGCAAGGGAATAAATAGAACCTCACTGTAACGCCCCAGCTTTCCAGCCGTTCAGGGACGCCCGCCATGCGTGTTGAGTCTTTGAGAGATAGGATTTATTTAATTCATTTATTTCGTAAGTTGCGCATTTCATGATATTTTGTGCACTTTATTACTAAATGATTATGTGATATTATGTGAATTTACGATCTACTTGTGAATTATTGTAACGCTACAGTTTTCTGCCGAATCAGGAACGCGCGCCGCTCGTGTGAGTTTTCGAGAGATAGGATTATTTTCATTCCTTCATTTATTAATTTATACATTTCATAATATTATGTGAATTACATCTCAACATATCATGTGAAAATATGTGAAATTTATATATCAACTTGTGAATTATTGCATGATTCATATTTAATTGATACGTGAATTGATTGCCGAGCATGTTTTATTTGATTAATTGTCCTTAATTGAACAATTTCATATTTGGAGGATCTAATTGCATTGGGCTAAATGGATCATTTCGCATAAATTGAAACTCAATTGCATGAGCTTAAAAGGCTTGGGGATTTAATTGCAAATTGTGGTATTTTAATTCCTACAATAAATGCATATCACGTAATATGCATTCATATAACACACATACACTTTGTTCTCCATCTCCATTTCTCTCGATCAACTTAAGCAAGAAGGAAGGAGAGATTTCATCATTTCCAAGCTATAATTTCCAGCATAAGTCGAACTTTGAAGCTTCCAAGCATCAACATAACTTCATCTTTTTTAATTCTACATTTCTTTCAAGGTATATTTGAGATGTGATTGATTTCTTGAGATTCATATGTGAAATTAGGGTTATGATTTTGGAATAATACCTTGTGTATTATGATTTAGAAGCATGATCATAAGTTATAAACTTAGAATTTTCCATGAATTCTTGGAATATTTGAAGGTTGGATTACATGAATTTATATGGGTTTTGTGTTGAAATGTTTGATGATCTAGACATGTTATAGGGGGTTATTTGATGCCTAAATGGAGTATTTTGTGTCTATGCATGTGAGAAGTGCTTGTTCTAGCTTGGAAATGGATTTTGAGTTGTTTTCGTTGGGTTTCGAAACTGCCCTGTTGCTGCTCTGTTCCTCGAGCAGAGGTTCCCTGCCGGGACCTCTTTTAGTTCAAAATCAATACCGGTCGGGAACCAATGTCAAGGGGATGGCAGAACACTGATCCCGACCGGGATCATTTTCAAGGTAAAACCTTTCCCGGCCGGGATCGTTATGCAGGGGAGGCTACTGTTGGTGCATCCCGGCCGGGGATCCCCTTTCCACTAAAAACAGTCCCGGCCGGGACTGTACACAGGCAGCTAACCTTGTGTAATTTTCATGCTTTATGTTATGTGACTTGTTTAATTGGTCCTTAGGACATTAAGTGCATACGTGAATATGTTCATGACATGACATAATTGTCACTTTATGTCATATATGTGTATGATTACACCATTCGTCTTAATTGGTTCATAAGAGTCGTGTCTCACGTACACTTGTTTTGTTGCACAGACCAGCTTCCTGGTGATAAGGAGCAGACACCGTAGGCTGTATCCTTGTTCTATTTTGTCTCTACAGGTGAGGTTTAATTCTAGATACATAGAACCCTTAAAACCCTTATTTGAATTTTTGGCCAAAATGTATCTACATATATATAACTTTTCACAAAACCTCAAATGATTGAAAATCCACCGTATCTATTGTACTGAACCAACCTTATTTTGGCGAGTATATTGTACAGCACTGTGGGCCCGAGGGTAGTGTATTGAGCCAACTGGGAAAGCAAGTGCTGACGGGTAACTCTTGCACTATCCTCACCATTTTGGGATGACCCCTGAATCCACCAGGAGATTAGTGGAGGAAGGAGTTCCGGGCATGGGATTCATGTACCCGATGCTCAATGAGATTGGATGGTTCGGGTCTTGCAAACCCAACCATCACCCGTAGGAAAAAGGGTTATTGAAATTGATATTGATTGCTTGCACTGTAATTACTTACATGATTAACCAATTGATAACCTAATTATAGTACACTATCGGAGTAAAGGTTGGAGACTTGCCCTCACTCGCTGACTAAAATTGAATTAATTGTTAAACTTGATAGTTGTAATCTCGGGCGATGCTTACATTATTATTATTGAACTTATATTGTATCTTTTTATAAAACTTTACCCGAGGTTGTAACTTGCATGTTAATTGCACTTATATCTATTAAACCCCTCACTCAGTCTTCCATACACTGACGCCTCCACCTTCCAGTGTTTTGCAGGTGCGTGCTAGGCGAGAATTAGAGTCTGTTGGAGTCTTTAATTCGTGTCTCGCATTGTACACTTTCATGTTATGGTTGCATATGGATTCCTTATGACTTGATGATTATATTAAGGGAGATTGTACATATTGTTATAAGTGGAGATTGGGTACTTCTGATGTAGTTAGTACTTGATCATTGGTATATATTATGCTTCCGGTCAAATTGTTATGCTTTGGTTTGATTAGTTTTGGGTTAGCCCCGCCAAGCTAGTGTTGTTTTTTTTTTTTTTTTTTTTATTGTCACCCGTTCGCTATACGTTTGGTTTATGTACGGATTTTCCATTTCTTATATGGACCGAGCTATAGTGCGGGGGATGTGGTATCCTGGCATATCGGGAACTACAATTATTACATGACTCGTATCTAACCGACACGTGAATTAATTGTCTAGCATGTCTTATTTGATTAATTGTACTTAGCTGATCACTTTTATCATTTGTGGGCTTAATTGATAATTTCATGAGGACCTATTTGTAACCTTTATAAATTTTGAATTCAATTGCATGACTTTAATTTATCATGGACTAAGTTGCAATTTCCCTCATTTTTCTCCTTCTCTTCACGATTAAAACATATACATACATATACATATCTCTCCTTCTTCATTTTTTCATTCAAGATAAAGCAAGAACTACTCCATCTCTTTCTCCCTTCAATCACGATCCAAGCCAAGCAAGGAGAAGCCAAGATTTTCTTCCATCTTTGTTAAGAGAACAAGCTCCATAACATCATTCCTTCTTTCTCCTTCATCTCTTCCATTTCCAAGGTAAGATCATACATATATCTTTGAGGATTCTTGAAGCTTTGTTAGGGTTTTATGATTCTTTAAACTCCATGATTTAAAATGAAGTATATATGTTGGTTTTAGTTAGTTTTATGCATTTACAACTTGAATTCATGAAGGTTAGAGCTTGGTTAATCGTGGTATCTTTGTAGGGTTGATTGATGAATTTTGGATGATCAAGACATGAATTGATTGTTTATATTGATTTTAATTGTATTTTAAGTGCCTAAGTATGTTTCTTACATGATTTAATGCATTTGGGAGTTGAATTGTTGGTGTTTTGTGGTGTTTGATTTTGGCCGAGAGCATCCCCCTGTTTCTGCTCTATTTTTGTATCTTCTGCACAGCGAGAACGGCCCTTCCCGTTCCTAGTTATTTCCCGGAACGTCCATTCCCATTACTTTGGATGATCTGGTGCGCGAAGCTGGGAACAACCCTTTCCAGTTTTGGCCTACGGCCAGAACGGTCGTTCCCATGCATGAAAAAAATCATATTTCTTTACAAACGCTCGGGATCAGTTCAGGGAGCTAGGAACGACCGTTCCCACTTTACTCTTTGGTCCGGAACAGCCGTTCCCAGTGTCTAGAGGTGTTCTGCGGCTTTCTGTTCAACCTTATGTGATTTAATCTCATTCTTAAGTCTTTATATGATAAATACGTGCTAATATATGCTAATTTCATGCATGAATGTGTCCATGACATTAAATAATTATCAATGCACGTCACATCACTTCATGATTACGCCGTGCGTCATATTTGGTATCATTATTGAGTCGTTTCTCATGAGTACACCATATTCTTGTTCTTTTACAGAGATCTCCAGGGCGGAAATAACCCGATCGAGTTTGCACAAGTCCTGTCAGTTTCTCGTGTCTTGTCACTTCTTAGGTGAGGAAATTGATAAGTTATTATTGCAAACCTTACAACCCTAAATTGACTATTTTGGCCAAAAGGTAAATTATATTATTATTGTATTCATTTTCAAAGATCAATTGTTTTATGAAATGAAACCGTATTGCATTATATCTACCCTACTGTTTTGGTGAGATATTGTTCACTATTGGGGCACAGGGTTGAGAGTATTGAGGAATCCGGGGAGGTATTAGGCCGACGGTCACCTCCTGCACTCACCCACACTGTTGAGATGAACCCAGAATCCACTAGGAGGTTAGTGGAGGATGGAGTCTCGGTCCTTGGGGATTCATGCACCCATTGACCATATTGATTGGATGGCGAGGGCTAGCTACCTGGACCATCACCCGGAGAAGAAGGATGGAACTGATTGTGCACTGATACTGT
The DNA here is from genome assembly GCA_037501455.1 of Lantana camara. NCBI lineage: Eukaryota > Viridiplantae > Streptophyta > Magnoliopsida > Lamiales > Verbenaceae > Lantana > Lantana camara. Next base: position 92,033,704 of record CM074863.1, read on the forward strand.
ACTCACTGTATTGTAATGATTGAAACGTGATAGTTGCTTGATCACCTACTAAGAAGCGTATCACTGTTATACGATTGGGAGTAAGGTTGGAGATTTACTCACTCGTCGAGCCACTAATATCCTATTGTCATGAATTGAAATTTGGAAGTGTCGTAATCCCATGAATGTCCCTATTCCTTTGCAATTGTTCCTTTAAAACCTTTCACGGGATTAGGACCTGTATGTTTACCGTTTTTTATATATATCTATTTATGCCCTTATTCACTCAATCTTCTAGAGACTGACCCCTCTCCTATTTGTCCTTCAGGTTTTGTACATGTTGTTGCTAGGCAGGAGTCTCCTCATAGAGTCCTGGATCGAGTCTTGCACCTTGTATACTCACTGCATATTATACTGCTTATTATATCGCATTGACTTAATTATTGGGCCTGTGAGCCATTTATTTGTTGAATTGTATTGAATCAGGACAGGTTGCGTGCTTAGTTGAACCCGTTGTTAGGTTACATGTGGATTAGTGAATGGAATATCATTGTTATTGTTTCCATATTGTTACTATTTTTTCCATACCGCATACTCTTGTCTACTCTGATTGATTGGTACAGGGTTAGATTCCGCCTAGCCAGGACTGTCTTTTCATTGTCTTCCGTTCGCTGTGAGTTTGTTTTATGTATGGATTCATCCATTTCATATGTGGACTGAACTCATAATGTGGTGGATGTGGTGCTCTCATCTCGGGTGCTACATCTTAAAGTAGTATCAGAGCCAGGTTGCAAAACCGGAGTTCTAGTGTCGGGTCGTGTCAAGTCTGGATCGTACGGCTTAGGAACTACTTGATAACTTGTGTATTGCATTGATCCTTATCACTAATTGTTGATTGATTGACTCTAAATTGCTTAAATTTTATATGTTTAACGTGTTTTACTTTAAACCTTGTTGAATTATTTGTTGCATTTGGCATCGAATCTATGTCTTTATATTAATTATGTGGCATGAGCATGCACTAACTGCATGTATTTATCCTCGAATTGATTTGTGATTTATAGATTATAAAGATGATATCAAACCACGGCCAATCTTTATGACAACAATGAACTATCACCAACACTACTTTCAACCGTAGAAGATGTAAGGAATGTACCAGGATTTTATATAGGAATTTGGGAGTCATGGTCTGTCCTAACCGGGACTACGGCTCGAGTGGTACAATCTGGAATAGGAGATCAATTCATAGGAAAAGGTCACAAGCTTTGTTGGAATTGGTAAGTATTCGAGGAGGTAGAAGTGGGATGTGTTATGGTTACAACCCACAAGACCAACACGTATGACTACTCTACAAAGGTTAGTCAATCGAATTCCATGAAATCATCTAATTCAAGAACGAAAAGAAGAAAATTTTAAGGTGTTTAAATTTGAGGTTAAAAATAAAGAAGAGATGAAGACTTTCAAGAGAACTCAAAGTAGATTAGGGTTGGTGGATGATGAACAATCTGAACCATCAAGGAAGAACTTCCAAGTAAATCAATCCACTAGAAGTCAAGTTTGGGCAAGAAGAGGTGAATTGAGACACATTGGATTTCGGGAAACGAAAGACGTCGAATTAGCAGAAATTAAGGAGAACCAATGGTTTCAAGTCCATGGAAAGCCAAGATGCTAGTTGGAGTTTATTTTCTGGATCCAAGCTAAATTGTCGTGTTGTGAGTGCAAATTCGGAGATAGAGAGCAACAAATGGAAACGGCAAAGAAAGGCAAAGAGCTTCTGGAGGGAAGTTATGTGTTCAAGTGCGACTAATTGAAGGACGAATTCTTCAGCCAATATGAACTCACGAGAAGATATCAAGGGAACTTTAATCAAGATAACAATTATGAAGAGGATTCAGGACAACATTCGGGGATTAATTTTTAAAAGGAGTTAAGACATCCATTTCATGGATATAAAGGAATTCAGATTCAAGAAATTGCAGTTTCAAGCTATGGAAATATACAAGTTGATGTCAGAGAATTTTGAAGATTTAGAAAACCGTGGGTAAACAAGGGAATAATCAACCAATTCGAGACAAGCTTGTAATTCAATAAACAAGGAATAAGTGTCGGGTTAAAGCTTACCACTACTACGGTGACAGGTTCAATGCATTCATAAGCATGTGCATCATACACCGCTTTAAATTATTTAAATTTCTCTATTTGTATGCGCATCTTTAATTGATATAATTGTTCCAATGGGTTACACCTTTAATTTTTTACAAGTGTGATACGTGTATTGATATCCTAACCCGACATGCATTATTTAGAGTTTATTTGTTAGGATGCCTTCTCCCCCTCTTATGCTTCAACTATCGCCTCAACCCAGGCCTACCGAATCGAGGTTAAGAAGAATATTTCTTCGTCATCAGTCATTACCCTTTTGCAATTGGGTCATCCGGTTCTACTCAAAGTTCAACGATATTCTAGGAATCCACGATTACCTGTTGATCCATGATTTTGGTCTATTCTGGAGTTTGCGAGGGTATTAGAGGAACTCATCATTTGTGTATGGCCATGCTTCCTTCACTCAGAGCAGGGAATACTGAGGCTCGAGAAAGTAGACTTGGAGTTGGAATAAAGGAAATAGGTTACAATCCCTACCAATCATTTCAAAGCAAATATGAGTGGAATCATTGGATACGTAGCTTAGCTAGAACCATTTACATCGAGAAGTTTAAGTTGGAGAAATAAAAAATCTTTGATCCGAGAAGTGGTAGAACAAGTTTAAGGAATTAGGATAGAAATTCTTAAGGGAAAGAGTCGACCGGAAAATGACTTGAAATTTACGGTTGTGTTCAAACGGGTTACTTTTATTAGGAACAACGAAAATGCAAGAGTCACGAGTAACAAGAATTCTACAAAGGTTTCAAGAGATGAATTGGAAGACTTAGCACTTGATGAAATTCAAGACCGAGGTGGGGAAAAACTTCGAGAATAATATCGGAAGGGACAAGTGCTTCAAGAAATGAAGAAATGTATTTAAAGAGTATTTGGGAATCAAAATAACAAGATAGAGTAAAGGTTGATCGATAATAAAACGAAGTGCAGAATCAACACCGTTAGTATTCCTACTACAAGACATGCGTGAACTCAATCTCCTAAGTGTGAAAGGATCGTGTTGGCTTACCGTGTCTCGTATCTTGAAGATTACGGGGTCGAAAAGGAATGTACAGAATCAGTAGAAAGGGTACCAGATTATAAAAGTCAATCGGATCATCATATTCCATAGAGGACAACGTGAGAGTCAATTCAACCGAGCTTTGGAGGTGGAATATTTACGAGAAAATATACAACATGAACAAGATAGGTTACCAGCTTGTCAGTCACTGTCCATGGTGAACCGGGTAGGCTAAAAGGAGTAAGGATTAGAATTTAAACTACTAAAGATTAGCGAGCATCCAAGAAGGTTGATTATGATTTGTGGGAAAGTACGAGTTAGTTGGGTTAAGTCCAAGCACACACTCAAGATTTGGAACTTCGAACCATGGTGTTAGAAAGGATAAAGAAGTTGATCGTGGGATGAAAACCGAGTGACCATTGAAGTATATATATATATATATAACTACTAGAAAACTGTCATATAGCAACGGAAATTTAGCAACGAAAATTATTCGTTGCTATTTAGCAACGGACATAGCAACGAAAAAAAAAATCGTGGCAAAATGCTTTAGCAACGGATTTTTCGTTGCTAAATCCGTTGCTATATATGAAAAAAAAAAATAACAACGGATTTTTCGTTGCTAAAATTAAATAATACAAAAAATAAATAAATTGGTATATATAGCGACGGAAATTCCGTTGCTATTAAAATAAAAACCTAATAAAAAATATTATAATATATATAAATATTTGCAACGAAAAATCCGTTGCTAAATAGCAACGGAATCCGTTGCTATTTAGCAACGGATTTTTCGTTGCTATATGAAAGAAAAAATAAATAAATAAAAATAAATAAATATAAAAAATATTAGTAACGAAAAATCCGTTGCTAATTTAGCAACGGATTTTTCGTTGCTATATGGAAGAAAAAAAAGAAATAAAAATAAACAAATATTTAAAATATTAGCAACGGAAAGCAACGGATTTTTCGTTGCTATAAGGAAGAAAAAAAATAAATAAATATAAATAAATATAAAAAAAAAAAGCAACGGAAAATCCGTTGCTATAAACATATGATTAAAAAAATTAATAAAATATTTATAATTTATTAACGGATTTTTCGTTGCTATATGGAATAAAAATAAATGAATAATAAAAAATAGAGTAAATTATATTTTTGGTCCCATAGGATTGCGACGTTTTCAATTTTGGTCCCATTCTTTTAGAATTAGACAAAAATAGTCCTTTTGGTTTCATTTTGTTATATTTTTTGTCCAAACCGTTAAATTTTGGACGGAACCGTTAAGTATATTTAAAAGTCAAATAAAATTTCGTTCAAACAAAACATCATTGGATTGTATCCAAGTTGGTTGGATGCTTTTTTTTTTTTTTTCATGAGGTCCTGGGGTCAATCCCAGGCTCTCCCTTTTTTATATATGTATATATATATTTATTATATAATATATACATGTATAAAATACATATTATATATTATATATTATTATTACTATAATATTATATAATATTTAATATATTGATATTATATATATCGTATATATATTATATAATATTATATAATCTATAATACATATAATATTATATACATATGTATATTATATATAAATATATAATATTTATAATACATATAATATTATATATATATATATATATATATATATATATATATATATATATATATATATATATATATATATATATATATTAAATATTATATATCAATATATATAATATATATATAGACATATATATCTTATATCTTAAATATTAAATAATAATTAATATTATATGTTTATATATAATATATGTATATATATATAATATGTGTTTATAATATACATTATAAATCATTAAAAGATGTGCATAACACAATAATTCCTTAAAATTCACATATATAACGCTCGAAATTCACATATAAATACTTCAATATTAAGAGAGAAGTTTTTCATTTAACATGTAACGGTTGCATAATACAATAATTTCTTAATATTTAGATTTAATTCTACAAATTTTAATATAAATTCATTATATTAAAAGAAAACTTCTTAATTTAAAATCTAACGGTTGCGAAACACAATAATTCCTCAATGTATAGATATAATTCTATAAATTCAAATATAAATGTTTCATATTAAGAAAATAATTCTTTATAAGTTATTCAACTACGATTGCTAAATAATACAATAGTTCCTCAAAATGCAAATATTGTTCTACAGATGTATAAGTTAATACTTTATATTGACATAAAATTAGTTCTTTATTCAACTACCAACTAAATCTAATTATTTAATTATGTAAACTTTCATCTTTTTTTATATGTCATAGAAACTTATACTTAAGTTGATATACATTACTATTATATATATACATGTATATACATGCTTGGGGTTTATATAGAATTTAACACAATAATTCTTCAATATTTAGATATAATTCTAGAAATTCAAATATAAATGTTTCATATTAAGAAAAAAATTCTTTATATTAAGTTATTCAACTACGATTGCTAAATAATACAATAGTTTCTCAAAATGCAGATATTATTCTACTAATGTATAAGTGAATACTTCATATTGACATAAAATTTGTTCTTTATTCAACTACCAACTAAATCTAATTATTTAATTATGTAAACTTTCATTTTTTTTTATATGCCATAAAAATTTATACTTAAGTTGATATACAGTATTATTATTATTATTATTATTATTATTATTATTATTATTATTATTATTATTATTATTATTATTATTATTATTATTATTATTATACGTGCTTGGGGTTTATATAGAATTTAATACAATAATTCTTCAATATTTAGATATAATTCTACAAATTCAAATATAAATGTTTCATATTAACAAAATAATTCTTCATTAAGTTATTCAACTACGATTGTTAAATAATACAAATGTATAAGTGAATACTTCATATAATATAAAAGTTCTTTATTCAACAACCAATTAAATCTAATTATTTAGTTATGTAAAACTTTCATCCTTTTTTTTATATGTCATAAAAAGTTATACTTAAGTTGATATACATTATATTTTTATCTCATAACTAAAACTTGAGCTATGTAGTTAATTAATAAATATTTAAATTTTTAACGGAATATGTATTTTAATATAAATAATTATATATTTAAAAATATTTTTATTTAAAATATATGATAACAAGTATTTAATTATTTAAATTAGTATATGAATATTTGATAGTGGTTAAATATAAAAAATTACATAACAATAACAACAATTGAGTTAGCCCAGTTGGTTTGGGGTGTAACCTTCTTTACATGAGGTCCAGGGTTCAATTCCTACTCAACCCAAATATGTGGAATTAATGTGTTGGCTCGCGTGGGGCTCGTCTCTCACGCGCTCGGTTTGGGCTCGTCTCGTGTGGGCTCGTGTGGGGCTCGGCTTGGTTAGGTGGGGTGATCCGGGCCCCGCAAATGAATTTTTAATTTGTTAATTTGAATTATTAGTTTTTGCAACGGAAATTCCGTTGCAAAAAGGCAGAAAATTAATTAATTATTGGTTGGTTTGCAACGGAAAATCCGTTGCTAAAAAAATCGTTGCTAAAACCGTTGCTAATTTTCGTGGGTAGTAATTCGTTGCTAAATCCGTTGTTATAAGTTCGTTGCTAATTCCGTTGCTAATTTCCGTTGCTAATAATTCGTTGCTAAATCCGTTGCTACAGATTAGCCACGAGGGTTATAGCAACAGAAAATTTTCGTTGCTAAATCCATTGCTAAGTCGAAATCCGTTGCTAATAGGGCCAAAATCCGTTGCTAAATCCGTTGTTATAGGGCGTTTTTCTAGTAGTGTATATATATTGGACATTTCGAGGCATGGCACTATGGTTAGAAGAATTTCCAATAAAGAATCAAGTGATAAACCGGATCATGGCCGTGGAAGTTTTCTAAAACAACGGTGAACGGTACATTTAAACATATATATCACGTGCATCACGCATATCTTTAATTATTGTCATATGTGGTTTCTTATTATTTGTTGTTAGTTACTTTTGTATGAATGATAATTGATGTATTTGATAATTTCCTACCTGTTCATTGTATGATTGTTGTGTGAGTGGTATTTAATTGTTCCCTTGGTTTGTTTGTTTATTTGTTTGGGAGACCGAGTTCTCTCGTTGTTTGTTTGAGAGACGGGGTTCTCTCATTGTTGTTTGAGAGAAGGGGTTCTCTCATTGTTGTTTGAGAGACGGGGTTCTCTCGTTACTTGCTTGAGAGACGGGGCTCTCTCATTGTCACTTGCTACTTGTTTAATTGCTCTAGCAGCAGTCTAGATTTTCGAGTGGTTAGGTCCCGTGAGTTAAGGGTCGTGACTTAACAGCAATGGAAGACCTCTTGTTTCTTAAAGACCTTTTCCAAATTAATTCCTGACGGGGAGTTGCTAACCCGCGTGGGATGAACACGGGAGGGCTGCTTAAGAGTCCAGAACTCGAGGTAGTGGACCTGGGGACCAGGACCTCTTAAGGGGGAGAGATTGTAACGCCCCAGCTTTCCAGCCGTCCAGGTACGCACGTCACGCGTTTAAGTTTTCGAGAGAGAGGATTTATTTAATTCGTTTATTTCGTAAGTCGGGCATTTCAGGATATTTTGTGCACTTTATTACTAAATGATTATGTGATATTATGTGAATTTACGATCTACTTGTGAATTACTACATGACTCGTATCTAACCGACATGTGAATTAATTGTCTAGCATGTCTTATTTTATTAATTGTACTTAGTTGATCACTTTTATAATTTGTGGACTTATTGATAATTTCTTGAGGACCTATTTGTAACCTTTATAAATTTTGAATTCAATTGCATGACTTTAATTTATCATGGACCAAGTTGAAATTTCCCTCATTTTTCTCCTTCTCTTCACGATTAAAACATATACATACATATACATATCTCTCCTTCTTCATTTTTTCATTCAAGATAAAGCAAGAACTACTCCATCTCTTTCTCCCTTCAATCACGATCCAAGCCAAGCAAGGAGAAGCCAAGATTTTCTTCCATCTTTGTTAAGAGAACAAGCTCCATAACATCATTCCTTCTTTCTCCTTCATCTCTTCCATTTCCAAGGTAAGATCATACATATATCTTTGAGGATTCTTGAAGCTTTGTTAGGGTTTTATGATTCTTTAAACTCCATGATTTAAAATGAAGTATATATGTTGGTTTTAGTTAGTTTTATGCATTTACAACTTGAATTCATGAAGGTTAGAGCTTGGTTGATCGTGGTATCTTTCTAGGGTTGATTGATGAATTTTGGATGATCAAGGCATGAATTGAGTGTTTATATTGATTTTAATTGTATTTTAAGTGCCTAAGTATGTTTCTTGCATGATTTAATGCATTTAGGAGTTGAATTGTTGGTGTTTTGTGGTGTTTGATTTTGGCTGAGAGCATTCCCTGTTTCTGCTCTGGTTTTGTATCTCCTACACAGTGGGAACGACCCTTCCCGTTCCTAGTTATTTCCCGGAACAAATGTTCCTATTACTTTGGATGATCTGGCGTGCGAAGCTGGGAATAGCCCTTCCCGGAACGACCGTTCCCATGCATGAACAAAATCAGATTTCTTTACAGACATTCGGGATCAGTTCGGGGAGCTGGGAACGACCATTCCCACTTTACTCTTTGGCCCTGAACGGCCGTTCCCAGTGTCCAGAGGTGTTCTATGGCTTTTTGTTCAACCTTATGTGATTTAATCTCATTCTTAAGTCTTTATATGATAAATAAATGCTAATATATGCTAATTTCATACATGAATGTGTCCGTGACATTACATAATTATCAATTCACTTCATATCACTTCATGACTATGCCGTGCGTCATATTTGGTATCATTATTGAGTCATTTCTCACGAGTACACCGTGTTCTTGTTCTTCTACAGAGATCTCCAGGGCGCAGATAACCCGATCGAGTTTGCACAAGTCTTGTCAGTTTCTCGTGTCTTGTCACTTCTCAAGTGAGAAAATTGATAGGTTATTATTGCAAACCTTACAACCCTAAATTGACTAGTTTGGCCAAAAGGTAAATTATATTACTATTGTATTCATTTTCAAAGATCAATTGTTTTATGAAATGAAACCCTATTGCATTATATCTACCCTACTGTTTTGGCTAGATAGTGTTCACTATTGGGGCCAAGGGTTGAGTGTATTGAGGAATCCGGGGAAGTATTGGGCCGACGGTGACCTCCTGTACTCACCCATACTGTTGAGATAAACCCGGAATCCACTAGGAGGTTAGTGGAGGATGGAGTCTCGATCCTTGGGGATTGATGCACCCATTGACCATATTGATTGGATAGCGAGGGCTAGCTACCTGGACCATCACCCGGAGGAAGAAGGATGGAACTGATTGTGTACTGATACTGTACTAACTGTATTGTAATGATCAAAACTTGATAATTGATTGATCACCTAATAAGAAGCATATCACTGTTACACGATTGGGAGTGAGGTTGGAGATTTGCTCACTCGCCGAGCCACTGATAGCATATTGTCATGAACTGAAATTTAGAAGTGTCGTAATCCCGTGAATGTCCTTATTCCTTTGCAATTGCTCCTTTAAACACCTTTCACGGGATTAGGACCTGCATGTTTACCGCTCTATATATATCTATTTATGCCCTTATTCACTCAGTCTTCTAGAGACTGACCCCTCCCCTATTTGTCCTTCAGGTTTTGTACAGGTTGTTGTTAGGCGGAAGTCGCGTCATAGAGTCTTGGATCGAGTCTTGCACCTTGTACACTCACTGCATATTATACTGCTTATTATAGCGCATTGAGTTAATTATTGGGCCTCTGAGCCATTTATTTATTGAATTGTATTGAAATGGGACCGGTTGCGTGCTTAGTTGAACCCGTTGTTAGGTTGCATGTGGATTAGTGAATGGAATATCATTGTTATTGTTTCCATATTGTTACTATTGCTTCTGCACCGCATACTTTTGTCTACTCTGATTGATTGGTACAGGGTTAGATTCCGCCTAGCCAGGACTATCTTTTCATTGTCTTCCGTTCATTGTGAGTTTGGTTTATGTATGGATTCGTCCATTTCATATGTGGACCGAACTCATAGTGCGGGAGATGTGGTGCTCTCGTCTCGGGTGCTACACCCACTAATCTCAACCTTAAAGTTAAGTTCACTTCATATCCATTTGATCTCAATCAAAGAAACCCATTTCTTGATCTTGATCCACTGCCTTGGCTATGGACTCCTTTATGGCATATGAATGACTTACACAATAAAAGATCAACTTGCTTACGCAAGTGTAGGTCCTTTATCTATTCTCATATGCTTCCATGTGTGCAGCCCCAACATAAGCTTTGAGTCAGCTGTCTTGGGCTACATCCTTTAAAGCTTATATCTTAGACTGCAAAGTTAGCCCACAAAGCATCGATGGAATATCAAGTCTAAGGACTACTGAATCACATCAATGACTCGTAAGATATTTCCTAATTTGGAAGTTTCTATTTCTAGAAATAGAAAATTCCTTTCCCAATTAGGAATCTTCTCATACGGGACACCTCAGTGTACCTACTTAGAATAAGTAAGCACTCCCATGTATTACACACGTATCATCAATACACTTTGCACCCCATGAAACAAGGTGGTCCTTTTTAAGGGCGCGATCACACGAGCAAGCCTCAAACAGGTTATATCGATACTCCCACTGTCTTTTGGACTCATCGGCTTGGAGTGATTTCTAATCATGACTTAAGTGATTTAGGGCTCATTTCATGAACCACTTCACCTAAATAGTTGAGTCCTATAACTCGTATTGATTAGGGGAGTTCTTATACGTGCACAGAAAGTAAACATACAATCAAACAAGAGCATATAAAGAAGTGTTGCCTGAGTTTGTTTATTATTCAAATATTGTCTGTGATTTACAAAAAGAAAAGCACTAAGGAGACTATTACATCGGCTTTCAGGGTACTATTCCGAACACGTGGTACCTCATCTGTATAAATAGCAACTGAAAAGGCTTTCGCTGAGCCTGTCAGACTCCCCCTGACCAAGTTAGCCACCAGATATTTCTGCATCCTAGGCTCGTGCTCCGGTAAGTATCGTTTGGGTGGTAGTCCGCATGTACTCCGAGCGGGAAGTGCATACCTGTCTGTCTCTATTTCCCCTGCAGTGTTAGAAGTAGCAGAAATGGAATTTATACGATCCACAATATTTGTACTAACTTCAGTTGTACTAACCTTAGGGATACCGATGGAGGGAGACAATGGGACGTGGCTAACTCTTCTGCATCTTGTGCGGGGGATGGACACGGACCACTGTCAGAAGATAAAGGTGTTGCGCAAAGCCAATCTAATGGATCCTTATGGCGTTCACCTTCCCCTGAGACACTGGTTTGGATTGAGGCCAAGAAAAAATACTCAGTTTCCACAAAATCACAATCCATCGTGACAAACATCCGACAGGTTTTAGGATTAACACACCGATATCCTTTTTGATGAATCTCATATCCAACAAAGACACATTTTTCAGTACAGGGTTCCAGTTTGGTTCTATGTGTGGCGGGGAATATGGACAACGACAGAGTAACCAAAAACCTAGGGCGTGAGGGATAGAGTTGTCATGTTATGATTATACTCACGAAGGGTCTGTATTGGTGTGCGGAAGTGAAGTATTTTTGTGGGAAGGCGATTAGCTACATAAGCGGCTGTAGCTAAGGCTTCAGGCCAGTAGGACGAAGGTACATGAAACTCAATCATCAAGGCCCGAGTGATCTTCAAAAGAAATCTATTTTTTCGTTCAGCCACCCCATTTTGTTGTGGTGTATGTGGGTAAGTAGTTTGGTGGATGAGGCCATTATCAGAGGAGAATGACTGCATTTTATGGTTAACAAACTTTGCCCCCCCCCCCCTCCCCCTCCCTTATCGGACCTGAGAATTTGAATCTGAGCATTAAACTGAGTGTGAATCAAATGATAAAACTAAGTAAATTTATCAAAATCTCCAGATTTATTTTTAAAAAAGAAACCCAACTCATACGTTTGAAATCATCAATAAATGTCACAAAATACTGAAAACCTTCCCCACCAGTAATCGGAGTTAGGCCCCATACATCAGAGTGTATTAACGAAAAAGGAATATCAACCCGAGTATTATTCAAAGGGAAAGATTGTCTATGGCTTTTAGCTAACACACAAGTATCACAGGATAAACTAGTACTAGAAAACTTAGGGAACAATTTTTTCAGATAACTGTCAGACGGATGTCCCAGACGCCGATGCCACAACTAACTCTGTATTATCCGAACTTTGAACCATTAGTGTTCGTCCCCTCGTACCCACTTCGTCAACATAGTACAAGCCATCTCGTTCAGTGCCTTGCCCAATTTTCTCCCCCAAACGGATATCCTGCAATACACAGAAACTCGAATATATTACAACTGTGCAATTAAGTTATTTGATTACATGACTAATAGACAACAATTTATTTGACAAAAAGGGTACAAATCGACGATTTGACAACTTTAAAGTGGGAGTGAATTCAATAACACCCCCCTTTAACCAGAACATGTTCACCATTAGCTGTGTGCAAAGTTTGTCGTTGTGGAACCTATACCGAAATATATCAGAAGAATCATATGTAACCGTGTCTGTTGCACCACAATTAAATATCCGCTGAGCATTTTTTTTGTGTAATGGAACTTTGCACAGTATTTAACTAGCCACAATGATCATTTCTCATATTCTTAAAATCAACAGAATGGCTTGAAGGATAAATTGCACTCAAAGGGCAGGGGGTAATTTTAGCCCCATTTGCCCTATACCTGAATTCCATTCGTGTGGGGAGGGCACCGCCAGTTTATTTGAGGAGCCATCTAGGTCTTGAATCCGGATCCTCCTCTCTTTCTCATTTTCGCCATTCCTTGCCCTAGCGTCTGTCGTTGTCGCCAGCCCTGGCTTCCGGTCTTCTTCTCTGGCGCTATTGCCGGCGTTATTGCCATCGGCGATAGCTGCTACATCTCGATTTTTTTCTTTTTCCTAATCGGCCCATCGAAGCAATCCTTTTGAAGATGGCCTCTCTTTGAACAATAGTCGCATTTGAGGTCAGATTTGTGCCAGGATGATAATTCTGGCACCCCTTTTGCTAATTCCGACTTGCGTGGAGACTGTGGCTTGCGGTTCCGTCCGAGAGGTCTGGTTTCTTATCTTTGAACCACCATACCAACCCCGATGCCCGATAATGTGTTTGCCTCGTTGGAGGCTACCGTCAATCCAAAGATGGCTTTCCTGGCGGCTTCCCGATGAACTTTGGCGTAGGTGGCGTCAACTGAGGGTAAGGGCGACTCTCTGAGGATTTCTCTCACGATTGAATCATAGTGTAACGCCCCAGTTTTTCGGCTGTTCAGGTAAGCACGCCATGTGTGAGTTTCGAGAGTCAGGATTTATTTTAATTCTTTTATTTGTTAATTTATACACTTCATGATAATTTTATGAATTATATTTCCAAGTGTTTATATGAAATTATTATCAACTCGTGAATTATTGCATAAGTTATACCTAATTGGCACGTGAATTACTTTTTGAGCATGCCTTATTTCATGAATTAGCCTTAATTAATCGTTCTTCATAACTTGGGGACCTAATTGCATGAAAGTGAATTGCACTTAATTGACCACATTTCATGAGTTTAGAAGTTGATTGCATGAACTATTAAAGTTGGGGGATTTAATTGCAAAATGTGGCATCTCATCTCTTTTAAGAGATGAAACTTTTCTCTCCATTTCATCTCTCTCTATCAAACCCCTCACTCAGTCTTCCAAAGACTGACGCCTCCAGTTTTCAGTGTTTTGCAGGTGCGTTCTATGCGAGAATTGGAGTCTTGGGGAGTCTTTAATTTGTGTCTAGCTTTGTACACTTTCATATTGTTGATGCATATGGATTATTTATGACTTGATGATGATACTTTTGGGGATTACATGAATGGTTATGGATTATAAATTATGTGGATCATCTACTTTTGGATCGATGATATGTATATATTATGCTTCCGCTTAAATTGTTACGCGTTGGTTTGATTGGTTTGTGGTTAGTCCCGTCTAGCTAGAATTGTTTTTTTTTTATTATCTCGCATTCGCTATACGTTTCGTTTATGTACGAATTCTCCATTTCATATGTGGACTGAACTATAGTGTGGGGGATGTGGCATCCTGACGTATTGGGTGAAACATCTTAAGGTGGTATCAGAGCCCGATTGCAAAACCGGGGTTCTAGTGTCGTGTCTTGTGTGTCTAGGTCGTACGGCATAAGAAATTATTTTCCAATGTGAGAGTCTTGCATTTTAACTTGAAATTATTTGAATTACTTAAATTATGTGACTTAGTTGTATCTTGAGATTTTAATTGTACTCATTTGCACTTGCTAATCCAACATGCATATTCAGCGTATTGTCTACAGGATGCCTCGTGGTAGACCTTGTTGAGAGCATTCTCCGGGTCATAGGCGACATCATCGTGATCGTTCTCCTCCACCTCCACCCCCCTCAAGCTCAGCCATAGGATTTTCTTAATACAGTGGTACATCTTATAGATCAGAGATTGCGGGATTATGTTCCTCCAGTAACACCAGTTCCACCAGTACAACCGGGAGCATAGATTTCTGCCGTGTTCAGGGAATTCCAAAACCAGCACCCTCCGAAAATTTTCAAAGGCAATGATATACAAGCAGAGCAATGGTTGAAGGAAGTTGAGAGGATTTGGGAGCTTATTCCATGTATCCCTCAAGAGAAGGCCCGTTGCACTATTTCTTTGATCCAGTGCGAGGCTTACTCTTGGTGCGAGAGTGTTAGAATTATATTGGATGCCGCCGGTGAGGAGATCACTTGGGATTTATTTGTTCTAGAATTCAAGAACAAGTATATTCACCCTTCTTCAGGCACTCGCCAATTGAAGGAGTTTACCGAATTGAAACAAGGAGGGAGGTCCGTTTCAGAGTACATATCCGAGTTCGAGAGGTTGTCTCGCTATGCACCTAATATAGCGAGTGATGATTTCCATAAGGCGATGCAGTTTGTCCAGTGACTTAAACCGGATATTCAGGCAGTCATTGAAGCGGTTAACACGAGCACGTGGGTAAAAGCTACTTCGAAGGCTTTGAAAGTCAAAGATGCCGTGAATGCCAAGAGATCTACCTACCGTTCTGGACAGGCTTTGGGCTCATATTCAGGATCTGGCTCTAGTGCGGGCAAGAGGCCTGTTTCTTACATAGCTCCACCACCTGCTAGAGGTCCGTGGAAGATGTCCCGACCCGCGGGACCGGTTCAGAAAGCTCCACCTGCACCTGCTTTGCCACTACCCCCAGAGAAGCCTAAATGTACCTTTTGCGGGCACAACACGCATACCTACGAGGGTTGTAGGCATCGACTGGGTTTATGTCTGATTTGTGGAAGTGCTGAGCATATGGTTGATAGGTGCCCTGATCGACGAGATCAGCCTACTAGGGGTCAGAGGCCACTTATTAGAGCTCGTGCTTATGTTCTAAACGGAGAGGAGTAGGATGCTAATGTAGACCCCACTGCGGTAGTAGAAGGTACAATATGCATACATGTTACGAACATAAATGTATTGTTTATTACTATTACTTTGTCTTTGCCTGCTATGTGGTTAGTTCTCCCTTTGGTAGTAGCATAGAAATTGATCGGGTGTTCAGAGAGGTTCCGGTGAGTATCGAGGGTCGAGTTTTTCTGACAAATTTCATTGAAATGCCGATGACTCTATATTGATCTATTCTGGGTATGGATTGGCTATACAGACACTGTGCTACTGTTGACTGTCGTGCAAAAAGAGTCCAATTGGGTTCAGAGGTTACCATGGGTTAGAGTTCGGAGACTGTACCTCTAATTTCTTTTACCGTGGCTCAGAAACTTATCAAAGAAGGAGCTATGGGGTTCATTGCTTATATTCTTAACAGGCCTAAGGATCAGATAAAGTTGGAAGAAACAGTGGTAGTGAAGGATTTTCCCGATGTTTTCCTTGAGAAATTGGATTCTTTACCTCCGGATAGAGAAATTGAATTTTTGATCGATTTGTAACCGAATGCAGAGCCATTCTCCAAGACTCCATATCGTATGGATCCGGCTGAGTTGAAGGAGTTAAAGACTCAACTTGATTCGTTGTTGGAGATTGGGTATCTTAGATCGAGTTCTTCTCCCTGGGGTGCGCCAGTTTTGTTTGTGAAGAAGAAGGACAGAACTTTGAGAATGTGTATCGACTATAGGGAGTTGAACCAAATGACGATCAAGAACAAGTATCCCCTTCCACATATCAAGGAGCTATTCGACATACTTCAGGGATCAAAGGTTTATTCGAAACTTGATCTACGTCAGGGATACTATCAGCAGAGGATATTCCAAAAACTGGATTCAATACTCGGTATGGGCATTACGAGTTCGTGGTGATGTCATTTGGTTTGACCAATGCTCCTGCAAATTTTATGGACATGATGCACCGGATTTTTGGGCCTTTTCTCGAAAAGTTTGTGGTAATTTTCATCGATGATATTCTGGTATTCTCAAAGACCGCCGAAGAGCACGCGAGACATCTTAAACTTGTGTTGTAAACTTTAAAGGAGCATCAGCTATTTGCCATGATCAGTAAATGTGAATTTTGGATCAACAGGGTTTCCTTCTTGGGGTATGTGATTTCGGGAAATGGATTAGAAGTTGATCCTTCGAAAATTGAAGCCGTGTTGAAATGGGAGAACCCAAAGAATGCCTCGAAAGTTAGATGTTTCTTAGGTTTAGCGGGATACTATAGAAGATTTGTGAAGGACTTCTCAAAGATCGCCGCTTCTTTAACCCGATTAACAAAGAAAGAGGTAAAATTTGTATGGGATGAAGCTTGTGATAAAAGCTTCAACTTCTTGAAAGAGAAATTGGTTTCTGCTTCGGTGTTGACACATCTTGAAGGTTCTGAGGGTTATACTGTCTATACGGATGCTTCAAAGGAAGGCATAGGTTGTGTGTTAACATAAAAAGGGAAAATAATTGCTTATGCCTCTCGGAACTTCTTGAAGATTATGAATACACTATCAAGTACCATCCTGGTAAAGCTAACGTAGTCGCCGATGCACTTAGTAGGAAGACTAGTGTATCAAATTTGGAAGTGGGAGAAAGTAGTGGGATCAAGCCAATTGTTGTGAAGGTTCGAGTTGCTAATATTTCCATACAACCGAATTTGAAGTATAGATTGTTTGAGGCTCAAACTAATAATCGAGAAGTGCAGAGATTGATAGCTAAAGCAAGAGCTGATCCGAAATGTCCATTCGGGTTCAATGAAACCGGTCTTCTTCGTTTCAAGAACCAAGTGGTTGTACCCGAGGAATTAAAATGGGTGTTGATCGAAGAGCCTTATAAATCGGCTTATTCAATTCATCCTAGAGGAAATAAAATGAATAAGGATCTAAAACAATATTATTAGTGGAATGAATTGAATAAAGATGTAGCCGAATATGTGAAACATTGCATAACTTGTCAGAAAGTTAAAGCTAAGCATCAGAAGCCTAGAGGTCTTTTATAGCCGTTGCCTATTCCAGAGTGGAAGTGGGAACAAGTGACGATGGATTTTATAGCGGGATTGCCAAAAGTAAAAGGTGGGTTTGATGGTACTTGGGTGATTGTAGACCGTTTAACTAAGTCTGCGCATTTTCTACCGGCTCGGATGTCTTACAAGATTCGCAACCTAGCCGAGTTATATAAGAGGGAAATTGTTCGACTTCATGGGATTCCGGTTAACATCATTTCAAATAGAGATCCGAGATTTACCACGAGATTAGGGCAACAATTACAAGGTATTTTGGGTATGAAGCTCAAGTTTAGTACTACTTCACACCCTCAAACGAATGGCCAATCTGAGAGATTAATCAAGTATCTCGAGGACTTGCTTTGAGCTTGTGCTTTGGATTTGCAGACTTTGTGGCATGAGCAACTACCGTTGATTGAATTCGCATATAACAACAGTTTTCAAGCCTCGATCGGTATGGCTCTGTATGAGTTACTTTATAGTCGAAAATGTCAATCTCCGTTGTTCTTCGATTTAGAGGAGTGCAAATGGACTAAATAAGTAGGCGTTAAGAAGGGTGAGAAATTGGAGAAACCTTCTAAAGCCGTACGGGGATATGATTGAGAAAGTCCAACAAATACAACAACGGATGAAATCAACTCAGGATAGACAAAAGAGCTACGCCGACCTTCACCGGAGAGATCTCAAATTTGAAGTTGGAGACCGGGTATTCTTGAAAGCGTCTCCAAGTAAAGGATTTGCTCGGATTGGGAAAGGAGGAAAACCTATGATGCACGGACACTTCTAAAAATATCATTTTGCCGTGTCGTGTCGTGTCGGACACTCGTGTCCGACACTCCCCACGTAGAAAATTCAAGAAAAAATCTGTGTCATGTCGTGTCCGTGTCGCCGTGTCCGTATCCGTGCATCATAGAGGAAAACTTAATCCTCATTATTTAGGTCCTTTTGAGATTCTTGAAAGAATTGGTGAAGTAGCATATCGGTTGGACCTACTACCGAGCTTTACGGGGATTCGTAATGTATTTCATGTATCTCAACTACGAAATACTACCCCGATGAAACCGAGATCCTACCCGTTGAAGAAGTGGAATTGGAACCGAATTTAACTTTTATTCAAAAGCTAGTTAAGATTTTGGATAGGAAGTTTCAAGAATTGAGAAATCGGCGAATTCCAATGGTTAAGGTTCTTTGGAAGAGTGATAAGACTGAAAAAGCCATGTGGGAAACCGAAGACAAGATGAAACGGTTCCACCCAAAGTTGTTTCCTCCCGAGCAGTGAATCTGGGGACCAGATTCTTTTAAGGGGGGAGGATTGTAATGCCCCAGTTTTTCGGATGTTCAGGTAAGCATGCCACATGTGAGTTTTCGAGAGTTAGGATTTATTTTAATTCTTTTATTTGTTAATTTTTACACTTCATGATAATTTTATGAATTATAGTTCCAAGTATTTATATGAAATTATTATCAACTCGTGAATTATTGCATAAGTTGTACCTAATTAGCACGTGAATTATTTGTCGAGCAGGTCTTATTTCATGAATTGGCCTTAATTGATCATTCTTCATAACTTGGGGACCTAATTGCATGAAAGTGAATTGGACTTAATTGACCACATTTCATGAGTTTAGAGCTTGATTGCATGAATTGAAAATATGGCATCTCATCTCTTTTAAGAGATGAATTATGTAACATATGCATACACAACACCATACACTTTTCTCTCCATTTCATCTCTCTCGATCAAACCTATAACGCCCCGACTTTTCAGTCGTACATGTATGACTTATGTGATAATTAATTTCGCGCTTAAATCCATTTAATTATACATTTATATATATTTTTTATTTTACTTTTAATTGTTAATTCTTTAATTATATGAATTTATTTGAAATGAATATTATGGATTCTTGAACGTTATGATTTTTTTTTTGCATGATTTGAATGCATGCCGTTTCTATTCGATTTGATTTTCGATTTTTGTGAAAATTTAGTATGACGTAGAATTATGTGTTATGAACGTGTCTATGTAATCGTTTTACATTTTCGGATTCTTTGGCTTGAGTTTTGAATTTAATTTGAGTTTTGGAACCAAGTCGGGGGCTAACGAGCAATTAGCGTACCCTTGGTTCCGAGTGTGATATCTTGAGCTCGGAAACTCGGAATCAAGTTCCATCAACTCTGTTGGACTCGTATCGATGATTCGGGCTCAATGGGACAAGCCTCACATTTTTCTAAAATCATTTGGACCTTCGAATTTCACCCAGAACTTGTCATCTCGCCAAAAATGACCACCCTTCATTTTTTTAACCATATCTTGAACCATGGTTAACCAAATCGGATGAAACTTGAGCCCACTTGACCCCAACGTAACCCCTAATCAGCCCATGTCTCTCCCATCACATTTCACACTCCAATACTTAGCCAAAATTGCTGCAAACCGAGACCCTTCGAAAGAGGAAAATTAACACTACTCACTTTCACCTTCAAGAGCTCAATCCTCCTCCATTTAACCCATTATTTGAAAGGTAAGCTAAGGATGTTATTCTCCATGTTATTCTCTTTCTTTGGACACTTTAATCTCTAAATTTCATGGGTATATGAGCATGTTTTGATGAAATATGTGAATAGTAAGGGTTTAGGCAAAATTTGAAATCATGGATGAATTCTTGTGTTTCCTTTGAGTTTGATGCATCATTAATGATCCCTAAGTATCCATTATTACTTATATGAACTGATTGGCTTGGTAGTTGAGGATTTAGTTGGTTGTCATTAATGAAACTTGGAGAAAATTGGATGAATTGATCTCTTGCCTCTTCCTTCACGAATAGAATACTTTGAGGCATGTCTGAGTGTTACTTTGGAATGGTTTTGTTGCATATCTGTTGCTCCTTTGCATCTGATTTTGTTGGTTGAAGTTTGGTATGGTTGCTGCTCTGTTTTTGCTGCATTTTGTCGCTGGAATGAGCAGGTCACGGCCGCGATCGAACCAAGATTAAATTTGGTAGCGGTTGTGACTCACTCTTGTATTTGGAGTGATTTCAGCTCGCGGCCGCGACCTGAATTACATGCATATCATGTCATGGTCACGACTCATTTTTGTCTATGTTTTGAGATGTCACAAAATTGCATGAAAATTCTGAAAATATTGAGGTAGCGGCCGCTACCATTTCATGAGCAAAATGGGTCGCGGCCACGACCCTCACTCATTCTGCATGAAATTTTGAATTTCAAACTTAGTTTGCATGGTTTTCTTAGCTCGTTTTTGGTACATACCCTTCACTAACATGTCATTTAATGTGTTATCTTGTGTGTTAGGAATTTTGGCATGATTTCGTGGATTATTTTCCGAGTTATGATCTAATTTGTCACCTTTGCTCCAAGTACGTGCATGCATGGTTCCTTGCTACCTTTATGAACCTTAATTGCTTATTTCCTTCTCTTTTATGACTCATATTAGTTGTGTACATGCTATGGTATATGTTATGAGCGTTATATGAAATTCATAGATTGATTTGATATGAAATGTGAAAGATATGGACTCTAATGATTATGAACGTTTCTTATAACAAATAAATGCCTTGAGTATACGCTTAAATGTATTAATCGTGCACATGAACGTGTTTATGGTATATTATCATCTCTTATGCATTCATATCATATTCATTACTTAGCCGTACATCTTATATGGTTATTTTGAGTCTCACTTCACTTACCTTGCACAGATTTGGATCCTGTTGGTGACGAGGCCGAGCAGTGAGGTCCTTGTGCCATTTCTTTTGTCTTACAAGGTAGGTTTCCCTTCTAATAGCTATGACAACCTAATATACCCTTATATGAAATGTTTTGACCCAAATTAGTATATTAGTATATCGAGTCTTTTCTTGAGTAAATGATTTCAAATGTAAGCCTTTCTTTTATGAAATCCTACCTATAATTTTGGTGAGAACATGATATGAAAACACGGGCCCAGGAACTTAGTATATGTGGCTATCCGGGGAGGCAAGGGCCGATGGTGATCCTATATACCAGTTCCAACCAAATTTACGACGAAACCGACCTCGTTAGGAGTTTTGACGCGGAAGGGGAACCAGGCTTTTGAGGATTCATGTACCTCACTAGCCACAATGATATGTATAGATGGTCAGGCCTTGCAAACCCGTCCACCACCCGAAGGGAAAAGGTGTATATGTATGACTATGATCATGATATGTATGAGCACGAAAGACTTATGTGTGATAATGAATAATTAATGTTATGAGTACACGAGGTGTTGGTTGGAGTTTATGCACCCCCACTCGCCGGGTCATGAAACCCTATGATTAATTATAAACGAATATGATAGTCATAATTCCGTTGATGTCTTCTTTGTTTTGCCCACTTGGGAAATTCTTACCAAAACTTCAAACAGGATTAGGGCTTGCATGAATGTGTTTAAATTTCGCGATATTATATATCTTATACCTTATTTTATACCCACCAGTCTCCTTTAGACTGAACCCGGTTTGTCTTCAGTTGTTTTGTGCAGGTGATAGGAGGAGCTAGGCGGGAATTCGAGTCATGTACTTCAGTCTTGTATTCATGTCTAGCTCTTTTCTTTTGGGGTTTGCATACACTCATCATAATTTTGGACTATGATTATGTATTTGGAGCGTTTATGTTTTTTATTAGGCCGTGCAGGCCATAGATTACTTAAATGGTACTTGTATATATATTTTGGAGCTTAATAGCTCGTTGTATATATTATATGTTAGTTTTGCTTCTGCATTTTTCATATTACTCTGATTTTAGTTATGTTTGGTTATTGTATGGTTTAAGGGTTAGCTCCCGCCTAGCATAGTGTGTGTGTTGTATCCCGTTCGCCGTGATTTGGCACGTGTTTGGACTTTCCATTTCATATACGGGTCGGGTCTCGGTACGGGGGATGTGGTACCTCGCGCTCGGGTGCTACAAAATCCCTCACTCAGTCTTTCATAGACTAACGCCTCCACATTTCAATGTTTTACAGGTTCGTGCTAGGCGGGAATTAGAGTCTTATGGAGTCTTTAGTTTGTGTCTAGCTTAGTACACCTTCATATTATTGATGCATATAGAATATTTATGACTTGATGATGATACTTTTGGAGATTACATGAATGGTTATGGATTGTAAATTATGTGGATCATCTACTTTTGGATCGATGATAAGTATATATTATGATTCCGCTTAAATTGTTACGCATTGGTTTGATTGGTTTGGGGTTAGTCCCACCTAGCTAGAATTATTATTTTTTTATTGTCTCCCGTTCGCTATACGTTTAGTTTATGTACGGATTCTCCATTTCGTATGTGGACTAAACTATAGTGCGGGGATGTGGCATCCTGACGTATCGGGTGCTATACATAGGCTGGATTCAATCCCGATAGGAACTTGAAGAGCCTGTGTTCATTCTGAATCTGATTATACTTGGTGATATTAGTGGGAAATTCCATGGGGTTTGGCCTTCTCCTATCAATTTCAGCCCATATACTCTTACTGACACTGTAATAATCCTCCAAGGTAGTGTGTTCTTGTTTTATTCTGTATGTTCTGGTCATTAGATCAAAAATTTTGAGGTTATCTTCTCCGGATTGGTATGTTATTGAGATTCCCTTCCACAAATTTTTTGCAGTGGGATAATGAATAAACTGAGTGACCAAGGATGGTTCGATTGCCTGTGTGATCTATCCAAAAACCTGGAGATCTCGTTGTTTCCAAGATTGATATGTTTCATCCGACTCCGTCGGTGGCGCGCATTCTCCTGTTAGATGATTGAGACGTCCAAGTGCACCGATGGCTATTTCGAGCAATCTTGCCCATAGGACATAGTTATTGTTGTTTAGTTTTAAATCGATAGATACAGGGCTATCAGAATTTGATTGTGGTTGTTGTGTTTTATGTTGTTGCAGAAGTTTGGCGATCTGTTGAGACAAAACAGTGACTGCCTCGTACAACACCGGTGATGAAACCTCGTCTTCGCTCATCTCCGGACACGTGTCCGGCAAATGATGATGCCAATCAACGATCCTCAAGATAGTGTGACTCTCATGCCATAATAAATTGAAAGAACGAAGAAGGGTAATGGACACTCTGTACTTCATTGTATTATTGAATTGATTGTCTTAATGACTCTTACAGAGAAGCAGGAAATATAAAGCTGAGAATCCCAAATCAAAGGAAGCAAAGATCACGTAACAAGGGGCCATGATACATTTCCAAATTTAAAAAAGTCAACACTTAGATGTTCTTCTAACTAGCTTAGATGTTGTTTAGAAGATCTAAGCACTTCTAAAGTGCGTGGCAAATATTCTATTAAAAAAATTTATAAGATAAATAAGCTCTTAAGATCTTATTGACTTTTTAGAAAAAGTTGCTACCCAATTTATTCTAACTTCTCAAACCATCCTTCTTTTTATATTAATTAGTAAAAAGTTTTTACTGCACGGACACGGACACGGCGACACGGACACGACACGACACGACACGGATACGGCGACACGGATTTTTTCTTGAATTTCCCACGTAAGGAGTGTCGGACATGAGTGTCCGACACTACACGGCATGACACGACACGACAAAATGATATTTTTAGAAGTGTCCGTGCATCATAGGTAAAAACAAAGTAGGTTGCACATTAAATATATGATTTATTTAAATATTTTTAACAATTAGATTATTAAATTTAATTATTTAAAATATAAGTTTTTAATTGTAATTAAATAAAATTTTAATTAAAATTTAAACATTTAATGGACACTCTTACCTATACAAATATAAAAAAACTTACAATTTCAATTAATACTCGTCTATGATGCACAAACACTGCTAAAAATAGTCTTTTATCTTGTTATGTCGTATCAAATTTGTGTTCTTGCATCATAAATACTCACTCATATACAAAAAGTCATAATATGTATAGTTAAAATCGCTCATATATGTATTGAATATATAGTGTTAACGACTTTTGAATTAAGTCTAAAATATGAAAGCTACAGTCCTATACCAAACGATCAAAACTATAAATTGTCCTCATTAAATTGAACAACAACAGACTCACTTAAATCGTCTAGAACCCAACTAAAATAGTTCAATATTAAAAATTTTTACTAATTATGTATATATACAAGGGAAGTTTTTTATATTTATATAAAATTTTTAGAATATATTAAGAAAATGAAGGTTTGTAATAATAGTATTAGCAAGTAACTTATATTTATTTGTGGACAAACAATTACCTTGTGCAGCTAATTAGTTACTTGGTTACTGTCTATGCATTGCTTACATCATCGGTCGGAGAAAGATACTTTGTACCCTCAAGACGTCATCAGCATGGTTGTGGTCACTTGTTGTGAGATAGCGGTTACGCTGACTATAATCACTTTTGCCTAGCAACCTGGATATGCCTTTTCAGGCAAATGAGTGATCCATATAATTTGATATGCATCAAGGGTATGGATTTGGTGTTTGTCCTTCTTTAGGTTTTCATGGATTGTAGTCTTTTTATTGGGCATTTTTACTTATTTGCACTACTTAATCATTGGATTATGTCACTCTACGTGCACTTGTTTTCCAAATTCGTTTAATATATGAAGTGGAGCCATCCGTCTAACCCTGCAGCTTCGGTCAATTTCCGTTAAAAGAAGTAACTTATATTTATATAAAAATTAATGTAAACTAATAATTTATTTCACTAAGTTAAGTAAATCGAAAAAGAAGTTAGAAATTCAATAATAAACTCACCACAAATTAATTATATTTTCTAATTAATTTTTAATCACCACATTAACTATTTTTTTAAAAAAAAGAATCATTATTAGTTCCCCAATTACTTCCAATGAGACTCAAACCACTTTTAATTATTAATTCTTACTTTATATACAACAAGATTAATAATAGAAAAAATGAAATTCATATTAGTAAAATATATTGACAAAAAATTAATCATTATTATTGATTTATTATTAACCTGAAATTAAATATGATACGTTCTAGCCCAAACCCTTAAAGATTAATCCCTCTTTCCTCAAGGATCTTACCGAAGTAAGCCAGGGTTTCAGAGAGACTAATCAAGAGATCAGACCAAAAGCCTAGATCGTCATATCTCAAGGGTCGTTTTTATAGAATATTGGACTTGTTGTTCTTATCGTTTAGTTATTCACGTTTCATGAAGATTATCATGATTGGAGTTATCCCATCAGAGTTGTTACGATCCTGCATAATTCCTTTATCTCTATCTCGCCTTATGGGTTGAGTCTTGGGCTTGATTGTGTTGGGTTGAACCTTGGGCTTTAGGGTATGTCCCCAACAAAATAATATATAGTAATTATTTTCTAGGTTATACATAAGTTTCCTCCAAACTTTCTAATCTCATTCCACGATTTCCTCCTTCATTGTCGTCTCCCTCCCTCCCTCTCTCTCTCTCTCTCTCTCTCTCTCTTTCTCTCTCTTTCAACCACTAGCACGATAACACTCCATTCAACCACCTTTATTTTCGGTCCTCTTGACAATTCCCACTTTTGCCTAATTTTTCGACCTCTCACTCAACATCAATATCACCACATATCACTATTTTTTATTATATTCATAATCTATTATTGAATTATTTTCTTAAACATGATTATTTGTCCGTATAGAATAACAACGTGTCTCGTTTAATAATAGAAATTTTGTTCTTTGAGATTTATATCATTCACTCCATTAAAAATTTTCTTTAAATTTATATGAAAAAAAAAAAAAAAAGTCCAACATAGTGTAGTGCAACCTAAAACAGGCACAAATCACACACTAAGGAGATTGGATTAAATGCGTAACTCATTACCTAGCACTAATCATACTTTCGAGCTGGTTGACGACACACTTTGATTTTTCTTTTTCTTTTATTTTTAGTCGGATCCAGTATCTTTAGTATTAAATGTCTTCCGACGGTTTGACACAGACTCAGAAAATTAACACGCATCCTCGCTCAAGTTGTTGGGCCGTTGGTAGTATTTTGTCTTATAAAACCTATCGATCTCTCGACCTAGGGTCTGGTTGGACCTCGTTTGGAAACGTTATTCGGCCAAGCCTTTAGGCTTTGGCTATTGACCTGCTTAGCCACTAGATCGACCTATGTTGGTCGATTTAGAGGTTGTCTGATCCAACTTTGACTGTTTAGTCCATTTGTCGTAATTCGTCGACCCAACAACCTCATATACAAGTTGCCTCTTGGTCAGTTCGATCTGGCTATGGGGTTCGACCTTAGCAGTTGGTGGCTGAGACATAAAGGTTGTCCACGTGACTTTTTGTGACTCGCCCATGGTGGACTTAGGATCCACGTGGCTCCCCTTTAGACACATTACACGACCCAATTAAATAATGCCACATATGCCATAGACTATCTATTTTTAATATTTTATTAAAATTACAAAATATATATATATATATATATAGAAAATAAAACATCAAAAATTTTATTTTAACATATACGTTAACAATGATGATGGTATCTCCAAAATATATTATGTAAGTTCAATATAATAAATTTTAAACCGTTTATACACTTATGAAATATCTAAAGTAAATAATTAACATCTTTGTAATTATTTTACATCTTATCTCACCCTTTTACAAATATTCTTTTATAAGTATTTTTGGTGATTCTTTTCCTCTATTTTTTCGCTTACTCTTTTTGAGTAAATTTCTTTTCTGTTTTACTATTTTATTTTAAATATAATTTAATTTATGAGTGTAGTACGGATAAAACTTCACCTAAAATACAATATTGCTCTTTATATTATCTTAAACATTAATTATAGTAAATAAACACGGTAAATAATATAGATGTAAGTCCAACAAGTATTTTTATTATTAGTAAAGTGACAGGTGCCGAATCCGTCAAAAATAATTAAAGTTTCAGTTTACGACAAATACCAAGTATAGTGTAAACGGGTCGAACCACAGAGATTGAGTGAAATTAATTTAATTAAATTCGCAAGAAAAATCACTAGAAATCACAAGTAAAGTAGGGGGAGTTTGGAGTTTTAACTAAACTAATTACACTAAATTAGCAAAATAATTAACTAAAATTAATAACTAAGAAAACACAATTAAGCATGTTGAAAGAGAGAAAATAACTAATACGGAGAACAACACCTAGCTAGAGATTCACAATTTAGTTTTCACATCGATCATGGACGCAAGGATAATTCCAAATTATTCAAGTAGGTTAGTTATAGCAGATAGAGACACTCGACTCTGCCTCGTTTTCACTTAATTTATCGAATAGTCTAGAGGCACTGAACAACTATTTTCCCTAATTAGCTTCACAATCCTAAGAGACACTCGAAAGGATTTAATGAACCAAGAGAGCGTTTGGTACGCTTGTGAAGTTAATTTCATTTAATATTATTCGGGCTTATTAAATAAAAATAGGTAACTCTAGTAGCACTTTATTTTATGTTTGGTAGTAGATACTATACCCATACTGTAGCACCCCTACACGTGGAGATACCACACCCCCGCACTATAGGTCGATCCACATACGAAACGGGTAACCCGTACATGAACTAACCTACAGTGAACGGGTGACAATGCAATAAAATGACAAGTTAGGCGGGATTAACTCATACATGCAACAGAATAAGCGGAAGCATAATCGATTAACTTGCAAACATAACTATTAAACATGCGATGGCATTGATCATTCCTCACATAACTAGTATACTAGTTCACATATCAATACATTATCATCTCTGAATATATAATAATTAATTGTAATAATAATTCTAAGGCAACAATAAACAATATGCACCGTGCTTTACTCGATTACATGGACTGGACTCGACTCGACTCCCGCTTAGCATGAACCTATAATAACCTGAAAGGTGGAGGCGTCAGTCTGTGAAGACCGAGTGAGGGGTTTAAATAATATTAGCACAAATAACATGCAACCTATATTCTCGGGTAAAGTTTTAGAAAAGATAAATGTATAAGCTCAATAATAAGATATCTTCGCCCCAAGAATACAACTGTCAAGATTAAATACTTGATCATTTTCATGCATTCAATACATGGCCCCGGCGAGTGAGGGCAGTCTCCAACCTCACTCCAAATGTACATGAAACATGCTTACTTGATTATTAATCAATAGGTGATCATGCAATTCAATTATCGTGTAATCGTGCGATAGTGTAATCAAGTAACACATTCATGGAATGGAAATCATGCAATAACCCGAGGACAATCCGTGGTGCCGGACCTATCCCCAGTCTCCTTCTCCCTCCAATGATGGGAAGGTAGCTAGCCTTCACCATCCACGACGTGTTGAGCAGAGGGTACATGAATCCCTAAGCCCGGAACTCCTTCCTCCACTAATCTCCTAGCGGATTCAGGGGTCATCCCAATGTGGTGAGGATAGCGCGAGAGTTACCCGTCAGCCCTTACTTTCCCGGTTGGCTCAAGCCACTACCCTCGGGCCCAACGTGAACGGTCATGCTACTCGCCTAAAACATGCACGATACATGGCTTGCTTGCTTGCTTGCTTTTCATGAACATGACTTGCTTGAAATGATAAGTGATTTCATTCAAAATTATAGATATATTTACCTTTTGGCCGAAAGATCACATAAGGGGTATACGGGTTCTATATAACTAGCAATTAAACCTCACCTGACAGGCGACACAATGACTCGTGGATACGTGAACGTACTCATGATCAATAATCTCCACCCTGGAGAAGAACTGGACAAGAAATAGAAACATACGTGCATTCGTGGGACAATACTCGACAATGGTACCAAACACGACGTACGGCATGATCACATACGAGATATCATGAAATGAACAATGTAGCATATAATTATCACATTATGACATGTTATCGATCATATAATAACAATTTGGGGTCAATTAAGGGTAAAGAAAATGAATTGGAAATCTCATTTTTATGCAGAAACATTCTGCCTCTCCAGGGGTCTGGGAACAGCCGTTCCGGCCCTTAGTTCAAAATGGGAAGGGCCGTTCCCAGCTCCCTGAAGTTGCTCCCCGAAGATGGGAAGGACCATTCCGGCTTGTGAGCCAAAACGGGAAGGGTCGTTCCCGTCCTCGCCGCCATGCACACAATTCAAATATATGGGAACGGTCGTTCCCCAAATACAAAGGGAACGGGAAGGGCCGTTCCCATTACGTAGAAGACACAGAAGCAGGGGAAGAAACAGGGGAAGCTACGAACCATCATCCAACCTCAACAAAACTCATATAATTCACTCCCATATATTATAATTCATGAAAGGAAATATGTATACATGCTTAAAGTGCAATAAGACCCAACATAAACACTTGTTTCATGCCTTGATCATCACAATCATCATTTCAAGCTCAAATATCAACTTAGCATATAACTCCATAATCTTCAAGATTTAGGCATGAAATTCAAGGCTAAAGCTTAGAATCATAATCCTAACATCATGTAAACAAGTTATCACATGGAAATCATAACCCTAGCTTCAAGAATTGTTATCAAGAAATCACATATATGCTCATATATACCTTGAGGTGAAAATAAATGGAAGAAAATGATGGAAATGAGTGATTGAGCTCCAAAACTCCTAATTTTCTTGGGAAAAACTTGATGAATTTGATGAAATCTTCTCTTCCCTTCTTCATGGTTTGGCTCGGTGGAAAGTGGAAGCAAAGGTTGATATTTTTGGCATGAAAATGAAATGAAAGTTGGAGAAGAGATGCATGTACCGTGGTATATTTTGGCCAAATATGATATTTGTGACTAAATCCTCCAAGTTCATAAATTATGCAATTAAGGATACAAGGTTTGGAAATGATCAATTAGGTCCAATAATGTTTTCATGCAATTTGGTCCTTTAATTTGGATTAATGTCAATTAAGGCCAAATAAACAATTAAAACAAGTTGGACAATTAATTCGTGTAACAAATGAATTCAATAAGTAAAATAATTCTCAAGTTCGCACGTATTTCATATATTTTCATGTAATCATGTTGAGATACAATTTATAAAATTAATGTAACACGTATAAATTGAATAAACGAAAATAATAAAATAAAATCCTAACGCTCGAAACTCACACGTGTCGAGCGTACCTGACTGTCTGGAAATTGGGGCGTTACACATACCAAGGGTTTGTGTACTTTAATATTCCGTTTGGTATGTATTTTAGTAATTAGCATTAACTTGTAGATTTCCTAAACTACCCTCAAATTATTTAGGGGCAGCTTGATACGAAAGATTAAACCCACAAACTTGTTACCCTTCTACCAAAAGTTGTGTGTCGGTTGAGCTTAGTTATTTTCCAATTTTCACCAACAACTACTCCTGAGAATGCAAGTTCTTGTTAAGCTGAAAATTTCTTCTGTATCCAAAATTTCTAGTTATTGGGTTTATGGAAAAATTTTAAACTAATTATATCATGCGTCCCAAAAAAAAAAAAATAAAATTTAAAAGCAAAGCCAATTTAGATTAATTGAGAAATCATCCAATATTTATTTTCAAGTTGCACACATCCAACCACAATTACATGACAAACATTCCTACAACGGTGAACTGAGTTGTCAAAAGAGAACTTACGAAAACAGACATAACCATTACATTGCACCCCAAACTATAAAGGCAACATTATAACAAAAAGGGCAACATACATTTTTCCCTAACTTCAAGCATATCATTACGATTGTTTGCAAGATAAGAGACGACCCGCATAACATCTTCCAATGATAGACCAAATAACATAGTTAGAGTCGCACGATCTACTTTTACCAATATCATCTTCATCTAAAGTCATTTTAGGTTGTGGTGGGGGTTGCTTCACTGATGCAGCAACATCGCCAATCGCATACCTAGTCAAAGACAAAATCTCACCCATCAAAGCTTGGATATCCCTAGTATCGTCATGCTTATTTCTTTTTTATTTGCCTTTAACCTTGGATTCTGGGCATTCATCAGGTGTTATGGAGGCAACATACTTACTTTGGTTGAACGTTTTAACGAACAATGACTTCGACGTGTGTAACATCCAAAACTCCGAGACATCCCTAATACATGTTCGTACAGTGTCATTAGATGACAACAAATCAATAAAACAATTTAACTATTGATATGAATTGTAATTAATAAAAGTTTATGAGCACCTTGCAGAATATGTATATGTTGAATTTATACTCTCTTCCAATAGACTTGAGCAGAAAATCTATATGATTATATCTAAACAAATTAAATATAATAATTTCCTTGGCTTATACTATTTTTTCCAAAAATCTTGATTTAACAGAGAATAGTATCATAATTAGGAAAGGTATGTCTTCCCTAAGATTGAGCATCCATTATAATATGCAATAATAACTATAAATCAACAACACTACCAAGATCAGGGGATGCGCACAATGCTAAAATAATCAACTTCTTAAAAGCATATGATTATCGTTAGTGGGTGTGGTAAATCCAACCTTTCTTAATTCAAACAATATTGTCATCTAGCAAAGGCTTACAAAATCATAATAATTAGATAAATATGTCACTACAAACAATAACCCAAGGTCATAATCATAAAATAACTATGCCATTACAAAAAAAAAAGAAAATTGAATGTTGGTTTGGTGATATAATACTTCAGGAAAAGGCAGCTCATTATTCACAAAATTCATCAATTGATAATCTTCTCTTTCTCAAATCTACTGATGTTGCTCTATCTAAGAATATCAGAACTTCCTTGGACATTTTTTATATCAAAAATTCTTCTAATCTAATTTGGTTGCAATGCTAAAGATCAACATAGCAGCAACAACACTCCTCTTTCTTTTTGAATTCATATATGGCTCGATCTCACACCCTCCACACGAGCATAGTCTGGTCCAACCATACTTTTAGTAACGCCCCATCTTTCGGCCTTTCAGGTAAGAACGCCACGTGTGAGTTTTGAGAGTTAGAATTTAATTTAGTTTGTTCATTTCTTTAATTTTATATGTCATGACATAATCTTTATAAAATTTCATTTCAAGTGTTTTATGAAATTCATACTAAATTGATGCTTATTGCATAAGTGGAGTGTGAGTGAAACGTGAATTAATTCCCGAGCATGATTTAATTTCTTTTATGTCCTTGTTTGATCATTCTTTCAAATTTGGGGACTTAATTGCATGAATCTTGCATTGGACTAAAGTGATCATTTATTATGGAATTGGACTCAATTGCATGACTTACTAACTTGGAGGATTTAATAGCAAATTGGATCCATTCATCCCTTTTTAGAGCAGCATTCACGTACCATTTCTTCATTCATACAAAACATACCATACTTGCTTCTTTTGCTTCCTTCTTTGATCGATCAAAAACCCTCGACAAGGAGACAAAGAATTCATCTTTCAAGCTATAATTTTTGGAGGAATTGTGGACTTTGGAGCATCATCATCATCATATCTTCATCTTTTCTTCTATTTCATTCATTTAAGGTAACAATGGAGATTTTGATGAATTTCTTGAATTGAATATGGTAGCTAGGGTTATGGTTTAAGTTGGATGAATTGAGTATTTGTTGTTGGAAGTATTTTGGTGAACTTTGAGCTTAAGTTTGATGCATATATTATGAAGTTTATAAGCTTGGAGCATAGGTTGACATATGGGTTTGAAAAGAGTGATTCTTGATGATCAAGCTTGGATTTAAGTGTTTATATGAGTTATTATTGAACTATAAGTATGATAGTATGTATATTTCATGATTTATATCAATTGGAGTTGGATTTATGGTTGTTTGTTGATCATGATATTTGGCTCGAGCATGCCCCTGCATATCCCCTGTTTCTGCTGCGTAACGGGAACGGCCCTTCCCGTCCCAGTTCATTCTGGGAACGACCGTGCCCACCCCTGACAGCTGTCCCGCGAGACTGGGAACGACCTTTCCCAGTTTTGGCTTACAACCGGAACGGTCATTCCCAGCCATGAACAAATTACAAAATTCTTACAGACGCGCGGGATTGAACCGGGGAGCCGGCAACGGCCCTTCCCATTTCTAGTTCAAAACCGGAACGGCCGTTCCCATGCTCCAGGGGGTTTTATGAATTTTTTGCATAAAATTAAGTTTTCCAAATCCGTTTCTAATGCCATAAATGATGGATACGTGTTATTATATGCTCATTTTATGCATGAATATGATCATATCATTCCATAAATTGTCAATGCATGTTATATTATTCTTGATCACGCCGTTCGTCCTAATTCGTACATTTGAGTCGTGTCTCACGGACAATTATCTTTCTTGCACAGACCAGCTTCCTGGTGACGCGGAGCAGGCCCCGTGAGTTGTATCGTTGTTTATTTTGGTCACACAGGTGAGGTTTAAATTTCTAGATATATAGAACCCTTACAACTCTATGTGAACTTTTTGGCCAAAATGTATATATATCTATAAGATCTTTCAAACCTTGATTGATTGAACTGAAATGACTGTTTTGGCGAGCACCTTGATTGCACTGTGGGCCCGAGGGTAGTGGCTTGAGCTAACCGGGAAAGCATGGGCTGACGGGTAACTCTAGCCCTATCCTCACCGTTTGGGATGACCCCTGAATCCACCAGGAGGTTTGGTGGAGGAAGGAATCCCGTACGTGGGAGTCATGGTCCTGACGTACACACTGATTGGATGGTTGGGCCTTGCAAACCCACCATCACCCGGAGGAAGAAGGGTTCATGAAACTGCTAATTGTGCACTGTAATAACTTGCATGCTCACTATTGAATTGAAACACGGTTATGGTATTGTTCACTGTCAGGAGTAAAGGTTGGAGACTGCCCTCACTCGCCAGGCCACTTATTGACTGGAATTGTAAATAATTGATAAACTTGATAGTTGTACTCTCGGGCGATATTATTTCTTATTTCTTAAATTCTATTGCTCTTTTACCAATGTATTACCCGAGATTATAACTTGCATGTCTGCGCGCTTATATTTATATACCCCTCACTCAGTCTTTTGTAGACTGATGCCTCAACCTTTCAGTTTTTGCAGGTGCGTGCTAGGCGGGAATTAGAGTGGAGTCCTGTCTTTAATTTGGGTCTAGCACACTTCACCTTCATATTATATTCATGTATTGATACTTATGGAATATTGGCATGTTTATGAATTTGGATGCTAAGTTGATATGTATATGGAGTAGATAGCATGCTTTTGGATACTGGATAAATGATATTGAAAGTTTATGCTTCCGCTCTTATTATGTGAATTCATTGTTTGGTTTATTGTCGTTTTTTCTTGTCTCTCGTTCGCTATAGCTTTGGTTCATGTATGAATTGTCCGTTTCATATGTGAATTGAACTATAGTGCGGGGGATGTGGTACCTAGCGTTCCGGGTGCTACATCATAAGGTGGTATCAGAGCCCAGTTGCAAAACCGGGTCTCTAGTGTTGTGTCTTGTGAGTCTAGGTCGCACGGCATAGGAATTAATTGTCAACTTGAGAGTCTTGCATTGTTACTTGAATTATTTGAACTTATATGAGTTCTTTGAATTATTTGAATTATATGATTTATGTGCCATTTGAGAATTATTTGCACCCATTTGCATCTATTAATTGAACATGCATATTAGTGTCTTGATTTCAGGATGCCTCGCGGTAGACCTCGATGGGAGCATTCTCCAGGTCATCGACATCATCATCACCGTGATCGGTCTCCTCCTCCTCCACCTCCTCAGGCTCAGCCACAAGACTTCATGAATGCAGTGGTTGGCCGTATTGATCAGAGGCTTAGGGAGTATGTTTCTCCGGCACCACCAGTTCCACCACCACAACCGGGGACACAGATTTCAGCTGTATTTAGGGAGTTCTAGAACCAGCACCCGCCAAAGTTCTTTAAAGGAAATGATATTCAGGTCGAGCAGTGGCTAAGAGAGGTTGAAAGAATTTGGGAGCTCATTCCTTGTGAGTCCAAAGAGAAGGCCCGTTGCACCATTTCATTAATTCAGGGCGAGGCTTATTCATGGTGGGAGAGTGCAAGGATAGTGCTAGATGCCGCCGATAAGGAAATAACTTGGGAGGTTTTCACCCGGGAGTTCAGAAACAAGTTTATTCCTCCATCTTCTCGCACTTGAAGATTGAAGGAGTTTATTGAGCTTAAGCAGGGAGGCAGGTCTATTTCAGAGTATATCACCGAGTTCAAGAGATTATCTCGCTATGCACCTAATATAGCGAGTGATGACTTCCATAAGGCGATGCAGTTTGTTCAGGGTCTTAGACCGGATATCCAGACAGCGATTGAGGCGGTTAACATGAGCACCTGGTTGAAAGCTACTACAAAAGCCTTGAAAGTTGAGGATTCGGTGAATGCACAACTATCTACTTATCGCTTAGGTTCAGGTTCAGGTTCAGGTTCAGGTTCAGGTTCCGGATCGGGTTTTAGAGGTTCAGGTTCCGGCTCCAATTCGGGCAAGAGGCCTACGACTTATTCTTCTCCACCACTACCTTCTAAGGGCCCTGGGAAGAAGCCCGGACCCACGGGACCCGTTATGAGAGCTCCAGCTGTGCCTGCTTTGCCACCACCACCCGAGAGGCCTGCATGTACCTTTTGTGGATAGACTACGCACACCTACAAGGGTTTATGTTTGATTTGTGGGAGCACCGAGCACATGGTAGATGGATGTCCAGATCGTAGGAATCCGCCACCTGGGGGTCAGAGACCATTGATTAGGGTTCGTGCTTATGCTCTGGACGGAGAGGAGCAGGATGCTGAGATTGATCCCGCTGCGGTAGTTGAAGGTACCATTTGCATACATGGCACGAACATTCATACTTTATTTGATCCGGGAGCTTCACACTCCTTTCTCTCGAGTGCTATATCTGTTTCTTTGCCTTTGCCTGTTATTCGCTCTCTTGCATGATATGTGGTTAGTACTCCTTTTGGTGGTAGTATAGAAACTCATCGGGTGTTCAGAGAGGTTCCGGTGAGTATCGAGGGCCGAGTTTTTCTGACAGACTTCATCGAGATGCCGGTGACTCGTTACGGATCTATTTTGGGCATGGATTGGTTATACCGACATTGTGCCACAGTTGATTGCAGGGCAAAGAGAGTTCAGTTGGGATCAGATTTGACAGTGGGTTGGAGTTCTAAAACGGTGCCTCTACTTTCTTTCACAGAAGCTCAGAAATTGGTTTGAGAGGGAGCTACGGGTTTTATTGCATATATTCTCAACAAGCCCAAGGATCAGATTAAATTGGAGAACACTGAAGTAGTGAAGGAATTTCCCGAGGTCTTTCCTGATAAATTAGATACTTTACCTCCAGATCGGGAAATTAAGTTTGTGATCGATTTGTACCCTAATGCAGAGTCATACTCCAAGACTCCGTATCACATGACTCCGGCCGAGTTGAAAGAGTTGAAGACTCAGCTTGATGCATTGTTGGAGATTCGGTACATTAGTCTGAGTTCTTCTACTTGGGGTGCATCGGTTTTGTTCGTAAAGAAGAAGGACGGAACCTTGAGAATGTGTATAGACTATAGGGAGTTGAACTGGATGACGATCAAGAATAAGTATCCCCTTCCACATATTAAGGAGCTATTTGATATACTTGAGGGATCTAAAGTCTATTCGAAACTTGATTTGAGACAGGGATACTACCATCTGCGGATCCGAGTAGAGGATATTCCAAAGACCGGATTTAATACTCGGGGTACGGGCATTATGAGTTCGTGGTGATGCAGTTCGGATTAACAAATGCCCCTGCAGCTTTTATGGATATGATGCACAGGATCTTCCGACCTTTTCTGGATAAATTCGTGGTGATTTTTATTGATGATATTCTGGTATTCTCTAAATCTGCCAAGGAGCACACGAGATATTTTTAGTTGGTATTGAGGACTTTAAATGAGCATCAATTGTTTGCAAAATTCAGTAAGTGTGAGTTTTGGATCAACAGGGTTTCTTTCTTGGGTCATGTGATATCGGGCAACGGTTTGGAGGTTGATTCTTCGAAGATTGAATCAGTTTTGAGATGGGAGAAACCGAAGAATGCCTCGGAGATTAGAGGTTTCTTAGGATTGGCAGGTTATTACCGGAGGTTCGTGAAGGATTTTTCCAAGATAGCCGCTCCTTTAACCCGGTTGACAAAAAAGGATGTGAAATTCGTTTGGGATGAGAATTGTGAGAAGAGTTTCACTTTCTTGAAAGAAAAGTTAGTCTCTGCTCCAGTGTTAGCCCTTCCGGAAGGTTCAGAAGGGTATACAGTTTATACGGATGCTTCTAAAGACGGTTTGGGTTGTGTGTTGACTCAGAAAGGGAAGATAATTGCTTATGCATCTCGGAAATTAAAAGCGCATGAAAAGAATTATCCGACACATGATCTTGAGCTTGCCGCTGTAGTCTTTGCACTTGGAAAGTGGATACATTATTTATACGGGGTGTCTTTCGAGATTTTCACTGGCCACAAAAGCCTCCAGTATTTATTCACTCAGAAGGATTTGAATATGAGGCAACGGCGTTGGATAGAACGGTTAGAAGATTATGATTACACTATCAAATACCATCCCGGCAAAGCCAACGTGGCCGCCAATGCATTTAGTAGGAAGGCTAGTGTATCGAACTTAGAAGTGGGGGAAAGTAGTGGAATCGAGCCAATTGTTATAAGGGCTCGAGTTTCTAATATTTCTATTCAGCCGGATTAGAGGCACAAATTATTTGAGGCTCAGACTAATGATTCAGAAGTTAAGAAAATTGGTAGCGAAAGCCAGAGCTGATCCGGAATGTCCATTCGGGTTTGATGAAACCGGTCTTCTTCGTTTCAAGAATCGAGTGGTGGTACCCGAAGAGTTGAAACGGGTATTGCTCGAGGAAGCTCACAAATCGGCTTATTCTATCCACCCTGGAGAAAATAAAATGTATAAGGACTTGAAGTAATATTATTGATGGCGTGAATTGAAGAAAGATGTGGCCGAATATGTGAAGCATTGTATCACTTGTCAGAAAGTGAAAGCCGAGCATCAGAAACAGGGAGGTCTTCTACAGCTGTTACCTATTCCCGAGTGGAAGTGGGAATAGGTGATAATGGATTTTGTATCCGGGTTACCGAAGGTAAAAGGAGGGTTCGACGGTATCTGGGTGATTGTAGACCGTTTAACTAAATCTGCACATTTTCTGCCAGTCCGGATGTCTTATAAAATTCGCAAGCTAGCCGAGCTATATAACAGGGGGGTTGTTCGACTTCACGGGATTCCGATTAGCATTGTTTCGGACAGAGATCCTCGGTTTACTTCGAAGT
This sequence comes from Lantana camara, assembly GCA_037501455.1. Taxonomy (NCBI): domain Eukaryota; kingdom Viridiplantae; phylum Streptophyta; class Magnoliopsida; order Lamiales; family Verbenaceae; genus Lantana; species Lantana camara. The sequence continues at coordinate 92,072,670 of CM074863.1, forward strand.
TGTGGCAGGAATTACAAGAGTTGTTGGGTACGAAGCTCAAATTCAATACATCATTCCATTCCCAAACAGTCGGTCAATCTGAGAGATTAATAATACCTCGAGGATTTACTTCGAGCTTATTCTTTGGATTTTCAGTCTTCTTGGCATGATCAGCTACCTTTGATTGAATTTGCTTACAACAACAGTTTTCAAGCCTCGATTGGAATGGTTGTAACGTCCCGGTTTTTCATTTATACTAATGTGTCGTATTGTTTATAAATTGCGCAATTAAATTATTTAATTATGTGATTAATTGTTTACAAGTGTTTTAAATAGTTAATTTTAATATAAATTGTTGTTAGCTTATTTTATTTCATTTTAATATTTCATTATATTTTAATCCGATAAATTGAGTATGTTTAACTTAATGAATAAGCGTTAATGATAATTATTTATACCTTTAATTATTCGAATTAATTAATTTTATAATTTCGTGACTTTTAAAATTTAATTGAAATTGAATTTAGTTGTTTTCTTTTTATAAGCTTAACTGTTATTTTATTATATTACATTATACCGTTAATTTTTAATTTTATTTATTTTAATTTTAGTTTATTTTATAAATATTTGAATTATTTGAATTTAATTGAATTCTTGAACTATATGCACATGTGTGACATGTTTGAGTGTCGTTCCTAATTGAATTGAATTCGAAAATTTGTGAAAATTTAGTATGTGGTACATTTATGTGTTATAAACATGTTCGTATGCTCGTTTCATGTTTTTGATCTCGTTTGACGTGTTAACGAGTTTAATTAGATTTGTGAAACCAAATCGGGGGCTAACGAGCAATTAGCGCACCCTTGGTTTCGTATGTGATATCTTGAGCTCGGGAACTCGGATTCGAGTTCCGTCAACTTCGTTGAACTCGTATCAAAGATTCGAGTTTAATAAACTTAGTCTTATATTTTTCCAAAATCATTTGAACCTCCGAAATCCAACCGAAAAACGAATCGACGCCTAAACTGTCATGTTTTACTAAAATGACCTTAACTCATACAATTCTTGACCAAATTAACCATAGTTGGAGCCATTGGAACCCTAACTCAACCATCTAAACTGTTATACCATCCCTTAACTGAACGAACCCTTCCCACAAACAAAAAAAATCTCAGCCAAATCTACTGACTTTCAGTCATTCCCGCAACCTTGCCTTCCTTGGAGATTTTGGAGCTCAAATCTCTTCCAACCTTCATCTAATCAACAAGGTAAGATTAGGGTTGTAATATACGTTCATTCCTGGTCATTTTCATCCTTTCATCCCTAAATTTGAGTCAGTTTTCATGGAGATTTGCTAGGTTGAATGAATAGTTAGGTATTTAGCATTTATGTAGCTCTCCTTTGTTTCTTGATGGTTTTGGGTGATTCCAAGCTTGAATATGATTTTTTTGACATCCTCTTCTCATTTATGATCATTGATTACATGGTAGTTGAAGTATTCATGAGATATCATTAATGGCACTTTGAGAAAAATTTCATGAAATGATCACATATGCCTTCTTTTCACGTTGAGCTTTCTTGGGACTGATTTATATGTCGAATTGGTGTTGTTTCGCTGCATATTTGAAGGCCTAACTTACCTGAACTTGATGGGATAAATGAGATCAGATGTTGCTCTGTTTTTACATGATTTTTGCCCTATTTTTGGACTGGTTTTTGCAGCTGTCAGCTGCTACGTTTTTCCTTGCTTGTTGCTGTCAATTTTAACCAGTTTTGTGGGAGTTGTTAGAGCTAGTTTGATGCTGCATTTCATGCCTTTTGTTGCTGCATATCTTGCCTGAATGTTGCTTTAGCTGCTGCTACGTTTTATGCCAAGAAAACAGGGGTTAATTTTGTGTTGCTGCTGCGATTGCGTCTGTGTTGCATCTCCCCGGCCGGGGAGCCTTGATGCAGAAACTCCGCTGCATGAAAGTCCCCGGGCGGGGACTTTGTGTGAAAAATCTCCACGGGCCGGGAGATTGATTCTGGAACCGTTGTGCTGCTGCTTCATTTTCCTTCTTTCCTTTTTACTTGTTCTGGTTGTTTGTTGTGCATGTAATGTTTTAATTAATTGTTCTTGCATGCATTTAGTACGTTATATATATACATATATATATACTATGTAATGCATGCATGTTTGATATATATATATATATATATATTTAGATATGTTTTGCATGCATTTTAAGAAGGTAAATTGCATGCATTTTATTTGTTTTACATGTGCATGCACGTTATATACGTAAATATATATATATATATGTAATAAATGCATGCATGATATATATATATTTAGATAATTTGCATACATGGGAAATTGATGATGTACGTACACATATATTTATTGTATATATATATATATATGTGTGTGTGTGTGTGTTTATTATATTTTAAATATTATTTGAATTAATTGATTATAGAATTTAATTGTTACCTATTTCATGTTTTATTTAATTTCCGATCTTACTTTGAATGTATTTAATTGTCTATGTTCTAATTGTAAATGCCCTTTTAATACGTGATATGATCCTTATGTGAAATTCTTGAATTGATTTGATTGGAATGTGAATTTATGAAACTAAAGTGGTATGATATATATATTGAAGTAATATGAAATTCTTAGATTAAATTGTTATGAAAATTGTTACGAAATGTGAATTTACGCACTTGAATGAATGAGTGAACGAATGCCTTGGTTATATGCCTTAAATTCCTTAATCTTACACATGAACATTTTCATGACATAATATAATTTCTTATGCATTCAAATCATGATCATACATTTTCGTGCGTCATATATGGTTCATTTGGAGTCTTGAGTCTCACGAACACGTTACATTGTCTTTTGTACAGTTATCTCCAGGGCGGAGAAATCTTAATCAACTAGGCACTCGGTAACTCGTATCCTTATATCGCCATGTTCCAGGTGAGGGTGTTTTCGTTCTAGTTACATATCAATCCCTACAACCCTTATGTGATAAGTTTTGGGCCAAAAACCTTATATATATACATATACCATTTTCAAAGTGGAGTCATCGAGTAAATTATTATCGAGTAACCCTTTTCTAATGAATTATGAATATGTTATGTTTCTCATTAATCAAATGTTTTGGCGAGATTATGTATGTATGTTATGATTGCACGGGCCCAGGAACTTAGTGCAAGAGGCTATCCGGGGAGGCAAGGGCCGACGGTGATCCCTTGTACTAGTCCCACCACATTGTAACGGCGGTACCTGCCCTCGCTAGGAGTTTTAGTGGGGAATGGGAGCTGAGTGCCAATTGGGGAATTCATGTAACCCCTTTTGGTCAATGACTGGGTAGACACGTCCTCCTGGGTCGGTACACGGCAGGGAGGAACAAAACCTGTCCAGTGAGGACAATATCGTTGGGGCGGGAAGGTACACTTCAACCCTAAACGACGCGTCCACCACCCGTAGGAAGAAGGTTGGAACTTATTTTATGATTATGATTATGTTTATGATTGATATGCACCGTGCGGGAAGGCCGAGACACGGATTGCCCAAACGAATATGTCTTATGATATGATATATGATCTGCGTGTAATATGACATATTGCATGATCACCTATTTAAAGTATCAATGATATTTGTCGTACACGGTCAGAGTTTGGTTGGAGATGATGCACGCTCACTCGCCGAGCCTTTATGTTTATGTATGAATTATGAACTTAAGGAATTTAATTTGATTAGTCGTAAAGTCCGAGCATTGCTTGGTTATTCTCTTGCCCTCTTGGGAACTAACTTTAAAGAAAAACTTGCTCGAGATTTATGACTTGCATGTGCATGTTTTATATATACGTATATCGCTCCTGCTCACTCAGTCTTTTAGAGACTGACCCTCTCCCTCCCCAACCTTTTAGTCCGCAGGTTCAGCATTGGAGTTTCGAGCTAGGCGGAGTTTTGGTTGAGTCTTTGAGTCGGTCAAGTTGAGTTAGGAGAGTCTCTGCACTCGCATATGTATTTAAATTATGCATGATTCGATTCTGTAATATTATGAACTTGAATCTTTATGTAATTGTTATTGAATTGCCTTGTCGGGCTTTGTTATGAATTAAAAGAGGCCTGAGGAGCCCAAGTCTGCCTGTGGTTCGAGTGTTTAATTTCTGCAGGCCCTTGGCCAATGCATGTATGTGGATTTAGTTCTCCGTTGCATAATGTCTTGTTGATTAGTTATATTTGCAGGGTCTAAGTTCCGCCTAGCTTAAGAGGATTTTTTCTATTTGTCTCCTGTTCGCTACGGTTTGATACGGGTGCGGATTTACCATTTCGTTACTCGCATTGAGCCATAGTGCGGGGGATGTGGTGCCTCACATGCGGGGTGTTACAATGGCACCGTATGAATTACTTTATGGTCGAAAATGTCGTTCTCCGTTGTTCTTCGACTTGGAGGAATGAAAATGGACTAAACAGGAAGGTGTCAAGAAAGGTGAGAAGTTAAAGAGGCCTTCTAAAGCCGTGAGAGAGATGATTGAGAAATTCCAATTAATACAACAACGGATGAAATCAGCTCAGGACAAACAAAAGAGCTACGCCGACCATCGCAGAAGGGATCTCAAATTTGAAGTTGGAGACCGGGTATTCTTGAAGGCGTCTCCATGTAAAGGATTTGCTCGGATTGGGAAAGGAGGTAAGCTTAATCCTCGTTATTTAGGTCCTTTTGAGATTCTTGAAAGAGTTGGAGAAGTTGCCTATCGGTTGGACCTACCACCGAGCCTCACGGTGATTCACAATGTATTTCACGTATCTCAGCTGAGGAAATATTACCCCGATGAAACCGAGATCCTTCCAGTTGAAGAAGTGGAATTGGAACCGAATCTAACCTTTGTTCAGAAACCGGTTAAGATATTGGATAAGAAGTTTCAGGAATTGAGAAACCGAAAGATTCCCATGGTCAAGGTCCTTTGGAGAAGTGATAAAACTGAAGAAGCCAAGTGGGAGACCGAAGATAAGATGAGACGGTTCCATCCAGAGTTGTTTACTTCCGATCAGTGAATCTGGGGACCAGATTCTTTCAAGAGGAAGGATTGTAACGCCCCAGCTTTCGGCATTTCAGGTAAGAACGCCACGTGTGAGTTTTGAGAGTTAGAATTTAATATAGTTTGTTCATTTCTTTAATTTTATATGTCATGACATAATCTTTATAAAATTTTATTTCAAGTGTTTTATGAAATTCATACTAAATTGATGCTTATTGCATAAGTGGAGTGTGAGTGAAACGTGAATTAATTCCCGAGCATGATTTAATTTGTTTTATGTCCTTATTTGATCATTCTTTCAAATTTGGGGACTTAATTGCATGAATCTTGCATTGGACTAAAGTGATAATTTATTATGGAATTGGACTCAATTGCATGACTTACTAACTTGGAGGATTTAATAGCAAATTGGAGCCATTCTTCCCTTTTTAGAGCAGCATTCACGTACCATTTCTTCATTCATACAAAACATACCATACTTGCTTCTTTTGCTTCCTTCTTTGATCGATCAAAAACCCTCAACAAGGAGACAAAGAATTCATCTTTCAAGCTATAATTTTTGGAGGAATTGTGGACTTTGGAGCATCATCATCATCATATCTTCATCTTTTCTTCTATTTCATTCATTTAAGGTAACAATGGAGATTTTGATGAATTTCTTGAATTGAATATGGTAGCTAGGGTTATGGTTTAAGTTGGATGAATTGAGTATTTGTTGTTGGAAGTATGTTAGTGAACTTTGAGCTTAAGTTTGATGTATATAGTATGAAGTTTATAAGCTTGGAGGATAGGTTGACATATGGGTTTGAAAAGAGTGATTATTGATGATCAAGCTTGGATTTAAGTGTTTATATGAGTTATTATTGAACTATAAGTATGATAGTATGTATTTTTCATGATTTATATCAATTGGAGTTGGATTTATGGTTGTTTGTTGATCATGATATTTGGTTCGAGCATGCCCCTGCATTTCCCCTGTTTCTGCCTCTGTTGCGTAACGGGAATGGCCCTTCCTGTCCCAGTTCATTCTGGGAACGGCCGTTCCCACCCCTGACAGCTGTCCCGCGAGACTGGGAACGACCCTTCCCAGTTTTGGCTTACAACCGGAACGGTCATTCCCAGCCATGAACAAATTGCAACATTCTTACAGACGCGCGGGATTGAATCGGGGAGCAAGGAACGGCCCTTCCCATTTCTAGTTCAAAACCGGAACGGTCGTTCCCATGCTCCAGGGGGTTTTATGAATTTTCTGCATAAAATTGAGTTTTCCAAATCCGTTTCTAATGCCATAAATAATCGATACGTGCTATTATATGCTCATTTTATGCATGAATATGATCATATCATTCCATAAATTGTCAATGCACGTTATATTGTTCATGATCACGTCGTTCGTCCTAATTGGTACATTTGAGTCGTGTCTCACGGACAATTGTCTTTCTTGCACAGACCAGCTTTCTGGTGACGAGGAGCAAGCCCCGTGAGATGTATCCTTGTTTATTTTGGTCACACAGGTGAGGTTTAAATTTCTAGATATATAGAACCCTTACAACCCTATGTGAACTTTTTGGCCAAAATGTATATATATCTATAAGATCTTTCAAACCTCGATTGATTGAATTGAAATGACTATTTTAGCGAGTACCTTGATTGCACTGTGGGTCCGAGGGTAGTAGCTTGAGCCAACCGGGAAAGCATGGGCTGACGGGTAACTCCAGCCCTATCCTCACCGTTTGGGATGACCCCTGAATCCACCAGGAGGTTTGGTGGAGGAAGGAATCCCGTACGTAGGAGTCATGTTCCTGACGTACACACTGATTGGATGGTTGGGCCTTGTAAACCCACCATCACCCGGAGGAAGAAGGGTTCATGAAACTGCTAATTGTGCACTGTAATAACTTGCATGCTCACTATTGAATTAAACACGGTTATGGTATTGTTAACTGTCAGGAGTAAAGGTTGGAGACTGCCCTCACTCGTCGGGCCACTGATTGACTGGAATTGTAAATAATTGATAAACTTGATAGTTGTACTCTCGGGCGATATTATTTCTTATTTCTTGAATTCTATTGCTCTTTTACCAAAGTATTACCCGAGATTATAACTTGCATGTATGTGCGCTTATATTTATATACCCCTCACTCAGTCGTTTGTAGACTGACGCCACAACCTTTCAATTTTTGCAAGTGCGTGCTAGGCGGGAATTAGAGTCGAGTCCTATCTTTAATTTAGGTCTAGCACACTTCACCTTCATATTATGTTCATGTATTGATACTTATGGAATATTGGCATGTTTATGAATTTGGATGCTAAGTTGATATGTATATGGAGTAGATAGCATGCTTTTGGATACTTGATAATTGATAATGAAAGTTTATGCTTCCGCTCTTATTATGTGAATTGATTATTTGGTTTGGGGTTAGTCCCGCCTAACTATTGTCGTTTTTTCTTGTCTCCCATTCGCTATAACTTTGGTTCATGTATGTATTGTCCGTTTCATATGTGAATTGAACTATAGTGCGGGGGATGTGGTACCTAGCGTTCCGGGTGCTACACTTTTATCTCAACAGAGATAAATTAAAAAACAAAATTGCACATAGCTAAACAAATTGGAAATAAATATGAACCAAGCATGTCCTTAAATTTCTATTAACTCAATGACAACAATCTTAGCTGCATTTTCAACCAGATTTACATTTTTCATGTGTTAGCCCACCAAAATGTTCGAGCAAATACGACAACCGACAGAAAGTATTCCGGTCCATCCGAAGGTTATCTATGCAGTTTTGATCACTAACTTGTGTGAAACGGCACAAGTGTTTCAGTTGGTTCGGCTGATTTGCTATGATAGAGTATCGACGCTTACGCGAGCGTCTCTCTCTCTCGACAGTTTCATTGTACCAAATAGATAACAAATAAAGCATGGCCATGAACAGAGCTGTACGTTTCAATACAAACTCTACCCAAGCCAAGAACCTTACCTTCGTATATGAATCCATTACAAGTTTTAACAAATCTGCGAATCCAATTCCACCAATCAATAATGAAAAACAAAAGTGGGAAGGGACTTGACGACAGGTTAAAGGCGACTAGCCAAAGTACAGAAATTTGAATTAAGAAATAAATCAAGAAAATTGAACATCAGATATCTACAAAATCAACGCAATCTCCCTATGGAATTTTCCTCTCATGCATCCAAAACACACAGTCTTGCTCACATGGAAATCCCACAAAATCAACTTCATACTATTACACACCAAGACTCAAGATGCGGCAGACAATAATCTCGCACAACTAGCTAATTACAAGAAATTATTGTAAGATTTGAACAAATTACCTGCTCAGATTTGTGATTCCCTCTTAGAGTTGAACCCACAAAACCTGCGCCTGCAAATCATGCCATAAAACTTACAACAGCCGAAGCAAATTTGTCTAATTAAAAATTAAACTTGGTAAAAAAAGATGAAAGATTTCCATACATATCAGCTCCAACTTCGTCTCCTCTTAGATGCAAAAAATTGAGATACAAAACCTAACCCTGGCACAGCTACACAGTGGAACGAAGAATGAGAAGAGGGACAAAAAGAATCCCTAGCTAGATATTACGAATTTAGTTACTCAAATCAAAATAATCCATCAAAATAAACGAGGAATTCTTTAATATAAATCGAACTAATATTGTCTAAAAAGTAAAGAAAGTAAGAATGAAGAAGAAAGAATCTGTAAGTGGTTGCGTCCAGTTACTCCTCGAATAATACACGTTATCATGAAGTAATAAATCTAATAGGAATTAATATTGGTCTAACTTGTAATTTTGTACCACAAAATTTTGCGAAGTCTAGTTTTATCAAAATTTTATCTTTTAATTATTCTTTTCTTTTAAGTTCTAACTATTCGATTTTTCTATTGTATTCCGTATTTGTTTTTATGTTTATTTACATTCAACACTGCAATTTAATTTTTTTTTAAAATCTTATTACCCATTACAATTTGGAAACTTCAACAAAAACAATAATAGAAATACCTATCTATGAAATGCTTTATGATGCTTAGGCTCTTAAAATAATTATTTGGGTTGTTTTTAAATTTTAGTATGTGTTTGTGTGTATTAAAGTTAAATAATTTTTTTCTTTTAACCAATTATCCCTTAATTTTAAAAAAATTTCCCTTTACTATGTATCTTGCATTGTTTTTCTTATTTATATTTCTCAATGAGCATTATTCAAGATTTATGTTTGTTTTTCTACTTTAATTTATGTATTTGGTAGAAATAGTTAAAACAGTATGCTCATTTAATAAATTAATGGAATGTTTAATTGAATATTATAAAAAATTAATTATAAAATTAAATTATATCCGATTTTTATAGCATCATATTGGGCCTTATGGGATTCCTTAATTTTAAATAAGGGTTGATTACACCAAAAAAACCCTTCCTAATTTGGGCCTTAGGGCGGGTTGCCCCCATTTCTTTTATTTTGGGTGATTTGCCCTCTAATCTTTCAAAATTGTTGCACTTAACCCCTTTCCGATGGGATTTTAGGGAATATTCCGTTCATTTTTTTAGGACGTGATTTATAAGGCTAAATTTGTACAAATTAGATTTCAAACGTGTTGATATTATACATCAAATCGAAAGTCTCGACGCAAAAAACAAAACGGTGGTCTCAAAATCAAAATCCGACAACCAACAAATAAGGAATCATCGGTCAAAGATGACAAAAGGCCGGCAAAGCTTTGCATGCAAATTTCAACGCTCCGACTACCAATAGGGTCGAATGGGATATGTATTTTGTTCTTCTTGGGGAGAGGAACACAATGGTAGTGGTTTTGACTCTTGGATCGAACAGAAGAGACATTGAGGGTCAAAGTTCAATTTGATCGAAATATTATCGGAATATTCCACCGGAAACATTGAAAAGGGGTTAAGTGCTACAATTTTTAAAGGTTAGGGGGCAAATCACCCAAAATGAAAGGATGGGGGACAACCCGCTTTAAGGCCCAAAGGACGAGGGGGTTTGTGCAATTAACCCTTTAAATATTTTTGATTGGAAATGAAATTTTGGATTGTGTAATATTCTTTTGAATAATGAGTTTCTAATATTTGCTTAAATTTTGTATATCATAGTCTCTCTAATATCTCATTTAACTGTTTAAGTATGTATTTCTCATTCCCTTTCAAAACTTGATTTATTTTTGCGTTTTCCATTTTTATAGTTGTCTCTATCTATAAAATTTATTTTTTCTTTTTCACACTTTAATAATTTCATATATTTTCTCTGTATCTGTATTTGTACAATTAATTGATATTTTTTTCATTTATCAATAAGTAACAATAAATTTATTGGTAAAAATATGTATTTATATTTATTTTTGTGAAAAAATGCATTTATGTGGATATATTATTAATTTTATTTTTATTTTTCTCACAAATTGAGTTTGTTTATTGATCTCGCTCATAAATATAATGTACACCTGTATATTTAAAATAAATATGTTCTTGTAGTTAATTATAAATAATTTAAACAAAGAATAATATAATAATTTAGTATTTAATTTTAATTAAATTGTTCTATAAAGAGTTGTGTTATAATATTTATAGTTAATATAATGCATGTAATAACATTATATTTTATTAATAACACTATGAGTTCCCCTTTTTTATTTTATCAGCCTACAACTACAAGTTTAGTTCGACATTTTTAATTCATCACTCTACAAACTGTACGTTTAATTTCGAATTTTTAATTCATCACTCCATAAACAACACTGATGGGTTCTGAATATGGGTTACAGAGTCCGATCACTTTAGAATTTGTTTTGAGTGAGGAAACCGCTGGAAGTTCACCGGAAAGAATGGGGGTTCTACCTGCTAGGACAAACACTCAAACAAAAGTCAGAAGGCCAAGCTGGGGGAACTGGAGGTGATACCCAATTTGGCTCTCCGACGCCCAAGTCAGATGAGGATCTGAAAGAGAAAGTGTAAGCTAAGTATGAATTTGCTGAAATGGGGGTTGCTTACCGTGAAGGAGATGACTCTGTTTATTTACAGTTGAGGGTCAGGGACCCTTTGGTCATTTGCCGCATGTGGTCCTGGCCGAATGTTGCCCTAACACGTGGCGCTGTGAGAGAGAAACCTAGGAGGAATCTTCTGCAAAAGCTGCTGGAAGTTAGTGTTGGCAACAGTGGAAGGTGCGTGAGCATGTACGGTGTGTCAGAGAGCCATTTGGGGGGTTGGTAACGAGGGCTTGAGAGCTCGCTCGTGACAACCAAAAGCCTTGGGGGCCAAGGAGTCCGCTAAGGGATGAGGGCCAAGGTTTGTGTAAGGAGTTGGAGGGGAAAACCACTCTGAGGGAATGTAGCGCTCGAAGAGGGCTCCCTTGATATATTGAAACATTTGCCATATAACGTAAATGGCGCTCGTGAGAGAGCGGTAGCGATAATCATGTGCGTAAGTACCAGAGACAGCACGTGCTTTTGAAGGATATTGGCGCTTGTGAGTCTGAGCGCTCGTGTGTGTCTGATGCAATCTTAGAGAGGCAAGTGTCATCATCCCTGAGGTGTCACGTGTCAAGATGGGGATGAGCGTATTTTGACCCCATCATTTTGCCCCCCAATTCTGTAGTCCTTAGTGATATGGGCTGTAGAATTTTTTCAATGGAGTCCACCGTGCGTGTCGCTCGTAGGAGGTTTTGGCGTGTTGAGCAATCTTCCTTCTGAGTGCGCCATAAATGCGGTCTCTTCAACTAACTGCCTGTAACGTCCAAGCATTAAATGTAGTCCTTTCGTCTGACCACTTGGAGCGTCTAAGCATTAAATGCTGATGCGCGTGGGGCGTGTGAGTCTTGGTAAGCACGTGACGGTTCCATAAAGGGAACGGTTTCCTAGGCGGGAAATGATTACAATTTTGAATTTCTTGCCAGAAACGTACCAACTTCCATCCCAATAAATAAGGGATTCTGACTCCATTCCATCTTTTACACAACCAAATTTCCAAAGCATCCTTTTGCAGAAAAACTCTTTGCATATTAGTTCCAGAGCATTTCATCCTTCCTTCAAGTTTTTTCCAGAAACCTCCAGGTAATCTTCGGTGAAATTCTCTAACTTTGCTAAGTTTAGGACCACAAGTAGGATTGAGTAGCCTCCTAGACTTTATTTCTCCAGCAATCCCAGTTTTTTTCAGAAATCCCCTCCTCTTAAAACAGACAGATCCTTTTCAAATCTCAATACTATTATGGCTGACCAACACATTGAAGAATTCGCCCGTGAGGTTGAAGAGATGGCTACCGAGAATTCATCTTCTCCGAATTCCCCCAGAGACGAAGAGTTGGGGGCGACCGTTATGGCCTTAGATGAAAGAAACCCAGGCGGGGTAGAACACATCTTCAAAGAGATGGATTTGGTTATGGAGGCAGAGAGGCAAGGGGTGACTCTCCCAATAACTGAGAGTGCGACTCACCCTCACCGCCACACTGTGACAGTAGCAATCGCAGCTCCGGCGCCGGAAGCCGAGAAATTAGCGGGGCCCTCTGAAAGAGCCCGTGGCAAGGGCAAGGGTAAGAAACCTCAAAAGTCCAAAAAGACCAAGAAATCTAAAGGGGCCAACGAGGTTGAAGGCTCAGGCTTGTAGGCTACCGAGCGTACCCCAGATGAAACTCCCGGCACAGTTACTCTGGGAGAGGTGAAGACCATGTTGGCGCCCATTTTCTGGGATGAGCGTTTCACGTGGAGAATTCCCGCTAAACACGAGTGTGCCAATCATCCGCCACCTAGTGAGATGGCAGCTTATGTGGACGCAGTCAGCTCTGGGGGCTTGAGGTTCCCAATTTCAATCTCGGTGGCTCGCATACTGAACGATCTGGGCCTTTGCCCCTCACAAATTGTGCCCAACGGCCTCGCATTAATAACATGCTTCGTGATCTTGATGAGAAGCGTTGGTTACGAGCCCTTCCTGCGGAACTTTAACGCTATATTCCAAGTAGTTAGCTCGTCACGTTCATCACCTGAAGGGGTTTCTATTATATCCAAGCGAAGGCCCATCAGAAGTTAATCAATTCTCCCTCCAGCACTTACGGTCCGAACTGGAAGGAAAAATTCATCTTTGTCAAGGCCCCCACGGAGGAAGGTTTTGGGGTGTCCTCAGATTGGATCTCGCATGGGAAGGGTTCACTTGTAAAGAATCGCTTGGAACCCCTCCCCCCCCAAAGGATTGGGCCAAGAGTTTGACTGAGACTCTGAGGGACGAAGGTCACCTCATTCAAGCAAAGGACTGGATAGACGACGCGGAGCTTATGTTCCAGTGCGGTCTCTCTGATGATCCTCACTATCTTGACAACCCTCCTGCTCGTGACATGGAGAGAGATGGTTAGATCCTTAGGGCGCTAACTTGTAGATAGGAATACTAACTTGTTAATCTCTGCATTTGTAACTTGTATTTCTAATCTTGCAACATTTTGTTTAAGGGTTTTTGACTCTCATCTTTTCCTTCCCTGCAGGGGTAACAATCTTAGAAATGGCCTGAGGTATCAGGCACGCTGCTCGTTTTGCTAACGCCAACAGTCAACAAGCCCAGCAAGGGGAACAGCAACGCCCTCGTGGCCGTGGAGGTAAGGGGGAAGCTCGTGGTGGCCAGCATGGTACCAGTTCGAGCTCGACTTCTGGCGCCCAAACTCAACGAGGCCGAGGGGAAAACCGAGCTGCCAATGTTAAAAATAGGATAGTGGTGCGGCCACCTCCTTCGTTAGATTCGAGGGTGGCCAACCCTCGTGCTGCTGATCAGGTGGAGCCCTCAGTTAATGTGGCCATAAATGAGGCTCCTTCAAGCGCCAGTAGACCTTCCCGCAAGAGGAAGAGGATGCCCGACACCGTCGCAAAAACGGGCAAAGGAAAACAAGTAGTCGAGGGCCCCAAGGGCGGTGGGGAAACTTCCTCTTCAGAGGAAGAGTACTTATGGGAGTTTGCCTGTCGAGGGGACAGAAACTTCTCCGGCGCTGCAGACGGTGGGGCAGTTTTGTTGAGGCCCGGAACGCTCGCTCAAACCGTTAGCGAGAATCTGTATGAGAAGGCCCAATTTACCGCTGATCACAAGCATCTGTTCAATGAATCTGTGGAGACAGTGGCCTACGATATGGCTCACGCCTTGATCTCCGTAAGTTTTCATTCCCTTGTAATTTCACTGCCTTTGGTAGGTATTATTTTAACATATTCTTACTAACACTTCTATTCTTCCGAGCCTGTGTAACAAGTGCTCCCCAGGGCCAAAAACATCCAGATACGGGCCTCCGTTTATGCTGACCGCAAGGCCAAGTATAAGAAAATGGCACGCACGAACGACCCCACTCAAATCCAAGGGGAGCTGGACACGGAGAAGGCTAAGTATGTTTCCCTCAAGGAGGTATACTTGAAAATGGAGAAAGAGATGAAGAAACTGAAGGAAGACTTTGTGAGCGTGGAGAGCGCTCGGGGCAGCTTGAGCGGCAAGTTGGCCCAACTGGGTGAGGGCTACAAAAATGTCGAGGCCGAGCGTGAGAACTGGAAAACGAGGGCTCTAGAAGCAGAAAGGAAGTTCACTGATACTATGAACAAGTGGCCCCAGAGTCTCGTTCGAGCAAAGAAGGAGGCTCTCATCAATTTCTGTCATTCGAAGGCCTTCAACTTTGCGGCTTCTTTGCACTATTTGGACGAGGCTCAAAAGGCCTTCAACTTAGCCGTTGAGCAGGGTATCCACAAAGGAATGACGGATCCAGTCATGAGAGGGGCGGAGGGCATGGGGCTCATGTTCAATAAGCGCTGCGAGGAGGACGATGACGAGCGGGATAACCCTGCCGGTACTTTTTCGGAACCAGAGTATGAATTCCTGGTTAAACTTCTCCAGGATGAATACATGGATGCCCACCCCGTAGGAGATGCTCCTCAAGTTGCTCAAGATGAGCCTCCTGAAAATGAGCCCCAAGTGCCTGCTGTGGAAAATGCCCTCGTTCTGGCTGCTGAGGATGCCAATGTTCCAGCCCCCAATGCCAACGAGCCCAATGATCCTCAAATGCTTGCAGACAATGAGCCTGAGCATCAAGTTGCCCAGCACCAAGAGCCAGAAGGCGTCCAATCGTCCAGAACATTTTGGTGGTTCTTGATGAAGACATTGCTCCTGCAGCCTGAAGTTCCTTCTCCCCAGCTTTTCTTTGCACTTCTTCTTTCCTTAGTATAATGCTTCCACCTTTTGTAATGATGCTTATGGGCCTTTGAGCCTTTATTCTGTAATTTTGGTGAAGGCCTTTGCTTGAATAAAATTTCTTTCTTTCAGAATGCTGTCTTCTACCCTTTCTTGAATGCGGAATTTTACTTGTCGCTTGTTGTAGACAAATCTTGTAGTGATAAGATTGTGTGTAACATGCTTAGTAAAGATTGCATATCTAAGATAGGCTTTTGATACTAAGGAGATTTTGTTAAATCTTGCAAAACTTGAAAATTTTCACTAAGTCTTGAGTAACCGTGAGGGTCTTATTGTGAGGTTGCCCTCCCCCCCCCCCCCCCTAAGACTTGTGTAAATTTTTGCATTCATAATCAGGAAATTTTTGCTACGTCTTGAGTGATCGTGAGGGTCTTACTGAGAGACTGCCCTCGTTCAAGACTTGTAAAATTCGTCCCTAATCTTGGGAAGTTTTGCTAAGTCTTGAGGAAATATGAGGGTCTTACTGGGAGACTGCCCTCGTTCCAGACTTGTGAAATTCGTCCCTAATCTTGGGAAGTTTTGCTAAGTCTTGAGGAATTATGAGGGTCTTAATGGGAGACTGCCCTCGTTCCAGACTTGTGAAATTTCTTCTTAATTAGACTGCCTTTAAACGAGCGCTACTGTGCCTGTTCGACTTTCAGAGTTTGCCAGTGATCCCATTTTCGAGCGCAAGGCATTGCGGTCAACGGCCAAGGCCTACTAGGATTCCCTTTGTATTTTTATTCCAATTCATCAAGTTGGTTGTGAGCGTTACCAGTCTATCCTTATAAGGCGTCCCCTCATAGGGAGTAGAGTGCTGGCAAGCGTAACCCATGTGCAATGACAGTGACCAATCACGCTCGTAAAGACGAGGGACGTGGGTCTTATTCATTCATGCAACTAAAAGAGCAGAAGTTCAGAAATATTCAAGAGAATGTATTGTTACTTACTTGAGATTCGAAGTACATTGAGCCCATTAACGGGGTGGTTACATCATCGTTTCTAGAGGGCTTTTTAAACATAAAACCGCCGGAGGTTACATGCATTCCAAGGGCGAGGCAAACGCTCACCTTGAAGTGTTTCCAGGGTGTAAGTGTTGTTAGCTCTGACTTGTATAACCTTGAATGGACCCTCCCAGTTGGGGTCCAACTTCCCCGCATGTTTGGATACTTCCACTTTCTTCAAAACCAAGTCTCCCAGCTGAAAAGTTCTTTCCTTCGCGCGCTTGTTGTACTGTTGAGCCACAGTGGCTTTATATCTGTGAATTTTAGCCCAGGCCTTGTCTCTTCTTTCCTCCAGTAAGTCCAACTCCAGGCTCCTGTTACCTTCATTAAGTTGAGGCTCGAAATATGCTACACTAGCGGATTCATTTACAATCTCGACTGGTATCATTGCTTCTGACCCATATATGAGCACAAAAGGCGTCTCGCCAGTGGCCGCTCGTGGAGTAGTGCGATAAGCCCAAAGCGCTCCTTGTAATTCTTCTGCCCATTCACTCTTTTTGCTCTCCAGCATTGTTTTCAGGTGCTATAAAATGACTCTGTTGGTAACTTCTGCTTGTCCATTGGCTTGGGGATGGCCCACGGAGGTAAAGCGCTGTTCAATCCCCAATTCTGAACACCATTCTCGTGTGTCAGCGGCTATGAACTGGGATCCATTATCCGAAATAAGCACCCTCGGAATGCCGTATCTGCATATGATATTTTTCCAAATGAAGTCCCTCACCACCCTGAAGGTTATTTTTGCCACGGCCTCGGCCTCGACCCACTTGGTGAAATAATCAATAGCTAAAATGACAAACTTCTTCTGTCCGGCCGCGACGGGCAAGGGGTCAGCAATGTCTATTCCCCATTGGTCAAAGGGCCAGGAGACATCAATAGGGATCATTTGAACGACCGGCAGTTGAGGGAGATTGGAATGGAACTGGCACTTAGGGCACTTCCTGGAAAATTCAATGGCGTCTTGGAGAACTGTGGGCCAATAAAACCCACTCCTCATAACTTTCTTAGCCAGGATACGCCCTCCTGAGTGATTTCCGCAGCTCCCACTGTGAATAAATTCGAGCGTCTCCTTCGCCTGCGAGGGCCTTAGACACCTCATCGGAGGTCCTTGAAATGACTTCTTGAAAAGCCTTCCTTCAGAGTCTATAGAGAACCGAGGGGCCTTATTTCTAATTTTTCGAGCCTCTACCTTGTCTGTTGGACAAACACCGTCTTTAAGAAATCTGATGATGTCATCAAGCCAACATGGCTCGTGCGGATCAATTATAGCGACCATCTCTTTGGCGATCTTTTCCTTGATCAAAGGTTCTTCCGTTCTAAGGAACGTTACCGAACGCTCAGAAGTATCTTCCAATGCCGAAGCAAATTTAGATAGAGCGTCAGCACGCTCATTTTCTGCTCGTGGTACTTGGAGTAGATGGAATTCTTTGAACTTCCCAATGATCTCCCTGGCTTTGCTTAAGTACTGCACCATGGTGGTTTCTCGAGCCTCATAGGTTCCTTCAATCTGGCTCGCAATTAATTGTGAATCAACGTAAGCAGTAATTCTGGAAGCTCCGTTCTGAAAAGCAATTTCCAATCCTTGCACAAGGGCCTCATATTCTGCCTCGTTATTAGTGACTTGAAAATCCAACCTGATTGCGAAGTCTAACTCAATCCCGTTGGGGTCTCTAAGGGCTACCCCTGCTCCTCCCCCTTGAGAGGTTGAGGAACCATCTGTGTGCAGTACCCATAACCCCTCGTTCTCGGGAACATCGGGTTTTAAACCAAAGCGTTCAACCAACAAATACGCTACCACCTGCGCTTGTATTACAGTTCTAGGCTCGAAACTTAGGTCAAACTGACTCAACACAATGGCCCACTTTATCAATCTTCCCGATACGTCCGGTTTGGACAAAACTTGTTTCAAGGGTTGATCAGTAAGGACCGTTATTGAGTGCGCTTGAAAATAAGGCCTCAAACGCCTTGATGCGTTGATGAGGGCAAATGCAAATTTCTCGATTTCCAAATATTTCTTCTCAGCTCCTTGCAGCGTCTTGCTTAAATAATAAACAGGCAAGTGTTTCCGCTCTCGCATAGCTATCAACACCGCTCTCGTAGCCTCGGCTGAAACAGAAAGGTACATAAATAGCCTTTCGCCTTCGACGGGTTTAGTCAGTAGCAGAGCGCTCGATAGATAAGTCTTCATGTCTTGCAGTGCTTTTTCACATTCTTCCGTCCAAGCGAAATTTCGTGCATTTCTCAGAATTTTGAAGAAAGGGAGGTTTCTGTCCGCCGATCGTGAAATGAACCTGTTCAGGGAGATAATCTTTCCCACTAACACTTGTACCTCCCGGAGATTTCGAGGGGAGGGGATCTCCAAGATAGCCTTGATCTTCTCTGGGTTGGCTTCAATTCCTCTCTAACTGACCATGTAGCCTAAGAACTTTCCCCCTCGTACTCTAAAGGTACATTTTGAAGGGTTCAATTTCATCCCATACTGGCGCAGAACGGAGAAAGTGCGCTTGAGATCTTCCAAATGTGAGCCCTGACGCTCGCTCTTGACAATCATATCGTCTACGTAGACCTCCATGGATCCGCCAATTTCTTTCTCGAACATCTTGTTGACGAGTCGCTGATATGTGGCTCCAGCGTTCTTGAGTCCAAAAGGCATGACTAAGAAGCAATACACCCCCAGGTGAACGACGAAGAAAGTTTTGGGGCGGTCCTCTGGAGCCATAAAGATTTGATAGTACCCTTGAAAGGCGTCCATCATGCTCATGAGTTCACATCCAGCGGTTGAATCTACCAACTGGGCGAGGTAGTTCAAGCGCCCTCTTCTTTCCTATCAAATGTCCATCATTGAGGGGCTCGTCTCCCTCATGCTAGTCTCCCTCTGAGGAAGATTCTTCGACCGTCCCTGGCGGAGCACTTTCGTGGGAGTCTTTGGCACTGGGATCCTTCTTCTTGTTCTTTTTCTTATTCAACCTCGCCCTCTTGCGCACGGGACCATCCTCATCTAAATTGGGAAAATCAACAGATTTCTTGGTGGACCCGATTTGGAAGGTTTTCTCTGCCTTAGGCTTTCTGAGGGATAACATGTAGCATTCCCAGGCCTCACGCACGTTGCACAGCACTTCTCCAACGCCCTCGGGGGTGGGGAATTTGATTTTCTGGTGGTAGGTGATGATGGCTTTGAAATCAACGAGGGCTGGGCGCCCGATTATGATGTTATAGGGAATATCAATCTCTACCACCGCATATGTAACCATGAGCGTCTTGCGCTGAGGGGCTTGGCCGAATGAAGTGGCCAAGCGGATTTGCCCTTGTGGGACGACCTCTGAACCTCCGAAGCCAATGAGGGCTGTTTTGAGAGGTTCGAGCGGGATGTTGGCATTCATTTTTTGAAACGTGGTGTAGGGCAAAACATTGACTGAGCTTCCACTATCCACTAACACCCTCTTTACAACGTGATTGTGGACATCCACGCTAACCACCATGGGGCAGTCAGAGGATTCACCGACCCCATGTGGCGTTACAATGTACCCTAAATCCCTATCATCGAAGCCTATTACATCATTTTCTTTTGAACGTTGATCATTTGCCCCTCAAATGGCGTAAACAGATTTGGGTATTGAGGGGTGTTGGTCGTAACTCCGGACGTACCGTCGCCGGGAGGCGTTAGAGTCTCCGCCAGAAGATCCTCCTGCGATCATGTTGATGACCGCGAAAGGGGTGTTTTCTTGCTCGAAAGTCTTTCCTTTGCCCCGATGGCTACTCTCCGTGGGGCCTTGCCTCCGCGGGCTTCTAGAGCGCGATGGGCTCCTTCTTCTTTCCCCAGTGCGCTCATTACAGCGCTCGTCATAGCGCTCCAACACCCTGACAAATTCTTTCAGGTGGCCCCCAGTAATGAGTCTTTGAATTTCTGCCTCTAGTTGGCGGCATTCATCGGTATCATACCCCTTCTGCTTGTGGAAAGCACAATATTTGTTCGAGCGTCTCAAGGCCTCCATTTCCCTCATCTTTATGGGCCTCTTGAAGAGTTTTTTATCAGAGAGGTTGTAAACCTCGGAATTCGGCCTGGTGAGCGGGATACGCTCGAAACGTCGAGGGGGAGGGGGTGATCTCTTGCGTTCCTGATGACGCTCCTTTTTGATAATGACTTTCCTGCCCCGCTCCTGGGGGCGCTCGTTTCTAGCAGGGCTGTGATGCCGGGGACCATTCGTCCCATACATGTCCTCGAGCGCGAAAAACGGCTCGGCAACCTCTCTTAAGGCCATGAGTGTCCCAGGCCTTCTCTCCACGATGGCATCTACAAATTTCTTACTCACATACTGTTTGTGATCCACAGCCTGAAAGAGCACTGGGATCAAGAAATCCATGGACGACCTCTCCACCTGCAGGATCTCCTTGTTGAAGCGGGCGAAGAACGAGCGAAGAGATTCATTCTTGCCTTGCACCATGTTGTAAAGGGCAGTGGGCGCAGTGACTGGGGCCTTCAGAGAATTGAAGTGGTTGAGAAAAGCGTCGGCCAACTCTTTATACGAGTGTATCGAGCGCGGCGGCAGTCGTTTATACCACTCTTGAGCCATTCCTACCAGGGATGTGACGAAGACTTTGGCCCAATAGTTACTTGAGTGCTCGTAGAGATGCATCAAGTGCAGAAAATGATCCAAGTGTTCAGCTGGATCAGTTGTTCCGTCGTAGCGATTGATGGAGGTGGGGATTTTGGTCGTTCCGGCTTGGGCCATCAAAACCTCCTCCACGAGGGGGTACCCCCTCGCCAGCGGATGATAGTCATACGTGCAGAAGTTCTCCTCCTGCTCTTTATGGTGGGGGACCTATAATTGGCGGTCCTTGTGACGAGCGTCTCTGGCATCGGCTCGTTCATCCCTGTTGTGGGAGATCTGAGACCGCGCTCGAGAGAGCTGTCCGACCATGTCCTCTAAACCCTGCAGCTGGTCTTGCACAGCCGCGAGGATATTAGGATTTACATCCCCGTCTCTGTCCCCTCGCTTGGTTGCACGGAAAGCCCTCTTGGAGGCGTGAGAGTCCCCTTCATTCTCGTTGACTCTCTCTGTGGGCTCCCCGTTCCTGTCCACAGGGGGACGCTCGTTGCCGCCTTGCTGAGGCGTCTCTTTGGTGGGCGGTGGCGGCGGTGGCGCCCTTAGGACGGCTTGGGCCTCCCTGAGCGGATATGTTTGCAGTCCTCCCAGTGGGGCGGCTGCTTAAGTGGCCTGCCCAGAGGGAAAGTACATGGAGTGAAACCTCTCCCATGCCCCCTGGGCGGCCTGAACCTCGCATTGGGCGTAAAGAGCCCTTAGCTGCTGAGAAGTTAGAGGGGGTAACTCCACCCCCTCAATCTCCCTTGGGATCACCACCGGGAGCTGGATCTGGCCGGCGTGATAGGGTTGAACCGGCGGCACCATGATGGTGGGAGTGAATGTATACCCAGGTGGTGGCATCACGTAGTTTTGTCCTCTTGGGTTCGCATGGGTATGCACCCATTGAGTCTGGGGAGGTAGTGAAAGAGTGGAGAGGGAAACCCCTCCGGCGGTGCCGGAAACTGGTGGTACTGGTGGTGCTGGTGGAGGAACTGAAGATTCTGCCTGCGGAGTTACTCCTACGGCGGGGGGTGCTCCGCCAACGGCGACAGAAGGAGGCGGGACTCCGCCAACAGAGGTGGAGGGAATAGTGGTATTGACATCATGAGGGGTGTTATCTCCTCCTCCCACAGCTCCGGATCTCGTAGTAACCATAGCTGTAAAGATTCTAGGTGTTTGCTTTTCTACTAGCAGAAAGGAAGAAAGAAGTTGAGAACTGGTTTCCCACAGACGGCGCCCAAAATGATGGGTTCTGAATATGGGTTACAGAGTCCGATCACTTTAGAATTTATTTTGAGTGAGGAAACCGCTGGAAGTTCGCCGGAAAGAATGGGGGTTCTACCTGCTAGGACAAACACTCAAAGAAAAGTCAGAAGGCCAAGCTGGGGGAACTGGAGGTGATACCCAGTTTGGCTCTCCGACGCCCAAGTCAGATGAGGATCTGAAAGAGAAAGTGTAAGCTAAGTATGAATTTGCAGAAATTGGGGTTGCTTACCGTGAAGGAGATGACTCTGTTTATTTATAGTTGAGGGTCAGGGACCCTTTGGTCATTTGCCGCATGTGGTCCTGGCCGAATGTTGCCCTAACACGTGGCGCTGTGAGAGAGAAACCTAGGAGGAATCTTCTGCAAAAGCTGCTGGAAGTTAGTGTTGGCAACAGTAGAAGGTGCGCGGGCATGTACGGTGTGTCAGAGAGCCATTTGGGGGGTTGGTAACGAGGGCTTGAGAGCGCGCTCGTGACAACCAAAAGCCTTGGGGGCCAAGGAGTCCGCTAAGGGATGAGGGCCAAGGTTTGTGTAAGGAGTTGGAGGGGAAAACCACTCTGAGGGAATGTAGCGCTCGAAGAGGGCTCCCTTGATAGATTGAAACATTTGCCATATAACGTAAATGGCGCTCGTGAGAGAGCGGTAGCGATAATCATGTGCGTAAGTACCAGAGACAGCACGTGCTTTTGAAGGATATTGGCGCTTGTGAGTCTGAGCGCTCGTGTGTGTCTGATGCAATCTTAGAGAGGCAAGTGTCATCATCCCTGAGGTGCCACGTGTCAAGATGGGGATGAGCGTATTTTGACCCCATCAAACACTATTAGTTCCCCTTTCTTATTTCATCACTCTACAAGTTGCATGTTTAGTTTCGCATTCTTAATTCATCACTCTACAAACTGCATGTTTAATTCTGAATTTTTAATCCATCATTCTATAAACAAGACTATTAGTTCCCCTTTTTTATTTCTTCACTCTACAAACTGCAAGTTTAGTTCCGTATTTTTAATTCATCACTCAACAAACTGCACGTTTAATTTCGAATTTTTAATTCATCACTCCATAAACAACACTATTAGTTCCCTTTTTTATTTAGATATGTACAGAAATCTTACAGTAAATTTATGCAGAAATACAAACAGATTAGTTTATACAAAAATATAATCAGATATATATATCTGTATATATCTCAAATACATATCTGTATATATCTCTGCAGGACTGTAGGATTTCACGTATATCCAGAAATCCACAGTCAATTTTTGCAGAAATATATACAGATATATGCAGAATTTTCATAAATCTCAAACAATTGTTTTACAAAAATCTCAAATATCAAATTTCAAGCAAAAATCTCTTTAGATATATGAGAAATTTCAAAACACAGATAATGGATAGAGTGATTGCTAGAGAAACCAGCTAAAATACTCAAAATTGTTAATAACTTTAGATTCAATGCCAGATTACCCAATAAAAAATAATTGCAAATTTAGTAACACAAATCAAATCTATTGATATATATACAAAAATTCCAAATCGTAAAAATCTCAAATATATGAAAAAATAAAAAATTACAAAAATCTCTTCACATATATACATAAAACTCAAATCTTCTAAAAAGTCTTTTTAGATATTCAGAAAAAGATATGGAGAAATCTCAAATTTCATAGCACACAAAAATCTTTTAAGTATATATATAGAAATTTCAAATCACATATATGTAGAAATATCAAATTTGTAGAAATTTATTCACATAAGACACAATGACTTCTCTTATCTTCTTCTTCATCAACAATGCGTCGTCAGCGATGGTCAGATTTCATAACTCAATCGATAAAGAGATTGGGGAAGAATAAGGAGAGAACGATGAAGATAGGATATGATTTGTCATTCTTCTAATTCATCATGGGTATTATGGTAATTTTACGCTTTTTTTTTTCCAGGGGGTTAGGAAAAATATATTGTATATTAGGGTCTAACATAGACGAATTTCAAATTGGAGTATTTAGAAAAAGTCTTGTACCTTATTACAGATTGTCTATTAATTTGCTGTAGAAAGAATTTCATTAACAATATTATATATATTTATATATATATATGGAAAACGATCGTTACGATCCTAGGTTATTATCGAGATCCCTTCTCATATATTAGCCTAAAGAACCAATCGTACATCAAGTGGAAAAAAATCCACATGTCCGAAAACGAATTACAGCAAAAATGCTCCACGAAATAATTGATAGCCTCGAGAGGCCATTGAGCATAAATTAAAAGAGGATCCCTCATGCACTTCAACTTCAACCTCAACCGACCACAAACTGGCGTAAAATACATCCAGGAAACAACAAGTGTCAAAGTAACATCAAGCTTGCAGCAAATATATGATCGAGAACATGTGGAAGGCGTCCCCAAATCTGCGAACATAAAACGGGGGAAGAAAATAAAAAACATGGCATTCCCCTCTTTTTTGAAGAAAATATGGAGTTCCCTTCTCGGAAAGCCATGCTGAGGAATTTTGTGATAAGGTGGTCAATTATTCTTTTTATAACAATATAATTGATTACTCATATTTTACACGAGTAACAATATAATTGATTACTCTTTGTCCTGCCATATTACCTGCTGATCTATACCCATATTGCCTTCCAAAATGTGTACCGTTCCGGGAATGCGAAAGCCGATAGGCTTGCCAAGTTGGGTTACAAGATTGGTGATGAACGGGTGGTGTCAGGTGTGGAAGGAGGAACCGCCTGATCTCAAGGAGATTGATGAGGTGAATACCAGCAGATAGTCTGCTTGCCTCTGTTCCAGACCAAAAAAAAAAATTTAATTTTTCAAAAAATAAACTATTCTTCAAATCGAAAGGTCAAGAGTTTCAGATTCAACTCTTGTCAAACGGTGGCATAATAATTATCTAGTCATTGTAATTTTCGTGTCTAAGAGTTTGTTGCACATAATAATGATATATAGTTGTTTGATTTTTATAAAATTACAATGACTAATTCTATAATATTGCAATTTATGATGATTAAATGTATTTATTTTTGGTACATCATCTATCATTCTTTAATTTTTTTTTTTTTTGGTCAACATCTATCATTCTTTAATAGTTTCATGTATTTTCTCTATATCTAACTGCACAATTAAGTTATATCATTTTCATTTATCAATAAGTGATAACTATTTACTTTTTATATCGTTAATTTTCTTTTTATTTTGGTCATACATTGAGGTTTTCTATCCTGCTGATATATAATATACGCCTATATATTTAAAATAACTATGTTCACGTAGTTATAAATAATTTTTTAAAAAAAATAATATAATAATTTAGTATTTAATTTTATATTAAATTATTCTCTAAAAAATTGTGTTATATATATATATATATATATATATATATATATATATATATATATATATATTAAATATAATGAATGTAATGTACACTATATTTTACCAAAATAAATTTATTTGAGAAATTAGTTATAATATAAATAGAAAGTTATTTATTATAGATGATGAACTTTAATCACCTTAATTAATATTTGAAATTGTCAAACTTAATAATATATTATTAATGCTTTTGTATTTTGCAGTTGGTATCTTTCGACATTTAATAAACTCGATTATCTAATTGATAGCATCCAACCAACAAAATATACAAATATCTTCCAATATAATTTGTAATTAATATATTAATTTTAAAAAGAGTAAAAGTGTCCTTATTATTATGATACTCTACGTGTTTTTTTATAGACAGAGGAGTTTAAGTCTAATTTATTAAGAAGTAATATTTTCGCTCAAATATATTTTCTAAAAAAGTTTAAATGTAATACTATATAATATATATTTACCAAATCACCCTCTAATATAATTTTTTTTTTTTTTGGTCCTCACCCTCTAATATAATATTGTTATAACTTATAATAAGTATTATTACGAGGATATTTTAGATATTTGTAAGAAACCTTGATGGATACGTACGCATAGAATACCCAACTAAAACAAAAAATCAAGCATATCTAAATTTTAGTCTCATGCATATCTAAGTTAGAAATTTGTTTTTTAGGAGTTTGTTATGATTCGTTTCCTGATTTTAGGAGGTTTTCTTTTGCATGAATATCAGTATTTTAGGAGTTTTGTATAATTTTTTTAGAGTTGTTTCGTTTTAAATTTGTATGATTAAAACTTTCGTTTCGTTTTCTTCTCAACTAAAACATTCACGACTTCCGATCATGATCGGGTGGGAAGACATCTATAAGGTGGCCGAAGCAATGGTGCCATTGTATGTGGCACTGCTATTAGGTTATGCTTCAATAAAATGGTTCCGCTGGTTTGATCCCGACAGCTGCGACGCTATAAACAGATTTAATTGTTATTTCATCTTGCCTTTCTTCGGTTTTCAGTTCACTGCAGGCATTAATCCGTATCTCATGAACTTCCGATTCCTTGGGGCGGATGTGATCGTTAAAGGTGTTGCCGGAGTTGCATTAGCCCTTTGGGCCAATTTCGGCAAGAGTGGCAACTTATCATGGGCCATCACGTCTTTCTCGCTGTCGAGCATCAACAATAGTTTGGTGGTGGGCGTGCCCTTGTTGAGTGCCATGTACGGCCCCATTGGAGGGGATCTCGTGATGCAATCATTCGTTATTCAGGCTCTCCTCTGGCTTCCTCTTCTAATATTCCTTCTTGAATTCAAGAGTGCTCGTACTACTACTATTGATGAGCTGCACACCGGAAAAGTAGCTAAAAATGATAAGGAACATCAAAATAGTGTTGGTGTTGGGGCGACAACAACCGGAGAGATTACATCCTCTATTGATCACGAAGAGCTCCACATCAACATTGAAGAGATAGAAGATATTACTACGAGATCCTCCATTGATCATGATGAGATAATAGAAAAGAGAGAAGAGATTACTACGAAATTATCCCCTACTGATCAGGATCATGACATTCATGAGAGTCCTAGTACGAGGACAACAAAGCCGACCTCCTCGACGATAAAGAAAGTTATCGTCAAAGTTGTCGAGAACCCGAATTGCTACGCTTGTACTCTTGGAGTCATTTGGGCTCTCATAGCAAAAAGGTAAACTAATTAAATTTATCATTAAACCTTGTTGTGGTTAATTTATGATTTGTTTGGCAGGTGGAATGTTGAGATGCCGGGGATAATACTCGGATCAATCCAAATCATGGCGAAGGCAGGATCTGGTGTGGCCATGTTCAATATGGGTATGTTGGTTATTCTTCATTAGTATGGAATTAAAAATAGGGAGAAAAATATATGATATTGACCTTAAACAAATTGAACGTTGTCCAGCGAAAATTAACCTAGATACATGACTTTCTCCTATTAGGATTTAATTTGTATCTTATTTGAAAATAACAATATTTGTTGTTAATTAAAAAACTATAGGAGCTTTTGTAATAATTAGCTTAATCACAGTTTTCATGTTTTTGTCTTTTTGTCCAAAATCACGAGGAAAATCCCTTTCAGATTTCGTCAGGCAACTAGTGAAACAAATTTCCTTTCCTTATTAATTAGTGCAAAAGATTGTAATTTGATCTGTTTTTAAATTGTTGGATCCATCGACTTATTCATGTAGAAGTGATCAACTTGGAATTAACTAGAGTAATTACAGTTGTTCGATTTATGTTTTGACGAAAGAAATAGAAAGATCTTCCCAAATCCCTGACACACGATTTTCTCTTTGGCTTGGGATCTCCTTGTGTTTCATCTCCGTTAAATCTTCTGTTTTATTCACATACAAGCAAGTTTTGTTTGTGTTTCATTTAGGTTTTATTCACACCCATTGTCAAGTATTAATAAACTCTCGAGATTAAAAAGAGAGATTTTTCATATAATAATTATTTCTCTCTTCTAATCTTGATTGTCTATTTATATTGGACGCGTGTATATGAGTGAAATAAAAAATAAAATACAAACTTGAAACTGGAGATTCTGAGCCTCTTTCTCTGTGTATATCTGTATATGTTTAATGGGTATTCAAGTAATTGTTCCATTTTTTTTTTGGTGCAAGCATGCAATTGATTTAGTATCTTTAATGCGGTCAGAGGCTCACATTACCTAGCCCGGCAAAGAAGTCTCATAATTGAAGGTAGTTTAACATATTTTGGAAGAGAAAACCCCACAAATTCATATGCAGTATTATAAAGTACTAAGTACTATATTGCGCTGGAAATGATGTGTTATGCCTAATTAATACAGAGAATCTTATAGTAGGAATATCAAAGAGAGTTAGCCTATATTTGCAAAAAGTTACTCATTTAGACATATACCCGTAAAATATCAAATATACTTTGAGACGCTCTTTATATTGTTTAGAAGACAATCTGTGAGAATTTTCAAGTCTTAACTTTTTTGGAAATAAAGGTCTTTTGGAAACTTTTATAATTACAGGTCAAATCGTTATTTTAGAGCTCTTTATATATATATATATATTTTTTTTGGTGAACCTTTATATATATATATATATATATGGGATAGTTTTAAGGTTTGTGGGGGTGTTAAACAATAGATATTGGATGCATGCAGGCCAATTCATGGCGCTGCAAGAGAAGGTTATAGCATGCGGGGTGCGTCTGACCGTATATGGGATGGTTTTAAGGTTTGTGGTGTCGCCGCTTCTCACAGCTCTGTGCTGTTTTGCATTGGGATTGCGATCAAAGGTTCTCGAAATTGCTATTATTCAGGCCGCTCTACCGCAAGCTACCGCATCATTCGTCTATGCTCAAGAGTACAATTTGCACTCCAACGTACTCAATACTGCGTAAGTACAACTCTTTTTTATTTTCGAAACAGACAAAACTTTATCGATTCAACATCGCATGTGAGTGATTCATTCCTTGTTTGTTTTCAGGGTCATCTTTGGTACATTTTTATCACTTCCTCTCTTAATTGTCTACTATATTGGTTTGGATGCTCTGCATTAACCGTACAGGCCGAATGCACGAGAGATCGAGTGGTTTGGATACTCTCTCACGTAGTCCATTAACTATACAGGCCGAATGCATGAGAGAGATCGAGATTGAGTGGTTTGGATACTCTCCTTTAGAGAGATCTGTATTTTATTTAAATAAATAAATAAATAAATTATAAAATTGGGACACTACTTATACTCTGGTTTATATTTTATGACACTTACGGTGACATTAGTAATTTAAGATTCTATTTGATAAAAACTTACAATTTTAGTACTCCCACACACCTAAACCCAAAGTTGAAATTTGCTATATATTCGTAATACCAAGTTTTAGCGGATAAATTTTCCCCTATATGTGGGAGAAAGAATAACTAGCGCAGAAAAAGATCCAAAGTTAGAATTCTGACTTCTAATAACTAATAAATAATAAAGAGGCATCTTTTTCAATTGACCAAAAATTTCCAAGACATGATTCTTGTCACTAGGCCTAGGTGTAACTTGTGAGTCTATTGACCTAAAAGAATATCAAATTACATAATTAATTACGAAAAAACTTTTGTGTACATCGAAAATATCATCATTTCCATTTATAAGGAAGTATTTGTATTAGAGTTCCAATCGGAATTCTCTGGCCTCACTCTCTTTTGTGGAATTTTATGCGTATTTGACCTTGAGATCAAAGACTCTTATTATACGTCCCAACCTAATCGTCTTCCTACACTCTTCCGTCCCTTTGATCTTCCTTTTAGAATCCTTTCTCATCTAATCTCCTCCCATGCATAACTCCACGAGCTTGAACAGAGCTCGTCGGACTCTGATTCCTCTTAGGATTCATTTACTTTTGGAGATAATGGCATTGATGTACGGATATCAGCCCTTATTTCTTATTTACTTAGCATGTGTTGTGGCCTTGGTGATAAACTATGGCCTGTAGGCCGCACGTGATTTTGGAAAGGAATTATCACATGCGGCGCATATGAATTTGTGATATGCCTTTTTGGCATGTGATGAAAGTCATGATTTGTCATGAGTCTATTGAAAGACAATTTTATCCATAACTTTTACAAAATTACAAATTTTGCCACAAATACACATGAACTCTCACTTATAATGTAAGGACATTTTAGTAATTTTCAGCAACCCTCCATTATTTTTCATGTAGAAGTAAAAGACCAAAATAATAAATATGAAAAAACATGTCTATAAAACATGATTAATAAACAAAAAAAATTATTATTTAAACATGAATATTATCCACCTTTATCCTAACATGCAAAATCCTTTTTAATAAAAGTAAATGCTCCCTTAGGGTTGAGCTCGTTCTAGGCCCACTGCACGTACACGAGTATGAGCTGGACTTGTCCGATCATTTAGTCCGTTACTTCATTGGTTCAAAAAATTGGGCCCCAACAATTTGATATAAGAGTTTCTTTTAAGAGTTAAGTTTTGTTAATTTAATCTTGTAATATATATATATATATATATATATATATATATATTATATGATAAAAGCACGAGAATATCCTCATGGTAGTACTCTTAACAATGTTTAACTAGAGGGTGTGATTTGATAAATACATATTGTATGTATTATCATATTTAAATATTTTAAAATTATTTATTTAAGTGAAAACATATAGGACTCCTCAATAAATAAAAATTAATAAAACTCCTCAAATCTAAAAAAAACCTATAGTATCAAGGACTCCTTTTGAAATTAATATATTAATTATAATTTACATTATAAAAATATATATTATATATATTAGTGGGAAAGACAAACTCAAACAAAATAAAATAAAAATAAATATTTATAAATAAATATTTATCATGTTCCACATAAATGTATATTTATAGTATTTAAATATATTATTACTTATTGATAAATAAAAATAATATTATTTAATTGTACAATTAAAACAAAGAGAAAAAATACAACAAATATTAAAGAGTGTGAAAATCAAAAAATAAATTTGGTAAATAGAGGTAATACAAAAATAAAAGACAATAAGATCGTGGAAACTTTAAAAGGAAAAAGAAAAAGACACTTAAATAGTTAAATGAAAATTAGAGAGAAAACATCAGACAAATGTTCGAAAACCGCAAGTACTAGTGCAAAAGAATATTGAAGAATACAAAATTACAAGTCAACCAAAGCAAATTTAAGAATCCCTAAAAAATTCAATGAATGTACATATAATAATAAAATAGAGTTTAAATTTATAATTAAATTTTTATAGTGTTTAATTAAATATTTCTTTAATTTTTATATGAATCTACTCGTTTGCATACAAATGCAATTAAATAATAAAATTTAGGGAAAATTACATACAACTATCTTTAGCTTGGTCTAATTACGCCAATAGGGGTTGGACCAAGTGGATAATGAGTGTATTCCCGAAGGCAACGTTCCGGGTCCGAACTTCGTATATTTAGCGCCCCAGTTTTTCCGACCGTTCAGGTACTTGCGCCACGCGTGTGAGTTTTCGAGAGATAGGATTTATTTAATTCGTTTATTTCTTAAGTTGCGCATTTCATGATAATTTGCAATTTTATTACTAAATGATCATGTGAAATTATTACAACTTGAAAATTATTGCATGACTCGTATTTAATTGACCCGTGAATTAATTGTCGAACATGCTCTATTTGACTAATTGTCCTTAATTGATCATTTTCCATAATTTGAGGACTTAATTGGATGACCTTGACTTGGACTTAATTGCCAACATTCCATAAGCTTAGAACTTAATTGCATGAACTTATAACCTTGGAGGATTTAATTGCAATTTGAGAGATTTCATCCCATTTAATTGCTGCAATCACGTAACTCATTCTTCATTTATACAACACATACACATATCATTCCTTTTGCCCTCCATATCTCGATCAAGCACCAAGGAAGAAGTAGAAGGAGATTTTATCATCTCCAAGCTATTTACCGGTAAAATTAAGAACTTTGAATCTCAATCATCCTCAAAACTCCCTCTCTTTCCTTCCCCTTTTCATTTAAGGTATATATGAGATATATGTGAGAATTCTTGAATTGATTGATGGAGCTAGGGTTAGGATTTGAGTTGGATAATTTGTTTGTTGGTTGTTACTTGTTAGAAGCTTGATTATATGCTTTCAACTTAAATATATGCATGAATTCTTGGACTTTATGAAGTTGGATGATGAGTTGGGATATGGGTTTCATATTGAGTTTCTTGATTGATCAAAGCATGAACTAAGTGTTTATGATGGTTTTATTGAACTATAAGTGCCTAAGTTTGCTTATTTCATGATTTGTGGCATTTGGAAGTTGATTTGGTGATGTTTTGATATTTTGGGTTTTGGTTCGAAGAGCTCCCCTGTTCTGCTCTGTTTTTAAATCTGCAGAACAGCGGGAACGGCCATTCCCGTCCCAATTGTTTTCCGGAACGGCCGTTCCCGTAGTTCTGAATGTCTTGGCGCGAAGCTGGGATAGGCCATTCCCAGTTTTGGCCTACGGCCGGAACGACCATTCCCAAGCGTGAATAGTTGTGTTTTCTTATAGACACGTGGGATTTTTCGGGGAGAGTTGGGAACGACCATTCCCATTTTTACACTGAAACCCGGAATGGCCGTTCCCATGCTCCAGAAAGTGTCTTTGAGTTTCTGCTCAAACTTATGTAATTCAAATTCTTTCCTAAGCCTTTAAATGATCAATACATGCTATTTTATGTTCATTTTATACATGAATATGTTCATGACTACGCTGTGCGTCATATTTGGTATCATTATTAAGTCTTATCTCACGAGTACACAATGTTTCCTTTCTTATCTAGTTTTTCTCCAGGGCGGAGATCATCGATCAAATAGGCACTATCTTTCATTTTTGTATTGTCTTGTCGCCTTTCAGGTGAGGGTGTTTTCGTTCTAGTTACGTACATAACCCTAAAACCTGCATAAATGGATTTTGGACTAAAACCATATTTATACTTATATTGTTTACACTCGAGTAAACTTTTATTGAACTGAACCTACTGTTATTGTTATTTACTGACTCATCTTATTTTGGCGAGAATTGTACTGCACATTGATTAGGGGCCAGGGTTGAGTGTATTGAGTAATCCGGGGAGGTATTGGGGCCGACGGTGATCTCTTGCACTCCCCACATTGTTGAGATGAACCCGGAATCCACTAGGAGGTTCGTGGAGGATGGAGTCTCGGTCCTTGGGGATTCATGCACCCATTGGCCATATTGATTGGATGGCGAGGGCTAGCTACCCGAACCATCACTCGGAGGAAGAAGGATAGAACTGATTGTGCACTGTTACTATATTGATTGTATTGTAATGATTGAAACCTAATAATTGCTTGATCATCTAATAAGAAACATGTCATTGTTACACTGTCGAAGTTTGGTTGGAGATTGTGCACGCTCACTCACCGAGCCACTGATAGCCTAAAACTGCAACTAATTGTATAAATTGATAGTTGTAAAGTCCGAGCATTGATCAATTAACTTTTGCCCATCACGGGAACTACTTTACCTAAAACTCTGCTTGGGATTTACAACTTGCATGTGCATGTTTCTATACATACGTATATCTCCTGCTCACTCAGTCTTCTAGAGACTGATCCCTTGTAGCACCCGCGACGATAGGCGCCACATCCCCCGCACCATAAGTCTAGTCCACGTCTGAAATGGATAGTACATACATAAACCGGACTCATAGCGAACGGGTGACAAATAAAAACAACCTGGTTAGGCGGAATCTAACCCTATACCAATTAATCAAAAGTAGAAAACATGCGGTGCGGAAGCTGTAACGCCCCGGTTTTTCCATTTATGCATTATGCGTTATTATTATAATTTTCATATATTTTATTTTCATTAACTTATGTGAAATTTCTTTTAACGTGAAATTTACGTGAATTAATTACTAATGTGATTAAATGCTCTTATATGTTTACTTGATCATTTCATAAATTGTGAACTTAATTCTATAACACGAAGGGGTTAAGTGATCTTTTGTGTAGAGATGAGACTTGTTGCATTAATTCAAATATTAGGGGGACTTATGTGCAAATTGTGGAGAGACACACATATTCATGCAAGACTTTGGTTTATATCATGTATCTCTTCCATTCCATTCCATTACATTCCATTTCATTCAAGAGATAAAATCCCACACACTTTCACACACTCAATACCGGTATTTACACCAAGGAAGAGAAGGAGGATTTCACCATAACTCAAGCTAGATTTTAAGGAATTGTGGAGCTAGGATCATCAACATCATCATATCTTCATTTCATCCTTTCTTCTTGGCTTCAAGATCACGGTCCCGGTGACGAGGAACACACTCCGTAGGGTGCTTCCTTGTTTCTTTTGGTTGGTAGAGGTGAGGTTTAATTACTAGATATATAGAACCCGTACAACCCCTACATGAGGTTTTAGGCCAAAATGTATATATATATCTCTATATATCTTTCTCAAAACCTATCGCGATTGCAAATGATTTCGTGACCTATTGAAATATCGTGTTATCGTGATTGATCGTGTTTTGG
Organism: Lantana camara; assembly: GCA_037501455.1. Classification (NCBI taxonomy): domain Eukaryota; kingdom Viridiplantae; phylum Streptophyta; class Magnoliopsida; order Lamiales; family Verbenaceae; genus Lantana; species Lantana camara. Next base: position 92,107,226 of record CM074863.1, read on the forward strand.
CGAGTAAGCATGTCATGTTCACTTGGGGCCAAGGGTAGTGTATTGAGCCAACCAAGGAGGCAAGGGCTGACGGGTAACTCTTGAACTATCCTCACAACTTTGGGATGCCCCCTGAACCCACTAGGGGATTAGTGGGGGAAGGAGTCCCGGGCATAGGGACTCATGAACCCTATGCTCACCGTGATTGGGTGGTGGGGCCTTGCAATCCCACCATCGCCGGAGGGAGAAGGAGATCGTGAAATTGCTACTTGTGCGCTATAATTGATTACATGATCACTTAACCGTTTATAACTTAATCATGGTAATGTTCACTATTGGTGTAAGGTTGGAGAATTGCCCTCACTCGCCGGGCCACTGATTGAATTGAAATGAATTGATTGATTGATATTGTTAAATTGAATAGTTGAAGTCTCGGGCGAGATCTAGTTTATTATTGAACTTATATTGTCCCTTTTATAAAACCTTACCCGAGACTATAACTTGCATGATATGTACACTAATATTTATTTATAAACCCCTCACTCAGTCGTTGGTAGACTGACACCTCAACATTTTCAGGTACTCACGGTCGTGTGCTAGGCGGGAGTCCGAGTTGTGTCTTTTATTCAGTTGGGTCTAGCACCGTCACATGTACCTTATTGATGCATATATAGATTGTTATGGTCTTTGGTACTTACGTATGTTACGTTATGTTTTGGAAGATTTAAAGTGTATTTGTAAGTGATGAAGTTGAATTTGAAGAATGATAATGAAATGTATGTATATCATATTCTCATGTTATTGTTTATGCATGGTTGTATCTAATTGAGGGTTAGTCCCGCCTAACTAGTGGTTCCTTTTCTCTTATCACCCGTTCGCTATAGTCTTAGTTCATGTAGGGAGGGCTCTTGACAGCTTTCCAAACATGAATTTCAGCTTATTGATTGTCACTCTCGGTGGCGGAGGAATTCCTTGCATGTGATAAAATCACCCTTGTCCGATCCACAAATTGCAAAAGTGAATGGATAGGAGTCACTCATATATAGGCCTGAATTTGCAATCACTATGGAAAATTGCTAATCAGTCTATTCTCAACAATGGAAAACATAATCAAATGCTTGCAAGGAAAGTCTTCGTAAAAAGGGATTTGATGGAGCTCTAATTGCTGAACAAATTGGTTCAACTCAATCCCAAGAAATCAGCGGAGATTCGGTTTTGAGGTATGACATCATGTGAAACAATGATTATGCAAATTTTCTGCTCAAATTAATTTGGCAAGGAGATTTCATCAAGGGGCGTCTTCCAAAAATAAAGCCAACTCCGTTTGGAAGGTGGAAGTGGTAGTGATCTAGTGTGGCTGGAGTATGAAAACTATGTCTTGGGCCCACATCATTTAATTGTTGGGGTGCATGACTTGGCAAATAATTGGGACCCACGGTAAACTCCAAAGTGTTGTTGACTTGTTGCTTCGCGTGCTTAAGGCATTCAAATTAGGTGACCAAATTGATTCATAATTATAATTGGGCCTAGCTTGAAATGGGTCATTATTATTGCCAAAAGACAATGGCTCAAGTTCTCGGGTGCTGCTTCTGCATCAAGTTGGGCAATCAAATTAGGTGGTTCTCAAAGTGACGGTGGGCCTACTTCATGGTCCAATGATATCAAAGATCAAAAAAATGAATGATTTGATAAATTAAAAAAAAAAAAAAAAAAAAAAGAGGAGGAAAGGAAATTCGAGTACTTCAAGCCTCGACTTTTGCAAATGCTCGGCATGTTTTTCGTCAAACCTTGAAGTGGGGGCATCCGTTGACACCAAAAATTTGAAGATAAAATTATTAATTTGTTGCCCAAATAAATCGATCATTAATTATTAATTTTGGTCATAAGTTCATAATAAATTTGGGCTTAAATATTTAATTCGGGATAAAAACTACGGATTTGTATTCTTATCCTTGAATTAATTAAATGGATTAAATAAATGATCCATTAAATGAAACAAAAGCCCACTTTGAGGAACGATCTTCAAGTTCAGGCCCAAGTCCAGGAAGCCCAAGAGAACAACCGAAAGCCTATAAAAGAGGCTCCAAGGTCCACAAAGTTGAGACTTCAAAATCATAAATCACAAAAAAGCCTAAATCATCAAAAGCTCTCAAGAACAAAAGGTATCAAGCTCTCAAATCTTCGAGTCACTGCCACTTGCAATCCCGAAGTGCTGTCCGTGCAACGAGCCAACACTTCCAGCGAAATTCTACAAATTTAACCAAGTTCTACATTAGATTTGAGATCAAGCATCAAGCCCTCAAATCCACTAGTAGAGAAGAATCAGAGGATTTTACAGAGATTGTAACACTTTTTTACATTAAATCAATAAATTCTATGTTTCGCTATTTTCTTATATTTTGCATTCATTTATTGCAGATTCCAACGAAAATTTGTGTAAACAAGGGGGTTGGCCGCGGCGGTGATGCGGCGGAGTTGGTGGTGGAGCTTTTGAGTTGATGATGCCATATTGTTGTTAGCTGTCTGTATGTACTGTGAGTATGAGAGAGGAAGGTTATATGGCTCATGTGCATGTACCGAGTAGGTGTTGCCTTCTTCCCCGTCCACGTACATCAGAATTTTATTATTATTCTAATATCTTATTCCTTATTAAAATGAAATTCGCATTTAAAAATATATACCATAAATACGGGAGTTATTATTATATAGGGAAATTACAAAATTGGTATACCATCTCATCCATTTTAGCCGATCTGATACATTAACTTTTTCGGCGACAAAACAACCCCACAACTCTCAAGAAATTACAAAACAATGCACATTTTCATGTGAGCCTTAAAACCACCGCCGGAATAGTATCCAGGTTTTAACATGTGCCTTGACAGCTGTGTAAATGGGTCGGGTCTACGGAGGGTCAAAGCTTATTCAGGTGAATTTGGCATTAAATTGCAATTTTTTTAGAGTTATGGGGTTGTTTTATCGCCGGTAAAGTTAGTGTACCAGATCGGCGAAAATGGATGTGGGGCGAATGGAAACCGATACAAGTCTGTCGTCGGGGACCTGTGATTTCGCACTTACTTTTTGCAGACGATATTATCCTGTGTGCTAACGTAACCGTGGGAGAGGCGGCGTGCATCCGGCAAGTTATGGAGAAATTCTGTTCAGCTTCCGGTCTCAAGCTGAACCTTGGGAAATCTAATGTTATCTCTGCCCCACATATCCCGATGCCTAACCAACAATCCATTACTCATATTCTTGGTATCAGAAGCACTACTTCATTGGGCAAGTATCTTGGAGTGAATGTCGACTTTGGCAGGAACACTGGGCAGTTGTTCTCTTCAGTCATAGAGAAAGTTGAGAAACGCGTAGCCGGTTAGAAGGCGAAGAACTTAAACCTGGCCGGACGTGCAACACTTATTCAGTCGGTAACCAGCTCGATCCCGGTCTATCATATGCATACAAACTGGTTCCCCCAACAAGTTTGCGATAACCTGGATCGTCTCAACCAAAACTTCCTGTGGGCCTCGGATGTGACGAAGAAGAAAACTCACTTGGTGGGGTGGAACAAGGTTATCCGACGTAAAACGGATGGTGGTTTAGGAATTCGTGAAACTCGTAAGAATAATGCGGTGATGCTTGCGAAAGCGGGATGGCGGGTGCTACAAGGGAAAGATACAGTCTGGAACCGCATCTTTCAAAGCAAGTACCTAAAAAATGAAGGCATCAATAGATACTCTGAATCAAATGGCATCTCGGCAGTGGAAAGGAATTATCTGGAGTACGTATATGATGGAGCCTATGGTCAAATGGCATATTGGCAAAGGAGAGATGGTTTCTGTTTGGGATGACAGATGGCTCGCACGAGGACCGATACGGGGCTTACTCGCGGGACATGTTCAAGCCGCGGATGAAGGACGAATGGTCAGTGATATCCTTCGTAATGATGGCTGGAATAGGGTGTTCTCAGAACCACAATCCCCCCTGAGGTGCTGAAGGACATTAAGAGCATTCTGATTACTATGGAGAGATCCGAAGATAAGCGTATTTGGAATGGAATCATGAATGGTAAGTTTTCCTGCAGGACAGCTTACAAGTTCCTGATGCCGGATTGTGTGGAAAATGGCAGAAATTGGCGCTGGATTTGGACGCTTAAATGTCCCCAAAAATTAAAGTTTTTCATATGGCTGATCGGCCACAACAACCTCCTCACGAATGCGTTTAAATACGACAGAAACTTTGGCGGTAGTGAGGCTTGTCCTAGGTGCGGGCGGGATCGGGAAAACATAGAACACTTGCTGCGTGGATGCAATGCGGCCCAGCAGGTCTAGAAGAAAGTGGTTAGTAAGGAGGATGGGCGAACTTTCAATGGGATTTGAGGTGATCGATGGGTGGAGCTGCTGCTTCATCAGGAGCTTCGAACCACGATGTAGAATGGTGGTCCGTGGTGGATTACCTTTGTAGCAGGACTGTGGAACATTTGGAAATCCAGGAATAAATTCGTCTACCAAGGAAAACAGGAGCCTCTTGAGGTCACTTTAAGCAACATGAGGACCCTGATTTTAGACTGGAAGTGCATGAAGAACCCTTCCATCAAGCACCAGAAGCTGGATAGATTACAGAGATGGCTCGCCCCGGCTTCGGGCTGGGTCAAACTCAATTGCGATGGCAGCTTTTATCAGCAAACAGGCCTGGCTGCAGCTGGGGGTGTTATCCGCAACGAGCAGGGGAAGTGGATTTTGGGATATGCGATGGAACTTAGCAACGTGTCTATTGCATCGGCGGAACTTCTGGGCTGGCGTGCAGGTCTGGAAATCGTGTGGGAGCGATGTTTCCCACGCATTGAAGTGGAAACGGACTCTCAAGTGGTAGTTGGTTGGATTACGAAGGATGATATCTCGGATCATCCCCTTAAAGACGTCATCACCGATTGCCGAAATCTGATGCATAAGCCTTGGGATAGTATTCTCAGATACGTTCCGAGGGAGAGCAATGCGATGGCCGACTCCTTAGCTCATTTAGGCCATTCTATCGAGATTGGGGTTCGTATTTGGGATGGCCCTCCTGTTGGGGCTGTCACTTAGTTTTTCTTTTGTTTTTTTGGTCTGCTCCTACAGCTGTCTCATGGCAACCCAAAAAAATAAAAGAATGGTGAGAACAGCAGCAACAAAAGGCCAAAGTAAAAGATAATATCCAACCACCAAATCTGCAGCAACATGAGAATGGCAACAAATATACACAAAATTATGTTTTTGAGTCTCTTCTTTTAGCATATGTTTTCACAGTTGAAAATCTACTCTTTTTTGTGCAAAATGGTTGGAGACAATACACATTTGTATTTCTTTGATTACCTATCAATGCCACGAGATATTCGAGAGAATAATATAATATACATTTACCAACGGATAATTGGTCTCTGGCCTCAATTCTGTAATAAAACTTTTAATTGTTGAGTAGGTCTAGATTTACAAATTGCATGAATAGTTGAAAAGGCATTCAACTTGTAAAATAGTGAAATGAATGGTCTGTCCACGTAACATATATCCATGCAATTGCTACTGTTTAGCCATGTTATTACTGTTTATTTTCTTTCTATAAATGGGATTAAAGATTGGAATGAGATTAAACATCTATTCCGATATCTTCGAGGTACAGTTGATTTAGGATTATTTTACTCTAAAAATGCAAAACATGTTTTAGTTGGTTACGCAGATGCAGGATATTTATCAGATCCACACAAAGTTAGATCCCAAACAGGTTATGTATTTACACTTGGAGGTACTGCAATTTGTAGGCGATCACAGAAACAAACCATTGTTGCTACTTCTTCCAACCATGCTGAAATCATTGCACTTCATGAAGCTAGTTGAGAATATGTTTGGTTAAGGTCTATGACATAACATATCTTAACATCCTGCGGCATATCAACTGATAAAGGTCCAACAACAATTTATGAAGATAACGCTGCCTGTATAACTCAAATGAAGGAAGTTTATATCAAAAGTGATAGAACCAAACATATCCCACCGAAAATTTTCCAGTATACACAAGATCTTGAGAAGAATGAAGAGATCAATGTTTAATATGTTCAATCATGTAACAATTTGGCAGATCTCTTCACGAAGTCACTTCCCACTACAACCTTCAGAAAACATGTCCATGACATTAGAATGCGCCAGCTCCGAGATCTATGAAAAGATCTCAGTAATGTCAACATCAGGAGGAGCATACACAGTTGCACTCTTTTCCTTCTTCAAGTTTTTTGTCCCATTGCATTTTTCCTGATAAGATTTTAATAAGGCAGCACCAAAGAGACAATTGCATGGGCATCCCAAGGGGAAGTGTTGAGAAAGTCAATATTTACAAACTGCATGAATAGTTGAAAAGGCATTCAACTTGTAAAATAGTGAAATGAATAGTCTGCCCACGCAACATCCATGAATTGCTATTGTTTAGCCATGCTACTACTGTTTATTTTCTTTCTATAAATTGAGAGTTGCATTGTACATTATGGACACACAATGAAATAAGAAGAAAGCTATACGAAAGTTTTAGCGAAGTATTCAATCACAATTTTAGTTCTTTTCTTGTTTATTAGTTAGTTTATATCATTAATACTTATTTTATTTTTTCCTCATATTTTGTAATTTATATTTTAATACTATTTTTATTATTATAATATTATCATATTTATATGTAATTTAATAGTTATATTAAAAATAATTATAAAACATATATTAATATAAATTTTTTAATTTCAATATAATTAAATAATAATAATAACTTCGTTGCACACGCATCGAGTGGCAGCAAATTACTAGTATTTATTAAGCGAGAGAGACAAAGGTTGTCTCTTTAACTTGATCTGTAATTCTTTTTTGTATTGAATTTATTTATTTTTCTTCATCATGTCTCAATAAGTTATTTATCTATTAACTCCACTTTTTCTCACCTTACTTTTATTCTCTTCTTTTATATTATTTTTTATTTTTCTCCTCATACTTTTAATTTATATTTTAACTATTTCCTATTAATATATAATGTAGCACCCGGAACGCTGAGGTGCCACACCCCCGCACCATAAGTCTAGCTCACACATGAAATGGGTAGTCCATATATGAACCGGACTCATGGCGAACGGGTGACAAATAAAAACACGACACTAGCTAGGCGGGATACCCTCAAATAATACAACAATTCAAAGTAAAAGCGGAAGCATAGAACTATACATTACTTAGTTTCACGTTCCAATACAACATTTACATTATCAAGTATTCCACTTGCAAGTATACCACTATATCATATACATACAGGTACCAAATCATATTTCCAAAATTCATAAGTGATCAAAACATGCATCAATATGAAAGATCAATGCTAGAGTCCCAAAAGCGGTAAACTGGACTCAAACCCCGCCTAGCACTCGATCTGCACGACCTGTGACGACCAAGACAAGGATATAATTATGATGCGTGCTCCTCGTCAACAGGAAGGAAATCTTAAGATGGAAGAAAGATAAGATGAGATGATGATAAAATGGTGATGATGCTTCTAGCTCCACAATTCTTCAAACTCTAGCTTGAATTATGAGATGCAAATTCCCTTTCTTCCTTGGTGTAAATGTCGGTATATGGTGTGTGTAAGTGTGTGTAATTCTTTGATGAGATCTATTGAATGAAATGAGAGATAAATATGATATTTATTAAAAGTCTTGCAAGAATTATGATGACTCAACCATTTTTATACTTAAGCCCCTCAACTATATAATGTCATGTAATCAAGTATCACTTCATAGCATATAATTAATTAGGTCCAAAGAGTGTATGGAATTAAGTCCTCATATTTAGATAAGGAACAATTAAAGTCGTATATGAGCAATTAGTCACCTTATCAATTAATTCATATAAATTTCACATTAACAACATTTTCATATAATTGCATGAATATATAGTGCATATAATATTAGGAAGATTAGTATAATAACACATAACACATGAATGGAAAAATCGGGGCGTTACAATTCTCCCCCCCTTAAAAGGACCTGGTCCCCAGGTCCACTTTCGAGTTTTAAAATGATGCACAAGCCAAAAGAGAACCCCGTCTCTTAAACACGAAATGAAAGAACCCCGTCTTTCAACAAGAAATGAGAGAACCCCGTCTCTCAACAAGAAATGAGAGAACCCCGTCTCTCAAACACACACGAAAGCAATTCAAGGGAACAAATTATAAAACACTCATATAAATGTCACATAGGCAAGTATAATCATATTAATCGCATAAACATCACTCATAGACAACCAATTTGCAACTAACAAGAAATTAAATACAACAACATTAAGAGCTATGATGCACGTGATATGCATGTTTAGGTGTACTGTTCACCGTTTATTTCCAGTAGGTATTTTTCGTCGCTTCGGGCACATATCCACTTGATGCTCATCACTCCCACACCACAAGCATAAGCCCAAGCGCCATCTGCAATTGTCGTAATTATGTGTATCGCGTCCACAATAGGTGCATAGAGGCTTCCCCGAAAGTAATATTGAGGACGAGGTACGTGAAACTCTCAAACCTGTTCCAATGGCTCGATTCTTCTTCTTCTTATGAGACCCCTCTTGATGTAAGGGAACATGATATTGGATAGACCCCTTTCCATTGTTAAGGTCCTGTTCTAATTCTGAACTTGCAGCCTGTACGGGGTAAGCAATAGGCCTCCTTGCATTCACCGAGTCCTCAACCTTAAGAGCTTTTGAGGTGGCCTTCCTCCAAGTACTAGTATTGACAGCTTCAATTGCTGCTTGTATGTCCGGCCTCAAACCCTGCACGAATTGCATGGCCTTATGAAAATCGTCGCTTGCGATATTGGGTGCATATTTAGACAATCTCTCAAACTCTGCTATGTACTCGGCAACCGATTTACCCCCTTGTTTGAGCTCCGTGAATTCCTTGAGCCTTCTAGTGTGAGATGAATGAGGAATGAACTTGTTCTTGAACTCCCTTACAAAAACCTCCCACGTTATCTCCTCACCGGCTGTATCTAACACAATCTTTGTACTCTCCCACCACGAATAAGCCTCATCCTGAATAAGAGAAATAGTACAACGAGCCTTCTCTTGAGACTCACATGGGATTAATTCCCAAACTCTTTCAACCTCCTTCAACCAATGCTCAGCCTGGATATCGTTTCCCTTGTAGAACTTTGGAGGTTGTTGATTTTGGAACTCTCTAAGTATAGCAGAAATATGTGTTGGTTGTGGTGGTGGCACTGGGGGTGCTGGAGGATTATAATCTCTTATTCTTTGATCAACAAGTCGAACCATAGAATCCAGAAAATCTTGAGGTTGAGCCGGAGGGGGCGGGTGTGGAGGAGCCCTAGGAGATTGGTCACGACGATATCTCCTATGACCAGGAGAGTGCTCATGACGAGGACGACCTCGAGGCATCCTAAAATCAAGTCACTGAATATGCATGTTGAATTAATATGCCAATGAACGTAACACACCAGTAAATACTAAAATTCAACACATTGAAACGATTAAGCTCAATTAGGAAAGCACATATAATTAAAGGAATTAAAACAATTTAAAGTAGCGTATGATGCAGGTGCTTATGGGTGCATTGAACCTGTCACCGTAGTTACATCCTTTAACTTGGCACTCGTTCCATGTTTGTTGAATTACAAGCTCGCCTCGCATTTGTTAGTCATTTCTTGTTACCCACAGTCTTCTAAATCTTTAGAATTCTCGGACATCAACTTGTGTATTTCCATCGCTTGAGAGTTGAAATTTCTTGAACTTTATTCCTTCTGAAGTATTGATTCTTACATGTCGCTCAAACCTTTACTCTACATATCTTCTTTATCAAGTTTCCTTATATCTACTTGCATGACTTTAAAATCTAAAATTGTGATTCTTGAACTCAAATGCTTCCACCTCCCTGAATTTGATACCTTGCCTTCTTTCGATGTTGTCTTAAATCTTCACCTAGTCATCACTTCAGTTGAAGTCCTCGGTTTATTCCTTATGAGAATTACACTTGAGCACCTAATTTCTCCAAGCAAATCTTTGTTTTTTTTCTTTACCGTTTCCGTTTGTTGGTCCATATCTCCCACTTCGCGCTCTCAACACAACAATTCGGCTTGAACCTAGAAAATGAACTCTAACCCGTCTGAATATAAAACCTTTAACATCTAAATTTTCCATGACCTTGAAACCCACTTTCTTTTCCAAATTTCGAAGTTTCTAAATTCATCATTTCTTCTTCTTTATTCTAATTCGGACATTAGATCTTTAATACTTTCAAAGTCTTCACTCTTTTCCTTGAGTTAACCGAAACTCCTGAATCCGGCTGATCACTTTGCTCACAGTATAGAAGCGTGTGTTTATCTTGTAAGTTATAAACATCGCACATTCATACCGTTTTTTTTCCTACAAACCACTTCTTCCAGCATGATTTATCCTTCAAACCGGAATTAAATTCCCAACCTATAGTCTTTCCATAGAGCTACCAATTTCCCGAATTTCTCTTAACCTCCAGTGCCTTCCTCACAACTTTAAAGCTAGAGAAGGGAGCTTGCGATAGGTTGAAGTTGTCTTAGAAATTGGCCGTGCGTTGACATGATCTTTATAGCCTATAATCACAACCTATCTCAATTATAGATGCATGGGGTTAGTGATTGCATATGACACATAATTAGCATTTAAACACATTTTTGATGCAAAATGCAACAATTAATTCAACTAAATTAAAGCAAAACACATTAAACATATAAATTTCCAAGCCATAGAAGGTCAACTAATCACCACGTAGTAACATAAATTAATGCCATATACAGGTCATCAAGTAGTTCCAGGATGTTCAAGTAAATTCAAATAAGTTCAAGTAGCTCCATATAAGATGCAAGACTTGTAAATTATCAATTAATTCTATGCCGTTCGACCTAGACTCACACGACACGACGTTAGAACCGCGGTTTTGCAACCGGGCTCTGATACCACCTAAGATGTAGCACCCGGAACGCTGAGGTGCCACACCCCCGCACCATAAGTCTAGCTCACACATGAAATGGGTAGTCCATATATGAACCGGACTCATGGCGAACGGGTGACAAATAAAAACACGACACTAGCTAGGCGGGATACCCTCAAATAATACAACAATTCAAAGTAAAAGCGGAAGCATAGAACTATACATTACTTAGTTTCACGTTCCAATACAACATTTACATTATCAAGTATTCCACTTGCAAGTATACCACTATATCATATACATACAGGTACCAAATCATATTCCCAAAATTCATAAGTGATCAAAACATGCATCAATATGAAAGATCAATGCTAGAGTCCCAAAAGCGGTAAACTGGACTCAAACCCCGCCTAGCACTCGATCTGCACGACCTGTGACGACCAAGACAAGGATATAATTATGATGCGTGCTCCTCGTCAACAGGAAGGAAATCTTAAGATGGAAGAAAGATAAGATGAGATGATGATAAAATGGTGATGATGCTTCTAGCTCCACAATTCTTCAAACTCTAGCTTGAATTATGAGATGCAAATTCCCTTTCTTCCTTGGTGTAAATGTCGGTATATGGTGTGTGTAAGTGTGTGTAATTCTTTGATGAGATCTATTGAATGAAATGAGAGATAAATATGATATTTATTAAAAGTCTTGCAAGAATTATGATGACTCAACCATTTTTATACTTAAGCCCCTCAACTATATAATGTCATGTAATCAAGTATCACTTCATAGCATATAATTAATTAGGTCCAAAGAGTGTATGGAATTAAGTCCTCATATTTAGATAAGGAACAATTAAAGTCGTATATGAGCAATTAGTCACCTTATCAATTAATTCATATAAATTTCACATTAACAACATTTTCATATAATTGCATGAATATATAGTGCATATAATATTAGGAAGATTAGTATAATAACACATAACACATGAATGGAAAAATCGGGGCGTTACATATAATTATTAAATTCATATTAATATGAATAATTTAATTTCATATATTTAAATAAAAATAACTATTTTTTTACACACGCATCGAGTGTACGTACTAGAATTAATTAATTGATAATTGTAATGCCCTAGTTTTCCGGCCACTCAGGTACGCGCGCCACGCGTGTGAGTTTTGGAGAGTTAGGATTTATTTTTATTATTTCATTTATTAAGCTATGAACTTCATGCCATTTGTGAATTATATTCCTACATGTTATGTGAAAATATGTGAAATTCTTATCAACTTGAGAATTATTGCATGAATTGTATCCGATTGACACGTGAATTATTTGTCGAGCATGTTTTATTTGGTTAATTATCCTTAAGTGATCACTTTCATAAATTGGAGGATTCAATTGCATGAAAATTTTATTGGACTAAAGTGATCATTTTTCATAAGTTTAATCCTTGATTGCATGAACTTATAAACTTGGATGGTTTAATTGCAAATTGGAGACATTTCATCCCTTATATGATGAATCACGTAAAACACCATTCATGCACAATACATTCATACACATATCATCTTTTCGCTTTTATTTCGTCTTGATCAAACCCAAGGTAGAAGAGAAGTGGGAATTTTCACTTTCAAGCTATATTTCCAGCAAATTTCGAACTGGGAAGCTCTAATCATCCTCATAACTTCATCTCTTTTCTTTCCTCTTTCTTTCAAGGTATATATGAGTTGATTTCTTGAATTCTTGAATTGGTATGAGAAGTAGGGTTTGTGAATTTGAGGTGATAACTTGTGTTTTCGTTGGTGAAAGCATGATTTTGAGCTTTGAACTTGAATTTCATGCATATATTATGAAGGTTATGGAGTTGGCTGATGAGTTGATATGTGGGTTTGATATTGGAATTTCATGATGATCAAAGCTTGAAATAAGTGTTTATGTTGGATTTTATTGTACTTTAAATATGCAAACATGTTTCCTTCATGATTTATTGCATTTGTTGCTTGTTTTGTAGGGTTTGGTTTGGTTCGAGACTCCCCTGTTTTGCTGCTCTGTTTAAAATCTTCTGAACATTAGGAACGACCCTTCTCGTTCCAGTTGTTTTACCGGATCGACCGTTCCCATCCCTCTGAGTATCCTGGCGTGAAGCTGGGAACGGCCCTTCCCAGTTTTGGCGTGAACAGTTACATTTTCTTACAGACGCGCAGGATTTTTCGGGGAGAGCTGGGAACGGCCCTTCCCATTTTACACTTTAACCCAGAACGGTCGTTCCCATGCTCCCGAGGGGTTTTGTTATTTTCTGCTCAAACTTATGCAATTCAAATTCTTCCCTAAGCCTTTAAATGATCAATACATGCTATTATACGCTCATTTTATACGTGAATATGCTCATGACATTCCATAATTGTCAATGCACGACATATAGTTTCATGATTACGCAGTTCGTCTTAATTGGTTCATAAGAGTCGTGTCTCACGTACACTTGTCTTTCTTGCATAGACCAGCTTCCTAGTGACGAGGAGCAGGCACCGTAAGCCGTGTCCTTTGTCTTATTTTGTCTCGACAGGTGAGGTTTAATTCTAGTTACATAGAACCCTTAAAACCTCTATGTGGATTTTCGGCCAAAAATGTATATATATATATATCTATAACTTTTCACAAAAACTCAAATAATTGACAACGAATCATGTTTCTTGCATTGAACCAACCTTGTTTTGGCGAGTATATTGTACTACACTTTGGGCCCGAGGGTTAGTGTATTGAGCCAACCGGGGAGAGCAAGGGCTGACGGGTAACTCTTGCACTACCCTCACCATTTGGGATGACCCCTGAATCCACCAGGAGGTTTGGTGGAGGAAGGGCATGGGATTCATGTACCCGATGCTCAACGAGATTGGATGGTTCGGGCCTTGCAAACCCGACCATCACCCTGAGGAAAAAAGGGTTATTGTTATTGATTGCTTGCACCATAATGACTTGCATGATCACTTAATCATTGATAACCTAATTATTGTACATTGTCAGAGTAAAGGTTGGAGACTTGCCCTCACTCGTCGGGCCACTGATTGACTGAAAATGAATTAATTGTTAAACTTGATATTTGTAATCTCGGGCGACGTTTATTTTATTATTGAACTTATATTGTCCTTTTATAAAACCTTACTCGAGAATAACTTGCATGTTAATTGTGCTTATAATTATTATACCCCACACTCAGTCTTCCATAGACTGACGCCTCCACCTTTCAGTATTTTACAGGTGTGTGCTATGGCGGGAATTAGAGTCTTGTGGAGTCTTTAATTCGAGTCTAGCACAGCTCACTTTCATGGTTGATGCATCTTGGATTCTTGTGGAGTAGTTATGCTATTTTGGGAATTATTGTATATATTGTTATGGTTGCAAACTTGGAAGAATATGCACTTTTGATATAAATAGTTCTGCTTGATAATAATTGTTATGCTTCCACTTATAATATATTGCACAAGTTTACATGGTTCAGGGTTAGCTCCGCCTAGCTAGGATTATTTTTTTTTATTGTCTCCCGTTCGCTATACGTTTGGTTTATGTACGGATTACCCATTTCGTATGTGAACTGAACTATAATACGGGGGATGTGGCATCCTGATGGGTCGGGTGCTACAATAAGAGTAACTAATTTTTTGTGGATACAATGAATCAAATATTTGTTTGATTATTAATATTAATAAAAGTAAGAAGTAATTAGAAAATACAATTACTTTGTAGTGATTTTATTATTGAATTTTTTTAAAAAACAAATTATTTAAGTTAGCTTACTGAAAAAAAATTTACTAATTCAAAATTACAAATTAATGTTTTTCTTATATAAATGTAAATTAGTTGATAATATTTATTAAATAATTAATTATAAGTTGAAATTAAAAACTTTTGATTTGTAATATATTTGTTAAAATTTTCCTATAAATAAAAAAATATAAATATAAGAAAATCACCTTCCACGTATACATAATTAGTAAAACTTCGAATATTCAACTGTTTTAGTTAAATTTATTTTGACTTAAGTGAATTTATAATTTTTTTATTTAGTGAGAACAATACGTAGCTTTGAATACATGATACACACTGTGGTTTTATATTTTTGAGTTAGTTTAAATGTCGTTACTAACTAATATCTATTATAAAGTATTTTAAATTCTTTAAAAACACTTATTTAAGTAATTAGGATAAATATTAGTTAAAAATAAAACACATTTAATCTAAAAAAGAATGAATTTTACAAATCAGACTAAGCATATAAAATCAAATAAAAAATTACTAAAAATTATAATTTAATTTTTCATGTTAATTTTATAACAATTATTTCATAATTTTATGTATATGAGTGGATGTTTATGATACACAAATAAAGGTACGATACAATACAAAATTAGTTTGTTAGTTCAGCAAGTACGTAAGAGATGTTTGATACGGTGACTCGCACGAATATAACATGATACTATCAAGTTACTATATTTAAAAATTAAGTTTCCACTCAGATCAAATTATTATATTTAAAATTTAATTCTTTTTAATTTTAATAATAATTCTTAGAAATATTCTGATAAATAGAATATTTATTGTATAAGGCACATCAGTTTTACTATTAACTCAAATATACTTCTTTTCATCCTCACACGAAAGTTAATTTCAACCTATTAATTTGTAGGAACGCGAAATTATTAAGGGGAGAGTACCTTAACGCAGTTGTTACATGGCCATCCTTGTTGGCACAAGTTAAGTTAAATGTAGTTAACTAAATCATAAAGTAGTTAGAGAGTTACGCTATCCATATTCAAAGATATAATTATTAAAATCGCCCGTAAAGTAATCCACTTATAAGTTTGGTGCTAACAGTTGCCAATGTCTCACTTTTGGTCTCATAAAGTGGCATTTTTCTTAAATTAGTTCTCATTGACCACTTTCCCTCCAAAATTAAGGTTTGACCATTAAAAAAATTATTTTTACTGTTAAAATATATATATATATATATATATATATATATATATATACATATATTATATCTATATATACACGTATTATATATGTGTATTTCTTTTTTTGGTACTCATATTATATATGTGTATGTACTATTATAATATACAATACATTTTTATTATATATTATATATAATATATATTATATTTTGTTTAGGATGAAAATATACGATTTAAATAGTTTGGGTAGTGAAAATATAAAAGAACCAAAAGGGGTAAAAACAAACTTTTTTAACGGTCAAACGGTAATCTTGGACGGAAAGTGGCCAATGGGACATAATTTAACAAAAATATCACTTTATGGGACTAAATGTGAAACACTGACAAATGTTGGGATTAAACCTGTAAGTGAGTTATTTTATGGGACGATTTTAATAATTTTCTTCATATTCAAATTAAATGCCCTTATAGTAAAAGATAAGAAAATAAAAAGGTCGAAATTTTTGAGCGATTAAAGAGAGTAGCAGTGGTCTTCAATTGAAGATGTGATCCGCCAATAGAGAATATCATAGGGGTGGCAAATGGGTGGGTTGGGCTGGGTTTGGGTTGGGTTCATATGGGTTGGGTCTAAATGGATTGGGTCAAAAATGGGTTCTATATTAATGGGTTTTTAATGGGTTGGGTTCTTAATGGGTTTTTAATGGGTTGTGGTGGGTTTTAATGGTTTGCTAATGGGTTCAATAATGGTTTATTAATGAGTTCCAACTCAATTCAAGTACTTAAATGTCCAATATACCCTTCACTAATATATTTAACTTATTTTGGATTTATTTGACCCAATTAATATATTTTCAACCCATTTGGTCTACAAAATGGGTTGGATTTATTCAATATCATATCATCCTTTTCAAGATGTGATCCGACTGTAGAGAATATCATTCTTGCTCCATCATTGGATCGGTTCAAATCTATTGCGTCACTAGCATTTCAACTATTTTCCGCCGCTATCCTTTTAGATTTGTGTTAGGAAAAACTGGAATTACACATAAAAAGTTCCAGTAGAAAAGACTGGAATTACACAGATAAAGTTCCAAAAGAACAGAAATTTCATAAGTGTTTAGAACGATTGTTTTTGAAGGGAATGGAATAGAATCTTCAATATGACGATTAAAACAGGGAATTGACACAGGTAATCTCTGTCCTTAAGGTTTCTATTGCCCCTACCACAAATGGTTTACTAAAAGGTTCCAGGCAATACACCTCTATGATATATGTCAAGCCTCAAAGGAAAAATAAGTTCTAAGTGATAGCAACTCACTTAATGAACTCTCAAGAATGTTGCTTTGTAAATGATGATTTTTCTTATTGGAAATTGGGATGTTTTATGCTGTTCTGGTACTAAGACTTGCAGTTATTGGTACTTAATTCGATTTGATTGCTCTCATAACT
The DNA here is from genome assembly GCA_037501455.1 of Lantana camara. NCBI lineage: Eukaryota > Viridiplantae > Streptophyta > Magnoliopsida > Lamiales > Verbenaceae > Lantana > Lantana camara. Next base: position 92,124,574 of record CM074863.1, read on the forward strand.
TCCTGACAGTTACAAGATCATGGATATGTTGGTAATCAAATTTCTGTAACTTCCATATGGTTTTAAAACATTTGTTACAGAATATTTCTGTAACTCTCATCAACTTTGAAGTACTAGTCATTCCAAACGTTACAGAAATAATATACTAATTAAATACCAGTAACTGCTACAGTTTCTCAATTAGTACCAGCAGCTCAACAGTCATGTTTTTCAAACAATAAGATATATCTTGTAATATTTCCACACTAATATTAAAGATATATTCAACAATCCCCCACTTGTTTAGAAAAGTTCTCTTAACCAAACAATTTATCATCTCTAAAGATTATGTGCATAAAAGAAGGTGTGACGAACATTGAACCTTCTCTTAGTGTAAGTAGTTCAAGATCGTATCGAAGTTGATGGTGTCCGCAGATTGAACCTCTACTCCTTTATGATACGATCGGAACTGCCACACACACACTTTCCTTTCTTTACGGTAAACATTCATCATGCTCTGCACTTTTATGGCCGTATGCAATTATCCTGTTTCATAAACCTCTAAGAGAGTAAACCACAACTCTCTATAAGAAGCGGCTCCACTTCTAGTTCATATAGGCAAAATGTTTCTCTCGCACTTTGTTGCTTTCAAGTGCAGCATTTTGTTAAGAGCTAATTTCAACCTCTTTTCAAGCAACACACATGTTACTATCATGAACTACATATGAGACCACAAGATAGTAACTTCCAGCCAGCGAATATGAGTTGTTTTTCCCATTGAACCTATAGTATAGGGGTATTTAGGTTGGGTTACCATCACTCCCGACTTAGTAGTGGTTTAAGTCCCATATCTTAGTAGTTGAAGCTATACCAATTCTCTCGTCAGAGTCTTAGTAAGCACATCACAATCAAATTTTCTTTACTTGTCCTAGACAAAATAATATCGCCTCGTATTGATTGTCTCACAAATTCAGTCTTAGACCAACATGTCAAGACTTATTATAAGTACTTTACTATCACAAATATAGTGATACAACATAATATGAGTAATTGAATTTGGCCAATGAGATATGTCTACTAACATTCTCTTATCCAATCACTCATTTTCTTTTGTGCCAAAATTATGAGCTCAGATTCCATGGTAGAATGAGAGATGCATGTCTATTTCTTGCTTGCCCAAGAAACAGCCCCACCGGCAAGAGTGAAAAATCCAACAACTTTTGGATTTATTATCTCTCAAACTAGTTTTCCAATTCACACTATCTTTCTTCACTTTGATTCTCAAAATGTTATCTTCTTCGCCTATGTTTTTCACCTTAAAGACATAGGATATATATCTTAGTCTTTCATCTTAAAGACATAAGAAAGATACTTTTTGATTTCATTCACTCCAATCATGCAAGTACCAATGACCAAAATGTCACTAACTTACAAATATCATCATGTACTCTGATGTACATAGAAATATATGCACTTGTTCATACTGTTATTTACGAAACCAAAGTTTAAAATAATAGTATCGAACCTTCCATGCCACTATTTTAGTGCTTATTTTAACCACAAGTGATTTAACAAATTTTCTCACTTTACCTTTGTTGGTAGAACAAAGCTTTCGGGTTGTTCCCATAAATTTTTTTATTTCAAATTATAGTTTAAAATAATCTTGTTACGACCACTTGATGAGAATAGTTGGTAAATAGACATCAAGTCAAACGGAACTCTTATGAAAACAACTCGAACTACTAAAGCAAAGTCTCAAAGTGGTCCATCACTTCCACTTATATAAATCACTTTACTACTAATTTCATTTCAAAAGTAGAAATTAGTATCATTAGTTTCTAAACACCCACACGCACCTAATGAGTTTAGAATCACTAGGTAAATTTATCGATACTCAAGTACCACTCCCGAGATTGAATCCATCTTATCATTTATTGCTTTTCAAATGCATTACTCCTTTAAACGATTCAAGATCAATCACAAAGTAAGATACTTAGAGTATTTTATTTACCATTTTATTATTTTGGTTCCACCCCACCAAAAATAATAAACGTTGAGAAGAAATAGTCTTATTCTCAATTCTTCTCTTATCGAGCTCTAGTACTCCTTCTAGATCTGTTTCACGTTTAGAATTCTTGATTCCACAACAAATCTTATAGGACTTCTAGGCTCACTAGCAGATGATAGGTTATTTCCAGCTTCTTCTGTAACATCCGCTAGAATAACTTTATTTCCAATGGTTGGAACTTCCTTATTTTCAGCATCTTTTGGAATACTTCATTTCTAACAGTCCCAAAAGCTTTGCTATGTCCAACATCTTCTGAACATACTCTAGTACTTAATTTCCAACAATTTCAAAAACTTTGTTATGTCCAACATCTTTTGGAACATATACAGGACTTTATTCCAGCAACTTCTGAAACTTTTATTAGAACAACATTTCCAACATTTTTTTAGAAAATTTCCTGGAACCTCAGTTGGAACAACCTTTCCAACATTTCCTGGAACATTAGTTGGAACAACATTTTCAACATTTCCACTTAGAATTTTAGTTGGAATGACATTCCCAACATTTTCATTTGGAACAACATTTCTAATATTTCGATTTGGTACATTAGTTGGAACAACATTCCCAACAACTTTTAAAACTTATCTTCAAAAATTCCACATACCTCGACTTAGTTATCACATTAGACTCCAAATCAAAGAGTCTATAAGGTTTGTTGTTCAGAGCATGTCCAATTAATATACTCTTAACAACTCAAGCCCTTAACTTAGTCCTTTTCGGATTTGGATCTCAAAAATAAATGATGTACCCCCACACTTTTAAATAATATTTGTCTTCCACTTGTACCATATCTATAAAATTAATCTCCATACAAGTATTGTGAATCCGATCTATACATGCGAAAGAACTACCAATAATCCTTTCGGCGGTATTCAATGTATAACAACTTACTCAGATTCAAAGTAAACTCAAATTCTTTCTTATCGCGAAAATCAATTTAAGTTAAACTTTCACGAATTTTGAAATATATAGCTTTTAAAATAGAGTTACAATATATATTTGTACTACTATTCATCGCCTAATTTATGTGAATTCATAAATACCATCATAAACTCAGTCATGAACACATAGAACTGTTCGGAACGTTTCATTTTGAAACCAGCACATATCAAAGACTTAATTTCAAACATTTAATGTTTGTAATTGTCATTTGACTGCTGAAACAAGTTTTTAATGCAAAACTAACTTCCAGCAACAACATTAAGATCTATACTCACCAATATGCAATCATAGAAAAATTATAATATATAACTCGTAATTGCATATAAAGTATAAGAATGTTAATAATTAACCCAACCTGGAATGCAGATTGTCACAATAATTCTCATCTTATTGTAAGCTTTTCAATTAATTGTTCATTTGCCTCCTCCACTGGCTCTTGAACAATTTCCTTGGTGTTTGCCTTCAATATATACTTTGGAACCATTTTGTCTTTGTTCCAGTGCGTCTAACTCATGCTCTGGAACTATTTTTTCTTTGTATCAGTACCTCTAACTCAGGCTCTGAAGCTATTTTGTCTTTATTTTAGTACCTCTAACTCAGGCTCTGGAATTATTTATTTATATATATTTTTTTATATATTCCAGTGCCCCTAACTCAGTCTCTGGAACTATTTTTTCTCTTTGTTCTATACCTTCCAACACTAGCTTTAGAACCATTTGCAAATCATTTCTTCAAATGCCTTTAGCATTGTTCAAATGTTGCAAATTTAGACAGTTTCAGCAAAATCTTGTGACCATCTCGAGGGTTCAGTTATCATTTTATATGAAAATCTCTTAGTCACATCAAAAAATAAAATACCAGATAACATGATTCTACTCTATCATGTTTGGCAAGTTGGTACCAAATTATATAACAATATCGTGTTTCTTCTCAAACAAAATATTGGTCCTTCTCATCACGAAAATAAAATTCTTTTTCAAATGTTAAAACTATCCAAGGTTCAACATGGATACTATTCCTTCGAACAAGTCTACCCCCCACATAGTTAATACTTAACTTCCTTTAAATTAAATTCTTAGCAACACATTTTGTGTTTGTTCTTAAAAAAACTTCCGAATTTGATCAAAAGGAAAGTCCTCACATTTATGTATTAACTTTTGGAATAATCCTTCCATGTTGGAGAAAGTTTTAGAAATTTTAGCTCCAACTTGAAAAGATTTTAGGTATGACAATTTCCACAATTCTCAATGTATTGACAATAGCCTATAGCTCCAAATTAGGATTGTCAATAATTTAAAGATTTAAATATTTATTGGTACCTTTTTTTCTTAGCTTGGTACGTGTATCCAGATCTCCCACAATTCTCTAGTAGATCTGATAATTTGCACATAGACCACATAAGCAAGAAAAGAACCACACAAGCTACCAAAGAGCAAGATACGAACATCTCCACAAGCAAGTTCCTCACATTCCGCCAGCTTGTTTCTTTGTTGTTGTAGTGCATTGACAACTTCCAGCTATGATGCTCAACTAATAGTCCTTCACCAAATGAAGGATCGTCTAGAACTCAATGCAAGTTTGGATTCATCAACAAGAAATTCATCTTGTCTTGCCAAAGATGAAATTGTTATCATAGAATCGATTAGGCTTGACACAATATCCTGGTTCATTACTTTGAAGGATTCTGATTCCATTCAATAGAAACCTTAAGATTGTTAGGAAAAACTGGAATTACACATAAAAAGTTCTAGTAGAACAGACTGGAATTACACAGACAAGGTTCCAAAAGAACATAAATTCCATAAGTGTTTAGAACGATTGTTTTTGAAGGGAATGGAATAGAATCTTCAGTATGACGATTAAAACAGGGAATTGACACGGGTAATCCCTGTCCTTAAGGCTTCTATTACCCCTACCACAAATGGTTTACTAAAAGGCTCCAGGCAATACACCTCCAGGATATATGTCAAGCCTCAAAGGAAAAATAAGTTCTAAGTCATAGCAATTCACTTAAAGAACTCTCAAGAATGTTGCTTTGTAAAGGATGATTTTTCTTATTGGAAATGGGGATGTTTTATACTGTTCTGTTAGAGAATCTCGGCAAATTAGGAAAAGATTTGACCTAATTGTAACTTCCTTATACGGGACTGGTTTGTAGGCTTGTAAATAGTCTTTACATCTTATTTATTCGGTCACTACTGTATAGTTTTGTAACACACAAGATAATGAAGTCTCTCAAGCTTTTCTCCCAAATCATTCTTATTGTCAATATGGTATCAGAGCAGGTTTCGATTCAATAAAACGAATCGAATACTTGGCTCATCACCTACCAATGGCATCACCCTCAAAATCGAATCCAATATCAGAGGAGTTTCTCGCTCAAATGGCAGAACTCCTCCGACACAGACAATCCGAACCAACCAATCCAACCACCATCAACATCAAACTCAACGACAACAACTATGCAATCTGGTCAAGAACGGTCCAATTGGTACTACTTGGACGAGGAAGAACAGGATACATTACCGGAAAGACGGTATCCCCTGATCCGGATGACGCCGGATACGAGGCTTGGGAACAGACGGACGGTTCTGTCCGAAGCCTTCTACTCAATTCAATGGAACCGAAAATCGCCGCCCAATTCATCCTATGCCCTAACGCAAAGGAATTGTGGGACGAAATAGAAGCCACCTACCACGACAGGGGTGACAAATTGAAATTATACGAACTCAAGCAATGGGCATACCAAAAAAATCATGTCGACATGTCCGTGGATCAATACTACCGAACGGTACAAGGGATTTGGAGAGAGATTGACTTTCGACAGCCTCAATCGATGAAGTGTTCAGAAGATCGAAAGACTTACAGTATGGAGAAACAAGAAGATAGGGTGATTGCTTTTTAATGGGGATTAGACGAAAAATTCGACCTTATCAAACGAGATCTCCTCAGAGCCCAACAACCACCAACCCTGGAAGAAGCATATAACGCTATCCGACGAGAAGATCGCCGTCTAACAGCGATGAATGACCAGCCTATTAGTGGTGTCGGGATGGCGGCGAAAATGCGGTTAGAACCAAGTTCATCATCCCGCGATAACCGAACGAAGAAACCCGGCGTGAGCAACGGACAGAATCCAAAGTGCTCAGTATGTGGAGGCATAAGACACACGAAGGAGATGTGTTTCCAGGTAGTAGGTTACTCAGAATGGTGGGCAGAATATCAGGCAAAAAGGAAGGCGACAGGCCCCACCGGCGGCAGCTCTCCTCGGCCACCCGTCGGTAAGGCCAACTCAGTCACGGGAAGCTCTGCAAATGGCAGCACCGGTGGTGATAATCGCACTAACGGAGAACAGGGACGGGCGGCGATGGTCCGAGGAACCCACACCGGCAGCGCCGCCACCAGCGGTGGCGGCAGTGCCGCTAACAGTAGAGAATGCATCGCCTCTCTCCATGGTAAGGCAACAGCAGCCCCAGATGAATTTGGTAAGGAAATAAAACCCCTAACCCTAAATAATGATTGGGCCATACACTTGAATATGAAAAATGGGCCGGATTGCTCTCTTGGGCTTAAAGGAAATAAATTGCAACATTTAAATAATGGCAAGGAAAGTACAGGGGGTTGTAACTTGGAGTATGGATCAGAAAAGTTGGGTAAAGTTTTTATGCAGTCTCGCCATATAAGCCACGTTTCAGAATGGCTTATCGATTCGGGAGCCACAGATCACATGACAAATGAAGTTCATGATCTTCGGACTTCTACCACCCCTCGAATTCCGACAGTGATTAATGCAACGGGCCATTCCTATCCGGTCACTGCGGCGGGAAATGTTGAATTATCAGAGAAATTGAATCTATCTCACTGTCTAGTTGTGCCCTCTCTTACTACTAAATTGCTCTCTGTTAGTCAAATTACTAAAGAGCTTAATTGTGCAGTGCTAATGTTCCCATCTTTCTGCCTCTTACAGGATATTCGTACGGGGGCGATTCTTGGGCGTGGTACTGAGAGAGATGGATTATACTACATCAGGGACATCGCACAAACGGGCTCAACTTTCTTAGCTCAGGGCAGCAATCACAGACAGTTATGGTTATGGCATCGCCGATTAGGACATCCTTATTTTCAGTATTTGAAACAATTGTTCCCGAATTTAGTGTCAGAATCTAGTTCTTTGCATTGTGATACTTGTGTTCTTGCCAAGAGTCACCGAACTGTTTATCCAAGTTCTAGAAATAAAACGAATTTGCCTTTTGAATTGATATACTCTGATGTCTGGGGGCCCGTTCCAAGCCATGTTAACTCCAAATTTCGCTAGTTTATTATGTTTGTTGACGACTGCACCAGGTTCACATGGGTGTATTTTCTGAACCAGAAATCCGATGCCCCAAGCACGATCAAAAACTTTTTTAAGATGATCCAAACACAGTTTCCCGCCTCAATCAAAATCTTCCGTACAGATAATGGAGGCGAATTTGTCAACCAAAACCTACAGGATTTCTTCTCTCTAAATGGGGTCATCCACGAGACAACATGCCCGCACACTCCGCAACAAAATGGCGTGGCAGAACGGAAAAATCGGTACATTCTTGAAAGTGCTAAAGCCTTCCTATTCGAGGCACATGTACCCAGTTCATATTGGGCCGAGGCCGTATCAACCGCTGTATATGTTATGAATCGGTTGCCTACACAAACACTGAAGTATGAGACTCCCTTGAACACCCTCAGACAGTCCCACTCCATCCTCTTTGTGCTCCAGCTCACCCCAAGGGTCTTCGGATGTGTTGTCTTTGTTCACACTCCGAAACATTCACGGACCAAACTAGACCCGTGCGCAGTCCGATGTGTGTTCCTTGGATTCAACCCTACTCAGAAAGGTTACCGTTGTTACGATCCGGCAGGAAAACATCATTACACCACCATGGACGTTGACTTCTTGGAACCATAATACTATTTCAAGGCACAACCCAATGCACTCCCTCAGAGGGAGAAGGAAAGTGAGGAAATGAATTGGATGTGCGGATGGTTGGAACCGGTATAAGAATACGTCCTGCCTCACGTCCCGTCACCTGTAGTGCCCGATGATCCATCTCCATCTCTCTCAGCCACCTCAGAAGAACCCTCGTCGTCGAATATCTCTGAGGTAAGCACTCTCGACCATCCTGTTTCTATTCCAAATACATATGTTCTACCTCCTCATCAGAACAGGGGCGTTCCGCCGAACAGGTACAGCCCAGAGAGAACAAGCAGGTCCAAATATCCGATAACTCATCATGTAGCTTCCAATTGCTCACCATACCTTCAGAGCTTTATTCATGCAATTTACTCCCAGGAAATCCCCAGAACTGCCAAGGAAGCACAGGAAAACCCCTTATGGAGACAGGCAATAGAAGAAGAGATCAACGCCCTGTTAAAGAACCAAACGTGTGAGGAATGTCCTCTCCCAGCAGGGAAACGCTCTGTCGGGTGCAAATGGGCGTACAGTATCAAGTACAAAATGGATGGGACAATCGAGAGATATAAGGCCAGACTTGTGGCCAAAGGATACTCCCAGACCTATGGGATTGACTACGCAGAGACGTTCTCTCCGGTGGTAAAACTGGACACTATCCGTATTCTGTTGTCCATAGTTGTCAATCACGACTGGCCCCTACACCAGTTTGACGTCAAGAACGCATTCCTACACGGTGACCTCGAAAAGGAAGTATACATGGATCTCCCACCCGAATTTGAAGATCACAGGGACAAATCCGTGGTATGCAGATTGAAGCGGTCTCTCTATGGGCTCAAGCAATTGCCCAGAGCATGGTTTGGAAAGTTCACTCTGGCCATGAAGAAATACGGATACACCCAAAGCAACTCAGATCACTCCCTGTTTATCAAAAGAAAGGATCACCTCACTACCCTATTGGTCATCTATGTCGACGATATGGTGATAACCGGAAATGATACTGAGGAGGTAACCAATCTGCAATGGAATCTATCAAGGGAGTTCAAAATGAAAGATTTGGGAGGACTAAGGTACTTTCTAGGCATTGAAGTAATGAGGTCAGACAAAGGCATCTTCATTTCACAGAAAAAGTACATTCTTGATCTTCTAACAGAAGTAGGACTACTGGACTGTAAACCGGCTAAGACTCCGATGACCCAAAATCATCAGTTGGGAATCTTCCCAGACCAAACTCCAACCGACAGGGAAAGATACCAATGACTGGTGGACAAACTGATCTATTTAGCCCATACAAAGCCAGACATTGCTTACTCCGTTGGACTCGTTAGTCAGTTCATGCATAATCCGGGTAGAGAACACATGGAGGCAGTCACACGAATTTTGAGATACCTCAAATCCTCCCCTGGAAAGGGACTTATGTTTGAGAAGAATGGGCACGCGCGGATCAAAGCCTACACTGATGCTGATTGGGCCAGAAACACCATAGACAGAAGATCCACTTCTGAATACTTCACCTTTGTTGGAGGAAATTTAGTCACTTGGCGGAGCAAGAAACAGAAGGTTGTGGCACTTTCTAGTGCCGAGGCAGAGTTCCGAGGAATAAGCCGGGGGATCACGGAAGTCTTATGGGTTCGGAAGCTACTAACAGAGATTGGCTTTCCCCCAGAAGAAAGTGTTGACTTGTACTGTGATAACAAGGCAGCCATAAGTATCTCTCATAACCCGGTTCAGCACGATCGGACAAAACACGTAGAAATTGACCGGCATTTCATCAAAGAGAAGATCGAAACAGGGGTAATTAAGCTTCCGTATGTGAAATCCGAGGACCAATTAGCGGACATTCTAACTAAAGCAGTGAGCAGTCAGAACTTCTACAAGTCACTATCCAAGTTGAATATGGTCGACCCCCACGATCCAACTTGAGGGGGAGTGTTAGAGAATCTCGGCAAATTAGGAAAAGATTTGACCTAATTGTAACTTCCTTATACGGGACTGGTTTGTAAGCTTGTAATTAGTCTTTATATCTTATTTATTCGGTCACTACTGTATAGTTTTGTAACACACAAGATAATGAATTCTCTCAAGCTTTCCTCCCAAATCATTCTTATTGTCAATATGTTCTGGTACTAAGACTTGCAGTTATTGGTATTTAATTCGATTTGATTGCTCTCATAACTTCCTGACCGTTACAAGATCATGGATATGTTGGTAATCAAATTTCTGTAACTTCCATATGGTTTTAAAACATTTGTTACAGAATATTTCTGTAACTCTCATCAGCTTTGAAGTACTAGTCATTCCAACCGTTACAGAAATAATATACTAATTAAATACCTGCTATAGTTTCTCAATTAGTACCAGCAGCTTAACAGTCATGTTTTTCAAACAATAAGATATATCTTGTAATATTTCCACACTAATATTAAAGATATATTCAACAATTTGTAGTCAGCATCTCGAATCTGTTGTCATCCTAGCAGATCTATTGCAACCCTTTCAGATCTACCGCTATCTTCTCAAATATACATTTTCTTAGATTCGGCTCTTTTGTAGTTCTGGTTGATGCAACTTGCAAAGGTGCTATTTCCATAGATCTGCATTCATCATTACTTTTTGAAGTTAAAGTTATTTTTCTGAGTCTTTTGTATGAAAGTTTTGTCTTTTTCGTATGAAAATTTAATTTTATTTTTATCGAATCTTTCCCTATGAAAATTGAATCTAATCAATATAAAACTAACTGTTTAGCATATTCGCTTTCAAAAATTACAACTTCGATTTGTGTTATTTCGATTTTTATCATGTTGGTTGTACCTTCTAATTTAGTTATATAATTCTTAGTATTACTTTTCAAAAAATGTCATTGATATCCTATTTTTTTATTTAAAAGATAACTCATTCAATATGGGGATGCCTAATCTCACTAGAACCAAGGGTGTTGAGATTAAAATTTTGATAAAAAATTATCAATTACAGTGAACAGTGTGAAGTCAAACGTAATATTAAATCTAATCAAATCTACATAGACAAATCACTCGATTGGTAACATTATCAAATCAGTGCTTAAAGAATAACCAAACCATTTGGATATTCAGATCCAACTCGCTAACATTTAGATGCTTCTTGCAATAGTACACTAATAAAGAATCAAAATAAAATAGATCTGGCGCTATAAAATTGCGGGTTGGAGATACATAAAATTATGAATTACTTTCCAGGTACATGTGGGAGACAGGCTACAGCAAATCAAGATCCAAAGTTATAATAAAAAATAATTGAGGCAATAAATGAAGAATCTTTTTCACAAATTTTAAAACCTTATTCTTTGTGCATATGTGTGAGAAAGTGTGTGATTTTCTTCTATAAATTGCCTCTCTTCACACTTACCTCAACGCGCAATCCGTTTAGAGCAAAAACTCAGACATATTAGTTAGAGATTAGCATTGAAATGAACCTTTCTTTCTTTTGCAGGTCTCTGCAGCATTGCTATTCCCAAACATGGCAATGTCAAGGTAGTTACTACTTCTCTTGATCAAGTCTTTTAACTCTTCACTTTTTTTTCTCATTTTTCCAAGCAGTAGAGTCAGGTATAAATTAGATATCGTTGATAATCCTCTAAAAATTTTAAAATTTATCTTCATATATATATATATATATATATATATATCTAGTGTTAGCAACGGAATCAAGGGATTGATCGACTGTTTTGACCTCTTCCGATTTTAGAATTACCCCAATATATATATGTAATATATATATTGACTAACAATATATAGCTCTTCATACTCGAAGTCTTGGTTCCGCCACGGTTCTTTCCACCCTTTTGTTAATGCAATAACTTAAAAATATATATATAGGGAGGATTACGTATACCCTCTAATGCACGGACACTTCTAAAAATATAATTTTGCCGTATCGTGTCGTGTCGGACACTCATGTCCAACACCGTGTCCGACACTTCTCACGTGGAAAATTCATAAAAAAATCCGTGTCGTCGTATCCGTGTCGTGTCGTGTCCGTGTCGCCGTGTCCGTATCCGTGCAACATAGCGTATACCACTCCTCGGTACTTTAGGAGTGATTATTAATAATTTTAAGGTCCCCAATATTTTACTTTTGTGTAAAAGCATTCTTGATAAAAATTGCACCATTACCATAACCTCTTACTCAATCGATGTATTTGCACCAATATAAAATGTCAAGGCTCCCGATGTAATTAATAATATCGTAGAAATTAATTTGTAATTATTCTCAACTCAACTCAAGAGTATTACATGTAATTTACTTAATTAAAAATAAATAAAAAAATTAACAAGGGGATAGTGGGTTACCTACATTGCCCTGTTTGGGGAACAGCAATACTGCAAGGTTTTGCATTAGAAAGAATGGTATCTATACAAATGTAGGAGAGCTCAGCCTGGTGAAGCATTTACAGTTGACTCTAGGGGTGGCAAATGGGTGGGTTGGGCTGGGTTTGGGTTGGGTTCATATGGGTTGGGTCTAAATGGATTGGGTCAAAAATGGGTTCTATATTAATGGGTTTTTAATGGGTTGGGTTCTTAATGAGTTTTTAATGGGTTGTGGTGGGTTTTAATGGTTTGCTAATGGGTTCAATAATGGTTTATTAATGAGTTCCAACTCAATTCAAGTACTTAAATGTCCAATATACACTTCACTAATATATTTAACTTATTTTGGATTTATTTGACCCAATTAATATATTTTCAACCCATTTGGTCTATTTTGAGTCCGTTTTTTCGTTTTTGGATAATTAATCTTAAATCATTAAAGACCCAATTCAAACTCAATATCAACCCACCATAACCCATTAAGGACCTATTACTTTCCTAACTCATTATTGACCCAACCCAAACCAACCCAATTTAAATTTCATCAAAACCAACCCAACCCAACCCACCTATAATGGGTTGGACCCATTGGGTTTAACCCATTTTGCCACCCCTAACTTGACTCCATTACAGAAGCAAGATGCCAAATTAAACATGGCGCACTTTGTTGTAAGTCTTAGTTTTTGACAAATTAAACTAACATAATCTGGGTGCCATTTTTGTGTGTTGTCGCTCTCTCATGCCTGGATTATGGCGTTTACTCTGTAGTTTTGGACTCTGTTTGGTTTATAAGAGGTGGGCAGAGGCGGATCCAGAATTTCTCAGCAATCGGGAATGAAAATTCTTGAACCTCAACATATTAAAAAATTTTAATAATCTGAAATTAAATATTTGTACCCCGGATCACTAATTATATCTCCAGGATTGAACTCTATACTTCCAACATTGATTCTTTCTTTGGTTGGCAATCGAACTTGATGACTCAATAGAACTCTTTGATCTTTTGCTAAAATATTAATGCACAATACCTATTCAAAAAGATAATTTTATCAGTTAGTACTTCCAATAAACATATAAAGCCTGAACATTTTATAAACATACAAAGTTTAAACATTCAATAAGAATTCACATAAACAATTCACTTCACAAAAATTAAGATCTAAGAAGTCGGTTGCCGGTTGGGGGAGACAGGGTTGGTATTACACTACAAAAAAACAGCCGATTTTCGGCGAAAATTTCAAGAAGTTTTCGTCTGAAATCGATGGTTTCCGACCACCTTCAGACGAATTTCCGACGAACCTAAAGTTCAACTGAAAAACCATTGTCGTAGATAATTTCAGACGAAATTTCCGAGGAAAATTCCGGTGAACAATATTTCCAATGAAACTCCGACGAATTTCAGACGAAACTTTTTCTCGCCCGAAATCAACCAATCTCCAACGAACCGATTTTCCGGCGAAATTACGAGGAAAGTTCCGACGAAGAGACGACTTATTTTCAGACGAAAATTGCGACGAATTTTCCGACCAAAACGTATTCACACAATTTTCATCAAATATTTTTCCGACGAATCTGCAACCAAAATATTTCGTCTGAAATCCTTTCCGACGAAATTTTCGACGAAAAATATTATTTATTATTTTCATATGTTATTTCAGACGAACTTTAATATTTTTCAAACGAAATTTCAGATGATTTTCAGATGAATATTCGAAAATAAGCACGAAATTTTGATTTTTTTTTTAGACAAAATTGGTCGCAAATTTCATCGCAAAATTAATATTATGATTTATTTTTTAAAATTTTTTTTTTGAATTTTCAACCTGTTTTGTCAGCAATTATACACCCCAAAATAAAATAATAAAAAGCTTGAAATTCGTCAATAATGTGTAATACACCAACAATAAATTAAAAATTCAATCATATCCATAAATCCAACAATATTGTAATAAAAACAAATCCAAGTGCATGAAATTCGCTATAATCTGTAGAATTACAAATTCTTCGAGTGCTATTACATAAATCCATATGTTGCAAACCCTACATAAAATACGCCAACACTAGATATAAAACGAAAATTTCTCTCCACCATTTGAAAATTTACCTAGTGTTGCTACATTGCCACTTAAGCCAGTTGAGGTGTGCCTAATCTGTAAAAAAAAAATCCTTAAACCTACAAAGGTTATTTGATGAATAAGGATTTAAACTTTAAAGACACGTAAATGCATCAAAGAGTTAGACCCTATTTCTATATAAGATATATTTCTATCTTAAATATTTGCATGAATTCTTGCACCGTTGCACGTTAGACCCTAGGGATTTGGTGTCTTATCTTAATAAACCGACGAATTTTTTATTCAAATGAATATTAACACACGTATATATATGTATATGTATATTCAATTGTTGTCCACTAATATTTCAAAAACTCAATATTTGTGCAGCAACGCTTATAATGAACACAACAGACAAGTATGAAAATTTGAGCATATTTCATTTTAGCCACTGAAACAGTTTCAAAAAAAGAGTGTGTAAGAGTTCGGAGTTTACATTTGAAGTAACTACATACAAGGTGCCAAAATTTAAAATACATTTCAGTTTATATGGTTATCTAAAATTGCAGCAACCTCCCCTTTTGAATTTTACAAATTACAGAAACCTCCCCTTAAAGAAACATCCCTTTTTTTTATGAAAGAAACATCATGTTCAGATTTTTAAAAATTATTAAAAAAATGCATACCAGATCCTACTCTATGATTGAGATTAAGAAACTAATCTGGATTTGGTATGCAGTTTTTTAATAAGGGATGTTATAGCAGGACTGAAAGTAAATGCTAAGATAGTAAGGTGGTTTAGGGTGAGAAATTACAAATGACAGCCCTAATATTTGACCTAGTGCATGCTGTTACAGTTGTTTATATAAAACAAGATCCCAAGAACCCCATCGCTCTTTCTTTCATCCATTTCTCCAAGTGCACGGCTCACAATAAAAACAAGTCACTCACGATATTCGTCAATTCCCGATTACGGTTCCTAGCATAACTACAATCGAAATTCTCAATTGACCAAGAGCTTCTTTCTCTAAGAAAAACTCAATAAAAAGGGGTTTGCAGCAAATAATGTCTACCACCATACCAAGGACAGAAACACATTAGGAAACACACACAAGATGAACCAAAAGATATACCTAATCCATAAACTGCACAAACAATCAATCCCATTAATCAAACAACGTTTTATTCCAACTAGCATTACGCAATTACTGAGTCACCAAGGAAAAAAAAATCACATCTCAAATTGGGATCAGTAGTAGACGGAATCAGCGATAGACATAGTCAAATTAAACACATATCAATTTCGAATAGAAAGGGGTAAAAAAGAGGACTGACCTGACGACAAAGAGGAAGAGCTCTCCGTTGAAAATTGAAAAATCAACATTTCATCCAAGAAAATGATAGTTATTAGCTATGAAAATAAAATTCCCAACTGCACCAAAATAAATACATAGAAAAACCCATAAAATTCCCAATCCATATACCAACACATAGATAGAACTGATGAATCTTACTTATAGTTTTGTTGCTTGGAGTTCTCCATACACCAAATCCGTCACCTGCACCAAATGAAATACATAGAAAACCCCATGAATTCCCAATCTGTCAAAATCAAAATTTAGACACATAACATGAAACTTAGAAACAAAGAATTAAACAAGTTTTCAGAACAAGATCTCCTTCTTTTCACCTCTGTTTTCAGAATCTATCAAGAATGCAGTCTTACACAAGTTTATTAAAGCATTTACACAGTCTCTCTTGTTCTTATTCAACATTATGTTTACAACACCACTTAACATAAACACAAAAAACCAATTTTCATTCTTTAATGATCCGATGAACCAATCATGAAAGGCACAAATCATATCAGATGAACAACAAGCTAAAGTCGAGCACAATTCTCAAATTCAGGAGCAATTTAAACCATTATATTGCTCTATCAAGAGTAGGGCAATACTTATAATGAATCTGTAGTCATAACGATTTCTTGCTTGAGATATACACATCTGGCACTAATATATAATGAATGCAAAAGTAACCAAATCCACATGAGCACCTTATAATTTTCACATCATTTGATAAACACCAAATAAAATTAATGATGGCATACAAACAGCACTCCATGAAGCTGGAAATGTATCATTTGCAACACGAAAATGTCCTAAAATGCAAGCGTTAGATAGTTGAGGTCCTTGGCACAGTAAAAACATTGATGCTGCTATCTAAATAGCCAGTAATTACAGTTGCCAAGAATCATAACAATATACACACCACAGGAGCGCTGCTGGATGTTAGCAAATATGTTCCAGTTGGAAAGGGGAATTAGTTTGAATCATTCAATAATCCAGTTGAAAGAGTGAGACTTGTAAATTAAACACAAGGAAGAACCATTATTGATTGACACTAACAAAATAATGCAGCATTGTTCATAAACTCTCTAATATATCACGAACCAAACGATTTTTTTCAAGATAATCATACAATTAACAAACATTACAAGAACACCCACAATCCTGAATCATCTCTGTCTCCCTCTCCCTCTCTCTCTCTCTCTCTCTCTCTCTCTCTCTCTCATCAAAATTGTCAAATGCTCAACAAATATTATGACTTAGAAGCACACACACAATAGCAGCTCCTGGATTTAATATACAAGTTTAGCAACAGAAAACGAACACACATCTCTCTCTATTATCTTCATTACCTCACATCTTAGGACATTGAAACTATGCTCAAACACCACAAACAAAGAGAGATTCACAGACAAACTACACTCCCACATCCTTCCTTCCCAACAAGAACACAGATCTATCAACAAACCCCACCAAATATTCATAACGGGCCTTCTCAAAAATCATGAGAAAAATTGTAAGATTTAATGCTCAATATAACAGATATTTTGAGAAGATTAACTGGAATTGCACTAATGAAACAATAATTTGCATAACAAAGAGAAACAGAGTATTGGGTTGAGAAAAGAAGCAAGAACAAGGGAAGAACAAAGACTCTACTAATTGCTTGAATGAAAAGAAACAACTCCACAACCTAATAACGTGCTCCCCCTCCTCTCAACCTACTGCACTAACAGACACAAAAAGAGAATAATCCAGCTGAACAAATCTCCATCGCAATCAGCACACACTGGTCCCCTCTAAACCGTTAACTCCAGTTCTTTTCTTGACCCTTGGATGTGTCCAGATCAACGGTGATGGCAGCTCCTTCATCAGAATAACTCCCAGCCTTTGGATCGGCATCAATATCATGAACGGACCAGATCTCCTTTGTTTTAGTTGAGACGACGCCGTTTCCAACCTTTTTAAAACCAATCCTACGGTTCTGATATAATGTAATCCAACGGCCCTCGTTTTCCCAATCCTTTACCGCCAAATTCAAAAAGGATATTACATTACCCTCCCCTGATTGAGATCCTTGTCCACAAGGATCAAATTTCGGAAATTTCTTGAGCACATCATTATAATCCTCCCAAGTAGCTTGTTCTGGTGTAGAATGGACCCACTGAATCAACAGCTGAGCTACTGGCCTGTTATTTCTTGGCACAATTCTCCTTCCTAACACAGCAGCTGGGAAGATTTTGTAAGTTCCATCTTCTGCTAACTCCGGCAATTCCACACAAGTGACTCTTTTGGATCCTATTTTTTTCTTAAGTAATGAAACATGAAAAACAGGATGAATTGCACTGCTGATTGGGAGATCAAGTCTATAAGCAACTTTCCCCACCTTGGCCACTACTTCATATGGACCATAGTACTTTGGAGCTAACTTCATATTTCGTCGCAACGCCAGATATGTTTGCCTGTATGGTTGAAGCTTAAGATATACCATATCTTCTACTTCAAAACTCCTCTCAGATCTGTTCTTGTCTGCATAATGTTTCATACGATTCTGTGCAGATTCCAAATTCTCCTTTAAGATTGCATTAAACTTCACTCTTTCTTCCAAAAAATTACTGACAGCTAAGCTCAACTTCTCCTGGTATGGTCCTAAGATATTCTTGTCTGGTTTGCACCCATACAGAGCCTCATATGGTGTTACTTTCAAGCTGGTATGAAAATTTGTGTTATACCAGTACTCCGCTAAAGGTAAACATTTCTTCCACAACTTGGGTTTGAGATGGCACATGCACCTAAGATAGGTTTCAAGGCACTGGTTTACCCTTTCAGTCTGTCCATCAGATTGAGGGTGGTAGGCTGTGGACATGGCCAAACTAATTCCCAACACCTTACATAACTCCTTCCAGAACTGACTTGTAAAAATTTTATCTCTGTCAGAGACAATGGAATGTGGTAACCCATGTAATTTGTAAACATTATCAATGAATACTCTTGCCACAGTTTCAGCAGTAAATGGATGAGATAGAGATATGAAATGAGCATACTTACTAAATCTATCCACCACCACAAGAATAACATTTCTTCCTTCAGAATGTGGTAACCCTTCAATGAAGTCCATAGAAATATGCACCCAAGCCTGATCTGGGATTGGTAAGGGCTGAAGCAATCCTGGATACTTGATGTTTTCATGCTTAGACCTCTGACAGACATCACATTCTTTAATCCATAACTCCACATCTTGTTTGAGCTTAGGCCAAGAAAACATAGATTTTACTCTCTGAATGGTGCCCACCATTCCAGAATGACCCCCTAAGTAGGTGTCATGTAAAGTTTTAATGATTCTCTGCCTTATTTGGGCATTATTCCCTACACAAATTTTGCCTTTCTTTCTTAGTAAACCCCCACTCCACTTGTACTCAGGAAAAGCTTCATTATCAACAGATTTAGCCTGCAAAATTTGTGTAAATATAGGATCATTAACATAGGATTCACTTACTTCAGTTACCCAACTAGGAACCACTGAAGTAATCATATTACAGAGCCCCTCTGGATGATTAACTCTTGACAGAGCATCTGCTGCTTTATTTTCAGACCCCTTCTTGTAATGAACCTCATAATCATATCCCAGGAGTTTAGAAATCCATCTCTGTTGTAGAGCTGTTCCCAACCTTTGTTCTAGCATATGTTTCAAGCTTTGTTGGTCTGATTTGATGATAAAATGATTACCCTGTAAATAATGCTTCCATTTATTAATGGCCAACAACACAGCTAGAAACTCCTTCTCATACACAGAAAGCCCTCTATTCTTTTCCCCTAAAGCTTTGCTCAAATAAGCTATGGGCCTGCCTTGTTGCATTAGTACTGCCCCAATACCTCCATCACTAGCATCAGTTTCCAGTACAAAAGTCTTCTTGAAATCTGGTAAAATCAATACAGGAGCAATTGTGACAACTTGTTTCAATCTGTCAAAAGCAGTAGTGGCATCATCATTCCACTTAAAGCAATCTTTCCTCAACATATCAGTCAGTGGCTTGCTGATAAGGCCATAATTTTGTATGAATTTTCTATAATAGCCTGTAAGTCCCAAAAATCCTCTCAATTCTTTCACAGATTTAGGCATAGGCCATTGGATCATGCTCTTGATTTTCTCAGGATCAGTGGAAACCCCTTCTTTGGATATGATGTGTCCCAAATATTCCACACTTTCCTTGCCAAAGCTGCATTTGCTTTTCTTTACATATAACTGATGTTGTTGCAAAATTTCCAGAACAGTTTTCAGATGTGTGATGTGATCACTCCAACTCTTGCTATAAACTAAGATGTCACCAAAGAAGACTAAGATATACTTTCTAAGGAGTGGAAAGAATACCTGATTCATCAAAGATTGAAAGGTGGATGGGGTATTACAAAGACCAAATGGCATCACTAAAAACTCATAATGACCATTGTGAGTGATAAAACTAGTCTTAGGTATGTCTTCATCTCTCATTCTAATTTGAAAATATCCAGATCTGAGATCAATCTTTGAGAAATACCTGGCACCATGTAGCTCATCCAACAATTCATCAATAACTGGAATTGGAAAATTGTGCTTAACTGTCAATGTGTTTAGATATCTGTAGTCCACACACATTCTCCATGATCCATCCTTCTTTTTTACCAGCAAAACAGGTGATGCAAAAGGACTCTGACTAGGCTGTATGATTCCTTCCTTAAGCATCCCTCTCACCAATTCCTCAATCTCATTTTTCTGTGAATGTGAATACCTATAAGGGAACTGCTTCTTGGGTACAGCATCCGGTTTCAATTCAATCTGATGCTCTATGTTTCTCCTTGGAGGAAGTGATTTTGGCTCTTCAAAAACCCCAGCAAATTGATCCAATAATTCCTTCAAACCCTCCCCTTGCATTTCTTCTTCCACTGATGTAATTGTTAATGAAAAAACCTGCTCACAACAACCAGCACTACCCTCATCCATCAATTCATTCCATTCTTCTATTGTGAGATATTTCAGTTCAGCAGTTTTAGTTAGAGATTGTAACTTAACTCTCTCTTCTCCCTTGGATATGGTTACACTTTTATCCTTGTAATCCAAGTGTATAGGTGTGTGATCATTCAACCAATCCCCACCTAGCAGCATACTATAACCTCCCAGATCCAGTATTCTAACAGGAAACTTAAATTCATGCCCTTGCATCTTCCACTTTAAATCTGGAAACATAGTATCACTGATTAATCTCTTCCCATTTGCCATCCTTACCCTCACTAGACTAGCAGGTTCAATTTTACTTTTCAGTTTTTTTGCCAATTGTTCATCTACAAAGCAAGAAGAAGCTCCACAATCAATCATCATTCTTACCTCCATTCCCTCAATTAGCCCCTCCATCTTAAACATATGAGAGTTTTGTTGTGATGCTATGGAATGCACAGCTATAGTCACATCCTCTGTGTTATCTGTAGCTTCTCCATCATCAGGTGGTTCCTCTATTCCCCAGTCTTCTTCAGGAATAATAATGAATAGCTGCTTCTGAGTACACTTGTGGCCCGGTGTGTACACCTCATCACAATTATAGCATAGGTTTTTGTCTCTCCTAGCCCTCATCTCAGCAGCTGTGAGGAATTTCCTCTGCATTGGAAAGTTTTTATTGCCTTGTACCCCCTTGTTACTAGCATTCCAACTTCTCACAGGACTATTTTGAAAACTCTGCTTCACCTCCTGTTTAACTTGATGGATATGCTTAACTCCTCCATTTGCTCTAGCCAATAGAGTATCTACAGCAGCCTCATGACTCTTAGCATAACTAACAGCATCACTCAATTGTTGAGGTTTATGTGCAAATACTGCAGCCTTAATTTCTTCTTTGAGGCCACAAATAAAAGCAGCGATAAAGTAGTCTTCTGTTAAATTCTTACAGAACAGCAATAACTGGGATTTAAGTTCCTCAAATTTGACCAAGTAATCTTCCACAGTGCCCGTTTGCTTTAAATTATGGAACTCCCCCACTATCAAATGTCTATCCTCCACATCAAACCTCTTTAAGACCTCTTCAATCAACTGATCCCATTCCAGATTTGGTTTAGTTTCAATCAGATTCTGTAACCACGTCTCAGCTACCCCAGAAAAGTAAATGGATGATAGAATGACCCTTTCATGATCAGGAACAGTAGGTAACAACTGAAAATACTTTTGTGCCTTTCTTACCCAACTCCTAGGACTAGATCCATCAAAGCTAGGAAAATCGATGTACTTATGAGATGTAGAATTACCTCCATAGCTGCCCTGGGAGTGCATCTCTGTTTGGGTGGAATTAATAGATGCAGATCCTCCCTCCTTCTCCTTTAAAGCTGATAATCCATCACCAAGTACTGACTTATTCCTATTATATTTTTGTACCTGATCCGCTATTGCCCCCCATTTGCATTGTCAGCTTCTCCAAAGCTTCAGACAAGCCATCAAACCTCTCATCCATCTTTTTTTCAGACGCCACCCGCATGGCTTTCTCCTCAATCAACGATCCTTTGAGTTCCTGTAAATCTTTAGAACGCAATCTATCTGCCATGGCCGTAAGGAATCGCCTGGCTCTTGATACCAAATGTAAGATTTAATGCTCAATATAACAGATATTTTGAGAAGATTAACTGGAATTGCATTAATGAAACAATAATTTGCATAACAAAGAGAAACGGAGTATTGGGTTGAGAAAAGAAGCAAGAACAAGGGAAGAACAAAGACTCTACTAATTGCTTGAATGAAAAGAAATAACTCCACAACCTAATAACGTGCTCCCCCTCCTCTCAACCTACTGCACTAACAAACACAAAAAGAGAATAATCCAGCTGAACAAATCTCCATCGCAATCAGCACACACTGGTCCCCTACAAACCGTTAACTCCAGTTCTTTTCTTGACCCTTGGATGTGTCTAGATCAACGGTGATGGCAGCTCCTTCATCAGAATAACTCCCAGCCTTTGGATCGGCATCAATATCATGAACGGACCAGATCTCCTTTGTTTTAGTTGAGACGACACCGTTTCCAACCTTTTTAAAACCAATCCTACGGTTCTGATATAATGTAATCCAACGGCCCTCGTTTTCCCAATCCTTTAACGCCAAATTCAAAAAGGATATTACAAAAATCAATTCTTCCCAACCATTTAAAGAAAAACTTGAGATTTGGAAATCTACCATTCCTAATTCGCAACAAAGGAAATCAGATTTGGAACAGAAGTGAAAATAAATCCAGACAAGCTACGCTAAAATATACTAAAATCCGCAATAAAAAAATACCTGGGTGGAGTAAACGGCGGCGGCGAGGCGGCGACGGAGCGTGCCAAGGCAGAGAGGCGGTGACGAAGCGTGTGGCGGCATAGAGGCGGCGACGAAGCGTGGCCGTAGCAGAGTAGGCGGCGGCGGACCTCTGGTGGAACAGGCGGCATCTCGGTCGAGGATGGGCGCACCTGGCGGCAGAGTGGACGGCGGTGGAGGGGGCAGGCGGGAGAGAAACTGGATAGAACGGCGGTGGAGGGGCCTTGCCCGCAGATGGCGGAGAGGTAAAGTAGAAAAAAGAGTTAGGGTTTACCTTCTATTTAGGAAATTGGGAGAAGAATGAATGATATGTTTAATTTTGGGATGGAAAGGATATTAGAGTGATTAATTTGGAGGGAGAATGAAATATTTCAATAGAATGGATGGGAACAAAGTTAATTTTAGGGGGACATTAGAAATTTTCAATAGATTATAATTTATATGTTATATATCATTTAATCTACTTATAAATTATATTATTTAATATATTTATAATTGTATATTATATATTTTGATATAATTTATATTTACGTATTATATTATTTAATAAAGTGATAAATATCATTATCTCATTTAATAAATTTTTATGTATTATATTATTAATGAGGACGATATATGTTATACTACTTAATAGTTTTATATTTACCTAGACATTATATGATTTAACATAACTTAATTATATAAAGTAGTATTTAATAGAAATATATATATATATATATATATATATATATATATATAGTATGGTTTAATACTTATCAATATTACATTATCAATAATAGTATAATATTATTATAGCATATGATATAGTATATATATATATATATATATATATATATATATATATATATATAAAAGTCTATTAATTAGCATAATGATGACTATATATTTATTAATATTATAATATAAAGGTATTTACATTTATAATATATATAATTGTCTATAGTATTCGATATTATTATATCATATGATATATAATAATCGTAAATGTAAATATTTTTATATTATTTATTTAATAGATATCATTTTAATAGATCACTTATAGTTATTGTATTATGTCGATCACTTGTAAAGTACATTTGCGCATCTTAAATAATACCACATCTTATGTTACTAACTCAAATTATTGTACATATCATATAATATCAAAGCACTATATAAGTATACCATTATAATGATTTATAATGTATATTATATCTTATGAAACATAACCTTTAATTAAACTTCATTACATAGCTTTCAGTAATTACATATATATATATATATATAACTTATAGCTATCTATAGTATTCGATATATAGTTATCTATATAGTATTCGATATTATTATATCATATGATATATAATAATCGTAAATGTAAATATTTTTATATTATTTATTTAATAGATATATAGTTCTATTATTCATTTAACAGACTTATGACTAAGTATTATATCATTTTAATAGATCACTTATAGTTATTGTATTATGTGGATCACTTGTAAAGTACATTTGCATTTTAAATAATACCACATCTTATGTGACTAACTCAAATTATTATACATATCATATAATATCAAAGCACTATGTAAGTATACCATCATAATGATTTATAATGTATATTATATCTTATGAAACATAACCTTTAATTAAACTTCATTACATATCTTTCAATAATTACAATAGTACCTATGTTGAACAAAAAAAAAAAAGAAAAATTACAATACTATATTAATAATTAATTAATATGTCACGATATATAAGTAATTATAATTAATTAATTAATTGTCACCTTCAAAATACATAGGTGTTACATATTATAACGTTTATTATCATTTTTATTGAAAACTTATATTACATTATTGAGATGAATTTTCAGCTAAGAAATCTTTTTTCTCTTCAGACGAACCTTAGACGAAATTTCGTCTGAGTTTCACAAAAATAATTTTCAAAATTATTCAGACGAAATAAGTTCGTCGGAAAAGTTCATCTGAAAAGCATTTTTTTTTGTAGTGATGATTTCAGACGAACTTTTTCGTCTGAGTTTCGTCGTAGTTTTAGAACAATTTCAGACCAACTTTTTCGTCGGTCTTTCGTCTGAAATCTCAGACGAATTTCAGACCACTTCGTCTGACTAATAATTTATAAAATTAATTTAAAATTTTTAGACCACTTCGGATTCGGGCAGACAGTTGTGTTGTCGGATTCGGATTCGGATCCGAAAAGTTTGGATCCGGTCCGAATCTGACCCTTTGACAGCCCTAGTCAAAACATGAATGGTATTGATATCATGAATCCAAATCAAATTGGGTTTGGATTAAAAATTTCCCTTCTAGTTCTATCTCCGCATGCTTTTTGGGTTATGCTCGGACGTTAAAATGGAAGATTTTAGTTCATACCTATTCGAACGGACCCCAATCAATATTATAAAATAAGTAAACGATACTTATTACTCAATTAATTACTCTTTTTAAAGTTTTCAATAACGACCGGTATAAACTATCCAGTCACCTCATTGTACTTTGACCGAGTTTAGATTCTATTCACATGGTGCTTGCATAGGGTTTCTTCAAATGCCTATCAAGAATTATAAATATTCGTTTAATGTTAATTGTTTCTTCGCATTATCTTTACACTAGCTATTTTCTTACTTAGATACTTGATTTTAATTTACTATCTAATTTATTGAATTTTAGTAGTATTTAATTTTTGTACGTCTGTTGACTTTGATGATAGAATATATAGTTTTTTAAATGTTTAATAGTTTCAATATAATAATATATAGTTGGATAGCAATCTTATGTGACTTTTTAATGTTAAATAAAATTATTGAATGATTTGGCATAGATAACTACATAATAACATTGTGACCCAAATATTAATAGTTTTGAAAATTTAAATACTTATGCTCCTAATTCTATTGTCAAAGTCAACACTCGTATTAATTTGATGTTATTAGAATTCAACAGTTAGATTTGATCGGTAAAATAAGAATCAATTTTTATTTAGAAAATGTATTATAACGGCATTATTGGTGTGTATGAATGGAATGAGATAAAAAAAGAATGAATTTTAGATTTGGATGAGAAATGGAATGATATGATTTTATTATAGCATTCTTATGATTTGTATGTGCGATAATAAAGTTAGGAATAAAATAAAAATTTTAGATTCCTTTCATTCAGAGAACCACAAGATGAACATGCAAATAATGAACTAGTTGATGATGTGCAAGTAAAAAATGAACAAATAGTAAACGAAACTCAAGAAATAGCATCACGAAGATCAGCAAGATAGGAAAGACCAACTATTTCAAATGATTACGTAGTCTACTACTTGAACATGAATGTGATGTAAGCATTGATAAGGAATTGAGGATCCGATCTTATTCAAACAAGCCATGCATGAATTGTAAAAATTCTGAGTTGTGGTTCAATGTTATAAAAGAAAAATTAAAATCTATGGATAACAATAGTGTTCGGAAACTAGTTGAGTTGCCAGAAAATTCAAAAGAGTCGGTTGTAAATGGGTCTACAAGACTAAGCGAGACTCAAAAGGCAACATAGACAGGTATAAGGCCAGACTTGTTGCCAAAGGTTACACTCAAAATGATGGGATTTATTACAAAGAAACCTTCTCTCCGATTTCAAATAAGGATTCTTCAAGAATTGTTATGACGTTGGTGGCTCATTATAATTTGGAGCTTCACCAAATGGATGTTAAAATAGCTTTTCTAAATGGTGATTTAGAAGAAGATGTTTATATGGACCAACCAGAAGGGTTCATGACCATAGGAAAAGAAAATTTAGTGTATAAGTTAAGGAAATCAATATATGGATTGAAACAAGCTTCTCAACAGTGGAATCTTAAGTTTAGTAGTATTAATATTGTATGGTTTCAAAGGGAACACTGTTGAGATGGGTGTATCTTTATGAAGATTAATGGGAGCCAGTTCGTTATTTTGGTATTATATGTTAACGATATTCTTCTTGCTGCAAATAGTGTTAGTTTGTTACATGATTGTTAGGTTTAATTTCTGTGTCCGTTTAAGCCCTAATTAGATTGATTTTTATACCGTTTGAGTGTTGTTTAGACTTATTTTGATTCTTTTTAGGTACAAACCAAAGGAGTGAAGAAACGGAGAAAAATGGAACGAAAATGAGCGAGAAGGGCGGAGAAACAAGATTCAGGGTCGAATCCGCGCTATTTGACACAACCGTGTAGAGTTACAACTGAGATGTAACACGACCGTGTCCTAGCTAAAAATTTTGGAATTTATTCGGACACGGTCGTGTCCGGTTTTGCCTTGTGAGTGACACGGCCGTGTTGAAGAGAAAGTGTAAGCACATTTTTGCCTCTTTGAGCCTATTTACGAGATTGAGCTAGGGTTGGAGCCTCATTCTTTACCTAATTAAGTTCTGGAGCTCTAGAGGAGGCATGGAGGAGGAAGATTGATCCATTGGGATTCTTGAAGCTTTCCATGAAGAATTTTTCATCTAATTAGTATCAATTTCCTTTTTAAGTTCTTGTTTAGTTCATTTGTGTATTTCCTAGTTAAACTAATGTCTCTAGTCTTGAGGTTTGATCTTGTGTTGGCTCTTTATGACTTAGATGTTTGAGTATTGTTCTAATTCAATGAAAATGCATGCTATTATCTTAATTTCCTTTAGCTTGTTGGTCACTTGTGGAAGCATGAGTGACTAATTTCCTTAGGCAAATGGGGGTGATTAATTATGTAGGGTAAGCGTTTGATGAAATACTTAGGTGGGACTACTTGATCTTATGCTTGTGAAATTGATTTGTTTGCATATTTAAGCTTGATTACCTTAGATATGATCTTAGATTTGCATGCTAATTGAGAAATTGTATGTGAATTGGATGAGATTTCACAACACTTAAGGGCTAAGTATAAAGAATTTAACTTAGACTTGAGCAATTAAGCAATTGATTAATCAGGCCAAGCCGCTAGTTAGTTTCTTGCACTAATGTTGATTAATTGATCTAATTAATGAGCTAATGACCACGAGAGTGGCGTTAGATGTAATTAGGTACACATATTCAACTTCGAGAGGAGCTTCTGCATATTTTAGTGATTAGAATTGTGAGATACTTGATTCCACCGAAGTATTAATTGAACACAAGCCTTGCATAATTGTCACTTTCCCTTGTCATTTGGTTATTCTTATTACTTGCTACTTTACTCGCTTTCTAGTTCTTGCATGTTGCTTTGTTATTTAGTTCTAGTTAACTTTCTTTTCCGTAATTAGTTAATTCACTCTTGCACTTAACTTGGTCTATAGATTAACGAATACATAAAGTGATTGGCTTTGATTTCCCCTTCCCTTGGGACTCGACCCCTTATGCTACAATTGTTTCTAACAAGCTTGCACTTGGGCCTACAACATAATTTTCAACTAACAAGTTTTTGGCGCCGTTGTCGGGGAAGGCGTTTGAAATTACTCTTGCTTTTGTGTTAGTAATTAGAGAATTAAACCCTTATTTTGTTGTATTTGATGCTTTCTTGTCTCTCGTATGTTCTTGTGCATGAGAAGAGCTTGAAGTTAGGAGAATTTAATGCATTATCCGGATATCGAGAAGAAGCTTCGTGCATTAAGGAGGGAAAGGAGACAAGAGGGGTCGTCAACCCCGATTCAAATGGAAAATCTAAATACGAATGATGCCCCAAATGGGGCAAATCAAAGGCATGGTCAACAACCACAACCAGATCCACCGAATCCACTACCACAAAGGCAAATTCGAGACTATGTTATGCCTAGCATGGAAACAATACAACATCAATTAGTCCGATCGGCGGTGACGGCTAATCATTTTGAAATCAAGCCGACTGCAATTAACCTTTTACAACAAAACCACTTCACCGGACTTGCTACAGAGGATCCAAGCAAATTGGTTTGTTGAAGTTTGTGATACATTCAAGTTGAACAACATGTCCGAAGATACAATTTGGATTCGACTCTTCCCATTCTCACTAAGGGGCAGAGCGAAGGCATGGTTAAACATCCTTTCATGCGAAACAAAGGGATCGTGGGCTCTTCTATCACAAGTTTTCTTGGACAAGTTTTTCCAACATTCAAAAACAGTCAAATTCCGCAATAAAATCACTTCATTTCGGTAATACGAGGGAGAGAGTTTGTATGAGGCGTGGGAAAGGTTCAAGGAGTTACAAAGAAGGGTAAATCTTTCTTTGCACCCCAACCTTTGGGGTGCGTTGCACTTTGGTACCCAACCTTTGAAACGTTGCACTTTAGTACCCAACCTTTGAATTTTGTTGCACTTTAGTACCCAAGTGCAGACGTGTACCCCAATGGTTGGTACCACGTGGCATTTTCTCATTGGTCGGGGTACTAAAAGTGCATAAAATTCAAAGGTTGGGTACTAAAGTGCAACGTTTCAAAGGTTGGGTACCAAAGTGCAACGCACCCCAAAGGTTGGGGTGCAAAGAAAGATTAACCCAACTACAAAGAAAGTGTCCCCATCATGGTTGTGAGGATTGGAAACTTTTCCAATCATTCTATGGAGGTATTTCTCAAGCTTTTAAGATGATGACCGATTCCACCACGGGAGGTGCCATTATGAATATGTATGAAGCCGATGCAATTCAATTATTGGAAAGGATGGTGGCAAATAATTCTTGGTCATCCAAAAGGGGTAATGCACAAGGCCTTCTAGTTCTACACCCGAAATGATGCATGTAGGAGAGTACACCACTATGGAAGCGAAGATTAAAGCATTGACAAAGCAAGTGGAACAATTCAAGGTGAATGCAATTTCAAATCAATCTTTTCCGATTCAACCATTGATTTGTGAGATTTGTAACGGGCCACACGGTTTTGGCTCGTGTCCTTATGCTTCCTAAGTAGTTCCATCCAGTCCTTCTCCAAGTCCCGAGCAAGTGAATGCTCTCAATCAACCATGACCTTCCAATGACCCGTATTCGAACACTTATAACCCCGGATAGAGGAACCACCCTCATTTCTCTTGGTCGAATAACAATGGCGAAGGGGTTCCTCCTAAACCAACTTTCCAACCAAGAAATCCCGGCAAAAACCACCATAATCGACGAGCAAAATCGAAACTTGGAGGTGCAAATAGGGCAAATTGCAAATGCCCTAAATCCAAAGCCACGAGGGCAATTACCAAGTAAAATCGAGAAGAATCCGATAGAGCATTGAAATGCCATTATGTTGAGGAGTGGCAAGGCTTATGATGGTCCCTCGTTGATTGTACAATCCGAGGATGAGTTAAAAATGGAAGGAAAGAAAGCTACATTTGAGGATAGGAAGCATGAAGAAGTTGGGGAAAAGAGCAATCTTATGCCAAAGATGGGTGATGATGGGAAATTAGTTGATGAAGATGAGCCAAAAAACAAGGAGATTGAGAAAAGTAATAATGATGAGCTCTCTTCGAAACCAAATACATACATTCCACCGAAGGCGTATGTGCTACCAATTCCATTCCCACAACGATCGCAAAAGCACAATTTGGAAAAACAATTCGAAAAGTTCCTTAATGTATTCAAGCAATTTCACATAAATATTCCATTTGTCGAGGCATTGGCTCTGTTAGGAATAGTACCCTAGAAACCTGATTGTATATCCGCTTTGTGCTTTTCCTTATTGTAATCACAGACAATCTTTGAATAAAATAACGAATTAAGGCAACACTTCTTTATATGCTCTTGTTTGGTATGCGTTTACTTTATCTGTGCATGTATGAGAACTCCCCTAATCCTGATGACTTTAGGACTCTACCATTTAGGTGAAATGGTTCATGAAACGAGCCCTATTCCACATAAGTTATGATTAGTAAAATACTCCAAGCCGATGAGTCCTACCGATAGTGGGAGTGTCAACCTGACTCCTCTAAGGCTTGCTTGTGGGATCACGCCCTTAAGAAGGACCACCTTGTTTCATGGAGGTGCAAAGTGTATAGTTGATACGTGCGTGGTACATGAGGGTGCTTACTTCAATAAGTAAGTTCACTGAGGTGCCCCGTGTGAGAACATTCCTAAATTGGAAAGGAAGTTTCTATTTCAGGAAATGGAAACTTCCAGATTAGGAAATATCTCACGAGTCATTGATGTGATTAATTAATCCTTAGACTTGAGGTTCCATGTCACTTTATGAGTTAACTCTGTAGTCTTAGGCATAAGCTTTAAAGGGTGTCGCCTTAGACAACTGATTCAAGGCTTATGCTGGGGTTGCACAAGTGACTCATGAAAGTGAATGAGAATCAAGAAAGGAACTACACTTGCATCTGAAAGGTGATCTCTTATTGTGTAAGTCAGTCATATGCCATATGGAGTCCTTGGCCAAGGCAGTAGATCAAGACATCAAGAAAAGGGTTTCTTGGATTGAGATCAAATGGATATGAAATGCACTTTGCTTTAAGACCGGATTATTAGGGTTCTGATTATTCCCTTACCCTAGATCTTGGTTGAGAGATAGTAAGTAGGAGGATTGTATCTCACATGAATCAATGACTTAAAGGTTCTGTCGAATCCGAACATTCCAATTCAGCTAGGGGTTAAACACCTGTTGCTAGACTATGGTCGTTTAATCAGTGAACTGATTAATTAATTAGTGAATTAATTAATTAGGGTCACTGCTAATTGAATTGAGAACCTAGAGGGTCACACACAACAACTTGGTTACATGAGTTAAGGCTTTAAAATGATTAAACGAGTTAATCGGGCCAAGAGGGTTCCACACGTGTGAACCACACATATGGCTCACGTGAGTGGCACGTGTCCTTGTGACACGTATCTCACACGTGTGTAAATATATGTGTATATTTATTTATGTGTTAAATAATTAATGTGATTAATTATTTAATAGACTTTGGTTTAATTTTGAATTAAAAGGAAAGTCTTATTTTGGAGAAAATTAATCTAGTTAATTAATTATGAATTAATTAATTAGATAAAAAATAAGTTATTTATTTATTTAATAAATAAAGTATAAAATTATCCAAAAGGAGTTTGGATATTTTTTTGGCTCTCTTAAAAGTTGATTTGAATTAGAATTCAAAGTCAAAGTCAAAATTACTTGATGATCAAGTAATAGGAGAGAGGGACCAAAATCCTTAGCCCATAAGGACTAGGGATTTTCGGCCACCCCTCCCTTTCCTATGAGCTCCCCTTAGAGAGTGATTAAATTCTTTTGGTACATGTGTTGAACACCATCCTTTCTCCAAGATAAAATAAACCCTAGGTTAAGCCTAAACACTAACTAGAGAACTAGCATCCTTAATAGTTAGATTGTAGTCAAGTTGGTGGACTATCTGTTGGAAAACACGAATCAGAAAGCAGCGGAATTTAAAAAAATTTTCCAACAAAAAGGATCTTGGACTCGCAATCGTGTAACCAAATTCGTAAAGATAGAAAACTTACTTTTCTTTTTGTTCTTTCTTGAAGCGTTTCAAGCCACCCAAGAACGCTCTTCTCGCGGCTTGATCCCCTCTCCTTGGTAAAGCTCGAATCTTCAAACTTCTAACTTGAAGTCTCTAGAGAAAGTCCACCAACTTGATCACAATCTAACTAGTAAGGATGCTAGTTCTCTAGTTAGTGTTTAGGCTTAACCTAGGGTTTAATTTAATCTTGGAGAAAGGAAGGTGTTCAACACATGAACCAAAAGAATTGTCAATTAGCTCCATAAGGAGCTCGAGCTCCCCTATTTATAGGGAGAGGGTGCCGATCCAAATCCTTGTTGGGAAAGGATTTGGTCTCTCTCTCTCCTATTACTTGATCATCAAGTATTTTCTAACTTTGACTTTGAATTCTAATTCTAGTCAACTTTGAAGAGAGCTAAAAATATCCAAACTATTTTTGGATAATTTTATACTTTATTTATTATAAAATGAATAACTTATTTTTATCTAATTAATTAATTCATAATTAATTAACTAGATTATTTTCTCCAAAATTAGACTTTCTTTTTAATTCAAAATTAAACCAAAGTCTATTAAATAATTAACTAATTAATTATTTAATATATATATATATATACACACGTGTGTGACACGTGTCACAGTGACACGTGTCACTCACGTGAGTCACAGTGACACGTGTCACACGTGTGGAACCCTCTTGGCCCGATTAACTCGTTTAATCATTTTCAAGCCTCAACTCATGTAACCAAGTTGTTGTGTGTGACCCTCTAGGTTCTCAATTCAATTAGCAGTGACCCTAATTAATTAATTCACTAATTAATTAATCAGTCCACAGATTAAACGACCATAGTCTAGCAACAGGTGTTTAACCCCTAGCTGAATTGGAATGTTCGGATTCGACAGAACCTTTAAGTCATTGATTCATGTGAGATACAATCCTCCTACTTACTATCTCTCAACCAAGATCTAGGGCAAGGGAATAATCAGAACCCTAATAATCCGGTCTTAAAGCTAAGTGCATTTCATATCCATTTTATCTCAATCCAAGAAACCCTTTTCTTGATGTCTTGATCTACTGCCTTGGCCAAGGACTCCATATAGCATATGAATGACTTATACAATAAGAGATCACCTTGCAAATGCAAGTGTAGGTCCTATCTTGATTCTCATTCACTTTCATGAATCACTTGTGCAGTCCCAGCATAAGCCTTGAATCAGTTGTCTAAGGCGACACCCTTTAAAGCTTATACCTAAGACTACAGAGTTAACTCATAAAGTGAGAAGGAACCTCAAGTCTAAGGATCAATTAATCACATCAATGACTCGTGAGATATTTCCTAATCTGGAAGTTTCTATTTCCTGAAATAGAAACTTCCTTTCCCATTTAGGAATGTTCTCACACGGGGCACCTCAATGAACTTACTTATTAAAGTAAGCACCCTCATGTATCACGCACGTATCAACTATACACTTTGCACCTCCATGAAACAAGGTGGTCCTTCTTAAGGGCGTGATCCCACAAGCAAGCCTTAGAGGAGTCAAGTTGACACTCCCACTGTCTGTAGGACTGATCGGCTTGGAGTATTTTACTAATCATGACTTATGTGATATAGGGCTCGTTTCATGAACCATTTCACCTAAATGGTAGAGTCCTAAAGTCATCAGGATTAGGGGAGTTCTCATATATGCACAGCTAAAGTAAACGCATACCAAACAAGAGCATATAAAGAAGTGTTGCCTCAATTCGTTATTTTATTCAAAGATTGTCTGTGATTACAATAAGGAAAAACACAAAGCGGATATACAATCGGCTTTCTAGGGCACTATTCCTAACACTATCTCTAGAGAGCTTCAAGTTAGAAGTTTTGAAGATTTGAGCTTTACCAAGGAGAGGGGATCAAGCCGCGAGAAGAACGTTCTTGGGTGGCTTGAAACGCTTCAAGAAAGATTATTGAAAAGTAAGTTTGTAATCTCTACGAATTTGGATTCACGATTGTGAGTTCAAGATCCTTTTGTTGGAAAATTTTTAAATTTCCGCTATTTTTCTGATTCCTGTTTTCCAACAGGCTCAAATGCCAACATATTTGAAATTCTTGAAGGAATTGGTTTCAAACAAGAGGAGTGTAGTGCCATTATCCAACAGAAGCTTCCTCCAAAGCACAAGGATCCCGGGAGTTTTTCTATCCCTTTAACTATTGGATCTTTTTAAAAATGCTTTATCTGATTTCGGAGCAAGTGTTAGCTTAATTCCTTTGTCTACTTGTAGAAAGTTAGGCTTGAAGGAGCTTAAACCAATGAATATGATGCTCCAATTGGTGGATAGATCCATAAAGTATCCAATAGGGATCCTAGAAGATGTCTTGGTAAAGGTTGGAAAATTCTTCATCCCCGTAGATTTTGTGGTATTGGACATTGAAGATGATGAGCACTTGCCATTAATTTTAGGGAGGCCGTTCCTAGCTACAGTCGAAGCTAATATTGATGTTGAAAATGGCCTACTCTCATTCAAAATTAGGGATGATAAAGTGGAGTTCAAGATTTTTTGATCGTTAGGGCCATCGCCTATTTCGGCAAGTTGCTGCAATTGAGGTAGTTAAGAAAAATCAGGCAAGGATGGAGCAAATCTTTGAGAAGATGGATCCCGATGATAAAGGGAGAAAGCCAAAGTTTGAAAATTCGAGAAAAAGAGATGTGATGGCTTTTGATACTTGGAGATCAAGAGATGGGTCAGGGAATGTCAAGAACAAGGTCACTCCATGTGACTCGTAAATATGGGCAACAAAGTTGAGCTAGCGACTATAAACTTAGAACTACTCTTTCTTTCCTTTCTTTTCTTTTCTTTCATTTTCTTTTTCTTGTTGAGGAATTGATACTTGGTTTATGCCCTTGTGTAGGTGATAGGCCAATGCTCGGATTTGTGTTGCTAGCACTTTGATTGATTGAGGAGTGTCTCGCCATGAGGTCCACTTTAGATTCATTGTTATAGTGGTGTATTTCCTTTATTTGTGATTGTGCATGTCTAAGTGATATTTGTGCACGTGTATGAAGTTAAATGGCATTGTGTGCTTATGTGCATTAATTGAGGCGTTGGAATGTGGAGCTTTGTGTTATCAATGTGTAATTGATGAATTGCTGTGCACTTGTATGTTTTAGGGTGACATTTCAATGTACTATGGTCGCATATTGAATATTTGAGTTAGAATTCTTGCAATCTAATGTGTTTATGCATTGGAATGTGAGGTGTGATTTGTTTAAGTTGAGCATTTGTTGAATTGGGGATTAGTTGAATAGGTGAGTAATTCCAGTGTACTATGGTATGTTTGAATATCCTTCATGGTCTTTTTCTGATCTTGTGGTTAAATATTGGTTGTGAGTAGAGATTTTGGTGTTCGATTGCGTAGAGCAGGTTATTACGTGGTTTATGTGTTAGTGTGTTTGTGTTTTTGGTATTTCGGTGTACTACGGTTATCATGTTTCACTTTTCAAGGTTAGATTGTGGCTCTTCAATTGGTTATGCACCGAACTTATAATCTCCTTATGCTGTAAAATTCGGACAGGGTCGTGTCTAGAAACTCCTGAAATGGGACAGAGCCATGCTGTAGCTTCGTACTAATTTTTTTATTCCGACACGGCCATGCCCGTAAATACATGCAATGTAACACGGCCGTGCTGTACGTTCGAGTTGTTTTTTTATTCGGACACGATCGTGTCCATTTATAACTGGGAGGCGACACGGCCGTGTCGTGAGGCACAGACACGAATTTAAGTCAGTTTCCTGACTGATTTTCTCACATTCAAACACAAAAATACACACGCACGCAG
This sequence comes from Lantana camara, assembly GCA_037501455.1. Classification (NCBI taxonomy): domain Eukaryota; kingdom Viridiplantae; phylum Streptophyta; class Magnoliopsida; order Lamiales; family Verbenaceae; genus Lantana; species Lantana camara. The sequence continues at coordinate 92,160,774 of CM074863.1, forward strand.
GTTCCCTCAAGCACACACTTTGAGTCCGATTTTTCTCTTCGATTTTCTCATCTCCATCATCAAGGTATGTGATTATCTACTCCTATTAGTCACTTCTACCTATTAGTCACTTCTACAGATTGATTTCTGAGATTATTGCTTTATAGTCTTGTTTCTCCCAATTTCGCCCCAAACCCTAGTTCTGCAATTTTATGAGATTTAATTCGGTAATGGTGGATATTTTTGGACAATTATTTCTTATTATGGTTATATTAGTCTAAATTGAGCATTTACATGGTTGAAATTGAAGAAATTTTGTTAAAACCAACTCATTCCACCAATGCACACAACATGTTCGATAAAATACTTCAATGAGTTTTTAGTGCTATTTCTTGTTCTAATTGAGTACATTGTGTTCCTTTTTAGGTTGTCATGGCCCCCAATCGTTCCCGTGCTAATGGGGCTTCGAGCTCCAATGCTCCTAGACAAGCAAAAGCCTATATTCTTCAAGCTACAAGATTCTTAGATTTGAATACTTTGAATAATTTAGGTGTTCGTGAGGAGGTTGAAACTCTCTTCCGCAATATTGGATGGTGGGGTTTCATTAACAAGAGCAGTCAAACTATGAGGCTACAACTCGAGGGTTCATTCAAACCTTCAAATGGGAGAATGCTATTGCTTCATTCAAGATAAATGGGAGAAGGCACACCCGAACAGCTGCTCAACTCAAGGCCTTGTTTGATTTTTCGGATGGCCGAACAGGTTTCCCCGACACCTTTCTTTATCAGGACAATCTAGACACTGAGTTCTAGGCATTAGGTGTCAAGGAATCTACGGGATCTTTTAATCCCCGAAACATAAGCGCCACCAACTTCACATCTCCGATTTGGCGCATTGTCCAAAAGATCCTCTCCTCCACCATTTATGCAAGAAAGGAGAGTAGTGAGAAGCTTAACATAAGTGAACTTTGGACTATGTCTTGTATGTGACGTGGGGTGTACTTTGACGACACCTATTTTATGATGGAAAAGATTCAAGCTGCGGTTAATGCTAAATATGGTGTCTTTGCCATGGGGGTTATGTCATAATAACTACGCAGAGTTGTGGTTGGGTCGCTAATGTGGATCCTTTAGGCATAGCTCCGGTTTTGGATTGTAAAGCTTTCGATCGTGTGAAAGTTTGCACGAAATAGAAGAACCCAAATCTCGGGTGGGTCATTTACTATCCAGATAGCGAGAAACCGAGATATGATCGAATGTATAACTTGGGTGTCAGGTTTGAGCGGGATTCGATTAACGAGCAGAGGGCCTTTGTCTTTGGCCCAGCTAATGTGGAGGAGCCTATGCAAGAGGAGTAGGAGGCCGTACCACCACGCTACCATGAGCTCATTGAGAGATTTGATGCATTATCTCTCCGTTTTGATGTACACGAGGAGGCTACTACGGCCCATTATGAGGAGCTTCTACGTCATCATGATGCCATGGCCGAGATGCAAGCCTTCCACAATGCCCTCCTTACCGCGATGAAGGAGATGCAGATGATTACAAACGCTATGTGATGGCTATCATGGGCCATTGGAACATCCAACCCCCACCCCCTTCCCCGTGATTCCTCATTCAATTCTATGACTTTGTTGACCCTGTGTGTGGGGTTTTCCTTGCTAGACTTAATCTGTTATGTTACTTTTTGGATTCATGGATATTTGGTGTCTTATTTGGACTTATGTATAGGCCTTACCTGTGTATCATGCTTCACTTGGATGTTGATGTATGACTTTATTATGCAGTGTGGAGTGTGTTAATTATCCATGAATGCTTAGTGTGTTTAACTTTATTTGCAATTTTGTGGATGCTACTTGTGTGATTCGTACTCATGACAGTGTTTGTTGCTTAATTTGAATGATGGTTTGAGTGTTAATTGAGCATTGATGCATGTGACTTGTATACTTGCTTGAATGATGCATGTTGATTATCATTTACTATTCTTAGCACTTGATCCGTGTTTCAAGTTACATGTTTTCAGGATTCGGAAGGGGTTGCATTTCCCCGTTGCGGTTCTTCATGATTGAGGGAGTTTCCTTAACTCTTCTTTTCATTCATTGCATGCGGATATTGCAATTGCCAAGTGGGGGGGGGGGGGTGACTTTGGACTTGAATGCTTTATACTTCCTTGAGTATGGAATTTTAAACACTTGACTTAGCTTCCCTCTTAAGATTGATGATGATTATACAAATTGACTCCAATTTTTTGAATATTTTTGCTTATGATGATTGAAGAGTTGTTACGAGATTGAGTAGGCTAGTCGAATGTACAAATACTTGCATGAATGGAAAAGAATTTAGTGTACTAGCATGCCCTCATTTTTATGCACAATTTAAATGAAATTATGCACTTTAGTCACTTAGAGAACGTTTATGTGTTTTGAATAGGCTTAAATTTGAATAAGAATGCATTTGAATGTCTTTCGAGGCGAAATTTTTAGTTGATAAATGATTTGGGAAATGACTTAGGCCATCGTTGTCGGAGTTTTACCCTTTTTCATTAGGTTTTTCACTAAATAACGTAGTCCATTTGACCCATTTTGAGCTTAATTGTTGTGCCTATTTTGTTCTTAGCCACGTTATAAGCCCGAGCACAACAATAATACTTCCTACCATTTGTTTCATCACACCGAGCTTGCTCGTTTGAGTTTTTAAGTTGTTTGAGAGTTCTTATTCTCGAAATTTGGGAGAAATGTTAGAGAAAAGAAAATGAAGTATGTTGTGCGTAGAAATTGCATGATTTTGAGAGTTAATTAGATTATATTTTGGTGCCGTTTGATGCATTTATGTGTTTATTTTGCTCCGTTCAGGTAACTTTGGAGTTGGAGTTACGAAACGGCGAAGCCAGGCGATTTCGCGTAATTTTGGAGGAAAATGTGGTAACTCCCGTTACCACTTAGGAGTACAAAAGTAGTAACCCCCGTTACTGGCCACAGGAGGGGAGTTTTTCGCGAGAGAAGAGGGGTAACACCCGTTACCCCTGTGCAGAAGGAAAGTGGTAACGCTCGTTACCACTAATAAAAACGTTATGGCGATTTCAATCAGTAACGGGCATTAACAACAATTACACATGGATAGGTAACGCCCGTTACCTAGGGCAGCGAGAAGTATTTTTGGGCTGCTATATTAGTACGTTTTTGGAGTTTTTTTTTTAGAGAGTTTTTCTTCCAGGTCAAGACCTAGGGTTTAGAGAGAAGACCAAGGAGTTTCAGAGATTTTTCAGAGAATTCGAGAAGACGAGAGGATTGAATTCCTAGAACGTTCTTTGGTTTTATTGTTGCTTTAATTTACAAACGAATTCCTTTGAATTTAGTTTTAGTTTCGTATGTTAGATTCGTTTTTAGATATTGCTGAATGTTTATGCTTTTGTTTTGGAGACTTTGTTTAGATTTGATAACTATGATTTATTTTAATGCAATTTCCTTTAGTTTTATGAGTTTTGTTTTAATTATGAGTAGCTAATTCTCTAAGGCTAGGGGGAGTGATGATGATTGCATGATAGATGTTTGATAAGATGTTTGAATGACTTGTGTTAATTCTTAGTTTGAAAACAGGTTTGAATTGACTTGCGATGGCCTGATCACCCTTAGCATGTGTCATAATTGCCTATAGATCGAAAGAGTGATGGTAATTTAGATAGTTTTCATAACTTGTAAGTTGTAGGGTACAAAGAGATTTGGTCCTAGCTTATACAACAGTAATCTTATTCCATGCCGAGCCGTTAGAATACTGAATTGCACTAGTCTTGTTCCTATGGTTTAATTAACTATTGGTGATTGCGAAAGCAACATTGAACACTAATGAAGCACTTGGTTACACCTTGAGAGAGGGTAATACAAATATAAGTGACTAGGTTGTAGTATTACACTTGTCAGACGAGTATCACATCAGCTCTTGATTGTATAATTCATTGTTTTTCCCCTGTCTGCTTAGTTTACTGAAGTTAATTCGTGTGTTTCGTTATCTGTGTTTAATTCTAGTTAATTGTTAATTTCTGGGTTAGTAGATTAATAGAAACAACAATTGTTTTCGTTAGGTCTTTAGATTAGAGAAGAATATAGAGTAGTGATTGATTTCGTTTCCCTGTGGGTTCGATCCTATTGTGCTATGCGTATGTTAGTGTACACTTGCACGATTGGTTTTTAACTGTAGTAAATCTTACAATAAGTTTTTGGCGCCGTTGCCGGGTAAGGCGTTTTAAGTCAATATTATTCAATTATTTTGATCTAGTGCTTTAGACTATTACTTTACTTTATGTTCATTATCTTTGTTACTGTGGAATTGGACTGGGGAATTCTTTTCCTTGTGCAAGTTTACAGTGCATGCGAAGATCTCAAGATTCCGAATTAGTTCCATACGATACGGAAATTGAGAGAACACTGAGTGCTATTAGGAGAAGGCGTAAGAAGGAGAAGAAACCAATTACTTTACCTATGGCTGAAGCAGACCCACCACCACCACCGGCCATAAGAGATTATAACGTGCCGCAAGCTGGAGCAATTCAGACTTCACAATCGTCCCCCGATTGTAGTAAATAACTTTGAAATTAAACTAGCTATCATAAATCTGTTGCAAAACAATCCATTTTCAGGATTACCTTTGGAGGATCCGACTTCACATCTGGAGTATTTTTTGGAAGTGTGTAATACCTTCAAAATTCACAATGTCACTACTGATGCTATCTGAGTTAGGCTTTTTCCCTTTTCACTTAGGGAATGAGCTAAAACATGGTTGAGTACTGTCCCAAATGAATCCTTTCAGACTTGGGCAGCATTATCTCAGGCTTTCCTAGCCAAGTTCTTTCCACTTAGCAAAACCACGAAGTACAGGAATGATATTCAAGGTTTTAGGCAGTTGGATGGAGAGTCTTTCTATGAAACTTGGGAGAGATTTAAGGATTTGCAAAAAATGTGTCCACATCACGGGATTCCCGGTTGGTTATTGATTCAGACTTTTTACAATGGGATGTCCCCTACTTTTAAAGGAGCGATGGATGCCGCAGCTGGCGGAGCGTTCTTAGTAAAATCTGAAGCAGTTGCTATTGAGTTGTTAGATAATATGTCACATAACGATGTTTTTGTACATGAGAGGAGCCATTCGCAACCAGCGAAAGTGCAAGCAGGAGTCATAGAGTTAGATGGCTTAATCGCCATCAACGCTAAATTTGAAGCCCTTAACAAGAAATTGGACAAACTTTCCGTCAATGCAGTTGGGATACAATCCCAACCAGTTCAGGTAACATGTGAAATTTGTAGTGGTCCACATGATTTTAATATGTGTCCTCATACCAATGCAGGAGAACAGGTGCAAGAGCAGGTGAATTATGCAAATAACTTCAAACCAGTAAATGATCCCTACTCAAACACCTACAATCCAGGATGGAAGAACCACCCTCACTTGCCGTGGTCTAATAATCAGAATGTTCAACAACTACCTCAACCTAGGCCGCAGTTTCAGCCTAGGCAGCAATTTCAAACACGACCACCAGCCTCATTCAATGTTGCGCCCCCTCAACAGGAGCAAAAGCAGGGATGGGAGATCGCACTTGAGAAGTTCATAACCGTGTCTACGGGTCAACATCAGAGGTTGGAAGCTCAATTTGATCAAGTGGTAAATCAGACCAGAACTTTGGAGACTCAGATTGGTCAGATTGCCCAATCTCTGAATTTGAGAGGCCCAGGAATACTACCAAGCCAAACTGAAAAATAATCCTAAGGAGTATTGTCAGGCCATAATTGTAGGAGACAATAGAGAGAATGAAGGTCCGAAGATATTTGCAGGTTCGGATATTGAGAAAGTTGTACCTGAGAAAGTTGAAGAGAAAGATGATCTTAAGAAGGAGAATTTAGAGAAAGAAGTGATTTCAAGCAAAGAAAAGCCTGAGAACTTCACTACTGTGATACTTACTGAAGAATGCAGTGCTATTATTCAGCATAAGCTTCCTCCGAAGCTAAAAGATCCAGGGAGTTTTTCAATTCCTCTTACTATTGGTTCTTTGTAATTTCATAATGTTTTATGTGATTTAGGAGCTAGTGTGAGTTTAATCTCGTTATCTACTTGCAGGAAATTAGGAGTGAAGGAGCTTACACCGACTAATATGACACTCCAACTAGCAGACATATCGGTGAAATATCCGACAGGAATCCTTGAAGATATTTTGGTAAAAGTTGGAAAATTTCATATTCCTACTGATTTTGTAGTTCTTGATATTGAGAGTGATGAGAGGATGCCATTGATACTTGGAAGACCATTTCTGGCTACCGCTGGAGCAGATATAATGTTCAGAACGGACTGCTCACGTTCAAAATAGGAGATGAACGAATGGAGTTTAGGAATTTTGATTCCCTGACACCACCGAAGATCCCGGATAAGTGTTGCATGATTAAGGTTATAAGTGATACACCAGATGGAACGACACTGTTCACGGAGAAAAGAGATGCAGTTGATTGGGAAGGAAAACCGAAATATCGGAGATCGAGAATGAAGGATGTTTTGGAATTAGATACTTGGAGATCAAGCTCCGGTTTTGTGAGTAACAAGAACGAGGTCACTCTTTGTGACTCGTTGATTGGGGATTGTTAATCCCAATTCGGTTTTCAAAGTCAAGCTAACGACTATAACTTAGAACTATTTCTTTTTCTTTTCGTTTTTGTTTTTGTTTCCGTTGTTTTCGTTTCTTCCGTCCTCGTTTTTCTCACGATATTTGAGTTATCTCTCTCGTTTGCAGGTCCCTTGATGTTTTACTAGGAAACCAAGGTCTACATGGTGCAAGGACCGTGATTTGAGCGTTATTGTGAGGTCCATTTACTTTGTTCGTATGCATGTGTATGGCATTGATTTTCTTTCTTGAGGAGAATGAATTATTGATATGAATTAATATATGTGTTTATATGTTTCGAGAACGGTGCCCTGTGGTTTGATTGAATACTATGAGTTAATTTCGGTTAATTGACGTGATTGAGCACCATTAGTTTTGTGTTTGTGTTTAATAATGTTTTGGGCGGAATAGTGAGTAACGGGCGTTACACCATTGCAGTTACCTTTTGGTAACGCCCGTTAACGAGGTCAGATGCCCCGGGTAGTATAGGTAACGGGCGTTACACCTTAGCAGTTGTTTTTAGGTAACGCCCGTTAATGGAGACAGGCGTCTTGGCCCAGAGGGGTAATGCCCGTTACCCCTTCCAAGAGGAAAATCGGTAACACCCATTACCAGTTCGAGTGGCGAGAATTGGGTTTTAGGAAACACGTTTTTAGGGTTAAATTAAGTCTTGTCCTACCCAATTTCGGATTTTTCTCCCCCAAACCTATAAATACACTTGCACCCACTTATTCTACCTTAGAAGAGATTCAATAGTTCCCTTGGGCCAACCATTATCAATTTACAAGCAAGAAGTTTTTCCACCAAGTTTACACATTCTCTCATCCCTTGTGAATCAAAGTAAGTCAATATCTCTTAGAGTGAATTGTTAGAGCTAATTTTTCCAATCTAAGAATGAAATCTAGGATTGAATTGCATGTTAGGAATCACTTTGAGATTGAATTGATAAATTTTAAGAGATTAAGCATACTAGAATTAGGATTGATGCCTTAAATTGAAGTTAACTTGAATTTGGTTAAATCTTTGAATAATCCTAACTTCTATGTAATCTTGAGTACGAATTATGGAAGTTGAAGGTAGAGAATTTTGAGTTTGAATTGTAGATTATAAGCTAGTGTGAATTTGAGTTAGGTAGTTGAAGAACTTAAGTTAGAACTCACACCCTAGGCTTAAGCTCACAAAGTGTTTGATGAATTGTCCAAGTGATTGGTGATTGATTTCTTTATGCTTTGTCTTGCAATATTTGTTTGATTTAGGTACTATGGGTCGCATTAAGCGCTCTAGAGTCCCGGAGCCTTTCAGTACTTCATCCCGGTTAGACCATCAACCTTTTGAATCGGTCAACATAACGGTTAATGCTTTTGGGAATCCTTTTCAAAGGAATTTGATAAGGAACATTGTGGGTACTAAATTCTTCAAGGAGATATGGATGGAGAAGTTTGAGGTTTTGGAAGAAGTGAAGAGATTGTTCGATAACATAGGATGGTTGCTATTCCTTTCTAGGATGGATATGACCTACGAAGAGATGACGACCGCTTTCTTCCACACAATGAACTTTGATCCGGTGGACAACACCTTGATCTTCACTCTAGATGATATGGAAACTCGAGCATGGAGCGTGAGCCGGGTAAGAGAGATTCTTCGTTTCCCAGCTAATGCCACTACTTCTTTGCCTAAATGGAGCGATACTCAGCGAGAGGTGGTATGGAGATCCTTTCCCTTGAGAGAGGGTGTCCCTAGTTATTTACCCCGATGCACACATGATAGCTATCTTGATTCGTTGACTTGGGTACTAGTCCATAGGATTTTGGCCCGGGGATTCGGTACTAGATATGGGAGAGATAGCCACATTACTGAGACTGAGTTGGGTATAATGTACATGATGAAGGAAGGTTTTAAGTTTGATGGTACGATTGAGTTTCTATGGAAGCTGCTGGAGAGTGCTGGGAATGTTACTGGTACGATTGGTCACAGTGCTTTTGTGACGATGTTTGCTCGGGAGATGAATTGGAGACCACGAGGAGCTTTGCCTATTGACTTTGGACATATTGGTCCATAATACTTGGAAGCTGTGGGCTTGGCTATAGCTTAGGAGAGTGGAGAGCTGAAGAACTACAATTTGCCATGGTGGCCCATTCGAGATAGAGATCGTCTCTGGCAGATGTACAACTGGGGTAAGGCCCGGTTTGATGAGCTTTCTGAAAGGCAGAAGGAGCTTTTAGCTCGGATACCTGACCGGCCAGATGATGAGTTTGCGATTCTTCGTAATGCCGCGCCTGTTGTTACTGAGGCCAGTGATGAAGCTCTTGTGACTTTGAGAGGCGTGCGTGCAGAGTTGGTAGGATTGAGGGCTGATTTGACCACCGTGATCGCGAGAGTTGAGGATTTAGCACATTATGTGGATGAACGATTCGATGCGTGAGAGGCCAGTTTGGAGGCTAAGTTTGACGGGTTCTGTGCTCGTGTTGATCAGTATTTTGAAGGACCCCCATCACCCTGATTATGTTATTTTGTTTCTTCCCAGATTTCTAGACATTCTTGTTTCGTTTATTCGTTGTTATGTTTGGATATTTGACTACACTTACGTTTTTGCATATGTTTGGATTCCTAATTTTGTTTATGCAATGGTGTTTTTCTTTTCGTGAATTTGTGACTTGTGTGTTGATTGTTGGATGCATGTTGATTATCAATTGACTATGCACTTGATTCGTGTTTTCTAGTCACTTGTTCAGGTTTTGAAAGCTTTGCAAGCACATTGCCGGTTCTTCATTTAATCACGGAGTTTTCTTGAACTTTAATTCTTTCATTTGCATGCGGACATTGCAAAGTTTAAGTGTGGGGGAGGAAATTGCATGTTTGCTATGAGTTTTATTGAATATTTGCATGTTTAGATGTAGTTTCACTTGTGATTTGCTAAAATTCGAGTAATTTTGAAAAGTTTTGAAAATTTTCCCTCATGTTGAACTTTTTCTTTGAAGTTTGATTGTTGAGCTTTTGCTAGAATAAGTTAGGCTTTTTGAATTGAGGAAAATTACGTGAGATTTTGATGATTTAGTGTGTTAGTATGCCCTTATATTTAGAGCACTTTTGAACGAGATAATGTACTTTGCTTAGAAAGATGAGTTGATAATTTCCGAATGAGTCTAAGATTCGATTAGGATGCATTTTAGTCCTATTGAGGCGAAATTTTGAGTTAATGAAGGATTAAGGAAGTGAAGTAGGCATTCGTTGTCGGAGGATTTTAAGCTTTTCTATTTTAGCCGTTTTTCACTAAATAACGTAATCTTAATGACCCCGCTGAGCCTAATTATTGTGCAAAGATTTTTTGTAGCCGCATTATAAGCCAATGCATAACATAGAAATACCTACCTTGATAATTTTTACACCAAGGCTTGCTCATTTGATTTTTATGGTAATTATCTATCTTTTGACCCTTTTTTATTGTTCTTGTGATTGAAATTGAGAGATTATTGTAAAGAGAAAGAAAAAGAATGAGAAAAGTGTGAAAAAAGAAATATAAGTAGAAAAAAGAAAAAAAAAGAAAGAAAGAGCAAAAGAGAAGAGAAAAGAAAACTATGCAACGTGTGAATTTGAGAGTGTAGGATTGAAATGAAGAGTTGGGGCGATTTTCGTATTAATGGCGAATGGAAGTGTTTCGTGTTTTGAATAGATTGAATGATGTAAGCTTGGTGAGTAGTCACTTGATCCAAATTTCCATAACCTTACCCTAAGCCTACATTACAAGCTCGAAAGACCTACTGATCCTAAGTCTTGATTTAATTCCATTAGTGGAGATAGGTGCGAAGAGTGTATTCCGAAATTGATGATTGGAACTTAGGAGGGAATTGTGAATTTGTCATTCTAATTTTTGTACATTGTTTCGTTTGATTCACACACTACACAAGGGTATACTTTTCATACTAAGTTTTGAGGATCTTATGTTTATAAGTATTTGATTTGATTAGCTAAGACTTGTTTAGGCGAAGGTTTGACGATTGCTTGAGGAGATGGTTTGATGAGGATGTGTTTTCTTGATTTTCGTATTAATCGGGGACGAGCAATATTCAAGTGTGGGGGACTTTGTTTTATGTAGAAATTTCATGATTTTGAGCGTTAATTAGATTATATTTTGGTGCCGTTTGATGCGTTTATGTGTTTATTTTGCTCCGTTCAGGTGACTTTGGAGTTGGAGTTACGAAACGGCGAAGCAAGGCGATTTCACGCAATTTTAGAGGAAAATGTGGTAACTCCCGTTACCACTTAGGAGTACAAAAGTAGTAACCCCCATTACTGGCCACAGGAGGGGAGTTTTTGGCGAGAGAAGAGAGGTAACACCCGTTACCCCTGTGCAGAAGGAAAGTGGTAACGCCCGTTATCACTAATAAAAACGTTATGGCGATTTCAATCAGTAACGGGCGTTAACAACAATTACACATGGATAGGTACGTTTTTGGAGTTTTTTTGGAGAGAGCTTTTCTTCCAGGTCAAGACCTAGGGTTTGGAGAGAAGACCAAGGAGTTTCAGAGATTTTTCAGAGAATTCGAGAAGACGAGAGGATTGAATTCCTAGAACGATCTTTGGTTTTATTGTTGCTTTAATTTACAAACTAATTCCTTTGAATTTAGTTTTAGTTTCGTATGTTAGATTCGTTTTTAGATACTGCTGAATGTTTATGCTTTTGTTTTGGAGACTTTGTTTAGATTTGATAACTATGATTTATGTTAATGCAATTTCCTTTATTTTTACGAGTTTTGTTTTAATTATGAGTAGCTAATTCTCTAAGGCTAGGGGGAGTGATGATGATTGCATGATAGATGTTTGATAAGATGCTTGAATGACTTATGTTAATTCTTAGTTTGAAAATAGGTTTGAATTGACTTGCGATGGCCTGATCACCCTTAGCATGTGTCATAATTGCCTATAGATCGAAAGAGTGATGGTAATTTAGATGGTTTTCATAACTTGTAAGTTGTAGGGTACAAAGAGATTTGGTCCTAGCTTATACAATAGTAATCTTATTCCATACCGAGCCGTTAGAATACTGAATTGCACTAGTCTTGTTCCTATGGTTTAATTAACTATTGGTGATTGCGAAAGCAACATTGAACACTAATGAAGCACTTGGTTACACCTTGAGAGAGGGTAATACAAATATAAGTGACTAGGTTGTAGAATTACACTTGTCAGACGAGTATCACATCAGCTCTTGATTGTATGATTCATTACTTTTCCCCTACCTGCTTAGTTTACTGAAGTTAATTCGTGTGTTTCGTTATCTGTGTTTAATTCTAGTTAATTGTTAATTTCTGGTTTAGTAGATTAATAGAAACAACAATTGTTTTCGTTAGGTCTTTAGATTAGAGAAGAATATAGAGTAGTGATTGATTTCCCTTCCTTGTGGGTTCGATCCTATTGTGCTACACGTATGTTAATGTACACTTGCACGATTGGTTTTTAACTGTAGTAAACCTTACAACAAAGTACAAAGGAAAAAAGGAATCGAGAAAGAGAATCAAAAAAAGAAAGAAATGAGCAAGAAAAGAAAAGAATTTTAAACGAAAAATAGTGTTGAAGATAAAAGGGAAAGTAGTATGTAAATATTCAAGTGTGGGGGAAATAGTGGGATGTTGATTGAGAAGGGATGAGTGCTTTGTAATTGTTACAATGTAAGCTTCGGTGTTTAGTCACTTTTGGCAAAAAATTCCATAACCGAGACCCTAGGCCAACATTACAAGCCACGAAAAGACCTTTCGATCCCCGAGTTATTGATTGACTACATTAGTGGAGATAGACATGAAAAGTGTAATTCTAAGACATATTAAGTACCTAGGAGAAAGCCATAAACTAATCCGAGTGATCATTGTGCATTCTTTCTCTTAAATCACACACTTACACAAGGGTATGCTATTTACACTCTTCTTGTTGAAATTTGTGTTTGTTAGTAACGCATTTGATAGGCTAACTCTCTTGAGACAACTTGACGATTGTCCTGAGCGAATTCGTTTGAATTTGGATAGACTTTTCAAATAATTGTCAGATTACTCGAGGACGAGCAATGTTTAATGTGGGGGTATTTGTTAGGTTTAATTTTTGTGTCCGTTTGAGCATTAATTAGATTGATTTTTATGCCGTTTGAGTGTTGTTTAGACTTATTTTGATTCCTTTTAGGTACAAACTAAAGGAGTGAAGAAACGGCAAAAAATGGAACGTAAAACGAGCGAGAAGGATGGAGAAACAAGATTCGAGGTCGAATCCACGCCACTTGACACGGCCGTGTGGAGTTACAACCGAGATGTAACTCGGACGTGTCCTAGCTTCGAATTTTGGAATTTATTCGGATACGGCCTTGTCCGGTTTTGCCTTGTGAATGACACGGCCTTGCTGAAGTGAAAGTGTCAGCACGTTTTTGTCTCTTTGAGCCTATTTACGAGATTGAGCTAGGGTTGGAGCCTCATTCTTTACCTCGTTAAGCTCTGGAGCTCTAGAGGAGGCATGGAGGAGGAAGATTGATCCCTTGGGATTCTTGAAGCTTTTCATGAAGAATTTTTCATCTAATTAGTATCAATTTCCTTTTTAAGTTCTTGTTAATTCATTTGTGTATTTCCTAGTTAAACTAATGTCTCTAGTCTTGAGGTTTGATCTTGTGTTGGATCTTTATAACTTGGATGTTTGAGTATTGTTCTAATTCAATGAAAATGCATGCTATTATCTTAATTTTCTTTAGCTTGTTGGTTATTTGTGGAAGCATGAGTGGCTAATTTCTTAGGGCTAAGGGGGGTGATTAATTATGTAGGGTAAATGTTTGATGAAATGCCTAGGTGGGACTACTTGATCTTATGCTTGTGAAATTGAGTTTTTTACATATTTAAATGCTTACATATAGAAGATCATGTTGTCTTGAAACGGTTGACTATTTGGATTCAGACTATACTGGATGTGTGGATTCAAGAAAGTCTACATTTAGATATATGCCTTTATTAGCTGGAGGAGCAGTTTCATGGCAGAATGGAAAACAATCTGTTATAGCTACTTCCATTTTTGTGTCATGCTTTGAGGCCACTATTCATGCATCATGTTTGCGGAAATTTGTCTTAGGGCTTAGAATTGTTGACAGCATAGTTAATGTTGGTCTTTGAAACCTCTCAAGGATGAAACTATATTTGTTTTGAATTGATTGATAAAAATTTCTCACTGGAACAATCCATTCATATGGTTCATCAAAGAATTCAAATTGCATGATTGATGCATAATTCTCAAAACTCAATATGTTTTTATTTCTAGTCTAATTTATACGTAAAGATCTCTTTTTGCAGAAATACTCTCCAAGGTCAGTTTAGACATTTGACTAAGTTGAGAGTCAAAAAGATTTATTCGAAATGTCTTGGAAACCTCACGGAGTGGGAATTCAAATTGCAAAGTGCAACGGCTGTATGGTGGTTTTATAAATAGAGGTCTAGATGCACCTAAATAAGGGATTCCTTTCAAGCTCTCCTTTACAAGCTATTTTGTATTTACACCATTTTAGAGATTGTGTGTTTTTCTCTTGGTGGGTAGTTCTTGTGAGAAAGCTTGAGGATCCAGGAGTTGGTTTGTTTTGTTCCAGGATTTGTAACAACTGGTACGAGACAGCTCTGCTATGTTGTATCTTGTAACTTTAATTTTTATAAAGTGTTGGCTTCAAAAATCCTAAGTTGGACAACTTAGGTAGAGGATTAATCCTTTAGGCTCGTGTTTTACACAGTTTTGAGGGCTAAACTTCTCTAAATCTTTTGTCTCTCTGTTTCTTATTGTACATACTCTATTTGAGACTTTATGGTAGATGTTTGAGCTTGATATGTAAGTTGGTATAGCTGATCATTTGTAATACATTGACTGAACTTGGTTAAAGTTCAAATATTGAGATTCTGAGCTGAGTTAGTCTTAGCTAATCTGATTTGAAGACTTGAACTTTAAAGTGTGTAGCTTACTGCATGAACATTTCAACTCAAGTTTGAGTCTATGAAAATCTATGTAAGGCTGCGATTAAGTGTTAAAAAGAACAATTCACCCCTTTCTTATTCAACAAGTGGTATCAGAGCCTTGTGCTCTCTATTCTTTGGTCTAAGAAAAGAGCAATCCAATGATGAAACTTACTCTAAGGGGTTATCACATACTCGTCCTCTGCTGCTTGATGGCTTAAATTAGCTACTTGGAAAAATCGTATTGAAGAATATTTTATCTCAATAGACTGTGATCTATGGGAGATTGTCACTGATAGAGCCAATAATCTGATGAAATCTGAAGGTGATACAAACCTTCCCAAAGAAAGAAGTGAATATACCACTGAGGATAAAAGGATAGTTTCTTTGAATACTAAAGCTAAGAACATCCTGTCATGCTCACTTTGCAAAAGCGAGTATAACAAAGTTAGCATCTGTTCGCCAAGAAAAAATTGCTCTTCTCACTTATCAATATGAACTTTTTCATATGAAATAAGGTGAAAATATCAATGAAATGTATGCAAAATTTATGGAAATTGTAAACAAGATGTTTGAACTTGGCAAAGTCCTGACTGGAGAGGACCAAGTGAGAAAAAACCTTAGGTCTCTACCTAAAGATTGGAGCCCAAAAGTGACTGGAATACACGAAGCAAAGGATCTCACTCAAATGTTTATTGCTCAGCTCATTGGATCCTTAACAACCCATGAATTGATCATGGTCTCCAAGGATGAATCATCTTGAAAAAAGAAAGATATTGCCTTGAAAGCCAATTCAGAATGTGTTTCTTGCAATAACAACTGTGAGAATGAAGAGGAAGTCAATGCAGAAGTTGTACTACTCTCAAAAAGGTTGATTCAACTTGCCAAAATGAAAAGGAAGCTTCGTTGGTATCACACTGGTCAAAAATAATTTCCTAATTCAATTGATAATATTATTATATGTCATCATTGTCAGGAACCAGGTCATATCAAGATGGAATGTCCAAAATTCAATGAGATCATAAGGAGGATAAGAAGATGTCATCTTTCAAAGCCACATGAATGACACTGACTCTGACTCGCAAAATGTTGAAGAGTCTTATACCGGTTTCATGACAAATAGTCAGGTATCAACTTCTTCTAACAAAAATGATATGTCCTCTAGTGAACCTGATTATGAATTGATTGATTACAACTTTCTTTTGCAATGCAAAGAAAATATGGATGTTTTAAGGAAAAGGCTGCTGCAATTAAACCTGTTAAAAACTTTGTAATTGAAGCAAGATCTAGAAAATAAAAACAAGGAGTTGTCAAATTTGCTTATAAAGGTTCAACAAGACAATAGCAACTATGCTCACAAACTCTTTTGTCTTAATCAAACTTTTTTAAGCTTAAAACTAAAAAAGTTTTCAAATCAAGGAAACTACGATGTTGTCAGTCTTGTGGATGTTTTGGGCATTCTGATTATGAATGTTGGTTTAATAAAAACAAAGGAACAAAGTCAAGAAAATGGATTTGGGTAAAAAAGGAAACAATTTTGTCTAATAATGAAGGACCCAACATAAAAAGGGTACTTGGAATTAAATTAAAATTTGTAGATACCCGAGAGTATAACCAGAGGCATCAAGTAAACACCAGATGGGTTTCGGTTCACCCAAGTTCCTGATATAGGTAACATATATACCACTGATAACATCGAAGGTAAGAATGTCAATGGAAGTGTTGGTGAGAACTAATCAAGTTTTCTTTATGATTTTCATGTTGTAAAGCTTGAATTATGATATTTCATGTCGAAACTTACTTTGTGCTTGTACTCATACTGTCAAATTGTTCTTTGGACATTAAACTATGTGAGTAAGAGAAATATAAATTAAAGAACTTGATTTCTGATATGAAATGTTGGTTGAGTGATCTGAATACATGATAACTCTTTTGAAACTTTGCATAAAAACTCTTGGATATATGCCCATATTAGTGCCCTCTCACTTCTTTTCAAAAATAAAAATGTTTGATCTTGTTGAAAGTTGTTGTATTAGACTTGCGTTTATTAAATTGAGTGAGTTGGTAGTAAACTTTGCAAAGAGTGGTTAAAGAACTATGTTTTCACAAAAGAGTATTCATCTCATCTCTTGTTCAAAGAATTCATAAGGACCTCTTGCAGGACACTATAGAGTGTTAGAATATCCCGACATCTTGGGAATTGATTTTCCTTCCTTATTTAACAACTGTAATTTAGGCGTAGGGTTGGGAGTTGTATCTTATATTACTAGTAATCTCTGAAAGTATTGGAACAACAGAAAATTGAATAACAAGAAAATGGATTCATCCAGCCAAGCCAATGCCTTTTTGATACTATTTGACATAGTATCAGAGCAGTAAAATCCTACTTCATCATCTACCCTCACCATGGAACCAAACACAACCGATCTTACCCCTGCACCCCAGGATTTCTTCGCCCAGATGGCAGAATTCCTCAAACAAAAACAACCCGAAACAACCAACACCACAACCATCAATGTGAAATTGAACGACAACAATTACGCTCTCTGGTCAAGAACCGTACAACTTATGTTACTTGGCCAAGAAAGATTGGGTTACATTAACGGGAAGACAGTATCCCCTGATCCAGACGACGCTGGATACGAGGCTTGGGAACAGACGGATGGATCTGTCCGAAGCCTCATCCTCAATTCGATGGAGCCTGAAATTGTCGCATAGTTCATTCTTTGCCCGAACACGAAAGAACTGTGGGACGAGATTGAGGCAACTTACCATGACGGAGGAGACAAATTGAAGCTATATGAACTGAAACAAAGAGCCTATCAAACAAAACAAGGTGAGATGACAGTGGATCAGTATTATCGAACCATACAAGGATTATGGAGAGAAATCAATTTTCGCCAACCACAATCGATGAAATGTGCTGATGATCGAAAAGCCCACAATCGGGAAAAACAAAAAGACAGAGTCTTCGCATTTCTGTGGGGCTTAGATGATAAATTTGATCCCGTGAAACGAGATCTGCTCAAAACGCAGCAATTGCCCACCTTGGAAGAAGCCTACAACTCCATCCGGCGAGAAGATCGGCGCCTCGCGGCGATGATAGGCCCTCCCTCTGGTGGAATAGCTATGGCGGCAAAGATGCGGTCAAAGGCTAACTCATCATCCCGCAGCAACAGGAGACCCCCGACGAAAAGATTTGGGTCCTCAGACCAAAAATGTTCAGTATGTGGGGGAACTCAGCATACGAAAGAATCGTGTTTCGAAGTCATCGGTTACCCGGAATGGTGGGCAGAGTATCAAGCTAAGAAACGAGGAACAGGGAACCCCACCGGAGGCGGCACACCAGGGCTACCATCCAGCCGAGAGACTCAGGGAACAGGCAGCAACGCCACCGGGCAATGCCACATCGGCGGCGGCAGCGTGGCCCTCACAGGAGGAACAGATCAGACAACAGGCAGAGTGGCGGTCGCCATGGGAACAGTGGATGGTCTGGGCAACACACTGAGGCAGCCTGCACCAGAATCGAACCATGGAGACAGCGGCGGTAACACCAATTATGGTAAGCTCTCTCAACCCAAAACCCTTGAAAACAGATTGGCGGCGGAAATGGGTACCCCTGCAAGCGTGATTAGGGATGTGGGGAATGATGGACTCTATTGTGCAATTAATGGGGAGAGTGGGCCGGTTGGGCCCTTTCATACTCCCATACAAAGTGGTCGAAAATTGAGCTTAAGTGGGCCTAGGGGAAATTTAATTGCTCAAGCTCATATCTGCAGCTCCAAACAAAACGAACATGATGATGAGTGGCTACTTGACTCTAGAGCCACTGATCATATGACCAACACAGCCAAAGACATCCGGGCCTCAACTATTCCCAGAAAAACAGGGGTGACTAATGCTAATGGGAATTTCTATCCTTTGGTTGAGTCGGGGAATATTTCTTTGTCTGAAAAATTAAATTTGTCACATTGCCTCGTAGTTCCTTCTCTAACTTCCAAATTACTCTCTGTCAGTCAAATTACTAAGGAGCTGAATTGTACTGTATTGATGTTCCCGTCTTTTTGCCTCTTACAGGATATTCGTACCGGGGCAATCATTGGGCGTGGTATTGAGAGAGATGGATTGTACTACATCAGAGATATCTCCCGAACCGGGTCAAGCTTTTTGGCTCATGGCAGTAATAACAGGCAACTTTGGTTATGGCATCGGCGGTTAGGGTATCCATCCTTTCAGTATTTGAAACAGTTGTTCCCGAAATTAAGTTCTGAGTCAAGTTCTTTACATTGTGACACTTGTGTACTTGCCAAAAGTCACCGAACAATTTATCCAAGTTCAATGAATAAAACAAATTCTCCTTTTGAGTTGATACATTCTGATGTGTGGGGCCCCGTCCCAAGTCATGTTCATTCCAGATTTCGTTGGTTTATTCTGTTTATTGATGACCATACTCGATTCACATGGGTATACTTCCTCAAACAGAAGTCTGATGCACCAAACACAATTAAGGACTTCTTCCAAATGATCAGAACACAATTCTCCACTTCCATCAAAGTCTTCCGCACCGATAATGGTGGAGAATACATTAACCAGAATCTCCGGGGCTTCTTCTCCCAACACGGAGTAATCCATGAAACCACCTGTCCTCATACCCCTCAACAGAATGGAGTGGCCGAACGAAAAAACCGTTACATCCTCGAGAGTGCTCGGGCCTTCTTGTTTGAATCTCAAGTGCCCAACTCTTACTGGGCTGAGGCGGTCTCTACTGCAATATATGTTATGAATCGGTTACCTACACAAGCACTGAAGTATGAGACTCCCTTGGATACTCTCAGACAGGCTCATTCGATTCCCTCGGTTCTGCAGCTGACCCTCCGGGTTTTTGGATGTGTCGCCTTTGTCCACACTCCACGACATCTACGGACCAAGCTTGACCCCTGCGCTGTCCGGTGTGTCTTCCTGGGCTTTAACCCGACTTAGAAGGGTTACCATTGCTATGATCCAGTCAACGATCGTCATTACATTACTATGGATGTTAACTTCCTGGAAACCGAATACTACTTCCAAGCACAATCCACTACATCCCCTCAGGGGGAGAAAGACACAAGTGAGGGAATGAATTGGATGTGCGAGTGGCTGGAGCCACTACATGAGTACACTCCACAGTCCGAAGATTCACATCCATCTCTCTCACCCACCTCAGAGGCACCCCCGGCATTGAATATTCCTGAGGTTAGTAGCTCTGAAAACCCTGTTTCCATACATGGTACATATACTTTACCTCCCAGACAGAACAGGGGCATTCCCCCAAACAGGTACAGTCCAGAACGAATAAGCAGATCCAAGTACCCGGTGACACATCATGTATCTTCTAGTTGTGCACCAGAACTACAGTCCTATATACATGCTCTTTATTCTCATGCCATTCCCAAAAGCACCATGGAAGCACAGGAAAACCCTTTATGGAGACAGGCAATGGAAGAGGAGATGAGAGCACTTGCAAAGAATGGTTCATGGGAAATATGCCCACTTCCAACAGGGAAATATTCAGTGGGATGCAAATGGGTCTATAGTATCAAGTACAAGATGGACGGATCAATTGAAAGGTACAAAGCCAGACTGGTGGCCAAAGGATACTCCCAGACCTATGGGATAGACTACATAGAGACCTTCTCACCAGTAGCCAAACTTGACACCATCCGGATCCTTCTATCAAGAGCTGCCAACTATGAATGACCCCTACACCAGTCCGACGTCAAGAACGCATTTCTGCATGGGGATCTCAAAGAGGAAGTTTATATGGACCTCCCACCTGGATTCGAGGACCAGAGGGACCCATCAATAGTGTGTTGATTGAGACGGTCTCTTTATGGGCTTAAACAATCACCACGAGCCTGGTTCGGGGAAGTTCACTCTAGCAATGAAGAAGTACGGGTACAGCCAGAGCAACTCAGATCACTCCTTGTTCATTAAGAGGAAGGAACATCTCACTACTCTATTGGTTATTTATGTCGACGATATGGTAATAACTGGAAACGACAGTGAGGAGATAGTCAATCTTCAAGAGAATCTGTCACGGGAGTTCGAAATGAAAGACCTAGGGGGACTGAGATACTTCCTTGTCATTGAAGTAATGAGATCGGACAGAGGCATCTTCATCGCACAGAAGAAGTATATACTTGATCTCCTGGCAGAAGTTGGGCTACTGGATTGTAAACCAGCTGAAACCCCGACGGCTCAGAACCATCAGTTGGGGATCTTCTCGGATCAAACGCCGACCGACAGAGAAATATACCAAAGATTGGTAGGAAAACTAATCTACTTAGCTCATACTAGGCCAGACATCGCCTATGCTGTTAGAATAGTGAGCCAGTTCATGCATAACCCAAGCAAGGAGCATATGGAGGCTGTCACAAGAATTCTCAGATACTTGAAGTCTTCCCCAGGAAAGGGGCTTATGTTTGCCAAGAATGGGCACACCCGAGTTACAGCCTATACCGATGTTGACTGGGCTGGAAGCATTACAGACAGAAGGTCCACGTCTGGATACTTTACTTTTGTGGGCGGTAACTTGGTCACCTGGCGGAGTAAGAAACAGAAAGTGGTGGCACTCTCCAGTGCCAAAGCGGAGTTCCGAGGAATAGCTCGAGGAATCACCGAAGTTTTATGGATTCGGAAGTTGCTTACTGAAATTGGTTTTCCTCCAGAAGAAAGCATTGACCTATACTGTGATAACAAGGCAACAATTAGCATCTCACGCAATCCAGTACAGCATGATCGGACCAAACACGTGGAAATCGACCGTCACTTCATTAAGGAGAAGATCGAGTCCGGGATAGTTAAACTTCCATTTGTAAAATCCGAGGACGAGCTCGCAGATATCCTCACGAAGGCGGTGAGTAGTCAAAACTTCCACTCGTCATTGTCCAAGTTGAATATGTCTGAACCCCATGATCCAACTTGAGGGGGAGTGTTAGAATATCCCGACATCTTGGGAATTGATTTTCCTTCCTTATTTAACAACTGTAATTTAGGCGTAGGGTTGGGAGTTGTATCTTATATTACTTGTAATCTCTGTAAGTATTGGAACAACAGAAAATTGAATAACAAGAAAATGGATTTATCCAGCCAAGCCAATGCCTTTTTTGATACTATTTGACATAGTGTACCTCAGAGAAAGGTGTTTTGTATATAGAGAAAGTTGGGTGACAGATTTTTAATCAAATCACTCTCAATCCAATTGTAGATTTGCGAAGTGCTCATCACCTAATTGTCACAATCAGAAACCTGATGTTCTGCCCACAAAATCAAATCTCTTTGTCTAGAATGCACTCATTGTCTGGTTTGAGAAGCAAATGATTGTTGTGAACAACTGAATAAATCTTGTAAATTGATTAATATCTTATTGCAAGCTTTGGTAACTTCACCAAGGTACACTTCAATGAACTATATCTTCTTAATTACCCTTGTTGCAGTCATCTACTTCTTACCTGTTATCTCTGGAATTAAAAAGTTTTATGACTCAAATAGTTTAGATATCACTTTTACATGATCACATTTGATTTCTCAATATACACACAAGACGTAGTTATCAATGAACAGATTCTAGAACAAGGCATGAACATTATTTGCTTAAATAATTCTTTCTAAATTAGCATCTTGAATACCTCTATTCAAATTTGGTCATAACATTTAATTTGAAAACTGGTAGCCATGTTCTCTTCAAAGGCATTCGGATATGCATGAATTTATGGAGTCTCTGTTTCAGTCAAATTCATTGTCATAAAATTGATGACCTCACTTCTCTTTAAATCTCTATTCAAGCATTGCTCAGAATGAATCCTTCATTCTATCACATGATACCTTGTGAGGAAACATAGCCTCTATTACATAACCTTTCTCAGTGTCGGGTGAGAATGTCGGTTCCAGATGCACTGACAAGGCTTCCCTCCTAGCTACTAGATCCGGTTTTGAACCTTTGTTTATGATGATCAAGACAAGGATAAAAAAAAAAAGAATAACCTCTTGTCGATACTACTAGTCTTGTCGCTACCTACTAGAAAACTTCTATAGTACTCAACAGAAGGAAAAATCCCATCAAGATAGATTGAATCGACGACCTGTTGGTTAGATGTTTGCTTCCTAAGAACCCAAATTGGGCATTCAACTCTAAGCTCCTGTATAAGCTATTGATTGATATGTGTAGAAGTGTGATTGCTATGAGAGGTGAGTTATCTCTATGTTATGAAACTATCTTGAGCATGCATCATGCAATGTACTTGGGAGTACCGATTTCAAACATCACTCAAGAGTCAAATACTCTGAGTTATCTATATGTTTAACTATTGATCGTTTAGTTTGGATGAATCAAATAGTGTTGTATAAAGATGTGACATTAAAGATTGTTAGATGAAATATTCCAACAGCACACCCATCCCACATCGAAAGATTAGAGGAAGTTCATCCACTATATAAGTTCACCTAACACCATTAGTTTGAGGCCTTTTAAGAGATGTCCAAAAACAAATCCGTGAGGGTTGTGAGTTATGTTGTGACAACAAGACCAAAGATCTGCAGAGGTGCCTTGTGTCGAAAATTTTCCTAGCAAGTGGTGGTCAGACAGCGAGTCTTGTTAGGTGATAACGACGGTACAAGATGTTTGGCAGGTGAAGTGACCTAAGTTTGGCAGGTCAGGTGAAGTGACCTTGCAATTGGGGATTTGCAGTTAATGTCTTGTGTCGAAAATCTTCTTGAGAGTTATGTTGTGACAACAAGACCAAAGATCTGTAGAGGTGCCTTGTGTCGAAAGTTTTCCTAGCAAGTGGTGGTCAAACAGCGAGTCTCGTTAGGTGATAACGGCGGTATAAGATGTTTGACAGGTGAAGTGACCTAAGTTTGGCAGGTCAGGTGAAGTGACCTTGCAATTGGGGATTTGCGGTTAATGTCTTATGTCGAAAATCTTCTTGACATGAGAAGGTCAAGCAACGTGACTGCGCGAGTTCTGTTGTAACAACAAGACCAAAGATCTGCAGAGGTTCCTTGTGTCGAAAGTTTTCCTGGCAAGTGGTGGTCAGACAGCGAGTCTCATTAGGTGATGACGGCAGTACAAGATGTTTGGTAAGTGAAGTGACCTAAGTTAGACAAGTCAGGTGAAGTGACCTTGCAATTGGGGATTTGTGGTTAATGCCTTGTGTCAAAAATCTTCTTAACATGAGAAGGTCAGGCAACGTGTGCTGCAAAGAAATAGCGGCGGTGCAAGATGGTCAACAAATCAAATGGATTGACCCTATAGGGGAGGTCACAAGTGGTGTGGCTTGGTTTGAGGGGAGGACTGTTAGGAAGCAAACTCATCCCACATTGGAAGAGTAGATGAAGTTCGTCCACTATATAAGTGTTCACCCAACTCCATTAGTCTGAGACCTTTTGAGAAATGTCCAAAAACAAATTCGTGAGGGTTTGATCCAAAGCGGTATTAATGCGGATTTAGGGTGAAGGTGTGCGCAGTCTCGACGGGTGTAACAACAGGCCAATCCCATAGCTTATTTGTATCATACCTCATTGTTTGTTCCATGTCCGATATTCGGAACCCCCACTTATCCATTCTCAATATTCGTACCATATATCGCCCGGAAATGGGGAATCCGGGAAGTTCCAAATTTGTTGCTCTCTGACCCCACGGGCCACGCTCTGCTAATGAATCAGATGCCATATTTCCTTCTCTGAACACGTGCGTAAGATGGATACTCATGTGTATGGAGTATTTTCGAAACTGGGTAATAGAGCTCTAAATGGTCATGTTTCCTGCCGTTCCCCAATGCAAAGTCGCGATCGCCACCTAAGCGTCAACCTTGATCCAAAGATTATTGCACCCTAATGTTGCTGCCTGTATTACTCCATATGCAATTGCCTTTAGTTCCGCCTCCGTCCCTGAGCAATGCCCATGCCAAAAGCATAGACCACTTCAGTAATTAACATCTCTAATAAGTCCTCTGATACCCAATGGTCCAGGATTGCCACGCGAAGCTCCGTCGATGTTAAGCTTCATCTAGTTTACCGGCGGCTTTCGCCACTACACAACATTCTCAATCCATATACTCTGCACTCACTCAAGCAAGAAAGAACTTTTCTCTCTCCCCTGATAATACTGATGATGCATGAAACGGCCCGCAAAATAATGTTTGTACTAAAATTCTAGAAATGTCATAGCACCGAAAACCTTAGAAAAGCGTATGTATTCAACTGTACTACTTTATGAACCCACTTAAAAGGTAGGCAAATAGGATAGATTAAGAGCTAGCAAATTTTCATTCAATTTTCTTATTTTAGTAGATTTATTAGCTATACCATGGTTTAATCGAATTAACTGCCAAAAAACCCTTGTGTTTAATCGAAATAGCAAAAAAGACCCTGTCATAAAAATATTAGTCCAAAACACCCTATATTCTTTTTATTTTGCACACCACCCCCTCGTTCCATTTGGTCAACAAATGGATGTATTTTACCCAAAATACCCTTGTTGTATATTTTAAACAAAATAGTTAATATTCATTCATTACACAATTTATAATATATATATATATATATATATATATATATATATATATATATATATGCAATAAATAAAATATTAATTGTATATATATAATTATAATTAGTGTACAATACATATATATTTTCATTATAATATTATATATATTTATTTATAAGATTTTTAATAAATATATAATATGATTTATATATTTATATACATTATATATATACATATTAAATATTATTTCTAAATTTATTTAATACACACACATATATATATGTATATATATACATTATATATATACATATTAAATATTATTTCTAAATTTATTTAATACACACACACATATATATATGTATATACATATATATATGTGTGTGTGTATTAAATAAATTTAGAAATAATATTTAATATGTATATATATAATGTATATAAATATATAAATAAGTAATTTTATACATATACATATTATATCTGTATATATATAATATATTATATAATACATACATATACATACATATATATACATATAAAAGAAATTTCAAAAGAAAAAAAAAAAGACATTATATATATATATATATATATATATATTCAATAAATTTATATATAATATTATATAATACATACATACATATATATACATATAAAAGAAATTTCAAAAAAAAAAAAAGAAGAAAAAGTTCATCTTCTCCAGGCCTGCATCGCCCGCCCCATCCCCTCCCCCCCGCCCAACCCACTCACCGGCCACACCTGGGAACACCCCACCCCAAATTCATTCAGCCGCCGCCGTCGTCCCCTGCACCATAGCCCCAGTTTCATCCCGCCACACTCCGCCGCCGTCGCCTGCACCATAGCACCAATTTCATCCCGCCACACACTGCCGCCGCCGTCGCCATTGACGCCGATGCCCACCCTCGCGCCACCGCCCCCTACTCTGCGACCTCCGCCACCCTCTCTCCACCATCGCCACCGGCGCCACAAACGTGCAACCAACTCCTGATTTGGTTCATCATCGAGTTCCACCACCATCGTGTCCGGTTCTCCACAGTACCACTTCGCCATCACCGGCGGATCTCCTCCACCGTCGTCTCCTTCCCACCACCCGCCGGATTTCTTCTGCCGAAAATGATGTTGCGCCATATGTGTATATATATATATATATGTATATATAATTTTTATAGATATATAAAATATATAATTTAATAAATATAATATTGGGGGTAAATTTGTCATTTTATGCGAAAAAGTGAAGAAAAATTCAATATCACACGCGGTCAACGCGTGTGTAATACACTTACTCGATCTAGGGTTCTTCTTACATAAAAAAATTAACAGGAGGTTTTGTAAACGAATTTTTTTATGACAAGTTTTTTTTTTTGGATATTTCGTGATACACATGGGGGTTGGATGCAATTTGCTCCGGTTTAATCCCATAGTTGTTGTGTTCAGATTGAATTAATAATTATATGGGTTGTCATCCAAGCCAATTCTTGATATCTCTGCCAAGTTTTACCGTTTCTATTTTAGTCCTAGCTTCTGTGCTACTAAAAAATAAAAAATCTTTAATTTTACAAAAAAGATAATTGAAGTGGTGTAATATAATTGACATTGATGTTCACGGTTCACGGTTCACGAACAATTTCGGATATAAATTAATTTGTTAGGTTGGATGTAGTGTTACCATTATTAGATATACTAAAAAAAAAATTTTTTTTTTTATTATTAATTTTTTTTTGTGACATATTAGATATCCTCAATATGATTTGCAGCCATAATCAGAGTCCCATGAATAGCCAATAGTGAAACAGAAAGATTGAGATTTGAAAGGTACGTGCATGAGAGAAAACAATATCATCATAATGCTTCCATTCCAAAACAGACTAAAGCTATCAAAGTTGGCCAGATTATATAATCTGCAATCTCAACAAATCCAAATAAATGTCTTCCCATTAATATCATCATAATGCACCATTCAAAACAGACTAAAGCTATTAAAACTTCCCTTGCCTTTTCAAATGCTTCATCAGCTCCAAAGAATACTAAAATCTTTCAATATTCCTTTGTTTCTCATTGCCTCTGATCTCTGATATAGCATTAGCAATACAATTACTAACCAAGAAAACATAAGAAATGGATGCTCAGTGGTCTCTAGTGTTGCAACTTTGCATAGTCTCAATGATCAGCCTTCCCCAAATCCATGTCTCGGAGATGGTTAACAAAACACTGCTTGAGAGCGCCGTCGCAAAAGGGGCGGGTAAATATTCTATCTTATAATTATCATATTGCTAAATTGATGGTTATATATGTAATCGTGATTTGGTGTTAGTTTGCTTGGACGGAAGCCCACCGGCTTACTATTATGCCAAGGGATTCAACGAGGGAGTTAGTAACTGGTTGGTCCTTCTCCAGGTAGATACTTTAGCCACCTTAATTAATATCACATACAGATATTGAAATTTGTTCTTCTGAATTTGTGTAATATATCTTTAGGGTGGTGCTTGGTGTGCCTCAGAACCTGGTTGTCACTACAGGCAAACTAACAGCCTAGGAAGCTCCAAATATCAACCAAATGTTGTCTATTTCGGAGCCTTCTTAAGTGAAATACAAGCCATAAATCCAGGTTAATTATATATAGTACGTATGCATACTTATATCTTGTTAGGCAACTAATAAAACTTCATTGTGAATTCCAGACTTCTATAGCTGGAATAGAATTTACGTTGGATATTGCGATGGCGGTTCGTTTTTGGGAGACGTCGAGGAAATTGATCCAGTAAGTCTCCTAAATATTATATTCTTTTTATTAATTTTTAAGAGAAATGGTTAATTATAATCTTGATTTTGTATAGGTTTACAATATCACACGAAGAGGGGCACGGATTTTTGATGCAGTAGTGCAAGATCTATTGGCTAAAGGAATGGAAAATGCCTCCAATGTATATGAATTTGAATGAATTTTTACTGATTCTCATTTCTACACATACAAAATGTACATTATTTATTTAAAATGTTATATAGTATTGATGGAAAAAGCTGAATATTAATAGGTTATACTTTCTGGCGAATCGGCCGGTGGATTGGCAGCCATCCTGCACTGTGATGGCTTCCGAGCCCTTCTACCTAACACCGAAAGGGTGAAGTGCATCTCCGATGCTGGTTTTTTCCTACTTGCGTAAGCACTTCGATTAAAACCTAAATCTTGTTTTTTGGAAATACAAATAAATATAGACATTTGTATAATTATGTTCGGCTAAACTTGTAACAGGGAAAATCTCCCGGGGGCTGACAAGAGAACAAACTATTTCGCCGAAATTGTTGAATACCATGTACGTATATTTTCGAAATACATTTCTTATAAGCTATTCACTTTTATGATTAATTCATACTATATTTTATGTAGGGCATTGCCAAGTCCTTGCCCAAGTCATGCACATGGAGAATGAACGCAAGTTTGGTATGTTAGAATGCCTATTTATTAACCCTTTTTTTCCCATGAAATTGTGATAAAATAACTAACATACATGCACTATTTCTTATATTTATAGTGCATATTTCCTGAATATATTGTGAACGACATATGCACGCCATTGTTTCTGCTCCAATCTGCGTTTGACAGCTACCAGGTACGTTTACTTTTAGGATAAATGTAATATTTGGTTCCTAAAGTTTCTGTTTTATAATACTTTCGTTCTCAATATTTTCAGAATGATATTAGAATTCCTAAAATTAATAATTCATTTTCAAATATTAGTTTTAGAACATTGAGGATAAAATGATATAAAACTGAAATTTCAAGGACCATTTGCCCTTACTTTTAACTAATTGAAATTGCATGCGGAGTTTAATACAAAGAACAATCAACAATCACTAGAAATTTTACTATTGTTTTGCCCTTACTTTTAACTAATTGAAATTGCATGCGGAGTTTAATACAAAGAACAATCAACAATCACTAGAAATTTTACTATTGTTTTGCCCTCACTCATGTTTAAAAAAATAAAAATAATAAAAAATTCAGCAATCACTCGATCATATGAATGAAACATGATTAATTCCATTTCAATACGTTAAGGATACACGATTAAGAGTTCATTAAAAAATCCACAATAATATACTTTTTCTATCTTTCTTTCTTTCTGTTTCAGTTGATGAAACACAACTTTTCGAACGCTGATCAAACTTGGGACAATTGCACTGCCGATTTAACACGTTGCAGTTGCTCCGAATTACAAACCATGCAAGGTAATTGGTTGTTTCTATATATCCAGTTCAAAATTTGAATTAACTCTCATTGACAAGAATAGTTAATTGTGTGATATAATTGCGGGAAAAACCTTATGGTCACCCTATGGAAAAAATAATTATTAAATTACCGCTTTATAAAAAATTAAATAGCATAAAATCTCCTTAAGTTTTTAAAAAAGAAGTATATTTATCCCTTGCACAACTGTGGTCGCGCTGATTGTATCTTTTATTCAATTTTTTTTATTATTTTTTCTGAGTTTAAAGTCTATTTTACCCCATTTCATGTTTAAATGACTGAATTCAAAATTTATTTTACCCCTCCTTCATGTTTGAATGAATGAGTTAAAATCTATTTTGCCCCTCCTTTATGTTTAGACGATGACTGAGTTTAAAGTCTGTTTTACCTCTCCTTTATATTTTTGCTTTCAATCATTGTTTCCTCAAGCAGATTTCTTCCGACATTCAACTTTCTTTCAATTATTTTAGTTAGGGTTGATTGAAAGAGAAAAAAAAATCGAATAGAAAATAAAGTTCTAAATAGAATTAAAATATTTGGGAGCATTTAAGTTAAAAAAAAAAAAAAAAACTCTTAATCAACGGAGAAAAATTAAAAAGGAGACATTATGGTGGTTAAAAAATAATAAAAGTAGGCAAGGGCGACGCTACGTTGGACAAGTGGGGTAAATTGACTCCACTGATTTTTATTTTCTTTTTATATATATCCTTATATTTTTATTTTTTTTTAAGATTTTAATTTCAAAAAATAAAGTTTTTGATCCTTTAAAAAAAAAAAAAAGTTAATATTAACTTTTAAATATTTTTGACCCCATGAATAAATAATTTTGGAGTTGCCCTTGTAAATAAGTTAAGTGCTAGTTAATTTTATATAATGGATTGGTTTGAAAATTATTTATTACACTCGGATAAAATGCTTTTATCACTAATAATTGCATATATATCGACTTAATTCCAGAATTTCGAGCAACCATGATAACGGATTTGGATGAACTCCGTCAGTCTTGGTCGACGTCGGTGGGCATGTTCGTTGAATCTTGCTATGCTCATAACCATGTCTACGCAAGCCAAGGATGGGATAAATCTACGCTATTGGAAAATAAAGTAAGATATTATTCTTATTTTTTTTTTTTTGTCAATTTTATTGTTACTTATATATAATAAAGTGCTGGAAAATACTTCTTGACACTAGAAATTTAACCATGAAACCTACGCTTGGCTTATAAATGGTGATAATTACAAATAACGTTGATGTGTAATTCAATTAATTATGGGGGAAAAAAAAACTCTTAGTTGAAAAATTATAAACAACCGTATTAAAAAGGGTTTGCAAAAAACAGTACCATTTTCAGGGTATTTTTGTAATGGTGAAATTTATGAGATTGTTTTTATGTAATTAGAGATAACATTAGAGGTATTCGTAATTATTCATAAAATAAAGTGAAGAGATAGAAAAATTTTAACTCAAATTTGATTGGACTGAACTAATTAACTATAATAACAATGTGTTATACATGTTATTTGTTAGATCATTTATTTTCAAATTTTTATAGATTAATATTCATCTTTTCATTATACTAATTTCATCGTGTCATGTACAGACGATTGCAATGGCCATTGGTGATTGGTACTTTGACCGAAGTAGCTTCCAGCAAATAGACACTGAAAATACATGTCCACTAAATTGTTCACTTGCGGGCTCACCAAACGTGTTATGCCAAAGTTGTTGCTTAGATTGAATGAATCTGGAATGTGAACTGATGATTTCAATTGAAACTTAGACGTTGATTGGATTAGGCAATTTGGATTAATGTGGCTTTTCTTTTTTTTTTTTTTGGGGATTGTGATTCGGATTTGTCAAAGTTTTATTTTTTGATGCATTTATATATTTTATTTGGGCTAGTTATAAAAATTAGAAGAAAATTGACTTTGTTATTAGATACAAGAAGTAAGACATAACTAGGGTTATTAATTATGCTATACTATAACTGAATAAATTTTTCTTGAACTTACTCTTACACTTAAGTTATGTGGACTTAATTATCCATGAAAGTATGTGTTCGGTCTAATTGATCTAAAAAACTAGCTTATGAGGTGAGAGTTGTCCAATATTTATTAACTAATTAACACATAATTTAGTTTCCATTGGATGTGGGACACATTAACAGTATTCACCTTCACATGCAACGGTTTATAGCATGATCATTTTTGGTTGTACTTGCGAAATAAATGCCTAGACTAACTAGTATGGTCGTTGATCAGGTACATTCCCTGCAGGCCTATATACACAAACGAACTCCGAATAATATGAATATGGTCCCTCTCTATACCATATTGGAAGAGTATCGTCACTACACCAAAACCCAGGACTGCACCCCAATTCAGTTGAATTTTTCCACACCATCTGTGTGTAGTCACCGCATCTCGCCCCCTCTTCACAAGTGTTCGTGTCATAGTCGAAATATTTCTTTTCTTCTTCCCACGCTGCTATCACGTTATAAATTTCAAAAGAAGCATCATATGTATATTGATACACGCTAACCCCTAAATTATCACCATCAAATTCTTTGGGTCCGGAAATGAACTTGCAAGTTTGGCCAAGCGATTTGGCCACTTTAGACAATTCAGTGTCCCACTTGATAGGAGGCACACCCACTTTTGCCCTTACATTGTTATGCCCTTTTAGGTATGTTTCAATTTGGTCTGAAGTGAGTGGAAAACTTACTGGTGGAGGGGGTGAAGCATTGTTTTGTGATGCACCAAACAAAAATGGGATAAAACAAAGGGATAAAATGAGAAACTTTTGCGTTAACAAGATTATTGTGGTCATTGTTTTGCATATGGGTGTTATGAGTTTACACTTGAATAAAAGGATGCAAAATCAATGGGGTCTTTAATAAGTATTTAATGGATCAGCAAGTGCGTTATGTAAAATAATCACTGTTATTTATATGAGATATTTCACGAAATTATTTTTCAATATTATAAATTCTCCCTTGATAGATAGTATAGATATCCCAACATTTCACGAAATTAATTTTTAGGAGAAAATTATCATTTTCGTCTCATAAAGTAATATATTTTAATAGGGTAAAAAGTAATTTTTTTTAAAAAATGGGGTAAAAAGTAACATTTTTAACGGTCAACCGTTTGTTTTGGACGGAAATTAGTTAATGAGACCTAATTTAAGAAACAAGTGATTTTATGGGACACAAATGGAGAACATAGTAACTGTTGGGATCAAAATTGGAAAGAGATTATATTATGGAAAGAAAATGATAATTTTCTCTAATTCACAATATCCAGTTCCTTTTTTTTTTTTTTTTTTGGTAAGACAGGACCAAAGACCAAGAACTAATTCACCAGATCCTCCAAGCTCTCCTCAAGAAGGAGACGCTACATTCCTTCAGGTGGGTCGCTCCAAACACGGCAGCCCTCAACAGTTCCATGGCCCAGCTTAGCAAGCTGATCTGCAACTTCATCGCCTTCTCTATACGTGTGCTTCAACACCGCTTGCCATGGTCGTCTTAAAAAGGATCTACAATCTTCAATGATGTACCCCAACGGGTGGTATCGGGGTATCAGCCGTATTAACAAGCTGAACAACCACTCTAGAATCAATCTCAATCTCCAATTTCTCCACGCGACGAATCCAAGCCAGACGTAACCCTTCCCTTAGCCCAAGCAGTTCGGCAGTAGTTATCGAATTACGTCCTAGATTCATCGTGAACCTCATGATCCAGTTACCTTTTGTTAAATATCCCACATCGAGTACATAATGTTGTGGTGTTCAATATATAATGATTTGGCAACACTCCGCTCAACAACTGGCTTTTGGGGGTGAGTAAGGCCAAGCATATTATTCAATACGGTATCAGAGTAGGTTCATAGATGTTCGATTCATGTACCTGTCTCTCCACCCGGCTTGCAGATGTTTCAATTCCTGCAATGTTCACGCACCAATTTGGGTGTGACGGGGGTGTGTTAAATATCCCACATCGAGTAATTAATGATGTGGTGTTCAATATATAATGACTTAGCAACCCTCCCCTCGACAGCTAGCTTTTGGGGGGTGCTTTTTGTAAATAATAGAAACTAGCTGCTTTGTTTTCCCGCCTCTGTTTTCAGTTAGTTAGGCGACAACTATCACTACTAGAAATCTATCATATAGCAACGGAAATTTAGCAACGAAAATTATTCGTTGCTATTTAGCAACGAAAATAACAACGTACAACAAATTTGTGACAAAATGTTGTAGCAACGGAATTTTCGTTGCTAAATTCGTTGCTATATGTGGAAAAAAATAGCAACGAATTTTTTGTTACTAAAATTAAATAATACAAAAAATAAATAAATTTGTATATATAGCAACGGAATTTTCGTTGCTATTTCAATTAAAAATAAATATTTAATAAAAATATTTAGCGACGGATATTTTCGTTGCTATAAATAATCGATTAAAATTTTTAATAAAATATTTAGATTTTAGAAACGAAAAATCCGTTGCTATTGAAATAAAAAACTAATAAAAAATAATACATAATAAAAAATATTAGCAACGAAAAATCCGTTGTTATAAGTATATAATTTAAAAAATTAATAAAATATTTATAATTTAGCAACGGAAAAAAGCAACGGATTTTCCGTTGCTATGTGGAATAAAAAAGTAATAAAAATAAATAAATAATAAAAAATATTAGCAACGAAAAATCCGTTGCTATAAATATATAATTTAAAAAAATAATAAAGTATTTATAATTTAGCAACGGATTTTCCATTGCTATATGGAATAATATAGTAGTAAAAATAAATAAATAATAAAAAAATATTAGCAACGAAAAATCCGTTGCTATAAAGAATTAATTAAAAAAATAATAAAATATTTATAATTTAGCAACGAGAAATTCGTTGCTATAAATAGTTAAATAAAAATTTACAGAATATTTATAATTTAGCAACGGATTGATTAAAAATTCATAGAATATTTATAATTTAACAAAGGAAATTTTGTTGCTATTTAGATTGTAATATTTTTATATTGACAAAAAAATTTGATTAAAATATCTTGATTTATATAGTTTAATATACATACAAATATAATTATACATACACACGTCCATATACATATGAATGTTAGTGATGAGGCCAAATTATGCTCGGATCAGCACCGTATACGTGTCGCGATCTGATGGATCTATTGGTCTAACGCTCGCGGTAATGGGCTCGTGGGTCCAACCCAGCCCATCCCCTGTACCTCTTCTTCAAGCACTACTTGCGTGCCTCGGCCCGAGTCACGAGCATAGGACCCACCTAACAGTCTCCTCGAACGCTCGCAGTACTGTCCCAGGGGATGCTCCACGCCGGGGCTCCTTCCCTGCCATACCAAGGACACCCTCGATAATCGTGCTCATGTGTCACCGTCAGGGCCCCCCTCGAGACTAACCAACGCTCGAGTTGGTACTCAAAGATGTTTCTCTCTTCGAGGATTAGTCCCAGCACCATGAGGTGACCTTTCCGAGAGCACTTCAGGAGTAAAGGGAGCGTGGCTAGATGTATGTACGCTCGCCGCACGCTAACTACCTCTGACACAATGGTAGTGCGCACCTCGCACCTGACTTGCTACAGGCTTTTCAAAGCCATCACTCTCACACCATCTCAGGTCGCCTCGTGCCTAGGGCAACACTGATTTTGGGACCACTTGGTTACTATTACCCAAATGCCCCTGCCTCAATGTATAAATAAGGGGTTCACACGCACATTCCCCAAGTTATCTTCTACATACAAACCACCTGCACTGAACTGGGATCTTTCTCCTCCATTGCTGCTGCATATTCCAAGCTCTGCATACTTCACCATCTCCCCCCTTTCACTTCATTTTTCTTTCCTGGTGTTATCCTAGCTGGAAGAACCCATGCTCAATCGGAAACCCAGTTCCTGAGGTATACCGCCTGTGATGGTCTTTCCTTTTTAAACAAATCTTGAAAGTGTTGGTTGCATAATATGAATCCACTTCCTGCACCATCATTTTTGGCGCCGTCTGTGGGAAACCATCATCTTCATCCTCATCTTCATCAGTTCCTTCCTCTAAGCTAGTTGAGATATAACACCTACTGCTGCAAGTATGGTGACTGCAACCAGATCTGGCATATTGGACAACAGGGGTGCTCTGCCACCTCTTCAGGAGGAAAACCTGGAAAGCCAGACGCCCGCCGGTGGTGCAACCCCACCTGCGGTTGGAAATGGAACCGGTGGCCGGGAAACAGTAGCTGGAGCACTTCCCGCCGGAAGAAATGATGCGGGAGGGTCTGGTTCTGTTTCTCCTCCTGCGATGCTCATTCCTGCCACCCCTGTCGTTAATCCCTCCGCTTACCCCATGGCGATGCCGCCACCAGGGTTCACATACGTGCAACCCACCGTGATGCCCGGGATGATGCCGGGCATGATGCCCATGGTCCAGCCCTACCAAGTGGGCACATTACAGCTCCCCGTTTCCATGCCCAAAGAAATTCAAGGGATGGAGATGCTGCAAACGACCTGGCAGCAACTCCAGGAGCTCTACGCTCAGTGCGAGGCGCAGGCCGCACAAAATGCTTGGAGTCACTTCACTTCCACATACTTCCCCCCGAGGGTGGGATCTCAGTTGGCCCCTCCGCTAGGGGGTCTCCCAGTCCATCCGCTCATGATGGCTCAGAACGTGCTGGGGGTCCAACCACCTCCACCTCTACCCAGGCAAGGAGAAGAAGTCCCCCGAGGGTAGATCCAAAACATCGGCCCTTGGAGAAGGAGAAAGCCCCTCCCGCAAGAGAAGATGCTGGGGAAGAGGTCCAGTCTAGGGCTACTGGAAGAGTAAATAGGAAGGAAGGAGATGACCCTCGGATAGCAGCGGTCCAAGACCAACTGGAGGACCTGCAGCATATCGTGGAACAGCTCTCTCGAGCGCGGTCTCAAATCCCCTATGCTGGGGATGAGAGGTCCAAGGCCAGAGACACTCGCAATCCACGCAACCAGTTCCCTCGCCGGTGGAGAGAGGAGGACTACAAGGAACACGACTTTGAGGGCGGGAACTACAGGCCTCTGACAGGCGACTCGTCCCTCACTGACGAGGTTCTAATGGCGCGCGCGGTAAAAGGAAAGATCCCAACGTCCGTCAACCGATACGATGGAACAACTGATCCGGTCGAGCATCTGGATCATTTTGTACACCTGATGCACTTGTACGAGCATTCCATTCATTATTGGACCAAGGTCTTTGTGACCTCACTAATTGGAATGGCGCAAGAGTGGTACAAGAAGCTTCCCCCGCGCTCAATTCGAGGATACAACGATTTGATCGATGCTTTCTTGAGTCATTTTAACTCCCTGAAAGTGCCCGCACCTGCTGCCACGACCCTCTACAGCCTAGTGCAAGGGCCCAACGAAACCCTCAGGTCCTTTATGGGCAGATTCAACAAAGAGGTCTTATTGGTGGAAAGACCCTCGATGGATTTCGTGAGTCACATACTATTTGGTGCCATCAACACGAAAAACTATGTCAGCGAGGAATTCGCTGAAGAAGTGGCCAAGAAGAAGCCCCGCTCCTTAACAGAATTGAGGGACATTGCTGACTCTTACTTCACCCTCGAAGATATGTACATTTCGAGGGCACAAAAGCTTGCCAGTACCCCTCGCTCTGAGAGGGGTCAACCGGACAAGGGCGAGGCCCATAAGAACCGCCGCCGTAGCCCCGTGGCTGCTCGGAAAAACTCTCCTCCTCTTCGCAGATTCGAGCGCATCCCTCTCAACAGGCCCATTGCTGAGGTCTACTCCATGGCTGATAAGAAGCTGTTCAAGAGACCGCCAAAGATGAGACAAACCGAGGCTCCAAAGCGCTCGAGGAAATACTGTGCCTTCCACAAGCAGAAAGGGCACGACACAAATAAGTGCCGCCAACTTGAGAGTGAGATACAGAGACTCATCACCGGGGGGCATCTCAAGGAGTTTGTCAAAATATTGGAAAGATATGATGAACACTGTGCTGAGCGAGTGAAGGCCAGGGGAAGAAGTCGCTCACGCTCAAGAAGCCCCCGTCACCATCACACAGGGACGAGTGACCGCGGCAAAGAGAAGGCCACCGATGTGTAGAACCAGCCCTTTGCAGTTATCCACATGATTGCTGGAGGACCCTCGGGAGGGGATTCCAAGTATCCCGACGCCGCCATGTCCGAAGCTATGATCAGAGACCTTCCCAGCCCAAGCCTGTGCTTTCCGTCAGCAGCACTTCACGCTCGAAGGAGAATGACATTGTAGGGTTCACGGAAAAAGACATAGAGCACATTATAACACCCCATGGGGTCGATGAATCCTCTGACTGCCCCATGGTGGTTAGTTTAGACGCTCACAATCATGTTGTAAAGAGGTTCTTAATTGATAGTGGAAGCTCTGTGAATGTTCTCCCGTACTCAACGTTCCAAAAGATGAATATAACAAACATTCCCCTCGAACCCCTCAGAACAGCCCTCGTTGGCTTTGGGGGTTCCGAGATCGTCCCTCGCGGATAAATTCGCTTGGCCACCTCATTTGGTCGTGTCTCATAGCGAAAAACTTTGAGTGTTCTTTATGCAGTCGTCGAAGTGGACTTCCCATACAACATCATCATTGGACACCTGGCCCTTGTGGATTTCAAGGTGGTTATCTCAATGATGTATTGGATTTTTGCATGGATTTGTAGGGCAATTTGAGTTAAATTTGTGTCATTTTAAGAGCTTGTAATGTGATTTATGCTCCCTTTAGGTACATTTTACCTTGGAGTCGAAGAAACGAAAGTAGAAGCAAAACTATGCAAAAACGGGCGAAGAACGAGAAATTCTAGGGGACACTCCCGTACCCCCCTGGAAGAGTAAACTGAGACACCCCCGTGTCTCAGTACAGAAGTGACCCACGGAATTCAGAAGGTGACACGCCCGTGTCACCAATATAGAGCAAACCGAGACACCCCCGTGTCTCGGTACAGAGAGGACCAGACAGTTTTGCACCCCCGTGTCATGCTGAGGAAGAAAGGTTGACACCCCCGTGTAAAGAAGGAAGCGCGAATACGACTTTTATAGTTGACACGGGCGTGTCATATTTTTGTACATGGGCACTGCACGCCCGTGTCACGTTGCGGAAGCTAAGTTAGGAATCCTATTTAAGAACGTTTTTTAGGCGGATTTTGGGAGCTTTTGGACAGATACCTTCCCAGAAGTTCAAGAGGACGTTTAGGCGGAAGAAACACGAAGAGCTAGAGTTGAAGATTCAATCCAATCACAAAACTTTATCAATTTGGTTTTATTTATTGCTTTTCTATTCAAACTAATTCCTCAATCCTTAGTTTTTGTTAATTGAGAGTTAGCTTAGTTAGTTTAATTGTTCTAGATTCGTTTGGATAATTAGGTTAGAATTTCCAGAAGTATTAATTTTGTTTTGATGTTTATGTTAGACATGAATGTTTTGAGTGCAATTCCTTTGATTTTAATGAGTTTTGAGTCTATTATGAGGAACTAATCCCCTAGGGTTAGGGGGTAAGGCTTATGCATCTAAGGTGTTTGAGTTAATGCTTGAGTTAAATTGTATGATTCTTTGTTAGGAAAACAGATTTGAATAGAATGTGTGTGGACTGGCCATCCATTAACATATCGTAAATTATCCGATAATCGAGAGATTGAGGATAACTGAGATTGTTTTCCAAAACTTAGACTTTTTGGGCTTAAAGAAATTTAACCCTAATCTCTACAACGCGTATTTAGAATTCCATGCCAAGCCGCTAGGTTTTAAATACACTAATCTTGTTTTAATCGATTAATCCGGTTACTAAGTGATTGTGAGAACAACACTTGGCTTGATTAATTAGACATCTAGGCTTTGAAAGAAGCTAGGTATAAATTTGTGATTAGGTTGAAGAATCATACATACTTACATGAGCATTGATTTAAGCACTGAAGGGCATATGAGTTACTCCCCGACCTGCTTTAGCTAAGTGATTTATTCTCGGTTTTATTCGTTAGTTCGTTTGGTTAATTAGTTATTACTTAGGTTAATTTTTTCATAGTAGTGTAGTACAACTCTATCGATCTTTGTTCGGTCTCTGGATTAGAAGTAGTCATAAAAGTGGTTGTTGATTTCCCTTCCCTGTGGATACGATACCTTAAGTGTTGCAATCGAATTTAGAACTTACACTTGGGTTCAAGATTTGTCTATCACTCAACGTACCATCAGAAAGTCAAATTCCCCACTCCCGAGGGGATGAGCGAGGTTCTGTGCAATGTTAAGGAGGCATGGGAATTTTATATCCTGTCCTTAAGGAGTCACAAGCCAAAGCAAGCAGTCCAAGCGGGGTCCACAAAGAAATCTGTAGATTTTCCCAAATTAGATGAAGATGGCCCTGAGCGTAAAAGGGCCAAACTATACAAGAAGAAGAATAGAAAAAAGGAATCAGATGGATCCCAGGATGGCCAGGCTGGCCCACTGGGACCAGTCGAGGGATCCTCTTCGGGGGGGTGAAGGTTGTCGGCCCTCGGAGGAAGCCAGCGATAGGCTCACAGGAAAGAAGAGAGCGCTCAAGCTCCCGAGGCCTGAGGTGCGTGTCGAGCCTACGGAGAATTTCCTGACCATCGAGTTGGAGCCTGGAAACCCTGACAAAACTACCCAGATAGGTTCCAACCTCGACGGTCCGTCTCAGATCATAATGATCGAATTTTTACGAGAGAATGTAGACGTCT
The DNA here is from genome assembly GCA_037501455.1 of Lantana camara. Classification (NCBI taxonomy): domain Eukaryota; kingdom Viridiplantae; phylum Streptophyta; class Magnoliopsida; order Lamiales; family Verbenaceae; genus Lantana; species Lantana camara. The sequence goes on from CM074863.1 coordinate 92,200,874, forward strand.
TTGCCTGGAAAACCTCCGATCTAACTGGAATACATCCGAGCATCATTGTCCACAGGCTCAACGTGGATCCAGCCTTGAAACCAATCAAGCAAAAGAAGAGGGACGCTCAGGGATTCAGAAGGCAAGTCATAGAAGAAGAGGTGAGTAAGCTCCTTGAGGCTCAGTACATTGAAGAGATCCTTGACCCAGAATGGCTCTGCAACGTTGTCTTCGTGCCCAAGAGTGAAAATAAATAACGCATGTGTAATGAGTTTACTGATCTCAACAAAGCGTGCCCCAAAGACCCATACCCTTTACCGAGGATTGATCAACTAGTAGATTCGACGGCGGAGTGCGAACTCATGAGTATGATGGATGCATTCCAGGGGTATTATCAGATCTTTATGGCGCCTGAGGAGAGACCAAAGACTTCCTTCGTGGTCCATGTGGGAATTTACTGTTTCAAGGTCATACCGTTCGGACTCAAAAATGCATGGGCAACTTATCAACGCCTAGTCAACAGAATGTTCGAGCGTGAAATAGGAAAATCCATGGAGGTATATGTGGATGACATGATCGTCAAAAGCGAGCGCCAATATTCCCATCTGGAGGATCTCAAACGGGCGTTCAACATCCTTCGGCAGTATGGTATGAAGTTGAATCCTTCAAAATGTACATTTGGCGTTCGGGAAGGAAAGTTCCTAGGGTATGTGGCTAGCCAAAGAGGTATTGAGGCCAATCCGGAGAAAATCAAAGCGATCTTGGACATTCCCTCCCCTCGGAATGTTAGAGAGGTCCAAGTGTTGGTGGGCAAGATCATTTCTTTGAATAGATTCATCTCCCGCTCAGCCGACAGGAACCTGCCCTTCTTCAAAATCCTTCGCAACGCTCGTAACTTCGCTTGGAGCGAGGAATGTGAGAAAGCTTTGCAGGACATGAAGCAATACCTCTCAAGCGCACCACTGTTGACCAAGCCTAACCCAGGGGAGAGCTTGCTTATTTACCTTTCAGTCTCCTCAAAAGCCACGAGTGCTGTCCTCTTAGCTGTACGCGAGCGTAAGCATCTGCCGGTGTATTACTTAAGCAAGACCTTGCAGGGGGCGGAGAAAAGATATATGGAGATAGAGAAATTTGCCTTCGCGCTCGTCAATGCATCACGACGATTTAGGCCTTACTTCCAGGCTCACTTCATCATTGTACTCACGGATCAACCCCTCAAACAGTTGCTCTCGAAACCGGACATCTCAGGGAGGCTAATCAAGTGGTCTATTGAATTCAGCCAATTCGACATTACCTTTGAGCCTCGTACGGCCATACAGGCTCAAGCAGTGGCAGATCTGCTGGTAGAACGCTTCAACCTGGATACTGCGCCCTCAGCTGAAGATGGGCTATGGCTTCTTTACATAGATGGCTCCTCGACCTCACAAGGGGGTTGGGGGGGGGGGGGGGAGCCGGGATAACCCTCAGAGACCTTCAAGGCATCGAAGTAGATTATGCAATCAAACTGGCATTCCAAATCACCAACAACGAGGCAGAGTATGAGGCTCTCATCCAGGGGCTCAGGATCGCCTTTCAGAATGGTGCCGCCCGGGTCACTGCATATGTTGACTCCCAGCTGGTCGCAAGTCAAATTGACGACACTTATGAAGCTCGAGAAGCCACTATGGTGCAGTACCTAGCGAGTGCTAAAGAAGTGATCTCCAAATTCAAGGAGTTCCACTTACTGCAGGTCCCGCGGGCAGAAAACGAGCATGCAGATGCCCTCTCAAAATTTGCATCCGCTCTGGAAGACTCCTGCGAGCGTTCAGTCACATTCCATAAAATGGAGAGGCCACTGATTCGCGAGGTGGGACCCTCGAGTGAAGTGAACATGGTCGATCCCTCCGAACCTTGTTGGCTCGACGACATCAGTAGGTTCCTGAGGGATGGAACCTGCCCGAATGATAAAGTAGAAGCACGGAAAGTTAGAAGTAAGGCCCCTCGCTTCTCTGTTGACAACGAGGGTCGACTTTTCAAACAGTCTTTCCAAGGTCCACCATTAAGATGCCTGAGACCCTCGCAAGCCAAAGAAGTGTTAGAGCATGTGTACAGCGGAAGTTGTGGAAACCATTCTAGCGGTCGAATTCTGACTAAGAACGTATTAAGGAGTGGATTTTACTGGCCCTCGCTACTGCAGGATGCCATCAACTACTCCAAGAAATGTCCTAAGTGCCAGTTTCATTCCAACACCCCTCAGCTGCCGGCAGCCCAAATGATCCCTATTGATGTCTCATGGCCCTTCGACCAGTGGGGCATCGATATAGTGGGACCCCTGCCATGTTAGGAATAGTGCCCTAGAAAGCCGATTGTATGTCCGCTTTGTGTTTTTCCTTATTGTAATCACAGACAATCTTTGAATGAAATAACGAATTGAGGCAACACTTCTTTATATGCTCTTGTTTGGTATGCGTTTACTTTATCTGTGCATGTATGAGAACTTCCCTAATCCTGATGACTTTAGGACTCTACCATTTAGGTGAAATGGTTCATGAAACGAGCCCTATATCACATAAGTCATGATTAGTAAAATACTCCAAGCCGATGAGTCCTACAGACAGTGGGAGTGTCAACTTGACTTCTCTAAAGGCTTGCTTATGGGATCACGCCCTTAAGAAGGACCACCTTGTTTCATGGAGGTGCAAAGTGTATAGTTCATACGTGCGCGATACATGAGGGTGCTTACTTCAATAAGTAAATTCACTGAGGTACCCGTTTGAGAACATTCCTAAATGGGAAAGGAAGTTTCTATTTCAGGAAATAGAAACTTCCAGATTAGGAAATATCTCACGAGTCATTGATGTGATTAATTGATCCTTAGACTTGAGGTTCCTTGTCACTTTATGAGTTAACTCTGTAGGGTTAGGTATAAGCTTTAAAGGGTGTCGCCTTAGACAACTGATTCAAGGCTTATGTTGGGGCTGCACAAGTGATTCATGAAAGTGAATGAGAATCAAGAAAGGACCGATACTTGCATTTGCAAGGTGATCTCTTATTGTGTAAGTCATTCATATGCCATATGGAGTCCTTGGCCAAGGCAGTAGATCAAGACATCAAGAAAAGGGTTTCTTGGATTGAGATCAAATGGATATGAAATGCACTTAGCTTTAAGACCGGATTATTAGGGTTCTGATTATTCCCTTACCCTAGATCTAGGTTGAGAGATAGTAAGTAGGAGGATTGTATCTCACATGAATCAATGACTTAAAGGTTCTGTCAAATCCGAACATTCCAATTCAGCTAGGGGTTAAATACCTGTTGCTAGACTATGGTCGTTTAATCTGTGAACTGATTAATTAATTAGTGAATTAATTAATTAGGGTCACTGCTAATTGAATTGAGAACCTAGAGGGTCACACACAACAACTTGGTTACATGAGTTAAGCCTTTAAAATGATTAAACGAGTTAATCGGGCCGAGAGGGTTCCACACCTGTGAACCACACGTGTGGCTCACGTGAGTGGCACGTGTCATTATGACACGTGTCTCACGTGATATATATTGTATATATATTAAATGATTAATTTGTTAATTATTTAATAGACTTTGGTATAATTTTGAATTAAAAAGAAAGTCTTATTTTGGAGAAAAATAATCTAGTTAATTAATTATGAATTAATTAATTAGATAAAAATAAGTTATTTATTTTAAATAAATAAAGTATAAAATTATCCAAAATTAGTTTGGATATTTTAGCTCTCTTAAAAGTTGATTTGAATTAGAATTCAAAGTCAAAGTACTTGATGATCAAGTAATAGGAGAGAGAGACTAAAACCCTAGCCCATAAGGACTAGGATTTTCGGCCACTCCCTTCTTATAAATAGGGGAGCTCGAGCTCCTCTTAGAGCTAATTGGCAATTCTTTTGGTTCATGTGTTGAACACCATCCTTTCTCCAAGATAAACGAAACCCTATGTTAAGCCTAAACACTAACTAGAGAACTAGCATCCTTACTAGTTAGATTGTAGTCAAGTTGGTGGACTATCTCTAGAAAGCTTCAAGTTAGAAGTTTGAAGATTCGAGCTTTACCAAGGAGAAGGGATCAAGCCGCGAGAAGAGCGTTATTGGGTGGCTTGAAACGCTTCAAGAAAGATAATTAAGAAAGTAAGTTTCTAATCCCTACGAATTTGGATACACGATTGCGAGCCTAAGATCCTTTTGTTGGAAAATTTTTAAATTTTCGCTGCTTTTCTGATTCCGTTTTCCAACATGCCAATGGTGGTCGGACAAAAGAAATTTGTAATCCTCGCAGTGGACTATTTCACCAAGTGGGCCGAACCTGAAGCGGTCGCGAAGATAACGTTCAAAGTTGTGAGAGACTTCATTTGGAAGAACATCATCTGCAGATATTATAGCGCCCCTATACACTACAACCCCGCACCGTAGCATCTCCCGAGTGGATGTGAGGCCTACCACCCGAGAAACACTCCGGCGAACGGACAGTGCTATACCATATCAGAATATTAAAACACTGCAGCGGAAATATCGATAATTTAAAACTTTTGAAACGATGATAGGAGAATAAACAAGCCAGTGATGGCATAGTATAGATGTCAAAGGTAGTGACCATGTAATGGCCGTAATAGGTAATTACAAGCTCGTAAGCATAACTTATTCTAAAGAACCTTGAACTATCATGCCAAACGAAAAGACACACTAGGCTTCAAGATACTTTCTAGTAAGCGTCTGTTGAACCTGAAACCATGATTTATAAAGTACGAGGGTTAGTCAAAGTGACTAAGTGAGGGGGTAGTTGGATCTACATATATACGTATAGGTATATTTGAAAAAGGTGTTTGACTATAAAAGTTGGAGTTTGAAACTGTTAATAAAATAATAGATTGATAGTATTATACCGGAAATCAATAAAATAATAATCAATACAAATATTTGGTTCATATTTATTTTGAGAAAAAGGGCAATAAGGGATTGGGTATCAGATTCTTGAAAATATGAACCGTACGACAATAAAGTATTAATGCCCTGCAAGTAGGCGTTCTCCATCCTTTACTCCTTAAACAGAACAAAATCAGAAATAACAGAATCAATCCAGCCTTCTTCCTCCATGATCTGTCGGGAACAACCCCTCGAGATCCAGATACAGACAGAGGGAGGGACGTACCTTTCCCGTCACTTAATGTGGAATAACTAACCTCCAGTTAAACCATCATTAAGATCAGATTTGGCGGCAGGTATAGTAATAAGCGATGGCCCTTGTCACCCGGCTATTAGTTCTACCGTACCACCGGGCCCAACAGATACAAATCTTGCATTTTGGATACAGAATTGAGTTACATCATACCAATACTCGCCAAAACGGATTTGAGTATGATATGTTTGTAACTTATGCTTAAACACGGATTTTGTTTTATATAATAGGATAATAGGTATCCTTATATCAGATATTTTCCCATGAAGGGGATAATACTATAATTAGGGAAAAATAAGACTGATCCCTTATTGGGATAAATAGAAAAATATTTTATATGTAAACTCATGATCCCAGTTGAAAATATTTTAACCTCACCTGCTACGATACAGAATCAAGTAAAGTATTTGGGGTTCCACTGTCCAGACCTAGTTCCTTAAAGTAGTGAACTACTACGGACTTAGAGAACTAAGTTCTTTCTATACTAATGAGGCACATGAATGAGTACAATTAAAGTATATTGTAACAAGGAGTAACAGTAAATGTACAGGAAATTTGGTAATCTACAATTGAAATATTATTGTAAAACACACTGATACCAAAGTCATACAACCGAATTAACCAAGAAATTCTTATTCAAATTATAAATCCAATTTTAAGGTTTATTTTTAATAAAAGTGAACCCGATTTTGAAAACGTTATTTAATCCCCGATTTTAAAATCGTTAGATAAAAGTCCTTTCTAAAAAAAACCAAATTGTATTTTATATTAATTCTTGAAATTGCTACATGATATTATTAGTCAAAGTTCATATTTAAAGTCAAAAGTCAAAGTTACTATTGAAAAAAGGTTACTATTTAACCTTAGGGGATTAAATATTTTTAAACACAAAATCAAACACACACTTACACACACTAGCACACGGTACACACACATACTTCAAGAACATCAAGAACATGTTCTTAAGTCTATTTGAATATTCATAGGACATATTAGGTATGTTAGATCATGTTCATATTGATAACATAAGATTTGAAGCATAATATAGCAAAATATATAAATATTCCATGAAAAATAATTCCTAATTAAATTCATTAAACATGCATTTGTTCTAACATTCAAGAACATAATTATGAATATTCAAACACATTTAAATAAATTCATATAATAAACATAAATTTCTTAATTTAAATTCCTATCTTTAATTCATGAAATAAATTCCTAAAGCATAATTCTCTAACATAATTTAAAACATATAAAATATAAATTAAATTGCATAATTTAAATATAAAATAAAGCATGAACTAAAGCATAAATTGAAGCACAAAAACTAACCTTTTGTCTCTTGAATGAGGGGGCTTGGCGTGAGGTTTAGGGAGAGGGAGATGAGTGATTTTTTGTGTGTTGATTTGTGAGTTATAAATGATGCTTGGGAGGGGTATTTATAGGTAATCATGAGGGTCTTCTATACAATTTCTAAGAGTTTAGGGGAGATGTGGATGCTTCATAACTTAAACAAATGCTTGGTAGCTATGTAGTAATGTGGTTGTCTCATATTTTAAACAAATGCTTGGAAGCTATATAAGAAATGTGGGTGAATTACATTCATTTATTTAAACTTTCTAGAAGGTCTATGTTGTCATGGATGATGTCATATTGAATAAAAATAAATATAAAACGATACAAAATTTATTTAAGAGTCGAGAGGTGAAAACTTGAAGTAGTACATTAATGAAAGAACGAGTGAAAAATAAGCTTCGTTATGCTTATAAATGGGGAATATTTAGAGTTTCCGTTTACGAATCATGAACGTTAAAGATGATGAAAATTATGAGAAAATTATATAAACGAAGCTATGATGAAGTTTAAAGGTTGGAAAAATTATCATAGTTTAGAGAAAAATTCAAGAAACGTTTTAAGTAAAATTTCGAATATTGAATGAAAGCTAATTGTTTAAAATAAAATGACAATTTTTAAAAAGGAAAATATTTATAAAATATGCTATGGGTGGAATCGAGTTTTGGTAAATGTATGAAAAGTAGATGAGTAAAGAGTTATCTACGGTTGAACTATAGGTAGGGTTTTGCCGGTTTTTGGTACTACTAGAGTTAGGATGGGAATTATGGTTCACGGAGAGTGTCAAGACCCTTGAAATAATGTGAGGATTCTTTTGGTCACAATATTGGGTAGTAAAAGTACTTCGGGGAATGTAGGAAAATTCTAGGGCTATAGGGGTATTTTTTTGTAATTTCCAACCTAAAATTGTAGGAATGGGTTTTGAAGCATATGAAGGGATTTTAGGTGCTGGAAAGGGATAAATACTATAGAGTTCTAAGAATCTATGAGAAAAGTTTCAAGATACATGCTTGATAAAGGAAATAATTAAATTACGAACTTTTAATTAAAACTATAGCACATAAGTCACATAAGAATGCAATGCATGAAAGAATAAATAGGGATCGAGATTATAAACGCTTCTTGAGTAACCCTTTACTTACCTTTCCCAACTCGGCCCAGGTTAGGGCTGTTACAGATATGGCATCCCGAGGGTGCTCATCTCAGATAACGGTTCCCAATTCATCGCCGCTGACACGCGAGATTGGTGTTATGAACTAGGGATCGAGCAACGCTTCACTTCTGTGGGCCACCCCAGGCCAACGGTCAAGCTGAGGTAACCAACTGAACCATACTCCAGCATCTGAAAACAATGCTCGAGAGTAAAAAGGGTGAATGAGCAGAAGAACTTCAAGGAGCCCTCTGGGCATACCGTACTACCCCACAAGCGGCAACACGAGAGACCCCTTACTCCCTCGTGTACGGCTCCGAGGCTATGATACCTGCGGAAATTGCGCAAGAATCAGCACGCGTTGCCTATTTTGAGCCTATAGCCAACGAGGATAACCGGAAGTTCGAATTGGATTTGCTAGATGAGAGAAGAAACACTGCTTGGGCTCAGATCCACAGGTACAAAGCGACCGTAGCCCACCAGTATAACAAGCGCGTCAAAGAAAGGACCTTCCAGCTAGGGGACTTGGTCCTCAAAAAAGTTGAAGTCTCCAAACATGTGGGTAAGTTGGACCCCAATTGGGAAGGCCCCTTCAAAGTCATTCAGGTACGCGCGAACAATGCCTACCTGCTAGAGAATTTGCAAGGCGAGCGTCTTCCTCGACCGTGGAATGCATGTAACCTTAGACGGTTCTATGCGTAAGCCTCACCCTTTGTAATTGCCCGTTAGCGGCACTTTGTATTCTCTTTTGACAGAAATGCAAATACAACAGGAAGCATCTTTCAATTAATATGTGTCGTTTACCCGCTCTTCCTTAATTAATGGTTTGAATTATTAATGGCATCAACGCCCACACAACCTCACCAAATCAATGCTATCATTATGTCGAGAACTCTCCACATTGGGTAGCTTGACGCTCGTAAGCATGTAAACCTTAAGAATGAGCGTGTCGAGAAGGCGGGTTGCTGAATGATTAACCTGCAACCAACTAGATGTTCATCGCACCAGTTCGTGCTTGCAAAACTCCAATGACCCTCATCCTCTTAGGTATGAGTACGCTCATAAGTAGCTAACACTGGGCTAATCCTCTCATGGATACCTAAGTGCGAAGCTCACATTACAGCTACGTTCGCTTTAATCCAACACTTAGCAAATCCTACCGTTGGTTTCTGAGTTCTTTCAAGGTACGCGGATGCCCAAATCAGAAATGTACATCACGCATAAGGTCAACACTTAGCCAAATCCCTAGTGGGTTTCTAAGTTCATTCGAGCCTCGCTGATGAATAAGGTCAAAGTACCCTCAACAGGAACACCCACGCACTCATACATTCCCACCACCAACATGCAAGTATCATACAAGAACAAATAAACAGTGCTCAACATTCAATGTTGAAGGGAATCAAACTTCATTAACAGAAACATTATCAGATAAAATGAAGAAAACAAGTTCAAACGCATTATCAAAAGTACCAAAAGTCAAGTACGGAGGTTAAATGTTCATAACAGGAATGGAAATAGACAGATGGAATTTGAAGAAAGCAAGTAGGAAATATCATTGGAATGAGGGCTAACGCGGGAGCATTGGAAGCTTAGCCGTCATATAGGTTCCCATCATTCTGAGTGTCTACGGTGACACCATCTTCATCTTCTATGGTAATGGGCGCTGGGTCCACAGGATTGGCCGCAATAAATTCCTTCTGGAGCATCATCACCAGAACTTGATACTCGGGCTCTGTCAGGCTCTCCGAGGGGTCCTCGTTGCGGACAATGGGCTCTAAATTCTCATCCAAGTCCATGCGCAGGCGCTCGTCCGTCCGAGTGCTTTCAGGGGCCATCCCCAGTGATAGACAAATTTTGAACCCAAGTGTAAGTTCTAAATTCGGTTGTAACACTTAAGGTATTGTATCCACAGGGAAGGGAAATCAACAACCACTTTTATGACTAATTCTAATCTAGAGACCGAACAAAGATCGAGAGTGTTGTTCTATACTACTAGGACAAAATTAAACTAAGTAATAACTAATTAACCAAACGAACCAACAAATAAAATCGAGAATATATCACTAGAGAAAGCAGGTCGGGGAGTAAATCATATACCCTTACGTGTTTAAATCAATGCTCACGTACTTATGTATGATTCTTCAACCTAATCAAAAATTTATACCTAACTTCTTTCAAAGGCTAGACATCTAATTAATCGAGCCAAGTGTTGTTCTCACAATCACTTAGTAACCAGATCAATCGATTAAAACAAGATTAGAGTATTTAAAACCTAGCGGCTTGGCATGGAATTCTAAATACGCGTTGTAGAATTTAGGGTTAAATTTCTTTAAGCCAAAAATGCTAAGTTTTGGAAAACAATCTCAATTATCCTCAATCCCTCGACTATCGGATAATTTACGATATGTTAATGGATGGCCAGTCCACTCACATTCTATTCAAAGCCGTTTTCCTAACAAAGAATAACACAATTTAACTCAAGCATTAAATCAAACACCTTAGATGCATAATCATTACCCCCTAGCCCTAGGGGATTAGTTCCTCATAATAGACTCAAAATTCATTAAAATCAAAGGAATTGCATTCAAAACATTCATGTTTAACATAAACATCAAAACGAAATTAGGAATTCTGGAAATTTCTAACCTAATTATCAAAACGAATCAAGAACAACTAAGCTAACTATACTAAATCTCAACTAATAAAAACTAAGAATTGAGGAATTAGTTTGGATAGAAAAGCAATAAATAAAACCAAATTGATAAATTCTTGCGATTGAATGGAAGCTTCAACTCTAGGTCTTCGTGTTTCTTCCGCCAAAAACGTCCTCTTGAACTCTGGAAAGGTATATGTCCAAAAGCTCCCGCCTCAAAATCGTGCTTAAATAGGATTCCTAACTCAGCTTCCGCAACGTGACACAGGCGTGCAGTGCCCATGCACAAAAATATGACACGCCCGTGTCACCTATAAAAGTCGTATCCGCGTTTTCTACTTGACAAGGGGGTGTCAACATTTCTTCTTCAGCATGACACGGGGGTGCAAGACTGTTTGGTCCTCTCTGTACCGAGACACGGGGGTGTCTCGGTTTGCTCTATATTGGTGACACGGGCGTGTCACCTTCTGAAATCCGTTGATCATCTCCTGTACTGAGACACGGGGGTATCTCAGTTTACTCTTCCAGGGGGGCACGGGCGTGTCCCCTAAGAATTCTCGTTTTTCGCCCGTCTTTGCATGGTTTTGCTTCTACTTTCGTTTCTTCGACTCCAAGGTAAAATGTACCTAAAAGGGAGCATAAATCACATTATAAGCTCTTGAAACGACATAAATTTAACTCAAATTGCCCTACAAATCCATGCAAAAATCCAATACATCACCCAGCTTTACCATCTGGCCTATCGCTTTCCAGAAGAAACGCCGAGCATTATCAAAACAGTGGAGGTTGGCCGCGAAAGCGAATGCTTTGGAGCGCACGAACCTCGTCACTGCCTCCTATGCTACCTTCGACTCCTGGTCGGCTACCTTCTCCTGCAAGTTGGCAAGATCCTTTTTAGTTGCTTCATTCTGCTGGGTACTCTCGGCCAATTGCCTGCCAAGTTCCCCATTGGCAATCCTCAGCTGGTCACGATCCTCCTTGAGTTTTTTGTGACGCTCGTCCAAGGCTAGGTATGCATCGTCGGATTTCTTCAGGACCTCCCTCAACTTCCCCTGCTCAAACTCAGATGCGGCCAGTTGAGCGTAGACGTTGTTATAGTCCACCTGCAGTTGATCGGGGTCAGAAATGCGCAGCAATCTCTTGTACTTGGCCTTGTGCTAGGCGTAAGCATGCGCTCGCCCCTGCAAATTCTTCAGCCTAGGGATCACCTCCTGAAGGACTAATAACAAAAGTTTATACCGGATTCGTGCAAAAGTTGGAATTTTTTAGAAAAACTTAAGAAAGCTCACTGTCAAGAGGGCGTGGCAAGCATCGTCCGCAACGCGAGCAGCGTCATGCTCGTTCAATTTATCATGATCTCCAGAGAATTGAAGTTTGCCGACAATATCCGCAACCAAATTGCTAGTAGCTGCGCTCTTCCTTAAAAGGACCGGGCTATTCATCCTCTGGCGTTTATAGTGAGCGTCCCCCCTGCATCCAATCTTCCAGAAGTCCTCATGTTTGGACGATGAGGTATCACTACCCTCGCCACGGTGGCCTACGACAACTTCTTTCCCTTTTTCTGAGATGGGAACGGAGTCTGGCATCCTTTTCCTTTTTCCCGAGCGTTCAGCCCTCGCTGCATCATGAAATCTGGCCAGATCCCCCGAGCGGTTGCGAGAGTTACCTGAGCTCAGCACTATTGGCTCATCAGGGTCGACTGGAGGAGTGGCACCCCGGGCGCCATCGAGTGTCAAGTCCTCGATATGGCCGGCTTCACGACCACCATTTCTGGTACCCCGACGAGCGCCTCTGCTACCCTCGCCTCGCCCTGCTCCATGGCGAGCACCTCTCCCTCTCGGAACATTTGAGGGCTGGGGATTCTGCTGCTGCTGGTTGGCACCCGCTTGGTGAGCGCGCATCATCTGTACGATACTCTCAGCGTCGATCCCTGCCATGAGTATGTCCACACATGTAAACGTAAACGAACGAGCATCAGCAAAATATTAAATGAGTATCTATGCAAAGAGAAGGATGAAGTTAATGCTAGTCTAAACGTTAGAGATGTTAGTTCCTAGAATCTAACCATCACGGAACATGGTACGAGCGGGAGGATTGAGCACCATCTCCGAAGGATGCACTAGCCCATAGCGGAACAATACTTCCTCATCCTTTATTAATTCCTTGGCCTTTATCCACTTCGTCTCGTTTTTCATCACGAGGGACAAATTCTTCGCCCAATGCTCGAAAAGCCTATTTTCATATCTATTTCAAACCAACGGCGCCTCTCCATGAATTATCCACCCTCGATTAGCTCCAAAAATCCCCCCAGGCGCTCCCACGAAAAAGTACTTCTCCTTCTAGTTCTCGCCGTACGAGGACGAGGGCGAATCGATAATTTTAAACCCTGACTTGGCTTGGGCATAATAAAACCCATCTGTTGGAGACGAGCGTGTCGAGCGGGCCACTTGAATTAGACTGTTGAAGTTGTCTATCGAGGGTTCGTGGCCTATGACCTTCATCAGGATCACAAAAGTGTTTATTAGGGCTATGCCGTTTGGAAGAATTTGAGAAGGGCTAAGGACGAGGTAGTTACAGATATTAGCGACAGTGGTCGGGATGGGAAACCTCAAACCACTGGCCAGCATGGACTCTAGATTGACAGTCATCATCCCCGGTGGCGGACGGTTGGCCCTTTCCCCCTCCACCGGAAGGCGAATTGGGAACATGGCCTCATCCCAATACACCTTAGCCTTCAGATCTTCTAGGTCCTCGAGCGTCAGTATGCTCTCTATTTCATCTGGGGTCTTATCAGTTTGGTGAGGGTTATTTACCCTCACTCGCGTCCCAGGCTCCTTTCCCTTCCTTTAACGCTTCTGGGGAGGCTCGCCGTTCGCCCGACTCTCGGAAGGCCCTGCACCGCCTTCAGGAGCCGCAATTGCTACTGTAATTTGGTGATCCTGGGGCCTCACAGCACTGTTCAAAATGGGGAGTACTCTCTCCCCTTGCCTTTGCATTTCCATTACTAGGTTCATATCCTCAAAAGGCTGGTTTACCCCCTCGGGATCACGCTGAACGACAGCGTTCATCCCTTGAACGACAACGTTCAGTTCCTCATCCCCGGCTTCTACTGGAACCCTTGCCATTGGAATCGTGGTTGGGATCGCACCATCCGGGGAGACCCTTGCCATGGGAATGGCAGTAGGGATTTCACCATGTGGAGAAGAACTCCCAACGGACATTTCATCTATTTCCCTTACCATCTGGTCTACAACATTTTCCGCCATTGCCGCACTGGACTTGGAAGAATCAGAAGTTCTTTACAGGAAAGAAGGTCGAGGAGAAGGATTACCGATTGAATCCGATAACTCAAAAGCTCTCTCTCACAAAGAACGGCACTCAAACACAACCTAAATCTAGGGTTAGTATCAGGTTACAAGGATTTACCTGAGTATAGAACGGAAGTCTATTGGAAATCGCGAAAACCACAAAGGTTTTTGTTGCTGAATTACTTTGGAGAGTTTGAGAAGCATAAAGAGTGAGAAGGGTTTCCCGGATCCCTATTTACAGGGAGAAAGCTGGCATTAATTAGGGCTTTAGAATTCAAACCGCAATCATTTCCCGCATTAAGAAACCCACCACTTTAGGTAACCGCCAGTGGCCCCCTCGAGAGTAACCAACGCTCGAGTTGGTACTCAAATATGTTTCTCTCTTCGAGGATTAGTCCCAGCACCATGAGGTGACCTTTCCAAGAGCACTTCAGGAGTAAAAGGAGCGTGGCTAGATGTCTGTACGCTCGCCGCATGCTAACTACCTCTGACACAATGGTAGTGCGCACCTCATACCTGACATGCTATAGGCTTTTCAAAGCCATCACTCTCACACCATCTCATGCCGCCACGTGCCTAGGGCAACACTAATTTTGGGACCACTTGGTTACTATTACCCAAATGCCCCTGCCTCAACGTATAAATAAGGGGTTCACACGCACATTCCCCAAGTCATCTTCTACATACAAACCACCTGCACTGAACTGAGATCTTTCTCCTCCATTGCTGTTGCATTATCCAAGCTCTGCATACTTCACCATCTCCCCCCTTTCACTTCATTTTTCTTTCATGGTGTTATCCTAGCTGGAAGAACCCACGCTCAATCGGAAACCCAGTTCCTGAGGCATAACGCCTGTGATGGTCTTTCCTTTTTAAACAAATCTTGAAAGTGTTGGTTGCATAATAGGAATCCGCTTCCTGCACCATCAGTTAGATCATTATTACTAAATATCAACCCCATGGGGTTGGCCAAGTGGAGCATAACAGGGTTTGATCTTGACAAGGTCGCAGGTTCAAAACCCCCTTGTCTCCATGGGGTGAGGTACATGTAAGAACCTCTATAGGTGCTCACTGAGCCTGGAAGCATTCCCTGCCTTGGACTGGGGCGCCATCCCCTCAACCTAAAATTTGTTCACCAAAAAAATTTATTACTAAATATCGCTATTGGTTTTATATAATACATGAATGTTAGATCATTATTACTAAATACCGCTATTTAAACTTTCATCCTTATTCTTTCACTCTCTCTCACATCACACATCCATATAGATATGAATGTTAGATCATTACACTGATAGCCACCATTTACTTATATAATACATGAATATATGATCATACGCTTGGGGATTATATAGAATTCATATTTGTATAAAATAACCTTTCATATATAAAAGCCTTGAATATTTTTATTTGATAGAAAATTTGTATTATTTATATATTATAAGGTATAATATACATTATAAATCATTAAAAGATGTGCATAACACAATAATTCCTTAAAATTCACATATATAACACTCAAAATTCACATGTAAATACTTCAATATTAAGAGAAAAGTTTTTCATTTAACATCTAACGGTTGCATAACACAATAATTTCTTAATATTTAGATATAATTCTACAAATTTAAATATAAATTCATTATATTAAAAGAAAACTTCTTCATTTAACATCTAATGGTTGCGTAACACAATAATTCCTCAGTATATAGATATAGTTCTACAAATTCAAATATAAATGTTTCATATTAAGAAAATAATTCTTTATATTAAGTTATTCTTTATATAAATGTTCCTCAAAATGTAGATATTGTTCTACAAATGTATAAGTGAATACTTCATATTGACATAAAATTAGTTCTTTATTCAACTGCCAACTAAATCTAATTGTTTAATTATGTAAACTTTCATCTTTTTTTTTATCTGTCTTAAAAACTTATACTTAAGTTGATATACATTAGTATTATATATATATATATATATATATATATATATATATATATATACATGCTTGGGGTTTATATAGAATTTAATATTGTATAATATATGAGCTCTATTATCTATTTAGTTAATACTGTATAATATAATGTTAAATATATTTTATTTAATTAAACAGAATAATATATAGTATTTAATTAAATTATTTATTATATTTAATGCAAATAATCATATTTAAGTATATTTACATTTTAACAAATAACAAATACTTATAAGTAATTCAAGTTAATGTATTAATATTTGATTGTTGTTATATATATAAAAGGACATAATATTATCAATAACATAGCTATCCAAGTTGGTTTGGGCATCAACCTTCCCTCTTGGAGACCTGGGTTCGATCCCTGGGTTGCACAAAATATTTGAACAATTAATTTGGGTATATGGGGGCTTGTGCGGCTCATTTGGGGATAGCTCGATGGTCGCTCATTGAGCGGCGGCTCGTGTGGGGTGCATTGGCCGCCCAAATTATTATTTTTTATTTTTTTATTTAAATTTATTTTTTCAACGGATTTTTCGTTGCAAAAATGAAAAAAAAAACTAATTAATTATGGTTTGGTTTGCAACGAAAAATGCGTTGCTAAATCTGTTGATAAAAAATTTGTTGCTAAACCCGCTGCTAGCACTTGTTTGAGATAATTCGTTGCTAAATCCGTTGCTATAAATTTGTTACTAATTCCGTTGCTAATATCCGTTGCTAATAATTCGTTGCTAAATCTGTTGCTGCAGATTAGCCACGAGGGTTATAGCAATGAAAAATTTTCGTTGCTAAATCCGTTACTAATCCTAATCCGTTGCTAATTTGGACAAAATCCGTTACTATAGAGCGTTTTTCTAGTAGTGTATTACCCTTCCACGTGTCGCCTATTTATTTGTTCTGCCCTTGTATATATATTTCAGCCAGTGTAACAGGATTCAGTTTTGATCAATGAAATCTACAGATTTTCCATATCTTCTCTTCTAAGATGGTATCAGGAGAGATTTCGTTTCCTCTTGAGTTTTGATCTCCGGCGTCTTTTTCCTTTCTCCGATGAGTTTTTTCCGCCTTCACTCTGGATGTTTTCGTCGATTTATCTCAGTTTGCCATGGATTCCAACACATCTCCTGGTGTTTCTTCGCTGTTCTCCTCCGATGATCCATATTTCCTTTCGCACTCTGAGAACTTCAACTCAGGTCTCGTCAATCAGCAGCTCAACGGTGAGAATTATCACACCTGGAGCCGTTCCATGCTTATTGCTCTCTCTGTGAAGAACAAACAGGGGTTTGTTGATGGTACTATATCTGCTCCGGCGTTATCTGAGCCGGAATTGTGACGGACGGCGTGGGTGAGGAACAACTACGTTGTTATTTCCTGGATCATCCACTCCGTATCCAAGGAGATCACATCTAACATCCTCTTTTTCGATTCAGCTCGGGACATTTGGCTTGATCTTCGTAATCGATTTCAACAGTCCAATGGACCACGCATCTTCCAATTGTGCCAGGCTCTGTTGTCTACTCGGCAGGATTCTTCCTCAATTAGCATCTATTTCACCAAATTGAAGTCAATTTTGCAGGAGCTCTTCAATTACAGGCCTATTTGTACATGTAATATCTGCACTTGCAATGGAGTTCGCGACCTCTGCGCCTTTTATCAATCCGAATACGTCATGGAATTTCTCATGGGTTTGAATGATACTTATGCTCAAATCCGTAGTCAAGTTCTTATGATGGATCCAATGCCTTCCATTAGCAAAGTTTTCGCTCTCGTGTTGCAGGAAGAGCGACAACGTGAATTAGGTCATGGATCCTCCTCCACTGCTCCCATGGCGTTTGCTGTAAAAAATTCTGCTCTATCTTCTTCCTTTTCCCGTGGTGGTCCTTCCAGATTCTCTGCACGTTCCAGTGGCCGTGGTCAGAGTTCCAGCAGGGGACATGGAAGGTTGGAATGTTCCCATTGTCATAAGGACAATCACACTATGGATCGTTGTTACAAACTTCAGGGTTACCGTCCTGGTTACTTCTCCGATAACCGTGCTAGGTCTCCTTCTATCCACCAACCTGCACCAATCAATCAGGTCACACAGGTTCCTTCTTCTTCCACTAATGAATCTATTAGTTCTGCTGCATCTGCTTCATCTGGATCACCAAACGAGTTTTTGAACTCTCTGTCTGAAAATCAATATTAGTCCCTGCTATCCTTGTTATCTTCCCAGTTACAGATTGCACACTCACCATCTGGAAGTGAGTCTACTAGCCAGCACCAAGCAGCTATAGGTATTTCGTTATCTGCATCCACTTCTCTCCGTTTTGAACAACATAAGTGGATATTAGATTCTGGTGCTAGCAGACATATTGTATGTGAACTGTCCTTATTGGAACACATTGAACCTATATCTGATGTGCATGTGGTCTTACCTGATGGTTCTATATTTGTTGTTCAATACAAAGGATCTGTCACAATTTGTCCCTCTGTTACTTTACTTGATGTGCTTTTGGTCCCTCAATTCCAGTTTAATCTCATTTCCATCAGTCAGTTGTTATGACATCACTCTAATCTTTCCATCTCCTTTCATTCTGAACATTGTTTCATTCAGGATTCAATCTTGAAAGTGATTACGTTTTGGATACAACTTCTTTTCCTTGTATTGATTCTTCTTCAATAAATGTTACATCTATTAATACTTGGCACGCTAGATTAGGACATGTTCCTCTACATGTACTTGAACAATTGAAATCTATTTTGGGATTCAAGAATGCCACTTTGGCTTCTTCACCTTATAATATTTGTCCCCTGGCTAAACAAAAGAGATTGCCTTTTCCTAGTAGACATCACAGATCTGAGAATGCTTTTGATTTTTTACATGCTGATGTTTGGGGACCATTTAATCAATCTCCAGGTAATCATTTCAAGTATTTCTTGACTTTAGTTGATGATCACACTTGTTTTACTTGGATTTTCCTTCTCAAATCCAAATCTGATGTCCTGCATATGATTCCTCAATTTTTCACATTGATTCATACTCAGTTCCATAAGAAAATAAAGTGCTTTAGATCAGACAATGCTCCTGAGTTGTCTTTCACTGACTTTTTTAAGGCACAAGGGGTTATACATCAGTTTTCTTGTGTTGAAAGACCTCAACAAAACTCTGTAGTGGAAAGGAAGCATCAGCATTTGCTGAATGTGGCAAGAGTCTTATACTTTCAGTCTAGAATCCCTCTGAAGTACTGGACTGAATCCCTCTGAAGTACTGGACTGAGTGTGTGCTCACTGTTGTATACCTCATACAGGACTCCTTCAGTGCATCTTCAATAGCAATCCCCATATTAGTTGCTTCATAAATCAGATTTTGACTACACTGCCCTTAAGGCTTTTGGTTGTTTGGCATTTGCTTCCACTTTACCCTCTTAAAGACACAAGTTTACCCCCGAGCCAAACTATGTGTTTTTGTGGGATATCCCACTGGAGTTAAGGGATATAAACTTCTAGATATGCATTCCGAGGAGATCTTTATTTCTAGAGATGTAGTGTTCATGAGGATGTCTTTCCATTTCAGCAAGATCCTGTTGAAATTCCCACATCAGATGCTTTTCTTGATACAACTCTTCCACTTCCAGCAAGTTCAGATGTTCCTGCTCCTTTAGTTGACAGATGTGCCTCAGAGGATCCACATATCTCCTTACTAGTGGATCCAATTCAAAGCACAGTGCCTTGTAGAAGATCATCTAGAGTTGTCAGACAGCTTTCTTATCTACAAGACTTCCATTGTGGTTTGCCCCATGGGTCTGCTTTGAATGATGGCACCACTGTCTACCCCCTTTCTTCATATTTGACTTATGACAGATTATCTCGTCAACATAGACAATTTTGCTTGTCTATCTCTTCACATATTGAATCTAAAATTTATCAGGAAGCTTCTTTGTTACCTGAATGGAGACAGGCCATGCAGGAGCAGTTACAAGCCATGGAATCAAACAATACTTGGATAGTTATACCACTTCCAGCTGATCATCATTCCATTAGTTGTAAGTGGGTTTACAGAACCAAATTTAAATCAGATGGAACTTTGGAAAGGCATAAGGCCAGGTTAGTTGCCAAAGGTTACAGTCAACTTGAAAGTATGGACTTCATGGACACTTACTCACCAGTGGCAAAACTTGCAACTGTGAAGACACTCTTAGCTTTGGCAAGTGCTAACCGGTGGGATCTGGCCTAATTAGATGTCAATAATGCCTTTCTCAATGGTGATTTATTTGAAGAAATATATATGGATTTGCTTCAAGGTTATTTTTTGCCTGATCACACAATTTCCCACTCTGGTAAGCTTGTTTGCAGACTAAACAAGTGCATTTATGGTCTTAGACAAGCTTCTCGGCAATGGTATGCAAAATTCTCAACTGCCTTGGTTCAATATGGTTTTACACAATCCAAGGCAGATTACTCTCTGTTTACAAAAGGATCTAGATCATATTTCCTTGCTCTCTTAGTTTATGTTGATGATATAGTTATCACAGGTCCTAATCCTTCATTAGTCAGTGCCCTTAAAACTTTTCTCCATTCCCAGTTCAAGTTAAAGGATCTTAGACCCCTGAAGTTCTTTCTTGGCTTGGAAATTGCAAGATCACAAGGGGGGATTGTTTTGAGCCAAAGAAAGTTTACAACTTCTGGAAGAAATTGGTTATCTTGCATCTAAGCCTTCAAATACTCCAATGGATCCAAATTCAAATCTAAATTCCTTTGATGGTGAAGTGCTGGAAGATGTGACTGGGTACAGGAAGATCATAGGGAAGTTATTATATCTCACCTTGTCTAGGCCTGATATCTGCTTCTCTGTTAACAAGTTGAGTCAATATGTTTCTCAACCACTCACTGTTCACCTAGATGCAGTACATCATCTACTCAGATACTTAAAGGGAACATCAGGTCAAGGCATTTTCTTTCCTTCACAAAACAAACTGAAATTGAGAGCCTTTGTTGATGCGGACTAGGCTTCTTGTCAAGATACAAGGAGATCAACATCAGGATTTTGCATATTTCTTGGCGATGCTCTGATTTCTTGGAAATCAAAGAAGCAATCCATCGTTTCTAGGTTATCAGTTGAGGTAGAGTACAAGGCCCTCGCAGTTGCCACTAGTGAATTAGTATGGCTTTCTCAACTGCTCAAAGATTTTCAAGTGACACTTTAAGGACCAGTAGCGATAATCTTGCCGCCATGCACTTATCCGAAAACCCTCTGTTTCACAAGCGCACTAAGCACATTGAGGTTGACTGTCACTTTGTAAGAGATAAGATGTCTACTGAATTCCTGAAGTTGCTTCCTGTACGATCGGTGCATCAATTAGCGGATGGCTTCACCAAGGCACTTCCAGTGCCTCAGCTTGGATCTCTGCTTATCAAGTTGGCTGTAAAAGGCATTTTCCATCCACCTTGAGGGGGGTGTTTTGTAAATAATAGAAACTAGCTGCTTTGTTTTCCCGCCTCTGTTTTCAGTTAGTTAGGCGACAACTATTACCCTTATACATGTCGCTTATTTATTTGTTCTGCCCTTGTTTATATATTTCAGCTAGTGTAACAGGATTCAGTTTTGATCAATGATATCTACAGATTTTCCATATCTTCTCTTCTAAGACCTTTGTCATCGCGGAGCACGCCTCCAACTGCGGCCGCCCCATTCGTAGTTAGCACGCTACCATCTGTATTCAATTTATACCAAGAAGTTTGTGGGAGATTCCACTTGATAGTTGCTCTATCCCTTCCTTTTGCTTGGTCCCCTTCTTTTGGATTTTCGCCAAGTCTGTACATAAGCTCACTACTAGAAAAACGCCCTATAGCAACGGGTTTAGCAATGGATTCGGCTTAGCAACGGATTTAGCAACGAAAATTTTTCATTGCTATAACCCTCGTGGCTAATCTATAGCAACGGATTTAGCAACGAATTATTAGCAACGGAATTAGCAACAAATTACTACCCACAGACATTAGCAACGGTTTTAGCAACGAATTTTTTAGCAACAGATTTAGCAATGGATTGTCCGTTGCAAACTAACCAATAATTAATTAATTTTTTGCCTTT
The DNA here is from genome assembly GCA_037501455.1 of Lantana camara. Lineage (NCBI taxonomy): Eukaryota > Viridiplantae > Streptophyta > Magnoliopsida > Lamiales > Verbenaceae > Lantana > Lantana camara. Next base: position 92,222,555 of record CM074863.1, read on the forward strand.
TTTCAATAGAATTTTCGTTGCAAAATCCGTCGCAAAATGTAATAATTCAAATTAATAAATTAAAATTTTATTTACGGGCCCCGGAATAACCCCGAACCGCACCAGCCCTCGTAGGTTCGAACCGCCACTGGGACCGCACCACCCGGGCCCAGCCAAACCAGCCCAAGGTGGCTCATGATATATATTGCATAATTTGCGCCCTCCATTCGAACCTGGGTCTCCAATGTAGAAGATTGGAGCCCCAACCAACTTGGAAAGCTATGTTATTTGTTATATTTAACAACAATCAAATATTCATATACTAATTTAAATAAATAATTAAATACTTGTTATCATAGTTTAAATAAAAATATTTTTAAATATATAATTATTTATATTAATACATATTCCATTAAAAATTTTACTACTTAATTATTAATTAACTACATATTCGAAGTTTTAGCTATGACATAAAAATCTAATGTATATCAATTTAAGTATAGCTTTTTATGACATACAAAAAAAAGGATGAAAGTTTTACATAATTAAATAATTAGATTTAGTTGGTTGTCGAATAAAGAACTTTTATGTTATATGAAGTATTCACTTATACATTTGTAGAATAATATCTGCATTTTGAGGAACTATTGTATTATTTAGCAATTGTAGTTGAAAAACTTAATGAAAAATTATTTTATTAATATGAAATATTTATATTTGAATTTGTAGAATTATATCTAAATATTGAAGAATTATTGTGTTACGCAACCGTTAGATGTTAAATGAAGAATTTTTCTTCTAATATAAAGTACTTATATTTAACTTTGTAGAACTATATCTAAATATTAAGGAATTATTGTGTTATGCGACTGTTAGATGTTAAATGAAAATTTTTCTCTTAATATGAAGTATTTATATTTGAATTTCGAGCATTATATATGAATTTTAAGGAATTATTGTGCTACGCAACTGTTAGTTATCAAATAAAAAACTTTTCTTTGAATAACATTATGTAATTGTGGAACTATATATCTAACTATCCGTTAAATATATGATTATTTGTATTAAATATATATAATCGTATATATAGAGATATTGTATTAAACATTGTTAGCTTTTATACATTTTTGTGTTTTAATTATGATGCACATCTTTTAATGATTTATAATTTATATTATACCTTATAATATATCAACAATATAAATTTTCTATCAAATAAAAATATTAAAGGCTTTTATATATGAAAGGTTATACTATACAAATATTACTTCTACATAATCCCAAACATATGATCATGTATTATATAAGTCAATGGTGGATATCAATATAATGATCTAACATTTATATATATATGGATGTGTGTGTGTGTGTGAGAGAGAGAGAGAGAGCGTGAAAGAATAAGGATGAAAGTTTAAATAATTATATGTAAATGTATATTAAACCATATAAACAAAATATTTTAATATATTTTTTGGTCAAAATAAACAAATTACAATCTAAATAGCAAGGGATTTTTCGTTGCTAAATTATAAATATTCTATTAAATTTTTAATCAACTATTTATAGCAACGGATTTTTCGTTGCTAAATTATAAATATTTTATCAATATTTTAATCAATTGTTTATAGCAACGGATTTTCCGTTGCTAATATTTTTTATATTTATTTATTTTATTTCTTTTTTTTCTTCCATATAGCAACGAGAAATCCGTTGCTAAATAGCAACGGATTTTCCGTTGCTAATATTTTTTATATTTATTTATTTTTATTTCTTTTTTTTCTTCCATATAGCAACGAAAAATCCGTTGCTAAACTAGCAACGAATTTTTCGTTGCAAATATTTATAAATATTATATTTTTTTATTAGGTTTTTACTTTAATAGCAACGGAATTTCTGTCACTATATATACCAATTTATTTATTTTTTGTATTATTTAATTTTAACAACGAAAAATCCGTTGCTATTTTTTTTCATATATAGCAACGAATTTAACAACGGAAATTCCATTGCTAAAGCATTTTACGAAGAATTTATTTTTCGTTGCTAATTTCTGTTGCTAAATTTCCGTTGCTATAGGACGTTTTTCTAGTAGTGGCTCTATATCCTGTTAACCGTCAACCATACGGGTTCTTGTTTTTGTTGAAAAACCCAACGGTTCCTCGCTTTCCAAATTTCCCAAATGGTATAGACAAAGATGTTAACCCAACTCTCATTGCTAACCACAACCCTTTTCACATTCAGTTTTAAGTTTTGTTCCAGCCAATTATTAGCATCCACCCCAACAAAACTAAGCCAGTCTGTTGGTGATACAATGATATCCCAGATTTTGCGAGCATAGATACAGTCCCGAAGGACATGGATAGTGTCCTCCCTTCCCCGCGTCACATCTAGTGCATCGATCTTTTCTTGCAAATCCCCGATCAAAACGTAGAGAGTTTGTTAAGATCTTATTGTGCTGATAAAGCCAAAGAAAGAATTTAATTTTTTGAGGCCAAGATCCTTCCCATATCCATTTCCAGTTCTTACTGTTCTCCCCTTGACTTGGCTCAAACAAGGACTTGAAAGCTGAATTATAAGAGAAAATTCCCGAAGGGCTGGTTTTCTAGATCAGAGTGTCCCTATTTGTAAGATTCAACGGGAGCGGCCTGTTCTTAATAGACTCAATCACATCCGGTGGAAGTTTAGTTTATTGGACTCCAAATTTCAAACCCCTCCTGCTCCCATGATGTCCGCCACCGTCAGGTTCACTTCACTAACGTCGATGCTATCTTCCAAGCCATCTATCAAACCAAAGCAAAACTGATAAGGAGCCGTTACAGGTTGTTGATGAGGAACATGAAGTTGTTGATGTTGATGGTGCTGCTGCGTTGGATGAGCAGCGTGACCAAGTGTATGCCGGAGTTGGAGATTCGATTAGGTGCAGTGTTAGAAGGCGCAAGAAACCGGCGTGGCAGCAAGACTTCGTGTTGGCCAAATCCTAGTTGCAATAGGAAGTTTATTTCTGCTTATTTACGTTATTGTTATTTCGTAGTTTATAGTATTTGCAATTTATGGTTTAAGTATTTTTAGTCTGCGTGGCAGTCCCTGGTTTATGGGCAACTAATTTATTATTGTTTGGAACCCTTGTTTTGAGTTATCAAAGAATAGAAATTTTCCTTCAAACCTAAAGCTCTCTCGTCTTTCTTCAACCTCCCGTTCTCCCACCGGCGGGTCCTTGCCGGACTAGTTTGTGAGCTCGAGACTGCTCTGACGTCTCAATAATTCATATCTTAACATTGGTGCTTCCATTGAGTTGTTGTCATGGCTGATTACGTCAGTAACGCTACCTTCAACGAATTCAAGGAGCACAACGCTACGAACTTTAAAGAATTTCAAAAGCTAATTGAATCTCAACTGTCGGCGATGCAAACATTTTATCATTCGGTTCAACATATTCAACAGGAATTGGGGAACAAGGCAGTTCAAGCCGACCTTACGCCGCACCCTACTTCAACCGATGTTACTTTCCGGCGTGAGGATGCTCCGTCTCCGGTGGGCTTCAACGCAGCCTCGAAATTGGGCTTGGACATGCCCAAGTGCGATGGTTCGGATCCACTCGGCTGGTTATTTCAGGCTCACGAGTATTTTGTATTTTATGGTATTCCAGAGGAATCTCGTTTGGCCACGGTAGGATTGATGTTAGAAGGCCCTATGCTTGACTGGTTTCGTTGGCGCCAACGCAGTCACTTACTTGAATCATGGCCGGATTTCGTCGCGAAGTTTAAACTTCGGTTTGACCCGCTTAACTATATGGATTACTTTGGTTTGCTCTCTAAGCTACAGCAAACAAGGTCCATATTGGATTATCAGACTGCCTTCGAGAAGATATTGGTGAATGTAGAAGGCCCTATGCTTGACTGGTTTCGTTGGCGCCAACGCAGTCACTTACTTGAATCATGGCCGGATTTCGTCGCGAAGTTTAAACTTCGGTTTGACCCGCTTAACTATATGGATTACTTTGGTTTGCTCTCTAAGCTACAGCAAACAAGGTCCATATTGGATTATCAGACTGCCTTCGAGAAGATATTGGTGAATGTTACCAACGTTTCGGAATAGAATCTTCAATCTTTGTTTCATGCCGGCTTGAAGCCCCACCTACAACATGAGATTCTACTATTAAAACCTGAGTCCTTATCAACATCCTTTGTGCTCGCACGCGAACTGGAAGCCAAACACCGCGCTTGGTTTTCTACTTCCTCGCCGCGGCCGGTGACTGTTTCCCCCGCACAGCCCAGATTTTCGGGGAGCAAGCCCTTGCCTTCCTCTACTTTGCCACTCCTGCCGGCACTCACGACCAAACAAACCACTGTTGGTGCGCCATCTTCTAAGCTACCGGTTCGTCTATTGACTCGTGTCGAACGCCAGGCTCGCGAGGCCAAGGGTTTATGTTATAATTACGACGAGAAGTAGTCGAGGGGTCATCGTTGTGCACGTTACCTACTTCTTATGGGGGATAAGGAGGACGATGAGGTCGACGATGCCGTCGTTGAGGAAGATGTTGTTGTAACTGCCGACGTCTCAACTTTGCACAGTTTCGCAGCGGGCCAAACTCCGCGTTCTCTGCGGCTTCATGGTATGATCGATACCATTGTCGTTACGGTTTTGATTGACGGAGGGAGTACGCACAACTTTATCCACCCCTCTATTGTGGAAAACTAGTGCTTACCTGTGAGTGTCATTCCACCTTTCCGGGTTTACATGGGTAACGGAGCTTCGTTGTTGTGCAAACAATAGTGTGCTGGGGTTTAACTGTTGTTGCAAGGGCATGTGTTCCCGGTGGATGTTTACGTATTGCCCATACATGGTTCTCAGGTGGTTTTGGGGATTCAGTGGTTACGTTTTCTGGGAAAGGTGGCACACGATTAGTGTGGAAGGATCAGACAATTTTACTCTCCAGGGGATTGGAGCAACCGAAAGAAGTAAGCCTTCATCAATTCTGCTTGTTGCAGGCTACGGCTGATATAGCAGAATGTTATAAGTTGGTGATGGACCCGATATTACCTTCAACGGAGATTAGTGAGATTCCCGAGAATGTGCCACCGGACATTGCCATGGTTCTGCGGCGGTACGGGGTAGTTTTTGTGGTGCCGACGGCTCTTCCCCCAGCGAGATGGAGTGATCATAGAATTAGATTGCTTCCGGGGACGGCTCCGGTCAATGTTCGACCTTATCTCTATCCTCACTTCCAGAAGGCAGAAATCGAAGGTTTGGTCCGTGAAATGTTGGAGCAGGGTCTAATTCGACCCAGTAGGAGTCTTTTTTCTTCCCCGATCCTCTTGGTGAAAAAGAAGGATAGCTCTTATCGCTTTTGTGTTGATTATCGCGCCCTGAATGCGGTTACGGTGTCCAACCATTTTCCGATTCGCGCGATATATTACGAAATTGGACTTGCATTCCGGCTACCATCAGATTCGAATACATGACCGAGCGTCTATAAGATAACTTTCCACACACACGAGGGCCATTATGAATTTCGTGTCATGCCATTTGGCTTGACTAACTCGCCATCCACGTTTCAAGCTTGCATGAATCGGCTCTTTGTCACGTATCTCCGTAAGTTCGTGATTGTTTTCTTTGATGATATTCTCGTTTATAGCCCTTCAATTGCATCTCATGTTTCACATCTGGAAGTAGTTTTATCTCTATTAAAGGCTAACGATTTCTTTGTGAAGTTATCCAAATGCTCTTTTGCAAAGCAATCTATTGATTATTTGGGTCACATTATTGCTGGGGGGTTTTTGATAACTCGTTAATTTGTCATCTTTAGGATTGAACTATGCCCCTAATTGTGTTTGAATTAATATTATCTTGAAACAATTTGATGCTTTGTTGTTTATATTGAAGATTCAGGGCTCGAATGAGAAATTGGTGCGAACTTGATCATTTTATGAAGATACTCGGGCGAACCGCAGCTGATCGTATTGTTGTTGCTAACTTACTGCAAGAATTTATTATTGTTCGTAAGATTGGGAAGTAATTGGAATTGCATGCATGCAATTGGCTATCAAATTGAGCTGCATGTGAGGATTGGATTTTAAGAAATCCAATTAGCTTGACTTGGCGTGTGGGCTATGCATGGAATAATCAGAAAGCTAATTTGTTGTTGATGTTGGGATGGGCTTATACCTTTTGGAATTCATTTTGAAGGCTTGATTTGTTGTTGCATGGCTGCGTGAATGGAATTAATTAATGAAGTCCAATTTACTTTGTTGGGGCCGTGGACTTAATTAGTTGGAGTGGGCTTTGAGCTGTGGCTGAATATTTAGAATTAATTGGTGGGCCCAAATTGCTTGAGATAGGCTGCATGTTTAATTTGGGATAATTGGAAGAGGCCCATCTTTGGGGGGATTCTTGGAGGGCACGAATTTACTCCTCTTTGTATGAGGATTAGAAGACTTTGGTTATAAATATATATATCCAGCAGCTTTGGAGGAATTAATCACGTAACAATTGGAGGCAGCTTTAGGGGAGACGCGAGCAACACGAAGCGACTTCGGGAGTTTTTCTTGTTTTTAATTTCTTTCCTTTTAGATAATTTAGTTTTCTTATGTTAAAGAATTCCTCAACTATTATTTTTATGAATTTTAGTAGCTAAGTTTTTATTATCTAGCTAGGGGTTATAGATTCGATTTTGGATATTGTGAGACCTAAACGTTTTTATTAATTCATGTTTATTTCGGTATTTATCTTATCTCCGTATTTCGTGTTTATTGTGATTAGGCAATTTCGGGATAGTGCACGATCTCTAGGTTGTTTAATTTGCATATTGTCATTCATGATGCTTGAAGTGTAGTAAAGTTGATTGATAAATTGTGGTAAATTAGTGGCAGGGTCTTACCGATAACATTCCTCGTTCACTAAGGGATTTGATAATCTAATTTAAATCTTGCGTGTGTCACGACTTGGTTAATTAGGATTGGTGTTTTTATGGTTCTTAATGCTGCGAATTCATTAAATCCTGTCGAGTGTCTCTAGGGGTTGTGAATTTGTTAGGGAAGATAACTGTCGAGTGTCTCTAGGTTATCCGATTAATTAAGTAAAAACGAGGTTGAGTCGAGTGTCTCTATCAACTATAGCCAATCTGTCTGAATAACTTGAACGTATCTTTGAGTCAATGATCAATATAACAATTTGAATTGAATATCCCTGGCTAGGTAATTTTCCCTTTGATTGATTTAACCCTACGTGATCTTACTTGTTTAGTTTTAGTTAGCTATTTAATTCTTGTTGTTTTATTTTTATTGCATACTTTAGTTAGAATAATTCTAAAACCCCCCCTTTTAATTGTTGCTTTTCGTGAATCCTTGGAATTGTTAGAAATAAATCAACCAGTCTCTGTGGATCGACCCTGTTTGCACTATACTCTGTGTTTGGTTGTTAAATAGGTATTTTAATTATTTTTTACGGATTCGACACCTGTCAAATTTTGGCGCCGTTGCCGGGGATTGTGTTTTTAATCGGTTTTATTTCTTTTCATGAACAGGAGCATTCACGGAAAGGACGATCATCCAACAATGTTTGTGAATGCACAACAGTTCAACAATTATGCAAACATTCCAAAACAGGTTAACGAGGTCAACTCTTTAACTTTTGATGAAATTAAGAATATGATAAGTGCTTTGGCTTCTAACCTTGGTGTAGGTGTACCCCAAGTAGCGAAGGTCTGTCAATTGTGTACGAGCACGTTGCATCCCACCGACGCGTGTCCATCCCTTCAAGAATCCCCTTTCAAAAATGTGGACCCATTCGGATATCAACCTCCGATGTACAATCCATACTCCAACATGTACAATACCGGATGGTATGATCACCCCACTATGAGTTATGCACCGAATCCACCAAACTTCCAAAACTTCGTACCTACACCTCCACAACCCCAACAACCAATCCCTCAACTGTACCCACCTTTCAACCCACAAGCTGATCAAATTGAAAAATTGGAGACCTCAGTTAAGAACTTGGAGACCCAATTGTGTCAAATTGCAGCCTCATTGAGCAGATTAGAGAATCAACGGAAACTTCAATCACAAACGGAGGATCAGAGGCGAAACATGAGTGCAATCACGATCCTAAGTGATGAGGAACTGCCTTCCCCATTGGAGAAGACCAAAACTCATCAGAACAGAGCAGAAACAGAACAGACTGTCGACTTGACCGTTAAGCGTGACCACGTCTTAGGGTCCAGTCGCAACAGAAAGTCAGAAATTAAAGTCTAGCCTAAGCCATGGGTGGAACCACCTCCGTTTCCAGAGCGCCTGATCCGAGCGCGAAAAGAGAAGGAGGAGCAAAGTATACTTGAGACTTTTCGAAAAGTTGAACCCAACATTCCTTTGTTGGATGCTATTCAACAAACCCCACGACATGCGAAATATCTTAAGGAACTCTGCACCAACAAACGAAAGCTAAAAGGTAATGAAATCCTGAGTGTCGGAGAGAATCTCTCCGTTGTTTTACAAAAGAAATTACCTCCTAAGTGCGTAGACCAAGGTATCACAATTCAGTTAGCTGATCGATCTGGTGTATATCCAGATGGAGTATTAGAGGACGTACTTGTGTAAGTTGATGGATTAGTCTTTCCTACTGATTTTTATGTGATCTATATGGAGGATGAAAGTTCTTTGAGTACTTCTGATATTTTACTTGGGCGACCTTTTCTCAGTACTGCTAAGGCTAAAATGGATGTTCATGATGGATTATTAACTCTTGAATTTGATGGTGATATGGCAAAATTTAATGTTTATGAGTCAAAAAAATGTCCTAATGAATTATCTACTGTTTTTAGCAGTGATATGACTGAGAACTCAAGTAATGAAACTTTTGAGCTTAACAATGTGGACAAGCTAAGTTTTGAATCTTTTCAAAATTTGGCAGTTGAAAATTTTGAGAGTAAGCCTAAACATGTTGGTTTGCATGATGATATCTTTGATATGGTGATACCGTTGGAGCATATTAGACCTCTCAATATAAAGGCTTCAAATTTGAAACTACTTGATGATTTAGCTAAACTGAATTCTTTCATTTTGCAAGCATCTATTGTGGAACTCGAGAAGTTTATGGATAATCTGAATTATATTTTCAAAGATGGAGGAAAATTTTTAGATTCAAAGCCTACCCAAGCTGAATTCCTGGATGAGCAGTTTTTCAAGACACGTGACCGTAAGACGTGGCCACGCTCTATGGTCACGCACTGGTATGCTGATATTATTGATTATTTGACTACTACCTTCCTCAGATCTCATATCTTTTTCGAGTTCAGGAATCTTAGTGATCATGGTAAGTGTTTTTATAAATGGTTGACTGAGTCTTTGATGAGGAACTATAAAGCCATGTTGAGAATCTATTTGAGTTACCATCCCCAATCTAGAGGTCGCAGTGGACTAGAAGAGTCATCTCTACACAGTCGAGGGGATTTGTATGGAGGGTGTACCTCCATTTGAGTAGGACTTCAACAAGTCTTGTCGAGCCTAGGACATTAAATAAGGGCTCTATTGGGAGGCAACCCAAGTTTTGGCGGTTTAGGCGCCTTTTTCTTCCCTCAGTTTCTTTTTCTTTTGTTTTTTTCGGTTCTCGTGGTGTTTGTGTTGATTTTCTGCCCTTTTCTATCTTGCAAGAGTGCGTAATTTGGCCCAGATAATGCTGATATGCTGCTGATAATTGCTGTCAATTTTCTGCTAACATGACCCTTAGGTGTGACCACGCCTAACAACCACGCCACTTCCAGAATTTCAAATTAAATGGGAAATTTACATGCCCAGATGCCCTACCTCCCCAACCCAAACTTCAGGGAAGTCCTCTTTAAGTGTGGGGGGGGGGGGGGTCCACTAGTGCTAGAACTGAAATTTTTTTTTTGAAAATTTTATTTTGTGGCTATGATATTGCTTAGAACTTGAGGATGCTGATAATTGTGGAAATATTTCCCCCGTTTTGAATAATTTCTATTAGGTTTGATTGTTGAATCTTGCTAGAATGAGTTAGGCTTATTGAATGCATGAAATTTGTGTGAAATTTGACGAATTAGTATAATCTTATACCTTCATTTTTTGCGCACCATTAAACGAGTTAATGTGTTTTGCTTAGATAGAAAAGTCTTTGATTTTCAATTAAGTCTAAAAGTTGATTAGAATGCATCTTAACTCCCTTCGAGGCGAAATTTTTAGTTAACGATTGATTTGGGAAGTGACCTAGGCGATCGTTGTCGGTGGTAAGCCTTTTCTTGATCTTTTCACAAATAAAATTATCCCGTTTGACCCCGCTGAGCCTGAATGTTGTGCAAAATTTCTTCTTAGCCACGTTACAAGCCGATGCACAATATTATTATCCCTACCCTACTTTGAGTCACACCTTACTTGCTCATTTTGGGTTTGAATTTTTAGATGTCTTCGGCTCCTTTGTATTTTCCCTTGTGCTTGAATTTTGAGAAAGTGATAAGCAATGTTGAAAATATAGAAAGAAAAGAGATGCTATGAAAGAAAAAGGGAAAAAGAAGTCAAAAGAAAGAGGAAAAAATGAGCAGAAAAAAAATAGTGAAAAAAATGCAAAGAAGAAAATAAGAAAGTGAAAGTGTGTTTGATATGAAAAGGGGGGAAATTAGTTGTTTAAAACAAAGTAAGGGAGTCCGGTAGATGAAAAGGGAATTACTATGGGTTTTATTGTAAAATGTGTAAGCTTGGTGTGTTAGCCACTAAATTTCAAAATTTCCCAACCTTTAACCCAAGCCTTACATTACAAGCTCGAAAGACCTATCGATCTCGAGTCAAGAGTTAACTACATTAGTGGAGATTGGAGTGAAGGGTGTATTCGAAGTTGATAATTGGTACTTAGGTGAAAATCATAGACTAATCAATCTAGTCTTTGTACATTCTTCCGTTCAATTCACACTACATTACACGAGGGTATGCTATTTATACTAATTTGTTGAATTTTGTGCAATTGAGTAGTGTGTTGATGAGCTAGACTTTTTTAGGCGAGAATTTGATGATTGCCTTTGTGATTGTGTTTGATGGGTGGTATTGTTTCCATTTGATTTTCATGATTCCTCGAGGACGAGTAAGGAGCTAGTGTGGGGGGATTTGATAACTCGTTAATTTGTCATCTTTAGGATTGAATTATGCCCCTAATTGTGTTTGAATTAATATTATCTTGAAAGAATTTGATGCTTTGTTGTTTATATTGAAGATTCAGGGCTCGAATGCGAAATTGGTGCGAACTTGATCATTTTATGAAGATACTCGGGCGAACCGCAGCTGATCGTATTGTTGTTGCTAACTTACTGCAAGAATTTATTATTGTTCGTAAGATTGGGAAGTAATTGGAATTGCATGCATGCAATTGGCTATCAAATTGAGCTGCATGTGAGGATTGGATTTTAAGAAATCCAATTAGCTTGACTTGGCGTGTGGGCTATGCATGGAATAATCAGAAAGCTAATTTGTTGTTGATGTTGGGATGGGCTTATACCTTTTGGAATTCATTTTGAAGGCTTGATTTGTTGTTGCATGGCTGCGTGAATGGAATTAATTAATGAAGTCCAATTTACTTTGTTGGGGTCGTGGACTTAATTAGTTGGAGTGGGCTTTGAGCTGTGGCTGAATATTTAGAATTAATTGGTGGGCCCAAATTGCTTGAGATAGGCTGCATGTTTAATTTGGGATAATTGGAAGAGGCCCATCTTTGGGGGGATTCTTGGAGGGCACGAATTTACTCCTCTTTGTATAAGGATTAGAAGACTTTGGTTATAAATATATATATGCAGCAGCTTTGGAGGAATTAATCACGTAACAATTGGAGGCAGCTTTAGGGGAGACGCGAGCAACACGAAGCGACTTCGGGAGTTTTTCTTGTTTTTAATTTCTTTCCTTTTAGACAATTTAGTTTTCTTATGTTAAAGAATTCCTCAACTATTGTTTTTATGAATTTTAGTAGCTAAGTTTTTATTATCTAGCTAGGGGTTATAGATTCGATTTTGGATATTGTGAGACCTAAACGTTTTTATTAATTCATGTTTATTTCGGTATTTATCTTATCTCCGTATTTCATGTTTATTGTGATTAGGCAATTTCGGGATAGTGCACGATCTCTAGGTTGTTTAATTTGCATATTGTCATTCATGATGCTTGAAGTGTAGTAAAGTTGATTGATAAATTGTGGTAAATTAGTGGCAGGGTCTTAGCGATAACATTCCTCGTTCACTAAGGGATTTGATAATCTAATTTAAATCTTGTGTGTGTCACGACTTGGTTAATTAGGATTGGTGTTTTTATGGTTCTTAATGCTGCGAATTCATTAAATCCTGTCGAGTGTCTCTAGGGGTTGTGAATTTGTTAGGGAAGATAACTGTCGAGTGTCTCTAGGTTATCCGATTAATTAAGTAAAAACGAGGTTGAGTCGAGTGTCTCTATCAACTATAGCCAATCTGTCTGAATAACTTGAACGTATCTTTGAGTCAATGATCAATATAACAATTCGAATCGAATATCCCTGGCTAGGTAATTTTCCCTTTGATTGATTTAACCCTACGTGATCTTACTTGTTTAGTTTTAGTTAGCTATTTAATTCTTGTTGTTTTATTTTTATTGCATACTTTAGTTAGAATAATTCTAAAACCCCCCCTTTTAATTGTTGCTTTTCGTGAATCCTTGGAATTGTTAGAAATAAATCAACCAGTCTCTGTGGATCCTGTTTGCACTATACTCTGTGTTTGGTTGTTAAATAGGTATTTTAATTATTTTTTACGGATTCGACACCTGTCAGTTTTTTAAGGTGGATGAGAGTAAACTTGAGGCGATAACTAAATAGCCTATCCCTAAAAATGTGAAATAGTTAAGAGGTTTTCTGGGTCTTACGGAGAATTACAGAAGATTTATTAGTAGGTATTCCCAGATGGCCGCCCCTTTAACGGACCTCCTAAAGAAGGACGGCTTCGTCTGGAGTGAGGAGGCTACCTCCACGTTTGAGAATTTGAAACGGGCCATGAGTTCGGCCACAATTTTACGCCTGTCGGATTTTGCAATGCGTTTGTCGTTGAGACTGATACGTCGGGGATGGGGATTGGTGTTGTTCTAATGCAATCCGATCAGCCCGTAGCCTTTTTCAGTAAGGAGGTCTACGTCGGTTGGCCGCTTCTACTTACCATAAGGAATTGTATGCGATTGTCGAAGCAGTGCAGAAATGGCGGCAATACTTGTTGGGCAGAGAATTTATTATGCGAACTGATCAGAGGAGTTTGAAGGAATTGTTGCAGCAGGTGATACAAACTCCGGACCAGTAATTTTACGTCCGGAAGTTTTTGGGATTTCGATTTCGTATTGAGTATAAATCAGGAAGTTATAATGTGGCGGCTGATGCATTATCACGTCGCGATGAGGACGGCGAGCCGGGTAATTTGGCCGCTTTTGTGTCTCAGTTGATCTCGGAGGTCTTGGAGTTACTTAGGGCTGACAATCGGGACCAAGAGGATTTACGTAAGCTGCATGTGGACTTTCGTAAGGGGATATTACCGCAGCACTTTGCGGTTCGCGATGGACTGCTATTCTATGGTCATCGTTTCTGTGTAGGGAAGAACTCGCCATTGAGGGTGCGTCTATTGAGTGAATATCACGATTCGCCAATGGGCGGTCATGCTGTGGTGCAACGGACTTTTCAGAGGCTTGCAACCGTGTTCTATTGGCCAAATATGGGATCAAATGTCCGGGACCATATTATGAAGTGTGCGACTTGTCAGACTACTAAGTTTTCGACTCAGCCACCGGCGGGTTTATTACAGCTGCTCCCTATTCTGGCGCGAGTATGGGAGGATGTCAGCATGGATTTCATTATGGGCTTACCATCTTCTCGGGGTTTCACAGTCATTTTGGTTGTTGTGGACCGTTTATCTAAGTACGCTCATTTTGGCGCTCTTCCGGGTGATTTTGACGCACATCGGGTAGCTCACCTTTTCGCTGAGATGGTGGTTAAGCTGCATGGGGTACCCTCTATAATTATTTCGGACCGTGATAAGGTGTTTACGAGTAAGTTTTGGGCGGCATTGCATGCACAAAGTGGGATGACTCTTAAATTGAGTTCGGCTTTCCATCCTCAAACGGATGGCCAAACGGAAGTGATGAATAGGGTGCTGGAACAGTACTTGCGTTCTTTTTGTCATGATAAGCCAACGCGTTGGACTGTAATGTTGCCTTAGGCTGAGTATTCTTTGAATACTAGCTACAACTCGAGTATTGGTATGTCCCCATTTGAGGCTGTTTATGGGCAACCACCGCCTGCGTTGTTACCTTACCGCCGGGGAGAATGCACATTGCCGGTAGTTGATGTGTTGTTGGCCGAGAGAGAAATGTTGCTGGAACGTTTGAAACAACACTTGAGGTTTGCGTAGGCTCGCATGAAGGCTAGGGCTGATGAGGGAAGGCGTGAGGTTGAATTTGAGGTTGGTGATTTGGTTTTGTTGAAACTTCAACCGTATAGGCAACAATCCGTGGCGCGTCGTCGTTCTCAGAAGTTAAGCCTTCGGTATTTTGGGCCATATGAAGTGTTGGAAAGGTTGGGTCCCGTTGCTTATCGCTTGAAATTGCCGGAGTCGTCACGAGTTCATCCGGTATTTCATGTTTCATTATTGCGTAAGTTTCATGGTGAAAATGGGACGGTGGAATCGTGTGTTTTGTCGTACGATTTGTTGGATGGGCGTATACCTTCGCGGCCGGTGGAGGTTCATGAAGTTCGTCGTATTTTACGTAATGGACAACATCAAGAGCAATAGTTAGTTCGTTGGTCTGACGGTTCGTTGGATGATGCTACGTGGGAGCCAGCGAGTCGTATTCGCCGTTTATTTCCTTCGTTGCACCTTGAGGACAAGGTGGTTTCTTATGGCGGTGGGAGTGATAAGGAGCTGTTACAGGTTGTTGATGAGGAACATGAAGTTGTTGATGTTGATGGTGCTGCTGCGTTGGATTAGCAGCGTGACCAAGTGTATGCCGGAGTTGGAGATTCGATCAGGCGCAGTGTTAGAAGGTGCAAGAAACCGGCCTGGCAGAAAGACATCATGTTGGCTAAATCCTAGTTGCAGTAGGATGTTTATTTCTGCTTATTTACATTATTGTTATTTCGTAGTTTATAGTATTTGTAATTTATGGTTTAAGTATTTTTAGTTTGCGCGGCAGTCCCTGGTTTATGGGCAACTAGTTTATTATTGTTTGGAACCCTTGTTTTGAGTTATCAAAGAATAGAAATTTTCCTTCAAACCTAAAGCTCTCTCTTCTTTCTTCAACCTCCCGTTCTCCCACCGACGGGGTCCTTGCCGGACTAGTTTGTGAGCTCGAGACTGCTCTGATGTCTCAATAATTCATATCTTAACAGAAACACTCCGGCCATTCCCAATTCGCCATCCCAGATTATGCTCCAGCCCTTTAAAAAGAAACAAAAACTATGGGTTTATATTGGATTTGGGTAGAATTTCATAATTATGAGTTTAGATCGGAATATCGAATTTGATAATGAATTTATGGATATGATTTCATAATTACGGTTTTTCTCCGTCAAATTCGGAAAAAATCACAACTACTATCTGGGAATAAGCGTCACACCCAAAGTTGAAGAGAAGAATTAGAGGAATAGTCATTGATATGATTTATTCCCTTAAAATTGTTATTCTTTTTAAACTTATATATCTTTTATTCATATTATTTTCTGCCTTATAATTTTATTTTGCATACAAAAATCGTGTCAACAATAATACTGAAAGATCAATTGAAAAAAGAAAAAACTTCAAACAATTAAAATATAGAAAGGAATAGGAAAAAGTTTAAAATGCATTGTCCCTTTATTATACATTTAAACTGAACAGTTGCACAATGAATATGATACAATGCATGTGGCTTTTAATTTTTTTTTCCTTGTTTTTTTGTGTGTGTGGTGGGTCAGCGCATGTGGCTTTTACTTGTTTGTTATTGGGTTGTCTGCCAAAAATTATGCTTTGTACGAAATTTACCAACTCTATCTTACCAAACATTAGGCAATGGAATTGCTAAATCAAGGAACACCAGTAGAGGATAATTTGAACCACAATAAAATACCGAATGTCACGGGTAACTGGAAGTATATTGATCAATAAGCATGTAAAATCAACGAGTATAAGTAGTGGGGTTAAGAATGCTTATCTACAATGCAATCCTTCTCATTGAAAATGACAAACAAATTAGTTTATGTGATGAAACTATTAATTTGCTTTACTCTGTTTATTAGGTAAAACTTCCAATGGCTATGATCTTCTTAAGTTAGTGCTTGAATGGCCAATCACATACTGCAAAGGGAAGAGTTGTAAGGGGTCTGTGCCATTGAATTTCACTATTCATGGGTGATGGCCTCGTGATAATCATATACAGACTTTGAAAGAATGCACAACAGATCGGTTCAAGCCTATCGTGGTATTAATGTACTCCAGTTTAAGTTTCTTTCAAAGTTAATGAAAGTTTGAGTTTCATTTTCATACTAAGTACACACACATATTAAGAATAACATAAACTAGCTATCGAAAATTTTAAACTTTCAAGCCTTCGTTGTTTAACCATCATTTTCCTCGTTGAAATATAATTAATTGCTTTGTCATGTTCAGCCTAATAGTTCACATTCGCTTGCAACAATGGAATATCATTGGCCAGATCTATTGGTGTCAAGATATGACCTGGTCAGGGGGGTCCAGAACTTTTGGAAAAATGAATGGGACTATCACGGGACATGTGCTCTTGTCACCTTCAAGACTCAACAGGATTACCTCAACAAGGCAATAGAGTTGAAAAACAAATTGGACATACTCTCAATGATCGAACTTAGTGCTGATCGAAAGGTTGATCTGAAACAAGTCGAAAAGAACATTCGAAACACTATAGGCAATCATCGCCCTAAAATCGAATGTCGCGGTGACTTATTGTTTGAAGTCACCATATGTTATGATACCCGTGGAGTTGTATTTATGGATTGTCCCCTTCCAGTTCTTAAAAAATGCTGGAACGTACCGATTTATCTCCCAGCAAAGAGATAGTTCGTGTTTGATACTTTGATTACGGGTTTTCTTGTAGCGAGACCCCTTGTAGTTTGCCAAAAGTTAAAAGAAAACCCTGTAGTATAAAATATATTTTAAAAACCCTAAGGTCTTGAAAAGTGTGCACGTAGAACCTTGAACCCCCAAATTGTATAGCACGAGCCTATATTATGACTGGGATTCCTATTTTTATGCTTAATTGAACGTAAAATGACCTTTTTGTCCTTGAATGCAGCTTAAGTCAATTGGGCTCAAATAAAGTTATTTAGGTTACCCAGAAAACCTGTGTTTTAAATAATTTGCGGAAAAAACCTTACACGTTAAAAATAAATGACATCAACAACCATTACCGCCAGTACATTCCAATTAATTAATTCATTGAACACATATCTGAAAGCCAACTTCTGACACAAAAAAAAAAAATATCTCAAAGCCAACCATTGCAACTGGAAATTTAATAGACTGGTTAGGGGGACAATGGACATTGTTTTACACAACATGGAAATCAAGAAATAAGAAAAAATAACCTAAAACCTGTTGAAGAAAACCACAAATTGTCACCACTAACACCAGGACCACATCATGTCCCCACAAAAAGCTGGTCCACAAAAAATATGTCCACTACAGCACAAACTTCAACATTTTCAACAGATTTAATAAAGTTTCATAGAAGGCATCAAAAGCATTCAAAAGTGTCCACAACCAACTTGCTCTAGGGCTTCCATATCCTTGCCGGTCTCTTCTCCTTAGACCTGTCTCTTATATTCTGCAGCACTTGAGTCACTGACGGTTGTCTAACCCTTAGCTTCTGTGGTGCAGGTTTTGAGGCAGAAGAAGCAGGTGCAAAAGGTTGTGTTGTACATGAAGAAGCTGGTGCAGTAGCTATTGGCCCGGGATTCTGGATTGAAGATGGATCTGCAACAGGTCTTGGTGGATGAGCTCTGTGTACAGGAACAGAAATCCTTCTACATCCAGCAGATCTAGAAGATGCAGGTGGATTAAGAGTAGATCTAGCAGATCTACTATAAGCTGGAGGGATTCCTGATGAATGTTCCTGTTGTATATATATATATATATGCAAGGTAAAATATAACTTCATTAACATAACCAACATATAATTAGCATACAAGTATATTTAAACAAGTATGACTTGATTTATTTCTGTGTTGGAGTTTGAGGATCCGGGCTCTACTGGTCCAGGGGGTACAGCACCCTGCAATTAACCAAGTTAGACATATTAGATACAAATTCATAGTGTATGTAGTGAAATAAAATAAAATTAAAATTAGCGTACTGTGTAAAATTTAGATCTCAGATGAGTGGGATTTTTGCAAGAACGTTTGTTGTGGCCTAAAAGAAGGCAATTGCTACATGTAGTAGTCAATCCCTTCCTTGTCCCACTGTTTTCACCTTCATCTGCACCCAATCTACGTTTCTTTTTTGGCCTCCCCATTTTTCTTGTAAATTCAGGTGCTTTCAATGGTTCCCAAGGAGTTTTTATGTACTGCCTCTTTCCTGGAACTCCATGAATCATGTGTCTGTAGACAGAAAAGTATGTCTCTTTGTTGTAACATTCATGGATGAAGTCTTCAATCTGCAATCTCTTTTTTGTAATGGTTGAGCATGCATGCTTGCAAGGATAACCTGTCAACTGAAACATCCCACATGTGCAGGTTCTCCTATCAAGCTTGACCACATAATTGTCATCCACATCCTCAACTTGGAACTCCATTTGACCACACCAGAGTGTATAACAATTCCTTGCCAAATCACACTGTTTGCCTACCTTAACCATAACATTTGGGCAAATCCTTCCAACATAATTATCCATGCCAGCTTTCTTCATTTGAATTCTCTGCATCAGTCTATTTCTTATACACTTAAACTTCGACACAACAGGCAAGTCTCTAGCAGATAGAATCATGTTGTTAAAGGACTCACAAATATTGTTCACAAGTATCTCAGACTTACAAGTGGTCCTGAAGTGAGATCTTGCCCAGTGCTCAGGTGGAATACTTGAAAGCCAATCATATGGAGTTTGTGTCTGTAAAGATTCTCCAGTGGTTGCTCTTTCAAGCTCTTTCATAACTGAGCTCTATTCTTCCTTTGACCTAGCAGATGCAGCCCTTCAAAAAAATCTTTTGAGGTCCTGACTCTTCCATTTTGCATAAAAGTTCTGATACAAATGCCTCAAACAGAATCTATGCTCACTACCTGGACATACCTGACTCACAACATCCAACAATCCTTTCTGTCTGCTGATATGAAAGTCCATCTATCTTCTCCCAACCCACCTATTTCCAGTGACAACTCTTCCAAAAACCAGAGCCAATTCTCCCTATTCTCAACTCTTACATATGTCATGGCAATGGGATACAGGTTGTTATTTCCATCCTTAGCTGCTACAGATAATAGCTGCCCTCCAAACACAGTTTTGATGAAGCAACCATCTAGACCAATGAGTGGTCTACAGCCCTCCAAGAAGCCATCAATCATAGGTTTCAAACAAAAAAACATTTTCTCAAACCTTGGAGGATTGCTCCCTCTTCTTTCTTCAACAGTAGTTTGCTACCAGGATTTTTTTCCCTTACTGTTCACAATAATCCCAGAGTAGCTCAAATTCCTTACCATGATCTCCCTCAATTAAATCTCTAGCAAACCTTTTTGCACGCAGGGCTACATTTTAGGTCACATCAACTCCAAGCATCCTCCTGATCACTCTTCTAAATGGTTCAACACCAATGTCCATGTTATCTTTGATGTAATACAGTAGCTTCTCACCAATATAGGATGAACTGCACCTGAAGTTCTCGCTGCTCCTTGCACAATTGTGTTTGCCCTTTAGTGTTTTAATTTGGAACTCTTCCTTTCCCTGAATACTTGAAGCATGGACCCTTCAATTGCAGTTTTCATTGGCACACACAGCAATAACTCTTGTCTTCTCACATTTCTCAAATTCCAAAACATAGCCTTTCCATATGCTCTAGTCTATCAAAACCTTCTCGTATGAATCTACATTATCAAAAGTATACCCCACTGGAGGTTTGAATTTCTTGACAGAGTCCCCATCCCTCCAATGTGGATATCTCTTCTTTCCTTCATCATCTGATAAAGGAGTCTCATCAAAATTTCTATCATCATCAGCATCACTATACCAGTCTTCATGATCACCTTCCTCTTCTTCATCACTAACCCCACTTTTCCTTTTTTCTCTTGCTCTTTGTCTCATTTTCTGCAACTTAGCTTTCTTGGAAACTCTAGTCCTATCCCTTGGTGCAAATATATCATCATCTGAGCTGTCCTCAATCTCATCATAGAAAGCACTCTCTTCAATGTAATCCTCATCTTCAGAATCAGATTCAGCTGAACTATTTTCAGAACCACCTCCTGCTGGACTGTCTTCAGGGTCAGGTTCAGAGGCCTGTCTCCTCTTCCCTCTCTCCTTTTCAGTTTGTTTCTTTCTCCCTTTGTCATTGGCAGCAGTTGACTGTTTTTTTTTTTTTTCCCTTTTTTAGATTGCTGCTGAACAATTTCAGGTTCTTCATGTGTTGCAGCTTGATTAGCTTCATGCATATGCTCATCATCTTCATGGAAACTTAAATCTTCACCAAGATTTAAGTTGAAAGTATCATCAAGGAATTCATAGTGATCATCATCCAGATGAGAAGCCTGCACATAGTAATCAACAATTTAGAAAAAATAAAAATTACACTTCAAATGATTTCTGACTAAAATATCATATTATTAGTTGGATTATTCCTAAATATATATTGTTCATGTACAGCCTTCAAATCTGGATGAGGAGGCTGCACATAGTAGTCAACAATTTAGAAAAAATAAAAATTACACTTCAAATGATTTCTGACTAAAATATCATACCTCATTCGGATTTGAAGACTGTCCAGCCTCCTCATCCAGATTTGAAGGCTGTACATGAACAATATATATTTAGGAATAATCCAACTAATAATATTCACAGTATGTCAAGTACTAAAAATAATCCAACTAATAATTTAGAGCTCTTTAGATTTAAAATTAAAATAACATACCTCATGCAGAGTAGAAATGTGCACAGGTTCTTCATTCACAGCTGCAGGTTACACAAGCTCCTCATTCAGTTTTGAAGTCTGTACATGATCATGATAAATTCAGATAAATTCCAACTAATAAACTTCAGTGTATGTCCAGTACTAAAAATTAAGAGTTCTTGTGACTTAAAGCTAAAATATTATACCTCATTGAGATTTGAAGTTTGCACAGACTCCTCATCATTCACCATTGAAGGTTGCACAACATCCTGCTCCTGAGTTAGATCAGGCTCATCTTGGGACAATGTGAACAATCTCATAACCTCCGCTGTTGTTCTTCTTCTTCTACCTGATGTTTCAGGCTCGTTGGTATCTCTATTTTGAGGTAGAACAGGTTCTATAACAGTTTCTTGTGCTTGCTCAGGTGGTGGCCAACCAGGAAATATTAGAAACTTGATGGTTTCAGGCTCTTCACCACCCCTTTCTTGACTCAACGAAACCTCAAGGCCATTCACATCAAATTCAGCATAGATACCATCATATTCTCTCACAGAGTACAACATGACTTCACTTGAAGCTGGGTGCGTGTTTTGTATCTCTACAAAGGACCAACTACCCCAAATATGCCTCACTGCATGCTCATCTGTCATTGGAAGACTAGGGTGTTTTTAATAGAAAGTAACACAACTTCCCTTTCCACCAGCAGTCTTATACATGTCCCATATCCCTTTCCAATCTAAATAATCTAAATCATACTTCCCAACGTACACTTTTTTCCCATTGACATATGTTAGTGCATATCTGCGAATCACAGCCTATTCACCACCAATATGCATGTACATTTTCTTCATTGGACCATTATCTTCCTCCTCCATTCTGTAATAGGTTATGTAGACAGAAAGTTCAGAAAAAAATTAGATTCAAGCAAGAAATCAGACAACATTTGAAAAAATTTCAGAAATTTATGTTATACCAAGAACCCTTCATAAATCAAGGCATTTCGAAAACATTAGAAATTTCGAAAATAAAGCTTATGTAGGCAGAACCCATACCCTATAGTTATCATAAAACGCAGCAAAAACATGAAACAACCAGAATGTACCAAGCTATGTCGTGGTGTAACCAAAAAAAACAAAAGCGCGCACAAGTGTTGCAAAGGGGGTTGAGAACCCTAAAATTACGATATCACTAACCATGAAAAATTAGTACCTGGATGGTTCGAACAATTTCTCGTCTTCAGTCGGTTGTATGGTGTGCGAATTCCTTCTCTACTCTAAGCCCCAAATCGCAGATGCTCTACTTCGCCGTTTCCCGCTCACTTTGCAACATAAGCGGTGAAACTGACTTTGATTTCCAATTAGGTTAACTTTGGGTGAAATAAGGTTAAAACAAGTATCGCTTTTTCAAAGAGCAATTAAGACATTTCACCTCCAAAACGTGCCAGATCCGTATCAGGGGACGGTGAGCAGGAGTTTAAAACCATAACGTTTTATATATGATTTTTCAAAACTCAGGGTTTTATCCGTCACTTATCGAAACCACAGGGTTTTTTTATGCATATAGCTCCTTTGATTACCTACATGGTATATATATTTGGATCAATTACTTTATATTGTTGGAATTGAAAAAATATATATGTTAGTTTATGGATACCTATTTTTTTAGGAATTCTAAACTTCTTAAAATTCATAGAATAAAGTTTATAAAATAATAAGTCAATTGAAAATTAATAAAATGAAATTATGTGGTAATATTTATTTCACTTGAGCTACTTATGCAGTTAACTGTTATAAATAAGATTATATACTACAAGGACTGTTTATTGGTAAATATAAATTTTAGAGAAAATTGTATTTTTATTCCCTTAAAAAATAGGTCAATTCTTTTTTGTTCCCATAACTTTTTTATTCGTCCCACACTTTTTTGGACATTTTAGTCCTA
The DNA here is from genome assembly GCA_037501455.1 of Lantana camara. NCBI lineage: Eukaryota > Viridiplantae > Streptophyta > Magnoliopsida > Lamiales > Verbenaceae > Lantana > Lantana camara. Next base: position 92,245,568 of record CM074863.1, read on the forward strand.
AGTTCACTTTTAGTTTTTGTTTCAACGTTCTTAAGTTTCCGTTATGGTTTTAGTCTTTAGACCTAAAAAATTTAATACAGTAATTCTTTTTTCTTAATTTGAAAAATACATATTTATAATTCCTTTTATTTTCCTTGGAAAAGTAAGTATTAAATATTAGAAAAAAATCATCTAAGTGGTTCATGATAAGAAAATAAAAAATGCCGACACATGGATTTTATTTCTTTATAAATAAAAAATAATTATATTTTGAAATATATATATATAAAACACGTGAACACATCATAATGGGATTCGAAGAGGTGACCTATCAATTCACAGGCGTAGATACTTACTATTATTCTATCTGCTTGTGCCCAAATATAAATATTATATTAACTTTATAAAACTAGAAAAATATTTAAAAATATAGATATTGTAAGAAATGTTTAATATTCTTTTTTTTAGTTTAATAAAAAAATCATTTTTTTTTAAAAGGGATGCAGCGTGAGGACTTAATAAAAAAATCATTTGTTAACTCACATTAATTTTATTAATTCATTAATATATGCAGAAAATACGAGGAAAACAATCCATTTATTTCCTATGATATAAAATCCATTTATTTAACTTTAGTGGAAAGAAAACTGATATCGATCGATCATCAGTCAAATAACATAAAAAAATCTTAATTGTTTATAATTAAGTCTTATTATGAAAGGAAATTTGTTGTAGTTCATCCTTCCATGTTATCACTTATCTCCATCGAACTCTCCGAAGATTGAAGAACCAGAACCCTAACAACTATGGCGCAACCTCATGATGGGACGCCGCTGCCTTCGGCGCCACCCCAACAACAGCCTGCTAATAATATTTTGGTGGCAGACGCCAGGTCTGTCGGAACGGACTTGCAGCGCCCAAGGTCTTATGCGGCGGCAGCTTCTGCAACAAAAAGACATTTCCTTATGGTTCGGTGTCCGAGAGAAACGGTATACTCCTCTTTTTGGAAGACATTTCCTTAATAAATCAAAACCAATAGCAGCAATTTATCAATTTATCATGGGCATCACGTCTTTCTCTCTGTCGAGCATCAACAATAGTTTGGTGGTGGGCGTGCCCTTGTTGAGTGCCATGTACGGCCCCATTGGAGGGGATCTCGTGATGCAATCGTTCGTTATTCAGGCTCTCCTCTAGCTTCCTATTCTAATATTCTTCCTTGAATTCAGGAGTGCTCGTACTACTACTAGTGATGAGCTGCACACCGGGAAGGTAGCTAAAAATGATCAGGAACATCAAAATGGTGTTGGTGTTGGGGCGACAACAACAGGAGAGATTACAATGAAGTCGCGGACATCTTCTACTGATCACGAAGAACTTCACATCAACATAGAAGAGATAGAAGATATTACTACGAGATCCTCCATTGATCATGACGAGAGAGTAGAAGAGAGAGAAGAGATTACTACGAAATTACCGACATCCACTACTAATCAGGATGATGAGATTCATGAGATGGCTACTGTAGCAGCTAGTTCAAGGACAACAGAAGAAATTACGACGCCAACGCCTACCACCTCGACCATAAAGAAAGTTATCGTCAAAGTTGTCAAGAACCCGAATTGCTACGCTTGTATTCTTGGAGTCATTTGGGCTCTGATAGCAAAAAGGCAAACTAATTAAATTTAGGGTTAATTACATATAGACCCTATGGGAGTATTAGAAATGACAACTTGTGACCCTCTTAGTCAAACAATTACACATACACCCATTGAGGAATTTGAAAATTATACAAGACACCCATGAATTAGGATTCTTTTAAATTTTTTATGGCAACATCAAACTTTTAACTTGATTTTTCTATTTTGACCCTTTATTTAGTATAACAATTTTTATTTTAAGAATTTTCCATAATTATATTTGAATTTGTATTGGAAATCTGAATTTAATAAATTAAATCATTAATTAATATAAAATAGTATGATTTTATCATTTCAAATATTAAATTATATATAATAAATTTGAATTTAATGGGTTAAATATAATATATATAGAGTTATAATATATAATTAATATATATAATAAGGTAATATCTATATATATTATATATCATATATATTACGTTATATATACATATCATATATATGGCGTGTTATAAATATATATATATATATAAATACATTTATATTAAGTACTTAGTCATGCTTAAAATGATATAAAATGCTCTAGGAAATGCATAAAATGATCATTCAATGTTTGATCTCTTTATTTCTTTCTAATTGATATAAATGTAGGAAAGTTTGGTCTGCTTTCATTGATGTTATTTTGTTGAGTTTATGCCGTCTAGCCATAAATGTGATGAATACACAACTGATTCTCTGTTTTGTTCAAGGTTCGTGCTTCTGCTGCATTTGTTGGACATTCAAAAGGATGAAGATAACCTTAATGCTTGTCACCTATGATGCACGAACACTGCTAAAAATATCATTTTGCCGTGTCGTGTCATGTCGTGTCGAACACTCGTGTCGGACACCGTGTCCGACACTCCTCACGTGGGAAATTCAAGAAAAAATCCGTGTCGCCGTATCCGTGTCGTGTCGTGTCCGTGTCGCCGTGTCCGTATCCGTGCATCATAGTTTGTCACATGTTGGGTATGGGTGTGTATCTAGATGGAATATTCCGCCGGAATTTGAATCGAGATGGCAAAGTGTCACCTGAGTGAAGTTGAGATGACAAAGTATCAAAAAAAAAAAAAAGTTTGGATGGCAAAGCGTAAAAAATAGGATAGTTCGGATGGCAAATGTTTTGAGTGTTAATTCAGTGCTAATTTAATAAAATCACAGGTTTCGCTTTGAGACATTTTAAATCACAGGGTTCGGAGTGCTAATTAGGTATATTATAGGGTTTTTGGTGCAATAAACTCTAAAAGATTTGGCAACAAACTTCAATTTACATTGGGAAAAACACAAGCTTCACTATAAATGAGATCCTCCATCCTACAACTTTGCCAATGAATAAAGTTAGTGATGTTCCATATCCTTGAGAACTGGTGCGCTTTCACATGCCCTACAAGATTAGCATAACAAGGAGACCAATAGTTACTTAAATTGGCACGCATAGCTTCACTATATATAGCTGCATATGTAAAGTTGAGAAATTTAAACAAATTTAAAATGTATGAGAAGGTTGGTTGATAAAAGAGAGCAGGCATGCTTGCAATGCAATAACAGTGGCTCGAAATACATCTCCCGCTCTTTTCTACCTTGATATGAAATAGTGACTTCACGGTTATGCTAGTGAACTATATCATCCACGACCTTGAGAAGAAGTAGATTTCAGAAACAAATTAATAGAAGTGCTACCTTGTCTAAGATTATCATTTTTGCAATACAAATTTACCTCATATGAACTGATTAAGCTTTCAGTGAAAATTAGAGCTCGAAAACTATATCTTTGCCCATGAAACTGAAATCTCTTAGTTTCATTTTCATGGATCGAACAAGATGCTAATTGATTGTCCTTGGTCTCCACAAGAAGCCATTCGTTATGGCAACACAATAAAGGAGTGGTAAAGAGGTAAGGCCCTAATACCAACTCTTTGGTCCATGACTCCTTAACACCGTACTCCTTCATCACCCAAATATCCATCAAATGCGACTCGACTATAATTCTTCCACTTCGGACAAAGGCAAGGCATTCGTCATATACCACCAGACTTGGAAATAGATCATCCGTAAACCAGTTTGGATACTGAATCTTGTGAAAAAACTCAGCACTTATATCAAACGAAAGAATAACACGCATGGGAAGATCACTCCTTGTAAGTTTTTCAATATATTCACTTGAGATCCAATGAAACTTGCCATTGAACAGGAGTGTTAATTAGGAAATAGGGATTTCCATAATCCCATAATTGTGGTGTAGATATTCTATCTCCTTTTTTAGTCTAGATTAGTGTTGTACTTATACATGTTGTACCGTGTAATCTTCATTCAAGTAATATACAGTAGTACAGTTTTTCCATCCAAATATGTCGTCTATTACAGCAAACATGGTATCAGAGCGGAATCCGATCAACCAGTGATCCGGCGTTCTTGCTCATCACGTACCTCTACCTTTCTCAGCCATGGCCGAAGACAGCGGCAGCAACACGGGCAAGGAATCACAGTCCGATTCCTTGATCACCCAACTAGCCAGCCTATTTCGGAACCTGCAACCCCAAACCGAAAACCATCAAAGTCATACACCACAAACGATTTCAGTCAACATCAAATTAAACCAATTCAATTACTCCCTGTGGGCTCGTCTGATGAAACTAGCCATCGGCGGACGAGGCAAACTCAGCCATATCACAAGAATACCACCACCACCACTACCAAATCAGCCAAATCACCATAGATGGGAGCAGGATGACCTTATTGTCTGTTCTTCGCTCCTCGAGAACATGGAGCCAGACCTTATTACCTACTACGCTGAGTATCCTACCGCGAAGGCACTGTGGGATGGTCTGCACGCCACCTACAGCTAAGAGGGCTACAGATTATAGATCTATGACTTGACCATCAGGGCCAACAATCTGAAACAAGGGGCCGATTCGATTGAGCAGTATTACAGTAACATCCAACGGATCTGGAGAGAGATCGATGTGAGACTGCCTAACCCGATGAAGGATGAAGAAGATATCGCCACCTTCAACAGGTTGAAATCAGAGAATCGACTATTTCAATTCTTAGCCGGAATCGACGACAAATTTGACGCCGAATGAAGGGATCTCCTCAAAGAAAGCCCACTTCCCTCAGTTGAAAAGGCATACGCCGTTGTTCGATGAGAGGGAGCCCGTCGGGGCATCATGGGGAATGAACACGACGGAGAAAAAAACCCATCATCGGCACACGCCTCAGGAGTAGGGACGGGACTAATGGAAAAAAAACCCAGCAGTTTTTGGGCAAAGGGCGCCACCAAACTCCGCCGCCCGGTCTCGGTCAGGAGCACCGCCGTCAAGAGGCCAGGAGCCATCATCCCGAAAAGACGGCGGAAGCAAGAGCACCGTCAAGTGTGGGAAATGCAGACGGGTGGGCCACAGCATCGATTCGTGCTTTGAGCTCATCGGGTTTCCCGATCGGCGGGACATGGTTGCTCACGGTGTCGCCGCCATGGTGGACGGCGAAGGCAACACCGGCGAGGAGGTGAAGGGGTCGGACGAAGAAGAAGGCAGAACTGGGTCTGCTCTTGCAGTAGCGGCGCACGGGAGAAATGGAGAAGGGCCATCCAATTTAGGTATAAAATTAGGGGAAAGGTATTGTCGGTTTTGCCCCTCCACCTCACCCACTTCCCCATTTATTAATTCAGCCCCTAACTTTGCTAATAATGATCAGTTTGACCCCTCTAATCAAATAAAGTGCAGCATACACCCTCGTTCAGATTCCAGGGAAATTGGTTCAGTTTTTAGTGCCTCTGAAAACAAATCTTCTCGGTGGATTTTCGATTGTGGGGCCACTGACACAATGACTTATGATCAGTCCGATTTGGTTGACCTCACAACTCCGAAGAGATCCTCTATACAGAATGCGAATGGGGGCATCTCTCGAGTTCTTGGAGCCGGAACTCTCTCATTGTCACCAGCTTTGAAATTACAGAATTGTCTTTATGTTCCCGACCTGTCTTGTAAAATCTATTACTCATGTTATAAGAGAGTTGAATTGTATTGTGCTAATGTTCCCCGGTTTCTGCTTGTTACAGGATATTCGGTCGGGGAGAGTGATTGGGCGTGGTACTGAAAGTGGAGGGCTATACTACGTCGATGAGGTGGCTCAACAAGGAACTGCAACGCTTGCTCACGGGACAGTGAACCGTCAACAGTGGTTGTGGCATCGTCGGTTGGGTCATCCATCCCTAGGTTACCTCCGGTTATTATTTCCTCAGTTGTTTTCTGAAAATGATAAACTCTCTTGTGAGACATGTATTCTTGCAAAGAGCTATAGGCAGTCTTTTTCGGTTTCTAGTTCTCGTACTGATAAAGTTTTTGCTTTAGTACATTCTGATGTGTGGGGTCCCTCCCCGAACACTAGTTTGAATTCTGGTTTTAAATACTTTGTTTTATTCATTGATGATTATTCAAGGATGACATGGGTGTATTTCCTTAAAAATAAATCAGAAGTCCCTGCTAAATTTATAGAATTCTCTCAGATGGTCCAAACACAATACAATTCTCAAATTCGGGTACTCAGGTTAGATAACGCGGGGGGGGGGGGGGGGGGGGGGGGGGGGGGGGGGGGGGAGTTTGTGAATACCACCATGAAATAGTTTTTTCAAAAACATGGGCTCATACATCAAACATCTTGTCCCCATACCCCCCAGCAAAATGGGGTCGCAGAACAAAAAAATTGTCACCTTCTTGAGATATCTAGATCCCTCCTTATTGAGTCCCATTGTCCCAAGTATATGTGGCCCGAGGCTGTTGCCACCTCTGTCTATTTGGTTAATCGCCTCCCTGCAAAGTCCCTTAACCTTGAGACACCTCTTAGTTGGTTTGCGAAACAAGTCAGTATCCCTTCTGTGTTAGCTCTACCACCTAGGGTGTTCGGATGCTCTGTGTTTGTTCATATCCCTCAAACCAACAGATCGAAACTTGACCCCTGCTCCATCAAATGTGTCTTTGTCGGGTATGGGGTTCATCAGAAAGGGTATCGGTGCTATCATCCCCCCACTAGGCGTATGTACACCACTATGGACTGTAATTTTGTGGAAATTGAATTCTTCTTCTCTTCCCCGCTCAGTGGTCAGGGGGAGATTCTTAGACAGCAGGACCCACTGAGTGGGATACCACCTTACACTCCGTCTCCATCTCACTCTTGGCCAAACATAGTGTAACGCCCCGTTTTTCATACATATATTATGTTATATTATATTAATCTTCATAACATTATATGTAATATATCTTCATGCATTTATATATATTACCATTAACGTGAAATTTACGTGAATTAACTGTTAACGTGTCTAATTATTTTCACGTGACCTTACTTGATCATTTCACATATTCATGGACTCAATTGTATATCATAAATTGGAACTAATTGAACATTTTCCATGAGACAATACTTGTTTGCATCCATTCACATAAATGATGGACTAAATAGAAAAATATGGTGACTCATGCATTATAGCAGAAGACATATATTATATCTTATACATATCATATCTCTCCCACATTTCATTCATCCCTTTCATACAAGATACACACACACCCCCACTAAATATTGATCAAATCACCAAGAGAGGGGAAGAGAAGGATTTCATCATTTATCAAGCTAAATTCAAGGAAGATAAATTGCATAAGTGGAGGCATCATACTCATCTCATCATTCCATTCCATCTTGTTTCATTCAAGGTATAAATGGATGAATTGCTTTGAACTCTTGAATGTTATATGAGTAGGGTTTGATGTTATTTGATGCTTTCTTGCTTATTTGAGGTTAAGAGCATGATTATGATCATTAGAGTTGGATTCTTGCATGAAAGAATGAGTTATATGGAAGTTGATGGCATGAGATATTATAGGGTTTGGTTGGTTAACTCTTGATGATTTGAGCAAGCTTGGATGGATTACTTGATGCCAACTTGATATCTATGAGTTATATGCATGATATATGTTAGTTTTGAGTTGATTCTTGCATTGATTTGGTGTTTATATGCCTTGGGAGCCAATTCACGTACCTATACTCTGTTTTTCCCCTGTTTTTCGCCCAGAATACTTCCAAACGCCCGTTTGGGATTCTAGTTATAACACCAAACGCCCGTTCAGGAACCTACTGCCTTCCCCGAGCCTTTCCAAACGCCCATTTGGGTTTCGAGGCCGATTTTCAAACGCCCGTTTCTCCCTCATCCGAACTCCGAGTGACCTGATTTTTGAACTCACGGAAACCTCTTGAAGTCTAGAACAACTTAAAATTGGAATCATCTCAATATCTTTTCTAGTTTGAGAGTTATAATCAATTCTTTTATGTGTCACCACTTTCCGGACAAACTGCACTCGCTTAACTTCAAGCGCATGCCATTTTCTCCTCGCTTTGAACTAGAAAACGAGCCATATATCATCGGAAAGGTCTTTGTGTCTAGTTTCATTCCCAACAAACAAAACTCAATTCCCACTTCTGTAATTAAAGATATTCCAGTTTTCCCTCAGCATTTACGTTTCCTAAAATTGTCCGTTTTTACCAAACTTCACCAAAACCTCTCTTATTGCATTCCTTTTACTTCCTTGGCTCCCGTATGTGATTATATGAGTTATATACTTATTTTATTGATAATTATGCTCCTAATTGACATTCTTTGATTGTTATTGCATGATATATTGATCCATGACTTTGTCGTGCGTCGTAATTGGTTCATTAGAGCCATGTCTCACAAACACTTGTCCCTTTTTACACAGATTGTCTTCCCGTTAACAAGGAGCAAGCTTCATAATTATATCCTTGTTGTATTGTCGGCACAGGTGAGGTTTAATTACTAGATATATAGAACCCGTATAACCCTACGTGATGTTTCGGCCAAAATGTATATATATATATATATATATATATATATATATATATATATATATATATATATATATATATATATATCTTTCTCAAAACCTTTATCGATTGCAAATGATTTCTCGTGACATATTGAACTTATTGTGATTGATTGATTGTTTGGCGAGTAAAGCATGTTCACTTGGGCCCGAGGGTAGTGTATTGAGCCAACCGAGGAAGCAAGGGCTGACGGGTAACTCTTGCACTATCCTCACAACTTTGGGATGCCCCCTGAACCCACTAGGAGATTAGTGGGGGAAGGAGTCCCGGGCATAGGGACTCATGAACCTTATGCTCGCCGTTATTGGGTGGTGGGGCCTTGCAATCCCACTATCACTGGAGGAAGAAGGGAATTGAAAATGCTTATTGTGCACTGTAATAACTTGCATGCTCACTTAACCATTGATAATCTAAATATTGGTAATGTTCACTGTCGGAGTAAGGTTGGGGAATTGCCCTCACTCGCCGGGCCACTGATTGAATTGAAGTGATAACGGTTATATTGTTAAATTGATTAGTTGTAATCTCGGGTGAGTTGTATTTTATTATCGAACTTATATAGCTTCTCTTTTATAAAACCTTACCCGAGACTATGACTTGCATGGTAATTGCACTAATATTTATTTATAAACCCCTCACTCAGTCTTCGGTAGACTGACACCCTCACATTTTCAGTTTTGTAGGTTGAGCGCTAGGCGGGGTCGAGTCAGGTCTTTACTTTTGAGTCTAGTGTGTTCCTTGTATATTATTGATGCATAATTATAATGTTATGAACCTTTTGGCACTTCTAAATTTGGAAGATGGTTTGTTTTGGGAAGAAGTGGTGAACATGGTGATGTTAACTTATTGAATATATGTATCTTATGCTTCCGTATTATTGATTATGTATGTTGGTGATTAATTGAATTGGGGTCTAGTCCCACCTAGCTAGATGGTTTCTTATTTTGTCACCCGTTTGTTATAGTCTTGGATCATGTACGGATCATCCATTTCGTATGTGGACTGAGCTATAGTGCGGGGGTGTGGAATCTCGGCGTTCCGGGTGCTACATCTTAGGTGGTATCAGAGCCCGGTTGCAAAACCGCGGTTCTAGCGTCGTGTCTCATGAGTCTAGGTCGTGCGGCATAGGCTTATTTGAGAACTTGAGAGTCTTGCATCTTATTTGAACTAGTTGAATTATGTGAATTATGTGCGTTATTTGTATCTTGGGATTTTAGATGTATTCATTTGCATCCACTAATCCCACATGCATATCTAGTGTCTTGATTATAAGATGCCTCTAGGTCACCCTCATTGTGAACGTTCTCTTAGGGTTCCCCCACATCCACCCCATGCGGTTCAACCTCAGGAGTTTTTCGATTCCTTGGTCCGTTTTGTTGATCAGAAGATAAGAGAATATGTTCCTAGAGCATCATCACAACCGACTCAAATTTCTATTGTATTTAAGGAGTTTCAGAATCAACAAAATCCAAAGTTCTTTGAAGGGAGTGATATTCAATCCAAGCCGTGGCTCAAGAAAGTTAAAAGAGTTTGGGAACTTATTCCGTGTGACTCTGAAGAGAAGGTTCGAGGCACCGCCCCTTTAAATACAAGGAGGCCTAATCCTCTACCCGGACAGGCTTCAGGTTCAGAATTAGGGCAGAGTTCTAGCAAGGGAAAGCGACCTATCTCTTATCATACAACGTCACCTCAGAAAGGATCTCAAAGGAAGAAGAAGAATCGATCAACTGGATCGGGTTCGGGAGCTTCACGTATTTCGGCTTCAACAATACCTTTTGGGAAGCCTCTTTGCGCTTATTGTGGACGCGATACACATAATTACAATAATTGTAGATGGCGCTTAGGCTTATGTTTGTGGTGTGGGAGTGATGAGCATCAAGTGGATATGTGTCCGAAGCGACGAAAAATAGCTACCGGGGATAAATGGTGAATGGTACACCTAACCATGCATATCACGCGCATTACGTATTTTGTTGTTGTATTTAATTTCTCGATTAGTTGCAAATTGGTTGTGTTTGAGTGGTAGTTATGTAATTAACGTGATTCTAATTGCCCTATGTGACATTTATATAAATGTTTCTCTAAGTGTTTCCTTGAATCGTTATTTGGGGTGTGTTTGAGAGACGGGGTTCTCTCATTTCTTGTTGAGAGATGGGGTTCTCTCATTACTTGTTGAAAGACGGGGTTCTTTCATTTCTTGTTTGAGAGACGGGGCTCTCTCTTTAGTTGTCTAAGAGACGGGGCTCTCTTATTGCTTGTGCATCATTTTTAAAACTCGGTAGTGGACCTGGGGACCAGGTCCTTTTAGGGGGGGGGGGGGGGATTGTAACTCCCCGTTTTTCATACATGTATTATGTTAAGGCGATTTACATCTGAGTACCCTGCTATTTGAGGTAATTACAACGTAGTCCATCTGTTTCAAGAAATTACAATATAGTCCCTGTTGTTTATGTTTCGTTAGTAGTCCCTACCTGCTGTTAGGGTTCCATCCATATTTTGGGTCGTGACTCCGAAAATACCCTTTAATATTTCTGGTAATAATGGAAATTACTAAAATACCCCGAGGACTGCATTGTTGTTTGCACAAATTGAAAGGGGCATTTTGTTAGAATATGTAATATTCAGGGATGTTATTGTAATATTTGTGATATTTTTTACATATAGGGTATTTTTTTTACCAGAAATATTAAAGGGTATTTTCGGAATCACGGCCCAAAATATGGATGGAACCCTAACGGCAGGTAGGGACTACTAACGTAACATAAACAGCAGGGACTATATTGTAATTTCTTGAAACAGATGGACTACGTTGTAATTACCCCAAATAGCATGGTACTCAGATGTAAATCGCCCATTATGTTATATTATATTAATCTTCATAACATTATATGTAATATATCTTCATGCATTTATATGAATTACCATTAACGTGAAATTTACGTGAATTAACTGTTAACGTGTCTAATTGTTTACACGTGACCTTACTTGATCATTTCACATATTCATGGACTCAATTGCATATCATAAATTGGAACTAATTGAACATTTTACATGAGGCAATACTTGTTTGCATCCATTCACATAAATGATGGACTAAATAGCAAAATATGGCGACTCATGCATTATAGTGGAAGACATATATTATATCTTATACAAATCATATCTCTCCCACATTTCATTCATCCCTTTCATACAAGATACACACACACACCCACTAAATATAATCAATTCTTTTATGTGTCACCACTTTCCTGACAAACTGCACTCGCTTAACTTCAAGCGCATGCCATTTTCTCCTCGCTTTGAACTAGAAAACGAGCCATATATCATCGGAAAGGTCTTTGTGTCTAGTTTCATTCCCAACAAACAAACTTCATTCCCACTTTTGTAATTAAAGATATTCCAGTTTTCCCTCAGCATGTACGTTTACTAAAATTGTCCGTTTTTACCAAACTTCACCAAAACCTCTCTTATTGCATTCCTTTTACTTCCTTGGCTCCCGTATGTGATTATCTGAGTTATATATTTGTTTTATTGATAATTATGCTCCTAATTGACATTCCCTGATTGTTATTGCATGATATATTGATCCATGACTTTGCCGTGTGTCGTAATTGGTTCATTAGAGTCGTGTCTCACAAACACTTGTCCCTTTTTACACAGATTGTCTTCCCGTTGACAAGGAGCAAGCTTCATAATTATATCTTTGTTGTATTGTCGGCACAGGTGAGGTTTAATTACTAGATATATAGAACCCGTATAACCCTACGTGATGTTTCGGCCTTCTCAAAACCTTTATCGATTGCAAATGATTTCTCGTGACATATTGAACTTAGCGTGATTGATTGATTGTTTGGCGAGTAAAGCATGTTCACTTAGGCGCGAGGGTAGTGTATTGAGCCAACCGAGGAAGAAAGGGCTGACGGGTAACTCTTGCACTATCCTTACAACTTTGGGATGCCTCCTGAACCCACTTGGAGATTAGTGGGGAAGGAGTCCCGGGCATAGGGACTCATGAACCCTATGCTCGTTGTTATTGGGTGGTGGGGCCTTGCAATCCCACCATCACCAGAGGAAGAAGGGAATTGAAACTGCTTATTGTGCACTGTAACTTGCATGCTTACTTAACCATTGATAATCTAAACATTGGTAATGTTCACTGTCGGAGTAAGGTTGGAGAATTGCCCTCACTCGCCGGGCCACTGATTGAATTGAAGTGATAACGGTTATATTGTTAAATTGATTAGTTGTATTCTCGGGCGAGTTGTATTTTATTATCGAACTTATATGGCTTCCCTTTTATAAAACCTTACCCGAGACTATGACTTGCATGGTAATTGCGCTAATATTTATTTATAAACCCCTCACTCAGTCTTCGGTAGACTGACACCCTCACATTTTCAGTTTTGTAGGTTGAGCGCTAGGCGGGGTCGAGTCAGGTCTTTACTTTTGAGTCTAATGTGTTCATTGTATATTATTCATGCATAATTGTAATGTTATGAACCTTTTGGCACTTCTAAATTTGGAAGATGGTTTGTTTTGGGAAGAAGTGGTGAACATGGTGATGTTAACTTATTGAATATATGTATCTTATGCTTCCGTATTATTGATTATGTATGTTGGTGATTAATTGAATTGGGGTCTAGTCCCACCTAGCTAGATGGTTTCTTATTTTGTCACCCGTTTGTTATAGTCTTGGATCATGTACGGATCATCCATTTCGTATGTGGACTGAGCTATAGTGCAGGGGTGTGGCATCTCGGCGTTCCGGTTGCTACATCTTAGGTGGTATCAGAGCCCGGTTGCAAAACCGCGGTTCTAGCGTCGTGTCTCGTGAGTCTAGGTCGTGCGGCATAGGCTTATTTGAGAACTTGAGAGTCTTGCATCTTATTTGAACTAGTTGAATTATGTAAATTATGTGCGTTATTTGTATCTTGGGATTTTAGATGTATTCATTTGCATCCACTAATCCCACATGCATATCTAGTGTCTTGATTACAAGATGCCTCGAGGTCACCCTCATTGTGAACGTTCTCTTAGGGTTCCCCCACATCTACCCCATGCGGTTCAACCTCAGGAGTTTTTCGATTCCTTGGTCCGTTTTGTTGATCAGAAGATAAGAGAATATGTTCCTAGAGCATCATCACAACCGACTTAAATTTCTATTGTATTTAAGGAGTTTCAGAATCAACAAAATCCAAAGTTCTTTGAAGGGAGTGATATTCAATCCAACCCGTGGCTCAAGAAAGTTAAAAGCGTTTGGGAACTTATTCCGTGTGACTCTCAAGAGAAGGTTCGAGGCACCACCCCTTTAAATACGAGGAGGCCTAATCCTCTACCCGGACAGGCTTCAGGTTCAGAATTAGGGCAGAGTTCTAGCAACGGAAAGCGACCTATCTCTTATCATACAACGTCACCTCAGAAAGGATCTCAAAGGAAGAAGAAGAAGAATCGATCAACTGGATCGGGTTCGGGAGCTTCACGTATTTCGGCTTCAACAATACCTTTTGGGAAGCCTCTTTGCGCTTATTGTGGACGCGATACACATAATTACGATAATTGTAGATGGTGCTTAGGCTTATGTTTGTGGTGTGGGAGTGATGAGCATCAAGTGGATATGTGTCCGAAGCGACGAAAAATAGCTACCGGGGATAAATGGTGAGTGGTACACTTAACCATGCATATCACGCGCATTACGCATTTTGTTGTTGTATTTAATTTCTCGATTAGTTGCAAATTGGTTGTGTATGAGTGGTAGTTATGTTCTTAACGTGATTCTACTTGCCCTATGTGACATTTATATAAATGTTTCTCTAAGTGTTTCCTTGAATCGTTATTTGGGGTGTGTTTGAGAGACGGGGTTCTCTCATTTCTTGTTTGAGAGATGGGGTTCTCTCATTACTTGTTGAAAGACGGGGTTCTTTCAATTCTTGTTTGAGAGATGGGGCTCTCTCTTTACTTGTCTAAGAGACGGAGCTCTCTTATTGCTTGTGCATCATTTTTAAAACTCGGCAGTGAACCTGGGGACCAGGTCCTTTTAGGGGGGGGGGGGGAGAATTGTAACTCCTCGATTTTCATACATGTATTATGTTAAGGCGATTTACATCTGAGTACCCTGCTATTTGGGGTAATTACAACGTAGTCCATCTGTTTCAAGAAATTACAATATAGTCCCTGTTGTTTATGTTTCGTTAGTAGTCCCTACCTGCTGTTAGGGTTCCATCCATATTTTGGGCCGTGACTCTGAAAATACCCTTTAATATTTCTGGTAATAATGGAAATTGCTAAAATACCCCGAGGACTGCATTGTTGTTTGCACAAATTGAAAGGGGCGTTTTGTTAGAATATGTAATATTCAGGGATGTTATTGTAATATTTGTGATATTTTTTACATATAGGGTATTTTTTTTACCAGAAATATTAAAGGGTATTTTCGGAATCACGGCCCAAAATATGGATGGAACCCTAACGGCAGGTAGGGACTACTAACGTAACATAAACAGCAGGGACTATATTGTAATTTCTTGAAACAGATGGACTACGTTGTAATTACCCCAAATAGCATGGTACTCAGATGTAAATCGCCCATTATGTTATATTATATTAATCTTCATTACATTATATGTAATATATCTTCATGCATTTATATGAATTACCATTAACGTGAAATTTACGTGAATTAACTGTTAACGTGTCTAATTGTTTACACGTGACCTTACTTGATCATTTCACATATTCATGGACTCAATTGCATATCATAAATTGGAACTAATTGAACATTTTACATGAGACAATACTTGTTTGCATCCATTCACATAAATGATGGACTAAATAGCAAAATATGGCGACTCATGCATTATAGTGGAAGACATATATTATATCTTATACATATCATATCTCTCCCACATTTCATTCATCCCTTTCACACAAGATACACACACACACCCACTAAACATCGATCAAATCACCAAGAGAAGGGAAGGGAAGGATTTCATCATTTATCAAGCTAAATTCAAGGAAGATAAATTGCATAAGTGGAGGCATCATACTCATCTCATCATTCCATTCCATCTTGTTTCATTCAAGGTATAAATGGATGAATTGCTTTGAACTCTTGAATGTTGTATGAGTAGGGTTTTATGTTATGTGATTCTTTCTTGCTTATTTGAGGTTAAGAGCATGATTATGATCATTAGAGTTGGATTCTTGCATGAAAGAATGAGTTATATGGAAGTTGATGGCATGAGAAATTATAGGGTTTGGTTGGTTAATTCTTGATGATTTGAGCAATCTTGGATGGATTACTTGATGCCAACTTGATATATATGAGTTATATGCATGATATATGTTAGTTTTGAGTTGATTCTTGCATTGATTTGGTGTTTATATACCTTGGGAGCCAATTCCCGTGCCTATACTCTGTTTTTCCCCTGTTTTTCGCCCAGAATACTTCCAAACGCCCGTTTGGGATTCTACTTATAACACCAAACGCCCGTTTAGGAACCTACTGCCTTCCCCGAGTCTTTCCAAAAGCCCATTTGGGTTTCGAGGCCGATTTTCAAACACTCGTTTCTCCCTCATCCGAACTCCGATTGACCTGATTTTTGAACTCACGGAAACCTATTGAAGTCTAGAACAACTTAAAATTGGAATCATCTCAATATCTTTTCTAGTTTGAGAGTTATAATCCATTCTTTTATGTGTCACCACTTTCCTGACAAACTGCACTCGCTTAACTTCAAGCGCATGCCGTTTTCTCCTCGCTTTGAACTAGAAAACGAGCCATATATCATCGGAAAGGTATTTGTGTCTAGTTTCATTCCCAACAAACAAAACTCAATTCCCACTTCTGTAATTAAAGATATTCCAGTTTTCCCTCTACATGTACGTTTACTAAAATTGTCCGTTTTTACCAAACTTCACCAAAACCTCTCTTATTGCATTCCTTTTACTTCCTTGGCTCCCGTATGTGATTATATGAGTTATATATTTGTTTTATTGATAATTATGCTCCTAATTGACATTCCCTGATTGTTATTGCATGATATATTGATCCATGACTTTGTCGTGCGTCGTAATTGGTCCATTAGAGTCGTGTCTTACAAGCACTTGTCCCTTTTTACACAGATTGTCTTCCCGTTGACAAGGAGCAAGCTTCATAATTATATCTTTGTTGTATTGTCAGCACAGGTGAGGTTTAATTACTAGATATATAGAACCCGTATAAACCTACGTGATGTTTCGGCCAAAATATATATATATATATATATCTTTCTCAAAACCTTTATCGATTGCAAATGATTTCTCGTGACATATTGAACTTATCGTGATTGATTGATTGTTTGGCGAGTAAAGCATGTTCACTTAGGTGCGAGGGTAGTGTATTGAGCCAACCGAGGAAGCAAGGGCTGACGGGTAACTCTGCACTATCCTCACAACTTTGGGATGCCTCCTGAACCCACTTGGAGATTAGTGGGGGAAGGAGTCCCGGGCATAGGGACTCATGAACCCTATGCTCGCTGTTGTTGGGTGGTGGGGCCTTGCAATCCCACCATCACCGGAGGAAGAAGGGAATTGAAACTGCTTATTGTGCACTGTAATAACTTGCATGCTCGCTTAACCATTGATAATCTAAACATTGGTAATGTTCAATGTCGGAGTAAGGTTGGAGAATTGCCCTCACTCGCCGGGCCACTGATTGAATTGAAGTGATAACGGTTATATTGTTAAATTGATTAGTTGTAATCTCGGGCGAGTTGTATTTTATTATCGAACTTATATGGCTTCCCTTTTATAAAACCTTACCCGAGACTAAGACTTGCATGGTAATTGCGCTAATATTTATTTATAAACCCCTCACTCAGTCTTCGGTAGACTGACACCCTCACATTTTCAGTTTTGTAGGTTGAGCGCTAGGCGGGGTCGAGTCAGGTCTTTTCTTTTGAGTCTAGTGTGTTCCTTGTATATTATTGATGCATAATTGTAATGTTATGAACCTTTTGGCACTTCTAAATTTGGAAGATGGTTTGTTTTGGGAAGAAGTGGTGAACATGGTGATGTTAACTTATTGAATATATGTATCTTATGCTTCCGTATTATTGATTATGTATGTTGGTGATTAATTGAATTGGGGTCTAGTCCCGCCTAGCTAGATGGTTTCTTATTTTGTCACCCGTTCGCTATAGTCTTGGTTCATGTACGGATCATCCATTTCGTATGTGGACTGAGCTATAGTGCGAGGGTGTGGCATCTCGGCGTTCTGGGTGCTACACATAGTCCCAACAGAGCAAGTAGGCAGAACCACCGAGCCACCATCTCCCGTGGTACAGTCGATCACTAGCTCCACAACGCCCGTCACCCTCGAGAATAATCCTGAGGTCAGTGGTCACATATTAGATAATTCTACTTCTGTTATTTCTTCAGTTGGTATATATAGTCCTAACAGTGTAGGAGCTAGTACGGCACAGGGGGAGAATAATGTGCAAAGGGCACCGAACAGATACGAGTTACCACCCAGAGCTAACAGGGGTGTCCCACCTAAGAGGTATGAACCAGAACATATGGGCAGAACCCCGAGGTATCCGCTTGCAAATAGAGCCATGGGGCTTCTAGCAAGACAGGCACGTGCGTACACTACAGCCATCTATTCTGAAAATATCCCCAACAAGGTAGAAGAAGCACTTACCGACAGTAAATGGGTTAAGGCTATGGAGGTAGAAATGGAGGCACTAGAGAAGAATCATACTTGGAAAAGTGTGTACTCCCTTCCGGAAAGAAAGTAGTGGGGTGCAGATGGGTGTATACAGTAAAACACCGAGCAGATGGTAGTATCGAAAGGTACAAGGCAAGATTAGTGGCAAAGGGATACACACAGATATACGGCATTGATTACTCTGAAACTTTCTCCCCGGTAGCGAAAATCGACACCATCAGGGTGTTGTTCTCTGTTGCAGCCAACCGGGATTGGGAACTACATCAGTTCGATGTCAAGAACGCATTCCTACATGGAGATCTTCAAGAGGAGGTTTACATGGAACCACCACCAGGGTTCACCGAAGACTTTGGGGACAGAGAGGTGTGTAGGCTGAAAAAGGAACATATGGATGCTGCAATCAGGGTGTGTCGGTATTTGAAAGGTTGTCCCGAAAGAGGTGTGTTGTTCCAAAAGAATGGTCACTTGAGGATTGAGGCCTATACAGACACCGATTGGGCAGGAAGCCCCGGAGATAGGAGGTCGACGTCAGGGTACTTTACTCTTGTTGGAGGGAATCTAGTGACGTGGCGAAGTAAGAAACAGAAGGTGGTGGCTCTTTC
Source organism: Lantana camara (assembly GCA_037501455.1). Lineage (NCBI taxonomy): Eukaryota > Viridiplantae > Streptophyta > Magnoliopsida > Lamiales > Verbenaceae > Lantana > Lantana camara. The sequence goes on from CM074863.1 coordinate 92,264,434, forward strand.
GAGTGAAGAGGCTGAGTTCAGAGGAATTTCTAGGGGAGTAGCCGAGGTCCTGTGGTTGAGGAAATTATTAACAGAGATTGGCCTTCCTACTGACGAGGCCTGCAGACTGATGTGTGATAATCGGGCGGCGATTAGCATATCCGACAATCCCGTTCAACATGATCGTACAAAGCATGTGGAGGTCAATAGACACTTCATTAAGGAAAACATTGAGGAGGGAATTATCAAGTTGCCGTTTGTGAGGTCGGAGGACCAACTCGCTGATATTTTAACAAAGGCTGTGAATGGCACGATCTTTGAAGAAGTTTTGAGCAAGTTGCACATCGGAGATCCGACGATACAACTTGAGGGGGAGTGTTAATTAGGAAATAGGGATTTCCATAATCCCGTAATTGTGGTGTAGATATTCTATTTCCTTTTTTAGTCTAGATTAGTGTTGTACTTATACATGTTGTACCGTGTAATCTTCATTCAAGTAATATACAGTAGTACAGTTTTTCTATCCAAATATGTCGTCTGTTACAGCCAACAAGGAGATCAGATCCATGGTCCATATATACCCCCGGCACCACAGCATCAATTAACTTCCAAGAATTAGTGTCTGAACTATACAAGTCTATCCTTATGGAAGATTCCTGAGGAATTAAATATTGCTTGTAAGTGAGACCCCGCATTTGGATGAACTTATAGCTTTCACTATTAGTATCAAAACCAAACCCTGCTCCATCATAAATAACCCAATAACCCTCCGGGCAAGCAAAAGGGCTCGGAGCAAGCTGTTTGTATTCTCGTAACGCGGTTGCATAAGAAAATAATATCATGATACGTCACACAAACAATCCCATTACACGGCCCGAAAAGGTAAACATATTTATGTATTATTTCCATATCTTTCAGGAACGGGACCTGAAGATTTGGTGATACGAGCATATCCGGGCAATCTAGATCGTGAAAAGATAGGACGACTTCTTCACTAACATTAACATATGGATCACGGGGAGAGGAGAGATCATCATCCCCATTAGAACATATTTCCTGGCTTTTAGGGGAAGGCAAAGAGCGTATTACCAACAAGATTTGATTCTTGTGGCTATGGTTAAAATGCTTAGAGATAAAAGTAGGGCTTTTGATCAAATCACACCAATATTTTGACAAAAACACAGATCATTTCTCCCTGAGATTTGAGAAATTATGAGCATCCCCCTAAGATTTATTAACTAATGTTGGGTTTTTTTTTTTTTTTTAACACACACCCCCCAAGTGGCCAGAGGGATTCGAACCTGAGTCATTACCTTCAAGAAAGAACCCTCAAACCACTTGGCCAACCCCTGTTGGCATTGTAATGTTAGTTAAATTTATATTTTTCAATTTAAAATTTTGTAATTTAATTAATATTTATATTTTATTTATAACTATAAATCGGAATAAATATTTCATGCATATTTATTCCATAAAGTATGATAAAAAATTACAGATTCCACTTTGCATAAGTTTATTAAAATTTTGTTCATTTAGAATAATAAGTCTTTTAGTAAATAGCCCCCTTTGGTTCCTTAGTTTCGACTCCGCCTTAGAAGAAACGGACGCCGAATTGTTTGAAGGAATACTCACATTGTCCATGCAAAGCCTGCACGGACCAAGAGTATCCTCAAACTTCTCATGTACATCATCCAACACTCGTCCAATACTCACAGCTTCTTTAGCCTCGATCACAGCCTCATCTAACAGCCTGAGCTGATCTTGGGACAACCACTTTCTTTGCCGGAATAAGAGATCTGCTCGGTTATCTGTCGGCGTCTCCATATGCTCCTTAAAGCCGGAATCCACCTCCATAAAATTCACACCGACCACCGCCAGTCTAGGACTATAACAGGCTAGTACCAAATCATTCACATGCTTGGTTATGTCTCTCACCTCATTTTGACTTTTCTCTTTTTTACCAGATCTTCTGATATCAGCCAGTCTCTTACTCAATATCATCACTATCCAGATCTGTTTCTATACCATCTTGAGGATCAGGGGGGTCAAGAGGTTTCAACCCCTCATCTGCCAAGATAGCTTCCAACCCTTTCTCTACAACATCTCCAATCGGCAAAACCACATCAGGCCCTTGACCTTCAGCATAAGAAACCGCCGTAGAACCGGAACTCATTAGTTTACCAGAAACTTGTATGTGGCTCCTGATACGGTTAGTGATGGAGTGGACACTGGTGTTTCTGTCGCAGGCGAAGTTGATGTTGAAGTTGGAGTTGCTGATGAAGTCACCGGAGTTGTTGAAGACAAAGATACTGCAGCAACGATCAAGAGAAGTAGACGCGAGAAGCATAAGCCGAAGTGGCAGCGAGATTACGATATGCCTAAGTCCAAATCCTAGTGGGATTAGTAATTGCATATTTTCCTTTTACGTACTTTCAGTAATTGCAAGTTATACTTTGTTATTTGGTTTTGCTTAGATGACACTGGTTTATAGGTAACCTAGTTTAATTAGTGTTTGGAACACGTGGTTTTTTCATTAAGCAATAACAAGTTTTCTTTCAACCCTAAATTCTGCTTTCTCTCTTCATCCCCGTCTTCTCCCGCCGGTGGGGTCTTTTGCCGGATTATCCTAAGAGCTCGAGACCGCTCTAACGTCTCATTATTTCAATACTTAACATTGGTGCTTTCATTGTGTTATCATCATGGCCGATTCTGTGACTGCTGCCAGCTTTAACGCATTCAAGGAACAGAGTGATGCGAATTTTAAGGAGTTCCAGAAACAATTTGAAACTCAACTTACCGCGATGCAGACATTGAATCAGGCTGGTCATCGGATTCAACAGGAATTTGGGGCTCTCTCCGTTCATTCTGAGCGGTCAGCGGATGCCGATTTCAGCCGCGGTCACGCAGCGTCGTGACGAGCACATCCCACAATTTCGTTCCAACGCCATCGCTAAGTTGCATTTGGATATGCCTAAGAGCGATGGTTCGGACCCTCTCGGGTGGTTGTTTCAAGCTCAGGAGTATTTTGTGTTCTATGGGATTCCGGACTAATCTCGTTTAGCCACGGTGGGTTTAATGTTGGAAGGCCCGACTTTGGATTGGTTCTGATGGCGCCAACGTAACCACCTCTTGGAATCGTGGCCAGATTTCGTTGCTAAATTCAAACTACGGTTTGATCCGCTTAATTACGTTGATTATTTCGGGATGCTCACGAAGGTACAACAGACTGGTTCCGTTTTGGAGTATCAATCCACTTTTGAGAAGATTTTGGTGAACGTGGCTGACGTTTCTGAGGCAACTCTCTAATCGCTATTTCATGTCGGTTTGAAACCACATCTCCAACATGAAATTCTACTTTTGAAACCGAGCTCGTTATCCGCTTCCTTTACCTTGGCTAGGGACCTTGAAGCCAAGCACCGTGCATGGACAGCCAGCACCCCTTCTCGGTCGTTCAGCAGCCAGGTTCCATCACAGCGACCGTCCGGGACTAACATAGCGGGGTTGGTACAACCAGTCTCTGCTTTACCCTTATTACCGAATCCTCCTTCCAAACCGTTGTCCTCGGGTACCCCATCCCCTACTCCACCAATTCGGCGATTGACCAAAGCCGAGCGGCTCGCTCGAGATGCTAAGGGACTCTGTTATAACTGTGATGCGAAGTGGGAAAAGGGACATCGTTGTGGGAGATATCTCTTGCTCATGGGTGATGAGGACGATGATGACATTGGCGACAAGGTAGGCGACGATGAGGTGGTGGTCACAGCAGACGTTTCCACGTTGAATAGCGTCGCTGCGGGGCTGACTCCGCGATCACTGCGCCTTGCCGGGATGGTTGACACTATTGTGGTTACAGTTTTGATTGATGGCGGAAGTACACACAACTTCATTCATCCGTCTGTCGTGGAGAAGTTGAGCTTACCACTGAGTACGGCACCTCCTTTTCAGGTCTATATGGGTAACGGGGCTTCTCTATTGTGTAAACAACAATGCTTGGGAGTTAAGCTGTTATTGCAGGGTCATGTATTTCTCGTGAATGTGTTCGTGTTGCCGATTCACGGTTCTCAGGTGGTGTTGGGGGTTCAATGGTTGCGTTTGTTGGGCCGGGTGGCGCACGATTACGCCAACCTTACTATGGAGTTTGCATGGAATGATCGCAATGTGATGCTCAAAGGGGGTTTTGAGCTGCCGAAAGAGGTTACACTCCATCACCTCTTTGTGTTACATGCTGCAGCGGACCTGTCGGCGTGTTACGAAATTACGGTGGAACCGGCCCCTGAGCCGACGGCCGCGACTAGTTTTCCGGAGGGCTTGCCATCGGAGGTTTTTGTGGTACCGTCCACCTTGCCCCCTCTCCCCCCAACGTTGGAGTGATCATCGTATTAGGTTGCTCTCGGGGAGTGTGTCGGTGAATGTCCGACTGTACCGTTACCCGCACTTTCAGAAATCGGAAATCGAGCGCTTGGTACGCGAAATGTTAGAACAAGGTCTCATTCACCCTAGTCGAAGCCCTTTCTCGTAACCAGTACTCTTGGTGAAGAAGAAAGATAATTCTTACCGGTTTTATGTGGATTATCGGGCACTTAATGCCGTCATGGTGCCAGACCACTTTCCAATTCCGACAGCTGATGAGTTATTTGATGATTTGTGAGGCACGCAGTATTTCACGAAATTGGATTTGAGGTCAGGTTATCACCAGATATGGATGCACGACCGAGACATTTATAAGACTGCTTTCAGAACGCATGAGGGTCACTATGAATTCCGGGCGATGCCGTTCGGCTTGACGAACGCGCCCTTCACCTTCCAGGCGTGCATAAACCGGCTATTTGTCGCCTATCTGCGTAAGTTTGTGATTGTTTTTTTTTTATGATATTCTGATTCATAGTCCTTCACTTTCGACGCATGTGTCCTATTTAGAAGTGGTATTATCTTTATTGAAGGCTAACGATTTTTTTGTAAAGTTAAACAAATGTTCCTTTGCCAAAGAATCAATAGACTATTTGGGTCATATTATTACCAATGGATTTCTTAAGGTGGATAATAGCAAGATTGAGGCTATGCTCAATTGGCCTGTTCCGAAGACGGTGAAGCAATTACGGGGTTTTCTAGGCCTTACCGTCTATTATCAGAGATTCATTAGCAAGTACTCACATTTGGCCGCCCCACTTACTGATCTTCTGAAAAGGATGGATTTGATTGGAATTCTTTGGCAGCACAGGCATTTGCGGCGTTGAAATAAGCCATGTGCTCGGCACCTATCTTACGTCTTTCGGACTTTACGATCACGTTCGTGGTCAAAACTGATACATCGGGCACTAGTATCGGTACCGTGCTCTTGCAGTTAGAGTAGCCTATCGCATTCTTCAGTAAGAAGCTAGGGCCGCGCCGGCTGGCGGCGTCAATGTACCATAAAAAACTGTATGCAATTGTCGAAGCCGTTCAGAAATGGCGTCAGTATTTGTTGGGACGAGAGTTCGTGATTCGGACGGACCAACACAGTTTACGGGAATTGTTGCAGCAGGTTATCCAAACGGCTGACCAACAATTTTATGTGCGGAAGTTGTTGGGTTTTCGGTTTCGTATAGAATATAAACCGGGTGCATCGAATGTAGTGGCGGATGCGTTATCTAGACGGGATGATGAATCGGCTTCGGGAAGTTTGTTTACCTTCATATCTCGGTCGATGCCTGATATTCTTGCCGCCATTCTGGAGGCAAATTCAACCGATGAGGATTTACGGCGTTTACATGGGGAGTATGTGAGATGGTGAAATTACACGGGATTCCTTCTTCTATTGTTTCGGATCGTGATCCGATTTTTACGAGTAAGTTTTGGAAGGCCTTGCATTCGTTAAGTGGCAAGTCTTTAAAGCTTAGTTCAGCTTTCCATCCTCAAATGGATGGCCAGACCAAGGTCCTGAATAGAGTTCTTGAGCAATATTTGCGTGCGTTTTGCCATGAACAACTAGCGCGTTGGACAGTCTTCTTACCTTAGGCGGAGTATTCCTTGAATACTAGTCATAATGCGAGTATTGGAATGATGCCTTTTGAGGCGGTGTATGGTCGATTGCCGCCGGATATATTATCGTACAAGCATGGCGATTCTAAGCTTCCCGATGTTGATGAACTCTTGGCGGAAATGATGGAGTTGTTGCGGACTTTGAAGCAAAATTTGGTCGTGTCTAGAGCGCGCATGAAGGTGACAGCTGATGCTAAGAGGCGTGAAGTGGAGTTTCAGGTTGGGAAGTTAGTATTGCTTAAACTCCAACCGCATAGAGAGCACTCGGTGGCTCGTCTTCGTTCACAGAAGTTGGCTCGGATGTATTTTGGGTCATATGATGTTTTGGAGAGGGTAGGGCCTGTTGCTTATCGACTTAAACTGCCGGAGTCGTCCCGGGTTCACCCGGTGTTTCACGTGTCCCTATTACGGAAGTTTAAAGGTGACGAGTTCTTGGGGAAGCCGGGCATTTTACCACCTGGTCTTTTGAGTGGCCGGATTCCTTCCCGTCCGGTAGCGGTGCATGAGGTTCGACAGGTACTCAGAAATAGATGCCTTCAAGAGCAATGGTTGATTCAGTGGTCTGATAGGTCGCTTGATGATGCGACTTGGGAGCCGGCATCGCGTATTCGACGTATGTTTCCTTCGCTAAACCTTGGGGACAAGGTTGTTCCTAATGGGGGTGGGAGTGATACGGTTAGTGATGGAGTGGACACTGGTTTTGCTATTGCAGGCGAAGTTGATGTTGAAGTTGGAGTTGCTGATGAAGTCACAGGAGCTGTTGAAGATGAAGATACTGCAGCAACGATCAGGAGAAGTAGCCTCAAGAAGCATAAGCCGAAGTGGCAGCGAGATTACGATATGCCTAAGTCCAAATTCTAGTGGGATTAGTAATTGCATATTTTCCTTTTACGTACTTTCAATAATTGCAAGTTATACTTTGTTATTTGGTTTTGCTTAGATGATCCTGGTTTATGGGTAACCTAGTTTAATTAGTGTTTGGAACACGTGGTTTTTTCATTAAGCAATAACAAGTTTTCTTTCAACCCTAAATTCTACTTTCTCTCTTCATCCCCGTTTTCTCCCGTCGGTGGGGTCTTTTGTCGGATTATCCTAAGAGCTCGAGACCGCTCTAACGTCTCATTAATTCAATCCTTAACAGCTCCACTATACTATCGACTAAAGAAAGATCCGCCAACCCTTTAAGCTTGTATTTCTTTTGATTGGCAGCTATTATTGCCTCCCAAGAGAGCATCCCAACACGCTCAATCAACTGAGCATCTTGTGCCTCTGTTGACATCCAATTTCTCATTTTGTACAGCACCATTTACTAAAGCAACATCATTACCTTTCTTACTTCATTTCGTCTTCACCAATATGTCCCGGCCCGGCTTCATGATCACCACCTCGCCATTCTTGCCAACAAGATTCCAGCCCCCTTCACCATCCACATTTCCAGAACCTTCACCACTCTTAGAATCAACAGAATATCTACTTCTAATTCCAACAACAGCACAATTTTTCACCAAACCATCCTCCCATTTTTTACCAATTCCAGCAGATTCCTTATTCAGCACAAAAACATTATTGTCTAAACCCACAACAAAAGTATTAACAACTCCAACAGCATCCTTATAACTCATTACCCCCTTCTTCTCATCCTTCCTAATCCATTTTTGTGTCTCCCTCACAACAACATCGTCAACAGGTTTACCAACACGATTCACTATAGTGTTAACATCAACACCGTCAGTTTCACCCACATCTATCACAGTCTCATTCACATTTTTGTCAGATTTCCTTGTTCCAACTCCGGATGCCCGAAATGGCAGCATTTCAAACAATATTTAGGAACATATTCATAAATAATACGCTACACTAGAGTTACCTTATCATCAAGATCAGGTCGGTCTCCGTAATGAGACTTCAACTTCAATGCACACTCTTGCTTCACCGCCCCTAGTTCTATCCACAGTAGGTTCAACAACATGCAAAGGTTCTTCAATAACCTCAGCTATATCCTGGAGAAATCCTTTATCCAGCAACGCCCACGAGATACTGGGAAACTTAATCCACACCGGAATAATTGAACTTTCCTTCATTGGATCAAAAGGAATTAACTGCAAAAAAACACCTTGAGTTTAGCCTAAAAAGCAAAAAAAAAAAAAAAAAACTTATCATAAAAAAATTAATCCAGAAGACCCTATAATTTTTATTTTTTGCACATACCCTCATTACATTTGGTGAACAAAAATGGGTGTGTTTTACCCAAAATACCCTTATTGTACATTTTAGACAAAAAGGTTAATGTTGATTAGATATTTTTTGATATACATATTAAAGAATGAAGAAAAATATAAATAATATATATTATATTATATTTATATAGGATATTATATAATATATAATAATATAATAAAAGTAAATATATTAATAAATAAACATTATTTTTAATAACATTATCAATGAATAAAAATATATGAATATAATATACATTATTTATGTAAATATTACATTATATTATATACATATTATTTAAAAATAATAATATATATTATATTATATGTATATACTATATATATATATATATTGTATAATATATAATAATATAATAAATGTATATATAACACATAAACATTATTTTTTAATAATATTATTGATGAATAAAAGAATATAAATATAATATGAAAATATTATATGTATATAGTACACTATATATATTATATAATATATTATAATATAATAAATATATATATATATACTAATAAATAAATATTATTTTTTATTAATATGTTAACAGGGATTGGTTCAAGTGGTTAATTGATTCATTCTCGAAGAAAAGGTCACGGGTTTGAATCCCACTTGGGTGTGCATGTATTAACCAAAAAAATATATATTTTTTTATTAATATTATTAATAAATAAAAATATATAAATTTAATATACATTTTATGTAAATATTATAATTATAATATTACAAACCCAACCCCGCTCATCTTTCCCAACCCCACCTTTCCGGCTACCCCTCCGCCTTCCGTGGGGTACCTGCAAACACCCACCCCACCTTTCAGCCACCCCACCCCACCCATCTTTCCGAAATCTCCTCGTTGGCCGGCCACCTGCAAACACCAACCCCACCTTTCCCGTCATCCTACCGGCTACCCATCTTCTCTAAATCTCCCCAACTGCCGACCACGTTCTTCCCCTCACCCCCTTCCCCCAAATCTACTCCAATCGCAATCATTTTTGCGCCGCCATCGCCATCCTTGCACCGTCACAGTCATTGCCGCCACAATCTCACCACCACCTCCCAATTTGGTTCATCATCGAATTTCACCACCATCTTGTCCGGTTCTCCAAATTACCACCGTGCTATCACCGGCATATCTCCTCCGCCATCGTCCCCTTCCCACCACCACGACACATTTCCTCCATTCTTGTCACCTCCCCATACCGGCGGGATGGCGTTGTGCCATATGTATATATATATATATATATATATATATATATATTATACATAAATTATGTTTACAGATATATAGAAAACGAGAAAAATGCACCGTACTACCCTGTGTTGGATGAAATAGGAAAAAAAAACCTGACATATAAAATATCATTCAAAAAGCCATATATTTGTTAAATTTTTCCACAAAAAACCCTATGCCCAATGTTGGTCTTACACGCACGTTGACTGCGTGCAAAAATGAGTTTTTTTTAACGAAACGTCTATAATGCCCTTATATATATATATATATAAAATAATATAAATATATTTTCTTTTTTTTTTAAAAACCCCACCGCCATCCCCACCCCCACCAAAAAGTCCCACCACCACCACCGCCGCCACTGCTACCACCCCTGTAAAGCTCAAAGTGCTTGTCCCACATCGGTTGGGGAGGAGAACTAAGCCCACTTTATAAGTGGGTGGAAACCTCCCACTGTTGAGGCATTTTCCCGGATGGTGATCTTAGCTCGAGCCAAGCCCGAACCCAAGCCCCTTTAAGTTAGGCTCGTGGCTCGCGAGCCAATATATTTAATTAAAAAAATAATATTTTAATTTTTATATATATAAATATTTTATTATTATATAATATTATATATATATTTATTGATTTTTATATAAAATTAATAAAAAAAAGTAATATTTTTATAATATATATGTATATATATTTAATAAATATATATTATTATATATAAAAATATATTAAATTATTTAAAAAAACTAGTTTTTAATTAAAAATAATATAAAACCCATTTGGCTCGAGCCGAGCCGAGCTCGAGCAAAAAAAAAAAGGCCAAGGCTTGGCTCGTTTGCATCCCTAATCTTAGCCATTGGGAGGAACAACACCGTGAGGGTGGTGCCGCTTAGCCCACCAAAGTGGACAATATCGACAGGCGGGCTTTCGGGCTGTTACAAATGGTATCAGAGCCGGGACCCGGGTCGGTGTGTCAGCGAGGACGCTGAGCCCTTATGGGGGGGTGGACTGTAAAGCTCAAAGTGCTTGTCCCACATCGGTTGGGGAGGAGAACTAAGCCCACTTTATAAGTGGGTGGAAACCTCCCACTGTTGAGGTCTTTTCCCGGATGGTGATCTTAGCCATTGGGAGGAACAAAACCGTGAGGGTGGTGCCGCTTAGCCCACCAAAGAGGATAATATCGACAGGCGGGTTTTCGGGCTGTTACAACCCCCGTCGCCAGCCTGAAGGATCTATGTTGGCAAGCGGAAGAGGTGATGGTCCAATCAACATATAATCAAACACTGAGGCAAATTGCTCTTCATAACCTAAATGCAATAAAGTGGTTTGACAATCTATAGCCATAAATGTGGACGGTATCACACGATGGAAGGATGCGGTGTGGGATGGCAATGATAAAGATGTCGGAATGCTTCAACAGGGTGCTGAAAAATGTTCATTGTCTACCAATTGTACCGATCGTGGAGGCTACATTGAATCGCATGACCCAATATTTTGTGGGCTACAATCAAAAACACTAACACGCCACTGGACGAATTATTCGTGGAAAGTATTGGAATCTAATCTAAAAAATTGTGGTCATCATACAATTCGGTTGTTCGACCAAAGAGATCATAGAGGGGAAGTTATTATGCACAATCCTACGTGGGGGGGGGGGGGGGGGGGGGTGCATTCTCGAAAACATATTAATTCTCGAAAACAAGTTCGTGTGGGTTTTGGCAACAACATGGAATCCCGTGTTCGCATGTCATTTGAAATTTCTGTGTCTAAAAACGTGACCTGGTATTACGAGCTTGATCACTACCTGGCTACTTACGAAGGAGGGTACTTCCCAATTTGGGATGAAAAATATTGACCAGATGTTTCATTTAATTTGATAAACAAGAACGAGGAACGACTACGAAAATTTGGGATAAGGAGATAAAATACAAGCAGGGACCATACAATTAGATTTCCAATGGAAATGGATCATTCTCAGACTCGAGAGAGGTCAAGAGCGGCAGCAAGGCGGGGTAGACAATGAATCGTTTTTATATATTTAATGTAATCATGCCGTATTGTAATCATTTTAACGTGTATGTAAGTAAGTTTTTACATTTATTAACATCGTAAATAAATAAAATTCTCTCTTATTACGTCTATGTATTTTTTTATTTCATTTGTAATATTCTTTGTCTGATACTTCTATATTAACATGTTCACTTCTATATTTGAAGATCTATGTAATTTTTCTATCTTTCACCGACAACTTCAAATACAATATAAATGTCTTTCACGGGAAATTCAAATATAATATGTGGGTATTTCTTTAAATCCATGTTCAAGGAACTCTGTTATGTATTATGAAATGTTTTAATAAAGTCGTTGTCCCGAAACTCGGATTTATTTTAATTTTTCAAAAAGTTGTCGTTCATCTTCATGAGACGTATCATTTTCTGAGTACATTTTTTTTTTAATAAAATCACCTTCGGTAAAAGTGGTAACATTATTCATTTAATATTTTGAAAAAATAAAATAATAACGCTAATATTTGTGTTTATAAAAAAAGGAAATTTTGAAAAAGTTGTCGTTCACCTTGATGACATGTAGCATTTTCTGAGTATAGTTTTCTTTTAATAAAACCGCCTTATGTAAAAGCAGTAACACAACTCATTTAATATTAAAAAAATAATAACGTCGATATGTGTCTTTGAGGAAAAAAAAAGGGAATTTTGGGCATTAATTAAAATCTCGCCAAGTTTGTTCAAAATCTCGCGAACTTTGAGAACATGAAGTTTCACTTAAATTTAAGACGAGTAGATGGCTTAAGTGGTAAGCATCTGTACCTGTAACTGGTAGGTCACGAGCTTGAGTCTTATTAGGGGTAGTTGGGGAACCAGTATTGATATCCTTAAAAGGAAAAAAAAAAATTCACTTAAATCCGTTTTCCTCAAAAACAGTAACACTATTCATTTAAAAAAATGGCATTAACGTTAGCACGTGGCGCTGTTTGATTAAATAATATAATGAATTCGCTTTTGTAAAAGCAGATTTATTGAAATTAAAAAAAAAAATCTTATGACACAGCTTTCTCAGAAAGTGAAAAACCTCAAAATTGAAATATGCCCAGAAAATACACTAAAAGTAAAATATGCCCCAAAAGTCGCACCAAAATTAGAAATTCGCACCCAAAATTAGAAATTAAGGAAAGTCGCACCAAAATTAGAAATTAGAAATTAGAAATCAAGTAAAGTAAATAGAAATCTGTTTTATATACCCAAAATTTTTATATTTTCTAACCGTCTCTCAATGGTTTGCTAACCACTAAAGTAAACTCGCCCTCAGTATTTAATCAACTTGGGATAGTTAACGCACCTTAGACGCCCTCAAACCTAAACAATTCGAAACTAGACGAAGCATGAAATGTTGGCAGAAGTATAAGATCTGTTCGTATTTCCTGTTTCGATTTTCAATTCGCTCTTGTTTCATTTATCGATCTACAATTATATATTAATATGTAGTTCGGATTAGAAGAAAGAATCTTTGAATTTATTTTAATAATATAACTATCATTTTTCTATCTTTCAATTGTCAATTATTTATTAATATGCACAATTGAAATATAAAAAGAAACACAAAATAAAAATAAGATATTTGTGTCTGGTAATATATGTTGACTCAGTTAATCCAAAAAACTAGCCGAAGATATGATCTCAACATTGATTATTTAATTCGAGTGGAAGGGTAACAAAAGGGGTTTAGATCTAAATTTTAAAAAATATTTTTAAAAGCGATCCTGAATCGTGATAGTATATATATTATAATAAAAAATTCTAAATCTTGGAAATAAAATGTTGGGAAAACTTCTAAGTCCACTTTCCAAATCTTTACCCTACTCCAATGGCTGCCCAACACATCTCCATAGTCCTCAATCAGTAGTTCAGTACATATTAAACTAATTAAATTGTGTCCCACATTTACATTTACTTTCTAAAAATATATATATATTTACATTTATTTATTATCTTAAACTAATGTTAATTATTATAATATGTAATCAATTCACTAATACTTTAAAAATATTATTTTATTATGTTAGATATTATGTTCAATACGATTCACTTAAAAAATTCAAAACAAAAATTATGTTGCTACATCTGTATCAATATCATATACCCTTGTCCTAATCATTTTCCTATCCATGCATCATATAAATACATATATATATATATATATATAATTTTTATTTTTGAAGAAATATAATGTTATCTTAAACTAATGTTAATTATTATAATATGTAATCAATTCACTAATACTTTAAAAATATTATTTTATTATGTTAGATATTATGTTCAATACTATTCACATAAAAAATTCAAAACAAAAATTATGTTGCTACATCTGTATCAATATCATATACCCTTGTCCTAATCATTTTCCTATCCATGCATCATATAAATATATATATATATATATATATATATATTTTTTTTTTTTTTTTGAAGAAATATAATGTTATCTTAAACTAATGTTAATTATTATAATATGTAATCAATTCACTAATACTTTAAAAATATTATTTTATTATGTTAGATATTATGTTCAATACTATTCACATAAAAAATTCAAAACAAAAATTATGTTGCTACATCTGTATCAATATCATATACCCTTGTCCTAATCATTTTCCTATCCATGCATCATATAAATACATATATATATATATATATATATATATATTTTTTTTTTTTCCGAAGAAATATATAATATTATATTTACTTTGTTACATTTAAGGAGAGATGGCGAATCAAAGAATTTTTAGAATATTTCATTTGGCCATTTTTCCCTCACTCCCTCAGTAGGGTTTAATATTTAAACTCAAAATTCCTCCTTCCCATTTTCCCAAAACCCCCCCAACTGCACTTCCTATCTCTCAATCTGTTCTACGGATTGATTGCTCAGGTAAATTCTCACATTTTTCGATTTTCAGCTGCTTTTGGGTTATGGGTTTTTCGTTTTGTTCTTGGTTCTTTCTTTATGTAGCTTGAGTTTCAACGGTGGGTTCAGAGCATTTCTTCGTTTTCGTGACACTGTTGTTTGTTTGAGGGATTATCTTGATGTGTTTCTCTGATGGGCAAGCAATGGTTGTTTTGCTTTGAATTTTATGGAGGTGTGGCTTCTCCCGGGCATGAATTTGAGTTTTGACGCTTATTTTTCGTTTTATTTTCCATGTTTTATAAATTCAATTTCTGGTGGGGTTTTCATCTTTTTATGTAAGCAAGGGTTTTGTGTCTGTTTTCTTGATTTTCTTGTTAATTTTGTGTGATTACTCTGCTGAAATGATGAAAGTTGGTGGTGGATGTCGCTTGATGTATCCATTAATGTCTGCATTTGCTTGAAATTTTGACCTTTCGCGTATCACTCTTGAGATGAATTGTCATGTACTAGCCAAGGTACTGGTCAATTTGTTGATTCTTGTTTGTTTCTGTAACTTTATTCACTTATCTCTTGCGTGTTTATTTTTGTGCTTTATGCTTTGTTCGGTTCAAAGATTTTGATAGAGAACCGGAAATTGAAGTAGCACGATATGAACTTCAAGTTTGATTAGAAGAGGAGATTGTATATTGTTTCCTCGTTTTCCTGTGTTTGACTTCTAAAGTTTAGACTAACTTAAATTTGAAAATACATTAGGTTCTGCTCTGGAAATTCCCACTAAAGCTACTGAATTATGTGTTCTTGATCCTTAACAGGACTATCCGTTTCGCCTTAAAAAGTTTTAAGAATTGAGTATTTATTCAATGACTAGTTTTTCTTATTTTCGACCTTCGTGGTTATTCTGATTCAAATTTTGTGAAATATTTTTGCAGATTACTCCTTGGATTTCCCATCTTTTAGCTTAGTTATGCAAGCTGCTAGAGGTGGCTGGGCTGGACAGGCATTTGCTCTTGCCACCAGCAGTGACTCGGGAGGGAAGAAGTCGAGGATTAGGCGTTCAAAACAAGAGAGGAAAAATATGGTTGAAACTTTCATACAAAAGTATACCCCCTCTGCAAATTATTTAATTAATTATTTATGTTGAGTATTGTCAAATGTTTATTACATTTAGCAAGGATCTTATTTTATTTTCTAATAATGCTTTCAATTCGAGGTCAAATAATTAAATATTTTATTGTATAGCCTTTTCTATTGTTTCAAACTTGACATTTTTAGTTGGGGTATGCTGACATACCTTGAGGTTTGACATAATTACACAAACCTCCCCTGACGTTTGAGAAGTTACAAAAACTTCGCTGATGTGCCTGAAGAGAAATGATCCCTTTTTGATCAGTTAGGCTCAGGGGATTACAGTGTAATCATCCCTTTTTGAAATTTTCTTTGTAAGTATATCTATATGTAAATATGAATATATGCGTGTAGAATTATTTATCTTGATTCCTTTTTTATTTGCCTCATGTATGCCAATTTCTTTCTCATTTAATCAATGATACTAACTTTGATTATTTTTCAGGTATCAGAAATCAAATGACGGCAATTTTCCTTCTCTCAACCTTACACACAAAGAAGTTGGTGGTTCTTTCTACACGGTACGAGAAATTGTTCGAGAAATTATTCAAGAAAATCGAATTTTAGCTCCACCAAAAGTCTCTTTAGAAGAAGAACATGTCCATTCTGGATTTCTTGAACAACACCCACTAGGATCTATATCTTTAGAACCTCAAACCAAACAGTTAGAATCAGATACAGTTCATAAGGAGACACATTTTTGGCCCGATAAATATCAAACTAAAAGTGAAGAGGAAAACATCTCTGGTAACAATTATCAAGATGCAAGCACAAAGAATGTTAATGGTGTTAAGGTTCTTTATGATAAATCACATATGGGAAATGCTGACAATGAAGACAACGAAAACGGAAATATCCTTGTATCAAACCTAGAATCTAATGGGTCCCACCACAAGAATGTTGATAAAACAGTGGAATTTGAGCAAAGAATTTATCAGCAGTCAGCTGTGATGGAGACTGTTGACAGAGAGAGTTGTGAAGCCCATAATTTAGAAGCTTTGAAACCTCAAATGAAGTCTAATGTTGTTGTGGAGACATTTCCATTAAGACCTGTGCCGAAAACAATTCAAGACTTTGATGGAGAATCTGGTAAAGTACAAGAGGCAGTTAAACATGATGAAATGACGTTTGCAGTAAAGGATGAAGAAAAGCTTCCTGATTCAGCGGTGGAGGTGAATCATGGAAGCCCGTCTCTGGAAAGTTCAACAGATTCGTCTGCCTCCTCAAAACCCGTTGTTGTTCTTGAATCTAAGGACTCGTTGCCAGATGCAATTAAGGTAAGTTATTTGTATATGTGTAGCAGGAGCTATAAAGCAAAAACCATTTTCATGTGCATGGTCTGTTAATATCATTTCCTCAAATTGAGGTTTATTTACTTTTTGTCTTCAGGGGTTTATGAGGTAATGGTTTCACTATTAAGTTGTTCATAGAGAATCTTACCTGATTAACCTTTTAAATTTTTATTATAAACTTGTATAATTTCCCAAATCTTATAAAATGTTTTTTTTTTTTGAGCTTGTAACTTATGAGATACTATCTTATTCTAAAATAAGCACCTAGACAAATGGATAAATGAGAATTATATATATATATTTTTTCTTTTGTAGCTGAGAGTTTTATAGTTGATATTATTAAGTTTCAAAGAATTTCTTAAGGCTTTAAAAATACTTTTGTTAGAGGAGCTAATTATCTGCTAACAGTTTGTTTTAAGGACCATATAAGCTCGTTCCTTGAATATTGTAGCAAATACATTATAAAATTTTATTAGCTCAACTATCATACTAGATATTTGAGGATCATATCATTTCATCCAAAGGGAAATAGTCCCATAAAGTTACTGAAACAGGAGCTTTGTTATTTTCCTGTTTCGTTTATTTCATTGGTTGTTAGCTTAAAACTTATATCGTCCATTGCCATTTATTTTCCTGTTCTCATGCAGGTGGCTGGTTCAACTGAATCTCTGATATCTGATGAATCCACTTCAGTCAGAGGAAATTCTGACGTTCAAGATAATGGCAGTTTGCCGCAAGGAAACAATCCCGTCTTAGACCGAATCAATCTGTAACTTTCATCACTCCTCGTGCCTCTTGCTCGCTAGCGCTTCCAATAATTCTGGATTAATTTCATCTCATGCACAAGAAAAATTTTATTTAAATCTGTCATCTTAATATGTAATGTTATCTATTAAATCTGATACATATTTAAAACTTTTTTTCTGTATATAATTATTAAATTTAATAGCAAGACAATATGATTCTTATGTACTTTAAGAAATACTTTTTGTTTATGAAACATTCGGTAGATTTATTGTAAATTTAATAAAAACAATAGTATTACTTGCGTTTTTCACTGTTGTTAAATAATATGATTAGTTTTTGACATAAATATCTAATAAAATAAAAGCTGGTAAGCTGGGTCATGAGCTTTTTGAACAACACTTGAGCTCGAGTTCGACAACTCTATTTGAAACCTTCTTTACTAAAGTCAGTTCGGCTCGTGTGGCACTAGTTACATACTTACACCCCTATCCTATCATTGCCTCTAAAGTAAGAATTTCCATTTCTGACAACATTCGATTTCACGCTTCTGTGTTGCAGTCAAACTTGGGAAGCTTCTTCGAAGAAATCTACTCGAACCGAAAACAATCCTCTTATGGCGATAGTAAAGGCGTTCATCTCTTCGTTTGTGAAGTTTTGGACCGAGTAAGGTATCATGTGTTAGCTCTTGTGTTTGTTTGTGTGATGAATAGTTTAGGCCTTTCGGCTTGTTGCAGTGTTTCGGTGCTCTATCAAGGCTCGTTTTCGTATGGATTATAGTCTGTAAAACTGTTAGTGAACTTGTTCCATGGAACAGATTGTGTTTTGGTTAGAATGCCGAGTAGAAACAGAACAGGTGACAATATGAATTGGTTGTATTGAATTCTCCAGGCAGATATGAGTGAAAGAAATCATATTTTCCTTTAGCAGCTAATTTAGTTTTGCAATTAAGATGTTTGGAGTTGATTCAAAGAACAAATACATGTTTTCTAACTGAAAAGTATGACATAAATGGCTTTCCATCGTGCACGAACACTCTTAAAAATATTATTTTATCACGTTGTGTCGGATATTTATCGAGTGGTAAATTTTGGATATATACTAGTAATTCAAGATTTATTGTTAAATTACTTTTGAGAATTATAAATATATAAATCCAGATCCATTAGTTCACAGGAGGTGAAATAGAAATACTCAGCATATGTAAGAATTTCTGTGTAATCAGTAACCTTTTTTTCACCCCAACAGAATGTTTTGTACTTTAGTATCCAATTTTTAAAATTTAAGGATTCGATACTTAACATTTGAATTTTGTTCCATTTAAGTGTCTAATGTAAAATCCAGCCAATAAGTGCAAAACGTGTGTGATATCTTGATACGCCGGATTTGAAATTAGGCACTTAATTGGAACAAAATTCAAAGGTTAGGTATTGAATTCTTAAATTTCAAAGGTCGGGTATTAAAGTGTAAAATAACTTAAACTTTGGGTTCCAAAAAATGTTTAATCCTAAATTTAAAATATATGGATACCTCTAAAAATATCATTTTACTGTATTGTATTGTGTTGAATACTTTCTATGTGAAAATTTTGGAAAAAAAAATATATAAGTAATTATATTTGTATTGTGTTGTATCCGTATTACCCTATTTATATTCATACATCATAGATAATTTTAGCCCTTAAGAAATGGAGTTCCAATAAATTTTGGCATTCTAAAATTTGATTACTTTTATTGTTATTAGGATGAATTATATTTGGATCTCATGTGTTATGCATATTGAGATATAAACCCCATTATATTTATAGATTACATTTCCATAAATTATAATTTACATATAAATTAAAAACATATCCTCACCCAGGCCCAATTAGGAATCTAAGTTTTTTAATGACAAAAATTATATGTTGTTTCTTATCAAACTGATCAATGTGAAACAATCGATACTATTAGAATTCCTCAAACTGGATAAATACTTATGAAATTTAAAAAAAAATAAAAATTGTATCTCCATATTCATATCGTGTTCCTATCACCATATCTGTATCTATACATCATAGATCTACGTATATTCATCCTTCTATTATATAACAAAAAAGAAAAAAGAAATCTCCATTTTCAAAGATGCATAACCAACTAGTAAGTTGGAAGAGGATTTATTAATAACAGAAAAGAAAAAGAAATTTTCATTATTAAAGATGGTAAAAGTTCAGAGCTCAAACCCCGGTCTTAGGAATGAATCAATTGGATCCAGAGAGTCGCCTCTATTATGAATCTTTATAATATCCACACTCCTGATCTCAAGAATAAAATAATTGGATTGAGAAAGTCGTTTCTACGATGAATCTTTATAATATCCACACTTCTAATCTTAATAATGAAATAATTGAATAGAGAGAATCGCCTTTATTATAGACATTTATAATATATGCGTTCCTAATTTTATAAATAAAGTAACTGGATTGAGAATTCGAGAAAATAGTAACAGATTCCTAAAAAATTGAAGATGGTATTATTTTGACGAATTGTGAATATTATTAAAAAAAATAATATAATGTTTTTCTGGTGCAATGTACTACAAGAAAATACCATAAATAAATATATGCAAATTCACGATATTTTTCATTAATAATATATAGTCCACACAAATTAATTAAGTTAATTTTCTAAATTGATTATGAATAATTTTCTTGTCCGACAGTGGAAGAACATAACGCAACAATTCAATGCACTCGACACCATATCTTTCTTCGGGATCGTCAAACATTGTAAGATCCAACATATTTATATATATTGTGTTTGTAATTAAAAAGTAATTACTTTTTTAATTAATTAACAAAAACTAATTAATTAGTTGTCGGATAAAGCTTAATCCAAAACTAATAAAGACAGACAAATACAATTACCGAGGGGACACACACTTCTTCAAACAATCATCGCACATGATTCCTAGCACTAAGTGAAAATAAATAGAAAACCCATCCGTATATGAAACGAGACATGAATCCGAATAAAACGTTATAGAGACGAACAGTGACGAAATTATAGGAGCAGGGTTGCCCATATTAAATTTTTTAAAAAAATTTATTTTTTATATGTAAATTTTGAAATATTTATGTATTTGTTCCTCTCCTTATTTAAAGTTTTAGTCCCTACTTTACGCAAAATTATAGTTTCAGCATATTGAGTATTATTTATATTTTTGATATTTAATTTTTTTTTGGTTCTATAACTTATTTTCATGGATCGAGTCGGGACGGATCACTAAGGGTGTAAAACTTTTCCTATCAATGATAGCTGCCTTCCTAGAGATCGAACTCGAAACTTTTGGTTAGACTAGTCAAATCGCTAAGTTACATCAGTTGATGGTATATTTTTTGTATTTAATTTTTGTCTCTTCTTATTCTTGATTTTGGCTCTATACCTAGATATGAATATAGTAATATATATATTTTTTAAAAAAATTTTACTTAATAAGTATCTAACTCGAATATTCAATACCATACGACGTAGCAAAATGATATTTTTAAAATATTGGTGCATTAGAAAACAAGAGACCACATCTATTGACGAAGATTTAGGATCTAAACCCTAAACTTGTGAATAGAGTAACTAGATTATAATTTGAGTGAATCGTCTTCTTATAATGAATTTCTACAGTATTTGAACTTAAGAAAAAAAATATATTAAAGAATAAATAA
This sequence comes from Lantana camara, assembly GCA_037501455.1. Lineage (NCBI taxonomy): Eukaryota > Viridiplantae > Streptophyta > Magnoliopsida > Lamiales > Verbenaceae > Lantana > Lantana camara. The sequence goes on from CM074863.1 coordinate 92,285,663, forward strand.
AAAGGAAAATTGAATAAAATATTAATTTACATAAAAGTCACCATGTAGTAAATTTATATATGATGATAAACCCCCAACTTTTTCCACATCATCATTCCCCATTAGAAAATAACACCAACCACCATCATTATCAAATTTACCAATACCATCATAAATTGGTATTAGGTCAATCCCGAATTAATTAATTTGAATTTCTTGACATTTTCTTATATCCTTATAAATTAAAATCTTTGTTGTTTCAAAAATAATTATATAGCTTGATGTCTAACATAAATAACTTTGCTATTGGAGGCATTAATTGGTAAATAAATAAAATGAAACTAGTGTTACCATTATTAATTATTAGGATCTGAATCCAATTTGAAGACCTCGTAGTCATGCTTTTTGGGAAAATGTGAATAATTCTCAATTGCTAATTATTCAAAGGTAAAAATAGATTTTATTTCTTCCATACTTGCCTACAATTCTAAGTGAATTAGATAAATATTATTTAAAAGAAAAAGAAAAGAAAAGAAAATTAATGGGTGATAAACCTGTACTCGTAACTAGGGACAACTCTGGTGTCCTCTTATCGAGTTTGTCTCCATTAGCATAAGAAACTCTCAATAGTTACTTCTAAATTTTAATTTGTTTATTTATAAATAATTAATTTATCATAAAACTTTAAATTCGGATTTTCAACCATCAAATTTTTTAATTTCATATTTAATTTATTTCTTTTATAAATGACAAACGTCTATAATAACTCATAATTTGTATAATTTTCTTTATCAATTAAATTTATTAAAGTTCATATCAGATTCGAATTAAAATTCGACTCACTAAAAACCCTACTCATGACATAACTAACGCAAATTTCTTCCAAGTTTCCACAAAATAAATACAAGAAAAATGATTTGCAGGTTGCTTAAAGTTAAACAATGATGAAATTAAGGTGTTGGGAAGACTATGGTGAAAAAGAAAGGAAAACTGGATTTAGAATTCACGTGAAAAGATTCATTTGAAGTGGTCAGAATTAAGGGTTTGTACATTATTAATTTGGTAAACGAATAAATAAAAAATACAGACTATTTTAATTGACAAAATCTCTAAGTTAGGATTATTCCATGACTCCATTCTTGGCATCCAATGCACGTCCATTCCACTATAGTGGATGTTGTTGGGCACAAATTATTATGTTTCCAAGTCTAAGAGCACCCAATATGAGGATCAAAATATGCCATCAATTCCTCAGAATTAATGGGTCAAAACTCTAGACGTGTTGCTCGATCCTCCCCTTTTCTATATCCATTATTTATTCTTTAAAACGAGCATTACCGCAATACTCGTCTTCGATAAAAGGTTCAATATTAGAATTAGCGATGGAAAAAAGTATGATCATACGTTATCTACGCTTACTTCGAAAAGTTTTACAATCATAAATAATATCCTTAAATAGGTGAGACGATGGCTCGGCTAACTTGATTAGATTAATGGTCGTTTTTTAATCCAATTCAATTAGAATTTTCGCTAATCCTTTCATTTTGAGCGTGCCCTTTTTTTTGTTTTTTCTTATTTAATGTGTGTAAATTGTAATTATTGTATATATAACATAAGGTCATTATATGCATGTACGCTAAGTTTTCTAAATTTTTTAATATGTTCAAGTTTTTTTTTTATAATTACTTTGGATATCTCAACTTGATTCAATTAGGTACTCAATAATTTTATATACCCAACCATCAAATACCCAACAACATCAAATCGAATTTTGATAACGAAACCACTAGCCTGGAATTTTATGCACCCGGTCGAAACTACTCGAATCCGAGGAACCCAATCCGATGCCCACCCTTACATAGGATACTTAAATGACATTTTGGTCCCCACAGTCCCCCGAAATTGCAGGTGGCACCTCTGTTTTGCTAAATAATAAATTTTTGTTTTTTCTAAATATGACCATGACCACGACCACTCTAATTAGTTTTTTTCCTTTTTTTTTTTTTCTCTCAAATATAGAGAAACAATGAATTTATGAAATAATGCTCTTTCGGTTTGACCTTCAAATCAAATGTCCTTTAACTAGCACCCACCCCAACCAACCCTATCCTAGCTCCATGTTAAGCCACTCCCCAACCACCACTAATTCTGGCTACTTTGGATAATTCCAATTTTTGTTCTACTTTCTCAATAAATATAATTCCAAAATGTTCTCTTTTTTTTTTTTTTGGGTAAATCTAAATATAACACAAACCCCACGCTGCAAAACTTTCATAATATCAACAAATTCGTAGGGGTGTTATTGTAATATTGCAGAAGACAAGGTGTATGTTATAAATTTAGATATATGTAGGAAATTTTGAAAAATCCACAATAGGTCCTGATCTTGAAAAAGTGCGTAAAAGATAGCAATGTAGGATGACCACCCAATGTTCCTAAATTTAATACAATTTATATTATTGGATTCTTTCCTGATCTCGTCCTTCTCTCTCTTACTCTATTTTTGTGTGCTATCTGGTTAACCTAAATTTATTCGTATCCCCAAACCTAGCCATGACTTATTGAACACTTCACCAGAGTCCAAAATACTTAGTAATCTCTCCTTACTTTCCTCAGTCCACCATTACGGGCTCTGTTCACGTGTCTTAGTATGTAGTACGTTCGTTTCACAACGAACTGAATGTCCTTCATTTTACCGAGCTAATTGGGTTTGCGCCTATAGGGGCCTAATGTGTATATCACCTATATTATATAAAGGGTTTGTAGCACCCCGGAGCACAAGGCACTACATCCCCTACACCATAACCCAACACGTATAACGAAATGGGAACTCCGCACATGCATCAAGCTACGGCGAACGGGAGACAAACAAAATCTCTCCTAGGTTAGGATGTCTAGACCCTAAATTAGAGTGCGTAAATTAACAAATAACAAACGCGGAAGCTCCAGGATTCAAACATATAGACAAACATGCTCAAAATATAAACAAATATACAAGAATAAAGCGAGCCAAATTATATACAAATATTTCCAAATTCGAATTCATAATCTTATACATGCGTTTAAAAGTTCAAAACTACAAAAAGGGATTAAACCAAATGCATGAGACTCGCTATGACAACCACAGACTCAAGAGACGGCCACCGCCTAGCTCAAACTCCTCAAAAACCGGTACCTGCAATTCAAAAAAAACAAAGGGGAAAAAGGAAACAACGAGGAGGGGTCAGTCCTAAAGACTGGCGAGGGGGGCTAACACACTCACACGTACGTATAAGTAAGAGCAAAGCATATTCAAATTAGAAAGTTCATGAACCGGGCCGTGGTTTTTACATTCCAAAATATTTTAGCCCGTGATAATACGTATAAAGAAAAAGGTTTAAGGCCAAAATCAACCAATTTTAGAAGTTAGAAGTCCATTCTCGTTTCACGAACCATATTCGAAAGCAAAAACACACTAACCCGGGGAGTACGAGTTTCCCAACCAACCTACTTCATTTTCATAAGCAAAATACAAAGGCAAAGCAAAGCGCAAAGTTAATCCAACCTTCTCCGTTTGGGGAAAAGAGACGCGACACCTCAACCCCGGCTCTCGACAAAACATATGAGACGGGGGATCCTACCCGCTCCTTCGTCGATATTCCATGCCGGCTCAAGAAGACCCGTCTTCCCGTCGACCTCCCGAGGTTGGGCTAAGTCTCCCATTGGTGGAGTTGTGTTGATGGGAGAGCTCGGCGACCCCACAGCCGGCCCGAGATACCATACCACTTCTCCGGGGCCCAAGGCAAAGTGCATAATGCATATTCAACAAAGCTTATCTTTCAAAGCCCATAGCTCGCTAATGCAAAACACACACCAACCCTTTTCGAAAACAAACAAACAAAAAACGTAGCTTATATATATATAAAAGCATTTTCAAAAGATTTCATAGCAAATGGGTCAATTCCCACAAAATACGTATCAAACACGTATCTATATACATATATATATATAAGTCGCATGCGGACTTAAAACTCATGTAGGGTTGTAGGTCATATTAACTAAAAGAAAGAAAACCTTACCTTGTTGACCAAACCGAACGAGACGAACCAAAAGACTTCTAAAACACCTTCTCATCACCCACTGAATGAACCTAAGGACAGAACAAAGAGCAAACGACGAGTTTAGACTCAATATGAACCAATTAGATACTCAGCAAATGATTTATGGATGCTAATGATGCATAAAGAATGCAATGAAAGAGCACTTAGGTCATATTATGCCATATTAAATCATATTGAATTATAACTTGCATATTTCACCTGAAAAGAATCCATAAATCTCATGCAACACTTATAACATGTTATATAACACGTTACCAATGCATACACTTCATAAAAAGAGCAAGGAAATTACATACAAGGCAAACAAACAAGATATAAAGTCATGTAGGCACGCACGTTGAAGCGTATATGAGGCAGATTAGGTCATATATTGCATATAGGAGCATCGAATTTACATTAAATAAATTCATAACATTAGCATAACGATCGTAACACATCATATTATAACATATTCTAGGCATTCGTGAGTTTAAATCACATAAGAGAGGCAAAGGAATGCAAGAGAGCATCACACGTACATTTAAACGTTGATGCAAATAAGTCACGTTTACACTTATTAAACAAGGCCATAGAATTAAAATAATTAACAAAACATATCATATACTAACATATTAACATAATAGGATCATAATTGGGGTGGGAGAAATCAAATAAAATAAAAAACGAAGCAAGAAACGAACGACGAAACAAAGCCGGGCAAACAACAAACAACACTACACGAAATACCACAAAAGGGGGAGGGGGGATGTAACGGGGGTTACCAATCCTTAGACCAAAATGAGTAACCCCCGTTAAGGGAGGCAACAACCAAAGGCTTCAAGCAGCCATGGAGGTAACGCCTGTTACCTCCACAAAGCTGAAACGGGTTAACGCCTGTTACCAAGCGCAGGAGGCCTTCGTCTGTTGGGAAAACGAGAAAGAAATGCAGCGGAAATTTAAAAAAATTTCCCAAGTAAACATGGATCGAATCTTGCAATTCCTATTCCCAAATTTGTGGAGATCAAGAAACTCAATTAGATAGTAGCTTTCTTGACACGTTCTAGCCACCCAAGAACACTCTTCACGCGGCTTGATCCCTAAAAGCTTCTTCGAATCTTTCAAGACTTCACGATAGTAGCCCTCTAGAGAATTAGTCCACCAACCGTGACCATGATCCGAACAGAGAGGATGCTAGTTCTATATTCGGTGTTTAGACTCTAGGGTTTAGTGTATAATTTGTAGAAGGAGAAATTGTGTATCAATCATCCCATGGGGTTCGAACCCCTCTATTTATAAGGCTAGGGTTCGAACCCCTTATCCTTTGTGGAAAAGGATTCCAAACTCCTTTTGGAAAGGGATATCTTGCTTGAAGACCAAGTCTCTTACTTTGACCAAAAGTCTCCTTTTGATCAACTTGGAAAGCAAGAATCTAGTCTATCTCTTTTAGACATTTAATTTTACTTTATTTATTTTACAATAAATAACTTGAAGACTAATAATATAATTAATTCATAATTATTTATTAGACTTTATTCTCCAAATTAGGACTTTAATATTAATTCAAAATTAAATCAAAGTTCATTAAATAATTAACACATTAATTATTTAATATATATATACATACACACACGTGACTACGCGTGTCACAAGGACACGTGTCATACACGTGTTACACACGTGTGCTTCACACGTGTGGACCCTACCATTCTTCTAATGGTTCGATCAACTCGTTTAATCGATTCAAGCCATAACTCACGTGACCGGGTTGTTGTGTGTGACCCTCTAGGTTCTTAATTCAATTAGCAGTGACCCTAATTAATTAATTCCCTAATTAATTAATCAGTCCACAGATCAAACGACCATAATCTAGCAACAGGTGTTTGACCCCTGGCTGAATAAGAATGTCTTGATTCGACAGAACCAGTGCATTTCATATCCGTTTGATCTCAATCCAAGAAACTCTTTTCTTGATGTCTTGATCAACTGCCTTGGCCAAGGACTTCTAGATGGCATATGAATGACTTACACAATAAGAGATCAACTTGCTCATGCAAGTGTAGGTCCTTTATCGATTCTCATATACTTTCATGTGCCACTTGTGTAGCCCCAGCATAAGCCTTGAATCAGTTGTCTAAGGCGACACCTTTTAAAGCTTACACCTAAGACTACAGAGTTAGCTCATAAAGTATCAATGGAACCTCAAGTCTAAGGACCACGTAATCACATCAATGACTCGTGAGATATTTCCTAATCTGGAAGTTTCTATTTCCAGATATAGAAACTTCCTTTCCCATTTAGGAATCTTCTCACACGGGACACCTCAGTGTACCTGCTTAGAATAAGCAAACACCCCCATGTATCATGCAGTATAAACTCTACACTTTGCACCCCATGAAACAAGGTGGTCCTTCTTAAGGGCGTGATCACACGAGCAAGCCTCGAACGAGTTAGGTTGACACTCCCACTGTCTGTAGGACTCATCGGCTTGGAGTGATTTCTAATCATGACTTATGTGATATAGGGCTCGTCTTGTGACACCCAGGTTTTTTGGCCGTCCAGGGCTTAATTGTATGATTTATTTAATTTTAGACTTACTTGAAAATTTGAACTTGGACATATTTGACACTTTTTGAAAGTTTTGGACCTAATTGAAAAATAACCTTTTTAATAAAAGTTTATTTATTTTAATTCGTTTAATTATTATTTTAAAATTTTATTTATTATTTCTTTGAAAATTTAATTTTATTATTCGAATAATATGCTTATCTGTTGAAAATGTGTTGCGTTTGTGTTTGATTTGAGATCGAAATTTCGTGCCAATTTAATATGCATGAATTATATGTGTTATGAATTCGATTATGTGCTCGTTTTAATTTTCCGGACTTGTTTGATATGGTAACGCACCATATTTTATTTGTTGGGGACTCGAGGGCCTAACTAGTTTTAGCGCGCCTTGTGTTCCGGAATTTATATCTTGAGTTAGGGAATTTGGATTCGAATTCTGGAAGTATCGCCGGACTCATGAAGAAATTTGGGAGCTAAGGAACCTAGTCTTGTATTTTTCTAAGCTCGTTTGAGCCTCCGAAATTTGTCCGAAAGGAGCTGTTCGAGCAGATTCGCCACCTTGGAGTATTTTGGCCATAACTAATTCATTTCTTAACCAAATCACTTGATTCTTGAGCCAAATTAACCATAGTTAAGCCCTTTAACCATCCCTTACCCCCTCACTTTGAAATCAGACCTGGAGAGAGATAGAGAAGCGGATGAACGAGAGAGAAAGGATGAAAAAGAAATCTGCATAGTTCATTTTGCCTTTCCAAGCTCAATACTCCTCCGATTCGCCTCAAATTCGAAAGGTAAGCCCATGATTTGATTCTCCATCTTCTCCTCTTTCTTTTAAGTCCAGATTTTTTGAGTTTCATGATTATTTGAGCATGTTTGAAGCTGCTATATGAATAGTTAGGTTTATATGAATTTTGTTGAATTCTTGAGCATCCTTGTCTCGTTCCTGAATTTCAGCTGGATATATGATCTATTTGGTGTATTAGTTTCATTTATATGCATGATTTTCATGTTTCTTGAGTGAATAATGATCTACCATAGCTGCACTTCACGAAAAGCTTGGAAATATGAGTTTGAATTCCTTCCTTTTGCATCCTTGCTGCTGCGTGTGAACTTGCTGTTGTTATGGTATGCTTTTGCTGCATTTTTGGGAGTGTTTTTAGTGCCTTTTGCTGCTGTGTTGTTGATGCTACCTCGCCCTGCTGCTGCAGCGTAAAAAGGGAAGAAAACAGGGGCTGCTGCTACTGCGCTGCTCCTGTTGTACGTGCTGCTGTGTGATCTCCCCGGGCGGGGAGATTTTGCTTTGATTGTGTACCCGGCCAGGGAGGCTATATGCAGGAGCTTTTTGCATCTTTCTTTCCTTCTTTTTGTGTGTGTTGTGATTTGTTATGCATGCATGTAATTTATTTAATAGTGCTGCATGATTTTAGTTATGCATGTGTGCGTGTGTGCTTGTGTACGTGCACTACATGGGTATATATATTATGCATGTACGTATATATATTTGTATATATTATAATATATTATGTAATTAGTTATTTAAGCACTTGATTTATTTTATATAGTATGATTTTAATAATTTGATCTTATATATGAATTTTAACCTTAAGAATGAATGTGATATGCTATTATACGACATGTTATGAGCTTGTTTGATACGTTATGAATTTATTTGGCGTGTTATGAGTTTAATTCTTGATTTATTCGTGTGATATTATGTTATTAGCTTCGATATGCCTAAATGTGAACTTATATGAAGTGCATTACATCATTTGCATCCATATGCATTTGCCGAGCGTTTATATGGTTCATATGGAGTCTTAGCCTTGTTTCTTGTGTTTAGATTGTTCGAAGGGAGTTGCTCGTGGGGTGCTTTGGACCGTCCGTTCGGTTTGTACGTCAAGGTGAGGTTTAGGATCTTTTCTTTTAGATAAGCGACCTGTGGCCCAAATGTGATGATTTCTCACCCGCATGCGAATATAATATATACCTACATACTAGATACGTGCCTTATGATACGTTTATGATCTTATCTTATGATTAATGTTTTGAAATATATGTACGAGCATATGTAAGCTTGAAATGTTTTGCAACGAGGCTATGCTCCAAACCGCGTGTCTTCATGCTAACTACGGATTAGGATGACACGGAGAGGTACGTCTATAGCATACGCTAAGTTACAAGGTAAGGTATGCACTGATCAGGTACGTAAGCCTTGTAATGTTAATAATTCGTAATGAGCGAGAATGTAATGTAATGGTAATGTAATGTATTGGTAATGTTGGGCCCCAGAGCCTACGAGCCAGGACGCTCGGTACGGCGGCGGGCCGTCGGGTTAAGCCTGGGTGTAGTCTCCACTCTGATAGGATTACCCCTGAACCCACTAGGAGGTTTGGTGGGGGATGGAATCCTCGGGCGTGAACATCATGAAACTCACGACCCATATATAACGTAATGGATGGTTAGGGTCGTGCAACCCTTCCATCACCGGAGAAGGAGGTTTGTTCTTAATGTTTCTTTTGTTTGATTTGTAATGTTTGATTCGTATGAGGAGCCCAGGATGGGATTTTTGCTCGTACTCGCCGAGCTTTTATACGTTATGTTGATTATGAAACGGGATAAGACTTTTAAGTTAAAGACACGCTATGTTTTTTATACAATATGTATACGTTTGTTTTAAAATGGATTTCGGTGTGCAAAACCCTATTCCCGGTTCATAGTCTTTTGTTGTAGTACGTGCTATGCTCTATATATGTATCATGTAAGTGTGTTCAGCCCCCTCACTCAGTCGAGTTGTAGACTGGCCCCTCTACTTTTTCCCCTTTTAGTTGCAGGTGCAGGGTTCGGGTCGTGCTAGGCGACGGTCATCTTTTGGGTCTTTTGAGTCAAATTGTTCGACTCTTTTTGCATTCTGCATCTTTATCATTATGCCTTAGAACTTTAAATATGTATAAGCCTATGATTATGTATTTAATGTATCTCATTGATTTGATATGATTCGGGACAGGTTTCTAGGATAAGAATGAACCGTTATGTACTTATGTATTTATGTTTTATGTTTGATTTACGGGATTAGGTATCTATGCTAGTTGAACCCGTCGCCTGTTTATATTTGAGATCTTGCATGATTGAATGTATCTGTGATCCTGTTGCTTCCGCATGTAATTGTGGCGCACTTTGTTTTAAGGTCTAGACCGCCTAGCCTAGGGGTATTTTTTTATTTGTCTTGCGTTCGCCATGGCTTGGTGCGTGTGCGGACTTATATCTCGTCAAATAAACGTATCCGTATCTGGAGTAATCATCCGTAAAAATGATGAAATACTCAAAACCTCCTCTTGCTTGAATACTCATAGGACCACACACATCCGTATGAATTAACTCAAGCAATTCTGTGGCTCGATTACCTTTAGATTTAAAAGATCTCTTGGTCATTTTACCTTCTAAGCAGGATTCACAGACTGGTAGTTCTGTTAAGTCCAAAGGACTCAACAATTTGTCTGAAATTAGTCTTTGGATCCTTTTTGGATTAATATGACCAAGATGTAAATGCCACTTGTAAGCCTCGTTAGGCATAGGAGTTTTTCTCTTGGATGGTAAGTCAAGCGTAGTAGTGTTAAGTTCGAAATTAGGGTTTTTATCGGGGTATAACAAGAAAAGACCATCTTTTACCGTGCCAGAGCAAATAAACCTTTTATTTTGCTTAATGGTAAAATTTTGTTCAAAGCAAATACTGAAACTATTATTTATTAAACAACTCACAGAAATTAGATTTCTACGAACACACGGTATGTACAAAGTGTCTTTCGGTACCAAAACCCTATCACCAAAATACAGATTTACAATCCCTACTACTAATACAGATATACTTGTATTATCCCCGAGCAGTAGTTGCATCTCGCCATCTTCAAGCTTTCTGGTTAGCTTGAACCCCTGCAACGAATTGCAAATATGATTAGTTGAACCCGAGTCCACACACCAGGAATCTGGTGGACTTCCAACTAACCATAATTCAATTAAACAAGATATCAATATACCTTGTCCAGATGGCTTAGCAGGAAGACTTGCTAAGTATTTTGGACAATTCCTCTTCCAGTGCCCATTTTCACCGCAGTGGAAACATTTTCCCTTGCTGGGTTTACCCTTCTTCTTCTGAACCTTTTTCTTTCCCTTTTTCCACTTGTTGGCCTTTGGAGCCGTGGAAGTCGATGCCTGAGCCAGGAGAACAGTTCCCTTAGCTTTCATTACTCCCTCTGCCACTTTAAGTTCGTTCATCAATTCAGGCAGAGAAAAATCCAATTTGTTCATAGAATAATTTTGCCTGAATGTGTCGAACGACTTTGGCAGAGAGCATAGGATCATATCCTGTTTGCTGAGATCATCAAATTTAGCACCAAGGCTTTCAATTTCGTTCAGGCAAGCCATCATGTTCATAACATGATCCTGAACAGGTGATCCCTCAGACATCTTGGTAACTAACAGCCTTCGCATCAATTCGAGCCTTTTGGCTTGATTCTATTCTCCAAACATCTGATGGAGATGATCCATCATGTTCTTAGCAGTTGGTATCTCATGCATTTGATGCTTGAGAACATTGGAGACAAATGCCAGGATATAAGACCTAGCCAAATCATTGGACTTGATCCAATTGGCGTAAGCATTTCTCATATTCTGATTGGCTGTAGTTTCCGGTACCCCCGGACAAGGTTCAGTGAGCACTTGTTTTAGATTCTCGTGACCAAACACGATGTCAAGATTCATCTTCCAGTCAGCATAATTAGACCCTTCAAGCCTATTTTCCTTTAGGATCGATTGAAGTGGGCTAGCGGTCGTCATTGCTTTAAAACTGAAATATTTAAAAAAAAGTGCAAGTTATGATTCTGTATTTTACTTCTTTTGCGTCTAACCAATAAATGAAATCCACGTAAGCATTTTTGGTTTACACAATGGTGACTTATTTAACCGCAGTTGACTCCCCGGAAGCGGGGTCGAAAACCGCTTAGAAAAGCAAGCATTAATCTTAATTAACATGCCATCTAGGTAACTCTTACCAAACTATGTTAATCCACCACGTTTACCTTTGGCCTCTAAGTGAATGTAACATAGCTCCGAAGGGGGGTTAATACATTACTCAGTCAAGCGTATACCATTACCTAGAAATTCGTACGAGTAGATCAGACACTCCACGGAGGCGTGGTCGAGCTGACTTTCCCCGTATTTCATTCTATCCGAAGAAGTCTAATCTTGTATACCGCGAATACATACCCGCTGAAGGAAGTAGTATATATCCACTATACTATAGACGGGTAATGGAGGCCGTGAGAATCCAACTCTTTTCATCTCGCTCCCACTTGAATTTTATAAAATTTGTGGATTATCTTTGATTATTAAATAATCACTTTTGGGGTCTTATTAATTTTGGAAGTAATTAATCTAATTAATATGCTACCACTAGGATTATTAAATAATCCTAATAATATTCCGAGGCTTTAATAACTCTTTATTAATTTAAGCCAAAAAATATTAATCCAATTATGCATCATATTTAATCTTTATTAAATATTATTTATCTAATCACATTAAATAAATCATGCATAATTAAAACAATATAATATCACATATTATCATGCCATTTTTAAAATTAAAAGCATGCTTGCAAATAATTATCACATAATTATCACGCTTCAAATTTTTAATGGTCCCTTAAATAAATATGTTTTAAATTATCACATAATTTAAATCATATTTACTGATTCGGTAATTAACCAGGAAGATTATTGAAATCAATTCCCAGAAAATTACCATTCCACGCAAACTCCCAGAAACACTGGAGGGGTCACAACGGTCCCACTTAAAACCCAGCCTCCTTTGACAGAATTTACGTGCACAGTATCAGATTTAAAATTATGCATCTTATGCTTTATCAATGCGAGTATATAATCAGAGCCCCGCTCTGATACCAGTTGTTGGATTGTGGCGGGCCCGAGGCAGAGTGACGGTATAACGTGATATTCAAAAATTTCGCCATAACCTCGTTATCAAAATATTTCCAAAATATTTTAATAAAGCAGCGGAATAAATCGGTCAGCATAACTCTAATATATACAGGCATCGATAACATAATTTTAAATCATCTAGCATATAATCACAATATGCAAATAATAATTTGGATAGCACAACGGTATTACCGTACTGCACAAATGGCTATCAACGGCACTTTTCCAGCACCTCGATAACTTCTCGTGAAACCGGCAGAGCTTCCCCGCAATATCCCCGATTAAGAAAATTTGAGTGTGGGCTCCGGCAGTATTTCGCTAAATACTTTGAGAAAATATTTTTCAGAAAAACCCTTTTTTCTAAAACCTGAAAATCCCTATTTTCTAATAATTAAGTGGACTATATATTAATTATATAACCACCTAATTAAATAATTAATTAATCCTTAATTAAGGATTAATTAACTAAATGAGAGAGAGAGCCGAGAGGCATTTTCAAATTTGCCAAAAATGAAAGCCAAAGTTGTTGGAGAAATGAAAATACTCAGCCACTATTTATAGGGCCAAAATTGAGGGGTAAAATGGTCCATTCGATGGAAAGAAGGCTGCCGCGTGACCTTAGCCACCGTGTTCAGCAAATCCGAGAACGCCACGCAGCAGCTCACGCCGCCACGAGGCCAACGCCGCCCGGCACTCGCGGAACGGAGTCCGCACGCGCCGCCCGTGTGGCGGCTGTGCGTTTGGCGCGTGTGAGAGGCACGCCTGCGTGAGCAGCTGCCACGTGGCAGACCGGTCCGGTCCGACCGGACGGTTCAGCTGTCAGACCGGTTCAGGGGTGAACCGGTCGGTTCAAGTTGGGCGCTAGCAACGCCACGTGTCCAAATCCCATTCGTCCACGTGTCCGGGTCGGTCAAACCATGACCGACCCTATCCGGACCCTAACCGATGACCCGACCCTCTGACCCGCTACCACGACCCGTTGACTTTTCAGTCAACGTGATCTGGGCCGCTACTTCTCGATGACGTGGAGAAATCCTGGCCGTCCACGCAGCGTGCCATGTGGCGCCCACTTGGCGCTGACCCGCTGACGTGGCATGACACGTCATCACTGCCACGTCAGCAAAAAAAAACGTTTTTTTTTTTTTTTGTAAAAATATTATTTTCTCCAAAATAAAATTTCGGGCATTTCCAACTCTTTGGAATTTAATTTATTTTCTCAAAATAAATTCCTTGGCTATTTTCAAACTCTTTGAAAAATCATTTCTCTCTCTCGTTTTAATATTTTATCTTTGATCTTCGTTGGGGCTTGCGGGGGGACCTGCAGGACTAATTAACTTTAGCTCCAAACGGGTCAATCTATTATCATCCCATGACAATAATTGATTACCGTTTAACAATATTTAATTCCACTAAATAAATATTGTTGAACTCTAAAATTAATTAAATTATTCACGAATTTCTCGATCTAGAATAATTTCGCATTTTACTCCTCTGTACAGATATCCATGAAAAATAAATCAATACTACTATCATTTATTTTTCACTTTAAATCTAAAATTTCTTGATTCGCCTTAAGTTCAAATTCCTTGTATGTGAAACACATTCAACATACAACTTCGGTGACGCACACACGAAGTACTTTGGCCAAAGTTTTAATTGAACTTTGCAAATCTATTTCAGGGATATCTTTAATCTTCCAGCAAGGCTACAGATTCCTCGATCAATATTTCTCTCTAGCACATTTCATGCAATCACCGAACGTACAAAGTATTTTGGCCACCCCTCACCGAGACCTCACTTCTGAGTACATCACAGTGATTAACACTACATGCCTAAAGTAGAAACACTGCCAGGATTAAGAGTCTAATGCTTCCGAGATTTTGTTCATTTTAGATAGCAGTATAAAATGAACAATCTCAGTGGTCCAGTTCGATGTTTTCAATCTCATTGAAAATCATCAATGTGTTATAATTGGAAACTCCATTTCCCTATGACGAAAGACTAATCATCTTATATAACACATTATAGTCTCGATAAGAACATCTTCTTATCATACTGACTAGAACTTTAATGACACGTGACTTCTGGTATTTAAAGTATTTTCCTATGAAACACATTTCATATAAAAATACCATCACCCGTCATTAATTATTAAATTTGCAAAATACTCATAACTTGCTTTAATTTCAGTTTTATTAATCCAAAATATTTACAATATAATTGGATTTTCAGGGCATTAATCCCAACAGGTGGATCCTTGCACACAACATATAATTCAAATTCAAGTCTATGAAGGTCTAAAGTAAGCTAGAGTGGTCAAGTTTCATGCATCAATCCTCAAGAAAACTGAAATCATAACCATGAATTCAAAAAAATGAGATTATAACCTAGCTATTCATATACAAGACCATAGCATGCTCAAGAATGGATGAAAATGCACAAATTAAGGCTTAAAAGAAATCTAAGGAGATGGAGGTCACAAAAATATACTTACCTTTCGAATTTGACAAAGAAAGGAGGTTGAACGAGCTTGAAATGTGCAAGAGTGAATAGTGACTGGAGTCCCTTTTCCTTTCTCTTTCTTAGTCTCGGTTTTCCCCTTCTCTTTCCCTTTTCTTGAGCTGATTATGAAATGAGGCTCAGGTAGGGTTAAATAGGGTTAAGTTAGGGTTACATAGGCTCAAGAATGAGTTAATTTGGTTAAGGAATGAATTAAGTATGGCCAAAACCATAAAGGGTGGTAGTCACGCGCTAGAGGATCGTTTCGGGCAAAATTCGGGGAAACAAATAGGCTTAGAAAAATATGAGGCAAAGCTCTCTAGCTTCCATTCTTAGTTAGAGTCCTTCGCCACTTCCAGAATTCGAATCCGAATTCCCGATCTCAAGTTACGCCTTCCGAAACCCAAGGTGCGCTAAAACCAGTTAGGCCCTCGAGTCCCTAACAAATAAAACGGTTCGAAAACCGTATCAAACGAACTCAAAAACATGCAATGAACATAAAAGCACATTGATAATATATATAATTCATACATATCACAAAATCACAAAAATCGGAAATTAATTTTGAGTCTAACGGATCAAAAACGAAATAAAACGAGCAAATACTTTCAAATATTTCATATAAGGTTCAAATAAAACTTCAAATATCAATTCAAATAATTCATGAATAACACATAATTAATAAAATAAACACATAAGTCGCGAAAACAAATAATTTAAAAGCGCACGTAGCACTTCCGTAACGGCGTACCTGTACCGCCGGACGAGCGGGATGTTACAGGGTTAATCCCGATCCTCCCTATCCTTTGGGGGGTTTTGCACTTTCCCTCCTATACTTTGATTTTTAGCATTTACCCCCCTAACCTTTGAAAAATATTACACTTAACCCTTTTAAAAAATATTGACCGTTGATTTCGCCTCCATCATGGCGATCTAAGTTTCAAGGCCACTGTCATAATGTTCGTCCCTCCAAGGAGAACAAAGTCTATACCCCATTCGACCCTATTAGCCGCCAAAAGCTTCGTTCGTCCTGTGTCATCTTTAACCAATGATTTCTGCTTCATCGGTTGTCGGCTATGTTTTGAAACCCGGACCGGAGGTCGAACCGGGACCTCTTACTGGTTACTGGTTTTACTGGTTCGACCGGTCGGACCACTGGTCGAACCGGTATGATGTCATAATTATATTTAATTATATAAATATATATTAACATAAATATTAATTATATAACATAATAGATATTAATTAAAAATAATGAAATAAGTGAAATAATATAAAAAAATATAATTTTAAATCACTTTCAACTATTGATTATTTTTGAAATAACATCTCTAAAACTAAAATTTCAAATTATAAATTTACAAATATAAAACTAAATAGCAAAATAATCAACATGAACTAAATTAATAATATAAATAAAAGATTAATTTAACAAGTACCATATTTATTGAAAAATAAATTAATACATATATTTATATATATATATATATATATATATATATATATATATAACAAAATCACATTATTCTATTCAGGACTTACATTGAATTCTTATGACGTATTATAATATTTTAATCCTAATTAATATTTTTCCAAGAAATTAATTATTAAATATAATTACAAATTTCAAACTAATATATAAAGCCTAATTTTACCGATAAAGTGACAATAAAATGAGTTAGCCCAGTTGGTTGTAGCACCTTCATTTTATATGAAGGGTTGAGGGTTCAATTCCCCACGGCCTCCCATTTGGTTTCAAAATTTTGGAAAAAAAAAAGGGGATTTCCGGGCCAGTTCGGCCCGGTACAATCACCGGTTTTCGACCGGTTTTTGACTGGTCATACCGGTCAATTAGCCAACTGGTTTTAGGGGGTTAACCGGACCGGAATGGCGGCCGGTCACCGGTTGAACCGGTCCGACCGGCCGGTCCGGTCCGGGTTTCAAAACATAGGTTGTCGGATTTTGGTTTCGAGACCATTGTTGTGTTCCTTGCGTCGAGAGCTTCAATTTGATATATAATATCAACACATTTGAGATCAGCTTTGTACAAATTTACTTTGTTAAAGTTTGTTACAAGGGGTTAAATGTGATATTTTTCAAAGGTTAAGAGGGTAAATGCTAAAAATCAAAGTATAATGGGGGAAAGTGCAAAACTCCCTAAAGGATAGGGAGATATATAATATCAACACATTTGAGATCAGCTTTGTACAAATTTACTTTGTTAAAGTTTGTTACAAGGGGTTAAATGTGATATTTTTCAAAGGTTAAGAGGGTAAATGCTAAAAATCAAAGTATAATGGGGGAAAGTGCAAAACTCCCTAAAGGATAGGGAGGTGACCGGGATTAGATTATATAAATGAAAAAATAAACTTTGAATTAAATGAAAATGAAGAAAAATCAAGTTAATATTAAATCCGATAATAAAGCCACATTCACATGCTGAATAAACGAGTCATGTGTGGCGGGGGTGGGCGCCCACCCCCATTTGGCTACAACTTTAATAATAATAACAGCTTTTTCTTTTTCTTTCAGCTTAACTTGTGCTGTAAACTTGCATTCATTACACTTCCCAAAAAGTGAATCTCCATCGATTTCAGCTCACCGAATTGGGGAAAGAAAAGCACTTTTCCAGTTTGGTATCGGATCTGTATTTGTTGGCAATCTCTTCCTACCATAAATGTGGATTTAATTAATTATAATCTTTATAATTAACTATGTATTAGCTGTATTTTATCAAATATTAATTCATTAGCAGGTATTCATGAGTATGAAGCCAAGAAAGGAATGCCAAGGACAGACCCATGTCGCTTTTATTTTATTTTTTTAAAATTATATATTATAAGTATTTTCTTAAATTAAAATTCAAATTTTGTATCACTATTTCAACGTTTAACAGCTAACTTAAGTTATTTTACTTCATAAACATGATAAACGCAAGTACAGTTGGATTTAACCAACTCCCAAGAGAGAATTATCAGATTATCTCCTACTTATGGTAGATTGAGCTAAAAGGGTAGTTCATTAAATGACTGAAAATAGAGATAATCATTAATATTGAGAATTGAATGCTCAGAAAATTGCATGTAAGCACGAAACTCATATCTCATTCGGCAAATTAATCAGGTCGTGCCAAAATTACTTGAAAGATTTATTGAATTACTCAAAAAACACAATCTTATAGAATTAACGCTTCAAGATTGTACATGCATAAAAACGATTATTCGCTCTCTCTCTAAGTTAGTAATTTGAGCCAAAAAAAAAATAGAAAGAATCAATTCCGAAATATTCGAATTATACCCGAAATTCATGTGCAGCTCAACAAATCGGTCATACCAAAAGTATTTAAATACCAATTTCAATTTAATTAATCTAACTCAACCCAAGATCTAATTTCTTGGATCAAAAACACTAGTAAAAAGTTATAACCCCAAGATGAAAAGCCAAAGAATATTTGTGCTTTTTTCTCAAGGGTTTTGGAATATTTGTGCATTTTAGGTTGACAAAAAAGTTGAGAAGCTCTGAATGAGATGCAAAATCGTTGATGAAATTGACATTTTAGAAAAGTTCATCACTTAGTGTAAGAATAAAGAAATACCCCCCACCCCCACCCCCACCCCCACCCCCCTTTCTCCTCACTCAATTACCTTCCATAGCACGCCTCTCACCCCCCCAGCCGAAAAATTCTAATCCAGACCCGATTCGATCGAACCCAACCAATTAAAAGGGTAAATGTATTACACTTGTCATTTGATTGGTCACTCTCCCTAAATTTTCCACCAACCACACGATAAGTGTAAAACATTCACCCCCTCGTTACACCGTTTGACCGAGTCAGGCTTGAGTTAGAATTTTCCCATCCCCCACCCACCCCACCCCCTCTATACGTACATATATTGACGCAGAAACTCACACCCCACTTCTCCATTTCTTGCAAAACACAGCTTCTCACCCCCACCATGTCCACAGATCTCCAATTCAGGCCAACAATGATAAAGATCATAAATTGTTCATCACAAGTTTCAAACATCACAGATGACGCAAACTGCATCAAAGAAGAAGATTCGTGTCACACTCCGAGATCTCCACAAAACAAGATTCCGACAGTCGTCAGCTGCCCGCCGGCGCCGAAGAAACGGAGGCGCGCCGCTGCGTGCAAGAGGAAGTTGTGTGAGTTGCAGTTCTTTGAGATGGTGGCCGGAGATGAGGTTGAATCTTTCTTCAGCTCCGCCAAGAGAAAATGTGTAGTTTGATGAAGAAAAAGGGAAGAAAATTTATATTATTATTATTATTATTTTTTTTATATATATAGTTGGGCTTGAAGAAAAAAGTATTTCTTCAGGCTTTTGCTATATATGTATAGTTATAGCGTATGTAGAGGATTACACGTTTCTCATTTGTGAATTATTATTGAATATTGATACCCTGTGAATTTTCGTTATATTTCTGATCGATGAAATTAATTTTTGGCCTGAATTAGTGGTTTTATATTTATTGAGAATTTTTTATTTTTCATTTTTGCGTTTTCTCTGTATATGTTTGGATCTTAATAAACACTATGGTAAAAATAAAATATAGTAGAAAAATGGAAGTTTTGCTAATTCTGGTTTCTATTTTATGAACTTTGTCTTTTATAATTACCTTTATTTGGGGAATTAAACAAAAATAGGCATTAACAAATAAGAAAATTATAGTAGAAAAATGGAAGTTTGCCAATTGTGATTTCTATTTTAAGAATTTCATCTTTTCTTATCCGTAATCACCCATATTTCAGAATATATATGAAAATTTGTGGTTTGAAAGCTTTATGTGTGAACGAAGAAGATTTCTAGTAGGGATGAGGAACAAAGGAACTCAATCAGTAATAAGATTAATTATATTATTTTATTGTTAAATTCTTCATTTATTTTCAAATTTTACATTAATTATATATAAGTGTGAATCGCTTTTCTCTCTTATATTAGTTTAACTGAATTAGATTCAAACTAGTTCTGTATCCCATATAAAGAAATTGTTGGTCAAAATCAAAATAGAAGAAAGAGAGAAATATTTGTGTATCAGTAATCTCCATATGAATTAGAAAATTAGACTAAATTATCTCTTATTTATATAGATGAATACAAATTACGTTGAATAGGTTAAATCAGAATCGAGTTTGAGGGGGGAAAAAAGGGATTATAATAATAACTTCTTCTTTTTCCTGTAAATTACATTGGAAATTTTTATTTGAGCACATTATTATAAGAAAAATATGAAAATAAAACCGCCTATTATATCAATCCGTTGGTTAATTGAAAATTGTTTCTAACTAATATGATAAGATGGTTGACCTGTAATGTGATTGAAACGACTGATCGGCCTTGGGATTGATAAACCTGATTATTTATTATCTTTTCATTACATAAGAGAGAGGATAATATTTACATGCTAAATCAAGTAAATATTGTATAAACAAAATAATATAACGTTCGCTAATGCAGTACACTTTTCCTATATACAATACATGATATCTCAAAAAAAAAAAAAAAAAAAAAAAAAAAAAAAAAAAAAAAAGAGTTCATTTTCATTATGAATTAGAACTAGGTCAAATTATTAAGGTATAAAATTTGACATACTAATGATTGTCGTATACTGAATAATTTAAATACGATGTATCCAATTAAACTAGTATAACATCTTTCTTTCAAAAAAAAAAAAAAAAAACTAGTATAACATCTAATCTCAAAATAACATTACTTGGTCGTATACTTCCAAAAGCTTGTTTCACGTTGTAAAAAATAAATATATAAATTAAAGAGTTCAAATATAACTAATATAACAGTTGAGGTTCAATTCCAAATTATACTAAATGGTCTTACAAACTGCATTAGTGTCCAGTGAGCTCGCAAGCGTAATGCATGACAAAATTAACTTTATATTACGCTCAATGAGTTCGAAAACTGTACTCGACTCTAATGAGCTCGCGTGGACCGTGCATGACAAAAACAATTTTATTTTACACTCAATGAATTCATATACGTGAGAATATTCATTTGTGCTATTTAGGAAATTTTCATTCATGAATAAATAATTTATACGTAATCTAAGTGGTTAATGCCATACTTTAATTATATATTATCTAATATTGTATGGTAGTTGTATTTTCTTGATTATTATTTGATTACTGCAATAGTTTATTCTTGAATTTGGTCCATTCATACGATGGTCTAGAATTCAAACTATTGTTTACGCGTATTTGGTTGGCTGAGTTGGCTCGACTGGAAATAGAATTAAATAAAAAAAAAATGGAAAACACAAGTAATTGGCGTAAGTATTATTTAATTTATTTTGTCCCCTTAAACTTTTTCATTATGTATCAAATATATAAAAATTAATTAACGAATTAATTAGAAATATAACTATTTTTCCAATTGGTTTAATCATATGAATATCTAGTGGTCCTTTATCACTTAAATACGTAATTATTAATTAAATTTCATATCGATCATAATAAGTGTTACCTATTTGCTCCCTAAGTTGCAGTGTCACACATAGTTAATTGTTATTAATTTATAAAATTATATTGATTTAATTTATCATACATATGAAAAATAAAAGTTAACTTTTAGTATATTAATTATGAAAAAAAATTTAATGTTAATTAAAATATATGTGAAGCACATAATTTTGTTTAATATTCTTATACTAATTCCTTTCATTTACATCGTTGGCATGCCAAAATAGGTAGAATAGAACCGTAGAATCAATCTGACGAGCATAATCAACATAGGATCCCATCCAATTTATTAGGTGGCCCATAACTCATTAATTATGTTTTCCCATGAGCCAATAATATCTAGCAAAATAAATGACATCAAACAAAAGGAATATTTTGTTGTAGTCTCCAAGGGGGTTATAATGCTGTAATTCTTGATGTTCATTATTAGGGAAATCACTCCAATAGTTCGTTTCTCCTCCATCGCGAGAATCCAAATATCAAAAGTACCGTCATTGTATTTGTCTTTCTAAACGAACAAAGCTCACGACCATTCGATTTATGAGCTGCTAGAAGTTGCTACAAAACTTCAATCACTGTGTGCCGTCTTTGACCTGTAATTTCTCCTTCATCGGTTATTGAATTTTGATTTCGAGATCACCGTTGTGTTCTTGCATCAAGAGTTCGATTTGACATATATTATTGACACATTTAAAATTTGTTTTGTACAATTCTATTATTCTAAAATAAGTTGAGTGTAATAATTTTTAAAAATTTGGAAATGATTACACTAATTCAAAGATTAGAGAAAAGCAAAGCGCACTAACGATCAAGGAAATTAAAGGGAAGTATCCGAAATTAACCTTTATATTAATTAAATGTATTGTATTTAAGTTATTAGAGATGTAGTTACTATTATACATTAATAGTTGATAACTTGCGTATTTGCTTAATTATCGTGTTCTTGGGGGCTGCACTTTTGAGCTTTAATTGTCTTTATATTGGTGCTTTTGATAGTTTTTGTGTTTTAAGAAGTGCAGGGGTCCAGTAGCAATTTTTGGGCTGTTTTGGAGGACTTTAGAATCTTTTTGGGCTGGAACTTTCTTTTTCACCTGGGCCTTGTGTGCATGATGGAGCTGAATTAATTGGTGCAGTCCAGCTTATTTGAGGAGTCTTGGGCGGCAAGATTGGTCAAGAAGAATCCAAGTCCCTTTAGGACAAGGATTTGGGGCATCAGTTGTGGCTATAAATATACTTCTTCCGGACCAGTTTGGGGGGACAACAATTACGGAGCAGTTGGCAGCGGATTTCCGGTAGCGAGATTTGAAGATTTGGCCGAGAGCAACAATCTTTCCTCATCCATCTTAGTAGCTTATGTTTTCCTTTTATTTTGCGTTTACAATCATGTCTATGCAGAACTAATTCCTTAGTACTTAGCTAGGAGTTTTCAATTCATGTTTGCTACATCGTGAGACCTAATCAGTTTTATAATTCAGTTTAATTCAAGTATTTCTTAATTCCCTGTTTGCCGTGTTTATTGCTAATTAATTGCTTAGTCAATTAGGGCCCGATTTTCTAAGTGGTTAGTTGCATATTGCTAATCTTGATTGCATGAAGTATACGTAGTGCTTGATAGATAATTAGTAGCACGTTAGTGATAGGAAGTCGTATAGTCGAATCTAATTCACTAAGGGAATTAATAATCAAACTTGAATCTTGCACGTGTCGTGACTTGGTTAGTTTGGGTTAGTGTTTTCTTGAATCTCAATGCTGTTGACTTATTGAATCCTGTCGAGTGTCTCTAGGGGTTGTAAGTTAATTAGGGAGTAACTGTCGAGTGTCTCTAGGTTGTTCTACACATAAGAGAAAACGAGGTGGAGTCGAGAGTCTCTATCCACCATAGCTAGTCTATTTGAAAAACTGAATTTATCCTTGCGTCTGTGATCGATGTCAAAACTGAATTGTAACTCTTAGCTAGGTATTGTCTCTCCAATTGTTTTTAACCAAGTACCAAATATCCTTCTTCGAGTGCTTTATTAATTTTGATTGTTTTAATTATTGTTTTTACTTAGTTTAGCAACTTCAACCAACACCCCCCACCCCCCCTAAACCTTTCTCGTTAATTTAGTGAATTCTTTTGTGATTAGAGTAGAATTATTTTCATCCAATCCCTGAGGAATCGACCCGTTCACACTTTACTGCAAGCTTTAGCTGTGAATAGCATACTATTTATTTTGACAATTTCGACACTTGTCAATAGTTTGAATCGGTACAAACCCATTATGAAATATAAAATACTAGCATAAACCCCGTGCGATGCACGGAAATTATTTCAATATTATTTTTTATTGACATTTTTCTTCAAAAAAGAAAAAAAATGATCGATAGAAAAAAATATTTTTAAATATTTTTTTTCACTTCATGCAGAGATAAGAGAGAAAGAAAACATTTGCATGTTTTATATTTTATTTAAAATTAAATCACACAATAAAGGTAAGAAATATATGGATACTTTCACTCTTGTTGATAGTTATTTAGGATATTTACCTATTTTGATGCTATGTATTCAATCTAAGGATATTAAAGATAAGAAAAGGAAAATGACATAAACAAAAATTTTAAAAAGTAATAAGGTTAAAAGACATCATAATATCATTCTTCATGTAAACTATACGAAATATTAGAATCGAAAGAATGCTAAGTATATAATTTCTTTTTTTGGTGAAAAACCACGTATATAAATGCATTCAAGAAGATAAAAATTATAAAATACAAATAAAACAATGTAAAATACTTTGATTGATAAATCTCAAAATGCAATGAAAATGATAAATGTAAAGGTCGGAGAAAAACTACAAAAATCTTAAAATGAAATAAGAAATATAGAAAAAGGTTAATATATGTATCTAAGAATATAAAACCTATCAAGATGGAAACTTAAAGATAAGAAAAGAAAACCGACATGAACAAAGATTTAAAAAAGTAATAAGGTTAAAAGGCATTAAAATATCAATTTTCGTGTAAACTATATGAAATATTATAATCGAAAGAATGCTACGTATATACTTTCTTTTTTTTGGTGAAAAGCTACACATATAAATGCATTCAAGAAGATAAAAATTATAAAATAAAAATAAAACGATGTAAAATACTTTGATTGATAAATTTCAAAATGTAATGAGAATGATAAATGTAAAGGTCGGAGAAGAACTAAAAAAAAAATATTAAAATTGCAATAAAAAATATAAAAAGGTTAATATATGTATCTAAGAATATAAGACCTGTCAAGATTGAAACTTAAATCATTAAAAATGAGTAAAAGAATATAAAACTCATAAAACTATAAAATAATGGCTTTCAAAATCTTAAGAAAATCTTCAACATAATAAAAAAAAAGTAGTAAATCAATTAAATGTATAGGAATTAAAAAGTGAAATTCCAACATATCAAAAAATACCAATTTATTCTTAGAATTTCATTACAAATGGATTATTATTCACCGTTAACTGTGCTTATTCTTCAATTTATTTTTCAAGATATAGAGTTCAGCAATCGAAACTTTTATTACTTTCTTAAACATATTAAATAATGGATTTAATTTAGTTATGGAAGAAATAATATTTTAAACTATAAAAGCTTGAAGAAAAAATCTCAAATTTTGACAGTTACCATAAATAATAAAGTTTTTAGCTAAGATAACTATGATTATTGCTTAAATTAAGGGATTCCATAAACATTATTTTAAATTTGATTAATAGTTTAAATATTTCTTCTAATAAAATAATATAAATTTTTAAAAAGTCACCATTTGATCATAATTGAACTAATTATGGTTTAAAAATATTCGTCTAAATATATAATTTGATTTTTAAAAGAAAAGAAAGATTTGACCAATACGATATATAAAGACTCAACGTCCAAAAGAAGTTGCCCTTAACTCTTAACAAAGGAAAATTTTGACCAAAACTAATATGGAAAAATCCATAATACTTGAATTAAAGTTATTAATTATTTTCTTCATCCAAAAGATGTCGCCCTTAAAGACTCAAAATTAAATATAAACCTTTAAATAAGATTTAAAAGATATTTATTATTTTAAAAGATGATTAATGATGGTTTCCCAACTACACTAAAAAACATCTATTTAAATTCAGATATATATATATCAAACACCGAAATAATATAAAACATAAAAAAGGTATTATTATTTCATAATTAATAATATGGTGAAGATGGACAAAATAAGAATTTAAAAACCACAAACTTAAAATAAGATAAACTGAAATACACTTAAAAAGATATGAAAAATGTGTAGAATTTAGAAAAAAATAGGGCGAAGAAAATATATATATATATATATATATATATTTATTTATTTATTTTGTTCTATATCAAATTAATGAATTCAACATACATCTCTCCATTTTATAGAAAAACACCTTTCAAAATAAAAGTTCATAGAACAAAATCAAATCTTTCAGAATAAGATTCACATCGACTAAACCCACAAGAAGTAAATTAAGTCCCAAAGGATCTTAAAAAGTCTAATTTATAACTCTCAATAGGCATATGAACCATCACTTTGTTCATCTTCTCTCTCCGGAGGAAGATCACGTGACAACAACATTTTCTGCATAAAATTGTATCCCTCCTGGCCAATAGATTCGTTCTCGGTGATGATGAAGTAGGCCAACATCGGATAATGGCCAACATAAAATGCATAACTATCTTGATGGATGTTCACCGCCCTTTCAAATCGAGTCAATTCGACATGGCCAGTGCCGACATACCTGGCCAGGCCTGCAAGTGCTCGAGCTAGGAGTTATGTTAAACCTGTCGCTAAGCTCCTGAATAACAATAAGTTAATTACATCAAAATAATCATGAACGATTATATATAAACAAAAAGAAAAACAGATTGACAAAACTGAAAGAAAAAATATAAAAATCGAATAATTAACCTAAAAGGTTAAATAACAACAATAATCTACTATGAAAAAAAAAAATCAAAACACATAATTTAACAACACAATGAAGGAACACATGCGAGAAAAAAATTGTTTGTTAAAGAGAGAGAGAGAGAGAGAGAGAGTAATATAATAAAGTGAGTAGTATAAAAGATGAATGAAAAGGAAGAAGTACGTCTCATTTTATAATGTAGGATAAATAAATGTAACGCCCCAAATTCCGGAAGTTCAGGTAAGCACGCCACGTGCGGGTCTTCGGGAGTTGGGAGTTTAAGTTTATACATTTACTTGCTTATTATGATTTCATTATAATATTGTGTGCATTATACAATTCTCTATATTTATATGAATTAATTTTAATGTGAAATTCATGAATTAAGTGATAGTGTGCTTAATGGTATTATGTGACTTTAATTGATCATTTCATGGAATTATGGACTTAATTGCATAACTTGGTTTGAAGCTAATGGATCTTTTAGGTAGGGATAATACTTGATTGCATTCATTTAAATAACCTAGGGACTTGTTTGCAAATTGGGGACATATGTGTAGATAGTGGATGATATAATATATATCTAGTATATGCATCTCTTCCAACACTCTCATACATTACATACACACAAGAATCTCTACACACACACACACACACAAGAACCGATCAAAACACCTTCAAGAGAGGAGGAATATTTCAACCAATCTCAAGCCATAATTGAAGAACTTTGGAGCTAGAAGCATCAATATCTTCATCTCTTCATCTCATTTCATTCTTCATTCATTTCAAGGTACATATGGAAGCATGGATTGAATTTCTTGATTGGCTATATGGGTAGGGTTTGATGTTAGCTTGATACCTTCATGTGTATCCTTGATTAGAAGCTTGTTTAGCTCTTGTTTCCTTCATTTCTTACATAAGGCATGAAGTTATGTGAAGGTTGAGAAGCATGAATAATTATGGGGTTTTGGGGCTTGATTCTTGGAGATTTGATGCATATTTATTGGTTTGATTGTTGTATACTTGAAGTATGATGCATGTATGAGGTGTTTTAACAATTGTTTTGGTTGGTGTTTGGGATTAATTTGGTTTGGAGTTGGTTTTGCATGGAAACCCCTGTTTTCTCCCCTGTTTTTCTGTCACGCACAGGTGACACGGGCGTGTCACCTTTGCTTTGTTTTGCGTGACACGGGGGTGCGGGTTGGCTGGGGCGGTTTTTCTGTACCGTGACACGGGGGTGTCACGGTTTGCCTTGTTTTGGTGACACGGGCGTGTCACCTTGTTTTGCAAGCTTTTGGTTCGCTGTACCGTGACACGGGGGTGTCACGGCTTAGTGTAATTTTGTGACACGGGCGTGTCACTCCCTGTTTTCTTGCATATTGTTTTGCATGCTTGGATGTACGTGTATGTGTTATATACTTGGTTTATTGACATCATGCTCGTATTTGACATTTATTAAATAATTATTGCATAACATTTTGGTGCATGATTTTGCCGTTCGTCATAATTGGTTCATTCGAGTCGAGTCTTACTTCACACTTGTCCTTGTTGCACAGATCACGGTCCCGGTTTTGAGGAGCCCGCTCAGTAGGGTGCTCTCTTGCTTTCTTTTGGTCGTCTGGTCAGGTGAGGTTTAATTTCTAGATAAATAGAACCCGTACAACCCCTATGTGACTATTTCGGCCAAAATGTATATATATATCTATAGTTTGCGAACCTTATGACTTTCAAATGATTTGATAAAATGGATTGATTGATTGACGGATTGATTGTATTGGGCGAGTATTGAATTGCACTGTGGGCCCGAGGATAGTGGCTCGAGCCAACCGGGAAAGCATGGGCTGACGGGTAACTCGAGGGCTATCCTCACCAAATGGGATGACCCCTGAACCCCCTAGGAGATTAGGGGAGGAAGGAGTTCCGGGCTTAGGGATTCATGTACCCTGTGCCCAGACTGATTGGATGGTGGGGCCTTGCAATCCCACCATCACCCGGAGGAAGAAGGATGGACTGAAACTGCTAATTGTGCACAGTAAATAATTGCTTGATCACCTAATCACCTAATAAATTGATTGATTGTACACGGTCGGAGCAAGGTTGGAGAAATGCCCTCACTCGCCGGGCCACATCTTGATTGTATTGAACTGAATTAATTGATAAACTGAATTAGTGGTAATCTCGGGCGATAGTACCTTTTCCTCTTACTATTGGTGTTGTTTTTCCAAAAAAAAAATTATTACCCGAGATTATAACTTGCATGTCTGTGCGCATATATTTATTTATACCCCTCGCTCAGTCCGTTTGGACTGACACCTCATTTCTCAGTTTTGCAGGTTCGTGCTAGGCGGGAATTAGGGTCTCGTGTCTTTTATTCGGGTCTAGCACTGCACCTTCATACATTGTACTTGTTATGTTGTAATGAATCTTGAATTACTTGGATGGATATTGTAATGGTATGTTTTGTCGGTACCTATAAGTAAATAAGTAAATATGGTATCTATAGGTATTGAATGCTTTTGCTTCCGCTATTTTATTGCTCTGAGTTGTTGGTTTTATTGAGGGTACCCGCCTAGCCTTGTGTTTTTTTATTGTCTCCCGTTCGCTATAGTTTCGGTTCATGTATGAATTGCCCGTTTCATATGTGGATTGAGCCTATAGTGCGGGGGATGTGGCGCCTAGCGTTCCGGGTGCTACATCCCAAGGTGGTATCAGAGCCCGGTTGCAAAACCGCGGCTCTAGTGTCGTGTCTGGTGAGTCTAAGTCGCACGGCATAGGATTAATTGATTATTTGAGAGTCTTGCAACCTATTTGAACTTATTTGATTCTATTTGAAGTGCTTGGATTATGTGACTATGTGGTTGGATTACATTGTGTGTTGTAATTACACTCATTGCACTTGTTAATCAAACATGCATGTAAAGTGTTCGAGTTTCAGGATGGCTCGTGACCGACATCACCGGGATCGATCTCCTCGACATCAACGTCATCACCGGCGTGATCGAACCCCTCCTCCTCCACCTCCAGCTCAACCCCAAGATTTCTTAAATTCAATGGTGCAACTCATGGATTAGAGGCTAAGGGATTATGTGCCTCCTGCACCACCGGCTCCTCCACCGCCACAACAAGCCCCTATTTCCGTTATTTTAAGGGAATTCCAGAATCAACATCCGCCGAGATTCCAAAAGGGGAACGATATTCAAGCCGAGCAATGGCTTAAAGAAGTTGAACGGGTGTGGGAACTTATTCCATGTGAGTCTCGGGAAAAGGCCCGGTGTACTCTTACCCTCATCCAGGGAGAAGCATATTCATGGTGGGAGAGTACCAAAATTGTCTTGGATGCCACCGAGGAGCAAATTACATGGGAGGTATTCGAAAGAGAGTTCAAGAATAAGTTTATTCCGCCATCTTCGCGCACTAGAAGACTTAAAGAGTTTACTGAGCTTAAACAAGGAGGAAGGTCAGTTTCAGAGTATATAGCCGAGTTCGAGAGGTTGTCCAAATACGCCCCTAACATTGCTAGCGATGACTTCCACAAGGCTATGCAATTCGTACAAGGTTTGAGGCCGGATATTCAAGCGGCGATTGAAGCGGTTAACACAAGCACTTGGAAGAAGGCCACTACCAAAGCTCTTAAGGTTGAAGACTCGGTTGTTGCACGGAGGTCTTCCTTTAGGATGGGACAGGGTTCAGGTTCTGGGTCAAGATCGGGTTACAATGCCGGCAAGAGGCCGATGGTTTATGATACCGCTCCTCCTCAGTTTAAGGGCCCTATGAAGAAGTTTAAACCACAAGGGCCAGTCCAGAAGGCTCCTCAGCCAACATTTATGCCGCCACCACCGGAGAAGCCTAAGTGCACTTTTTGCGGGCAACCTACACATCATTATGATAATTGTCGAAGGCGTCTAGGGTTATGCCTAATTTGTGGGGCTGCCGATCACATGGTGGATACTTGTCCGGATCGACGTAATCCGCCGCCTGGAGGGCAGAGGCCGATGATTCGGGCCCGTGCTTATGCCTTGGAAGCCGAGGAACATGATGCAGACGTGGACCCGGCTGCCGTTGTTGAAGGTATCATTTGCATTCATGGCATCAACATACACACTTTATTTGATCCGGGAGCCACTCACTCCTTCATTTCTTGTGATGTTTCTATTAACTTGCCCTTGTGTGTTACTTATTCTGATGCATGCTACGTGGTTAGTACTCCTTTTGGTGGTAGTATAGAAACTAACCGGGTTTTTCGAGAGGTGCCGGTGAGTATTGAGGGTCGAGTTTTCTCAACGGATTTCATTGAGTTGCCTATGTCTCGGTATGGTTCTATCTTGGGTATGGATTGGTTGTACAAGCACTACGCCACTGTTGATTGTCGGACTAAGAGAGTTAGTTTGGGTTCCGAATTGGTTACGGGTCAAAGTTCGAAGACGGTGCCTTTATTATCTTTTTCAGAAGCTCAGAGATTGGTTCGTGAGGGGGCTACAGGGTTTATAGCCTATATTCTTAATCAACCAAAGGATCAAGTGAAGTTAGAGGAAACCGAGGTAGTTAAAGAGTTTCCCGAAGTGTTTCCCGAGAGGTTGGATTCGTTACCGCCGGAAAGGGAGATAGAGTTTATGATTGATTTGTATCCGGATGCCGAACCTTATTCTAAGACTCCATATAGGATGGCACCGGCGGAATTGAAGGAATTAAAAGTACAACTGGATGGTCTTTTGGAAGTTGGGTATGTGAGACCGAGCTCGTCACCATGGGGTGCTCCAGTTTTATTCGTGAAGAAGAAGGACGGTACTTTAAGAATGTGTATTGATTATCGGGAGCTTAATCGGATGACCGTTAAGAATAAATATCCTCTTCCACATATTGAAGAGCTGTTTGATATACTCCAAGGGTCTAAGGTATATTCGAAGCTTGATTTAAGACAGGGGTATTATCAACTACGGATCCGAGCCGAGGATATTCCAAAGACGGGTTTTAACACAAGATATGGGCATTATGAATTCGTGGTCATGCCTTTTGGATTGACAAATGCTCCCGCAGCTTTTATGGACATGATGCATAGAATTTTCCAGCCGTTTCTTGACAAGTTCGTTGTAATCTTCATTGATGATATACTGGTTTTCTCTAAATCAGCCGAGGAACATGCAAGACATCTCAGATTGGTTTTAAGGACGTTGAAAGAGCATCAATTATTTGCGAAGTTTAGCAAGTGTGAGTTTTGGATCGACCGGGTTTCATTCTTGGGTCATATTATTTCGGGGAATGGATTAGAGGTTGACCCATCGAAGATTGAAGCGGTGTTGAAGTGGGAGAAGCCAAAGAACGCCTCCGAGAACAGAAGTTTCTTGGGATTGGCGGGTTATTATAGAAGATTCGTGCAAGATTTCTCTAAGATCGCTGCTCCTTTGACTCGGTTAACTAAGAAGGATGTGAAATTTGATTGGGATAAGAAATGTGAGAGAAGCTTCAATGTTTTGAGAGAGAGATTAGTTTCTGCTCCAGTGTTAACTCTTCCAGAGGGTTCAGAGGGATATGCTGTGTACACTGACGCGTCGAAGGAAGGTTTGGGAAGTGTATTAACCCAGAAGGGTAAGGTTGTCGCTTATGCCTCACGGAAGTTGAAGGATCACGAGAAGAACTACCCGACACATGATTTAGAGCTTGCTGCCGTGATTTTCGCACTCGGGAAGTGGAGACATTACTTGTATGGAGTGTCGTTTGAGATTTTCACCAATCATAAGAGTCTCCAATATCTTTTCACCCAAAAGGAACTCAATATGAGGCAACGGAGATGGATGGAGCGACTAGAAGATTATGATTGTGTTATCAAATATCATCCCGGGAAAGCTAATGTAGTTGCCGACGCTTTAAGTAGGAAAGTGGGTGTTTCGAACTTGGAAATAGGTACAAGTAAGGTAGTTGAGCCTTTTGTGATTAGAGCTCGAGTTTCCAATATCTCCATTTATCCGGATTTGAAATACAGAATGTTCGAGGCTCAAGGAAAGGATCCGGGAGTTCAGAGATTGGTCTCTAAGGTTAGAGAGGATCCGGAGAGTCCATTTGGGTTCGATGAAACCGGTCTTCTTCGTTTCAAGAACCGAGTAGTAGTACCCGATGATTTGAAAAGGGTATTACTCGAAGAAGCTCACAAGTCGGCTTATTCAATTCACCCTGGAGGGAATAAGATGTACAGAGATCTCAAGCAGTTTTACTGGTGGCGTGGATTGAAAAAGGATGTAGCAGAGTTTGTGAAACACTGCCTCACTTGTCAGAAAGTAAAAGCCGAGCACCAGAAACCGGGAGGTCTTCTTCAGCCGTTACCTATTCCTGAGTGGAAATGGGAACAGGTGACGATGGATTTTATATCCGGGTTACCTAGAGTGAAGGGTGGATTCGATGGTATTTGGGTGATTGTGGATCGTCTGACAAAATCTGCTCATTTTCTACCGGTCAGAATGTCTTTCAAGATTCGGAAGCTGGCTGAGATCTACAACCGGGAGATTGTACGACTTCATGGTATTCCGGTGAGTATTGTTTCGGATCGAGATCCCCGTTTCACTTCGAAGTTATGGCAAGAGTTACAAGAGTTGTTGGGTACAAAGCTTCAGTTCAGTACGGCGTTTCATCCCCAAACTGATGGGCAATCGGAGAGGGTTATTCGGTATTTGGAAGATCTACTTCGAGCTTGTGCCTTGGATTTCCAAACCTCGTGGCACGATCAACTTCCTTTGGTAGAGTTCGCTTACAATAATAGCTCTCAGGCAACGATTGGTATGGCTCCGTATGAGTTGTTATATGGGCGGAAATGTAGATCGCCATTATTCTTTGATTTGGAAGAGTGGAAATGGTCAAAACAGGAAGGAGTCAAGAGAGGAAGAAAGCTTGAGAAATCTTCGAAGGCTGTGGAAGCCATGATTGAGAAAGTTCGGATTATACAACAACGGATGAAAGCTGCACAAGATAGACAAAAGAGTTATGCCGATATTCGCCGGAGGGATCTTAAATTTGAAGTGGGGGACCGGGTTTTCTTGAAGGTATCTCCTAATCTTGAAGGTATCTCCTAATCTTACCGGATTTTCTAGAATTGGAAAGGGAGGGAAG
This sequence comes from Lantana camara, assembly GCA_037501455.1. Lineage (NCBI taxonomy): Eukaryota > Viridiplantae > Streptophyta > Magnoliopsida > Lamiales > Verbenaceae > Lantana > Lantana camara. Next base: position 92,319,300 of record CM074863.1, read on the forward strand.
TTGAATCCCCGTTACCTAGGTCTGTTTGAAGTTATTGAGAGAATCGGAGAAGTAGCTTATCAAGTGGACCTACCTCCTAATCTTACCGGAATTCACAATGTTTTTCATGTATCTCAACTCAGGAAGTATTACCCGGATGAAACCGAAATTCTCCCCGTGGAAGAAGTGGAGTTGGAACCGAATTTATCTTTTGTGCAGAAGCCGGTCAGAATATTGGACAGAAAGTATCAAGAGTTGAGGAATCGGAATATTTCTATGGTGAAGGTGTTATGGCGAAGTGACAAATCTGAGGAGATGACTTGGGAACCGGAAGAGAAGACGAAGAAATTTCACCCGGAGTTATTTTCATCCGATCAATGAATCTGGGGACCAGATTCTTCTAAGGAGGGGAGAGTTGTAACGCCCCAAATTCCGGAAGTTCAGGTAAGCACGCCACGTGCGGGTCTTCGGGAGTTGGGAGTTTAAGTTTATACATTTACTTGCTTATTATGATTTCATTATAATATTGTGTGCATTATACAATTCTCTATATTTATATGAATTAATTTTAATGTGAAATTCATGAATTAAGTGATAGTGTGCTTAATGGTATTATGTGACTTTAATTGATCATTTCATGGAATTATGGACTTAATTGCATAACTTGGTTTGGAGCTAATGGATCTTTTAGGTAGGGATAATACTTGATTGCATTCATTTAAATAACCTAGGGACTTGTTTGCAAATTGGGGACATATGTGTAGATAGTGGATGATATAATATATATCTAGTATATGCATCTCTTCCAACACTCTCATACATTACATACACACAAGAATCTCTACACACACACACACACAAGAACCGATCAAAACACCTTCAAGAGAGGAGGAAGATTTCAACCAATCTCAAGCCATAATTGAAGAACTTTGGAGCTAGAAGCATCAATATCTTCATCTCTTCATCTCATTTCATTCTTCATTCATTTCAAGGTACATATGGAAGCATGGATTGAATTTCTTGATTGGCTATATGGGTAGGGTTTGATGTTAGCTTGATACCTTCATGTGTATCCTTGATTAGAAGCTTGTTTAGCTCTTGTTTCCTTCATTTCTTACATAAGGCATGAAGTTATGTGAAGGTTGAGAAGCATGAATAATTATGGGGTTTTGGGGCTTGATTCTTGGAGATTTGATGCATATTTATTGGTTTGATTGTTGTATACTTGAAGTATGATGCATGTATGAGGTGTTTTAACAATTGTTTTGGTTGGTGTTTGGGATTAATTTGGTTTGGAGTTGGTTTTGCATGGAAACCCCTGTTTTCTCCCCTGTTTTTCTGTCACGCACAGGTGACACGGGCGTGTCACCTTTGCTTTGTTTTGCGTGACACGGGGGGTGCGGGTTGGCTGGGGCGGTTTTTCTGTACCGTGACACGGGGGTGTCACGGTTTGCCTTGTTTTGGTGACACGGGCGTGTCACCTTGTTTTGCAAGCTTTTGGTTCGCTGTACCGTGACACGGGGGTGTCACGGCTTAGTGTAATTTTGTGACACGGGCGTGTCACTCCCTGTTTTCTTGCATATTGTTTTGCATGCTTGGATGTACGTGTATGTGTTATATACTTGGTTTATTGACATCATGCTCGTATTTGACATTTATTAAATAATTATTGCATAACATTTTGGTGCATGATTTTGCCGTTCGTCATAATTGGTTCATTCGAGTCGAGTCTTACTTCACACTTGTCCTTGTTGCACAGATCACGGTCCCGGTTTTGAGGAGCCCGCTCAGTAGGGTGCTCTCTTGCTTTCTTTTGGTCGTCTGGTCAGGTGAGGTTTAATTTCTAGATAAATAGAACCCGTACAACCCCTATGTGACTATTTCGGCCAAAATGTATATATATATCTATAGTTTGCGAACCTTATGACTTTCAAATGATTTGATAAAATGGATTGATTGATTGACGGATTGATTGTATTGGGCGAGTATTGAATTGCACTGTGGGCCCGAGGATAGTGGCTCGAGCCAACCGGGAAAGCATGGGCTGACGGGTAACTCGAGGGCTATCCTCACCAAATGGGATGACCCCTGAACCCCCTAGGAGATTAGGGGAGGAAGGAGTTCCGGGCTTAGGGATTCATGTACCCTGTGCCCAGACTGATTGGATGGTGGGGCCTTGCAATCCCACCATCACCCGGAGGAAGAAGGATGGACTGAAACTGCTAATTGTGCACAGTAAATAATTGCTTGATCACCTAATCACCTAATAAATTGATTGATTGTACACGGTCGGAGCAAGGTTGGAGAATTGCCCTCACTCGCCGGGCCACATCTTGATTGTATTGAACTGAATTAATTGATAAACTGAATTAGTGGTAATCTCGGGCGATAGTACCTTTTCCTCTTACTATTGGTGTTGTTTTTCCAAAAAAAAAATTATTACCCGAGATTATAACTTGCATGTCTGTGCGCATATATTTATTTATACCCCTCGCTCAGTCCGTTTGGACTGACACCTCATTTCTCAGTTTTGCAGGTTCGTGCTAGGCGGGAATTAGGGTCTCGTGTCTTTTATTCGGGTCTAGCACTGCACCTTCATACATTGTACTTGTTATGTTGTAATGAATCTTGAATTACTTGGATGGATATTGTAATGGTATGTTTTGTCGGTACCTATAAGTAAATAAGTAAATATGGTATCTATAGGTATTGAATGCTTTTGCTTCCGCTATTTTATTGCTCTGAGTTGTTGGTTTTATTGAGGGTACCCGCCTAGCCTTGTGTTTTTTTATTGTCTCCCGTTCGCTATAGTTTCGGTTCATGTATGAATTGCCCGTTTCATATGTGGATTGAGCCTATAGTGCGGGGGATGTGGCGCCTAGCGTTCCGGGTGCTACAATAAATATTTTGTAATTATGTAAAAATATTACTATGTATAAAATCAATCAGCATTAATTATGATTTTCAAAATTTGAAATCATATAGTGACAAAAAATTAGGTATGGATTGGTAGATAATTATTTACATTTATAGATTAGATTTCATCCATGTATATATAAATAATGCATTCCAAATAAATAAATCCCCATAAATAAATTAATAATAATTTTCTTAAGTAATTAAAAGAATTTGAAGTTAAATGAATTAATTGTTCAAATTAATAAATAGTATAGCATTTAGTTCGTATTCCATATTTTAATATATACAAATTTTAATTCATTTAATTTAATTACCACATTTTGAAATGATCATGCATAGAATTTCCTTTTTCTTTTTTCAAATGATTTAGGCAAAATGTAAGGGATTAATTATATTCACAGTAATAGTGGATAATTAGGATAAATAAATATCAATTTACAACTCATAAAAGAATTAATAATAAAATTATATCAAAAAAGAAAACAATTCTATTTGGTCAAAATTACATGATTAAATTCAAATATCGTTATTAAATATATAATGATATATTTAATAACGATATAAATTTATTAAGTATTAATTTTAGATTTAAAAAAATTAATTAATTTGATGGAGTAAGTTAATTAATTTGTGTCAATTATATATATATATATATATATATATATATATATATATATATATATATATATATATATATATATATTAACTATTAACTTTAGATTTAAAAAAATTAATTAATTTGATGGAGTAATTTAAGAAACTTAATTAATTCTCTGTATTTTGTAATGTTTGAATTTAAATTTAAAATTGTAGTGATTTTTTTTATGGAAATTGTATCCGTGATTTAAGTAATTAGCCATTAAAATTAATTTAATAAATTTATAGAAATATCAAATACATGAATATAATATTAACCTTATTTAATTAATAGAAATATCAAAATTAATTTCATTCGGTCAAACTTACCAAGATTAATTATTTTCCTTAGTTACTACTTTTTTTTTAAATAATATACAAAATAAAGATAAGCCAATCATTGATTTTTTTTATGGAAATTATATCCGTGATTTAAGTAATTAACCATTAAAATTAATTTAATAAATTTATAGAAATATCAAATACATGAATATAATATTAACCTTACTTAATTAATAGAAATATCAAAATTAATTCCATTCGGTCAAACTTGCCAAGATTAATTATTTTCCTTAGTTACTACTTTTTTTTTTTTTTTTACTTATTTTTATAAAAAAATAATATACAAAATAAAGATAAGCTAATCATATTTTTTTTCTATCTAATTAAAAACTTCAAAAAAACCACAAAATTCTACGTCATCAAAATGTACAATAAAAAGTCAAACATCGTTATCAAATATATAATAGTATAGATATATATATATATATATATATATTAGAGATGAGAGAAAGAAAATTAAAATTATTAATTTGTAAAAGATATAGTCCAAGGTAGTTGGAGAAGTAGTTTTAAACTTATTTATTCAATAGTTGAAACATACATTCATTTCACAAAACACCGGAAGGTTATTGCAAGGATTTGACTCACATCCTGGTTCACAAATATTAGAAAACTAGTTTAGTTGACCGTGCAAGGCACGGTAACCTATGCCCGTTAATATGAATAATAGTTATATTATTAACTATAATATTGTGTTGTATATTTGTATTTGAAAAGATCATATGTTTTAAATATATCCACAAGATTTTTGTTAAAAGAGCTACAAAGCACTTGGAGTTCTAAGTTATCTAGAATTTCACGAAATGTAAATAAATTTGAACACAGGAACAATATGAGCCAAGGTAATACGATGCTATTGCTTGATTCTCATCCTTCCACTTCCTCGCCTATAGCTTCTGTTATATCGCCACCTTTGTCTCTTCCATATCTAGAACCTATAAATGCTTTCAACAGATTACATATATTATTACAATTAAAAGATCTTCTTATTAAATAATATATAACCATAACCCCTACGCATACCAACTTCGCCTTAGATACTTGGACTAACCATATGTACAGAGAGCAGATTAGGGTAAAAAAACAGGCATCAATGTTGAAATTAAACAGTTGCACTCTATATTTTTCTCAAATGAATCAAGCAAAGCCATGATAATGGTGTACTAAATTTACAAGTGGTAGATAAATGTTACAACACTGTTATATCCACATTTCTTTCTATATGGAGGCTAATTAAATAAACCAAGACTTGAAGAGAAAAGTTACCTGGGAGATTTCTAATAGATTAAACATTAGACATATACATTTTTGCAGTTAAATAGTTAACAGAGTGGATTTTTAAGGATTGGATACGTACTGAAGACTTTCGAATAGAAGGGACTTTGGACTCCAATAACAACCTCACAAGTAATAAATTTTCGTATCCAGTTTCTACTACCGGTCGGACTTGAAACCAGTTAACAACTTCATCATTTTCAGAAATATACATATATATAAATCCATATATGAACGAAGCAAGTAACAAATACATCTATAATTATAAGAGAACAAATCCAAATAAATAACTTCTGGACTGAGAACCTCAAATCAAATTTCAGCTAAAAATTTCATTTTTTCAGTTATGTTGCATAATTGAAATGAAGAGCAATGGAGCTATCAATTACAATAAAATACATTCTTAATGAAACAACTATATATATTGCTCATTCTTATCACTCACTCATTAAGAAACCGAAACAACGTTAAATTTCCCCTATCAAAATCTAACTAAAGAACCAAGATTATAAACTAAAAACAAAACGATTCAATAAAATCGGTTAAACTTGAAAGCAAAGAGTGACGGAATCATCAAAGGTAGGAAGTAAACATTACAATGTGCATCTGATCAATAATCCAATCCTCCATTGATGTTTCCACGCTATCGAATAGACTCGCCCATCTCATTTTAGCAGCCTAAATCAATGAACCAAAGCCAAGTAAGTTACAAATGCAAGTCCAAAATCAAGAGTTCACTAAACAATACCAAAATCCCATTTACAAAAAGGGGAAAAAGAGACAATTGAGCAACAGACCTCAAATTTGAGAAACAAGAAAACTTAATTAGTTAATATAAATACAATGTAAGCAGACTGTCTGATTCTTTTTTCCTTAGATTCAAAAGGAAAATGAAAAACAAAAAACAGAGGATGACACGTTCTAGCTGGTACTTTTGAAAATGGGCCGCTGAGATTATAAAGAAATGTCCCTGCAAATATTTATTAATTAAACGTTTTTAATGTTATTTATTTTAAGGAAAAATGAATATATCTAGTTTTTGATATTATATTATAACTGGAATTAAGAAAAATGAGAGGTATACATCAATTTGAGGCTTTCGACTTGGGTAAGAGAAACAAGAATCGTTCCAGTGAGGTTGTTGTTATTGAGCAACCTGTCATGATTAAAGAAATACAATAGCTGTGACTAAACTTTGAGTTTTTGTTTTTTAAATAAATAAAAGAAAAACGAGTGTGTCTAGATGTTACATTCCGAAAAAACTCACAGATAATTCAAGTTCTTGAGATATCCTAGACAATCTGAAATTTCACCAATAAGCTTGAAATTATACAAGCTAAGCAGCATGGTAATCCTCCATAGGATGACTTGCCTTCCCTTTAACTAAACTGTACCCATACTTAACGTAGCCCTAGTTGCTGCTTCTCTTCCTAGTGTTGCACGGCAAATACTAAACAAAACAAAAAAAATAACCAAATTAACTACTAAAAAAGAAAAACAAACAACAAAAGGAACATATGACGGATAATTTGAATGGAGCAATCCGGTATAAGACGTTAGATCATATACGATAACATTTTTTTTCACTCCATGACATGTGTTGGAAAACACGAATCAGAAAGCAGCGGAATTTAAAAATTTTTCCAACAAAAGGATCTTGGACTCGCAATAGTGTACCCAAATTCGTAGAGTTAAGAAACTTACTTTTCTTTTATTCTTTCTTAAAGCGTTTCAAGCCACCCAAGAACGCTCTTCTCGCGGCTTGATCCCCTCTCCTTGGTAAAGCTCGAATCTTCAAACTTTTAACTTGAAGCTCTCTAGAGATAGTCCACCAACTTGATCACAATCTAACTAGTAAGGATGCTAGTTCTCTAGTTAGTGTTTAGGCTTAACCTAGGGTTTATTTGATCTTGGAGAAAGGAAGGTGTTCAACACATGAACCAAAAGAATTGCCAATTAGCTCTAAAGGGGAGCACAAGTAATGGAGAGGGACGGCCGAACCCAATCCTTGTTGGGCAAGGATTTGATCCCTCTCTCTCCTATTACTTGATCATCAAGTATTTTCCAACTTTAACTTGGAATTCTAATTCAAATCAACTTTCAAGAGAGCTAAAAATATCCAAACTATTTTTAGATAATTTTATACTTTATTTATTTAAAATAAATAACTTATTTTATATAATTAATTAATTCATAATTAATTAACTAGATTATTTTCTCCAAAATTAGACTTTCTTTTTAATTCAAAATTAAACCAAAGTCTATTAAATAATTAACACATTTAATTATTTAATATATATATACAATATATATATTCACACGTGTGGGACACGTGTCACTCACGTGACCCACACGTGTGGTTTCGCACGTGTGGAACCCCTTAGGCCCGATTAACTCGTTTAATCATTTTCAAGCCTCAACTCATGTAACCAAGTTGTTGTGTGTGACCCTCTAGGTTCTCAATTCAATTAGCAGTGACCCTAATTAATTAATTCACTAATTAATTAATCAGTCCACAGATTAAACGACCATAGTCTAGCAACAGGTGTTTAACCTCTAGCTGAATTGGAATGTTCGGATTCGACAGAACCTTTAAGTCATTGATTCATGCGAGATACAATCCTCCTACTTACTATCTCTCAACCAAGATCTAGGGTAAGGGAATAATCAGAACCCTAATAATCTGGTCTTAAAGCTAAGTACATTTCATATCCATTTGATCTCAATCCAAGAAACCCTTTTCTTGATGTCTTGATCTACTGCCTTGGCCAAGGACTCCATATGGCATATGAATGACTTACACAATAAGAGATCACCTTGCATATGCAAGTGTAGGTCCTTTCTTGATTCTCAGTCACTTTCATGAATCACTTGTGCAGCCCCAGCATAAGCCTTGAATCAGTTGTCTAAGGCGACACCCTTTAAAGCTTATACCAAAGACTACAGAGTTAACTCATAAAGTGACATGGAACCTCAAGTCTAAGGATCAATTAATCACATCAATGACTCGTGAGATATTTCCTAATCTAGAAGTTTCCATTTCTTGAAATAGAAACTTCCTTTCCCATTCAGGAATCTTCTCACACGGGGCACCTCAGTGAACTTACTTATTGAAGTAAGCACCCTCATGTATCACGCACGTATCAACTATACACTTTGCACCTCCATGAAACAAGGCGGTCCTTCTTAAGGGCGTGATCCCACAAGCAAGCCTTAGAGGAGTCAGGTTGACACTCCCACTGTCTGTAGGACTCATCGGCTTGGAGTATTTTACTAATCATGACTTATGTGAAATAGGGCTCGTTTCATGAACCATTTCACCTAAATGGTAGATTCCTAAAGTCATCAGGATTAGGGGAGTTCTCATATATGCACAGCTAAAGTAAACGCATACCAAACAAGAGCATATAAAGAAGTGTTTGCCTGTGATATTAATCATTCGTTCATTATTCAAAGATTGTCTGTGATACCAGGTAAGTCCCAAAACGGATTATGACTAATCGGCTTTCTAGGGCACCATTCCTAACAATCTCCCACTTGCCCGTAAAAGCCATTTAGGTACTCTAAGTCCCATCTTCTCAAGATGCACTTTGAGAGCCTATTGACTTTGGGCGTTTCCAATGTGGATCTGCTATATTCTCTACTGATGTGACCCTCTTGTTTACACATCTCTTAGGAAACACCTTTTCCTTATAAAGTGATTCGTAATCACGTGTTCAGTCTCTTGGTGAGGTCTTGGTTCTCTTACTTGAGCAACCATCCATTTTATCATACAATATGATAAAAGAGTTGTTTCATGCTAGGAACTTCATCTAATAAGTTAGATGGAGTTTCTTACGCAAACACTTAACTTAGCGTTATATAATACGACTAAGTTCTCAACTACGATAGTCGAGTTTTGCAATGTCCGTCCTTGGAACCCCTTTCCAACACATTGCATTACAATTCTGGTGAAAGTTGTATCCTTTCAATGATTTCATAATCATCTATGTTTGATGAACGGTTACATCAAATATCCTTCTAACAACAAGATCTTTTGGGCTCTGTAAACTAATACATATCCTCATTTCTTCTCAAGTACTCTGAGGACATCCTTTACAGAAATCTAGTGACCTTCTCTGAGGTCATATTAGACTCGACCCACTACGCTTAGTGTTGCGCCATTTCAAGTCTAGTACATAACATTTCATACATTATGCACCCTTTCACTTAAAGGGATTCTGGACATTCTAACTTTCTTAAAGTTATCTTAGGACACATACTCTTCAAAAGAGATGTTCCATTGTCCATACTAAACTCCTTTTAGTATTATGGTTATGTACTCGTTTTGTGATAATCCTTTTATTCTCTTAGATCTATCTTCTATAGATTTGAATGTCGAGAATTTAGGATAATCACTAAGATCTTTCATGTCAAATTGTTTCTTAAGCAAGAATTGGTAACTTTCACGTCATCCTTGACATTCCTAATGAGAAGGATGTCGTTTTTCTAAAGAACCAAAATTGACTCTTACATCACTAACTATCATATGTACACTTTTGAGACTTATTCAACTTCTATCTGTGTCAAACGATTTGACTATCCTATAGAATCGAATTGTCTAACTCCTAGAAGCCTTTATCAATCCACAAATTGACTTTAGGGATTCGCATACCTTATGCATACTCCCACTGAATATGAGACTTATAGAAATACCTTATTTCAGTCTCTTTCAATCTCATATTGAACAAGATAGTTCTCATATTCATTTATCATATCTCATAGTCAGAATATGAGGATGTGGTAAACACAATCCAAATGGACTTTTGCATTTCAACCGTCAAGAAGGTTGTAATGCTTTCATTCACTCGAAGCTGCACGAGCTTGATCCTATCAGGTGGATCAACCAAGGTCAAAACTTGGTTTGAGTATATGGAATCCATATTGGATTTCAAGGCTTGCTTACACTACTCAGATTCCAAATCTGACAGTGTCTTCTCTTCAAGTAATTCCTTGGCTATCCAGGAACGCGTTCTAAACACGTCTTAAGAGAAGGGTTTCACACGTGTACATACTCTAAAATTTGGCTAAGTTTTATCAGATGGGCTCGTTTCTTCTATATGTGGCGTAGATATTTATCCTCAAATTTCTTTAAGGTCTGCTTGCTTGCCTTTCTTCTTCTATAGGAATGATTCCTTAAGAAAGATACATTCCTTGAGACAAACAACCTTTTGTCTAAGGGAATTGCAGAAACGATATTTGATATCGTTGTATAAACTTGAACTCGTTTCAAGCTTATCTCCCACTATCCTCTTCACTTAAGAGGATTCCACTAAATTCTTGGATAAGAATAATTAGGGAATTTAGTATGCCACATTGCATAGTGCAACTAAAGGACTGATTTTGGAAAGCACTAAATTCAAAATCTCTAACTGCATATTCTAGGAGTTTATTCCTAGAATGATTATAAGTCAGTAAAGCTTTCTATGGAATGGACCATATCCTATTAGGTTTCATTCCCTCATTCGAAAACACTAAGGTGTTCTTGAATTAGGTTACTGAGAGATAATCCTATTATCTCTAAGATGACTAAGGAATTAGTTACTAAGATATTGGTTATCTCGATCATATCGATTTACCTATAACTTATGACTACTTCGGTTCCTAACCTCCTTTTGAAATTCTAAGAATTTCATATAAGTTTCGAATTTGTACTTCAACAAGTACATTCATTCATAATGAATAGACTGACGATTGTATCTAGTGTTTACATTAAGCATCTTACACTCATCAGCATGGATCGAAATCCACTAGAATTTTGGCACGTTCCACGTTTCACCTAAACCATGTTTCGGGAACGTTTCCCTTTAAGATAGGATTCATAGGAAGTTAACTCTCTAGGTTCATTTTCATAAAATGATCCTAAGATGTCTAACTTGCTAATCCTTTTATGTCTGAACGTTCTAAAGTAATTCGAAGCTTTGTCATCTCACTTACTTTTGTTATCTCGTTGCATGTTCAGAACATTAGTGCTTTGAGTCTTTGCACAACAAATTATGCAGAATCAACTCAAGACTTGTGAATTCTATTCCTAGTAGAATTACTAAACAAGGTAACATTTCAGAGTACTCATACTCTTTGCAGTTCCCTTTCAAAGTCCTTATTTGCTACCACAGAAGCAAACGTCCAATTTGATCTCTAATGCCTTTTGGGCGTACCCCTTACATGCCCCTCCATTGGGCTCTTAAGGGTTTCTTCTTCTTTAGGCCTTCAAGCCTTTAACTTAGTGAGTCTAGAAGAAGAATTAACCATCACAACCTTTTGTTCCTTCTTAAGGATGCTCTCAACCATTATCAACTAAATGATTAACTATGCCATATTAGCATCATTCTAGTTGAGCATAAAGGGTTTGAATGATGGTGGAAGCAATGTAAGCAATCAGTGCATTGAGAACTCTTTTCTCAGTTAATGAGACCACAAGATCTTCAAATAAGATCTTTAGACCTTGTTCGTGTACACTTGTTCCCTCATTTGGAATATTGAATAATTCCACAATGTTATACCTTGTAACATTTTTATGAGGTGGTTCAATTGCTCTTAAGTGGTTTGGAGAAATCCATTCACCTCAGATTGCTTTTCTTTTGGCCCGGGTCGAATTTTCACAATTGAAAACTTCGCCCTTTAGAGAACACCTTTCTCTATTCGGAATCTAAAACGAATTTTAGGGTCCGAAGCCAATTAGAGTTAGTTAGGACTTAGTCAACTCTTTTGAATTAAGGATGGATACGAATGAGTTTGCATTTCATATTGTAGAGAATCACAGAACTACAACCTAGATGCTAAGCAGAGAAAAATGTGAACATGCTGAATTATAACGATATACAAAAGATAAGGTCTTTAATATAATGTAGCTCCCACTGTTTTTCAAAGATCTATAATTCCCAAAGATCTAAGAGGAATGCGTTTCCCAATGGGTACTAAGATCCTAAGCATTTTACCTCGAACCCACGACTCGCGGACATTCTAAGTAAAACCCTAGGTAGGTACAACTTACTAATTCTAACACCTTTAGAATTCTTAGTAATTATTTTCGCATCACCTATCTTTCAATATGGACCCACAACTCGTGCGACATCCATATTTACTTAGGCGTTAAGCTAGACCCATCAATCATAAGATCATGATCAAAACTTAGTTCGAACGACCCACGGCCCACGACTCGCGGACATCGCCTTTGCTAAAATTGACCATGAAATATTGATCATTTAAAATGATCAATTAGGTAACTAAGAACTAATAAGCTCCACTAGCTATCCCACGACTCGCGGACAATAACTAGCTTCACTTACTAAACTTAAAACCTATTGATGGAATGCTAGGAATTTAATTCAAAATTTGCATCTCGAATTAAATACCTATTTATTCGAAATTAGCTTAATATTTAATGGGAATTTTTCAATCAACCGAAGAGTTGTTCGGTTCGACCTCACCAACATATATGTTATCCAATTTTATTAGTCTTGATTAATGCAAGTACACTTAAATGCATTTCAAACAAGCACATAAATAGATAACATGTCCTAGCATGATACTAACATGTAATGATCATGAGTTCTACCTATCTTATGCGTGATATGTGGGAGCCACTCCACAATCACAAGTTCTAACATACATGCCACATAAACAGTTTAAATCACATAAGGGAAAGCAGTAACAAAATACGAGCCCTATCTCTATTACATTTTTACAATCGAGATTCCCCTCCCTAAAATTTTGAGGGGTCTTCACTTATGGTCTCCTTGTTACTTGAATGTGGTCCATCTTACTCCATGAGTGCATTGTCTCCAAAAAGAAAATAAAACCTCACCACCTATCTCTACTCTCAAATTACAATAAAAAGAAAAAGACATAAAGTAATAAGGCTCAATCTTCATATTGGCCTTAGACAAATACACGGGGCATACCCGGGCCTCAAAAACAGCAATATGGAAAGCCACATAATAAATCACATAACAGTACGCACATAAGTGAGGCTCCAACCTCAATTGAAAAACGCAACTATAGGGCTCCAACCCCAATTTAAACCATCCATGTGCATAAATTAAAACCATACATAGATCTAAACCCATGATCACCTAACATGCTTTTGCGAGAATTTAAATTTAGCCAATAAATTAAAATTCTCGTTTTAAGTCCTAATGACTTAAAACACGACTTGATGCGAGTCTTGTTTATAAAAGTTTTCAATAAATCCCAAATTAACAAAAAAAAAAAATAATAAAATTCCAATTAATTTCTGAAAATTAATAATTTTATCAAGAATGCAATTTCCCAAAATATAAACCGTTTCTATTTCTCAAAAATCCCAATTTTAAGTTTTATACAAAAATAAAAAATAAATATTCAAAAATAAAATTTTAAAATTAAAATCAAAACGCGCGGCATAGGCCGCGCGAGTGCGCGCATGCTTGCGCGCCTGCTGGGCGCGTCCCTTACAGGCGTGTGCGGGTGGCTGGGCGGGACTGCGTCGGCAGTCCTAGGCCGAGCGCCTAGGCGCTCCCGGAACACCTCCCGCGCGGTTGCGGGAGGGAGTAGGCGCATGGCCTGCGCGCGCCTAGGACAGGCGGGCGGCGGCGCGCGAAGCCCGCCCGCGACGTCTTCGCTCGCGGGGTTTCGCGTGTTCGTAATCCAGGCTTTTCGTTTCGTGTTTTTCGTTCAAAAGCAAAACCAATCCAAGAAATCCAAAAACAGTTTATACAGTTTCAAATCTAAAATTGTTTTAAAAAAAAAAAAAAAAAATTTTTTAAAAACTAATTTTCAGAAACTTTCAGGAAAAAATACAGTTTCGTAATTCAGGCTTTCTAAAACAATTACAAATGCTCAATCGCATCAAGCCTAAGAATTTCTACCAAATTCAGTATAATTGAGACGAATCAGAAACACGATTAACGAGGTGGCTCTGATACCACTTGTTGGAAAACACGAATCAGATAGCAGCGGAATTTAAAAAATTTTCCAACAAAAGGATCTTGGACTCGCAATCGTGTACCCAAATTCGTAGAGTTAAGAAACTTACTTTTCTTTTATTCTTTCTTAAAGCGTTTCAAGCCACCCAAGAACGCTCTTCTCGCGGTTTGATCCCCTCTCCTTGGTAAAGCTCGAATCTTCAAACTTCTAACTTGAAGCTCTCTAGAGATAGTCCACCAACTTGATCACAATCTAACTAGTAAGGATGCTAGTTCTCTAGTTAGTGTTTAGGCTTAACCTAGGGTTTATTTGATCTTGGAGAAAGGAAGGTGTTCAACACATGAACCAAAAGAATTGCCAATTAGCTCTAAAGGGGAGCACAGGTAATGGAGAGGGACGGCCGAACCCAATCCTTGTTGGGCAAGGATTTGGTCCCTCTCTCTCCTATTACTTGATCATCAAGTATTTTCCAACTTTGACTTTGAATTCTAATTCAAATCAACTTCCAAAAGAGCTAAAAATATCCAAACTATTTTTGGATAATTTTATACTTTATTTATTTAAAATAAATAACTTATTTTATCTAATTAATTAATTCATAATTAATTAACTAGATTATTTTCTCCAAAATTAGACTTTCTTTTTAATTCAAAATTAAACCAAAGTCTATTAAATAATTAACACATTTAATTATTTAATATATATATACAATATATATATTCACACGTGTGGGACACGTGTCACAAGGACACGTGTCACTCACGTGACCCACACGTGTGGTTTCACACGTGTGGAACCCCTTAGGCCCGATTAACTCGTTTAATCATTTTCAAGCCTCAACTCATGTAACCAAGTTGTTGTGAGTGACCCTCTAGGTTCTCAATTCAATTAGCAGTGACCCTAATTAATTAATTCACTAATTAATTAATCAGTCCACAGATTAAACGACCATATTCTAGCAACAGGTGTTTAACCCCTAGCTGAATTGGAATGTTCGGATTCGACAGAACCTTTAAGTCATTGATTCATGCGAGATACAATCCTCCTACTTACTATCTCTCAACCAAGATCTAGGGTAAGGGAATAATCAGAACCCTAATAATCTGGTCTTAAAGCTAAGTACATTTCATATCCATTTTATCTCAATCCAAGAAACCCTTTTCTTGATGTCTTGATCTACTGCCTTGGCCAAGGACTCCATATGGTATATGAATGACTTACACAATAAGAGATCACCTTGCATATGCAAGTGTAGGTCTTTTCTTGATTCTCAGTCACTTTCATGAATCACTTGTGCAGCCCCAGCATAAGCCTTGAATCAGTTGTCTAAGGCGACACCCTTTAAAGCTTATACCAAAGACTACAGAGTTAACTCATAAAGTGACATGGAACCTCAAGTCTAAGGATCAATTAATCACATCAATGACTCGTGAGATATTTCCTAATCTAGAAGTTTCCCTTTCCTGAAATAGAAACTTCCTTTCCCATTCAGGAATCTTCTCACACGGGGCACCTCAGTGAACTTACTTATTGAAGTAAGCACCCTCATGTATCACGCACGTATCAACTATACACTTTGCACCTCCATGAAACAAGGCGGTCCTTCTTAAGGGCGTGATCCCACAAGCAAGCCTTAGAGGAGTCAGGTTGACACTCCCACTGTCTGTAGGACTCATCGGCTTGGAGTATTTTACTAATCATGACTTATGTGAAATAGGGCTCGTTTCATAAACCATTTCACCTAAATGGTAGAGTCCTAAAGTCATCAGGATTAGGGGAGTTCTCATACATGCACAGCTAAAGTAAACGCATACCAAACAAGTGCATATAAAGAAGTGTTTGCCTGTGATATTAATTATTCGTTCATTATTCAAAGATTGTCTGTGATACCAGGTAAGTCCCAAAACGGATTATGACTAATCGGCTTTCTAGGGCAACATTCCTAACAAGATGTATGCGGAGTAAAAAGGAAAAAGCCAACATAGGGTTATCAAAAAGGAAACACAAGTTGTGTTTGGAATGGATTGATGCATTTGTAGCCAAGAATTTGGAAACGAATAATAACAAACTCGTTTCATGTTCTAATGAGTTTCAAATTCTTAAGCTCTAAATACAAATCATGAGAATTTCTATACAACTAACAAGTTCACCAAAAGCAGCACATATGAATATATATCTCAAAAGTTAAACTCTCTTAACAATCTGAAAGAACGAGAGGGGCAGGAAGTAGAGACCTTTCACAAGAGAACAAAACTCACCGCGGAATTATCAACATTTAAACAACATAAAGAATTCATTTATATCAGAACCCTCCTCTCCAAACTAACATCTACCTTCAATCAAAATTGAAAAATTCCCAAAACCTGCAACATGAAACCCCCCCAAAAAAGCTCAAACTCGAACTTGGGCTCGTATGATATTAGATGCAAGTTCAAGATATCCCAAACATATTCCCTCAAATAATCATCCAAACGAAGAGCAGTGTCAAAAATCAAAAAGGGAAAGCAATTGCTAAAAAAATACATCAATTAACAGGAACAACAATCCTATAAAAACTCAGCAATTAAACAGGGGTATCAATTCCATCCAGTAAAACATATATATGAACCCATCACAAAGTTTTAGTCGGATCAATAAATAGAAAAAAACAAAAAACCAAAACAACTAAAAGGGGCAAAAATATGAAAACAAGATAAATACCTTTAGTTGAAAAAAGCAGCGGCCGAAGAAGCAGCGGCAATAGACAAGGCCCACGTGTAGCATCTGTCGGCGGGGGTGGCGGTGCTGGCCGACAGATGCTGGGAGGTGGTGGAGGATTGATGGTGGTGGCTACGGAGAACTTAAGAAGTGAAGTAAGAATTAAAAAGAGAACATACAAAACGACGTCGTTTTGATAGGAAAGAGGAAATTATCACATGCTTCGCGAAACTCTGTACCTGGACGACGAAGCCGTACAACTTCGCTCTTATATATATAGTGTAATAATAATAATGAGTAAAATAAAGGAAAGAACTTCCCTAATGTCAACAACGAAATTTTGGAAATTGTATATCTAATTTTTTTTCGGAGAATTAATGAACAATCCCTAATAAGGTTAACTATTTATCCTAAACCCCCCAGTTCAAAAAACAACTATATTAGATTCCTATTATCCTTTTTATTTTTTGTAAATCCCCCCTAAATCTTGTAAAAATACCATAATACCCTTAATAAAATGAAGAAGGACACAGATATCCATTGTCTTCTTCCCGCGTTGATGTTTCCTTCTTGACAGTAAACTCTTCGGGCCTGAATCTTTTCTGGTGACTCTTTTCCGGCAACCCATTTCTGGTGACTTTTTTCCGTCCGATGAGAAAAGGGAAAAATTAGCAATGGCGATTTTTAATCCGGCTAGATTGTTGTATCTACAAAAATTGTCTCTTGACGTTCTAAACGGTACTTTATAATTTCTCGATTTATTTTTCTTTAACTAGACAAACAAACCTTTCAATAACTAATAAAATGAATATTTACATTATAAACTTAATAGATTGTGATGCATTCTCGATGGGGAGCCTGAACTAAATAAAAAGCTGCCGCACTCTTTCCCGTAGTATGACCGCCCAAGATTGCAGAGGTGAAGATGAAGGGGTGCGACGATATGTTTCCCAGGCCAATCACTTTTGTTAATATCTTGCCCTGTACGGTGAAATTCTGCACATTTTCACCCCCATTTCAACACCTCCAAAAAGTCCTTCTTCTCTTTCACTCCCAGATCTCGAATCCTTGATAAAAAAAAGTCATGAATCACCCTCCAACACCCATTAATGGTGAGGCCAAAGCCTACATGGTTGAACGCCTTAGGCTACAAGCCGTAGGCAACAAAATCGATCGGCTAGAAAGCTTCGAGAGAGCCTTGTGTCAAGTGTCGTTTGAGTTTTCAGGGCGATTCCAACGAGAATACTGGCCCCAGGATGTTATAGAAGCAGTGAAACGAATGCAGATAGAATTTTACAACTTCCGTAGATTCTTGGGGTGTTCTGGAGTTAATATGGGTAATGATCGTGTTCATGCCCAAATTGATACCGTGGTATATTATCGAGGGAATAGCCATGCTGTAAGTCGAATTCATACTCAATCCTTTTTTTTTTTAATTTTTGTTCAGTATTTAATGTTCAATTTTACATAGGTCATTCGCCGGAATTCTGACCTCACGGTGCGTGGATGCCGTTATTACGATAACCTTAGGTTTATCTTCAAAGTGCGGCAGACACACCTTTTGGAGGGCGAAGAGGAGCACCTCCACGCGTACCACATTGATGGTAGGGACTCAGACCCCGAGTCCTTTGACAGCGCGGATTACCCCGGATATGAACACTCTGAGGAGAGTGTTAATCAGTTTCGCTCCCCATAAAGTTTGTTGTTTGTAGATTGTTTAATGTTTAAATATTAGTGTTAGTTTGATTGTAGTGGATATTACTGGTTTTGTAATGAAATGTTTATTGTTGGTGGTAATGAATTTCATGCAGAGCACTATGTTTATTGTTGTTTGATTATAGTATATGAAAACAGATAAACTGATGAAATATATGACAGTTGATATCAGGGATGGAGCCAGGAATTGCAACGAGGGGGGGTGAAAAATTCGTAATATCAATAATATAAATAATATTTTTTCAAAAGTGGTGAAGTTATAATTTATTTTAAAATAAAAGGGATAAAATCTATAATTAAGGGGGCGAAAATCTAAAATAAGGGGGGCAAAATTATAAAATTTTCTAAAATATATAAGTCGTAAACGAATTTTTTTTAAATTTAGGGAGGGCGAAAATAAAATTTTTCTAAAAAATATAGGTAATAAACGAAAATTTTAAAATTTTTGGGGGGGGGGAATGAAAATTTTCAAAATTTGGGGGGGCTGGGGGTAGCTCCGTCCTTGGTTGATATATCCTGTGAGAGAGAAACCAGAGAACTACATTTATTGTTGTTTGACTATAGTATATGAAAACAGATAAACTGATAAACTGATGAAATATATGACAGTTGATATATCCTGTGAGAGAGAAAACAGAGCAGTATGTTTATTGTTGTTTGATTATAGTAATTCTCCAGTTTATCGAGTAAATAAGAATATGGGGTAGAACTAAAATTCCACTTTGTTGAGTAAATAAGAATATGGGTAGAACTAAAATTCCAGATTGTTGAGTAATTGTGTGGTTATCTAAAACTAATTCTGCAGTTTGTCGAGTAAATAAGAATATGGGGTAGAACTAAAATTCCAGTTTGTTGAGTAAATAAGAATATGGGGTAGAACTAAAATTCCAGTTTGTTGAGTAAATAAGAATATGTGTAGAACTAAAATTCAAGATTGTTGAGAAATTGTGTGGTTATCTGAAACTAATTCTGCAGTTTGTCGAGTAAATAAGAATATGGGTAGAACTAAAATTCAAGATTGTTGAGTTATTGTATGGTTATCTGAAACTAATTCTGCAGTTTGTCGAGTAAATAAGAATATGGGTAGAACAAAAAATTCCAGATTATTGAGTAATTGTGTGGTAAATTGGTATTTGAGTCATTCCATATCGTTTTATGATGGTATTTACTGAGAAAACATGGTAACTAATATGTTTGTTCTCAGAATATGTAAACTTTCAATCCTTCTATATCGTTTTATGATGATATTTAGTGAAAAAACATGGTAACTAATATGTTTGTTCTCATAATGTCTAACTAATATGTTTGGTCTCATAACATGTAACCTTTTAGTCATTTTACATCGTTTTATGATGGTATTTAGTGAAAAAACATGGTAACTAATATGTTTGTTCTCATAATATCTAAACTTTTAGTCCTTCCATATCGTTTTATGATGATATTTAGTGAACTACGCATATTTAACCATTCACTCAACAAAGTCCGCTTTCAACTACGCATGTTTAACCCTCCGCTTTCAACTAAGCATGTTTAACCCTTCACTCAACAAAGTTCACTTTCAACTACGCATATTTAACCCTTCACTCAACAAAGTCCGCTTTCAACTACGCATGTTTAACCCTTCACTCAACAAAGTCCGTGTAACACCCGGGACGATAGCCCCCACATCCCCCACACTACAAGTCTAGTCCACACATGAAATGGATAATCCAAGCATGAACCGGACCCATAGCGAATGAGTGACAAAATAAAAGATATCCTAGCTAGGCGGAATCTAACCTTGTACCAAATAATTTGGAAAAAAACAAAAGTGCAAAACGGAAGCAATAACATATAAATCATGAATTTCAATAATGGCTACGAGCCCAACAATTCCAATACATAAGTTAAATCCATCACGCACCCTAACAACGGGTTCAGCTAAGCACACAACCGGTCCCGAATCAATATCCAACAATTTCATAGTTGGCACAAAGGCTCAATTACATAAGGAGATACAATTAGAACATAACAATGTAAGATATGACTCGAGTGTACAAGTGACTCGACAAAAGAATTAAAACTTGACCTCCGCCTAGCAAAACCTGCAAGAAGCTGAGAAATGGGAAAGAGGGGCCAGTCTCTAGAAGACTGAGTGAGCAGGAGCTATACATATATATAGAACATGCACATGCAAGCCATAAATCCCGAGCAAGGTTTTATTCGAAATTAGTTCCCACAAAGGGCAAGAAAATAACTAAGCAATGCTCGGACTTTACAACTAATTCATATTAAATTCATTAAGGTTAAAGTCCATACATAAACATTATGGCTCGACGAGTGAGCGTGCACAATCTCCAACCAAACTCCACCATGTACGATAAATATAATTAATACATTTGAATATGCGATCATGCAATATATTATAATACACGCAAGCCATATAACATGAGACATAATCGTTTGGGCAATCCGTGTACCGGGCTTCTCGCACTGTGCAAAACAATAATAACATAATCATACATATACTCCTTCTTCCTCCGGGTGGTGGAAGGGGTTGCAAGACCCGGCCACGGTCCATACATAGGCCAATGGGGGTACATGAATTCTCCAAGGGCACTCAGCTCCCATCCCTCGCCAATCTCCTAGCGAGGTTCGGTATCACCATAGTTGGTTGGGACTAACACATGGGATCCTCGTCAACCCTTGCCTCCTCGGATAGCCACATGTACTAAGTCCTGGGCCCGTGCATTCATAATCTTGTTCTCGCCAAAACATTTCAAATCTTGAGAAACATAATACATTTCAAATCCTTGAGAAATAATTTACTTGATGACTCCATTTGAAAACAATATATAGGTATACATTAGGTTTTTGGCCAAAACTTGTCACATAAGGTTATAGGGTTCAATACGTAACTAGAACGAAAACACCCTCACTTGGAACATGACGATACAAGGATATAAGCTAGGCCGGGCGCCTATTGATCATGATATCTCCGCCCTGGAGATGAACTGTACAAGAGAAATGAGCGATGTGTACTCATGAGAAACGACTCAATATGAAACCAATTAGGATGCACGACATTGACATGAGATGTTCGTGAAGTGCTATGGCATGATTCAATATACAATGGATCATAAAATGTCATGAGTTGATGTGATCATGTTCATGCGTACAATTAAAGCCATTTAGACGCATAAATGATTTAATGATTCAATTAGGCATGTATACAATGCATATAGGTCACATAAGAGGTCGAGGAGGTGAAAGGAAAGTAATAAAATGGGTTTTGGCAAAGTTTAGCAAAAGTTAGGAAAAGTTGACAATTGTTGGAATTGCGCAAGCTGTAGAAAAATGAGAATATCTTGAGTTTTAGAAATTAGAATTAGGTTTTGTTTATTGGATATGAAAGTAGACAAGTAGGCCTTTAAAATGATATGTGGCTCAAATTGTAGTTCAAAACGAGGAGGAAATGGCGTAAGCCCGAAGTTGGATAAATGCAGAATACCGGTGAAGTGGGGACACCAAAAAGGATTGATTATAACTCACAATCTAGAAAGGTTAATGAGGTGATTCCAATTGGAGAATGTTTTAGATTTCAAAAGGTTTCCTTTGGTTGAAAAATTAGGTCAATCGGAGCTTGTTTGAGGGGTAAACGAGACAAAACAATCTCAGGCAGAAAACAGGGGAGGATCGACAGCCGTAGGTTTGAGATCCATGGCCGTGGATCTTGGTTCAGAAAATAACAAGTTTCTGCCTCCAAATCCACGCCCGTGGATTTCACAAGGCATAAAATCCATGCAAGTTTAGAGCGATTATAACATATTAATTCACAATACCACATCAATCTCACATATATATACGCATATATACATACACATATACACCTCCAAATAAACCAAGAAATGAAAAGGGTTTTACCGGAAATGGAACCAAGGTGTCGAGGTAGAACTCGTGGTGGTCGTAGATTACCGGATTGCTTGCCGGAATTGGTGGAGCTATCTTTTTCCCCTTGTCTTGACTTCTTGTCCTAGCTTTCTTGCTTGACTTGAAATGGAAATAAAGGAAAAAGAAGAATGAAGGGGTGATGGAGCTTGAGAGATGACGGAGTGGTAGTGGTCGGTGGTGGCTCATGGCCGAGCTGGTGGTGGTTTGGTGGAGAAAAAGGGGAAAGAATGAAATGAAGATGAAGATGAAGATGAAGAAGAAGAAGAAAAATGAAGGAGGAAGAGAGAGAGTCTCTTCAGATTGGGGGGGGGGGGGGGGAGGGAAGAGGGAGTTGGGTTATCCGTGGGGCCCGTTGTGGAAGATATTTGTATGTGGTCTCGGCTCGAATCAAAATACGGTTAGAATAGAAACAGGTTCCCGAATTAAATAAAAAAGTAGGCAACAGGTTCGGGAATTTATGAGGAGTAAAAGGTAAGGCTCGAAGGAAAAGGAATAAGTGTGTACGTGTGTGATATAACAAAACGAACAAACAATTAGTCACGTACTCACGTAATTACAATTAAACACACGAACACTTAATTAAACACATAAAACACGTAAGTCACGTAATTAAACAATTAAAACACATAACTCTCGGTCTAACTACACTCGTGACCTCATACCTAGTTAGTCTTGAAAACACAGGGGGTTATAGTCCGCTTTCAACTACGCATGTTTAACCCTTCACTCAACAAAGTCCGCTTTCAACTACGCATGTTTAACCCTTCAATCAACAAAGTCCGCTTTCAACTACGCATGTTTAACCATTCACTCAATAAAGTCCGCTTTCAACCCTTCACTCAACAAAGTACGCATGTTTAACCCTTCACTCAACAAGCAATGCATTTCCATAGATCAAATTAAGAAAAAAAAAAAACTTCAAGTAATTTATTAACGTAGTTTCAAACAAACAGAAACAATCATAACAGGGAGTGTATAAAAACAAATCAATCCTCAATTCCAGAACACACAGTGGATCTGGTCAATCCTCAACTTCAGAACGAACAGTGGCCAACCATGAACCATCGGCGTTGGGGTTATATCTTCTCTTCCTGACACAGAATGAGATTACTGACCAGAATTAATATAGTGTTGATACAGAACGGAATAAATTAAAAATCATGTACCTTCTTTTCGATGATGCCTGCTTCCCACCTAAATAGGCAGGAGGCCGAATCGCCCTCATCTCAACAATGTTGAGTTTAGCAAGTTCATGCAGTTGGATCATAGTCGGAATCTGCCCGTCACTTCGCAAACTAACCCACAAACCTTTTTTATGGGGTACGAGGTATTGTAGCATGTAAGTATCAGAGTTGAAGTCTGACCTCTCTTCACCAATTTGCACGTGAATCTCCTCCACTGACGTGCTCCGCCGAATTGGAAATACCTTAATTTCGTCGTTAAACCAACAACTTCCTAAGGTTTCCTTATTTTGAGCTTCATCACCGGCCAACGCCATCTTCAGAATACCAATTTGAACTATTAGTTTGCAGAGGATCAACAATTCGATTCGATACAACTTATCAGCAATTCAATTTGGTACAAATTATCAGTGGATTATACTGTATAATTGACATAATTAACATTCAAATAACGCCAAGAATACATTCAATTAACATTCATACGCGAAGAATACCTTAGAGCAGCACAGGAAATAGGGCACGATGCCTAAATCGACTAAATCGATTCTCGTTGTCGCCGCTTATCAATATCCTGCTGTCTTCGTTGCCGTTGCCGCCGCCGATCTTTATCCTGCAGTCGTCGTTGTTAGCTCTCGTTGCCGACGGAGTGGAAATGTGGTTGCATTCTTGTAGAAATGAGATAAATCTTTCCCAATAAATCTTTCCCAAATTGGGAATGGATTTTTCCAGCAAGGGAAGGAAAGGGGGAAACAAGGGGGGGGGGGGGACTTTTCAGGGTTATGGGGGGTTTAGGAAAAATAACTTGTGTATTGGTAACCTAAAACATATATTTTTCAAACTAGGGGGTTTAAGATAACTTTTGGGGATATTTGGTCCTCCTAAATAACTGTCCCTTTTTTTCATACTCAAGATATTCTTTTTATAAATACATCAAATTAAATCACATAGATCGCTAGTATAAATGGTCCTATTTCTTATTTGTTTATTCTTAAGAAGTTATTATAACTCCGATCTACAATATTTTTGGGAGTGAGACTTGAATTTAGCAAGAAAATTGCCTATTTAATTAAAAAGGTATTACTTCCTAAGTCAGCTTAAAGCATCATTTTCAAGTGGCAAGAAACTAATTATTTATAACAAAAAGTAGATTACCTACCATTATCCTAAGATTAGTCATGACGACCAAGGAATCAAAGTAAGCCAACTTTCTACTTGTATTTTGACCCCATTACTAATTCGTGTCTATACTCTTTACAATTATACATAGTATAATAACTTTTTTTTTTTAATTTTTTTTTGGAACTCATAGTATAATAACTAAATGGTTTAGCTTAATTAGCGCTTAAGTGCTAAACTAGTTTCATTAGGTTTCGTGTTTTATGCCCAAGTGGTTCGATATGACTCATATAATATATTAGATTAGAAAAACTTTTGTTAGTTGATGTATCTAAAGTTATATATATATATATATATATATATATATTGGTTTTGAAAATTTCTAATATTTAACTACGAACATTAAATATAATTAGTCACTAAATTATGACATCTTTATGATTTAAAACGGGGCTTTTTAATAACTAATGTGAACATAACGAAAACCCCACCTAAAATAAATTTTTATATTCGAGAAACCCATGAATTATAATTTTTGTGTATGTGTTTCTGAAAAATTAAAAATAACTAATCAAAAAGTATTGCTTTCGATATTTAAGCTAATAATTTAACTATTATCAATTTCTTATAACAATGCATTTGTGATATATCTTTTAATGGTAATTTATTCAGAATACGAAAATAAAATGAAAAAACATGCCCCTGCGCCTGAGTACACACCTGACATTATTGTATTTCGTTATCAAATATATTTCAATTAATATAATACAATTGAGACTTTTTATTCTTCGATTCCGACTTGGAATGTGGGAAGAAATTGTGTCACACAGTCCTTACAATAATATTGATATGAACAATTTACAAACTAATTTTGCAAATATACATATATATATATATATATATATATATATATATATATGTATGTATATATGTGTATATATATATATATATTTGTGTGTGAAATTAAGTTTTCTTCTTTAACTCATCTTAAAAGTTAATTAATGAATCAAAAGTTGTGAAATATTTATAATTAATATATAATTTAATTTTTCTTTAATACGAAATATATTAACAATATATTTTTTCCATGAGATTACTGACAAGAATAACATCTAGATTGTCAGGACCAACGCCCGGTGACACAAAAATACATTCAGTGACACACCTATAAGTTATAACCAAAGAGAATGAATATTTCGTCCCCAAACTTCTTCTTTATCATTAATTTGTTTAAATTTACTATATATGTACTCAAATACGTAGATGGGGAGAATAGAATACAAACTGTTTTTAGATTTATCATAAAAAAGTATTTAATACGAAATGATATGATAAAATAATATTATTATGAGTTTCAATGTATCATATATTAAAAGAAGGGGTCTTTTTTAAAAAGTACCTAAAAGTTGAAAAAATTTGCTTTAACTCCCCATTTTTTAAAAAATTACTCTTTGCTCCCTAGATGACAAGCCAAATTTGCTTTAACTCCCCATTTTTTTTGAAGGTTGTATTAAAACTCAAGAATCTCGTACCCGAACCCCGAAATCACGTACTTAAATGCCCAAATGATGTACAAATACATCATTTGGGTATTTAAGTACGTGATTTCGGGGTTCGGGTACGAGATTCTTGAGTTTTAATACAACCTTGGGGAGTTAAAGCAAATTTGGTCTGTCATCTAGGGAGCAAAGAGGAACTTTTTTAAAAATGGGGAGTTAAAGCAAATTTGAGTTCTCATTTGGGGATTTTTCGGGAATTTCCCGTTAGAAAAAAGTGTTTTAGTTTGTTTGTAAATAATGGGAATTTAAAAATACGAAATCTTATCCATATTAACATGTTACGTGCGAACATCGTCATAATTTTCAAATTACCGCTTTACTTTTGGAAAGCGTTTGATTGCCCAGATTAGCCATTTTCATGCCACTTAATTTCACTTAATCAATTATCTGATACACACGATTAAGTCCTCTAGGCCCGGTTGAGTTAATCTCCGGCCCATGCGTAGCCCGCTACTATAGCGCAATTAAACCCCATTAAGCCCTGAAATGAATCGGGGGGAGGGGGTGCGATTAACTTGAGTTGAGCGCTGCCCTTTCCCATACCAAAATTCAACCCTTTCCCATAGTACTATCCATTTTCATGAATGAAACAACACAAAATATCAAATTTTCTGTTTTGACTATATGTTTCAATTTTCGTTTCACTAATTCATAATTTTCAAATTATAGCTTTACTTTTATAGTAATAAGTAGCATTATACTATCCATTTTCATGAATGAAACAACACGGGATATCAAATTTTCTGTTTTGACTATATGTTTCATTTTTTGTTTCACTAATTCACACACGTCTAAATATATATTAGTAAACACTTTGAAAATAGAATCTTTTAATTTTTTTAATATCACAATTGTTTTTTGTTCCCAATGGCAACCTATCTATCAATACGACCACAAATCTCCCAGGAAGAATGAGTGGTGCATTTGCTAACAACAATTGCTCCTAATTTCAACTGTCTATTAAAACACGAACGACCACCAATATCCGGGAAAGAAAGACTGGTGCATTTACTAACAGCAGCAACAATGGTGGAAAAGGGCAGCAAAGCTAGGGAAGAAGAAGTTATCACCATGGAGTACACCATGCATATACCTTCAAGAAGAAGACCCCTAAAAATACCCCTCCAAATCCCACCCAAGAAAAAGGAGTACAAGAACCAAAACTTTAACACAAAGTTCAAATTATAAGTGTATAAACTATAACCATAACAAGAAATTAAACCATGCAAAAAGAAGCAATCCGGACGAACATTACTTCATCTCTCAACAATCAAGAAACCAAATCTTGTTCTTGCCCTGAATTGACCGAATCTTGTTCTTGCCCTGCATTGGCATCCTCACTACTCTTGTGCTGCTGCAGCTGAGATCTATTCACCATATTGGCCATCTTGGGAGTCATATAACCAACAAAGCAGGCATCACGGCCACCATTGTTCTCAACGGCACCCCTCGCCCTCACAGCTCTCGTCGACGCCCTCTGAAAACCGTGCGAGCTCATATTCGAGAGAGCATAGGCTCGGCCCTCACGGTTATATATCTGCCGGTTTTCCATTCTTTGTTCGGTTGCTCTCATCTCACCTTCAAGCCAATTGCAGAGTTCATCACCTGCTGTGGCAGAAGGCGAGGCTCGCATACGGAACATTCTATTCGAGAGTAGGACCCGTGCGCCGGATAGATCACCGTTTTCTGCCAGCCATTGGGCCTCTGCAATGCTTTCTGCTGCATTGATTCTGTTTCTTTGCCTATCAACCTCCATGTTTACGACTGTGTCTAGAGGAGATGGGGATTCGGGCCGTCGTATCTCAACAGGCTCGCATTCTATCTCCACCGTACCGTTTGAGATAACATCTTTGTAAGAACATTTTATGTCCAAAAGGGAAGTTTTCCTTACATTTTCCTCTGCTTCGGCATTTTGGAGTGCAGGGATAGACAGATTAATCAAGAACTCCTTTTTCTCGTCGGCATAGAGATCGCCTACGACGATCATGCCTTGAGATTCTTGATTCGATATTTCACTGACGTATCTCCCGGAGGGTATTGATTTGATTTCCACCCCTTGTGAAGCTGATGCCATCCTGACACGAAGATCCTGAGTGACAACGCTCAAAAGGCCACCAATGCAGCTGGCGAAAGCATCTTGCACCATTTCGTAAGACTCAATGAATGAAAAAGTACCGCCGGACGAGTCGGAGATGGCGTGCATTGTGACGGGGTCATGGTCTGTGCCAAAACCGAACGCATGGACGGGAAAAGTCATGACTTCTTGGTCTACAGAAGATGATGTTCCTCTATTACTAGGACAAATAGAAGCTGGCAACATATGAAGATAATGCCGGGATTGTCCTTGATCCGATGATATCCGACTTCGAGAGCTATGGCTACTCGTATCCCTCCCATCGGACAAGAACATGATACTAGCGACCCGATTGCGATGGTGGTGTCTCTCCTCAAGAACTTGAACCCCCTTTTTCAGACCTTCAACTATATTCGTTATCCCGTTGGCCAAAAGTGAGCTAACGGCCCGTTTAGCATCTTCACGTCCGTTCTCTGTCATTCTCTGCAAAGACAAAGCCCTCCGTGCCCCGGTTGAGAACGACACTATGGAAAGCCGGTCGGAGGGCCCCAAATTGTCTATCACAAAATTCACAGCCTGTTTCAATAGGGACAGTTTGGCTCCCTGCATGCTCCCACTAACATCAAGAACCGTAACTAGGTCAACGGGAGCCCGTTGCATACACCGGGTGTCTTCCGACAATGGTGGGGCTCGTAGCCCTACGAGAACCGAGAAATGAGGCATGGATTCTGAAGCTGCAACAGCTGCCCGTTCAGGAACAGCCTTAATGGTGACATTTTGTAAGCCGGTGGTTGAAGCATCCGACATTGGATCAACCGGTATGGGCTCGTCATCCGAAAAACTAACGGGTTCCGGTTCAGGCTCGGGCTCCAGTACAGGCCGGCGGTGCCTAAGGGGCTGCCGTTGGGGGAGGGGATTCGTATCCGTGTCAGAGTTGGGTACAACAGAAGGGAGATCTGTCCAAGCGGCACGACATACGGGGCAGAGGCGATTGCCGTGAGCAATGCTGATGGTGATGCAGGTGAAGTGGAACAAGTGGGAACACTCAGCTGTGAAAATGGCCTGCCCTTGCCCTGTTTCCATACTCCCCAGGCAAATAGAACATGTTTTCTGGAAATTAATCACAATAAAGTATAAATTCATGGTTAACTTCAAACTGTAAAAGATTAAAAGTTGTATGCACAAGCAGGGAAGGAGTGGGGGGCAGCAGCCCCCTCAACTCCACTATATTTATGTACTAACGTAACTAATTCTTTTCTATAAAAATCCCCTAAATTGCAATTTGTTGAGCAAAAGAGGCAAAGAATTAGGAATTTTAGAAATTAAACCAGAATATAGCTAGCTAATAAGAGAACATCTGAAAACAAAAAATAAAAATGAAAACCTCAAATATCATATTCTTGAATATTTAACACAAGTTAATTATTCTCTTCTTCAAAGAGAAACCTGGAACTAGTTATCTTAAAATCATTGTGAAAGAAGTGTGATTTTCCAAATTGCACGAAATCAAGTCAACCAAATCCATAAAAATCCATACATGTCTAAAAATAATGATCCAGACACCATGAAATTATAGGCTAATTGGCAACAAAAATTCACAAAAATAAACAGCAAAATTGATTCTTTAAACGACACCCGGCTTCATATGACTAAAGGAGAAATCAAAACCATTCAATTTTTTTAGCAAGCAGAAGTGCAAAACACATACACGAAAATTAAGTGGAAATAAGAGAAAAAATAAAAAAAAAAACCTTACGTTTTCAGAAGCCATGAAGTCTCTTCTTGTTTGTATCTATGATGGCTTGCACTTGCTTTCTGTTTTGTGGGTTTAATTTAATTACCAGATTCCCCAAAGAGAATGTTTTATAGGTGTGATTTGAGAACAGGAGATCATTCTAGCTCTCACCTGATCCGAATGAACCTGTATTATAAGGGATGAATATTTAATACTTATCGCATGATTCGTATCAAGTTCACCGACAATGATCGACCCAAATAGAAAATATGATGTACTTATCCATATAATTGATTAATTCCATCGAGTTGGGTTCGGTTTAGAAGCTTTCGTCAAGTGGCAAGGAGAAGGGACCCATTCTTGGCCTGCATTGACTACGTGTTCTCTTCGCGATTAAGGTATTAAATCAAACAGATAAAATACATTTTCTGAAATGGTCTGCTTTCGCGGGTATTTACGTAGCAAATGCAGTGCAATTACGTACGTTGGCTAATGCAAACTTGATTGGTTGTACCTTATTTTTATAATTTGCATTTCTATAGAAGATATGTTTGGGGTTTTGGGAATGTAGGTCCCATGTGATATTCGACGTGTTCATAAAAAATTATGAGATACTTTATGTTATCCCAAGATATTCCTTCATTTATTGTACTTGTACCCATAAAACAAGAAGAACAGGAGGAAAACGATCTGCAGGAAAAGAAGAAATATGTCAAAATTTAACAAAGGGGTAATTGCCTATTCCTCCGGAAGGTTTGAGAAATTATAAAAACCTCTCGAGATTCATAATTCCTTTCATTAATTACCCCAATAGTTAGTTACGACATCTTGATCCGCGCTGATGTTAGCCAAATAAAAAATAAAAAATTAAAACCCATTTGTTGACTTCTTTGTTCACGTAAATTTACTTGTCAGAAACATCACCAAGCCTAGCAAATGCCGTGCAATTACGTACGTTGGCTAATGCAAGTTTGATTGGTTTGGTTGTAGCTTATTTTTATAATTTGTATTTCTATTAAAGATATGTTCGGGGGTAAAAAACAAAAAAAAAAAAAAAAGTCAAAATGCCAAATATATTCTTATTTTACTTTTTACGTAATTTTATATGCCAGGATTACCCTAGCGGTATATATTTAGATCTGAAATTTTGATATTTATATTGTATTTATAGATATAATTTTTTTGGTACAGATTAATAAATATAAATGAAAATAGAGCTTGTATACGTATTATTCTTGTAAAGTATAATAAAGAAATTACAAATTCCACATTAGGTTATCTTTACATACATTTTGCACAAATTCCATTTAGAGTTGGCTTAAAACTATTTGTCCGACATTGCAACGAATGCCTCTCAATGGTAGAATGAAAAATCATTACAAATGCATATTAATTACCGATATATATAACGATTTAGGCCGATATTCAGAGTTTCCTTGGCGTTGGGTATATATAGTATTTTTATGCGTATGGTTTAAGAGAATATCAATTTCCTCCCTAAACAAGTTTCGTTATACAATGATGTAAACCTCAATCAAGTTCATAAACACAAAGTAAAATGGAAATAGATATTTCATGTATATTTATTCGTAACAAAGTATGATTTAAAAAATTACAAATTCCCTCTCAATTGTTCATCATACCGTAACTTTATGTACATTTTGCACGATTCTATTTAAAGTTCTAATATAGGGACACTTTTAAAAATATTATTTTATCGTGTCGTACCGAATACTTTTCATATGAAAATATTAAATAAAAATTCATATCGTCGTATCCATATATCATGCAAGTATCACCGTATCATAGTAGAATCGCGCACACCTCAATCAACACGAGTAAAACTCTGCCGCATTGTACGAACCAGCGTTCTACATCATCATCGAACCTCTGCTTCGGCCTTCGCTGTTGGATCATCCTCAACATCACCCTCTTCATCTTTTTCAGTGATCCGTCTCTCCTCACCCATTCTCTAGCTATGCACTTCTGCACATTTCTCAGCTTGAAGCCTCTGCATTTCCTGGATCTCTCTCTCCTCAGCCATTTTTTTCCTACGCAGTTCTTCTTCTTCTTCTTCATCAGCTTGAAGCCTTCACATTTCCTGTTCTTGTTGCTTCCTCGAGTCGGCATCGGCTCAAACTGGGAAAAATTGTAACCAACATTATGAGTTTTTCATTTGTAATCACAATCTTGAACGAGATAAAATTGAACCAAACGTCCAAACCATAAAGGAGATGCATAGCGAGGCATATAGAGAAAAAAAGGAAAAGGAACAGAATATATTATTTCGTCCTGTTTCATCGTAGGACCAAAGTTTTAATCTCAATTTTTGCAAATTTTGGGAGAGAGGAAAATGGGGAAAAAAACGAGAAACTAGCCTAAAATGGCTGGGCGGACGGAGCTCCTTCTTCAGAGCTCCGATCGCCGATGATGGCCGTCGGAAAATCTACCGGAGAAGCGGCTCCTCTGTGCTACAGATGGAGAGTGTTTTCTAGCTCTGTTTGAAAGAATGACAGGGGGACTTTTTGCAAATGAGAGAAATGTTTCTCCCTACTTCTTTTCTTAACTTTTTATTAAGATATATATTAAGGCAGTAGTCTACGTTAAGTTTTCTCCAATTGAGTTGATCTTTTGAATTTTTTAAATTCTTTTGTTAAGGGTAAAATAGTAATTTTATTTTATCTATTAAAATTTCTGTTCGACTTGAGGAGGAGGGAGGAGGGTTTGAGTTTGTAATTTCTCAAACTTGACCTAATGGGAAAAATTGTATGTTTCCTAATCTCAAAGTATCGTTCGCAATTTATGCGTCTGGTTCAAGATGCTCTCTTTTCTCCTTTTACTGAATGTGTGTTGGTTTTAATCTCCCCTCAAACCCTTTTCATATAGGGTTAGGGTTTCTCGATACCTCTCGTTCTCTTGTTCGATTACGCCTATTATGATTTATCTAAATAGTTCAAATATGTTCTTATCTCCCGAGATTAGTTATTTAGGTTAGGGTTTATCTTACAGGTGTCCTTAAGATGTCTAATATTTTCGGATTCGTCGTTCGATGTGCACACCGAAGTGATCAGCGCGCCAATCGCTTCACAACCTTGTTTTTTTCTTTTTAGTTCGACGAGCTGGCACCTCTGAACCTAATTGTACGTTATTCCTTACAAAAATAGAAATACATTGGGCAATACCAACATTTAATATAACATGTTAAAGTGTAAAATTCTACATACTAATAGTGATTTCATACCTAAAAATTCACACTTAAAACCTCCATTACAATGTTGAACCGTCAAACTACATCATAGTATTGTAATAGCACAATTATTCATCTATGATTTTTTATTTTTTCGTGTGTGTTAGTTTTAATCAAGGGGAAAAAAAAGAATTGGATTAAAATGCGAAAAGATTGAATATAATTATTATATGAAAATGAATTGTATTCTAATAGAAAACGAAGTTTATTTAAAAAATTTGTTAAAAGGTTACAAAAGTACAGCTCATAAAAAAATAATAAAAAAAAGTTTATAAGGCCTTGTCCAAAAATCATTGAAGAGGATGATGTTCATTTGCTTGTTTTTATCATAGTAAAAGACATCAATATAGTCGTACACCGCGTACCAAACTTAGCGGTTATTTTACGCAACAAATAATAATTAAGCAATTTAGTAGACTTTAAAAGTCTAAAAGAAACAACTTATTTATGTGAATTTTTAAATATTTCAAATTATCAGATGTAATTTATAAAAACGGAGGATTCCCGAAAACTCTCCAATGGAAACTCAAATTCCTCTTTGCTCCCCACTTTTAAAAATATTCATCTGAACTCCCCAGATGAAAATCAAACTTCCTTTTTACTCCTCATTTTTTTGACATGTTGTATAAAAACTCAAGAATCGCGTACCAAAATCCCCAAATCACGTAACTAAATCCCCAAATGATGTATTTGAGGGCAAATACATCATTTGGGGATTTAGTTACGTGATTTGGGGATTTTGGTACGCGATTCTTGAGTTTTTATACAACAATGGGGAGTTAAAGGGAATTTGGCCTGTCTTCTGGGGAGCAAACGGGAAATTTTTTGAAAGTGGGGAGTTAAAGGGAATTTTTTCAACTTATGGGTACTATTCAAAGAAAACCCCTTATAAAAATTTTGCAAATTATTACCTCGGGGAGTGTTCACATGAAAAATTAACAATTTCTGATAAAAAATGAGCCACATATTAACATCTAAATGACCCAAATGACAATTTGAAAATTTTTACAAAGTATATACGACAATTTAAATTTTTTTACAAAATACAAATAATAGATGACACTCTAAAACATTTCCAAATCCAAATAAAAAAAATTAAAAAAAAATCATAATACGAGTGGTAAGTTATTTTTTCTTCAGTTGCCAACAATGGTTCAAGTGAACAAAGATTTTTGTTAGGATAATAATTTTGAATTTGAATTTCACTAGTATGTTTTTTATTTTAAAATAATTTTTTCCTCATATAAAAATAATAATATAGGTCACTTGAAGAAAAACTCAGTAATGCAAAAATAATATACTAATATTAAATTTTTTATTACGAACAATCAAGAAACAGCCAGCTAAATTATGTATAGATTAGTAAATTACAAAAAATTCCCTTTTATAGATTGTTAAATTACAGCAACACCCCTTCTACTCTATGAAGGACTACTTATAGACCATTGTGTACACCATATTTTATTATCTTTGACTTAATAAAATTTTCCACCAAGTTTTCTTCCACTTCTGTTCTCTCGTTTACATATTTCTACATTTTTTGTATTTAATGATAAGTTTGACTGCGGTTAATATTGCCAAACCGATTTATTTTGATCACAAATTAAAGTTTTACATCACTATGACTATGCAATGTTTTTTTTTTAACAGTCGCATCCAAAAGTAGCAATAATTTCTCTTAAATCATAATATATTCTCTATACTATTTTTTTTTCTCTTTTCTTGTTGTGGATTTAAGCATATAAAATACTAGTATACTACTTTTCTTTTCTTCTTCTTTTTTTTTTCCCCATAAGTACCTTTTGTTATTATTTAGTTAAATATTTTTATCAATAGACAATATAGTCAATCGATTGCCTGGATAAATTTATCTTACATCCACACTTGATCAAACAATTTTTTACGGGATCGATATTCTACTTACTTTTATTATTTATAAACAAAACGTATGGGAAATTACATTTTTCTCTATCACTACTTAAATTATTTAGGGAGTCTTTACTTCACTTGTTGGTTATCCATTGGGGAGGGATTATTTTTTGAAATTTTTTGGGTTATTTTATCTAGTGGATCCTTTACTTTGGTGGTTATGTTTTTTTGGCTAAATAACCAAGTCATTGATGCTTTACATTAGTAGAAAGGCAACCATTTGAAATTGTTGTAAATGACAATATTATCCTGCCATCAAAATGTGTGCCGAATGGTTGTATGTACTACATATCTTGAATGTGTCCCTTCTCACTTTGTGCATACACCGAAATATAAATAGGATGATTACAAAATTAACACAATTGATATGGATTACTTCAATTCAAACTTATGGTGTAAAGGGGCCCAACTTCCCAAACCATAAATTGCAAAAATAATACGTCCATAAGAGATAAATTACATTCATGAAAGATCTGGGGATAATATGTACATTTTTCATCCGGCCCTCGAGCTGCTGTACAAAGCCTGATCTAAAACCATTGGGCGTTTCCAACCCCCTGCGATAATATCCTGGAACGAATTGAGCAATGCACGCTCTTCATGGTTGTCCATGACCTTCTGGAAGCGTTCTTTTTGGACACGCTGCTTTCACCTCTAAAATTCACGCTGCCACCTTGTGGTTATTGCGAAGAGAGCATCTACATTAACAAAGAAGCAAAATGACAAATGACTGAAAGTTAGCTACTTTATTCAGTATTAAATAAAAAAGCCACAATATATATAATATGGTATACACAACATACTACTAAAGCATCGCATAACGTTTTAGATTATCACGTAATTCAAACCTAGTATACAAAGGTCTGCTCACTCGGAAAATTCAACATAACGTGACATCACACAGCATGAAAGAGTCATATGAAGAATATAACAGTTACCGGGTGACCGGTGCTAGCGGATTCGATTGGTGTTGTCTTAGCAATGAAAAGTTCATGAAGTTTCAGGATAGTCTTCAATACTATATGAAAATATTTCGAGACAGTCCGGTCGGATCGATTAAAATCAAACTCAGCCACTGCGTTCTTCTTATGGTGTGACAAAACTCCAAGAAATATGCATACTTGCTAGACAACTGATACCTCACGACTGTAAGTTAACCCACCTAACTCACGTAAAACATATACAAAGCCTGCCTAAGGCATTTCGACCCATACGAAGCAAATTGATACACTGTCTTTCAGATTTTACCGTTAAATGGTCTAGATATTCAACATGAGCAGGCATCCGTTCTTTCAAACTATATAACTGACCGGATCCATCTTCTATTCGGCGACTATTGGTGTTAACAAGTGATAGAAGGAACATGGTATCCCTCAGCATACCAAGCAAGACAAATTTAATGAGTTCGACTATGAGTAAAACTTTCTTAGAGTCCATGGTAATAACCAATGCTGTTTAGCACACATAAACAGAGTCAGATCAAACATTATTAAGATGTTAAAGAGATTCCAATGGGGCAGGGGCCAAAACTACCAGGGACAACACAAAGAAAAAAAGAAAAAAACAATCAGACATGATAAATTCATACGAGGGCAGATAAGTTCGCGCAAGTATTTTGGATTTTATACAACATATTACAGTTTAAGGTCATGCTCCCAGAATATGCTAGGACATAACCAAGTCACGGAGTTCACACGGAAATTGCAACTTAGGCAACTTATAACCATGGAAGAAAAAAAAATACGCCACCTTTTCTCGTTGGAAACTTTACACTGCCCCAGCTGCAAGCACAG
Source organism: Lantana camara (assembly GCA_037501455.1). NCBI lineage: Eukaryota > Viridiplantae > Streptophyta > Magnoliopsida > Lamiales > Verbenaceae > Lantana > Lantana camara. The sequence continues at coordinate 92,356,374 of CM074863.1, forward strand.
TATCAATTCCCCCCCAACGCAAATGACTATGGAATTCCAACCGCTGTGAACAACAAGAGCATAGCAAAGGGAAGTATCAAATGACTGTAATATTATGAAGGATAAAAACAAACAAAATTGGGAAAATTTACCACCGACGACGAGAGCCGAGGCAGCCACCACAAATCCTCACTTAGATAATTGAAGGTCTAGGGTTAGCAACACAAGCTCAGTTGAATACGGCGAAATGGGGGCGGGAAATTGGGGAAAAATTGGTGGGAAGGATTTTCTTGGAATAGATGATGGCATGGGCTGAGATTTGCCCAAAAAATAGATGGGCAGATTGGTCCTTTCGACATAACCATCCATACATGACTAAATAATAACGCCTCTTTTTGCTGGCAATATCCACTGTCGTTTTCCAACGAAATCTCGGGGCTCCGGGAATTCAATGGATAGTCAGCCATGCAAAGTAAAGAATGGAAATCGATAAATTATTTAGCCAAAATGCCCTTTTCCCTAAAAGTAAAGACTCCCTTAAAGACTTGAACCTGTCCCATTTGAAGAATGACCCCCATGGCACTAGTTAGTCGGTTATTCTTGCAGTTCAAATAAGATTCGGACCACCACCACTTCTCTGAAAGCATGCATCGTTCTTGCCTCACTCGCCCCTTATTTTATAATATATAATATTCTATCTTTTCTAAAGTCAAGACAATATTAAATCGTACCATTCAACAAAATTTTCCTATTTCGTAAAATATAAAAAGAGAGTGTTTGATATAAGAGATGGCTTTTTAAACTTAATCTGAATCAATACTAATTTACTAAAAGACTAAATATTGTTGATCAAATTATATATCATATCTGATATAAAAGACTAGGTATAATTTTGTAAATAGTAATGAATATTGTTGGAACTGAACATTTAATGGTACAAGCTGATGAACTTAATATCGGCATCAAATGTGATATTAAAATTGATCAAAACGGCTAATCAAACGTCAAACGGGATATTAAAATTGGTCAAAACCGGCAATCAGACGCTTTCTTAGACTTCAGACAAATTAAAATGCAAGAATCATAAATGGGTACGAATATTACAGCATCATCGGAAATAGGAACTTGTTTGAAACAGAATGAGAATACATTAGATATTTAGATGAAAAGTTGGCAGAAAAGCCAAGACCAATACAGCAATAAAAACCTGGCAAACTCCAATACATACATATATGTTACAGATACAATTTTATTCAACACACCATCAAACTTGAAACCTCAAAATGTACTTACGAAGGAACCAAAAACATCACAAGCACATACAAGATAAAACAAACCTCAAGAATGAGGTCTGCAGTACAAAATGAAACTCTACTCTTCAGACTTAGGAGGGATCTCTCCAATCTTGCCGAGTTGCTGAGATTTACGAACCATATTCGCCATATTCGGAGTCACATAAGCACTAAAAGGAGCACTCTGTGCTGCAGAACTGTCTAAACCTCTTGTCTGACACAGCTGATCTTGTTCAAATCCTGATCCAGCCACTGAATACCCTTTAGTCGTTGCTCTTTGTGACGTGTGCGAACTCATTCCGGAAAGAGCAAAAGCCCTTCCCGACTGTTGATACATTTTTTTATTCTCCATTCTCATCTCCGTTTCCCCCATATCAGCTTCAAGCCAAGAGGACAGCCCGTCTCCAGCTTGTGCAGAAGCAGAAGCTAGAATATCAGCTCTCTTCTTCGCAAGCAGAGTCCTGGCCCCGCTCAGATTCCCTGCTTCCGCCATCCGTTGAGCTTCTCGGATGCTCTCTGCTGCGTCCAAACGGTTCCTCTGCCGGTCAATCTCCAAGTTGACCATTTTATCCTCGAGGGATAAGATATCGGGACGTTTTATCTCAACTAACTCGCCTTCAACTTGCACCATCTCTTTCAAGACGACGTCTTTGTAACAACACACAATGTCCAAAAGGGACGTTTTTCTCTCGCTTCCCATATTTTCTGCGGCTCTTGGGATTGATAAGTTTATCAAAAATTCTTTTTCCTCATCAGCATACATCTCCCCTACTCTGATCACCCCTTGTGATTCTTGGTTCGAGATTTCACACTCATATCTTCCAGAAGAAATTGATTTGATCTCCACTCCATGTGAAGCCGATCTCAGAGTCAAACAAAGATTCTGAACAACAACACTCAAAAGACCGCCAATGCAGCCAGCAAAAGCATCCTGCACCATTTCATAAGACTGGATGAAGGAAAAAGTACCGCCAGATGCATCGGAAATTGCATGCATCATGATGGGATCATGATCCGAGCCAAAACCGAATGAATGGACGGGAAATGTCTGCAGTTCACCCGCACCGCCTTCCGATCCCCTACTTCTCGGATAAATCGAAGCTGGCAATAAATGAAGGTACCCTGATCCCCAGGACTGAATTGGATTCGAGAAGTCAAATTGAAATTGAGGAGTTCGGTTGTAAGTATCATTTCCATCAGACAAGAAAATGATGCTAGTAACAGGATTTTTCCACCTCCTCTCTTCAAGAACACGGACTCCCTTCTTCAAACCCTCCACGATGTTCGTCCCACCATTGGCCGAAAGGGAATGAATGGCCCTTTGAGCATCTTCCCGCCCATTTCCTGTCATTCTTCTCAAGGGCAACATTCTCCAAGCTTGATCAGAAAACGAGACTATTGACAGCCGATCGGATGGCCCCAAGTTATCCACAACAAAATGGACTGCGCTCTTCAAAAGAGCCAATTTAGCTCCAAACATGCTCCCACTAACATCCAACACGGTTACAAGGTCTATAGGCGCACGATCAGCCCCTCGTGCATTATCCAACAACGACGGTGCCTTAAGCCCAACAAGAACCGTGAAACGAGACACAGAATCTATAGGGGGAAGAGCCGGAAGCTCAGGCACAGCCTTGATAGCCACTTTGTGTGAGGGGGAACGCAATATTGAGGAAGTGGGGTCTGAGAGAAGGGGCTCATCATCTGAGAATTGGAGGGGCTCGGGTTCGAATCGACGGTGGAGAGGGAATTGTGGTCGAGGAGGTGGAGAGTGGATCGGAGGGCGGAAAGGAGAGAAGTGAAAAGGAAATGGATTGTTGAATGTGTTCATATGATTAGTACTGGTGTTGGTGGGAAACTGAGAGAAGTGAAAAGGAAACGGGTTGTTGAATGTGCTGGTGGGATTGTGGGAGCACTCATCTGTGAAGATGGCTTGCCCTTCACCAATATCTCCAGAGCAAATGCTACATGATCTCTGCAAAAGAAGGACATACACAAATAAGTAATAACACATATCCATATATCAGCAGGCAGAATCCAAGCAAAATATTCAGAAATCGTAAGTTTTCTGCAGCAAGAAATCAAAAAACACGACCAAGTAATGCGGTCTTGTTATTAACAGGCATTTATGCAAACAGGTGGTACACCCAACGATCATGATCGTTCAATGCACCAACACACACACACTGACACACATATAATCAAGAATCAAGAACCCAATACAGAATCGCACAAAAATCACTCACCTCTCCAGGTGAAGAAGAAGAAGAAGAAGTCATGGTTCTTGTCTTGTTTACTGATACTGATTGTTGTGTTGTTGAAAGTGAATGATGTTGCTGTATATATATAGAGGGAAATGGAAGAGAAGTCTCAAAGACTTAGCCTCGAAGGAGTCTAGAGAGGGAGTATACGGTATACCGCGTTTGGAATACATTGTTAATAAAATTGGGATAAATTTTACGTGTTTGCGTTCACCAAACGCAGTGTAAGGCCTCCTTTACTTTGGTTAAAAAAGCTAATGGGGGTCATTGTTTACTTTTTTTAACATTTTGGAAGTATATGAACTTTGCTGTTTACTTTTCCTTTCTAATTATGGGTGTTAATGTGTCAATTACTTTACTGCTGTCATGAAATGCTTCAGTTTGGCACCAAATTCCCGTTTGAATATAGACCCTTGGATGGGATTTAATGTGCATCGTCGGATCTGCTTTAAAGAGAAGGAGAGGAACGACGTCGTAGCACTTAATCTTCATCCATTCTCCACCGTAGATTCAGGCGCCAAAGATCGGAGGGCCAGGATTCATACTTCATGCATGGATGATCTAGCCGTTCATAGGAAGGCAGATCCAAAGGATGGGAATGGTTGAGTTCATAGCTGGCAGAACCATGTGCGCAGAGTTTGTTATGGAGTGCAGATTGTTCCGCATATGCTTGGAGTTTTGGAGCGTGGGTTTTACTCACTCTTTGCTAAGTTGTTAGGGTTATATTTAGGCTGTTGGTGCTCACTTTTGGGGCAAGTAATTTGGTTATTGTAAGCTCATTTCTTTCCCCTGTTTTCTTCTGCATTTTCTCATCTTCTTCTGCTGTAATAGACCATTGTTCAATTGTTTTCTGGCGTAATACGATTCTAATTTGCTTGGGTTTTGTTTGCATAATATTGATTGTTGAATTAAGTTCATTACATTTGGTATCCAGAGCCAGGCGTTCCTTACGGCTTAGCTATGGCAGACGGATTGCGTTCTAAAGAGATTCAGGAGCTACTCAAAAAGCATGAAGGAGCTTTGATCGAAGAGAAAGCTATCAGACTCGCTGCAGAACAAAGAATAGATGGGAGATTCAACGACATGGATGGTAAATTCAGTGATATTTCTGGGGCACTTGCGAAGCTTACTCTCCAGATGGGCTCGATTGCTGATCAAATGCACAATTACAACAGAAATAAGTCCGTACTAGGGGAAGGACTTTCTGCAAACAAGGACGGATCATCTGGATCTATGACTAATAGTCCAGTGGTGACGGAGAGACAAACACAACAAACACAGGGTAACTATGGTCATTCTACAGCTCAAAAATATATAGAATTCCCTATGTTTGATGGATCTAATCCTTGTATGTGGATTAGGAAAACTCAGAAATATTTTCAATTGTTGCCTTCCATTCCTGAATATGAACGAATTACTCTAGCTTCTATTTACTTCACAGGTACGGCTGAAACATGGTTGCAGAGTTTGGTTGAAACTAGGCATAATCTAACTTGGAATCAGTTAATTGAGGAATTGTTGAAGCGTTTTGATGGTGGGGATAGGCAGATGATAGTGGGAGAGTTTCACAAATTACGTCAGATTAGCACTGTAGAACAATATTTAGTGCAATTTGAGGAACTTAAGTCCCAGGTGCTTTTATTTTGCAAAGACTTGACAGAAGAGTACTTCACTGCCGCTTTTATTTGTGGACTTAAGGATGAAATTAAAGCTTCAGTGTTTGCTGGGAAACCAAATAATCTTGGGGATGCTATCAGTCTTGCTAAAAATCAAGAAGCAGCTGTTGAAGCATTATTGGTGAGAGCTAATGTGTTAGGAAAAGTTAATCATTCTCCCAAACCTGTAATTAGAAGTACTAACACAAGTAGTGCAGTTAAACCTTGGAATCTGGGAAACAAGGGGAATTCATTTAGTAAATCAAACTCCATCCCTAGGAAGTTCCTAACAGCAAATGAAATGAGGGCAAGGAGGGAGAAAAATCTATGCTATAACTGTGATGAGGTGTATAGCCCAGGACACAAGTGCACTAAAAAACAGTTGTTCATCATTATTCCAGAAGAGGAAGGATGGGAAGAATTAGAAGAATGTTTCAAGGAAGGAGAGATAATGGATGAAAGTACTGAGAATGAAGAAGTTACTATTTCTATACACTCCATTTCAGGTAAAATTAACTCTCATATGTTCAAATTTAAAGGTGAAATTGAAGGGAAAGAAGCCCTGATAATGTTAGATTGTGGGAGCACTACCTGTTTTGTAGATGAAGAAATGGCCAGGACTTTGAATTATAAGAAAGAGAACACTAAGCCTATGAGAGTTACAGCAGCTGGCAGAGTCCAATTGGTAAGTGATGTTATATTCCCTGAGTTTGAGTGGAAGATTCAGGATCATACATTCAAATTTCCTACAAGGGTACTGGATTTGGGGGGAGTAGATATGGTATTGGGAGGAGATTGGTTAAATAGCAAAACTCCAGTGGGACTAGATTACAAGAATAACAGAATTTCAGTATTGAAGGAAGGAAAGAGAGTTAATTTATAGGCTATCAAACCTCAATCTCAGTTTGATTTTATTTCAGCAGAAGGAATTGAGAAGTTAATGAAAGGAGGGGAAGAAGGAAATATTGCTCAATTGTACTCTTTAACAACTGAACCAATTACTGAAGAGATTGATAACTCAGAAATCAAGAAGATCCTGAATCAGTTTAAGGGAATATTTGAAGAACCAACAACATTACCCCCAAAAAGAGATATTGAGCATAAGATTGATTTAAAGCCTGAAGCAGTACCAAAGAAACAGTTTCCCTACAGATACTCTCATGCACAAAAGGATGAGATTGAAACATTGGTAAAAGGTATGTTGAAAGAAGGGATAATCAGACCTAGTGAGAGCTCATTTGCATCTCCAGTTTTGTTGGTCAAAAAGAAGGATGGAGGATGGAGGATGTGTGTTGATTATAGATACTTAAACACCCTAACTGTGAAGCACAATTTCCCAATTCCAGTTATTGATGAGTTGCTTGATGAGTTGCATGGTTCTAAGTACTTTTCCAAAATAGACCTCAGATCAGGTTATTTTCAGATTAGAATGAGGGAAGGAGATGTAGCTAAGACCAGTTTTGTAACACACAATGGCCACTATGAATTCTTGGTCATGCCTTTTGGGTTATGCAATGCACCTTCAACATTTCAGTCCTTGATGAATAAGATCTTTTTTCCTTATCTAAGGAAGTTCATTCTGGTTTTCTTTGATGACATCTTGATTTACAGCAAAACATGGGAAGATCATTTGATTCATTTACATACTGTACTTACCATCTTGGAACAGAATGAGTTATATGCCAAATTAAGCAAGTGCAGTTTTGGTAAATCAAGTGTGGACTACTTGGGGCATGTTATATCAGAAGAAGGGGTATCTACTGATCCTGAAAAGATCAAGGTGATGTTGCAGTGGCCTAAACCCTGTACGGTTAAGGAATTAAGGGGATTCCTGGGATTAACTGGGTATTACAGGAAATTTATTCAGCATTATGGGATGATAAGCAAGCCATTGACAGACCTATTGAAGAAGGATAACTTTGTGTGGAATGATAAGGCAGAATCAGCTTTTGAAGCATTGAAAAGAGCAGTTACCACAACTCCAGTGCTCATATTACCTGATTTCAGCAAACCTTTCACAGTGGAGACTGATGCTAGTAAGGGAGGCATTGGTGCTGTTCTAATGCAGCAAAACAGGCCAATAGCTTATTTTAGTAAAGCTTTAGGGATCAAAAATTTGGGGTTATCTGTGTATGAGAAGGAGTTTCTTGCAGTTTTGATGGCTGTCAACAAATGGAAGCATTATCTCCAAGGACACCATTTCATTATTAAATCTGATCAGCAGAGTTTGAAACATATGCTTGAGCAAAGAATGGGGACAATTTTACAGCAGAAATGGATTTCCAAGTTGCTGGGATTTGATTATGAGGTTCAATACAAGAAAGGAAAGGAGAATTTGGTAGCTGATGCATTATCCAGAGTTGATCACTCCTCTATATAGTGCAACCTCATAACTGCTGTAATACCAGCTTGGATTTCTGAGGTAAGTGAATCCTACCCTAATGACTCTGTGTTTTCTCATATTATACAAGCCAAGTCAGTAGATGGAAATGTGTTTCCAGAATTTACTTTTGTGGGAGGGTTACTTAGAAGAAATGGAAGGATATGTGTGGGTGATAACACAGCATTAAGGCATAAAATTATACAGAATTTGCATGATACTTCACTGGGAGGACACTCTGGGATATTAGGTACTTATCAAAGAGTCAGATCCATGTTTAGTTGGCCTAACCTCAAGAGGGATGTGATGAATTGGGTAAAGGAATGTGATATTTGTCAAAAATCCAAACATGAAAATGTCAAGTATCCAGGTCTGTTACAACCCTTAGCTATTCCAGAACAAGCTTGGGTGCATATTACCATGGATTTTATAGAAGGATTACCCAAGTCAGAAGGTAAAGATGTCATTATGGTAGTTGTGGACAGGTTCAGTAAGTATGCTCATTTTTTAGCATTGTCACATCCTTATACTGCTGAGTCTGTGGCTAAACTGTTCTTAGATAACATTTACAAACTCCATGGGATGCCTCAGTCCATAGTTTCTGATAGAGACAGAGTTTTCACTAGTTCTTTTTGGAGAGAATTGTTTAAGATGGTGGGAACAGAATTATCCATGTCAACTGCCTACCATCCTCAATCTGATGGGCAAAGTGAGAGGATTAACCAATGTTTGGAGACCTATCTCAGATGTATGTGCCATAATAAGCCTAAGTCCTGGGGTAAATGGTTATCTTTAGCAGAATATTGGTATAACACCAATTATCATTCAAGTTTGAAACTGACACCATTCCAGGCATTGTATGGTATTGTTCCTGCTAAGGTCATTCTTGGACCTTATTCAGAAGCTGGGAATCTAGGAGTGAGGGACTTAATCCAAGAAAGAATTAAATTCAATGTAATTCTTAAAGAGACACTGGAACATGCTCAGCAAAGAACTAAGCTGTATGCTGACAGGAAAAGATCTGAGAGGGTTTTCAAAGTGGGAGAGATGGTTTACCTGAGGCTGCAACCGTATAGGCAAAGTTCCATGGCACTAAGAAAAAACTTCAAACTTTCTCCCAAGTATTTTGGTCCTTATCAAATTGTCAGAAGGATTGGTGAGGTGGCTTACAAGTTAGAATTACCAGACGGGAGCAAGATACATCCAGTTTTCCATGTATCTCTACTGAAGAAGAAAATCGGTAGCAAACATGTTCCTTGCAGTGTACTTCCAGAATTGGGTGATGATGAGGTGTTTAAGGTTTACCCAATAGCTGTGTGGGACAAGAGATTGGTGCCAAGGAATAACAGACCCATCGCTCAAATATTGGTTCAGTGGTGTAATGGAACTAAAGAAGAATCAACGTGGGAGGATTATAATATGATTACCAGCAAATTCCCAGATTTTGATCCTTGGGGACAAGGATCTGGAAAAGAAGAGGGCAATGTCATGAAATGCTTCAGTTTGGCACCAAATTCCCGTTTGAATATAGACCGTTGGATGGGATTTAATGTGCATCGTCGGATCTGCTTTAAAGAGAAGGAGAGGAACGACGTCGTAGCACTTAATCTTCATCCATTCTCCACCGTAGATTCAGGCGCCAAAGATCGGAGGGCCAGGATTCATACTTCATGCATGGATGATCTAGCCGTTCATAGGAAGGCAGATCCAAAGGATGGGAATGGTTGAGTTCATAGCTGGCAGAACCATGTGCGCAGAGTTTGTTATGGAGTGCAGATTGTTCCGCATATGCTTGGAGTTTTGGAGCGTGGGTTTTACTCACTCTTTGCTAAGTTGTTAGGGTTATATTTAGGCTGTTGGTGCTCACTTTTGGGGCAAGTAATTTGGTTATTGTAAGCTCATTTCTTTCCCCTGTTTTCTTCTGCATTTTCTCATCTTCTTCTGCTGTAATAGACCATTGTTCAATTGTTTTCTGGCGTAATACGATTCTAATTTGCTTGGGTTTTGTTTGCATAATATTGATTGTTGAATTAAGTTCATTACAACTGCCCTTTTATTTTTTGTCCTTTTCTTCGTTGAATTGCAGCCAAACGCCATATCAATTTTCAGATCCCCAATTTGAATGCAAGGTTCTATGTTTTGAAACCCGGACCGGACGTCGAACCGGGGCCCTTTACTGGTTACTGGTTTTATTGGTTTGACCGGTCGGATCACCGGTTGAACCGGTATGACTTCAAAATTACGTAATAATTATATTTAATTATATATATATTTATATAATATTATAAATATTAATTAAAAATAATCAAATAAGCTAAATAATATGAAAAATTAGATATAATTTTAAATTACTTCCTACTATTTATTAATTTTCAAAAAACATCTCTAACAATAAGATTTCAAATTATAAATCTACGAACAAATAAACTAGTTTAATTGATTAGCAAAATAATCAACAATATAGAAAAAATATTGATTTAACAAATATTATACTTTTATTATGAAAAAATAAATAAGAAATATAACACATAATCTATTATAAAAAACAAAGTAAATACTACACATTATTCTCTCAATTTGTTCACTTTTATTTTTCCAACTTACGGGGCCGAGTAATTTTTGGCACATGAATGAATTATATTTTAATTTGAATATCAACTAATGAAGTAGCACACTTGGTTAGAGTTCTCTTTTACTATCCAAGAGGTGTAGGGTTCAACACCTAGCTATCTCAAAAATCAAAATATCTAATTTTTGCCCAAAAAAAAAAAAAAAATCATAAAATCCGGTTCACCGGTCCGTTAACCGGTCCGGTTATTTCACCGGTTTTTAACTGGTTTTGACCGGGCTAAACTAGTCCAGAGAGCTACTGGGTTTTGGGGGTCAACCGGACCGAAAAGGCGGCCGGTCACAGGTCGAACCGGTCCGACCGACCGGTCCGGTCCGGGTTTCAAAACAGAGGCAAGGTTTATTTCATTGTCGCGAACACCTGCCCAACGCTCGGCGGCCGTCCGTCTCTCACCTCCCTGACAATCTCGCATCAAACTTCGGTAAGCAGTAAGGAATTGCTGTGCATATGTTTATCCCCCAGTTTTACTGAATCAATCTTTTTCTACTCAGATGGAAAAGAAATAAAAGTGATTAAATTGGGGAAAAGTTAAAACAAAACTTGCACCTGCTTTTCACAACCGCCTCGTTCTGTTCTTCCTGCGGAAATGGAGTGCTATTCGGGAGCCATATGAACACTGCGCAAAGGGGGAATTTGAAAATATTTCAACACCACAGCTTTGTGGGTAGAGGGAAACATGGAAATATGGAGGAACCCTAAAATTGGATGGCAAATTGATGTAATGAAACTTAAATGTGGGGTTTTAATCGTAATTTCGCCTGCCCTGGAAAAAGAAGGTTGGCTGGAACACGCCAATCTCTCATGTCTGGCGGCTCGTACGGCAATCTAAGGCTTTAGGGGTCGTTTACTTCTCTTGTTGGCTATCAATTAGGGATGGTTTAAATTTTTGAAAAATTTTGGTTATTTAAACCGGTGGTCTATTTACTTTGATGGTTGGGAATTTAGTTTAATTAGACCAAAATCACAACCTTTTACTTTAACAGAGAGTAAACCATTGGAGATTGATGCAAATGACTACATTACCCTTGTTTTGAAGGGTGTGTACAACAGTTCTATTTATCCCGATTCCTTGCCCTTATTATTCCCAATTTCAGGGAAACAGTAGAGCAATTAATCAGCTTATTTCTCGGTTAATATTTGTTGCATTTAAGGTGAGCAAAAAAGACTAGGGGAAAAAAACCTTTACAGGGTCCAAACTCTTGCTCCAAGTGAACTCCAACAAAAACTACGCAAGAGAGATTGAGGATAAGATGGAAAAGTCCTGCATTCAAGCATGGGCTTGTAAAAAGACACCACAATTCATAATCTTCTACGAAATATCTCTGACGAAGAGCCCCCATAACATCAACCCGTTGCAAACCGTGACGTGCGCCGGTTCTTGCTTTCTTTTATACATCGCCAGATTTGGAGCTTTCCAAATACTCCATATGGTTGCCATAAAGATGTTAAACCAACTGCACTGCACAACAGTTTTCAACCTAAAGGAGCCTCTCATACATTTTTGGACCCAATCTTCCTTCTCCACTTGCAAGAAACGTGCAGTGTCATCCTCGTGGATGATTCTCTTCCAGACGGCCTAAGCTGAATTGCAGCCACACAAGACATGCCAGATGTCCTCCCGCTCTGCTCCACATCGCACGTATGTTGCATTATCACTAAAAATTGCTGTCATATTGCAGCGCCTTAGTCATCAGACTCTTATGTTCGATCAGCCAGGTGAAGGTTTTGAGTTTATTTGGAAGTTTCATCTTCCAAATCCATGTCCATTTCCTAGTATTTCATACGCCTTGTCCCGCAACACATCGTACGCAGATCTGCAGGAGTATTTGCCATTTCCTGACCCTTTCCAGAACAGTTGGTCAGTTATCGCTCTATGCTCGGGTATCGGAATGGCCATTATTTCTTTAATGATCTCCTCTGGAAGCTTCGTTTTCAGACCACGCAAATTCCATTTCCCTCTTCATCAATAAGGTCAGCTACTTTCATGCCTTCAACCTCCGGTTGGATGTCTTTTGGATTCTGTTTCTAAGGCTCATATTCCCCAACCATTCATCATCCCATACAGCAATGGTGCGCCCATCGCCAAGCCGCCACCCAGGTTAAAGAAAATCAAAAAATTCTTCATCATCAAAATCCAAATTTATCAAGTTTGCAATTCAAGAAACTCCAAATTCCTCTGTTCAGTAACACCTTTTCCATATCATAGTATCATACCTAGTTTAATCTACGTATTACCACGTTGAATCAAATCAACAAAAGTTTAACCCATTTCAATAGGTTATAGGTCAATATACTGAAAATTGAATTCAAGACGAATATAGTAGAAAATGACTCACGCAGAAGCCGCGGGGCCGAGAAGGGGGTTTTCGGAGAGCGGCTGAAACGAGAACCTCCCGAATTCTTTGAGGGCACACTCTGCATGAGAATTTTCCCAGCAATCATTGACCATCATCGTGGCGGCGAATGCTATCAAATGGATGATGACGAATAGAGAGATGAGCCATGTGTTCTCCTTTCGCTGAGATAGTGGCCTTAAGAACGGGAATGGGATATTCTGTTCTTTGAGCAGTTCTTCAGCGGAGAGTTCGGTTGAGATTCGTGGCTGCAGGGTTTGAATAGGCTTGATTTCAATGTGGGTTTAGAGTTTCGCCTGTTTTGGGGTTTCCGCCATTGGAATTGAACAAACAATGAGTTACAGATAGGGATGTAAACAAGCGAGCCGGCTCGCGAGTTTTCTCGAGCCGAGCCGAGCCGAGCTCGAACCCAAGCCCCTTTGTTTTTGGCTCGTGGCTCGCGAGCCGGCTCGCAAGCCTCTATTTTTAATTAAAAATAAATAAATATTAATTTATATATATATAAATACTTATATAATATATAATATTATATATATATATACTTATTTTTATATAAAAATATATATAAATATTAAAAATAATTATTTTTTAAATAAAAATATATGTTTTTTATGGCTCGCGAGCCGAGCCGAGCCGCTCACAAGCTTGGTCGAGCCGAGCTCGAGCCAGGAAAAAAGGGCCAAGCTCGGCTCGGCTCGGCTCGTTTACATCCCTAGTTACAGAGAAGAGAGGTTTGCAGCAGAGAAGGTTCTGTTTGAGGGGCAAAGCTGTAAATTCTTGTGTGAAATTAGGGACAAAAATGACATTTCCAGCTAACCATTGCAACCAGTGTATTTAGCTGCTCATTTTTTAGCAGCTAAATAAGCCATCCTTTACCACTGAAATCCCGGGGCTCCAGGTTAAGCCCCAAAAACACACCTATTGAAGTAAAGGGCTGGAATTGGTGGTTTATCCAACCAAACCACCATTTCCAGCCAAAGTAAACGATCCCTTAATGTATACAAAGTATACGGCGGAAAAGGGTGGCCAAGGGTGGAAAACTGCTGGATACATGAGAAGTAAATGAGGCCTAACAATTTACTTCATGTTGACGACAACTCGAATCCTGTCAATTATCTGGAAGTTGCAGTTCATGCTTTGGTTAATTGGTTGTGGGTGGTCGGTCCGACTTTTTTTTTTTTTTTTTAAAGAAAACCTAAGAGAGAGTGAGACACGGTTACAATATACGTCGATATAATTTTTTTTATGTAAAAAATATTAACATCGATCAAACATAAATATTCAACATGATAAAACATCATAACAAATTGAAAAATGTAAATTCGTAGCTTTCGGCTGCAATTTTGGTGATTTGATCAATGAAATATTCTCATTACAGTCAATTTTCTTGTATTAATCTATCTTTTATACGTACATTTGTGATTTGTCAACAATCAACATCCACTACCAATAAATCGTAAGTCATTATACAAGAAATTTTATTTTAACTAGAGATATTTTACAATAAATATTTATAGGGAATCACTTGTAATTTCTATAAAAGTTATTATTTTAGTCTTAAAATTTTTTAAATTTATTTTGAATAATTTAATTTAATTTAAATAAAATATTAATATAAAAAATTATTTAAATTTATATATAAAAAATATGTATAATAAATAAAGTACATACAAAAAAATATATAATAAAAAAATAAAATGGACGAGTTCAAAATAAATAAATCTATAAGAACTAGCAAAAGAGAAAAATAAATGTATAAAATAAATTTATTTGAGAATTACAGATTTTTTAGCTGACTTTTAATTGAGATTTTTTAGGTTATGAAATTATAATAGAAGTAGGAAAATAAAAGAAATAATGACCGTATAAACGTTAATGATCATGTAATGAAATTATAAACGTTAGAGTTTTATTCGAATAAAAAGGGTTAATATAGAAATATTAATATTTTAATAGAGATAATATTGCTTAAAAAGAATTCAAACATATAATCTATTTTGTTTAAAATGAGCAAGTTGATTTTCCAAAAACTCTAAAACTATTAAAAATAATTATTTATTTTATAAGTATTTATTTTTAAAGTTTATAAACACCCTTGCTGATGAGGCCTAAACATAATAAGGCCACTCCATGACACATGGCCCCATCAGGATTCGCCACTAGGGCATCCTCACCACTTCGCGAGAGTAACTACCGCCATATAAAGAAGTGATTGACTCCCCCCTCGAGTGGTCGAGCCCAACAATGGGCCCGTTGTTCCTCTGCTCGCCCTCGATGCTATAGCAATAGAGGCAGGACCTATCATCTTACGTGGCCTCCTCGAACTCACATGGTGACCCCATGCTTGGGGAACCTAACTTCTTCTATGCCGAGCGCGAGTCGCCCTCGGTAACAACCTAGTAGTGCTCTCTGACATTTAGTACAAGGTCGTACTCCTGCCACTGTTGCTTTTCGCCTACTTTTTCCATGGGCCTGCAGGTGCTCTTTTCCAGACACCCCTCATTAAACCGCGTGTCTAGGGCAACGCTCCACCTGTACCTGGCCTCTATCGAATTACCAAAGGGTCTTTACCCTCAACTATACTCAGATACCATTCTCCTCTGTAAGCAAGCTTCCATACTCAAGCTCTATTTTACTTACTCACTCTCCCACTCATCTGAAACTGTTTCACTGACTTGAACGTCGGAGAGCTAAACTAGGTCTCACCCCTCATTTCCCCAGCTTGGCCTTCTCACGCTTTCTTTGTTTGTGTACCTAGCAGGTAGAGCCTACGTCGTCCAGTGACCTTCGCCGGAGATATTACTACATTGGTTTCTCCACTCAAATAAATTCTAAGTGCTGGAGTGTGACACCTCGAATCAGACCCCATCATTTTGGCTCCATCCGGGGAAAGCCACTCTTTTTCTTCTTCCTTTTTCACTGGTAAAAGTAGAACAAACACATTCACCACCATGGTAATGTCTACCAGGTCAGGAGTTGTGGGTGACAGAGGCGATCCCAACCGCAAGGACGCCGATAACATCAACGCTGGCCAAGGAGACCCTGTTGTTGGCCATTTGAAGAATGATCCCTAATGGCACAAGTTAGTCAGTTATTCTTGCAGCTTAGATAAGATTCGGACCACCATTTCTCTGAAAGCATGCATCGTTCTCGCCTCACTCGTGTGACGCCCCGTCTCTTCGACAATCCAAGTACAACGTCACGAGAGAGTTTAATTTCGTATATTTGTGAATTATGTGACTAGCATGCCCTACGTGTCAACGTGAATTCAATTTTATTGATGTGTGTCTTATAATTTAATTAAATGTACTTGGACTCAATTGTCCAATATTTAAAAATTAGGGACCTAATTAAAATTAGAGCGTTTTAGGCCTTCGTGGCTATCTTGAGCTCGTGAATTTGAATTCGAATTTCAACTTTACTGTTGGGTTCGTTTCGACGATTTGGATTCAATGGAATTAAACTTGTATTTTTTTAAAACCGTTTGATCGCCTTACCGTTTCGACGATTTGTATTCAATGGAAAATAAGCAAGATCAATGTGAACGAAATGGTATCACTTGTCACCAAATACAAAAAAAAGAATTACATAACCAGCATTTATGAAGGACTAGTCATGAGTCTAGTCAGCAACTCACAAATAAAAGCTTCACGAAGAGATCCCTTGCATAAGTGAATTTGCCCATTAACTGTAAGTCTGTAATAAAATCTACTTGAACCAGGATGTGACAACAGTTAAGATCTCCTTTACAATACAACAGATGGATTAAATTGTAACAAAGATAACAGATCCTGACAATTCAGACTGATGGATTAAATTGTAACAAAGATAACAGATCCTGACAATTCAAACAAAAGATAGAAGAGCACGGGAACACAGATTTGCATTCTTTGGGGTACAACATTCTAAGAATCTATGCAATTACCTGAATTCGATTGCGGTGTGCAAAATCGGAAACAGCTCGATGTTCCAACCACCCCTGAAGTTCCCATTGCCTCTCCCTTTCAACTCTTACAAGCAAATCAAGCAGAGACTGTCTTCCTCTTAACCTCAACATATCCCTGTGAACATGCTCAGGCTGACCTTCCTCATGGTTGGTGACAGACCCTTCACGACCACAGTCAACTTGAGAGCTATTGCCATTAACTTGTTGGTCCCTGCGTCCGCTGCGAGAACCTCTTTGCTGGCCTGTCATTTGCATCCACTCCCTCAGAAATCTAACCCTCTCACGCTCCGTTTCCCCCAACCATTCGGTTCTAGGACTTTCGTTTCTCTGCATAACATTAGACGAAGTCTCAGTTATACCACTTTCCATCCATCCACGAACAATCTGGCTCACCCTCTCCCACTCAACCTCTCCAAGATCAGGAGATTGCTCTCAGCTAGAATTTTCACGGTCCCTGTTCCCATTTTGTGAGCCCAACTGATCGTGAGACCAAGTAGCGTAATCATGCTCACTCTCGCTAGGGTCCCCCAGGCTACTCTGGTTCTCCATCTCCCTCCCTTCTGACAAATTTATGGATGCATTTTGTATTAGAATCGACGCTTCTCTTCTGCCTTAATCTATCCCTAGCATGATTCAGTGCATGTTCGTCCTCCAACTCCCTCCACATCTGCAGAATAGATGAGGCACGGGAACTGAGCCTCTCCACATTCCCATGACGCCTTGAGCTGGGTGATTGAGACTCTCTCAAGAACGAGGAATCAAGTGTGGATACTGTGTGCAAGCCAGCAAGTGCCATCAATTCTGACTCACGATTCCTCCTCTCAATAGTTGTGATCATCTCTTGTGCCTGACGGGCAGCCCACCGGCTCAAAATCCTCGAGTGGCGCCTCCTGGCAACAGAATATTCTGCCAGGTCATCACCATCAAGATCTGACCTCACTGGCGGAGCCAGTTAAGGCCAAGGGGGGGCTGAAGCCCCCCCTTCGGCCACCCCCCCACCCCCTACCCCCTACCCCCATCCCCCACCCCACCCCACCCCACTCCCCTCAAATTTAATTTTTAAAATACATACACTATATATATATATATTATTATTGAAAATAAATAAATTAATATTTTTAAAAGTGTACAATTTATTAGCTATTATATATAATAAATGCTATATTTATATATTATATTAGATATAATTCGTGAAAACTTTGTTATGACCCATCACTTTATGAAAAAATCAATTGTATTGTTTTTTTATGTAAAGAAAAATTAGTGTAATGTATCTTATTATATATATAATGTACCATATAATATTAGAGAGATAAAAATATCATATCACGTCGGTAATTCTAATCAAAACCTAACTCTATCAAATTAATATCACAAAAAACTCTAATTTTCAATACATATTATTTTAATAAAATGTTGTGAATTCGAATCTTAATTTCGAATATAAAAGACTTAATAGTTTTTTTTTATTTAACTGTTTATATTTTAACTTACCTAGCGATAATTTACCAAAAGGATTAATTACTACACTCTCGATAGTGGATATTATAATCCTGAAATAAATTTTAGTTTTTCTTTAAAAAAATAAGGAACCATATTAGTATCTGTGCGTGAAGACTTTAGCTTTGAAAAAAAAATGGTGGGAGCAAATTGAAAGGAATACCGAATCGTTAAAAACAATTATAATATATAAATTGTAGTGTCAAGTTATTATTATTTTTTTAATATATTGAGACCTAGGAATTTTCAGCCCCGGCTAATAGAAATTCTTGGATCCGCCCCTGTCTGACCTGATCCGCCTCGTGACAAGCTGTTCTCCTCCCTCATCCTCCTCATTCTCAGTGGTAGTCATTCTTGGTGAACTGCATGAAGCAAAAGACATGCATTCATCAAAATGCCCGCACATCAACTCTTCCAAACCCTCTCCGATTCAGAGGGACCATCACTAGTCATGCTCTCAGGTTTCTGCTGTTGCAGTTGTTGCTCAACACCAGCCATACCTCACTGACTTTTGAGAACCTCCTACCAACAACACAAGTTGCCTATACCAAAAAAACCTAAACTCAAAACTCTCCCCGGGAAAAGAAAAATCCTGTCATCCCCCAAAAGTATCAAAATCCAAAATCAATCACACAGAACTCCAATTCCGACACTGTGAGAACAAACCCAACCCTAGGCCTAATCCGAGATCAAAATACTCCGTAGAACAGCACCTTCTCCATTCGTCGAACCCACTCACTCGATGTATAACAATCACCTGATTAAATTTAAACAAATTACAAAAATCACATTCTCTGAAGTCTGAAAACCACACAATTGAACATGAAAATAACCGAGCCGACCAAAAATCAAATGAAACCAAGATTCAACAAGCTTCGACCATGATCAGAAAGAAACAAAATAAGGATCAAATGTCCCAAAACAAAACAGATGCCCATTCAACTTGAAAGAACCAGACAGTTGTTAAGTGCAATCAACTTAAAAGGACAGACAGGAACTTCAGTATTTTTACAATCATAAAATGGAAGTCTAGCTTATTATCCAACGAACATGCACCATTCACAGAAAAAACAATTAGCCCTCAGATTTAGGTATTTGACCTAGATTAAAAGAGCAAGCACCTGAGATTCAGTAATCAGTATAGTTTAAAACAGATCCTTTTCAAGGTCATTAGCTTTTAATAATAATCTTTTTACAAAACTTTAGAAGTTCGGTAGGATAGCTCAATGAACAACACTTGGTGGATCTGCACAAGAAACTTCATGATGACAAATATAAAAGAAAAGAAATAAAACAATCTTGCGTTTCAGAGGATTGCATTTGCAGTTTCAAGTTTATACCTTTGAGTCTCACGCAGAGGTCAATATTTCAACCTACTAAGTTAAGCATTGACTTGATCAGGACTGCTTTCCTTAATTCCTTTTATGGCCTCAATCTCACTCTCAGGAAACATAGTTGACACTTTCTGATGTTCCTCCTATGATTTTATCTTAAAATCAACACCAATTTTTGTTTACAAACTCACATACAACATCGAAATTTTTTACAAATAAGTATACCGTACAAGCAAATTATGCAAATTGGAAACAGAAAGTATAATGTCAATTTTAAAAATGTTACAGCAGGCATGGGAACAAGGTCAGCATGACAGTTTTTAACTCCCAAGCACTGGCACAGGAGTCAAAATTAGTTATAGAGCCACTTCACTGAACATAGCATTGATGCATTCAGAACAGAAAAGAGAAACTTATCCGTGAGTTATCGAAGACCACAAGGACTCGAAAATGCACTTTACAGCTATGTTCAAGGTCCTGATATTCAGCCTCTGCATTTTGTCGGAGACAAAGGGCTTTAGCATGCATAACGTTTCTTCACCTGGATAAGAATTGACGTAGGGAAATTGGAAATACTAATAAAGGGGAAAAAAGGGAAAGGAAAGTAGTGTGAAACGAACAGCTTCAGCTTCATAAAGATCTTTCTCTATCATCATGAGCTGATGCTCTGCTTCCGCTAATGCATTAATATCTGATTTTGCTGACTCTATTATTACAAAATATCAAGCATGAGAATCGCAAAATATACACCAACTAGACTTAAAATTTGAAGATAAAACTTGCATACCCCACAAAACTAGAAAATAAAGGAGGCATCAGTTGAAATACAAGAGACAACTCTAAGGTTAGTACAATGCAAAGAAAAACACTGTAAAGTTAACAAAAAACTCCAGAACACAGCAGCTTCTATCATTCAATCTTAATCTTCAGAATAGTTTCATCTTCCGCTGCCGGTACGACACAAGAAGAAAGTCTGATTTGAATTCTGGTTTGATGAGTTTGGTCATGTATAGATGGCCCGCCAGGTGAAAAGAAACAAGATTATCCATCTCCACATCCTTTGTAAATTGAACAAATAATGTGGAAAACTCCATGACCATATAGACACGTATATCACTCTTGGACAATCCTGGCGGAATCTTCAAGGTCAAATAAAGGCCCCGATCAGTTTCTCTAACCACGCAATCTCTGCGACTGCTAAATTCATCAAGGATGAAGCCGTTTCAGCAAAGGAAATGGAACCAGCGTAGCCAAATTTAGCATGTCATCTACATTAAATAACAATATTAGCATGTTCTAAACTATAAATTGAAATACAATATATCAATAATTCCACCATTAAAAACCCTAAACCCTAAAACAGAATTCAACATGAAAGACAGCAAACTTGTTTAAATATTTACTAGTCGGACATGGATATAGCATAAATTTGCCTGGATGGTGCCATTCTTTGGGATCAGATGATCGATCAATGGCATCTCGATTGTCCTGCCGTGGTCGATCTTCGCTGCTTCGACTCCCGACCATCAGCCGTTCGCCTTCCCCGAGAGAAGTCGTAACTGGATGTACAATTACCTAGGTGCGACCCCGTACGTTGACGGGGAAGGCGAACGGCTGATGGTCGGGAGTCGAAGCGGCGAAGATCAACCACGGCAGGACAGTCGAGTTGCCATTGATCGCATAAGGGACGCCATTTTCTTCCAAGGCGAACAGGTCAGCTGGTGAACAGTGAAATGAAAACGATGAAAATGAAATTCGCAGAATCAATGTGTTCCATAAAGAAACGTTTCTATACAAGACAACAACACACGTTTTTAACTTTTCTATTACTAATACACGTTTTCTTACTTCTGACATTAAAGGAAAATACAACAATAGTTATCTTTTTTTTTTTTTAATTCCAATTAGAATTTCTCAACAAATTTCATAGCTCAAAAATATGGAATCCTTTTTTATTTATTTATTATAAAATTTATAAATACAAGTACATATAAATAATTCAATTTTTCATTATAAATAATTTTATATCTCTTTTATATTAATTTAATATTTACATCATATTATATATCTAAAAATATTTTAAAATATTTAGAGGTAGATTAATAATTTAACAAAAGTTAAAAATAATTATCAACCGATAATAGTTAGGGTTTATCTTATGGAGCCCAAAGTGTCCTTAAGATGTCTAATATTTTTAGGAAATTTTCCGCGATCACACCAAGGTGAGCTCGCGTCATAGCTTTGTGTGTTTTAGTTTTAATCAAAGAGGAAAAAAATAATTGGATTAGAATGTGAAAATGATTGAATCAATAATTTATATTATATGAAAATGAATTGCATTCTATTAGAAACTGAAATAGATAAATAAATGTATGCTTAAATGATCAACACTAATTAATATTGTATGAAAATGAATTGCATTCTAGTAGAAACCGAAATATATAAATGTATGTTTAAATAAGCAACACTAATTAATCTGATCGACAATAATTAAATGAGATTAAATACTGTTGACCAGATTATATATTATGTGTGAGATTAAATTTTTTTTTTTTCTCAAAAGTTTTGGTGTGACTTAATCGCACCCTTCAGATGCAATTAAAAATCGAATATAATTTTGTCAATAGTATCGGGCCACGAGATTCAGAATTACAGCCCAATAAAATCTTGAAAGCACAACAAAGAAAGTGCTATTTAATTTCTTGAAAGAAATCACCTAGATCTCGGTTAAACAAACCACCTAAACCATTAATAAATTCATATAAAACGCCACATGAATATCAAAATTGATCATTACTAAATTCATATAAAAGGCCACATGAATATCAGAATTAATCACCATCGGATTCATGGGTTGTACTTCGGTAGAAAGTTGTCCTCGATTACGGGGATGTTGGTAAGAAGATCGATCATAGTTCTATGGAAGTGTTGACATCTTGAAAAGCTCAACTAATACAAGATAGATATATGCATGTCATGTGACGCCCCCCTCTCTTCGGCAATTTAGGTACGACGTCACGGGAGAGTTTAATTACGTAATTTAATTGTTTTAACTGTAAATATGACGTTGCATGTTTTATGTGTCAACATGAACTTTAATTCAAGTTATTTACTTCCCTAGATTTTAATTATTATGTGATTGGACTCAAAAGTCCAATTAATTGAAGTTTAGGGACCTAATCGATATTAGGGTGTAACTCAATTTCTTGTTAATTAAATAATTAAGCACAAGAAAATAATCACAAATGAATTTTATTGATTTGTTTGAATTTGCGGGTACAATATCTAATTTATTCCTTTGATTCTTCCTACAAGAATTTGTTGAAATTCGGAAAGTTTGAAACTCCTTCGTTGACTTTGGAGTTTCGATCTTCCGTTGAATTAGATTTGTTTCTGAAAACGTTAATCGCGAATTAAATGCCTTGATTTGATGAACACCGAAGAACACGCCGATGAACACCTTTGATGTTGATTTGAATTTATTGAGGAGCAACGCCAAAATCTAGATTTGATGCCTTGATTACGGATTGAGCACCTCACTTTGTTGATTTTCTCGAAGAACGTCGAAGAACACGCTTGGAGCAACTTCGAAGTTGATTTGAGAAGAACGCCGGATTTGCGGACTTGACGCCTTGTTACGAATCGGACACTTCGATTTTGTTGATTTCCACAAAAAACGCAAAGAACGCCTTGAATCTCGCTTCGATCTTTGAAGAGAGCAACGCCGAAACACTACTTCAATGCTTCGATGCCGGATTGAATGTCGTTGATGCTGACTTCTGCGAAGAACGCCGTTGAAGATGCTGAAGAACACCTGAGAGCTTCTTTCTCCTTGCTTTGTGGCTTGTTTCTTTGCTTCTTCAAGTTGTGTGAGTTGTTTGTAGAATGCCTCTATTTATAGGCGTAGGGTGGAACTTTGTAATAATTATCTCTTAATTAATTAATTTATTTATTAAAGGGATAATATCAAACTTATTTATTTATTTATCACTTTACTATATATTTATATTAAAGAAAAAATAAATAAACCACATGTCTTGACTTGATTGGTCCACGTATTGAAACATGCCACGTGTCATCATTTGATTGGTCATAACCAACTGAACTGCAAGACTTGATTTGATTCGCCGGAACACTTCAATTTTGACACGTGTCGATAGTTGATTTGATTACAAAATAAATATTAAAATTATCAATTAAATCAACTATTTAAATATTTTATGGATTTTGATTTAGTATTTATCCAAAACATATAAAAATAGAATGAATTAAACTTGATAATTAATATTTATTTACACGTGTCACATTGTAATTTGATGAAAATTAATTCGTCTACAAATGCCCCCACTTCAAGATTCAACGGAGAACGTGCCGAGAATTTACGAAAGTCGAGCCTTGAAGTACTTGATTTTTTTTTCTTCTTTTTTTTTTTTAAATTGAGGTGGGCCCACTTTGAAACTTTCAATTTTGGAATTACAATCCTCATTTTAATTGTCGGCTCGAATTGTTGGGCTGCAAATGAACCCAAATGAAGGCAAAATTATCTCCCAATTTGTTTCAAACTTCACATAACACATGGGCAAATTGCATATGTCCACCGGCAGAGCCTCCATCATTTATGGCCCAAATTATTAATTATTAGCAAGAAATTGGGTTATCAAATTGGCTCAAATAACATGCCAATTTACGGCCCACTTGTGGAAACTTTTGGGGATACAGCAACTCAGCAGCATCGTCTTCCTTCCATGATGCAACCTCATCCCCTTTTTTTTTAATTAATTTCCAGAAACTTTAAGAGTTCAAGATGGACTCTAAAACACAACAGATGGGCATATACAGAATCCTTCTTTCAATCAAACTCTGCTATCTAAAAATCTTACTTGAGCAGTCGATTTTCATATCTTGGATGAAGATTCACTCCAATCTTGAACTAGAGCTATGAGTTAGTGGAGTCCTAACGGGACCATGTTTCCTCAATACAGATGGACTCTATCATTAGAGATTCTATATAAGCACGTTAAATCATAGCATAATCATCACAATTATAGCTCCCAGACGTAGTGCAGCTTATTGCGTAGTCCGCGAGAATTCAGGTTGAAAACCATCAAAGCTTAGGCTTATTTCTTCTTCTTGTGTTGTGGTTGGCTGACTTCTTCCTTCGCTTTCAGGTGCTGGGTCTGGGTGAAGAAGAAGACTTGGAATTGGTTAGGAGAACTATCAGATTTCCTTTTCTGCTTACAATTTTTTTTTTCTTTTTCTTCTGCTGAACGTGGTCTTTCTGTTTCGCAGGCGTTGAGATTTGTTCGGAAACTTTCAGCTTGGTATTGTCTCCCCTGACGTGCAGTCGGACAACTTCTCTTTTCTTTTTTTATCATATTTTTTTCCTTCCAAACTCGAGACTTGTATTTTTTCTCAGACTGAGGAAACAAGTTGCTGTTATCTTCTAACACCAAAGACAACAAGATGACCCTTTTATTTGTTGGTGGCGTGACTGTGGGTTAAAATGCCCATTCCTAATTTTTTTTTTTTATATATTACATATATATAATATGTATGTACGCACCATCCCAAAAAGAGTTGGTAAATCCAACTTCTGCCATATTAATGAGTTTTATTTGTCAACTCACTTTAATTAATAATGGCTCACCACTTAATTCCATCATTAATTAATCAATTTCAAAGTTTTGTGATCCAACCGGCCCACTGACATCGCATAGCATTGCTCCATTTTTTTTTTTTTTTTCCGTATATTCAACAATTCGCTTAACTCTTTTTTTTTCTTTGTTTGGATTTATAGGTACCCATGGTGCACTTCAAAGACAACACCTCAGCTTCCGGAGTCAAACAATTGGTGATTCTTGACGACAAGAAGCAAGAGCTTGAGATGCGCACGAAGTTGGCGGTTCATCCTTATCTCACCGGACCATATGCGGGTGATCGGGGAAAGGTGCGGTGCCCTTTCGCGTTAAGGAGTGGTCATACCGAATGAAGTTGAGCAAAGCGTCGCACATGTGGGTTCTGGAAGCGGGTCATCATCAACACTCAAATGAACCGGCCCATCTATTGACGCTAGGGCAAAGCATCATCGAAGGCAATGTGAAGTGGAGAGACGACCTTCGGTTTAATGGCGAGTTCCACTATGTTACCGGATATTGGGAATGGACCGAGGACATACTCAGCCGGTGCAAGGACAAGCTATAGTCAGCCCAAATATACAGCTCGGTACGCGCCTCACTATTCATCTATAATGGCAACTCGGAGATCATGAAGGAGTTCTGCGAAGCGTGGTGTCCTGTAACCAACACTCTTTTGACGTCAAACGGCGAGTTGTCCATATCGCTTTGGGATTTGTATGCTCTAGCGGGTCTTCCTATGACGGGTCTTCTCTACGACGAAGTGGTACAAAGAAGCTCACCGAGAAAGGCGAATTCGGAAGGAGATATGCCCCCTCTAGTTGCCAGTACTTGTTTCACGCCTATCACTTGCTGTGAAAGGATGTTCATGGCGGTCAAGTTTCCATCGAGGCCTGGGTGAGCTTTTGGTGCAAAAAGGCGAAGAAGTATGTCCAGCCGTCCCCTCACGAGTTGACACAACGCCCACTTGGTGACTTCGGACCTCATGAAGCTTGGAATGCCGCAGAGGAGAGGTTGTTTGCTAGATTCGGACTCGCCGGGAACAAAAGGGAAGATACTTATTTGGCGGCGTTCATAGCTTGTTGGCTTTGTCTATTCATCCTTCCAACAGAAAGCATCGGCTTGATACGCCCAAGCACTTTCAAGATGGCGAGCGTCATAGCAAGCGGCTTCAAGGTTGACCTGGCTATTTCGGTCTTGCCAAGCATCTATCGTGGCTTGAACAAGATATCAGCATCTGCCCGACCGACTCAAGTTCATGTTCCATTTTTCGTCCACTTTGTCTATGGTTGGCTAGCACACTACTTCAAGACGCATCACCAAGCTTATCAAGACATTCGTGGTCCGGAAATGATGCGGTTTTCCGGTGAGAGAGGGGCAAAGGATTATGATGCGAGGGAGGCCCGTAAGAAAATCCACAAGGCGAAGTTTATGGCTTGGAATTGCAATGCGATGACGCTCCACGAGAAGTTCTATTATACTGACAATGGGGAAGGCTCAGAGGAGGAGCACAACTACTTTATGTCAATTCGATCTTGCTACCTACCTTTGAGACAAGGGGATCGTTTCATCATCAAGCCATACAGTCCTCACCGTTTTGCTCATCAGTTCGGGTTTTATCAAGTGGTGCCTGGAGTTCTCAAGAATGACTTTCGTGATGCTTCTCCAGACGAAGGACTCAACCATTGGCGCGTGTGCACTTTATCGAATTCTATGGATAGAGTGGTCTTTCCCCCAATGACTGCGGCTGTTAAGAAGTTGTGTGCCAAGAGCTATATGGAATAGTGGTCGAGAACTCACGGCAGCTTCTTTGATGACAACATCATGAAGTTAATCAATGTGAAAGTCGCCCCGATCCAAGTTGAGAAAGTTGATTCGATTGGAGGAGAAAAGATAAAGACTCCCCCCGTCCCTTTGGCAAAGAGTGAAAGTGGCACTGCAGATCGCCATTGGAAGAGGCCAAAGAAGTGTGATAAGATTTCGGCTGACGCTTCTGGTGAAAAGGTAATTTTCTCCCTCTTCTTTTCATCGTTCTTCAATACTTTTCTATTCTTCTTTAAGCATCGAACGTGTTTCACTTGCAGTTGGAAAAGGAACCTTTAAAGCTGATGATGTGGAGTCTCAAGGATCGATCCTCGGGCCGGTTCTTTTGGAGACAGGTCTTATTTCTGAAGAAGAGGCACAATCCAAAACACTTGTGATATCCGAAGAAAAGCAAACGCCTCAGCATCCCGCAGTCTCGGTTTTGCAAGCATCCACACTTCTCGCCACTCATAAGCAGAAATTCGTCAAGATGGTGTGGGGAAATCTTCTCCAGAGGATAGAGAGCACTCCACTTGACTTCATTTCATCCCTTAAGGACGAAGTTCAATCGTTGTTGGATGGTGTTAGGGGTTTTGACGAGCCTTTTGTTTCTGCCGTCGAAAAGTCATTGGCGATCCTGTTTGCCAAGTCAACTGCTTATGATGAGGCGAGGTCTGCAGCTTCTGGAGAGACTTCAAAAGATTGGCTTTCTCAGCAGTTGAGCAAAGCAAGGGATCGACTCGCCGGTGCCCAAGCCGATGAAACAGCTGGAGCAAATCAAGTTAAGACAACTGAAAAGAAGTTGAAGTCTGTCACGAAGAAACTTGCCAACTTGATGAAACAGAAGGAAGATCTATCACCGATCTATCACTTTCATTGGAGCAACATCAACTCATTTACGAGAATGCTCAGTCTCTAGTCCAGACTATCAGCAAAGAGATCGAGACCCTTGAGAAGACTCCTACATCGGATGACGACATTGTCCTCAAGGCGTTCAAAGCTGTGGAAGATTCACTAGCACTTCTGAAGGTGGCGAAGGAAGACTTGAAGAATTTGAGCCCCTTCCCTTGATAGTTTAGGATGCTTTTATTTTTTTTCTTCGTTATTTTTTTCTCTGATTCATTGTCTAGTTTAATGAACCTTATCAATCTTGAGATTATTTAATAAAGACTTTATTTGCTTTATTCCAATCACGTATGCATTTTCTTTTGTTTCAGTTGTCCATAACTTCTTTGCACTTCTTTTGATTTGTTTAACTTGAAGAATAAAGTTTTCAACAAGAAAAACATAACTTAACGGATAATCTTGACTGAACTTAGTTAATTTCTAAGCTACCTACGTACCCGGTGAAAGGATCAAGTCATAACGTAGTTCAAGGGAAAACTTCTTTTGAGAAGATTGGGGGGGCCGTTCACAGTTTATACTCATGCGGGTCAGGAGTACTCAAAGTTTAACCACCCTGAACAAGACTGGGGAATTTCTGTTTTAGCCACACGAAATACCATCAGTGGAGTAACTTAGCAGTGTAGCCACTTGCTTTACCAATGGTGGGTACCGTACACAGTTTATACTCATATGGGTCAGGAGTTGACATGTAGTTTAGGCTCGTGCGTCGAGGAGTAATCTTCAACTTATGCATAGTAGCGCTTTAGGAATTTCCCGTTTATGGGACCAATTCTCGGACCATCTTCAGCGATCAACCTATAAGCGCCGCTCGTGTAGACTTCCTTCACAACATATGGACCATCCTATTTGGAGACGAACTTACTCCCCGTTCGATGAGTAGTGATGATCCCAGCAAGCACCAGATCCCCAACTTGGAACGAATGAGTTCTCACCTTCTTGTTGAATGACCTAGCGAGACGAGTTTGATAGCACTCGAGTCTTTGTTGAGCCTCCAACCTCTTCTCATCGAGTGCCTCCAATTCTTCAAGTCGTAGGCGAGCATTTTCATCTTGGGTTAAATCTTCTTGAATCGCTATCCTTAACGATGGAATTTGTTGTTCAAGGGGAATAACGGCTTCGACAACGTACACCAATGCATAAGGGGTAGCTTGGGTAGGTGTTCTATAGGTGGTTCGGTAAGCCCACAAAGCTTCTCCAATCCTTTCGTGTCAATCTCGTTTCGAGCTTGGAAATCACCTTCTTCAGCAAACTGCATAGGGTTTTGTTGAAAGCTTCGGCAAGACCGTTGGCAGCGGCGTTGTACATTGAAGACTTTCTTTGCTTGAATCCGAACTTCAGGCAGAGTTTGTCTATCAGGCTATTGCTAAATGGCTTCCCGTTATCCGTGATGATATTGTTAGGAATAGTGCCCCAAAAGCCGATTGTATATCCGCTTTGTGCTTTTCCTTATTGTAATCACAGACAATCTTTGAATAAAATATGGAATTGAGGCAACACTTCTTTATATGCTCTTGTTTGGTATGCGTTTACTTTAGCTGTGCATGTATGAGAACTCCCCTAATCCTGATGACTTTAGGACTCTACCATTTAGGTGAAATGGTTCATGAAACGAGCCCTATATCACATAAGTCATGATTAGTAAAATATACTCTAAGCCGATGAGTCCTACAGACAGTGGGAGTGTCAACCTGACTCCTCTAAGGCTTGCTTGTGGGATCACGCCCTTAAGAAGGACCACCTTGTTTCATGGAGGTGCAATATAGTTGATACGTGCGTGATACATGAGGGTGCTTACTTTAATAAGTAAGTTCACTGAGGTGCCCCGTGTGAGAACATTCCCAAATGAGAAAGGAAGTTTCTATTTCAGGAAATGGAAACTTCCAGATTAGAAAATATCTCACGAGTCATTGATGTGATTAATTGATCCTTAGACTTGAGGTTCCTTGTCACTTTATGAGTTAACTCTGTAGTCTTAGGTATAAGCTTTAAAGGGTGTCGCCTTAGACAACTGATTCAAGGCTTATGCTGGGGCTGCACAAGTGATTCATGAAAGTGAATGAGAATCAAGAAAGGACCTACACTTGCATTTGCAAGGTGATCTCTTATTGTGTAAGTCATTCATATGCCATATGGAGTCCTTGGCCAAGGCAGTAGATCAAGACATCAAGAAAAGGGTTTCTTGGATTGAGATCAAATGGATATGAAATGTACTTAGCTTTAAGACCGGATTATTAGGGTTCTGATTATTCCCTTACCCTAGATCTTGGTTGAGAGATAGTAAGTAGGAGGATTGTATCTCACATGAATCAATGACTTAAAGGTTCTGTCGAATCCGAACATTCCAATTCAGCTAGGGGTTAAACACCTATTGCTAGACTATGGTCGTTTAATTTGTGCACTGATTAATTAATTAGTGAATTAATTAATTGGTGTCACTGCTAATTGAATTGAGAACCTAGAGGGTCACACACAACAACTTGGTTACATGAGTTGAGGCTTGAAAATGATTAAACGAGTTAATCGGGCCAAGAGGGTTCCACCCGTGTGATTTTAATTAATTGGGGTCACTGCTAATTGAATTGAGAACCTAGAGGGTCACACACAACAACTTGGTTACATGAGTTGAGGCTTGAAAATGATTAAACGAGTTAATCGGGCCAAGAGGGTTCCACACGTGTGAAATCACACGTGTGGCTCACGTGAGTGACACGGGTCACTGTGACACGTGTCACACACGTGTGAATATATATATATTATATATATATATATTAAATAATTAAATGTGTTAATTATTTAATAGACTTTGGTTTAATTTTGAATTAAAAAGAAAGTCTTATTTTGGAGAAAATAATCTAGTTAATTAATTACGAATTAATTAATTAGATAAAAATAAGTTATTTATTTTATAAATAAATAAAGTATAAAATTATCCAAAAATAGTTTGGATATTTTTAGCTCTCTTAAAAGTTGACTTGAATTAGAATTCAAAGTCAAAGTTGGAAATTACTTGAAGATCAAGTAATAGGAGAGAGGAACCAAAACCCTTGCCTATGAGGACAAGGATTTCGGCCGCCCCTCCCCTTTCCTATATATAGGGGAGCTCATGCTCCCCTTTAGAGCTAATTGACAATTCTTTTGGTTCATGTGTTGAACACCTTCCTTTCTTCAAGATCAAATAAACCCTAGGTTAAGCCTAAACACTAACTAGAGAACTAGCATCCTTACTAGTTAGATTGTGATCAAGTTGGTGGACTTTCTCTAGAGACTTCAAGTTAGAAGTTTGAAGATTCGAGCTTTACCAAGGAGAGGGGATCAAGCCGCGAGAAGAGCGTTCTTGGGTGGCTTGAAACGCTTCAAGAAAGAACAAAAGAAAAGTAAGTTTTCTATCTTTACGAATTTGGTTATACGATTGCGAGTCCAAGGTCCTTTTGTTGGGAAAATTTTTTAAATTCTGCTGCTTTCTGATTCGTGTTTTTCCAACAAGTGGTATCAGAGCCACCTCGTCAATCGTGTTTCTGATTCGTCTCAATTATTCTGAATTTGGTAGAAATTCTTAGGCTTAGATGCGAATTAGGTATTCATGAGTTCTTTTAGAAAGCCTGAATTACGAAACTGTAATTTTTCTTGAATTTCTGAAACTGTTTTCTTAAATTGTGTTTTTGGAAAACCGTTTTGATAGAAATTAATTTAATTCGTGTTTTGAATTTTGGATTGTTTTGGTTTTTGAACTAAAAGTACGAGACACGAAATCGCGTTACGAAAACGTGAGCCTGGACGTGCTAAGGAGTAGCACGCCAGGCCCGCGCGTCCGCCCGCCCAGCAGTCCCGCAACTGCGCGGGACTGCCCGTCGCTGTCGCCCGCCAGCGCCTAGGCGCGCCCGTCTGATCCTCTCGCAACCGCGCGGGAGCCTCCCGGCCACGGCCGCCCGCCTCGCCCAGTCGATGCGCGCGACGCGCGCAAGGATGCGCGCCATGCGCGCGCACGCTGGCAGCTTACGCTGCCGGCTGTGTGCGGCGCTGGCGCGCGTCCGTGCGCGCGACGCTGCGCGTCTGCCGGGCTTGGTCTCGGGCGGGCGTGCAGTCCGTTCCGGGCCCTTCGTTTCGCGATCTTGATTTTCGTGTTTAGTCCAATCCAATCCCGGTTTAATTTTTCTGAAAAATTTTATTTATTAAATTTGAATTATTTTTTGAAATAATTGTTTAAATTGGGATTTTAGAAATTTAATCGATTTAAACTTTGGAAAAATTACAATCTTTATTTTCTGAAAATATTGAAAGAATAAAATTATTAATTTTCAGAAATTAATTGGAATTTTATTAGTTCATTGTTTTTCGGGTTTTATAGAAAAGGCTCTTGAACAAGAATTGCATCTAAGTCGTGTTTTAAGTCGTTAGGACTTGAAACGAGAATTTTAATTTATTGGTTAAATTTAAATTCTTGCAAAAGCATGTTAGGTGATCATGGGTTTAGATCTATGTATGGTTTTAATTTATGCACATGGATGGTTTAAATTGGGGTTGGAGCCCTATAGTTGCGTTTTTCAATTGAGGTTGGAGCCTCACTTATGTGCGTACTGTTATGTGATTTATTATGTGGCTTTCCATATTACTGTTTTTGAGGCCGGGGTATACCCCGTGTAATTGTCTAAGGCCAATATGAAGATTGAGCCTTATTACTTTATGTCTTTTTCTTTTTATTGTAATTTGAGAGTAGAGATAGGTGGTGAGGTTTTATTTTCATTTTGGAGACAATGCACCCATGGAGTAAGATGGACCACATTCAAGTAACAAGGAGGCCATAAGTGAAGACCCCTCAAAATGTTAGGGAGGGGAATCTCAATTGTTAAATGTAATAGAGATAGGGCTCGTATTTTGTTACCGCTTTCCCTTATGTGATTTAAACTGTTTATGTGGCATGTATGTTAGAACCTGTGATTGTGGAGTGGCTCCCACATATCACGCATAAGATAGGTAGAACCCATGATCATTACATGTTAGTATCATGCTAGGACATGTTATCTGTTTATGTGCTTGTTTGATATGCATTTAAGTGTACTTGCATTAATCAAGACTAATAAAATTGGATAACATATATGTTGGTGAGGTCGAACCGGACAACTCTCCGGTTGATTCGAAAATTCCCCTTAAATATTAAGCTAATGTCGAACAAATAGGTGTTTAATTCGAGATGCAAATTTTGAATTAAATTCCTAGCATTCCATCAATAGGTTTTAAGTTTAGTAAGTGAAGCTGGTTATTGTCCGCGAGTCGTGGGATAGCTAGTGGAGCTTATTAGTTCTTAGTTACCTAATTGATCATTTTAAATGATCAATATTTCATGGTCAATTTTAGCAAGGGCGATATCCGCGAGTCGTGGGTCGTTCGAACTAAGTTTTGATCATGATCTTATGATTGATGGGTCTAGCTTAACGCCTAAGTAAATATGGATGTCGCACGAGTCGTGGGTCCATATTGAAAGATAGGTGATGCAAAAACAATTACTAAGAGTTCTAAAGGTGTTAGAATTGGTAAGTTGTACCTACCTAGGGTTCTTACTTAGAATGTCCGCGAGTCGTGGGTTCGAGGTAAAATGCCTAGGATCTTAGTACCCATTGGGAAACGTGTTCCTCTTAGATCTTTGGGAATTCTAGATCTTTGAAAAACAGTGGGAGCTACATTAGATTAAAGACCTTATCTTTTGTATATCGTTATAATTCAGCATGCTCACTAGTTCTCTGTTTTACCATTTAGGTCGTAGATTCTGTGATTCTCTACGTGTTTTGAAATGGCAACCAAAAACCCTCTTGTATCGATCCTCGAGTCAAACAAGTTGACTGGTCCCAACTATTCTGATTGGCTGAGGAATCTAAAAATCATTTTAGATTCTGAGAAGAGAACTTATGTTCTCTTCGAAGGGGAGCCTAGTCCCGAAGGAGAGGCTCCCACTCGGGCCGAGCGGGACGCGATTCAGAAGTGGAAGGATGATAATCTCCAAGCCCGTTGCCTTATGTTGGCTAACATGTCTCCGGACTTGCAAAGGCAACATGAGGCCATGGAATTCGCTTGGGAGATTTACGACCACTTAGAGCAACTTTACCGCCCTCATGAACGTGTTACAAGGTATAACACTTCAAAGGAATTGTTCCACTTGAGAATGAGGGAAGGTTCAAGTGTCCATGAATATGGACTTAAGTTTCTCGCCCTTACTGAGAAACTTGCTTCCATGGACATGCCTCTGAAAGATGAGCTTTCAGTGGATTTGTTGCTAGCTTCGCTCTCACCATCATTCAACCCATTTGTCCTTAACTTCAACATGAATCATGCTGGTGCTACTGTAGCTGAGCTGATTAGTCAGCTTGTGACTGCTGAAAGCACGATCAAGAAGGATAATAAGGTTTTGATGGTGAATGCTCCATCTTCCTCTTCTGGGCCTTCTAAAGGTAAGGGCAAGAAAGCCCAAAAGAAGAAGAAGAAACCCATTAGGCCCACTGGTGGCATTTCGAAGGGGAAGGCCCAAAAGAAGAAGCGTGATCAGAAAGAGGATGTTTGTTTCCATTGTGGCAAAGCGGGACATTGGAGGAGAAACTACCCAGAGTACAGGGCTACTCTAAAGAAAGGTATCTTTCTCGTTGAAGTAAATCTTTCTATTAATTCTAGTTCTTGGGTACTTGATACCGGTTGTGGAACTCATATCTGTAATGATGTACAGATGCTAAGTGAGGTCCAACAACTCAAAGAAGGAGAATGTGTCTTGAAGATCGACGATGGCTTAAACGTTGAAGCTCGAGCTTTAGGCACAATTAGATTAGATTTAGGTAGTTTTGAGTTAGTATTAAATAAAGTCCTTTATGTACCGAGCATTATTCGTAATATAATTTCAGTTCCAATATTAGATTGTGAAGGTTATGAAACTTATATTAAGAATGGTAAATACTTTATCAAACGGAACAACTCTTCCGTTCATATCGGTACTCTAAGTAATGGACTTTACCTAACTCAAAATATCAATATTATGAATATACAACGAGAAACAAAGCGTAAGAGAGATGACAAAGTTTCAGCTCCCTTATGGCACGCTAGATTAGGACACATTTCCAAGAACAAAATTAGCAAGATAAACACTTTAGGATCATTCTCTGAAAATGATCTCAAAGAGTTGACTTCTTGCGAATCCTGTCTCAAAGGAAAGATGTCCAAAGTTCCTTTTAAAGGAACTGTGGAACGTGCCACTAAGGTTTTGGATTTGATCCATACTGATGTTTGTGGACCGCTTAGTGTAAGCACTAGAAACAATCATCAGTACTTCATAACCTTTACTGATGACTTTAGTCGGTATGGTTATGTATACTTAATGAAGTATAAATCTGAAGCTTTTGAGAAATTCTTAGAATTTCAAAAGGAGGTTGAGAACCAAACTGGTCACAAGATCAAAGCACTTCGATCTGATCGAGGAGGCGAGTATCTTAGTGAAGAATTCCTTAATCATCTCAAAGATAATGGGATTATCTCTCAGTGGACTCCTCCGGGAACTCCTCAGCTTAATGGAGTTTCTGAGAGAAGGAATCGAACCCTACTTGATATGGTTCGTTCCATGATGAGTTTCACTGACTTACCACCTTTTTTATGGGGTTATGCCCTAGAAAGTGCAGCAAAGATTCTGAATCTAGTTCCCTCTAAGTCAGTCCCCAAAACGCCCTATGAAATGTGGCATGGTAAAATCCCTAGTTACTCTTACTTAAGAATTTGGGGTTGTCCTGCTTACGTGAAGAGGACAATGGGAGATAAGTTAGAATCTCATTCTAACTTATGCTACTTTGTAGGTTATCCTAAGGAATCCATAGGATACTACTTCTATGATCAATCTGAGCAAAAGGTGTTTGTTTCCAGAAATGCCACTTTTCTTGAGGAACCGTTCCTTAAAGAAAAGAAAGGAAAGATCATAGAATTAGAAGAAGTACAAAGTAACCCCACGCCACCCACTGAAGAGACATCCCCTACTGATCAACTACAACCAATCACGAATTTCGATACGCACGAAAACCCTCCTCTAAGGCGTTTTGAACGCACTCCTAGACAGCCAGAGAGATGGTATGGATTCTTCCATGAAATCTCTCAAAAGGATAATGATCCTTCAACATATGAGGAGGCACTTTCAGATTCTGACTCTGAACAGTGGATAGAAGCCATGAAATCCGAAATAGACTCCATGAACTCCAACCAAGTTTGGACCTTGGTAGATTTGCCTGATAGGGTCAAACCCATAGGTTGCAAATGGATCTTTAAGAGAAAGCTTGGAGTTGATGGAAGCATTGCAACCTACAAAGCAAGACTGGTTGCAAAAGGATTCACTCAAAGACCCGGCGTGGACTTTGACGAAACCTTTTCACCAGTTGCAATGCAAAAGTCCATTCGAATCATGCTTGCCATTGCTGCATATTATGACTATGAGATATGGCAAATGGATGTGAAAACTGCCTTTCTCAATGGTGACATTGACAAAGACATTTATATGGAGCAACCCATAGGTTTCACATTCAGTGGGAGTGAGCAAAAGGTTTGCAAACTCCAAAGATCAATCTATGGATTGAAACAGGCTTCTAGGAATTGGAACATTCGATTTGATGAATCAGTCAGAGCGTTTGGCTTCATTCAAATTTCGAATGAGTCCTGTGTGTATAGAAAGGAATTGGAGACCTCAGTGCAATTCTTAGTACTTTATGTTGATGACATCCTTCTTATTGGGAATTCGAAGGATGACATGAAAGTGACTAAATTATGGTTATCGAACCAATTCGAGATGAAAGATCTTGGTGATGCGTCCTATATCCTTGGAATTAAAATCTATAGAGATAGATCTAGAAGGTTAATAGGACTATCACAGTCGATGTACATTGACAAAGTATTGAAGAGATTCAATATGGAGTCAGCAAAGGTTAAGAACCTTCTTGTGAGTGTAGGAACATGTCTTTCAAAGAAGATGTGTCCTAAGACTAACCTTGAGAAGGAAAGAATGACTCATACACCTTATGCATCAGTAATAGGTAGCATAATGTATGCAATGTTATGTACTCGACCGGATGTGGCTTATGCACTTAGTGTAACAAGTCGTTTCCAATCTGACCCTGGAGATGGTCACTGGGCTGCCGTGAAGAATATTCTTAAGTACTTGAAAAGTACTAAAGATTTATTCTTAGTTTACGGAGGTCAGAAAGATCTTACTGTCGAAGGATACTGCGATGCAAGCTTTGCATCTGACTTAGATGATTTTAAGTCAATGTCAGGATACATTTTCTGCCTAAACGACGGAGCAGTGAGTTGGAAGAGTTCCAAGCAAACAACCACTGCAGATTCGACCACTAAGGCCGAATACTTAGCTGCAAATGATGCAGCAAAGGAAGGTGTTTGGATTAGAAACTTCATTCAAGAGTTGAATGTTGTTCCTAGCATGAAAGACCCCATTACTGTGTTTTGTGACAACACTGGGGCGGTTGCTCAAGCAAGAGAACCAAGATCTCACCAACGGACCAAGCACATTATGAAAAAGTATCACCTAATCCGTGATATTATCAAAAGAGGAGATATGCAAATCGAGAGGGTCACATCAGCAGAGAACGTGGCAGATCCACTTACTAAACCCCTTAGTCGAGAAGCTTTCCAAGGTCATCTTCAGAAGATGGGACTTAGAGTAGCTTTAGAATGGCTTTGACGGGCAAGTGGGAGATTGTTAGGAATAGTGCCTTAAAAGCCGATTGTATATCCGCTTTGTGCTTTTCCTTATTGTAATCACAGACAATCTTTGAATAAAATAACGAATTGAGGCAACACTTCTTTATATGCTCTTGTTTGGTATGCGTTTACTTTAGCTGTGCATGTATGAGAACTCCCCTAATCCTGATGACTTTAGGACTCTACCATTTAGGTGAAATGGTTCATGAAACGAGCCCTATATCACATAAGTCATGATTAGTAAAATACTCCAAGCCGATGAGTCCTACAGACAGTGGGAGTGTCAACCTGACTCCTCTAAGGCTTGCTTGTGGGATCACGCCCTTAAGAAGGACCACCTTGTTTCATGGAGGTGCAAAGTGTATAGTTGATACGTGCGTGATACATGAGGGTGCTTACTTTAATAAGTAAGTTCACTGAGGTGCCCCGTGTGAGAACATTCCTAAATGGGAAAGGAAGTTTCTATTTCAGGAAATGGAAACTTCCAGATTAGGAAATATCTCACGAGTCATTGATGTGATTAATTGATCCTTAGACTTGAGGTTCCTTGTCACTTTATGAGTTAACTCTGTAGTCTTAGGTATAAGCTTTAAAGGGTGTCGCCTTAGACAACTGATTCAAGGCTTATGCTGGGGCTGCACAAGTGATTCATGAAAGTGAATGAGAATCAAGAAAGGACCTACACTTGCATTTGCAAGGTGATCTCTTATTGTGTAAGTCATTCATATGCCATATGGAGTCCTTGGCCAAGGCAGTAGATCAAGACATCAAGAAAAGGGTTTCTTGGATTGAGATCAAATGGATATGAAATGTACTTAGCTTTAAGACCGGATTATTAGGGTTCTGATTATTCCCTTACCCTAGATCTTGGTTGAGAGATAGTAAGTAGGAGGATTGTATCTCACATGAATCAATGACTTAAAGGTTCTGTCGAATCCGAACATTCCAATTCAGCTAGGGGTTAAACACCTGTTGCTAGACTATGGTCGTTTAATTTGTGCACTGATTAATTAATTAGTGAATTAATTAATTGGGGTCACTGCTAATTGAATTGAGAACCTAGAGGGTCACACACAACAACTTGGTTACATGAGTTGAGGCTTGAAAATGATTAAACGAGTTAATCGGGCCAAGAGGGTTCCACACGTGTGAAATCACACGTGTGGCTCACGTGAGTGACACGTGTCACTGTGACACGTGTCACACACGTGTGAATATATATATTATATATATATATGTATTAAATAATTAAATGTGTTAATTATTTAATCGACTTTGGTTTAATTTTGAATTAAAAAGAAAGTCTTATTTTGGAGAAAATAATCTAGTTAATTAATTACGAATTAATTAATTAGATAAAAATAAGTTATTTATTTTATAAATAAATAAAGTATAAAATTATCCAAAATAGTTTGGATATTTTTAACTCTCTTAAAAGTTGACTTGAATTAGAATTCAAAGTCAAAGTTGGAAATTACTTGAAGATCAAGTAATAGGAGAGAGGAACCAAAACCCTTGCCTATGAGGACAAAGATTTCGGCCGCCCCTCCCCTTTCCTATATATAGGGGAGCTCATGCTCCCCTTTAGAGCTAATTGACAATTCTTTTGGTTCATGTGTTGAACACCTTCCTTTCTCCAAGATCAAATAAACCCTAGGTTAAGCCTAAACACTAACTAGAGAACTAGCATCTTTACTAGTTAGATTGTGATCAAGTTGGTGGACTTTCTCTAGAGACTTCAAGTTAGAAGTTTGAAGATTCGAGCTTTACCAAGGAGAGGGGATCAAGCCGCGAGAAGAGCGTTCTTGGGTGGCTTGAAACGCTTCAAGAAAGAACAAAAGAAAAGTAAGTTTTCTATCTTTACGAATTTGGTTACACGATTGCGAGTCCAAGGTCCTTTTGTTGGGAAAATTTTTTAAATTCCGCTGCTTTCTGATTCGTGTTTTTCCAACAGATATAACGAGGCACGCCATAGCGGAAGATGATGTTTGTCCGGTTAAAGTCAGCGACATTCTCCTTCTTTACTTCTTTCCGAGGAACTGCTTCGGCCCACTTGGAGAAATAATCAGTTGTAGCCAAAATGTAGAGATGGCCGACAGAAGACTTCATCATGGGGCCTACCACATCCAATCCCCAAGCATCGAAAGGCCACGAGGCAACCGTCGGATGCAAAGGTTCGGGCGGTTGGTGAATGAAGTTAGCGTGAAACTGACAAGCTTGACATCGTTGCGCGTATTCCATGCAGTCTTTCACCATTGTTGGCCAATAGTATCCCATTCTTTTTATGTGAAAGTGCAGCTTTGGGCCCGACTGATGAGCACCGCAGACTCCGGAATGTGCTTCTTCCATGGCTTGGTTTGCTTCGTCTTCACCCAAACACCTCAAGAAGACTCCATCAAACGAGCATCGGTAGAGTGTACCCTTAAAAGTAGATGAATCGAGCTGAGTGTCGTCGTACATCAACTCTCTGTCGCGGATCGTTAGGCAACTTTTCATATTTGAGATAGTCAACAAGGGGTTGTCGCCAATCCTCCTTTTCGACTTCGAATACTTCAACAACATGATTTTCTTCTTCTTCAAAGTCTTCATCATTGAAGATTGGAGGTATAACCCAATTCTTGCAAACCGACACTCGAGTTTCCTTCTCCGGCATCGCCAATGTAGAGGCAAGTTTTGCCAACGCATCCGCTTGCTTGTTCTCTTTTCTTGGCACGTGTTCGATCGTCACATCTCCGAGCTATCCCATCAGCATTTTAGCATAGTTAACATAGGGGATCAATTCAGGCTTTTTGACGTCGTACGAGCCTTCCAATTGGTTGACCACCAGCTTTGAGTCTCCATATATTCTGAGATGCAACTGTTTTATGTCGACCGCCACTTCCAACGCGAGTATGAGGGCTTGATATTCGGCGACGTTGTTGGAACACTTCTGTGTTAAGGTGAAGGAATATGGTAGAACCTCCCCATCAGATGTGATGAATACCACTCCGGCACCGGCTCCTTCTCTATGTGAAGCTCCGTCAAAGAACTGTAACAACCTGGATTTCAAGACCAGGATAGCCCGGGTAAGTAAAGGTTTAAGAGGAAAGCGTTTATAACCTCAACCCATTATACATTCCATTTTACATGAATTATGTGCATTTATGTTCCGATTTATGATTAATACCTTGTTATGAGAGCTATATCACTATTCATCGAGCCCAAACCTTCACATATTTCTCAAGAAACCTTAGAAAGTTAGATTCCACATTTTTCGAACTCATATCATAGCTTTTATTATCCCGAGATACACTTTGGAAATTGTTGGTCAAAAATTCCATTTAGGTCCCTAGTTACTATTCATTCCTAGATGTAGAAATTTTTTGGGGACACCTTTACCTATCCAATATTGGGTTCAAATGAATCCTTGTGAAATTTTATGAATTATGATAACATTCCCAAAGCCTAATTCTCATTGTAGCTCTCTTAGTAACCAAAACCGGCCAAAAACCCTAGTTTTTCCCTAAAGTGAAGATTTTCGAATTCTAACGTTTTTCCTACACAATATTATAACCATGAGGATCCTTGAATTATTTTATGAATTTTAAGACCTTTTCCAAACCCTAGTTCAAATCCTAGCTTGTTTTATAAATTCTTCCTATTTATCCTAAAGTACTATTTCCGCCGTAAAAACTGACTTTTAAACCGTACGGCGTTTACTATCCAATATTATACTTAAAATAATCCTTGAATTATTTTATGACTCATGAACACTTTCTTGGAAATTGATTCATATCCTAGTTCCGTTTTAGGTATTTTCTCATATTTTTCAAAATTCCGAACCTTTACTACTTTAACATGAGACATTTAAACGTTAAGTGTTTATAACCATCGGAAAACCCTTTCGACCCTCTTTCTTTTGTAACTTTTACCATTTAAAAATAAAATCTGAATATTTTCCTACATTTTTATTACTATTTTCACCCTAATTTAGATTTATTTTATTATGATGTATTTATTACATAATATATGTATACATAAGCTCCTACATCACTTATACACCTAGCATAACACCTAAACCCCCATAATCATATTCTTAGCTTACTCATCAGCCTAAAACTCTTAGAAATTGCAAGG
Organism: Lantana camara; assembly: GCA_037501455.1. Classification (NCBI taxonomy): domain Eukaryota; kingdom Viridiplantae; phylum Streptophyta; class Magnoliopsida; order Lamiales; family Verbenaceae; genus Lantana; species Lantana camara. The sequence goes on from CM074863.1 coordinate 92,397,888, forward strand.
TAAGCCCCTAAATCCCAAGTATAAATACCCCTCCAAGATCATTTACAAGACTACATCAAAATCACCCTCTCACTCCCTCATTTTCGGCCATTCCCTCTCTCCCTAGGCTAAGGTGTGTTTTCTTTTATTATTTCATGCTTTATATTATGTTCTTAGTATAATAATAGTAGTAGCATGCCTAAGATTAATTAAATTATGCTTTAGGAATTTATTTTATGAAATATATGCTATTTATGCTAGTTTAGGAAAAATGTGGTAACATATATGAATTTTATTTAATTAAATACATGCTTTATGATATGATATAGTATATTCATATCTTTAAATATTCATGATCTTATTTGATTAAATTCACGCCTAGAATAATTTATTTAGAATTATTTTTCATAGAGAATTCATATATTTTGCTATATTATGCTTCAAATTCTATGTTATAAATATGAATATGATCAAGTGTGTTACACACCCTCTTTGAATATTCAAATAGACTTAAGAACATGTTCTTGATGTTCTTGAATCAATGTGTGTGTGCGTGTACTAATGTGTGAGTGTGTGAGATTAATTTTGTGTTATAAAGTGTTTAATTCTTAGAAAATTGAATAGTAAATGTTTTCAATAGTAATTTGGACTTTTTGGTCAACATTTATGACCTAAATTTCGAAATTTATAATAAAATAATTATAAAATAGGTTTTGGAATTTTTAAAGAAAGATTTTATCCAAATTATTCCAAAACTCGGTAAGTTATGAAATAATTTCAAAATCTAACCTACATTGTCAAATTAAACCCTAGATTTCATTCCTAATATTATAATTAGGATCATAATGTGATTAATAAATATTGGATTAGTTAAAGACTTCATAAAACCTAATTCATTAATTAAATTCCCTTAAACGGTTAAAATTAGGTTTTACCGGGATTCTCTAATATGTTAGATTTCATGTACCTTATGTGGTTGTCTGATTAGAATAATAAGATCTAACTTGTTACTCTTTTAAATGTGAATATTGTATGCCTTATGTGCTTATTTGGTTAGAATAAAGAACCTAGTCCTAAGCCTATAATAGTTAATACTTTCAGGAAAACTGGAATCCACATTTCAATGTATGACTACCGGTATAGGTGAGGATTAAAATGTTAAAGAATTCATGAAACCTAATTAATTAATTAAATTTCCTTAAACAACTGAAATTAAATTTTACCGGGAAAATAATTTCTAAATGTTATAAGAATTCTCTAATATGTTATATTTCCTAAACCTTATGTGATTATTTGATTAGAATAATAGGATCTTAGTTCTAAGTCAGTAGTAATTACTTTCAGGCGACAATTACACTGAACAGTGGGATCCGTTCCAACCTATTTGAATTTCAATACTAGGTGAGGGTTAAAACCTTTTCAACTGGAATCATGTATATACCTATATCTAATTATAAAAGTGATTTCCAATCCTACCTATTATTTGATTTCTTATCTATACATATTAATATAATACGATATTCCTCTTTATGAGGAACATACTATTAAGTCGGAATTAGGATCTTATCCGGACATTATATACTTCAGTCCTATTAATACTAAGAACTGATTCCCGACTAAGCAAGCAAATCATTATTATTTATCAAAATGGGCCCGGCGCGCAGCTGTGTCGAGCAATACCTGGAAGGCATCGGGCCGAAGGTATTGTTGGTGCCACAGACCGCCACCAACTCTTGGTAGTGGTTTAGCTGGAGGTTAGTTACTCCACGCCAAGAGACTTGCAAGGGAGAATAACCTCCCTGGGAGAGATATTTTCCTCCCACATATTACATATCGTCGGTAGGGTTTGCTCCCTTACTGACACTGCGGTGTTGCAGAGTTATTATCATACTTAGTTTTATTAAAGTACCGATGCCTTGATCAGCCCGGTACTATTTTACCAACGTTTTAAGGAGATCAGAGGAAGACGCCTTACTTGCGGGCGGTACAAATCTTTTATCAGACGGTTCATGACTTATAAAATAAACTCGAAATACCCCTATCCCTATTTCAAACTTATGAACCGTATCATATTTGCTATCTCTTATTGTCATTATTTTAGACCAAAGAATTTCTTGGTCCTATATAAATATATATATATATACTTACATATATCTGTATCTAATCTTCTTTCACTTAGTCACTTTGACTAATTTCTCGCCTGTTTCAAACACATGATTTCAGGGAGCGAGGACAACGACATCTAGAGGTATCTTGAAGCTATAGGTGTCATACGTATTAGATCAGGGTTAGATTAAGAGCACTTAATCCTGATCATGTATATACTGTTAATAAGCTACTCTTGTACATTAACTCCGCATGCTACACTGTCATATTACCCCCTTATAATATCATGTACTATTCTGTGGTTACATATTGCTCATTGCAAGTTTTAAATTCCTTTATCTTCCGCTGCATTTTATCTTACGCTCTACTTAAGTACCGTCTATACCGTTCGCCGTAGAACCTAGTCCTAAGCCTATAATAGTCAATACTTTCAGGAAAACTGGAATCCACATTTCAATGTCTGGCTACCGGAATAGGTGAGGATTAAAATATTTTCAACTGGAATCATGCCTATATCTATGTATCTATATAAAACCTATTTTCAAGCCTACCTATTATTTATGATTTATTATCCTATATACATAGTATCATATTACAATATCCCTCTTTATGAGGAAAATACTTCTAGGACGGAATCAGAATCTTACCCGCACATTATATATTTTAGTCCTATTATTACTAAGAACTGATTCCCGACTAAGCAAGCAAAATATCTTATCATTATCATTATGGGCCCCGGGGCGTAGCTGTGTCGAGCAATACCCGGAAGGTATCGGACCGGGGGTCTTGTTGGTGCCACAGACCGCCACCAACTCTTGGTAGTGGTTTAGCTGGAGGTTAGTTACTCCACGCCAAGAGACTTATAAGGGAGACAACCTCCCTGGGAGAGATAGCTACCTCCCACTTATTACATATATCGTCTCTAGGGTTTGATTCCCTATTGACACTACGGAGTAGCGGAGTTATATCATACTTGGTTTTATTAAAGTATCTGTGCCTTGATCAGCCCGGTACTGTTTTACCAAATTATTTAAGGAGCTACGGATGGAGAGGCCTAGCTTGCGGGCATTAAAGTTATTATGACAAACGGTTCATGTTTCTATAAAAATTCCTAATTACCCCTATCCCTACTTCTACAATTGTTATGAGCCGTTTCCTATTTGCTATATCCTATTGTCAATACTTTAGATCAAGATATTCTTGATCATATAAATATATGTATACATATATCTATAAACTATTATACCCCCTTCACTTAGTCAGTTTGATTAACCCTCTCGCCTATTTTGAAATGTATGATTTCAGGCATCAAGGACGACAACTAGAGGTATCTTGAAGCAGTACAATAGTAGGTTGGATCTGATCCTAAGAGTACACTGCCTTGAGTTTGTTCTCCGTAGAAGTAAACTATCTCATACTTTGTCCTTGCATGCTATCTCGTTGCACTCTTTTGCAAAATACTTTGATCAATAAGAAAAATTCTTTGTTCATCATACGCTATCCTCCCCATTTATTAGCAAAGTTTTAAATCTCTTTATCTTCCGCTGCACTGTGTCATGCACTTTACTCAAACATTATCTTAACCGTTCACCGTAGTATGTCCCGAGTATTGGATCTAACCTCCACTTGGGAAGTATTGCGGTGCGGGGGTTGTAGTACTAGGGGAGGTGCTACAAGAACATCTTCCAAGGGGGAGTGACCTCGACTAGAAGTGCGTCTTCATCCGGCAAGTCATCGGATAACTCCCATTCGGCGTGTATAGGGTGGTCCGCCAAGAAGTCAGCCATAACTTGTCCTTTCACCGCTTTTTGGGGGATATAAACGATCTCGAACTGTTGAAGTTGGAGATACCATCTTGCGAGTCTATCCGAAATCACCGGTCTTGACATGACGTATTTTAGAGGGTTTGCCTTGGAGACGAGATGTACAGTATGTGCTTGGAAGTAATGTTTCAGCTTTTGGATTGCAAAGATCAAGGCCAAACACATCTTCTCGATGGGTAAATACTTTAACTCGTTTGGTAACATTGTTGTGCTCAAATAGTACAGAGAGCTTTCCTTTCATTCGTCGTTTTCTTGGGCAAGTAAGACACCGACAGACCGTTCTTGAGCTGCAATGTAGAGAATCAACGGCCGTCCCGGAGTGGCTTCATCAAGTATGCCTTTATGCTCTCGAAGGCTTTGTGGCACGCTTCATCCCATTTGAAGGGAACACCTTTCTTCGTAAGCCGACTGAATGGTTGACACCGACCGGCCAGGTTCGAGATGAATCTTCGGATGTAAGCCAACTTTCCTTGCAAACTCTTCAAGTCATGGATATCTCGAGGTGGCGGCATTATCAAGATCGCGTCTATCTTTGCTTGTTCGATTTCAATACCTCGATGTTGGACTATGAACCCTAGGAACTTCCCTGACGAAACTCCGAAAACACACTTGAGCGGATTCATCCGGAGCTGGTACGTTCTTAATCGTTCGAAGATCTTCCTTAAGTCTTGTAGATGATCTTCTCGCTTCTTGGATTTTACCACCACGTCGTCCACGTAGCATTCGATGTTCTTGTGAAGTAAATCATCGAAGATTTTCTGCATCGCCCTTTGATATGTGGCACTTGCGTTCTTCAAGCCGAAAGGCATCACTTTGTAGCAGTATATCCCTTTAGGGGTGCGAAATACGGTTAATTCTTCATCTTCAAGCGCTATTCGTATTTGATTATACCCCGACAAGCCGTCTATGAAAGAAAGAGCTTCGTGGCCCACGATAGCATCGATCATGAGCTCGGTTATAAGCAGTGGAAAATCATCTTTTGGGCAAGCAATATTTAAGTCTCTGAAGTCGACACACACCCTAACCTGGCCATTTTTCTTCCTCACCGGCACTATGCTAGAGATCCATGTGGGATACTTCACTTCTCGAATGAACCCGACTTCAATGAGCTTGTTTACCTCGGCTTCGATTAAGGGAATTAAGTCCGGTCGGAATCATCGCTGAGCTTGTTTCACGGGGCGAGTGCCTTTTTTCACGGAGAGGTGATGTACAACAACTTTAGGATTTTACCCCGACATTTCTTTGTAGGACCATGCAAACACGTCTCTGAATTCGAGCAAGAGTTCGATATATGCTTTCTCCTAGTCGTCGGTCAATAGGGCACTAATATAAATCGGGCGAGGATCATCGGCGTTGCCTAAGTTGACCTCTTTGAGATCGTCCACGGTTGCCTTAACTCCTTCTTCAAGCTCAGGTGGTGCATCTTCGGCATCCTCTTCAATTGAAACTTCTTCGGACGACGTGATATGGTAGGACGATGCCACGCTTTCTCTATCTTCTTTGTCTTCTGTTTCGTCACGTGTGAAAATGATCGTCTCCCACCTAGCTTTCAATATTTTATCGCATGATATGATCAAATTGGTGCACCGTTTTATACGAGACAGAACTACACTTTGAAGCTTTGGAAAGCGTCGTGCCTTTCGTCTTCTCAACTAGTGACTAGCTTTGGCTCCCTTGGGCGGGCTGAGCCTATCAAAGACCAACCCTCGACGGATCTTTCTTCCATTTTCATCAAAAGTGTCTTCAGTTGATGAGAGTTCTTCAGATATATAGTTATTGGTCGCTCTATTGATGGCGATTCGAACAGGGCCTTGCGTGGCAAACCCGAGTCCTACTCGCGAGTTTGGGGTGATACTGCCATCTTCTTTTGACGACCTCGACTTTGTTTCTTTTGCCTTGGCCATTGGAATGAGTCTTCCCAGCTTCGATTTCTCTTGTAGGTTGTACCTGGCTTTAACGAGAAGTTTGTATGCTTTGGGATCGTACTCCTTTGCATTTTGAAGTTTGGTTGCTTCTCCATGCTCTGTTTCATTTCCTTGAGTCGGACGAACGAATCCATTGAGTGGTAGAGAAGGAGGTTTCACAACATCTAGTTTGGTGAGGGGTAATGTCAGCTCTTCCAATGCCTCGGACTTTGTAAGTGATGATCCGCCCTTCTCTTGGCAACCGATCGAAGTTGAGGCTCCGATTTTGCTTTCACCTTTACAATCATCTCGTGGATCAGAATCTTCTTTTCCTTTATTTTCTTCCACTTCCTCGTGGTAGTACTTTGCATCGACAAAGTGGGCTTCTGTCTCGGTGAAAGGTTTGCTATCTCCAAGAACCTTCTTTATCACACCCTCCCGGCAGTACTTGAAACATTGATGCCAAGTAGATGGGACAATGCCATTTTCATGTAACCAGGGTCGTCCTAGAAGCATGTTGTATGAAGTTTTGGCATCTATGACATGAAACAACGCGCTTGACGTCATGTCTTCTATCAACAGTTTTAGTCGAATGATACCGAGAGCTCTTTATTCCCCCTGGTTGAGGCCTTGGATCATCAAACGGCTGTTTGCTAGTTCATCCTTCAAAATTCCTAACTCGTTTATCACTCTCAAAGGCAAGATATTGACTTCGGAGCCTCCATCGACGAGCATTCTATTCACCTTTTGTTTGCGGGTATAACCTGTCACGAACAGCGGTTTGTTGTGAGGCTTTGAACCTAGTAGCAAATCTTCGTTTGAGAAGGTCATGGTTGCCATGCATTCATCGCCTTTGGAGTGAGTTTGCTTGGGAACTTCTTCTTCACTTATCATCAGGCAAGTTACAGCATTGGACGTCGCGCTAACATCTTCTAGTGCGATCTTTCCTTGTCGTGCCAACTACATCACCTTATCCTTGAATATAAAGCAATCGTGGATTGGGCCTAACATCTTCGAGTGCGATCTTTCCTTATCGTGCCAACTGCATCACCTTATCCTTGAATATAAAGCAATCGTGGATTGGGTGTCCGAGCAGAAGATGATACTTGCAATACTTTGGATCGTCAGTCTTTCCGGCTTCGTTGGGCCTCTTCAGTTCGGGTAATTCGATAAGGTTCGCCTTGAGCAGGTCATCGAAAATTCCGGAGACATCGGAGTCTTTAAATGGGTATTCCTTGGCTTGCATATCTGCTAAGGACAATTTTCTGAATGTTCTTTCTTGGGGGACTTCCTTCCTTTCGTCCGCCTTGTCATTTGTCTAAGCCCAAAATTTGACAGGAATTGCATTCACCGCCATGGACTCTTTGGCTTATGGTTTGGTGAAGGGTTTGCCCCCTTTCCTAAAATCTTGCATTTCCCTAGGCCTGTAGAACTCTTGGACGGCGGTCCTTCGACTCCAGCAGCGATCATGCTCAACTCCATATCATGTGCTCGAGTAGCGAGCTCCTCGAACGACTTGGGCTGAATTCCTTGGAGAATGTAGCAGAGACCCTAATGCATCCCTTGAATACACATTTCAATTGCTGAAGCCTCTGATAGTCGATCCTTGCAATTTAGACTAAGGTTTCTCCACCGATTGATGTAGTCGACGACGGGCTCTTCTTTCCATTGCCGGGAGTTGGTGAGTTCGATCATGCTAACTGTCCGACGAGTGCTGTAGAAGCGATTGAGGAATTCTTGCTCGAGTTGTCCCCAACTATCGATCGAGTCCGCTTCTAAGTCAGTGTACCAGTCGAAGGCATTTCCTTTTAGTGATCGAACGAATTGCTTGACTAGGTGATCCCCATAAGTTCCGGTATTGTTGCACATCTCGATGAAGTGAGCTACGTGTTGCTTAGGATTGCCTTTGCTGTCAAACTGCTAGAATTTGGGAGGTTGATAACCAATCGGCATCTTCAAGTTATCGATTCTTTGGGTGTAGGGCTTGGAGTAGACCAAGGATGATTTGGAGCCTCCTTCTATCTTATCTTTGATTGTCCCAATGATGAACTCCTTCAATTGCTCTACCAGGATAAGTCCGTCTGATGAAACTTGAAATTCTTTAGCTGAAGGCTTCTCAGTTCCACTTGATTGAGCTTTTCCCGGAGTTCCAGACTCTTCTTTCTCATCAGAATGTTTTCCCTTCACTTGACTAGCGTTATCACCGTTGACCTTGTCCATCAACTTTGAAATGCGAGAGTCTTGCTCTTGAACGTGTTTGGAGAGTCCCTCGATAACCCTTGTAAGATTCGCAAGTTGCTCTTCTAGAGTTGTTGCACATGTCGTCATGGCGGGCGCAAAACTTGAAGAACTTGAACGAGGAGTGGACGAGGCCGAGTCGTCTTCTTTGCCTTCACTGTTGTAGGTGAGAACTCGCGCGTTCTTCCCGTCGCTTTGGAGCGATCGAGCTTTCCCGGAAGACGTCTGGCCTTTCTTAGACATACTTCTTGTTACAATGACGAAGCTTTCGACGACAAGTTTGGAGATGATAGCCTCGAGATCGACGATCTTGTTGTTGGCCATTTCGTGCTTCAAGCTTGTTGTGTAAGAGGAGATGAGAGGTAGAGATGGTCCCACCCGGTGTGCCAAAATTTGTAACTCAATTTCTTGTTAATTAAATAATTAAGCACAAGAAAATAATCACAAATGAATTTTATTGATTTGTTTGAATTTGCGGGTACAATCTCTAATTTATTCCTCTGATTCTTCCTACAAGAATTTGTTGAAGTTCGGAAAGTTTGAAACTCCTTCGTTGACTTTGGAGCTTCGATCTTCCATTTAATTTGATTTGTTTCTGAAAACGTTAATCGTGGGTCTTTCGACTTAATCTCGAATTAAATGCCTTGATTTGATGAACACCGAAGAACACGCGGATGAACACGTTTGATGTTGATTTGAATTTATTGAGGAGCAACGCCGAAATCTAGATTTGATGCCTTGATTGCGGATTGAGTGCCTCACTTTGTTGACTTTCTCGAAGAACACGCTTGGAGCAACTTCGAAGTTGATTTGAGAAGAACGCCGGATTCGCGGACTTGACGCCTTGTTACGGATCGGACACTTCGATTTGGTTGATTTCCACGAAGAACGCAAAGAATGCCTTGAATCTCGCTTCGATCTTTGAAGAGAGCAACGCCGAAACACTACTTTGATGCTTCGATGCCGGATTGAATGTCGTTGATGCTGACTTCTGCGAAGAACGCCGTTGAAGATGCTGAAAAACACCTGAGAGCTTCTTTCTCCTTGCTTTGTGGCTTGCTTCTTTGCTTCTTCAAGTTGTGTGAGTTGTTTGTAGAATGCCTCTATTTATAGGCGTAGGGTGGAACTTTGTGATAATTATCCCTTAATTAATTAATTTATTTATTAAAGGGATAATATCAAACTTATTTATTTATTTATCACTTTAATATATATTTATATTAAAGAAAAAATAAATAAACCACATGTCTTGACTTGATTGGTCCACGTATTGAAACATGCCACATGTCATCATTTGATTGGTCATAACCAACTGAACTGCAAGGCTTGATTTGATTCGCCGGAACACTTCAATTTTGAAACGTGTCGATAGTTGATTTGATTACAAAATAAATATTAAAATTATCAATTAAATCAACTATTTAAATATTTTATGGATTTTGATTTAGTATTTATCCAAAAAATATAAAAATAGAATGAATTAAACTTGATAATTAATATTTATTTACACGTGTCACATTGTAATTTGATGAAAATTAATTCGTCTACATAGGGTTTTTAAGCCGTTCTTCGGCTAACTTGAGCTGAGGAATTCGAATTCGAATTCCGACTTAACCATTGGATTCGTTTCGACGATTCGCATCCAACGAAACAAGCCTCGCAATTTTTTGAAATCATTTGAATCCACTACCGATTTAAATTCTAACCGATTGAAACCCTTTTTGAACCGAACAGGGCCCCTTTCCTTGCTCTAAAAACCGGACCAACCCCTCTCCTCTCCCATTTATTGTTTACACGTTTTCAAGAAGAAAAAGGGTTTTCCCCAACCTCACACTTTGAGCTCAAATCCCGACCTCATATCCCGTCCGATCAACGATCCAAGGTAAGCAATGAATTTCCTTCTTTGAGTGCTTCGTTTCTATCCGATTGAATCTCGTTTTTCTTGCTTGATCTCTTGTGTGTGGAGAAGACAATGAATAGTATATTTATGTGAAAATTTGCTACCATGTCTCCATTCTTGAATTAATTACTCCAAGATTGATATATGTTGTTCTCGTGAGCTTTCTTGTCGTTTATTTGCCGAAATTTTGATCGTTGATTGATTGAAGCTTGAAACTCCATTGTTGGAGCTTGAGATACGAAAATGATGGAATGTGTTATGCTCGATTTAATGCTCTTTTGATGAGTTATGTGATAATATATCTGGTTTGGGGTGGTTTGTCTCACTTGCCCCTTATTTTATAATATAAGATTCTATCTTCTCTAAAGTCGAGGCAATATAAAACCGTACTATTCAACACGGTCTTCCTATTCCCCCGGATCAACCTAAATTTGTGAGATATAAAAGGTTAGAAAGTATTCGGTATATGAAATGAGTTTGTAAACTTTAATCTGATCTATACTAATTAACTGAAAATTAAATGCTCTTAATCACTCTATATCATATTTGATATAAAAGATAACCTTTTCAGTTCGGTGAAATTTAGGAGTGCCATTAAAAATTATGTATAATCTTGTAAATAATAATGAATATTGTTGCGACAAAAGATTTTTTTCTTCTTTTTTGATTACAAAAAAGAGATCAAAGAATCTCAAATTGTAATACAGTTTTCCATAAAAAGAGTACTAAAATAAGCCAGGGACTATCGCAAATCTTCAGAATGTTGCATAATTTATTAAGTGACATTTTTTCACTAGTGAATTTGTACATTTATTACTCTCGTGTCGAAGTGTGTGATCTTCACCTCCCAATACAAATTAAGAAGAATTTTACAATTCGCCATCAAATTTTCAAGCGGTTGTTGATCAAGGTGCCGATTATATTTGTGTATAAGTGTAGCGAGTCAAACTTAATCTCGACATCAAACATGATGTCAAAGTTGGTCAAAACGTCTAATTAAGCGCTTTCTTACTTAAACTTCAGACAAATTAAAATGTAAGAATCATAAATGGGCATGAATATTACAGTATCACTAGAACTCAAGGTCATCATCCAAACCGAGTGAGCCTAGCCCTCGGTAACAACCCCAAAAGGCTCTCTGACACAAAGTACATGTCCGCGCACCTGCCTCTGTTGCCGCCACCAACCTTTTCACAGGCTTTTGCAGGAGATCCCTTTCAGAGATTCCTCATTGCGCAACGTGTCTAGGGCAACATCAATGCAGGACCACATGGTGACAATTACCAAAAAGGCCTTGACCCTCAACTATAAATACTCGGAACTCACACATGCTCTGTAAGCAAGCTTCATTCATGTAACGCCCGACCGCAAGACGTCACATCCCCCGCACCATGATCCGACCCGTATATGAAATGAGATTTCCCTACACGTGCCAAATCGTGGCGAACGGAGACACAACACACTCACTACGCTAGGCGGGAACTAACCCTTAACCAAATATACGACAATAACTCAACAGAGCAAGCATCGAAAGCGGAAGCAGAGCATGTACATTGAGATATTCACATCAAGGTTACAAATTTAATCATTTACCAGCCCACGACGCCTCATAATATCCAATCACGCTCCAAACGTATAAAATACCCAAAAGCCTGTAAAGTATGAGTGTAATAGAAAAGAGAATGCTAGATGCTAATGTAAGACTCCCCAAGACTCGTATTCCCGCCTAACACTCCCCTCCTGCAAAAGATCACTGAAAACAACACCGGGTTCAGTCTTGGACAGACTGGTGGGTATAAAATAGGAATAATACGATAATAACGTGGAACTTAAACACATATACGCAAGCTATAATGCCGTGCGAGGTTTTAAATAGTTTCCCAAGTGGGATAAATTAAGAAAGACAACAAACGGGATTATAACGATCAATTTCATTTGTTAGGTTATTCGTGAGCCGGCGAGGGGCTAAATCTCCAACCTTCACCTTGTGTATCCTTAATCATTTTATCATTAATTGTCACACACTTAATCTTTCGTGCATAATCATTGATCGTTCATAATCATTCACATAATCCTTTTTCCTCCGGGTAGTGGATGGGTTTGCAAAGCCTGACCACCCGCTCATTGTGGCTAGTGCGGTACATGAATCCCCAAAAGCCCAGTTCCCATACTTCACTAATCTCCTAGTGAAGCTCGGTATCACCGTAGTTTGGTGGAACCAGTATACGGGGATCACCGTCAGCCCAAGCTTCCTCGGTTAACCTCGTACACTAAGTTCCAGAGCCCCCATTCATTGTGATCAATCAATTCTCGCCAAAACTTTTAGTAGGGTTCATAAAATAAAGGTTTTACATTTAAAATCATTGACTCTTGGAAGACTCGATATTATTATAGGTATACTTTGGCCGAAATTGTACACGTTAGGGTATATCGGGTCATTAGTTTAACTAATAGAAGAAAAACGCACCTGGGGGACACAAGAACGAAACAAAGACCTCACTGCCCGACCTCGTCTCCTACTGGACCAAGATCTTGGAAGAAGATGGGATGAAGAGTGAGCTTGAGCTCAAAGTTTGGTTGATCAAGAAAAGGGTTTCTTGGAGCTTCTTTTGCTTCTCTTGGGCTGAGGTTGATCAATCAAAATGGAAGAGGAAGGAAGCAATCTCAGATAATAAGGAAGCATACGGGTAGGGTACGGGTCACTCCAAGTCCAGAAATAATGAATACGGATCAACTCAAGTCATAAGGATCGTGTTGGTTGAAATACGAGTCGTCGGAGGTCCAAACAATATTGAAAAGGTATGAGGTCAAGTTCATAGGTTAAGAATCGTCAAAGCAAGTTCAACGTTGAAGACGGATCTTGATTTCAAGGTCCGGAGCTCAAGATATTTACAAAACCGTTCAAGGTTGCCTATTATTCAAATAGGTCCCTAAACTTTAAAAAATTGGCAATTAAGCCCAAAGCTCAATTTCAATTGAATCCAAAAATTTCAAATAAGTTACAATTAAGTCCTCAGCATATGAGAATCACACGATTCCATTCAATTAACCCCAAATTCATGTAATTCATAATCTTACAAGTTTGTTCATGTATTCATATTCCAAATCAAAGATCAAACAAAATTTATACAATTATTTCAAATTAAAACAAATTCAAGTATATAAAGTAAGAATATAAATCACATAATAAATAAAATAACTCACATAATAATTACCTGCTCGTACGAGAACGCGGGGCCTTACAACCTCTCCCCCTTAAAGAGAATCTGTCCTCGGATTCACTGCTTGATCGGAAATAGCTCGGGGTAGAATTTTTTCATCTTGTCCTCAGTCTCCCAAGTAGCTTCTTCTGTTTTATCGCTCCTCCAAAACCTCTTGAACTAGTGGAATATGCCGATTCCTGAGTTCTTGAAATTTTCGATCCAAGATTTTAACCGGCTTCTGAACAAAGGTAAGATTCGGTTCAAGTTCTACTTCTTCAACCGGTAAAACTGCTGATTCATCCTAATAATACTTCCGGAGTTTCGATACATGAAATATATTGTGGATCCCTGTCAAGCTTGGAGGTAAGTCCAATCTATAGGTTGTATCTCCGATTCTTTCCAAAATCTCGTACGGTCCCAGGTATCGAGGATTTAACTTTCCCCCTTTACCGATCCTTGTGAATCCTTTACGTGGAGAGGCTTTCAGGAATACTTTATCCCCAACTCCAAACTCAAGATCCTTTCTTCGTCTATCGGCATAACTCTTATGTTGATCTTGAGCCGCTTTTATCCGTTTTTGGATCAGTTGGACTTTCTCAATGGCGTCTCGAATAGCTTTAGAGGGTTTCTCTTGCTTCTCCCCTCTTTTCATGCCTTCCTGCTTAGTCAATTTCCATTCTTCTAGGTCGAAGAACAACAGAGACCGGCATTTTCGTCCATAGAGAGTCTCGTATGATGCCATCCCGATCGAGGATTGATAGCTATTGTTGTAAGCAAACTCGATTAAGGCAACTGTTCGTTCCATGAACTCTGAAAATCCAATGCGCATGCCCTTAACATATCCTCGAGATATCTAATTACTCTCTCGGATTGTCCATCCGTCTGTGGATGAAAAGCTGTGCTGAATTGCAGATTCGCCCCCAAACAACACTGAAGTTCTTGCCAAAATCTTGAGGTAAACCTCGGATCTCGATCCGATACAATACTAACCGGCACCCCATGAAGTCGGACGATTTCATCAAAATACTTCTTGGCTAGTTTGTTTATCTTATCAGACATCCAGATAGCAAGAAAATGTACTGACTAGGTTAACCTGTCCACGACTACCCAAATTCCATCGAAACCAACTTTCACTCGCGGTAAACCCAATACAAAATCCATTGCTACCTGTTCCCACATCGACTCTGGAATAGGCAATGGTTGCAACAATCCCGATGGCTTCTGATGCTCGACTTTTACTAACTGACAAGTCAGGCATTGTTTCACGTAATTCACCATATCTCTTTTCAATCCGTTCCACCAATAATATTGTTTTAAATCTTGATGCATCTTATTCCCACCAGGATGCATAGAGTAAGCAGTTTTGTGAGCTTCGTCGAGAATAACCCGCTTTAACTCTGCTGGTACCACAAATCTGTTCTTAAACCAAAGAATTCCCATATCATCAAATCCAAATGGACACTCAGGGTCCGCTCGAGCCTTGTCTGCTAACTTCCGAATCCTGAGATCATTCCTTTGTGTTTCAAATATCTGTTGTCTTAGATCGGGCTGAATCGAGATATTGGAGATACGAGCTTTTATCTTGATTGGCTCTAACTTATCTTCATCATCCACATCCAATTGAGATACACTAGCCTTCCTGCTTAGGGCATCCACGTTGGTCTTACCTGGATGGTATTTGATTATACACTCATAATCTTCAAGAGTGTCCATCCAACGCCGTTGTCTCGTGTTCAAATCCTTTTGAGAGAGCAAGTACTGGAGACTCTTGTGGTCGGTGAAAATCTCGAAAGAAACGCCGTAGAGATAATGCCTCCACTTTCCTAAAGCAAAAATCAAGGCTGCCAATTCAAGATCATGAGTGTGATAATTTTTCTCATGCTCTTTCAATTTCCTAGATGTATAAGTAATTACTTTCCTGTTTTACATCAGAACCAACCTAAGCCTTCCTTAGAAGCATCGGTATGCATGACGAACCCTTCAGTACCCTCGGGAAGTGCCAAAACTGGGACGAAAGTTAACTTCTCTTTCAGAAGTTGAAAACTAGCTTCACACTTCTCATCCTACTCAAATTTAACCTCTTTCTTGGTTAATCGGGTCAGAGGGGCGGCAATCTTCAAAAAATCCTTCACAAATCTTCGATAATAACCGGCCAGACCTAAGAAACTTCTAACTTCTGGGGTGTTCTTCGGACTCTGCCACTGAGAGACTATCTCAACTTTCGAAGGATCCATTTCTAGTCCCCTACTCGAGACAATGTGGCCTAAGAAAGTCACCCGGTCAATCCAGAACTCATATTTATTGAATTTAGCATATAACCGGTGCTCTCTTAGAGTCTCCAATACCAATCTGAGATGTCGGGCGTGATCCACTTCTGATCTCAAATACACTAAGATATCATCTATGAAGATTACCATGAATTTATCGAGGTAAGGACGAAAAATCCTGTGCATCATATCCATGAAGGCTGTTGGAGCATGGGTTAGTCCAAAGGGCATCATAACAAACTCGTAGTGCCCGTACCGGGTATTAAATCTCGTCTTCGGAATATCAGCTTCCCGGATTTTCAACTGATAATATCTTTGCCTTAAATCAAGTTTAGAATACACCTTCGACCCTTGTAGCATATCAAACAAGTCTTCTATATGTGGCAAGGGATATTTATTCTTTACAGTCATCGATTTAGGTCCCGGTAATTAATGCACATTCTTAGAGTCCCATCTTTTTTCTTAACAAAAAGAACCGGTGCTCCCCAAGGCGACGAACTCGGTCGAATATACCCATTCTTAAGGAGTTCCTCAAGCTAAACTTTTAACTCCTTTAACTCTGCCGGTGCCATTCGGTACGGTGTCTTAGAATAAGGTTTTGATCCCGGATACAAGTCTACTACAAATTCATTTCTCGGTCTGGTGGTAAATAACCCAAATTATCCAGAAACACATCGGGATAGTCTTTTACTACTTCTGTCTCCTCTAGCCGTGCTTGATCTTTCGGCTTATTGAGTAAGTAAGTAATATATCCCGTGGCTCCATTCCTTACTAGCTTATGGGCTTCTGTGAAAGAGAGAAGGGGTACCGTCTAGGATCCGATTCCCACAATTACTTCTTCACCTAACCGAACTCTCTTGGCAAAACAATCAACCATGGTCCAATGCCGGTATAACCAATCCATCCCCAAAATCACCCCATAATTGGACATCGACATAACGATGAAATCCCCTGGATACTCTTTCCCTTCCAGACTGGCTACACACTCTCAAACCACCTGACCTGTTTCAAGGCTCCCTCCAAGAGGAGAGCTTACCAAATAATAGATATCTAAACAAGTAACAGGCAAACAAAGAGTAGCAACTAGTCCACACAAAATAAAGGAATGTGTGGCTCCTGGATCAAAAAGTGCATGAATGTTCGTGTTATGTATGCATATCGTACCTTCTACCATGGCACCCGGGTCTGCTTCCACGTCCTGCTCTTTCCCTTCAAGGGCGTAGGCACGAGCTTGGATCATCGGTCTCTGAGCTCCCGTTTGACATCCCGGAGTCTTGTCAGGACATGTGCTAGCCAGGTGATTCCCTTTCCCACAAATTAAGCATAAACCCAATTTCTTGTAGCAATTATTGTAAGAATGAGTGGGTCCTCCACAATGCATACAGGGTGGCTTGTCTTGTTGGGGTCCAGGTGGAGTTTGTGGTGCTTGTGGTGCGGGTCCTGTAGCTCGAGGTTTCTTATTCTGACCCTTGAATTGCTAAGGAGGATATGTAATAGGTCTCTTTCCTGCACTAAGGCTCTTTGCACTGTGTCAGCAAAGGATTCAAAATTATGTCCTGTATGCCCGTGTCGAAGATCTTCCCTCACTCCAGCAATGAACTTTCTGGCCTTTCTCTGGGTGATGCGAGGTGCATATTTGCCAAGTTTAATGAAAATTGAGAGATATTGAGCAACATTCCAATTTCCCTGTTTGATATCCATAAACTCTTGCTCCTTTCTTTCCCGGACAACCTCAGGTACAAAAGCTTCCCGAAATTCTCGCGTGAAGACCTCCCAAGTAATTGCTTCTCCTTCTACCTTAAGTTTCTCCCGAGTCCGTTCCCACCAATCATAAGCTTCACTATCAAGTTGGAAAATTGCAAACTGGGCCTTTTCTTGTGAAGTGAATTGACGAACATTATAAATCTGCTCAATTCGGGTCAGCCATCCCTCAGATATGGAATCATCGATAGAACCTGAGAACCTTGAAGGATTATAACTAAAAAATAACCCGTGAGGATCTCGTGGATTAGGGAAAGGTGGTGCCTGTTGTTCAACCGGTGGTTGTTGAGGAGGTGAAGCCTGGGCTCTTCTATGTTCAACATAATTATACACCACCTCCATAAAATGTTCCATATCCATAGGTGGAAGTTGCAGTTATGGATAATGTCATCCCGGAGATCTCTCTCTGTCTCTTCTCGGAGGTATTCTATAAAGGAAACACTGAAATGTATGCTAACTTTAGTCTATGCATGATAGTGCAATTATTTCAATCAAGAATCATGAGTTAAAGCACATATTCATGTAAAAGATGTAATTAAACATGTTGACAAGTAGTTCCTAAAGCCGTACGACCTAAGCTGACTGAACACGACACGAGAGCCTGGGTTTTGCAAACCTAGGCTCTGATACCACTCAAGGATGTAACGCCCGAGCGCAAGACGTCACATCCCCCACACCATGATCCGACCCGTATATGAAATGGGATTTTCATACACGTGCCGAATTGTGGCGAACCGGGATACAACACACTTACTACGCTAGGAGGGAACTAACCATTAAACAAATATACGATAATAACTCAGCAGAGCAAGCATCAAAAGCGGAAGCAGAGCATATACATTGAGATATTCACATCAAGGTTACAAATTTAATCATTTACCAGCCCACACGGCCTTATAATATCTAATCACGCTCCATACGTATAAAATACCCAAAAGCATATAAAATATGAGTGTAATAGAAAAGAGAATGCTAGACGCTAATGTAAGACTCCCCAATACTCGTATTCCCGCCTAGCACTCCCCTCATGCAAAAGATCACTGAAAACAACACCGGGTTCAGGCTTGGATAGACTGGTGGGTATAAAATAGGTATAATACGATAATAACACGGAATTTAAACACATACACACAAGCTATAATCCCGTGTGAAGTTTTAAATAGTTTCCCAAGTGGGATAAACCAAGAAAGACAATGAATGAGATTATAACGATCAATTTCATTTGTTAGGTTATTCGTGAGCCGATAAGGGGGCTAAATCTCCAACCTTCACCTTGTGTATCCTTAATCATTTTATCATTAATTCTCACACACTTAATCTTTCGTGCATAATCATTGATCGTTCATAATCATTCACATAATCCTTCACATAATCCTTTTTCCTCCGGGTAGTGGATAGGTTTGCAAAGCCCGACCACCCATTCATTGTGGCTAGTGGGGTACATGAATCCCCAAAAGCCCGGTTCCCCTCCTTCACTAATCTTCTAGTGAAGTCCAGTATCACCGTAGTTTGGTGGAACCAGTATACGGGGATCACCGTCATCCCAAGCTTCCTCGGTTAACCTCGTACACTAAGTTCCAGGGCCCCCATTCATTGTGATCAATCAATTCTCGCCAAAACTTTTAGTAGGGTTCATAAAATAAAGGCTTTACGTTCAAAATCAATGACTCTTGGAAGACTCGATATAATTATAAGTATACTTTGGCCGAAATTGTACACGTTAGGGTATATCGGGGTCATTAGTTTAACTAATAGAAGAAAAACCCACCTAGTGGACACAAGAACGAAACAAAGACCTCACTGCCCAGCCTCGTCTCCCACTGGACCAAGATCTTGGAAGAAGATGGGATGAAGGGTGAGCTTGAGCTCAAAGTTTGGCTGATCAAGAAAAGGGTTTCTTGGAGCTTTTTTTTTGCTTCTCTTGGGCTGAGGTTGATCGATCAAAATGGAAGAGGAAGGAAGCAATCTCATAAGGATTGTGTTGGTTGAAATACGAGTCGACGGAGGTTCAAACGATATCGAAAAGGTAAGAGGTCAAGTTCATAGGTTAGGAATTGTTGAAACAAGTTTAACGTCGAAGATGGATCTCGACTTCGAGGTCCAGAGCTCAAGATATTCACAAAACCGTTCAGGGTTGCCTATTATTCAAATTGGTCCCTAAACTTTCAAAAAGTGGCAATTAATCCCAAAGCTCAATTTTAATTGAATCCAAAACTTTCAAATAAGTTACAATTAAGTCCTCGACATATGAGAATCATACGATTCCATTCAATTAACCCCAAATTCATGCAATTCATAATCTTACAAGTTCGTTCACGTATTCATATTCCAAATCAAAGATCAAACAAAATTTAAATAATTATTTCAAATTAAAACAAATTCAAGTATATAAAATAAGAATTTAAATTACATAATAAATAAAATAACTCACATAACAATTACTTGCTCGTTGAGAACGCGGGGCGTTACAATTCACAAAAGCTCTGTTTTACGTTCCTCGTCTTCTTCAACTGAGTTCTGACTTGAGCGTCAGAGAGCTAAACTGGGTATCACCCCGCATTCCCCCATCTTGGTCTTCTGACCTCTTTGATGTTTGTTCCTAGCAGGTTGAATCCATACAATTTCAGCAGCCCTTGCTTGATTTCTGACCTCGGATTTCTCCTATTACAAATTCTGAAATGCTGGAGTTTGCCACCTTGGATTAAACCCCATCATTTTTGGCGTCGTCTGTGCGAAACCGGTCTTCTTCTTTCTTTTCTTCCTTTCTGGTTGAGAAACAAACGCTTACTCCATTATGGTAACTACAAGATCTGGAGCTGTTAGAGGAGAAGGTAATCCTCCCCAAGGTGGCGATGGAAGCGTGCCCATGGCAGAAGTTACAGGCATTCTGCCCAAGGTGGCCTCACCGTTGAGGGGACCCGGTGAGCCCAACCAGGAGAACCACCCAGAGCTACCCACTGCAGAAGGAACAGGGGGATCCGGTCCCAACATCCCCCTGAACCAGCCATTCGCCAACGCTGCACACTTGGGTGGTTACTCCATGATGATGCCGCCTCCGCCAGGCTATATGCTTGTGCCACCCAACGTGATGCCCATCGTCCAACGTTACCATGCGGGGTAGATACAACTCCCCGTTGTGGTTCCCAAGGAGATTGAAGGGGTGGAGATACCCCCAATGACACCCAGGCAATTGCAAGCCATTAACACTCAATGCGAGGTCCAGGCGGCTTAGAATGCCTGGAAAAACTTTACAGCCACCTATTTTCCCTCAGGGCAGGCCGCTCAGGTTGTCCCATTTATGCGAGGCTGGCAGCTTCATCCGTTGATGGCTGCTTAAGCCGTTCTGCAGGGCGTTGCCACCGTCCCCACCAGTCAACACCCAAGAAGTTCCCCCGAGGGAAGCGCAGGAGCGTCTACAGGTTGACAAAGGTAAAGAGCCTATGGAAAGAATTGATGTTGATGTGGAGGCTCATTCTCAAGCCTCAAAACAAGGTAACAAAGCAGATGGAGAAGACCCAAACCTACTCGCGGCTGTCCAAGACCAACTGCAAGGTTTGCAGGATATGGTTGAGCAGCTCTCTCGAGCGCGGTCTCAAGCCCCCCCATGCCGAGGCGAGAGAGCCAAGGCCAGAGACGCTCGCATCTAAGCCAATCGGAATCACGCTCGTGGCCCCAGGAACAGGAGGAGAATTATGAAGATTATGACAACCAGGGAGGATACCACTATCCCCTGGTGAGGGCCTCTCCCCTCGTTGAGGAAGTTTTGATGGCCTAAGCTAGAATGGGCAAAGTCCCTACTTCCATCAACAGCTGTGATGGAACCACCGATCCTGCAGAACATTTAGACCATTTTCTGTATCTGATGCATCTCTACGAGTATTCCAGTCATTACTGGGCCAAGGTGTTTGCCACTTCCCTTGTGGGAATGGCCCAAGAATGGTACAAGCGACTGCCACCCCGCTCGATTAGGGGGTATGAAGACCTTACCAATGATTTCTTGAATCACTTCTATTCCTTGAAAGCTCCAATCACTGCACCTACGACCCTGCACAACCTGGTCCAAGGTGAAAATGAATCTCTCATGTCCTTCTTTGCTTGATTCTACATGAAAGTGCTCTTGGTCGAGCGGCTCTCAATGGATTTCTTAATCCATGTGCTCTTCAAGGCCATCGACCACAAGCATTATGTGAGTAACGAGTTCTTCGAGGCTATTGTGAAAAAGAGGCTAAAATCCCTTCTGGCGATGAGAGAGATTGCTGAACCCATTTTCGCGCTCGAGGATATGTATAAATCCAACGTTCCTCGACCAATGATCCATTGTAAGGGTGATCGAGGACGGGAGGACACACACAAGGATCGCCGTAAATCGCCACCTCCCTCTCGCAGGCACGAGCGCATCCCTCTCAACCGACCAATTTTTGAGATTTATTCTCTTTCAGACAAAAAATTCTTCAAAAAGCCCCAAAAACTGAGGGAGACGGAATCCTAAAGGCGCTCAGGGAAGTATGGCGCCTTTCATAAGCAAAAGGGGCATGGCACAGATGAATGCCGCCAGTTGGAGAACGAGATTCAGAGGCTCATCGTCGGCGGCCATTTGAAGGAGTTTGTTAAGATTTTGGAAAGATATGATGAACACTACAGCGAGCGGGCTAAGAACAAGAGAAGAAGCCCATCTCGCTCGAGAAGTCTCCGAGGGAGACGCCCAGAAAGCAGCAATACGGGCAAGCAGAAGGTGTCTAAACAGGAGAATGCACCATTCGTAGTCATCCACATGATATCTGGGGGCTCCTCGGGAGGGGATTCCTACGCCTCTTGTCGCCATTATGTGCGCAGCTATGATCAACAACCCTCAATGCCCAATAAATTATATGCCATCAAGGAGTCGAGCGCTCCCAACTCCAAGGAGAATAAAGTGATAGAGTTCAGTGATAGGGACCTAGGACATATTGTAACGCCCCATGGGGTTGGTGAAACCTCTGACTGCCCCATGGTGGTTAGCCTAGATGTGCATAATCATGTTGTTAAGAAGGTCCTTGTTGATAGTGGAAGCTCAGTAAATGTTCTCTCCTACTCCACTTTTCAGAAAATGAACATCACAAACATCCCCCTCGAACCCCTCAAAACGGCCCTCATTGGCTTTGGGGGTTTTGAGGTTGTCCCTCGAGGACAAATTCTCTTGGCCACCTCATTTGGTCGCGCCCCACAGCGGAAGACTCTGATGGTCAAATATGCGGTAGTGGAGATTGAGACCCCTTATAACATCATTATTGGGCGCTCGACCCTTGTTGATTTTAAGGTGATAATCTCCACCTACCATCAGAAGATCAAGTTCCCCACTCCTGAGGGAACGGGAAAGATCTTGTGCAATGTCAAGGAAGTATGGGAGTGCTACATGTTGTCCCTCCAAAAGCCAAGAGCGGAGAAGACTTTCCAGATGGGGTCCATCAAGAAATCCGTAGATTAACCTGGACGAGGATGGTCCCATAAGGAAAAGAGTGAAACTTTACAAGAAGAAAAACAAAAAAAAGGCTACGAGCGGAAAGGACAACCTCGATGGTGGTCCACCCGGAGTAGTGGGAGCATCTTTCTCAGAAAAAAACGCAAGCGAGGGCGAGCCCAAGGGTGAGGGCAACCACCTCACGAGAAAGAAGAGAGCACTCAAAACTCCCCGCCCTGAGGTACGGATGGAGCCCATGAAAAAATTCCTAACCATTGAATTAGAGCCAGGTAATAAGGAGAAAACAATGCAGATCGGCTCGAGCCTTACGGGACCCTCACAGATCATGATGATCGAATTTTTGAGGGAAAACATTGTCGTTTTTGCATGGAAGGCATCAGATCTTACTGGGATTGACCCTAGTGTCATTGTCCACAGGCTCAATGTGGACCCCACCTTCAAGCCCATCAAACAGAAAAAGAGAGATGCCAATGGATTTCGGCGAAAGATTATTGAAGAAGAGGTGAACAAGCTCCTTGAGGCTCAGTACATTGAGCCGATCTTATACATAGAATGGCTATGCAATGTTGTATTCATGCCAAAAAGTTCCAACAAATGGCGGATGTGCAATGACTTCATGGATCCCAACAAAGTCTGCCCTAAAGATCCATATCCTTTGCCTCAAATTGACCAGCTGGTGGACTAGACAACAGGTTGCGAATTAATGAGCATGATGGATGTATTCCAAGGGTATTACCAGATTTTCCTGGCCCCCAAAGATCGCCCAAAGACTTCCTTTGTGGTACATATGGGGGTGTACTGTTTCTTAGTTATGCCATTTGGGTTAAAGAATGCAGGAGCAACATATCAGCGCCTTGTTAATAGAATGTTCGAGCGTGAGATCGGTGGTTCCATGGAAGTCTATGTGGACAACATGATTGTCAAGAGCAAGCGTGAGCATTCCCACCTGGAGGACTTGAAATGAGCATTTGACATATTACGCAGTACGACATGAAATTGAATCCCTCCAAATGTACATTTGGAGTTAAGGGGGCAAGTTTTTAGGATATGTGGTCAGCCAGAGCGGAATTGAAGCCAATCCTGAAAAAATCAAAGTCATCATGAAAATCCCCTCCCCTTGGAATATCAAGGAAGCATAGGTCGTGGTGGGAAACATAATCTCTCTCAACAGATTCATATCGCGCTTGGCGGATAGGAACTTGCCATTCTTCAAGATATTGCATAATGCTAGAAACTTTGCATGGACCGAAGAGTGTGAGAAGGCATTGCAGGATATGAAAGCCTATCTCTCGTGCGCTCCGCTGATAACGAAACTGATCGAGAATGAAAATCTTTTCCTTTATCTCTCGGTTTCCCAAGAGGCAACGAGCACAATCCTCATACCTATACGCGAGCGTAAGCACCTACCGGTCTATTATTGGAGCAAAATGCTACAGGGCGAGGAAAAAAAATATTTAGAGATTGAGAAGTTCGTATTCGCCCTCGTAAATACATCGCAAAGGCTGAGACCATATTTTCAGGCACACTCCATCATAATGCTAACAGACCAACTGCTGAGGCAGGTCTTGTCAAAACCTGATGTTTCAGGGAGGTTAATTAAATGGGCTATTGAGCTGAGCCAGTTTGATATCAGCTACGAGCCATGGACACCCATACAAGCATAGGTGGTGGCCGATCTGCTAGTCGAGCGTTTTGGCCTAGAACCCATACCTACAGAGAGCAATGGCTTATGGATCCTGCACACAGATGGCTCCTCGACCTCTCAACGGAGAGGAGCAGGGGTGACCTTTAGGGACCCCGACGGAGTTGAGATAGACTTCGCAATCAGATTGGATTTTCAAGTTACCAATAATGAGGCAGAATATGAGGCTCTCATCCAAGGGCTAAAGATCGCTCTAAAAAATAGAGCATCTCGAATCACTGCCTATGTCGACTCTCAGCTGATCGGGAGCCAAATTGATGGAGCATATGAGGCTCGAGAAACCACCACGGTGTAGTATTTGGGAAAGGCAAAAGAAGTCATCGACAAGTTTAAGGAGTTTCACCGTTACAGGTCCCACGAGCAGAAAATGAGCGCGCAGACACCCTTTCTAAATTCTCGTCAGCCCTCAAAGGGTCGTGTCACACTCCGTTACTTTTCTAAGAACGGAGGAGCCTTTGATAAAAGAAAAGGCACGCCCTCAAGAGATAACAATGATTGACCCATCCAAGGCTTGTTGGCTCGATGATATCGTAAGATTCCTTAGGGATGGTGTCTGCCCTACAGACAAGGTGGAAGCAAGGAAAATTAGGAACAAAGGCCCTCGGTTTTCCCTTGACCAGGAGGGGAGGCTCTTCAAGCTATCCTATCAAGGACCTTTGCTGAAATGTTTGAGACCCTCGCAGGCAAAAGAAGTTCTTGAGCATATTCAAAGTGGAAGTTATGGGAATCACTCTGGGGGGCGTATCCTCGCCAAGAAAATTCTAAGGAGCGGCTTCTTTTGGCCCACGATCCTGCAA
Organism: Lantana camara; assembly: GCA_037501455.1. NCBI lineage: Eukaryota > Viridiplantae > Streptophyta > Magnoliopsida > Lamiales > Verbenaceae > Lantana > Lantana camara. The sequence continues at coordinate 92,423,026 of CM074863.1, forward strand.
GACACAATTGCTTTCTCCAAAAAATGTCCCAAGCAATCCAACATTCCACAGCTGCCTGCGGCTCAAATGACCCCTATAGATGTGGCTTGGTCTTTTGATCAATGGGGCATTGATATCATGGGGCCACTACCCATCGTGGTCGGACAGAAGAAGTTTGTTATTCTACCAGTAGATTATTTCACAAAATGGGCAGAGGCAGAAGCAGTGGCCAAAATCACCTTTCGTGTAGTCAGAGATTTCATCTGGAAGAATATCATATGTAGCTATGGTATTCCAAGGGTACTAATCTCAGACAATGGATCACAATTCATTGGAGCAGACACTCGAGAGTGGTGCTCGGAATTGGGCATTGAGCAACGGTTTACTTCTGTGGGCACCCTCAAGCCAACAGTCAGGCTGAAGTTACCAACAGGATCATCTTACAACATCTAAAGACAATGCTCGAAAGTAAGAAAGTTGAGTGGGCTGAAGAGCTGCAAGGAGCTTTATGGGCCTATCGCACCATACCTCGAGTGGCCACGGGTGAAACTCCCTATTCTCTCGTGTACGGTTCAGAAGCTATGATACCCGCGGAAATTGCTCAAGAGTCCACACGCGTTGCTTACTTCGAACCTAACACCAATAAGGAAAGTAGGGCGCTTGAGTTGGATTTGCTTAAGGAAAAAAAGGATAACGCTTGGACGCGTATCCACAAGTGCAGAGCCTCAGTGGCTCGACAGTACAACAAGTGTGTCAAAGAAAGAACGTTCTAGTTGGGAGACTTAGTTCTAAAGAAAGTTGAAGTATCCAAGCATGTGGGTAAACTGGAACTAAATTAGGAAGGGCCATTCAAGGTCACCCAAGTGAGAGCTAATAACACCTACGCCCTTGAAACGCTTCAAGGCGAGCATCTCCCTCGGCCATGGAATGCATTCAACCTTCGACAGTTTTATGTTTAAATCTCTTGCAAGGCACACTATGTAAAATCCCATTTCTGGGCTCAATGTAATCTTTTATTAAAGGAAGGAAGCAAATGAATTTACTTCTTTTTAGACAAGTAAGTTTTCTGCAAAGCATACGTGTAACATGCTACTTAAACCCCCCTTTGTTCCCTAGGCAAATAGCCATATAGGCCCAAGGTGAGCGGATCCCTTGAAGGAGGGTAATATCACTATTGTCAAGCGCTAACTCTGTGTTGAAAAGCTTGACAATGCACTCGACCGTATCCCCAATTGTTAAGTCAATTCTGGGATGGTAGAATAAGGGTAGACCAACTAGATCCCGCATCTAGTTTGCGTACGAAACACTAGCTGAGCATCTAGAACCCACTTCTAGTACACATTCAAAACATTGGAACACTTAGCAAGATTTCTTATGTCAAACTCCCTAAGGAAAATTTTCAATCAACCAGGGACCCTCTATTGGAAAACATCAGAGTAAACGTAGCAGAAGTTTAAATTTTTTTTCCAAAAGGGATCTAAAAGACTTGTAATGTTCGTATCGTAACGTTGGGATTCAAGAAACTCACAGGAATTGAAGCTTTCTTGAAACGTATTGAGCCGCCCTCAAACGTTCTTCATGCGGCATGAAATCCCCGTTTCTTGATTCTTTCTTCGAAATTCCAAAGTAGAAATCCTCTAGAGCAATAATCCACACCAACCTAGATTCAAATCATGTTAGCGAGTATGCTAGTACTGTAACATGTTTATTAAAGAAACAAGAAACGAGAAATAGAGAGCAAGAGAATTATCCCCAAATTCCATGAAGGTTGGACGTGATTCTCAAATCACTTGTAAACCAAAAATTTCGAAACCCCCTTGCCCTTTTATAGGTAAGGTTCGAAACCCTAGTAGCTTGTAGGAGATGGTCTCCTACTTTGACTTTGTCATCTGTTCTTTCTTTCTCTCCTAGTAAATAATATCTTATCTAATATAAGATATTTATTTTATAGAAAGAGAGCTCCTAACTAATTTATGAATATTTAATTATTCTAGCAATAATTAAATATCTTATCCTAATACTTTATTAGAATAATAAAATAGAAGATATTTATTTATTCTAATCAAATTAGAACAACTAAATAATTAAATACTTAGAATTAATTCTCCAATTAATTCCATCAAGGACTTTAGAATTAATTCACTAATTAATTCTAACGGGCTAAAATTAATCCTCCAATTAATTTTATTCGGTTATATAATTAATTCTCCAATTAATTATATTTAGGGATTTATAATTAATTCTCCAATTAATTATATTTTGGCTTTATAATTAATTCACTAATTAATTATATTTGGTCTTGATAATTAATTCTCTAATTAATTAACACATGATCCAATTTCTCAAATAGATCACACGTCCCAAACAATGCTCTCGATCCACACGTATACTTTGCACTGTGGTCTCGTTTCGATCAACTATTTGATCTTTCCATAATACCCTTTGAACCCTGTATTTGTGTGTGACCCTCTAGGTTCAATTTCAGTTAGCAGTGAGCCTAATTAATTAATAAACTTTATTAATTAATTACCTCACAGATCACACGACCATAGTCTAGCAACAGGTGTGTGACCCCTACCCGAAATGTGAATGTATGTTTGAAAGAACCTTTCAGTCAATGACATCATGTGGGATACGATTCTCCTACCATCCTATCTCTTGATTAAGATCTAGGGCATGGGAATAAAGAGAGCCCTACTAATCTTAATCTTAAAACAAAGTTCCCTTTGATATTCCATTTGATCTCAATCCAAGAAAATCCCATTTTCTTGATGTCTTGATCTAACCACCTTGCTCAAGGATTTTAGGATGGAATCATGAATGACTTGTGTAATAAGAGATCATCTTGCCTACAACAAGTGTAGGTCCTTTATTGATTCCAATAATTCTCATATGCCACTTGTGTAATCCCAACATAGGCCATGGTTCAGGTGTCTATACGGCGACACCCTTTTAAGCCTATATCAAAGATTACAGAGTTAGCTCATATGAGACAATGTGGAATCTTAAGTAAGGATTAATTCCTCACGTCATTGACATGTGAGATATTTCCTATCTAGAAGTTTCAGGAAACTTCCTTTCCCATTTAGGAATCTTCTCACACGGGGCACTCTCAGTGATGAAGTTCTTGCAACTATCAACCTTATGTATTATGAACGCATCAACCCATGCACTTTTCATCCCATGAAACCGGGTGATCCTTCTTATAGACATAACTACACAAGCAAGTCTCAACAATGGCAAAGTCGACACTCCCATTGTCAGTCGGCCTCATTAACTTGGAGAAGTTTCTAATCCTCGCTTATGGAGTTAAGAACTTGTTTCTTGTGTTCCCATAATGACAAAGTTCTTAATGGCCTCATCGGATTAGGGGAGTTCTAGACATGCACACGTAATGGAAACACTCAAAACACGTATTGGCACATAAGAAGTGTTCGCCTGTGATTATAATCATTCGTATATTATTCAAAGATTGTTTGTGATAAAGGGAAAGTCCCAAAGCATAACAACTTTCTAGGGCACTGTTCCCAACACTCTCGCGTTCATCTTCCTTAGGAAAATTCTTTGGAGGATATCCTCTAAGAACCAGGGCACCCTCGGAAACAGGCGCCTCGCGTTTCTTGCCAAAGATAATTCCTAACGATTCCTTAAAAGAAATCTTCTAAGTAATTTGTTAAGTAACCAGGGTACCCTCAGAAACGTGTCCCTCGTGTTAATCCACTATGACAATCCCTTAGGAGATAGTCCGTAAAGAAATTTTCTGAGAACCAGGGCCCTCGAGAAAAAGACCCTCACACGTCTCGCTAACGGAAATTTCTTATGGATAACTCTTAGGAAGAAATTTTAAAATAACCAAGGCACTCCCGAAAATAGGCCCTTCGCGTTCTTTGGTTATTAATTAGTCTTATGGAAAATTCAACCAGGGTACCCTCGAGAATGGGTCCCTTGCGTTAACTCGCTGATGAAACTCCTTATGAGACAATCCTCAAAGAAATTCCCTAAGGACCAGGGCGCTCTCGAGAACAAGCCCCTCGCGATTCCTTTTAAAGAAAATTTCCAAGGGTAATTTACTTAAAGGGATTGTCTAAATAATTTTGTAAGTCTAACCAGGTTGCCCTCAGAAGCAGGTCCCTCGTGTTGTTTTGCTTGATACAAATAATGCTAACCTTTATGCCTACTTGCTTAGCTTTATTCTCAAGATTCCCATGACAGAATTTAAAAGGAGACAAGCATACAAGATAAGTGGAAAGGAAAGAAATAAAAGCATTCATGACCAAACAATGTTCATTCATTCAAAAGGAGCTTACACTAAAGTACAAAAAGTGGGCTTTCAAGTCAGTGATAAGCGTCAGAAGATTACAAGGTTTTCTTAAAAGAAAAAAAGGTAAAGATATAGATGACCCTCGAAGATAGCTATCTAATTCATATCTACGAGATTGAACCCCTAGAAAAGATCACAGGAATTGAGCCCAAACTAGTATCCACGATGCTAGTGAGGGGTAGTTTGTTATGATGCTTCAGGCTGAATCTGAGTATCTTGGCCTTGGTCGCTTTCCAGGTCCACCACCTCAGGGTTGGGAGCGTTGGCAGGCGCTTGGGGATCCTGGGGCTTAGTGACCTCGACCGCGGGAGTAGGAGTTTCAGTAGTGGCCGGCGCTTGGGGGACAGCAGTGGAAGGGCCCTCGGGGACAGGTGCAGCATCAGTAGCCCCCTCATCATTCTCCTCAGAAATGGGCTCCTCGATATATGTGCGCACCTCCATAAACTCTTCTTATAGAAGAGTAACAAGCTCCGCATACTCAGGCTCCGCCAAGGTGTCCTCTGGTTACCCCTCGTCCGCGGCTGGAGAGTTCAATTCCTCGTCATGTTGAAGGCCCATGTGCCAGTGATTTCGAGCGGAGGGGGGGTACCAAGCCCAATGTGATCATCTGCCCAATGGACAAATTGAAGGCCTTTTGAGCCTCATCATAGTAGTGCAGATTGGTTGCAAATCTAAAGGTTTTGGAGTGGCAGAACTTGAGTAGAGCCTTCCAGTTTGCTTCAGCAATGCGCTCGGGAAGGGCCCTCTGGAATTCCTCCTCATAGACCTTTTTGGTGGCTTCGGTGTACTTCCTTTCAGTGACACTGAGCTGCCTGCTCCTGTCATCCAAATCCTGAATCAGCTTGGCGTTGCTCTCTTTGTACTTGGCCGATTAAGCATGGGCCTTTTTGTGGGACTCCTCCCTCGTCTCCAGCTCCTTTTTGAGCTTGTCATGTTTAGCCTCGAGTGACTCAAACTTGGTCCTCAGGATATCGTTTTCCTGCTGAAGCTGGGCAGGGTTGGTAGCGCTAACTATCTTCTTGTATTTCGCTTTGCGCTTGAAAAATGCCAACGAATGCTGCTGTAAGTTTTTGGCCCTCGGGAGAACTTCCTGAAAAATAATCAAAAAACACTTAGATGAATTTGGAAGAAGGAAGTGTGGAGCCAAGAATTTGGATACATTTATGAAGGGATGAAGTACTTACCGCGAGGAGGGCATGGAAGAGGTCTTCCACCACCTGGTTTGTGCTCTGGGCAAACAACTTCTTATGATCGCCCATAAATTGTAGTTTCTGGAAAACCCCATCCACCAGGTTCCTAGTAGAGGGCCAGTCACCAGGAGAGTGGGGCCAGAAAAAGGGGCTCGTTGGTATGAGCTGTCCCCGTGGCGCTCGAAGCTCCATATGTGTTCTCCCTCGGAGGAGGAGGTCTCGCCTTCCCCAGGCTCGCCTACCACTACCTCTTTCCCCTTCCCCATCACAGGAACGGATTTAGGGAATGTTTTTGTTTTCCTAAAAGGAGGGGTGTCACCCTCCTGGATCTCCCTGATGACAACGCCCGAGTGTTGCCCACGGTGCTCGTCAGGACCAATTTGAAGAGGCCGGTCCCCGACTTTGGGCCTGGAGTCATTGCCCTGGCTAGGGACTATTCTGTTTTTAGGGGTCGTCCTTTGGACTTCCCCTCACCCCTTGTCAGGGCTGCTCGAGCTTCCACTTCCACGACCGCCTCCGTGACCATCTCCTCGGTCGCTTCTCGAGCGTCCAGGTCTTGGTTGTTGTTGTTGTTGCTGCTGCTACTGTTGTTGTTGTTGTTGGTGGTGGTGGTTCTTTTGGTGCCTCCGACCTGTTAGGAATAGCGCCCTTAAAGCGGATGTTTGCTTTACTATTTCCTTGTAAAATCACAGACAGTCTTTGAATAATAAACGGGATGATTTTGTTCATAGACAATCACTTCTTTATGTGCTTATTTATTTATGTTTGGGTTGACTGTGTTTTGCATGTATTGAACTCCCCTGATCCGATGAGGCCGTTAAGAACTTTATCGTTATGGGAACGACACATGAAACAAGTTCTTAACTCCATAGGCGAGGATTAGAAACTTCTCCAAGTCAATGAGTCCGACAGACAGTGGGAGTGTCGACCTTGACTTTGCTGAGACTTGCTTGTATGATTATGTCCTTTTGAAGGATCGCTCAGTTTCATGGAGAGATAAGTGCATACGTTGATGTATTCATAATACATAAGGGTGATTGTTACAAGAACTTCATCACTGAGATGTCCAGCGTGAGAACATTCCTAAATGGGAAAGGAAGTTTCTTGAAACTTGCAGATTAGGAAATATCTCACAGGTCAATGACGTGATTCATTAATCCTTAGACTTGAGATTTTGTAATGTCTCATATGAGCTAAGTCTGTAATCTTTGATATAGGCTCAAAAGAGTGTTGCCATATAGACACCTGAACCACGGCTTATGTTGGGATTACACAAGTGGCATATGTAGAATTAGTAGAATCGATAAAGGACCTACACTTGTTGAGAACAAATGATCTCTTACTGATTGAGTTGTTCGTAGTCCATTAAACATTAAATCCTTGGCCAAGGTGGATAAAGATCAAGACATCTAGAAAATGGGGTTTTCTAGGATTGAGATCGAAATGGATATGGAACGAACTAAACTTTAAAGATCAAGAATTTTTGGGCTCTGAGAATATTCCCATGCCTTAGTTCTTGATTGAGAGATGGAGTTATAGGAGGATCGTATTTCATTGATTGTCATTGACTGAAAGGTTCTTCGATTCATTTCGTTATTCGGCTAGGGGTCACACACCCATTGCTAGATTACGGTAGTCTGATCTGTGAAGTGATTAATTAATTAGGGAATTAATTAATTGCGGTCACTGCTAATCGAATAATGAACCTAAAAGGTCACACACAAATGACAGAACACGAGGGTTATGGTAGGATGTTAATATGATTAACGAAGGATCAAACTGTTGATCGAAATGGAGCATGGATTACGTGGGTAGCTGCCACGAGTCGAGCGCACGTGGCAGCCACACGTGTCACGTACATGTGGCTTCACGCGTGTCCCATTTCATGTGATTTATTTCACACGCGAATTGTTTTCTAGAATTAATTAATTAAATTGTAATTAATAAATTTTGGTCTTTTAATTAATTTTGAATTAATTGTTAAGACTATTCTCAAATAAACTTAACCCAATAAATAATTAATTGGGAATAATTTATTTATTGAATATTGACTTTTAACTTTAGGAAAGTTGAAAAGTCCAACTTCCTATTGTAGGAGAGAGAAGTCTTCTCTTGCTAGACTTGAAGAATAAGTTAGGAACTTTTTATTCCAATTAAATTAAATAATTAAATGAGTCAATTAGTGAGCAAGAAAAGAAGCCCACTAGGGTTAGGAGAACCCTAGTAGGTTCGAACCCCATTGCATAAATACAAGGGTGGGTGCTTCTCTTATTCTTTAGACCAACATTCATGAAGTGTTAAGTTTTTGAGAAAATCTAAAAGAAAAGTTTTCAAAGCAAAATTATCCTAGCCTTAACACAAGCCATAGAACTAGCATTCTCACTCGGTTGATCGTGTTCTAGGTCTGGTGTGGATACGCTTTGGAGGTCATCTACTTGGGGGTCTAATTCGAAGGCCGTTTGAGGGATTCCGCTTGAAGGGTGTTCGTTAGGCGGTAACGACATCACTAGAAAGCTTCTAACTTCGTAGGTTTCTAAAACACCCAACATTATAATACGAAAATTGCAAGACAATGATTAAACTTGGGAAAAATTTTAAACTTCCGCTGCTCAACTCTTTCGTGTTTTCCAACACGACCATCCAGGAGCGCTGCCAAATTGCGCATACCTCCTGTTCCTGCCATCAGTATCTTGTTGTTGCCTATCAAAGGGAAAAAAAAAAAAAAAACAAGGGTCAGTTTTTCTTGATCAAGAGTACAAGGGGTGAAGTTAGCGTTCCTATCTAATGTCAGCATCCTAGAATCTAACCTTCTCTTTCCAAGCTCCGAGCGGGAGGGTTAGCATTCATGTCAGGGGGATTCACAAGCCCACAAAGGAATGAAACTTCTTCATCGTCTATCAACTCTTTAGCTCTAATCAGCCAACCCTCATTCTTCATTGCGAGCGCCAAATCTTGAGCCCAGGATAAAGGGAATATGGGCTCTAGATGGGACTTTACGAGTGGCCCATCTCCATGAATAACCCATGATCGAGGAACGCCAAAATTGTCATCTTCAGGGGCCCTCACAAAAAAGAATTTCTCCTTCTACTCTGAGCCGTATGATGTGGACGGTGCGTCAATCAACCTTAGATTGGACTTAGCTTGGACATAATAGAAACCCACCCTCGGGGAAGAGCGAGGCGAGCGGGCTACATGAAAATCACTGTTGAAGTTGTGGATCGAGGGTTCATTCTCTGTGCACCTCATCAGAATCACAAAGGCATTGATAAGGGCTATGCCATTGGGCACGATCTGTGAAGGGCTCAGATTCAGGCAATTGAGAATGCTTACCCCTGGAGTTGAAATTGGGAATCTCAACCCTCCTACCACCACGGCGTCCCTATATACTGTCATTTCTCCAGAAGGTGGATTGTTCACCCTTTCGTGCGCTGCTGGTACCCAATACATAAACCGCTCGTCCCAGTGTATTGGGGCCCTCATTTAGACTATGTCCCCCACGGATATGGTACTCTAAATCTCGTCGGGAGTCCTATCTGTGGCCTGTATGGCGAAGCTCTCCCCCTCAGTGGATTTCTTCGACTTCTTACTCCTCTTCTTACGTTTGGCGGGGGATTCCTCAGAAGGTCCAGCCACCTCCTCCTGAATGGGGACTGGAATGGCCACCGTCAATGTAAGGTGTTGAGGGTTAGTGGAACTCTCTATCAAGGGCAAGGGCATCCCTTACCGTTCTGCCTCCATTACCAAGTCCATCTCCTCAAAGAGGTGGTCAACTCCACCGGGATTCCTTTCCCCCATGCCAGAAATGGCGGTGTCAAGGTCTTTGTCTCTGGCTTTTCCAAATATTTCCCCCATTGTCTCATGATGTGGAGTAGGATTGTAGGAGGGAGAGCTGGAACTTTCCATATCCTCAATCTCTCTCACCGTTTCGTCAATAACCTCTTTGGACATGGCTAGTTTTGGGTAATGGAAGTGCTGGAAAAGATGAAGAAGAGGGGAATACCTACGGATCTAGGGTTAGCGAATAAGAAAGTTAGAAGGGAAACAAGAAAATTCCTAAAGTTCTTGAAAGCCTTGAAGGTCACTTGAAGTTCTCTTGAAGATTACTAGAAAGTTTCTGGAAGTCCTAAAATGCTCTGGAAGTGGTGGCGTGAAGAGGAAATGAAGATGAAGGCGAATCCCTATTTATAAGGAAGAGAGTTGGTGGGATTTGTGCAAATTCAAAAGTTGCAATCATTCCAGCCTAGGTAACTACCCACTTTTGCAAACCGTCACACACGTCCCAAGAACCACGTGCCGTTACCTGAAAAGGCACACCCACTCGCCCCAACAGCATTAAATGCCTGAAATCTCGAGCGGTCAAGGTGAAAAGACCGCATTAAATGCAGCCTCAGAGTTGGATCCTCGAGCGCATAACTTCCCCGCCAAGGAATGACCTTCTAGATTTGAAAGTTCTGAATTCTACAGTCCACATCACTATGAACTACAGAATTGGGGGGCAAAATGATGAGGCTAAATTAAGCTCGAGACGCGTAAGCAACACGTGGCCCCTTGAATTTAGGGGTTTGAGAAATGCTAGATTTTTTTAAACTAGATTGTCTGGGAGATGCGGAATCTGTCAGACTTAGGTTGAGAGATGGGGTTCTCTCAATTCCGTGTTTGAGAGATGAGGCTCTCTCCATTATGTGCCTGAGAGACAGGGTTCTCTCTTTTGTGTGTGCAGAGGGACGGGGTTCCCTCGCTTACATGTTGAGAGATGGGATTCTCTCTTATTTGTCGCAGTTGCGTTGCGCGTGGCCAGACAACAGTTTGCAAGCGACAAGGACGTGACGGTATCGAGCTTTGGGTATCGTGGCCTAGTGGCGATCGTACGAGTTTGAAGTTACCAACAGTCAAGTACTCAGATGGACCTCAGTGACAATGACACTATGAAGGGAGTTAATGTGAACAATGGGTTTAGTATCCTGAGGGTTCTACAGTTTGCCGAGATCAGAGTAGCGCAGTTGAAACGTGAAGTGGAGTTTATTTCAGAGTCATTCAAAATCCTGCTTTCGGACCTGAGGACAGGTCCTTTTGAAGGAGGGGAGTTTGTAATATCCCGCTCGTCCAATGTAGAAGGTATGCCACCTTTCGACTTCCTTATGTGTTTAATTGTCTGATTTTATGTTTTACGTGGCCTTATTTTGAACTCTTTAAGCGTTTAGGGGGCCTGTTTGTAATTTTCTCTTTTTAGGGGTTTTTCGATCACTACTCGTTCGATCGAGATTTTGACCTTTTTGACCCCTTTAACGCGTTCGCTGATCGATATGAGTCTGTAGACTCTAAGTATGGCCAATTCTAACGTTGTTAACCCTTCTTTTCCGGTTGTTTTCATGCGTTGAGGACCAGGGATAAATACCCAGATCCTAGTTAAACGTGTCAGACCTCAGCTCTCTCTCTCTCCTCTCACGACATTTTCACACATACCACACCTAAAACACACACTCATCCCTAACTCGCTCGTTTCTCGATGGAATTCGACGTGTGAATAGTCAAAGTTAATCAGCTCGACGAGCCCGACAAGATGATACCAAAATCACAACCTATAACCCAACGGTGGTAGAGTTATCACCAGTTGCAGGCGGCGGGATTTGGGTCGCCCCTTTCAAGGTGGCACACGGTGGTCTCCAGTGGCGGGATTGAGCGGGAACTGAGCGGGCTTAGAGCGGTTCGGCCCTACGGTTCTAGCAGCGTTGGCGGCGCGGCCAGAGATGCGGCGACGCGTTACTGTAGCGCCGGTGAACTTTGCGCAGTGGTACCGCGTTACTGTAGCGTCGCGTTCCGCCGCGCTCCGACAGCCATTTCGACAGGTGGAGGCGGTTCTTACCGTTTTCGACCCTCCCAATTCCATTTCCGGTCTCGGTTTGGCTCAATTCGTGGCGTAGGTGGTGGAACGGCAGCGGTGCAATGGCGGTTCAACCGCGGAGGTCAGCTCCGGGGATTTTTTTCGGCGACCACTATATGGGTTTCGAAGAGCTTGTCACGGGTAAGACAATGCCTTTTACGGAACTCATTTTCGTTTATCGGTTTGGAAGTAATTTTGATTTGATGATTTGGGGTTTTTGTGTTGTTAGATCTGAAATTGGAGACGATTGACTTGGAATTTTCAGAAATTGATCGAGGAATTGGAACGAGCACGAGGAGTACTTGCACGGGTGATTTTTCGGGATTTTTCCGGCACGTTCTGGTGGTGGCCGACCACTGTTCCGGCGGTTCCGGTGGCGGCGTTCCGGTGGCCTTCGGACAGATTGTTCGCCTTGTTGTGGTGAGTCCAACACCACTTCCCGTTCGTTAATCGGACGCTCGGTTTATTTGTTATGAATTATTTTGTGTATTTGAGACTATTTGATTTAATTGTTTTAAATGCAATTTAATTGTTAATGGCTTGATTAGTCGATCGAAATGTATTCCTGTGTATACAAAATCATGTATTAAATGAATTATAAAATATGTTTATGCTTTGATTTGCACTTTGAATCCCGTTTTGTCGAATTGAGCTAATTGTCTAATTTGAAGGGGTGTTAGCGTAATATTTAGAAACTAGAATTGTATCTATTTAAATAAGCTTGAATCAATTTGTGATGGATGAGCATGTAAAGTTTTGATTATTATGAATCACAAACGTGCCTAAATGTTATTATTGTTCACTTTGCATTATATGTATAAAATTAATAAGCCGAGCATTCGCATCTACTTGAGAACTTGGGTGTAGGAGATAAGTTAGGAGTTTTAGTAACTAATTGGATTACATTAATTGATAATTGTATTATTCTCGTATTAAATTCGATTATGCCTATTGATTATGCGCCTCTTGTATATATATGTATCTTTTAATATTAATTGTGCCTAGGCTAAACAATGATAGGTTGATTAATTGGAGCTTAATCTCATTAGGGGATGTTTATGTAATTTTTCTAAACCTTCATGAATTTGCCTAAGGGGTGTTCGTGTAATATTTATGAAACTAAGGTTGTATGCAATACTTGAGCATTAATATGCCTAATTTGACCAAGACACCACATTAGAAGCACAATATGGACACTTATGCATACCACTATCCTGTTGAGCATTGTCGTGCGTCTCTGTGGTGGTTATTTGAGTCTGAGTCCCTTGTTTTGTGTTCCGCTTGGTACAGGTGCTCTTGGAGTGGGTCTTGTAGGTTCCGGGGTGGACCGTTTACTGTGTCTTCAGCTTTGTTTGGTACCAGGTGAGGTTAGGATATAGTTATACCCTATTATAGCGTGCTCGTTTTCGAATACATGCGACTTATAAGCCTTATGTTTATGTAGATATGTGCGAAGTACGTATTCTGCCAGTTTTGTCATATGATTTGATTTGAAAAGTATGAAACGCTATGTATGAGTCTATGTATGCTTAGCTTTGATTTTGATATGATTTTCGGGTCAGTGTGTGATATGTATGTAAGATATGATAAGTACGATATGCATGACATATGTCTGTCTGTCTGTTTGTAACGGGTTACGAATTTTGAACTTATGAACTTAGAACTTTTGAACAATTTGAACTGGGGCCCGGAGATTTGTGCAAAGGAGCCTCGGGACGGCATCGGGCCGTCGGGTTACTCCCGAGTGCGGTCTCCACACTTAGGATCACCCCGGAACCCACTAGGAGGTTAGTGGGGGATGGAATCCTTGGGCGTGAGTGTCATGAAACTCACGACCTTGACATGAGATTGATGGTTAGGGTAGGTACCACCCTGCCATCACCCGGAGGAGAGGTATGTTTGTTTGATTCTGAATTATGTTTTACTTTTCATTTAGATCTTTGTTTTGAACGGAATTTGGTTGGTTTGAACTCGTACCCGTCGAATTTTGTTTGAATTTAAATGGTTTGTGAAACGGGAGTGGATTTTTAATTAATTAAAATTGGTTATTTTACCGTTAGGCTTTAATCTCCTTATACACCTACTATCACGCGAAAATGTTTTGGATTGCAAAAACCACGCCCCGGTTTATGAACTCTATATACATTATGTGTTGTGCTCTATGTATATGTATAGTGTACGTGTGTTAGCCCCTCGCTCAGTCTTTGGACTGACCCCTCCCTCTTTATATTTTTAGTGCAGGTTCAGGTTCTTGGAGTTTGAGATAGGCGGCTGTGTGTTGTGTCTGTCGAGTCGGTGTCGGTCTGTTTGATTTTGTTAAGTACTTTGCTCCGAATTATGTTTGAAATTTTGTATAAGATATATTCTATACAGGTTTGCATTTCTAGTTTGAATGTATGGAATTCGGGACATGTTAAGACAGGGCTTGGATTAGTCGAACCCGTTATTGTTATGTGTTATTCGGGATAGGTTAGGACAGGTTTTCTTGTTAGTTGAACCCGTTTAGTTGATGTTTATTTCCTTTCTGGAATATATGAATTATGATTATTAATTAAAGTTTTTGATAATTCGTATTTTGTATCGCTTCCGCATTTAGGTTTTGCATATTTTCATTTGTACAGGGTTTACGTACCGCCTAGCTTAGGTTGGTTTTTCGTTTGTCACCCGTTCACTGTGACTTGGTGCGTGTTCGGACTTTCCATTTTGTACACGTGTCGGGTTATAGTGCGGAGGTGTGGTGCGCCACCGCTTAGGGTGCTGCAGCTCAACCCTCGGGGAAACTCCCAAGCTGACCCTCGAAAAGCATTCTTTCATCACCACAAGGGCTAAACCGTCTCCCTCATAATCATGCCTCGAGCCCCGGTGCCCTTTGGACTTGCGAGCCTCAAGGTCATCATCCAAACCTGAGTGTGCCTGGCCCTCGATAACAACCCCGAAAGGCTCTCTAACACAAAGCACATGTCCGCGCACCTGCCTTTGTTGCCGCCACCAACCTTTTCACTGGCTTTTGCAAGAGATCCCTTTCAGAGATTCCCCGTTGCGCCACGTGTCTAGGGAAACATCAATGTAGGACCACATGGTGACAATCACCAAAAAGGCCTTGACCCTCAACTATTAATACTCGGATCTCACACACGCTCTGTAAGCAAGCTTCATTCACAAAATCTCTATTTTACATTCCTCGTCTTCTTCAACTGAGTTCCGACTTGAGCGTCGGAGAGTCAAACTAGGTATCACTCCCCCATTCCCCCAGCTTGGCCTTCTGACCTCTTTGGTGTTTGTTCCTAGCAGGTTGAATCCACATAATTCCGGCAGCCCTTGCTTGAGTTCTGACCTCGGATTTCCCCTATTATAAATTCTGAAATGCTGGTGTTTGCCACCTTGGATTAAACCCCATCAATATTTAGATGAAATGTTGACAGAATGCCAAGACCAATACAACAGTAAAAACCTGGCAAACCCCCTTACTTACATATAGAGTTAACTGCACCAAACCCCTTGTGTTTGTCTAAAATTGTAAGAAAAACCGTATGTTATAAAAATTAATTCGAAAAATGTTATGTTGTTTTATTTTTTTCACACGCTCCCTTGTTCCATTAGGTCAACCATCAAATGTCTTAACACTAAAATACCCTTACATTACATGTTAAAATAATATTAAAAGATATTCATAATATATGTATTAAAAATAAAAATATATAAATATATTATTTTTTAAATATACATATTATATTAAAAAATAAATAAATATATAAATATTAAAATCACTTTTTCATCTTATTAAAAATATATATTAAAATTATAAATAAGAATTAAAAATAAATTGTTAAAAATATACATATAAATGAATAATTATTATTTTTAAAAATACTATTTATAAATAAAAATATACAAATCAATATTTTTACATGTCTCTAATTAACAATTATATTATTTATATATACATATACAATTAATTATATTTACTATATATATACAGTATAATATATATATATATATATATATATATATATATATATATATATATAATATATACATATTATATATTTATGTAATATAATATATAATATATATACATATTAAATCTAACTCAAACCGCCCCACCCCTTCCCTATCTCCTTCCCCACCCAGATCCAACCGCCAACCCTGCAATTCAATTCTGCGGGAGATGTCGACGAAGATGATGAAGACGATGGGATAGAGCCGCCAGCGATCTTTTAAAGAGGTTTTTTCTAGTTCAAGAAATGGGGTAAAAAAAAAAATTAAAAGTGTAGGGAAAAATCTGTAGTTGCTTGGCTGTAATATTTTTTGGGGGAGTTATTTAGGAGGACCAAATATCCCCAAAAGTTATCCTAAACCTCCTAGTTTGAAAAATATATGTTTTAGGTTACCAATACACGAGTTATTTTTCCTAAACCCCCCATGACCATGAAAAGTCTGTTTTGCCCATTTTCTTTTTTCTTTTTTTTTTTCCCTTCCCTCGCTGGAAAAATCAATTCCCAATTTGGGAATGATTTATCTCATTTCTGCAAGACTGCAACCACATTTCCACTTCGTCGGTAACGAGAGCTAACGGCGATGACTGCAGGATAAAGATAAGCGGCGGCAACGGCAACGGCAACGAAGACAGCAGGATATTGCTAAGCGGCAGCAACGAGAATCGATTTAGTCGATTTAGTCATCGTGCCCTATTTCCTGTGCTGCTCTAAGGTAGTCATCGTGCCCTTAATTGAATGTATTCTTGGCAGCATTTGAATGTTAATTATGTCAATTAGATAGCATAATTCACTGATAATTTGTATCGAAATGAATTGCTGATAATTTTTATCGAATTGAATTGTTGATCCTCTACAAACTGATAGTTCAAATTGGTATTCTGAAGATGGCGTTGGCCGGTGATGAAGCTCAAGATAAGCAAATCCTAGGAAGTTGTTGGTTTAACAACGAAATTACCGGATTTCCAATTCGGTGGAGCGTGTAAGTGAAGTAGATTCACGCGCAAATTGGTGAAGAGTGGTCAGACTTCAACTCTGATACTTATGTGGTACAATACCTCGCACCCCATAAAAAAGGTTTGTGGGCTAGTTTGCGGCACGACGGGCAGATTCCGACTATGATCCAACTGCCTGAACTTGCTAAACTTAACATTATTGAGATGAGGGCGATTTGGCCTCCTGCCTATTTAGGTGGGAAGCAGGCATCATCGAAGACAACGTATAAGATTTTTAATTTATTCTGTTCTGTATTAACACTATATTAATTCTGGTTAGTAATCTCATTCTGTGTCAGGAAGAGAGTATATAAACCCTAGGCCTATGGTTCATGCTTGGCCACTGTTCGTTCTGAAGTTGAGGATTGACCAGATCCACTTCGTGTTCTGGAGTTGAGGATTTATTTGTTTTTATACACTCCCTGTTTTGATTGTTTCTTTTTGTTTGTAACTACGTTAATAAATTACTTGAAGATGTTTTTTTCTTAATTTGATCTATGGAAATGCATTGCTTGTTCAGGTTATTTGGTGGTTGTAATAAAGCAGACTTTGTTGAGTGAAGGGTTAAATGTGCGTAGTTGAAAGCGGACATTATTGAGTGAATGGTTAAATATACGTAGTTGAAAGTGGACTTTGTTGAGTGGATGGTTAAATATGCGTAGTTGAAAGCAGACTTTGTTGAGTGAAGGGTTAAATATGCGTAGTTGAAAGCGGGTTAAATATGCGTAGTTGAAAGCGGGCTTTACTGAGTGAAGGGTTAAATATGTGTAGTTGAAAGCGGACTTTGTTGAGTGAAGGGTTAAATAAGCGTAGTTCACTAAATATCATCATAAAATGATATGGAAGGACTAAAAGTTTACATATTATGAGAACAAACATATTAGTTACCATGTTTTTTCACTAAATACCATCATAAAACGATGTTGAAGGACTGAAAGTTTACATATTATGAGAACAAACATATTAATTAGATGTTATGAGAACAAACATATTAGTTAGACATTATGAGAACAAACATATTAGTTACCATGTTTTTTCACTAAATATCATCATAAAACGATATAGAAGGATTGAAAGTTTACATATTCTGAGAACAAATATATTAGTTACCATGTTTTTTCACTAAATATCATCATAAAAACGATATGGAAGGACTGGAATACCAATTTACTCAACCCCATATTCTTATTTACTCGACAAACTGCAGAATTAGTTTCAAATGACCACGCAATTACTCAACAATCAACACTTTTAGTTCTACCCCATATTCTTATTTACTCAACAATCTAGAATTTTAGTTCTCTCCCATATTCTTATTTACTCGACAAACAACAGAATTAGTTTCAGATGACCACACAATTACTCGACAATCTGCACTTTTAGTTCTACCCCATACTTATTTACTCAACAATCTGGAATTTTAGTTCTACCCCATATTCTTATTTACTCGACAAACTGGAGAATTAGTTTCAGATAACCACACAATTAATCAACAATCTGCACTTTTAGTTTCATCAGTTTATCAGTTTATCTGTTTTCATATACTATAATCAAACAACAATAAACATAGTGCTTTGTTTTCTCACAAGATATATCAACTGTCATATATTTCATCAGTTTATCAGTTTATCTGTTTTCATATACTATAATCAAACAACAATAAACATAGTGCTCTGCTCGAAATTCATTACCACCAACAATAAGCATTTCATTACAAAACCAGTAATATACACTACAATCAAACTAACACTAATATTTAAACATTAAACAATCTACAAACAACAAATTTTATGGGGGAGGAAACTGATCAACCTTTCATCCTGAGGGATGTTGGAATTAACACTCTCCTCAAAGTGTTCATATCCGGGGTAATCCGCGCTGTCAAATGACTCGGGGTCCGAGTCCCTACCATCAATGTGGTACGCGTGGAGGTGCTCCTCTTTGCCCTCCAAAAGGTGTGCCTGCCGCACTTTGAAGATAAACCTAAGGTCATCGTAATAACAGCATCCATGCGCCATGACCCAGAATCCCGGCTAATGACCTATGTAAAATTGAACATTAAATAATGAACAAAAATTAAAAAAGAAGGGATTGAGTATGAACTCGACTTACAACATGGCTATTTCCTCGATAATATGCCAGCGTATCAATTTGGGCACGAACACGATCATTACCCATTTTAACTCCAGGACACCCTGAGAATCTACGGAAGTTGTAAAATTCTATCCGCAGTCGTTTCACCACTTCTATAACATCCCGGGACCAGTATTCTAGTTGGAATTGCCTGACAACTCAAACGACACTTGAAACAAGGCTCTTTTGAAGCTTTCTAGCTGATCGATTTTGATGTCTGCGGCATATAGCCGAAGACGTTCAACCATGTAGTCTTTGGCCTCGCCATTAATGGGTGTTGGAGGGTGATTCATAACTTTGTTTATCAAGGATTCGAGATCTGGGAGAGAAAGAGAAGAAGGACTTTTTGGAGATGATGAAATGGGGGTGAAAATATGCAGAATTTTAGCGTATAGGGCAAGATATTAATAAAGGTGATTAGCCTGGGAAACATATCGTCCCACCCTTTTATCTTTACCTCTGTAATTTTGGGCGGTCAAACTACAGGAAAGAGTGCAGGCAGCTATTTATTTAATTCAGGTGCCCCATCGAGAATGCATCACAATTTATTAAGTTTGTAGTGTAAATATTCATTTTATTAGTTATTGAAAGGTTTGTTTGTCTAGTTAAAGAAAAATAAATCGATAAATTATAAAATAGTGTTTAAAATGTCGATAGGCAGTTTTTATAGGTATAACAATCTAGCCGGAATAAAAATCGTCATTGCTAATGTTTCCCTTTTCTCATCGGACGGAAAAAAGTCACCGAAAATGGGTTGTCTGAAACGAGTCGCCAGAAATAGGTTGACGGAAAAGAGTCACCAGAAAAGATTCAGGGCCGATAAATTTACTGTAAAAAAGAAAACATCAGACGCGGGAAGAAGACAATGGATATCTGTGTCATTTTTCATTTTATTATCGACATTATGGTAATTTTACAAGATTTAGGGGGTTTACAAAAAATAGAAAGGATAATAGGGATCTAATATAGCTATTTTCTGAGTTGGGGGGTTTAGGATAAATATTTTGCCTTACTAGGGATTGTTCATTAATTCTCCAATATTTTTTTCTCTGTTTTAATTTTTAGTCCCTTTTTTTTTTGTTAATTAATTTTCCCTGCCTGATCTTTTAAGCCAATTTCTGTACGCCCCTGTTCTGGATAGTTTGTTTTTACAGCAGCTAACTTAGGGTGGCACAGTAGATGTCTTTATTTTTTGATGGACTAAAGAAGGAAAATTTTCAAAAATGAGGAATTTATGTAGTAGAAAACCATATATAATAGTAAAAATTTATCATACTATACAAGAAAAGAATAAAAGAAAGGACAACTTTTTAACTCAGATATTCATCAAAACCAAATTAGTCTTCTCTTAAACGTGACGAAGTGAGTTTGAAATCGTAAGTTAAAATTTTCAGATAAGGTAGTCATTTAATAATATTTATACTCTACCAAGAATTTATTATGATAAATGAAGCTAAAGATATTTTAACTTTTTTTATAAAGAAAAGAATTACTGTTCTTTTAGAAAATATTATTTACTCAAGAATATTATTTACATCAAACTCGAAACCTCAAAATGTACTTATGAAGGACAACACAAGCTCATACAGAGTAAAACAAACCTCAAGAATGAGGTATGCAATCCAACATGAAACTCTACTCTTCAGACTTAGGAGGATTCTCCCCAATCTTGCTCAGTTTTCGAGATTTACAAACCATATTCCCGATGTTCGGAGTCGCATAAGAACAACACGGAGCACTATGAGCTGTAGAACCGCCAAAACTTTGTTGCTGCTACTGCTGAACTTGTGCAAATCCTGATCCCGCCACCGAATAACCTTTAGTCGTTGCTCTTTGTGACGCGTGCGAACTCATTCCGGAAAGAGCAAAAGCCCTTCCTGACTGTTGATACATTTGTTGATTCTCCATTCACATCTCTGTTTCCCACATATCAGCTTCAAGCCATGAGGACAACCCATCTCCAGCTTGTGCAGAAGCAGAGGCTAGAATATCAGCTCTCTTCTTCGCAAGCAGAGTCCTGGCCCGCTCAGATTCCCTACTTCCGCCATCCTTTGAGCTTCCAGGATGCTCTCTGCCGCATCCAAACGGTTTCTCTGCTGGTCAATCTCCAAGTTGACCATTTTATCTTCAAGGGATAAGATATCGGGCCATTTTATCTCGACTAACTCGCCTTCAACTTGCACCATCTCTTTCGAGACAACGTCTTTATAACAACACACAATGTCCAAAAGGGATGTTTTTCTATCACTTCCCATATTGTCTGCAGCTCTTGGGATTGATAACTTTATCAAGAATTCTTTCTCCACATCCACATACATCTCCTCGACTCTGATCACCCCTTGTGATTTTTGGTTCGAGATTTCACACTCATATCTTCCAGAAGAAATTGATTTAATCTCCACTCCATGTGAAGCCAATCTCAGAGTCAAACAAAGATTCTGAACCACAACACTCAAAAGACCACCAATGCAGCCGACAAAAGCGTCCTGTACCATTTTATAAGACTCGATGAAGGAAAAAGTGCCGCCCGATGCATAAAAAATTGCATGCATTGTGATGGGATTGTGATCCGAGCCAAAACCAAACGAATGGATGGGAAATGGCTGGAGTTCACCTGCACTGCCTTCCGATCCCTTACTTCTCAGATAAATCAAAGCTGGCAATAAATAAAGATACCCTGGTCCCGGTAACTGAATTGGATTTGAGAAGTCAAATTGAAACTGAGGAGTTTGGTTCTAATTATCATTTCCATCGGACAAGAAAATGATGCTACTAACAAGATTTTTCCACTTCCTCTCTTCAAGAACACGGACTCCCTTCTTCAAACCCTCCACGATGTTCATCCCACCATTGGCCGAAAGGGAATCAATGGCCCTTTGAGCGTTTTCCCGCCCATTTCCTATCATTCTCCAAGCTTGATCAGAAAACGAGACTATTGACAACCGATCGGATGGCCCCAAGTTATCCACAACAAAGCAAACCGCGCTATTCAAAAGAGCTAATTTTGCTCCAAACATGCTCCCACTAACATCCAACATGGTTACGAGGTCTATAGGTGCACTCTGCCCCTCGTGTATTAACCAACAACGATGGTGTCTTAAGCCCAACGAGAACCGTCAAACGAAAGACATAAAATCTATAGGGAAAAGAGCCGAAAACTCGGGCATGGCCTTAATAACCACTTTGTGCAAGGGGGAATGGGATATTGAGGAAGTGGGGTCCGAAAGAAGGGGCTTATCATCTGAAAATTGGAGAGGCTCGGGTTCGAATTGACAATGTAGAGGGAATTGTGGTTGAGAAAGTAGAGAGTGGATCGGAAGGGAGAAAGGAGAGAAGTGAAAAGGAAATAGATTGTTGAATGTGTTTATATGATTAGTACTGGTGTTGGTGGGAAACTGAGAAAATTTAAAAGGAAACGGATTGTTGAATGTGGTGGTGGGATTAGTATTGGTGTTGGAGATGGGCATAGTGAAAGGAAGATGATTCCATTTAACATTGCAAACAGGGCAGAAATGTTTGCCGCTGTTGAGGATGCAGCTGAAGTGGAAGGAGTGAGAGCACTCAGATGTAAAGATGGCTTGCCCTTGTTATGTTCTTGATAAAAATGGAGGAAATGGGAAGATTAAACTTAGACCGTTGGATGGTAATTTATCATGACCGTCGGATCTATTTTAAAATCATTAAGTAGAACAACGTCGCAGCACTAAATGAAGGTCAAATCTCCATCGTTGGTTTGGGAAAAGAACATCCTATGGCTGTGATTCAAATGGGAAGGAAGCTCAACTCAGCCGTTGATCCGGCATCTGATCTAACGTACAGTCAAGAAGAGGCGCCAAACTCAGCTGGAGGGGGAGACCATTAGCAGTGAAGATCATGGAGCAGGCTAACGATAAGAAAGCGCTTTTTGGATGTTGATTACTATGTCGTTTTGTAATGAGTATATAGAGTTTGTTAGCTCACTTTGGGAGCAAGAAATCAGTCATTCTCTTATATGTTTCCCAATTATCTCATTTCCCATCTCCTTCTTATAAACTCTATAATATTTGGGTTACTGTTTCATCAATTCCAGTAGCAATTTTCCTTAATTTCTTAGCGTACTAGTCGGTTTCATAACAAGTGGTATCCAGAGCCAGGTGAACCGGACGAACCTCTAGCCATGGCGGAAGGATTAAGATCGAAGGAGCTCCATGATATGCTCAGGAAGCAGAAGGGAATTTTAGTGGAAGAAAAAGCAATGAGGCTGGTGAATGAAAAAAAGATGGATGATATGTCAAGAAATCTAGAAAAACTCATACTCCAGGTAGGATCCATAGTTGAGCAGATGCAGATATATAATGAGAACAAATCTGTTCTGGGAGATGGTCTATCAGCATCATCCAAGAAGAAAAATAGATCTGTGGCCAATACCCCTCAACATACTGAAAATCAGGTCCAGAGGAGTCAAAATAGCAGGTATTCCTTATAAGGGGGAGGATCTACGGTACACAAGGTGGAGTTTCCAGTGTTTGATGGCATAAATCCGAGAGTTTGGATTCGAAAAGCTCAGAAATACTTCAAATAGATATCTACTATTCCAGAGTATGATAAGGTAACTCTAGCACCTATTTATTTTGTGGGATATGCTGAGACTTGGTTACAAAGCTTACAAGAGGCTTCACCACAGTTAACTTGGGATCAGTTAGTAGATGTTGTTTTAGGACGGTTATGGTAGATAAACAAATGTGGTTGGGAATTTTACAGAATTAGGCAAAATGATCTGTTGATGATTATTTAATTAAGTTTGAGGAGTTGAGATCTGAAGTGTCTTTGTTTTGTAGAAGTTTAACTGAGGAATATTATGTGGCTGCATTTGTATGTGGTCTTAAGGATGAAATACAAGCTAATGTGTTCTCACTGAAACCTCAAAACCTTGGAGATGCTATAAGTATGGCAAAGAAGCAAGAAGTAGCTGTTAATGCAATTGTGCTGAGGGCTAGTAACAATAACAAACAGCTTGTGGTTAGGCCATCACTCAAGTTAGCTACTCAAAATACCACTAACAGGGCTAATGCTGGTAACTACAATAGAGGAGGGAATAGTGGTAATGCTTTTGCTCAAAGAAAGTTTTTAACAGCAGCGGAGATGAGGGCTAGAAGAGAAAGGAATATTTGCTACAATTGTGATGAAACCTTCACACCAGGGCACAAGTGTAGACAAAAGCAGATATTTATAATTATGCCTGAAGATTATGAAGGAGACACTGGAAAGGATGATATGATCAATGAAGGGATATTGATTGAAGAAATCTTTGATAATGAAGAAATGACTGTCTCTCTCCATGCTATCACAGGATCAAAAAAAAATCTCATATGATTAAATTCAGGGGGATGATTGAGGATCAATCTTCTTTAATGATCCTGGATTGTGGCAGTGCTACATGTTTTGTAGATGAACAATTAGCTAAGACTCTGAAATCCAGAAAGGAAAACACTACTCCTATGTTGGTCAAAGTAGCTGATGGGAAGAAGATGATCAGTAGGGTGGTATTTCCAGAGTTGAAATGGACAATTTAAGGCCATGAATTCACTTTTCCAGTGAGGGTTTTAAAATTGGGTGGGTGTTATTTAATGATTGGAGGTGATTGGTTAGATGATCACAGCCCCATAGCACTGGATTATAAAACTAAAAACATTACAGTCTCACATGGTAATCAAAGAATCAACCTGAAGGCTATTAATGAACAAGCTGAAACACCTATCATTGAACTACAAATGATATCGGCTGTGACAGTGGATGAATGGCTGCAAGATGGTGCTGAGGAAATGTTTGGGCATGTGTTTGCAATCTCTGAAGTGGCAACAGAAAAAGAAACTCAAAGTCAGGAATTACAGGAAATTCTGATACACTATTCAGATGTTTTTGAAGAGCCTAAGATACTGCCACCAAGAAGGGTGATAGAACATCAGATTGATCTAAAACCTGAGGCCATTCTTAAGAAATAAGCTCCATACAGATATTCTCACTCATAGAAGGATGAGATTGAATCCCAAGTGAAAGGAATGCTTGAAGAAGGGATCATCCAAACCAGTCAAAGCCCATTTGCATCACCTATCTTGCTTGTGAAGAAGAAAGATGGCAGCTGGAGGATGTGTGTGGAATATAGGTACTTAAACATTTTAACAATTAAGCACAACTTTCCAATTCCAGTGATTGATGAATTGTTAGATGACTTGAATGGGCAAAATATTTTTCTAAGATTGACTTGAGATCTGGCTATTTCCAAATCAGAATGAGGGATAATGATATTGCAAAGACTAGTTTTGTGACCCACAACGAACATTATGAGTTCTTAGTAATGCCATTTGGGTTGTGCAATGCACCAGCAACATTTTAGTCACTAATGAATCATATTTTCTTTCCCTATTTGAGAAAGTGTATTTTGGTCTTCTTCGATAATATCCTTATCTATAGCAAAAACTGGAAAGATCATTTGAATCACTTAAAGACAGTTTTTGAGTTGCTAAGGAAACATGTGTTATATGCTAAGATGAAAAAATGTAGCTTTGGGAAGGAAATAATAGACTATCTTGGCCACATTATTTCTGCAGCAGGAGTAACCACTGATCCAGAAAATATTCAGAGCATGGTAAATTGGCCCGTTCCTAAGAATGTGAAAGATCTAAGAGGGTTTCTTGGTCTCACTGGTTACTACAGAAAGTTCATATAGAACTATGGATTGATAAGCAAACCACTGACAGAATTACTGAAGAAAGACAGTTTTAAATGGAGTGAAATTGCTCAACATGCTTTTGAAAGCATCAAGAAAGCTGTGACAACCACCCCTGTGCTTATTTTTCCTGATTTCAGTAAAACATTTGTACTGGAGACTGATACCAGTATGGGAGGAATTGGAGTTGTATTGATGCAGCATAATAGGCCCATAGCTTATCTAAGTAAAGCTTTGGGTGAAAAGAATCAGGGCCTATCAGTATATGAAAAGGAGTTTTTGGCAATTTTGTTGGCTGTGAATAAATGGAAACATTACTTACAAGGAAACCATTTCATTATCAAGTCAGACCAACAAAGCTTTAAATACATGTTAGAACAGAGGATAGGAACAATTTTGCAGCAAAGATGGATCTCAAAACTTCTGGGATTTGACTACGAGGTACAATACAAGAAAGGTATTGAGACCAAGGTTGCTGATGCCTTATCTAGTGTTGATCATTCCTCTGTGCAATGTAGTCTTATTTCTTTAATAATCCCTGCTTGGATAACATAAGTGAGTGACACTTACGTGAATGATCCTGTGTATTCACATATTGTGCAAACTAAATCAGTAGATCCTGCTGTCTTTCCTGAATTCACCTGGAGTGGGGATTTGGTAAGGAAGAAAGGGAAAATCTGTGTAGGTGATGATCTAGAATTGAAACAGAAAATGATTAAATCGCTATATGACACCTCACTTGGTGGGCATTTTGGGATTATGGGTACTTATCAGAGAGTAAAATCTGTGTTCACTTGACCAAAGCTTAGTCAAGATGTAGAGAGATGGGTCAAGGAATGTGATACTTGTCAACGAGTTAAGCATGAGAATGTGAAGTACCCTGGTTTACTTCAACCCTTGCCAATTCCAAATCAGGCTTGGATCCATTTATCAATGGATTTTGTAGAAGGTCTTCCTAACTCAGAAGGAAAGAATGCAATCATGGTTGTAGTGGATAGAATCAATAAGTACAACCATTTCTTTGCCTTATCGCATCCCTACTCAGCTGAAACAGTAGCTAAGCTATTCCTGGATAATGTCTATAAGCTGCATGGCATGCCACACACCATTGTCTCTGACAGAGACAAGATTTTTACAAGTAAATTCTGGAAGGAGCTTTTCAAGTTGTTGGGAACATCTTTAGCTATGTCAATGGCCAACCACCCCCAGACTGATGGCCAAACTAAGAGGATTAATCAGTGTTTGGAGAACTATCTTAGGAGTATGTGTCATTACAAACCTAAGCTATGGAATAGATGGCTGTCCTTAGCTAAATATTGGTACAACACCAATTATCACTCAAGTTTGAAGACTACTCCATTTCAAGCTCTTTATGGATATTCACCAAGCAAAAATATCCTTGGGCCTTATGATTCAAGTGAGAATGTTGATGTTCGTAACTTGTTGCAAGAGAGGCAGAAATTTAACGCTGTTTTGAAGGAAGCTTTGGAATCTGCTTAGAGTAGGATGAATATGTATGCTGATAAATGAAGGTCTGAGAGGGTTTTTGAGGTGGGAGACATGGTTTATTTGAGACTATAACCTTATAGGCAGTCTTCTGTAGCTATAAGAAGGAATCTCAAGTTGGCACCAAGATACTTTGGTCCTTATCAAGTTACATAAAAAATTGGTGCAGTTGCTTACAAATTGGCCCTTCCAGCAAATAGCCAGATTCACCCCATCTTCCATGTGTCTTTACTTCAGAAAAAAGTGGGAAACAAGCATGTGATTTGTTCTGAATTGCCTGAGATTGTAGAGAGTGGAACTTTCAAGATTTACCCTACTATTGTTCATCAGAGGAGACTCATTCCCAGAATTAACCGTCTAGTTCCACAGCTACTCATTCAATGGGTTCACTCAGGGCCCGAAGATGCCACGTGGGAGGATTACAACATGATTGCAAGGAAATTTCCTGACTTTGATCCTTGTGGTCAAGGATCTGAAAATGGGGAGTGTAATGTTATGTTCTTGATAAAAATAGAGTAAATGGAAAGATTAAACTTGGACCGTTGGATGGCAATTTATCATGACCGTCGGATCTGTTTTAAAAGCATTAAGCGAAATGACGTCGCAGCACTAAATGAAGGTCAAATCTCCATCGCTGGTTTGGGAAAAGAACATCCTATGGCTATGATTCAAATGGGAAGGAAGCTCAACTCAGCCGTTGATCCAGCATCTGATCTAACGGTTAAGAATAGGAGCCAAACTCAGCTGGAGGAGGGGACCATTGGTAGTGAAGATCATGGAGCAGGCTAACGGTAAGAAACCCCTTTTTAGGATGTTGATTACTATGTCTTTTTGTAATGAGTATATGGAGTTTGTTAGCTCACTTTGGGAGCAAGAAATCAGTCATTCTCTTATCTGTTTCTCAATTATCTCATTTCTCATCTCCTTCTTATGAACTCTGTAATATTTGGGTTACTTTTTCATCAATTCCAGTAGCAATTTCCTTTAATTTCTTAGCGTACTAGTCGGTTTCATAACAGCCCTTGACCAATATCTCCAGAGCAAATCCCACATGTTTTCTGCACAAGCACAAGAATTAGATGATGATCATTGATCACACATGATTGAACAACAAGTACAATAATTATTTATTATGGAAACAAATGCTGAACCTACGACTATGATCATCTTTTTCACCAAGACAATAACCCACACAAATAAGTATAACACATATCCATACATCAGAAGACAGAATCCAACCAAAATATTCACAAATCGTAACTCGTAAGTTTTTTGCCGCAAGAAATCAAAAAATACACCAAGTAATGCGATCTTGTTTCTATCAGGCATTCATGCAAACAGGTGGTAAGCCCAACGATCGTGATCGTGAAATGCACTGGTAAACCCAACGATCATGATTGTGAAATGTACC
This sequence comes from Lantana camara, assembly GCA_037501455.1. Lineage (NCBI taxonomy): Eukaryota > Viridiplantae > Streptophyta > Magnoliopsida > Lamiales > Verbenaceae > Lantana > Lantana camara. Next base: position 92,451,143 of record CM074863.1, read on the forward strand.
AACGCACACACACTGACACACATATAAGCAAGAATCAAGAACTCAATACAGAATCGCACAAAAATACTCACCTCTCCAGATGAAGAAGAAGAAGTCATGGCTCTTGTCTTGTTTATTTGATACTGATTGTTGTGTTGTTGAAAGTGAATGATGTAGTGCTGTATATATAGAAGGAGAAATGGAAGAGAAGTCTTAAAGACTTAGCCTGCAAGGAGTAGAGAAGGAGTATACTGCGTTTGGAATACATACATAAATGAAATTGGGATAAATTAATGTGACGTGTTTTCGTTCACCAAACGCAGTGTAAGAGTTTACTTCATCGTTGAGGACGACTCAAAACACAATGTAAATTAGTTCGAAGTTGCAGTTCATGCTTTGGTTGTGGTCGGTCTAACTTTTTGTAAGAAACCCAAGAGAGAATGAGAAATTCGTAGCTTTCGGCTACATTTTTGGTTCCTTGAACCATGAAAATTGAAAGCATTATGATTATAGTCAATTTTCTTACATAGATCTTACTATCTCAGGTAATTTTTAATTCAAATCTGATTTAATCAAATATAAAGAGAGTTTCAATATTTTATATGTATCATGTGATCGGTGAAAATTTAGGAAAATTTATAAATAAAATGAAAATAATAAGTATAATAAACTTATTATTATAACTAATTTAATTCGATTAAGTTGAGTTTAGTCTGGAATTTTCGATACTATCTTTTATACAGAAATAAGTAAACATTCATCCCACTACCAACTTACACTCTATTTTATCTTAAACAAAAAAAAAAAAGGGCAGTAATTCATAATTCCTCATGAGTTACACAAATTTTAGTTTACTCCCACATGTAAAAAAAATTGGGGTAATTATTAAAGAGGACCAAATATGGTCAAAAGTTTTCCTAAACCCCCTACTTTGAAAAATGTATGTTTTAGGTTACCAATATAGAACTTATTTTTCCTAAACCCCCCCTCCCCCCCCCCCCCCCCCAAGCCCTGAAAAGTCTATTTTGCCCCCCTTTTTGCCCTTTTTTTTTTTTTTTCCCCAACCTCGCTGAATAGATTCATTCCCAATTTGGTTTGGGCAAGCCTGCAACCACATTTCCATTCGTCGGCAACGAGAGCTAACGGCGACGACTGCAACATAAAGAAGGCGGTGGCAACGACAACAAAGACAGTCGGACATCGATAAGTGGCGGCAACGAGAATCGATTTAGTCGATTTAGTCATCGTGCCCTATTTTCTGTGCTGCTCTAAGGTATTCTCCGCGTATGAATGTTAATTGAATGTATTCTTTGCGTTAATTGAATGTTAATTATGTCAATTAGACAATATATTTCACTGAAAATTTAAATTAAATCAAATTGCTGATCCTTGGAAACTGAGAGTTCAAATTGGTATTCTGAAGATGGCGTTGGCCGGTGATGAAGCTCAAGACAAAAAAATCCTAGGAAGTTGTTGGTTTAACGACGAAATTACGGTATTTTCAATTGGGAGGAGCGCGTCGATGGAGGAGATTCACGCGCAACTTGGTGAAGAGTGGTCAGACTTCAATTTTGCTGATTACGTGGTACAATACCTCGCACCCTATAAAAAAGGTTTGTGGGTTAGTTTGAGACGTGATATGCAGATTCCGACAATGATCCAACTACATGAACTTTCTAAACTCAACATTGTTGAGATGAGAGCGATTCGGCCTCCTGCCTATTTAGGTGGGAAGCAGACATCGAAGAGAAGGTATGAGATTTTAAATTTATTCTATGAGGTATTAACATAATATTAATTCTGGTCAGTAATCTCATTCTGTGTCAGGAAGAGAAGATATAACCCCTACGACTATGGTTCATGCATGGCTACTGTTCGTTCTGAAGTTGAGGATTGACCAGATCCACTGCTTTTTCTGGAGTTGAGGATTGATTTGATTTTATTCACTTTTTCTTAAGACATATTTTATTTGTTGTTGTAATCGTATACACCCCCTTTTATGATTGTTCCTGTTTGTTTGTTTGAAACTACGTTAATAAATTGCTTGATGTTGTTTTCTCAATTTTTTGAGTGAAGGCCTGAAGGGTTAAATATGCGAAGTTGAAAGCAGACTTCATTGAGTGTTGGGTTAAATATGCGTAATTGAAGCATACTTTGTTGAGTTTTGGGTTAAATATGCATAATTGAAAGCAGACTTCGTTGAGTGAAGGGTTAAATATGCGTAATTGAAAGCAGACTTCGTTGAGTTTTGGGTTAAATATGCGAAATGGAAAGCGGAGTTTGTTGAGTGAAGGGTTATATATGTGTAGTTGGAAGCAGAGTTTGTCTAGTGAAGGGTGAAATATGCGTAATTGAAAGCAGACTTCGTCCAGTTTTGGGTCAAATATGCGTAATTGAAAGCAGACTTCGTTGAGTGAAGGGTTAAATATGCGTAATATGTTTGTTCTCATAACATGGTGACTATTGACTATTATGTATGTTCTCAAAACATGGTGACTAATATGTTTGTTCTCATAACATGGTGACTAATATCTATGTTCTCAAAACATGGTTAGTAATATGTTTGTTCTCAAAACATGGTGACTAATATGTTTGATCTCATAACATGGTGACTAATATGTTTGTTCTCATAACATGGTGACTAATATGTTTGTTCTCAAAACATGGTGACTAATATGTTTGATCTCATAACATGGTGACTAACATGGTGACTAATATGTTTGCGTTCAATTACGCATATTTAACCAAAAACTCAACGAAGTCTGCTTTCAATTACGTATATTTAACCCAAAACTCAACGAAGTCTGCTTTCAATTACGCATATTTAACTCAAAACTGGACAAAGTCTGCTTTCAATTACGCATATATAACCCAAAACTGGACAAAGTCTGCTTTCAATTACGCATATTTAACCCAAAACTGGACAAAGTCTGCTTTCAATTACGCATATTTAACCCAAAACTCGACGAAGTCTGCTTTCAATTACGTATATTTAACCCTTCACTCAACGAAGTCTGCTTTCAATTACGCATATTTAACCCAAAACTGAACGAAGTCTGCTTTCAATTATGCATATTTAACCAAAAAATCAACAATAAATATTTCATTACAAAACCAGTAAAATACACTACAATCAAACTAAATATTTTATGGGGGAGGAAACTGATTAACCTCCTTCGGATCATCTTGAGGGATATTGGAATTAACACTCTCCTCAGAGGACTTGAGGTAAACCACGCCGTTAAAGGACTCGGGGTCCGAGTCCCTATCACTTATGTGGAATGCGTGGAGGTGCTCCTCTTCGCCCTCCAAAAGGTGTGTCTGCCGCACTTTGAAGATATACCTAAGGTCGTCGTAATAACGACATCCAAATGCCCTGGCGTTGGAATCCAGACGAATGGCCTATGTAAAATTAAACATTAAATAATGAACAAATATTAAAAAAAAAAGGACACGCATGAATTCGACTTACCTCAATGGTATTCACATCATAATATACTAGGGTCTCAATTTCGGCATGAATAAACTGATTAACCTCCTCCGGATCATCTTGAGGGAAATTGGAATTAACACTCTCCTCAGAGGACTCGAGGTAAACCACGACGTCAAAGGACTCGGGGTCCGAGTCCCTATCACTTATGTGGAATGCGTGGAGGTGCTCCTCTTCGCTCTCCAAAAGGTGTGCCTGCCGCACTTTGAAGATATACATAAGGTCGTCGTAATAACGACATCCAAATGCCCTGGCTTTTGAATCCCGACGAATGGCCTATGTAAAATTAAACATTGAATAATGAACAAATATTAAAAAACAAAAGGACACGCATGAATTCGACTTACCTCAATGGTATTCACATCATAATAGACTAGGGTCTCAATTTCGGCATGAGATTAAGTGTTCTTACAAGAAGTTAATTTTGTGTTTGATACATTCAATTGACAAATTTAGTTGCATCTAATTTTACTTATTATCCTGTTTGATTTGAAGAAGAGTATTGTGTGTAGGATTAATTTTTCAGTGAAAAAATAACATCATGGGCAAGAAGAGACCAATGTAAACAATGTCTTGATACAAAATCATGGCAAATTACAGAAAATCAGAGCCGATAAAAGTTTATTTTTTGGGGAAAAATTACAATCAGTACCTGCGTATCTCCCTCCAATATGATGCCCACGTACAATACAAACTAGTAATCCTGCACACTCTATGCGTGTGCAAATAAAAAAATATTGTTATGTAAATATATATTTAATTAAAAATTTCATATTAATATAATATAAATATAAATAAAGAAAATAATATAATATTACATTAATAAAAAATAATATTACATAAGAATTAAAAAATATAGGGAAAGAATAAAAGGAACTAATAGAGAAAAATAGGAGTAAAGTGAAAAAAAAACCTGTTAAAAGATAAATAAAAAAATACCGTGTGAAAGTGGTAAAAAAAAAATAAATAGAAAAAGAAAATATTTGTCATAAAATAAAAGAATATGAAAAAGGTTAACATCCCATTATCTTTATGCCCCAACTTTGGTTACAAGACCACGCGACTGAGCCATGATGTGAGAAAAAATGAGAGTTAAGAGATAATATGTCAATAAATAAAAAAGAAAATATAAGATTTTAAGCATCACGGATAGAAAAAAAAAGAAACCAAGAGTCTAGGACACCAACATAAAAGTTAATCTGCGATAAACACACACCCTCCCCTAAGATTTGTTTGAGAACTTAATCTCTCTATAGTGCACAGATAATCACACCGGGTCGAAGATTAACTTTTCCGTGTTGGTGAGATTTAATACGCGATTTCAAACAAGAAATTAGCTAAAATTAAGTAAGTCAAATAGGCCCTAATCTAGTATATCAAACGTTCTCTTACTTATTTTGTTTTCCTTTTTATACTTCATTTTTAAAAATTAGTACTTTAACTTTGACGAGTAATACTCTATTTTTAAATTTGAATACTTTAAAACGTAAGTACTTTAACTTTTACAAACAATATTTTTTTCTTTTTTTTTTTCTTATTTTCCTTTTTTGTACTTTAATTTTAAATCTGAATAATTTAACTTTTACAAATAATATTCTACTTTTAAATCTGGATACTCTATTTTTTTTTTATAATTTGGATATTTTATTTTATAATTCGAAAATTTTATAATACTCTACTTTATAATTTGGATGCTCTATTTTATAATTTGGATACTTTATAGTTTCTAATTAATACTTCTAAATATAAATCAACAATTAATTTTTACCCAATGTCCACCTAAAAAAAAATTAATTTTTACATATGAGGTATGAAAATTATATTTTGAAGTATTAATGTATAAAATAAAAGTACAAAATCATGTATATGATGTATCATGTTAACAAAATGGTTTTTGGGAGGAAAGAGTGATCTTTCATGTCATTTCATGTTATGTCTCTAGGATAGTTTAGTAATTTTACATAAAATGGGGAGTGAACTAAAATTATGAAAGTCAATTGGGGAGTTAGTATGATGAATTTTTGGAGTGGGAAGCTAACTAAAATTTGAATCACCTTGTGAAGAGATTTCCCACAGTTCCTCTTGTTATTATTAATAAGGATAGTTTAACCATTTTTACCTAGGTTTTCAAAAAGTAGTTACTATTGTTAGTGAAGAAAGTTGCCCGATTTTCCCCTTTAAGTTTCCTGAAAAATAACTATTATTAGTAAGAAAATTTACAGTATAAATTTAATTATTCAGACTCAATTAAATTTAAATAAATAAATTCTAAATATATGTGTTGATAAATAATAGGAAAAAACCTTGATTACCGATCAAATAATTAGAAATTTGTACTCAAAACATCTAATTCACAAAAAAGCCATTCCTTGACATGTTAATTCGATGTGGTTTGAAGTGAATTTAAGACAAGCCAGACCACTTAAAAGTTAATACTCGAGCTTGAAATTTAAAATTACTAAAATGGTTAAAGACTTAATCGTTCTGTTTTTCCTTTCATTCAAAATTTAATAAAGAATGTATTAAATTTTTAACATATAATATGTGATGTTGCATGAACCCACAAATATTTGTTGTCCGCGGTACACTTGACAAGTATAAGCCCCTAACGCGCTCGACCCACGCCTTTATCAACCTAATACTCGATAACATATTCAAACCTCGATTGAATACATGGGATAAGGTACTCGACATCGGTACTAGACCTCCTCTCGATCTAAAATGGCTACGTGGCTACTCATGGTTTTCAAAAGAAGTGGCCGACCATGTATTAAATGCACCTCTCCGTGGGGTAGTTGTCAGCTTGAAATAGTACTTCAAGGTCGTCCGAGCTCATCATTACACTATTTGGTATAAATACTCAGGATTTACGAGTAACAACTATTTTCACCTACATTATTTATTACTACTCGATAGCTAACTTGAGTATTAATGCCAACTCGGGTAACACCCCCTCCAGTCCCGAGTCGGCCCCTAGCTTACGTTTTCTTTCCCGTCTCTACAACTATTCGACCTGGTTGAGCCAGCTTGACACTCGAGCTCCTCGATCCAATAATTGGCTCGATCCAAAAGCAGTCTGGGGGCGTGTTCGAATGCCTAGATCCAAGGATCTTAGGAATCAACTCCTTCCAAGAAGCCATCAACGAAATTCATACTGGGATGATGCCGAAGATTAGGGATCTCGGAGCCGATCACCCAGTCGACGCACCTCTCAATAACAGGTCGAGCAGGATAACCGTCCACCTCTTACGTATTGGAGTGAACATGAGCCTAAATTTCCTTTCTGCAATGAAATCATAGAAACCACCACAAATGGAAAATTCTCAATGGCTTGCCATTGTACAATGGTTCGACCCAGAGAAACACGAGTCTCGGACCAAAATGTAGCTTAGCATGTTTGGGCATCACCCGGACATTTAGGCCAAAATTGCAACAACCCTCAATGGAGTTGCTCGGGATTGGTTTTTGAGACTTCCACCTTGAAGCATCCCCACCTACAAGAGACTGATCGCACGTTTCGTTGCAAATTTCTCCTCAATAAAAGGGGATAATTTACCTTAGACTTATCTTTCCACCAGCACCTAGGGAAATAAAAAAACACTAAGAGATTTCTTTACAAGATTTTCACAGGTTGTGGTAAAAGTTGAAGAACCAGGGATCGATCATCTAGTACAAATACTCTTTCGTGCCCCACGAATTAAATAATATGCTCGATAAATTGTCCTATAGAAACCACAAATTGCTATGATGCACAGGCGCGGATATGGAGACACGAATACGACACGATATGGACACGGCGACACGAATTTTTGCAAAATTTTAGAATACGACACGGCTCCGACGCTACTATATTATATTTATACAAATAAATATATTATATAAATATTATTTTATATAATACTAAGTCGAATATTCTTTATTTTATAAATATAAAATATTCTTTGACTTATGTAAATTATTTCTAATATGGAATTATTAAGGCATAAAACTATTAGTATAAAGTGAATTTATATACTTGGTTGTATCAAGACAAAGAATAAAAAGGGAAAAAAAAAAAAGAAAGTGTAGCACCCCGTATGGTGGGCCACCATATCCCCCGTACCTAAGCTTAATTCACATACAAGATAGGAAACCCATACATGAACCAAGTAGAGGCGAACGGGAGACAGATAGATACACACCTAAGTTAGGCGGAACGTAGACCCCGAACTACAAATTCAAACAAACAAAACATAGCGCGGAAGCAAAAAAAATTTAAGACACAAGCAATGGCCACGGGCCAACAGAATCTAAACACACATCACATGAAAACGTGGCTCACAGGTCCAAACAATCTAACAATACAAACCCGACAAGGGCATTAACAAATTACATACAAGTTAAAGGGGCCGGCAAGACCAACATAAACTTATACAAACTTGCAATCAAATTAAACAATTCTATTCAAAATCAAATGCAAATGTAAGAACTAAACTTAAACAAAGACTTGGCTCAACGAAAGACTCCAAAGACTGACACAACGCCGCCTAGCTTGAACTCCAATGTAAACCTACAGACTAAAAACATAAAGAGGGAGGGGTCAGTCACACTGACTGAGTGAGGGGCTGACACATGCACACTATTCATATATATAGGAGCACAACACATATCAGAGATTGAAGTTCATGAACCAGGTCGTGGTTTTTGCAATCTAAAGCATTTTGCCCGTGATACTATATATAGGGAAAAGTTAAGGGCCGAAGACCAAAATAACCAAATTTTAGTAATTAATAATCCACTCCCGTTTCAAGAACTAATTTCATAACAAACTGGCATATCGGAAACATACACACAAAGCAAACCTTCAAACAAGAGGGGAAATGTGCACAAGGATATTATCCGTCCCGGATCTCCCTTACCCACATCATGATGATCATGCACAGGAGTAATACCGGGCATCCCGAGTCTCCCTTATCCATAATCACCGAGCCCCAAGCAAATTCATAGTCAAAGTTATATCAGAGTCACATCCGTATTCATATACAAATTCGTCCTCAAAATCGTACCATATTCATATTCATAATCATAACATATTTGTATCATAATCATAAAATATCCATATTCATAACATAATCGTATCCCTAACATACTCATACTCAAAACCATATTTGTAACCTTAGCATATTCATATTTATAGCATATCAGATCCTAGCATATTAAGATCTTAGCACATTCATATTCATAGCGGATTTATAACCCTAGCATAATCATATCCTAATATATCCATAACATAACAAACTTATATATTCTAGTACCTAGCATATCATATTCTATAGAATATAAAATAATCATACGTATTCATAGCTCACACATACTTCTTACATATAGGGCTTATATTCACATGCATATATATCGGACACGTTTCATTAGGGTTTAACTATAACCTAACCTCACCTCAAACCGACGAAGCCAAAACACGACGAGTGATCCACCCCGGAATCAACTTGTCTAACAAAAAAACACCCCGGGTGCACGTGAACAAACTGAAGACAAAATGCAAGACTTAGACTCAAGAAAGAACCACATAGATGCACGGCGTATGTTTACGCACTTAAGAGATGCAATCACGTAGGCATAGTTCATATTCATATCAATTTCATACAAATCAAGACATCACATAGCTCAACATATTCAATAATATTCATAAAACACATTAAGGCACGTTCATGTGCACAATTAATGCACAACACAACATCTAAACACCTAACAAGGTGCATATGCGATTCGTGCAAACAATTCACATCACTCAAGTAACATAAAATGCGTATAAGAACAAATGCATACACATACACATTATATAACAAGTTAGGAACAAGTTCAGAGGTGGAAATATATGAGAAAAACGGAATAAGAATACAAAAGGGGGGTTTTGAGTGAAATTGGGCCAAAGCTGACAGTTTTACCGAAATGCACAAGCTGTACAAAAAGGGGCATAACTTGAGTTTGAGGAATGAGAATTGAGTTTTGTTTGTGGGAAAAGAAAATAGACAAATAGGGCTTTCTAATGATACATAACTCGAATCATGATTCAAAGGAGTCTGAAAATGGTGTAGGTTCAAAGTCGAGTGAAAGACAAAAATCAGTAAAGTGGCGACACCAAAATAAAATGGCTATATCGCCCAGACCAAGATAGATATGGACAAGTGGTAAAAAGGAGAGTGTTCTATGCCCAGGGACCATTTTAGTGTAAAATTTCCCCACTCGGGGAACTTTTCTGGGCACAAAAATGAAGCAGTAGCAGTGTATTAATGTAGGAGAAGTTAAAAATTATCAAAACCACCTCAAATCTCAACCAAATCAAGCAAGAATCAAGGTATAACATCACACATACATACTCTATCACATATCTCAAATTCAAGGCATGAAAACAAGGATTAAATGAGTTGCCATTAAAGCACATTTAAGGTCTATTAATGGAGTTTTTTGAAATATACAACCAACAATCAAAATTCCACCAAATAAGCAACAAAAAAGCTTGAGGGAGTAATATATATCAATCTTGGAGCAAATAATTCAAGTTTGAGAGCATGGGAGCAAATTTTCATATATATATGCACTATTCATCATCTTCAACCATACTCGAGAAATAAAGCACTAAAACAAGATTCAATCGAGTAGAATCGAAGTATACGAAGAGAGGAGTTCAAATCTTACCTTGGATTGTTGATCAGGCAAGAAACGACGAAGATCTTGAGCTTGAAAGGTAAAAATGGAAAGAATGGCTTGGGGGTTCTCTTCCTTTTTCCTTAGCTGTTGAACGTGAGAATGAAAGGGGAAAGAAAGGGCTGACTTTCAGCTATTTAAGGCTAAAACTGGTGGGGTCCACGAAGCCCGGTCCATTCGGATCGGATTTTAAAATGGTAGGGCTATCAAATGGGCTCAGAAAAAAAATACAAGGTTAATTTTATTGGGTCTGAATCGTCGAAATGAATCCAATGGGAAGGCTGGAATTTGAATTCAAATTCGAATTCCCGAGCTCAACATAGCCACGAAGGTCGATTATACCCTAATTAGGGCTATCAAACGGGCTCAGAAAAAAAAATACAAGGTTAATTTTATTGGGTCCGAATCATCGAAATGAATCCAATGGTAAGGCTCGAATTTGAATTCGAATTCTCGAGCTGAAGATAGCCACGAAGGCCGAAAATACCCTAATTACAGTTAGGTTCCTAATCTTTCAAATATTGGACATTCGAGCCCAAACATATTTAAATAAATTCTAAAGTGCACAAAGTTTAAAATAACTCAAAGTCGACACATAAGGCAAGTGAGGGCAAATAATCCACAAAATACAAAATTAAACCCTCTCATGACGCCGTACCTGGATTTCTGAAGATTCGGGGTGTTACAGAAAATATACTGGATAAAACAAGACTATTTTGAAGTGTTATGGGCCGAGAGGCCCAAAAAGTTAATCTACAAAATTGGAGATTTGAAAATTTATTTCAACCATATCCTAAACCCTAATTACCTTGCTGTCAATTGATTTATTTCTCCATAAAATATCACATACATCGGAAAAATACTCAGATTGCTGGCATGGCCATTCTTTCTCCTAAAATCTGCCACTTTCAGTGTTGCATTGTGAAAATCCAAATCCACAAAAGTCTAACATCAGGAACAAGCTACATCAATTTTTTGAAAATAAGTGGCTACCTTAATTTCTTTCACCACAGTAAATCGGAGCTAGATCAATTTCTTACGCCACCACGGCTACTATCGCAGACGGCGAGCTTCTACCATGTGAGTTGACAAAAGATGTTTCAATGCGGCCACGTCGGCCGGGGAGTGTCTAACTCCTAGTAAGTATTTATTATTATTTTTTATTTAGGATACGAATCAGGCGTGTCCGACACATGTCGGAGGAGTGACCGTGTCCGATACTACACGAGACCATTTTTCAAAGTGTTCATGCATTAGAGCCACAAAGTTTTACAGAGATCCATGAGATCGCTTTTGATTGGTTGAGAGTGGAGGTGAGAAATCCAAACCAAGCTTTCCTGGTCAGCGGAACGAACAAGCTCGAGCATCCAAACCTGAGGCCCGCTCTAAAATTGGTCTTTCATCTGGCAATGGCCCTCGAAAGCACCAAGTGTGATTAACTCGACCCAAAGCTCTTCAAAAAACCAAAACCCATGCATAAAACGCCTAAGTGTAACACCCCAAACGGAGGATGCCACATCCCCCGCACTAAGACCCAGACCCGGTCACGAAATAGAAAGTCCATGCCCGAATCCGAATCATAGCGAACGGGAGACCAACTCACACACTAGGCTAGGCGGATCTAACATGACAAACTCAGAGTGCGGGAGCAATTAAAACCAACAATAATAGATAGCGGAAGCATTTAAAAACAAAACATGCAAAGCAGGTGACGGGTTCAACTAGCATAAATACCTAGTCCCGAATCAATTCATAACCCAACATAATAAACAGCATGAGCATCATCATAATATCTACTAACATCCAAATACTAGCTTACTAACCCCACACGGGTTTAAGTCTAAGTAGAACATAAACATAGCCTTCAAGTATGAAACATAAATACATAACATAAATAAAGTATGCGACAAATGCATCCTAATACCAACTAGACTGACAAGTGTGACTCAGGAGACTCACTTCCGCCTAGCTCAAGCCAAAAGGAAACCTGCAAACTAAAAGATAAATGAGGTGTCAGTCAACTGACTGAGTGAGGGGGCTAACGCACACCCACAGTATATATATACAGAGCACAGCACATATCAAAAGGGTGGACTCATGAACCGGGAATAGGTGTTGCATACCAAAGCGTTTCAAGCAAAACCCAAATATATATACATATATATACTTAGAAAACATTTTCAGAAACTCTATTCCGATTCATGATTCCCATAACATATCATACCATATGCTCGGCGAGTACGAGCTTCCAACCTCAACTCCTCATATCATAACAAAACAGAAATAACATACCAACCTCAACTCCGGGTGATGGTAGGGTTGCGCGACCCTAACCATCCATACGGTCGAGGGGAGTGCTGATTGCTACTCATACCCTCAGGACTCCGTTTCCCAACCAAACCTCCTGGTGGGTCCCGGTAGATCCTTTTCATACAGATGGAGACTACGCACAGGTATATCCCCGACGGCCCGATACCGTCCCGGGGGCTCCTTACCCGTAGCTCCTGGGCCCCATAACACAACAGAACATAACATATACCAACTTTCATGGCAATCTCGCTACATAATCATAACATAACTGGTTTTCCAAACTGGCTTATATATGCCTCAAAAACTGGTTTCTATGGCATAACTTTTCAAAACAGCTTACATATGCTTTCATATCTAATTTTCCAAAACAGATCTGATTCACAAGGTCATAAACATATCATATCCAACACATACGTATCTATAATAGATATACTCGCATGCAAGGGTTGAAATCAGCATATTAAGGCCATAGGTCGCATAACTATACAAAATCCTAAACCTCACCTGAGAAGCGACGAGATACCAGAATTGACAAGACGGATGCATACTCGATCAGGTTGTCTCCACCCTGGAGATCACTGTACAGAAAGGGAATACGGTGTACTCATGAGACAAGACTCAGACATGAACCACAAGGACGCACGGCAATGATTATGAGTTGATATGAGGAATATGAAATGTACACAAAAATTACAAGAATGATATGAAAGTGTTCATGTACACAATTAAAGTCCCGCATTTCAATTAAACATACAATTCAATTATCACATAAGTGATGTAGCATCTAACTTATCGAAACATTCAAGTCACTAATTGATTCTATTAAAGACAGTTAATCATAAGACTGCAAGTTTGAATCCAAAACAGCCCAACCATTAATATTGCAACCACCCTTAATTTCACAAACCAAGAATCCTATTTAAAACATAAATCATTTAGGAACATTAAGCTATACGATCCCAATTAATGCAATCACTTAGAGATACCGATTTCAAGTCTAATTAAATGTGCTATAATTCACATTAAGTTTAAGTTTCAAGAATTCCTGCCATATCATTCTCACGCACAAGCAAACGTCAAATATAAAGTCTAACATTTCTCATTTACAAAAATATGTACTTGCGTATTCAAAAACTCAAGCCATAGCAAAATATATATATGTATGAACACTTACCCTAAGTCCTCAGAATTATAATTCATCAATACACTTCCTGTGACTACCATAAACATCAATATATATATATATATATATATATATAGCATGTATGATCAGCTATCACATTTATGTATATTGATGTAGATATATATATAAATATCTATACACACCCCGGTTTGTACACACACACATTCAACACCACTTTCAAATCACAATTCCCACATGCACATCACATAGCAATATACATACTCAAATTTATATATATATATACATGACAACACTCACGCACACACACAGTATCACATAGAAATTCACAGGTTACAGAACTAGCTTATGACAACCAACAAACTTTGCAATTCAGCAACACCAACTCAATTCATTCAGTAATTAAATCAAATTACAGCTGCACAATTGACCTTTATTTAACTTACACATTTAATTAGGCTCAATAACTGAAATCATTAAACTATTGTATTGTTTACAATTGAGTATGAAATAATTAACCATTACAATCGAGCATTATACAATTAACCTGCAAGTTGATTGAATTCATCCTAAAACGCAAAATCTATTGGTAAAATTATCCCATAAAATGCAGAAATTACAGTACACAAATAAGAAGGTTGAGGCTCACGTTTCTGGAAAGAAGGAAAAGGGGAAAACTCGGAACGATGGCGAAGCAGGGTTGGCAGAACTGAGTTGGGGTTGTCGTCTGCTAATGCGGTGGTGGACGGTCGTGGCTCGTCAACTGTTGGCGGTTTGAATGGTGGTTGCTGGCGACGGAAGGGGGGGTTCCGATTCTGCTCAGATCTGGACGAGTAAGGGCGGCGGCACGAAACGCGATTGCTGAAGAAGATCTGGGGGTTTCCTCTCCTGCAGTTTCGCTGGAATCCATGGCTGTCGGAGCTGGTGGAGGTTCACATCTGTGAGATGGTGAAAGGCTTCTGCCTTAATCTGATTTTGGGCATGGAAAGAGACGGAAAAGGAAGGGGGTTCGACTGGATCTGAGGTAGGTGACCGGAGTTGCTGGAGCTGGACAAAGGCGAGGGTTGCTCTCGATGTCTCTTCTCTCCGATCTGAAAGAGAATAGATCGAAGGTGGCTGTCTGGTGGTGCTGCAAGTTCCGCCTTCTTTCCAAAGTTGGGTGGAAGGAGGAGGCGGCGGTGATGCAATGTCGCCGGGGCAGAGCTGTTGCCGGTGACGAAGGAGAGAGATCTCCTAATCTGCTCGGATTTGGGTAAAGAAAGGGAAAAAGGAAGCAAGGTAGCTGTCGGAGAAGGTGATCGAGACTGAGAGTGGCGCTGCTCAGCGATTGGTGATTCTGCCGAAATCCATGGCTGTCCGAAGCATTTTTCGGCAAGGAAACGGCGGCTGCTCTTCTGTGTTGAGGGAGAGAGAGAGAGAGAGAGATACGGGAGAGGAAAGTAGAAAGAGAGGCTCGCGGTTGCAGTGGTGGTCGGCGGTGGAGCTCGCCGGAGAAGGAGGTGATGTGAGCTGCTGCACAAAACCGAAAGGGGAAGAAGGAAATGAAAGAATGAGATTTGAACTAGGGTTTCTCGGTGTATAAGGGCCATCCTCCCGAAATTGCAACCAAGTCCCCCCAAGAAATTAGTTGATGCGATTAAGTTCACAAAATTCAATTAGGGTTCAATTAGTTTCAATTAGAGATTGTGTAATTATAAAAGCACCCCAAATATTTAAAGTGGTGTCCAATTAAGTCCAATTGAGTTTCTCATAATTAGAAATAGATCCCCAACTTTTATTAGTCTCAATTTAGCCCACATAATTTAAATTAAAGAGCAATTAGGCACCAAACACATATTTCAGTTAAGTCCACATCTTTCCATAGAATTACAATTGGGTCAATTAAACAATTAAAACATAAATAAAGCAATTCAAACACAAGAAGAGTTAAATAAATAACAATCTAATCGCACGAAAACGACATCGTATCTTGCTCTGAAAATGCGGGGTGTTACACCCTTCCCCCCTTAAGAGAACCTGGTCCCCAGGTTCCACTGCTGAGCTGGAAAAGCTTCGAGTGATAGTGTCCTAACCCTCCTCGAGGAATTTCGTAAAACATAGCCTCCGTTGTGAAGTTTACTCTCATTGTCTTTACTGAACCTTTCTCGCGATGTCCTATTGTCATTGGGATCCGTTTGAGTACTCGACCGTTGCTTTCATCAAGTTGTTCGACCATTCCCATGAGACGAATAGTTATCACTGAACTCAACTTCGATGGCGTCGTAAACTCGTCACTTGCAGACCGTAGATGGGACAACACACTCAAGCAACCGCAACAGACAAGAGAGAATCCCATCTCTCGGCAAGTAAAGTGAGAGAGCCCCGTCTCTCGAGCACAGATTTGAGAGAACCCCGTCTCCCAAGCACAGAATTGAGAGAACCCCATCTCTCAAACACAGAATTGAGAGAACCCCATCTCTCAAACACATAATTGAGAGAACCCCGTCTCTCAAACACATAATTGTGAGAACCCCGTCTCACAACCTAAGTCTGACAGATTCCAGCATCTCCCAAACATTCTAGTTTGAGAAAATCCAGCATTTCCCAAACCCCTAAATTCAGAAGAATCCAACATCTCCGAATATCTAAGTACAAGAGAATCCAACATCTCTCGTGCACAAAACTTAGAAAGAATCCAGCATCTTTCTATCACGTAAGTAGAGAATCCTGCGACTCTCTAACACATAAATTGAGAGAGTGAACATCTCCCAAGCACGTAAAAGAGGGAACCTAAGGTCTCTCTTGCGCACAAATCCACTGATCAATTATTCATACATACACACATCAGAGTAGCACTTGACGAAAAGTATGCGATGCATGTTTGGTGTACCTTACACAACTGATATCGGTATCCCTTGAGTATAGATTCCACGCTCATACCTCAACTCAAGGGGGATATCGCGATGGAATCCCTGTAAAACAAGGTTACAATATGTATGTATGTTGTATGCGAGGTTAGTGAGCAATCAAGGGAGTTTTAAATCACATAGACATGCTTAATCCACATAAACACGTAACTTATTCATTTCAGCAATAGTTCACCAAAACAGATATTCCAGGTTATCAATGCTAGATCAGGTAGCCACGTTATCACAATCAGAACAACGACAATCATCACACGCATCAAACAAAACAAGATAAGCATACTCAAGCGATGCATGTATGTAAATGCCATGAATGCTTGGCGTACCGATCACCGTAGTGTCAAACTCTTGACAGGAAGTTGAGACGAAGTGGTAGGAGTTGATTAAGCCGATAAGGATGCAATCTTCGTCATCTGAACTTCTTGTCCTAAATCTTTTGATGTGAAGAGGCAATTCAGCAATGATGTCCATCATCCAACTCTCTACTAAACCATAATCCTTGCTCAACCAAAATCATCTTCAGTTTCTCCCAAGAATTCTCATTTATGTGTTAAATCTTAGTCTGCTCATCTTCAAGGAGTTGTCCATGATTCATTTGTCAACCAGATATTTACCTCAGAGTTTCGTTGGATGATCGTGGTGCTAAGCAATTCCCAAAGCAATCCATGGTATGTGATTCTGAAACTTTGAATAAAATCTTTTGACACCTATGTGATCTATTCCCATCTCAGCAGAATCTTAGATCTCATCTTGAAGAAACACCCAGAGAGCTAACAACCAATCTTGTCTTGTCGTTTGTTAACTCTAAACGACACCAAAACCTTCAATACTCATCGTTGGTTTGTAGCTCGTTGCTTAAGTTAGCACCAACATGGTTACTTAACCACATCCCTTGAACTTGATCGAATCAAACTTGATCGGATTCTTCTACATTAACTCGTTTCCATCAACAAGGTGACTACTTCCAAATGAACGAATCATCAAAGCGAAAGTTCATCAACCTCCTTCAAATCGATTCTACTAGATCAGATTCTCTTACATTGACTCATTTCCCTCAACAAGTTGACTACTTTCAAATGAATGAATCCTCAAGGCGAAAGTTCGTCAAACTTCATCTATCAATTGACTTTAAGGTAGTAAGTCAATATAGCAAATCTCATTCCTTCAACTCTGAACATTTTTCATGAACATTGATCTTGGTAAAGAATCCTTTCATCTTCGAATTATGGTATGTTTTCGTTGTAGTGCCAATAGGAGTGTTGACGGAGGGAAATCTCAATGTTGACTCATAGATCACCCTGAAATTCAAACACTAAATTCGATGCATGCGGATTAAGATGCAAATGAAATGTAACAAGTATATCACGTAAATGCAACAATTAGTTGTAATTTAGAAAGCATATAAAATAAGATGTTGCATAATCAAAGTCATAATGTGCACACAATCATATAATCACGAAACAATTCATGTTGAAGGGTCAAAATATCAAGTCAAACAAATGCAATGCACAGTTATTCCTATGCCGTACGACCTAGACAGACTCAACACGACTCAAGAGCTCGGTTTTACAACCTAGAGCTCTGATACCACTTAAGGATGTAACACCCCAAACGGAGGATGCCACATCCCCCGCACTAAGACCCAGACCCGGTCACGAAATAGAAAGTCCATGCCCGAATCCGAATCATAGCGAACGGGAGACCAACTCACACACTAGGCTAGGCGGATCTAACATGACAAACTCAGAGTGCGGGAGCAATTAAAACCAACAATAATAGATAGCGGAAGCATTTAAAAACAAAACATGCAAAGCAGGTGACGGGTTCAACTAGCATAAATACCTAGTCCCGAATCAATTCATAACCCAACATAATAAACAGCATGAGCATCATCATAATATCTACTAACATCCAAATACTAGCTTACTAACCCCACACGGGTTTAAGTCTAAGTAGAACATAAACATAGCCTTCAAGTATGAAACATAAATACATAACATAAATAAAGTATGCGACAAATGCATCCTAATACCAACTAGACTGACAAGTGTGACTCAGGAGACTCACTTCCGCCTAGCTCAAGCCAAAAGGAAACCTGCAAACTAAAAGATAAATGAGGTGTCAGTCAACTGACTGAGTGAGGGGGCTAACGCACACCCACAGTATATATATACAGAGCACAGCACATATCAAAAGGGTGGACTCATGAACCGGGAATAGGTGTTGCATACCAAAGCGTTTCAAGCAAAACCCAAATATATATACATATATATACTTAGAAAACATTTTCAGAAACTCTATTCCGATTCATGATTCCCATAACATATCATACCATATGCTCGGCGAGTACGAGCTTCCAACCTCAACTCCTCATATCATAACAAAACAGAAATAACATACCAACCTCAACTCCGGGTGATGGTAGGGTTGCGCGACCCTAACCATCCATACGGTCGAGGGGAGTGCTGATTGCTACTCATACCCTCAGGACTCCGTTTCCCAACCAAACCTCCTGGTGGGTCCCGGTAGATCCTTTTCATACAGATGGAGACTACGCACAGGTATATCCCCGACGGCCCGATACCGTCCCGGGGGCTCCTTACCCGTAGCTCCTGAGCCCCATAACACAACAGAACATAACATATACCAACTTTCATGGCAATCTCGCTACATAATCATAACATAACTGGTTTTCCAAACTGGCTTATATATGCCTCAAAAACTGGTTTCTATGGCATAACTTTTCAAAACAGCTTACATATGCTTTCATATCTAATTTTCCAAAACAGATCTGATTCACAAGGTCATAAACATATCATATCCAACACATACGTATCTATAATAGATATACTCGCATGCAAGGGTTGAAATCAGCATATTAAGGCCATAGGTCGCATAACTATACAAAATCCTAAACCTCACCTGAGAAGCGACGAGATACCAGAATTGACAAGACGGATGCATACTCGATCAGGTTGTCTCCACCCTGGAGATCACTGTACAGAAAGGGAATACGGTGTACTCATGAGACAAGACTCAGACATGAACCACAAGGACGCACGGCAATGATTATGAGTTGATATGAGGAATATGAAATGTACACAAAAATTACAAGAATGATATGAAAGTGTTCATGTACACAATTAAAGTCCCGCATTTCAATTAAACATACAATTCAATTATCACATAAGTGATGTAGCATCTAACTTATCGAAACATTCAAGTCACTAATTGATTCTATTAAAGACAGTTAATCATAAGACTGCAAGTTTGAATCCAAAACAGCCCAACCATTAATATTGCAACCACCCTTAATTTCACAAACCAAGAATCCTATTTAAAACATAAATCATTTAGGAACATTAAGCTATACGATCCCAATTAATGCAATCACTTAGAGATACCGATTTCAAGTCTAATTAAATGTGCTATAATTCACATTAAGTTTAAGTTTCAAGAATTCCTGCCATATCATTCTCACGCACAAGCAAACGTCAAATATAAAGTCTAACATTTCTCATTTACAAAAATATGTACTTGCGTTTTCAAAAACTCAAGCCATAGCAAAATATATATATGTATGAACACTTACCCTAAGTCCTCAGAATTATAATTCATCAATACACTTCCTGTGACTACCATAAACATCAATATATATATATATATATATATATAGCATGTATGATCAGCTATCACATTTATGTATATTGATGTAGATATATATATAAATATCTATACACACCCCGGTTTGTACACACACACATTCAACACCACTTTCAAATCACAATTCCCACATGCACATCACATAGCAATATACATACTCAAATTTATATATATATATACATGACAACACTCACGCACACACACAGTATCACATAGAAATTCACAGGTTACAGAACTAGCTTATGACAACCAACAAACTTTGCAATTCAGCAACACCAACTCAATTCATTCAGTAATTAAATCAAATTACAGCTGCACAATTGACCTTTATTTAACTTACACATTTAATTAGGCTCAATAACTGAAATCATTAAACTATTGTATTGTTTACAATTGAGTATGAAATAATTAACCATTACAATCGAGCATTATACAATTAACCTGCAAGTTGATTGAATTCATCCTAAAACGCAAAATCTATTGGTAAAATTATCCCATAAAATGCAGAAATTACAGTACACAAATAAGAAGGTTGAGGCTCACGTTTCTGGAAAGAAGGAAAAGGGGAAAACTCGGAACGATGGCGAAGCAGGGTTGGCAGAACTGAGTTGGGGTTGTCGTCTGCTAATGCGGTGGTGGACGGTCGTGGCTCGTCAACTGTTGGCGGTTTGAATGGTGGTTGCTGGCGACGGAAGGGGGGGTTCCGATTCTGCTCAGATCTGGACGAGTAAGGGCGGCGGCACGAAACGCGATTGCTGAAGAAGATCTGGGGGTTTCCTCTCCTGCAGTTTCGCTGGAATCCATGGCTGTCGGAGCTGGTGGAGGTTCACATCTGTGAGATGGTGAAAGGCTTCTGCCTTAATCTGATTTTGGGCATGGAAAGAGACGGAAAAGGAAGGGGGTTCGACTGGATCTGAGGTAGGTGACCGGAGTTGCTGGAGCTGGACAAAGGCGAGGGTTGCTCTCGATGTCTCTTCTCTCCGATCTGAAAGAGAATAGATCGAAGGTGGCTGTCTGGTGGTGCTGCAAGTTCCGCCTTCTTTCCAAAGTTGGGTGGAAGGAGGAGGCGGCGGTGATGCAATGTCGCCGGGGCAGAGCTGTTGCCGGTGACGAAGGAGAGAGATCTCCTAATCTGCTCGGATTTGGGTAAAGAAAGGGAAAAAGGAAGCAAGGTAGCTGTCGGAGAAGGTGATCGAGACTGAGAGTGGCGCTGCTCAGCGATTGGTGATTCTGCCGAAATCCATGGCTGTCCGAAGCATTTTTCGGCAAGGAAACGGCGGCTGCTCTTCTGTGTTGAGGGAGAGAGAGAGAGAGAGAGATACGGGAGAGGAAAGTTGTAACAGCCCAAAACAGGGCCTGGAAGAAAATGGTAAACTAAGGGCATTGGTAAAGCGTTTATAGACCGTGATCCAACTTTATAAACCTTCATGCATTGCATTCTTACATGAACTTTGTGCTCATATGTGATCTGACATGTTTTAAGGGGGAATTCTTGACCTTCGATACAGTTTACTATTCATTTTCCAAGCCTATATTACCCAATGCTTGAGTGGACCCCTAGAGGTTCATATCACATGTTTTCCTATCCTTTGAACTTGTTTTCCAAGCTCCGGAAACCTTCCTTGAACCATAAGGGCATTTTGGGAACTTACCGACCAAAGTTACTATTCATCTAAAAATGAGCTTTTGATTCTGATATCTTTCCTACCCAAGTTTACAGTCAAATCGATCCTTGAGTCGAGACGAGTCTATTGAAATCAATCTTGACTTGAAAATCTATTCCGAACTTCGTTTTATTGAAAATGTTTACGAAAACCCTAGTTCACTATTCCTTCTACGAACGGTTTTCATTCGGAAAATGTTTTCTCTTCGGATTTGCATTACTCGAGCTATTTCAAGATTTTTGAAATGTTTTACAACTCTTGATTCAAACCCTAGCTCGAAATTTTGAAGCGTACGCTTGTACGTAAGAATTCACTATTCACCCTACGTTTTCAACTTTCTATCGGTAAAACGTTTTATAGTCGATTTTGGATTCAAAACGCTTCTCGATTTATTTCTTGAATTTTGGAAACAATCCGGACTTGAAAATCATTCTAGAAAGTCGTTTTTCACTCATGTCGAGTTTCGAGCTCAAAACTTTTATTCACTAAAACTAATGTATCTTTCAAACGGTAAATCCGATTTCGACGTATGAATATGCGTTTCAAAGCTAATTTTTGGCCGGACGGAATGGTTATACTTCCAGACACTCACCTTCACGTTTGGTCAGTGAGAATACCGAAATACCCTCCAGCAGCCCCTATTTTGTTTCATGAATGATGAAGCTTCCAAGAGAAGACATCCACTTTTGCTCTCATACCCTTACCTCAAGTTTATTTCCAAGGTGAGGGGCTTCCCAACACCTATAAATAGAGCTCTCATGCCATTCATTTTCCTTGCTCAATGTTGTGTTAACAACTCCCTTTCTTTCTTCCTCCTCCCCCTCTTTGCCGATCCAAGGCCTCCCCCCCTCTAGGTTTGTAGTTTTATTTTATGTTATGTTTTAGTTTAGTTTATGTTTTTATGTTATGGTATGTTTATATTATGTTTAGGTTGGGTCTTAGGGTCTTCCCTAAGACATATAGGATTTTATTTTATGCACTTATTATATAGTTTTTATGATATGTTTGTTAGTAGTGAATTATGATTTAATTGTTTAGTATATGCTATGAAATGTTGTGAATTGCTTTAGTATATGGTATGATCATGTTATGGAGCTATTATATGATGATAATTGATGCATGATTATGATATTTAATTTATGTTCAAGCATGTTATGCAATGGAATAGTAAACTATGATCAATTATATTATAACTTGTTACATGTTACTATATGGTCTCAATTGATGAATGTTACATGATTAATGGTCTTGATGTGCTATGACTTATGTCTATGATATGTTATTACATTGTTACAATGTTACATGACTCATATGTTATGACTTGAGCTTATGATATGATGTGGATTAATGGAATAGAACTTGATCATATGTTATACACTTTGATAGTGTCACATGTTATAACCTAAGATAGAATAGTGTTTCATAACTTGATGTTATGCTTTAATTAGACCTCTTAACCATAGGTTATGCCTTTAACCTAGATCACACTTGCTTATAATAACATGAACTTGAAACTATAGGTTATAATCAAGATCATAATTGAATTAGGGTGTGTGTATGTGTGCATGTCGTGTGTGTGTGAGTGTGTGTTTAGTGTGTGGGTTTGACCCGACCCTTTGACCCGATAAGTGAATAGTAACATGTGAATAGTAATTCGTGAACAGTAATCTGGAATAGTAACTGTGAATAGTACTTTTGAATAGTAAAAGTGAATTAAAACTTGTGCTTTCTTAATAGACATTTGCACTTAGGGATTTCAAATCCGGGGTCTAAAATGTGATTTCAAAATGTGTTTTCTTTCGAGGACTTGTTTTATAACCTAAGGTTTTGTGATATGATTCATAATTTGATTAATTCCTAATCGATTATAGTAAGATCATAGTCCCACGTTAATGATAACTCACTTTAAAGGATTCCTTTGTGTGTTATCCTTCTCTAATACCTTAAATGGTATTACTCTCTTGTCATTACATGTTCTGTACTTGTTTAATATGTTTATGTGCATCGTGATAGAAGTGTGTCTTAGCTCACCTTAGTACACACTTACAGGAGTTAAGGTTGAGCACTGGAATCCCCAGGGCACTGCATAATCTATCCTACCTACTGTTACTAATAGGTGAGATGAGGTTATAAATGTTTTCAGCTGGAACCATGAATACTTAATGATTCAATCGTTTTGAAACTCTAAGCCTAGCGCTTTACATTCTTGTTTTGAAATACCCTTTATAAGGGATGATTCTTCAAAGAACCCAGACCTATCCATATTCATTGATCAAAGGCACATGTTTTCAAAGTATTGCATCAATGGTTCATGTTTTCAAAGTAATGCATCAATGGTTCAATGTTTTCAAAGTACAGCATCAATGGTTCATGTTTTCAAAGTAATGCATCAATGGTTCATGTTTTCAAAGTAATGCATCAATGGTTCAATGTTTTCAAAGTATTGCATCAATGGTTCAATGGTTCAATGCATATGTTCAATGGTTCATACATTCG
Organism: Lantana camara; assembly: GCA_037501455.1. Lineage (NCBI taxonomy): Eukaryota > Viridiplantae > Streptophyta > Magnoliopsida > Lamiales > Verbenaceae > Lantana > Lantana camara. The sequence goes on from CM074863.1 coordinate 92,475,491, forward strand.
GATTTATTCTGGATGTCATCAATGGTGCAAGCAATCAATGGTTAATGGTATGGGCCCGGCGGTTATGTGTAGAGGTGATGCTCGGGAGGTGAGCGCCAACGACATCACTAATACCGGCCGCCACACTAGGCGATTGATACCGACTTTAATCAGGAGGTTTGGTTAAGTCAGGACAATTGTCGGGAATGGACCGCAAATCTATTCCCAAATCAATGGTTAATGGTCACCTAGGGGTCGCTCCCCGAAGTGAAACTTGGTGGAGGATGGTGCATGTGTGTATGTGTTAGGGTGTTGTTGATCTCGGTCCGACACCCTATTAATGGTCATGTTTTCTGGAGTAAGGATGGAGAAGCCTAGCTTGCGGGCATCAATGTTTTCATAAAGTTGGTTCATATCTTGCAAAGTTGTTCCCTACCCTTATCCCGTTTTATGAAAATCATATGAACCAAATCATAGCATATGTGTGCGCGTGTGACAGCATTCATGAAAGTGTTTTGAAAACTCTCATTACTTATAGCATTGCCTCAAAGGGTTTTATCACTTGAACTTATTCTTAAGTTCTTCATTAAAGCTTTGCATTAAAGGTTTTACCTTATGAACTTCACTTCAAACGTTTACTTTAAGTACTTTCTTTTAAAGATATCCCTCACTTAGTCACTTTGACTAATACCTCTACCTGTTTTCTGACCTCATGGTTTCAGGTCTTGCAGCCGCAGTCTAGAGGTATCTTGAAGCTCTAGAGTGTTCATTTTGTTTGAGTCAGGACTTTACTTTATTAATCTATTTTGTGTCCTGCATATGTTATATGGCTGCATTGATACTTTACCTTATGTTTTTGTAATAATCCTTCTGCTACTTGGATACTGCTGCAATTGCTATCTTATGCTCCCGTGACAATGTTCAATTGATACAGTAATGTTAATAGTCTCTTCTGCTTAACGATCAGTACTTGCTTGTTTATATGCCATCACGCACATGTTTTGAAAAGTTTTAAAATACTCTGATTTTTCCGCTGCATAAGCCACATAGTTAAACACTATTTGTTAATCGTTAATGGATATGCCGTTCGCTGGGGTATTTCTTGAGTGATGGCTCACACCATTACTTGAGGGGTGCTTCAGTGCGGGGGTTGGGGCGCCGCTCTCTACCAGCAAAGTGGGGGCGCTACAGCCTGAAGTGGTATCAGAGCGCCAGGTTAAGTAAGAAGAGACTTGACCTGGATTGCTCACATCAAGGAAGCTTGTTTGACGTTGCATGGTTCTATCTTCTGGCATTCATATCCGTGGTTCTCTGTATGGCCATGGCAGTTTAGCCACATCTCGATCCTAACCAGCAGTAGATAGACGAGGCCTTTTTCAAGCAGTTCGAGGCTTCACGTACTGTGATTGTTTCTCACCGAGGAGGTACTCACTTCTATACTTGGCGTCAACCAAAGAACAAAGGCAGGACTAGGAGCAGCCTAATGGAGGTAATGATGGATCTGATAATGATGAGGCTGATCTAGCAGGGCATGGACAGGATTGTTTGGCGAAGGGGATGTATAGCTTTGGTAGAAGATCCCCAAATTTTGGCACCACAGATGATGGATTTCAGACAACATGGAACCACAAGAGGTATTTTGCACTTGGTTTGGGTGAATGGTAAGGCCTGAATGGGAGTCGACTCGATGGTATCGGGTCCTCCTTATTTTAAATTTTGTTTAAAAATGTGGCCTAATGTAGAAAATTTTTCCAAACCTTACACGTTTATGACACATTCGGCTTTATGTTGGATATCTGTTTATTGCTTTCTATAACTGTCATTGCATGAGTCTTAGAGTTGCTTCAAGATACCATTAGGACCGTTATAGGATCATGCCATTTCATTTATTGTTATCATACTTGATATGTTACACATGTTCATGAATTGTCAATGGTAATGGATAATGGAATAATGGATCAATGTTGATATGTTGTTCATGCTTATAAGTTGCTCTTGCCTATGTGGTAATGTGATAATGGATTATTGTTGATATCTTGTTGTGGGAATGTGTTATTCTCATGATTATATGTGACTACGTGGAAATGTGAATACGTGGTTACCAATTATGTGAATCATCCTTACTGTCACGCATTATACACATGTCTAAATGCGTGAAACTTCAGTATCATCATGCCACCAAGAAGAGCACCACGTAATCGCGTACCGCCATCGCCACCCCAAAGAGAAGTCACGCCACAACGGGATCTTACACCGCCAAGGGATGTTACGCCACCACCTTCTAGAAGGGAGGAAGTTCCTGATTTAGCTGATGTGTTGCGACAATTCGTGAGGGCTTGCAATTCTCCTAATGGGAAAACACTAGAAAAGTTTCTAAGAATGAACCCGCCTAAGTTTTATGGCGAACCCAACGACTTGAAGGCTGAAAATTGGTTAACTAGTCTCGAAAAGATCTTTGAAGCTATGGATATCAACCCTGAAGATCGTGAACGAGTTCAGTATGCTGCATTTCTGATGGAAGGAGCGGCGTTTAACTGGTGGAGGCATACTCAACACATGTGGACAGAGAACAACGTTGATGGAAACTGGACTGAGTTTGTGAAGGAGTTTCAGCAGAAATACACTCCTCAGGTAACACGTGATGCAAGAGAAGCTGAATTTATGAATTTGGTCCAAGGATCTATGAACGTGATGGAGTATGAAGCTAAGTTTGTTAGGCTGATCAAGTATGCACCCCACATTCTGAGTGATGAACGTCGTAAGACTAAAAGGTTCATTGATGGTCTGAAACCTGAGCTCCGTTGGGCACTAGCTTCTTTGGATGACGAGACCTACACTAGAGCAGTTGATAGAGCATTGAAGGTCGAGGCAACCCATAAGGATATCCGGATGACCGTTAGTCGTCAAGAGCCTTCCAGCCCTAAGACTTTTCAAGGAACAAAGCGACCTGTCGGATCCTCCTTTCAAGGAACCGGGAAGAAACCAATGATGGCACTGCAACAACAACAAAGGGCACCTCAGCAGTATGAAACAACTCAGCCCACTCAAAAGGAGATAGTCTGTGACTACTGTAGCCGTAAAGGGCACACTGAGGAAAATTGTCGTAAGAAGAATGGTCAGTGTTATTGGTGTGGTTCCCCTGAGCATATACGTGAACATTGCCCTACCAGGATTAAAAGATTTGGGGTTCAAGACAAGGGTAAATCGGTGGTGGGTACGACGAGCACACCAGTGGTTAAAGGCAGAGCATATGCAATGGATGGTAATGAGGAGGTTGATCCTTCGTCTGATGTGGAAGGTACTGTGCACATTCTTAACACGCCAGTTAAGGTCTTATATGACCCTGGTGCCATGCATTTTCATTGCATCTAATTTATGTGCGCATTATAATTTCCACTTGAATAATTGTCATATGAAATTTGAAGTAAGTTCTCTTTTGGGGACTTACCTCGTTACGGATCAAGTATATAAACGCTGCCCTATATGCATTGGTAATTGCTACTACCCGTCGAATCTCATTGAGTTACCTATGACGAGATATGGAATCATCCTTGGAATGGATTGGTTGTTTAAGTACCATGTTAATTCGGATTGTTACAAGAAGGAAGTCATCTTGGAAGAGTTGAGAAAAACAATTGGACAACATTTTGGTGTTTGTAAAGGCACTAGAGGAGCACGCCGAGCATATCCGAATTGTGCTGAGCACTTTGCTGGATCACAAGCTATATGCCAAGTTCAGCAAATGCGAGTTTTGGCTAGAAAGAGTTACATTTCTCGGACACATCATTTTCAAAACCGGAGTTAAAGTAGATCCATCAAAGTCGAAGCAGTGATGGAGTGAAAGACACCGAAGAAATGGTTCATTCGAATTGAGAAAGTTGGTAAATTAAACCCAAGATATGTTGGAGTCTTCCAGATAATGGAACGAGTTGGAGAAACTACTTACAGATTGGATTTACCTGCAAGTCATACAACGATCCACAATGTATCCTATATATCTCAGATTCGCAAGTGGTTTTGGATGAAAAAGAGATAGTACCAGTGGAAGAATTACCGACAGAAGGTTCCAGGAGTTAAGGAATAAGAAGATTCCTTTGGTAAAAGTCCTTTGGAAGGGACATGGTACAGAAGAGGCAATGTGGGAAACAGAGGATAAGATGCAGAAACATTACCCCGAGCTGTTTGCAGAAGAATCTGAGGACAGATTCTCTTTAAGGAGGGGTGATTGTAACAGCCCAAAACAGGGCCCGGAAGAAAATGGTAAACTAAGGGCATTGGTAAAGCGTTTATAGACCGTGATCCAACTTTATAAACCTTCATGCATTGCATTCTTACATGAACTTTGTGCTCATATGTGATCTGACATGTTTTAAGGGGGAATTCTTGACCTTCGATACAGTTTACTATTCATTTTCCAAGCCTATATTACCCAATGCTTGAGTGGACCCCTAGAGGTTCATATCACATGTTTTCCTATCCTTTGAACTTGTTTTCCAAGCTCCGGAAACCTTCCTTGAACCATAAGGGCATTTTGGGAACTTACCGACCAAAGTTACTATTCATCTAAAAATGAGCTTTTGATTCTGATATCTTTCCTACCCAAGTTTACAGTCAAATCGATCCTTGAGTCGAGACGAGTCTATTGAAATCAATCTTGACTTGAAAATCTATTCCGAACTTCGTTTTATTGAAAATGTTTACGAAAACCCTAGTTCACTATTCCTTCTACGAACGGTTTTCATTCGGAAAATGTTTTCTCTTCGGATTTGCATTACTCGAGCTATTTCAAGATTTTTGAAATGTTTTACAACTCTTGATTCAAACCCTAGCTCGAAATTTTGAAGCGTACGCTTGTACGTAAGAATTCACTATTCACCCTACGTTTTCAACTTTCTATCGGTAAAACGTTTTATAGTCGATTTTGGATTCAAAACGCTTCTCGATTTATTTCTTGAATTTTGGAAACAATCCGGACTTGAAAATCATTCTAGAAAGTCGTTTTTCACTCATGTCGAGTTTCGAGCTCAAAACTTTTATTCACTAAAACTAATGTATCTTTCAAACGGTAAATCCGATTTCGACGTATGAATATGCGTTTCAAAGCTAATTTTTGGCCGGACGGAATGGTTATACTTCCAGACACTCACCTTCACGTTTGGTCAGTGAGAATACCGAAATACCCTCCAGCAGCCCCTATTTTGTTTCATGAATGATGAAGCTTCCAAGAGAAGACATCCACTTTTGCTCTCATACCCTTACCTCAAGTTTATTTCCAAGGTGAGGGGCTTCCCAACACCTATAAATAGAGCTCTCATGCCATTCATTTTCCTTGCTCAATGTTGTGTTAACAACTCCCTTTCTTTCTTCCTCCTCCCCCTCTTTGCCGATCCAAGGCCTCCCCCCCTCTAGGTTTGTAGTTTTATTTTATGTTATGTTTTAGTTTAGTTTATGTTTTTATGTTATGGTATGTTTATATTATGTTTAGGTTGGGTCTTAGGGTCTTCCCTAAGACATATAGGATTTTATTTTATGCACTTATTATATAGTTTTTATGATATGTTTGTTAGTAGTGAATTATGATTTAATTGTTTAGTATATGCTATGAAATGTTGTGAATTGCTTTAGTATATGGTATGATCATGTTATGGAGCTATTATATGATGATAATTGATGCATGATTATGATATTTAATTTATGTTCAAGCATGTTATGCAATGGAATAGTAAACTATGATCAATTATATTATAACTTGTTACATGTTACTATATGGTCTCAATTGATGAATGTTACATGATTAATGGTCTTGATGTGCTATGACTTATGTCTATGATATGTTATTACATTGTTACAATGTTACATGACTCATATGTTATGACTTGAACTTATGATATGATGTGGATTAATGGAATAGAACTTGATCATATGTTATACACTTTGATAGTGTCACATGTTATAACCTAAGATAGAATAGTGTTTCATAACTTGATGTTATGCTTTAATTAGACCTCTTAACCATAGGTTATGCCTTTAACCTAGATCACACTTGCTTATAATAACATGAACTTGAAACTATAGGTTATAATCAAGATCATAATTGAATTAGGGTGTGTGTATGTGTGCATGTCGTGTGTGTGTGAGTGTGTGTTTAGTGTGTGGGTTTGACCCGACCCTTTGACCCGATAAGTGAATAGTAACATGTGAATAGTAATTCGTGAACAGTAATCTGGAATAGTAACTGTGAATAGTACTTTTGAATAGTAAAAGTGAATTAAAACTTGTGCTTTCTTAATAGACATTTGCACTTAGGGATTTCAAATCCGGGGTCTAAAATGTGATTTCAAAATGTGTTTTCTTTCGAGGACTTGTTTTATAACCTAAGGTTTTGTGATATGATTCATAATTTGATTAATTCCTAATCGATTATAGTAAGATCATAGTCCCACGTTAATGATAACTCACTTTAAAGGATTCCTTTGTGTGTTATCCTTCTCTAATACCTTAAATGGTATTACTCTCTTGTCATTACATGTTCTGTACTTGTTTAATATGTTTATGTGCATCGTGATAGAAGTGTGTCTTAGCTCACCTTAGTACACACTTACAGGAGTTAAGGTTGAGCACTGGAATCCCCAGGGCACTGCATAATCTATCCTACCTACTGTTACTAATAGGTGAGATGAGGTTATAAATGTTTTCAGCTGGAACCATGAATACTTAATGATTCAATCGTTTTGAAACTCTAAGCCTAGCGCTTTACATTCTTGTTTTGAAATACCCTTTATAAGGGATGATTCTTCAAAGAACCCAGACCTATCCATATTCATTGATCAAAGGCACATGTTTTCAAAGTATTGCATCAATGGTTCATGTTTTCAAAGTAATGCATCAATGGTTCAATGTTTTCAAAGTACAGCATCAATGGTTCATGTTTTCAAAGTAATGCATCAATGGTTCATGTTTTCAAAGTAATGCATCAATGGTTCAATGTTTTCAAAGTATTGCATCAATGGTTCAATGGTTCAATGCATATGTTCAATGGTTCATACATTCGGATTTATTCTGGATGTCATCAATGGTGCAAGCAATCAATGGTTAATGGTATGGGCCCGGCGGTTATGTGTAGAGGTGATGCTCGGGAGGTGAGCGCCAACGACATCACTAATACCGGCCGCCACACTAGGCGATTGATACCGACTTTAATCAGGAGGTTTGGTTAAGTCAGGACAATTGTCGGGAATGGACCGCAAATCTATTCCCAAATCAATGGTTAATGGTCACCTAGGGGTCGCTCCCCGAAGTGAAACTTGGTGGAGGATGGTGCATGTGTGTATGTGTTAGGGTGTTGTTGATCTCGGTCCGACACCCTATTAATGGTCATGTTTTCTGGAGTAAGGATGGAGAAGCCTAGCTTGCGGGCATCAATGTTTTCATAAAGTTGGTTCATATCTTGCAAAGTTGTTCCCTACCCTTATCCCGTTTTATGAAAATCATATGAACCAAATCATAGCATATGTGTGCGCGTGTGACAGCATTCATGAAAGTGTTTTGAAAACTCTCATTACTTATAGCATTGCCTCAAAGGGTTTTATCACTTGAACTTATTCTTAAGTTCTTCATTAAAGCTTTGCATTAAAGGTTTTACCTTATGAACTTCACTTCAAACGTTTACTTTAAGTACTTTCTTTTAAAGATATCCCTCACTTAGTCACTTTGACTAATACCTCTACCTGTTTTCTGACCTCATGGTTTCAGGTCTTGCAGCCGCAGTCTAGAGGTATCTTGAAGCTCTAGAGTGTTCATTTTGTTTGAGTCAGGACTTTACTTTATTAATCTATTTTGTGTCCTGCATATGTTATATGGCTGCATTGATACTTTACCTTATGTTTTTGTAATAATCCTTCTGCTACTTGGATACTGCTGCAATTGCTATCTTATGCTCCCGTGACAATGTTCAATTGATACAGTAATGTTAATAGTCTCTTCTGCTTAACGATCAGTACTTGCTTGTTTATATGCCATCACGCACATGTTTTGAAAAGTTTTAAAATACTCTGATTTTTCCGCTGCATAAGCCACATAGTTAAACACTATTTGTTAATCGTTAATGGATATGCCGTTCGCTGGGGTATTTCTTGAGTGATGGCTCACACCATTACTTGAGGGGTGCTTCAGTGCGGGGGTTGGGGCGCCGCTCTCTACCAGCAAAGTGGGGGCGCTACAAAAGTAGAAAGAGAGGCTCGCGGTTGCAGTGGTGGTCGGCGGTGGAGCTCGCCGGAGAAGGAGGTGATGTGAGCTGCTGCACAAAACCGAAAGGGGAAGAAGGAAATGAAAGAATGAGATTTGAACTAGGGTTTCTCGGTGTATAAGGGCCATCCTCCCGAAATTGCAACCAAGTCCCCCCAAGAAATTAGTTGATGCGATTAAGTTCACAAAATTCAATTAGGGTTCAATTAGTTTCAATTAGAGATTGTGTAATTATAAAAGCACCCCAAATATTTAAAGTGGTGTCCAATTAAGTCCAATTGAGTTTCTCATAATTAGAAATAGATCCCCAACTTTTATTAGTCTCAATTTAGCCCACATAATTTAAATTAAAGAGCAATTAGGCACCAAACACATATTTCAGTTAAGTCCACATCTTTCCATAGAATTACAATTGGGTCAATTAAACAATTAAAACATAAATAAAGCAATTCAAACACAAGAAGAGTTAAATAAATAACAATCTAATCGCACGAAAACGACATCGTATCTTGCTCTGAAAATGCGGGGTGTTACACTAAGGGTCAAGAAAGTGGCAAGTTTTGTAACTTCCATCAACTATGGGGATATTTTATGGCCAAGTTCATAGCTCTTCATAACGAAATCAAGCAATTGATCAAAGGGGGGCACTTTTCTACGTTTGGGAAGAAAATAGATGACCATACTCGAAATAAGGGCCCATAAATTGAGAGGTCTCCCCCACGCCATCGATAAGCTAAGCCACCCACTGAGCGAGACACCAATAAATCGTCTTTCCTTGGAAGGATAGACATGATCACAGGAGGGCTTATCGAAGGAGACTCGAAGACCGCATGAAAGTGTACTCGCTAAGAAGCAGTTCAAAGTTTTTACACTTCCCGGGATGTGATGCATGTACAACCACTCGACTTGGCTCGAGCGTGAAATTATATTTAGTGATAGGGATCTTCTCGAGGCACCCTATCGGGAAGACAATATGCCTAGTTGTCCTATGGTGGTCACACTAAATGTAGCAAATTTCGCTGTGACAAAAAATTTAATCGATAATGGAAAATCTAGCAATATTATAGTTTACTGAACTCTTCTAAAAATGAATTTGCATGAAGGCTTACACTTTGATCCCATTCAAACTCTTTTAATAGGTTTCAAAGGAGCTGAAGTTTACCCTCAAGGACAAGTAGACTTATCACTTCCATGGGCACTCTCCCCGAACGCACTACTCAAGAGATTGAATATCTCGTAGTAGATATACCCTGGGCATACAATATCTTCTTTAGCCGACCAGGTTTGATCGAATTCCGAGCCATCATCTCGACACACCATCAGCTCATCAAACTCCCTACACATGTTGGGATTGGAGAATTGATATGTGACATACCCACTTTCTAGACCTGTTATACGATCTCCAAGGAGAAGGTAAAAAAAACCTAGTCTTAGTCCTCACCACAAACAATTTTACCGATGATGAACTCATCAACCTTGATAATGTCGATCCGGAGTCCCATAAAAAGATAAGTTCCTCTCACGCGAATAAAAGAAAGAAACAAGAAGATAAGAAGATTGAAGCCACTGGAGAAGTCAAGGCCATCTAACTCATCCCACGTCAATCTGAGAAAATAACACATGTCACAACCAGGCGCTGGGGAAAAGAACAATGAATGCTAATACAATTCTTAAGAGACAACATCGACTTATTCGCCTGGAGTGCTTCAGATCTTATAGGGGTTGATCGCAAAGTAATCAAGCACCACCTCAATGTGGATCCCACTTTCAAGACAGTCAAAACAGATGTTGTGCATACGAAGTGATGCCCAAAATACCATTATCGAATAAGAGGTCAACAAGCTACTCGAGGATGCCTTCCAAGGCTACTATGAGATTTTCATGGTTACCGAGGATGAAAAGAAGACCTTCTTTATCGTCTTTAATGGGATTTCCTACTTTAAGGTTATGCCTTTTGGACTGAAGAATGTTGGAGCTATATACCAACGCATGATCAACAAGGTATTTGAGTCCGTGATTAGGAAAATTTAACATGATCGTTAAGAGTGAACAGGTTGGTGATCACCTCACACATTTTTCTTGTTTGTTCGATCTCCTAAGGAAATATAACCTCAACATAAATCCAGCAAAATGTACTTTTGGAGTCGATAGAGGAAAATTTCTTGGATACATGGTCAGTCAAAGAGGGATCGAGGCAAACCCCGTAAAAATATAGGCCATACAGCTTATCCCGAGACCCAAATCGATCAAAGAAGTGCAGCGCCTAGTAGGACGAATCATCTCTCTCAATTGATTCATTTCTCGATCCTCGGAGAAAAATCTTACCTTCTTCAAGATTTTATGCAACATCAAGTAATTCGAGTGAACAGATGAATGCTTGAGCTCTCGAGCAACTGAAAGCCTATCTCACTACACCTCCTCTATTAACCAAGTCGATCGATAAAGAACCCCTCTATTTATATCTTGTTGTGTCCGATGAAACTATTAGCTCGGTCATCGTATCCATCAGAGATCGAAAATGCATGCCAGTTTACTATGTAAGGAAAATACTACATGAACCTGAAGCTCGATACGTAAAGACCGAGAAATTTGCACTAGCTTTGGTCCATACATGGAGAAAGCTCTGACCATATTTCAGGCTCATTCTATCATTGTACTAACAGATCAACCCCTCAAGTGGACAAGCTCTGACCATATTTCAAGCAATTTCTAGATAAAATTGAAGCTTCAGGATGATTGGTCAAGTGGACAATTGAGCTGGGATAATTCGATATCACATACTAGGGAAGGACCACTTATCAAGCACAGATTTTGGCCGATTTCCTAGTCGAGAAAGATCCTAACACCTAGGCGGATAACGACACCCCACTCTGGACTCTTGCTCTTGGTGGCTCTTCGACCTCATCAGGAAAATAGGGCGTATCCTTCTATAACTCCAAAGGTGATGAGCTCGAATTCGCGATAGCATTCAATTTTTTAGCTACAAGTAAAGAAGCCAAATAAGAAGCATTAATAGTAGGGATAAAGATAGCAAAAATCTATGGAATAAAGAAATTAATGGTAATAGTGATGCTCAGCTAGTTGCTGGTCAATTTTATGGTGAATATGAAGTCGAGAGGAGACCATGGTTTGGTATCTCACCTTGGTCAAGAATTTGGCTATTGATTTCAAAGAACTTTGTCTACATCAAGTTCCACGAGAGTAAAACTTTTAAGCAGACACATTGTAAAAATTTGCAATGGTCTTCGAGGAACAAGAGATTGATCAATAACATTTCTGTCTTCCTCATTCAGAGAGATTAATCAAAAGGAAAGTGATGTCCACTCTATCAATCCGACAAAACCATGCTGACTTGATGACCTGGTTCTATACCTGAGAGAGGCAATCTTACCAAGAGATACCACTGAAGCTAGAAGGATAAAACTTCAAGCATCAAACTACTCTCTCTCTCTATTCTGAAGGGCGGTCATAAAAAATTTCCCCTTGCCTTGAGACAATGCCAGTACGTTATAGAAAGTGTCAAATACTTTTTAAAATGGGCTGAGGTGTTAGCTGTCCCGAAGAGCACTTTCCATGTCATTCGAGATATTATCTGGAAGCACATCATTACTAGATTCAGAATTCCAAAAACACTCATCTGCGATAATGGGCAACAATTCTGAAGTACTCAGTTGAGATCTTATTACTCAGATTTTGGCATCAGTCAAAGGTTTACCTCTGTCGGGCATCCACAAGCCAACGGACAAGCGAAAGTAACAAAATGTATCATAGTACAATATCTTCGATCAATACTCGATGCAAAAACGGATTTATGGGTCCTCAAACTAGATAGTGTACTTTGGACATACCGAGCAACTCCTCGAACTGCCATAAGATTGTCTCCTTTTTCGACGCTGTAAGGTTCTGAAGGCATGATCCCTAATGAAATCATGCATCAATCCTCTCGAGTCACTCAATATCAATTGGAAAGAAACTATGAAAATAGAGATCTCGACCTCTACACCATTGAGGGAACAAAAGAAGAAGGATACGAGAGAATGGAGCAGTATCGAACTACTATGTCTCGATCGTACAACAAACATCTTTGACCCAGGACATTTCAGGTAGGCGCTCTTGTCTTAAAAAAAGCTTAAGTCATGCGGCATGTCGAAAAACTTGATGAGAATTGGGAAGGGCCTTTTCATATTGGCAAAGATCGGAGGTAACGGGACTCCTAAAGTCTTTTAACTCATTTTTTATGGTCCTAATCAGAAATGGGTCCATTGGTCTGCCCTTTAAGAATCAGTCGTACCATCTCGAGCACCTTAACGGGCAACCCATTTCTCGATCATGGAACGCACAGAATCTCAAGAAGTTTTATGCTTGAGTATGTTTAATCCCCTGTCATTATTTCAAGAGCAATAAAACATTTGTTTTCCCTTGCATTTCGAATCGCTACTTGTTCAATTTGGTTTTGTACGTACATTTGGGAATTACATCGATATTCTATCATGTGTCGAAAGGGGGAGACAATCCTACTGTAGCACCCCGCATGGTGGGTCAACACATCCCCCGCACCTAAGCCTGATCCACATACGAGATGGGAAATCTGTACATGAACCAAACAGAGGCGAACGGGAGACAGACAGACTCACACCTAAGCTAGGAGGCACGTAGACCCTACAGCTCAAAACAAACCATGGAATAAAATGCATATGCAGAAACGAAACATACATTCAAATAGTAAGGCACCGGCAGCAGGTGACTGGTCAAACTAGCATAGATACCTAATTCTGAATATAATAATAATCATAAATGCCGACGGGTTTATATCTGTCCCTAGAAACCTGTCCCCAATTCAAATACATAAAACAACAATGCTTACGTAAACATGGGTTCAAACTTATACAAATCCAAAATAAATGAAATCCAACAGACTCTAACGAAACAAAGACTCGACAGACTCCAAGGACTCGACTCAGGCTGTTGGAAAACACGAATCAGAAAGCAGCGGAAATTAAAAAATTTCCCAACAAAAGGATCTAGAACTCGCAATTGTGTATCCAAATTCGTAGAGTTAAGAAACTTACTTTTCTTTTATTCTTTCTTGAAGCGTTTCAAGCCACCCAAGAACGCTCTTCTCGCGGCTTGATCCCCTCTCCTTGGTAAAGCTCGAATCTTCAGACTTCTAACTTGAAGCTCTCTAGAGATAGTCCACCAACTTGACTACAATCTAACTAGTATGGAGGCTAGTTCTCTAGTTAGTGTTTAGGCTTAACCTAGGGTTTCGTTTATCTTGGAGAAAGGATGGTGTTCAACACATGAACCAAAAGAATTGCCAATTAGCTCTAAGGGGAGCTCGAGCTCCCCTATTTATAATAAGGGAGGACCGAAAATCCTAGTCCTTTATGGGCTAGGGTTTTGGTCTCTCTCTCCCCTATAACTTGATCATCAAGTAATTTTGACTTTGACTTTGAATTCAAATTCAAATCAACTTTCAAGAGAGCTAAAAATATCCAAACTATTTTTGGATAATTTTATACTTTATTTATTTAAAATAAATAACTTATTTTATCTAATTAATTAATTCATAATTAATTAACTAGATTATTTTTCTCCAAAATAAGACTTTCTTTTTAATTCAAAATTAAACCAAAGTCTATTAAATAATTAACACATTTAATTATTTAACATATATATATATATACAATATATATATTTACACGTGTGGGACACGTGTCACAAGGACACGTGTCACTCACGTGACCCACACGTCTGGTTTCACACGTATGGAACCCTCTTGGCTCGATTAACTCGTTTAATCATTTTAAAGCCTCAACTCATGTAACCAAGTTGTTGTGTGTGACCCTCTAGGTTCTCAATTCAATTAGCAGTGACCCTAATTAATTAATTCACTAATTAATTAATCAGTCCACAGATTAAACGACCATAGTCTAGCAACAGGTGTTTAACCCCTAGCTGAATTGGAATGTTCGGATTCGACAGAACCTTTAAGTCATTGATTCATGTGAGATACAATCCTCCTACTTACTATCTCTCAACCAAGATCTAGGGTAAGGGAATAATCAGAACCTTAATAATCCGGTCTTAAAGCTAGGTGCATTTCATACTTGATCTACTGCCTTGGCCAAGGACTCCATATGGCATATGAATGACTTACACAATAAGAGATCACCTTGCAAATGCAAGTGTAGGTCCTTTCTTGATTCTCATTCACTTTCATGAATCACTTGTGCAGCCCCAGCATAAGCCTTGAATCAGTTGTCTAAGGCGACACCCTTTAAAGCTTATACCTAAGACTACAGAGTTAACTCATAAAGTGACAAGGAACCTCAAGTCTAAGGATCAATTAATCACATCAATGACTCGTGAGATATTTCCTAATCTGGAAGTTTCCATTTCCTGAAATAGAAACTTCCTTTCCCATTTAGGAATGTTCTCACACGGGGCACCTCAGTGAACTTACTTATTAAAGCAAGCACCCTCATGTATCACACACGTATCAACTATACACTTTGCACCTCCATGAAACAAGGTGGTCCTTCTTAAGGGCGTGATCCCACAAGCAAGCCTTAGAGGAGTCAAGTTGACACTCCCACTGTCTGTAGGACTCATCGGCTTGGAGTATTTTACTAATCATGACTTATGTGATATAGGGCTCGTTTCATGAACCATTTCACCTAAATGGTGGAGTCCTAAAGTCATCAGGATTAGGGGAGTTCTCATACATGCACAGCTAAAGTAAACGCATACCAAACAAGAGCATATAAAGAAGTGTTGCCTCAATTCGTTATTTCATTCAAAGATTATTTGTGATTACAATAAGGAAAAGCACAAAGCGGATATACAATCGGCTTTCTAGGGCACTATTCCTAACACACGCTGCCTAGCTCGAACACCACAACAGGCACCTGCACACTAAAAACAAAAGGGGGAGAGGGGTCAGTCACATGGACAGATTGAGGGGCTACCCACACACGCTATATAAATATATATATATATATATATATATATATATATATATAAGGAGCAAAGCACGTACAACACATAATGTTCGTGAACCCAGGGATAGTTTTTGCACACTAAAATGTTTGCCCCTGATACATACATATAGGGGTTTCTAAACAAAACGGAACAAATTCTAACTTAACAAATACTTACGTAACTTACATATCCAATCTTATCAAAACTTAACAAGTCAAATCATATTTTAGCTCATATTTCCAAAAGATTCATATTTTATCTTAATTACGAGTCTATCCCCATTTCACGAACTTTAACAGAGCATATATACATAACTCGGCGGGTACGAGTACCTAAACCCATCCTGGGCTCCTCCGGCTAATCAAGCAAGCAAATAAATTGAATCAATACAGACTTACAGTATAACCTCCTTCTCCGGTGATGGAAGGGTTGCGCGACCCTAGCCATCAGTATAAAAGAAGGGAGCGCGCACACTCAAACCCTCAGGGTCTCATCCCCCTACCAAACCTCCTGCCAGGTTCCGAGTTAGTCCTATCAAGGTGGAGACTACGCTCAGGCTTAAGCCGATGGCTCACTGTCGTCTCGGGCATCCTGACTTGCAGGCTCTAGGGTCCATCAAGTAAAACCAATACGTAATAGTACATAGTAAACTTAACCCACTACTGAACTTAACTTCGTAAAAAATCTTACCTTGCAACAGCTATGCTATACATACCTCTCCGTGCCAAATCCATATCGTATCCATAGCTTGCAGCTCCCGGCTTATACGAGGTACATAGTTTGAAGCATAGCTTAAAGTTGCAAAACAGAACAATTAATAATAAATCAAAACAAGCGTACATAGGCTTGTACATATCTTGTCATACTTACAAATGCTTAGCTAAGTTATAAACTTACGTATCTTGAACATATTTACTTATACATAAGGTTACAGTCCGCATGCATAGAAAACGAGCACGTTTCATAAGGTTTAACTATAACCTAACCTCACCTTACAGCAACGAAAACCGAACATGGAGAATGATCCACCCCGGGATTAACACGGCCAACGAGACACCACCCCGAGTGCACTTGAACAAACTGAAGACATTAAACAAGACTTAGACTCGAAGATGAACCACATAGACGCACGACATATGCATTGACACTTAAGAGATGCAAGTACATAGGTAAAGTTCCTGTTCACATTAATTTCATGCAAAGGAAGGCATATCCTAACTTAACATATGCATAAAACACATTAAAACATGTTCATGTGCACAATTAATGCAAATAAGGGCAATTGAAATTCGTATAATGGCAATTAGTCATGTAAGAATACGTAACACGTTTTTGCCCTTAACTAAATCATATAATTATAAAACATGTCTTAATACATAATTTCATATTCATATCATATCATTAATCAAGTCAGGATCATGATCGGGGAGGGATAAAGCGTAAGAAGAGCATATAAAACATAACCGAACAAAACAACGAATAAAAACTCACACAGAAGGGAGACACGGGCGTGTCTCCCTCTAAGAAGAAACTAAGATACGGGCGTGTCTCAGTACAGATGCCCAGCAAAAGGGGACACGGGCGTGTCCGAGGTCAGACTCGCTAACACCAACAGACACCGGCGTGTCACTCGCAAGGCGTCTGGGGAGACACGGGCGTATCCCCCTCCCCCCCCCCCCCCCGAGAAGCAGCTCAAGTCCGCCATTAATGGCGGACAAACCACAATAAACACCCCCACACCACTACTCCAAATCACCCAAAATTCACACCACGAGTCAAATACAACACGTAGATAACATATTCGCAAGTAAGAGCTCACAAAACTAGCCCGAACACAAGAATCCCGAATCTAGTACTATTCATCTTCTTCCCAAAAGCCAAAAAACTAAGCAAGAAAAACAACATTCAATCGGAAGAAAATGAAGCACTCGAAGAGAGGAACACATTACTTACCTTAGATCGTAGATCGGGCGAGCGAGGAAGCCGAAACTTGAGCTCAAAGTTCGGGATGAATAGTGCCAATCTCTTTTTATCTCATCTCTTCCTTGAAACGAGCTGAAGCAAAAATAGGGAGAAAAGAGGGCTGGTCCGGTTTCAAGGCTAAGAAAACGGGCTCGGTCTGGTTCACAATGGGTTCAGTTCACTCGGTTAGAAAATAAAACGGTAGAAAGGTAAAACGACTTCAGAAAAAGGTAAGGCTAAATCCATCGGACCCGAGTCGAAGAAACAAATCCGATGGTGGGGTTAGAATTCGAATTCGAATTCCCGACCTCAAGGTAGCCACGAAGGCTAAAACACCCTAATTACAATTAGGTCTCTAATTTGCAAAAATATTAGACGATTGAGTCCAAGTACATTTAATTAAATTCTAATACACACATAATAAAATTAAAATACAAATTGATACTTAAGGCATGCGAATAACACATAATTCACGAAAATACGGAATTAAACTCTCTCGTGACGTCATACCTGGATTGCCAAGAAGACAGGGTGTCACAATCTCCCCCCTTAAGAGAAACTGGTCCCCAGGTTCGCCTGCTCGAGTTTCAAGCTCAAACAACTTTCCGTATTCACCCAAGTTCGAGGTTCATGATGTCCCGATGAGGGTTAGCCCGGTAAGGTCTTCAAGCACAAGGGGTTTGAGTCTTTAGATCGACCCGGTCATTTGAATTGCTCGATCGACTCACATGATGAAGAGGGCCTAAAGTAGATTCAACTCTCACCGTTTGAGTTCATTTGAGTCAACTCTCAAGCTCGGTATTCTCGCGAAGGGTGTAGCTACAAACTCACACCACTTACATGACCAAGATCAAACCGAATCTCTTCCTTGTCCACGATCCGAGGTCCAAAGTGTCTAGCATCCGAACCCTCTTCAAATATTACCGACTCTTCAAAGAGGCTTGTTGAGTCGCAAAGCTTGACCCTCATCTTACCGAAGCAACGACTCTCGAACACTCAAAACACAAAACTAAACTAAAGATGCCTGATGGATTTGATATGTATGTTTTAGTGTACCGTTTACCAATGTGGGAAATCTTAGTTGGTGATGATTGATCAATGCCCCAAAATGGTCGTTGAAGTTCTTTTATCCTCGTTGTTATGCCTTGAATTACTGATGTGCTCCAATATCGTGGTAACCATCCGGCCTTCTATTCCTTATATAGCTTTTGGTTTTCAAATATCACCCCAAGAATTTGGATTCCTCGATTCTGATTTATCATCAACGGCCTTATAGCCCGGATTCCTTCACTCGAATACTTCCTCGTTAAGATTCTCCCAAATAGGGTGTCAATTCTCATATATAGCACCACTCTCCTCTTGGAATATAATTGAAGTGCGTCCGGAGTCTCGTAGTGATTCTCATTGATCTCTTCCCTTAACCCGAAGACATCTCCTCGCGTTGTTCGTATTGTTAGGAATCCCGAAGTTCCCAACTTCCACACTGATATGTTCCCTAATTGCTTCTCACCCGAGTACACTTCTTCATTGCCAAACTTGCTTCTTGTCATTTCGCCTTTAACCCACGACTTCATTCAAGACTTTATCTTGATCCTTTGAAGTCCCCCAAGGGCACGACCAACGTCTTCTGTTAATTCTCTTAGACTCCTTCTTTAAAGGCACGGTTGAATAATGAATCAATCCCCATGCCCCGAGATTTTGATTGATCCTATTTTTGTGCCCCTTCATGGAATTATCCTTAGTATCTCTTGTAGATTAATCATTCCATCTTCGACACTTTCATCACGATACCTCGTTAGGGGAAGTTAACTCCCCTTCAAAGTAGGTTCTAATTCTTTGAATCTCCAACCCCATTTATAGACTTCCCAACCCCATCTTCGTCATCACCCTCTTCGTTTTACCAATCTTCAACCCAATCTTAAAAGAGAGTCCCCAAATTTTGACCCTCACCCTAACCATCCCTTCCAACTTCCTTGGGCACAAAACTTGGAGGTTGAAAGAAACGACATCCTATCAAGCAAACACTGAATATGCATGGTTATATATGTCGATGCTCTGCATCACATAATTTCCACTCAAGCACACAAGAATGTTATAATTAGCAATTATGGCACAACAACTAAATAAGTGCATAATTTTAAATATGTTATGGATGCACGTGCCATGGATGCAAATACCTCCATCCTCAGATTCATGTTGGCTTCCGATTAGAAGTCTTTGATCTCATTTCCATTGTTCGTTAGTCTTGGATTGATCACAATCGGAAACCATGTGTTCTCTTGATCCGAACGCGTAAAACTTCTTCAACCGATCCCAACACATGTTGTAGGCGTGGTTAGTTCCTCCACAATAAACGCACTGTTGAGGTTCTTTCCTTGGCTTTGAAGGATCTTTGGCCTTATGCTTCCTCCCACAAATCTTCTTCCTAACCTGAGTACCGGAATGTTGGGATCTTTCTTCCGCTTGTAGATTCACGCAAAATCCCAACTCATCTATCGGTCCCGAATTCTCTTCTTTCTTGCCTCTTGTTAATCTTTGATTCTCAACCCTTAAACCTTTCGTTGTAGATTTA
The DNA here is from genome assembly GCA_037501455.1 of Lantana camara. NCBI lineage: Eukaryota > Viridiplantae > Streptophyta > Magnoliopsida > Lamiales > Verbenaceae > Lantana > Lantana camara. The sequence continues at coordinate 92,495,232 of CM074863.1, forward strand.
TCCCATATGCCCGTATTCTCCGCAATTAAGGCCTCCTTGAACTTGTACCAAAGTCCTTCCATAAAGTACCAAGTCTTCCTCTCATCACAGTCCCTAATTTGAGGCATGTATATACCCAACCTCTCGAATTTTTCGATGTACTCTATGACCGTTTTGTCTCCTTATTTTAGAGTGAGGAACTCCTCAAATCTTTGATTTCGTAAAATGGCCGGTGTGTACCTCCTTCTAAACTCCCAAACTAAGGTATCCTATGTCAATACTTCACTTGTTGCTTCAACTTGTGAGGCAACTCTTTTCCACCATTACCTCGGTTGGCCTTATAGGAGAAGTATGGCAAGGCGAGTCATATCTTGAGAGTTACACGGTCATACTTTGAATATACTCTTGATCTCAGAAATCCATTCTTCAACCAGGATGTCATCGCCTTCTCTGAATTAGGGAGGATCAAATGCCTTGAAGTCACAGTACAATGTTGACATCGGATTCATAGGGGGCAATTCGGTTGATGGTTGCTCTAGATCATAAGAATGTTGATGTGATGGTTGACCGAAATCTTGATGATGTGGTGGCATCCTGAAAATCCTAACAACTACAGTATAGCTATATGCATGCCGATTAGTAAGTGAGGATACCGCATAAGTAAGTCAATTAAGAGCAATTAGGAAAATGCAATGCATCATGAAAGGTAGGATTAACAAGAAACTAAATATCCAACATATATCATATCAAATCATGATGCAAATGCAAACACATATTCACATTGTCCTATGTCGTTCGACTTAGACCGACACAACACGACTCTAGACTCAAGTTTTGCAACCTAGAGCTCTGATACCACTTTAGGATGTAGCACCCCGCACGGTGGGTCATCACATCCCCCACACCTAAGCCTGATCCACATACGAGATGGAAAACCTGTACATGAACCAAACAGAGGCTAATGGGAGACAGACAGACTCGTACCTAAGCTAGGCGGGACGTAGACCCTGCAACTCAAAACAAACCATCGAATAAAATGCATATGCGGAAACAAAACATACATTTAAATAGTAAGGCACAAGCAGCAGTTGACGGATAGATACCTAATCCCGAATATAATAATAATCAAAAATGCCAATGGGTTCATATCTGTCCCTAGAAGCCTGTCCCGAATTCAAATACATAAAACAACAATGCTTACGTAAAAATGGGTTCAAACTTATACAAATCCAAAATAAATGAAATGCAACAGACTCGACTCACTCCACCTAGCTCGAACTCCACAACAGGCACCTGCACACTAAAAACAAAAGGGGAGAGGGGTCAGTCACACAGACTGATTGAGGGGATACCACACACGCTACATATATATATAAGGATCAAAGCACGTACAACACATAATGTTCGTGAACCCAGGGATAGTTTTTGTACACTAAAACGTTTGCCCATGATACATACGTACGGGGGTTTCTGAACAAAACAGAACAAATTCTAACTTAACAAATACTTATGTAACTTACATATCCAATCTTAACAAAACTTAACAAGTCAAATCATATTTTAGCTTATACTTCCAAAAGATTCATATTTTATCTTAATTACGAGTCTATCCCCGTTTCACGAACTTTAACAGAGCATACATGTATAACTCGGCGAGTACGAGTACCTAATCCCATCCTGGGCAACTCCGACTAATCAAGCAAGCAAATAAATCAAATCAATACATACTTACAATATAACCTCCTTCTCCTGCGATGGAAGGGTTGCGCGACCCTAACCATCCGTACAGAAAAGGGGAGCGCGCACACTCAAACCCTCAGGGCCCCATCCCCCCACCAAACCTCCTAGCGAGTTCCGGGTTAGTCCTATCAAGGTAGATACTACGCTCAGGCTTAACCCGATAGATCACTGCCGTCCCGGGCGTCCTGACTCGCAGGCTCCGAGGCCTATCAAGTAATACTAATACGTAACAGTACATAGTAAACTTAACCCGCTACTGAACTTAACTTACGTAAAAACTCTTACCTTGCAACAACTACGCTATACATACGTCTCCGTGCTAAATCCATATCGTATCCATAGATTGCACCTCCCGGCTCATACATGGCACACGGTTTGAAGCATAGTTTAAAGTTGCAAAACAAAACGAGTAATAATAAATCAAAACAAACGTACGTAGGCTTGTACATAGCATGCCATACTTACAAATGCTTGTTGGAAAAATAGAATCAGAAAGCAGCGAAAATTTAAAAATTTTCCAACAAAAGGATCGAAACTCGTAATCATGAATCCAAATTCGTAAGGTAAAGAAACTTACTTTTCAATAATCTTTCCTGAAGCGTTTCAAGCAACCCAAGAACGCTCTTCTCGCGGCTTGATCCCCTCTCCTTGGTAAAGCTCCAATCTTTGAAAACTTCTAACTTGAAACTCTCTAGAGATAGTCCACCAACTTGACTACAATCTAACTAGTAAGGATGATAGTTCTCTAGTTAGTGTTTAGGCTTAACCTAGGGTTTATGTGATCTTGGAGAAAGGATGGTGTTCAACACATGAACCAAAAGAAATCAATCAATCCTTAAGGGGAGCTAGAGCTCCCCTATATAAAGCTCTAGGGAGGGGCGGCCGAACCTAGTCCTATTGGACTAAGGATTTGATCCCTTTCTCTTATTACTTGATCATCAAGTAATTCCAAACCTTGACTTGAAATTCTAATTCAAATCAACTTTTAAGAGAGCTAAAATATCCAAAACCCTTTTGGATAATATTATACTTTATTTATTAATAAATAAATAACTTATTTATCTAATTAATTAATTCATAATTAATTAAATAGATTAATTTCTCCAAAATAAGACTTTCATTTTAATTCAAAATTAAACCAAAGTATATTAAAGAATTAACACATTAATTATTTAATACATAAATGAACACGTGTCACGCACGTGACCCACACGTGTGCTTCACACGTGTGCAACTCTTTTGGCTCGATTAACTCGTTTAATCATTTCAAAGCCCCAACTCATGTAACCAAGTTGTTGTGTGTGACCCTCTAGGTTCTCAATTCAATTAGGAGTGACCCTAATTAATTAATCCACTAATTAATTAATCAGTCCACAGATTAAACGACCATAGTCTAGCAACAGATGTTTAACCCCTAGCTGAATTGGAATGTCTGGATTCGACAGAACCTTTAAGTCATTGATTCATGTGAGATATAATCCTTCTACTTACTATCTCTCAACCAAGATCTAGGGTAAGGGAATAATCAGAACCCTAATAATCTGGTCTTAAAGCTAAGTGCATTTCATATCCATTTGATCTCAATCCAAGAAACCCTTTTCTTGATGTCTTGATCTACTGCCTTGGCCAAGGACTCCATGTGGTATATGAATGACTTACACAATAAGAGATCACCTTGCAAATGCAAGTGTAGGTCCTTTCTTGATTCGCATTCACTTTCATGAGTTACTTGTCCAGCCCCAGCATAAATCTTGAATCAGTTGTCTGAGGCGACACCCTTTAAAGCTTATACCTAAGACTACAGAGTTAACTCATAAAGTAACATGGAACCTCAAGTCTAAAGATCAATTAATCAAATCAATGACTCGTGAGATATTTCCTAATCTGGAAGTTTCCATTTCCTGAAATAGAAACTTCCTCTCCAATTTAGGAATCTTCTCACATGGGGCAACTCAGTGAACTTACTTATGGAAGTAAGCACCCTCATGTATCACGCACGTATCAACTATACACTTTGCACCTCCATGAAACAAGGTGGTCCTTCTTAAGGGCGTGATCCCACAAGCAAGCCTTAGAGGAGTCAGGTTGACACTCCCACTGTCTGTAGGACTCATCGGCTTGAAGTATTTTACTAATCATGACTTATGTGATATAGGGCTCATTTCATGAACCATTTCACCTAAATGGTAGAGTCCTAAAGTCATCAGGATTAGGAGAGTTCTCGTACATGCACAGCTAAAGTAAACGCATACCAAACAAGATCATATAAAGAAGTGTTGCCTTAATTCGTTATTTTACTCAAAGATTGTCTGTGATTACAATAAGAAAAAGTACAAAGCGGATATACAATCAGCTTTCTAGGGCACTATTCCTAACAATCTCCCACTTGCCCGTCAAAGCCATTCTAAAGGTACTCTAAGTCCCATCTTCTGAAGATGACCTTCGAAAGCTTCTCGACTAAGGGGTTCAGTAAGTGGATGTGCCACGTTCTCTGCTGATGCGACCCTCTCAATTTGCACATCTCCTCTTTTGATAATATCACGGATTAGGTGATACTTCCTCATAATATGCTTGGTCCGTTGGTGAGATCTTGGTTCTCTTGCTTGAGCAACCGCCCCAGTGTTGTCACAAAACACAGTAATGGGGTCTTTCATGCTAGGAACAACATTCAACTCTTGAATGAAGTTTCTAATCCAAACACCTTCCTTAGCTGCATCATTTGCAGCTAAGTATTCGGCCTCAGTGGTCAAATCTGCAGTGGTCGTTTGCTTGGAACTCTTCCAACTTACTGCTCCGCCGTTTAGGTAGAAAATGTATCCTGACATTGACTTAAAATCATCTAAGTCAGATGCAAAGCTTGCATCGCAGTATCCTTCGATAGTAAGATCTTTTTGACCTGCGTAAACTAAGAATAAATCTTTAGTACTTTTCAAGTACTTAAGAATATTCTTTACGGCAGCCCAGTGACCATCTCCTGGGTCAAATTGGAAACGACTTGTTACACTAAGTGCATAAGCCACATCCGGTCGAGTACATAGCATTGCATACATTATGCTACCTATTGCTGATGTATAAGGTGTATGAGTCATTCTTTTCTTCTCAAGGTTAGTCTTAGGTCACATCTTCTTAGAAAGATATGTTCCTACACTCATAGGAAGGTTCTTAACCTTTGTTGACTCCATATTGAATCTCTTCAATACTTTGTCAATGTACATCGACTGTAATAGTCCTATTAACCTTCTAGATCTATCTCGATAGATCTTAATTCCAAGGATATAGGACGCATCACCAAGATCTTTCATCTCGAATTGGTTCGATAACCATAACTTAGTTACTTTCATGTCATCCTTTTAATTCCCAATAAAAAGGATGTCATCAACATAAAGTACTAAGAATTGCACTGAGGTCTTCAATTCATTTCTATACACACATGATTCATTCGAAATTTGAATGAAGCCAAACGCTTTGACTGATTCATCAAATCGAATGTTCCAATTCCTAGAAGCCTGTTTCAATCCATAGATTGACCTTTGGAGTTTGCAAACCTTTTGCTCACTCCCACTGAATGTGAAACCTATGGGTTGCTCCATATAAATGTCTTTATCAATGTCACCATTGAGAAAGGCAGTTTTCACATCCATTTGCCATATCTCATAGTCATTATATGTTACAATGGCAAGCATGATCCGAATGGACTTTTGCATTGCAACTGGTGAAAAAGTTTCATCAAAGTCCACGCCGGGTCATTGAGTGAATCCTTTTGCAACCAGTCTTGCTTTGTAGGCTACAATGCTTCCATCAACTCCAAGCTTTCTCTTAAAGATCCATTTGCAACCTATGGGTTTGACCCCATCAGGCAAATCTAGCAAGGTCCAAACTTGGTTGGAGTTCATGGAATCCATTTCGGATTTCATGGCTTCTATCCACAGTTCAGAGTCAGAATCTGAAAGTAACTCCTCATTGTTAGAGGATCATTATCCTTTTGGGAGATCTCATGGAAGAATCCATACTATATCTGCGGCTGTCTAGGAGTGCGTTCAGAACGCATTAGAGGAGGATTTACGTGTGTATCAAAATTCGTGATTGGTTGTGGTTGATCAGAAGGGGATGTTTCTTCAGAGGGTGGCGTGGGGTCACTTTGTACTTCCTCTAATTCTATGATCTTGCCTTTTTTTTTTCTTTAAAGAACGGTTCCTCAAGAAAAGCAGCATTTCTGGAAACAAACACCTTTTGCTCAGATTGATCATAGAAGTAGTATCCTATGGATTCCTTAGGATAACCTACAAAGTAGCATAAGTTAGAACGAGATTCTAACTTATCTCCAACTGTCCTCTTCACGTAAGCAGGACAACCCCAAATTCTTAAGTAAGAATAACTAGGGATTTTACCATGCCACATTTCATAGGGCGTTTTAGGGACTGACTTAGAGGGAACCAGATTCAAAATCTTTGTTGTACTTTCTAGGGCATAACCCCAGAAAGAAGGTGGTAAGTCAGTGAAACTCATCATGGAACGAACCATATCAAGTAGAGTTCGATTCCTTCTCTCAGAAACTCCATTAAGTTGAGGAGTTCCGGAAGGAGTCCACTGAGAGATAATCCCATTATCTTTGAGATGACTAAGGAATTCTTTACTAAGATATTCGCCTCCTCGATCAGATCGAAATGCTTTGATCTTGTGACCAGTTTGGTTCTCAACCTCCTTTTGAAATTCTAGGAATTTCTCAAAAGCTTCAGATTTATACTTCATTAAGTATACATAACCATACCGACTAAAGTCATCGGTAAAGGTTATGAAATACTGATGACCGTTTCTCGCGCTTACACTAAGCGGTCCACAAACATCAGAATGGATCAAATCCAAGACCTTAGTGGCACGTTCCACAGTTCCTTTAAAATGAACTTTGGACATCTTTCCTTTGAGACAGGACTCGCAAGAAGTTAACTCTTTGAGATCATTTTTAGAGAATGATCCTAAAGTGTTTATCTTGCTAATTCTGTTCTTGGAAATGTGTCCTAATCTAGCGTGCCATAAGGGAGCTAAAACTTTGTCATCTCTCTTACGTATAGTTTCTAGTTGTATATTCATAATATTGATATTCTGAGTTAGATAAAGTCCATTACTTAGAGTACCAATGTGAACGGAAGAGTTATTCCGTTTGATAAAGTACTTACCATTCTTAATATAAGTTTCATAACCTTCACAATCTAAAATTGGAACTGAAATTATATTACGAATAATGCTCGGTACATAAAGGACTTTGTTTAAAACTAACTCAAAACTACTGAAATCTAATCTGAGTTGTTGGACTTCATTTAACATCTGTACATCATTACAGATATGAGCTCCACAACCGGCATCAAGTACCCAAGAACTAAAATTAATAGAAAGATTTACTTCAACGAGAAACATACCTTTCTTTAGAGTAGCTTTGTACTCTGGGTAGTTTCTCCTCCAATGTCCCGCTTTGCCACAATGGAAGCAAACATCCTCTTTCTGATCGCGCTTCTTCTTTTGGGCTTTCCTATTCGAAATGCCACTAGTGGGCCTAAGGGGTTTCTTCTTCTTCTTTTGGGCTTTCTTGCCCTTACCTTTAGAAGGCCCAGAAGAGGAAGATGGAGCATTCACCATCAGAACCTTATTGTCCTTCTTGATCGTGCTTTCAGCAGTCACAAGCTGACTAATCAGCTCAGCTACAGTAGCACCAGCATGATTCATATTAAAATTAAGGACAAATGGGTTGAATGATGGTGGGAGCAAGGCTAGCAACAAGTCCACTGAAAGCTCATCTTTCAGTGGCATGTCCATGGAAGCAAGTTTCTCAGTAAGGGCGAGAAACTTGAGTCCATATTCATGGACACTTGAACCTTCCCTCATTCTCAAGTGGAACAATTCCTTTGAAGTGTTATACCTTGTAACACGTTCATGAGGGCGATAAAGTTGCTCTAAGTGGTCGTAAATCTCCCAAGCAAATTCCATGGCCTCATGTTACCTTTGCAAGTCCGGAGACATGTTAGCTAACATGAGGCAACGGGCTTAGAGATTATCATCCTTCCACTTCTGGATAGCGTCCCGCTCGGCCCGAGTGGGAGCGTCCCCTTGGGGACTAGGCTTCCCTTCGAAAAGAACATAAGTTCTCTTCTCAGAATCTAAAATGATTTTTAGATTCCTCAGCCAATCAGAATAGTTGGGACCAGTCAACTTGTTTGACTCGAGGATCGATACAAGAGGGTTTTTGGTTGCCATTTCAAAACACATAGAGAATCACAGAATCTACGACCTAAATGGTAAAACAGAGAACTAGTGAGCATGCTGAATCATAACGATATACAAAAGATAAGGTCTTTAATCTAATGTAGCTCCCACTGTTTTTCAAAGATCTATAATTCCCAAAGATCTAAAAGGAACGCGTTTCCCAATGGGTACTAAGATCCTAAGCATTTTACCTCGAACCCACGACTCGCGGACATTCTAAGTATAACCCTAGGTAGGTACAACTTACCAATTCTAACATCTTTAGAACTCTTAGTAATTGTTTTTGCATCACCTATCTTTCAATATGGACCCACGACTCGTGCGACATCTATATTTACTTTGGCGTTAAGCTAGACCCATCAATCATAAGATCATGATCAAGACATCGCCCTTGCCAAAATTGACCACGAAATATTGATCATTTAAAATGATCAATCAGGTAACTAAGAACTAATAAGCTCCACTAGTTATCCCACGACTCACGGACAATAACTAGCTTCACTTACTAAACTTAGAACCTATTGATGGAATGCTAGGAATTTAATTCAAAATTTGCATCTCGAATTAAACACCTATTGTTCGAAATTAGCTTAATATTTAACGGGAATTTTCGAATCAACCGGAGAGTTGTCCGGTTCGACCTCACCAACATATATGTTATCCAATTTTAATTAGTCTTGATTAATGCAAGTACAACTTAAATGCATTTCACACAAGCACTTAGCAGATAACATGTCCTAGCATGATACTAACATGTGATGATCATGGGTTCTACCTATCTTATCTGTGATATGTGGGAGCCACTCCACAATCACAAGTTCTAACATACATGCCACATGAACAGTATAAATCACATAAGGGAAAGCTGTAACAAAATACGAGCCCTATCTCTATTACATCTTCAATTGAGATTCCCCTCCCTAAAATTTTGAGGGGTCTTCACTTATGGCCTCCTTGTTACTTGAATGTGGTCCATCTTCCTCCATGGGTGCATTGTCTCCAAAATGAAAATAAAACCTCACCACCTATTCTACTCTAAAAAAATGAAAAAGTACTGAAAAGTAATAAGGCTCAATCTTCATATTGGCCCTAGACAAATACACGGGGCATACCCCGGCCTCAAAACAGTAATATGGAAAGCCACATAATAAATCACATAACAGTACGCACATAAGTGAGGCTCCAACCTCAATTGAAAAACGCAACTATAGGGCTCCAACCCCAATTTAAACCATTCATGTGCATAAATTAAAACCATACATAAGTCTAAACCCATGATCACCTAACATGCATAAATTGCAAGAATTTAAATTTAACCAATAAATTAAAATTCTCGCTTTAAGCTCTAATAGCTTAAAACACGATTTAGATGCAATTCTTGTTCAAGAGCCTTTTCTATAAAACCCGAACAACAATAAACTAATAAAATTCCAATTAATTTCTGAAAATTAATAATTTTATTCTTTCAAAATTTTCATAAAATAAAGTTTGCAATTTTCCCAAAATTTAAATCGCTTAATTTTTTAAAATCCCAATTTAGACAATTATTTCAAAATAACTTTTAATTTAAATAAAACAAAATTTTTCAAAAAAATAAAATCGGGATTGGATTGGACTAAACACGAAAATCAAGATCGCGAAATAAACGGCCCGGACTGTCCCCCTGCACGCCGCGACGTCGCGCACACTAGCACCGCGCGCGACCGGCAGCAAAAGGCTGCTAGAGCGCACGTCCTGCGCCTATCGCGCGAAGCAGCAGGCGGGCGTACAGGTCTGTATTGAGACTCGCGCATATCTCAATTTCTTCTTGGAGGGAGACACGTCCGTGTCTTCCCTCCAAGAGCAAAAGGGGACACGGGCGTGTACAAGGTCAGACTCACCAACACCAACAGACACTGGCGTGTCACTCGCAAGGCGCCTAGGAAGACACGGGCGTGTCTCCCCCCGAGAAGCAGCTCAAGTCCGCCATTAATGATTGACAAATTACAACAAACACACACACACACCACATCACATCACAACTTCAAATCACCTAAAATTTACACCACAAGTCAAATACAACACGTAGAACACATATTCGCAAGTAAGAGCTCACGAAACGAGCCCGAGCACAAGAATCTCGAATCTAGTACTATTCATCTTCTTCCCCAAAGCCAAGAAACCGAGCAAGAAAAGCAACATTCAATCGGAAGAAAATAAAGCACTCGAATAGAGGAACACATTGCTTACCTTGGATCGTTGATCGGGCGAGCGAGAAAGCCGGAACTTGAGCTCAAAGTTCGGGGTGAATAGTGCCAATCTCTTCTCCTTTCCTCTTTTCCTTGAAATGAGCTGAAGGAAAAATGGGGCAAAAAGAGGGCTGATCTAGTTTTAAGGCTAAGAAAACCGGCTCGGTTCGGTTCAAAACGGGTTCGGTTCACTCGGTTAGAAAATAAAACGGTAGAAAGGTAAAACGACTTCAGAAAAAGGCAAGGCTAAATCCATCAGACCCAAATCGACGATACAAATTGAATGGTGGGGTCGAAATTTGAATTCGAATTCCTGAGCTTAAGGTAGCCACGAAGGCTAAAACACCCACATTATAATTAGGTCCCTAATTTGCAAATATTGGACGATTGAGTCCAAGTACATTTAATTAAATTCTAATGCGCAGATAATTAAAATAAAATACAAATTAACACGTAAGTCCTGCAAATAACACATAAGTCTTGAAAATACAAAATTAAACTCTCTCGTGACATCATACCTGGATTGCCGAGAAGACGGGGTGTCACACATTCAACCCCTCTTTATCATCGATCATTATTCGATCCCATTAATTCGACAAACTGCGCGTACACAAAATAAAAAAACATACAAAATCAAAGCAATCGAAATCAAACTAGAAAAACATTACATAAAGATTGATAGAAATTACATTTAGATTAACATTGGGAACATAAACAACTTAAACACTAAAAACTACTCGGATACTATACCCTAAATAGTATAGAGATCTAACATTTAAATTTTTCTTGCGGGACACTATACCCTAAATACTCGAACCCTTACCTATTTACAAATGGGTTACGAGTCAAGCAACTAAAAGGGTCGAGCCCAACAGTCGATCCCAAAAGTACAGGCAAAAATAAAGAACTTTCATTTACCAAATAAAAAAGCACAAGAATAGGGCTGACATATTATCCCTGGCTTTAATCCTCGACTCCTCCTCCAGTTCCCTCCTCTATGTGGACCACAACTTTGAAGCCAAATAGCCCGGAGAACAGCTCTTCAAGGGTGAAAGAATTTTCGACATCGATCTCGAGAAGTATTCTGTTTGCTTCCTCAGGAGCATTCGAGTACATGGTTCGATAAACGAAGAACCTCAACCCGTTTTTTGTCCAGTTTGGTTCAGGGGAAGCAGGTTGAGCATTTGGATCTTGAAATCGAGGGTCGGGGCACATAATACCCACTTGCTCTTGGTCATAATCAGAAGAGAGATAACCATCTGCTTGTACTTGTGCAAGGCACAACTCGAAGCGTTTTTCAGTGTCATCAATGCTTATGATAGAGGATGCCTTCTGAAATGGTTTCGACTTCATAAACTTGTTTGCTCCTATCCTCTTAGACATCTCGATGACCTACTTGAGACCTTGGCAGCATTTATTGTAGCAAGTTGGGCCCCCTTCCTAGACGTTTAGCTCTTTTTCTTCCTTAACTGATCAGTTAAGACAGTCCTCAACCGCCTTTAGAATATTCTCAACGGTCAATAATTTCTCAATGGCCTCGATCAGACTCTTGTCGATCTTCCCCTTTTCCTGCTCCCCCTCCTTTAGCTTCTTGTCCTTCTCCCCTAGCTCTCTTCGCATCCTCTAGACCGCTTCTTCCAGCTAGGCCCTCATCGATCGGTGTAAGAAACTTCTTCGAGCCACATCGAAAAGATCTTGCATCAACTGTAATTGAAAAATAACTAAGTACAATTGAAAAGACAACCTTATAGTAAGCAGGACAAGCAATGGGTAATTACTGCATTCCCTTTGTTAACAGTTTGTGCCTTGATCTCGTCATCGAAGTAGTTCCACCTCTCTTGATGATCGATATCTATCTAGATTGAAGTATAGATGGCACCCATCTCCTTATAATCTCGAGGGTTCGATCCTATTCTTCGCAAAAAAACCATTCTCATTGATGTTGTTAAGGCCATTGAGGAAGTGAGGTTCGACTAGATGAGGGTAGTCGAAGAAATCTTCTACATCAGAGGGATTAGCCCTCCAGGGCTCTGCGTTGACAGGCCTTTTATTTGGGGGAGAAGGCATTTGAGCACCCGACAGCATATTGGCGACATTGGTCGACATGACCATATGGCGAGCAAGACTTGCGGGTCGAGAGCTTTAGGTTGTAGGGGCAGGAGGGACCTTAGCAACAAGATTTTTTCCCTTTTCCTTCTGCATGGAAGAGGAACCTAGGGCTGCGGACTTGGAGGATTGTTGATGGGACTTTTTGTGCTTCTTTGACTAGAGGTTCGAAGTCAGGGCAACCTTTGGCTCGATCCTCTCTTGGCAGAAGCCTCTGGAATCCAATGTTGGAGAACAACATGAAAAGCTTCCTCAGTAGCCTACCTCATGACTTTGGCTTTCTCCTGGGTCTGAGGAACCTAACCCTTCTTTTTTCTGCCTTTCTAAGTTCCTCAATTTCTTTGTATTGGAGAACAAATCAAACGTCCATGAGTAGTCCTTCTACACAAAGAAAAGAACAAGTCAACACTCGAATTCTTCAGAAATGAAAGAGCATAACAAAAACATTGGCTCCACGATGTATGTCGCTCGAGTACCGAGGTCAAAACTTTTCCTCATCCCTGATGTTAGCCCCAGCTCAACCAACACTTGAGAGTCAATCATGTTCCTCGACTTGACAATCCCAAATTCTCTCAAATCCCTTATCAAAGCATTGGGTCATCCTATCAAGCCTCTAGGCAATGTCGCTTGTGGCTTCCAGCTCCATTCTCGACACAGAAAACTAGGCCACCCCTTTTCACAGTGGGTGATTGAACAACACAAAAGTTGAACTTCGACTGAAGTTGTATATATCCTGGCCGTGAGGCCAATTTCTCTGAGGTAAAAAATGCTTGGAACAACTCAGCCAAGCAATATAAATTCAACTATACCCAAGCCACTTCAACAAAGCTCTCAGTCAATCCACCATGGTATATGAGTTTGGCAGCAACTAGAGAGGACTTATCCTCTGAGTGTTTAAAAAGTTGAGCACCTCATTTGGAATCTGACCCAGAGGCAAATTTCTCTGAGTTCATACTGTCGCGGAAGTATGGCTAAAAATTGGAGGACAAGTTGATTGTGTTGTTTCTGTATGGCAGAATCATCAACCGAGGTAGGAAATAAATTGTTACGCTAGGCACAAATGCGACTGAAATTTTCAAAGTGGTCTCTCAAACTCCGACCATCCATATGAAAAGATTGGTACTCAGCAATGACCTCATACATACAAGATAAGTTTAATAACTTTCTAAACTGTCATCTTTGTATATGTTATTTGTCTCGTTATGAGCTTTAATTGATCCTTAATTAGGTGAAATGGCTCTCTTATTGGTTTTAATTGTAGAATTGTACTTTTTGAAGAAAGAATGCAAATTCAGTGGTTTTTAGAAGAAATTGACGATAAGTGCAAGGGTCAAGTGGCGTGGCTGAGTTTCGAAACGTTCAATGACTTATTCGGGTTAAAGTTGTTGAGTCTGACCTTTTTATGCTACGTCAGCACTCATCACTATAACTTGGTGGAAAAGTCGTTCAGGTTGGAAATTTCTTTAGAGAGATTGCGTTCAACTTGGAGATCTAATCCCTTTCGGATAAGGCAATTTTTAGGGGATCTTGGGACAGATTTGGTAAAGCTTAATAGACTAGATTCTCACATTATTTAGAGACACTTTTCTGGACATTAAAAAAGAAGCAACTTTAGGAATTTCAAGGAAGGAAATTAGAGGTTTTCTCTCGCAGCCTTGGATGGCAAGATCGAAGGCAGCAAATTAGGAGACTTTTCTGGAGCTTTCTCACGCAGTAAAGAGCTACACTTTTGGGGGCAATTATTCATCAAAGATTAAAGAGTTCTTCTTTTCTCTTCTTTTCACTACAAGAAATCTTGCAAATTCCAATGGAAAATTCCGAGGGAAACACTCCGTCGAAAATCCGACGGGCTTTGATTTTTTAGAAAAAAATTAAAATTAAATAATTCCGACAGGATTCCGAATCTTTTTAAAATTTAAAATTTAAAATTAACCTTAGATAATTCCGACGGGGATTTCGTTTTTAAATTATAAAATATAAAAATAAAAATTAAATGTTTCCGAGGGGAATCCCGTCTGATTTTTAATACAATAAAAATTAATATTAAATAATTCCGACAGGACTCCGACGGAATTCCCATTGGTTTTTTTAAATATAAAATTTAAAAATAAAATTGAAAATTAAGGGAAAAAATATGAATAATATAAATTAAATAATTCCGACAGGATTTCCCTGGGAATCCCGTTGGAATGTTTAAAATATAAAATATAAAAATAAGATTAAATAATTCGGAATCCCGCCGGATTTTAAAATTAAAAAAAAGTATTATAATGTAAAATGTGTTAACTAGGATTCAAACCCTGGAGTTCATAAAACTTAGCATCCGTTTGTGACACTCAGGCTAAATGATTTGTTAAGCAAATATTAAATTATTTTTTAAATAACCCTTGGATAAACAAGTAATACTCAGCTAAGTCTAGGGCAAAAACTCATTTCACGCCCAAATCTCACTCCTCATTTTCTCTGCGTTACCTGCTCTTGCCTCTTCCAGCTTTGCGCCCGCCGCCGGTCTGCCTGCCATCGCCTTGTCATGAAAGCAGCAGAGTTACAGGATGATCAAGATGGTGGGGAGAAGGCTTGGTTGCATGGAATTAAACTTTGGGGATTACGTTTTATAAAAAACGTTACACTTCTTTTAGTATGCTGAGAAAACACTCCCCTGAGCGATGTCGTTTGAAGAAATATTTATTCCGTTTTATTTCAATTAAGTAGTTTGTTATTTCATTTTGCGGGCCGCAAGTGTCGTGCTGTTATTGGCCTAGCGGTAGTGGGCGTTTATTTCTGATTTTGGATCCAGCTTTTGTATGCGGAAATGGTACGATGTTTTGGGCAGATTTCAGCAATCAAATACTGTTTTTGCTCTTAATTCTCTCTCTACATTCTTCCATTTCTTTCTTCTGCTCCAAGTTTGGTCTATTCTCTGTATATTCATCTGAAATATATCTGTAAGAGTTAGCCATTTTTCCTGGGTTTGAACACAATTGTTAACAGTGAACTCAAAGCTAGGTTGGCGTGTTTCTTAGGCACAAATGGCAAAGAACAACCCAATGAGAATCGATGAGCTTGAGGCAGCAGCTAAAGAGCTCAAGGAGGGTCAGGATGCACTCAGAGAAGGGCAAGACGCCATGAAAACTCAGTTGGAAGAGATTGTCAGGGCTTTACAGAATCTGGGAAAGGCGAAGGAAACCAGCAGCTTTGTAGATCCAGCGATATCCTCCAACAGACACTATGGTGATGGAGGAATCCTTCCAACTCCTGCGCTTAAGATGAATGAGGTAACTGGAAATACCAATCTTAGAAATAAGCTTGAATTTCCTAGATTCACAGGCAGTGAGCCAAGACAATGGATTAGGAAGTGTTCTAAGTATTTTCAGTTTAACCCCATGAGTGATTATGAAAAAATTGTGTTGGCTGCGATGCATATGGAAAGGGAAGCAAATAACTGGTTCTTAGATTATGTTGGTGGGAAGGAAAATATGGCATGGGATACGTTTTCCAGTCTGGTTCTAGAGAGGTTTTTGAGTCAGAGAGAGAGAAATATTATTGGTCAGTTTAATAAGGTTAAACAGGACGGTTCAGTTGAGGCTTATACCATGAAATTTGAAGAGCTAAAGTCATTTATGGTCAACCATAACCGATCACTCAGTTAAGATTATTATATCAAAAGTTATGTCAGTGCGTTGAAGGAAGAAATCAACCAAATGGTGGAAATGATAGGACCACCTACTTTAGAAAAGGTAATTCACTGTGCCAAGAAGCAGCAGGGGTTGTTGGAGGCCATGGGAAAATCTGCTAAAACAGAGAACAAGAATTGGGGAGTGAGGACTGAGATTGGAGATCAGAGTGTTAAGAAACCTAACAGCTCTATCTCTGAGAAATATCCACCCATAAAAAGACTGAATGCAGAGGAAATGGCAGCTAGGAGGAAGAATCTGTTTCAACTATGATGAGCTTTTTCAACCAGGATACAGATGCAAAAAGCTCTTTGTGATATAATGTAAAGAGATAGATGAATTAGATGAGGAGGATATCATTGGTTTGGGAGAATCTGAAAGCACTGTGTTAGGAATAGTGCCCTAAAAGCCGATTGTATATCCGCTTTGTGCTTTTCCTTATTGTAATCATAGACAATCTTTGAATAAAATAACGAATTGAGGCAACACTTCTTTATATGCTCTTGTTTGGTATGCGTTTACTTTAGCTGTGCATGTATGAGAACTCCCCTAATCCTGATGACTTTAGGACTCTACCATTTAGGTGAAATGGTTCATGAAACGAGCCCTATATCACATAAGTCATGATTAGTAAAATACTCCAAGCCGATGAGTCCTACAGACAGTGGGAGTGTCAACCTGACTCCTCTAAGGCTTGCTTGTGGGATCACGCCCTTAAGAGGGACCACCTTGTTTCATGGAGGTGCAAAGTGTATAGTTAATACGTGCGTGATACATGAGGGTGCTTACTTTAATAAGTAAGTTCACTGAGGTGCCCCGTGTGAGAACATTCCTAAATGGGAAAGGAAGTTTCTATTTCAGGAAATGGAAACTTCCAGATTAGGAAATATCTCACGAGTCATTGATGTGATTAATTGATCCTTAGACTTGAGGTTCCTTGTCACTTTATGAGTTAACTCTGTAGTCTTAGGTATAAGCTTTAAAGGGTGTCACCTTAGACAACTGATTCAAGGCTTATGCTGGGGCTGCACAAGTGATTCATGAAAGTGAATGAGAATCAAGAAAGGACCTGCACTTGCATTTGCAAGGTGATCTCTTATTGTGTAAGTCATTCATATGCCATATGGAGTCCTTGGCCAAGGCAGTAGATCAAGACATCAAGAAAAGGGTTTCTTGGATTGAGATCAAATGGATATGAAATGTACTTAGCTTTAAGACCGGATTATTAGGGTTCTGATTATTCCCTTACCCTAGATCTTGGTTGAGAGATAGTAAGTAGGAGGATTGTATCTCACATGAATCAATGACTTAAAGGTTCTGTCGAATCCGAACATTCCAATTCAGCTAGGGGTTAAACACCTGTTGCTAGACTATGGTCGTTTAATCTGTGGACTGATTAATTAATTAGTGAATTAATTAATTGGGGTCACTGCTAATTGAATTGAGAACCTAGAGGGTCACACACAACAACTTGGTTACATGAGTTGAGACTTGAAAATGATTAAACGAGTTAATCGGGCCAAGAGGGTACCACACGTGTGAAATCACACGTGTGGCTCACGTGAGTGACACGTGTCACTGTGACTAGTGTCACACACGTGTGAATATATATATTATATATATATGTATTAAATAATTAAATTTGTTAATTATTTAATAGACTTTGGTTTAATTTTGAATTAAAAAAGAAAGTCTTATTTTGGAGAAAATAATCTAGTTAATTAATTACGAATTAATTAATTAGATAAAAATAAGTTATTTATTTTATAATAAATAAAGTATAAAATTATCCAAAAATAGTTTGGATATTTTTAGCTCTCTTAAAAGTTGACTTGAATTAGAATTCAAAGTCAAAGTTGGAAAATACTTGATGATCAAGTAATAGGAGAGAGAGGAACCAAATCCTTGTCCAACAAGGAATAGGTTCGGCCGTCCCTCTCCCTTTCCTATATATAGGGGAGCTCATGCTCCCCTTTTGAGCGAATTGACAATTCTTTTGGTTCATGTGTTGAACACCTTCCTTTTTCCAAGATTAAATAAAACCCTAGGTTAAGCCTAAACACTAACTAGAGAACTAGCATCCTTACTAGTTAGATTGTGATCAAGTTGGTGGACTTTCTCTAGAGACTTCAAGTTAGAAGTTTGAAGATTCGAGCTTTACCAAGGAGAGGGGATCAAGCCGCGAGAAGAGCGTTCTTGGGTGGCTTGAAACGCTTCAAGAAAGAACAAAAGAAAAGTAAGTTTTCTATCTTTACGAATTTGGTTACACGATTGCGAGTCCAAGGTCCTTTTGTTGGGAAAATTTTTTAAATTCCGCTGCTTTCTGATTCGTGTTTTCCAACAAGTGGTATCAGAGCCACCTCGTTAATCGTGTTTCTGATTCGTCTCAATTATTCTGAATTTGGTAGAAATTCTTAGGCTTAGATGCGAATTAGGTATTCATGAGTTCTTTTAGAAAGCCTGAATTACGAAACTGTAATTTTTCTTGAATTTTTGAAACTGTTTTCTTAAATTGTGTTTTTGGAAAACCGTTTTGATAGAAATTAATTTAATTCGTGTTTTGAATTTTGGATTGTTTTGGTTTTTGAACTAAAAGTATGAAACACGAAATCGCGTTACGAAAACGTGAGCCTGGACGTGCTAAGGCGTAGCACGCCAGGCCCGCGCGTCCGCCCGCCCAGCAGTCCCGCAACCGCGCAGGACTGCCCGCCGCTGTAGCCCGCCAGCGCCTAGGCCAGCGCCTAGGCGCGCCCGTCTGATCCTCCAGCAACCGCGCGGGAGCCTCCCGGCCACGGCCGCCCACCTCGCCCAATCGATGCGCGCGACGCGCGCAAGGATGCGCGCCATGCGCACGCACGCTGGCAGCTTACGCTACCGGTTGTGCGCGGCGCTGGCGCGCGTCCGTGCGCGCGACGCTGCGCGTCTGCCGGGCTTGGTCTCGGGCGGGCGGGCAGTCCGTTCCGGGCCCTTCGTTTCGCGATCTTGATTTTCGTGTTTAGTCCAATCCAATCCCGGTTTAATTTTTCTGAAAATTTTTATTTATTAAATTTGAATTATTTTTTGAAATAATTGTTTAAATTGGGATTTTAGAAATTTAATCGATTTAAACTTTGGAAAAATTACAATCTTTATTTTCTGAAAATATTGAAAGAATAAAATTATTAATTTTCAGAAATTAATTGGAATTTTATTAGTTCATTGTTTTTCGGGTTTTATAGAAAAGGCTCTTGAACAAGAATTGCATCTAAGTCGTGTTTTAAGTCGTTAGGACTTGAAACGAGAATTTTAATTTATTGGTTAAATTTAAATTCTTGCAAAAGCATGTTAGGTGATCATGGGTTTAGATCTATGTATGGTTTTAATTTATGCACATGGATGGTTTAAATTGGGGTTGGAGCCCTATAGTTGCGTTTTTCAATTGAGGTTGGAGCCTCACTTATGTGCGTACTGTTATGTGATTTATTATGTGGCTTTCCATATTACTGTTTTTGAGGCCGGGGTATGCCCCGTGTAATTGTCTAAGGCCAATATGAAGATTGAGCCTTATTACTTTATGTCTTTTTCTTTTTATTGTAATTTGAGAGTAGAGATAGGTGGTGAGGTTTTATTTTCATTTTGGAGACAATGCACCCAAGGAGTAAGATGGACCACATTCAAGTAACAAGGAGGCCATAAGTGAAGACCCCTCAAAATGTTAGGGAGGGGAATCTCAATTGTTAAATGTAATAGAGATAGGGCTCGTATTTTGTTACCGCTTTCCCTTATGTGATTTAAACTGTTTATGTGGCATGTATGTTAGAACTTGTGATTGTGGAGTAGCTCCCACATATCACGCATAAGATAGGTAGAACCCATGATCATTACATGTTAGTATCATGCTAGGACATGTTATCTGTTTATGTGCTTGTTTGATATGCATTTAAGTGTACTTGCATTAATCAAGACTAATAAAATTGGATAACATATATGTTGGTGAGGTCGAACCGGACAACTCTCCGGTTGATTCGAAAATTCCCCTTAAATATTAAGCTAATTTCGAACAAATAGGTGTTTAATTCGAGATGCAAATTTTGAATTAAATTCCTAGCATTCCATCAATAGGTTTTAAGTTTAGTAAGTGAAGCTGGTTATTGTCCGCGAGTCGTGGGATAGCTAGTGGAGCTTATTAGTTCTTAGTTACCTAATTGATCATTTTAAATGATCAATATTTCATGGTCAATTTTAGCAAGGGCGATGTCCGCGAGTCGTGGGTCGTTCGAACTAAGTTTTGATCATGATCTTATAATTGATGGGTCTAGCTTAACGCCTAAGTAAATATGGATGTCGCACGAGTCGTGGGTCCATATTGAAAGATAGGTGATGCAAAAACAATTACTAAGAGTTCTAAAGGTGTTAGAATTGGTAAGTTGTACCTACCTAGGGTTCTTACTTAGAATGTCCGCGAGTCGTGGGTTCGAGGTAAAATGCCTAGGATCTTAGTACCCATTGGGAAACGTATTCCTCTTAGATCTTTGGGAATTCTAGATCTTTGAAAAACAGTGGGAGCTACATTAGATTAAAGACCTTATCTTTTGTATATCGTTATAATTCAGCATGCTCACTAGTTCTCTGTTTTACCATTTAGGTCGTAGATTCTGTGATTCTCTACGTGTTTTGAAATGGCAACCAAAAACCCTCTTGTATCGATCCTCGAGTCAAACAAGTTGACTGGTCCCAACTATTCTGATTGGCTGAGGAATCTAAAAATCATTTTAGATTCTGAGAAGAGAACTTATGTTCTCTTCGAAGGGGGAGCCTAGTCCCGAAGGAGAGGCTCCCACTTGGGCCGAGCGGGACGCGATTCAGAAGTGGAAGGATGATAATCTCCAAGCCCGTTGCCTTATATTGGCTAACATGTCTCCGGACTTGCAAAGGCAACATGAGGCCATGGAATTCGCTTGGGAGATTTACGACCACTTAGAGCAACTTTACCGCCCTCATGAACGTGTAACAAGGTATAACACTTCAAAGGAATTGTTCCACTTGAGAATGAGGGAAGGTTCAAGTGTCCATGAATATGGACTTAAGTTTCTCTCCCTTACTGAGAAACTTGCATCCATGGACATGCCTCTGAAAGATGAGCTTTCAGTGGATTTGTTGCTAGCTTCGCTCCCACCATCATTCAACCCATTTGTCCTTAACTTCAACATGAATCATGCTGGTGCTACTGTAGCTGAGCTGATTAGTCAGCTTGTGACTGCTGAAAGCACGATCAAGAAGGACAATAAGGTTTTGATGGTGAATGCTCCATATTCCTCTTCTGGGCCTTCTAAAGGTAAGGGCAAGAAAGCCCAAAAGAAGAAGAAGAAACCCCTTAGGCCCACTGGTGGCATTTCGAAGGGGAAGGCCCAAAAGAAGAAGCGTGATCAGAAAGAGGATGTTTGCTTCCATTGTGGCAAAGCGGGACATTGGAGGAGAAACTGCCCAGAGTACAGGGCTACTCTAAAGAAAGGTATCTTTCTCGTTGAAGTAAATCTTTCTATTAATTCTAGTTCTTGGGTACTTGATACCGGTTGTGGAACTCATATCTGTAATGATGTACAGATGCTAAGTGAGGTCCAAAAACTCAAAGAAGGAGAATGTGTCTTGAAGATCGGCGATGGCTCAAACGTTGAAGCTCGAGCTTTAGGCACAATTAGATTAGATTTAGGTAGTTTTGAGTTAGTATTAAATAAAGTCCTTTATGTACCGAGCATTATTCGTAATATAATTTCAGTTCCAATATTAGATTGTGAAGGTTATGAAACTTATATTAAGAATGGTAAATACTTTATCAAACGGAACAACTCTTCCGTTCATATCGGTACTCTAAGTAATGGACTTTACCTAACTCAAAATATCAATATTATGAATATACAACGAGAAACAAAGCGTAAGAGAGATGACAAAGTTTCAGCTCCCTTATGGCACGCTAGATTAGGACACATTTCCAAGAACAGAATTAGCAAGATAAACACTTTAGGATCATTCTCTGAAAATGATCTCAAAGAGTTGACTTCTTGCGAATCCTGTCTCAAAGGAAAGATGTCCAAAGTTCCTTTTAAAGGAACTGTGGAACGTGCCACTGAGGTTTTGGATTTGATCCATACTGATGTTTGTGGACCGCTTAGTGTAAGCACTAGAAACAATCATCAGTACTTCATAACCTTTACTGATGACTTTAGTCGGTATGGTTATGTATACTTAATGAAGTATAAATCTGAAGCTTTTGAGAAATTCTTAGAATTTCAAAAGGAGGTTGAGAACCAAACTGGTCACAAGATCAAAGCACTTCGATCTGATCGAGGAGGCGAGTATCTTAGTGAAGAAATCCTTAATCATCTCAATGATAATGGGATTATCTCTCAGTGGACTCCTCCGGGAACTCCTCAGCTTAATGGAGTTTCTGAGAGAAGGAATCGAACCCTACTTGATATGGTTTGTCCCATGATGAGTTTCACTGACTTACCACCTTCTTTCTGGGGTTATGCCCTAGAAAGTGCAGCAAAGATTCTGAATCTAGTTCCCTCTAAGTCAGTCCCCAAAACGCCCTATGAAATGTGGCATGGCAAAATCCCTAGTTATTCTTACTTAAGAATTTGGGGTTATCCTGCTTACGTGAAGAGGACAGTGGGAGATAAGTTAGAATCTCGTTCTAACTTATGCTACTTTGTAGGTTATCCTAAGGAATCCATAGGATACTATTTCTATTATCAATCTGAGCAAAAGGTGTTTGTTTCCAGAAATGCCACTTTTCTTGAGGAACCGTTCCTTAAAGAAAAGAAAGGCAAGATCATAGAATTAGAAGAAGTACAAAGTAACCCCACGCCACCTACTGAAGAGACGTCCCCTACTGATCAACTACAACCAATCACGAATTTCGATACACACGAAAACCCTCCTCTAAGGCGTTCTGAACGCACTCCTAGACAGCTGGAGAGATGGTATGGATTCTTCCATGAAATCTCTCAAAAGGATAATGATCCTTCAACATATGAGGAGGCACTTTCAGATTCTGACTCTGAACAGTGGATAGAAGCCATGAAATCCGAAATGGACTCCATGAACTCCAACCAAGTTTGGACCTTGGTAGATTTGCCTGATGGGGTCAAACCCAAAGGTTGCAAATGGATCTTTAAGAGAAAGCTTGGAGTTGATGGAAGCATTGCAGCCTACAAAGCAAGACTGGTTGCAAAAGGATTCACTCAAAGACCCGGTGTGGACTTTGACGAAACCTTTTCACCAGTTGCAATGCAAAAGTCCATTCGAATCATGTTTGCCATTGCTGCATATTATGACTATGAGATATGGCAAATGGATGTGAAAACTGCCTTTCTCAATGGTGACATTGACAAAGACATTTATATGGAGCAACCCATAGGTTTCACATTCAGTGGGAGTGAGCAAAAGGTTTGCAAACTCCAAAGATCAATCTATGGATTGAAACAGGCTTCTAGGAATTGGAACATTCGATTTGATGAATCAGTCAAAGCGTTTGGCTTCATTCAAATTTCGAATGAGTCCTGTGAGTATAGAAAGGAATTGGAGACCTTAGTGCAATTCTTAGTACTTTATGTTGATGACATCCTTCTTATTGGGAATTCGAAGGATGACATGAAAATGACTAAGTTATGGTTATCGAACTAATTCGAGATGAAAGATCTTGGTGATGCGTCCTATATCCTTGGAATTAAAATCTATAGAGATAGATCTAGAAGGTTAATAGGACTATCACAGTCGATGTACATTGACAAAGTACTGAAGAGATTCAATATGGAGTCAGCAAAGGTTAAGAACCTTCCTGTAAGTGTAGGAACATGTCTTTCAAAGAAGATGTGTCCTAAGACTAACCTTGAGAAGAAAAGAATGACTCATACACCTTATACATCAGCAATAGGTAGCATAATGTATGCAATGCTATGTACTCGACCGGATGTGGCTTATGCACTTAGTGTAACAAGTCGTTTCCAATTTGACCCAGGAGATGGTCACTGGGCTGCCGTAAAGAATATTCTTAAGTACTTGAAAAGTACTAAAGATTTATTCTTAGTTTACGCAGGTCAAAAAGATCTTACTATCGAAGGATACTGCGATGCAAGCTTTGCATCTGACTTAGATGATTTTAAGTCAATGTCAGGATACATTTTCTACCTAAACGGCGGAGCAGTAAGTTGGAAGAGTTCCAAGCAAACGACCACTGCAGATTTGACCACTGAGGCCGAATACTTAGCTGCAAATGATGCAGCTAAGGAAGGTGTTTGGATTAGAAACTTCATTCAAGAGTTGAATGTTGATCCTAGCATGAAAGACCCCATTACTGTGTTTTGTGACAACACTGGGGCGGTTGCTCAAGCAAGAGAACCAAGATCTCACCAACGGACCAAGCATATTATGAGGAAGTATCACCTAATCCGTGATATTATCAAAAGAGGAGATGTGCAAATCGAGAGGGTCACATCAGCAGAGAACGTGGCAGATCCACTTACTAAACCCCTTAGTCGAGAAGCTTTCCAAGGTCATCTTCAGAAGATGGGACTTAGAGTAGCTTTAGAATGGCTTTGACGGGCAAGTGGGAGATTGTTAGGAATAGTGCCCTAAAAGCCGATTGTATATCCGCTTTGTGCTTTTCCTTATTGTAATCACAGACAATCTTTGAATAAAATAACGAATTGAGGCAACACTTCTTTATATGCTCTTGTTTGGTATGCGTTTACTTTAGCTGTGCATGTATGAGAACTCCCCTAATCCTGATGACTTTAGGACTCTACCATTTAGGTGAAATGGTTCATGAAACGAGCCCTATATCACATAAGTCATGATTAGTAAAATACTCCAAGCCGATGAGTCCTACAGACAGTGGGAGTGTCAACCTGACTCCTCTAAGGCTTGCTTGTGGGATCATGCCCTTAAGAAGGACCACCTTGTTTCATGGAGGTGCAAAGTGTATAGTTGATACGTGCGTGATACATGAGGGTGCTTACTTTAATAAGTAAGTTCACTGAGGTGCCCCGTGTGAGAACATTCCTAAATGGGAAAGGAAGTTTCTATTTCAGGAAATGGAAACTTCCAGATTAGGAAATATCTCACGAGTCATTGATGTGATTAATTGATCCTTAGACTTGAGGTTCCTTGTCACTTTATGAGTTAACTCTGTAGTCTTAGGTATAAGCTTTAAAGGATGTCACCTTAGACAACTGATTCAAGGCTTATGCTGGGGCTGCACAAGTGATTCATGAAAGTGAATGAGAATCAAGAAAGGACCTACACTTGCATTTGCAAGGTGATCTCTTATTGTGTAAGTCATTCATATGCCATATGGAGTCCTTGGCCAAGGCAGTAGATCAAGACATCAAGAAAAGGGTTTCTTGGATTGAGATCAAATGGATATGAAATGTACTTAGCTTTAAGACCGGATTATTAGGGTTCTGATTATTCCCTTACCCTAGATCTTGGTTGAGAGATAGTAAGTAGAAGGATTGTATCTCACATGAATCAATGACTTAAAGGTTCTGTCGAATCCGAACATTCCAATTCAGCTAAGGGTTAAACACCTGTTGCTAGACTATGGTCGTTTAATTTATGGAATGATTAATCAATTAGTGAATTAATTAATTAGGGTCATTGCTAATTGAATTGAGAACCTAGAGGGTCACACAAAACAATTTGGTTACATGAGTTGAGGCTTTGAAATGATTAAACGAATTAATCGAGCCGAGAGGGTTCCACATGTGTGGGTCACGTGAGTAGCACGTGTCCTTGGAACACGTGTCTCACACGTGTATATATATATATATTAAATAATTAATGTGTTAATTATTTAATAGACTTTGGTTTAATTTTGAATTAAAAAGAAAGTCTTATTTTGGAGAAAAATAATCTATTTAACTAATTATGAATTAATTAATTAGTGAATTAATTAATTGGGGTCACTGCTAATTGAATTGAGAACCTAGAGGGTCACACACAACAACTTGGTTACATGAGTTGAGGCTTGAAAATGATTAAACGAGTTAATCGGGCCAAGAGGGTACCACACGTGTGAAATCACACGTGTGGCTCACGTGAGTGACACGTGTCACACACGTGTGAATATATATATTATATATATATGTATTAAATAATTAAATGTGTTAATTGTTTAATAGACTTTGGTTTAATTTTGAATTAAAAAAGAAAGTCTTATTTTGGAGAAAATAATCTAGTTAATTAATTACGAATTAATTAATTAGATAAAAATAAGTTATTTATTTTATAATAAATAAAGTATAAAATTATCCAAACATAGTTTGGATATTTTTAGCTCTCTTAAAAGTTGACTTGAATTAGAATTCAAAGTCAAAGTTGGAAAATACTTGATGATCAAGTAATAGGAGAGAGAGGAACCAAATCCTTGTCCAACAAGGAATTGGTTCGGCCGTCCCTCTCCCTTTCCTATATATAGGGGAGCTCATGCTCCCCTTTAGAGCGAATTGACAATTCTTTTGGTTCATGTGTTGAACACCTTCCTTTCTCCAAGATTAAATAAAACCCTAGGTTAAGCCTAAACACTAACTAGAGAACTAGCATCCTTACTAGTTAGATTGTGATCAAGTTGGTGGACTTTCTCTAGAGACTTCAAGTTAGAAGTTTGAAGATTCGAGCTTTACCAAGGAGAGGGGATCAAGCCGCGAGAAGAGCGTTCTTGGGTGGCTTGAAACGCTTCAAGAAAGAACAAAAGAAAAGTAAGTTTTCTATCTTTACGAATTTGGTTACACGATTGCGAGTCCAAGGTCCTTTTGTTGGGAAAATTTTTTAAATTCCGCTGCTTTCTGATTCGTGTTTTCCAGCACACTGATCTCCATATATCTGTCAATGCTGCAAGTGGGAGGCCTGCACCAGATACTATTAAGATTCAAGGGAGAATTGGGAATGTCAGCATGATTGTGCTCATTGATTCTGGGAGCACACACACATTCCTTGATCCAGATATAGCTAGGAAGGCAGGATGTGACATTGAGTGCACTAATCCTCTATTAGTAACAGTGGCAGATGAGAGGAAAATGCACTGTGATTCTAAGTGCAGTGATTTTAAATGGGAGATGTATGGCCATAACTTCAGAGCTAATGTGAGGTTATTGAGGTTAGGAAGATGTGATTTAGTGGTGGGGGTTGATGCTTTAAGAAAATTAGGATATATTACCCTTAACTTTGACAGGCAAAAAGTTAAGTTCCTTAAAGGAGATGAGTTGATCACTTTATAGGGAGGGAAATTTGAGGCTTCTTTGAGGATGATATCTGGAAAGGGGTTGCAAAAACTACTAAGAAAAAAGGAACATCATCTCTCAGCTGTTTCTGCCTAGTGTCTTCTGAAGAGAATAAACAGGAAGTAGATGCTCATGATGACCTTAAGCCACTACTTTCTGAATACAAGGTTCTGTTCAGAGAACCTAGGGGTCTACCACCTGAGAGGAGCCATGTTGTATGATTTACTTAAGTTAAAACCAATCGTGCAAGTGTACACTAACATACGCGTAGCACAATAGGATCGAACCCACAAGGAAGGGAAATCAATCACTACTCTATACTTCTCTCTAATCTAAAGACCGAATGAAAAGTAATTGTTGTTGTTATCTAATAATCTACTAAAATAGAAATTAATAATTAACTAGAATTAAACGCAAGCAATAGCTTAAACACACGAATTAACTTTAGTAAACTAAATAGGCAGGGGAAAGTAATGAATCATACAATCAGAGCTGATACGATACTCGTCTGACAAGTGTAATTCTACAACCTAGTCACTTATATTTGTATTACCCTCTCTCAAGGTGTAACCAAGTGCTTAATTAGTGTTCAATGTTGCTCTCGCAATCACCAATAGTTAATTAAACCATAGGAACAAGACTAGTGCAATTCAATATTCTAGCGGCTCGGCATGGAATAAGATTACTGTTATATAAGCTAGATACAGATCTCTTTGTATCCTATAATTTAAAAGTTATGAAAACAATCCAAATTACCATCAATCTTTCAATCTATAGGCAATTCTGAAACATGCTAAGGTTGGCCAGACCGTTGCAATTCAAGTTAAGTCCGCTTTCAAAACTAAGAATTACACAAGTCATTCAAGCATTATATCAAACATCTATCATGCATTCATCATCACTCCCCTAGCCCTAGAGAATTAGCTACTCATAATTAAAGTAAAACTCATAAAACTAAAGGAAATTGCATTAAAATAATTCATGTTCATCAAATCTAAATAAAGTCTAAAAATCAAACTCATAAACATTCTAACAATTCTGGAAAATTAAATCTAACATATAAAACTAAAATTTGGAGGAATTAGTTTGAATAGTAAAGCAACAATAAAACCGGAAAAGCGGAATTAAGTTCGATTCACTCGTCTGAATTCTCTGAAAAACTCTTGAAAACATCCAGTAGCTCCCGTCTCCAAGCTAGGTCTGAACTTCTCCGAAGAACTCCCTCAATAAGACTTCTAAACGCACCTAAATATCATCCCTAAAATCTCTCGCCGACAGAGGTAACGGGCATTACCTATCCATGTGCATTTATTGTTAACACCCGTTACAAGGCTAAATCGTGCATGCGCTTTTATCAGTGGTAACGGACGTTACCACTTTTATTCAGCCCAAGGGTAACGAGCGTTACCCTTCCTGCACCAGAAATTATCTCCTCCTGTCTCTGGTAACGGGTGTTACAAGAGCTGTACTGTCAGGGCGTAACGGGCGTTCCTCCCATACTCTTCCTCAAGTGATGCTCCTGTATCCGTTAACGGGAGTTACGGAAATTTTACTCTTAGTTGGTAACGGGGGTTACCACATTTTCGTCCAAAAATACGTGAAATTGCTTCGCTTTGTCGTTTCGTAACTCCAACTCTAAAATCACCCGAATGGAGCAAAATAAACACATAAACACATCAAACGGAACAAAAATATAATCTAATTACGCTCAAAATCATGAAATTTCTACACTCAACAAAATCCCCCACACTTGGAAATGCTCGTCCCCGAGTAATACGGAAATCAACAAAAACTTATCCTCATCATACCATTTCCTCAAATCAATCATCAAACCATCACCGAAACAAGTCTAGCTAATCTAATCAGGTACTCACGAACATAAGATCCTCAAAACTTAGTATGACAACTAAACCCTTGTGTAGTGTGTGAATCAAACGAAACAATGTACAAAGATTGGAATAACAAATTCACAATTCCCTCCTAAGTTCTAATCATCAACTTTGGAATACACTCTTCGCACCTATCTCCACTAATGGAATTAAATCAAGACTTAGGATCGGTAGGTCTTTCGAGCTTGTAATGTAGGCTTAGGGTAAGGTTATGGAAATTTGGATCAAGTGACTACTCACCAAACTTACATCATTCAACCTTTAAACTCAAAGCACTTCAATTCTGCCATTAAACACGAAAATCACCCCAAATTCTTCAATTGTATCCCACACTCTCAATTTCACACTTCGCATAATTTTATTTTCTCTTCTTTTTGCTCTTTCTTCTCTTTTTTTTTACAATGGTCTCTCAAATTCAATCACAAGAACAATCAAAAGGGGTTAAAAGATAGATATTCACCATAAAAATCAAACGAGCAAGCCTTGGTGTAAAAATTATCAAGGTAGGTATTTCATTGTTGTGCATTGGCTTATAATGTGGCTACAAAAATCTTTGCACAACAATTAGGCTCAGCAAGGTCAATAAGATAACGTTATTTAGTGAAAAACGGCTAAAAATTAAAAGGCTTAATATCCTCCGACAACGAATGCCTACATCACTTCCTTAATCTCTCATTAACTCAAAATTTCACCTCAATAGGACTAAAACATATCCTAATCAAATCTTAGACTCATTCGGAAATCATCAACTCATCTTTCTAACCAACGTACATTATAACGTTCAAAAGTGCTCAAAATATAAGGGCATACTAACACACTAAATCATCAAATCTCATGCAATTTTCCTCAATTCAAAAAGCCTAACTTATTATAGAAAAAATTCTACAATCAAACTTCAAAGAAAAAGTTCAAAACGAGGGAAAATTTTCAAAATTACTCGATTTTTAGCAAATCACAAGTGAAACTACATCTAATCATGCAAATATTCAATAAAAACTCATAACAAGCATACACTTCCTCCCCCACACTTAAATTTTGCAATGTCCTCATGCAAATGAAAGAATTAAAGTTCAAGAAAACTCCCTGATTAAATGAAGAACCGGCAACGTGCTAGCAAAGCTTCCAAAACCTGAACAAGTGACTAGAAAACACGGATCAAGTGCACAGGCAATTGACAATCAACATGCAACCAACAATTACACACAAGTCACAAATTCCAAGTGAAAGAAACGCACATTGCACTTAAAACAAAGAGTTCTAGGGCAACAACAAAGAAAAAGTAGCAAGAGTATCACAAATATTCCAAAGTAGCAATAGTACAGACCCTAAAATAGCAAAGAAACGAATGACAGAGCTAAGTCCAACAAAATCACTGATCAGGCGGTGGAGCAGGGCCTCGAAAATAGCTATCCAAGCGCTGATACAGGCTCTGGAACTGCTCATCAACACGGGTCGTCCACGTGTCGAATCTCTGATCCATTTGAGCTCGAAAATCCACCATCTCCTGCCTCTGATCATTCAAGCCCGTTTCAACTCTAGCCATCCTAGCATTGGCCTCGGCAAGATCCAATCTCATCATTCGCCATACTTGTAACGCCCCCACTTTTCGGTCAAACAAGTACGACGTATGTGTTTACCAATTTGCGCAAATTACTTGTTTTGTTTTCATAATTACTTCATTAATTTCATATTTTATATACTTAGTTGATATTTAACTTGAATTCTTATTCATTGAATTTTACTCGAGTTTGAATGCATTTGTTTACGTGACCTTGTTTGAGCTTGATTTGATCTCTGTTTTTCGTGATAATTTGGTATGATTGATATGAGTGTTCTATGTTCATGTTTATATGCTCGTTGATTGATTTTGTTCTTGTTTGTTTGAGTTTTGTGTTCGTTTGTGTGATCGGAACCGAAAAGGGAACTAAAGGGCATTTAGCGTACCTTGTGTTCTGAGTGTTGTAACTTGAGCTCGGGAACTCGGAATCGAGTTTCGTCACCTCCGTTGGATCCGTATCGACGATTCGAATGCAATGGGACAAACCTCATACCTTTTTAAGATCATTTGGATTCCTAAAATTCAACCGAAACGAGCACGTTACTTTCAAAATGACCAATTTTAACTCCACACAAGCTACGGACCTACTTAAACGTACCTAAGACCTACCCTTTGACCCTACCCACTTGCCAACCACCCCACTACCCTCTCTCAACACCCCCATACCGAGCCATTCCCTTCCCACAACCCAATTTTCAGTCAAACAAGAAGAAAAAGAAGAAAGGGAAGAGAAGAAAGAGACCACTATTCACCAAGAGAGAAATTGAGCTCATCTCTCATCCATTCCTCACCATTTCTTAAAGGTAACTCTATTTTTGATATGTACATCTCCTTGTGGTTCTTTTAAGTCCAAGTTTGCATGTTTTCACCATGATTTGATCAAGTTTGGAGGAAATGATTAAATAGTAAGGGTTTCATGTAAAATTATGATTCTAGCATGCTTCCTTAGAATTTCTTTGAGTTTCTTGAGTTATATATGACCCTAAGACATGCATTTATGATTTTATGGACTTATATTGCATGGTGGTTGAGGGATTTAATATGTTCCATTATGAACTTGAAGGTTTTGGAAGATATGAATTGGTTGGTGATCTCTTAATGTTTTTTTTTCTTGAAGTTCTTGTTGTCTAATGTGTTATTGCTTGAATACATGAGTAAATGACCTGATTTAGTGTGCTTTTAGGTTGAGTTTTGTGTTGGCTTGGTGATTTATGGCTTCCATTTCGTTTTTTTCCAAGTTTGTGTGTGTGTTTTTTTTTTTTGCTACTGACCCAAATCCACGGGGGTGGATTTGAGTCAGTAGGCTGGACAGAATCCATGGGGGTGGATTTTTCCCTTTGGAAAAATCCATGGGGGTGGATTTTGTCCTGCGTTTTTTTTTTCACTCCGGTTCCGTTTTTCTTCTTTTTCTCCGCTTGTTTGATCTTCCTCCACCTCTTTTATGACTTCTATGCTATGTTAATATGTATTATTATGTGTTATGATTAATGTATCAAGTTTATGGTTTGTTTTGTTATGATTTATGAACGAATGAACTTGGTACTTCCACTTATTGAATGCAATGAATGATTTTGAACGTTTATGTGACTTTATTGTGTTAATTGTGCATAAGAATAGTTCCATGACTTGAGAACATTTTCTTTTGCATCTCATATCATCCACGTTGCATTTCCGTGCGTCGTATATGGTCATTTTGAGTCTCACACTACCTCTTTTGCACAGATTCGGGTCTAGTTGGAAACGAGGGCGTCGTTTGAGGCTCTACTCTTATCCTTTTGCCGCTTCAAGGTGGGTTTCTCTTCTACTAGTTAAAATGACCCTATATAAACCCAATGTGCAAAGTTTTAAACCAAATGTATAATATACGTATATAGAGTCTTTTCTCGAGTAAATGATTTCAAACGTAAGCCTTTCTTTTATGAATCCTACCTTATGTTTTGGCGAGACATGATTGTTAATGATGCACGGGCCCGGGACCTAGCACATGTGGCTATCCGGGGAGGCAAGGGCCGACGGTGATCCCATGTGCTAGTCCCAACCATTTAACAGAGACCTGAACTCGCTAGGAGATTAGCGTGGAATGGTAGCTGAGCGCCCTTGGGGGATTCATGTACCCCCCTGGGTCAATGTATGAGGTGGTCGGGCCTTGCAAACCCGTCCACCACCGGAGGAAGAAGGTGTATATGTATGATTATGAATCGTATGAATGTGCACATAAGATTATTATGCATGAAAATAAATGAATTATGAATATGATTACACAAGGTGATGGTTGGAGATAATGCACGCCCACTCGCCGGGCCATGAAACCCTATAATTATTTGTGAATGAATATGATAGTCGTAATTCCATTGATGTTTTCTTTGTTTTGCTCGCTTGGGAAATTCTTATCAAACTTCGAATGGAATTAGGGCTTGCATGTATATGTTTAAATTCTGTTGTATTATATATTATGCCCTTTTTTTTTATACTCACCAGTCTCTTTTAGACTGAACCCGGTTTGTTTTCAGTTGTTTTGTGCAGGTTTGGAGGTGCTAGGCGGGAATACGAGTCGTCTAAGTCTTGCATTAGTGTCTAGCATTTCCTTTTACACTCATATCTACTTGTTCTTATTACTCTTGTATTATGATTATTTATGGAGCGTATATTATGTTATTTTGTGCCGTGATAGCTTTTGTACAGGTTGTAAGTGTTGGGACCTATATGTAAATATGATATGTATTGCTATGTGTTGGTACCTATAAGTACTTATGTTGAATTGCTTCCGCTATTGTTATGGTCACTCTGATTTAATTATGTTTTGGTTATACTTGGTTTAAGGGTTAGCTCCCGCCTAGCTTAGCGTGTGTGTTGTGTCCCCATTCGCCGTGATTTGGCACGTGTATGGATTTCCCATTTCATATACGGGTCGGGTCTCGGTGCGGAGGGATGTGGTGCCTCACGCTCGGGCGCTACAATACTGATGTTCAGAGCACGTACGGTCATGGCCTCATCATCCCCTTGCTGAGGAACTGGTCTCGGGGTATCATTTCTTCCCTCAGGCACATCTGGGATCTCGTCAATAGAAGCCTTAAGCTCAGCGGGCAACTCATCATAAGATGCATAACCCTAGGTGTACATCTGCTGAAACCTGTCTCGTGCCCTCTTCGGCCACCATGGCAATAACCTTCCTGCAAGGGGCTCCTCTTTCCACTCAGTGATTAAGCCCATATTCTTCCAATTGTCCTCATCCAAGAAAGGATACATGGTTAGTGGCTCCGCCTTTTTAGGCCTCCATCCTAAACTCTTGGCGATCATGGTCACGTAAGCCCCGTGGTCTATAGCACCTGTGTTCTTGTTAGCTGTGTCCAGCATTCTCGCAGTCAAATTCCAAGTACCATTATACCGTCGTTCTTCCCTCATCATGTACATGATGCCCAATTCGGTAGCCTAGATATTGCCCTCACTCTCATTACGGGCACAAAAGCTGCAACTCAAAATCTTATGCACTATCCTCCACACCACACTATCCAAATAGGTTGCCTTGGTGTTTCGTACATGATAGTTAGGTGTGTTGGGCTTCAAAGAGAAGGACCTCCAAATCTCCTCTCGCATATCAATGCTCCAAGTGGAGAGGCTAGTCTCGCTGTCATCCGGAAATCCAAACACACCCCTCAATGTATCAAGGGAAACAGAATATGGGCATCTAGCATCCAAGGAAAACGACATCGGCTCATTATGACCAGGATGCCAATTCATTGTGGTGAAGAAGGTCGCGGTGAGCTCCGGGTAAGTGAGTGCATCTTTCTCCAAAAAACTCAACCAAACAATGTTATCAAACAACGTCCGTATCTCATCCCACACGCCCATGCGGATCAAAGCATCTCTTTTATAGAATCGGGTGGGGAAAACCGTTCTCAAAATCACCCTATCATATGGGTTTCCAACCCCTTCGACAACCACATTTCTTGTTTCACTTTGGGCCCGAGCCCTAGAAGTCCCGGAACTCGAAGCTCCTTCGACACAAGTACGCTTTGAACGTCCCATAGTTCCTGAAATTAGCAAAAATAACCAGGCCAAGAAAGCAATGATCAAAAATCTACTAAGGCAATACATCGAACACCTTGTGGGCACAATCCTAAGATAGGTGTTTTAGCTCAAATTCCTCAAGCTACCCGAAACCAAACCAAAATTACCCTAAGTTAGCACAATTATAATTCCAAAATCACCCAAAATCATCTAGAATTCAAATCAATTTTCAAACCCCTAGTTCCAACATGCAGAAGTTCCTCAATTTTAACAAATTCAACTTCAAAATTTCCAAAATTTCCAAGTTCTCATTCTAGGGTTCAAATTCAAAAATGGGGAGAACACCACTAACAGGGGGGTAAGCACTTACCGAGAGGAATAGAGTATGAAATTGTATGTGTGTGGGTGTGGTGGTGGGTCTTGGGTGAGGGAAAACTGCTGTTGCTGCTTCTCGTGTGTGTGGGTTGTATTTTTTGGGGGAAGAAACTTAGGTTTTAAATTATAAAACCGCCTAAAAACGCGTTACTTAAGCCCCATGTTTTCATGATTTTGGCTTGGTGACGGGCGTTAACCCATTTTAGCCTTATGGGGGTAACGGACGTAACCCCCACCCCCCCGGTCTCGGTCCCTGTGACTATTAACGGGCGTTACACAGAATGACCAGCGAAATTGTAATGCCCGTTACCTAGTCTACCCATGCCTCCTGACACCGTTAACGGGCATTACCTTAAAATACTAAGAATGGTGTAACGCCCGTTACAATCGCCCAAAAGCAGCACAAACATAATTTGGCGGGTGCTTAATCACGTTAATTAACAAAATTAACTCATAAAAAAAAACAATTTGACCATAGTGCACCCATCGCAACGACAGATAAACACACGTTAAAGCACACATTACAATTTATAGCATTAATTCATTCTCACACTAGCACTTCAAGCGCAAGGACACACAAAAAACACCTAAATAAAAAGACCTCAATATTGACACTTAGCTTCAAATCACGGTCCATGCATCAACTCGAACTTCAGACTCTGAACAACGTGCCAACTAACCTGCAAACAAAAGAGACAAACAGAGAATCACGAGAAAACGAGACGAAAGAACAACAAAAAAGAAAAAAAAAAGAAAAGAAAGATTAGTTCTAAGTTATAGTCGTTAGCTTGACTGGGCAATCCTGATTAGTTCACAGGCTTTAGTGACACACGCGAAGTGTGTTGTTCGATGGGCTCGCCAACTAGATACGGCTTCAATATCTGTCCATTCACTACAAACGTACCCAAACCTTCATTTCCTATTTCCACGGCTCCACTTGACATCACCCTAATAACACGAAACGGACCGGACCAACGGGACTTCAATTTTCCTAGAAAGAGCTTCAACCTCGAGTTGAATAATAAAACCAATTGGCCTACGTCAAACTCTTTCGCTCGGATATGCTTATCATGCCATCTCTTTGTTCTCTCTTTATAAAGTTTGGCATTTTCATACGCTTTGAGTCGGAATTCCTCTAATTCATGCAATTGCAAAGCTCTCTTCTCGCCGGCTAGCTTCATATCAAAATTAATGGCCCTGATTGCCCAATATGCTTTATGCTCAAATTCTAACGGCAGATGGCACGCTTTTCCATAGACTAGGTTAAACGGTGATGTACCGATAGGTGTCTTATAAGCCTTCCTATACGCACATAGTACATCATCCAACTTAGATGCCCAATCCTTCCTTGAGCTACTTACAGTTTTTTCCAAAATCTTCTTAATCTCCCTATTGGAAATTTCAACTTGCCCACTCGATTAGGGATGATACGGTGTCGCCACTCGATGGTGAACTCCATACTTCTTCAAAAGAATCTCTAGAGGCTTATTGCAGAAGGGAGAGCCTCCATCACTAACGAGAGCTCGGGGAACTACAAATCGACTGAAAATATTCTTCCTCAGAAATTTCAACACAACCTTGGAATCATTCGTCGGTGATGCTATGGCTTCAACCCACTTTGATACATAGCCAACTCCCACCAGAATGTACTTATTCCCGTTGGATGATGGAAAAGGACCCATAAAATCAATGCCCCAGACATCAAAAAGCTCAATCTCAAGAATATACCTCAGTGGCATCTCATCTCTCTTTCCAATATTACCTGTCCTCTGGCATGAATCACACTTAGTCACAAACTCGTGTGCATCCTTAAACAGTGAAGGCCACCAAAATCCAGATTCTAGCACCTTTGCAGCAGTCTTACTCGCACTAGCGTGACCTCCATAAAGGCTGGAATGGCAGCGATAAAGCACCTCCTCGATCTCATCCTGTGGTACGCATCTCCTCACCAGGTGATTAGAGCAGTGTCTATAAAGCAGCGGTTCTTCCCAATAGTAATACTTTGCATCGGAAAGAAATTTCCTTTTCTGGTGGAAACTCAAGTCAGGAGGTATAATTTTACTGACCAAGTAATTCACAAAATCTGCATACCACGGTACTCCAGAATCCACCTTAAACAATTGCTCATCTGGGAAATTCTCCACTATAACCTGTTCTTTCTCCTCGATTGTCTCCTCAATTTCCAATCGCGACAGATGGTAAGCTACCACGTTCTCTGTGCCCTTCTTGTCTCTAATCTCCAAATCAAACTCCTGGAGTAACAATATCCATCTAATGAGGCGCGGTTTACTATCTTTCTTGGATAAAAGGTAGTTAATGGCAGCATGATCAGTGTATACCGCAGTTTTTTAACCTATTAAATAAGAACGAAACTTGTTAAAACCATGTACAATAGCTAACAGTTCTTTTTCAGTGGTAGCATAATTAAGTTGTGCATCATTGAGTGTTTTGCTAGAATATGCGATAACATGTCAATGTTTCTCCCTTCGTTGGCCAAGGACGGCTCCTATGGCCAGGTCACAAGCTTCACATATTAGCTCAAACGGCAAACTCCAATCTGGTGCCACTATAATGGGTACTGAAGTAAGTTCTTTCTTCAACCTGTCAAAAGCAATCAAACAATCATTATCAAAGATAAACTCAGCATCCTTTTGTAAAAGCTTACAAAGAGGTAAGGTGATTTTGGAAAATTCCTTAATAAATCGGCGATAAAATCCGGCGTGACCAAGGAAACTCCGAACTCCCTTGTTTACTATCTTTCTTGGATAAAAGGTACTTAATGGCAGCATGATCAGTGTATACCACAGTTTTTGAACCTATTAAATAAGAACGAAACTTGTTAAAACCATGTACAATAGCTAACAGTTCTTTTTCAGTGGTGGCATAATTAAGTTGTGCATCATTGAGTGTTTTGCTAGAATATGCGATAGCATGTAAATGTTTCTCCCTTCGTTGGCCAAGGACGGCTCCTATGGCCAGGTCACAAGCTTCACACATTAGCTCAAACGGCAAACTCCAATCTGGTGCCACTATAATAGGTGCTGAAGTAAGTTCTTTCTTCAACCTGTCAAAAGCAATCAAACAAACATTATCAAAGATAAACTCAGCGTCCTTTTGTAAAAGCTTACAAAGAGGTAAGGTGATTTTGGAAAAATCCTTAATAAATCGGCGATAAAATCCGGCATGACCAA
Source organism: Lantana camara (assembly GCA_037501455.1). NCBI lineage: Eukaryota > Viridiplantae > Streptophyta > Magnoliopsida > Lamiales > Verbenaceae > Lantana > Lantana camara. The sequence goes on from CM074863.1 coordinate 92,533,496, forward strand.
GGAAACTCCGAACTCCCTTAACATTAGTTGGTGGTGGCAACTTCACAATCACTTCAATTTTGGCTTTATCAACTTCAATTCCCTTCTCCGAAATCCTGTGGCCTAACACAATTCCTTCCCTTACCATGAAATATCAGTTTTCCCAATTTAGAACTAGATTAGTCTCTTCACATCTCTTCAAAACTTGAGTTAAATTCTGTAAACAAGATTCAAAAGAGGAACCAAACACAGAAAAATTGTCCATGAATATTTCCATGGTACGCTCAATGAAATTAGAAAAAATGGCCATTATGCATCTTTGGAACGTAGCAGGGGCATTACACAATCCAAAGGGTATTCTCCTAAATGCAAAAGTACCATAAGGACAAGTAAAAGTGCATTCTTCCTGGTCTTCTGGAGCTATAGCTATCTGATTATAACCTGAATATCCATCCAGAAAACAATAATATGCATGCCCAGCTAATCTTTCTAACATTTGATCAACAAAAGGAAGGGGAAAGTGATCCTTCTTTGTCGCAGTGTTCAGTTTCCTGTAATCAATGCAAACTCTCCATCCCGTGACTGTCTTAGTAGGAATCAATTCATTATTCTCATTTTTAACTACAGTTATCCCTCCTTTCTTAGGCACAACCTGAACGGGACTAACCCACTTACTATCGGAGATGGGATAAATAATCCCGGCATCTAACAGTTTTATTACCTCAGTCCTAACAACTTCCTTCATGTTTGGGTTTAACCTGCGTTGGTGTTCTATAGAGGGTTTATGCTCATCTTCCATCAAAATTTTATGCATGCAAATCGCTAGGCTAATCCCCTTAATGTCAGAAATAGTCCATCATATTGCTTGTTTATGAGTTCGCAACACCCTTAATAAAGCATCTAGTTGTAATTCAGATAATTCAACAGAGGCAACAATAGGCAATGTATCAGATTCACCTAAGAATGTATATTTCAGATGATTGGGGAGAGGTTTCAATTCCAAGGTAGGTGCCTTAACAATTTACGAGGGAGGAGTGGGTTTACCTGTACCCAACTCCTCATAAACAAACCTTTGCCGGAAGGGTACGAATGGAGTTGCCTCAAGTTCTCTCGAATAGGCAGCAATTTCTTCAAGTAACTCATCTCCGTCTATTCTCTCTTCCAGTCCCTGCAAACAAAATTCAAGGGGGTCATCTTGCAGAGTTGAAATTGAAATAATATCATCTACCATGAAACATTGTTCTCCCACTACTGGTCCCTTCATGGTTTTGAACAGGTTAAACTCCACCTGCTCTTCCCCCACTCTTAGGGTTAGCAATCCATTCTTTACATCAATCAATGCTCCGGCTGTGGTAAGGAAGGGTCTTCCTAGAATCAATGGCATATCTCGGTCGTCTTCTACATCAAGCACAAGAAAATCCAACGGAAGGTAAAACTTCCCGACCCTCACAAGGGCATTCTCCAAGATTCCAGTGGGATATGTGATTGATCGATTAGCTAATTGAAGTGACACTATAGTTGGCTGTAGATCTTCCAAACCCAATTTCCTGCAAATAGATAAAGGCATTAAACTCACACTAGCACCGAGATCGCATAAAGCTTTATTGAAAGTTAAATTGCCAATAGTACAAGGGATAGAAAAACTCCCTGGATCCTTAAGCTTCAGTGGAAGCTTATGCTGAATAATAGCGCTGCACTCCTCAGCAAGTGCAATCGTGGCATACTCCTCCAATTTCCTCTTGTTAGAGAGGATCTCTTTCGGGAACTTAACATAAGTTGGCATTTGTGCTAATGCTTCTGCAAAAGGAATATTGATATGTAACTCCTTAAAGATGCTCAAGAACTTCTCAAACTGTTTCTCCAATTTCTGCTTCTGCAATCTTTGGGGAAAAGGAACCGGTGGCACATACTCCTTGGGTGCCACATTCAACTTTGGCTTTGAAGGGAGCTCTCCCTTTTTCCCCTCTACATTTCCCTCCTTAGTCTCGACTACTCCTTCAGTATTCTTCCCAACAGTGTTACCTTCATCAGAATCTGTAGGCATCTTTGGTCCTTCATATTTCTTACCACTTCTCAAGGCTATGGCCTTGCACTGTTCCTTATGATTGTTGTCGGTTTGATCCTGTAAAATTCCTTGGCCTCTTGTATTCAATGATTGGGCTATCTAACAGATCTGAGTCTCTAAATTCTTATTCTGATTTACCACCTGCTCTACTTGAGTTTTCAATTTCTGAAATTTGTCTGAGAATACTGCTATGAACTTCTCAAGTGCGGCCTCCAATCCCTGCTTCTGTTCCGGAAAGGGTTGAGTATGAGGAATGTATGGTGGAGGTTCTGGTTACATCAGATAACGGCCTGGAGTATGGACTAGGTCTGGTCGACGTAGACCTTGAGGTTTAGGTTGAAACGGCGGTCTAAGTTGCGGTATTGCTTGTTGAGGATAGTTCCCCCAACTAGGGTTGTAGGTGTTTACATTATTTGCATAAGTCACTTGCTCTTGCACCTGCTCACCTGCATTGGAATAAAGACATATGTTAAACATAAGTGGACCACTTCAAATATCACAAGTTACCTGCATGGGTTGGAATTGTGTTCCAATAGCATTCACGGAAAGTTGGTCTAATCTGTTATAGAGAGCATCAATTTGAGCATTGATAGCGGTTAGGCCATCGAGCTCTATAACTCCTGCTGTAACCTTAGTCGGTTGAGAATGGTTCCCTTCTTGCACAAAAATATTATTCTGTGACATATTCTCTAAAAGTTCAGCAGCAACCGTCTTGGACTTTAACAAGAAAGCTCCACCAGCGGTGGCATCCATCGCTCCTCTAAACGTAGGGAACATCCCATTATAAAATGTCTGAATCAGTAACCAACCAGGAATCCCATGGTGTGGACACTTTTTCTGCAGATCTTTAAATCTCTCCAAAGCCTCATAGAAAGGCTCTCCATCCAACTGTCAGAAACCTTGAATCTCATTCCTGTACTGCGTAGTTTTGCTGAGAGGGAAAATTTTGTCTAGAAAAGCCTGAGAAAGTGCCTCCCAGCTTAGAAAGAATTCATTCCGTATCGTACTCAACCATGCTCTGGCTCGTTCCCTAAGTGAGAATGGGAAGAGTCTAACTAGGATGGCATCGGGTGTGACATTGTGGATCTTGAAGGTATCACACACCTCAAGAAAGTACTCAAGATGTGAAGTTGGATCCTCCAACGGTAATCCTGAAAACGGATTGTTTTGCAACAAGTTTATGATAGCTGGTTTGATCTCGAAATTATTTACTGCAATAGGGGAACGAGTCGCAGTTTGAATCACCCCTATATTCGGTAAATTATAATCTCTAATGGCTGGAGGTGGTCGGTCAGGAATCGGGTCTTCCACTCCTCCATCTCTTGCGTTGGTAGGGCCTTCAGACATTGAATCTGCACAAGGTCAAGGAAAGTCCTTAGCTCAATTCTGTAATGACAAAGGGTACAAACACAAGATAGAATAATGGTCTAAAGCACTAGATCAAAATAATTAAGTAATATTGATTTGAAACGCAAAAACTTGTTGTATGATTTACTTAAGTTAAAACCAATCGTGCAAGTGTACGCTAACATACGAATAGCACAATAGGATCAAACCCACAGGGAAGGAAAATCAATCACTACTCTATACTTCTCTCTAATCTAAAGACCGAACGAAAAGTAATTGCTGTTGTTATCTAATAATCTACTAAAACATAAATTAATAATTAACTAGAATTAAACGCAAGCAATAGCTTAAACACGCGAATTAACTTTAGTAAACTAAATAGGCAGGGGAAAGTAATGAATCATACAATCAGAGCTGATAAATGTCTATGAGAATGAGTTATTAGCAATCATCCAAGCGGTGGATAAATGGAGGAATTATCTGATTCATAATACCTTCATCATCAGAACTGACTAATGCAGTCTCAAGTATCTCATAGACCAAAAAATTTCCACCCCTTTGCAGCACAAGTATTTGACAAAACTGCTGGGATTCAGCTACACCATTGAGTATAAGAAGGGGCAAGAGAATAAAGCAGTTGATGCTTTATCAAGATGGAGGGAAGAAGATGAGATCTTATGCCATGCTTTGACTACTTTGTAACCGGCTTGGAAGGACGAATTGGAGGCTAGTTATAGTACAGATGCTAAAGCTCAGGAAGCCATGGCTGAAATTTTGTTGTACCCACTAAACATGTCTCTTTTCTCTTATGGTGAAGGGGTCTTGAGGTATAAAGAAAAAGTTTATGTGGGGAAGGGATCTGACTTGAGAGAGAAAGTTATTCTGAGTTTGCACTCTTCTGCTGTAGGGGGACATTCAGGCATACAGAGAACATATCAGAGGTTCAAGAGTATATTTCTTTGGCCTGGAGCCCTTAAAGAAGTTGAAAAGGTGGTACGAAGTTGTGACATTTTCCAGATCAACAAACATGAAACTGGGAAGCCTGTTGGTTTATCTGAACTGGCATGGCAACATATAACCATGGATTTCATAGAACAACTTCCAAAACCCGAGGGAAAGAAGGTAATATGGGTAATTGTTGACCGTTTCACTAAGTATGCCCATTTCATTGCTTTGGGTCATCCTTTTACCGTAGTACAATTGGCCCAGATCTTCATAAATGAAGTGTACAAACATCATGGATTGCCCAGCAGTATTGTATCTGATAGAGATAAGGTATTTACAAGTCAGTTTTGGACTGAAATGTTAAACTTGGCAGGGATTAAGCAGCATCTAATTACAGCTTACCATCCTCAAACTGATGGTCAGACTGAACGGGTGAATCAGTGCTTAGACACCTATTTAAGATTTATGTGTGGTCTGACTCCCAAGCATTGGATGAAATGGTTGGCTATGGCCCAATTGTGGTATAACACCAATTATCATACAGCTCTTAAGATCACTCCTTTTGAAGCCCTGTATGGATACAAGCCTTCCTATTTCACTTTATCTTCAGAGTACCAGGGTACCTCAGTTGGATTGGAAGAGCTAACTCATAAGAGAGAGCAAATGAAGCAATATCTTAAACATCAACTCCTGGAAGCTCGGAACAGAATGAAACAAATGGCTGACAGGAACAGACAAGAAAGGGAGTGTTCTGTGGGAGACAGAGTGTACTTGAAGCTTAAACCGTACAGACAGCTTTCAATCCGAAGTAGCAAGATTTATAAATTGAGTCCTAAGTTTGCAGGACCATTCACAGTGATTGAACGGATTGGTCCGGTGGCATGCAAACTCAATTTACCAAGTGAGGCAAGAATCCACCCTGTTTTCCATGCGTCAATGCTAAAGGGACACGTTGGGACTAATGATAGAGTTACTAGTGTACTGCCAGACTTTGCTGATAATGCCCAAGTGATTCTAAAACCTATTAAAGTATTAGCAAGAAGGATGGTAAAACGGAACAACGCAGCAGTTGTGCAATTGCTCAGTGGTCACATCTTCCACCTTTTGAGGCAACATGGGAGGATTATTATCCTATTGTCCAGCGATTTCCAAAGATTGAGGCTTGGGGTCAAGCCTTAAACCAAGGGGAGGGTAATTTCATGAAAGCAGCAGAGTTACCGGATGATCAAGATGGTGAGGAGAAGGCTTGGTTGCATGGAATTAAACGTAACTTTGGGGATTACGTTTTATAAAAAAAACGTTACATGCTTCTTTTAGTATGCTGAGAAAACACTCCCTGAGCAACGTCGTTTCAAGAAATATTTATTCCGTTTTATTTCAATTAAATAGTTTGTTATTTTGTTTTGCGGGCCGCATATGCCGTGCTATTGTTGGCCTAGCGGTAGTGGGCGTTTGTTTCTGATTTTGGGTCCAGCTTTTGTATGCAGAAATGGTACGATGTTCTGGGCAGATTTCAGCAATCAAATTCTGTTTTCTCTCTTAATTCTCTCTCTACATTCTTCCATTTCTTTCTTCTGCTCCGAGTTTGGGCTATTCTCTGTATATTCATCTGAAATATATCTGTAAAAGTTAGCCATTTTTCCTGGGTTTGAACACAACTGCTAACACGCCTCCGCCAGCCTTCCTCCGTCTCAGGACTCCTCCGCTCCGCCTCACCCTCAGCGTAAGCTTTCCTCTGGGTCAGCCTGCACTCCTCCAGCCTCCGCCTCAGCCTGAGCCCGCCTGGAAGTAAGTTTTTTTTTTTTTGTTATTTTTAAGACCAATTTTGGCTTTGTTTGTGGAATGATGCGACTTAGTGTTGGTGGGCTTGTACCTTTAGTTTAATTGTGTTCAAATTTTGAGAATATTTCTTTTCAATGGAATTTTGAGACAGCTGCAAATTAGAAGATTAGGGCAATGGCTGTTGAGATCAACGCCGAGATTCTACGAACCAAATCGAGATTGTTAGAAGAAGTTTCAAAATTGCAGTGATTAGTTGTTAAAAAGGTAATTGTATTTCTGTTTTTTGGCAATTTGGGATTCTCGAATTTTTTGTTGTAATTGTACATGTTATTCCTTTCAGCTGTGATATTTCTTATTTGGTATCTTCTGTCAAGAGTTGTTGTCATCGTAAGGAGCTGCTAGGTTTTTTGATTGATTGAATGAGTTCCAATAAATCACTGAGTTTACTTAGATTTGCTTGTTATTATAGATGATCATGAATTTTGAGTAGGATCAGTAATTTAGTGTTGATGTTTGCATATGCGGTGCGATTTAAACAATGAGACTATCGTGTAGTTTAATTATTTGGTAGGTTGTTTTAGTAAGTTTCAAATTGGTACAATTATTTGTTGAAGAAAAGAACATGATCTTTACAAGAGTTTTAAGTTATGATGTTTGGATGGTATTGATATATTAGGATTTTCGGAATGTCTCGGTTTCTGGCTGAAATTATTGTGCTTAATCTGATCATTGTGATTTTGGTTGAGAGAAGTTCTTGTGATTTCTGTACTAGAAGTTTTGGTGTTGATAGTGTTATCTTGCTAATGGTAAATATCTAAATTTATGTTAGTTTCTACGGCAGTAATTCTAACCGATATAATATCAATGTCATGTTTCATCCGGATATAGAGTTACGCTCAAGAAAAAAAAGATGATATATAAAAGCAGAGAAGGCGAGTGACCAAATGCTCATGTCCCTTTTATATAATATTGGCATATATGCATGTTCACGTATTGTTGAATATTGCTACTAGGTTGTAGCTAACACAAATGGGATTAATTTCATTTGTATATGAATGTTTTTTTCTTTTCACTTTTAATATATATATATAATTTACTCAAAATCAACAAATCCTTTAAATAATATGTGAGGACCAGCCCCTATTTTGTTACTAAGTATTAACGTATATTGTTGTTTAACATCTAAATTAGTAATCATTGTTACTAATAGTTCTTGGTTTTAACCAATTGCATGAATTCATGAAAAAAGTTTGCAGTTTGAATGGAAAGCAAGAACCCAAATTACTATGTGGTTTGACAACACGGAGGAGGAAGCTAGTTTGCTTCGCGACTATGGTAATTTTGAACTTCAGTCAAATCCCGAAGCCTTTAGCAAGGCAGGATGGTTTCATGCACTTAATTTTTCATGCTTTGTTACAGGAAACAAGTTCTGGAGCGGGCTTTTTAAAGACTATTACGGACCTCGTGCTGCTGTGTATTTTGATTTCCTGATAGAAAGCTTATAGAAGGGTGATGGTTTCCAGTTAAGAGGATGGAGGCGGCAATGGATCAAACTAACCTAGAACTATTAGTTGAAAGCTTGTCAGAAGAGGAGATTGCTGGCTTAAAACTGATGTTTAAAGCCATAGGCACAGATAATAGTGGAGCAATAACATTTGATGAACTTAAAGCTGGAGTAAAGAAATATGGATCCACCTTAAGGGACACAGATATACAGGATCTTATGGATGCGGTAAGGCATCTTCTCTCAATGGTCTCGTGTTTTAGGTTTTTCATTTGTATACTGCTTCATTTATTTTTATTCCAAAGCATTGAAGATGCAGCTCTTTACCTGTGATCATGTTGTTACAGTTTACTGGTGACTGAGAATCTTGCTATAGTCTTATGAACTTGAAAGTCCTAGCTGCTCTCAACTACGGCAGCTTCACTTACAGTTAAACTAATGAGTCTCTACATTTTTTCGTGTAAAATCTTTCAAGTTCATCCAAAATCATTGCTTCTAAGTTCTAATGTTATTTCCTTGCTACAGATGTAGCTTTCATGATCTAAGTTCTAATGTTATTTCCTTGCTAATGTAATACTGCTCAAGCTATGGTTAATATTTATTGTTTACAGTATTGTTAATGACCTAGTTTTGTTTTGTTCTCTAGTGTGTTAGAAATCTGACTTTTATTAGTATAAGAAATCTGACATTTATCTTGTTTATACAATTATAGATTATAGTATTTGATTATGAATTTGCAAAGGAGAAATTTGACAGGTTTTTATTTGTACTAGATTTTGATATCTCCGATGCCCAACAAGATTGACTGCTTAGAGGATTGAGCTTTGCCCTGCATACATGAGCGGAAGCATCTTCTCGAAGATTTATTTTGTTCTCGTTCACCCTAGATTAGATAAAGAGGCTGCTGCACTTTTGTAATGTTATTTGAAGAATTGGTTCTGAATAAATAATTTTGAATGATTGTAAAATAATTTTTTTTAAAATTTTTTTATAATTTTCGACAGAATTCCGAGGGGAATCCCGTCGGAATTGTTTAATTTTTTTTTTCAATTTTAATAAATCCGATGGGATTCCGAGGGAAATCCCATCGGAATTAATTAATTAAAATTTTATTTTAATAAAAAACCGACGGTATTCCAAGGGAGATCCCGTCAGAAGATATATTTTCTTTAATCACCCTAGGACATTTCAGACGGGATTTCCCTCGGAATCCCTTCGAAATTATTTTATTTTATTTTATTTTATTTTTTTTGGTTTTAGTCCCTCGGAAGTCGGTCGGTATTCCATCGGTTTTTGGATTCCGAGGGAGGCTTTTCCTACGAACTGTTTCCCGTTGGAATTCCCTCGAAAATCACTATTTCCGACTGAATTCCGAAGGAATTCGCAGAATTTCTTGTAGTGTTTTCAAATTAATCGTTCAATAGTTAGGATTTTCTCTATTGCTTTGTTGGATAATTCAATTATGAGTAATTAAGCTTATACTATCTAGCTAGGGATTTTAGATTCAAATTGATTATTGTGATACCTATATATTTTTATCAATTTCAGTTTAACTCAGATATTTATCAATTCTCTGTTTTACGAGTTTATTGTGATAGATCAACTTGGTTATAACGCACAATCTCTAGGTGGAATTTAATTGGATATGGTCATTCATGCTATTTAATATGTACATATTAGATGCTTGATACATGCAGTAAATTTGTGATAGGGTTTTAGCGATGAAACATGATTTTACTAAGGGTTTTGATGATCGGATTTAAATCTCGCTTGTGTCGTAACTTGGTTAATTTGGATTGGTGTTTCTATCAATTCTATGCTGCTAATTCATTAAATCCTTAAGAGTGTCTCTTTCTGGTTGTGAATTGGTTAGGGAAGATAATTGTCGAGTGTCTCTAGGTTTTCGAGAAATTAAGTTGAAACGAGGTTGATTCAAGTGTCTCTTTCAACTATAGTCAATTTGTTTGAATTAATTGAATTTATCTTTGAGTTTTCAAATTTTCTCGCTGATTGATTTATCCATATTCTTAATCTGCTTTCGTAGTTAATTGTTTGGTTTTAGTTATTTATTTTACTCGCATGCTCGTAGATTAGTTAAACTCAACCCTTACCCCCCCCCCCCCCCCCCCCAAAATGATTTTCATGAATTTCGTGTGATTTGTTAGAAGTAAATCAATCAGTCTCTGTGGATTGACCATGTTTGCACTATACTCTATTGTGTTAGTCGTAGATAGGAATTTTAATTATTTTTGACGAATTCGGCACCTATCAAATTTTGGTGTATAACGTTTTACTACTCCGAAAATTAACACACAAGTCAGCAATATGAGGTTTCACGGAATTCCATAGAGAAGACATAATCTAGCGATCTTCTTGTTTCCAAATAGCACTTTTCTTAGTGTCAGTGTGATCCTTTGGATCATCGCTAAGGTAGTTGTCTTTTCCAAGGCCTTCGAGGAAAATTTCAACAGGGATGGACCAGTTATGATAATTACAATCATGTAACTTACGGTGAGTAATTTGAAACAACGAATTTGAAAAACTTTCGGCATCCATGATATCAATGGAAAAGGAAATTTTGGGTTGTGGACGGCCGCCGAAAATTCTCGAAGCGAGGGATGACCACTTTAAAAAAAAAAATTAGGATTTATTGGTGGATTAAAATTTTACTCTGATATCATGTGAACTTTGTTAAAAGAGGATTTTCATTTTGGGTGAAAAACAATAATACATACAACTCAGATCATAGGAAACCCTAAGTTAACCAACCAAAAATGCCATTATTCAAGCCACGTAAAATATAAATATGTGTTTAATATGTCTTTAAAGAAGTTTCAAAATGTTGTTTTTCTGGCGTAAACATGCCAGAGTTTACAAAATAGAAGAGTTTTTGGCATAAAACCAAAGCCGAAAGGGCTGCCCATATATTTAATGCTTCACTTACCTAATGCTTGACTTTAAACTAAAAAAGAAACTTGGAATCTGCACCTAATCCTACTTACTTGCGAAACTAAAAGAATTAAATTAGAATCATTCTCCTAGGACATTGACTGCACAGACAATCAGGAAAAATATGTTTTTATTTTACTTGGGAGTTTCTAGAAGAGCGTTCATTTCTCAACAGTAAAATGAAACTGCAACCATCAGATGCACAGGCATGTGCTTTTGTGTAATAGGCATCAGTATAAGTAATTGTGGGTACTTGATATATACAAAATCTGGAGAAGATGAATCTATTAAGGAGCAGAGCCAAGAATTTACACAAGGGAAGACAAGATTGAAACTTTAAATCAAAATGAGAGCAGCTTACAACAGTGAAAACCTGGCAAACTCTTATACATTTATGTTACATATACAACTTTTATTCAACATAACATCAAAATTGAAACCTCAAAATGTACATATGAACCAAAAACAGCAAAAGCACATACAAGAAAAAGAACCTCAGGAATGATGTCTGCAATACAACATGAAACTCTACTCTTCAGACTTAGGAGGGATCTCCTCTCCAACCTTGCTAAGTTGCTGAGACTTACGAACCATATTCGCCATATTCGGAGTCGCATAAGCACAAAAAGGAGCACTCTGCAACGCAGAACCGCCTAAGCTTTGTGGCTGAAGATGCACAACAGGACCGCCGAAACTCTGTTGCTGAGCTTGTGCAACTCCTAATCCAGCCACCGAATTCCCTTTAGTGGTGGCCCTTTGTGACGCATGTGAACTCATTCCCGAAAGAGCAAACGCCCTTCCCGACTGTTGATACATTTGTTGATTCTCCATTCTCATCTCCGTTTCCCTCATATCAGCTTCAAGCCACGAGGACAGCCCGTCTCCAGCTTGTGCAGAAGCAGAAGCTAGAATATCAGCTCTCTTCTTCGCAAGCAGAGTCCTGGCCCCGCTCAGATTCCCTGCTTCCGCCATCCGTTGAGCTTCTCGGATGCTCTCTGCTGCATCCAAACGGTTCCTCTGCCGGTCAATCTCCAAGTTGACCATTTTATCTTCGAGGGATAAGATATCCGACCGTTTTATCTCGACTAACTCACCTTCAACTTGTACCCTCTCTTTTGAGACAACGTCTTTGTAACAACACACAATGTCCAAAAGGGACGTTTTTCCCTCACTTCCCCTATTGTCTGCGGCTCTTGGGATTGATAAGTTTATCAAGAATTCTTTCTCCTCATCCGCATACATCTCCCCGACTCTGATCACCCCTTGTGATTCTTGGTTCGAGATTTCACACTCATATCTTCCAGAAGAAATTGATTTAATCTCCACTCCATGTGAAGCCGATCTCAGAGTCAAACAAAGATTCTGAACCACAACACTCAAAAGACCACCAATGCAGCCGGCAAAAGCATCCTGCACCATTTCATAAGACTCAATGAAGGAAAAAGTGCCGCCCGATGCATCGGAAATTGCATGCATCGTGATGGGATCGTGATCCGAGCCAAAACCAAACGAATGGACGGGAAATGTCTGCAGTTCACCTGCACTGCCTTCCGATTCCCTGCTTATCGGATAAATCGAAGCTGGCAATAAATGAAGATACCCTGGTCCCGGGAACTGAATTGGATTCGAGAAGTCAAATTGAAACTGAGGAGTTTGGTTGTAAGTATCATTTCCATCAGACAAGAAAATGATGCTAGTAACAGGATTTTTCCACCTCCTCTCTTCAAGAACACGGACTCCCTTCTTCAAACCCTCCACGATGTTCGTCCCACCATTGGCCGAAAGGGAATCAATGGCCCTTTGAGCATCTTCCCGCCCATTTCCAGTCATTCTTCTCAAGGGCAACATTCTCCAAGCTTGATCAGAAAACGAGACTATTGACAGCCGATCGGATGGCCCCAAGTTATCCACAACAAAGCGAACCGCGCTCTTCAAAAGAGCCAATTTAGCTCCAAACATGCTCCCACTAACATCCAACACGGTTACAAGGTCTATAGGCGCACGATCAGCCCCTCGTGCATTATCCAACAACGACGGTGCTTTAAGCCCAACAAGAACCGTGAAACGAGACACAGAATCTATAGGGGGGAGAGCCGGAAGCTCGGGCACGGCCTTGATAGCCACTTTGTGTGAGGGGGAACGGGATATTGAGGAAGTGGGGTCCGAGAGAAGGGGCTCGTCATCTGAAAATTGGAGGGGCTCGGGTTCGAATCGACGGTGTAGAGGGAATTGTGGTTGAGGAGGTGGAGAGTGGATCGGAGGGGGGAAAGGAGCGAAGTGAAAAGGAAATGGATTGTTGAATGTGTTCATATGATTAGTACTGGTGTTGGTGGGAAACTGAGAGAATTGAAAAGGAAACGGATTGTTGAATGTGGTGGTGGGATTAGTATTGGTGTTGGAGATGGGCATCGTGAAAGGAAGATGATTCCATTTGACATTGCAAACAGGGCAGAAATGTTTGCCGCTGTTGAGGATGCAGCTGAAGTGGAAGGAGTGAGAGCACTCAGCTGTGAAGATGGCTTGCCCTTGACCAATATCTCCAGAGCAAATCCCACATGTTTTCTGCACAAACACAAGAATTAGATGATGATCATTGATCACACATGATTGAACAACAAGTACAATAATTATTAATTATGGAAACAAATGCTGAACCTACGACTATGATCATCTTTTTCACCAAGACGCTGAACCTACGACTATGATCATCTTTTTCACCAAGACGATAACCCACACAAATAAGTAATAACACGTATCCATACATCAGAAGACAGAATACAAGCAAAATATTCACAAATCGTAACTCGTAAGTTTTCTGCAGCAAGAAATCAAAAAATACACCATGTAATGCGATCTTGTTACTATCAGGCATTTATGCAAACAGGTGGTAAACTCAACGATCGTGATCGTGAAATGCACTGGTAAACCCAACGATCATGATCGTGAAATGCACCAACGCACACACACTGACACACATATAAGCAAGAATCAAGAACCCAATACAGAATCGCACAAAAATACTCACCTCTCCAGATGAAGAAGAAGAAGTCATGGCTCTTGTCTTGTTTATTTGATACTGATTGTTATATATAGAAGGAGAAATGGAAGAGAAGTCTCAAAGACTTAGCCTGCAAGGAATAGAGAAGGAGTACACCGCGTTTGGAATACATATATAAATGAAATTGGGATAAATTAATGTGACGTGTTTGCGTTCACCAAACGCAGTGTATATAAGAGTTTACTTCATCGTTGACGATGACTCAAAACACCATTGTAAATTAGTTCGAAGTTGCAGTTAGGGCTGTCAATTCGGGTGGGTCGGGTGGGTTCGGGTCGGGTTGAGGGAGGGGTATTACACAAAAAGTTCCAACCCGAACCCAACCCGAACCCGAAATGAACCTGAAACCCCCAACCCTAACCTGAACCTATCAGGTTCGGGTTGGGTTCGGGTTGACCTGATTTTTTTCAGGTCACCCGATAACCCAACCAACCTGAAAACCCGACCCGACCTGCCTGTTTAAAAATATTTTTTTTTCTCTTTCTTTTGGGATTTTTTGCTGAATTTCAAATTTTAAATTATGAAAATGCTTTCAAACCTTCAAATTACATATTCTTTTTAGGTGACCCTAATTAAAAATAAAAACAAACAAGTAGGATAAATTACACAGTTCAATCTTGTCCTGTGTATGCACCAAATCCCCATTAACAAAAATTACCATATAGAGATTTTAAGTATTACACAAAATTTTGAGGATTTGATAGCCATACACAATTGAAACACCTCTCCCATATCAAGAGAATTCGTCCTTACATACATAAAGAAAATGAAGCCACAAAAGCAAGCAAACCAATCCAAGAATGGAATCTTGTGCTGAAGATGTTGAAGCAAGTGCTGTTGCATTAGCTGCTGCAGCAGTTTTCTTTGTCCTGAACAAATCAGAGCCCAAATCCCAAATGGAAAGGTTTGAAAAAGGAAGATTAAGCATCCAATACATCAAATAATATGCAAAAAGTTAATGAAGAACTCCTTACCAGCAGTATTAATTGAATTCTGACCAATCTGCCTTCTTCTCAACATCATAAAACTGCTAATGCCGTGAAGCAGAACAAAAAATCAATAAAGCCAAGAAGCAATATATAAAATAAACTAAGAGTGAACAAAATTAAGGAATAAAGATACAACTTCCAGTTTGTGAAATGCTTAGGAAACCATTCCCCACTTCCATGGAGATTTTTTATAATGCCACATATGCTGATATGCAGATCAATTCAAAATTTGCAAGGCCGTGTCAACGAAGTTCAAAACATTGCAAGAAAATAATTAACAATAAAATCTATACACAAAATGCTAAAGCATCTACTGTCTTCACCATTAGACATTAGGATCCTAAACAGTCGAGATCTAACCAGATCTCATCTATACGCGACCAAAAAATAAGAACTCCGATACAAATTTACACAGAGAATCCTCCGCGCTCGATTACCGTTACAACTCCAGCGAGACATTTCTGCATCGGTATAAAAATGGGGTAGGTTTTGAAGAAAGTCGGTAAAAATCTACAAATACGAGTTGAAGAACCTGCAGACAAATGTTAAAGACTAATGTTTTTGACAGCGGTAGTTAACAATTAAATTCTCACCGAAGACGACAAGGCGGTGAGTCCGGCGGTCGACGGTGAAGGCGGTGAGTTTCAGTTCCAAGATTTAATCCTAAAATGTTAACACTAAAGAAATTTAAAAAAAAAAAAAGAGAGAGAAAAGAAAAAAGGCCTGAAGAACTTGAACATACCTGATCTCCGGCGGTCGACGGTGAAGGCGGCGGTGAGTGGTGGAGTTCTTGGAACAGAGAGAGAGACTGCGCCGCTGTTTCTGTTTGGACTTTGGAGTATAGAAAGGATGAAGAAATGAGGGAAATTAGGGTTTTCTGCTATATATGCTATCCATATTATCGGGTGGGTCGGGTCTTTCGTGTCGGGTCCGGGTCACAGGTTCACCCGTTTAGTTTTTCAGGTCAACCCGGGTTGACCCTAACCCTGACCCTTTGTTCTCTCTCTTCCCCGGGTTGAAATCGGGTCCGACCCGATTTGACCCGAACCCGAAAACCCCCAACCCTAACCTGAAAAAAAGGCGGGTGGGTCGTGTCGGGTCTTCGGGTCGGGTTCGATTTTGACAGCCCTAGTTGCAGTTCAAGCTGTGGTTGTGGTCGGACTTTACGTAAGAAAACCCAAGAGAGAATCAGAAATTCGTAGCTTTCGGCTACATTTTTTGTTCCTTGATCCATGAAAATTGAAAACATTGTGATTATAGTTAATTTTCTTATATAGATCCCACTATCTCACATAATTTCTAATTCACATCTGATTCAATCAAATATAAAGAGAGTCTCAATATCAAATATGTATCATATAATTGGTGAAATTTTAGGAAGACTTACAAATAAAATGAAAATAATAAATATAATAAATTTTTCATTATATTTGATTTAATTCAATTAAATTGAGTTTAGACTTGAATTTTTAATACTATCTTTTATACAAAAATAAGTAAACATTCACCCAACTACCAACTTACACTATATATTTTATCTTAACCAAAAAAAATACATTTTGATAGAGGCCTCTTGTTACTATTAATATTGATAGTTTAGCCATTTGTACCTAGGTGTTTCAAAAAGTAGTTACTGTTGTTGGTAGGAAAGTTTCACGATTGACCCCTAAGTTTAAAAATAACTATTATGAGTAAGAAAATCTACAATTTAAATTTAATTATTGGATTGAACTTGAACTCAAATAAATAAATTTTAAAAATATATGTGATGGCGTTCTAGCCCAAACCCTTAATCATTAATCCTCATTCCTCAAGGATCTTACCGAAATAAGCCAGAGTTTAGGAGAGATCAATCGAGAGATCAGACCAAAAAGATTAGATCGTCATATCTCAAGGGTCGTTTATATAGAATATCGGACTTGTTGTTCTTATCGTTTAGTTATTCACGTTTCATGAAGATTATCATGGTTGGAGTTATCCGATCAGAGTTGTTACGATCCTACAGAATTCCTTTATCACTATCTCGCCTTATGGGTCGAGTCTTGGACTTGATTGTGTTGGGTTGAACCTTGGGCTTTAGGGTATGTCCCCAATACTACTCCCCCCCACAAGTCCGCGATGTTCGCAGAACAGAGAGATGCGAATATCGAGGATTAATATAAGGTTCAGCCCAACAATTTTGTTTCACTTTACTGAGCTTGCCTTCAATCAAAAAAGGATCGCTTGGTGTGTTTAATTTAGCTCATGATCTTCCATCAATGTTCCTTTCTCCCCTCTAAGATTTCTCCGTGTTGTTCGTCTGTTCACTAGAATCAGACCTCAAAGATTTTCATGTTCCTTAGTTTGCTCATCTCGATAGACAACAATTCGTCATTCTAAACAAGACTGAGAGTGAGAATAATAGTCTAAATACGGATCGAAGTAAGAAGATAAAAATTATTGATCAGCTCGCTTAAGATTATTATAAAAACTTTTCTAGTAAAACACGTTATATTTCTGGTCGAATTTATTTTTATGTCAAAACTCAGCAACTTATCAGCCTCGATGCCTGCCCATAGCGGGTTGGGATCCGAAACAAATATTCGCCCTTGTTTATTGGGATCCGAAGCACATACTTGCCATAGCGATTGGGATCCGAAGTAGTGTTTGCCCTATTCAGTCGGGATCCGAATAAGTGTTTGCCCAAATTGTTTGGGATCCGAGGCGAAACTATATTATCAAATATCGTTCATCTTCTTGATAAATTCGAGCAGAAGATATCTCGTCAATTATCATTTGAGAAATGCATTCAAGCATGATCGACTTAATCAATTCATTCAAAAATCATCGGCTAAAATCTACGCACATAAATCATCTTCAAGATCCCTTATTTAGGAAATATCAACATATTTACTCTATTGAGAATGCAAATAGTAAATTATCATTGTAATTGTCTACTGAACAATATCCACTAAAGATGTATTTTAACTAATTGAATATGCTAAAGATATAACACGTATTTCAGATAATCAAATAAAGTTGATCACTATCCTCCAAACTTATCTAACTAAGTTATTATCATATAACACATTGCTATTCATTAATTATACTCATAACAAGAAATATACGAAAATATTTTTATTATCACTTTGATATCACATGAAACATATCATCAAAACTTTTGTTGAATGGCGAACAAACAAATAGATATTTTAGAACCATGACTTCTCCTCATCATTTACCATTTTAATATATAACGCATTTATATACTAACAAATCAACAATGTATTTGTAACTCACCAAAATATAAATCTCATGTTCTCCACGAATATTTATTTTTCACACTAATTAATATCAGCACTCATTATAAATTATAAAGTTAATCACATATCTGCACTTATTCATGACACAATAACTTTGAAATTATCATCTTATCTCCTCTACGAACATGTAAGAACATGTAAGATAAACACTAGCTTTTCAAAGATTTTAAAGCATAAGAAACTGACTAAATAATTTGTAAAAACGATCGAATTTGGTGAAAATACGGATCGAATAAGGTAGAATCTAAGTAATTGGTTGAGTGCATTCTACATATCTAAAATTGTAGCAGATTTGATCAAATATCTTTAGGATCGGTGCATATATGTATGCGATTAAACTTGAGAAACTTATCTTGTTTGTTCGCCAAATATCCTCATGTAATCGGCAAACTATCTGTATCGTTCCATCATTGATGCCATTTTCTTTATCCATTCACCCATTACGAGATTAGTCACAATCCCAGTTTATAGTACCACAAGAATCCTCTCGATCGCTTAACATCTCAATGTTAAACTTCGAGAAGCAGGTCTGTAAGGCGTGTCAAACCGAGTCATCAACGAGCTTGCTATGAAAAATCCAAAGAACTATGAGAGGCTATGATATCACTGTCGTAACACTAACTGCACACAAAACAATCAACAAAGGGATGAAAAGCCCTCATGTGACTTGAAAGATTTGATTTAAAAATAAAAATAACACAAATGTAAAGCCTATATCATTTATCCATTATTCTACTACAGATATCAACAAACATCAACAAACATAATACCAAACCCGCGATACCATTTTTAAAGTTTCAAAAACTAAATTTTGCACCACCGCGAAATATAGAGCGAACATGAGAATATGAGAGCAAGTGTTAAATAAAGTCTATGAGAAATTTTCCTTATAAATTGAATTTGCAAAAAAATATTAAATTCAGATTTGGATTGGTTAAACGTACGCAAGATAATCGTGTCATATATGTGGTGCAAATAAAGGTTCAAGAATGAAAAATATAATCCGATCTAGAAAACTTATCTTGTTGTTGTGCTCTGCGATCTTACGTCTCGAAATTGAAAATTTTATCGTGCTCTGCCATTAATCTTTTGTTTTGCTAATATAAATTCCCAAGCTGATTTATATCAACACACATTTTATATTATATAGGTCACTCATTCTATTCAAGTCAATAGGTATTTCATTCCTCATAACGAGAAAATACTTCTTTTTTTTTTTTTTTTTATTCAAATGATGGATAAAAATTCCACCTTTTCTTAACTAGGTGTACAACCTAAATTACTAACATCTCAACTATCAATAAACTCAAAATAGAGAAGATAGGGGTTCTATGGGTCTTCGAGTAATAACACATAAGCAAATAAAAATGTTACGAATAAATCGGCATATAACAGACAAATAAGAGGAACCTGAAATGCATAGTTTAAGTTTCTAACGCAACTCATGCTATAATAAATCATAATTCACCAAATATTAGTATTATTCTTATTAATCCCCTAATTAATAAAAGAAAATAATTTGGAGATACTTATCTCTTATAGAGATTTTGTCGGAACTCTGGTAGTTGAATCTCCGATTTCACTTAGCTTCCAGATTTTTCGATAAAACTTTATGCTTTGGCTTCGTGTATTATAAGTTCTTCTTTCCCCCTTCCGTTAGCTGGAATTTTGGTCGAATGTTTTATCGTGTTATCGCTTCCTACTAGCTCACTGCTCTTCCTTTGCGTCTTATGCGAGGTTACCTCCTCCGTTTCACTGTTTGAATCCATGTTCCTTCAAACTACATTGCTGCATACGTCACTCGCCGCCGCTTCGAGTTTCTTTGTCTAATTGTCTTGCTTGTTATCCATTATATTATTGCTCCATAACTCCAAATCTTGGGCCGCTCTTCTCTTGTTCGTAGTTCTCAGTTCCTTTAATCTCTTGATTCCTCCATTCAGTTTGCATCGCTTCGTCGTTCCTAACTCGCGATTTCATCATTTCATCGTTTTTACTGCCAATAATATAAAAAGAGCAAATTTTATCTACCAACACCAAACAACTATACCGAGAAAAGCAACAGGCTAGAACTGAATGACTGATTAAATTTTTTCTCACTGATTAAAATTTGACTGATTAAATTTTTTCTCACTGATTAAATTTTTTCTCGCCTTCCGCCATGCTAAAGCCGAATAATTTTCTTTCTTTTTTCCATCAAATCTATAAGAGTATTTCATTAATTACACAGATAAATGAACTCGTTGGTCACATCTAGAAATCCAATAGTTCACTTTATAAGAAATATTTACCTACTAGTAGCGAGAAGAAAATCTATCGCGTTCCAAAAAATTATGTCGCAATTAAGCGGACGAACAGGTTTGTAGATAAGATAATTGAAAATTTTGAACCAAGAATATCAAAACTAAATCTTCAGGAAGAGTTCACGCAAAAAAATCATTAGAGAACATAATTGAAATAGTAAACTTATCTCTTTCAACTACAACTTGCTGGTATTTGAGAAGCAATTAGATCGTCATGGAGGCAGCAACAGAAAGCGGTTTCGGAGATACAGCTCGGCTAGTGGCTTTGAAAGAGCGTTGCACGAGCAGTGACTGAAAATTCTCGTCAGACATGCCATTATCCTTCCGTCCTTCATCAATAAAATTACAAGCCTTTATGCAGGATAAACTAAAAGAAAATATAATGAATATTCTCGACAAGAAAGATTCATATTGAAACTTATCTCGTTTGTTGCATATGTGTAATCTCACATCCATCCTGCTCCAATTAATCAATCTTTTAATTCTCACAAACAACAACGATTGCTCATCCCAACGAACTCAAAAACAACAACGATTCCCGATGAACTCAGAAACAAAAACGATTATCACAAAAACAACAACGATTATCCCAACGAACTCACAAACCACAACTATTCTCACCAAAAAAAAACAACGAAAGCTTTTAGTATGGATTCCCACAGACGGCGCCAATGATGGCGTTCTAGCCCAAACCCTTAATGATTAATCCTCATTCCTCAAGGATCTTACCGAAGTAAGCCAGAGTTTAGGAGAGATCAATCGAGAGATCAGACCAAAAAGCTTAGATCGTCATATCTCAAGGGTCGTTTATATAGAATATTGGACTTGTTGTTCTTATCGTTTAGTTATTCACGTTTCATGAAGATTATCATGGTTGGAGTTATCCGATCAGAGTTGTTACGATCCTGCAGAATTCCTTTATCTCTATCTCGCCTTATGGGTCGAGTCTTGGGCTTGATTGTGTTGGGTTGAACCTTGGGCTTTAGGGTATGTCCCCAACAATATGTGTTGATAAATAATAGGAAAAAACCTTGATTACCGATCAAATGATTAGAAATTTGTACTCAAAACATTTAAGTCACAAAAAAGTCATTCCTTGATATGTTAATTCGATGTGGTTCGAAGTGAATTTAAGACAAACCAGACCACTCTTGGATACAACTACAAACCCAAACAATTTTCGCACACAAAACAGTGTATGAGCTCAAGTATCACATACACTCTGTAAACTTGGAAAGAAAGAAAGGAAATACAGGGAGAAAGAGATAGCTAGAAAGAGATAGAAATAGAGATTTGATTTCCAAAACTGAGCTACAACGTAGCCTCCAGTCCATGAAAAAGGTCCTGAAACAACCACACTCTCCACTACACTCTGCACCAACTAAACAGAGACACGTTTCGGGGCCCAAGATCCCACATAACAACCTGGGCTTTTAATTGAATTAAAAAAAGACTAAAACTTAAATGACAAAACGACGTCGTTGAGAGAAAACGCATTCCTTCCTCTTAAAAGAAACATTTCACGCCTTTTATAAAACGTAACCCCACAAGTTTCCTTTTTCTCTTGCATGAAATTGGTTCGTGACTCTGATCAATCTTTCTCCCCTTAACCCATGCAACCTTCATAACATTGCCCTCCCCTTGATTAAGAGCTTGTCCCCAAGCTTCAAGCTCCGGGAATTGTTGAATGATGGGATAAAAATCTTCCCAAGTAGCTTCAGACTCCGGGAGATGAGACCATTGCACCAGAAGCTGGACTACAACTGCATTTCTTCTCTTTATCATCCTTCTTCCCAAAACTTTCACAGATTTGAGGATTAATTGAGAATCCTTATCAAACAACGGGAACTCTTGGGCAATTCTCTCTGACTTTTCCACGTGCAGCTTCAATAGGGAAACATGAAATACATGATGGGTTCTTGCTCCAGGAGGAAGTTGGAGTTTATAAGCAACAGAGCCAACTTTCTCAATTATGGTGAATGGGCCAGCAAATTTTGGACTTAGTTTCCATAGTTTGTTGTTCCGGATTGAGAGTTGTCTGAATGGTTTTAATTTAAGGTATACCCTATCCACAACCTGGAATTCTCTTTCTTGCCTTCCCCTATCTGCAAATTGCTTCATCCTATTCTGAGCTAAATGGAGTTGGTGCTTAATTTGTTGTTGGATTTGAGTTCTATGCTCAACAAGTTCCTCCAATCCCACTGAGGAGACAGGTTGAGTGGAATTTACAGTGAAGTGTGAAGGTTTGTATCCATACAGAGCTTCAAAAGGGGTAATTTTCAAGGCAGTATGGTAATTTGTATTGTACCATAACTCAGCTGTTGCCAACCACTTCTTCCACTACTTAGGAAACATCCCACACATGCAACGAAGATAGCTTTCCAAACACTGGTTAACTCTCTCTGTTTGCCCATCCGTTTGGGGGTGATAAGTTGTACTCAAGTATTGCTTCACCCCTGAAATTTCTAGTAATTCCTTCCAAAATTGACTGGTAAACACTTTATCCATGTCAGAGACAATGCTACATGGCATCCCATGAAGTTTATACACTTCATTGAGGAAGATCTATGCTAATTGAACAGTTGTAAATGGATGACTTAATGAGATGACATGGGCATATTTGGTAAAACGATACACAATAACCCAAATCACCTCCTTTCCTTCTGATTTAGGTAGCTGTTCAATGAAATCCATGGTGATGTGCTACCAACTTTGCTCTGGAATGGGCAAAGGTTGTAGTAATCCAGCTGGTTTGCTGGTTCAATGCTTACTTAGCTGACAGATTTCACAAGATTTCACTATTGTTTCCACATCCTTCTGAATTCTTGGCCATAAGAAAACCCCTCTGATTCTTTGGTAAGTAGCTTACACTCCGGAGTGGCCTCCCATGCTTGAGGAATGGAAGCTCAGAATGACTTTATCCCTCAATTCAGACTTGTCTCCCACATAAATCTTACCCTTGTACCTCAACACTCCTTCTTTGTAACTGTATAAGGATAGATTAAAAGGAAACATGGTTGATTCAGTTATAGCTTCTTGAGCTACAGAATCTCCAACATAGCTAGAATCCAATTCTTCCACCCAAAATGGTTGCACAGTAGTTAGGGCAATACAACTCCCTTCATCTTCATTGCCCCTTCTTGATAAGGCATCAGCTACTTTATTCTCCTGTCCCCTTTTATACTCAATCACATAGCTGAATCCCAACAGTTTAGTCAAGTATTTGTGCTGCAATGGGGTTGAATACACTGGTCAGTTCTGATAATAAAGGTGTTATGCAATAAGTAATTCCTCCATTTATCCACTGCTTGAATGATGGCCATAAGTTCTTTCTCATAAACTGATAACCCCAATGATTTTAAACCCAGAGATTTACTCATGTAAGCTATAGGGTGTTTTTCCTGCACCAACACAGCCCCAATCCCATTATAGCAAGCATCAGTTTCCAACACAAAGGGTTTTGAGAAGTCTGGAAGAGATAGTACAGGGGCTGTCACCATGGCTCTTTTCAATTCAGAGAAAGCATTATCAGCCTCTTCATTCCATACAAACTGGCCTTTCTTAGTTAGAGTAGTCAGGGGCTTAGCAATCACTCCATAGTTTCTTATAAATTTCCTATAATATCCAGTTAATCCCAAGAATCCCCTCAAACTTTTAACTGATTTAGGCACAGGCCATTCTACCATTGCTTGAATCTTGTGAGGTTCTGCTGATACACCCCCTTGACTAATCACATGTCCCAAATATCCCACCTGATCTTTTCCGAATTAACACTTAGAGGCTTTAGCAAATAGCTGTTGTTCCTCTAACACCCCAAAAATTGTCTCCAAATGCTCCTTATGATCTTGCAAACTTTCACTGTAAATTAAGATATCATCAAAGAAAACAAGCACAAACTTCCTGAGATACTCCCTGAATATGGTGTTCATCAGAGATTGGAAAGTGGCAGGTGCATTTGTAAGTCCAAATGGCATAACCCTGAATTCATACAAGCCTGAAGAGGTAACAAAAGCTGTTTTGGGATGTCTTCATCCTTCACCCTGATTTGGTGATATCCTGACCTTAAATCAATCTTGGAGAAAATAGTAGCTTTTCCCAGCTCATCCAAAAGATCATCTACTAAGGGTATTGGATAGCTGTCTTTAACTGTCAAGGCATTTAACTTTCTGTAATCCACACAAAACCTCCATCCACCATCTTTCTTCTTTACTAACAATACTGGTGATGAGAAATGACTCACACTTGGCTGTATTATCCCACTTTTTAGCATCTCCTGAACTAACTTCTCAACTTCACATATCTGGAGGTAGGAATATCTGTATGGGGGTTGTTTGAAACTCTCCACTCCATCTTTGAGTATGATTTGGTGATCATGGCTTCTCTTAGGTGGTAATCCTTTGGGTTCCTTAAACAGAACCTCATGTTTAGCCAGTAATGGTTTGAGCTCATCATGAACATCCCCATCCTCTTGTTTTTCTTCAGCAGCCACTAGACAAAAACAACTGAGAGATATTTTTCCCCTCTTCCTCAACAACTTTTGCAGACCCTTGCCTGAGATCATCCTTAAAAAAGCATCAATTTTGGCCCCTTGTAAAGTGATCAACTCTTCCCCCTTCCAGAACTTCACAGTTTGCCTGTCAAAGTTAAGAGTGATGTCACCCAATTTTCTTAAAGCATCAACTCCCACCACTAAGTCACAACCACCCAAGCGAAGTAACCTCACATTAGCTCTGAAGTTGTGTCCACATATTTCCCACTAGAAATCACTGCACTTAGAGTCACAGTGCATCTTTCCTCCATCTGCTACTGTCACTAATAAGGGATTAGTCCACTCAATGTCACAACCAGCTTTCCTAGCTATGTCTAGATCCAAAAAAGTGTGGGTGCTTCCTGAATCAATAAGCACAATCATGTTGACATTCCCAACTCTGGCTTGAATTTTAATTGTATCTGGAGCAGGTCTCCCACTGGCGGCATTAAGAGATATGTGAAGGTCTGTATCTTCAGATTCTCCCAGATCAATGATATCTTCATCATCTGTGTCATTTTTCTCTTCACATTTAATGACAAAGAGCTTTTTACACCTATGTCCAGGGTGAAACAGCTCATCACAATTAAAACAGAGTCCCTTCTTCCTCCTAGCATCCATCTCTTCTGCATTCAACCTCCTGATTGGTGGATATTTTTCAGAGTTAGAAGTGTGTGCTTTCTTCATACCCTGATCTCCAATCCCAGTTTTCACATTCCAACTCTTTGAGCCAGGTTTTGCAGATTTTCCCATAGCATCTAGCAGCCCCTGCTGCTTCTTAGCACAGTGAATAGCCTTCTCCAACGTTGGAGGAGCTATCATCTCAACCATCTGACTAATTTCTTCCTTCAAACCACTGACATAACACTTAATATAGTAATCTTCCGTGAGGGATCTATTGTGATTAACCATGAAGGATTTTAGTTCTTCAAATTTCAGGGTATATTCTTCAACCGACCTATCTTGTCTCAGCTTATTAAATTGCCCAATGATGTTACTCTCCCTCTGTGTTGAAAACCTCTCTAAAACCAAACTAGATAATGTATCCCAAGCCATATCCTCCTTCCCATCGACATAATCCAGAAACCAATTATCTGCCTCACCCTCCATATGCATCGCTGACAGCACTATTTTTTCATAATCGCTCATGGGGTTGAACTGAAAATACTTAGAACATTTCCTAATCCATTGCCTAGGTTCTTTACCAATGAATCTAGGAAACTCAAGCTTATTCTTAAGGTTAGTGTTTCCAGTTACCTCATTCATCTTGAGTGCCGGCGTTGGAAGGATTCCCCCATCACCATAGGGTCTGTTAGAGGATGCAGTTGGATCGACAGAGCTGCTGGAGTTCTTCATCTTCCCCAGGTTCTGTAAAGCTCTGGAGATTTCTTCCAGCTGTGCATTCATGATATCCTGGCCCTCTTTAAATGCATCTTGCCCTTCCTTGAGTTCTTTCACCGTGGTCTCAAGCTCATCAATCCTCGTGGTATTGGACTTCGCCATTTGCGCCCAAGGAACACGCCAACGTAGCTCTGAGTCCACTGTTAGATACAACTACAAGCCCAAACAATTTTCGCACACAAAACAGAGTATGAGCGCAAGTATCACATACACTCTGTAAACTTGGAAAGAAAGAAAGGAAATACAGGGAGAAAAAGATAGCTAGAAAGAGACATAAATTGAGATTTGATTTCCAAAACTGAGCTACAACGTAGCCTCCAGTCTATGAAAAAGGTCCAGGAACAACCACGCTCTCCACTACACTCTGCACCAACCAAACAGAGACACGTTTCGGGGCCCAAGATCCCACATAACAACCTGGGCTTTTAATTGAATTAAAAAAAGACTAAAACTTAAATGACAAAACGACGTCGTTGAGAGAAAACGCATTCCTTCCTCTTAAAAGAAACATTTCACGCCTTTTATAAAACGTAACCCCACAAGCTTCCTTTTTCTCTTGCATGAAATTGGTGCGTGACTCTGATCAATCTTTCTCCCCTTAACCCATGCAACCTTCATAACAACCACTTAAAAGTTAAAACTCCAGCTTGAACTTTAAAATTACTAAAATGGTTAAAGGCTTAAATCGTTCTGTTTTTCCTTTCATTCAAAATTTAAAATATGATTTATTACATTTTTAACATATATGTTTGATGTGGCATGAACCCACTAGTATTTTTGGTATGTCGTACACTTGACAAGTATAAGCCCCTGACGCGCTAGACCCACACCTTTATCGACCTAACACTCGATAACATATTCAAACCTCGATTGAATACATGGGATAAGGTACTCGACATCACTACTCGACCTCCCCTCGATCTAAAATGGCTACGTGGCTACTCATGGTTTCCAGAAGGGGCCGACCACGCATTAAATGCACCTTTCACCGGGGTACCTGTCAGCTTGAAATACTTCAACGTCATCCGAGCTCATCATTATATTATTTGGTATAAATACACAGGATTTACAGGTAACAACTACTTTTCACCTACTTATTTATTACTACTCGATAGCTAACTTGAGTATCGGAGTGCCAACCCGGGTAACACCCCCTCCAGTTGGCCCATAGTTTACGTTTTCTTCCTCGTCTTTACAGATATTCGACCTGGTTGAGCCAGCTTGACGCTCTAGCTCCTCGATCAGATAATTGGCTCAATCATTTTGGCGCCGTCTGTGGGAAGCTGCAACAAAAACCCAATAACAAAATGACTACAAGGAACATCACCGGTGCTCGAGTATTCGATGAAAACGGTCGAAAAATTCTCCCTCAGACACAGAACCCTCCTCAGGTTCAAGTGCAACCTTGTGTTCCTCCACCCATCATGGTTGCCTCACAACTGGTCTACTCGACGCCCGAGTTAGACAATTACTTACGAGCATGTACAAAGGAGGCAGTGATGATAACAGTGGAAGGACACGATCCTCAGATTCCCGAGAGGCCTTAAGCTAAACCTATCGAGGTAACTCTCCCACTTGCCAATTATCCTCCAGCATATGTGCAACCTTTTCAATATCCACCTCTTATCGAATACTAGGGGTATACCGATCAAAGGCAACCGTCCTATCACCCCTCTCAATACTATCAGGTAGGGATGGCAACGAGCCGAGTCTTGATATTTTTTGAAGGTTCTGGGTCGGGCTCGCGCAAAATATATAGGTTTTGAACCTGATTCGCGAGTCAGTGAGCCTGGATTTCTAGCTCGGGGCCTGGCTCGTAAGGGCTCGAATCGACTCGCGAACCAAGCTTTCTGCACAACTTTCCTCTTTTTTTAGGGGGCCAAACAACCAAGAATGCTGCTGCAAAGTTGATCAACTGCTTGCAAAAGGAATTAAAAAATTTTGAAACTTAAGTACAGATAAAAGATAAAGAAATCCATTACCTTTACACCACTAGAACACAAACTGAACTATTAGATCAATAGATTATAAAAGAATAAGAAAATCATGGATGCATTCATTATATACATCGAAAATAGAAAAAACAAGAATAAACCAAAAATTAGCAAAAAAAAAAAATTTAGAAAGAGAAAGAAGAAATCGATAAGATCTGAAGGCTTCAAGAAAGGAGAACAAAGAATGGAAGGAGATTTCAAAAATACTTCATTGTCACTAGTGGTGGTCACCTTTAGGGAATCGGCGCGCGGTGGTGGCGTCATGAGAGCGCAAAAGATAGTGGTGGCGGTTGCATTCGTCGGTCGTGGCGTCTTGAAGGCGCGGATAATGGTGGTGGTCCTCGTCTTCAGCGCTAGTATTCAGTGGTGATGGTGTGCGTGGCGGCGACAAGACAGGCGATGGTTCAAGGTGGAAGATGATGGGGCGGCCCCACGACTGGTTCCAATTGAAAGAAAGAAACAGGGGCGAAAGAATT
The DNA here is from genome assembly GCA_037501455.1 of Lantana camara. Taxonomy (NCBI): domain Eukaryota; kingdom Viridiplantae; phylum Streptophyta; class Magnoliopsida; order Lamiales; family Verbenaceae; genus Lantana; species Lantana camara. Next base: position 92,562,115 of record CM074863.1, read on the forward strand.
CTTCAGATGAGAAGAGTTGGGTTATGTATTTAAGCTAGGGTTTTGTTTATAAATAATACGGGAAAAGCTCCATAACTACCTAGGAAGAGGGTCAAATTTCCCTTTGCTCCCCGTTTTTAAAACTCTCCCTACTAACTCCCCAATCCACTTTACCAATTTTCCTTTAACACCTAATGTGTGCAATTTTACTAACTTACCCCTGATGGCTACCACTTTTCCCTCCCATTCTCATTAATGTTCTGAAATTAAAAAAAAAAAAAAAAAAGAAGAAAGCGGGAGCAAGCGGCGAGAGAGCATTGTGAGACAACAACCGACCATATTAAGGCGATATTAGGTTGTGGAGGTTGTGGGTGACGGGTAAGTAGGTTTCTGACGCGTACGACTACCCTAGTGAGAGGTCTCCGGTTGAGGGAATTTCCCCACTGTTGAGGTTGGTTTCCACAGTTGTAGGGTTTCCGTAGCGGAGTTTACGACGGCGAAGTGTTTACGTCACCGACGAGGGTTGCAATTCAGGTGTGCACCCTTAAAGATTTGACATTTTTTCCCTCTTTGCTCCAATACGAAATATGAAGCCTTAGATATGCTATTTCCCTTTTTTTGTACACAAAATTGGTAGGGTTTAGCTTGAATTTAAATGCCCTGCTTCGGTTGGGTGATGATGGAACCAAAATGCCCTATTTGTTTGTGGGTTGTTTGAAGTTGAAAGTCATTGCATTTATTTCACATTTTCTGTTGTAATACGAAATTTCTTTGCTTAGATACGCTATATCTTCTTTTTTGTACATGAAATTGTTATTAACCTTGTGATGTTGTATTTGGCAAAAATGGCTACCCTTCAAACTCGATGTTCTCCTGTGGCATTTTGCAATGAAATGGAACGTATTAAGGTTTTGATGAAGTCTGAACATGAAGAATCCATATCTCGATGTCCATTTGATTTCTTCATAAACATGCCCTTTGCATTTTCATCCACTACTAGAATCAAGTTGCTATTATCCAGGTATGATGTGGATTCCTCAACCTTTTCAGTGGGTGAAGAGATTGTTGTTCCCTTCACGGTGTCCGAATTTTGTATAGTGAATGGTCTGCAACACTGTGGATTGAATGTTGATCTGCACTCGAAATTGCCATCTACCACAGTAGCAAAATATTTTTATGGCGATCCCGGATTATGTAATAAGGACAACATTATATTGAAAATGACAGAATTAGTGAAGAGTACGGAGAAATATGATGTCGATGATTTTTGTAGGATGTATATTCTCTTTGTATTCTGTACTTTATTGTTCCCTGTCAGCTCCATGGTTGTGCCCCGAGGTCTAATTAGTTATGTGGATGACTTGACTAGAATTGGAGAGTTTTCTTGGGGGATAGTTGTGTATCGATTTTTGGTAGGAGCCATGAAGCATCATTTGGCGAATGAAACATTGTATGTCAACGGCTTTGTGGTTGGGATGATGGTATTTAAACAAGTTCAGAATTTTATTATTTGTCGTTATACTGTTATGTATGTAGTTTTGGTAATTGTTTGAAATTGGTTTTTGTTTAATGCAACAGAATTGGTTTTATGAGCATTTTCAAACCTGTGGTTGCCCTAGCTCGTTGCGGGTCTTTCCTCGACTCTTTAGATGGCAATCGAAAGCCAACAATTTGCCTTTGAACATTAGAGGGTCAATGAGGTACTGGATGCCATTGACATGCTACAGGTAACTCAGTTTACATTTTCCCTTCTTTTTTTTTTTTGGGTATATAAGTATGTTTTGTGACTGTTGTATATTAGTAACATAATGTTCTTTATATTCTTTGAAGTTTGTGGAGATTATTGCAATGCAAAGGAGGGAGTTGCAATTGTTTGAACCTCATGTCAAAAAATATGATGAGAATGATTTGGGGACTCTAGCAATGTTGAAGAGGATATATACTCTCCTTCAACTTAATTATGATAACATTTGTAACCAACATACCATATCATATAGCAGATATCCTTCAACACATTATGATAACATAATCTCTGAAAACTCTATTAAACTCTATTATTCGAATTGATTTAAACTCACACAACATATGGTCGTATGATTTAGTAGTTTTCATCATTTGGGTATGTACCGTTTCAGTATGTATTGATCAGGAGATGGAATTATACAACTTCTGCCACGTTGTACAAATCCGATGAAATGTTGTATATAATTGCTAGAATCACGTACCTAACTATCCATATGTTGTATAAATTCTTGAAAATTGATCAGGAGATGGAATTATACAACTTCTGTCACGTTGTACAAATCCGATGAAAAATTGTATATAATTTCTAGAATCACGTACTTAATTGTCCATATGTTATATAAATTCGTGAAAATTGCGTAGGAGATGGAATTATACAACTTCTGCCATGTTGTACAAATCCGATGAAATGTTGTATATAATTGCTAGAATCATGTACGTAATTGCCCATATGTTGTATAAATTCTTGAAAATTGATCAGGAGATGGAATTATACAACTTCTGTCACGTTGTACAAATCCGATGAAATGTTGTATATAATTGCTAGAATCGCATACTTAATTGTCCATATGTTGTATAAATTCGTGAAAATTACGTAGGAGATGGAATTATACAACTTCTGTCACGTTGTACAAATCCGATGAAATGTTGTATATAATTGCTAGAATCACATACTTAATTGTCCATATGTTGTATAAATTCGTGAAAATTGCGTAGGAGATGGAATTATACAACTTCTGTCATGTTGTACAAATTCCGGTGAAATGTTATATATAATTGCTACAACCACGTACTTAATTATCCATATGTTGTATAAAATTGCCAGAATCACGTACCTAATTTTATGTACCCCAGGAGAGTGAATTATACAACTTTTTCACGTGGTATAAACTTGGAGAAATGTTGTACACAGCTGCTACAATCACGTAATTAATTGTCCATATGTAGTACATTAATGGCAGAATAAGGTACTTAAACGCCAGGTCACAGACATAAATTACTTCAAAGTCAACAAACTACTACAAATTGCAGTGCATGGAAAATTACTTCAAATCCAACAAACTAATACAAATCGCAGAACATGGAAAATTACTTCAAATCCGGTAACCTACTACAAATCGCAGAACATGGAAAATTAAGATCCAAGGGGTTGTTTGCATCCACGTCGATTGTGACCCTTTCTCTTGCATCGTGAACATGTCATCTCTTTTTTTTTTTTTTTTTTTTGACAACTTGAGATGGTATTCTCTTTTGTCTTCTATGTCCGGGTTGAACTCTGACATCGGGTGGATAAACAAATTGATCCTGTTCATTTTCCACCAAAATCGGCTCTTCACCAGTTGGTATGGGTTAGATAGGCAAGCTGTATCCTTCTCTAAACATCACAACGGAATACGCTTCATCACAGAAGTCATATAACGACAAGCCTTTGTCCTCAATACAACGACAAGCCTTTGTCCTCAATACTTACAAACATGTTTACAAACAATTCTAAATATTTGTCACTGCTTACAAGTACATGTTCTTATTTCCAAATTCACTGCATAAGTTGACTTACCCTCGGCAACTTCAAACAGAAATGGGCTTGCTCGATTTAAGGTCAATTTGCGACCCTCAACATAATTCTGCCTCAGCATCTCTTCTGGGTGAGGACATAGAACTTCAACGTTGTATTTTTCTCCAAGATCGCGCCTATCCTTCATCATGGTCATTATTTGCACATGTATCTGATCAACCATACCTAACATAGGTAAAACCCTTGCATTATTCACCCAGGAGTTCTAAGACTCGGCAACATTGTTATTAACGACAGCAAAACGTTCACTGGAAAAGAGACAATTTGCCCAATTCTGTGGCTCTGACTGCAAAATGAAGTCTTGTGCGCGAGGCATTGCTTTCACAATCTCATCTACAAATTTTTTATATTCATTGAACGAAGTAGTGTATGCGGCTTTTTGAAATATCAATTCCCAATGTTTTTTGTTCTTGTAAGGATAGAATCTGGGAATCTACACAAAAAAAAAAATGATAGATATGACAGAATAAATACTGCATACAGTTCAACAAGTACATCATGTTCTGAATTAAATACTTAATTTTAACAAATCAGTAACTCAAACAATCATGATGTTTCTTACCTGAGTCCGGAAATTGTCAACCAAATGTCGTAGGCAATAATCATGGTTGCTGCCAGGAAACACCGTCGGGACAGCCTTCCGTAGACCTGAATGTCTATCAGAGAAAAATGTATATGATCTAAAATTGATTAGGCCTCGTGTCTGACTCGCTAATGCTTCATGCAATTTCTTACAAAACCATGCCCAATTTGCATCATTTTAAGCACTTACAACCGTATATGCGATGGTAAACAAACCATCGTTGCCATCCTTCGATACGGCAGACAAAAGACAGCCTTTGAAATTATTCTTAATGTGAGTCCCATCCAGAAAAATCAACTTCCTGCAACCTCTGAGAAATCCAAGCAAACATGCATGAAAGCAAAGAAACAGCCTCGTAAATTTTTTAGTATCTGCATCTACCTCATAATCCGCAAAACTCCCAGGATTTGTTTTTTTAACGGCATCACAATACCATCTCACTCGATCATACGATGCACCATCATACCCATGGATATCATACATAGCTATTTCTTTACCCTTCCACGCCTGTTTGTAAGGAACTTCAACAGCATATTCCCTCTGTAAGTCGCCTTTCATTTCTTTAGGAGAATACTTGGGACAACTTCTGACCTTCTCTCTCACTATGTTTGCAATCCAATTAGTATCAGCTCTAGGATGTCCCTTCGACCGCAGACTACCCTCTCGACACGTGTGCTGCAAACAACATTTTCTTATTACAAATTGTAAGTCTTTCTTACTATATGATGCATAGATACGCCATTTACAATTACTATCAAGACACGCCGCTATGATCTTCAAACTATCGTTTTTAATGTACTTGAAGGAACGATGTATAGACACGGAATTATTTTTCAGTTTTGTCCGAAACTCAGCAGCATCTCTGAACCCTTGGCCTACCCAGTTTATGCACATACTTCAGGAATTTCGGGAATTTGACTGCATAGCATCAGATTGGGGTGTAAGTGTCATTCCCGCATTCTCTGCTCCGTACCTAACAAGGCTGACAAAGAAAACATTGGATCAAAATACAATTGCATCAAAATATGAATGACACAAATTCATTATTGAAGTACCTGAAGCTAGTCGATCCAATATGCTCGGTTTCATCATCCCTATCAGTGGCCATAATGTCAACATATGTCAAATTGAACGTTTTATGTAGTTCAATCATGTTAGAAACATTTTCATCATTCAATAACCTAACTTCATGATCCTTGGCATGAGGCGCAGTGTATGTCAATCTTAATTCCGTCATATTTATCTCATGCCAATAATCACCAACAATTGACTGCAGACTCATCAAATTGAAATCACCCCTAATTGAGAAAACATGCATTTTGTGATTATAGCGAACACTACCAAAGAGACGCACATGTGTGCTACACTCACTAACTTCGTATGGGCTACCCATGACTAAAACCGAAACAGAGACAAAAGGTAATTCAACAAATTCAGCTCAGAAATGGTCAAATGAACGAAATTGCCTGGGCTTAGAGGCGAGGGGAGTCAAGAATCAGGCCTCGAGTTTGTTGGAGAAAGTCGTCGGGGCCGATTCCAGGGAGCTCCGTCTTTTCCGTCTGCGCGAAAGCAGAGAACATCTTCAAATTTACGTCGGGGCCAATTATAGGGATCTCATTCATTCCCAAGTAGGAGTCGTCGCCGGCGAACGGACTGGGAAGATCTTCAAATTTGCACCGGCGAGCTAACTGGGGCCATTCTTGATGTTCTTCATCTTGTTTAGACAACCCTTTTTTGTTCAGACAACCCTTTTGGTCTGTTTGTTGGTGGTAGTTTTATTAATAATAAATGGATATTATAACAGGGCAACAATCGTTGAAATGGTGGAAATAAAGTGGTTGAAATATTAAATGGAGGGTAAAGCAGTCATTTTAGGCCACTAGGGAGCAAAGAAAACTTATAATTTTCAATTGGGGAGTTAGTAGATACAATTTTTAGAATGGGGAGTAAACAAAGATTTTCACAACCCATAGGTAGTTTTAAAAGATGGCCCCTAAATAATATTTAAATTAATTTATTAATTTTCTAATTAAGTTATTTATATTAACAATATATTTTATATAAAATATAAATAGATATATACAAGTATATATACACATATATTCACTGATCCAAAAAAAAACATACACATATTGAGTATATGCACATATATAATTTCTTTAAAAAAAATAATAGCGTTTGCGAGCTGGCTCGCGAGCCATGAGCTTGGAAGAATAAGGCTCAGGCTTAGCTTGCAAAACACACGAACCGAGCCATGGCTCGGCTCACGGGGGTCAAACCCAAGCCCGAACTTTCCTCAAGTTGGCTCGCGAGCCGGTCATCCCTACAATCAGGCAACCCCGGCTAATGTACCAGTCAGACGTCGGCTAGTTTCGTGAACGATTGTTTGTTCAAGTGGAGGATGAGGCTGAATCTCAACATCCTTAAAGAAATCCTACGAAAAGGACAGTTGTCGACCAAGGAGATAAATCTAAAATACTCCAATAACAAAGATCCCATCGAACCAGTTCTCGAATAGGACATGATAATTTGATTTAAACCTCTCGTGTGTCGCGACTTGGTTAATTTGAATTGGTGTCTCTATCAATTCTAATGTTATTAATTCATTAAATTCTTGAGTGTCTCTTTAGGGTTATGAATTGGGTAGGGTAGATAAGTGTGAAGTGTCTCTAGATTTTCGAGAAATTAAGTAGAAATAAGGTTGATTCAAGTGTCTCTTTCAACTATAGTCAATTTGTTTGAATTATTTGAATTTATCTTTCGATCCATGATCAATATGACAATTTGAATTGAATATCCCTGGCTAGATATTTTCTCACTGATTGATTTATCTATATTCTTAATCTGCGTTCGTAGTTAATCGTTTGGTTTTAGTTATTTATTTTACTCGCATGCACGTAGATTAGTTAAACTTAAAAAACCCCTTTTAATTGATTTTTGGAAATTTCCTGTGATTTGGTAAAAGTAAATCAATCAGTCTCTGTGTATCGACCCTATTTTCACTATACTCTATTGTGTTAGTCGTAGATAAGGATTTTAATTATTTTTAAAGGATTCGACACCTATCAAATTTTGGTGTATAACTTTTGGAGATGTAACCAAATTGCTTTACTACTCCGAAAATTAACACACAAGTCAACAATATGAGGTTTCATGGAATTCCATAGCGCAGACATAATCTAGCGATTTTCTTGTTTCCAAATAGCACTTTTCTTAGCGTCAGTGTTATCCTCTGGATCATCACTAAGGTAGTGGTCTTTTCCAAGGTATTCGAGGAAAACTTAAACAGAGATAGACCAGTGATGATAATTACAATCATTTAACTTACGGTTAGTAATTTGAAGCAACGGATTTGAGAGACTTTTGGCATCCATGATATCGATGGAAAATGAAATTTCGGACGATGGACAAGCGCCGAAAATTCTCAAAGCGATTAAAGAAAAAGGGGTTTACGAGTGGATTAAAGTTTGACTCTGATATCATGTGAACTTTTTTAAAAAAGGATTTTCATTTTGTGTGAAAAACAATAATAAGTACAACCCAGTTGTAGGAAACCTTAAATTAACATATCAAAAATACCATTCTATTTTAGTCACACATAATATAAATATGTCTTTTAAGAAGTTTCAAAATGGATTTTTTCTGGTGTAAACATGCCAGAGTTTACAAAATAGAAAGAGTTTTTGGCATAAAACCAAAGCCAAAATGGATGCCCATTATTTTTATGTCTTTTAAGAAGTTTCAAAATGTTGTTTTTCTGGTGGAAACATGCCAGAGTTCACAAAATTGAAAGATTTTTTGGCATAAAACCAAAGCCAAAATGGCTGCCCATATTTGTAATGCTTCAATTATCTAATGCTCGACTTTAAACTAAAACAGAATCTTGGAATCTGCACCTAATCCTACTTAACTTGCCAAACTAAAAGAATTAAATTAGAATCATTATCGGGAAAAATGCAAGAAACTACTATGTGTTAGTTAAAAAGATAAAAAAAAAAAACCTTGACATATGAAATTCACTTAGATAGCCTTATGTCAGTTCAAATTATAAAAAAAAAAACCTGTAGCTACTGAGCGTACTACACCCGCGTTGGGGGGTGTTATATTTATATATATAATGTATAATACTAGTATACATTATACACGTTGATGGGGTCAAAATACGATCGTCCCACGTTAGGACACGTGGCACCACCGAGATGATGACATCTGTCTCTCCAAGGTTGCACCCATCAGTTCACGAGCGCTAAGCCCAACGAGCGCAATCCCTCTTCAGGAGTTAAGCCCAACGAGTGTTGTCACTCTCACAAGCGCCATTCATACTGTATGATTGGCACGTCCACGTGCCAAGGGAGCCCTCTTCGAGCGTCACACTCCCTCAGAGTGGCCTTCCCTTCTGGCTCATTACTTGAACTGGAGCCTTCATCCCCCCCAGCGGATATCTTGGCTTCCGATACTCTTGGTTGACACGAGCGGGTTCATAAGCCCTCGTTACCAACCACCCAAACGGTTCTCTGACACATCGTACATGCCCGCGCACCTGACACTGTTGCCAGCACTAACTTTTAGCCACTTTTGCAGAAGATTCCTCCTAGGTTTCTCTCTCATGGCGCCACGTGTTAGGGCAACATTCGGCCAGGACCACATGAGGTAAATGACCAAAGGGTCCCTGACCCTCACCTATAAATAGGTAAAGTCATCTTCTACATGGTAAGCATTCTCCATTACTGAAACTACTCCTGAACTCATATTCCATCCTTATCCTGATCTTGGTCTGACTTGAGCGTCGGAGAGCCAAACTGGGAATCACCCCCAGTTCCCCCCAGCTTGGCCTTCTGACTTTTCTTGTGTTTGTCCCAGCAGGTAGAACCCCCTTTCCTTTTCCGGCGAGCTTCCGGCGATTTCCCCCACAAAAACAAATCGTAAAGTGATCGGATTCGGACCCATCTATTCGGAACCCATCATTTTTGGCGCCGTCTGTGGGAAACCAGTCCTCCCTCAATTTTTTTCTTTCTGTTGGTAGAAGAGCAAACACTTATAACTTTCTCAGCTATGGTTGCTACAAGATCTGGAGCCGTGGGAGGAGGAGATAATGCCTCCCAGGATGCCAATATCATTATTCCCTCCACCGCTACTGGTGGAGCCCCGCCTCCTTCCGTCACCGTTGGTGGAGCACCTCCCGCCGCAGGAGTGACTCCGCAAGCAGAGTCTTCAATACCTCCACCTACACCGCCGGCACTGCCAATTCCCGCCGCCGCTGGAGGAGTCTCTCTCTCTGCTCCTCCGCAGCCTGCTCAGAACCCATGGGTCCATCCCCAGGTGAATCCCGAAGTGCAGGGTTACATGATGCCCCCACCCGGATATACCCTCACCCCGGCTGTTATGGTGCCGCCGGTCCAACCGTATCATGCTGGTCAGATCCAGCTCCCGGTGGTGATCCCCAGGGAGATTGAAGGAGTGGAGTTACCTCCCCTAACCACCCAGCAGTTGAGGGCTCTCTATGCCCAGTGTGAGGTTCAGGCGGCCCAGGGAGCATGGGAAAGGTTCCATTCCATGTACTTTCCCTCTGGGCAGACCACTCAAGTTGCTGCCCCTTTGGGCGGACAACAAAATTTTCCCCTCAGAGAAGCCCAGGCTGTCCTGAGGGCACAACCGCCACCACCACCAGCCAGAGAAGCGCCCCAGCAGGAGGGCAACGAGCGTCCCTCCATGGGCAGGAATAAGGAGCCCACGGAACGAGTTAACGAGAACGAAGGGGACTCTCATGTCTCCAGAAGGGGCTCTCGAGCCCCCAGGCAAGGGGACAGACAAGGGGACGTGAATCCTGACATCCTCGCGGCTGTGCAAGACCAGCTGCAGGGTTTAAAGGATATTGTGGGACAGCTCTCACGAGGGCGATCAACTCAGATCTCCCCTAGTCGGGATGAACGGGTTGACGCCAGAAACGCTCGTACCAAGGACCACCCACCAAAGGTCCCCCACCACAAGGAGCCGGAGGAAAACTTCGGCACGTATGAGTACCACCCGTTGGCGAGGGGCTCGCCCCTCGTGGAGGAAGTTTTGATGGCCCAAGCAGGCATGGCCAAAATCCCCACTTCCATCAACCGCTACGACGGGACGACTGATCCAGCTGAACACTTGGATCATTTTTTGCATCTCATGCACCTCTACGAGCATTCCAGCAACTATTGGGCGAAAGTCTTCGTCACTTCCTTGGTAGGAATGGCTCAGGAGTGGTACAAACGACTACCGCTGCGCTCGATTCACTCATATGAAGAGCTGGCTCATGCTTTCCTCAACCACTTCAATTCTTTGAAGGCGCCGGTCACCGCACCTACTGCCCTTTACAACGTGGTGCAGGGCAAGAGTGAGTCTCTGAGCTCGTTCTTCGCCCGCTTCAACAAGGAGATCCTGCAGGTGGAGAGGCCTTCTATGGATTTCTTGATCCCGGTGCTCTTTCAGGCTGTGGATCACAAGCAGTATGTGAGCAAGAAGTTTGCCGATGCCATTGTGGAAAGAAGGCCAGGGACCCTCATGGCCTTAAGAGAGGTAGCCGAGCCGTTCTTCGCGCTCGAGGACATGTATGGGACGAACGGTCCCCGGCATCACAGTCCAGCAAGGAACGAGCGACCCCATCACGAGAGGGGACGGGAGGTGGTAGTCAAGAAGGAGCGCCCTCAAGAGCGCAAAAGGTCGCCACCACCCCCTCGTCGATTCGAGCGAGTCCCGCTCACCAGGCCGAATTCAGAAGTCTACAACCTCTCCGATAAAAAGCTCTTTAAGAGACCCATCAAGATGAGGGAGACGGACTCGCTCAGACGCTCGAGCAAATACTGCGCATTCCACAAGCAGAGGGGGCACGACACGGATGAATGCCGCCAATTGGAAGCTGAGATTCAGAGGCTCGTCGCAGGGGGCCACTTGAAGGAATTTGTCCGGGTACTCGAGCGTTATGATGAACGCTGCAACGAGCGCGCTGGAGGAAGATGTCCCGATCGAAGAGCCCAAGGGGTAGGGGACCCCCTGAAAGCAGCAGCCGTCGGGGCAGTAAAGGGAAAGCCCCGGAGCAAGAAAACGAACCTTTCGAAGTCATAAATATGATTGCAGGAGGCTCATCAGGAGGGGATTCCAACACCTCCCGTCGGAGGTATGTCCGGAGCTACAACCAACGCCCAGCAGTGCCTAAACCCATCTATGCCATCCAGAGTTCAAGCGCTCAACGGTCAAGAGAGAATGATATAATAGGCTTCGATGATAGGGATTTAGAGCATATTGTAACACCTCATGGGGAGGGTGTAACCTCCGATTGCCCCATGGTGGTTAGTGTAGATGTTCACAATCACGTTGTAAAAAGGGTGTTGGTGGATAGTGGAAGCTCTGTTAATGTTTTGCCTTATTCTACATTTTTAAAGATGAAGGCTGACCTTCCGCTCGAGCCTCTCAAAACAGCCCTCATTGGCTTTGGAGGCTCGGAAGTTGTCCCACGAGGGCAAATTCGCTTAGCTACTTCATTCGGCCAAGCCCCTCAGCGCAAGACACTCTTGGTAACATACGCGGTGGTGGAGATTGACATTCCTTATAACATCATAATTGGGCGCCCTGCCCTCGTTGATTTCAAAGCCATCATCTCCACCTACCACCAGAAGATTAAATTCCCCACCTCCGAGGGCGTGGGAGAAGTACTGTGCAATGTACGAGAGGCTTGGGAATGCTACATGCTGTCCCTTAGAAAGCCTAAAACGGAGAAAACCTTCCAAATTGGTTCCACCAAGAAATCAGTGGATTTCCCCAATCTAGATGAGGATAGCCCAGCACGGAAAAGGGCGAAATTGAACAAGAAGAAGAACAAAAAGAAGAAGGGAGACAACGTGGAGAATCCCCTCGAGAGTGCTCCACCAGGGACCGTTAGAGGATCGTCCTCGGAAGGAGACGAGCCAGTAGAGGGTGGACCCGCACTCGGTGATCGCTTGACGGGAAAGAAGAGGGCGCTCGAACTTTCTCGCCCTGAGATAAGGATCGAACCCTCGGAGAAGTTCCTTACCATTGAGCTGGAACCCGGAAACAAGGATAAGACTACCCAGATAGGATCTAACCTCTCGGTGCCTTCTCAGATTATGATGATTGACTTCCTCAGGGAAAACAGTGATATATTCGAGTGGAAAGTCTCCGATCTCACAGGGATTGACCCGAGCGTCATTGTCCATAGGCTTAATGTGGATCCCTCTTTCAAACCCATCAAGCAGAAAAAACGGGATGTACATGGCTTTCGAAAGAAGGTCATTAAAGAGGAAGTTAATAAACTCCTAGAAGCTCAGTATGTCGAGCCCATCTTGTATCCGGAGTGGTTGTGTAACGTCGTCTTGGTGCCCAAGAGCGCGAATAAATGGCGCATGTGCAACGATTTCACTGATCTCAACAAGGCTTGCCCTAAAGATCCTTACCCGCTGCCTCGGATAGACCAATTGGTGGATTCGACCGCTGGCTGCGAGCTCATGAGTATGATGGACGCTTTCCAGGGATACTATCAGATCTTTATGGCTCCAGAAGACCGCCCCAAGACCTCATTTGTTGTCCACTTGGGGGTATACTGTTTCTTAGTCATGCCTTTCGGACTCAAGAACGCCGGAGCCACGTATCAGCGGCTCGTCAACAGAATGTTTGAAAGAGAAATTGGCAGGTCCATGGAAGTTTACGTGGACGATATGATTGTCAAAAGCGAACGTCAGGACTCACATTTAGAAGATCTCAAGCGTACTTTTTCAGTCTTGCGCCAGTATGGGATGAAGTTGAACCCTTCGAAGTGCACCTTTGGGGTTCAAGGGGGAAAGTTCTTGGGGTACATGGTCAGTCAGAGGGGAATTGAGGCCAATCCGGAGAAGATCAAGGCCATATTGGAAATCCCCTCCCCTCGAAATTTGCGGGAAGTGCAAGTCCTAGTAGGAAAAATCATCTCGTTGAACAGGTTTATTTCGCGCTCGGCGGACAGGAACCTTCCCTTCTTCAAAATTTTGAGGAACGCACGTAATTTTGCTTGGACAGACGAATGCGAAAAGGCGCTGCAAGACATGAAAGCTTACTTGTCGAGCGCACCGCTGCTAACCAAACCCGTCGAAGGAGAGAGACTATTTATGTATCTTTCTGTTTCTTCCGAGGCCACGAGCGCGGTTCTGATCGCTGTACGAGAGCGGAAACACTTACCTGTCTATTATCTGAGCAAAACATTGCAAGGAGCCGAGAAGAAGTATTTGGAGATTGAGAAATTTGCGTTTGCCCTTATTAACGCTTCCAGAAGGCTGAGACCCTACTTTCAAGCGCACTCCATAACAGTTCTTACCGATCAACCCTTGAAGCAAGTGTTGTCCAAACCATATGTGTCTGGAAGATTAATCAAATGGGCCATCGAATTGAGCCAGTTCGACTTATGTTTCGAGCCCAGGACCGCGGTACGGGCTCAGGTTGTAGCTGATTTATTGGTCGAACGCTTTGGTTTAGAGCCCACCGTTGCGGAGAATGAGGGGTTATGGGTACTGCACACAGATGGTTCCTCAACCTCTCAAGGGGGAGGGGTAGGAGTGGCCCTCAGAAACCCCGATGGGATTGAGCTGGACTTTGCAATCAAGCTGGATTTCCAAGTCACTAATAACGAAGCAGAATATGAAGCCCTCGTGCAAGGATTGAATATTGCTTTTCAGAATGGAGCCTCCAGAATCACCGCTTATGTGGATTCACAGTTAATTGCGAGCCAGATTGAAGGAACTTATGAGGCTCGAGAAACCACCATGGTACAGTACTTAAGTAAAGCCAGAGAAATCATTGGGAAGTTCAAGGAATTTCATCTACTTCAAGTGCCGCGAGGAGAAAACGAGCGTGCGGACGCTCTGTCAAAGTTTGCGTCAGCTTTAGAAGGCACTTCTGAGCGTTCTGTCACGTTCCTTAGAACTGAGGAACCTTTGATCAGGGAAAGGGTCGCCATTGGAATAATCACTATGATTGATCCAAACGAGCCCTGTTGGCTTGACGACATCGTCGTTTTCCTTAGGGATGGAATTCTCCCCACTGGTAAGGTGGAAGCTAGGAAAGTCCGAAGTAAGGCCCCTCGTTTTGCTTTGGATCACGAGGGGAGGTTATTCAAGAAATCATTCCAAGGACCCCCAATGAGATGCCTGAGGCCCTCACAGGCGAAGGAGACGCTTGAACTCATCCACAATGGAAGCTGTGGGAATCATTCAGATGGGCGTATCCTGGCGAAGAAGGTTTTGAGAAGTAGGTTTTATTGGCCTACCGTTCTCCAAGATGCCATCGAATTTTCGAGGAAATGCCCTAAGTGCCAATTTCATTCAAATCTCCCTCAATTGCCAGCCGCACAGATGATCCCAATAGACGTTTCTTGGCCTTTTGACCAGTGGGGTATAGACATCGTGGGCCCCTTGCCCATTGCGGCCGGACAGAAGAAGTTTGTCATTTTAGCCGTCGATTACTTCACCAAGTGGGCCGAGGCGGAGGCCATTACAAAAATCACTTTCAGGGTTGTGAGGGACTTCATTTGGAAAAACATCATTTGCAGGTACGGCATCCCGAGAGTGCTTATCTCTGACAACGGATCCCAGTTCATAGCAGCCAACACACGAGAATGGTGTTCTGAGTTGGGGATCGAGCAGCGATTTACCTCTGTAGGACACCCTCAAGCCAATGGGCAAGCAAAAGTTACCAATAGGATCATCTTGCAACATTTGAAAACCATGCTTGAGAGCAAGAAAAGTGAATGGGCTGAAGAGCTGCAAGGAGCGCTTTGGGCTTATCGCACTACCCCACGAGCGGCCACTGGAGAAACACCTTACGCGCTCGTTTATGGATCAGAAGCGATGATACCAGCGGAGATAGTAAAAGGATCTGCTCGTGTCGGCTATTTCGAGCTTCAGCTCAACGATGGCAACAGGAGCTTGGAGTTGGACTTGCTGGATGAAAGGAGAGACAAAGCCTGGGCTAAGATCCACCATTATAAAGCCTCTGTGGCCCAACAGTACAACAAGCGTGTGAGGGAAAGAACTTTCCAGTTGGGAGACTTGGTTTTGAAGAAAGTGGAAGTATCCAGGCACGTGGGGAAATTGGACCCCAATTGGGAAGGCCCATTCAAGGTCGTACAACTCAGAGCTAACAACACTTACACCCTGGAGACACTTCAAGGTGAGCGCTTGCCTCGCCCTTGGAACGCATGTAGCCTCCGGCGGTTTTATGTTTAAAAGCTCTTTGCGGAACATGATGTAACAACCCTCTTTGATGGGTTCCTCTGTACTTCCAACTGTGAGTAAGTTCCAGTATAGCTTTTTCTTAATTGTTCTAACATTATGTTTCTTTGATCGCTTGAATGGATGAGACCCATGTCCCTCGTTTTCACGAGCGTGGTTGGCAATCCTTTCCTATATGTATGCTGATATTTCGAACGGGTTACGCTGGCCAGCACTCTACTCCGCTTGGGGGGACACCCTCATAAGGATAGACTGGTTACGCTCATAACCAATTAAACGATATAGGGAAGAATCCTAGTAGGCCTTGGCCGTTTCTTACAACGCCTTGCGCTCGAAAATGGGATCGCCGGTAGACGGAATTTCACGAGTCCTGAACGAGGGCACCTCTTAGTAAGACCCTCGTAAATACTCAAGACTTAGCATAATTTCCGGGAACAAGAAGAAAGTCCCCAAGTCTTGAACGAGGGCAATCTCACAATAAGACCCTCACAATCGCTCAAGACTTAGACAAATTTTCAAGGCTTATGACAAAGGCAAAAATTTATACAAGTCTTGAAAAGGGGGGGCAATCTCACAATAAGACCCTCACGATCGCTCAAGACTTAGACAAATTTTCAAGTCTTATGACAAAGGCAAAAATTTATACAAGTCTTGAAAAGGGGGGGCAATCTCACAATAAGACCCTTACGATCGCTCAAGACTTAGGCGAATTTTCAAGTGTTACAGAATTACCAAAATTTCTCAGAAAGTGCTAAAGGCTTAACAGAGAAATAAAACATCCACAGAGTATGCTACACACAGTCTTATTATTATGAGATTTGTTCTAGAAAGCTCTAAGCATGAGTTCTGATTTCTAAATAAGCAAAAGAACAAAGTTATGAAGGAGGGGATGTATATTCACTGCAAGAAACATTACAAAATAAGGGCTCAAAGGCCTCTGAACATTGTTTCAAAAGAAAAGTACATAGAAAATTTATAAGAGAAAAGTTTCAGGCGGCTGGAGCAACGTCTTCATCAACGATCACCAGTATATTCTGGGCCACGGGGCCATGAACTGGGCCCTCAGGCTCTTGCGGTTGGGCTTGGGGATCGTCGGGCTCATTGGCACCAGGAACGGGGGCGTTAGCACCCTCAGCAGCTGGGACAGGGGCATCCTCCACGATGGGCGCTTGTGGTTCATCTTCAGGGTTATCATTTTGAGCAGATTGAGCAGCATCTCCTGAAGGATGAGAGTCCGTGTATTCATCTTGGATAAGTTTCACCAAGAAATCATACTCCAACTCAGCAATGGTGTCCGCAGGGTCATTTGGATCTTCATCCTCTTCCTCACAGCGCTCGTTTAACGTGAGCCCTGTGCCCTTTGCTCCCCTCATAGCCGGGTCAGTTAGCCCCTTGTGGATGCCCTGCTCAACGGCCAAGTTGAAGGCATTCTGGGCCTCATCCAAGCAATGCAACGAGGCTGCAAAGTTGAAGGCCTTCGAATGGCAGAACCTGACAAGGGCCTCCTTGTTCGCACGTTCAAGACTCTGAGGCCACTCGTTCATGGTGTCGTTGAATTTCCTCTCAGCCTCCAGAGCCCTCGTCTTCCAGCTTTCCCGCTCGGTCTCCGCCTTCTTGCAGCGCTCGTCAGCCTGGGCCAACTTGTCGCTCAAGCTGCTTCGAGCGCCTTCCACCGCCTGAAAGTCCTCCTTCAATTTTCCCAGCTCCCCCTCCGTCTTCTTGAACAAATCCTTAAGGGATTCATACTTAGCTATCTCAGCGTCCAGCTCCGCTTGAATCTGAGCCGGATCGTTGGAACGAGCCATCTTCTTATACTTGGCTTTGCGGTCAGCGTAGATGGAGGCCCGCCTTTGGATGTTTTTAAGCCTAGGGAGCACTTGCTGCGGGGGTTTGAAAGAAGGAAAATATTAGCGGCAAAGTGTTAGAAAGCTGCAAGGACGACAGTGAAGCAAGGGAGTGGGAACTTACGGAGATTAGGGCGTGGGCCGCATCATAGGTCACTTTCTCCACAGACTCACTGAAGAGATGTCGGTGGTCCGCCGAGAATTGGGCCTTGTTGTAGAGATTCTCGCTGACGGCTTGAGCGAGCGTGCCAGGCCTTAGCAGAACTGGCCCACCATCGGGGGCACCTGTGAAGTCCTTGTCCCCTTGTCGGGAGAACTCCCATAAATATTCCTCCTCTGAAGAGGAAGTTTCCCCCTCGCCCTTGGGGCCCTCGACTACTTGTTTTCCTTTGCCCTTGATTGCAACAATGTCGGGCATCCTCTTCCTCTTACGGGAAGGTCTACTTGCGCTTGGATTGGCCTCGTTCATGGCCAAATTGGGGGGTGGCCTCACCTGATCAGCTGCACGAGGGTCAGCCACCCTCGAGTCGGATGAAGAAGAGGGCCACACCACTATTCTATTTTCTGGAAGGGCCGCCCTGTTTCCCTCCCGGTTTCGTGGGGGTGGAACTTCTGAAGCTGCGTTCGAACCGGCGCCCCGTTGCCCGCCACGAGCGTCCCCCCTGTTGCCTCGGTTTCGAGGGCGCTGTTGGTCCCCTTGCTGGGCTTGATTCCTGTTGGCATGAGCAAAGCGAGCGGCTTGTCTGATTCCTCCTGCCATCTCTAATATAGCTGCTCCTACAAAAGTGGAAGGTACAAGGGTTACAAATCCTTGAACAATATTGTTGAGTATGCAAATTACAAGTACAAAGATGCAGTCAATGTGCCTATCTAAAGGTTAGCGCCCTAAGAATCTAACCATCTCTCTCTATATCACGAGCCGGAGGGTTGTCAAGGAAATAGGGATCGTTAGAAAGGCCACACAGGAACATGAGCTCCCCATCATCTATCCAATCTTTTGCCTGGATGAGGTGGCCCTCGTCCCTCAAGGCTGCCGCCAGACTCTTGGCCCAACCTTTGGGAAGTGCAGGCTCCAAGCGGCTCTTTGTGAACGAGCCCCATCGAGAGGACACCCCAAAGCCTTCTTCTGCGGGGGCCTTGACGAAAATGAATTTCTCCTTCCAGTTGGGGCCATAAGTGGTCGAGGGCGAGTTAATTAGCCTCATATGGGCCTTCGCCTGAACATAGTAAAAACCAGCCTCGGGAGATGAACGAGATGAGCTGACTACTTGAAAGAGGGAGTTGAAATTCCGCAAGAAGGGCTCGTAACCCATGCTCCTCATCAGAATCACAAAGCAGGTTAAGAGGGCCAAGCCGTTGGGCACGATTTGTGGTGGACAGAGGCCCAGATCATTCAACAAATGGGCCATCGAGATCGAGACAGGGAACCTCAAGCCTCCTGAACTCACTGTGGCCACGTAGACCGCCATTTCGCCTGGAGGCGGATTGTTGGCCCGCTCATGGCTTTCTGGAATTCTCCATGTATAGCGCTCGTCCCAGTAGATAGGAGCCAACATCGTTTTCACTTCTCCCAAAGTAACTATGCTGGGAGTCTCCTCAGGAGTGCGCTCGGTGGCCTGGTAGCCTGATCCTTCACCCTCGTTAGGCCCTTTGGATTTCTTGCCCTTTCCTTTATTATGGGCTCTTTCTGAAGGCCCTGTTATGACTTCAGCCACCGGAAGCGGGGTCGCGACGGCCACCGTCACAACATGGCGGTGAGGGTGAGTGGCACTCTGAGTTATGGGGAGAGTAACCCCTTGCCTTTCTGCCTCCATTACTAGATTCATCTCTTCAAAGAGAGGTTCCACTCCACCTGGATTCCTATCCTCCATGGCCATCACTGCCGCCCCCAACTCCTCGTCTCTGGGGGAATCGGGGGAAGAGGAACTCTCAGTGGCCATTTCATGGATTTCACGGGCGAATTCCTCAACATGTTGATCAGCCATGGCAGAAGCTGAGATTTGGGAGAGATTTAGTCTGGGTTAGAGAATGAGAGTTTTCTAGAAGAAATTTGGGCTTCCTAAAGGAGTAAAACCTAAGAGATTACAAAATCCTAAAGTCCGAATCTAAAGTTAGCAAAGTTAGAAAAATTAGCTGGAAGTTTACCTTGAAGATTTCTGAGAAAACTGGAGAAGAGGTTGAAGATGCTCCAAGAATTGGTGTGCAAGAGAATTCTTTTTGCAAAGGATGCTTGGAAGATAAGAATGCGTAAAGAGTGGAAAGATCTCAGAATCCCTTACTTATAGGGATGGGAGTTGGTACCTTTTCGGCTAGAAATTCAAAATGGTAATCATTTCCCGCCTAGGAAACCGTCCACTATATGGAACCGTCACATGCTTCCCAATACTCACGCGCCCCACGCGCACCAGCATTCAATGCTCTGACGTTTCGAATGCTTCAGAACAGTACATCATTTAATGCGGAAGCGTTACGAGCGGTCAGTTGAAAAGACCGCATTAATGGCGCAACCAGAAGAAAAATTGCTCAACACGCTAAGTCTTATACGAGCGTTACGTGCAAGAGATAGAAAGTGTCAAAATTCTACAGCCCTTATCACTAAGGACTACAGAATTGGGGGGGCAAAATGATGGGGTCAAAATACGATCGTCCCACGTTAGGACACGTGGCACCACCGAGATGATGACATCTGTCTCTCCAAGGTTGCACCCATCAGTTCACGAGCGCTAAGCCCAACGAGCGCAATCCCTCTTCAGGAGTTAAGCCCAACGAGTGCTGTCACTCTCACAAGCGCCATTCATACTGTATGATTGGCACGTCCACGTGCCAAGGGAGCCCTCTTCGAGCGTCACACTCCCTCAGAGTGGCCTTCCCTTCTGGCTCATTACTTGAATTGGAGCCTTCATCCCCCCCAGCGGATATCTTGGCTTCCGATACTCTTGGTTGACACGAGCGGGCTCATAAGCCCTCGTTACCAACCACCCAAACGGCTCTCTGACACATCGTACATGCCCGCGCACCTGCCACTGTTGCCAGCACTAACTTTTAGCCACTTTTGCAGAAGATTCCTCCTAGGTTTCTCTCTCATGGCGCCACGTGTTAGGGCAACATTCGGCCAGGACCACATGAGGCAAATGACCAAAGGGTCCCTGACCCTCACCTATAAATAGGTAAAGTCATCTTCTACATGGTAAGCATTCTCCATTACTGAAACTACTCCTGAACTCATATTCCATCCTTATCCTGATCTTGGTCTGACTTGAGCGTCGGAGAGCCAAACTGGGAATCACCCCCAGTTCCCCCCAGCTTGGCCTTCTGACTTTTCTTGTGTTTGTCCCAGCAGGTAGAACCCCCTTTCCTTTTCCGGCGAGCTTCCGGCGATTTCCCCCACAAAAACAAATCGTAAAGTGATCGGATTCGGACCCATCTATTCGGAACCCATCACACGTATAACATAATATACAAATATAACTGTTTTTTTTATCCGAACAAATATAAAATATTGTATAGTGTATTATGTCTCTATTTATGTAGTATATATACACGTATAAGTAACTGTATATACATATATAAATAATATATTTTTTTACAAAAAATATATAAATAATATCTTTATATATTTTTATTTATTAATAATATTTTTAAGAATAATAAGTATTCATTTATATCTATATTTTAATATATATTTAAAAATATAAAAAGTGATTTTTAATATTATTTTTAATATATAAAATAAGGGTATTTTAGAATTAAAACATTTAAAAGTTGACCAAATGAAGTGGAGGGACCATGTGCAAAAATTAAAATAACATAGGATGTTTTAAACTAATTTTTATAACATAAATTTTTATTTTTTTTTTTTCAAATTAAGAAAAACACATGGGCTTTGTGCAGTTAACTCAACAATTATCCTAGGACATTGACTGCACAGACAATCAGAAAAAGAGCGTTCATTTCTCAACAGTAAAACGAAACTGCAACAATCAGATGCGCAGGCATGTGCTTTTGTGTAATAGGCATCAGTATAACTGTATAAGTAATTGATATTTGATATATTATATAAAAAATATGGAGAAGATGAATCTATTAGGGAGCAGAGCCAAGAATTTACGTAAGGGAAGACAAGATTGAAACTTTAAATGAAAATGAGAGCAACTTACAACAGTGAAAACCTGGAAAACTCCTATACATATATAACTTTATTCAACATACATCAAACTTGAAACCTCAAAATGTACCTATGAACCAAAAACAGCAAAAGCACATACAAGAAAAAGAACCTCAGGAATGATGTCTGCAATACAACATGAAACTCTACTCGTCAGACTTCGGAGGGGTCTCCTCTCCAATCTTGCTAAGTTGCTGAGACTTACGAACCATATTCGCAATATTTGGAGTCGCATAAGCACCAAAAGGAGCACTCTGCAACGCAGAACCGCCTAAGCTTTGTTGCTGAGCTTGTGCAACTCCTAATCCAGCCACCGAATTCCCTTTAGTGGTGGCCCTTTGTGACGCATGTGAACTCATTCCCGAAAGAGCAAAAGCCCTTCCCGACTGTTGATATATTTGCTGATTCTCCATTCTCATCTCCGTTTCCCTCATATCAGCTTCAAGCCACGAGGACAGCCCGTCTCCAGCTTGTGCAGAAGCAGAAGCTAGAATATCAGCTCTCTTCTTCGCAAGCAGAGTCCTGGCCCCGCTCAGATTCCCTGCTTCCGCCATCCGTTGAGCTTCTCGGATGCTCTCTGCTGCATCCAAACGGTTCCTCTGCCTGTCAATCTCCAAGTTTACCATTTTATCTTCGACGGATAAGATATCCGGCCGCTTTACCTCGACTAACTCGCCTTCAAG
Source organism: Lantana camara (assembly GCA_037501455.1). Classification (NCBI taxonomy): domain Eukaryota; kingdom Viridiplantae; phylum Streptophyta; class Magnoliopsida; order Lamiales; family Verbenaceae; genus Lantana; species Lantana camara. Next base: position 92,584,213 of record CM074863.1, read on the forward strand.
TTGCACCATCTCTTTCGAGACAACGTCTTTGTAACAACACACAATGTCCAAAAGGGACGTTTTTCTATCACTTCCAATATTGTCTGCGGCTCTTGGGATTGATAAGTTTATCAAGAATTCTTTTTCCTCATCCGCATACATCTCCCCGACTCTGATCACCCCTTGTGATTCTTGGTTCGAGATTTCACACTCATATCTTCCAGAAGAAATTGATTTAATCTCCACTCCATGTGAAGCCGATCTCAGAGTCAAACAAAGATTCTGAACCACAACACTCAAAAGACCGCCGATGCAACCGGCAAAAGCATCCTGCACCATTTCATAAGATTCGATGAAGGAAAAAGTACCGCCCGATGCATCGGAAATTGCATGCATCGTGATGGGGTCGTGATCCGAGCCAAAACCGAACGAATGGACGGGAAATGTCTGCAGTTCACCTGCACTGCCTTCTGATCCCCTACTTCTCGGATAAATCGAAGCAGGCAATAAATGAAGGTACCCTGGTCCCGGGGACTGAATTGGATTCGAGAAGTCAAATTGAAACTGAGGAGTTTGGTTGTAAGTATCATTTCCATCAGACAAGAAAATGATGCTAGTAACAGGATTTTTCCACCTCCTCTCTTCAAGAACACGGACTCCCTTCTTCAAACCCTCCACGATATTCGTCCCAGCATCGACTGAAAGGGAATCAATGACCCTTTTAGCATCTTCCCGCCCATTTCCGGTCATTCTTCTCAAGGGCAACAGTCTCCGAGCTTGACCAGAAAACGAGACTATTGACAGCCGATCGGATGGCCCCAAGATATCCACAACGAAGCGAACTGCGCTCTTCAAAAGAGCCAATTTAGCTCCAAACATGCTCCAACTAACATCCAACACGGTTACGAGGTCTATAGGGGCACGATCCGCCCCTCGTGCATTATCCAACAACGACGGTGCCTTAAGCCCAACGAGAACCGTGAAACGAGACACAGAATCTATAGGGGGAAGAGCCGGAAGCTCAGGCACAGCCTTGATAGCCACTTTGTGTGAGGGGGAACGGGATATTGAGGAAGTGGGGTCTGAGAGAAGGGGCTCATCATCTGAGAATTGGAGGGGTTCGAATCGACGGCGTAGAGGGAATTGTGGTCGAGGAGGTGGAGAGTGGAGCGGAGGGGGAAAAGGAGAGAATTGGAAAGGAAATGGATTGTTGAATGTGTTGATATGAATAGTATTGGTGTTGGTCGGAAAAGAGGAAACTTGAAAAGGAAATGGATTGTTGAATGTATTTGTGGTATTAGTACTGTTGTTGGAGATGGGCATAGTTAAGTGGAACGAATGTTTGCTAACATTGCAAACAGGGCAGAAATGTTTGCCGCTGTTGACGATGCAGCTGAAGTGGAAGGAGTGAGAGCACTCAGCTGTGAAGATGGCTTGCCCTTCACCAATATTTCCGGAGCAAATACCACATGCTTTCTGCAAAACAAGGACATACAAACACAAGAATTAGATCATAATTGGACAACAAGCACAATAATTACGGAAACAAATGCTTAACCTACGACTATGATCATCTTTTTCCCCAAGACGATAACCCACACAAGTAACAGAAGTCCACATATTAGAGAACAGAATCCCAACAAAATATTCACAAATCACAAGTTTTCTGCAGCCCAATGAAAAAAAATACGCCAAGTTATACGATCCTTTTACTAACAGGCATTTATGCAAACAGGTGGTAAACCCAACGATCTTGATCGTGATCTATGCACCAAAACACACACCGACACACATATAAGCAAGAATCAAGAACCCATTAACGAATCGTACAAAAATCACTCACCTCTCCAACTGAAGAAGAAGAAGTCATGGCTCTTGTCTTGTTAACTGATACCGATTGTTGTGTTGTTGTTGAAAGTGAATGATGTAGTGCTGTATATAGAGAGAGAGGGAGAGACTTAGCCTGGTTGAGAGAAGTGTCAATGACTTAGCCTGCAAGCAGTAGAAACCGAGTCTGGAATACATTGTTAATGAAATTGGGCTTAATTTGACGTGTTTGATCTTCACCGAACGCTTGTAAGAGTTTACATAATCGTTGACGAAGACTCAAACCATGTAAATTAGTTCGAAGTTGCAGTGGCAGTTCATGCTCTGCTTGTTGCAAGAAAACCCATGAGAAAGAGTGAGACATGGAGGGGTAAATTGATAGCTTTCGGCTACATTACATTTCTTCGTGATTCGATTTTGCTTTCAGTTACATTTTTCGGTGAGATGATCCATCAAAACTTAAGATGCACGGATAGGAACATCGCGACACGACATGATACGATATGAATTTTTTTATGAATTTTTCACGTGAGGAATATGGAATAAGAATGTCCGACACAACACGATACGATATGATATTTTTAAAAGTGACAAACTGCTACAAATAATAAGAAAAACCCGTCCATAAAACTAACTTGGGGAAAATTGCTACAAATAATAAGAAAAGCTGTACAGTTTGTAGCTAGGTGGTCCAAAAAGCACCTAAGTAATTTTAAAATAACTATTATTAATAAGAAAATTTTATATTTTTATACTCAATTGTTCGTTTCAATTTAAATTTAAATAAATATATCACGAAAAAATATATATATATTTCTATATATAAAAAGAAAATAGGAAAAGCCTTGATTGCGGATCAAATAGTTAGAAATATGTACCCAAAACGGGCCAAGTCACAAATAAAGTAATTCCTTAACGTGTTAATTCGATGTTGTTCAAAGCGAATTTAAGACAAATCAGACCGCATATAACTAGATCTTGAAATTTTAAATTATATTAAAATGTTGAATGAAAGGAAAGAAAAAACAATTAAGTCTTTAACCATTTTATTTATATTATTGCTAACAGGAGTCGGTTCAAGTGATTAATGAGTTCATTGTTCAGGGCTAGATCTCGGATTCGAATCGCACTTGGGTGCTTGTGGGTTAAAAAATAATAATAATAAACTATTTATATTAAAATTTTAACATATATATAGCAAACACATATATCAGTTTTATAGACTTATAAGCATAGAATCATCGACAATATAAACAATAACAAATTAAAAACCCACATTATCAAGCCTCAAAAGTCGAATCTAAAGTCTAAACAGAGACGGTTCAATGTCATTTGATGATCTAACTTCCGCTCAACCCATAATGCAGATGGTTATTTTGGTCCTATTCATTTGTTGGAATAAACAAATCTTGCCACAATTTATTATATATTTTTAAATATACATATATATATTCGCAAAAAATTCTTAACCGTCGAATTCATAGAAAACCCACATGCCCAGATCGTGCAAGAATTTCCACAAACTAAATGATATGAAAGGTTTATTACATGAGCTAACTACCCAAAGTACCAAAAAACAAGAACATTTAGCTGTTAAGACAAACTCTGTTTTGCCCTCATGAAAGAATTGATATATTTACCAATGAATCAAGGAACCAATTAGTACCAATTATTGTTCCAATTATACAGAGCAAAGGGTCTTCCACATATAATCAGGAAAAGCAGAGTACAAACTATTTTGCAGATTAAGACCAACCGTAGCTCCCGTTGTATCTTACCGCTAACTTCTTACTGTGCATTCGTTTTCCCTTTTCTCGACTCTCAAAACTCTGTTTTTAAAGTATGGAGTAAGCTCTAATCACCTCAACAATGGGTGCACGACATAACGGACATTTTCCTCCTCCTCGAACCAACTCATTTGCGCACTTGGAGCACGTGCACATGTGCCCACATCTGCAAAAGAGAGAGAGAGATTAGGAGAATTCTGTCGTTTTTACTGATGAATTTTATACAGTCTATGTTAAGTTTTTTGCAGGTTGCTAGACTTGCATCTACTTTTTATAGTATTGTGTTATTCTTTTTTGGTGCACATTATGTATTATTCCATTATGAGACAATAATTGAAACATATATACTTGCATCATAGGGATAGTTTGCTTTAACCATATATATAGGGATTGTTTGCAAACTTTAAAAACATTTTTGAGCTTTTTGCTTTTTTAAACACTTCCGGAGAGTTAAGAAATCAACTTCAGCTTTAGCTTAAGCAAAATAAGCTAGAAGCTTGAACGGCAAAGGACCAATTTTTGGGTTCAACCTATAGCTTCTAGCTTCTATGTTGTTTGCATAAATAAATGGAAATTATTATAGTAAAAGTGTTTCTCAATTTCTCTCCAAATATTTGAACTACTTAGTATTTTTCATTTTTTTCTATCAAACTCCCAACTTCTACTTCTCCAAAAACTGTATATTTGCAAAAGAAACCCTACTTTGAATTCATCTTTACCAATTATTAGCTACTGTATCTTCTGGATTAAAAATAATAATAATAATAAGTTATCAATGCAACCATACCTGTACAATAGGGAGTCAATATGGTTATCACAGCACACGCAGCAGGTACCCTTTCTAACATGACACCATTTAGACCCATCCTCTGATGTTTCAGCACCTCCTGCAATTACAAATATATATTAGCAAAAAAAATGGGCAAAAATAATCCCAATCCAAAAGCAGCATGTTGTCCATTCACAGAAAACCAAAGAAAAATATCATCAAGATCATAAATGGACCTTTTCCACCAACTGATCGATTAAGAGCTGCCGAGACTTCTTGTCGAACAGAACGTTGGAGCTCGAGTTGCATGTCCATGCAAGCTTCCAACATCCTTTGCATGTGATTCATACCTTGCTGAAGTTTTGCCACGTCAGCTCTCAGATCATTAATCATCTCCCACTCCTGCTTAAATCAGCAAATAACCATTCAGTTTCAAAATGTTGTTTTTCTGGTATACACATGCCAGATTTTACAAAATAGGAAGAGTTTTTGGCATAAACCTAAGCCAAAATGGCTGCCCACATTTTCTCATACCTCACACACCTAGTCCTTGACTTCAAACTAAAAAGGAATCTTGGAATCTGCACCTAATCCTACTTAACTTGCCAAACTAAAAGAATTAAATTACAATCATTATCGTAGCACATTTACTGCACAGACAATCAGAAAGAATATGTTTTTATTTTACTTGGGAGTTTCTAAAAGAGTGTTCATTTCTCAGCAGTAAAATTAAATTGCAACAATCAGATGCACAGGTATGTGCTTTTGTATTGTAATAGGCATAAGTATAAGTAATTGATACTTGATATATACAAAATATGGAGAAGATGAATCTATAAGGGGCAGAGTCAAGAATTTACATAAGGGAAGACAAGATTCAAACTTTAAATCAAAGCGAGGGCAACTAAGTCAGTCGCGGGGCAGCAAAATTATTAATTTATGAATTTTATACAGAATAATATTGGATTATACAATTGACCAGGAAAAAAAAATTGAAGGGACCAAAAAAGAATTCAAAAATGCCAATGAGACCTATTAGTTTTTCTATGTAGTTGGTGGGGGTGGGACAACACCACCTGCATGCCATAACCAGAGAAAGATACATAGATACATACATATAGAGAGAGAGAGAGTTAACTCACAAGTTCAGAACGATGAACACCATGACGAGACCAATTCGACTGGTGCAAGTCGTGATGCCAAAGGGGCTGAGCTGGTGGTACAGGAGGAGTCGGCAATATCAATGAAGGTCTATCAATAGCATCACGCTGACCCCCATTCTGCTCATTGTTCTGCTGGTCCGTATCCCTTTCAGGTGAAGGGGGGAGAGTTCTGTGCAGATCCCAATCTATGGGAGCCCTGCCCTGCCTTTCTACATATGATTGAATCAAGTGATCCAAGCTCTCACGAAAACCACTACGAAGAAGATTCGAGACACTCCTCCTAAAAGACAATATATAAGTAAACATGAATGAGAAAAGGGAAAAGAACTAAAGAAACCTAAAATACATTTTCATATCCAGAATCCCATGAATTAATTTTTCATTATCCTTCTTTATTGGCAAATTACATAATTATAAAATCATTAATGGGCTATTCGGATATAAAATTATTAGGGGTATTTTATTATTTTCCCAAAGAAAAAAATAAAAATGCAAGTAAAGTAGAAGTAACCAATAACCTGCTGAGTAGTTCCCTGAGTTCCATGCTGTACACGTTATCATCATCAGGTGGGTGGAATCTCGGGACCCTTCTGGGAGGTGTAGACCAAGGCATTCTTGGAGGGTCTGAAGGCCCTTCTGGCCAATTTTCCATAGATTCAGGAGGTTCTTGCAAATGGTGCTGCTCTTGATTTTCATTTTCCTGCCAATTCCGATCTGTGTCATCAGAAGCGCTACCGGTCCATTGATTAGTGTCCATATGAGAAGTTTGTTGGTGATTTTCACTCTCAACATCAGAAATCTGTCCCTGCCAATTATTTCCTGGATCAGGAGAAACGTGTTGATTTTGAACAGCAGTGCTGCCATCCAAATTTCCAACACGGTCTGGTAACTGGTGATTTTCAGTTTCATCATTCTCATTTTGAACTTCCTGTGAAGATGTTGTATTTGTCTGATCATTTCCAGAATCACTATTGAAATTGTTAGATGGTGTTTCAGGATGGCTGCTTACGTGGCCACGCACAATGTTCTCCAATCTGGAGCGAAACCCTTCCCTGAGTGAAAATAAAATGTGGTGCATAAACAGCGTTACAAAATTTGTTCACATATACAGTGCATGATTGCAACTAGAAACTGAAAAAGTCAGTAACTAGAAGAAATTATAAGGAGTGTACAAAAATGAGGACAAGCTTTCTATCAAGATGTGCATGTCTGACAGCATTTGTTAACCTTTAGAAACAAGAAAACAAATAACCTTAAAAAAATGAATAGAAAAAAAAGAGAGCAAATCAATAATAATTATAAGAATAAGAATGCATTTATTTTTTAAAATGAGAGACAAATCTAATCCACTACTCCAAAAAGAACCATTCATCTGGATCACTTTTTTGAGAAACAAACTGGAACAAGAATAACCAAAAAGAAAAAAAAAAGAAGAAAAGTACGAGGCTATGAGCTCTGTTCATCAACTTAGATTCAATAAGTTAATGATAATGTAACAATCAAAACATGCATAATTGATGATTCTCATCAAAATAAAGAAATGTGCTACCACGTCAATCTTAAATACGACTTGCCACCTCATTACTACAATGATCTATTCATATAAGAGTAAGCGAAGGGTAGAAAAATGTTCTAAGGCATATTTTAAATTGAGCACATCCTGGATGTTGGATAATAAGCATACCTCAAGCCAGAGACAGTTTGTCGCTGTCTTAACTGATTCAGTTCACTAGCTGCCACGGAGTGCGGTCTCTCTTCCTCAGCTGGGCTTTCATTTCTTAAGAATCTACCTCTGAGTAGTGACTGAAAAAAAAAATTAATAATAAATTACCTTCCTTATGCACATTCTTGTCAGGCCAAAATGTGAGATCCTTCGGGGAAAGTAACTAAGTACAGCCCACTAAAAATTTAAATGTGGCATAGATCAACTTGGAAAATAAGCAAGATCAATGTGAAAGAAGTGATATCACTTTTTCACCAAATACAAAAAACAGAATTACATAACCAGCATTTATGAAGGACTAGTCATGAGAGTCTAGTCAGCAACTCACAAATAAAAGCTTCACGAAGAGATCCTTTGCATAAGTGAATTTACCCATTAACTGTAAGTCTCTAATAAAATCTACTTGAACCAGGATGTGACAACAGTTAAGACCTCCTTTACAATACAATAGAAGCCATTACTGCCGGTCCAACCTTAACATCGAAAGCACACAACAATAGTTTACATCGATAGGTCTACAATAAGCGCCCTTTTCTCCTAGTGTTGACTAATGCAATATAGAAACAGAACTGCTGACTTTCCCTTACAGCTGTGAGCTTCCAATTCAGACTGATGGATTAAATTGTAACTAAGATAACAGATCCTGACAATTCAAACAAAAGATAGAAGCACGGGAACACAGATTTGCACTCTTTGGGGTACGATATTCTAAGAATCTGTGCAATTACCTGAATTCGATTGCGGTGTGCAAAATCGGAAACAGCTCGATGTTCCAACAACCCCTGAAGTTCCCGTTGCCTCTCCCTTTCAACTCTTACAAGCAAATCAAGCAGAGCCTGTCTTCCTCGTAACCTCAACATATCCCTGCGAACATGCTCAGGCTGACCTTCCTCATGGTTGGTGACAGACCCTTCACGACCACTATCAACTTGAGAGCTATTTCCATTAACTTGTTGGTCCCTGCGTCCGCTGCGAGAACCTCTTTGCTGACTTGTCATTTGCATCCACTCTCTCAGAAATCTAACCCTCTCACGCTCGGTTTCCCCCAACCATTCGGCTCTAGGACTTTCGTTTCTCTGCATAACATTAGACGAAGTCTCAGTTATACCACTTTCCATCCATCCACGAACAATCTGGCTCACCCTCTCCCGCTCAACCTCTCCAAGATCAGGAGATTGCTCTCGGCTAGAATTTTCACGGTCCCTATTCCCATTTTGTGCACCCAACTGATCGTGAGACCAAGTAGCATAATCATGCTCACTCTCGCTAGGGTCCCCCAGGCTACTCTGATTCTCCGTCTCCCTCCCTTCTGACAAATTTATGGATGCATTTGTATTAGAATCGACGCTTCTCTGCTGCCTTAATCTGTCCCTAGCACGATTCAGTGCATGTTCGTCCTCCAACTCCCTCCACATCTGCAGAATAGATGAGGCACGGGTGCTGAGCCTCTCCACATTCCCCTGACGCCTCGAGGTGGGTGATTGAGACTCTCTCAAGAACGAGGAATCAAGTGTGGATACTGTGTGCAAGCCTGCAAGTGCCATCAATTCTGACTCACGATTCCTCCTCTCAATAGTTGTGATCATCTCTTGTGCCTGACGGGCAGCCCACCGGCTCAAAATCCTCGAGTGGCGCCTCCTGGCAGCAGAAGATTCTGCCAGGTCATCACCATCAAGATCTGACCTCCTCCGCCTTCTGACAAGCTGTTCTCCTCCCTCATCCTCCCCTTCCTCAGTAGTAGTTGTTCTTGGTGAACTGCATGATGCAAAAGACATGCATTCATCATAATGCCCGCACATCAACTCTTCCAGACCCCTCTCAGATTCAGAGGGAGCATCACTAGTCATGCTCTCAGGTTTCTGCTGTTGCAGTTGTTGCTCAACACCAGCCATACCTCACTGACCTTTTACAACCTCCCACCAACAAAAAACCTAAACTCAAACCTCTACCCGGAGAAACAAAAATCCGGTCATCCCCCCAAAGTATCAAAATCCAAAATCAATCACACAAAACTCCAATTCCGACACTGTGACAACAAACCCAACCCTAGGCCTAATCCGAGATCAAAATACTCCGTGGAACAGCACCTTCTCCATTCGTCGAACCCACTCACCCGATACATAACAATCACCTGAATAAATTTAAACAAATTACAAAAAATCACATTCTCTGAAAACCACATAATTGAACATGAAAATAACCGGGCCGACGAAAAATCAAATGAAACCAAGATTCAACAAGCTTCGACCATGATTAGAAAGAAACAAAATAAGGATCAAATGTCCCAATACAAAACAGATGGCTATCAATTGACAATTTCCTCTGAAAAAAGGAAAAACGTACCTCAGAAGGCGTATGCGCTTCAATTGCAGTGTGAGAATCGAAAAGGTAATAGAAACCTAACTCTTCAAGTTACAACAGATATATATATATACATATAAATGTATACGCAGAAGAGGGTGTATGTGTGTGTTGCTTGCGTGTGCTTATCAATGGCGGTAGAGAGAAAAAGTAGAGAGCAATTGTTAAAAAAATCGTTTCAGAGAGGGATGAGAGCGGAAGATGGGAATTTTATAACGGGAGAGAGAAAATGGATATTTTTTATTTTTTATGGATAATTTGTAATTGTTAATTATAGTAATTACCTATATAAACTATTATTATTATTATTTTATTTTATTTATTTATTATTATCAATGGGATTCTCTTAAAATTAGAATTTTTGGAAGTACAAAGAAATATAATTTCTCATTTACTAGAAAATAACTTGTGGTACAAAAATAGTTATTTTTCAATTAACTTTTCATACAAAAAAATCAAATTTTTTCAACTGAAAATAGCATTTTTTGACGAACTTGACGAACTTCCAAGGACATTCAAACGGATTCAAGTTCGACGGAGAAACTCTCATCGAAATTCATTTCAAATGAATTTTTTATTAAAATTACGATGAATTTATTTTCCAACGAACATTCCAACAAATCTCCGAAAAAAATAGTTGTCCGAACTTATATATAATGTTTTTCTCCTTCCTTTTTAAGTTGAACTTAATTCAATTTAATATGTTTTATATATACCCAGTCTAAATTAATTGTTTTGATGTTCATTTTCAAGTTTTTTTTTTTTTTTTTTTTGACGAGATGTTCATTTTCAAGTGACAACATTAAATTAGCAAAATATTATTCGAAAATTAGGTAACATTCTTATAAAGCCCAACCGGTCCAATTGGCAATTGCTATTTGTAAGAGATAATATTAAAATAATATGTAGAGTAGTGACCTGTAGAATATAATAGGTATTTAGTGGAAATTGTTTCGTTAGTCTTCATATTAAATTGCGTCATAATGCATAGATATAATATACAGATATGAATATAATAATACATAGGTTTTTTTTATTTCTCATTTAGGAATTGTACGACATATAATACGATAATGTCAAATGATATTTTTAAAAGTATTGTATTAAAAATTACAATTGATATATATATATATATATATATATATATATATATATATATATTATTAGGAGAATTTGATTACACAACTAGAAATGCATTATTACATACAGCTATCATAGAAAAACATTGTAATTATTACCCAAAAAAAAGGACATTTTTAAAAAAATTATGTAACTATAATCATCTAAGTAAATGTAAGTGTGGGAGTCTTCAACACAACCCAAGTTACGCCGAAAGGTGCTGATCGTTTCCATTGCTGCGCCGCTATTCATCGCTTATCATCGCCAAGACCCTTCTTCGTTCCTCTGGCTTACGTTTTATCTTGTGGTTTTTTTCTGGTGCCCTTGTGTCACTGGCCCTCATTCCTTCTCACTCTATCCATTTTGTTTCAGGTCTTTAGGTTTGCTGCAGACGAGACGCTGGGTGAGGCCGCCTCTGTCATCTCTGTTCTATGGCTTCATCTTCAATAACTCCTATTCAGGGGAGTGACTCCGCAGATCAGGAATTGTCGCGGTTGACTAAGGGTCTATCTCTTTCAGCGAAAGAAAAGGAACCTACTTTGATTCCAGATATTTCCAGAATGAATGGCTCTATTGATCCTTCCCGTACACTGGTTGGAAGGGTTTTATCGCACAAGACTATCCGCTTTGAATTCTTCAGAACTACCATGATCCGTGCTATGAACACAGTTAAGGGTATGGATATCTCCAGACTTGGTACCGATCGTTTCTTATTCACCTTTAATCACCGCCTGGATCTGCAAAGTGTTATGGAAAACTCCCCTTGGAGTTTTGAGAAGTATCCCCTCATCCTCAGTTCGCTTTCAGAAGATGATGACCCCTTAACTAGAAATCTGGATTTTTGTAATTTCTATATCCGTATCAAAGGCCTTCTTTTTAACAGACGTAATCACGCCATTGATGAGTTTGTTAGCAACAGGATTGGTTTTTTCCGAGACGCAGATGTCGACTCCAGATCCTCCATCCACTCTGATTCACTTCGCATCCGGGTTGGAATCTCCATGCTTGAACCCTTAGCCCACTGCCTTCAACTCAAATTGCCATCGGGGCAGGAAATCACGGTTTCCCTTTCATATGAGCGCCTCACAAATTTCTGTTATCTCTGTGGTCTTTGCGATCACGTGGATAAGTACTGCCCGTTGTGCTACGAAGATGATTTTCAAGATCCTGCTCCCAACTATCCATATGGCTCTTGGCTTCGGGAATTTGTGTTATCTGGGAAACAGTCAGATCGCTATTTCTCTGCCATTAATCAGGACTCTCCCCCTCTCCCCATTCCCTTTGAACAACCATACTAACTCCCTCTTCAATCCTACACATGCTTCTCTAGTGCAACATCCCCTATCCCGCGGCTCTTTCTCACCACACCTCCCTTCACCACCCCACTCCCAAGATAATTTGACCTCACCTTCCCTTACGAACAAGCACAGCTTGGCTAGCAAAAACTCCCTACCCCTTCTCCCCTTACCCCCGGACACCAGCACTACCCCTCCTCTTGACACTTACCAATCAGAAAACCACCCTCCCCGCTTAAACACGTCCCTCCCTATCTCTCCGAGGAAACCCCCTACACATAGCCACTCAAGAACCCGTCCCAACGATGAATATCTCAGCCCGTCCTGACAACGCCTCAAAAATTATCACTTGTCTTCCCACCCCGATAATTTGAACCCACTGGTGAGCTCCCCTCAATCCGATCTCTCTAGCAGCCCCAACTTTATCCTGGAGCAACAGCTTGTCAATATTCCCCTTGTCCTTAGCCTCCCTGACCAACACTCTTCTAGGAAAAAGAAACACCGTAAATTCTGTAGCAAAGGAACCCCACTCAAACAGAAAGCCATCTCCGAACCCATCTCCACCCCTCTCAACCCTAGTTCTCCCTCACTGGATATTGCTTTGATGGGTGTTACTAATATATCGACGGAGGCTGCCGGGAAGCCCTGCCGGGAACTATGAATTGCCTAAGTTGGAACTGCCAGGGCACGGGGGGTCCCTGGCGAGTTCATGACCTCCGATCCCTCATTCGGGATCACAACCCCTCGATTATCTTTCTCTCGGAAACTAGGTGCAAACAGAGAAGGATTGATTTCTTTAAGCGGACACTGGACCTATTTGGTGTCAGCATTGACTCGGTGGGAAAAGGTGGCGGACTTGCGTTGCTTAGGCGCAAGGACGTATCGATTATTCTACAAAGCATGTCTAAAAATCACATTGATTTTAGTGTTGATGATGGTACTGTTCCTGGAGGTTGGAGATTTACAAGTTTTTACGGTGCTCCGGAAAGACAGAATAGAAGCACTACTTGGAATCTCTTACGGTTCTTACACAGGCTTTCTTCGATCCCTTGGTTGGTTAGCAGGGATTTTAACGAAATACTCAATAACGATGAAAGAGAAGGGGGCAATGCTCGGCTCGTCACTCAGATGCTTTGCATGATACGGGGCCTCTCGGACCTGGGTTTCTCCAGATTCCCTTTCACTTGGACTAAGAACCGTGCATCGCCGGACACTCTTAGGGCTCGTCTTGATCGTTTGGGTGCTTCTAATTCCTGGAGGGCTCTTTTCCACGATGCATCCGTCTCTCACATTGTCACATCTTGCTTGGATTATTTAGCCGTTCTCACCCGGCTGCGGGGAAAGACTAAGTCTGGATGGCCAACTAGAAAGCCCTTTCGCTTCGAAGCAATTTGGGTTAAAACGGCTGATTGCATAAATATTATTGCTAATTCGTGGGAGGGCCATTTGAGAGTGTCCCCATCTGAGACTGTCCTTGAGGGTATTGAAGGTTGTCGGCTGGGCTTAATTGATTGGAGACGCCATCAGAGGAGAGAGGAACAAGATACTATTGAGGCGCTTGAGGCTCGATTAAAGGAGCTAAAAACTCTCCCTATTTCGATTAGGTCCAAGAAGGAGGAGAACTTAATTAGGCGTAAGTTGAATGAGATTCTTTCTAACGAGGAGATTCTCTGGAAACAGAGGGCGGAGGCACAATGGTTAAAGGAAGGCGACAGAAACACGAGGTTTTTTCATGCTAAAGCTAATCAGCGTATGAAAAACAATCATATTGAGGCTCTCAGGGATGATCTGTGATATTTATGTAGTTCGGATGAGGAGATACGGGCAATTGTTGAAAACTACTTTGGCAATCTATTCAAGTCCGAGGGCTGCCCCGTTCAGAAAATTGATGCCGCTTTGGGTTCTTTGCCGAACAGAGTTGATGATGACATGAGGCGCCTCTTACTCCGTCCGTTCTCGTCTCCAAAGGCAACTCTCGCTCTTAAACATATGTACCCCCTCAAATCCCCGGGCCCCGATGGTTTTCCCCCCTATTTTTTTCCAAAAGTATTGGGATATTGTTGGGTTGGATGTGGTGAATTAGGTGCATGATTTCCTGAATGGGGGTAACTTTGAGACTCGTATGAACTACACCCATATTGTTTTGATCCCTAAGTGCAAGTCTCTTGAACTTATAACTCAATTTAGGCCTATTAGTTTGTGTAATATGGTTTATAAAATTGCTTCCAAATCCCTCGCTAATCGCCTTAAGCCTCACCTCGATAAACTTATCTCCCCACCCAATCTGCTTTTGTCTCCAACAGGCTTATTAGTGACAATGTGCTTGTGGCTTTTGAGATTAACCACTTTATTAAGCATAAGTCTGCAGGAAATGAGGGACTGTTTAATCAAAAACTCGACATGAGTAAGCCTTATGACCATGTTGAATGGCAGTTTCTCGAGCGGGTAATGGTCAGGTTAGGTATCCCCACCCCTTTCATTAATCGTATCATGGCCAGTAACTCTACTGTTTCTTATTCTTTTATCTTTGATGGCAATAAATTTGGTTACTTGGTCCCGGAGAGGGGTATTCGGCAAGGAGATCCCCTCTCCCCTTATCTTTTTCTCCTTTGTGCAGAGGTGCTTTCTACTCTTATTTATGAGCAGGAGAGACAGGGTAATCTCAAAGGTATTGCGGTTTGCAAACGTGCACTAAGAGGCTCCCATTTGCTGTTTACGGATGATACAATGATTTGTGGACGGGCGGACCATAATTTGTTCATGTGTGCCAAAGGTATTCTTGATACATACAGCTGGATCTCTGGACAGGTTATGAATGGTCAGAAGTCTTCGGTGGTGTTTAGTAAGAACATTAGTTTGGACGAGCAGCTGGAATTGGCTAGCAGTCTGGGGCTCCGTAGAGTGGATAAGCTGAACCTTTACTTGGGCCTTCCCTGTAGCACCCCACACACCAAGGCACCACATCCCCCGTAGTATAACTCGGTCCACATACGAAATAGATAGTCCGTACATAAACCAAACATATAGCGAACGGGTGAAAATACAAGAAACACTCTAGGTAGGTGGGACCAAACCCCAAACCATTCAAAACTTACACATGAAATTTTAAAAGCGGAAGCATAATCGATCTTATCATAGATACCATTGTTGGAAAACACGAATCAGAAAGCAGCGGAATTTAAAAAAATTTTCCCAACAAAAGGATCTTAGACTCGCAATCGTGTATCCAAATTCGTAAAGTTAAGAAACTTACTTTTCTTTTATTCTTTCTTGAAGCGTTTCAAGCCACCCAAGAACGCTCTTCTCGAGGCTTAATCCCCTCTCCTTGGTAAAGCTCGAATCTTCAAACTTCTAACTTGAAGCTATCTAGAGATAGTCCACCAACTTGATCACAATCTAACTAGTAAGGATGCTAGTTCTCTAGTTAGTGTTTAGGCTTAACCTAGGGTTTCGTTTATCTTGGAGAAAGGATGGTGTTCAACACATGAACCAAAAGAATTGCCAATTAGCTCTAAGGGGAGCTCGAGCTCCCCTATTTATAAGAGGGGAGTGGCCGAAATTCCAAGTCCTTATGGACTAGGGTTTTGGTCCCTCTCTCTCCTATTACTTGATCATCAAGTAATTTTGACTTTGACTTTGAATTCAAATTCAAATCAACTTTCAAGAGAGCTAAAATATCCAAACTATTTTTGGATAATTTTATACTTTATTTATTTAAAAATAAATAACTTATTTTATCTAATTAATTAATTCATAATTAATTAACTAGATTATTTTTCTCCAAAATAAGACTTTCTTTTTAATTCAAAATTAAACCAAAGTCTATTAAATAATTAACACATTTAATTATTTAATATATATATATATATATATATACAATATATATATTCACACGTGTGGGACACGTGTCACAAGGACATGTGTCATTCACGTGAGCCACACGTGTGGTTTCACACGTGTGGAACCCTCTTGGTCCGATTAACTCGTTTAATCATTTTCAAGCCTCAACTCATGTAACCAAGTTGTTGTGTGTGACCCTTTAGGTTCTCAATTCAATTAGCAGTGACCCTAATTAATTAATTCACTAATTAATTAATCAGTCCACAGATTAAACGACCATAGTCTAGCAACAGGTGTTTAACCCCTAGCTGAATTGGAATGTTCGGATTCGACAGAACCTTTAAGTCATTGATTCATGTGAGATACAATCCTCCTACTTACTATCTCTCAACCAAGATCTAGGGCAAGGGAATAATCAGAACCCTAATAATCCGTTCATAAAGCTAAAGTGCATTTCATATCCATTTGATCTCAATCCAAGAAACCCTTTTCTTGATGTCTTGATCTACTGCCTTGGCCAAGGACTCCATATGGCATATGAATGATTTACACAATAAGAGATCACCTTGCAAATGCAAGTGTAGGTCCTTTCTTGATTCTCATTCACTTTCATGAATCACTTGTGCAGCCCCAGCATAAGCCTTGAATCAGTTGTCTAAGGCGACACCCTTTAAAGCTTATACCTAAGACTACAGAGTTAACTCATAAAGTGACAAGGAACCTCAAGTCTAAGGATCAATTAATCACATCAATGACTCGTGAGATATTTCCTAATCTGGAAGTTTCCATTTCCTGAAATAGAAACTTCCTTTCCCATTTAGGAATCTTCTCACACGGGGCACCTCAGTGAACTTACTTATTAAAGTAAGCACCCTCATGTATCACGCATGTATCAACTATACACTTTGCACCTCCATGAAACAAGGTGGTCCTTCTTAAGGGTGTGATCCCACAAGCAAGCCTTAGAGGAGTCAGGTTGACACTCCCACTATCTGTAGGACTCATCGGCTTGGAGTATTTTACTAATCATGACTTATGTGATATAGGGCTCGTTTCATGAACCATTTCACCTAAATGGTAGAGTCCTAAAGTCATCAGGATTAGGGGAGTTCTCATACATGCACAGCTAAAGTAAACACATACCAAATAAGAGCATATAAAGAAGTGTTGCCTCAATTCGTTATTTCATTCAAAGATTGTCTGTGATTACAATAAGGAAAAGCACAAAGCGGATATACAATCGGCTTTCTAGGGCACTATTCCTAACAATCTCCCACTTGCCCGTCAAAGCCATTCTAAAGCTATTCTAAGTCCCATCTTCTGAAGATGGCCTTGGAAAGCTTCACGTCTAAGGGGTTTAGTAAGTGGATCTGCCACGTTCTCTGCTGATGTGACCCTCTCAATTTGCACATCTCCTCTTTTGATAATATCACGGATTAGGTGATACTTCCTCATAATGTGCTTGGTCCGTTGGTGAGATCTTGGTTCTCTTGCTTGAGCAACCGCCCCAGTGTTGTCACAAAACACAGTAATGGGGTCTTTCATGCTAGGAACAACATTCAACTCTTGAATGAAGTTTCTAATCCAAACACCTTCCTTAGCTGCATCATTTGCAGCTAAGTATTCGGCCTCAGTGGTCGAATCTGCAGTGGTCGTTTACTTGGAACTCTTCCAACTCACTGCTCCGCCGTTTAGGCAGAAAATGTATCCTGACATTGACTTAAAATCATCTAAGTCAGATGCAAAGCTTGCATCGCAGTATCCTTCGACAGTAAGATCTTTCTGACCTCCGTAAACTAAGAATAAATCTTTAGTACTTTTCAAGTACTTAAGAATATTCTTCACGGCAGCCCAGTGACCATCTCCAGGGTCAGACTGGAAACGACTCGTCACACTAAGTATATAAGCCACATCCGGTCGAGTACATAACATTGCATACATTATGCTACCTATTGCTGACGCATAAGGTGTATGAGTCATTCTCTCCTTCTCAAGGTTAGTCTTAGGATACATCTTCTTTGAAAGACATGTTCCTACACTCATAGGAAGGTTCTTAACCTTTGCTGACTCCATATTGAATCTCTTCAATACTTTGCCAATGTACATCGACTGTGATAGTCCTATTAACCTTCTAGATCTATCTCGATAGATTTTAATTCCAAGGATATAGGACGCATCACCAAGATCTTTCATCTCGAATTGGTTCGATAACCATAACATAGTCACTTTCATGTCATCCTTCGAATTCCCAATAAGAAGAATGTCATCAACATAAAGTACTAAGAATTGCACTGAGGTCTCCAATTCCTATCTATACACACATGACTCATTCGAAATTTGAATGAAGCCAAACGCTTTGACTGATTCATCAAATCGAATGTTCCAATTCCTAGAAGCCTGTTTCAATCCATAGATTGATCTTTGGAGTTTGCAAACCTTTTGCTCACTCCCACTGAATGTGAAACCTATGGGTTGCTCCATATAAATGTCTTTATCAATGTCACCATTGAGAAAGGCAGTTTTCACATCCATTTGCCATATCTCGTAGTCATAATACGTAGCAATGGCAAGCATGATCCGAATAGACTTTTGCATTGTAACTGGCAAAAAGGTTTCATCAAAGTCCACGCCGGGTCTTTGAGTGAATCCTTTTGCAACCAGTCTTGCTTTGTAGGCTGCAATGCTTCCATCAACTCCAAGCTTTCTCTTAAAGATCCATTTGCAACCTATGGGTTTGACCCCATCAGGCAAATCTACCAAGGTCCAAACTTGGTTGGAGTTCATGGAATCCATTTCGGATTTCATGGCTTCTATCCACTGTTCAGAGTCAGAATCTGAAAGTGTCTCCTCATATGTTAAAGGATCATTATCCTTTTGAGAGATTTCATAGAAGAATCCATACCATCTCTCCGGCTATCTAGGAGTGCGTTCAGAACGCCTTAGAGGAGGATTTTCATGTGTATCGAAATTCGTGATTGGTTGAGGTTGATCAGAAGGGTACGTTTCTTCAGTGGGTGGTGTGGGATCACTTTGTACTTCTTCTAATTCTATGATCTTGCCTTTCTTTTCTTTAAGGAACGGTTCCACAAGAAAAGTGGCATTTCTGGAAACAAACACCTTTTGCTCAGATTGATCATAGAAGTAGTATCCTATGGATTCCTTAGGATAACCTACAAAGTAGCATAATTTAGAACGAGATTCTAACTTATCTCCCACTGTCCTCTTCATGTAAGCAGGACAACCCCAAATTCTTAAGTAAGAATAACTAGGGATTTTACAATGCCACATTTCATAGGGCGTTTTAGGGACTGACTTAAAGGGAACTAGATTTAAAATCTTTGCTGCACTTTCTAGGGCATAACCCCAGAAAGATGGTGGTAAGTCAGTGAAACTCATCATGGAACGAACCATATCAAGTAAGGTTCGATTCCTTCTCTCAGAAACTCCATTAAGCTAAGGAGTTCCCGGAGGAGTCCACTGAGAGATAATCTCATTATCTTTGAGATGATTAAGGAATTCTTCACTAAGATACTCGCCTCCTCGATCAGATCGAAGTGCTTTGATCTTATGACCAGTTTGGTTCTCAACCTCTTTTTGAAATTCTAAGAATTTCACAAAGGCTTCAGATTTATACTTCATTAAGTATACATAACCATACCGACTAAAGTCATCAGTAAAGGTTATGAAATACTGATGATTGTTTCTAGTGCTTACACTAAGCGGTCCACAAACATCAGTATGGATCAAATCCAAAACCTTAGTGGCACGTTCCACAGTTCCTTTAAAAGGAACTTTGGACATTTTTCCTTTGCGACAGGATTCGCAAGAAGTTAACTCCTTAAGATCATTTTCAGAGAATGATCCTAAAGTGTTTATCTTGCTAATTCTGTTCTTGGAAATGTGTCCCAATCGAACGTGCCATAAAGGTGCTGAAACTTTGTCATCTCTCTTACACTTCGTTTCTCGTTGTATATTCATAATATTGATATTCTGAGTTAGATAAAGTCCATTACTTAGAGTACCGATGTGAACGGAAGAGTTGTTCCGTTTGATAAAGTATTTACCATTCTTAATGTAAGTTTCATAACCTTCACAATCTAATATTGGAACTAAAATTATATTACGAATAATGCTCGGTACATAAAGGACTTTATTTAAGACTAACTCAAAACTACCTAAATCTAATCTAATTGTGCCTAAAGCTCGAGCTTCAACGTTTGAGCCATCGCCGATCTTCAAGACACATTCTCTTTCTTTGAGTTGTTGGACTTCACTTAGCATTTGTACATCATTACAGATATGAGTTCCACAACCTATATCAAGTACCCAAGAACTAGAATTAATAGAAAGATTTATTTCAATGAGAAAGATACATTTCTTTAGAGTAGCCTTGTACTCTGGGCAGTTTCTCCTCCAATGTCCCGCTTTGCCACAATGGAAGCAAACATCCTCTTTCTGATCACGCTTCTTCTTTTGGGCCTTCCCCTTCGAAATGCCACCAGTGGCCTAAGGGGTTTCTTCTTCTTCTTTTGGGCTTTCTTGCCCTTACCTTTAGAAGGCCCAGAAGAGGAAGAAGGAGCATTCACCATCAAAACCTTATTGTCCTTCTTGATCGTACTTTCAGAAGTCACAAGCTGACTAATCAGCTCAGCTGCAGTAGCACCAGCATGATTCATATTGAAGTTAAGGACAAATGGGTTGAATGATGGTGGGAGCGAAGCTAGCAACAAATCCACTGAAAGCTCATCTTTTAGCGGCATGTCCATGGAAGCAAGTTTCTCAGTAAGGGCGAGAAACTTGAGCCCATATTCATGGACACTTGAACCTTCCCTCATTCTCAAGTGGAACAATTCCTTTGAAGTGTTATACCTTGTAACACGTTCATGAGGGCGGTAAAGTTGCTCTAAGTGGTCGTAAATCTCCCAAGCGAATTCCATGGCCTCATGTTGCCTTTGCAAGTCCGGAGACATGTTAGCCAACATAAGGCAACGAGCTTGGAGATTATCATCTTTCCACTTCTGAATCGCGTCCCGCTCGGCCCGAGTGGGAGCCTCCCATTCGGGACTAGGCTCCCCTTCGAAGAGAACATAAGTTCTCTTCTCAGAATCTAAAATGATATTTAGATTCCTCAGCCAATCAGAATAGTTAGGACCAGTCAACTTGTTTGACTCGAGGATCGATACAAGAGGGTTTTTGGTTGCCATTTCAAAACACGTAGAGAATCACAGAATCTACGACCTAAATGGTAAAACAGAGAACTAGTGAGCATGCTGAATTATAACGATATACAAAAGATAAGGTCTTTAATCTAATGTAGCTCCCACTGTTTTTCAAAGATCTAGAATTCCCAAAGATCTAAGAGGAACACGTTTCCCAATGGGTACTAAGATCCTAGGCATTCTACCTCGAACCCACGACTCGCGAATATTCTAAGTAAGAACCCTAGGTAGGTACAACTTACCAATTCTAACACCTTTAGAACTCTTAGTAATTGGTTTTTGCATCACCTCTCTTTCAATATGGACCCAGGACTCGTGCGACATCCATATTTACTTAGGCGTTAAGCTAGACCCATCAATCATAAGATCATGATCAAAACTTAGTTCGAACGATCCACGACTCGCGGACATCGCCTGCTAAAATTGATCATGAAATATTGATCATTTAAAATGATCAATTAGGTAACTAAGAACTAATAAGCTCCACAAGCTATCCCACGACTCGCAGACAATAACTAGCTTCACTTACTAAACTTAAAACCTATTGATGGAATGCTAGGAATTTAATTCAAAATTTGCATCTCGAATTAAATACCTATTTGTTCGAAATTAGCTTAATATTTAATGGGAATTTTCGAATCGACCGGAGAGTTGTCCGGTTCGACCTCACCAACATATATGTTATCCAATTTTATTAGTCTTGATTAATGCAAGTACACTTAAATGCATTTCAAACAAGCACATAAACAGATAACATGTCCTAGCATGATACTAACATGTAATGATCATAGGTTCTACCTATCTTATGCGTAATATGTGGGAGCCACTCCACAATCACAAGTTCTAACATACATGCCACATAAACAGTTTAAATCACATAGGGGAAAACGGTAACAAAATACGAGCCCTATCTCTATTACATTTTACAATTGAGATTCCCCTCCCTAACATTTTGAGGGGTCTTCACTTATGGCCTCCTTGTTACTTGAATGTGGTCTATCTTACTCCATGGGTGCATTGTCTCCAAAATGAAAATAAAACCTCACCACCTATCTCTACTCTCAAATTACAATAAAAAGAAAAAGACATAAAGTAATAAGGCTCAATCTTCATATTGGCCTTAGACGATTACACGGGGCATACCCCGGCCTCAAAAACAGTAATATGGAAAGCCACATAATAAATCACATAACAGTACGCACATAAGTGAGGCTCCAACCTCAATTGAAAAACACAACTATAGGACTCCAACCCCAATTTAAACTATCCATGTACATAAATTAAAACCATACATAAGTCTAAACCCATGATCACCTAACATGCTTTTGCGAGAATTTAAATTTAGCCAATAAATTAAAATTCCTGTTTCAAGTCTTAATGACTTAAAACACGACTTGATGCGAGTCTTGTTTATAAAAGTTTTCAATAAATCCCAAATTAACAAAACAAATAAAATTCCAATTAATTTCTGAAAATTAATAATTTTATCAAGATGTATTTTTCCAAAAAAAAAATATAAACCGTTTCTATTTCTCAAAAATTCCAATTTTAAGTTTTATTCAAAATTAAAATAAATATTCAAAAATAAAATTTTAAAATTAAAATAAAATTGGGACTGGATTGCATGAAACACGAAAAGGCCGGATCACGAAAATCGGGGCCGAGCACGAAAAGGGCTGCGTCCCAGGCGTGCGCGCCGTGCGAGTGCGCGCACTGGGCGTGCACGCCGCGCGCTCCTGCACGCGGCCCTTCTCGGCCAGATGGCGGACGATGGGCGGCCAGTCTCGGCCGCCCTGGGCGCGCGCCCAGAAGGCTCCCGCACGGCGTGCAGGAGGTGCTGGGCGGAACGCCCTGCGCGCACCTAGACCAGGCGGGCGGTGCTGCGCGCTTCGCGCGCGGGGTTCCGCGTGTTAGGAATAGTGCCCTAGAAAGCCGATTGTATATCCGCTTTGTACTTTTCCTTATTGTAATCACAGACAATCTTTGGATGAAATAACGAATTGAGGCAACACTTCTTTATATGCTCTTGTTTGGTATGCGTTTACTTTAGCTGTGCATGTATGAGAACTCCCCTAATCCTGATGACTTTAGGACTCTACCATTTAGGTGAAATGGTTCATGAAACGAGCCCTATATCACATAAGTCATGATTAGTAAAATACTCCAAGCCGATGAGTCCTACAGACAGTGGGAGTGTCAACCTGACTCCTCTAAGGCTTGCTTGTGGGATCACGCCCTTAAAAAGGACCACCTTGTTTCATGGAGGTGCAAAGTGTATAGTTGATACGTACGTGATACATGAGGGTGCTTACTTTAATAAGTAAGTTCACTGAGGTGCCCCGTGTGAGAGCGTTCCTAAATGGGAGAGGAAGTTTCTATTTCAGGAAATGGAAACTTCCAGATTAGGAAATATCTCACGAGTCATTGATGTGATTAATTGATCCTTAGACTTGAGGTTCCTTGTCACTTTATGAGTTAACTCTGTAGTCTTAGGTATAAGCTTTAAGGGGTGTCGCCTTAGACAACTGATTCAAGGCTTATGCTGGGGCTGCACAAGTGATTCATAAAAGTGAATGAGAATCAAGATAGGACCTACACTTGCATTTGCATGGTGATCTCTTATTGTGTAAGTCATTCATATGCCATATGGAGTCCTTGGCCAAGGCAGTAGATCAAGACATCAAGAAAAGGGTTTCTTGGATTGAGATCAAATGGATATGAAATGCACTTAGCTTTAAGACCGGATTATTAGGGTTCTGATTATTCCCTTGCCCTAGATCTTGGTTGAGAGATAGTAAGTAGGAGGATTGTATCTCACATGAATCAATGACTTAAAGGTTCTGTCGAATCCTAACATTCCAATTCAGCTAGGGGTTAACACCTGTTGCTAGACTATGGTCGTTTAATCTGTGGACTGATTAATTAATTAGTGAATTAATTAATTAGGGTCGCTGCTAATTGAATTGAGAACCTAGAGGGTCACACACAACAACTTGGTTACATGAGTTGAGGCTTTAAAATGATTAAACGAGTTAATCGGGCCAAAGGGGTTCCATTCCACACATGTGATTTCACACGTGTGGGTCACGTGAGTGACACGTGTCATTGTGACACGTGTCTCACGTGATTATATATATGTTAAATAATTAAATGTGTTAATTATTTAATAGACTTTGGTTTAATTTTGAATTAAAAAGAAAGTCTTATTTTGGAGAAAAATAATCTAGTTAATTAATTATGAATTAATTAATTAGATAAAATAAGTTATTCATTTTTAAATAAATAAAGTATAAAATTATCCAAAAATAGTTTGGATATTTTAGCTCTCTTGAAAGTTGATTTGAATTTGAATGCAAAGTCAAAGTCAAATTACTTGATGATCAAGTAATAGGAGAGAGAGGGACCAAATCCTTAGTCCATAAGGACTAAGAATTTCGGTCATCCCCTTCTTATAAATAGGGGAGCTCGAGCTCCCCTTAGAGCTAATTGGCAATTCTTTTGGTTTATGTGTTGAACACCATCCTTTCTCCAAGATAAACGAAACCCTAGGTTAAGCCTAAACACTAACTAGAGAACTAGCATCCTTACTAGTTAGATTGTGATCAAGTTGGTGGACTATCTCTAGAGAGCTTCAAGTTAGAAGTTTGAAGATTCGAGCTTTACCAAGGAGAGGGGATCAAGCCGCGAGAAGAGCGTTCTTGGGTGGCTTGAAACGCTTCAAGAAAGAATAAAAGAAAAGTAAGTTTTCTATCTCTACGAATTTGGTTACACGATTGCGAGTCCAAGGTCCTTTTGTTGGGAAAATTTTTTTAAATTCCGCTGCTTTCTGATTCGTTTTTTCCAACAAGTGGTATCAGAGCCACCTCGTTAATCGTGTTTCTGATTCGTCTCAATTATTCTGAATTTGGTAGAAATTCTTAGGCTTGATGCGATTGAGTATTTGTAATTGTTTTAGAAAGCCTGAATTACGAAACTGTATTTTTTCTTGAAAGTTTCTGAAAATTGGTTTTTGCAAAATTTAATTTTTGAAAACAATTTTAGATTTGAAACTATATAAACTGTTTTTGGATTTCTTGGATTGGTTTTGCTTTTTGAACGAAAACCCGGATTACGACGAATACGCGAAACCCCACGCGCGAAGGAGTCGCGTGCCGCCGCCCGCCTGTCCTAGGCGCGCGCAAGGGCAACCGCCCAGCACCCTCCCGCAACCGTGCGGGAGGCCTTCCGGGCGCGCCGCCCGTCGTCGCCCGCACATGGCCGGGAAGGGCCGCGCGCCCCTGCATCGCGCACGGTCCTCTTCACGTACGGGCCCCGTTTTTCCTTCGTAATCCGTGCAATCCAGTCCCAATTTTTATTTTAATTTTAAAATTTTATTTTTTGAATATTTATTTTAATTTTTTGAATAAAACTTAAAATTGGGATTTTTGAGAAATAGAAACGGTTTATAATTTGGGAAAATATATCTTTGATAAAATTATTAATTTTCAGAAATTAATTGGAATTTTATTTGTTTTTGTTAATTTGGGATTTATTGAAAACTTTTATAAACAAGACTCGCATCAAGTCGTGTTTTAAGTCATTAAGACTTGAAACGGGAATTTTAATTTATTGGCTAAATTTAAATTCTCGCAAAAGCATTTTAGGTGATCATGGGTTTAGATCTATGTATGGTTTTAATTTATGCACATGGATGGTTTAAATTGGGGTTGGAGCCCTATAGTTTCGTTTTTCAATTGAGGTTGGAGCCTCACTTATGTGCATACTGTTATGTGATTTATTATGTGGCTTTCCATATTACTGTTTTTGAGGCTGGGGTATGCCCCGTGTAATTGTCTAAGGCCAATATGAAGATTGAGCCATATTACTTTATGTCTTTTTTCTTTTTATTGTAATTTGAGAGTAGAGATAGATGGTGAGGTTTTATTTTCATTTTGGAGACAATGCACCCATGGAGTAAGATGGACCACATTCAAGTAACAAGGAGGCCATAAGTGAAGACCCCTCAAAATGTTAGGGAGGGGAATCTCAATTGTAAAAATGTAATAGAGATAGGGCTCGTATTTTGTTACCGCTTTCCCTTATGTGATTTAAACTGTTTATGTGGCATGTATGTTAGAACTTGTGATTGTAGAGTGGCTCCCACATATCACGCATAAGATAGGTAGAACCCATGATCATTACATGTTAGTATCATGCTAGGACATGTTATCTGTTTATGTGCTTGTTTGAAATGCATTTAAGTGTACTTGCATTAATCAAGACTAATAAAATTGGATAACATATATGTTGGTGAGGTCGAACCGGACAACTCTCCAGTTGATTCGAAAATTCCCGTTAAATATTAAGCTAATTTCGAACAAATAGGTATTTAATTCGAGATGCAAATTTTGAATTAAATTCCTAGCATTCCATCAATAGGTTTTAAGTTTAGTAAGTGAAACTAGTTATTGTCCGCCAGTCGTGGGATAGCTAGTGGAGCTTATTAGTTCTTAGTTACCTAATTGATCATTTTAAATGATCAATATTTCATGGTCAATTTTAGCAAGGGCGATGTCCGCGAGTCGTGGGTCGTTCGAACTAAGTTTTGATCATGATCTTATGATTGATGGGTCTAGCTTAACGCCTAAGTAAATATGGATGTCGCACGAGTCGTGGGTCCATATTGAAAGATAGGTGATGCGAAAATAATTACTAAGAGTTCTAAAGGTGTTAGAATTGGTAAGTTGTACCTACCTAGGGTTCTTACTTAGAATGTCCGCGAGTCGTGGGTTCGAGGTAAGATGCCTAGGATCTTAGTACCCATTGGGAAACGTGTTCCTCTTATATCTTTGGGAATTATAGATCTTTGAAAAACAGTGGGAGCTACATTAGATTAAATACCTTATCTTTTGTATATCGTTATAATTCAGCATCCTCACTAGTTCTCTGTTTTACCATTTAGGTCGTAGATTCTGTGATTCTCTACGTGTTTTGAAATGGCAACCAAAAACCCTCTTGTATCGATCCTCGAGTCAAACAAGTTGACTGGTCCCAACTATTCTGATTGGCTGAGGAATCTAAAAATCATTTTAGATTCTGAGAAGAGAACTTATGTTCTCTTCGAAGGGGAGGCTCCCACTCGTGCCGAGCGGGACGCGATTCAGAAGTGGAAGGATGATAATCTCCAAGCTCGTTGCCTAATGTTGGCTAACATGTCTCCGGACTTGCAAAGGTAACATGAGGCCATGGAATTCGTTTGGGAGATTTACGACCACTTAGAGCAACTTTACCGCCCTCATGAACGTGTTACAAGGTATAACACTTCAAAGGAATTGTTCCACTTGAGAATGAGGGAAGGTTCAAGTGTCCATGAATATGGGCTCAAGTTTCTCGCCCTTACTGAGAAAGTTGCTTCCATGGACATGCCACTGAAAGATGAGCTTTCAGTGGATTTGTTGCTAGCTTCGCTCCCACCATCATTCAACCCATTTGTCCTTAACTTCAACATGAATCATGCTGGTGCTACTGTAGCTGAGCTGATTAGTCAGCTTGTGACTACTGAAAGCACGATCAAGAAGGACAATAAGGTTTTGATGGTGAATGCTCCATCTTCCTCTTCTGGGCCTTCTAAAGGTAAGGGCAAGAAAGCCCAAAGGAAGAAGAAGAAACCCCTTAGGCCCACTGGTGGCGTGTCGAAGGGGAAGGCCCAAAAGAAGAAGCGTGATCAGAAAGAGGATGTTTGCTTCCATTTGTTGGAAAACACAAGTCAGAAAGCAGCGGAATTTAAAAAATTTTCCCAACAAAAGGATCTTGGACTCGCAATCGTGTATCCAAATTCGTAGAGATAGAAAACTTACTTTTCTTTTATTCTTTCTTGAAGCGTTTCAAGCCACCCAAGAACGCTCTTCTCGCGGCTTGATCCCCTCTCCTTGGTAAAGCTCGAATCTTCAAACTTCTAACTTGAAGCTCTCTAGAGATAGTCCACCAACTTGATCACAATCTAACTAGTAAGGATGCTAGTTCTCTAGTTAGTGTTTAGGCTTAACCTAGGGTTTCGTTTATCTTGGAGAAAGGATGGTGTTCAACACATAAACCAAAAGAATTGCCAATTAGCTCTAAGGGGAGCTCGAGCTCCCCTATTTATAAGAAGGGGATGACCGAAATTCTTAGTCCTTATGGACTAAGGATTTGGTCCCTCTCTCTCCTATTACTTGATCATCAAGTAATTTTGACTTTGACTTTGAATTCTAATTCAAATCAACTTTCAAGAGAGCTTAAAATATCCAAACTATTTTTGGATAATTTTATACTTTATTTATTTAAAATAAATAACTTATTTTATCTAATTAATTAATTCGTAATTAATTAACTAGATTATTTTTTTTTCTCCAAAATTAGACTTTCTTTTTAATTCAAAAATTAAACCAAAGTCTATTAAATAATTATAACATTTAATTATTTAATATATATATATATATCATATATATACATATACACGTGTGAGGCACGTGTCCCAAGGACACGTGCTCCTCACGTGACCCACACGTGTGATTTCACACGTGTGGAACCCTCTAGGTCCGATTAACTCATTTAATGATTTTCAAGCCTCAACTCATGTAACCAAGTTGTTGTGTGTGACCCTCTAGGTTCTCAATTCAATTAGTAGTGACCCTAATTAATTAATTCACTAATTAATTAATCAGTCCACATATTAAACGACCATAGTCTAGCAACAGGTGTTTAACCCCTAGCTGAATTGGAATGTTCAGATTCGACAGAACCTTTAAGTCATTGATTTATGTGAGATACAATCCTCCTACTTACTATCTCTCAACCAAGATCTAGGGCAAGGAAATAATCAGAACCCTAATAATCCGGTCTTAAAGCTAAGTGCATTTCATATCCATTTGATCTCAATCCAAGAAACCATTTTCTTGATGTCTTGATCTACTGCCTTGGCCAAGGACTCCATATGGCATATGAATGACTTACACAATAAGAGATCACCTTGCAAATGCAAGTGTAGGTCCTTTCTTGATTCTCATTTACTTTCATGAGTCACTTGTGCAGCCCCAGTGATTAACTCGTTTTGAGAACCATATATATCTCGGTGTATGAGAACAAACTACTAAACTACACAAGCTCCCGTTTGGCGAGAGAAGCTCTTATTGTGTATGAGAAACCCAACAAGCTCTTATTGTGTATGAGAACAAACCACTAAACTACACATCATTCACTTTTTTTGTGAGCCACACGTGTGGAACCCTCTTGGTCCGATTAACTCGTTTAATCATTTTCAAGCCTCAACTCCAACTCATGTAACCAAGTTGTTGTGTGTGACCCTCTAGGTTCTCAATTCAATTAGCAGTGACCCTAATTAATTAATTCACTAATTAATTAATCAGTCCACAGATTAAACGACCATAGTCTAGCAACAGGTGTTTAACCCCTAGCTGAATTGGAATGTTCGGATTCAACAGAACCTTTAAGTCATTGATTCATGTGAGATACAATCCTCCTACTTACTATCTCTCAACCAAGATCTAGGGCAAGGAAATAATCAGAACCCTAATAATCCGGTCTTAAAGCTAAGTGCATTTCATATCCATTTGATCTCAATCCAAGAAACCCTTTTCTTGATGTCTTGATCTACTGCCTTAGCCATTGCTGCATATTATGACTATGAGATATGGCAAATGGATGTGAAAACTGCCTTTCTCAATGGTGACATTGACAAAGACATTTATATGGAGCAACCCATAGGTTTCACATTCAGTGGGAGTGAGCAAAAGGTTTGCAAACTCCAAAGATCAATCTATGGATTGAAACAGGCTTCTAGGTATTGGAACATTCGATTTGATGAATCAGTCAAAGCGTTTGGCTTCATTCAAATTTCGAATGAGTCTTGTGTGTATAGAAAGGAATTGGAGATCTCAGTGCAATTCTTAGTACTTTATGTTGATGACATCCTTCTTATTGGGAATTCGAAGGATGACATGAAAGTAACTAAGTTATGGTTATCAAACCAATTTGAGATGAAAGATCTTGGTGATGCGTCCTATATCCTTGGAATTAAAATCTATAGAGATAGATCTAGATGGTTAATAGGACTATCACAGTCGATGTACATTGACAAAGTATTGAAGAGATTAGCAGTGACCCTCTAGGTTCTCAATTCAATTAGCAGTGACCCTAATTAATTAATTCACTAATTAATTAATCAGTCCACAGATTAAACGACCATAGTCTAGCAACAGGTGTTTAACCCCTAGCTGAATTGGAATGTTCGGATTCGACAGAACCTTTAAGTCATTGATTCATGTGAGATACAATCCTCCTACTTACTATCTCTCAACCAAGATCTAGGGCAAGGGAATAATCAGAACCCTAATAATCCGGTCTTAAAGCTAAGTGCATTTCATATCCATTTAATCTCAATCCAAGAAACCCTTTTCTTGATGTCTTGATCTACTGCCTTGGCCAAGGACTCCATATGGCATATGAATGACTTACACAATAAGAGATCACCTTGTAAATGCAAGTGTAGGTCCTTTTGTTAGGAATAGTGCCCTAGAAAGCCGATTGTATATCCGCTTTGTGCTTTTCCTTATTGTAATCACAGACAATCTTTGAATAAAATAACGAATTGAGGCAACACTTCTTTATATGCTCTTGTTTGGTATGCGGTTACTTTAGCTGTGCATGTATGAGAACTCCCCTAATCCTGATGACTTTAGGACTCTACCATTTAGGTGAAATGGTTCATGAAACGAGCCCTATATCACATAAGTCATGATTAGTAAAATACTCCAAGCCGATGAGTCCTACAGACAGTGGGAGTGTCAACCTGACTCCTCTAAGGCTTGCTTGTGGGATCACGCCCTTAAGAAGGACCACCTTGTTTCATGGAGGTGCAAAATGTATAGTTGATACGTGCGTGATACATGAGGGTGCTTACTTTAATAAGTAAGTTCACTGAGGTGCCCCGTGTGAGAACATTCTTAAATGGGAAAGGAAGTTTCTATTTCAGGAAATGGAAACTTCCAGATTAGGAAATATCTCACAAGTCATTGATGTGATTAATTGATCCTTAAGACTTGAGGTTCCTTGTCACTTTATGAGTTAACTCTGTAGTCTTAGGTATAAGCTTTAAAGGGTGTCGCCTTAGACAACTGATTCAAGGCTTATGCTGGGGCTGCACAAGTGATTCATGAAAGTGAATGAGAATCAAGAAAGGACCTACACTTGCATTTGCAAGGTGATCTCTTATTGTGTAAGTCATTCATATGCCATATGGAGTCCTTGGCCAAGGCAGTAGATCAAGACATCAAGAAAAGGGTTTCTTGGATTGAGATCAAATGGATATGAAATGCACTTAGCTTTAAGACCAGATTATTAGGGTTCTGATTATTCCCTTGCCCTAGATCTTGGTTGAGAGATAGTAAGTAGGAGGATTGTATCTCACATGAATCAATGACTTAAAGGTTCTGTCGAATCCGAACATTCCAATTCAGCTAGGGGTTAAACACCTGTTGCTAGACTATGGTCGTTTAATCTGTGGACTGATTAATTAATTAGTGAATTAATTAATTAGGGTCACTGCTAATTGAATTGAGAACCTAGAGGGTCACACACAACAACTTGGTTACATGAGTTGAGGCTTTAAAATGATTAAACGAGTTAATCGGGCCAAGAGGGTTCCACACGTGTGAAATCACACGTGTGGCTCACGTGAGTAACACGTGTCACACACGTGTGAATATATATTATATATATATATATATATATATATATATATATATATATGTATTAAATAATTAAATGTGTTAATTATTTAATAGACTTTGGTTTAATTTTGAATTAAAAAGAAAGTCTTATTTTGGAGAAAATAATCTAGTTAATTAATTACGAATTAATTAATTAGATAAAAATAAGTTATTTATTTTATAATAAATAAAGTATAGAATTATCCAAAAATAGTTTGGATATTTTTAGCTCTCTTAAAAGTTGACTTGAATTAGAATTCAAAGTCAAAGTTGGAAAATACTTGATGATCAAGTAATAGGAGAGAGAGGAACCAAATCCTTGTCCAACAAGGAATAGGTTCGGCCGTCCCTCTCCCTTTCCTATATATGAGCTCCCCTTTAGAGCTAATTAACAATTCTTTTGGTTCGTGTGTTGAACACCTTCCTTTCTCCAAGATTAAATAAAACCCTAGGTTAAGCCTAAACACTAACTAGAGAACTAGCATCCTTACTAGTTAGATTGTGATCAAGTTGGTGGACTTTCTCTAGAGACTTCAAGTTAGAAGTTTGAAGATTCGAGCTTTACCAAGGAGAGGGGATCAAGCCGCGAGAAGAGCGTTCTTGGGTGGCTTGAAACGCTTTAAGAAAGAATAAAAGAAAAGTAAGTTTTCTATCTTTACGAATTTGGTTGCACGATTGCGAGTCCTAGATCCTTTTGTTGGGAAAATTTTTTAAATTCCGCTGCTTTCTGATTCGTGTTTTCCAACACCTTTCTTGATTCTCATTCACTTTCATGAGTCACTTGTGCAGCCCCAGCATAAGCCTTGAATCAACTGTCTAAGGCGACACCCTTTAAAGCTTATACCTAAGACTACAGAGTTAACTCATAAAGTGACAAGGAACCTCAAGTCTAAGGATCAATTAATCACATCAATGACTCGTGAGATATTTCCTAGTCCGGAAGTTTCCATTTCCTGAGATAGAAACTTCGTTTCCCATTTAGGAATCTTCTCACACGGGGCACCTCAATGAACTTACTTATTAAAGTAAGCACCCTCATGTATCACGCACGTATCAACTATACACTTTGCACCTCCATGAAACAAGGTGGTCCTTCTTAAGGGCGTGATCCAACAAGCAAGCCTTAGAGGAGTCAGCTTGACACTCCCACTGTCTGTAGGACTCATCGGCTTGGAGTATTTTACTAATCATGACTTATGTGATATAGGGCTCGTTTCATGAAACATTTCACCTAAATGGTAGAGTCTTAAAGTCATCAGGATTAGGGGAGTTCTCATACATGCACAGCTAAAGTAAACGCATACCAAATAAGAGCATATAAAGAAGTGTTGCCTCAATTCGTTATTTCATTCAAAGATTGTCTACGATTACAATAAGGAAAAGCACAAAGCGGATATACAATCGGCTTTCTAGGGCACTATTCCTAACAATCTCCCACTTGCCCGTCAAAGCCATTCTAAAGCTACTCTAAGTCCCATCTTCTGAAGATGACCTTGGAAAGCTTCTCGACTAAGGGGTTTAGAGAGTGGATCTGCCACGTTCTCTGCTGATGTGACCCTCTCAATTTGCACATCTCCTCTTTTGATAATATCACGGATTAGGTGATACTTCCTCATAATGTGCTTGGTCCGTTGGTGAGATCTTGGTTCTCTTGCTTGAGCAACCGCCCCAGTGTTGTCACAAAACACAGTAATGGAGTCTTTCATGCTAGGAACAACATTCAACTCTTGAATGAAGTTTCTAATCCAAACACCTTCCTTAGCTGCATCATTTGCAGCTAAGTATTCGGCCTCAGTGGTCGAATCTGCAGTGGTTGTTTGCTTGGAACTCTTCCAACTCACTGCTCCGCCGTTTAGGCAGAACATGTATCCTGACATTGACTTAAAATCATCTAAGTCAGATGCAAAGCTTGCATCGCAGTATCCTTCGACAGTAAGATCTTTCTGACCTCCGTAAACTAAGAATAAATCTTTAGTACTTTTCAAGTACTTAAGAATATTCTTCACGGCAGCACAATGACCATATCCAGGGTCAGATTGGAAACGACTTGTTACACTAAGTGCATAAGCCACATCCGGTCGAGTACATAACATTGCATACATTATGCTACCTATTGCTGATGCATAAGGTGTATGAGTCATTCTTTCCTTCTCAAGGTTGGTCTTAGGACACATCTTCTTTGAAAGACATGTTCCTACACTCATAGGAAGGTTCTTAACCTTTGCTGACTCCATATTGAATCTCTTCAATACTTTGTCAATGTACATCGACTGTGATAGTCCTATTAACCTTCTAAATCTATCTCTATAGATTTTAATTCCAAGGATATAGGACGCATCACCAAGATCTTTCATCTCGAATTGGTTTGATAACCATAACTTAGTTACTTTCATGTCATCCTTCGAATTCCCAATAAGAAGGATGTCATCAACATAAAGTACTAAGAATTGCACTGAGGTCTCCAATTCCTTTCTATACACACAAGACTCATTCGAAATTTGAATGAAGCCAAATGCTTTGACTGATTCATCAAATCGAATGTTCCAATTCCTAGAAGCCTGTTTCAATCCATAGATTGATCTTTGGAGTTTGCAAACCTTTTGCTCAGTCCCACTGAATGTGAAACCTATGGGTTGCTCTATATAAATGCCTTTGTCAATGTCACCATTGAGAAAGGCAGTTTTCACATCCATTTGCCATATCTCATAGTCATAATATGCAGCAATGGCTAAGGCAGTAGATCAAGACATCAAGAAAAGGGTTTCTTGGATTGAGATCAAATGGATATGAAATGCACTTAGCTTTAAGACCGGATTATTAGGGTTCTGATTATTCCCTTGCCCTAGATCTTGGTTGAGAGATAGTAAGTAGGAGGATTGTATCTCACATGAATCAATGACTTAAAGGTTCTGTCGAATCCGAACATTCCAATTCAGCTAGGGGTTAAACACCTGTTGCTAGACTATGGTCGTTTAATCTGTGGACTGATTAATTAATTAGTGAATTAATTAATTAGGGTCACTGCTAATTGAATTGAGAACCTAGAGGGTCACACACAACAACTTGGTTACATGAGTTGGAGTTGAGGCTTGAAAATGATTAAACGAGTTAATCGGACCAAGAGGGTTCCACACGTGTGGCTCACAAAAAAAGTGAATGATGTGCAGTTTAGTGGTTTGTTCTCATACACAATAAGAGCTTGGTAGGGTTTCTCATACACAATAAGAGCTTGGTATGAGAACAAATCATAATATGAGATATAATCAAATTCTTATACACAATAAGAGCTTCTCTTGTTTTGCTCTATTTTTTGATATATATGCCTGCACCTCTCTTGGACCAAAAAATAGAACAAAACAAAAAAGAATTAATTAATTATATCTAAATGATGTGTAGTTTAGTGGTTAGGTTTTATATTAGTTTAACCATAAATTTTAAATTCAATTTCCTAGCGAAATAACTATCATTGGTAGGGAGAATTTGATATGAATACAGGCCAAGAGAAGCTACAGCAAGACGGAAGTGTCGTGCCAAGTGCTGTTCCAGAAAGTGAGCCTGGCGGAAGTGCTATTCCAGCAAGAAGAAGTGCACGGGTTATCAAGAAGCCAAGTTGGCATGATTCTTATGTAATGCGTTAATGGATTTCTCAATTGTTATTTCCCTTAGTTGTTATTTCTTTATTAGTTATTGATTCCTTTCCTTATTAGATAGCTTATTAGAATCCTAGGGCTAGTAGGTCTCTTAGTCCTATTTATTGTTTCGTGGAGTATTGCAGTAGTAATGAACAATCAATCTTTCAATTCCTAATCTATTGTTCTCAAGTCTTTCTCCTCTAACCCTTTTCCGCCACCGATCGGTCTTATCGGTACTTGCAACACGAGCTTGAGACGGCTCTAAGGTCTCGTGTGATAAGAAAACCTTATCATTGGTGCTTTCATCGAGTTTCTTTTCCTTCATCATCATGTCTGAATCTATTACGGAGGAACGTTTCCAGGAATTTCAACAACAAGTGGAGGTACAGATGCTTTCGCATAATGCGAAGTTGCACACCTCTATCCAGCAGTTGCATCAGGCCGTTCAGAAACTGCAACTGGATGCGTCCGGGGGCTCCTCCCGACAGGACAAATCACCTTTGGAGACGGAGGGATCGAGTGTGCTTCGGGGCGCCGAGTCGCGTTCATCGAGGGCGATGGGTTCGTTTAATAGGCTACGGATTGACATGCCCAAGTGTGATGGTTCGGATCCTTTGGGATGGCTTTTTCAGGCGCAAGAGTATTTTGTGTTCTACGAGGTTCCAGCAGACTCCCGTTTGGCGACGGTTGGGTTGATGTTAGAGGGCCCCGCGTTGGATTGGTTTCGATGGCGCCAGCGGAATAAGTTATTAGATTCTTGGGAGGATTTCGTCAACAAATTCAAACTCCGGTTCGATCCGTTGAACTATATCGATTACTTTGGCATGTTGGCTAAGGTTCAGCAAACCGGCACTGTTCTCGACTATCAAACTGCTTTCGAAAAAATCCTGGTTAATGTGACGGAGGTATCCGAGGCTAACTTACAGTCCTTATTTCACGCGGGTCTCAAACCACACCTTCAACATGAGATTATCTTGCTTAAGCCGAATTCCTTGTCGGCTTCGTTCGCTCTCGCCCGCGAATTGGAAGCCAAGCACCAGGGTTGGTCTACTGCCATCACGCCCCGCCCGCCGGGGGGTGCGCCAGGTTTGCGCGCAGGGTCCAGCCCTTCCATGGCACCGTATGTGCCTCCCTCCACTGTGCCCTTGCCACCAACCCCTATTTCGAACCAACCACCTCCAACCCTTAAGCCTTCGCCAGTGCCTCCTATTCGGCGTTTAACTCGGGCCGAGCGCCTGGAACGCGACGCCAAAGGGTTATGTTATAATTGTGATGCGAAGTGGGTGAAGGGCCATCGTTGTGGCCGCTATTTACTGCTCTTGGGGGACGATGATGACGAGGGGGTCACGGAGGATTGGGACGCGACAGAGGCCGTTGTGACCGCGGACGTATCCACGCTTCATAGCCTCGCGGGAAGTCCGACGCCATGCTCCTTGCGTATCCCGGGTATGATTGATGCTCTGGCCGTGGAAGTGTTGATTGATGGGGGAAGTACTCACAATTTTATTCATCCCACCATCGTCGAGAAATTGCAATTACCGGTGACAGCCGTAACGCCGTTTCGGGTTTATGTTGGCAATGGTGCTTCTTGGCTTTGTACGCAGCAATGTGCCGGAGTTCCATTAGTAATGCAGGGCATGGTTTTCAAAGTGGATGTTTATGTGTTACCCGTCCATGTTAACCATGTAGTTTTGGGAGTGCAATGGTTGCAACTGTTGGGACGCGTTTGTCATGAGTATGCGAATCTGCTTATGGAATTTCAGTGGGATGGTAAATTGGTTACTTTGAAAGGAAGCACCCCACAGCCGAAAGAGATTACCCTTAACCATTTTTGCAATTTGAGGGCAGCAGATGCCATTGCCGAATGCTATGAATTGGAATGGGTACCTAAAGCTAACCCCCCCCCCCCCCCGAGGGGGTTGACCCTGCTCCTGCCGTTCCTCCAGATATCGCGAAAGTGTTAGACCAGTTTTCGGAAGTATTTAGCGAGCCTACGGGATTGCCTCCCTCTCGATGGAGTGATCACCGGATTAGTTTGTTGTCGGGTACGACCCCAATCAATGTGCGTCCCTATAGATATCCACACTTTCAAAAGAATGAGATTGAATGGTTAGTGCGAGAGATGCTCGAGCAGGGTCTCATTCGTCCGAGTCGAAGCCCGTTTTCTTCGCCAGTCTTATTGGTCAAGAAGAAGGATCAGTCGTACCGTTTTTGTGTGGATTATCGGGCCTTGAATGCCGTCACGGTGCCCGATCACTTCCCTAGTCCGACCGCGGATGAATTATTCGACGAATTGGGGGCAGACCGTTTCTTTACGAAGCTGGATTTGCGTTCGGGGTACCACCAAATACGGATGCATGACAGGGATATCTATAAGACAGCTTTCCGGACTCACGAAGGGCATTATGAGTTTCGTGTGATGCCTTTTGGCCTCACGAATGCCCCCTCCACATTTCAGGCGTGTATGAACAGGTTATTCGCCGCCCATCTTCGTAAATTTGTGATTGTGTTCTTTGATGATATTCTCATTTACAGCCCGTCTTTGATTGATCATGTATCCCATTTGCAAGTGGCTCTATCATTGTTAAAGGCTAATGAGTTTTTTGTCAAGATGTCCAAGTGCCCTTTTGCGCAGGAGTCTATTGATTACTTAGGCCATGTGATCTCATCGGGTTGTTTGAAAGTGGATGGTGATAAAATTTCAGCCATGTTAACATGGCCTGTACCGACGACGCTTAAACAGCTTCGAGGGTTCCTCGGCCTCACTGGATATTATCGGCGCTTTATTCAGCAGTACGCCCACTTGGCGGCCCCATTAACGGATCTTTTAAAAAAGGATAAGTTTGTATGGAATGAGTCTGCGGCGGAGGCCTTTGCTCGTTTAAAAGCGGCGATGTGCACGGCACCCGTGCTGCGATTGCCTGACTTTGCCGAGACATTTGTGGTCGATACCGATGCTTCGGCAACAGGGATAGGGGCGGTTCTGCTTCAACTTGAACAGCCGGTGGCTTATTTTAGTAAGAAATTGGGTCCTCGACGCTTGTCGGCGTCAACCTATCACAAGGAGTTATATGCTATTGTTAAGGCGGTGCAAAAATGGCGTCAGTATTTGCTAGGCCGTGAATTTATAATTCGAACTGATCAACGAAGTCTGCGAGAGTTATTGCAACAGGTAATCCAAACCCCGGATCAACAATTCTATGTCCGTAAGTTGTTGGGATTCCGTTTTAAAATTGAATACAAGGCTGGGGCCACTAACGTCGTCGCGGACGCTCTATCACGGAGGGAAGAGGACCCCACTCTTCATTTTCTGTTCAGCTTGGTTTCGGTGCCTTTAACGGATATTGTAAAGTTGCTCCACCAAGAGAATGTTTCCCGTCAGGATTTAAAGGCTCTTCATGCCGCCCACGCAACGGGCTCTCTCCCTCATCCTTTCTCGGTTCGAAATGGGTTGGTGTTCTATAATCATCGGTTATGTGTGAGCGGGGACTCTGATCTTCGTTTTCAGCTCTTGCGTGAATATCACGACTCGCCTTCCGGGGGTCATGCAGGGGTTCAGCGGACATTTCTCCGGCTGTCAACGGCATTTTATTGGCCGAATATGCGTGCTGATGTTCGCAAACATATTGCCGCTTGTTTGCCGTGCCAGACCACTAAATTTTCGACCCTTCCCCCAGCCAGGTTGTTGCAGCCTTTGCCCGTGCCGACGCGGATTTGGGAGGACATAAGTATGGACTTTATCACGGGGCTTCCGGTGTCACGGGGCTGTTCTGCCATACTAGTGGTTGTGGATCGTTTGTCAAAATATGCTCATTTCGGGGCTCTTCCGGGTGATTTTGATGCTCATCGCACGGCTCATTTATTTACGGAGATGGTCGTTAAACTTCATGGCATACCTTCTTCCATTGTGTCGGATCGCGATTCGGTGTTCACAAGTCGTTTTTGGCGGGAGATTCATACGTTGAGTGGGACTACGCTCAAGCATAGCTCGGCATTTCATCCCCAGACCGACCGGCAGACCGAGGTTATGAATCGCGTTCTTGAGCAATATTTGCGTGCTTTTTGTCATGCCCGACCAAACCGTTGGACGGTCATCCTCCCATGGGCTGAGTATTCACTGAACACAAGCTATCATTCGGGCATTAAAATGTCACCTTTCCAGGCCGTGTATGGTCGCCCACCTCCTGATTTGGTGCCTTATAGGCGGGGTGCAAGTCAGGTGCCAGAAGTAGATGCGGTCCTGTCGGACCGTGCGTCTATCCTTCGTGATTTGCGTCGGAATCTGTTGGAAGCTCAGACACGCATGAAAGAAATTGCTGATGGCCGGCGTCATAACTTAAGTTTTGAAGTAGGGGAGTTGGTGTTGTTGAAATTGCAGCCTTACCGGCAACATTCCGTCGTGCGGCGTCGCAATCAGAAGCTTGCTCAGAGGTTTTATGGACCTTTTGAGGTCATTGCGAAGGTGGGTCCGTGGCGTATCGTCTTCGGTTGCCCGACTCGTCCCGGGTTCACCCGGTATTTCATGTGTCCTTGCTGCGTAAATATAAAGGCAGGGACGAAAAGGTGGAGCATGGTGTTTTGCCGGATGATTTTTTGCTTGGGCAGGTTCCCTCCCAGCCGGTTCGAGTTCATGAGGTCCGCAGCGTGTTTCGGAATGGGAGCTTGGAGGAGCAATGGTTGGTGTCGTGGTCGGATGGTTCACTTGATGATGCGACGTGGGAGCCGACGACGAATATTCGTCGTTTCTTTCCGGATGTTCACCTTGAGGACAAGGTGGTTCTCGAAGGGGAGGAGAGTGATATGAATACAGGCCAAGAGAAGCTACAGCAAGACGGAAGTGTCGTGCCAAGTGCTGTTCCAGAAAGTGAGCCTGGCGGAAGTGTTGTTCCAGCAAGAAGAAGTGCACGGGTTATCAAGAAGCAAAGTTGGCAAGATTCTTATGTAATGCGTTAATGGATTTCTCAATTGTTATTTCCCTTAGTTGTTATTTCTTTATTAGTTATTGATTCCTTTCCTTATTAGATAGCTTATTAGAATCCTAGGGCTAGTAGGTCTCTTAGTCCTATTTATTGTTTCGTGGAGTATTGCAGTAGTAATGAACAATCAATCTTTCAATTCCTAATCTATTGTTCTCAAGTCTTTCTCCTCTAACCCTTCTCCGCCACCGATCGGTCTTATAGGTACTTGCAACACGAGCTTGAGACGGCTCTAAGGTCTCGTGTGATAAGAAAACCTTATCATTGGTGCTTTCATCGAGTTTCTTTTCCTTCATCATCATGTCTGAATCTATTACGGAGGAACGTTTCCAGGAATTTCAACAACAAGTGGAGGTACAGATGCTTTCGCACAACGCGAAGTTGCACACCTCTATCCAGCAGTTGCATCAGGTTGTTCAGAAACTGCAACTGGATGTGTCCGGGGGCTCCTCCCGACAGGACAAATCACCTTTGGAGACGGAGGGATCGAGTGTGCTTCGGGGCGCCAAGTCGCGTTCATCGGGGGCGATGGGTTCGTTTAATAGGCTACGGATTGACATGCCCAAGTGTGATGGTTCGGATCCTTTGGGATAGCTTTTTCAGGCGCAAGAGTATTTTGTGTTCTACGAGGTTCCGGCAGACTCCCGTTTGGCGACGGTTGGGTTGATGTTAGAGGGCCCCGCGTTGGATTGGTTTCGATGGCGCCAGCGGAATAAGTTATTAGATTCTTGGGAGGATTTCGTCAACAAATTCAAACTCCGGTTCGATCCTTATCAGAATAAATGAGCCGACACAATGGAAGAAGGTATGCCATGAAAACCTTATCAGAATTTTACACCCTAAATGATTCATGACTTAACCATGAAAATGGATTATAGAGAAAAAATGGTGTATATCCTAGATATGTTATCTACTTGTGAGTGTTGTGATTAAACATTATATATATAGATATAGATATATAGATACAGATATATATCTTCAGAAAACCTGTCAAATTGACTACTTAACTGGACAATCTGTTCAAATCCCCTATTTTATTAATCTAAGGTCGGTGGAAAATACAAAGCTACAAGTGTCGATGTTTAAGGATTTTCCATGATTTTACACTAATGAAAGTGTCAAAAGCAAATGAACTAAAATTAAAGAATTTCCCAACAACCCAAAGGAGTGAATGTATGTAATTATATAATAATTCAATGTAACTATTGGATGGGAATTATACTTTGGTCGAGTTTATTTGTTTTGATTTGTCTCAAATTATCATAAGTCAAGAAAATAATTATCAAATGCATGTTTAATGCTTTGATAGAAGTTTAGGGTGATTAAGGAAAGTTTTGCAATTTTTTTTTATTATTATTTATTTATTTTTATACACACGCATACCTTACCTTGCAAAATGAATTAATTGACTACTTGAACCAACCCCTGTTGGCAAGGAAAGTTTTGCACTTTAACGGTTAAATCCAACATCGATCCATAATAGAATATTTTTCTTTAAAAAAAAAAAAGAGAACTAGAAAAATTGATGAGTAAATTATTTTTTCATGACTTCTTTCTTGAAGCAAAAGGTTGAATCAGGTAGCATGACGAAGCAAATGAGATGGTTAAATCAAGTACTTAGCGACCCAAAAATAAAACTCCCACTCTGAAGATGGTGGGAATTGAACCTTGCATATTTTAGTAAATCTGTCCCTCTGAAACTAACTGAGTTACACCGTCCAGGCTTTCATGACTTCTTTCTTGTAACTATTAATAGGAGAGAGTCGAGAGACTAGAGAAGAGAGTGTGAGAAGAGAGAGAGAGAAAGAAATTGAGCCGTAAAGAAAAAATATAAAACATTGCGAATGAAATTATTGTGAAATTGGAGTTATGAAAAATTACAAAGTAAAAGTAGTGAGAATTTTGAGAGAAAAAATATAAGCACAAAAAAGTGGTTGAGGGTATGCTAATAATCATATTTTTTAAATCATCTTGTGTATTATAGTATTGATTTAGCTATTATATTAACATAAAATGTAAGTACAAAATAACTATACTTTTATATAACACTATTTATAAATATAGATATTATTATTATTATTTTTTTTTTTTTGTGAACAGATAAATATTATATTGTATGGGAGTTCTAGTAGAGAATTTTTAATATGAAAATATATCAAGATGATATACAACCAAAATCTCTCTTGTCTAATATGAATCTTTTAATTAACATATATAATTGTCAAGAATTCAAGATAAAATTTTAATAATTTCCAACAATTCATAGAATCTAAAAGTATCGTCCTTTTGTTCGTATCCGGGGTAAGCTCCTTTAAGAGCCAGCAGCTCTTGCCGGCAAATTAAAAAGTTGCATATCATAGCTTACCAATCGCTTCTAACTTACTAAAATAAGTGGAAGT
This sequence comes from Lantana camara, assembly GCA_037501455.1. Taxonomy (NCBI): domain Eukaryota; kingdom Viridiplantae; phylum Streptophyta; class Magnoliopsida; order Lamiales; family Verbenaceae; genus Lantana; species Lantana camara. The sequence continues at coordinate 92,627,047 of CM074863.1, forward strand.
TAATTTTTCAAATACTTCTAAAATACTAAAATAAAGTAAAATTATATAATTTATTTTTGTAGAATTTACATATATATTTTACTCACTATATGCATAATATACGTGCAAGATGCAACTACCAATAGGATCACAACTAGGGGGTGGGAATTGGAGCCGCCCCCTCCCCTAGAAATACATTTTATATTATAAATTCATATATATATAAACAATTTAATCATATTCCTTAAAAATAATATTTTCTTTCTTGGGTACCTTATAAAAAAATTAGTATTACACCTGAATGTTTGTAGCAATATACATTTTGTATATCCAAGAAATAAAACCCTTAAATAGGAATTATTAATAATATACTAGTAATCCAGCACATTTTATGCATGTGCAAAGAAAAAAAGAATATTATCATTTTAATATATTAAATTAAATAGTTCATCTTAAAATACATTTAATAATAGTATATTAATAGGAAATAGTTAAAATATAAATTAAAAGATATGAGAAAGAAAAATAAAAAAAAATGTAAAAAAAAAAGAACAAAAGTAAAGTTAGAGAAAAGTGAGATTAATAGTAATTAATTGATATATGTTCTCTCTATTAGAGAAAAATAAATTAATTAAATAAAAAGAAAATAAAGAGATCAAGTCCAAGTCCAAGAGATCACAATTGGATCTCGCGCTAAATAATAGAGTATGGATATTTAGGCGTTATAATAATAATTTTAATTTTTTTGGGAGTGTGCGTGTGTATATATATATATTATATAAATGTGCATAGACTCAAATAGATTGTGAAAAGCAACGCTTTTATTTTTCCAAAAATAAATTATACATAATTCTAGAATTGGGCACGAGGAAATTTTCAGCTCCTTGTCTTACTCCTATAGGCTAATTGGGTGTTGAACTATAAATTAACGTTTTACGTGTGTTGGACTGCAACTTTCACTACGTGCGATGGATGTCGATATCTGCCCGAAAAACAGAAAATTTATTTATTTATTTTGCTTATTTATTTATTTTTTATTTTTTGACAAATATTTTGATAAATTCTAGGAAAAAGAATTATTGTTGTTATTATTTTTTTTTTTACGAGAATTGTTATTGTTCTTATATATGTGTTTTGCAGCGATTAATTTCATAATTGGTGAGTCATGCCAAACTCATAATGAATAATTATAGGGTTAATGATCAATAAATTCATAGGTTAATGATGTAGTTATCTATAACTACAACCACAAAATACGAGAGAGGGTTCGACATTGTATTAAATTAGTTAGATATTTTGTATTTAAATATTCGAACATGCAATTTTTGTTAATACAATGAGTTTCATATATTTAGTAATATTTCGATTCGAATCTATGTTGTTATAAAATTTGAAGAAAAAAAAAAAAAAAAGAAAAATTGAATTTGATCAATCAAATCAAGTTGGCCAAACTGTACTAGGTTATTTACGCCTTTTCATCTATATTACGTTTTAATTTTATTTTATTTTTATATTTAACTTAGTTAGATATTTTGTATTTAAATATTTGAATATGCAATTATTGTTAATACAATGAGTTTCATATATTTAGTAATATTTCGATTCGAATCTATGTTAAGATATAAAATTTGAAAAAAAAAAAAAAAGTTTGAATTTGATCAATCAAATCAAGTTGGCCAAACTGTACTAGGTTATTTACGCCTCTTCATCTATATTACGGTTTTATTTTATTTTATTTTTATATTTAACTTCCTCAAAATATTTGGATACTATCTTAATATTCTACAAATATGTATATATAACCATGATGCACAAACACTTTTAAAAATATCATTTTTTCATGTCGTGTCATATCGTATCGAACACTCATGTCCGACCCTTCTTATGTAAAAACTTTAAGAAAAACTTTATGTCGCCATATCCATGTTATGTCGCGTCGTATCCATATCATCATATCTGTATCCATGCATCATAAATATATAACTAGCTAGGAAAGGTTTCTTTATTCTTATCTAATTTATTGTCACTAATCTTCATATAATGTGTGAAAGTTGTGAGGGAGAAAGAGAGGTAAATTCTTTTGATTATAGTAATTAATTTTCTTACACCTTAAATGATGAAAATAATTTAAAATTGTTTCATATTTAAAATTCGATATGAATGTTATCAAAAAAAATTCGATATTAATCAAACTCGGACATTTAACTAACGATTGATAACTATTTTTCACTCAATTACACCCATCGAAATTATGATTGAAGGGGATAGAAAATCGGGGGAGAGGGGCTATGCTAATGCAACTCATGAAAACAGTTGTTTGGGCAAATTACATATAATACCCCCGAGTTTAGCTGTAATTAGAAGTTAGAAATTAATCAATAGGGTTCCTGAAATTTCATTTTATGCAAAAACATTCAGAGAGTCTGGAGGTTCATTGAAACATTGCAATTTCTATTAGGAATGTTTTTATATAAAAAATAGAAATAATTACATCTGACTATCATGTATTCACGCCTAATTACAACACAATCCATTTAATTTTTAAAATTATATTTTAGTCCCTCAGTTTGTGGTCCCTGAAGTCCGTTTAGGGTTCCGTTACGTTATTCAAAAAATACCCTTGATTTGTTGTTAAACTTATAATTTATAGGGATCATTTTGTATATATTTGTAAATTGTAGGCATGATTTTGTAATTTTGGTTATATATATATATATATATATATATATATATATATATATATATATATATATAATGTAACACTTATATAACCATCCACGGCATAAGTGTACTTTTATTAATTTCTTTAGAGTTCCCAGACCAAATAAGATTTATAGGGACTAAAATGTAATTTCTTAATTTAGATGGATTGCATTGTAATTACCCCTAAATAAATGATAGTTAGATGTAAATCATTCTGAAAAATAATACGATAGAGACTAATGAATAATACTAGAAATACAAGTAATTGACTCTAAACTTAGGGTAGTATATATAATTCTCCTATATTATTTTATCCACTCTTAAAATGGTGTAGATATACATTTTTTTCTCCGTTGATTTTATGAATAGTGTAAATATTATAATACTTATAATATATATTACGTGTGTATTGGATATTATTTATATCAATGAGATATGATATTTTTGGTGTGTGTAGAATGTGACATCTTACTTAATTGTCAACATAATATATGTTAAGTGGCAATGAGATCGCACTTGGCTAAATGATGGTATTGGCCCATTTGCATTGAATACTTGAAGAAACACACAACAAATTTCCCTTCTTGCCTGTCACCTTTAAAGCCATCCATGTAAAATATCTTACTATCTTTGATTTACGCATATTTTTTAAAATATTATTTGATATATTATATCATGTTAGATATTTATATCGAACATTGTATCAGATATATTTTACATAAAAAAAATTAACGAAAATTATATTACCGTATCCATATTCATATATCAAAACCTACTACTGTTTAAAAACTTCGTAAAAATGATTGAGTTGATCATTATTATTTTTCTGAGGTCTTGATTAGTTTTCTCGGATGAAATTTCAGTTTTATATGATTTTTTATGTCCTTCAAAAGAATTTTAATATATGTGAATGTCACCTTTGTGTAGTCGTATTGATTATTACTTTATTAGTATTTTTTAGTGTTTATAATGCAGATAATTCCAGTTTGAACTTGACTCAATCAAATTCGTATGATGAAGGGACGAATATTTATAATATTACAATTGCTTTCGATATAATATTAGAATCCACGTTTGTTTCCTTCTATTTTCCTTGAATATATAATTGCTTTCGCTGAAATATTTTTATTTTACTATTATACTTTGTTATATATCCAGTTAAAAAATTGGGACAATTTTGATAAATTCAAAATTTGTTGCACAAACCGTATTTTTCCGTATCTCAATACAACCCGAAAGCATATATTAATATTTCAAGTATTATAAGTTGTATTACATTAGGCCGCGGACTGTTTATCGTATTGTCACGTCCGTATTTGTAACATAAAACAAGAATTCTCATATTTAAAATATTTAAATCTATTATCAATAATTGATAACACAAATCAAACTGTGGTGACTCGAACACATTATCTTTTATTAGATCGCAATGCAAGATATAGTGCAATTTTTGTGCATTTAATAAGCAAAATAAATGATTAATTTCAACCAAAAAAAAATAAATGATTAATCAATTTTAAAATTAACTAAACACTAAGAAAGCTTGTTATTTATGTACTGATGTATCTTTCTTCTTTCTTTTTTATTTTTTTACAAACGACTTCAGAATATTCGAAGGCAATCATCATTACGTGGTTTTAATTAGTTGATAATTAATTTGATAATTCATAATAAAAGATGTTATGACGTATTTGATTTATAATATCAGTGTAAAACATTATTTCAATTATAACGTTACTATTCTACAAATAAAAGAAAACTATTACATTATAGATTCATTACTCGAATCTTGACCACCTACCACTATATTTGACGAGGTGAGTAGAAAAAATTGATTTATTTTTTATAGGAAATGAAACTTATAATTGAACGTAAAATCTAAGGTCAGACACCTTCATTTTTTTTCAAAAAAAAAAAAATTTACATATTTAAAAAGAAAGGAGAAGTGAATATTGATTCAAACAAATAAAAAATAATCAAGATCTATCCCAAGCCCAAGGGTTTGATTGTAGTAAATCTATAGTTGCATGTCCACCAAGAATTGGACAAAAGCATCGGGATATAAAGAATTGCACTGTCACTGTGGCCATGCATGTTAGGTTTGATACATCAATCATTCTACAACCTTCATCTCCATGCATGCATGTTCATCTTGTCTCCCTCGCTAATTCTGTACACACCTTCTCTGATTTATGATCGATCATAGCAAAACTCCATCTCCAAGAAGATAAAAATAACCAACTATTTAATCCCCTCTTAGTTCTTGGAATTACATGGGATGGGCCCGCACGGGGCCTCGTGCTGGTGGGGGCGTCCGCCTCCTCTCAATTTCCGTGTGGAGTGAAATTTTCTTTTTCGAGTTTTTGTTAAAACCCCTTATTTTTATGTTTATATTTTTGAGAATTTTCTTTAGCTGGCGAGGGTGTCGGCCCGGACCCTTCTAACTTTTGTGTGTTGTGAATATATATTTGAGTTTCTTTTTAGGTCTTTTTTTTCCCCATAAAAATTCAAAATATTTGTGATTTCACGTTCCTTTTGGGAGTTGAGAAATCCCAACTCCGTTTCTGCCTGACATAACACTTGGTCATAAAAGGTGGCTTCTTTTGGCAACAAAGCACGTTGAAGTATTGAACCTTCATGGTTGTATATATTGTCCATATATATTGTTTAGTTATAAGATTGGAATCCTAAGTTGTTGATAAGGGTTATATTATGATTGAAAAATAGGGATTGAAAATGATAGAGAAAATATATATGATTGACGACTTTTTGCTAGAAAGCGTTGTATTTTAGCCGCGGTCTTATAGCGAACGTCCGTTTCTTGATGGGGGAACAATTAATTATTTACACATCAAAGGGACATTATATGTTTCTTGCTTGATTTTTCTACCATGAAAAAGGGTATAAGTTTGTGGTTATAATCAAGATTGACGCCCTTTAATTATTGTTAGTTTAATGAGCTGTTTTTCTTAGGAATCAAGCCATGAATATGACCTTCTAATATTGGCTGTGATGATTTTGCTCCAATCATTAGATTATATTGTTTCCAATTGAAATTTAATACAATCACACTTCTAAAATTAGTATTTTGTTCTATCATATCAGATATTCGTTGTTTGATATCGTTTCAAACATCAATTGCTCAAAATATTTTAAAAATTGTATGTCATAATGTACGTATATATCATGTTTGTATTTGCATTTTGTGTATAGCTACTTAAATATGCAATCTAAGCACATTATTATTATTTTTTGTTCTAAAACGAACGAAGAGACCCATGCAGGGAGACCAAAAAGAAACCTCCCTAACATATGGAAGGCTATCCCCCAAAGCAAGAATTTCTCCTCAATTGAGTGCTCTATTCTTGCCGGCTCATTAGCGCTCGTGTTGCACGTCCTAAGAATATGAGTAAGACTAGCCTCCCAAGATTTCTTTAAGAGCTTACGACAATCCATCACCAGGGTAGTCAAAGGATGTTCTTTGACATCCTCTTTATTTTTTTGTGTAGTTTCATAGAAGCTACAATAGTCTGAGAAAGTAATGGTCCTATTCTTTATTTGAGGCAAACACGAGCCACAAATCAAACAACCGACTCGACTTGAATCAAATTCGAAACAACAGCCGGTAAAATAGGGGCACTAGCGCATGCCGTAGATGAGTTTCAATCGTCAACTTCGAATTAATCTCAACCTCAATTTAACAATAACGTATCTCCCAAGTGAGCCTGAGTCGTTCGCGCAAGCCCAGGAGTTTCGCAACCGTAATAGAAACTTCCCCAGACTTCATTGAATAACCAAATAACCATTATCCCATATTGTCCCTAACAAGCCTGCACGCAAGGCAACTGCCCTTTTAGTGTGTTGGTATTGGCTTCCATCCGAATTTAGTTTGACTCTCCCCAGAGAATTAAGGGACAATCCACGGTAAATTGGGCTTCACTTTTGCTGTCTTAGAGTGCTAATTGTTCTTGCCCGATGGCGAAACTGTCAATACTCAATGCAGTATATCAAGAATTTGATCTCACTAGATACAAATAGTTATATTGTTCATCAAAATATCAAGTAAAATAATAGTAAAAGGAATATTATTATTATTATTATTATTATTATTATTATTATTATTATTATGAATTGATTGACACCATTATGATGTAAAGTTCTTCTTACCGATAATAATTGCATATTAAAAATCTGGAATACAAAATATTTAATTAACCTAGCTTAATGTTAAATCGTGAGGTGTTCTTACTATCATTATATAAACTCGAATTCACAACTCTAATCCATTGATCCTCTACATTTATTGGTGTAAAATTGTACCAAAAATAAAATAAAATATTGGTGTAAAAATTGCATAACATTCAATTGGAGTATATGGAAAATGGGCAGAATCCTCAACATAACATGTCCATTAGCGGGAATGAAATAAGATGAGGTTCTTAATGGATCAACTACTCCAAAATGGGCCCATAAAGTCTCTTATCTCTAATTTCTAAACGGTCCAATTTTGAAAAACAAATTACATAACTTTATCAATTAAGTAAAAGAAAACTTAGGCAAAATTAACTAATTAAGTCCAAATCCGTCACTCCACTTGAAAAGATTGTAGTTACTATCATACATTACAACTCTACAAACTTTAATAATTAAATGAAATTGTTTTTAAATAGAAAAGTACACATATTTGCTCAATAATGACGGTGAACTTCGTATATAAATGGGCCTAATAACTAATACGGCAAGCCCAACATCGCCCACACGGGTTGAAACCCACCATGCCTAAAAGGGCCCATGTAGATGGTATGCATAATTCGTAAAGGAGTTGTTACGACATGAGATTGCATAATTACGATTTATATTCGTTCAAATTAAAATATTATAAACTTCACCAGGAGTTTTTAGAAGTTACAAACTGACCCATTTTATTATGGTTCACCTAATTTTCTGAATGAATTGAACCTCAACCTAAGAACTTTTAAAAATTAAAAAGCATCCACAAAATTATTTATTTTTGATGTTCAATTAAATTTCATTTTGAAGTTTATTTTAACATTGAATTAAAATTGTGAATCTTTTGTTTGTTTTCTATAAATTTTTAAATTGAAAGTAAAATGGACAGTTCACTTATTAACAGTACTAACCACTAAATAAGAACTACTACACTGTTACTCTCTTTGGGCTCTCCTATCCAGCAGGTGGCAAGGGATCAATTGTGGGGATACCTCACAACTCTCTCCATTTTATCTCCAAGGCGGAGGGAGCTCTCTTTGGATATACCTCTCAACTAATTTTCTAGATATATACGCGTTCATCCCAAAATTTTCTTTTCCTCGTAAACCCAAATAAATTTTCTTTTTTTTTTTCTTTTTAAATTGAAGCAAAACTCAAATAATTGTTGGGAAGGAAATTATGACACTCAATGGCAGAGTGTTGTAAATAACGTGAACTCCTAGGCAGAGAAGTAATTTTCATCCTCATGTCTGTAGGCGTGTGATATAAACATGCCTAAACTAGGTGTCATACATCACAGCCAATTCATGTGAATCACGCGGGCTCCAAGACTTATTACAAACAAAGATTCTTAAAAAAGTAAACACATGATTTTGAGGGATTACAACTAAAAATACGTGTTTCTAACTAAAATAAACAAGGTCTGATATGCTTGGATCACATGATTTCATGAAAAAGGGAATAAGGGTATGGTTAACTTTGAAAGACATGATCTATAATTTATAAAACATGATGCCCGCAAGTTAGGCTTTCTTCATCCTTTATTCTATAAAACATGAACAAGAAGCAACACCTTATGCAAACACATGCACCATCTTCCAGCCGGTGTCACTTCGGGGAGCTATCCCTAGGTGACCAAGCGACATGAATGGGAAAAATTTTGTGGTCCTTTCCCATCAATTGCCCTGACTTAACCAACATCCAATTAAATTCGGTATCAACTGCATAATTTGGCGGTTAGTATCAGTGATGTCATTGGCGCTCACCTCCCGAGCATCACTAATACACACCACCACCGGGTCCATAAAATGAAAAGGATTACATGCATTTCAAGATTTAGCATTTAGAATGTCTCCTTATACTAAATAACAACATGATTCAGAGAACATGAACAAGAGATGCACAAGAACTCTAAACAAGCAAGCATATGAAACTTTGAACAAGCATGTAATGATCTTTTAAAAAAACATGTAATGAGCATTGAACAAGAATGCAAGCGGACTTTGAATAAAGATATAATAAACTTTTAATAAGATCGCAAGACAACTTTGAACGAGAATGCTAGAGAACTTTTAACAAGAACACAACAAACTTTTAAAAAGATTGCAAGAGAATTTTGAACAAGAATGCAAGAGAACTTTGAACAAAAATACAAATGAAATTTTAATAAGAGTGTAAGAGAATTTTGAACAAGAATGCATGGAACTTGAACAAGCATGTAATGAAACTTTGAACTTTGAAAACAAATATTTTGATGATGGAATACGATTGGAGTATAATTTGATCATTTCAAGAGTTGTCCTGAGAAGGGAACAATTTAAAATAAAGGTTTTAAATCCCAAGAAAGGGAATAGTTCAAACAAGGATTTAAAATCTTGAGAAGGGAATAGTTTAAAACAAGGATTGAAAGCTCTAAGCTTTGGTTTTTAAAACATTGGATATTATAAGTATAATCATTGTTTCAGTTTAAACTAGTTTAACCTCATCTACAGTAACCAAGTATTATGTAGTAATACCGAAATTTTAATTAATCCGATCATCCCCTATAAGCGGTTATTAACTATAACTATATATTCTTTTACCACATAATCTCATAACCAAGCAAAAACTTTGAAGTATTTAATATCACATAATGGAACCTCATGAATAATGCAAAACATCATTAACGGATGATATAACATGCAACGAGTTCATATAATAATTATTAGATAACTAGCACTTTCACGTTGCAATAGGAGATTATGATTGATTTCAAGTAAGGTATGACTCATAGGAGAGTAATACCATTTAAGGTATTAGGGAAGGGTAACCTATAAGGGAAACAATTAAAGTGAGTTGTCCTTAAACGTGGGACTATGACTTTACTATAACCGATTAGGTATTAATCAAATTATGAATCTTAAATGTAAACCCTAAGGTTATAAAACAAGTCCACGAGAGAAAACACATTTTAGACCCAGGATTTGAAAATGTTAGGTACAAAAGTCTAATTAAAAAACTCAAGTTTTATTCCACTTTGCCTATTCAAAAGCACTATTTTATTTTACTATTTAAGATCACTATTCATGATTACTATTCAAATATCGGGTCAAAGGATTGGGGTCAACCCACACATTAAACACACACAAACACGACATGAACATATACACACACACCTAAGCAAAATATGATTTTGATTATAACCTATAGTTCAAGTTCAAGGTGTTATAAGCATGTGTTATCTAGGTTAAAGGTATAACCTAAGGTTAAAAGATCTAAATAAAGCATAACATTAGGTTATGAAATACTATTCCCAGTAGCGGAGGCACTTTCATTTGAGGGGGTACAATTGACCCCCCCTCAATTTTTTATTTTTTTTTAATTATGTATATATAATTGTACCCCCTCAATTTTTTTATTTTTTTTAATTATGTATATATATATATATATATATTTGTATATTGTGTATGTAATTTTTTTTGTGTTTTTTCATTATTGACCCCCTCAACAAAATTAAAATTAATACTAGTGAGGGTCAATATAGTAAACTAATAATAATTGAGATAAAAAAATATAAAATAATAATAATTGTGATAAAAAAATTATATATATATATATATGTTAGGAATAGTGCCCTTAAAGCAGATGTTTGCTTTACTATTTCCTTGTGAAATCACAAACAGTCTTTGAATAATAAACGAAATGATTTTGTTCATAGGCAATCACTTCTTTATGTGCTTATTTATGTCTGTTCGGGTTGACTGTGTTTTACATGTATTGAACTCCCCTAATCCGATGAGGCCGTTAAGAACTTTGTCGTTATGGGAACGGCACATGAAACAAGTTCTTAACTCCATAGGCGAGGATTAGAAACTTCTCCAAGTCAATGAGTCCGACAGACAGTGGGAGTGTCGACCTTGACTCTGTTGAGACTTGCTTATGTGATTATGTCCTTTTGAAGGATCACTCAATTTCATGGAGTGATAAGTGCATACGTTGATGCGTTTATAATACATAAGGGTGATTGTTACAAGAACTTCATCACTGAGATGTCCCGCGTGAGAACATTCCTAAATGGGAAAGGAAGTTTCCTGAAACTTCCAGATTAGGAAATATCTCACAGGTCAATGACGTGATTCATTAATCCTTAGACTTGAGATTCTGTAATGTCTCATATGAGCTAACTCTGTATTCTTTAATATAGGCTCAAAAGGGTGTCGCCATGTAGACACCTGAACCACGGCCTATGTTGGGATTACACAAGTGGCATATAGAAAATTAGTGGAATCAACAAAGGACCTACACTTGTTAAGAACAAGAATGATCTCTTACTGATTGAGTTGTTCGTAGTCCATTAAACATTAAACCCTTGGCCAAGGTGGATAAAAGATCAAGACATCTAGAAAATGGGGTTTTCTAGTATTGAGATCGAAATGGATATGAAACGAACTTAACTTTAACGATCAAGAATATTTGGGCTTTGAGAATATTCCCATGCCTTAGTTCTTAATTGAGAGATGGAGCTGTAGGAGGATCGTATTTCACTGATTGTCATTGACTGAAAGGTTCTTCGATTCATTTCGTTATTCGGCTATGGGTCACACACCCATTGCTAGATTACGGTAGTGTGATCTGTGAAGTGATTAATTAATTAGAGAATTAATTAATTGTTGTCACTGCTAATCGAATAATGAACCTAAAGGGTCACACACAAATGCCAGAATACGAGGGTTATGGTAGGATGTTAATATGATTAACGAAGAATCAAATGGTTGATCAAAAATGGGGTCGAACAGGTGGGCATTGCCACGTGTCCAAGACATGTGACTGCCACGTGTCACGTAGCCTACGTGGCTACCACGTGTCACGCACACGTGGCACATACGTGACCCCTAATGCGTGTAATTATATTACACGTGAATTCTTTTCTAGAATTAATTAATTAAAGTATAATTAATTAATTTTAGTCTTTTAATTAATTATTGAATTAATTTTTAAGACTATTCTCAAATAAACTTAACCCAATAAATAATTAATTGAGAATTAATTGATTTATTGAATAATGACTTTTAACTTTAGAAAATTTGAAAAGTCCAACTTCCTATTGTAGGAAAGAGAAGGTTATTCTTGCAAGACTTGGAGAACAAGTTGGGAACTTATTTTCTCCGATTAAATTAATAATTAAATTATTTAATTAGTGAGCAAGAAAACAAAGTCCACTAGGTTTATGAAACCCTAGTATTTTCGAACCACTAATTTATACTAGGGGTGGTGTTTCTCTTATTCTTTAGACCAACACTCACAAAGTGTTAAGTTTTTGAGAAAATCCAAAAGAAAAGTTTTCTAAGCAAAATTATCCTAGCCTTACCATAAGCCATAGAACTAGCATTCTCACTCGCTTGATCGTGTTCTAGGTCTGGTGTGGATACGCTTTGGAGGGCTTCTACTTTGGAGTTTAATTCGAAGGCCGTTCGAGGGACTTTCCACTTGAAGGGTGTTTGTTAGGCGATAACAACATCACAAGAAAGCTTCAATTAAAGTGAGTTTCTTGTTATTCCCAACGTTACAGTACAAAAATTACAAGACAACGATTAAACTTGTGAAAAAATTTTAAACTTCCGCTGCTCAACTCTTTCGTGTTTTCCAACAATATATATATATCCTAAAGGCTAATGGGCCAAAGAAAAAAACACAAACTCAATATACTAATGGATGGGCCAAAGAAAAAATACAAACTCCAAAAATAATATACAAAGAGCACACTTAGCACCTAATTAAAACCAAAATTTGCTAACAAATTTAAATCTTAAAGTCCCCCCATAGCAGCCTGCGCACGAGAAGTTTAAAAAGGGAGCTAAAACCCAAATACCCAATCCCTCATTCTTGAATCTTGATTCTCCCTTTATTTTGGCAATTGGTGGTGTAGCTTTGTTCTTAATATCAAGGTAATTTTATAATTGTTAGTTTGTTTACATATATTTTGGTTCTTTTTCCTTTAACAATTAATTTTATTTTTTTTTTATCTTTTATGTAGGGTTTGTTTATCAATTATCAATATGGATAAGTTTCTTATTAGAAAGACAAAGGATTCGATTCAATCAGTTCCACCTCCTCAAGAAAGTCAAAAGAACAAGAGGATACAAATCGAATTGAGCTAGCTTCCAAGTGATCTGGGATTAAGAAATAAAATTTCTGAATATGATCCAAATCAACAAGATGAAATTAGAAGAGCTTACCTCCAAAGAGGACCTTGACAACCACGCAAGCATAAGTTTCCACAAAGAAATATCGGTAATGTTATGCGTCGTTTTAATCCCGAGTGGTTTAATACTTATGGTAGTTGGTTAGAGTATAGCATAAAAGAGGATGCCGCATATTGCTTGTTTTGTTATTTGTTCAAACAAGATGTTGGAAAACAAGGTGGTGGTGAATCTTTTGTTGGTATTAGCTTTAAAGCTTGGAATAAGATAGATGGATTTAAGAAACATGTTGGAGGAACCAATAGTGCACATAATCAAGCTTGGAAAAAGTGTTCTGATTTGATGAAACAAGACCAACATATTTATTTTGCTTTTAATAAGCAAAGCGATAAGTTGAAGAAGGAATATCGTATAAAGCTACTTGCATCAATTGATTGTATTAGATTTCTTTTACGGCAAGGTTTAGCTTTTCGTGGTCATGATGAATCAGAAAATTCAAGTAACAGAGGTAATTGTATTGAACTTCTTAACTTTCTTGCCAATCATGATGAAGTCATAAATGAGGTTGTTGTTGGAAGGATTCAAAAGAATTTGAAATTGACACCATCTGATATTCAGAAAGATATTGTGAGTGTTGTTGCAATTGAAACAATTAATGTAATTATTAAGGAACTTGGTGATGAGTGTTTTGGGATATTAGTAGATGAATCTCGAGATTTGTCTGGTAAAGAGCAAATGGTACTGGCTTTGCGTTATGTAGATCAGAGGGGATTTATCATAGAAAGAGTACTTGGAATTGCACATGTTACAGAAACTAATGCATTATCACTTAAGAGTGCAATTGAGAATTTGCTTTCAAAGTTCGGTCTTAGTTTAGCAAGAGTACGTGGACAAGTGTATGATGGTGCAAGTAATATGCGAGGAGAATTCAGTGGTCTTAAAAGTTTGATTATGAACGAAAATCCAAAGGCACACTACATTCATTGTTTTGCTCATCAGCTTCAGTTGACTCTCATAGCAATTGCTAAAAATCATGTTGACATTGCTTTATTTTTTAACTTGACATCGAATATTGTTAATCTGGTTGGAGCATCTTGCAAATGTCGTGACATGGTCCGTGAGACACAAGCTATAAAGGTGTGTGAAGCATTACAAAATGGTGAGATTGAAAGTGGTCGTGGACTAAATCAAGAAACAACTTTGAAAAGAGCCGGTGATACTCGTTGGGGTTCACATTATGAATCAATTTTGAATTTACTTGATTTGTATTCTACAGTGTGTGATGTGCTTGAGAATATCGAAGAAGAAGGATTAATTCCCGAGAAAAGAGCTGAAGCACATGTTTAGATAAATTACTTGCAGTCTTTTGAGTTTACTTTTAGTTTGCATTTGATGAGACTAGTTTTGGGAGTGACAAATGAACTATCTCAACTTTTGCAAAGAAAAGACCAAGATATTGTAAATGCTATGAAGCAGGTGAAAGTGTGCAAAACAAGGCTACAAAATGTTTGAGATGAAGCGTGGGACTCTTTATTGGATGAAGTTTTCTTATTTTGTAGTGTTCATAACATTTTAGTGCCCAAGATGGATGATATTTTTAAGGCCCGTGGAATATCTCGACGAAAGAGTCCACAAATTACTAATGCACATCGGTTTCGAGTAGAGATTTTTAATCAAGTCATTGATATGCAACTTCAAGAAATGAATAATCGTTTTACAGAGGTAAACTCACAATTGCTCACTTGTTTAGCTTGCTTGAGTCCCGTTGATTTATTTACCTCTTTCAACAAAGAACGTCTAATTCAGTTGGCCAAATTTTATCTAATTGAGTTCTCTAGTGTGCAAATATTGGTATTGGAAAATCAACTTGAGAACTATATTATTAATATAAGATCAGATGAAATCTTCTCTGGATTGAAAGGGATTGGTGAGCTTGCCCGAAAATTGGTGGAGACAAAGAGAAATGATGTATATCCACTTGTGTACTTGCTTCTAAAATTGGCATTAATTCTACCGGTTGCAACAGCTACAGTGGAAAGAGCATTTTCTGCAATGAAATACATCAAAAATCGATTGAGGAATAGGATGGGCAACGAATGGTTGAATGATTGCTTGGTTACATATATTTAAAAGGATATGTTTGACGGTGTTTCCAATGATTCGATTATGCATCGTTTTCAGAATATGTGTAACCGACGCGGACATTTATGAGATACAAACTTGTAAGTGCTTTAAATAAAAAATAGAATTTCACTTGTTATTTTTTCTTTACTATTATGCTTTATTCGACCCCCCTGAATTAATTTTCTGGCTCCCCCGCTGACTATTCCATCTTAGGTTATAAGATCAAACGCTATTCAACAATATAACATATGCTTGAGCCTTGAGCATTATTCCATTAAACCATATCATATCATAAGCTCGAGTCATGGCACATGAGTCATGTAAAAACATATCAACATATCACAAGCATAAGTTATAGCATAACGTGCCCACTAAACATGTAACATTTATAATTGAACTTCAATATGTAAAACATTATGAAATAATATATCATAGGTTACTATTCCATTGCCTAACATGAATGATCATAACATAAATATCATAAATATGCATCATAATTCAAGGTATAACAGTCCTAAAGTATGTTCAGTTCATATACTAAAGCATAACAAAACATTTCATAAGCATACATGAACATTTAAATCATAAACTAAAACTAACTAAACATATCATGAAAACTATATACTAAAAGTATAATATAAACTCCTATATGCCTTGGGGAAGACCCCAAGACCCAACTTAACCATAACATAAACTAAAACATAACATAAACTAAATATAATATAAAAATAAAACTAACCTTAGAGAGGGGAGAGCCTTTGGAGAAACAATGAGGGGGAAGAGAGGGAAAGAATTGGAGTTATTAACACAACATTGAGCAAGTGAAAATGAGGGAGAGAGGGTTGTATTTGTATTTGATGGGAAGCCCCTCAATTTGCTATAAAACTTAAGATAAGGGTAATAGAGCAAAATAGATTAGGTTCCCTTGGAAGCTTGCTTGAAATTTTAATTAGAAAATGAAAAATAAAGGGTATTTTGGTAATTTAACATCTTAAACTTGAGAACGAGTGACTGGTAAAATATTCAAATCCTTAGAATTAAAATTAGTTTCGAAATGGTTATATAATCGAAGGAAACGAACGTACGGTTTAAAAGATACAATATGTAGGATGAATAGTGACTTTGATCGCTTGATAAAACATGAACATAAGATGACTCTCGCATGTGATTTGAAAGTCCGGATAGTGTCAAAAAGTCATAAAATAAATCAAAGATCATTTTGATTCCAATATTGACTATGAAATGTTTTGTCGATTAAAAGTTGAAAACGTACGATGAATAGTAATTTCGTATTTAAAACTTTTTGTTTACAAATCGAGCTAGAGTTTGAATAAAGGGCTGCAATGTATCTTCAAAGTCTTGAAATAAATCAAAGAGCGTTTTGACTGTAAACTTGAAGGGTAAAAGCATCCCGAGCGAAAAAGCATTTGCAGTAGGAATAATAATGTAGAGTTTTCGTAAACATTTTCAATTAAACGAAGTTAGAAATGAATTTCCAAGTTAAGGATGATATCAATAAACTTGTATCGACTTGGGGATCGATTTGACTATAAGTTTGGGACTTTGGGTAGTAAAAGATGTCCCAATTAAAAAATTAGTTTGAGGATGAATAGTAACTTTTGACAAAAGTTTTCAAAATGCCCCTAATGATCCAGAAAGAATTTTGGAGTTTAGAAAATAAGTTCAAATGATTAGGAAATGATTTATGACTTATGAACCTCTATGATTCCAATGATATGTTGGGCAATGCAGACTTGGAAATAAATAGTTACTTAAGTTTAAAGTAAGAAAATCCTACTTAAAACACTAATAGCCCATTTGATATGGGAGATTAGGCCTTCTAAGCAGACTTAATCTTCCACAATATTATGTTTGATATTGAAGACTAAATAACTCTGACCCACCAATTTTAATCTTTGACCCGACATAAACATTGTACTTTTCAAGGATAAACTCTCACATTGAATCTTACGGGAGGAAGTGTCAGATGATCTCACATGACCTCCTCCTTGGCATTATACGAGCATTTTCCAATTTTGCCCTTATCTCCGTACCCCCACAAAAGAGAGGAATTTCTTGCCCATTATTCACGGTTTAGGGTTTGTCAGTTCAACGCGGTAGTTCCAATTTCCTTTGGTGACGTTCCGATTGACGTGAGATTTTCATAGCTTTACCATTTTGTTTTGATTTTTTGTAATTTTGTTTTTTTTGTTTATGAAAAATTTTGCATTTCACGGCAACCCTTTTTTCTGGGAGACTTTCTTATGTCCGATGTCTTTTCTCGTCTGTCCGATTTTCAGTGGTTAGTTCATAGCTAGACAGATTTTTTCGATTCTGCTATTTTTTTGCTTGTGAAATATTGTGAGGGAAGCTTGATTTTTTATCCCTTAGTTGTTTATAAGTAATTTTTGTTCTATTTCATCCCTAATCTCTGTGTCATTTTTGTATCTCCGATTTCTTTTCCGTCGTTATGCTTTTTGATTCGAAGTTCATAGCTATACCTTTTCTTTCGATTTTATGCTATTGTGTTTGTATCTCCGATTTCTTTTGCGTCATTATGCTTTTCGATTAGAAGTTCATAGTTATACCTTTTCTTCCGATTTTGTGCTATTGTTTTTGTATCTTCTATTTCTTTTGTGTTGTTACGTTTTTCGATTAGAAGTTCATAGCTATACCTTTTCTTTCGATTTTGCGCTATTATGTTTGTGTTAACCTTTAAAGAAAGCTTGATTTTTGTTTCCGCTGTTGTTTATGCCTATTCTTCATTCAGCTTCATCTATAATCTCTCTAAGATGTTTGAATATCCATAAATATTATGTTATTATTTTTTTTCTGATGCTAACATAATTAAAAATTTTCTCTCTACTGAGCATATTCTTACCGAGCTTCTTATGATCCTGTTTGTTGTTCTTTTTTGCAAGTTGCACTTGTCTTTTTCTCAGTCTATCTATGATTTTGCGGATAACAGTGCAAGTTCATATTTGCTTAAATCATATTAAAGTCAAGTTATTAAGTTAGTTTTTGATGCCAGGATAAAAGCATTGCCATCAGAAGGATACATCTAGCAAGATGGCATTCTTACTTCTCCAGTCTCTTCTTTCTTTGAGAATATGAAAAGAAATTTCTAATTTTCTTTTTTTGTCCCTCCTTTTCTATATGCCTATTCTCTCTGACATGTTCTCATGTATTTATATTTAGTCCTGCTTTTTTTTTTAACTTGGAAAATTTATTCGAGATAACTTTTATTTTCGCAATCCTTATATGAATATGTTGATTCAAGCGCCTTTTCAGCTGAAAATATCGTTGTTTCTCTGCAATTTGCAGATTGTATTTGAGACTTGAGGCTATGAGTTGCATTTCATTACACAGAAGTGTTTTCTTACAAATCTGAGGTAATAAACTCTTATTTTACCCAAAATTCATTTCTCATGGTTCCTTCGTAAGTTTGTGCAGCCAACCATGTAGAGGAGGAAAATTTGTTTTGTACATGTTTGCTTGTTTTTTGTGGCCCCTTTTTTAACTTGTTCAGTTTTGTTGTACATGTTAAACCTACTTGTAAATCTTTTCACAACTGAAATTTTTC
The DNA here is from genome assembly GCA_037501455.1 of Lantana camara. NCBI lineage: Eukaryota > Viridiplantae > Streptophyta > Magnoliopsida > Lamiales > Verbenaceae > Lantana > Lantana camara. Next base: position 92,645,845 of record CM074863.1, read on the forward strand.
GTAACAATGATGACATAAGTTTTTATACATAACATAACGATTGTTTAGGGGATTACTGTCTACCTTTAAGTATTACATAGGTATTTGAAGGTCTTGTGTAAGTTAGTGTAAAAAATTAACATTGTCCGTAACATTAAAGCAAAAGATTCATTGGTGCTAATTTTTTTTTCTAATGAATGTTGTTGGATATGTAAACGTTGTCTTGTTAGAAGAATTTATTTGTTATATTACTGTCTACCTTTAAGTATTATATCGGTATCTGAAGGTCTTGTGTAAATTAGCGTACAAAATTAACATTGTCCGTAACATTAAACCAAAAGATTCATTGGTGCTAAACTTTTTTTCTAATGAATGTTGTTGGATATGTAAACATTATTACAAGTATTGGTTTGCCTCTTCCCTCATGTACATTTTGAACATGTGTGTCTGTTTTTTGGTAGTGTGTGTTGCTACACCCGTTTGTTGTTCATTTTAGTTTTCGGTAACATAAATGTTAATGTTTGGCCAGTTCATATTCTCCTTTCTTAGTATATGCATTATTTGTTGGAAGACAGAAAAAATTGAAGTGGATTATGTCTCTAATTAACTTGCGTCCTCTTGTTATATGTATTATTTATCTTCAGTTTACACGAAAACATGATCTTTGTCAGTAAATGAAAAGGAGTACTCCATCAGCTCTTTGTGTGCTCATTGTTCAATATGCAACTCTATTTTAGTTTTGTTTTAATTTTTATTCCATTTACCACTATCTTTTCGATACATCAGAATGGACTACTATGTTAAACTTAAAGTCCTGCCACTACTAGAGTTAATAGTGTTGCAGTCAAATACCTTGTTAGCACTGTTATACCTTCATCACTTAAAGAAAACAAGGGCAACTAATCCTCGTGCAATGAAAGCAAGTTAGCTTAAGCTGTTGATGAATTCATAAGCTGTTGATGAATTCACTGAATTAAAAACAAATGGAATATGGAAAAGAAGCAACCAGGATGATACTTCAAAGATCGAAAGACTGATGGGGGATATCATGAATTCGACAAGATCAACAGTAGATGATGTCGTTGCTGTATTGAAGCAACCAACACCAGTACCAAAGGTTTCATCAGAGGAGGACGACGTCCTAAAAGGTGGCTTATAAGAATCACTTTCTATGTTGTCAGGTTTGAATCTAGAGGAGATCATGTGGGTCGTCTCTTATCTCGCCAACAATCACAACGACATGCTTGCTTTTTACAAATATTCAAAAGCTCCTCTCGAAGTCGAATGCGTGTATCTAATTACGTCTAACACCGCTCTCGTGGTCATTAGCTCATTAATTAGATCAATTAATCAAGATTAGTGCAAGAAACTAACTAGCGGCTTGGCCCAGTTAATCAATTGCTTAATTGCTCAAGTCTAAGTTAAATCTCTTTATACTTAGCCCTCAAGTGTTGTGAAATCTCATCCAATTCACATACAATTTCTCAATTACTATGTAAATCTAAGTTCATATCTAAGGTGGTCAAGCTTAAATATGCAAACAAATCAATTTCACACGCATATGATCAATACCCCACATAGGCATTTCATCAAACACTTACCCTACATAATTAATCACCCCCCCTCCCTTTGCCTAAGGAAATTTAGCAACTCATACTATCACGAAAAAGCAAGGAAATAAAAGTAATCATATTAGAAACATGCATATTCATTAAATGGAGATAATCATCAAGTATCCAAGTCATAATCCTCAAATACAAGACCAAATCCCAAAACTAGAGACATTAGTTTATACTAGGAATGTAAAGACTAAGCTAATAACATGAAATTAAATGCTAGAAATGAATAAAAATGGAAATGATACTAAAAGTCTTCAATTAATGCATTGATTCTTGCTCTCTAAACCATGGTGGTAGGTCTTCCTCTTCAATGCTCCATAAATGCTTTAAAAACCCCTTAGGGTAAAGTGAAAAACTACCTCCTTCCATCTATCTCGAAATTAGGTATTAAACTAGCAAAAACGTGCTTTCTGAGACTCATTCCTGGCCGAGATTATCTGTAGGCTAAAACGGTTCCCGGTCGGGATCAAGCAAAAATCGCAAACCCGCTTTTAAAGGATCCCGGCCGAGATTAGAATTCAAAAGGTCCCGGCTGGGACTTAAAATATTTTGCTCACGTTAAAACTTTCCCGGCCGGGACTGAATGGATGTGATTTTCGTTCCCGACCAGCATCCAAGTTTTCAGCCTAAAACTCCTCGTTTTGTTCCGTTTCTTACCATTTACAACTCCAGGGTAAAATGTACCTAAAATAAGAGTAAAAACACACATATAAGTACAAAGCCGGCAATAAAGATATTACAACTTACTCATAAACGGATACAAAAACTAAACCTATCACCCAAGCAATTGGATATATATGGTTCTCACCATCTTATGTCGTGGCAACTAATAATGTACCACCAAACTTCCCCGTCAAAAAGAAACCATCAAGAGCTATAACATTTCTCATTAATGCAAAACCCATTATGCACGGTCCAAAAGCTACGAAAAAAATAAAGAAATCTATTTTTTTCGTCAACCTCTAAATGTGTCTTGGTTCCTTCGTTGCTCAACTCTAACATATAGCGATAAGCTTCAAGGACTGCATACCCATGTTCTGGAGTTCCCCTCACAAAATCCTTTGCATGTTGTCTCCCTTTCCAACATTTCCAATAGCTCACCAAACATCCCAATTGTGATTGCACATAATTCTTCATATCCTTTGGTGTAGGACCTTTCCCATCTATAAATAGAGGTTTCACAAATTCTCCAATAACATCAGCCGATGCTTGACGATGTTCTCCTAAAATAAATTCCAAACCGCATGTGTGCTCCCGAATGTATTTTTTAATAATAAATTTACTTGATCTGGGATAGTTAACACAACGAATCCACCACTTGCAACTGGGGGAAGAACATGCAACAACAAATAATGATTTTGTGGATTTTGTAGTTTGCAACTCAAACTTTCCTTTTACAGCAACAAATTTTATCATCCTTATCGCATCATTCTTTCCATTGAAGACATATCCTTTATATAAATTTGATCCATCATCGAATGTGTGGCATGCTCGACTTACATTTGTAGCTATTGTTTTTTCCCTTGATATTTCTTGAGTCAACATAGTTTCTTCGTCGCCATCGCAATTCTCTAGGTATAGTTGATCGTTTGCAGTATTATCTTCATCCATCATGATATTGGGGTCTTCGTTAAGTTCTTCCGCCCTATTATCTTCCCCTACGTCCTCAATCTCATCTCCAGCAATATAGTTATAATCAAATATTATATCATCATTTGGCAAACAAATATCATCCTCATTAAAATTAAAATCAATATTCAATGACTCCAATTGATTGTTTTCTCCAACATCAGCTATAAAGACTTTTAAAATAGGTCTCCGACCACCACAACCAACATTACTCATGTATATCTTTAGATCTTCATTCGACGTTATTTCAGTTGGAGGTACCTTTTCATTCGGAGGTGCATTTGTTATAATATACTTTATATGTATTTGAGAACGTGAGCAACTCAACTCGTGCTTGTTAATAACTTCATCGACAAGCATCTCAAAAGTAGTATCCTTACTTACAAGAAGTGGTGTAGTTACATTACTTGTTGCATTCCACTCCCAACAACTATCTTTATCCACCCACTCGCCGCATACGACACCTATAACAAATTCTTGCATTGATGCAATCAAGTTAAAATGTACCTGCATTGTAACAAACACATATTAATTTTTAAAATTGTTCTTGTTAAAAAGCGATCTTTTAAATACAGTAAACAGTCGCTTATTATTTTCATATCACTTATAAAGCTGACTTTTGGCAAAAAAAGCGATCGCTTTCTGGACACGAAATCGCTTATCACTCTGATATTCCTTTAAGTTATAACTCTTATTTTTTTTTTCTTTAGAAGTAAACTCCGATCATTAAGCGAATACACAAAAAAAACCAATTACGAAGTCACCCCACAAAAATAACTTATTAACTAGAATGATTAACTTGGACCATTTTGGCCAAATCCCAATTAAAAGGGGGGGACAGTATTGCCCTAATTTGCAGTGCAAAAATAAAATAAAATAAAATAAAAACAACAGGTCTAAAGGTTTCATGCACTTGACTAGAGCGCTTGACATTTACGGACTTTATTTTCATAAGATTTCTATCTCCAACATTAAGCGTGTATATATATATATAGACACACACAAATCTTGATCAATAAAAATCTATCTCTAATCTCCTCACTCAATGATAAAAATACAGATAATTTTTACCGTCAATGTACTTTTCACAAGATTTCTTCCAAACACAACAAGTTGAGTTTTTAAACCACTTTTTCTTGTATGAACTATCTTGAAGACTTCATTTATCATATAAGTAATCTTGATTCTTGAATAAAAAAAGTGTTTGGATGAACAATCAAACCCTAGAGACGTGAAGAGAGAAGAAACATTTATGAAGAAAAAGAACAGGGGTTCATCGCGAGAGAGAGAAAGAGAAATAAGAAGACGAGGGTTTCATCGCATGAGAGAGAAAGAAAATTAATAAATGGGTTTGTAGTGAGAGAAAATTTTTGGGTCATATTTATAATATGGTAAAATTTTGGGGGTCAAAATAAAATATCTAAAAATAATTATTTGTGTTAATTATTAAAAGGGTTAAAACTTGAGGGTCATTTAATTTAAAAAAGGAGGAATTATTAAACAGGACCAATAATGTTAAAAAGTTACCCTAAACCCCCTAATTTGAAAATTCTTCATTTGTGATCACCAATAGAACACATATTTTTTGTAAACCCCCCAAACACCTTAAAAGACTACTTTGCCCTCAAGTTTTAGTCTGATATACATACGATTGATTCATCACCTTGCAACTAAGCTCCCTCTGCTTCTTCCCGCGATTCTGAGTCCAACGCCGCCCCCGTCGCAGCTATAAGCCTGTTATCATAGCACCCCCAATTGTTGTTATTGGTATTTTGATTTGATAACTGAAGCGGACACCACTTGTTTGATACGAAATCAAGAAAATCCAATTTGTGAAGATGGATTCCGGCAGCTTGGTGACTTGTTCGATTTGGTGTAGTGTATTTTTTTAAGGGGAAGATCATGTCTTTCAACTTCGGGAGAGCGATACGCTTGCAAAAGTGTTTTCGGAGATTGAGACCCATTGGCCTGCGTTCGTTTGTGATGTATATGTGGTGCAGTACAAGGCTGCCCATATGGAAAATGAATCATGGATTACTTTGAAGAAAGATCAAGATGTTGAGAGTATGGTGGCAGTGCATGGTCTAGCAAAACAACACATTACAAAATTGAGAGCAATTCAGCCCCCTTCAAGTTTATCTCAGAGAAGGTAGTCCCTATATTTTAATTTGCTCTGTTATATGACTGATTTGTGATTGTGATGCATATGTGATGCGTTATTCGTTTGGCTTGTGTCTTATTTGAAAAAGGGATGACCAGGGAATGACCTCGACAAGTCAAGCCCTAGTCGTTCATAATTCCAACAACAATGAATCCTGGAGTCGTTGCATCCGTCGCGTTGGACAGGCCTTTAAGGATGCTAATGACTGTAGGGTTCATTTAAAAATTATCACATTGCAGCGAATCAAAAGTTTAAATATATGAAGAATGATACTGATAAGATTATAGCTATGTTGCACGGATACGGACACGGCGACACGGATTTTTTCAAAATTTTAGGACACGACACGGCTATATTTTATATAAATAAATATATTTTATATATAAATAAAAATATTTTATATAGAAATGAAAATATTTTATAAGTATAATCTATGTAACATAAAACATTTATAAAAATATATAATATTAAAAACTAAAATAAGTTTTGTTATTTCAATTTTTTCTCCAAAAAATTCAAAAAATATTAAAAAAAGCATAAAAAAATGATCAAATTTGTCGAGCCGTGTTGGACACTCCATCTCGTCGTGTCCGACACCGTGTCCCAATTTATTTTTATTTTTATTTTTCGGACACTCCTTCAGCCGTGTCCGAGGCGTGTCCGTGTCCGTGTCCGACACGTGTCGGATACTGCACGGACACATTTTTAGGTATGTCCGTGCTTTCTTGGATTATAGCTACTTGCCAGGATGAGAACTGCAACTGGAGGTTTTATGCCACTTATTGTAGGAGAGACGGTGAGTTTGCTTTAAGAAAGTTAAATGTTGACCATGTTTGTGGTTTGAAAACTGTTACGAATAAAAGGTCACACCCCAATACCGATTCAAATTGGGTTGCGGGTGTAATGAAGGCCCATATCATGGCAAATCCTAAATACAAACCGAAAGATATAGTTTCTTATATCCGGAACGAGCACAATGTGGAAATTCCATACAATACTGCTTGGCTGGGCAAGGAGATAACACTACATGAAATCCATGGTTCTGATGTTGGGTCTTATAACCGACTCCATTGGTATGTGGATGCTGTGAGACGATCGAATCCCGGCAACATTTGTGATTTGGAGACAAAACAACCGGATAACAGGTTTAACCGCTTGTTTATGGCTTTGAATGCTTGTTTGGTAGGATTTCTTAAAGGTTATAGGAAAATAGTTTTCCTTGACGGCACTCATATCAAGAGCAAATTCAAAGATCATTTGCTTTGTGCGACAGCGAAGTATGGGAACAATCAGTTGTTTACAATAGCATACTCTGTCGTTGACTCAGAGAATGATGAGAATTGGGAATGGTTTTGCCAAAAGTTGAGACATGCTCTTGAAAGTCAGCCTGTGCTTTGTGATTTTAGACAGTACACATTCTTCTCCGACAGGCACCTGGGACTTGTTACGCATGTGCCAAGGGTAATTCCAGGCTCCCAACATGCATTCTGCCTCAGACATTTGGTGGATAACTTCAAAACTCAGGTATTTGTTTACTGATTAGTGTGATGAGTTGATATGTATGCTCTTTTTCTTGATAATAAAGTAAATGTTGGTTGTCATTATCGCAGGTCCTTAGGAAGCATTATCCCAAACTGAACAAAAAACATTAGACTAATGTATTCAATGCAGCAGCATATGCTCCTACCAGGGCTGAGTACTCCCTGCACATCAACAAAATCCTTAAAGCAATGCCATTAGCCGCAGATTTCTTAAATAACTCCGCTCCTGAAAACTGGGCTAATTCATTATTTACCGGTAATCGATTTGGTATCATCAACAACAATATTGCTGAGTGTTGGAACAGTTGGGTGAAGGATGCGAGATCCCTCCTAATTGTTGCTTTGATTGACCGGATTAGGCAGCAGATAATGACCATGATGTGCAATAGAAGGGAGCAAAGTCATGAATGGCAAATGCACCTTTGTATGGATACAGAGGTGATGGTCAAGGCTGAATTTGAAGTAGGGAGGAGCTTGGATGTTGTGCGAGCCAACTCAGTGACATTTGAGGTGAATGAAGGGGAATTCCGACACACAGTAGACCTTGGCAAGCGGGAATGTTCTTGTAATTACTTGCAGATCTTAAAGCTGCCCTGCAAACATGCTTGTGCATGCATTGACAAGAAAGGGTGGTCGGTATACGATTTTTGTGATGATGCTTATTCAGTTGAAACGTATAAAAAAACATATGAGAACATTATTTTCCCTGTACCAAATGCTGATATGGTCTCAAATGTCGAGGTTCAGATCATGCCTCCCGATGTGAGGCCTCAGCCTGGTCGACCGAAGAGGAATAGGTTCCCATCGCAGGTCGTCAAAGTTGTTACAGTATGCTCATCATGTAAAAGGCCTGGGCATAACAAGAGAACATGCAGGGGCCTTGTGTCAAATTGATTGTTTGTATGTTGTTGGGTATGTTGTTCAATTCGGGATTCTAATCACGTTTATATGATATGTTTTCGCACAGAAACTGAAGATTGGCCGAGATTTCAATGGATGCTTGCCATTTTGGCTTGATGATGAACCTGGCAGGATGATCTGTCTTTGGAAGAGGTCTATTTGGTCTTTGTATTTTCTGTTGTATGGTAAATGACTTTTTTTTAACTTTTTTTCACTTGTCTTTGTATTTTTTATTGTACGGTAAATGACTTTGTTGTAATAATGCATGATTGAAAGGTTGGGTTCGTTCAATGAAAGGGAAATAATACGTAATTGAAACTGTAATAATGCGTAATTGGATGGGTGAAGTGTCCAGTGAAATTGTAATAATGCGTAATTGGATAGGTGAGAAACTGTAATAATGTATAATTAGATGGGTGAAGTGTCCAGTGAAACTGTAATAATGCCTAACTGGATGGGGACTTTGTCGAGTGAAACTGTAATAATGCGTAATTGGATGGGCGAAGTGTCCAGTGAAACTGTAATAATACGTAATTGGATGGGTGAAGTGTCCAGTGAAACTGTAATAATGCGTAATTAAAAGGGTGAAGTGTCCAGTGAAACTGTAATAATACGTAATTGGATGGGTGAGAAACTGTAATAATGCGTAATTGGATGGGTGAAGTGTCTAGTGAAACTGTAATAATGCGTAATTGGATGGGTGAAGTGTCCAGTGAAACTGTAATAATACGTAATTGGATGTTGGGTTTGTCCAGTGAAACTGTAATAATGCATAATTGGAAGGGTGAAGTGTCAAGTGAAACTGTAAAAATGCGTGATTGGATGGCTGAACTGTCCAGTGAAACTGTAATAATGCGTCGGATGGGGACTTTGTCCAGTGAAACTGTAATAATGCGTAATTTAAAGGGGACTTTGTCCAGTGAAACTGTAAAAATGCGTGATTGGATGGGTGAAGTGTCCAGTGAAACTGTAATAATGTGTAATTGGATGGGAACTTTGTCCAGTGAAACTGTAATAATGCGTAATTGAAAGGGTGAAGTGTCCAGTGAAACTGTAATAATGCATAATTGGAAGGGGACTTTGTCCAGTGAAACTGTAATAATGCGTAATTGGAAGGGTGAATTGTCAAGTAAAACTGTAATAATGCCTAATTGGATGGGTGAAGTGTCCAGTGAAACTGTAATAATGCGTAATTGGAAGGGGACTTTGTCCAGTGAAGCTGTAATAATGCGTAATTGGAAGGGTGAAGTGTCCAGTGAAACTGTAATAATGCGTAATTGGATGTTGGGTTTGTCTAGTGAAAGAGAAATAATTGAATCATGACGATTAACTAAATCATAACTAATTGAATAATGATCACATCATTACAACATTGCAATATTAACAAGATTGATTGAATCATGATCACATCAGTACAACAAAATAGTTATGAACAAGATTGTGATTAGAACATTGCAACATTAACATGATTGATTGAATGATGATCACATCATTGCAACAATATAGTTATAAACAAGATTGTGATTAAAACATTGCAACATTAACAACAATAATTGAATCATGATCACAGCATTACAACATTACAACATTATTAGTTTCATTGATTCTATATTATAACATTGTAACATTAACGCATTATTTCCCTTTCACTGGACAAACCCAACATCCAATTACGCATTATTACAGTTTCACTTGACAAAGTTCCCTTTCTATTACGCATTATTACAGTTTCACTGGACACTTCACCCATCCAATTACGCATTATTTCCCTTTCACTGGACAAACCCAACATCCAATTACGCATTATTACAGTTTCACTGGACACTTCACCCATCCAATTACGCATTATTACAGTTTCACTGGACACTCCACCCTTTCAATTACGCATTATTACAGTTTCACTGGACAAAGTCCCTATCCAATTACGCATTATTACAGTTTCTCACCCATCCAATTACGCATTATTATAGTTTCACTAGACACTTCACCTATCCAATTACGTATTATTTCCCTTTCATTGGACAAACCCAACTGTTGGAAAATACGAATCAGAAAGCAGCGGAATTTAAAAAAATTTCCCAACAAAAGGATCTTGAACTCGCAATCGTGTAACCAAATTCGTAGAGATAGAAAACTTTCTTTTCTTTTATTCTTTCTTGAAGCGTTTCAAGCCACCCAAGAACGCTCTTCTCGCGGCTTGATCCCCTCTCCTTGGTAAAGCTCGAATCTTCAAACTTCTAACTTGAAGCTCTCTAGAGATAGTCCACTCTAGAGATAGTCCACCAACTTGATCACAATCTAACTAGTAAGGATGCTAGTTCTCTAGTTAGTGTTTAGACTTAACCCAGGGTTTATTTGATCTTGGAGAAAGGATGGTGTTCAACACATGAACCAAAAGAATTGTCAATTACTCTCTAAGGGGAGCATGAGCTCCCCTATATATAGGAAAGGGAAGGGGCGGCCGATCCTAGTCCTTATGGACTAAGGATTTGGTCCCTCTCTCCTATTACTTGATCATCAAGTAATTTTGACTTTGACTTTGAATTCTAATTCAAATCAACTTTCAAGAGAGCTAAAAATATCCAAACTATTTTTTGGATAATTTTATACTTTATTTATTTAAAATAAATAACTTATTTTTATCTAATTAATTAATTCATTATTAATTAACTAGATTATTTTTTCTCCAAAATAAGACTTTCTTTTTAATTCAAAATTAAACCAAAGCCTATTAAATAATTAATATATATATATATATATATATTCACGTGTGTGACACGTGTCACAAGGACACGTGTCACTCACGTGACCCACACGTGTGGCTTCACACGTGTGGAACCCTCTTGGCCCGATTAACTCGTTTAATCATTTTAAAGCCTCAACTCATGTAACTAAGTTGTTGTGTGTGACCCTCTAGGTTCTCAATTCAATTAGCAGTGACCCTAATTAATTAATTCACTAATTAATTAATCAGTCCACAGATTAAACGACCATAGTCTAGCAACAGGTGTTTAACCCCTAGCTGAATTGGAATGTTCGGATTCGACAGAACCTTTAAGTCATTGATTCATGTGAGATACAATCCTCCTACTTACTATCTCTCAACCAAGATCTAGGGCAAGGGAATAATCAGAACCCTAATAATCCGTCTTAAAGCTAAGTGCATTTCATATCCATTTGATCTCAATCCAAGAAACCCTTTTCTTGATGTCTTGATCTACTGCCTTGGCCAAGGACTCCATATGGCATATGAATGACTTACACAATAAGAGATCACCTTGCAAATGCAAGTGTAGGTCCTTTCTTGATTCTCATTCACTTTCATGAATCACTTGTGCAACTCCAGCATAAGCCTTGAATCAGTTGTCTAAGGTGATACCCTTTAAAGCTTATACCTAAGACTACAGAGTTAACTCATAAAGTGACAAGGAACCTCAAGTCTAAGGATCAATTAATCACATCAATGGCTCGTGAGATATTTCCTAATCTGGAAGTTTCCATTTCCTGAAATAGAAACTTCCTTTCCCATTTAGGAATCTTCTCACACGGGGCACCTCAGTGAACTTACTTATTAAAGTAAGCACCCTCATGTATCACGCACGTATCAACTATACACTTTGCACCTCCATGAAACAAGGTGGTCCTTCTTAAGGGCGTGATCCCACAAGCAAGCCTTAGAGGAGTCAGGTTGACACTCCCACTGTCTGTAGGACTCATCGGCTTGGAGTATTTTACTAATCATGACTTATGTGATATAGGGCTCATTTCATGAACCATTTCACCTAAATGGTAGAGTCCTAAAGTCATCAGGATTAGGGGAGTTCTCATACATGCACAGCTAAAGTAAACGCATACCAAACAAGAGCATATAAAGAAGTGTTGCCTCAATTCGTTATTTCATTCAAAGATTGTCTGTGATTACAATAAGGAAAAACACAAAGCGGATATACAATCGGCTTTCTAGGGCACTATTCTTAACAATCTCCCACTTGGCCGTCAAAGCCATTCTAAAGCTACTCTAAGTCCCATCTTCTGAAGATGACCTTGGAAAGCTTCTCGACTAAGGGGTTTAGTAAGTGGATCTGCCACATTCTCTGCTGATGTGACCCTCTCAATTTGCACATCTCCTCTTTTGATAATATCACGGATTAGGTGATACTTCCTCATAATGTGCTTGGTCCGTTGGTGAGATCTTGGTTCTCTTGCTTGAGCAACCGCCCCAGTGTTGTCACAAAACACAGTAATGGGGTCTTTCATGCTAGGAACAACATTCAACTCTTGAATGAAGTTTCTAATCCAAACACCTTCCTTAGCTGCATTATTTGCAGCTAAGTATTCGGCCTCAGTGGTCAAATCTACAGTGGTCAAATCTACAGTGGTTGTTTGCTTGGAACTCTTCCAACCCACTGCTCCGTCGTTTAGGCAGAAAATGTATCCTGACATTGACTTAAAATCATCTAAGTCAGATGCAAAGCTTGCATCGCAGTATACTTCGACAGTAAGATCTTTCTGACCTCCGTAAACTAAGAATAAATCTTTAGTACTTTTCAAGTACTTAAGAATATTCTTCACGGCAGCCCAGTGACCATCTCCAGGGTCAGATTGGAAACGACTTGTTACACTAAGTGCATAAGCCACATCCGGTCGAGTACATAACATTGCCTACATTATGCTACCTGTTGCTGATGCATAAGGTGTATGAGTCATTCTTTCCTTCTCAAGGTTAGTCTTAGGACATATCTTCTTTGAAAGACATGTTCCTACACTCATAGGAAGGTTCTCAACCTTTGCTGACTCCATATTAAATCTCTTCAATACTTTGTCAATGTACATCGACTGTGATAGTCCTATTAACCTTCTAGATCTATCTCTATAGATTTTAATTCCAAGGATATAGGACGCATCACCAAGATCTTTCATCTCGAATTGGTTCGATAACCATAACTTAGTTACTTTCATGTCATCCTTCGAATTCCCAATAAGAAGGATGTCATCAACATAAAGTACTAAGAATTGCACTGAGGTCTCCAATTCCTTTCTATACACACAGGACTCATTCGAAATTTGAATGAAGCCAAATGCTTTGACTGATTCATCAAATCGAATGTTCCAATTCCTAGAAGCCTGTTTCAATCCATAGATTGATCTTTGGAGTTTGCAAACCTTTTGCTCACTCCCACTGAATGTGAAACCTATAGGTTGCTCCATATAAATGTCTTTATCAATGTCACCATTGAGAAAGGCAGTTTTCACATCCATTTGCCATATCTCGTAGTCATAATACGCAGCAATGGCAAGCATGATCCGAATAGACTTTTGCATTGCAACTGGCAAAAAAGTTTCATCAAAGTCCACGCCGGGTCTTTGAGTGAATCCTTTTGCAACCAGTCTTGCCTTGTAGGCTGCAATGCTTCCGTCAACTCCAAGCTTTCTCTTAAAGATCCATTTGCAACCTATGGGTTTGACCCCATCAGGCAAATCTACCAAGGTCCAAACTTGGTTGGAGTTCATGGAATCCATTTCGGATTTCATGGCTTCTATCCACTGTTCAGAGTCAGAATCTGAAAGTGCCTCCTCATATGTTAAAGGATCGTTATCCTTTTGAGAGATTTCATGGAAGAATCCATACCATCTCTCCGGCTGTCTAGGAGTGCGTTCAGAACGCCTCAGAGGAGGATTTTTGTGTGTATCGAAATTCGTGATTGGTTGTGGTTGATCAGTAGGGGACGTTTCTTCAGTGGGTGGCGTGGGGTCACTTTGTACTTCCTCTAATTCTATGATCTTGCCTTTCCTTTCTTTAAGGAACGGTTCCTCAAGAAAAGTGGCATTTCTGGAAACAAACACCTTTTGCTCAAATTGATCATAGAACTAATATCCTATGGATTCCTTAGGATAACCTACAAAGTAGCATAAGTTAGAACGGGATTCTAACTTATCTCCCACTGTCCTCTTCATGTAAGCAGGACAACCCCAAATTCTCAAGTAAGAATAACTAAGGATTTTACCATGCCACATTTCATAGGGCGTTTTAGGGACTGACTTAGAGGAAACTAGATTCAGAATCTTTGCTGCACTTTCTAGGGCATAACCCCAGAAGAAAGGTGGTAAGTCAGTGAAACTCATCATGGAACGAACCATATCAAGTCAGGTTCGATTCCTTCTCTCAGAAACTCCATTAAGCTGAGGAGTTCCCGGAGGAGTCCACTAAGAGATAATCCCATTATCTTTGAGATGATTAAGAAATTCTTCACTAAGATATTCGCCTCCTCGATCAGATCGAAGTGCTTTGATCTTGTGACCAGTTTGGTTCTCAACCTCCTTTTGAAATTCTAAGAATTTCTCAAAAGCTTCAGATTTATACTTCATTAAGTATACATAACCATACCGACTAAAGTCATCAGTAAAGGTTATGAAATACTCTGATGATTGTTTCTAGTGCTTACACTAAACGGTCCACAAACATCAGTATGGATCAAATTTAAAACCTTAGTGGCACGTTCCACAGTTCCTTTAAAAGGAACTTTGGACATTTTTCCTTTGAGACAGGATTCGCAAGAAGTTAACTCCTTAAGATCATTTTCAGAGAATGATCCTAAAGTGTTTATCTTGCTAATTCTGTTCTTGGAAATGTGTCCTAATCTAGCTTACCATAAGGGAGCTGAAACTTTGTCATCTCTCTTACGCTTCGTTTCTCGTTGTATATTCATAATATTGATATTCTGAGTTAGATAAAGTCCATTACTTAGAGTACCGATGTGAACGGAAGAGTTGTTCCGTTTGATAAAGTATTTACCATTCTTAATATAAGTTTCATAACCTTCACAATCTAAAATTCGAACATAAATTATATTACGAATAATGTTCGGTACATAAAGGACTTTATTTAAGACTAACTCAAAACTACCTATATCTAATCTAATTGTGCCTAAAGCTCGAGCTTCAACATTTGAGTCATCGCCGATCTTCAAGACACATTCTCCTTCTTTTAGTTGTTGGACTTCACTTAGCATTTGTACATCATTACAGATATGAGTTCCACAACCGGTATCAAGTACCCAAGAACTAGAATTAATAGAAAGATTTACTTCAACGAGAAAGATACCTTTCTTTAGAGTAGCCTTGTACTCTGGGCAGTTTCTCCTCCAATATCCCGCTTTGCCACAATGGAAGCAAACATCCTCTTTCTGATCTCGCTTCTTCTTTTGGGCCTTCCCCTTCGAAATGCCACCAGTGGGCCTAAGGGATTTCTTCTTCTTCTTTTGGGCTTCCTTGCCCTTACCTTTAGAAAGCCCAGAAGAGGAAGATGGAGCATTCACCATCAAAACCTTATTGTCCTTCTTGATCGTGCTTTCAGCAGTCACAAGCTGACTAATCAGCTCAGCTACAGTAGCACCAGCATGATTCATGTTGAAATTGAGGACAAATGGGTTGAATGATGGTGGGAGCGAAGCTAGCAACAAATCCACTGAAAGCTCATCTTTCAGTGGCATGTCCATGGAAGCAAGTTTCTCAGTAAGGGTAAGAAACTTGAGTCCATATTCATGGACACTTGAACCTTCCCTCATTCTTAAGTGGAACAATTCCTTTGAAGTGTTATACCTTGTAACACGTTCATGAGGGCGGTAAAGTTGCTCTAAGTGGTCGTAAATCTCCCAAGCGAATTCCATGGCTTCATGTTGTCTTTGCAAGTCCGGAGACATGTTAGTCAACATAAGGCAACGGGCTTGGAGATTATCATCCTTCCACTTCTGAATCGCATCCCGCTCGGCCCGAGTGGGAGCCTCCCCTTCGGGACTTGGCTCCCCTTCGAAGAGAACATAAGTTCTCTTCTCAGAATCTAAAATGATTTTTAGATTCCTCAGCCAATCAGAATATTTGGGACCAATCAACTTGTTTGACTCGAGGATCGATACAAGAGGGTTTTTGGTTGCCATTTCAAAACACGTAGAGAATCACAGAATCTACGACCTAAATAGTAAAACAGAGAACTAGTGAGCATGCTGAATTATAACGATATACAAAAGATAAGGTCTTTAATCTAATGTAGCTACCACTGTTTTTCAAAGATCTATAATTCCCAAAGATCTAAGAGGAACACGTTTCCCAATGGGTACTAAGATCCTAGGCATTTTACCTTGAACCCAAGACTCGCGGACATTCTAAGTAAGAACCCTAGGTAGGTACAACTTACCAATTCTAACACCTTTAGAACTCTTAGTAATTGTTTTGCATCACCTATCTTTCAATATGGACCCACGACTCGTGCGACATCCATATTTACTTAGGCGTTAAGCTAGACCCATCAATCATAAGATCATGATCAAAACTTAGTTCAAACGACCCACGACTCGCGGACATCGCCCTTGCTAAAATTGATCATGAAATATTGACCATTTAAAATGATCAATTAGGTAACTAAGAACTAATAAGCTCCACTAGCTATCCCACGACTCGCGGACAATAACTAGCTTCACTTACTAAACTTAAAACCTATTGATGGAATGCTAGGAATTTAATTCAAAATTTGCATCTCGAATTAAATACCTATTTGTTCGAAATTAGCTTAATATTTAATGGGAATTTTCGAATCAACCGGAGAGTTGTCCGGTTCGACCTCACCAACATATATGTTATCCAATTTTATTAGTCTTGATTAATGCAAGTACACTTAAATGCATTTCAAACAAGCACATAAACAGATAACATGTCCTAGCATGATACTAAATTGTAATGATCATGGGTTCTACCTATCTTATGCGTGATATGTGGGAGCCACTCCACAATCACAAGTTCTAACATACATGCCACATAAACAGTTTAAATCACATAAGGGAAAGCGGTAACAAAATACGAGCCCTATCTCTATTACATTTAACAATTGAGATTCCCTTCCCTAACATTTTGAGGGGTCTTCACTTATGGCCTCCTTGTTACTTGAATGTGGTCCATCTTACTCCTTGAGTGCATTGTCTCCAAAATGAAAATAAAAGCTCACCACCTATCTCTACTCTCAAATTACAATAAAAGGAAAAAGACATAAAGTAATAAGGCTCAATCTTCATATTGACCTTAGACAATTACACGGGGCATACCCCGGCCTCAAAAACAGTAATATGGAAAGCCACATAATAAATCACATAACAGTACGCACATAAGTGAGGCTCCAACCTCAATTGAAAAACGCAACTATAGGGCTTCAACCCCAATTTAAACCATCCATGTGCATAAATTAAAACCATACATAAGTCTAAACCCATGATCACCTAACATGCTTTTGCGAGAATTTAAATTTAGCCAATAAATTAAAATTCCCGTTTCATGTCTTAATGACTTAAAACACGACTTGATGCGAGTCTTGTTTATAAAAGTTTTCAATAAATCCCAAAATAACAAAAACAAATAAAATTCCAATTAATTTCTGAAAATTAATAATTTTATCAAAGATTGTATTTTCCTAAAATATAAACCGTTTCAATTTCTCAAAAATCCCAATTTTAAGTTTTATTCAAAAATTAAAATAAATATTCAAAAAATAAAATTTTAAAATTAAAATAAAAATTGGGATTGGATTGCACGAAATACGAAAACGGATTACGAAGGAAAAACGGGGCCCTTACGCGAAGAGGGTCGTGCGCGATGCTGGCGCGCACAGCGCGCGGCCCTTCCGGCCTTGTACGGGCGCGCCCAGGAAGGCCTCCCGCGCGGTTGCGGGAGGGTGCTGGGCGGCGTTGCCCATGCGAGTGCCTGGGCAGGGCGGCGGCTGGCGCGCGAAGCCCGCGCGCGCGACGCCTTCGCGCGAGAGGTTTCGCGTGTTCGTCGTAATCCGAGTTTTGTTTCGTGTTTTCATTCAAAAGCAAAACCAATCCAAGAAATCCAAAAACAGTTTATACAGTTTCAAATCTAAAATTGTTTTCAAAAATTAAATATTGTAAAAACTAATTTTCAGAAACTTTCAGGAAAAAATACAGTTTCGTAATTCAGGCTTTCTAAAACAATTACAAATACTCAATCGCATCAAGCCTAAGAATTTCCACCAAATTCAGAATAATTGAGACGAATCAGAAACACGATTAACGAGGTGGCTCTGATACCACTTGTTGGAAAATACGAATCAGAAAGCAGCGGAATTTAAAAAATTTTCCCAACAAAAGGATCTTGAACTCACAATCATGTAACCAAATTCGTAGAGATAGAAAACTTACTTTTCTTTTATTCTTTCTTGAAGCGTTTCAAGCCACCCAAGAACGCTCTTCTCGCGGCTTGATCCCCTCTCCTTGGTAAAGCTCGAATCTTCAAACTTCTAACTTGAAGCTCTCTAGAGATAGTCCACCAACTTGATCACAATCTAACTAGTAAGGATGCTAGTTCTCTAGTTAGTGTTTAGGCTTAACCTAGGGTTTATTTGATCTTGGAGAAAGGACGGTGTTCGACACATGAACTAAAAGAATTGCCAATTACTCTCTAAGGGGAGCATGAGCTCCCCTATATATAGGAAAGGGAAGGGGCGGCCGATCCTAGTCCTTATGGACTAAGGATTTGGTCCCTCTCTCCTATTACTTGATCATCAAGTAATTTTGACTTTGACTTTGAATTCTAATTCAAATCAACTTTCAAGAGAGCTAAAAATATCCAAACTATTTTTTGGATAATTTTATACTTTATTTATTTAAAATAAATAACTTATTTTTATCTAATTAATTAATTTATAATTAATTAACTAGATTATTTTTTCTCCAAAATAAGACTTTCTTTTTAATTCAAAATTAAACCAAAGCCTATTAAATAATTAATAAATATATATATATATATATATATATATATATATATATATATATATATATATATATATTCACGTGTGTGACACGTGGCACAAGGACACGTGTCACTCACGTGACCCACACGTGTGGCTTCACACGTGTGGAACCCTCTTGGCCCGATTAACTCGTTTAATCATTTTAAAGCCTCAACTCATGTAACCAAGTTGTTGTGTGTGACCCTCTAGGTTCTCAATTCAATTAGCAGTGACCCTAATTAATTAATTCACTAATTAATTAATCAGTCCACAGATTAAACGACCATAGTCTAGCAACAGGTGTTTAACCCCTAGCTGAATTGGAATGTTCGGATTCGACAGAACCTTTAAGTCATTGATTCATGTGAGATACAATCCTCCTACTTACTATCTCTCAACCAAGATCTAGGGCAAGGGAATAATCAGAACCCTAATAATCCGTCTTAAAGCTATGTGCATTTCATATCCATTTGATCTCAATCCAAGAAACCCTTTTCTTGATGTCTTGATCTACTGCCTTGGCCAAGGACTTTATATGGCATATGAATGACTTACACAATAAGAGATCCCTTGCAAATGCAAGTGTAGGTCCTTTCTTGATTCTCATTCACTTTCATGAATCACTTGTGCAACCCCAGCATAAGCCTTGAATCAGTTGTCTAAGGCGACACCCTTTAAAGCTTATACCTAAGACTACAGAGTTAACTCATAAAGTGACAAGGAACCTCAAGTCTAAGGATCAATTAATCACATCAATGACTCGTGAGATATTTCCTAATCTGGAAGTTTCCATTTCCTGAAATAGAAACTTCCTTTCCCATTTAGGAATCTTCTCACACGGGGTACCTCAGTGAACTTACTTATTAAAGTAAGCACCCTCATGTATCACGCACGTATCAACTATACACTTTGCACCTCCATGAAACAAGGTGGTCCTTCTTAAGGGCGTGATCCCACAAGCAAGCCTTAGAGGAGTCAGGTTGACACTCCCACTGTCTGTAGGACTCATCGGCTTGGAGTATTTTACTAATCATGACTTATGTGATATAGGGCTCGTTTCATGAACCATTTCACCTAAATGGTAGAGTCCTAAAGTCATCAGGATTAGGGGAGTTCTCATACATGCACAGCTAAAGTAAACGCATACCAAACAAGAGCATATAAAGAAGTGTTGCCTCAATTCGCTATTTCATTCAAAGATTGTTTGTGATTACAATAAGGAAAAACACAAAGCGTATATACAATCGGCTTTCTAGGGCACTATTCCTAACACCAACATCCAATTACGCATTATTACAGTTTCACTGGACAAAGTCCCCATCTAATTACGCATTATTACAGTTTCACTGGACAATTCACCCATCAAATCACGTATTTTTACAGTTTCACTGGACAAAGTTCCCTTTCAATTATGCATTATTATAGTTACACTGGACAAAGTCCCCATCCAATTACGCATTATTACAGTTTCACTGGACACTTCACCCATCCAATCACGCATTTTTACAGTTTCACTGGACAAAGTCCCATTTCAATTACGAATTATTATAGTCTCACTGGACAAATTCCCCATCCAATTACGCATTATTACAGTTTCACTGGACACTTCACCCATCCAATTATGCATTATTACAGTTTCACTGGACACTTCACCCATCTAATCACGCATTTTTTTGACACTAGAATACGTAAAAGATAGCCAAAAATAAATAACAATCCAATTAAAATTTCAATTATATAGATGAACCAGATTGTTTTTCTAGAAAGGCATTAGCTAACTTAAAGAGGTATTCGACGATGTTGCATGTCTCGGTATATGTCCTGAACTCGTCAGTCTCTCGAACAAGCATCTCACCATACAAACACATTAATACGCCACAATCGCTGCTTCCCTTATCCTGGATTCTCATTCGTGCCCGCACCAGTTCCGTCTGTTTGGTACTTTTGACAGCATTGTTCTTAATCCACAACTTCCAGAGGAAATCTGAGTATACTGCGTCATCAGTGGCAGCTTCTTCTGTATGCATTAAGTTGTAGTGACTGAAACGTTTGTGCTCGGTCTCATACACCAACATATGCCAGTGAGATTTTGTCACTAGAGGGAAAATAACATAACGACATGAGAACATAACTGTTGAAGACACCTCGTTCAGGGTCATGACGTAGTCACTTTTCATTCGGTGTGTCATGAACTCATTGATTGCAGATGGGACAATGTAAGGGACAGTCTTCTTATTTGTCTTTCCTGTGCCGCTGTCCTTCAAATTCCCCACAAACTCAACTGACACATGAGGGTTAACAGAATGTACATCGTGGAATTTGGGCACAAGGTAACCAGGACTTGTTAGCAGGTCGTAATAGGACAGAATAACATTGTCATTGGTCTCCTTCCCCAAAATTAGATCTCGTAGATCGTACACGAAGATAAAAGTCGTCTTACTTGTATACATAGCATCATGGCTGCAAAAGATTATAATGAAACAATCAACAAGATTTTGCCAACTAAACTCATTGAATTAAGTAAGAACACTTACTTTTGCGCCTCCGTGTAGCTCATAATCAAATTAAATGCCCTATTCTGTTGCTCCTCATGACGACCTCACAGCCTGGGGCCTCCTTAGGCCTACTGTCTACTTGAGCTCCATCAAACACAACCTAATACATAAGTATCCAATGATAAATCAAACACACACGCATAAACAAAAGACATTGTAATATTAAATCTTGTATGTAATATTTTCTCACATTTTGTTCCACACGCTCCCTCACATCGTTCTTCCTCTTCGATCTAACCTCAGCTCGTCCGGAATCACAATCACCTTCCCCATCCTCAATCAAATCAACTTGAACTCCTACATTGACACATTTCGGTGCCTCTTCCACACAAACCATTTTAACTCCTTGATCGACACATTCAGGTGCCTCTTCCACACAAACGGTTTGAACTCCTTGATCGACACCTTGCGTTTTTTCTGCTACGCAAACAACTTGATCCCCTTCGCCAACAAAAACTTCTTCCTCCGCTCTGGACAGACTTCTCTCCATTTTGTTAGCCGCTCGTAAGGGAATAATCTGCATATTTTTAAATCAACAGACTTTCTTACAAAACATTTGAATAAAATATGCATATTGGTTTAAATTACCAAAGATTACGGACTTACATCTGATCGACAAATACTTTCCAGTTCCTTCTTTGCATTCTCTTTCGTACTAGGTAGTGCACTCCCTTTCCATTTAAACAACCGAGGGAATATTGTCAACC
Organism: Lantana camara; assembly: GCA_037501455.1. Classification (NCBI taxonomy): domain Eukaryota; kingdom Viridiplantae; phylum Streptophyta; class Magnoliopsida; order Lamiales; family Verbenaceae; genus Lantana; species Lantana camara. Next base: position 92,667,728 of record CM074863.1, read on the forward strand.
TTCTTGAGATGCCAAACTTCTGGATTCGTTCATGAAACCATGCCTGACATAAACAATAACTTAAGTAGGTGTATATATAGGTATAAACGATACAATCTACAAAACCAAGCCAACGACTTACCAACAAACCCATAGTACATCCATCAAGAAAATCATGTTTATCCACAACATGCTTCCTAATACCTTAAATCAAAAACATATGAGCTGCCGTGCCCCACGCGTACTATCCAATCCTGGACAAATCATCAACATACCAAATAAGCGCAGCAGGCACATGCATACTGCTACACGGGAACAACAAACAATTAAAAACGTATAAAATGTACATCCGTACAAAACCATCAATGCCATCGTCATCAGTCCTTCCGACGAATTTATGAAGTTTACTCTCGATGTTAGCTCGGGAGACATTGTTTCCCTTATTGCCAAAATGCTTGATCAAGGTATTGGATTTACTCTTGCCCACTACCACGACAGGATGACCGGAATGCCGCATACTAATAACAATGCTGAATTCCTCTTCACAAAATAAAACTTCTTGGCTTCCAAATTTAAATGTATTTGTGTTGCAGTTGTAGTAATCGAGCAACTACCCGAATCTGTTAATGCTCCCCTTCTGAACAGGCGCTCCCAAAAAACAACCAAACGACGATTTCTTAACTGCATCGAGTTGACCAGGAGACATTTGGTCACGAATTTTAGAGATAACCTCACTGAATCTCTCCAACACGCACTGATGCAAAATCGAATACACCCGCTTCTTCGAAATCGTGCCCTCATCAGTCTCATGGATGTCTACCTCTGATCTTTTTCTCTTTCCCCTACTTGTTTCGGCCGAGGACGGAACAATCATCAACGGCGTCATCGACATTGAGCGAACCATCTATCGAATAAAAATCGATTCAGTGTTCCTTATTTAACAAACTCCTGAAACTCTTACTTGTTGAGTTAAAATCATCAATTACCAAGTACAAACTGGAATAGGATGGAAAAAAGTTAAATTTCTGACCATTTATGGAAGAAAACTAACCTCGACAGGTTGGGTGCGACGTACCTTCCTCTCAGACCTTACCATTTCAAGCAACGAGCTAAACCAGAGCGTGCGTCGTGGGGGCGTGGTTGGTAGCTTGTAGGGGTTTCTCCTCTAGCATGGGTGTGTGGGTCGTTCAGTCTCCAATAACTTCTTCTACACTTGTCGACGGTGGTGTGCGGCGGTCTGCAACGGCGGGCGATGGCGAAGAATGTCAAATTCCCACCGATGGAGGAGGGATTTGGATGCTTGATATGGATTGTGATTGTTCAATTTTAGCAGGGATAATGTGGTAATTTTAGGTGATTTAGGGGGTTTTGAAAAAAATATATTATTTATTGGGAATATAAAATAATTAGATTTTAAATTGAGGGGTTTAGGATAACATTGTTGCCTTATTAGGGATTGTTCAATAATTTACTGTTTAAAAAAACCTTGAAAAGCCTTCTTAATAGAACCCCCGGGATACATCAACTAGCAATAAATTAACAAGAGCAAATTACATTTTTGGTCCCATTGGATTGGGCGATTTGCAATTTTGGTCCCATTCTTTTAAAATTTGACAATTTTGGTCCCGTAGCTTTCAATTTGTGACAATTTTGGTCCCAACCGTCAATTTTTGGACAGAAACCGTTAAATGCATTTGTGGGTGAAAAGTCAAATAGGATTTTTGACAAAAAAATAAACAAATTGGCAGCTGTAGCCCAGCGGTAGCGGGCTCTCTCCTCTATTAGAGGTCCCAGGTTCGAACCTGCATAAAACAATATTATTTTGGTCAAATAATTATTATGTTAATATTATAAATAAATATATTAAATAATAAATATTTTAATAAATATATTAAATAATATTATATTTATTTTAACATGATAATATATTATATTTTTATTTTATCATAGAAATATATTTATATTTTAAATAAATATTTTAAATAATATTTAATAAATATATTAAATAATAAATATTTTAATAAATATTAAATAAATATATTAAATAATATTATAATTTAAAAAATATTTTAACATAATAATATATTATATTTACTATATATTATATACATTAATATATACATATATATATATAATATAATATATATACGTTTAAAATGTATATTTTGTATTTATAAAAAATAATATTTATATACTATATATATATTAAATATTATGTATTTATATATTATATTATATATTATAGACATTAATATATACATATATATATAATATTAATATATATAATATGTATACGTATAAAATGTATATTTTGTATTTATACAAAATAATATTTATATACTATATATATTAAATATTAGGTATTTATATATTATATTATATATTATACACATTAATATATACATATATATATAATATTAATATATATAATATATACGTATAAAATGTATATTATGTATTCATATATTATATTATTATGTTAAAATATAAATAAATTCTAATAATAAAATAATATAAATATATTATTAAGTTAAAATAACAATATAATATATCATTATGTTAAAGTATTTTTTAAGCTATGATATATATTTGTATATTTTATTTAGTATATATTATATACATTAATATATATATATATATATATATATATATATATATATATATATATATATATATATTTGTATAAAATACTTAGTATAATATTTATAAAAATATAATATATCATTATGTTAAAATATTTTTTAAGCTATGATAGATATTATTTACATTAATATATATATATATATATATATATATATATATATATATATATATATATATATATTTGTATATTATATTAGTAGAATATTTATACACATAATATTTTTATTTATATATTATATACGTGTGATGGGGTCAAGATCCGCTCGTTCCGCGTTTGGACACGTGGCCTTTCTTAGAGAACAACATTTGCCCAGTTGATTACAGTAGTCCTGAACGAGCGATGAACCCATTAAAGCGCCAGCATCCTCCAAGAACACGTGCTGTCCCAGCCACCCTCGCACGTGACCGTTGTCACCGCTCTCCTACGAGCGCCTTCTTCACGCGACATGACTAGTATTCCAATCCATCAGAAGGAGCCTTCTTCGAGCGCTACGTTCCCTCAGAAAGGCTCCCCCTGCAATCCGCTACACGAGCCTGGGCCCTCATTCCCCCCGGCGGATTTCTTGGCCTCCAAGGCTTTTGGTTGTCACGAGCGTGCTCCCAAGCCCTCGTTACCAACCCTCCAAACGGCTCTCTGACACACCGTACATACCCGCGCACCTGCCACTGTTGTCAATACTAACTCCCAGCAGCTTTTGCAGAAGATTCCTCCTAGGTTTCTCTCTCAGAGCACCACGTGTTAGGGCAACATTCGGCCAGGACCACATGTGGCAAATGACCAAAGGGTCCTTGACCCTCAACTATAAATAAACAGAGTTATCTCTTTCACGGTAAGCGATCTCCATTGCTACAGCTCCTACTAAGCTTACTTCTTCTCTTTCAGATCTATATCTGACTTGAGCGTCGGAGAGCCAAACTGGGTACCACCCCCAGTTTCCCCAGCTTGGCCTTCTAAATCTTCTGAGTGTTTGTCCTAGCAGGTAGAACCCCCCTTTTTTCCGGCGACTTCTGGCGATTTCCCCACTCAAACAAATTCTAAAGTGATCGGATTCTGACTCACCCCTTTTGGAATCCATCATTTTTGGCGCCGTCTGTGGGAAACCATCTCTCCGCCTCTTCCATCTCTTCTGCTAGTTGAAAAGCAAACACCCCCGAAATCTTCACAGCTATGGTTGCTACAAGATCCAGCGCTGTGGGAGGAGGAGATAACACTTCTCCTGACGTCAACACCATAGTACCCACCATCCCTGTGGGCGGAGGCCCACCCCCTACCGTCGCTGAAGGTGGGGTACCCCTCACCGGGGCGGCCGTGCAGGCCGAATCTTCCATTCTCCCATCGGTACCACCAGCGCTACCAGCTTCCGGCGCCGCAGAAGGAATACCTCACTTTGCTCTTTCACACCCTCCCCAAACTCAAGGGGTGCATGCCCTTGTAAACCCAGGAGGTCAGGGATATATGATGCCGCCGCCGGGATACACGCTTGCTCCCGCTGTTATGATGCCGCCGGTTCAACCGTACCTCGCCGGCCAAATCCAGCTCCCTGTGGTGATTCCTAGGGAGGTCGAAAGAGTAGAGTTACCTCCCCTCACTACGCAGCAATTGAGGGCTTTGTATACCCAGTGTGAGGTTCAGGCGGCTCAGGGGGCGTGGGAAAAATTCCATTCTATGTACTTCCCCTCTGGGCAGGCCACTCAAACCGCAGCACCTTTGGGCGGATTGCAAGCTTTCCCTGCTAGGGAAACCCAGGCCGTCCCCAGGGTGCCACCACTACCACCAGTTAATGAGGCGCCCCGCCAGGGCGAAAACGAGCGGCTCCCTGAAGACAGAAACAAGGAGCCCACTGAGAGGGTTAACGAGAATGAGGGGGACTCCCACGTTTCCAGGAGGGTTTCCCGCGCGGGCAGACAAGGAGACCGGGACGGTGAGGTAAATCCTAACATCCTCGCGGCTGTGACAGACCAGCTGCAGGGTTTGAAAGACATGGTTGGACAGCTCTCTCGTGCACGGTCTCAGATCTCCCACAGTAGGGATGAACGAGCCGATGACAGAGATGCTCGTCACAAAGACCGACAGCCGCAGGTCCCTCGCCGAAGAGAGCCAGAAGAGAACTTCGGCACTTATGATTATCACCCATTGGCAAGGGGCTCTCCCCTCGTGGAAGAAGTCTTAATGGCCCAAGCCGGGATGGCCAAAATTCCCACTTCCATTAACCGATACGACGGGACGACCGATCCAGCCGAGCATTTGGATCATTTTTTACATTTAATGCACCTCTATGAGCATTCCAGCAACTATTGGGCCAAGGTTTTTGTTACTTCCTTGGTGGGAATGGCGCAAGAATGGTACAAGCGATTGCCACCCCGCTCGATTCACTCATACAAAGAGTTGGCCGACGCTTTCCTCAACCACTTCAATTCCCTGAAAGCTCCAGTCACTGCGCCCACTGCCCTCTATAACGTGGTGCAAGGCAAGAGCGAGTCTCTTCGTTCGTTCTTCGCCCGCTTCAACAAGGAGATACTGCAAGTGGAGAGGCCGTCCATAGATTTCTTGATCCCAGTGCTATTTCAGGCTGTGGATCACAAACAGTATGTGAGCAAAAAATTTGCTGATGCCATCGTGGAGAGAAGGCCAGGGACACTTATGGCCTTAAGAGAGGTTGCCGAGCTGTTTTTTGCGCTCGAGGATATGTATGGGACGAATGGTCCCCGGCATCATAGCCCCATAAGAAATGAACGCCACCCTGAACGAGGACGTGAGATCGCAGTTAAGAAGGAGCGCCATCAGGAGCGCAAGAGGTCGCCGTTGCCCCCTCGACGCTTCGAGCGTATTCCACTTACTCGACCGAACTCTGAGGTCTATAACCTTTCCGACAAAAAGCTCTTCAGGAGACCCATCAAGATGAGAGAGACCGAGTCTCTGAAACGTTCCAACAAGTACTATGCCTTCCACAAGCAGAAAGGGCACGACACGGATGAATGTCGCCAGCTGGAAGCTGAGATCCAAAGGCTCGTTGCGGGGGGGCATCTAAAGAAATTTGTGAAAATGCTGGAGCGCTTTGATGAGCACTGTCGGGGTCGTTCCAGGGAGGAAAGGAGGAGCCCATCCCGATCAAGGAGTCCACGAGGAAAAGGCCCCCCTGAGACCAGCAGCCGTCGGAACAACAAGGGAAAGGCCCCTGATCTGGAAAATACGCCTTTTGCGGTCATCAACATGATAGCGGGAGGCCCTTCAGGGGGAGATTCAAATGCCGCTCGGCGGAGATATGCCCGAAGTTACGACCAGCACTCATCCGTGCCCAAGTCCGTTTATGCTATACAAAAGGTCAAGGATCAGCACTCCCGAGAGAACAATGTGATAGGCTTTGATGATAGGGATTTTGGGCACATTGTAACACCCCAGGGGGAAAGTGAAACTTCTGACTGCCCCATGGTGGTTAGTATAGATGTCCACAATCATGTTGTAAGAAGAGTATTAGTGGATAGTGGAAGCTCTGTTAATGTTTTGCCTTACGCCACATTTTTAAAGATGAATGCTAACCTCCCACTGGAACCTCTTAAAACAGCCCTCATTGGCTTTGGAGGATCAGAGGTTGTCCCACGAGGGCAGGTGCGTTTGGCCACCTAGTTTGGCCGAGCCCCTCAACGTAAGACGCTCACAGTTACTTACGCTGTGGTAGAGATTGATATTCCATATAATATCATAATTGGGCGCCCCGCCCTCGTCGATTTCAAAGCAATCATCTCCACCTTCCACCAGAAGATCAAATTTCCCACATCCGAGGGTGTTGGGGAGGTATTGTGTAACGTGCGTGAGGCGTGGGAATGCTACATGTTATCTCTCCGAAAGCCTAAGGCTGAGAGAACTTTCCAAATTGGGTCCACTAAGAAATCCGTTGATTTCGCCAACCTAAATGAGGATGTTCCCTTGCGGAAAAGGGCAAAGTTGAATAAGAAGAAAAATAAGAAGAAGAAGAATACCAACACACAAGACCCCCTCGAAAATGCTCCGCCAGGGTCCGTCGAAGAGTCTTCCTCAGAAGCAGACGAGCAGGAAGGGGAGGATCCCACTCGCGAGGGGCGTTTGGTAGGGAAAAAGAGGGCGCTCGAACTTCCTCGCCCTGAGGTAAGGATCGAGCCCTCAGAAAAATTCCTTACTATTGAGCTAGAGCCTGGAAACAGGGATAAGACTACTCAGATAGGGTCAAACCTCTCAGGACCCTCGCAGATCATGATGATTGACTTCCTCAGAGAGAACCTTGACGTATTTGCGTGGAAAGCGTCTGACCTTACCGGAATCGACCCAAGCATCATCGTCCACAGGCTTAATGTAGACCTCTCCTTCAAGCCCATCAAGCAGAAAAAGCGAGATGTTCACGGCTTTCGAAAGAGGGTTGTCGAAGAAGAAGTTAATAAACTCCTGGAAGCTCAGTACATCGAGCCCATCTTATACCCAGAATGGTTGTGTAATGTGGTTTTGGTGCCTAAAAATGCAAACAAGTGGCGAATGTGCAATGATTTTACTGATCTTAACAAGGCCTGCCCTAAGGATCATTACCCGCTACCTCGGATAGACCAACTGGTGGATTCAACTGCTGGATGCGAACTAATGAGCATGATGGACGCCTTTCAAGGGTACTATCAGATCTTTATGGCTCCGGAAGACCGTCCCAAAACTTCATTTGTTGTTTATTTAGGGGTGTATTGCTTCCTGGTCATGCCTTTCGGGTTGAAGAACGCTGGAGCTACATATCAGCGGCTCGTTAACAAAATGTTTGAAAGTGAACTGAGAGGGTCTATGGAAGTTTACGTAGACGATATGATAGTCAAAAGCGAGCGTCAAGACTCGCATTTAGAGGATCTCAGGCGTGCCTTTTTCAATTTTGCGTCATTATGGGATGAAATTGAACCCTTCAAAGTGCACCTTCGGAGTGCAAGGAGGAAAGTTCTTAGGGTACATGGTCAGTCAGAGGGGAATTGAGGCCAATCCTGAGAAAATCAGGGCTATATTGGAGATCCCCTCCCCTCGAAATCTCCGGGAAGTGCAAGTACTGGTAGGAAAGATCATCTCCTTGAACAGATTCATTCCACGCTCGGCGGACCGGAATCTCCCTTTTTTCAAGATTTTGAGGAATGCCCGGAACTTCGCTTGGACGGAGGAATGTGAAAAGGCTTTGCAAGATATGAAGGCTTATCTATCGAGCGCTCCTCTGCTGACTAAACCCATAGGAGGCGAGAAGCTATTCCTATATCTTTCTGTCTCGGCCGATGCCACGAGCGTTGTGTTGGTAGTTATACGAGAACGGAAGCATTTGCCCGTTTATTATTTAAGCAAGACATTGCAAGGAGCAGAGAAAAAATATTTGGAAATCGAGAAGTTTGCGTTTGCCCTCATTAATGCATCAAGGCGCCTGAGGCCTTACTTTCAGGCACATTCAATAACGGTACTTACTGATCAACCTTTGAAGCAGGTTTTGTCCAAACCAGACATATCAGGGAGGCTGATAAAATGGGCCATTGAATTAAGTCAGTTTGATCTATGTTTCGAGCCTAGAGCTGCCATGCACGCCCAGGTTGTAGCTGATTTATTGGTGGAACGCTTTGGGTTAGAATCTGCCGTTCCTGAGAACGAAGGATTATGGGTCCTGCACACGGATGGTTCCTCAACCTCCCAAGGGGGAGGAACAGGGGTAGCCCTCCGGGACCCCAGTGGGATTGAGTTAGATTTCGCAATTAGGTTGGATTTCCAAGTCACGAATAACGAAGCAGAGTATGAAGCCCTTGTACAGGGATTAGAAATTGCCTCTCAGAGTGGAGCCTCCAGGATTACGGCGTATGTAGATTCGCAGTTAATTGCGAGCCAGATTGAAGGAACTTATGAGGCTAGAGAAACCACCATGGTGCAGTACTTGGGAAAGGCTCGGGAAATCATTGGAAAGTTCAAAGAATTCCATCTACTGCAAGTCCCGCGGGGCGAGAACGAGCGCGCTGATGCTCTTTCAAAATTTGCTTCGGCGTTGGAAGGTACTTCCGAACGCTCTGTAACGTTCCTTAGGACGGAGGAACCTTTGATCAAGGAAAGAGTTGCCAAAGAGGCGGTCGTTATGATTGATCCACTTGAACCATGTTGGCTGGATGACATCGTCAGGTTCCTTAGAGATGGTATTTATCCCGCTGATAAGGTGGAGGCGCGGAAAATGAGGAACAAGGCACCCCGATTCTCTTTAGACTCCGAGGGGAGACTGTTCAAGAAGTCGTTTCAAGGGCCTCCTTTGAGGTGTTTAAGGCCCTCGCAAGCGAAAGAAACGCTCGAACTCATTCACAATGGGAGTTGCGGAAATCACTCAGGAGGGCGTATTCTGGCTAAGAAGATTTTAAGGAGTGGGTTTTATTGGCCCACGGTTCTGCATGACTCCCTCGAATTCTCCAGAAAGTGTCCGAAGTGTCAATTCCATTCTAATCTCCCTCAACTGCCGGCCGCTCAAATAGTCCCAGTAGATGTTTCCTGGCCCTTCGACCAGTGGGGAATAGACATTGTGGGCCCTTTGCCCATCGTTGTTGGACAAAAGAAGTTTGTCATTTTGGCCGTCGATTATTTTACCAAATGGGCTGAGGCCGAGGCAGTAGCGAAGATTACCTTCCGGGTGGTGAGGGATTTCATTTGGAAAAGCATCATATGCAGATACGGCATTCCGAGGGTGCTTATCTCCGATAATGGATCCCAGTTCATAGCCGCTGACACGCGAGAATGGTGCTCGAAATTGGGGATTGAACTACGTTTCACCTCCGTAGGCCATCCCCAAGCCAACGGACAAGCAGAAGTCACCAACAGAATCATTTTGCAGCACTTAAAAACAATGCTGGAAAGTAAAAAGGGTGAGTGGGCAGAAGAGCTACAAGGAGCGCTTTGGGCTTATCGCACTACTCCCCGAGCTGCCACGGGCGAGTCACCTTTCGCGCTCGTGTATGGGTCAGAAGCAATGATACCGGCTGAAATTGCAAATGAATCTGCTCGTGTAGCTTATTTCGAGCCTCAATTTAACGAAAGTAACAGGCGCCTGGAGTTGGACCTGTTGGATGAGAAAAGAAACCAAGCTTGGGCTAAGATACACAAATATAAGGCATATGTGGCTCAACAGTACAATAAGCGTGTGAAGGAAAGAACCTTCCATTTGGGAGACTTGGTTCTAAAGAAAGTTGAAATATCCAGGCATGTGGGGAAGTTAGACCCCAACTGGGAAGGACCGTTCAAAGTAGTACAAATCAGAGCTAACAACCATACACCCTGGAGACACTTCAAGGAGAGCGTTTGCCTCGCCCTTGGAACGCATGCAACCTCCGGCGGTTTTACGTTTAAAAGCTCTCTAGAAACTATGATGTAACAATCCCGCTAACAAGTTCTATGTACTTCAAATCATAAGTAAGTTGCGGCGAATTCTTTTCAAATATCTTTATGCTTACACTTTCTAAATTGCATGAATACATAAGACCCACGCCCCCCGTCTTTACGAGCGTGGTTGGTCACTATTACTTCACCTGGGTTACGCTTGCCAGCACTCTAACCCGTGCGGGGGGACGCCCTCGTAAGGGTAGACCGGTAACACTTAAAACCAACTTAATAAAATGGAAGAGAAATACAATGAAAATCCCAAGTAGACCTTGATCATCTGTCACGACGTCTTGTGCTCGAATCCAAAAATGGAGGCCAATACGAGCAAGATAATCCGACAGCAACGTCGTCAGAGGAAAATTCCGCCAAGTCTTGAGTGGGGGGGCAATCACTCAGTAAGACCCTCGCAAATACTCAAGACTTAGCAAAAATTCCAAGATTAAGAAGAAATTTCACAAGTCTTGAACGAGGGCAACCGCTCAGTAAGACCCTCAATACTCAAGACTTAGCAAAAATTCCAAGATTAAGAAGAAAGTTCACAAGTCTTGGACGAGGGCAATCACTCAGTAAGACCCTCGCAAATACTCAAGACTTAGCAAAAATTCCAAGATTAAGAAGAAATTTCACAAGTCTTGAACGAGGGCAACCGCTCAGTAAGACCCTCAATACTCAAGACTTAGCAAAAATTTCCAAGATTAGGAAGAAATTTCACAAGATCTTGAACAAGGGCATTTTCTCAGTAAGACCCTTGCAAATGCCCAAGACTCAGCTAAATTTCCCCAGATTAAGAATGAATTTTACAAATTTTGAACGAGGGCAGTCTCTTGGTAAGACCCTCACGATCACTCAAGACTTGGTGAAAATTTTCAAAGTTTTGCAAGATTTGACAAAATCTCCTAAGCTTCAAAAGCCTGTATGAAACATGCAAATTACACACAATCTTATAACTACAAGATTTGTTCGCAATAAGGGCAAAATGAAAGTTCGCAATCAAGAAAAAGGTAAAGATAGTATCATGGAAATGAGAAATTCTATTCATTAAGGCCTTCGCCTAAGTTACAAAATATAGGCGTGAAGGCCCAGGAGCATCATTACAAAAGGAGTAAATGTTAAAACAAGTTCAGAAGAAGTGCCAAAAAAAAAAGAAAAAGAGGCTGCAAAGATGGAATTTCAAGCCGCAGGAGCGATGTCTTCATCAAGAACCACAAGGATGTTCTGAGCCACTGGACCATAAACTGGGCCTTCTGGCTCTTGAGGTTGGGCAACGGGTGGCTCGGGCACTTGTGGATCGTTGGGCTCATTAGCAGCAGGAGCAAGCGCGTTAGCGTCCTCAGCAACCCGGGCATGGGCATCCTCCCCGACAGGCCCTTGAGGCTCATTTTCAGGCGGATCATTTTGTGCGGCTTGAGGAGCATCTTCTATTGGATGGGCATCCATGTATTCATCCTGGAGGAGTTTGACCAGGAACTCATACTCAGGCTCAGAAATTAAGTCTGAGGGATCATTCGAGTCACCGCCATCCTCCTCGCATTGCTCATTGAACATGAGCCCCATCCCTTCCGCCTCTCGAATGGCTGGATCTGTCAGCCCTTTGTGGATTCCCTGATCGATGGCCAAGTTGAAGGCCTTTTGAGCCTCATCCAGGCAGTGCAGGGAGGCTGTGAAGTTGAAGGCCTTAGAGTGACAAAACTTAATGAGGGCCTCCTTGTTTGCTCGCTCAAGGCTCCGGGGCCATTCGTTCACAGTGTCATTAAGCTTCCTTTCAGCCTCCAGAGCTCTCGTTCTCCAGCTGTCACGCTCGGCCTCTGCCTTCTTAAAGCTCTCACCCACGCGGGCCAACTCTCCGCTCAAGCCATTTCGAGTGCTCTCCACCGCCACGAAATCCTCCTTCAATTTCTTCAACTCCCCCTCCGTCTTTCTGTATAAGCCTTTGAGAGACTCATACTTAGCAATTGCAGTGTCCAGCTCCGCTTGAATTTGAGCCGGATCATTAGCACGTGCCATCTTCTTGTACTTCGCCTTGCGGTCGGCATAAACGGAGGCCCGCTTTTGAATGTTCTTGAGCCGAGGGAGTACTTGCTGTACGAGTTCAAGAGGAAGGAAAATTTCAGCAAAATAGTATTGGAGAGACGCGATACAACAAAAGTATAGAGACTTACGGAGATCAGAGCGTGCGCTGCGTCCAGGGCTACCATCTCCACGGGCTCATCGTACAAGTGTTTGTGATCCGCCGAGAATTGGGCCCTGCCATAGAGGTCCTCGCTGACGGATTGAGCTAGCGTACCGGGCCGTAACAGAACTGGCCCGCCATCGGAAGCGCATGAGAAATTCCTATCCCCTCGCCGAGTGAACGCCCATAAATGTTCCTCTTCTAAGGAGGTGGTTTCTCCATCACCCTTAGGGCCTTCAACCACTTGTTTTCCTTTGCCCCTGATTGCTACAGTGTCGGGCATCCTCTTCCTCTTACGAGAGGGTATACTGCCGCTTGGTTGTGCCTCGCTTATGGCCAAGGGAGGCATGGCTTGATCAACAGCGGGAATTTCGGGCACCCTTGAGTCTGCCGAAGGGGGAGGTGGTCGAACCATTATTCCGCCAACAGAGTTGGCCGCACGGTTTTCCTCCCTGCCACGAGGGAGTTGTGCGTTCGAAGAAGAACTTGCGCCTCGAGCGTCCCTCCTGCTACCCCTGTTTCGGGGGCGTTGCTGCTCCCCTTGCGGGGCCTGGTTCCTGTTAGCATGGGCAAAACGAGCGGCATGTCTGATTCCTCCTGCCATCTCTAAGATATATGCTCCTACAGGAAAAGCAAGCACCAGAGTTAAAATTCCCTGAAATAAGTTATCATTTATGCAAAATTGGGAAAAGACAAAGGCAGTTAGTGTCCCTATCTAAAGGTTAGTGCCCTAAGAATCTAACCATCTATCTCCATGTCACGAGCCGGGGGATTTTCAAGATAATAAGGGTCGTTGGACAGGTCACACAGGAACATAAGCTCTGCGTCGTCTATCCAATCTTTCGCTTCAATAAGGTGGCCCTCGTCCCTTAGAGCTTCAACCAGACTCTTGACCCAGTCCTTGGGAAGGGCAAGTTCCAAACGGATCTTTGAAACTGAGCCCCAGCTTGAGGGCACCCCAAAGCCTTCTTCTGGGGGAGCCTTGACAAAAACAAATTTTTCTTTCCAGTCAGGACCGTATGTGCTGGAGGGGGAATTGATTAACTTGGTATGAGCCTTCGCCTGAATATAATAAAAACCTGCCTCAAGAGATGAGCGTGATGAGGAAACTACTTGGAAGAGTGCAGTAAAATTTCGCGTGAAGGGCTCGTAACCAACGCTTCTCATCAGAATCACAAAGCTTGTTAATAGAGCTAGGCCATTGGGCACAATTTGGGAAGGACAGAGGTGCAGGTCATTCAGTAAACGTGCCATTGGGGCCGAAATAGGGAATCTCAAGCCTCCAGAGCTGACGGCATCTACATAAACGACCATCTCGCCAGGAGGAGGATGATTGGCGCGCTCGTGCTCAGCAGGGATTCTCCATATGTAACGCTCGTCCCAGAAGATAGGCGCCAGCATTGTTTTCACCTCTCCTAGAGTAACCGTGCTAGGAGTTTCGTTTGGGGTGCGCTCGGTAGCTTGGTAGCCTGAGCTTCCACCCTCCTTGGATCCTTTGGGCCTTCTGGTTTTCTTGGGCTTCTGAGGGTTCTTGCCCTTTCCTTTGTCACGGGCTCTTTCAGAAGGCCCTGCTATTTCCTCGGCATCCGACACCGGCGCCGCCATCGCTACTGTCACGGTATGGCGATGGGGGTGAGTAGCACTTGCAGTAATGGGAAGAGTACCCCCCTGTCTCTCTGCCTCCATCACCAAGTTCATCTCTTCGGAAAGGGGTTCAACCCCTTCTGGGTCCCTTACATCTATGGCGGTCATGGCCCCTTCCAACCCTCCATCCCTGGATGATTCCGATGGAGACGAGTTTTGGGCGGCCATCTCCCCTACTTCCCGGGCTAATTCTTCAACGCGTTGATTGGCCATGGTAAGGGGGAAGTTAGGAAAAGTTTTAGAAAAACTGGAAGATGGGGTTTTTCTAAAAAGGACAGGGATTCTTGGAGAAATCGAGATGGGAAGTCACTCAATCCTAGTTTATGATCCTAAAATTGACAGAGTTAGAAAAGTTCACCGAATTTTACCTTGAGATTTCTGGGAAGAACTTGAAGGAAGGAGGGAATGCTTTGAGACTGGTCTACAGAGAAATTTTGCAGAAGGGTGCTTGAGAGTTGTGTTCGCGAAAGAAGTGGAATGGATACGGGATCCCTCATTTATAGGGATGGGAGTTGGTACGTTTCTGGCAAGGAATTCAAAATAGGTAATCATTTCCCGCCTAGGAAACCGTTCACTTTATGGAAACGTCGCGCACTTTTCAAGTCTCACGCGCCCCACGCGCATCAGCATTTAATTCTTGTATGCTCCAAAGGGTCAGAAGAAAGGACAGCATTTAATGCCTGGACACGACAAGCAATCAGATGAAAGGACCGCATTAATGGTGCAGTCGGAAAGAATATTGAACAACACGCCAAAAACCCTCCCGAGCGCCACGATCGGAGGATTGCACTTGATGAATTCTACAGCCCTTATTACAAAGGACTGCAGAATTGAGGGGGCAAAATGATGGGGTCAAGATCCGCTCGTTCCGCGTTTGGACACGTGGCCTTTCTTAGAGAACAGCATTTGCCCAGTTGATTATAGTAGTCCTGAACGAGCGATGAACCCATTAAAGCGCCAGCATCCTCCAAGAACACGTGCTGTCCCTGCCACCCTCGCACGTGACCGTTGTCACCGCTCTCCTACGAGCGCCTTCTTCACGCGACATGACTAGTATTCCAATCCATCAGAAGGAGCCTTCTTCGAGCGCTACGTTCCCTCAGAAAGGCTCCCCCTGCAATCCGCTACACGAGCCTGGGCCCTCATTCCCCCAAGCGGATTTCTTGGCCGCCAAGGCTTTTGGTTGTCACGAGCGTGCTCCCAAGCCCTCGTCACCAACCCTCCAAACGGCTCTCTGACACACCGTACATACCCGCGCACCTGCCACTGTTGCCAATACTAACTCCCAGCAGCTTTTGCAGAAGATTCCTCCTAGGTTTCTCTCTCACAGCGCCACGTGTTAGGGCAACATTCGGCCAGGACCACATGTGGCAAATGACCAAAGGGTCCTTGACCCTCAACTATAAATAAACAGAGTTATCTCTTTCACAGTAAGCGATCTCCATTGCTACAACTCCTACTAAGCTTACTTCTTCTCTTTCAGATCTATATCTGACTTGAGCGTCGGAGAGCCAAACTGGGTACCACCCCCAGTTTCCCCAGCTTGGCCTTCTGACTCTTCTGAGTGTTTGTCCTAGCAGGTAGAACCCCCCTTTTTTCCGGCGACTTCTGGCGATTTCCCCACTCAAACAAATTCTAAAGTGATCGGATTCTGACTCACCCCTTTTGGATTCTAAAGTAATTATTATGTTAAAATAAATATAATATTATTTAATATATTTATTAAATATTATTTAAAATATTAACATAATAATTATTTGACAAAAGAAGAGTTGTTTTGCCCAGGTTCGAACCTAAGACCTATCATAAAGGAGAGAGCCTCGCTACTGCTGGGCTACAGCTGCCTATTTGCTAATTTTTTTGTCAAACATTGTATTTGACTTGCTGCGTACAAATGTATTTAACGGTTTCCATCCAAAAATTGACTGTTGGGATCAAAATTATCTCAAATTGAAACCTACGGAACTAAAATTATCAAATTTTAAAAGGATGGGACCAAAATTACAAATCACCAAATCCTATGGGACCACAAATATAATTTGCTCTATTAACAATAATCATCACTTTCTCGGGCCTATAAAGTCACTTGCTAATTGCTAGGGTTCCATCTTCGATGAAATTGGGAAACCCTACTTCTTCCCATGAATCCCGTCAGCCGCCGCTTTCAGGTATTCAACTTCATATCATCTTTCAGTTTCTGGGAAGTTTTATAGCAGCTTCTACCAGCTCATTCAAGCTCTTTTAAGCAATAATATTGATGATTACAGTTATACTACTTCTCTTGCAGGAGCAAAGCTTGGATCTTGGTAATCTGAAGAGATCATGGTGTTACTGTTCGTACTCTCTTCCTCTTCATTCCAAACATCATCCAGGACTGCCAGATCTGTAGCATTTCCGATACCCTGCTCATGTTTTCCTGATTAATATCTGTTTTTTTTCACTTCAGGTTTAATATTATTGAATTTTTCTTATTTGTCATAATTAAAATTTAAATCACTCAATATTCTTTAAAAAAATTTAATCTAAACTCCCTCTTTATATTTTGTTAAAAAAATTGACCCAGTTAATCTTTGTAATTAATACGTTCGTGGGTTGATCTGCTTAATATACCATTTTTTTCAATTTTTTTGTGCTTTTTTCAATTTTTTGTGCTTTTTTCATCCAGGACTGCCAGATCTGTAGCATTTCCGATACCCTGCTCATGTTTTCCTGATTAATATCTGTTTTTTTTCACTTCAGGTTTAATATTATTGAATTTTTCTTATTTGTCATAATTAAAATTTAAATCACTCAATATTCTTTAAAAAAATTTAATCTAAACTCCCTCTTTATATTATGTTAAAAAAATTGACCCAGTTAATCTTTGTAATTAATACGTTCGTGGGTTGATCTGCTTAATATACCATTTTTTTCAATTTTTTGTGCTTTTTTCCTAATGAATATTACCAAATATAGTTCTTGTTTTGGGAAATTCAAACTTCAATTTCATGTTTCTTGGATCATGGGGTAAGAACAAATATGTATTGGAGCTACAGTAGCCTATATGTCCTGGAGATGTTTGGAAAGAAGAGGTGGAGTTAGTATTAACACACTGTAGAATATGTGAAGCTGTTTAGTCAATCCCGTTGGGAAGCTATGGAATTAAGCCGAATCATAGCTATAATGGTCTGGAATAATATCAACGAAATGAGGTATAATGATCTTCTTTGTTTGAGAATTAGTTTAGTTCTGTTCTCTGCATATCAATTGTTGAATTGTGCATGACCAGTGTTGTGGCTGCAGGTTGTCTAGATTATGGTTTGGAAGTGGTTGTTTCTTTTTGAGTTCTTGCTTGATGACTACGTTAATGTGGGTGAATATGTTCATAATGATTCGGTACATTTTTCATGTATTCTGGTAATTTTGAGTCTTAAATCTTGTGATATGGTAGAAATGCAATAATGTGGTAAGAGGTATCCAGAAATTATGCTCGTCTTTTTTCCTAAAGTTGAATAGGCTGCTGGATGAAGGAGAAGACTAGGAATATGGGATTGTTGAGCGAAAGCTATAATCTATATGTTCCTGTTTTTGTAATCCTAGCCGGATTGAAAACAGGCGAAGCTTGAAACAATATTGTATACACTCCATATAAATTAGGGTGGCAAATGAACTGAGCCAAGCTTGGCCGATCTTCAAAACCACCCAAGCTGAGCTTTTGACCGGAAAACGTTGAGCTGAACTTAGCCCATCTTGAAAACCATCCAAGCTGAGCTTGGCCGGAAACGATATTTTTGTTTAGCTTGTTTAGCTCGGAGAGTATATGCAATAATTTCAACAACAAAAATTTCACATTCCAATGGATTCAAGAACTAAGTAGCAAAATATGATAAAAAAACAATGATATATGGTATGTGATGTAGGAAAAGAGTACGATCAATGTAATCTAACTAGATCCTCGTAGATCTAGTTATTTTTAAAGCGTTATTTTATTTAAAAATTATGATATATGGATATTTTAAAAAATATTATTTTGTGTGTTGCTGACTATTTGTGTTAGATACACTCTTTATATAAAAAAATTTAAGAAAAAAACTGTAGAGCTGTTGTGCTATTCTAGTATTATTCTCATATCCATAAATAAATGGAGCTCTTTTTTTCTTTTTTTATTTATATCTTATTTCTATGGGTCGAGTCGGAATGAACTACTAAGATGTAAAGTTTTTTCTATTTATAATAACTCCATTTACATGTCGCGTCGTTTTAGTCGTCGTGGTCGACGAGGAAGAAAGAAATGAATGAATGTTCTTTTGGGAAAATGTAGAATAATACACCTACCGAGGCGAAAGCCAAAGGTGAGTCTCGTAGGTGGACGTATCGAATCGAAATAAGATCTCAGATTGAGATCTTGATACACTGATTTCCCATAATAATAAATAGAGCCAATGGTGACTCCGCCGTGGGAAGAGTCGCCTCCTTCTTGCTTGATAAGGGGGGGTTTCTATTCACCAACGCAGACTAAAAGTGCTCTCCGAATTGTGCTGGATAGTGACCCATCTCATGGCTCTCAAACCCAACCTGTGGTGGATCCCGGGAGACAAAGTCAAAGCGTTTGATCCTTTGCCCCATACTTTGAGATGCTCCTCCCCGTCGATCAAGGATTTTGATTCTCGTGATAGGCTAAGCTTTAGAATCGTATGCGAGACTGTTACTTAAATTAGCGTAGTGCTGAATTTTTAAATTACACTAATTGGTGCTATAAGTGGAGCTCATGCTTTGTCTAAAGAAAATCAAGAATCAAATGGTTCTATAAGACTTAATATGATACTAATTGGTGCTGTAAATGGAGCTCATGTTTTGTCTAAAGAAAATCAAGAATCAAATGGTTCTACAAGACTTCATATGATACTGATACAAAAATAAATTAAAATAAGAAGATAAATAAATAAATAGTTCAACTCGATTTATATTCAAAAAGTCATAATTTATTAAAAAAAAAAAGTTAAAAATAATAATATGATAAGAACACATGACAACACCACAAGCTAAGAATAACTTATTATACTCTCTTATTTTTATTAAAAGGTTCAATTACATATAAACCTCGTGGGAGTATTAAAAATTACAACTTGTGACCTTCTTAGTCAAATAATTACATATATATTAATTGAGAAGTTTGAAAATTACAAAAAGCACCCATGAATTAGGGATTTTTTTAAATTTTTTATGACATCATCAAATTTTTAACTTGATTTTCCTATTTTGTCCCTTCATTTAGTATAACAATTTTTATTTCAAGAATTACGTGTAGTTATTTTTGAACTGGTATTGATAATATTATACTATTTTATATTAGTTAATGTTATTAAATTTAAATTTTAAATACCAATTCAAATCTAACTACAGGTAATTCTTGAAATAAAAAATATTATACTAAATGAAGAGGCAAAATGTAAAAATTAGGTTAAAAGTTTGATGATATCATCAAAATTTTATAAAAATCCTAATTCTTGGCTATCTTGTGTAATTTTCAAACTTCTCAATGGGTGTATGTGTAATTGTTTGACAAAAAAAACCACAAGTTTTAATTTCTAATACTCTCATGGGTCTATATGTAATCAACCCTTATTAAAAAAAATATCACTAATCCTACTCAACTATCAAGTCTATCAAATATTTTTATTTTATTTCCCTAATTGTCATGAAACACACGACACATCATCTTCTTCCCTCCTCATCTAATTAAATATCAATAGTTTTAGGGTTAATCCTAGACATTCTCCGTCATTTAATTCTTATTGTATTTTGTCTTCTAATCTTTGATCGGTGTAATTGTTCCACTAATATTTGTAAAACGTAACATTTAACCCCTTTTAGACGGAATTTTAGGAAATATTCCGTTCAATTTTTTTGATCTTGACGTATAAGTCCAAATTTGTACAACTCAGATTTTAAATGTGAAGATATTATATAGCAAATTGAAAGTTTCGACGCAAGAAACACAACGGTAGTTTCAAAATAAAAACATGACAACAAACGAAAGAGGAATCGACGGTGAAAGATAACTCACGGCGATCACTACTAGGATACGAATAGTTGTCACTGCACCCAAAGCTCGATACCGTCGCATAGTCGTCACTTGCAAACCGTCGTTAGGTCAACATGTAGCGCAACAACAACACACGGGAGAGAATCCCATCTCTCAGCACGTAAGAGAAAGAGAGAACCCTGTCTCCCAAAGTTGAGAGAAACCCGTCTCTCAAACAAATAATTGAGAGAACCCCGTCTCTCAACCTAAGTCTGACAACTATGATGCACGGACACGGACACGGTAACACGGATACGACACAACACGGACACGGCAACACGGATTTTTTAAAAAATTTAGGACACGACAAGGTTCCGACGCGGCTATATTATATAAATAAATTATATATATATATATATATATATATATATATATATATATAAACTTATATAAAATAAAATACTATAAAAGTATTTAATATTACAAATTTAAATAAGATACATTATTTTCCAATTCATCATCAAAATAATAAAATCATTACAAATAAAATTAATATATTTTTTATATAATAATATTATAAAAAAATGAATTTAAATTAATATTAAACATCTTTTAGCAAATTTATATAATTATTTTTTTCTTAAAAAAATATATCCTCAAATATTTAGGAAATATAAATTAAAAAATATTTTTTTTTGAATTTTTCGTGCCGAAGCGTCGGTACTTCTTAAGCCGTGTCCGAGCCATGTCAGAAACGTGTCCGAGCCATGTCCCCAGCGTGTCGGAATTTTTTTAAAATTTTTGGACACTTTTTGCCGTGTCGGACACGTGTCGGTGCCGTATCGGAGCCGTGTCCGTGTCCGACACTACACGGGGTAAATTTTCGGAGTGTCCGTACATTATAGTCTGACAGATTCCAACATCCCTCGAATACCTAAGTACAAGAGAATCTAGCATCTCTCGTGCACAAAACTTAGAAAGAATTCAGCATCTTTTTATCCCATAATCATAGACTCCTGCATCCCTCTAACACATAAATAGAGAGAATTAACATCTCTATAGCACGTAAATAGAGAGAATTAAATCTCCCTCTCACTTAAATAAAGAGATTCTAACATCTCTCTAGCACATAAGTACAATTAATTAGTAGCGCAATAAGTAATTACAACAATCAACGTATATCACAGTTGACAAGTATATCACCTAATAACAAGAATTAATCAAATGAACGATGCATCTATGCTCGTGCCATGAATGTTTAGTGTACCGTTCACCGTGGTGTTGGAAATCTTGACCATAAAATTGAGATGATGTCATGGAAGCTGGTAAAATTGTTGGTGAAGCAACCCTGTAGTTCAAACACTAAAATTGGTGCATGAGAGTTAGGGATGCAAATGAAATATAGCACTTAAGTCACAGAAGTGCAACAATTAAAAGCAATTAAAAGCACATTGATAAAATGTTGCACATTCATAGTCATAACCTATGATGCACGGACACTTCTAAAAATATCATTTTGCCATGTCGTGTCATGTCGTGTCGTGTCGGACTCTCGTGTTCGACACCGTGTCCGACACTCGTTACGTGGGAAATTCAAGAAAAAATCCGTGTCGCCGTATCCGTGTCGTGTCGTGTCCGTGTCCGTGCTTCATAGGTCATAACGTGTATATAATCATATAACTCTATACAATTCATGCTGAGGAGTCAAAATCTCGTGCCAAAAAAATGCACTCAAGGAATGAATGGGGAGCCGATGGGCTCAAAAGGGGAACGGAATGCTCGAGCACAAAAGAGGAGCACAAAAGGAAAACACAATGCTTGAGCGCAAAAGCGAAACTGTTTCTTGCTTTTAACTTGAGAATACTATTTTTGTTAAATTGAAAATAGTTATTTAATTGTTATTATTAATTCATTTTTAGGTGTATTTAGTGTAATTAATAAAATAATAGTATTTGGTTGACGGAGGTTCTCCATTTGTTTTGGAAGCTAATATAAAGCATATCTTTAAAGAAAAATACAAAAGTGTCAACAAGCTCGTGAGGATGGGACATGAGATGAAGGAAACAGTTACGGTGAGGAAATCATCCCCGAAAGAGTCCGTGGAGATGTAGATCACATAGCCACCCTTTTGGGGACCTCTTAAAGAAAACCAATCGGATCCCATACCCGATTTATACAAAACTTTATCAAGATCAAATAAGTTTGACTTAACTCGAGTCAATATGTATTCTTATTTTGTAACACGCCATAATTTTTGATTTTTTTCAATTCAAGATCAGATGAGCTTGGCTCCACTTGACTCCAAATGTATAGCAATTTATATAATTAGATTGTACAATTTTACTTAATGGATAATTGAATTTTCAATCGTGAGAATGTTTAAATAAAGAAGAATTTGAATCTCAGTTTCTTTGAGCAATTAGCGCGACGAAACAATGAAAATTTTTGAAAGCGCTCCATAATCCCATAAAGCGCAAAATTCAATTTAGCCCGTATGTCATCTCAACCGTCCAATTCAATAATTTAATCAACGGCCCACCACGACGATCCGCGTCACCACGATTTCACCAACCACACGCTACCCTCATTCCCTATATAAACAATCCACGCCCAAATTTACAACACTCACAAGCAACCTTTCAATACACTCAATCGAATTTCCTTCTTACGCATTCTCTCAATCTCTCTCTGAAAATGGCACCCAAGGCAGAGAAGAAGCCAGCGGAGAAGAAGCCGGCGGCGGAGAAAGCTCCGGCGGAGAAGAAGCCCAAGGCCGGGAAGAAGCTCCCCAAGGAAGGCGGCGCCGCTGCTGGAGACAAGAAGAAGAAGAGGACGAAGAAGAGCGTGGAGACCTACAAGATCTACATCTTCAAGGTGCTGAAGCAGGTTCATCCAGATATCGGTATTTCCAGCAAGGCGATGGGGATCATGAACAGTTTCATAAACGATATCTTCGAGAAATTGGCGCAGGAGGCGGCGCGTTTGGCGAGGTACAACAAGAAGCCGACGATCACTTCTCGGGAGATCCAAACCGCCGTGAGGCTGGTGCTGCCTGGTGAGTTGGCTAAGCATGCTGTATCGGAAGGGACTAAGGCTGTTACCAAGTTTACTAGCTCTTGAAGGGAATTGGGGGTTTAGTGGAATTGGGGGTTTAGGGTTTGTGGTGTTTTCGGATTGTGTAAAGAAAGTTGGATTTGGTAATTGGAGATGATTTTCTGTTCAATTTATTGTAATAGATCTCTGGATTTTGTTATTATTGTTGAATGATGAATCTGACAATTTCTTGATAAAATCTCGACTAACCCACCATTCAGACTTAGTCAATACTCTTTCTTATTCTCCTTCGTTGTTAATTGTTAAAACTTTGTTATTCATCTTCTTTGTCAAAATAAATTGACATCTGTTGAAAGGAAAGATTTTTGCTATTTTATTGGGCTTGGAGAGAAATTCTTGCACATTATTTCTGTTCAGTAGAATTCTGGCTTTTGGGGTTTCATGAGCAATAAATTGCATCAGCAGATGCAAAAGGTTATTATTATGTTCTTGAATTACACTTAGATGCCAATCATTCTTGAATTACGCTTTGGCACCTCTTTTCGATAATTGCATCTATTCGAATAGGCGGGAACATAACAAAAGTCCAATCTTTGTTGAATTGGAAGAATTTCTGCATAAATAAGGTGGTAACAATCTTTGTTGAATTGGAAGAATAATTTCATAATAAGGATGAAACTATCAACAATGTTTAACGTGTGAAGGTCGACGTGTTGGACTTTGAATTTTTGGTGATTTGGAAAAACAATATTCGATTCTTGTGTTTTGGAAGTTTGCATCTCTGCAGGATCATGAATCAATATTAAGGAAAAGATATCATCCACATTCTGTCAAGCCATGATTTAAGGGATCCTTGAGACATTCTAGCAACGGCATCAATCCTTATGGTAAGCATTTGACCAACGGCCTATCAATCCCTAGCTGTAAAGTATTCATGAACAGTGAGTTTTTTCCTTTTTGGTAAAATAATAGTGATTTCTTGAGTGTGAGGATTTGTGATAATGCAGTGTGTCATTTGTCCTCTCGTACTTCAGTGTGTGTTGGTTTGTGTGAGTCGTAAGGTAGATAGGTCAGTGTGACTTGTCTATCCTACTATGGATTGTAAGAGAGTGCACAAAGTGTTGTTTGCGATCACGTAAAGAGCGGTTCAAATGAATCACGACTGCTATATCTGTCATCCATTCACTTTTGGAGGAAGAATTTTACAGGATAGGATTCCGGATGTTTGTTTTGGTTAACATGCTCTCAATATCTTTCGTTTGTTGTTTAAAATTTAGAAAATGATTACTTTAGAAGTCATGTTTTGGCGGGTTATTCTTAAAATTACAATGATACCCTCGACTTAAAGCCGTAAATCGTTCGCTCCATTTCAAAAGCAGCTCGTCTCTCCGAGCCTGAAGGTGGAAAGCTATCCCTGTAGTAATGCAGCTCTTGAAAACTTGCAGTCGGATAATTTCCAAAGCTAGAAACGCCTCACCGTCACTTGACTGACCTTCCATTCGTCATGTTCAATACACAAACAAATGGATAATTGAGTGTAACCAAAAAAAAAAAAAAAAAAAAAAAAAAAAAGATAATTGAGTGACCAAATACAGAAACAAACAAGGAAGTGTTATGTAAGGCAACAGGAGAGAGTGGAAAGAAACACATTTCATTTATATCCTTACTCCATAATCACATACCTCGAATTCATCTAAAGAAAATTGCCATAATACAACTAAGCCAACACGTATTTTCTATACATTTCATTAGCAATGATCTATCATTCAATAAACATTAGAATACAACCCTACACAGCAAAAAATAACAACTGGGTGGCTGCTTGAATGCACATTATGGACTCATACGTCTTTGCCATAGGAAAAAAGAATACCATTATCAAAAAAGATTTGTGGACAAATGTGTAGTTCAACAACCGAGACTGGTAATCATGTTCAGCTAAACATGGCAAAATGCCATGTATTCTCACGCACTGGAACCCAAAATACAGGCTGTGGGTACTTCAAATTTACGTGTGAGATGTCCGACAAAATGAAACATGACTGGATGCCACAATCGCAAGCCTAACATGTGATTGACGAGGGCCAAAAGTTGATGTATTTTCCAACTGCATACCTTATAAATGAAATTGTGTATGATTCAGGGTAGTTCCTCTATCCCCTCCCTGAATATTGAGTTGTCACAAAATACTGCATGAAGTTTACAGCTACAAGGGCCATTTCAAGAGGAACTCATTCTTGGCAACAAATCAAGAACTCCGGCAGTAATTCCATCAAATTTTCGTTCTTGTGCTTCAAATTGTGATCGATCAACAAGGAAATTGAAAGCAAACTCAAATACTTCAAAACCATATGGTTAAAATGCACAAAAGCTTTAACAAATTCATATTAGGCACAGCCAGATAACTCCAATTTTTTTTTTTAAATATGTCAAAATGGGACACGTGTTTAAAAATGATTTGAAATTTTAGTAAGAGGCGGATATTAACGTGTTTAAAAATATGCCACCTGGACCATATAATTCAATTGATTGGAAAGATTAATCACATAAACAACACTTGTTTTTTTTTTGTGCCTGAAAAAATCTGTGGTGTAAATTGTCCTAAAATGGCAAAAAATTTAAAAGGTGCGTGATTATGTTTGTATTATTAAAAAATGGAATCGGGAAAATCCAAAATTTTATGAATCTTGCAACCGTACGTTAACTCTACTAAGGAAATGACAGATTATCGTTTGTCAACTACGGAAAATTACGATGAAAATGCCACCCCACTTACTAATTTATGATAATTAACAAGAAGCATGTCACATCTTAATAGGATCGACTCCATCCAGTAGGTGGTTTATCATTGAACCACTTAGTTGCCTCATTGTCTAATTCCCTTAGTTGTCTCATTTTTTCTTGGAACAATCTGAAATAACTCCCCATTAGTTTGTGATATTTTTACTTTACTCCCCATAAAATTATACAACATAATATCATATAAATACTATATTAGAACGTTATAGTACTACTACTACATTTTGTGAAAATTATACAACATATTTTGAGAAGTATTTTAAGTACTACATTATGTGAAAATTATAAGACATTTTGCCAAAATAGAGTGTTAAGTAAAAATATGATGCCCAATTGAGGATTTATCCCACATTACCCATTTTATCTTATATAAATTACCAACTACAAATGCCTTAGTAGTCTTCCACATAGGGGTATCCGACCCGAACTACCTGAATCCGAGAAATGTGACCCGACGCCCACCCCATTACATTTTTCAGTGGAAGACCCTTAAAACCTGAGTTCAAGAAGTTGTTAGACAAATGTCTTAAAAAATGTATATATATATGATCAAGTTCACGAAAAACAGTGAAAGAGGCTTGAAGCAGGCCTTTTCACTTGTTGGACATAAAGGTAAAATACTTGTCTGCATATATTTCTAAGTATTCTTTAAAATTCGCAAAAGTCACTCCCAAGTTTCACCCCGTTGCATGTGCTGTATATGATTAGTCCATTGGGCCTCCGACCCTACGTTGATGGGCCGTAGAGATTAACTAAAGCCCATTTACCATTTGGTTTTAGGGGTTGTCTATTGTGAGGTTGACTTTGTACTGACCTTATGTTAGGTAGGTTTGTACTCCTTTGTACTAATTTTATTTATTTAAAAATACATATTCTTAAACTACAAATCACGTTGAAACTCCTACTTTTTCTCTAACTATTAAATTACTCCTACTTTTTCTCTAACTATCAAATTGCTTAATTTATTTTAAAAATAAATATTTTTAAATCAAAAATTATGTTGAAACTCCTACTTTTCCTTTTACTACCAAGTTTAATTCAATATATTTATTTTTCAATGAATAATCATTATAATTCACCTACTTTATCTACTACAACTTATAAAAAAAATATATCCTAAAATCAATAATCATTTTTCTCAATGTTTAAGCTCCTACTTTTTCTCCAACTAAGAAAATATTTTTTATTTTAAAATTCTATATATTTTAATATTAAAAATTAATTAAATTTGCGTATGCAAATCATGTCGTTTGTGAATTTATTATCATGTAATTAAATACTAAATTTCTAATGAATCGTATTTTTTTATAAATTTAAAATACAATTTTGTAGCTTTAGTAATTAAACAAATATAGATAATTATTAAGTTTAGTATAGAGTTAAATAAGATTGACTGGATTAAATTTATGAAATTAATCTTTATTTTTATTAATACAATCAATTTATTTACCAAAAAAAAATTAAATTTTTATTAGATTTTACCATCGAATAAGTGTACATCGTATATGATAATTTATTTTAATTTTAAACTGATCAATATACATATAATCTTTTAATTGTCTCGATGAAAAAATACAGGATCATGTAAATTTAAAAAGTGAATCATATTAATTAATTCATTGTTATTATTTGAGAGATATAATGTTTCTAAATTAAATATTATTTAATAAATATTGTTTTGTTTTTAATCACAAGACAACCTTCGGTTCTGGCTGGCGAGACCTCAAGTTTTCGTTACACCTCTTTTGGACTTTACAAGCCTAGGTAGGTTTGAAATTTGAAAAGAACCTTGAGTTATATAAATATTTAAAATATCTAATTGTGCAAGTGTACACTAAAATGTACGTGCAACATTATAAGTATCGAATCAACAAGGAAGAAAAATCAAGTACCACTTCGTATTGCTCTCTAATCGATAGAGCAGATAATAATTTAGTAAGACATTACACTATTAAGCACGAAAACAAAATTAAAGAGATAAATAATTAAATACGAAACAAGAGAAAAATAATTTTGACTTCAATAAATAAGGATGACTTGGGGATGACTAATGTACAATACTCGAGTGATGATGTTTGATCAGATGTCAAGGTTTAATCACTCAAATTTTGTATATTAGGGGGTTAGGTTCGAGCGCTGAAAAAAGATAGTATGGTGATAATTTAAACAGTGAGTCATATTAGTTATATACGTCACTATTATTATTTGAAAGACATAATATTTCTAGTTCAAATATAGTTTAATAAATAAATGATGTAGTTTTAATAACGCAAAATAATATAAATAACATTATATATATATATGAAATAAATGGCATTATATAACGATTAGAAAACTACGAAATATACGTTCATTTTAATAATAATAATATGAAACTCTTTTAAAATTATTAATACACTACCCAAAAAATTATATATATATAGTATAATAGAACAAAACAGTATTGTACACTTTATCATTTTTAGCTGAACAAGAAACTATCAATTTGAATATCATTCATTTAAGTTCTTACCATTCCAAAAGAAAAATATATATGAAATATTCAATGCATATGATTTTCCAATAATAATTTGTGGAACACTAGTTTATTTAATGAAAAACAATTCAAAATAAAAAGGGTATTTAAGATATAGAAAAAAAAATTATTATCCATGTTAGAATAATTTTAAGGTTTTTAAATTATTACATTCATTTCATTCTAGTTAGTTTAGTAATTCAAATTAATTTAAATGTGTTCTACCTATACATTAAATTTGTCACAGCTATATATATATATTCCAGCCACAATTATATTGATGCTTTGTATGTTAAATAATTCGAATGAACAATATTTGATAAACACATTTAAAACATTCGAATTCATTAAATTTTCTCTCTAAGAATCCAATACTAACTTAAGCGTCGGTGGGGCTTCGCCAGCTAAAACCCCAATTATCTTACCTGTTACGTGTTAAGTGTTTGCAGGTCAAGAGAACTCACGTTATAAATTCTTGACAAGCTGGATTAAGAAGGACACTCAGCTCGACCCAATTTTAGCACGATCAAAATGAATAAATAAATAAACCTAACTTTCATTTTAATTTCTCTTAAAATTTAAATCAAATATATAATAACTTTATAATAGCAAAATAGAGCATAACTAAATTACTCAAGTTACTCAAAGATTATATTTAGGTGGATAATTTTATGGTTTTTGAATTATTATATGTAAATATCTATTTTATTTTAACTTAATTCAATAATTTATTTTTTTTAAACTATGTTTTAAATTTGCAACCATTATAATTAAGAATTTGAAATTTAATATATAAAATATTAAAATATTATAACTTTTATTGAGTATCTCATACTAAATACATAAATGTACCTATTTTATATATATATATATATATACTTAACTCTTTAAAGCAGGAATAAAAATAAATAAATAAATATAATTTTAATTCGATGTTGTTTTAAATTTACACTAAATATATACTAATGTTGTATGTGACATATTAAAGCATAACTAGCGGATATATATTGTAGCACCCACACGTAGGGCCGCGTCCCCCGCACCATAACCCAAACCCGAATACGAAATGGAAAGTCCGTATCCGAATCCTAATCATGGCGAACGGGAGACCAAACACACACTCTAGGCTAGGCGGAGCTAAACCAAATCGAATCAGAGTGCGCGGAAGCAATAAAATAACAACAAGTAGAAAACCATCACATATATACGTATAGGTACCAACCCACACCTATCTATATAGTACTTACATATAGGTACCAACACCACATCCTGTACAAAAGCCATCACGGCTCGAGCAAAAAGGTAAACAAGTATTTACAAACCCTATCTACACAAGTACAAAACAATAAAGTGCAAGTATGTAAATGCACCTAACGAGACCTAGACTGACAAGTGTATAAAGTAAACACACTTCTCCGCCTAGCTCACGCTCCAAAACCTGCAACTAAAAGAGTAAACGAGGAGTCAGTCAACTGACTGAGTGAGGGGGCTAACGCACACCCTGTTAGAGTAGTGCCCTAGAAGAGCCAAATAGTTTAGGCCTCTTTTTGAAAACTACTCTTATTAGCAGCAATTTGTGACATTAATGAAATAATAAATGTAACGTTTCATAGTCGTTTAATTCTATGTGGCCAATTCATCATGTCTCATTCAAGTTTATTAATTGCATATTATAACTGTTTGTGTATGGATGAAACCCCAAGGTCATACTGAGCTACGGGACTTGACCTCGCCTAGGGATGGAGGTTATGAAACAAGTCTCTATGGCATGACCTAAACCAACTCCAAATCGAAGAGTCTAATAAGCACGGGGATGTTGACTTGACTCGTTTGAGACTTGCTCATACGACGTGCCTTTTAGAAAGGTTACTTTGTTTCATAAGTATTGAATGTAGGGACATTCACATGCGTATGGGGGTGCTTGTTAGGGAACAAGTACACTGAGGATCCCGACAGGAACACCTCAATGGGGTAAGGCTTTTATGCCTTAATGATGAGGTTTGTTCCCTGGTTATGGTAGTGTCTAAATGGTCCTTAGATTTGAGGCTCCATTGATGCTCTGTGCATGACAAGGGCAATGTTTGATATGCGTTTAGAGATTCATGGGTTCCATGAATCTCGTTATGGTTGTATGTTGGTATTGTTCGAATCATGTATGGGGGCATATGAGAAGCCAACATAGAATCTATCGCTCGTCTGGAAGAACGAGTGAATCACCCGTGAATTCTATTGTAGTACATTCCACTTAAATCCTTGCGCAAGGTAGTGTGATCTAAATTAGGAAATGAGTTTCCTAGAGTGGTAGATCAAATGGAATTGCTATTAGAATTAATTCATAGCATTAGGACTAATAGGGTTCTATTATTCCCATGCCCTAGGTCCTAATCGGGGATTGGACGATAGAAGGATCTTATCTCACGGTATCCATGAGACTGAAAGGTTCACAACATAAACTTCACCTGTTGGATGGGTGGTCATGAGCTTGTCACTAGACATCGATCATGATCTGTACATATTGGTTAATTCAAATGAGTTTTAATTAAACAGTGATTGATTAAAAGGGTTTAATTGAATCAATAAGATAAATTGTTATCTAAAATACCACGTTAAGAATGTGGGCCTACTACTATTCATTGGTGAACCTAAGGGGTCACACAATGACTCGAATTGAACAATAAGATTATCTAAAGATCAATAGAGATTGATTGATGAATTAAAAGAGTTTAATTTATGAGAGAGTAATTAATTAATAATTGTATTAATTAATTTATGCTTAATTGTTAAGCTATTGAGAATAGATGTTAAAGAGTTAACATTAATTTAAATTTTAAATAAGTGTATTTAAATTAATTGGACTTGAAATTTAATTAGGAGTAATTAATTTTTAAGTCCACAAATTTAATTAGATATTGGACTTGTGATTTAATTAATGTAATTAAATTAAATCCACTAATTAAAATGAATATTGGGTTTTTAATTTAATTAAGTAGTAATTAAATATAAGCCCAAGACTGGCCCATAGGATTTTTGACCTAGGGCTAAGTATTTAAGAAAGATAAGGGAGGGAAATCAATAATCGTTGTTTTTCTTCTTTTTCTGCTTTCTCTCCAAGTCTCTCTTCTCTCTCTTTTCTCAATACAGTATTGAGAATACTATTAGATAATCAATATCTAATTAGTGTTCTAGTGTGCTAATTGAATAGTTGTTCAATTACGGGTCGTGGACTACCTTAGAGGAATTCCGCGTGGGATTCTTGGAAGAAGATCGGATAGAAGAGAAGCGGGTAGGTTTTGGAAAACCTCCTTGTCATCGTCATCAACTGGAAGCGAAAGAGGTATTTGATTATTCTTCTGTTTAAATCTTAAATCTGAATCAAAGGCTGATCTTAATTGGAATTCCGATAAAACTTGTTTTATAATCCCTAAAAATTTTAATTTCCGCTGCGTTAGGGTTGATGAATTCCAACACACCCACACCCTATATATATAAAGCAAAACACATAGCAAAGGGTGGAATTATGAACCGGAATAGGTTTTACAAACTAAAGCTTTCAAAACAAATACATATACTTTAAAACCTTTTCACAAACACTATCCCGATTTATACTTCCCAAACATAACACAACAACATAATGCTCGGCGAGAACGAGCTTCCAACCTTTACTCCTCAGAACAAACAAAACAAAAATCATACATATCAACCTCTACACCAATGATGGAAGAGCCACCGGTGGCCCTAACCATCCAAACATATACAGACTCACGAGGGGTAGCGAACCCACATCGTGCCCTCCCCGGTTTTTACGCCGAAGGTATCGAAATACCATACCTTCCCTAACTCCCAGGGGTCGCGTGTGATATATCGGATGGAGACTACGCACAGGCTTAACCTCGACGGCCCAAACCGTCCCGAGGGCTCCTTACCCGTAGCTCCTTGGATCCACAAACACAAATCATATCAAATGCCAAATCTTTCATGGCAATCTCGCTAACGGGATGGTAAAGACTTTTTCCAAAGCTTAGCTTACATAGGCTTACTTAGTATCTTTCCCAAAACAAAGTTGTTCACAAGATCATAAACATATTCTAATCAACACATACATATCTATATATATAATATATAGTCACATGCGCGGCTTGAAAACATCACATAAGGCTTTAGGTCACTTAACTAACAAAAGTCCTAAACCTCACCTTGTGCGTGACAAAAAGCGAGCAGACGTGAACGAACTACGCCTCGGGCTCGTCAACTGGAACCTCCTCTGAAAAGAAAACACGAAAGCCCAAGACTTAGACTCTATATGAACCAAAGAAGACGCCCGGCAAAATGCATGATTCAAGATCACATATAAAATAATACAGTTAGGTCATATAATTCACAATTATAGCACAACATAATAATTTACAATTTATTATGCAATAAAAATCAAGCTATAACAATTAACATGCAAAAGAATAGCAATTAAAATCATACAAATGCATAATTGAAGTAAAAAGAAGCAGTGGCAGCTCCCAGGTCTCGGGAAGGGGGTGGGAACGGCCCTTTCACTGTAGGGAACGGTCGTTCCTGCCCTCGCAAAAAAAGTTTCTGGAGGATGGGAACGGCCGTTCCCAGTTTGTACAGGGGACGGGAAGGGCCGTTCCCAAAAATCCCGAACTCTCCCCGCGCGTCTGTAATGTTGAACTAAAAATGGGTTTTGGCCATGGGAACGACCCTTCCCATTCCCAGTACAAACTGGGAACGGCCGGTCCTAATCTCGGCAATGAACAGTGAAATGGCCCGGAAGGGCCGTTTCCAGTTTATAACTGGGACGGGAACGGCCGTTCCGGCCTGGTTCGGAAAACTGAAGCAGAATCAGACATTACAGAAGCAGGGGAGCTTCAAAGTTTGCCAAAATAGCCAAAATCCCAAACCTCCAAGTTGCCACAACTTCCCAAAATGCACAAATAAATCATATAAATCAAGCTTGGTATATAAACACTCAAATAACTCAAGAAAAACGGAAATTAAAGGCATGATCCATGGATGCAATAATCAAGCCAAAATCATGATCATCAATAAATGCTCAACTACCCATGGATTAAATGCAATAAATGTGACATATACAACTCATATAAGAAGCTAGGATTCAAGAATAACAAGCTAGGAGCACATATTCAAGTTTTAAGCCAAACCCTTACTATTCACGTAGGGAAGCCAAAGCACATAAAACTCACTCCAAACTCAGAAATTAAACCATAGAAATGACGAGCACGACAAGGGGAAACCGAAACATACTTGAGTTCGGAAAAAGACGAAGAAACGAGGGAGATCTTGGCTTGAGAAGGTTGGATGATCAACTTGGGGTTTTGGCTTCCTTGGACAAGAGCTGCTGCTGCTGCTTCACGTAATGAAGGAAAGGGAAAAATGGTTCAGCCTTTAAGGCTGGACCGGTTCGGTTCAAGGTGTTCTGGTTCAAGTTGGTTCGGTTCAACAAATACGGGTTCAAATAAGGCCGACTCAATTAAGACAAGTAATTCACATACCACACTAATTCAAATAATTCATAAAAGTCATATACAATTAATTTAAAACACAAATAATATTAAATCACATAATTTACCTGTACCGACTGTGAGTCGGGGTGTCACATATATAAGCCAATTAATATGATATTTAAATTGAATAATTTTAAGGTTTCTGAGTAAATATAAATATCTATTTTATTCCAACGTAGTTTAATAATTTTTATTTTTGTCAAATGAAATTAAATATGCAACTATTATAATTGAAGATTTAATGTCTTTTATTTTCAATCAAATATGACTTTGTTTTTATCATTTTCCAACTAAAAATTCGTGTTATGATTAAGATATTGGTTGTGGGTGTTAATTGTAATAATATTAAAATATTGACAGATTCTTTTTTTTTTTTTTTGAATTTGAGTTTGAGAAGAGTTCAATTTCAGTCAAATTCCGTTAATGTGAAACGCAAACGTAATAATTTGAAACTGACAAATTCCAAAAGAACACTCAAATTACATATATTTCTCTTAATAGTGTGCAAACCAATGGACAGAAAACAGAAAACAACCGAAAGATGTCAACAATTACAGGAAAAAAGTACTCACAAACCAAAGGCATATTGCGGGTTAAAAGCAAATCTTCGAGCGGATATTGATCGTGTGGGCAGAATATCGAATTTCACTTTCAAATCCAACAAGATCAAATACAAATTGAGAAACAAAACAAATTGATTGAGTGGACTTATGCTATCCATTATCAGAGTAATAACCCCTATTCACACTTCGAAGGCCTTAGAAATAATTGTTTTCGGCCAAGATACACCATCATGATAAAATTGATTCACAATAAAACCGAACAAATTTAGAGGAAATTAGGCTAAATAACTGGATTGCACCTTATTTGGCATTTCCGATCATATCAAAGCATAAGTCTAACTACATAATTCACAAAAAAAAAAAACAAAAACAAAATTCACAAAAATTAGAGAAGGGAGACTTGTAAAGCAAAATACGGAAGGAAAAAGACATGGATATCATTATTGTCGGAATTAATGCAGCCCGTCGAGCAAGAATTGCAACAGTTGAAGTTGTCCAACTTCAGTTAGGTGAAAGAATGGGGTTGTGGTGGAGAGTGGTCTCAATGCCTCCCGGCAAGGATTTCTCTACCGCTGATAGGCTGGTGCAACAAAGGAAGAGCAGGCCGATGAAGAAGAGGAATGCCGGCAATAGTCGAGCACTTCAGTAGAAAAGGAGAAAGTCGTTTTCTTTGGAAGTTGGGTTTGCGAAGGGAAAAAGAAAACTGATAAAGTGAGAAAAATTTAATTAAAAATAAAGAAAATAAATAAACGTTAAAGATGAAATTTTTTTGACGAAATAAAGAAGAAATTTAAGAGTGAGAAAAAATTAGATAAACAAGATTTGAGAGAGAAAAAATTGATTTAAGAGAGAGAAAAAAATTAATTAAAAAAAAAAAAAAAGAATGAACGTGTTCTAAAAAGATGGGATTTAAGTGAGAATAAATTTAGATGAACAAGATTTGAGAGAGAAAAAATTGATCTAAGAGAGAGAAAAAACTAATTAAATAAAAAAAAAAACGAACGTGATTTAAGAGAGAAAAAATTTAGACGAACAAGATTTGAGAGAGAGAAAATTGATTTAAGAGAGAGAAAAAAATTAATTAAAAAAAATAAAAAAATAAACGAACATGTTCTAAAAAGACGAAATTTAAGAGAGAAAAAATTTAGATGAACAAGATTTGAGAGAGAGAAAATTGATTTAAGAGAGAGAAAAAAATTAATTAAAAATAAAAAAATAAACGAACGGGTTGTAAAAAGACGGAATTTAAGAGAGAAAAAATTTAGATGAATATGATTTCAAAAGTATGCAATTGAAATGATTAAAAAATAATTATATATTTTAAATGAAATAAGATACACAAAATTATCAAATGTTGTATAAATAATTTAATATTTGTTTTCATACAAAAATTATTATATGAAAATATATAAATAATAAAATAAAAATTGATTATTAATTATTTTAGTATATTATGCACATAAGGTGGGTGTAAAAAAAATATTTTATTATTATTTTAAAATAAAACTATTAATTATTATTCTATTTTAACTTTATTTATCTACTTTTTTAACATATATGTGTATGTGTAGTGTATTTGAAAAATGAAATAAAAAATATTTAAAAAATACAAAGAATAATAAAAAATATTTAAAATGGATGTCGTATTATTGCTTACATTTACTCAAATTAAACAAAATAAATTTTTATGATAAAAAACTTACTAAATTTATTAAAAATGTCCATTAAAAATATATGTAATTTTTTTAAAATGAAATATTAAAGAGAAGTTGAGTGATTGCATATATATATATAATTTAAAATTGCACAATATTTAAAATTTATTAAAAAAATATTATAGTACAATCTAGTACAGACCGACCTCATGTAAGGTCAGTACAGATTGAACTTTTGTTAGACATCCCCTTGGTTTTATTAAATAAACTTTTTTTTCTTTTGCTTTGGGTCAAAACGTTTAATTTCGGAAATTTCAAGGGTTAATCTTTTTTTTTTTCATCCCAAACTTTATAAAATTTTGCACTTTACTACCTAATCTTTGAATTTTTATAGTTTAGTACCAAACCTTTGAATTTGTTGCACTTAAGTGCTCCCGAGTCCCGACCAATAAGAAAATGACACGTGTATTCAACCGACCAACAAAAAAATAACACATCGATATTGGACACTTAAGTATAATAAAATTCAAAGGTCGGGTAGTAAAGTGTAAAAATTCAAAGGTTGGGTATTAAAATACAAAACACTTCAAAGATTGGGACGCAAATAAAGATTAACCCTTTAAACTATTAATTCAATAATTATTAAGTGGTATAATTTAATAATTTGTGTTATGCTGTCGTAATTAATTTTTTTTATTCCAGTTATTGAGAAAGCAATTACCGTTTGCATGGTTTATTCTATAAAAGATATATTTAATAGAATAATAATTAATAACAAATATATTATCTTTTAAAATTAAGATTAAAAATTAATAGTATCTATTAATTAGATATTTTTTTGAAAAATAATATTGTTAGATATCTAGTTTAATTATAACTCTATCGGTTGATAATGTGTTTCGACCAATCAAATTATGTGTTGCAGTTAGGGGTGTAAACGGATGTTAAACGGATCGGATGTATGATTACCATATCCTTATCCGTTTATGAATCGACCGGATTCGGATAATATCCTCTTTAAGCGGATTCGGATAATATCCTCTTTAAGCGGATTCGGATAATATCCTCTTTACACGGATATAAGGCGGATTCGGACGGATGTCGGATTTTAATCGGATTTTCAACTATTCATTTATAACATAAATTATTTAATAGTTATATAAGGGTAAATGTATGTATATTAGATCGAGGGAGAAATAATAACTATGTCTCTCTTCATATATATCATTTTCATTTTTCTTAGTGAATATAGAGATGCTGTGTGATCGATTATAAATTTTTTATATAATTGATTTGGAAATATAATAATTTAATCAATAATATACTATGTGTAATTTATATTATTTTGTTAAATAGAGAAAGAATAATAATATAAAATACATGTATACACATATATGTATATGTATATTAAGAAAAAACATGTGTGTTTATATATATTTTTAATATAATATATTATTTATCGGATACGGATTACGGATAAATAGGATAACAGATATTTACACGGATCGGATGTTAAACGGATCGAATGTGTGATTACCATATCCTTATCCATTTATTATTCGGATGTCTATAATCGAATACGGATAATATCCTATTTAATCGAATTCGGATAATATCCTCTGTAAACGAATTCGAATGCAGACGGATATCGGATTTCCGAATATCCATTTACAGCCCTAGCTTTACAGTCTAAAAATGTCAATACAAATCAAGTGTGGACGCGTAACATATACCATGCGAGTCAGTCAAATTCAAGTTTTGTTTGATATTATTATTTTTAAAAATATATATATTAAAAAGATAAATATCCAATGTGATTTTATTTGATATATTATCTCTTTTAATAAATCAAAGAAATAAATATTAAATAAGGTTAAATTTATATATTTAACCCCAACTCTCAAATTTCAATCCTATATAAAAGGGGTCATGGATACTTCTGTTAGGAATAGTACCCTAGAAAGCCGATTAGTCATAATCCGTTTTGGGATTTACCTAGTACCACAGACAATCTTTGAATAATATACGAATGATTAATATCACAGGCAAACACTTATTTATATGCTCTTGTTTGGTATGCGTTTACTTTAGCTGTGCATGTATGAGAACTCCCCTAATCCTGATGACTTTAGGACTCTACCATTTAGGTGAAATGGTTCATGAAACGAGAACTATTTCACATAAGTCATGATTAGTAAAATACTCCAAGCCGATGAGTCCTACAGACAGTGGGAGTGTCAACCTAATCCTCTAAGGCTTGCTTGTGGGATCACGCCCTTAAGAAGGACCACCTTGTTTCATGGAGGTGCAAAGTGTATAGTTGATACGTGCGTGATACATGAGGGTGCTTACTTCAATAAGTAAGTTCACTGAGGTGCCCCGTGTGAGAAGATTCCTAAATGGGAAAGGAAGTTTCTATTTAAGGAAATGGAAACTTCCAGAATAGGAAATATCTCACGAGTCATTGATGTGATTAATTGATCCTTAGACTTGAGGTTCCATGTCACTTTATGAGTTAACTCTGTAGTCTTTGGTATAAGCTTTAAAGGGTGTCGCCTTAGACAACTGATTCAAGGCTTATGCTGGGGCTGCACAAGTGACTCATGAAAGTGAATGAGAATCAAGAAAGGACCTACACTTGCATATGCAAGGTGATCTCTTATTGTGTAAGTCATTCATATGCCATATGGAGTCCTTCGCCAAGGCAGTAGATCAAGACATCAAGAAAAGGGTTTCTTGGATTGAGATCAAATGGATATGAAATGCACTTAGCTTTAAGACCAGATTATTAGGGTTCTAATTATTCCCTTACCCTAGATCTTGGTTAAGAGATAGTAAGTAGGAGGATTGTATCTCACATGAATCAATGACTTAAAGGTTCTGTCGAATCCGAACATTCCAATTCAGCTAGGGGTTAAACACCTGTTGCTAGACTATGGTCGTTTAATCTGTGGACTGATTAATTAATTAGTGAATTAATTAATTAAGGTCACTGCTAATTGAATTGAGAACCTAGAGGGTCACACACAACAACCCGGTTACATGAGTTAAGGCTTGAAAATTATTAAACGAGTTAATCGGGCCTAGAGGGTTCTACACGTGTGAAACCACACGTGTGGGTCACGTGAGTGGACACGTGTCATTGTGACACGTGTGCCACACGTGATTATTTAATTATATATATTAAATAATTAATTTGTTAATTATTTAATAGACTTTGGTTTAATTTTGAATTAAAAAGAAAGTCTTATTTTGGAGAAAAATAATCTAGTTAATTAATTGTGAATTAATTAATTAGATAAAATAAGTTATTTATTTTAAATAAATAAAGTATAAAATTATCCAAAAATAGTTTGGATATTTTAGCTCTCTTGAAAGTTGATTTGAATTTGAATTCAAAGTCAAAGTCAAAATTACTTGATGATCAAGTAATAGGAGAGAGGGACCAAATCCTTAGTCCATAAGGACTAGGATTTTCGGCCACTCCCATCCTATATATAGGGGAGCTCGAGCTCCCCTTAGAGCTAATCGAGATTTCTTTTGGTTCATGCGTTGAACACTATCCTTTCTCCAAGATAAACAAAACCCTAGGTTAAGCCTAAACACTAACTAGAGAACTAGTATCCTTACTAGTTAGATTGTAGCCAAGTTGGTGGACTATCTCTAGAGAGCTTCAAGTTAGAAGTTTTGAATATTCGAGCTTTACCAAAAAGTGGGGATCAAGCAAAACGATCAGAAGGGATGATGAAACGATTCTGAACCCAACAGAAAACGAGTGAAAAAATCGAACCAAAGAAGATGGCAAAAACCGTTCGTCGATATCCTGAAGGATGAATTTTTTCACGAGGGTTTTATGGCTGGCAGATTTCTACTTTCGCAAAACTGGTTTTCGAAGGGAGTTTCAATCATGCCTTTCTTGTTTCATGTTTCTTTCTTTATGTTATATTGTTATGAACTTCCCTAACATGATTTGAATCTAGGTTGGTGTGGATTGTTATCCCTACAATGGATTCTGAAGTTGAAAGAGACTTTCAAGGGACGGGTTGCCATTACCGCATGAAGCGCGTTTGAGGGCGGCTCAAAACGTGTCAAGAAAGCTACTACCCAAGTGAGTTTCTTGATCTCTACGAATTTGGATTCACGATTGCGAGTCTTAGATCCTTTTGTTGGAAAAAAAATTAATTTTCCGCTGCTTTCTGATTCCTGTTTTCCAACAACTTCTAAATCGTCTTCTACGTTTTAGACGACGTTCTAGCGCGTTCTTCCCTAAAGCCACCAGAATTAAGACGTTTGATCCCCGTAGTTACCAAAAGTAAGACGTTTGATATGCAATTAAGGTGTTAAACCAATAAACTAGCATTATTCCCAAATCAAATACACGGTGTTGCCGAAGAGTTTATCAACATTCTTTGCGGTATTCATCAAATTCAACATTTGATTCATAAATAAGTCAAAAGACCTATGAATTAATGTTATTCAAGTCCAACCCCATGGGGTTGGCCAAGTGGAGCATGACAGAGTTTGATCCTGACAAGGTCGCAGATTCAAACCCCCCTTGTCTCCATGGGGTGAGGTATATGTAAGAACCTCCGTAGGTGCTCACAGAGCCTGGAGGCATTCCCTGCCTTGGATTGGGACGCCATCCCCTCAACTTAAAATTTTGTCCACCAAAAAAAAAAAAAATGTTATTGAAGTCCATCCAAAATTTAAAAGAAGATCAAAATACTAAATTTATCAAGGAATATTTGAGTAATCCAACAATTTCAAACTTAAAGGATTAATCATATGATCAAATGGAAAATTTAACTTTAAATTCACAAATTATTTATACTATTTATTTTGTATTTACCAAAACTAATAAATACAAATTTTTCTTTCACTTTTTTAATGCTATTAATTTAATTTGGTTTACATTCTTTTGTAATCTATATATATATAGTTTAGAATCCTTGAGGCTATCCACGTAGTATACACGTGGATAATCTCAATATATTTTAAATATCTCAATAGATTTTAAATTTAATATTTCTCAAATTCTATTACTCAAAAAGGTTTAAATTTAAAATACGCGTACCAATATGAAATTCTGTTTCTATAACAAATCACCTTTATCTAAAAGAATTAATAATTTTGTATAGATATTGTAGTTATTAATTCAAATTCAAAATTTCAGATAAGTTTGTTACTAATAATATTCAAAATTGAAAATTTTGGTGATACATCACATCCATAAAGAATTAGTATTTAAAGTTTTAATTGTCACATTCAATTCTCAACTATTTTTCTCTTATATGAATTTTTTTCCCTCGTGCAGGATCATTCTTCATCAAGTAAGTCTTATTCTAACATATATAATTTTTTTCAGTCATGCAACGGGATCATTCTTCGTCGATGTAAGTGATGGGGGAGAAACACGCTCGGCCCACGTTTTGACACGTGGCACCATTAGCAGCTGACACACAGCCAATCAATCCCCTAAAAACGGAGCTCATCCGAGCCTCATCTCCGTCGGAGTACTGGGATCCTTGAATGACACGTGTCATCATCGTCACGGTACACCTAACTGGCATGACCGCTCACCAACGAGCGCTCTTTATGCTGCGAAAGCCAGACCTAAGTACACTAAGGGAGTTACCCCGAGCATCCCCACGCTCGGTTTCCTTCCGTATGTAAACTGACTTAGGGGGCCAAGCTCCCCCTCATCACGAAGCCTTGGTGCTAATCCCTAAAGCGGATCCACTAGCCCATCAGGCATAAGGTTGACACGACCATGCTCCCAGCCCTCGTTACCAACCCCCAAAATGGCTCTCTGACACCCGTACGTGTCCACGCACCTACCACTGTCGCCCACACCACCTTTTACACCAGATTTTGCAGGAGATTCCTCCTAGGTTTCTCCTCATTGCTCCACGTGTGAAGGCGACATTAGGGCAGGACCACAAGGGAACAAATTACTCAAGGGTCCCTGACCCACAACTATAAATGGTGAACTCCATCTCTTTCACGGTAAGCAATCTCTATTACTGCAACTCTGCATTTTATTTGCTTTCTTCTTCAGATCATCATCTGACTTGAGCGTCGGAGAGCCAAATTGGGAATCACCCCCAGTTCCCTCAGCTTGGCCTTCTGACTTTGTTTTGGTGTTTGTCCTAGCAGGTAGAACCCCCATCTTTTCCGGCGAGCATTAACTGGTTTCTTTACAAAAAATAAATTCTAAAGTGATCGGAATCTGACAAACTAAATCCAGACCCATCATTTTTGGCGCCGTCCGTGGGAAACCACTTCCAATCTTCTCTCTTCTCCGCTAGTTGAAAAACAAACACCCTTTGCCTTTCAAGCCATGGTTGCTACCAGATCAGGCGCAGTGGGGGGGAGAAGATGACCTTCCCCATGAGACCAACGCCAACACTCTTCCATCTACTGAGCCAGCCGTGCCCCTAGCAGAGCTCACACCGGAGCAGCCCTGAGTTACCCCCCATGACACATCAACAACTACATGCCATTTACACCCAGTGTGAGGTCCAGGCCGCCCAGGGGGCATGGAAAAACTTTACTTCCATGTATTTTCCCTCCGGGCAGGCCGCTCAAATTGCCCCTCCCTTGGGAGGATTGCAGGCGCACCAGCTCATCGCGACACAGGCCATCTTGAGGGCCCAGCTACTGCCTCCTCCTGCAAGGGAGAGAGAAATCCCCGCACAGAGAGGGGAAGAACGTCCCCAAGCGAACAAGTGCAAAGCGCCCATGGAGAAGATCAATATTGAGGAGGAGGCCCACTCTCAAGCATCGAAACGAGGGCCACAAGCCTCCCAACGAGGGAGCCAAGTAAGAAAGGAGGATCCCAACCTCCTCGCGGCTGTGCAAGACTAGCTGCAGGGGTTGCAGGAGATGGTGGGGCAGCTCTCTCGAGCGCGGTCTCAAGTCCCCCATGTTGGGGACGAATGAGCCAACGCCAGAGACGCTCGTCGCCCCTCTCGCCAGCAGCATGTTTCACACCATTTGGAACAGGTGGAAAACTTTGGGTGCTACGGTCATCATCCGCTTGCGAGGGGTTCTCCCCTCGTAGAAGAAGTTTTAGTGGCCCAAGCCGGCATGGGCAAGGTTCCTACCTCCGTCAACTGCTACGATGGAACCACAAACCCCGCAGAGTATCTAGACCATTTTTTGCATCGAATGCACTTGTACGAACATTCTAGCCATGATTAGGCTAAGGTTTTTGTTACTTCCCTTATGGGGATGGCCCAAGAGTGGTACAAGCGACTGCCACCCGGCTCGATCCATTCATATGGCGAACTCACCGATACCTTCCTCAATCACTTCAATTCATTGAAGGCACCAGTCACCGCCCCCACTGCTTTGTACAACCTGATCCATGGCGAGCATGAATCCTTTTTCGCCCATTTCAACAAGGAGGTTCTCTTGGTGGAGAGGCCGTCAATGGATTTTCTGATACATGTACTCTTCAAGGCTTGCAATCATAAATAGTATATGAGCAAGAAGTTTGCGGATTCAATCGTGAAGAAGCGCCTCACGTCCCTCATGGCAATGAGAGAGATTGTCGAGCCCTACTTCGCGCTCGAGGACATATATGGGTCCAATGCTCCCAGGCACTCCGGAGCCATTAAGAGCGAGCGGGGACGAGAAGAGCCTCACCGAGAATGCCGCAAGTCACCGCCTCCGCCACGACGGTTCGAGCGCGTTCCTCTCAACAGGCCCAATTCAGAGGTGTACGCTCTTTCAGATAAAAAGCTCTTCAAAGGCCCACGAAGATGAAGGACACGGAGGCGCTAAGGTGCTCGAACAAATATTGCGCCTTCCACAAGCAAAAGGGGCATGACACCGATGAATGCCGCCAATTGGAA
The DNA here is from genome assembly GCA_037501455.1 of Lantana camara. NCBI lineage: Eukaryota > Viridiplantae > Streptophyta > Magnoliopsida > Lamiales > Verbenaceae > Lantana > Lantana camara. The sequence goes on from CM074863.1 coordinate 92,711,537, forward strand.
GCTGAAATACAAAGACTCATCGCGAGCGGACACTTGAAAGAGTTTGTGAAGATGTTAGAGCGCTATGACGAGCGCTGCAACGAGCGTGCCAGAGAAAAGAGAAGGATCCCATCACGCTCATGGAGTCCACGAGGGCGAGACCCTCCAGAAAGCAGCCACCGCGGCAAACAAAAGGTCGGGGAACAAGAGAATACCCCCTTTGCGGTCATCAACATGATTTCCAGAGGGTCATCCAGAGGGGATTCCAATGCTTCCCGTTGGCGGTACGTCAGAAGCTACGATCAACGCCCCCCGACACCCAAATAAGCCTACGCTATCAAGGAAACAATCGAATACCGCTTCAAGGAGAATGAAGTTGTTCGGTTTAGTGATAAGGACTTGGAAGACATTGTAACACCCCATGGGGTCGGTGAAACCTCTGACTGCCCCATGGTGGTTAGTTTAGATGTCCATAATCACATTGTAAAGAGGGTTTTGGTTGATAGTGGGAGCTCTGTTAATGTTTTGCCTTATACCACGTTCCAAAAAATGAATACTACTAACATCCCGCTCGAGCCCCTTAAGACAACCCTCATTGACTTTGGAGGCTCTGAGGTTGTCCCACGAGGATAGATTCGCTTGACCACCTCATTTGGTTGCGCTCCACAGCGAAAAACACTCATGGTTACCTACGTGGTAGTGGAAATTGAAATCCCTTAAGCGATCATTTTCACTTACCATCAGGAGATCAAATTTCCCACCCCAGACGGGGTTGGAGAGGTTTTGTGTAATGTCCGAGAGGCGTGGGAGTGCTATATGTTGTCCCTCAAAAAGCCCAGAATAGATAAAACATTCCAGATTGGGTCCGCCAGGAAGTCTGTAGATTTTCCCAATTTGGACGAGGATTGTCCCGCGCACAAAAGGGCCAAGATGAACAAAACAAAAAACAAAAAGAAGGATGTTAGTGCTGGAAACAACCCCGAGGGCACACCGCTCGGAGCAGTAGGAGAATCATCCTCAGAGGAAGAGGCCAACGAGGGTGAACAAGACATGGACAACGACCGTCTGACTGGAAAGAAAAGGGCACTTGAACTTCCTCGCCTTGAGGTCAGAATTGAGCCCACTGAGAAATTCCTTACCATTGAGTTGGAACCGGGGAACAAGGATAAAACCACCCAAATTGGGTCCAATCTTTCAGGACCCTCGGAAATAATGATGTAAAATTTCCTTAGAGAAAACATTGATGCCTTTGCATGGAGAGCGTCTGATTTGACTGGGATTAACCCGAGCGTCATAGTCCACAGGCTCAACGTGGACCCCACCTTCAAACCAATCAAATAGAAGAAACGAGATGTGCACGGTTTTCGAAAGAGGTTTATTGAAGAGGAAGTTAACATGCTCCTCGAGGCCCAATACATTGAGCCTATACTGTATCTGGAATGACTGTGTAATGTGGTGTTAGTACCCAAGAGCGCTAACAAATGGTGCATGTGCAACGATTTCATTGATCTCAATAAAACTTGTCCCAAGGATCCATACCCATTACCCCGGATTGATCAATTGGTGGATTCGACCGCAGGGTGTAAGTTGATGAGCATGATGGATGCATTCCAAGGGTACTACCAAATCTTCATGGCCCCTGAGGATCGCTCAAAATCCTCATTTGTTGTTCACATGGGAATCTACTGCTTCTTAGTCATGCCTTTTGGGCTCAAGAATGCGGGGGCCACCTACCAATGCCTTGTTAACAGGATGTTTGAGACAGACATTGGAGGATCCATGAAGGTGTACGTGGACAACATGATTGTCAAAACTGAGCGCCAAGGCTCACATTTAGAGGATCTTAAGCGCACATTTGCCATTTTACGACAGTATGGCATGAAGTTAAATCCCTCCAAGTGTACTTTTGGAGTACGAGGGGAAAAATTCTTGGGTTACATGGTTAGCCAACGTGGGATTGAGGCCAATCCGGAAAAAATCAAGGCCATCTTGGATATTCCGTCTCCTCGCAACCTCAGGGAAGTGCAAGTGTTAGTAGGGAAGATAATCTCTTTGAACTGATTCATCTCCCGCTCAGCAGATAGAAATCTCCCTTTCTTCAAAATTCTGCGTAACTCTCGAAATTTTTCTTGGACTGAGGAATGTAAGAAGGCCTTACAGGATATGAAGGCTTACCAATCGAGCGCTAACTTTTTGACAAAGCCCGTAGCAGGCAAAAACTTATTTGTGTACCTTCCGGTCTCTGCAGAGGCTACAAGCGCAGTTTTGGTAGCCGTACGCGAGCGCAAACACTTGCCTGTCTATTACCTAAGTAAAACGCTGTAGGGCGCAGAAAAGAAGTACTTGGAAATTGAAAATTTCACTTTTGCTCTCATTAATGCATCAAGTAGGCTAAGGCCCTATTTTCAAGCGCACTCCATTACTGTCCTTATGCATCAACCCTTGAAGCAAGTTCTATCAAAGCCAGATGTCTCCGGGATGCTGATAAAGTGGGCCATTGAATTGAGCCAGTTTGACCTAAGTTTTGAGCCCAAAACTGCCTTACAAGCGCAGGTAGTTGCGAATTTATTGGTTGGACATTTTGGTTTAGAGCTTGCCGTTCCTGAAAACGACGGTCTATGGGTCCTGCACACAGATGGCTCCTCGACCTCTCAAGAGGGGGGGGGGGAGAGGGGAGCAGGGGTAACCCTCAGGGATTCCAACGGAGTTGAAATCCACTTTGCAATTAGGTTGGATTTCCAGGTTACGAACAATGAAGTAGAATACGAGGCTCTCATACAAGGGTTGAGAATTGCTTTTCAGAACGGGGCTTCTAGAGTCACGACTTATGTAGATTCACAATTGATTTCAAGCCAAATTGAAGGAACGTACGAAGCCCGAGAAGCCACCATGGTGCAGTACTTGGAAAAAGCGAAGGAGATAATCGGAAGGTTCAAGGAATTTCATTTGCTTCAAATCCCTAGAGCAGAGAATGAGCGTGCAGATACCCTATCGAAATTCGCTTATGCCCTCGAAGGATCCTGTGAACGTTCTATCACATGCCTCAGAGTGGAGGGACCGTTGATTCAGGAGAAAGAGCCTAGCCAAACGGTAGCTATGATTGATTCGGCCGAGCCCTGCTAGCTCGACGACATTGTCAGATTCCTTAAAGATGGTACTTGCCCTACCGATAAGGTGGAGGCACGGAAAATTCGGAGTAAGGCCCCTCGTTTCTCGCTGGACAACGAGGGCAGACTCTTCAAGAAATCCTTCCAAGGCCCTTCAATGAGATGTTTGAGGCCCTCGCAGGCCAAGGAGACCCTCGAGCACGTGCACGGAGGAAGTTGTGGGAATCACTCCGGGGGACGCATTCTTGCCAAAAAGATACTGAGGAGTAGATTCTACTGGCCCACGGTCCTCCAAGATTCCATAGCTTTTCCCAGAAAATGTCCTAAGTATCAATTCCACTCTAATATTCCCCAGTTGCCAGCGGCGCAGATGACACCCATTAACGTCTCATGGCCCTTTGAACAGTGGGGCATTAATATTGTAGGCCCCCTGCCTATGGCGGTCGGACAAAAAAAGTTTGTTATCCTTACCGTCGACTATTTTACCAAATGGGCTGAAGCTGAAGCAGTTGCCAAAATCACCTTCAGAGTAGTAAGGGACTTCATTTGGAAGAATATTATTTGCAGATACGGCATCCCAAGGGTGCTTATCTCAGACAATGGATCCCAATTCATAGCGACTGATACTCGGGAATGGTGCTCAGAGTTAGGTATTGAACAACGTTTTACTTCCGTGGGTCACCCTCAGGCCAATGGGCAAGCGGAAGTCACCAACAGGATCATTTTGCAACACCTAAAGACTATGCTTGAAAGCAAGAAGGACGAGTGGGCCGAGGAGTTACAAGGGGCTTTGTGGGCTTATCGCACCACCTCACGAGCGGCAACTGGTGAAACCCTTTACTCCCTTGTCTATGGCTCAGAGGCGATGATACCAGCAGAAGTTGCCCATGAATCCGCCCCCGTGGCATATTTCGAGCCCGGAGCGAACGAGGATAACAGAGCCTTGGAATTGGATCTTTTGGAAGAAAAGAGAGACAAAGCATGGGCACGGATTCATGAGTACAAAGCAACTGTCGCATGACAGTATAACAAGCGGGTCAGAGAAAGAACTTTCCAGTTAGGAGATTTGGTTTTAAAGAAGGTTGAAGTCTCAAAGCATGTAGGCAAGTTGGACCCCAACTGGGAGGGCCCTTACAAAGTTATACAAGTCAGGGCCAATAACATATACACACTCGAGACACTCCAGGGCGAGCGTCTCCCTCGTCCATGGAATGCATGCAACCTAAGAAGGTTTTATGTTTAAGTTGTTTTATGATTTGTAAATAACCCACTTCTGAAATTTATGTATTACCCGTTTAACAAGCATTATCTATTGAAGTGTTATTTTTATGCGTGAAATATCTTTTGAGGTTGGTAAGTGATTCCCCCTTGGATACCTAGGCAATGTACGCTCATCAAAAGTGGTAAGATCCCCACCAGGGGTCTACCCCCTCGGGGTATTAATCAAGCGGTGGCTCTGAGGAGAAGAACGAGCCTAACCGGTCACGCTGCCAGATAGCGCTCGAACGATTTAGATAAAACTTTTAGACAAGTTTTCACAAGTCCCAGCCAGGACTCCCCCAAAAATGAGACCCTTGTAACGGGAACCCCTTGCATTCAAGCACTAGGATGGAAAACTTTTGGACAAGTTTTCACAAGTCTAGACCCTTGTGTCTACGATGACTTGTTAAAATTCCTAAGTGAACAACAATGCTCTTGAGCTCAGCCCGTGTGCCTCACGCTCGCGAAGAACAAAGGTCAAACCCATTCCCACAAGCGTTCGCAATAAGCTCACGAGCAGTCTTGAACAAGCAATTGGAAAGGCGGTGAAGAACCTATTGTGCATATGCGAATGTTCTAGTAGACCCAGGTTGCTCGCCAACCAAGCGCCCAACGCTCTAAATTAGAACTCATTGCATACCTTGATCAAGCTACACCCCACAGGGGAGGATCTCTTATGCAAAATTTCTGCAAGTCCCTAACCAGGGTATCCTCAAAGCCGGACCCTCTTGTTAGTCAAGGACTCACCACAGATCCTTTTCACTATACTTAGCAAAATTTTCACAAGTCTGGAACAAGGGCATTCCAAAGTAAGACCCTCATCTTATTCAAGGACTTGACAAAATTTTCCAAGTTTTGCGATGTTTTTACTTAGCTTATTACTCGGAATCTTAAACATTACAAGATTTTGATAAAGCAAGCGCAAAGTAAGAATTCAAAGCATAGATTAAAAGACACCAAGTCATGGAAAGGAAATTCCTCATTGATAAAGCAAGGAGTACAAAAATTACAAAACAAGGGCACCATGGCCCCTAGAATCCATTTCAAAAACATAAAAAATACAAGGGAAATTGTTTGGAAGGCAGAAAGGAACTTCAAGCGGCTGCAGCGACATCTTCCTCAAGATTCACCACCTCGTGCTGTGCAGGGGCAACAGGCTCTTGCACTTGCGAAACAGGCTCTTGGGCTTGTGGAGCTACGGGCTCGGCACCCTCGACCGGCAGAGTAGGTACATTTTCTAAGGCAGGGGCATTCTCAGTAGAGGGAACGAGGATGTTTTCCTGAGGCACGGGGTCCTGAGGGCCTTCGAGGGCAGATATGACATCATCAGCCCCCTCATTTTGCTATGTTTGAGGCGCTTCCTCCACAGGATGGGCCGCTATGTATTCATCTTGAAGGAGCTCAACTATAAAGTTGTACTCCGGTTCAGCCAAATTAGCCTCAGGATCCTCATCTCTCTCCTTCTCCTCCTCGCAGTGCTCGTTGAGCCTCAACCCCATATCTAAACGCCCACGAGCGGAGGCATCCGCCAAACCCTTATGAATTAATTGCTCAATAGCCAAGTTGAAGGCCTTTTGAGCCTCGTCAAAACAGTGGAGTGAGGCAGCGAAGGAAAATGCCTTTGAATGGCAGAACTTAATGATTGCTTCTTTGTTGGCCCTCTCAAGGCGCTCGGGAAGCTGCGTCATTATGTCTGTATATTTTCTCTCAGCGGCATTGAATTTAGTGACCCATCCGTTTCGGTCCTCCATCAATTTCTTGTGATTTTCACTAAGATTAGTGTAATCCGTATGGTATTTCTTCTTAGCGGTCTCGGATTTCTTGAAGTTATCCTCCAGCTTCTTGACATAGACCTCTAATTTCTTGTGCTTAGTTTCGAGGGAGAGAAATTTGGCTTTCTCCACGTCCAACTCCTCTTGGATCTGAGTCGGATCATTCGAGCGTGCCATCTTCTTATACTTTGCTTTGCGCTCAAAATAAACAGTGGCGCACATTTGGAGATTCTTGGCCCTTAGAAGCACTGGCTGCATTTTCTCAAAAGAAAGGAAGAGGGAAGGTATTTCATACTTAGCATAATTTTAAGAGCATGAAGAAATGTCTGATTAAATGAAGGAATGAGCGGAGATTTACCGAAATTAGGGCGTGGACCATATCCGCAGCCACTCTCTCGGAGTTCTGGGAAAATAGCTCCTGGTGGTCCCTGCTGAATTGAACTCTCTCGTAGAGTCCCTCAGTAATGGTCCTCGAGGGGGGATGCGTGGACAGAAGAATGGGGCCCTCATTAGGGAGGCGCTCAAAGTGCCTGTCCCCCATGCGGTCGAAGCTCCATAAGCGTTCTTCCTCAGAAGAGGAAGTCTCACCCTCTCCGCAGGACCCCTCGGCCACTTGTTTATCCTTGCCCGTTATGGGGATAACATCGGACATCCTTTTCCTTTTCCTGGAGGTCGCGTCACCTCGTTGATGCTCCTGGATAACCACGTTGGAGCGTGGCCTTATAGGTTCTATGGCAGGAGGGGTGGCTCCCCTCTGGTTGATCGTATCTGCCGGCCTTGGGATGATTCTTGTTTCCGTATTGGCCGCTCGGTTTTCTCCACGACCTTTTGGTGCTGGGGTTGCGCTTGAATTGGCCCCTTGATGGCCCCCTCGGCCATCACCACGGCCAGCCCCTCGGCCCCAAGGGTTCTACTGATTGTCTTGTTGCTGGCGTTGTTGGCGGTTACGTGCATTGACGAAATTGGCCACATTACCCATGTTTACTCCAGCAATTATGATGTTTGCCCCTGAACAAGAAGGAAAAGAAACAAGGGTTAAGCTATTTGTACAAAGTTCATAAAGTACAAGTACAATTATGAAGTTAGTAATCCTATCTAAGGTTAGTGCCCTAAAATCTAACCGTCTCTCTCCAAGTTTCGAGCGGGAGGATTGTTGAGGAAATTAGGGTTATTTGTGAGCCCACACAGGAACATGACTTCCTCATCATCTATCAGGTCCTTTTCCTGTATCTGCCAGCCCTCGTCCCTTAGGGCACCCACCAAATCCTGTGCCCAGTTTTCAGGGAGAGTGGGCTCCAAACGATGCCTCACAAGGGGACCTTCCGCATGTGAAACCCACTCTCTTGGAACCCCAAAATCGTCATCTTGTGGGCCCCTTACAAAGAAAAACTTCTTCTTCCACTCCACTCCGTAAGTAGACGAGGGGGAGTTAATCAGCCTCAGGCCGGACTTCGCTTGAACATAAAAGAAACCGGCCCTCGGAGACGAGCGAGGAGATCTGGCTACTTGGAGCAGAGTGTTAAAATTCTGCATGGATGGTTGGTTTCCAGTGCACGTCATGAGAATAATGAAGGTGGTTATGAGCGCCAGGCCGTTAGGGACGATTTGCGAGGGGCTCAAGTTGAGTTCGTTGAGGATACTAGCCATTGGGACTGGAATGGGGAATCTCAAACCCCCAAATGACACTGAGTCCTTGAAGACAGCCATCTCTCCGGGAGGGGGGTTGTTGGCCCGCTCGTGAGAGCAGGAATCCTCCTTCTGAAGCGCTCGTCCCAGAATATGGGGGCCATCATAGAGGTTATCTCCCCTAAGGTAATAGTGCTTGGAGTCTCCTCGGGGGGTCTCTTAGTGGCTTGCACGCCGCCCTCGCCCTCGGTCGGTCCTTTAGTTTTCTTGGCCTTTTGGGATTTCTTCTTACGCTTAGCCGGTGTTTGTTCTGATGGTCCCACGGCTTCCTCCTGGAGGGGCCGGCGGCGGTAAGGCTACCGTTACGGTATGGCGATGAGGGTGAGTGGCACTCTCCGTCAATGGTAAAGTCACCCCTTGCCTCTCGGCCTCCAATACCAAATCCATCTCTTCGAATATGTGCTCCACACCCCTGGGATTTCTCTCTTCCATGGAGGAAACCACCGCATCTAGTTCCTCATCCCTTGGAGGGCTAGGATGGGATGAATGTTGACTGGCCATTTTCTCTACCTCACGGAAAAACTCCTCAACATGGTCTCTAGACATTATCTTTTGTTGGGAATATGGAAGAGATATAAACAGATTGGGGATTCGAAGATTTTCAAAGGAAAATAGGGTTCTGGGAAGGTTAATCCTATTATTCTAGGGTTAGCAGGAAGAAGTTAGAAGAAGAAGAAGATCACTTGCGGTGAAAATAGTACTCGAGAGTTCGGGTTGCTGTAAATTTTTCTGGAAATTGCTTAGAAAGTTTGAAGATATGTGCTCTGGAAGTTTGGATGCGTAAAGGTTTAGAGAGATTTGGAATCCCCTATTTATAGGGGAAGAAGTTGGTATGATTTTGGGATTTGATTTCAAAAAGGCAATCATTTCCCGCCTTGGAAACAGCCCACTTTGGTGAACCGTCGCCCACTCCCCGAGACTCACACGCCGTTACCTTTAGAATCACCCCCACTCGCGCATCAGCATTTAATGTGGGGCCCCACTAGCAGTCATTCGGAATGACTTACATTTAATTCCTTGTCAGAGGAGGATTCCACAACACGCTAAGTCCTTAAAACGAGCGTCCCCCTCGAAGCGTCAAGAAGGCTAAAAATTCTACAGCCCTTATTACTAAGGACTACAGAATTGGGGGGCAAAATGATGGGGGCGAAACATGCTCGGCCCATGTTTTGACACATGGCACCATTAGTAGCTGACACACGGCCAATCAATCCCCTAAAAACGGATCTCTTCCGAGCGTCATCTCCGTCGGAGTACTGGGATCCTTGAATGACATGTGTCATCATCGTTATGCTACACGTAACTGGCATGACCGCTCACCAACGAGCGCTCTTTATGCTGTGAAAGCCAGACCTAAGTACACTAAGGGAGTTACCCCGAGCGTCCCCACACTTGGTTTCCTTCCGTATGCAAACTGACTTAGGGGGCCAAGCTCCCCCTCATCACGAAGCCTTGGTGCTAATCCCTAAAGCGGATCCACTAGCCCATCAGGCATAAGGTTGACACGAGCATGCTCCCAGCCCTCGGTACCAACCCCCAAAATGGCTCTTTGACACCCGTACGTGTCTGCGCACCTACCACTGTCACCCACACCACCTTTTACACCAGCTTTTGCAGGAGATTCCTCCTAGGTTTCTCCTCATTGCGTCACGTGTGAAGGCGACATTAGGGCAGGACCACAAGGGAACAAATTACTAAAGGGTCCCTGATCCACAACTATAAATGCTGAACTCCATCTCTTTCACGGTAAGCAATCTCCATTACTGCAACTCTGCATTTTACTTCAGCTCATCTACTGGGAATCATCTTCAGATCATCATCTGACTTGAGCGTCGGAGAGCTAAACTGGGAATCACCCCCAGTTTCCCCAGCTTGGTCTTCTGACTTTGTTTTGGTGTTTGTCCTAACAGGTATAACCCCCATCTTTTCCGGCGAGCATCTACTGGTTTCCTCACTAAAAAAAAATTCTAAAGTGATCGGAATCTGGCACACTAAATCTAGACCCATCTGTAAGTTTTATTCTAATCAAGTGTTTTTTTGGATTCTAATAGAAAAATTATTATTTTTTACCTCTTTTCACATCCTTATATACATTTTCTTTTTTCATACAGGATCATTATTTTTCAAGGTAAGGTTTTTTTCATATCCATATATGAATTTTCTTTCTCAAGTAGGATCTTTTTTCTTTAAAGTAAGTTTGTATTGATATTTTAGTTACCAATTCAAATTATCCAAATATATCTTTGTGTTTTTAGATAAGTTTGTTACGAAAAATATTCAAATTTAAAATTTTGGTGTGGTGAACGTCACACCAGGATTGTACTTTTTGCTAATTTCATACTTCTCATATCTATATAAATTTTAATATTTTTTATGTTTTAAAAATTATATTTTTGTAATATATTTTTATTCATTATTTTATCTTAAAGTTCTTTCTTATATTTATTAGTTAATCTTTTTTCTCTTTTATTATTATTATTTTTTTTTTTGGTGAAATGTTTTATTAGTTGATTGTAATACACTACAGAAAAGTTTTATTATATTTTAATAAAATAGATTGAATTTTGGCAACTCAAATAATAATATGATATATTTATATTTTTTTTCATATATAAATTTATTTGTAAAAGTCTTTCAAAATTTATAACATATTTTATTTTTCTTTATATATGTAGCAATGTACTCTATATTTTTAGAGTTTTGTTTTTATTTATTTTTGATGGGGTCAAAATGCGCTCGTCCCACGTTTGGACACGTGACACTTACAAGACAGCGACACCTGTCCTGCGGTCACGACACTCATACACGAGCGCTGAAGCCCTTGAAGTGCCAGCATCCTCCCAGAACACGTGCCGCCTCCGCCGCCTCTACACGTGATCGTTGTTACCGCTCTCCCACGAGCGCCCTTCGCACCACATGATTAGCAACCAAGGGAAGCCCTCTTCGAGCGCTACATTCCCTCAGAGAGGCTTCCGCTCCAAATCGTTGCACAAGCCCTGGCCCTCATCCCCTAGCGGATTCCTTGGCCACCAAGGCTTTAGTTGACACGACCGTGCTCACGAGCCCTCGTTACCAACTCCCCAAATGGCTCTCTGACACAACGTACATGCCCGCGCACCTACCACTGTTGCCAACACCACTTTTCACCATCTTTTGCAGAGAATATTTCTCCTAGGTTTCTCTCGCAACTCCACGTGTTAGGGCAACTTTCGGTCAGGACCACACGATGCAAATGACTAAAGGGTCCCCGACCCTCAACTATAAATAGGAGTCTTCATCTCCATCTCTGTAAGCAACCTCCATTACAGTAACTTTTTACTCAGCTTACATTTTCTCTCTCAGATTTCCATCTGACGTATGCGTCGGAGAGCCAAACTGGGTATTACCCCCAGTTCCCCAGCTTGGCCTTCTGATTTTGTCTGTGTGTTTGTCCTAGCAGGTAGAACCCCCATCTTTTCCGGTGAACTCCGACTGGCCTACCCCCTCTAAACAAATTCTAAAGTGATCGGACTCTTTAATCCATATTCAGACCCATCATTTTTGGCGTCGTCTGTGGGAAAGCCAGTTCCTAATCCATTTCTTTCCTTCTGCTAGTTGAAACGCGAACACCCAGAATCTTCTCAACCATGGTAGCTACAAGATCCGGAGCTGTGGGAGGAGGGGACAACATTTCCCATGATGCCAACCTTATTGTTCCCTCCACCGCCCCTGGCGGAGCCCAGCCTCCTTCCGTCGCTGCTAGTGGAGCACCACCCGCCGGAGGCGTGACTCCCCTGCGCCACCGGCACCACCAGTTTCCGGTACCGCTGGAGATGCTTCTCTGCCTACTTTTCCACAACCACCCCAGACCCAGTGGGTTCATACCCATGCGAGTCCAGGAGGTCATTCCTTCATAATGCCACCTCCAGGTTACACGCTTACCCCCACCGTCATGATTTCGCCGGTGCAGCCCTATCACGCCCGCCAGATCCAGCTCCCGGTGGTGATCCCTAGGGAGATTGAGGGGGTGGAGTTATCTCCCCTAACTTCCCAGTGTGAGGTTCAGGCGGCCCAGGGGGCATGGGAAAGATTACATTCCATGTACTTCCCCCTGGGCAAGCCACTCAAACTGCTGCTCCTTTGGGCGGACTGCAAACTTACCCGCTTAGGGAGGCTCAAGCCGTCCTAAGGGCGCAACTGCCACCACCGCCCGCAAAGGAGACGCCTCACCAGGGAGACAACGAGCGTCCCCCCGTGGACAGAAACAGGGAGCCCACCGAGAGGATCAATGAAAATGAAGGGGACTCTCATGTCTCCATGAGAGCCTCCCGAGCCACCAAGCAAGGGGACAAAGAGGGAGATGTGAATCCTAAAATCCTCGCGGCTGTGCAAGACCAGCTGCAGGGTTTAAAAGACATGGTTGGACAGCTCTCTCGAGCGCGGTCTCAGATCTCCCACAGCAGGGATGAACGAGCCGATGCCAGAGACGCTCGTCACAAGGACCGCCAGCCAAGGGTCCCCCACCGCAAGGAGCAGGAGGAGAACTTCTGCACGTATGAGTACCATCTCTTGGCGAGGGGCTCCCCCCTTGTGGAAGAAGTTTTGATGGCCCAAGTAGGAATGGCCAAAATCCCCACCTCCGTCAATCGCTACGACGGAACAACTGATCTAGCTGAGCACTTGGATCAGTTTTTACACTTGATGCACCTCTATGAGCACTCAAGCAACTACTGGGCCAAAGTCTTCGTCACTTCCCTGGTGGGAATGGCCCAGGAATGGTACAAGCGACTGCCACCGCGGTCGATATATTCATATCAGGAGCTGGCCGACGCTTTTCCCAATCACTTCAATTCCCTGAAGGCCCCAGTCACTGCGCCCACCACCCTTTACAACATAGTGCAAGGCAAGAACGAGTCTCTTCGTTCGTTCTTTGCTAGCTTCAACAAGGAGATTTTACAGGTGGAGAGGCCATCTATGGATTTTTTTATCCCAGTGCTCTTTCAGGCTGTGGATCACAAATAATATGTGAGCAAAAAGTTTGCCGATGCCATTATAGAGAGAAGGCCAGGAACCCTCATGGCCTTAAGGGAGGTCGCCGGGCCATTCTTTGCGCTCGAAGATATGTACGGGACTAATGGTCCCCGACATCACAGCCCAGTAAGAAACGAGCGCCACCCAGAGCGGGGCCGGGATGTCATTGTCAAGAAGGAGCGTCACGAGGAAGGCAAGAGATCGCCCCCGCCCCGTCGTCGTTTCGAGCGCATCCCGCTCACAAGGCCGAACTCAGAAGTCTATAACCTCTCTGATAAGAAACTCTTCAAGAGACCCATCAAGATGAGGGAAACCGAGTCACTGAGGCGCTCGAACAAATACTGTGCTTTCCACAAGCAGAAAGGGCACGATACGGATGAATGTCGCCAGTTGGAAGCTGAAATTCAAAGACTCATCGTTGGGGGCCACCTGAAGGAATTTGTCAGGATCTTGGAGCGTTATGATGGACACTGTAACGAGCGCACCGAGCAGAGAAGAAGGAGCCCGTCTCGCTTTAGAAGCCCGCGAAGGCGAGGGCCCACGGAGAGCAGCCATTGGGGCAAAGGAAAGGCTCCAGAGCAAGAAAATACCCCTTTTGCAGTCATCAACATGATAGCAGGAGGTTCCTCTGGGGGAGACTCTAGCGCTGCCCGGCGACGATACGTCAGAAGTTATGACCAGCGCTCATCCAGGCCCAGATCCGTCTACGCCATTCAGGAGGCGAATGATCAACACTCAAAAGAAAACGATGTAATAGGATTTGATGATAGGGACTTAGGGCACATTGTAACGCCCTATGGGGTCGGTGAAACCTCTGACTGCCCCATGGTGGTTAGCGTAGATGTCCACAATCACGTTACAAAGAGGGTGTTAGTGGATAGTGGAAGCTCTGTCAATGTTTTGCCCTACACTACGTTTCAAAAGATGAATGCCAACATCCCGCTCGAACCTCTCAAAACGGACCTCATTGGCTTTGGAGGTTCGGAGGTCGTCCCACGAGGGCAAATTCGTCTGGCTACTTCATTCGGCCGAGCCCCACAGTGCAAAACGCTCATGGTCACATATGCAGTGGTGGAGATTGATATTCCCTATAACATTATAATCGGGCGACCAACCCTCGTTGATTTCAAAGCTATCATCTCCACTTACCATCAGAAAATCAAATTCCCTACCCCCGAGGGCGTTGGAGAAGTACTGTGCAATGTGCGAGAGACTTGGGAGTGTTACATGCTGTCCCTCAGGAAGCCTAAGGCAGAGAAAACATTCCAGATTGGGTCCACCAAGAAAATTGTTGACTTTCCCAATCTGGATGAGGATAGTCCCGTGCGCAAGAGGGCCAAATTGAACAAGAAGAAGAGCAAGAAGAAATATCCCACCGTCAAAGGCTCCCTCGAAAGCGCTCCACCAGGAACAGTGGAAGAATTCTCCTCAGAGGAAGACAAACAAGAGGGTGACGAGCCCCTTAGTGATGGGCGCTTGACAGGAAAGAAGAGGGCGCTCGAACTTCCCCGCCCAGAAGTAAGGATTGAGCCCTCAGAAAAATTCCTCACCATTGAGCTAGAGCCAGGGAACAAGGATAAAACTACTCAAATTGGGTCTAACCTCTCTGGGCCCTCACAGATCATGGTGATTGACTTCCTCAGAGAAAACATCGACGTCTTCGCATGAAAGGCATCTGACCTTACCGGGATTGACCCGAGCGTCATAGTCCACAGACTCAATGTGGACCCCACGTTTAAGCCCATCAAACAGAAGAAGCGAGATGTACACGGATTTCGGAAAAGAGTTATTGAGGAAAAAGTTAACAAGCTTCTGGAGGCTCAGTACATTGAGCACATCTTGTACCCAGAATGGCTATGCGACGTGGTGTTGGTGCCCAAGAGCGCAAACAAATGGCGCATGTGTAATGATTTTACTGATCTTAACAAGGCTTGCCCTAAGGATCCGTACCCATTGCCCAGAATAGACCAATTGGTGGATTCGACCGCAGGGTGTGAACTCATGAGCATGATGGACGCCTTCCAGGGGTATTATCAGATCTTTATGGCTCCAGAGCACCGCCCCAAGACTTCATTTGTCGTTCACTTGGGGGTATACTGCTTCTTAGTCATGCCTTTTGGACTCAAGAACGCTGGAGCCACGTATCAGCGACTCGTCAACAAGATGTTTGAGAGAGAAATTGGGGGATCCATGGAGGTTGACGTCGATGATATGATTGTTAAGAGCGAGCACCAGGATTCACATCTGGACGATCTCAAGCACACCTTTTCCATTTTGCGCTGGTATGGGATGAAATTGAACCCTTCAAAATGTACCTTTGGGGTACGAGGGGGAAAATTCTTGGGCTACATGGTCAGTCAGAGGGGAATTGAAGCCAATCCAGAGAAAATCAAGGCTATCTTGGAAATCCCTTCCCCTCGAAATCTTCGGGAAGTACAAGTGTTAGTGGGAAAGATCATCTCCCTGAACAGATTTATTTCGCGCTCGGCGGACAGAAACCTTCCCTTCTTCAAGATTTTGAGAAATGCTCGTAATTTTGCTTGGACGGACGAATGTGAAAAAGCGCTAAAGGACATGAAGGCTTACCTTTCGAGCGCTCCGCTCCTGACCAAGCCCGTTGAGGGTGAAAGGTTGTTTATGTATCTCTCCGTTTCAACCGAGGCAACGAGTGCGGTATTAACAGCCGTACGAGAGCGAAAACACTTGCCTGTGTATTATTTGAGCAAGACTTTACAAGGGGCAGAGAAGAAGTATTTGGAAATCGAGAAATTTGCGTTCGCCCTCATCAACGCGTCGAGGCGATTGAGGCCTTACTTTCAAGCGCATTCAATAACGGTCCTTACTGATCAGCCCTTGAAACAAGTGTTGTCCAAACCGGACGTGTCGGGAAGATTGATAAAATGGGCTATTGAGTTGAGTCAGTTTGACTTAAGCTTCGAGCCCAGAACTGCTATACAAGCGCAGGTGGTAGCGGATCTGATGGTTGAACGCTTCGGTTTAGAACCCGCTGATCAGGAGTGCGAGGGGTTATGGGTCCTGCACACGGATGGTCCCTCAACCTCACAAGGGGGAGGAGCAGGGGTAGCCCTCAGAGACCCCAATGGGATTGAGTTGGACTTCACAATCAGGTTGGATTTTCAAGTCACTAATAACGAGGCAGAATATGAAACCCTTGTGCAAGGATTGAAAATTGCTTTTCAGAACGGAGCTTCTAGAATTACTGCTTACGTTGATTCACAGTTAATTGCGAGCCAGATTGAAGGAACTTATGAGGCTCGAGAAACCACCATGGTGCAGTACTTGAGCAAAGCCAGGGAAATCATTGGGAAATTCAAAGAATTCCATCCGCTTCAAGTCCCACGAGCAGAGAACGAGCGCGCTGACGCTCTATTGAAGTTTGCTTCGGCATTAGAAGGCACTTCCGAGCGTTCGGTCACGTTCCTTAGAACGGAAGAGCCTTTGATCAAGGAGAGAATTGCCAGGGAGGTGGTCGCTGTGATTGATCTGCATGAGCCATGCTGGCTTGATGATAGCGTCAGATTTCTTAAAGATGGTGTTTGTCCTACTGACAAGGTAGAGGCTTGAAAAATTAGAAACAAGGGCCCCCGATTTTCCATAGACTCTGAAGGAAAGCTGTTCAAGAAGTCATTTCAAGGACCTCCCATGAGGTGTCTGAGGCCTTCACAGGCAAAGGAAACACTCGAACTTATTCACAATGGGAGTTGTGGGAACCATTCAGAGGGGCGCATCCTGGCTAAGAAAGTTCTAAGAAGTGGGTTTTATTTGCCCACAGTTCTCCAAGACGCCATCGAATTTTCCAGAAAGTGCCCTAAATGCCAGTTCCATTCCAATCACCCTCAACTGCCAGCCACTCAAATGATCCCTATAGATGTCTCTTGGCCCTTTGACCAGTGGGGAATTGACATTGTTGGCCCCTTGCCCATCGCGGTCGGACAGAAGAAGTTTGTCATCCTAGCTGTCGATTATTTCACCAAATGGGCTGAGGCTGAAGCCGTGGCAAAAATCACCTTCAGGGTCGTGAGGGACTTCATTTGGAAAAGCATTATCTGCAGGTACGGGATACCAAGGGTGCTCATTTCAGACAATGGATCCCAATTCATAGCAGCAGACACGCGAGAATGGTGTTCAGAGTTGGGGATTGAACAACGTTTTACCTCCGTAGGCCATCCTCAAGCCAACGGACAGGCAGAAGTCACCAACAGAGTTATTTTACAGCACCTGAAGACAATGCTAGAGAGCAAAAAAAGTGAATGGGCAGAAGAACTAGAAGGAGCACTCTGGGCTTATCGCACTACTCCACGAGCGGCTACAGGCGAGACACCTTTCGCGCTCGTATATGGGTCAGAAGCGATGATACCGGCCGAGATAGTACATGAATCCGCTCGTGTAGCTTACTTCGAGCCTCAGCTTAATGGAGATAACAGAAGCCTGGAATTGGACCTATAGGAGGAAAGAAGAGACAAGGCCGCCTGGGCCAAAATCCACAGATACAAAGCGACTGTGGCACAACAGTACAACAAGCGTGTGCGAGAAAGGACTTTCCAGTTGGGAGATTTGGTCTTGAAGAAAGTAGAAGTGTCCAAACATGTGGGGAAATTGGACCCCAACTGGGAGGGTCCATTTAAAGTCATCCAGATCAGAGCTAACAACACTTACACCCTGGAGACATTTCAAGGCGAGCGCTTGCCTCGCCCTTGGAACGCATGTCACCTCCGGCGGTTTTATGTTTAATAGCTCTCTAGACTCGATGATGTAACAACCCCGTTCATGGGTTCTATGTACTTCAAATTTCAAGTAAGTTATAATACATTCTTTACTATATCTTTGTACTTCTGCTTTTGTTATTACATAAATGGATAAGACCTACGTCCCTCGTCTTTACGAGCGTGGTTGGTAGTCCATCCCAAGATGAACACTGTTATTACACATGGGTTACGCTTGCCAACACTCTACTCCATGTGGGGGGACGCCCTCATAGGGATACACTGGTAACGCTTACAACCAACTTAATGAATCTGAAAGAAAATACGAAGGAAATCCTAGTAGGCCTTGGCCGTTTGTTACAACGCGTTGCGCTCGAAAACGGAATCACTGGCAAACAAGAACAAGAACGCTCGTTTAACGACAACACCATTAAGAAGAAATTACACAAGTCTTGAACGAAGGCATTCTCTCAGTAAGACCCTCGTAATCACTCAAGACTTAGAAAAAATTTCCCAAGGTTAAGATGAAATTACACAAGTCTTGAACGAGGGCATTCTCTCAGTTAGACCCTCGTAATCACTCAAGACTTAGCAAAAATTTCCCAAGGTTAAGATGGAATTGCACAAGTCTTGAACGAGGGCATTCTCTCAGTAAGACCCTCGTAATTACTCAAGACTTAGCAAAATTTTCTAAGTATAAAAGCAAATATTTACACAAGTCTTGAGTGGGGGCAGCCTCACAATAAGACCCTCATGATTACTTAAGACTTAGTGAAATTTTTCAAGTTTTCAGGATTTAACAGAAACTGTCTAGTGTCAGAAACCTATCCGAGTAATGTAATTTTCACTATGCTTGTTACACACCATCTTACTACCACAAGATTGGTTCACAACAAGCGCAAAGTGAAAGTTCGCAATTAAGAAAAAGGTAAAAGACAGTATCATGGAAAGGAGAAATTTTATTTACTCAAAGGCTTTCGCCAGATATTACAAAATAAGGGCTCAAAAGCCCATCATATTAATGCATGAAAAGAAAGGCATTAAACTAAGGCAAGAAGAATTGCAAAGCAAAGCTGGAGAGAAGGAACTTCAGGCGGCGGGAGCGATGTCTTCGTCAAGAACCACCAAAATGTTCTGGGCAACTGGGCTATAAACGGGGCCTTCCTGCTCTTGATGATGGGCTTCTGGAGGCTCAGGATTGTTGTCCCCAGGAGCTTGTTGGTCATTGGGCTCATTGGCATTGGGCTCGTTAGCGGGGGCAGGGATGTTTTCACCAGTTGGAACAAGGGCATTCTCCACGACAGGCGCTTGGGGCTCGTTTTCAGGAGGATCATTTTGTGCGGCTTGGGGGGCATCTCCTACAGGGTGGGTTTCCATGTAGTCATCCTGGATAAGCTTGACCAGGAATTCATACTCCGGTTCAGAGCTATGGTCCGCCGGATCGTCACGATCGTCATCGTCCTCCTCGCAGCGCTCATTAAACATGAGCCCCATGTTCTTTGCCCCACGAATAGCCGGATCCGTCAGCCCTTTATGGATGCCTTGATCGATGGCTAAGTTGAAGGCCTTTTGAGCCTCATCCAAGCAGTGCAAGGAAGCCGCAAAGTTGAAGGCTTTGGAATGACAGAATTTGATGAGAGCCTCCTTGTTTGCTCGTGCAGGACTCTGGGGCCACTGGTTCATGGTGTCGGTGAATTTCCTTTCTGCCTCCAGAGCCCTCGTTTTCCAGCTTTCACGCTCGGCCTCAAGCTTTTTATAGCCCTCGCTAAATTGGGCCAATTTGTCACTCAAGCTGCTCCGAGCGATCTCCACGCTTGCAAAGTCATCCTTCAGCCTCTTCATTTCCTCCTCTACCTTCTCGTATACCTCCTTGAGGGAAGTATACTTAGCCTTCTCCGTGTCCAGCTCCACCTGGATTTGGGCTGGGTCATTTGCACGCGCCATTTTCTTATACTTGGCTTTGCGATCAGCATAAACGGAGGCGCGCATTTGGATGTTTTTGGCCTTCGGGAGCACTTGCTGCGCGGGCTCGAAAGAATGAAAGTGTTAGTAAGAATGTGGGAAAGTAATACCTACCAGAGATAATGGAATTGCAAGGGAATGAGAACTTACGGAGATTAAAGAGTGCACCATATCATAAGCCACCGTCTCTACGGACTCAGTGTGCAAGTGCCTATGGTCAGCAGTAAATTGGGCCTTGTCGTACAAATTCTCGCTGACAGTCTGAGCGAGCGTCCCAGGCCTCAGCAAAACCGCACCGCCGTCCGCAGAGCAGGAGAAGTTCCTGTCCCCTCGACGGGCGAACTTCCACAGATGCTCTTCCTCTGATGAGGAAGTTTCTCCGCTGCCCTTGGGGCCTTCAACTACTTGCTTTCCCTTGCCCGTTATTGCGAGGGTGTCGGGCATCCTCTTCCTCTTGCAGGAAGGCCTATCAGCGCTCGATTGAGCCTCGTTTATCACCACGTTGCCTTGGGACCTCGCTGGATTAGCTTCACGAGGGTCGGCTACCCTCGAATCTGTCAGAGGGGGTGGCCGCACCACTACTCTGTTCTCCACATTGGCCGCTCGGCTATCCCCGTGGCCTCGTTGAGTTTGAGCGCCGGGAGCCATACTCGAGTTGGTGTCATGCTGGCCACCGCGAGCGTCCCCCCTGCCCGCTCCGCGGCCTCGAGGGCGTTGTTCCTCTTGCTAGGCTTGACGCCTGTTGGCGTTAGCAAATCTGGCAACGTGTCTAATCCCTCCGACCATTTCCAAGATTGTCGCTCCTGCAAAGAAAGTGGAAACAAGGGTTAAAATCTAACCGTCTCTCTCCAAGTCACGAGCGGGAGGGTTCTCAAGATAATGCGGGTCATTGGTAAGACCGCAGAGGAACATAAGCTCCGCAACGTCTATCCAGTCCTTGGCACGAATCAGGCAACCCTCGTCCCTCAACGCCTCCGCCAAGCCTTTGGGAAGGCAGGTTCCAGGCTGTTCTTTACAAGCGAACCCTTCCCATGCGAGATCCAATCTGAGGACACCCCAAAACCTTAATCTGTGGGGGCCCTGACAAAAATGAACTTCTCCTTCCAGTTCGGCCCATAGGTGGTGGAGGGAGAGTTATTTAACCTCAAATGGGCCTTCGCTTGAATATAGTAGAAGAAGCCCGCTTTAGGTGACGAGCGTGGCGAGCTGACCACTTGAAGGAGAGCATTAAAATTTTGCAGGAAGGGCTCGTAACCAACGCATCTCATGAGAATCACGAAGCTCGTTATCAATGCGAGGCCATTGGGCACGACTTGTGAGGGGCAGAGGCCCAAATCGTTCAGAATATGAGCCACGGGGAGCGGAATTAGGAACCTCAAGCCCCCAGAACTGACTGCATCAATATAGACCGCCATCTCACCGGGCGGCGGGCGATTGGCGCGCTCGTGTTTAGCAGGGATTCTCCATTGGAAACGCTCATCCCAATAGATGGGGGTCATAGCGGACTTTATCTCCCCCAAGGTTATTGTACTGGGAGTCTCATCGGGGGTGCGGTCGGTCACTTGCATGCCCGAGCCTTCACCCTCGTTGAGCCCTTTGGCTTTCTTGGTTTTCTTGCCCTTGCCTTTGTCACGGGCTCTTTCGGAGGGCCCCGCTACTTCTTCAGTTTTCGGTGCCGGAGCAGCAATTGCCACTGTCACAGTATGGCGGTGGGGATGAGTCGCACTCTCAGTTATCGGAAGAGTCACCCCCTGTCTCTCCGCCTTCATTACCAGGTTCATCTCTTCAAAAAGAGGTTCAACCCCTTTTGGATCCCTTTCATCTATGGCTATCACGGCCGCTTCCAACCCTTCATCCCTGGAAGAATCCGGAGGAGACGAATTCTGGGAGGCCTTCTCTTCGACTTCACGGGCAAACTCTTCTACATGTTGATCGCCCATGGCGGTGTTGGAATTTGAAAGAGATTTGGGGATTTTTTCTGGGAAATGTTGTATATCTAAAGAGATTTGAGATTTCTGGAGAGTAAAAGCCTAAGGAATTGCTGAATCCTAAATATGATTCTAAGGTTAGAAAAGTTAGAAAGTTTCACCGGAAATTACCTTGAAATTTCTGGGAAAGCTTGAAGGAAGATTTGGGATGCTCTGAAACTGGAATGCAAAGAGTTTTTCTGCTAAAGGATGCTTTGAAGATTTGTTCGCGTAAAAGATGGAATGGATGCAGAATCCCTTAATTATAGGGATGGGAGTTGGTAAGGTTTCTGGCAAAAATTCAAAAATTGTAATCATTTCCCGCCTAGGAAACCGCTCACTTTATTGAACCGTCACGTACTTCCCAAGACTCACGCGCCCCACGCGCATCAGCATTTAATGCTTAGACGCTCCAAATGGTCAGAAGAAAGGACTGCAATTAATGCTTGGACGTTACAATCGGTCAGACGAAAGGACCGCATTAATGGAGTGATCAGAAAGATAATGGCTCAACACGCAAAGCTACGATGGATTTAGGGGTGAACAGAAACCGAACCGAACCGATACTAACCGAACCGAACTGATGCTGTTCGGTTCGGTTTCGGTTAGTAATATTTGGGTTGTTCGGTTTCGGTAAAAACCGACCGGTTTTCGATTTTTACCGAAAAAACCGAACATGGCCCTTTTTGTTAAATTGTTATACGTTTTCTAAATTTTGATACACGCTTTTCAGTCTTCACATTAAATCACATATGACTTTCAGTCTTCAGGCTTGAGCAGAGAAAATTCTTCCATTTTCCAAGTTTAGATCTGGGGTTTCATTAATTTGCTTTGTTCTCTCCGCCCCGCAGTCGCGCCGCCCGACACCCAGGAGTCCAAGACACCGCCGGCCCGCCACCAACCCGCCACCTATTCTCACCATAGTCACCAGCTCACCACCTATCTCCGACGCAGCGACGTCCCAGAAAGTCAGTGAGTCCCGAAGTCTACGGTAAGCCCAAGTACCCAATAGACTGAAATTAGAAAATATTAGACTGAAATTAGTTGATTTTCATTTTTCTTTTGTTGTATACTAATATTTCCTGAAAATATTCGGCTGAAATTTGTCTGAAATGGACTGAAATTTAACTGAAATTTGCTTTTTTTGTTTTTTCAGAATTTATGATATGGATTGTATACTTGAAATGGAAGATGAAGATCTACTATCCGGAGATAACACCAACCCTTTGGAGGAAAAAGATGAGTCTGTTGGAAATGTCAGAGAAGATGAAGATCAAAATCCCCGTTGTAATTTTGGGTTCAGTTTTCTTTTTTTTTTTTTAATTTTTTTATTAATTTTCGACTTTTTCGGTTATTAACCGAAACCGATGAACATCGGTTCGGTAAACGGTTATGTAAAATCAAAAACCGAACTTTCGGTTAACCGAACCGAAAAACCGTAAGTTCGGTTTTTTACCGAATGTACACCCCTAGATGGATTGCAGTGGATAAAATTCTACAGCCCTTATCACTAAGGGCTACAGAATTGGGGGCCAAAATGATGGGGTCAAAATGCGCTCATCCCACGTTTGGACACGTGGCACTTACAAGACAGCGACACCTGTCCTGCGGTCACGACACTCATACACGAGCGCTGAAGCCCTTGAAGTGTAAGTATCCTCCCAGAACACGTGCCGCCTCCGCCGCCTCTACACGTGATCGTTGTTACCGCTCTCCCACGAGCGCCTTTCGCACCGCATGATTAGCAACCAAGAGAAGCCCTCTTCGAGCGCTACATTCCCTCAGAGAGGCTTCCGCTCCAAATCGTTACCCAAGCCCTGGCCCTCATCCCCTAGCGGATTCCTTAGCCACCAAGGCTTTAGTTGACACGACCGTGCTCACGAGCCCTCGTTACCAACTCCCCAAACGGCTCTCTGACACATCGTACATGCCCGCGTACCTACCACTGTTGCCAACACCACCTTTCACCAGCTTTTGCAGAGAATATTCCTCCTAGGTTTCTCTCGCAACTCCACGTGTTAGGGCAACATTCGGCCAGGACCACACGATGCAAATGACTAAAGGGTCCCCGACCCTCAACTATAAATAGGAGTCTTCATCTCCATCTCTGTAAGCAACCTCCATTACAGTAACTTTTTACTCAGCTTACATTTTCTCTCTCAAATTTCCATCTGACTTGAGCGTCGGAGAGCCAAACTGGGTATCACCCCCAGTTCCCCAGCTTGGCCTTCTGACTTTGTCTGTGTGTTTGTCCTAGCAGGTAGAACCCCTATCTTTTCCGGCGAACTCCAACTGGCCTACCCCCTCTAAACAAATTCTAAAGTGATCGGACTCTGTAATCCATATTCAGACCCATCAATTTAAATAAATACACTCTTGATTTTAAATATAAGTTTTATTTTTCGTTATTCTCTATATGATAAGGGGAAAATCGGGGAGTCTGACTAAGCACCAGATGTCACTGCCACGTGGCAGCCTATGCCACATGAGCGCTCCGCGACCGAGCCACATAGGCAACCATCGACCTAGCACTTGGCCAAAAACCTCAAGCCCTAGTCTGGCGGCGGTCTCCCGCGACCTAGGGTCCCCTTTCGACCCAGACTACCGGACTACCGCATTTAATGCAAGCACCACCTACTGCCAGCCTCATTAATTTGCAGCTGCGTCCAGTACAGTGTCAGGCATCCTGGCAGGAGCAGGCAAGCAGTGCTTTAGCTAGAAAAGCACTGTTCCGGCCAGGGGCGTCGCTTTTCTCTCCAAACCAGATCCACACTTTCTGGGAGGTGTACTTGCACCCACGGAATCCATCTCCACCCTATAAAAGCCTCACTCCATGACTGTTAAAGGTAAGCTTTCCTACACACACACAAAAACGCTTTCAGTCCTCTTGCGACCCAGAGCTTTTCGCTGACTTGAGCGTCGGAGAGCCAAAGCGGGTCCAACCCCCTCTTTCCCTGTCTTGGCCTTTGAGCTCACGTTTGTTTCATCCTTCCAGTTAGGGAAAGCATCAGAGTCTTCCTCATCATACAAATATCTTGGGTGATTGGGAGTCCTAATCGGTCGTCCAGTGCATAGCCCGGATTTTGACACCATCAATATAATTTATAATAATTTTAGTTTTGCTTTCTAATTTTAGTAGTATTTCTCTTATAAATTAATTTTTCTACATGATATTTAAATATTTTAAATAAAATTTTGATTTAATAGCTATTATCTTAATAAAATATTTTAATTGATTTTTTTATTATATTTTTATAAAAAATTGACCATTGCCTTGGCACGGGGTTTGTAACTAGTGCTCTTATATTTTGTAAGAAGAGAAAGTTCATTTGTGATCCTTGTTACATTTAGTTTTGATATTTATATATTTTAAGAGGATGTTTTCTAATGGCCTAATTGATAACAACAATAAAATACAATATTGATGAATACTCGATATGAATAAAATATTTAGTTGTTATGTTGAGTTTTGTTGCATTTTTTGTGTTATTTCCTGTTGCTTTCTATGCCTTGTACCTACTGATGCATTGCTGCTTCTTTGAGGAAGAAGAACAAGGGAAGCTCACGACGTTTTGGTGGAGAAGGAGCTGTTGCACGGGTTTACCCCCGGGTAAGCTTTTACATTGGAACATTGTCACCCCCGTGACAATGTTAGTGCAATTAGGAGCTGTGGTTGTTGAATATGCTATAAATATGATTAATTGTTGGATAATTAATCAATAATTATCTAAAGGCATATCAAGAGTTGTTTGGAAAATGTGCATTGGTTATTGTGTCCCACATTGGAAAAATAACACTAAGTAGGCAGCTTTATATATTAAAATGTTGTATGTGTTATTAAATTGTGGAACCAAAGAGAGGACTTGTAGCACCCCGCACGTGAGGCACCACATCCCCCGCACTATGGCTCGACACGAGTAACGAAACAGTAACTCCGCACCCGTATCAAACCATAGCGAACGGGAGACAAACATAAAACCCTCCCTAAGCCAGGCGGAGCTAGACCCTGCAGTGAAAACCGTACAACCAAATATAATGCATAGCAAAGCCAAAATCCAATTATACCAACCATAAGCCGAATTTGGGCTCTTCAGGCCTCTTTTAATTCAATAGCAAAACTCAGTAACAACAATTCAATAACAATTACATGAATATTCCAGTTCATGATATAACAGGACGAATCATACATAATTCCACTACATGAATGAGTAAAGAGACTCTCCTAATCTAACTCGACTCACTGAAAGACTCCAGACACCTCCGCCTAGCTCGAACCTTCAAAGCCAAACCTGCACACTAAAGTGTTGGGGAGGGAGAGGGTCAGTCTCTAGAAGACTGAGTGAGCAGGAGCGATACATATATATAAAAACATGCACATGTAAGTCATAAATTCCGAACAAGGTTTTATTTGAATTTAGTTCCCGATAAGGCAAGAGAATGACCAATCAATGCTCGGATTTTATGACGAATTCATATTAAATTCATTACATTCATAAATCATACATAAATATAAGGCTCGGCGAGTGAGCGTGCATCATCTCCAACCAAACTCCGACCGTGTACGACAAATATCTATAATATTTTAAATAGGTGATCATGCAATACGTCATAATACACACAGACCATAAATCATATCATAAACATATTCGTTTGGGCGATCCGGATCCCGGCATTCCCGCACGGTGCATAATTATACATAGACATAAACATAAGCATAATCATATCATAATCATATTCAACCTTCTTCCTCCGGGTGGTGGACGGGCTTGCAAGACCCGGCCACCGGAACATACAGAATGGCTAGTGAGGTACATGAATCCTCAAAAGCCCGACTTGCGTTTCCTCGTCAAAACTCCTAACGAGGTCCGTATCGTCGTAAATTTGGTTGGAACTAGTATATGGGATCCCCGTCAGCCCTTGCTTCCTCGGTTAGCCACATATACTAAGTCCCGGGGCCCGTGAAATCAGAAATCCTAAATGTGTCTCGCCAAAACATATCAATACATACATATGATACCTACTATAAGAAATCATACCTTACCGTGTAACTCGGCATATGCTATATACGTACCTCTCCGTGTCATCCAAATCCGTAGCTAGCAAGAAGACACACGGTTTGGAGCATAGCCTCATTACAAAACCATTTTTAAGCTTACATACGCTCATACGTATAATTCAGAAGAATTTACTCGATAACTTCGTTTGAAAACCGTATATATATAATCATAAGGTTTTGGCCAAAGCTTTTCACATAAGGGTTGTAGGGTTTGTTATATAGCTAAAACAAAAACACCCTCACCTGAACCGTGTCGAAACAAGGATCGAGCACCAAGTGCCAGAACGAGATCTCTCCACCCTGGAGACAAACTGTACAAAAGACCACAAGACGTGTTCGTGAGACTCAAGACTCTAAATGAACCATATATGACGCACGACAATGCTCAAGCATGATATCAAGACATAAAGATCATATTAAGTCATGAAAATCATATAACCAATTCATTCACTTGTTCAATCATAGATCATTCAATTCATATTTCCAATCCAATAATTCAAGAATTCAAATAGGAGCATAGAACATATTCAAGCTCTACCAACATGCTACTACATACCTCATATTACATAACATAGCATGTATCCAAGGTTGGACAACAAGAGGAAGTGATATGATATAGAAAATAAGTGATGCGATTCATAAACGACATATAAATACACATAAACGGCAATAAGCAAAAGCATACCTATAACTCATCCAAATACCACGAAATTGCACCATAATACTCCTAACACATAGCCAAACAAGTTCATAGTTCAACACGAAAGGAGATAAAATCATTAAGGAGGTGAAACAATTCAAAAACCGAAGAGGAAGTAACGAAGACTGCGCATGGGAAGTGACACGGGGGTGTCACCAACCCTAGCCCAACTGAGCCACGGGCGTGGCTCAGTACAGAGCTGCCCAGAAGGTGTGACACGCCCGTGTCTCCCTCTTATGAGTAAATGAGACACGGGGGTGTCACGGTACAGAACTTGAAGCGCATGCAAGACCTAACCGGCAAAACTGAACTCAAACAAACTCAATCCAAAGGCATACCAAATGAACTCCAAATGCTCTGAAACTTAATATGAAACATATTTGGCATGTCATGAACATTTTTCATTTAGAGTTCAAAAGCTAAATCACACGTTAAGATCATCGAAACCGTGAAACAAAACTGGGTCGCTACAATCGGACATATGAGCCCTAATGATTCTATCATGCCTTGATCAAGTACTTAGGGCTTGAATTTGGATCTGAAACTTTGGGGAATGCATGCTAACATACTAAAAAACTTATATACATCATATATATGCAAAATGGTACAATTTAAAGCACATTAGAAGGACCAACAAGTTACCAAACACAACAGCAACAATTCTGTCAAAGATCATGCATAAGAACAGGCCATGTACTTCGGTTTTGAGGCTTCAAATGGAACCAAATACTTAAAGCATGAATGCTAACATATAGAACAAGGAGTGTACATCAACTCCATGCATTTTCACACGAAATGGAGGCCATATGATCATGCAACAACACCAAATCTCACACAGCAGTTCGAAAACAGGGGAAATAGTTTGAACATCAAGTTTGGAGCTCCATATCTCATAATTTCATAAAAGGGTCAAGAGATGAAATCCTCCTAACATCATATGCTATCAGTTAGGAAAGAAATAAGCCAAGAAACAAGTTCATATGATCACATATAAGCAAGAAATTCAGTCACACAAACATATAGGTCACAAGAGCAAAAATCCCTAAAAGTTCATACCAATCTCATAATTCAAACCCTAATCAAATCTGATCCAAATCATGTTTTAAATAGATGAAATCAAGCATAATTGAGTAGGGAAGACATAAATATTCATACCTTGAAGTTTTGGTGAAGGAAGATGGTGATTTGAGCTCAAAATCACAAAGGGCCAAGGTTTTTCTCTTCCTTTCTCCTCTCTCTTTCTCTCGATCAGTTCAGCTGAAAATGGAGAGGTGTGGTTCGGTTTTCAGAGCAAAAGGGAAGAGAAAGGGCTTAACTCAAGGTGGATAAGTCATGGTTAAGGCATGGTTAGGTTAAGGAGTGTTATGGGGTCCCACCATGAAGACTAGTCAACCAAAGGAGCTCTTCTTGCACGAGTTGTCCGTTACGGTTGGATTTCGGAGGTCTTAATGATTTCAAAAAGGTATGAGGCTTGTTCCATTGTCTCCGAATCGTCTATACGAAGGCAACGGAGGTGTCGGAATTCGAATCCGAATTCCCGAGCTCAAGATATCACGCACGGAACCAAGGGTGCGCTAATTGCTCGTTAGCCCCCGACTTGGTTCCAAAAATCAAAATAAATTCATAAACACGTCAAATAAATCCGAAAACATAAACCGAGCATATAAGCATGTTCATAACACACATATTTACGACATATTAAATTTTCACGCCAATCCAGTATCATTTCATATAAGAACGAAGTAGAAATAAAACACTCAAGCGCATGAACGAATTCATATTGTTATAAATTAATTACTAAAACTTAAATTCCATATTAAATAAATTTAAAGCCAACTTATAACATGTTGAAATTAATTAACGAAATTACCGAAATAGTTAAGGTAACACGAAACCTTAATTAGGAATTTAAACACTAAATATCAAAGTGAATTAAAATGAATTAATTAAGATAACCATAGTCTATAGTTCAAATCAAATATAAACACTTATAAACAATTAATCATATAATTAAATAATTAAATCGTGCAATTTATAAACAATTACGTCATATTATTTAAAACTGAAAAACTGGGGCGTTACAGGACTAATGGGCACTTCGCACGTGCGCATCGTCGCTAGGAGCCTCTGTGCGCATCGTCGCTAGGAGCCTCCAAGCCCAGAGCCTTACTTTTTGAGCCAGAGCCGGCCTAGTCCAGTACAAAAGTTCAATCTTTTGAACCAATGTCCAGATACATCCAATCAATCCGTTGACATTTGTAACAGCTGAGTAGTGTGCATTCATTGGGATTGAATTTCAGGTCATTACACCTGAAATTAATCCATTCAAATTCCCAATTTTTAGTTTTATTTTTAGCCAACACTTGAGAGCTACATATAGCTCATTCCCCCACCTGAAAAAATACAGTAACATACTCATTCGAATTTCTGCAAATTGCTATTGTCTGAAATTCTATAACCAGCTTGGCATATATCCTAAAAGTAAATCATCTGCAACCTTTAGCAAACTCAGAGAGTAGGGGCGATTAACACTTTAAGGATAGGGATTACCTTTGTCATTTTGATCCCATTCCTACTATCTTCTCAACAGTGGTTCTGACCTGAGCCACGGGGGTGACCTTTTACTGTCACTCCTATGACCAGGTGCTGTGTTTTTGGTGGTTTAAGGTCTGCCCCAGCCCACGGGGGTGACACCTTTTAAACTAAAAAGGTGTAACCCCCGTGATACCCCTTTCTTTGCATGCATGCGTGTGATATGTTTTTCATTCATTTGTTTTGTTATTTTCTCGCCTCGTTTATGACTCCTAAATGTTATTAACATGTAATATTATGTGTTATATTTCTTGTGTTAAGTTTATGGATTGATTGGATACGATTTATAAGAGTTATGAACTTAAATGATTTAAGTGTTACATTCTAGCACTTCATATGCATACATTGTATTCATATGAATCGCCGGGTGTCTATTTGGTACATAATTGAGTCTAAGTCTCAGGTATTATGCTTGTTTGTGACATTCCACTTCCAGACGACGTTGTGCCTGTAGCACCCCGCACGTGAGGCACCACATCCCCCGCACTATGGCTCAACACGAGTAACGAAACAGCTAATCCGCACCCATATCAAGCCATAGCGAACGGGAGACAACCATAAAACCTTCCTAGGCCAGGCGGAGCTAGACCCTGCAATGATAACCAACCCACAATATATAATGCATGGCAAAGCCCAAGTACAAACATACAAACCATAAACAGAATTTGGGCTCTTCAGGCCTCTTTTAAATTCATAACAAAACCCAGTAAAAGCAATTCAATAACAATTACATAAATATTCAGGTTCATGATATAACAGAAACGAATCAGACATAATTCCAATACATGAGTGAGTGCAGAGACTCTCCTAACCTAACTCGACCCACTTAAAGACTCCAAACACCTCCGTCTAGCTCGAAACTCCAAAGCCAAACCTGCACACTAAAGTGTTGGGGAGGGAGAGGGTCAGTCTCTAGAAGACTGAGTGAGCAGGAGCGATATATATATATAAAAACATGCACATGCAAGTCATAAATTCCGAACAAGGTTTTATTTGAAATTAGTTCCCTAAAAGGGCAAGAAAATGACTAATCAGTGCTCGGATTTTATGACTAATCATATTAATTCATTACATTCATAAATCATACATAAACATAAGGCTCGGCGAGTGAGCGTGCACAATCTCCAACCAAACTCCGACCGTGTACAACAAATATCATTAATATGTTGATTAGGTGATCATGCAATATATCATAATACACGCATACCATAAATCATAACATAAACATATTCGTTTGGGCAATCCGTGTCCCGGCTTTCCCGCACGGTGCATAATCATATCATAAACATATACATAAGCATAAGCATAAATCATAACCAACCTTCTTCCTCCGGGTGGTGGACGGGCTTGCAAGACCCGGCCACCGGTTCATACATAGGCCAATGGGGGTACATGAATCCCCCAAGGGCACTCAGCTCCCATTCCCCGCTAAACCTCCTAGCGAGGGCCGGTATCACCGTAGTTTGGTTGGGACTAGTATATGGGATCCCCGTCAGCCCTTGCTTCCTCGGTTAGCCACATATACTAAGTCCCGGGGCCCGTGATCATATCATAATTGCATAATCTCGCCAAAACATTTTCTTTCATACTTAGGATACATACTATAAGAAAACATACCTTACCGTGTAGGATACATACTATAAGAAAACATACCTTACCGTGCAACTCGGCATATGCTATACACGTACCTCTCCGTGTCATCCTAATCCGTAGCTAGCATGAAGACACACGGTTTGGAGCATAGCCTCGTTGCAAAACCATTTTTCAGCTTATATATGCCCATACGTATAATTCAGAAGAATTTACTCGATAACTTCATTTGAAAACCATATATATATAATCATAAGGTTTTGGCCAAAGCTTTTCACATAAGGGTTGTAGGGTTTGTTACATAGCTAAAACAAAACCACCCTCACCTGAACCGTGACGAAACAAGGAACGAGTTACCAAGTGCCCGAAGGATCAAGATCTCTCCACCCTGGAGATAAACTGTACAAAAGACAACATGACGTGTTCGTGAGACTCAAGACTCTAAATTAACCATATATGACGCACGGCAATGCTCAAGCATGATGTGAATGTATAAAGATGATATTAATTCATGAAAATGTTCATGTGCACTATTAAGGCATTTAAATCATATAACCAAGTCATTCACTTATTCATTCATTTTCATTCAAATTCTTCAATTCATATCTCCAATCAAATTAATTCAAGAATTCAAATAGGAGCATAGAACATATTCAAGCCCTCCCATAATGCTACCACATACTTCATATTACATAAGATAGCATATTTCCAAGGTTTGACAACAAGAAGGAATCATATGATATAGAAAATGAGTTACGCGATTCATAAACGACATATAAACACACATAAACGGCTTTAAGCAAAAGCATGCCTACAACTCATCCAAATGCCATGAAATTAAAACATAATGCTCCCAACATATAGCAAAACAAGTTCATAGTTCAACACAAAAGGAGATAAAGTCATTCAAGAGGTGAAATAAATCAAAAACCGAAAAGGAAGCAACAAGGACTGCGCAAGGGAAGGGACACGGGGGTGTCACCCTTCTTAGCCAAACTGAGCCACGACCGTGGCTCAGTACAGACCTTCCCAGAAGGTGTGACACGCCCGTGTCTCACACTTAAGTGTAAATGAGACACGGGGGTGTCACGGTACATAACCAAACCACACACAAAGTTTTACCGGCAAACCTGAACCCATACAAACTCAATCCAAAAGCATACCAAACCAACTCCAAATGCTATGAAACTTAATATACAACATATTTAGCATGTAAGGAACATATTTCATTTAGAGTGAAAAGGCTAAATCACACTTTATGAGCATCTAAATCATGCAGCAAAACTGGGTCGCCAAAATCGCACATATGAGCCCTATTGATTCAATCAAGCCATGATCAAGTACTTAGGGGTTGAATTTGGATCTGAAACTTTGGGGAATTCATGCTAACATACTAAACAACTAATATACTTCATATATATGCAAAATGACACAATTTAAAGCACATTAGAATGACCAACAAGTTACAAAACGCAACAGCAACAAGTCTGTCATGAATCATGCATAAGAACAGGCCATGTCTTTCGGTTTTGAGGCTTAAAATGGATCCAAATACTTAAAACATGAATGTTAACATATAGAACAATGAGTGTACATAATATCCATGTAATTTCACATGAAAATAAGATCATTTGATCAAGTAACAACACAAAATTTCACACAGCAGTTCGAAAAACAGGGGAAACAGTTTGATCATCAAGTTTGGAGCTCCATATCTCATAATTTCATTAAAGGGTCAAGAAACAAGTTCATATGATCATTTATAAGCAAGAAAATCAGCTACACAAGCAAATAGGTCACAAGAGCAAAAATCCATAGAAGTTCATACCAAACTCATCACCCAAACCCTAATCAAATCTGATCCAAATCATGATGTAAGTAGATGAAATCAAGCATAATAGAGTATAGAAGACATAAATATTCATACCTTGAAGATTAGAAGAAGAAGGGAGGTGATTTGAGCTCAAAATCACAAGAATGGCCAAGGGTTTTCTCTCCTTTCTCTCTTCCTCTATCTCGATCAGCTCCAGCAGAAATGGGAGATGTTTGGTTCGGTTTTCAGAGCTAAAGGGGGAAGAAAGGGCTTAACTCATGGTACATAATTCATGGTTTAAGGTATGGTTAGGTTAGAGGAGTGTTAAGGGTCCCACCATGAAGACTAGTCAACAAAAGGAGCTCTTCTTGCACGAGTTGTCCGTTACGGTTGGATTTCGAAGGTCTTAATGATTTCAAAAAGGTATAAGGCTGGTTCCATTGTCTCCGAATTTTCGATACGAAGGCAACGGAGGTGTCGGAATTCGAATCCGAATTCCCGAGCTCAAGATATCACGTACGGAACCAAGGGTGCGCTAATTGCTCGTTAGCCCCCGATTTGGTTCCACAATCAAAATTAAATTCGTTAACATACCAAATGAATCCGAAAACATAAACCGAGCATATAGGCATGTTCATAACACACATATTTACGACATACTAAATTTTCATACCATTCCGATATCATTACATATATGAACGAAGTACAAATAGAACACTCATGCGCATGAATGAATTCATATCGTTATAAATTAATTACTAAAACTTAAATCCCATTTTAAATAAATTTAAAGCCAACTTATAATATGTTGAAATTAATTAACAGAATTACCGAAATAGTTAAGGTAACAAGAAACCTTAATTAAGAAATTAAACACTAAATATCAAAGTAAAATAAAATGAATTAAATTAAAATAACAATAGTTTATAGTTTAAATCAAATATAAACATTTATAAACAATTAATCTTATAATTAAATAATTAAATCGCGCAATTTATAAACAATTACGCCACATTATTAAAACTGAAAAACTGGGGCGTTACAATCTCTCCCCCTTAAAAAGAATCCGTCCTCGGATTCACAACACGCTTGAAATCAAACAATGAGAGATTCCTCGTCTCTCACAAGCAACAAAGAGAGAGCCCCGTCTCTCGAGCAGCAATGAGAGAACCCCGTCTCTCGCAAGCAACAAGGAGAGAACCCCGTATCTCGCAAGCAAAGAGAGTACCCCGTCTCTCGAACAAAATAAGAGAATCCTCGTCTCTTCTAAACAAGAGAGAGCACCCCGTCTCTCAACCGAAAATAAAGCAAGGAAGTCTCCAATACTCCCAAGCAACTCATGCAAAACCAAATTTAAAATCACGTAAGGCACCCAACGCAAGTAATAAATGTCGCCCACATTGATTTCAATTACACCAAGTAATTTAACACAGTACAAGATCAAAGCACCTAACATAAAAATTATGTAGGTTAAATTTGCATGGATGCATGTATCATGAATGCTATAAGTACCGTTCACCGTAGTTGCAAAATTCAGATTTGTGAGTCGTCTTTGTCCAAGGTATGATCTGTCTCGAATGTAACTCAATGCCCAGCTTGTTTTGAACCTCTTCAGGGTTCCCCGGTGAAGCGATTGAGGAATTCTTTAAGGAGTATATTCTTAGATCCTTTGTAACTTGTACTGCTACCCAACTTCTTCAATCCTTATCCAAATCAGTGCTGAACATATCCCCGAGGATCACCACTCTGAGCAAACTTGATGATTCGATCTCAACCTTACGACGTTTATTCTTATAGTCTCTCTCAACACAAGCCTTTTCCCACCTTCCGTTCCTCTTGTCCGTTCATTCCCTTTTGACCCCCCTCAATGTTATATTCGGTAATTGGCCCCATTTTTCTTGAATCGAAGACCAAATGTTCTTAATGATTCTTGAAATTTGAAGTAATCTTCCAATTATCATCCTTTTCTATTTGGTCTCTACTTAAGCTTCCTTCTGGATTATCTTTGATATAATCGATAACTTAATAATATTGTATCGGACCCCTTCATACTTTATTGAATAAATCTTGATCGACACCATCCCCTTATGTGATATCTTGATTCGGTTTCCCTTGTTAATTCTAACTTAGAAGTTCATAGAAACTCTCTTATGATTCCATCACCTCCAGATCAGAATTCCATACGTAGCTTCTCTCTTAACAGCTTAACCATAACCGCCGTCTTATTCATTCCTAATCACCACCCTTAGGACTCCCAGATTCTCCTTAATTTGCATCCTCGTCATTACTCCTAACATATTCATTCGAGCACCACTCCCATCCTCCAACTCACCTCTCGGTCGTGCTCTCCCCCTTAAAATTTTTCGCTCTTACATGTCCAACTCCATGAATCCTTCTTTCATTGAATTTTTTTTTTTTTTTTTTGAAGAGCCACTTCCGTTTCTTTAATTCACTCCTAAGGTTCAATTCAAACCCTTCAATAGTTACTTCCTTCTAATCCTCAACTCTTCTCTTTCTTGCTCTTCTTGAAATCTAGACTAATTTAATCCCCTCCTGTATTTCCATTCTTTCAACTAAAGATAATCCCTCAGAGATTAAGGTTTCTCCTAAAACTCTTCAACTTAGTTCTTCGGTGTAGATTGTACTAGCTAAGCTACATGCCCGGAACTCCCAAAATATAACCCAACTATTCTCTCGTCTTGATTCGATCAAGCCTTGATCAAAGAATCGCTTGATGGACAAGGTGTAGCCATTCCCTATCAATTAAACACTAAGCCATGCATGTTGGATTAACATGCCAATGCACATAGTAAACAATTAAAGATGCAACGATGCAACACGTTGGAGCAATTACATTAATTAAACATAAATGTACATATAGATAAAGAAAGCAATTAATTTAAATCGATGCATGATGCTCATGCCATGAATATACAGAACCTGTCACCGAAGTGGTAAGCTTTTAGCTTGACGACGTGTTCCTCATCCCCATAATTGTAACCTTCTTTGGGGACATTGATAATTCCTTAGCTTTCCATGGTTTTCGAATCTCCCTAATCTTCTTGCATCCATTTGTATATCCCATGGCCCGAACGTGCTATTCTTGAACCCAAGGTCTTCTTTGTCAATGGAGTTTACACCTCAACGTACTTCCAAGCATCGACCTCCAAAGGTCGTCCGAATCTTCCTCTTGATGTCCTCTCCGGTTAAAGTTCCTTTAGCTTATCCTTTGTTTCCGATCTACGCGCATAATTCACCCATGATAACGCTTTCCTTTCTTGCTTGCTTCTGGATGTCTTCATGTTCCAAGGTTCCAAGAAGACGACGCGATTTGTATTCCTCGATTATCATAAGTCTCTTTGCCTTGCATCCATTTGTTGTCCCACGCGTATATTCGTATCAAGTGAGCTCCCATAGTTGACCTCATAGTGAGCCTTATGATTAACGGCTCCCAATCTTTGCATCTGAGTTGAGTCGAACCTTTTTAATACATCTTGCATCCGATCCCTTGAAGCTTCCCAATTTGGTCTTCCAATCATCCAACCATTCCAAACTCGGAGCTTCAACGGTGAACCTTGGAGCATTTAATCTTGTGTTGAATGTCTTCAAAATCGGGGTGGTGAAGAGTTCCACACCCCTCTCGTTGTCTCACGCATCCCTCAAGTTAGGACTTGAGTCTTTGCAATTCTGGTATGTTGAGAACCTTCAAGGTTTGTAGGTAGGGCATGATTGATGAAACTTCCCGTGATCCAAGCTTCCTCCCATGTTACGGACCATGATAGGTAGTTCCATTGTGTACACCGTGGAATTTGAACACTCGGCCTTCAAGTTACTTTGCCAATTGTAGTTGGGGTGATTTGTGGCTTTGTTTGCATGATAGTAGCCTATATAAGAAAGATCAACTCAAATATGGATGCATGAGGATTAGTGTATGCTCATGGCACGTAGTTAAATGAATCAATGCACATAGAATGCAAAATGCAACATTTAAAGTAACTAAATGAGAGAGTAAAAGGTATACATGTATTAAGCAATTTCCAACAATTAGTATCAAATATTCATGCCAAATCGATACAATGTACACATTAACAAGTTGTTCCTATGCCGTACGACCTAACTGACTCAAACATGACTCAAGAACACCGGTTTTGCAACCGGGCTCTGATATCACTTAAGGATGTAGCACCCCGCACGTGAGGCACCACATCCCCCGCACTATGGCTCAACACGAGTAACGAAACAGCTAATCCGCACCCATATCAAGCCATAGCGAACGGGAGACAACCATAAAACCTTCCTAGGCCAGGCGGAGCTAGACCCTGCAATGATAACCAACCCACAATATATAATGCATGGCAAAGCCCAAGTACAAACATACAACCCATAAACAGAATTTGGGCTCTTCAGGCCTCTTTTAAATTCATAACAAAACCCAGTAAAAGCAATTCAATAACAATTACATAAATATTCAGGTTCATGATATAACAGAAACGAATCAGACATAATTCCAATACATGAGTGAGTGCAGAGACTCTCCTAACCTAACTCGACCCACTTAAAGACTCCAAACACCTCCGCCTAGCTCGAAACTCCAAAGCCAAACCTGCACACTAAAGTGTTGGGGAAGGAGAGGGTCAGTCTCTAGAAGACTGAGTGAGCAGGAGCGATATATATATATAAAAACATGCACATGCAAGTCATAAATTCCGAACAAGGTTTTATTTGAAATTAGTTCCCTAAAAGGGCAAGAGAATGACTAATCAGTGCTCGGATTTTATGACTAATCATATTAATTCATTACATTCATAAATCATACATAAACATAAGGCTCGGCGAGTGAGCGTGCACAATCTCCAACCAAACTCCGACCGTGTACAACAAATATCATTAATATGTTGATTAGGTGATCATGCAATATATCATAATACACGCATACCATAAATCATAACATAAACATATTCGTTTGGGCAATCCGTGTCCCGGCTTTCCCGCACGGTGCATAATCATATCATAAACATATTCATAAGCATAAGCATAAATCATAACCAACCTTCTTCCTCCGGGTGGTGGACGGGCTTGCAAGACCCGGCCACCGGTTCATACATAGGCCAATGGGGGTACATGAATCCCCCAAGGGCACTCAGCTCCCATTCCCCGCTAAACCTCCTAGCGAGGGCCGGTATCACCGTAGTTTGGTTGGGACTAGTATATGGGATCCCCGTCAGCCCTTGCTTCCTCGGTTAGCCACATATACTAAGTCCCGGGGCCCGTGATCATATCATAATTGCATAATCTCGCCAAAACATTTTCTTTCATACTTAGGATACATACTATAAGAAAACATACCTTACCGTGCAACTCGGCATATGTTATACACGTACCTCTCCGTGTCATCCTAATCCGTAGCTAGCATGAAGACACACGGTTTGGAGCATAGCCTCGTTGCAAAACCATTTTTCAGCTTATATACGCCCATACGTATAATTCAGAAGAATTTACTCGATAACTTCATTTGAAAACCATATATATATATAATCATAAGGTTTTGCCCAAAGCTTTTCACATAAGGGTTGTAGGGTTTGTTACATAGCTAAAACAAAACCACCCTCACCTGAACCGTGACGAAACAAGGAACGAGTTACCAAGTGCCCGAAGGATCAAGATCTCTCCACCCTGGAGATAAACTGTACAAAAGACAACATGACGTGTTCGTGAGACTCAAGACTCTAAATGAACCATATATGACGCACGACAATGCTCAAGCATGATGTGAATGTATAAAGATGATATTAAGTCATGAAAATGTTCATGTGCACTATTAAGGCATTTAAATCATATAACCAAGTCATTCACTTATTCATTCATTTTCATTCAAATTCTTCAATTCATATCTCCAATCA
Organism: Lantana camara; assembly: GCA_037501455.1. Taxonomy (NCBI): domain Eukaryota; kingdom Viridiplantae; phylum Streptophyta; class Magnoliopsida; order Lamiales; family Verbenaceae; genus Lantana; species Lantana camara. Next base: position 92,750,655 of record CM074863.1, read on the forward strand.
AATTAATTCAAGAATTCAAATAGGAGCATAGAACATATTCAAGCTCTCCCATAATGCTACCACATACTTCATATTACATAAGATAGCATATTTCCAAGGTTTGACAACAAGAAGGAATCATATGATATAGAAAATGAGTTACGCGATTCATAAACGACATATAAACACACATAAACGGCTTTAAGCAAAAGCATGCCTACAACTCATCCAAATGCCATGAAATTAAACCATAATACTCCCAACATATAGCAAAACAAGTTCATAGTTCAACACAAAAGGAGATAAAGTCATTCAAGAGGTGAAATAAATCAAAAACCGAAAAGGAAGCAACAAGGACTGCGCAAGGGAAGGGACACGGGGGTGTCACCCTTCTTAGCCAAACTGAGCCACGACCGTGGCTCAGTACAGACCTTTCCAGAAGGTGTGACACGCCCGTGTCTCACACTTAAGTGTAAATGAGACACGGGGGTGTCACGGTACAGAACCAAACCACACACAAAGTTTTACCGGCAAAACTGAACCCATACAAACTCAATCCAAAAGCATACCAAACCAACTCCAAATGCTATGAAACTTAATATACAACATATTTAGAATGTAAGGAACATATTTCATTTAGAGTGAAAAGGCTAAATCACACTTTATGAGCATCTAAATCATGCAGCAAAACTGGGTCGCCAAAATCGCACATATGAGCCCTATTAATTCAATCAAGCCATGATCAAGTACTTAGGGGTTGAATTTGGATCTGAAACTTTGGGAAATTCATGCTAACATACTAAACAACTAATATACTTCATATATATGCAAAATGACACAATTTAAAGCACATTAGAATGACCAACAAGTTACAAAACGTAACAGCAACAAGTCTGTCATGAATCATGCATAAGAACAGGCCATGTCTTTCGGTTTTGAGGCTTAAAATGGATCCAAATACTTAAAACATGAATGTTAACATATAGAACAATGAGTGTACATAATATCCATGCAATTTCACATGAAAATAAGATCATTTGATCAAGCAACAACACAAAATTTCACACAGCAGTTCGAAAAACAGGGGAAACAGTTTGATCATCAAGTTTGGAGCTCCATATCTCATAATTTCATTAAAGGGTCAAGAAACAAGTTCATATGATCATGTATAAGCAAGAAAATCAGCTACACAAGCAAATAGGTCACAAGAGCAAAAATCCCTAGAAGTTCATACCAAACTCATCACCCAAACCCTAATCAAATCTGATCCAAATCATGATGTAAGTAGATGAAATCAAGCATAATAGAGTATAGAAGACATAAATATTCATACCTTGAAGATTAGAAGAAGAAGGGAGGTGATTTGAGCTCAAAATCACAAGAATGGCCAAGGGTTTTCTCTCCTTTCTCTCTTCCTCTATCTCGATCAGCTCCAGCAGAAATGGGAGATGTTTGGTTCGGTTTTCAGAGCTAAAGGGGGAAGAAAGGGCTTAACTCATGGTACATAAGTCATGGTTTAAGGTATGGTTAGGTTAGAGGAGTGTTAAGGGTCCCACCATGAAGACTAGTCAACAAAATGAGCTCTTCTTGCACGAGTTGTCGGTTACGGTTGGATTTCGAAGGTCTTAATGATTTCAAAAAGGTATAAGGCTGGTTCCATTGTCTCCGGATCGTCGATACGAAGGCAACGGAGGTGTCGGAATTCGAATCCGAATTCCCGAGCTCAAGATATGACGTACGGAACCAAGGGTGCGCTAATTGCTCGTTAGCCCCCGATTTGGTTCCACAATCAAAATTAAATTCGTTAACACGCCAAATGAATCCGAAAACATAAACCGAGCATATAGGCATGTTCATAACACACATATTTACGACATACTAAATTTTCATACCATTCCGATATCATTACATATATGAACGAAGTACAAATAGAACACTCATGCGCATGAATGAATTCATATCGTTATAAATTAATTGCTAAAACTTAAATCCCATTTTAAATAAATTTAAAGCCAACTTATAATATGTTGAAATTAATTAACAGAATTACCGAAATAGTTAAGGTAACACGAAACCTTAATTAAGAAATTAAACACTAAATATCAAAGTAAAATAAAATGAATTAAATTAAAATAACAATAGTTTATAGTTTAAATCAAATATAAACATTTATAAACAATTAATCATATAATTAAATAATTAAATCGCGCAATTTATAAACAATTACGCCACATTATTAAAACTGAAAAACTGGGCCGTTACAGTGCCCGAGGCATAGGTGTCGGTTTGCCCGTTTTGGTCTCCGTTTGCTACTGCTTTTGCTATAAGATGAGGTTTAGGATTCTTTCTTTTAGTTAAGCGACCTATGACCTATTATATGTTGATTTCTCACCCCACATGCGACTATATCAATTATGTAATAAATACGTGTTTATAGGCTATGTTTATGATCTTATGAATACGTTTAAAGTTTATGGAAATGGTATATGTACGAGCATACGTAAGCTTACGTTTTCAATGCTTTATGTACGTATATAACATGGTATGTGCGAGATAAGCCTTGAAGCATAGGTGTATGATAAGGTATGGTATTTTTGGCCCAGGGAATTGTGGGTAAGGATGCCCGGGATGGCAAGGGCCATCGGGTTAAGCCTGTACATGATTCCCATTTGAAGTACTTACGCGCGACTCTTGAAGGTTGAGGAGGCGTGGTGCTTTGAGCCTTCGATGAATAGCCAGGAAAGACACAATGTGGGATAGCTACCCCGTGTGTATAAGATAAGTAGGTGGAGAGGGTTTGATTCCCGAAATACCAAGGATGTGCGGAGGATATGTATTTATAATTTCGGTTTTTATGATATGTTATGGAGTAAGGTTGGATGCCCCGTACTCGCAAGGCATTTGTTTACGTTTATGTTTATGTTGGATTATGAATCGGGTTAGGCTTTCTTTTATGTATATTATGATATGTCTTTGTAAATGATTTAACATGCAAAACCCTATCTCCGATTCATAACCTTCCATTTGATTTGTGCTATGCTCTATACGTATATGTGTGCGGGTGTGCATTAGCCCCTCACTCAGTCGAGTTGTGACTGATCCCTCTCTTTACCACTTTTAGTTGCAGGTTGACTAGAGCTAGGCGGGGAAGTGCGTCGTCTTGTCGTACTAGCTTGTTTAGGTTGAGTCTGCATACACATTTTGCATCTTTTGGATATTACGATTCGTATTTGATATGGATATGTATAAGAATTGTATTGTGATACGATTTTGGATACTTGATGTATGGTCATGTATATATGTTTGTAGGCTCGTGTTGAGCTTCTATGTTGATCCTGATTATTGCTTCCGCTTTCTGTTATTTGTTTTTGCGCGCTCTGTCAGTGTTTAGCCCTGCTTAGCCTAGCGTGTGAGTGTAGGTCCTCATTCGCTTAGATTTGGGCTCATGTATGGATTTTCATTTTATATGTGGGTTCGGATCTTAGGTGCGAGGGATGTGGTGTTCCACCGGTCCGGGCGCTACAGTTTCCTAGCTAACTTGAGGCCCTAACGTAAACCTAACAACAAAATATAAGAAAATAGGAAAAAAAAATATTATTAATTTAATTTAAAAAAGTTTTACAATTTCTGAATTTTTTTTTGACGATTTAATTTAAAAAAGTGGCACAATTTTTAAAATTTTACTAATTTTTCACCACGCATTGATTAGAGGGCTTGAAAGCTGGTTCTTAAATCAAATGTAGAACTTGGTTGAATCCAAGGTAGGTGTTGACAATTAAACAAAAAACCAAAGAGTAAAATAGTTATTTTTAATAAAAGATATATAAAAAAAAAAACAATAAAAACTGTGATTTTTGACTTTCTATTTCCGCTCGTTTTTAAGATGCAATGTTGTTTAAAAATATTTTTCATATTGAAGTAAATTTATAGTTGTCGTGTGGAACATGTTTGAATTATTAAAATAAGTATTTTTTTTTCTAACAAAAAAAACAAATTAAAATGAATATATTTTTTAATAAATTTAAGTTGATACGTGAGATTCACTTCCATTATACGAAACTATTCTAACAACGATTCTAAAGTAGTAGCATAAGAGTGGAATTATTTTATTTTAAAAAATGATTCATTTACTATTTTTTTGAAACGCAAGCCCCAGAGGGAAAATTAATTTATTAAATCAATCGAAATTAAAACTTACAAAACGCAGGCTCACGACCGCAATTCTAACAAATTTGTGGGCAATCATACTTGCTCCACCTCTAATAGAATAGAAGCTATCATTCTCAAAATTAGACCTGATACTGATAAAGACCGTGAGAATATAACCAACAAAGAAGATCACCACCAGATTTTCAGCGCTTACAGATTCCAGATTTTCAGCGCTTGCAAATTCAGTCATATAGATCGACTCGTGATCAGGCGTGTCTCCATTTGATTTGATCTTGAAGTAAAGACAACCATCCATAAGTGACAAAAGAGGACCAGCCTGCAAAAAAAAGAAAAGAAAGTAAAAACAATTCGAGAGAATAAGAGCTCTCATACGAGAGAAAAAACTACTCTCATACGAGAGGGATAACTAAAAAAAAAAGAAATAAATGAAAAAACACAGATCAAGAGATCCAGATCTCAAAAGAGACGACTCGTAGAGAGATCCAGATCAAGAGATCCAGAAATCTAGATTCGAAGGATATTTGGGAAGAAGAAACGACTCGTAGAGAGAAAGGAGAAAAAGAGAGAAATGTTAGCAGTTTGTGGTCCGTTGGGATTCCTAACTGCATTAGGATAATATTTATTTGTTAATATTATAATTATCTCCACTATTTATGACGTAATTAAAGAACCCACTAACCCCACAACTCCCACTATTCTAGAACTATCGGGAGATAACCATTGAGAGAAAAACCGCTTAAGTTAATACGTAACTGATGGAGTTACGTATATAAAAGATTACAGAATCCCTAAGGTCCCTAAGCACAAAACACACATACAGAAACCAATCCATCAGGTTGTGAGGGTCGGTGCTTAGAAGAATCTTAAGGACAAAAGGATTACAAGAATTCTACGAGGAAGAGTACGCATCGTGGTCATCTGGCGATTGGATTCTCTCGATCACATCAATTTCTGAGTCGGCAAAATAAGAGCAATGGCGGGAGGTATTTCGATTCCTAAATTCCGCTGCGTTAAATTCATAATGAAGTTTTCTATGAATTGATAAAGTTATGCTTACATGTGGTATCAGAGCATGACATATATCTCTGTCTTGCTCGTTTTATATGCCGATTAATTGAACGAATTGCAGTTAATTTTGTTCGTGAATTTAATTGCGAGAATCTGGAATAATTCTATGATTGCGGCTTTCAATTTAATTCATAGATATCCAGTTTAGATGATGTTGATTTTCTCGAGTATTGTCGCCAATATTGGGTGATATCCTGCAATATGGTTGTTGAATTTGTTGGTATGCCTGAGTAATTCATTGTTGTGATGCGTGCGACTGATATGAGAATACATGTGGCAAATTGCAATGTCATGTTCATAAGAGATCATCAGTAATAAGGTTTGTTCAGGAGTCTTTCCACTTAATTACTCCTGCATAGATAGAACTCCTTTAATTAATGATTTCTGGTTTGGTTTTTATGCTGTTAGTGATGCAAGCATTTATGACCAGAAGTATTGCCTATCGTGACATGCTTATCCCACTAGAATGCATGCGCCGGTGGGAAAATTTTGTTTGTAAACATTACTTGGGCATGCGTGTGAAATCTGGAGACCTTGGACATGATTTGAGATTTATTGCTATGCATATACATGTATTCAGAATTTGGGATGCGTGTCAAAATCTATTTAGTTTGACTAAGAATTTCCCCTTGGGTTATATTCTGTGAATATCATGTTATTGTTTATCTCGCTGGAATTGCTATGAATAAATGCAGAATTGTGATTATATAAGGTTTGGATAATCACATTTTTGAAGTACGAAAAATTAATGTACGATCCCGTAAGGTTCAATATTGGTCATTAAGAAATATGCATTGGACATTATTTAGTGGTTCATATAATTTTATTTAATCAGAGATTAGCCACAGCAACTCTGATTAAATTTAATTATGCAATAAATTAAAACCACATATGGTATTTTTAAAATGTCTGATATTTTGTGCATATTTTAAGGTAATGATTTTTCAGTGACCAATTGAATTTTATTTTATTAAAGACTAGCCACAGCATCTTTAATTGAATAAAATTTGTTTTTAGGGATCAAATATGGTACTTCATTATATTATTAAGATAAAATATTAAATGCCCTTTTACAATTACCCACAGGGTTGTGGAATTGAATTTAATATTTTATCAAAGGGATAGAAATTATCTCAAGTTTCCTATATTTCTATCATTAAGTAATGAATCTTATCGAATTAAAAATTTAGCCCACAGGCAATTTTTATGTCACTTGATTCATTTGTTTGTGGTTTGCATTGGTAAATCATAATTAGTTTATTTGCCTCAATTTAAGTTAGTAAGCGTGTTTATATGATTTTGCAGTTAGAAAACCTGTGGCTATCTCTGATTTTAATATCGAAATCCCTGAACTAAATGGTGAGAATTATAAGATGTGGAAGGATGGGGTTCTCCTCCATTTAGGGTGTGTGGACATTGATTATGCTATTCGGAAAGACAAACCACATATCACTGAAACCAGTACTCAAGCAGAAAGGGCTCTTTATGAACAGTGGGAGCGGTCTAACCGACTCAGTGTCATGTTCATAAAGACTAAAGTTCCTGCTGGAATTCGTGGTTCTGTGGAAAAGCATGACGATGTCCGGGCATTACTGAAGGCACTGGATGAACAGTTTGAGACTTCAGATAAGGCACTTGCCAGCACTTTGATAATGAAATTCTCAAACTTAAGGCTCACCGGAGTTAAAGGTGTGCGTGACCACATCAATAGGATGAGGGATATAGCAGCTCAATTGAAGAATCTTGAGGTTGATATGTCTGAAACTTTCCTTGTGCACTACATACTGAATACTCTTCCTAATCAGTACGGCCCATTTAAGATCTCTTACAACACACATAAGGAAAAATGGTCAATTAATGAACTTATGGCCATGTGTGTTCAAGAGGAGGGACGATTGGTTATGGAAATGGGAGAGAGTGCATTCGTGACCACCCAAGGAAAAAGGACTTCTCATGCCAAGTATAAGGGGAAGGAGAAATTACTTCCTAATGCTGATATCAAGAAGGAATCCAAGTGTTTCTTCTGTAAAAAGAAGGGACACATAAAGAAGGATTGCACCAAGTATAAGAAATGGCTTGAGAATAAAGGTAATTTAACCTCATTTGTCACGTATGAAGCAAATATGGTTGATGTTAATTGTAATACATGGTGGATTGATTCTGGTTCTACAATCCATGTCTCAAATTCCTTGCAGGGATTAACCAACCTGCGAAAACCAGTGGGAAGTGAACGATGCATCTATTCGGGAAACAAGATGCAGTCACATGTGGAAGCTATTGGAACATGCAATTTAGTTCTTAAGAGTGGTTTTGTTTTGACTTTAGAAAAGACTTTTTACATTCCTAGTTTTTCTAGAAATTTAATTTCAGTTTCAAGACTTGTCCTTTTGGGGTACTCCTTTAATTTTTCAAACTCTTGTTTTAATTTGTCTTATGAATCTGAAATTGTTGGACAAGGAATGTTATGTGATGGTCTTTATTCCCTTGATTTGCAAAATGATACCACTCATAATGTTATGCATGTTCAAGCTGGTATTAAGAGATGTGTTACAAATGAAAATTCTTCTGTTTTATGGCACCGGAGATTGGGACATATCTCCATTGATCGAATTAAGAGATTAGTAAATGATGGGGTACTTAGTACTTTAGACTTTACTGACCTTGATACTTGTATAGACTGCATTAAGGGCAAGCAGACTAACAAGTCAAAGAAAGGTGCCAAAAGAAGTACAACCATATTAGAAATCATACATACGGATATATGTTGTCCAGATATGGATGCATATGGTCAGAAATACTTTATCACCTTCATTGATGACTACTCACGATATATGCACCTCTACATGCTTCACCATAAAAGTGAAGCGTTAGAAGCCTTTAAGGTTTATAAGGCTGAAGTAGAGAAGCAATGCAGTAAGCAAATAAAGATAGTGAGGTCTGATAGAGGTGGTGAGTACTATGGTAGATACACTGAAGATGGACAAGCTCAAGGTCCATTTGCGAAGTTTCTTCAAGAAAATGGGATTGTTGCCCAATACACTATGCCTGGTTCTCCAGACCAAAATGGTGTAGCAGAAAGAAGAAACCGAACTTTAATGGACATGGTACGTAGTATGCTTAGTGGTTCTAAGCTACCTAAGTCTTTATGGATTGAAGCTCTCAAAACGGTAGTGTATGTATTGAATCGAGTTCCAACTAAGGCTGTTTCTAAAACACCATTTGAGTTATTCAAGGGTTGGAAACCGAGCTTAAGACATACACGAGTATGGGGATGCCCATCTGAAGTGAGAGTTTATAATCCTCAAGAAAAGAAACTTGATCCAAGGACCATTAGTGGATATTTCGTTGGATATGCTGAAAGGTCTAAAGGATACAAGTTTTATTGTCCATCTCATAGCACTAGATTTGTGGAATCAAGAAATGCAAAATTTCTTGAGAATGACTTGATCAGTGGGAGTGATCAATTGCAGGATTTTATTCCTGTAAGGGATCAACCTTCTACTTCAAGTGATAGATTAGTTGTTATTCATAACACCCCTCAGGTACAATTGGGTGTCGAAGAACAACATAATGAAGATCCACATATTGCTGAAGATACTCAAGTAGATCAAATTGTTCAAGAAACTCCACAAGTTATTGAACAACAGGTAGAGCAGCATGATCTTAATGAGAATGTTGGTCAAGCCTTACGGCGATCCACTAGAGAAAGGAAATCAGCACTCCCTAGTGACTATGTTGTGTATTTACAAGAATCTGACTGTGATGTTGGAGCTGAAAGTGATCCCGAGTCCTTTTCACAAGCTATGAGTTGTAATGAGTCAGAATTATGGTACAATGCTATGAAGGATGAGATGAACTCTATGAAATGTAATGAAGTCTGGGATCTTGTCAAGTTGCCTGACGGTGTAAAACCCATTGGTTGTAAATGGGTGTTTAAAACCAAGAGGGATTCATTAGGCAACATTGAGAGATATAAGGCTAGACTTGTTGCGAAGGGGTTCACTCAAAGAGAAGGAATCGATTATTCAGAGACATTTAGTCCTGTTTCTAAGAAAGATTCCTTACGCATTATATTAGCATTAGTAGCCCAATTCGACCTTGAATTGCAACAAATGGATGTGAAAACGGCGTTTCTGAATGGTGATCTAGAGGAAGAGGTTTACATGAAACAACCTGAAGGATTCTCCTCTAGTGATGGTGAGCAATTGGTGTGTAAGTTGAAAAAGTCCATATATGGATTGAAACAAGCCTCCCGACAATGGTATTTAAAATTTCATGATGTTATCTCTTCATTTGGTTTTGTTGAGAACATAAAGGATGAATGTATATACCGTAAGGTTAGTGGGAGTAAAATTTGTTTCCTTATCTTATATGTGGATGATATCTTGCTTGCTACCAATGATAAGGGGATGCTATATGAAGTGAAACAATTTCTTTCTAAAAATTTTGAGATGAAGGACATGGGCGAGGCATCTTATGTCATTGGCATTAAGATCCATCGAGATAGACATAAGGGAATTTTAGGTTTATCTCAAGAAGCCTATATCAACAAAATTTTAGAAAGATTTCGGATGAAAGATTGTTCGTCAAGTATAGCTCCCATAGTGAAGGGTGACAGATTCAATTTGAATCAGTGCCCGAAGAACGATCTTGAGAAGGAACAAATGAAAAACATTCCTTATGCTTCTGTTGTTGGAAGCTTGATGTATGCTCAGGTCTGTACAAGACCTGACATTGCATTTGCAGTTGGAATGTTAGGGAGATATCAGAGTAACCCAGGTATTGACCACTGGAAAGCTGCAAAGAAAGCCTTGAGGTATCTTCAAGGGACTAAGGATTACATGCTTACATATAAGCGATCAGACAATTTGGAGGTGATTGGGTACTCCGATTCAGACTTTGCTGGCTGCGTTGACTCTCGTAGGTCAACATCAGGATACATTTTTATGCTTGCCGGTGGAGCTGTATCATGGAGGAGTGCAAAACAGACCCTAATTGCTACTTCCACTATGGAGGCTGAGCTCGTTTCATGTTTTGAGGCTACCTCACAAGGATTGTGGTTAAAGAGTTTCATTTCTGAGCTTGGAATTGTGGATTCAATTTCCAGGCCAATAAAGATACACTGTGATAATTCAGCTGCTGTTTTCATGGCTAAGAATAACAGAAGTGGTAGTCGAAGTAAGCATATCGACACCAAGTATCTAGCCATAAGGGAACGTGTCAAGAATAAGGAAGTGGTCATTGAACACATTAGCACTGAATTGATGTTAGCTGATCCTTTGACTAAAGGCATGCCACCATATAAATTTAAGGATCATGTAGCTGATATGGGACTTGTTTCTCATATGTAAAGTTTCGTTGTTGGACGAATGTTGTGAAACTCTGAATTTATGGATATTTCTCATGTTTTATGGTTTTTTTGTGTACACATTTATGTTGTTTGAGAAATATCAATACAGTTTGGACCTCGAATAAACATAGGGTTTATTCATGAAGTTTATGCGGTAAAGTTGAAACCATAATGCATTGTAATACATGGAAGATACTACTCGTTAATAAGGGGAACTATCGCCATGATTCATGTATTGTGTTTTCTAAAGTTTGGGTAAATGTGGGTTTACGGACCAAGTGGGAGAATGTTAGCAGTTTGTGGTCCGTTGGGATTCCTAACTGCATTAGGATAATATTTATTTGTTAATATTATAATTATCTCCACTATTTATGACTTAATTAAAGAACCCACTAACCCCACAACTCCCACTATTCTAGAACTATCGGGAGATAACCATTGAGAGAAAAACCGCTTAAGTTAATACGTAACTGATGGAGTTACGTATATAAAAGATTACAGAATTCCTAAGGTCCCTAAGCACAAAACACACATACAGAAACCAATCCATCAGGTTGTGAGGGTCGGTGCATAGAAGAATCTTAAGGACAAAAGGATTACAAGAATTCTACGAGGAAGAGTACGCATCGTGGTCATCTGGCGATTGGATTCTCTCGATCACATCAATTTCTGAGTCGGCAAAATAAGAGCAATGGCGGGAGGTATTTCGATTCCTAAATTCCGCTGCGTTAAATTCATAATGAAGTTTTCTATGAATTGATAAAGTTATGCTTACAAGAAAACCTAGAGGAGTCTCCTAACTTTTCCTAGAAATGCAAATAGAATTAATTTTATGATTCATTTACTTAAAAATTAATATCATTTCCTATCACGACCGTCACCTTCCACTGTTCCTCAATAATAATACACTTTCTTGGATCCGTACTGATTGAACAAAAATTTCGGGTCGATTTTGGATCGACTACTTAAAATTTGTAGGTAGGAAAATCTACTGCCAAGTCGATTATTCGTGGAAGGAAAGAAAACGTAAGTTCGAGACCAATTCGGGACTGGAGTGGGTGTTTCCTGGATTGACACTCTGACGCTTAAAGTCGGTATTTGAGTGAAAGAGGTCGATAAAGAATGCAATAACTGTGGTAGTTGAGAGTTGTTACCTAAGGTAAAAATGCAGGGTATTTACATTAGGTTAAGTAATGATGAGCTCGATCGACGTGAGAGTGTCTCAAGCTGACAACTGTCCCACTATAAAGACACATTTAATGCGTGATCGAACACTTCCGTTGGGAACCACTAGTGGCCACGTGGCCTCTAAGGTCAAGGGAAGATCGAACAGCATGACTGAGCGCCAAGCCTCGAGCAATAGATCGAGTGTTGGGCTCTTTGTGTAGAATCATGAGGCCCTTCTGTCGAGCACTGGGTCGATAAGGAGGGGAGGTCAGTGCATCAGGTGTTACACGTATCAAATGTGCGTTAAGTCATGCGACTCAATGGGTCCATATAACTTCACATAACGACAAAAAAAAATAACAATAATGAATTAATTGACATGCACATGCATCTATAAATACGCATCTATGAATTAATTGACATTTGGTCCCTGTTGTTACCAAAAGCAAGAGGTTTGATATGCAATCAAGGTGTTAAACCAGCAAACTATCATTATTCTCAAATCAAATCCACGGTGTTGCCAAAGAGTTTATCAGTGTTCTTCGCGGTATTCATCAAAATCCAACATTTGATTCATAAATAAGTCAAAAGACCTACGAACTAATGTTATTCAAGTCCATCCAAAGTTTAAAAGAAGATCAAATCACTAAATTTATCAAGGAATGTTCGAGTTTCCAACAATTTCAAACTTAAAGGAATAATCATATGATCAAATGGAAAATTAAACTTTAAATCCTCAAATTATTTGTACTATTTATTTTGTTTACCAAAAATAAATACAAAGTTTTAGTACAAACATTTACTATTAAGAATGGACGGAAAATCAAAATCACCCTCTAATAATAAATTACAATTAGGTTTCTCTTTCACTTTTTTAATGCCATTAATTAATTTAATTTGGTTTACATCCTTTTTTAATGCTCTTATATTTTTGTAAGAAGAGAAAGTTCACTTGTGATCCTTGTTACATTTAGTTTTGATATTTATATATTTTAAGAGGATATTTTCTAATGACCTAATTGATAATAACAATAAAATACAATATTGATGAATGCTCAATATACATATTAAGTTAAAAAATTACTAATTATCTCTTCTTTTATTTTAGTATTTTTTATAAAAGAGAAATCAAAGAAAACTACTCAGGAAAAATAACCCATTATCCTCGATTTGGTATGCCGAACCTCAATCAATGGGGCATCCCAAAACTGTTGCGGAAGCGGCGAACAAATATTTAGAAATATAATGTCTAAAATTCACAAAGGAAAAATCAGGCAAAATAAAACTAAATATAACTCAAAAATAAACTATTGAAAAGGCGTAAATAAAGAAACACCAAATTTACGAGGTTCAGCCAAAATAGCCTACGTCCTCGGGCACTACTCAAAATATATTTCACTTAAGAAATATTACAAAGTAGAGAGAGACTTTGTTTCGATGCACTAAGCTAGAAAGGGGAGGAGCCTATTTATAGTGTTAGGTCCTCCCCAACCTATTACAAAAAACCAATGTGGGACAAAACAACTTTTCCCTAGACTAGTCTTCCAATGTGGGATACAATATTATGCCACAAACCAACAAATCTCCACCTTGGCACAATTTGTGGTCCCACCAAACACAAACGAACTTTCTCTCTCTCTCCAAACTGGTAGTAGTGCCTCCAAATGCGCCCGCAGGCGCCAAATCAAAAGTGCAGAATATTAACCAAGTATAAACAATGTTTAAACTTGGCCTTTGTCACCACCTTGGTCATCATATCTGCAGGATTCTCCGTAGTCCGAATCTTCTGAAGAACAACCTGCTCTTCTTCGAGAATTTCCCGCACAAAGTGATAGCGAACATCAATATGCTTCGTCCTTGCATGAAAAGTTTGGTTCTTCGCTAAATGAATAGCACTCTGATTGTCACAATACACCGCGAGGTGTTTTTGACCAACTCCCAAATCTTCAAGCAGTCCTTGAAGCCAAATTGCTTCCTTTACAGCTTCTGTAACGGCCATATACTCTGCCTCTGTCGTAGACAATGCCACCGTTGACTGTAAGGTCGACTTCCAACTAACTGGCGCCTTCGCTAAAGTGAACAAGTAGCCAGTTGTAGATCTTCGCTTATCCAAATCTCCAGCATAGTCAGAATCACAGTATCCAACTATGGTTTGACCAAGTGTTTCATCCCGCTCAAACAATAAACCAACATCTGCGGTATCTTGAATATACCGTAGAATCCATTTCACGGCTTGCCAGTGAGCCTTTCCAGGATCATGCATATATCTGCTCACTACGCCAACAGCTTGTGAAATATCCGGTCTTGTACACACCATTGCATACATCAGGCTACCAACTGCATTCGCATATGGGACTTTTGTCATGTATTCTCGTTCTTCTTCCGTCCTTGGAGATAATTGGCTGCAAAGCTTCAAATGAGGGGCAAGTGGAGTACCTACAGGTTTTGTATCTTGACATATACCAAACCGCTGTAGTACTTTGTTCAAATACTGCTTCTGAGTCAGCCAAAGCTTGCCTCTCTGCCGATCCCTACTTATCTCCATTCCGAGAATCTTCTTGGCTTCTCCCAAATCCTTCATCTCAAACTCTTTACTCAATTGAGCCTTCAACTTGTCAATTTCACCTTGGCTCTTTGATGCTATCAGCATATCATCGACATATAAGAGTAGGTAGATGTAGGTTCCATTTTGTAGCCCGCGCAAATACACACAGTGGTCGTACTTGCTCCTTGTGTACTTTTGACCCAACATAAACTTATCAAATCGTTTGTACCATTGTCTCGGCGATTGCTTCAATCCGTACAACGATTTATCTAGTTTGCAAACCCAATTTTCTTTACCAGCAACTTTGTATCCATCTGGCTGAGACATATAGATTTCCTCTTCCAAGTCACCGTGCAGGAACGCGGTTTTCACATCGAGTTGAGCTAGCTCCAAATTCAACTGCGCTACCAAGGCCAACAAAATTCTAATGGAGGAGTGCTTAACAACTGGAGAAAACACTTCATTGTAATCAACTCCCTCCTTCTGAGCATAGCCTTTAGCTACCAACCTCGCCTTATAGCGAACATCGTCTTTGTTAGGAAATCCTTCTTTCTTTGCAAATACCCATTTGCATCCAATTGCCTTCTTTCCCATCGGTAGTTGTGCCAACTTCCACGTCTTATTCTTCTGAAGAGATTGCATCTCTTCCTCCATTGCGTCTTTCCATCTATTGTTTTCTGAGCTCCGGACAGCTTCTAAAAATGTAGATGGAACATCATCAACTACGGGAAGTGCATAAGCTACCATGTCGACAAAACGAGCTGGTTTCTGAATTTCTCGTCTCGTCCTTCTAATCGCAATTGGCTCGAGTTGCTGTTGAGGTTCTTGGGTAGTAACCTCCTCCTCATCTGACTCTTCTTCTGCCGTAGAAGAATCATTGATAGTGTCTTTCGTTGGACTCACCACTATCTTCTCAAACTCCACCTGCTCTGGTGTATACTCCACTTGCTCCGGTGCACGCTCCACCTGCTTCGGAGTACCATCGGTCCCTTCTTGAGTTACCTTATTCAAAATGGCAGATTCATCGAAGGTAACATCCCTGCTTATTATTGTCTTCTTTGCCTCCAGACACCAAAGACGGTATCCCTTAACCCCAACGCTGAAGCCCATAAAGAGCGCCTTCCTTGCTCGAGGATCCAACTTTGATTCATTCACATGATAGTATGCAGTAGAACCAAACACACGCAAAGAGTCATAATCTGTTGCAGGCTTCCCAGACCAAACCTCCAAAGGAGTCTTCCCACCTATTGCAGATGATGGCAAACGATTGACGAGATGTTGAGCGTATATCACTGCCTCAGCCCAAAACTTCCTGTCTAATCCAGCATTAGACAACATACAGCGAACTTTCTCCACCAATGTCCTGTTCATACGCTCTGACACCCCATTCTGCTGCGGAGTTTCTCTTACTGTGAAGTGACGAACTATGCCGTGTTCTTGGCACACCTTCTGGAAGGGATCGCTCTTATATTCTCCACCGTTGTCTGATCGGAGAACTTTGATCTTTCTTCCAGTCTGGTTCTCAACTTGAGTTTTCCACTTTAGAAAAACTCCAAGCACTTCACCTTTGTGCTTCATAGGAAACACCCAAACTCTTCTGGAAAAATCATCGATAAAGGTGACAAAGTAGTGTCTGCCTCCAAGTGACGCCGTCTTGGAAGGTCCCCACACATCAGAGTGCACATAGTCCAAAATACCCTCGGTATTGTGAATAGCTGTGCCGAATTTCACCCTTCTTTGCTTTCCCAGAACGCAATGCTCGCAAAACTCCAATTTACAAGCCTTCGTACCTTTCAACAAATCTTGTTTGGCAAGAATTTGCAAGGATTTTTCACCAGCGTGACCCAAACGCATATGCCACAGCTTTGTTGCCTCAGCATCCTTCTTGCTGCTAGAAGTAGTTGCTGCTGCTACTGTCCCAACAACTGTATTACCTTGGTAGAAATACAAGTTGTTGTTTTTCCTTTCACCCTTCAACATCACGAGTGCCCCCGAAGTTGCTTTAAGTATTCCATCTCGCATCGTCACAACTAGACCTTTTGACTCCAAGGCCCCCAATGAGATGAGATTCTTCTTCAAACTTGGCACTAGTCGAACATCTTTCAGAATTCTGGTGGATCCATCGTGATTCCGTAGCTTGATTGAACCTATCCCAGCTATTGTACATGTCTGATCGTTGCCCATGTAAACAGCTCCTCCATCAAATTCTTCAAGATCGAAGAACCACTCCCGGTTGGGGGACATATGATAGGTGCAACCCGAATCCAATATCCATTCGTCTGAACTTAGCGTTGAAGGTATAGCTACTAAGGAAACATCTGACTCCGCGTCGCTTTTGCATTCGGCTACATTGACATCTTGCGGAGTCTTTCCTTTCTTCAACTTTGGACAGTCTTTCTTCCAGTGTCCTTTGTCGTGACAAAAGGCACACTCATCTTTGGCAACTCTGCTCTTCGACTTTGATCTCCCTCTTCTCTCCTTTGATTGGCTTTTCTGACGACCTCTCACCACTAGGGCTTCTGTTGCTCCACTAGCGCTTCCTTTCTTATCCTTCCTCCTCAATTCATAACTGTATAAGGCTGTACACACTTCGCCTAGCGAAACATCAACCTTTCCATGGAGTAGGGTTGTCTCGAGAAACTCGAACTCCTCCGGAAGCGATCCCAACAACATTAGCGCGAGGTCCTCGTCTTCAAAAGCCACATCCAAATTCAATAAATCAGCCACCAACTGATTAAATTGAGTAATGTGCTCATTCATCGTGGTACCGGGAACATACGTGAAGCGAAACAGTCGTTTCTTCATATGCAGCTTGTTCTGACTGTTTTTCTTCAAGAACTTCTCCTCCAATGTCTTCCATAGGTTGCTTGCAGAAGTCTCCTTGCAAAACGTATACTTCTGTTCTCTAGAGAGACACGATCTAATTGTACCACATGCCAACCGGTTGATGGTCTTCCAATCTTTGTCATCAACCTCTTCTGGTTTCTCTTCTTCAATTACGAGCTCTAAACCTTGCTGAAATAGGGCGTCTAGAACTTCGCTTTGCCACATGCCGAAATGACCGGTTCCGTCGAAGGTCTCCACCGAGATTCTCGTAGTTGCCATTCCAGTCCTTGTCAAGTTGAACGAGCTGGAAGCCGAGGTGGAAGCTGCCTTCGCTTCTTCAGGCGTGATCACGTCCTTCGTCATTTCTGCTACACCTTTCTTTCAATAGCCACCAATGCGCGATGTCAACCGAGCCTGCCGATGCGCGGTGCTGATCAAGCCTGCCGATGCAAGGTGCCTGCTGAACCCGCCGATGCACGATGCCTGCCGATGCTCGTTGATGCGCGAAGCCTGCCAATGCTCGTTGATGCGCGATGCCCACCAAGCCGTCTTCGTTCGTTTCTGATGTGGAAGATCAGACTAAGCTGCAACCACAGAGCATACTCCGATTTGGCTCTTGATACCACTTGTTGCGGAAGCGGCGAACAAATATTTAGAAATATAATGCCTAAAATTCACAAAGGAAAAATCAGGCAAAATAAAACTAAATATAACTCAAAAATAAACTATTGAAAAGGCGTAAATAAAGAAACACCAAATTTACGAGGTTCAGCCAAAATAGCCTACGTCCTCGGGCACTACTCAAAATATATTTCACTTAAGAAATATTACAAAGTAGAGAGAGACTTTGTTTCGATGCACTAAGCTAGAAAGGGGAGGAGCCTATTTATAGTGTTAGGTCCTCCCCAACCTATTACAAAAAACCAATGTGGGACAAAACAACTTTTCCCTAGACTAGTCTTCCAATGTGGGATACAATATTATGCCACAAACCAACAAAAACATCACAATAGTCTCTAAGTTGTGTCTAAGTTTGGCACATTGATTTCCTTCACGAAGAGTGGTTAGAGTGGATCTCCACAATTTACAGTAAAAGACACGACAATCATCAATAACAGATTAATGGTTCAAAGGGGTGGAAGGAAGAGTCAATCTCAGTAATTAACCCAAGACCACCTCAATCTCAACCACTATCCTTTCAAAATGATGTTTCCTAGCCAACTTGACGTCCTCGCGTAAACCTAATAACAAAGATAATTACAAAATATAAGAAAATAGAAAAAACAATGTTATTAATTTAATTTAAAGATAATTACAAAATATAAAAAAAATAGGAAAAAGAAAGATATTATTAATTTAATTTAAAAAAGTGGTACAATTTTTGAATTTTTTCTGACGATTTAATTTTAAAAAGTGGTACAATCTCTATAATTCTTCTGATAATTTAATTTCAAAAAATGGTACAATCTCTTAACTTCTTCTAAATCTTCGCCATGCGTTGATCGGAGGGCAGCCTGTTCTTAGATCAAATGTAGAACTTAGGTTTAGGATTTGACACCTAAACAAACAAACAAAGAGTAAAATAGTTATTTTTAATAAAAAATATAAAAAAAATTCTTGACTTACTATTTCTGCTCGTTTTTAAGATGCACTGCTTTTTAAAAATATTCTACATTGTGAAGTAAATTTATAGTTTTCGTGTGGAATATGTCTGAATTATTAAAATAAGTACTTTTTTCTAACAAAGAAAATAAATTAAAATAATATTTTAATAAATTTAAATTGATAAATGAGATTCACTTCCATTATATCAAATTATTCTAACAATAATTCTAAAGTAGTAGCATAGGAGTGGGAATATTTTATTTAAAAAAATGATTCATTTACTTAAAATTAATTCATTTCCTGTCACCACGGTCACCTTCCGCAGTTTCTCAATTATAATACAATTTCTTGAAACATGTGTGAATTATTAAAATGAGTAATTTTTTTTATCAACATAAAAAATCAAAATAATTTTTTTTAATAAATTTAAATTGATACATGAGATTCACTTCCATTTTATCAAATTATTCTAACAATACTTCTAAAGTAGTAGCATAGGAGTGGGAATATTTTATTCAAAAAATATATGTAAAAAATAACAATAATGAATTAATTGACATGCACATGCATCTATAAATACGCAGCTAAATAAACCATCAAATTCAAACTCTCCCAACTCAAAGAGCCAAGTTACACAAGCAATCAATCAAAATATTCATGGATTTCGTAATCTTTCTAGTTCTTCTCTTTTCCATCATATGCGCATACTCTCTCAAGGCCCGAAAATCATCGAAGCTTCCTTCCGGCCCGTTCCACTACCCGATCATTGGCAATATCCTCGAAGTCGGCTCCGACCCCCACCGATCACTCGCAAAACTATCCAAGAAATACGGGCCCGTGATGTCGCTGAAGCTCGGAGGCATAACAACGGTCATCATCTCGTCTCCGGAAGTGGCTAAAATCGTGTTGCAAAAACACGACTTAGCTTCCTCCAGCAGAAGTGTTCCAGGTATATATGGATGATTCCATTTTAGTTTCAATAGGGTCACTGATTGACTTTACCCGTTTTGTTTGTATGTTTATGTTTTGAAAACTTTTTTTATTCAACAATTCTAAAATGCCCGATCTAGGATACATTCTAAAATTTGATTATTAGGCTACATTTGTCTGAGCTTATTTTATGTTGAAAAACTTATTTATGTTGCTAAATATTCAGTAATTTGTTCTGGGGATCATTGTTTCATGGAATCAAAGAAATATTATGTTTGATGAAGAAGCTTTAGAATTGTAAAAGCACAATTACAATAAAAAGCTATCTATGCACTCGAACTCACAATAAATGAGATGACGGGTTGTAAAAGAAAGCTACTCATTCAATTACCGCAATCTGCAGGTGCCGCTGTATCTCTCGACCACAACAAGTTCTCGGTCGTGTGGCTGCCCGTAGACAATCAATGGCGAAAGTTGCGCAAAATCTGCAAAGAGCAGCTCTTTGCAATCCCCAAGCTCGATGGCAACTTGAATTAAGGACGGAAAAGCTGCAGAAGCTGTTTGACTACGTGAAGCAATGCAGCGAAGCAGGCCGAGCTGTGGATTTGGGGGAAGCATTCTTCACAACTACGTTGAATCTGCTTTCAGCCAGCACCTTTTCAACTGAGTTCGCGCAGTACAACTCGGATTCGGCGCAGGAGATGAAGGATGTTGTGAGTGGCATGATGAAGTGCCTCGGGAAGCCGAATTTTGCTGATTTCTTTCCTGTTCTGAAATCGGTTGATCCTCAGGGGATTTTGAGAGAGATTCGGGTTTACTTCCAGAAGATGTTTGACGTTTTTGATGGATTAATCGATGAGAAGTTGAAATCCAGGGCGAGAGGTGATTGCAAAAGTAATTATGATATGGTAGATGCCCTGATCGAGATCAACCAAAGAG
The DNA here is from genome assembly GCA_037501455.1 of Lantana camara. Lineage (NCBI taxonomy): Eukaryota > Viridiplantae > Streptophyta > Magnoliopsida > Lamiales > Verbenaceae > Lantana > Lantana camara. The sequence continues at coordinate 92,771,234 of CM074863.1, forward strand.
ATGAAGGTGAATTAAGCAGAAATGACATAAAGCATTTGTTGCTGGTAAGTTGTACTGTTTGATACTTTTCATTCATTAGCAGATCACCTTTCCAAGCATTGAATATATCTCCTCTGTTCAGGATTTGCTCGTAGCTGGCACCGATACCACATCAGGATCAGCGGAATGGGCGATGGCGGAACTTCTGCGCAACCCTGACAAAATGGTGCGAGTCAGAAACGAAATCAACGAGTTGGTGGGAGAAACCGGTGAAATTCAGGAATCAGACATCTCACAGCTCCCATACTTGCAAGCCGTAGTGAAAGAAACGTTCAGACTCCATCCCATCGCCCCTCTCCTGGCACCCCACAAAGCCGTGGAGGATATAGATATATCTGGCTACGTAATCCCTAAAAACGCAAGAATTCTCATCAACATTTGGGCGATGGGAAGGGATCCCCGCGTATGGCCTGACGCAGATTCGTTTATCCCAGAGCGGTTTTTGGATCAAAACTTCAGAAAAATCGACTTCAAAGGGCAGGATTTCGAGCTGATCCCGTTTGGGGCCGGCCGGAGAATTTGTCCCGGGTTGGTATTGGGGCATCGGATGGCGCATATGATGCTAGCGACCTTGGTGCATAAGTTCGACTGGAAACTCGAGGCGGAGACGCCGGCTAGTATGGATATGAGTGACAAATTTAGACTTGCTATGCAGAAGGCCACACCTCTAATGGCCATCCCCACCAAATTGTGAGTTATGATTTGTGGGTTATGGCTTTCTACCATTGTTCGAATGGAATCAATAAGTTGCAATGTCATACTTCATATGTTTCTTTGGCGAGCTTAATTCTTGCAACCAAAATTGTGCTCAGTTTGTGAACAATATAATATATAATAATGTCTAAGTTACGGCCATTATACTTTCACTGAAAAAAGAACAGTCAAAATTGCAAGAATTTCGAGGAATCTAGTTCATTACAAAAAAACCTTTGAGGAATTTGCAGGAATTTCCGAGTACAATGTGGGTGCTATTTTAATTTAGCATAGCGATACCACCTCTGATGCATAGATACACATACGATAGGGATTTTTTTGTGAATTTTTCACGTCAGAAGTGTGACACAGTGCCGAATACGAGAGTCCGACACGACATGATATGGCAAAATAATATTTTTAGAAGTATCGGTGCCTTAGAGTTCCTACCCAGTGTGATGTATCTATACCTAACTAGTACTACCTAAAGTAAAAGGTTAATTTGGAAAGATAATGTGTTAAGCTCATGCACAAAATAAGGGCTCTTTACTGTTACATCCCCTACCATATTTGCATGATTCAACTTATATATGCTAGATCAAAATATTAAATATTCTATGCGTATGAGTCCAGAAAATTGTAGTTACTTCATTCCTTTAGTGTTGAGGTCTATTAACGAGTGAACTGATCGTTTTATCTAAAAATTTAAAATAAAAATTAATTTTTTTAATTAAATGGAAAATATATAAAAATATAAAGAGCAAATTGCATTTTTTGTCCCATACTAATAGGTCATTTTTACTTTTAGTCCCATGTTTTTCAGATTTGGTTTTTTTTAGTCCCGTAGTAATTTTTTTTTGTCAATTTGAGGACTTCCGTCAAATAATTGACGGGATTTACTGTTCATCCATCAATTTACTGTTCATCCATAATTTTTATTTTTTTTGGTCCATATCCATTAATTTCATATATTATATATTTATTATATATAATATATGTATTATATTTTATATAATATGTAATACACGTATATATTATAATATGTAATTTATAATATGCATTTTGTTATATGTATTTTAATATATATGCGTATTATATATTATATATTATGTACACTTTTATTAATAATATATATTTTGTTATATATTATATATAATATATATTATATATAATAAAATATGTGTAATACTTATACATAATATATGTATTTATGTGAATTATATATATAAATGTATGTGTGTGTTTGTATTATAAAATATACATATATTATTGTAATATATATATATAATATATGTATTTACGTGAATTATATATATAAATGTATGTGTGTACATATATTATAAAATAAATACATATTATTGTAATACATATAATATATATCATATAAAATACACGTATATATATTATATATAATGCATATATACGTGTTTATATTTTAAAATATAAACATGTATATATGTACGTGTGTAAATATAATATAATATATATGTAACTATATTATATTATATTTATACACGTACATATTATATATTATATATTAGATATATACACGTATACATGTACATATTATATTTTGTACTATATTTTAAAATATAAACACGTATATATGCATTATATATAATATATATACATGTATTTTATATGATATATATAATATATAATATGTACGTGTATAAATATAATATAATATACGTGTATATATTATATTATATATATACACGTATACACATACTTATTATATTTTGTACTATATTTTAAAATATAAATACGTATATATGCATTATATATAATATATATACGTGTATTTTATATGATATATAATATATGTATTACAATAATATGTATATATTTTATAATATATGCACACACATATATGTATATATTTTATAATATATAATATATATTATATATTATATATAATATATAATAAAATATATATTATTAATACAAGTGTACATAATATATAATATATAATACGCATATATATTAAAATTCATATAACAAAATGCATATTATAAATTACATATTATAATATATACGTGTATTATATATTATATAAAATATAGTACATATATTATATATAATATATGAAATTAATGGATATGACCACCCAAAAAAAAAAAAAAAATTGATGGATGAACAGTAAATTGACGGATGAACAGTGACTTCCGTCAATTATGTGACGGAAGTCCTCAAATTGATAAAAAAAAATTATTACGGGACTAAAAAAACCAGATCTGAAAAACATGGAACCAAAAGTGATAATGGCCCACTAGTATGGGACTAAAAATACAATTTGATCAAATATAAAATTAATTTTGAGTATTTTACAAATAAATAATTTTTTATTTGAAATATATTAAAATTGAGAGTAAAATGATCAATCCATTTACAAAATCAGCTAAACCAAACGAAGTGGAGCAATTTAAAATTTTTGAAACTCATAATGGTAATAACACTAATCGTTGGTGCATATCGTCCCTGCATACATGGATTTTCTTATCATAAACTTGTTGGAATAATATTTTAATAAAATTTAATTAGGTTGCAATTATTTTTTATTTTTTAAGGTATATTCTAACCACGTATTTTTACAGTTTTCTACTTAACCTCTTCTATATTTATTAGCTCTCAAATTCTTTTCTTATTTATTTATTTTTTTATTACTTATTTATCTTTATTTCTTTTTTTCACCACTTCATTTTATTATTATTATTATTATTATTGTTATTATTATTATTATTATATATATATATATATTTAATATTTTTTAATTTTTATTTGCACTATTACTTTATACTAATTTAATATTATCTTATTTTATTTATTCATTTATTTATCATAAAACTATAATTATATTAAATAATTATAAATTAAGTAAGCATATGACAATTTTAATTTTAACATTTTCTGTTTTGGACACTCATTGAGTGTGCAAGGTCACTAGTAGCAAATAATTCATGAACTCTTGTTTCTCTGTTTTTTTTTTTCCTTATTTATTTTTCACCGCTATAAGATGTTAGTTAATTCTTTTTCTCTCATCTAACTCTTCTTTTCTCTCACCTCAATTTAATTCTTTTTTCGAATAAATTTTGTAATATTTATTTTATCTTTTTTTCTCATATTTTATAAGCTATATCTTAATATTATTTTTTATTAATATAATATTGTCTCATTTATTTATATAATTTAATAGTTATTAAAAATAATTATATAACATATATTAATATGAAGATTTAATTTCAATAAAATTAAATAATAATAATTATTTCATTGCGCGTGCATAGAGTGTGCAAAAATTACTAGTTATTATATTAAGCTTCAACGGTAAATAGAAACCGTCTTAATGTCTTAGACTCTTTTTTTTCTTTTTTTTTTTTCCTCACATCATGTTGTTTTTTATTTATCTCTTAACAGATATTTTTCTCACCTCACTCCAATTTTTTGTCGTATATTTTTTATTCTTTCCTCAGATATATTTTTAATTCCTATTTTATATTATTTTTTATTAACCTAATATTATCTTATTTTATGAGTAAATATTAACTTTAAATTATATTTAATTAGAAATTTCAAGTGATATTTAATTCTATTAATTTAATTATATATTTTGACTTAATTAATATAGAGTGACTTGATTATATTTATATAATTTGAACACCACAATTTAAAGATAAGCTACATTAATGGGTTTAGTTGAATTACTGATTTCATCCTTATTGAGATGCTATTTGATAAATTATTAATTTTTGACTTAATTTATAGTGATAATTAGATGTGATATTACAAAGTTCAATTATACTCATTAAACTTTTTTTTGACTTGATTATATTTCAAAATTCAAAGTCTATTTTATCTTTTCCAGGTTGTTATATTTCAAATCGAGTTGAACCGTTATTCATGCGGTTTGATTCAGTTTTTAACCGCAAATACTTGGGCTTGATTTTCGGTTTTAATATTATAACTAATATTTAATTGTATTATTATTAAAGAAAAATTAGTTTGTATATTCCATAAGTTAGCTCGAATTACTAAATTATTGTATCCAAATTCGTGAATTAATTTATGATTTCTTGCAACATTGTATTTCATTTATTAAAATGTTTTGATTATCACGTTTTCAAATTGAATTAATCATTCTGTGCATAGCACCGGTTAAATAGTACATACTAATTCTATAATATACAACTTATAAGCACATGTGGTAACTCTTATTAAATACTCCCACGTGGAATACCTAAAAGCAGCCCAAAATGGAAACTTGGCGACATGAAATTGAATTATTTGGTATATCCTATTATACCTAATACCGAATTTTTTTTTAAAAAAATAAAATTACAATCTTGTCCAATAAGTAGGGGAAATGAGGCAAAACTCCCTAGCGTACAAGACAAATTAGACATCACTCTTTCATAGAAAACTATCAATACTAACTCACCGATTCAAATTTATAATTAGATTTCACTCCTTATTTTTTGCAAAAATACCAAAATAATCTTGAAGAAACATGAAATGACATAATATATCACTCTTCCCTCTCACGTAAACTTTTTATGTTTTTTTTTTTTTTCTTTTTACCAAAAACCGGATCAAGATAACCCGTCAAGTTTTTAAGGAGGCCCGACCTCATTCATTAAAACAACCACGAAATATTTATAAGACGAGGACCAACAAAGATTGCAGCCCATCCGAAAAACAACAGACCAACCAAGAAATATCACCAACCCAAAGTCCATGCAACCTACTACCCAAGGAGAAGCAGAAATGCATCAAAATCAAAACTTTGGGCAAACCCTTTAGATAAGCCCAGCGCCAAATTAAATTCCAATCAACTCTCTGCAGCCCAAAAACACAAAATCAGAAGACCACCCCGCTTACTAAATACTAATTTATGATAATTAACAAGAAGCATCACAATCACATCTTGGTCCTTCACTAAAATAGGATCGACTCCATCCAATAGGTATTAGACTACTTAGTTGCCTCATATATCACCAACTATACATGCCTTATCGGTAGGGGTACCCGACTCGAACTACCTGAACCCGAGAAATCTGACCCAACGCCCACCTCTACTTCCACACAACATTCTTCAGTGGAAGACCCTTAAAACCTGTGTTCAAGTAGTAGTTCAACAAATGTCTTAGAAAATGTATATGATCAAGTCCAAGGTAAACAGTGAAAAGAGGCTTGAAACACGCCTTTTCACTTGTTGGACATAATGGTAAAATATTTGCCTATTATACTTGTAAGTATTTTTTAAAATTCACGAAAATCACTCCCACGTTTCACCCCATTGCATATGCTGTATATAACATAGTAGTTGCTCTGTGGATCAATTCCTCCACAAAAACTATAGCTTCTGCTTTCTTAGGGATGGCTCTAATTTGCTTAGCATTAAGCAAAGCAGCAACTGATCATTGTAGCGTTGGAAATGGAGGTTGGGGCTCGGGTCGGATGTCTTAAGGAGGTTGATGCCAGCAAAGGTAAATGCAACTGTTTTATGATGTTGGCTTTCGTTGCACTGCCTTTTGTGGTCGGTGTAGTATTTTTGGCTACAGTTGAGAAGCTGGGCTTTGTTGATGCTGTGTTTTCTCGAGCATCACAACTTTGGGTTATGGAGATAAGAGCTTCGTAACTGAGGGGGGTCGTCACGTCTTTCCTGTGTTCCAGATATTGATCAGTACTATTTGTTTCGCGCTGTTGATGTGTTTATATCCAAGAGTCTTATCAACAAGATCCAATTTAGACTTTAGAGCAATAAGAACCACCATTGGAGCAACAATCTAGTATTGTGGTTGAAATCCAAAAGAGACCATCACATTTTTCCCCTAGCATACTAGAGGTTTTGTGTCTTCAATAATCTAGTAATCTTACAATTCTTTTCTAATTCTTGAAGCATAACTCAAAAAAGTTTATCTGCGACGGCAATCACGAACATTAAAATGCATCAACTCAATGAAGATTCATATGCTTCCATGAGAATCTGAGAAGCACTCCCTTCCAGCCTCAAGTGTTTCTTGTTTCCCTCCGTCCTTGTATTCTCAAACGAATCTCTAGCCCGAGTGAAAAGATAATGATAAACATAAAACTATCCAAGAAAAATCTCCTGATAATGACAAGAAATTAGCAACTACGATTGTCAATTCATATGCAGATTGTTCATGTGGACCTGCAAAATACATATATTGCCCTACATATAATGTCTGATCTTTGCCATAGCATCCATTCATTCATATATATATCACATTGTACGCAGGCTAAATAAGTACTCTCTGGCAGGCAATACATTTCCTCCCCCCCTCCTAACCTATTTTTCAAACATGAGGTGCGACACAATATGAAATACCCACTTGGGAGAGTATTCATAACCATTGTCACCACACAATACCAAATACTAGAACCACGCAAGATGGGAGACTGCAACTGAAATGGACAAGCAGCGTACTTGTATATATACTCAAATTTAACTCATTGATTATTTAACATTAGTCTGAACCAGTCTATTAATATTATTACCAAGAAACACTGTGAATGATCATCTCATATGAGTAACCAACCAACAAGAAGTGAACATAGCATATCATATAATTGATGTGCCCTCCTCCTCCTTCCGGGCTTGGGACCGGCTGTGCTAACCAAGCTTGCAGCACAGGCGGAGTTACACACCTAAAACTATATCTAACTAAAGCACAAAGATGACACAGTCTTCTTCCCAGATAGTTAAGTGCAAATAGCAGGCAACAGAAAGGTCTGTTTTTTATTTTACTTTCTAGAGACAATGCATAATGCTGTGCAAGTAAACCGGTCATATAACTTTTTAGGTTTCAACTTCAAGCATGCATCAAAAGACTAATCTTAAAGGCTTCAATTAAAAACAGAAAGGATGAAATAAATGACTGATCCAGGAAGATAAACGAAGAAAGCAGACTTGTAAATTGGGTAGAGATCATGGAAATCTTAATGATAAGAGTATGAATCAGCTTAATTTAAATTTGATAAACTTACTATTCGCTTACTATGACAGTCGTAATAATACACAGTATAAATCAGCAAAAATTAAGAAATTGACAACATACCTGTACATAAACGATGTGATTTATCCACTCCATCACATCCGTAAAAAAAGAAGCCAAGCTTAGGCTATAAAAATCTGATTTGCAAACTGGCCAGCAACCACTTCCAAGTAATAGTTAAAGGTTCAGTTGCTAATATTATTGCTCTCTTTCCTCTTCAGGACATTTTACATTTTAACCAAGTGCTACTAACGACACAAATATCATTTCTGGGATTGGGGATTAATTTTAATATTAGCTGAAGATTGTGGGGACGTGTAACTACAATAAAGCAGATACCATCTGAAGCAAGATTCAACAATATTACTCTGTTTACTTGATTAGCCAGCAAGTTGCATCATTTAACCTTTCATCAGAAGCGAGCTCAATCTCATCAAAGAGCTTAATCAGTTCAACCTAAACTGAAATGTTAACAAGTCAACAACTTATTCCAACCACAAAAGTTAACAAGCCATGTGATTACTTCAAAAGAACTACACCAATATCTGATACATCGAATCACATATGATAGGTATTACCATGTATGGAAGGGGGAAAACGTGACCTAAAAATTCTAATTCCAAGTAGATGAAGACAGACAAATCTAGAGTTTCTGGGGAAAAGTTGCCTGAAAGATCACGTTTGACGCTGGGCGATTAACAATCAATTATTAAGTTGAAATTAGGGGAAAACAGATCCGGATATTAAATGAAATTCACCAAGCACGACGCCCTGTAGGTTAGAAACTCCAATGCTATCACTCAGTCAACTCAAGACACGAAACCCTTAAAAAAAGTAGGGCATGCAGCAACAACATAGCAGCAGATATTAGGGAAACACGACTATTTAGGACAAGATCCAAAATCATCAAGTAGTTGGACACATATCTTAAAACACCCATACCACAACTCCATCCCTCATAAATCATCACCTTTATCGATATGAAATATACGATATACCAATGCCTAGATGTGAGCCTATTGCTTTCAAGGACAGAGCTACTTTTTACTAGTTATAATTCCCTTGTAAAATAGTTTGCTATTCAACTTTCAAGTTTGTCTTCGGACACCTGACTGAAATACTACAGACAGCAACATAGAAATAGAACGAAGTGCTTGCATTGAAGTAGCTGTTCTTCACATTCAGCATATGTGTTGCTCGGTCAAATAGCTCAGAAATAATCAAATAGTAAAAAGCACTGGAGGAAGCCAAAATTGCTGATAGTCGAACACCAAAACAGATAGATGATAGTCAGACAGAAACCTCTGTTGAAATAGTTTATATCTTCAGAACTAAACACTAATGATCACCCCAAAAACCAAGTTGTTCTTCACATTTAGCATGCGTGTATCTTGATCAAATAGCTCTGAAATAACCTCACAAAAAACAGCCCTGGAAGAAGCCAAAATTGCTGATAGTAGAATGCCAAAGCAGATACATAATAGCCTATTTATATCTTCAAAACTATATACATGGTTGATCACCCCGAAAACTAATGTTCACAAAAGTCACCACATCAACTATTATCACCATGATATCCACACGTGGAATTGGAAGGAAATTTGAAAGAACAAACTGTTGACAATGACTGGCCGGACCCAACATAGGTTGCAAAAAACGACATACACTACATGGATGTGATCTGGGACTACATATGGTTTTTAGAAATTGCACAAGCAAAAAACTGATGAGCGATAGTTGCAAAATATTTGTTGACTAAAAGATGTGAAGCCAAATATTACCAATGGCCTGAGCCTAATAGCCCAAGTTGATTTGCTAAGTACTTTGAAAATCCATGACGACTCTATGACGACTTCCACCTACACCAAAAGGCCGACAAATAAAAACAGACTTACACCTCACCATCCAGACCGGTAAATCAAGAAATTCAAATGATAATCACAACAAAAATGGATGAGGACACTTGCACAAGATATTCACCTGCGTACATAAACAAGAGATTGATGGCACAAAAAACCAGATATCTAAATGAAGATATTTAGATGGCAAACAAGGAGGTTTAGACATTCACCAATACGGCAATACCCAGTGCAGGAGACATCAGTTCCAAACAGCTCCAGAGAAGCTAAAAAAAGAATACTCCTGAAAGTCTACGACAACCAATCAGATCCGAAAATAAACGAAAGAATGCACCTAAAACTCATCTCAAATATAAATTTCTATACATATCGAAAACAAGCAAGAGCACATACTCCAGATCAGACTGACAGATAGAATACAGCTAAAACCATCCTGCCAATGCTAACCACAAGAGCTAGAGCAACTGCCGTAATAAAATCCAACCAGAAGACAATGCAAATTGAAAGGCCAGGCAGGAACTCCACAAATATACTGTCAATTACTGAAGCTGGTGGGCAAGCCCTTTGTTTCAAGAAATGTATCAAACGGACAAATATACTGTCAATTACTGAAGCTGGTGGGCAAGCCCTTTGTTTCAAGAAATGTATCAAACGGATTGCAGCATATCTGTATCTTGCAAGTAGAGGCAACTCATAACATCAAAAATTCAGCGACAATTACCACTAGTCTCTAAATTATTTGTTGTATCTTCACTGCCAGTCCCCCTAAAAAACTTTGTAAAAGCATACACCAGCATAACGAGGTCGAATCAAGATGCAGTCAGACTGATTACAGTAATGAAAATGCTGGAGCAATGTGAAAAATCAGAACCAAATACACCTCAAGAAACAGGAAACACATAGTGCAGTTAAACATGGTTTTCATCAACTAATAGACTAGCTGGTAACCTTGGGAACGAGTTGAATACGCGCCAGAACTTCTTGTCAAGACATCAACACCATAAGACAACATCCTGCAGAACTTCTTGTCAAGACATCAACGCCATACGACAACATTCTGCAACACTTCGCCAAGACATGGAATTGGGTACACATAAGCCATAAACCAAACTCAAATGATACTAAGTTTTGGCTAGAAGTACAAAAACAGGTACAGAGGATGGGAAGAGACTAAACCAAAATTTCAAACCCTGCTCCTTCCGAGCACCAATTCCATCCGAGAAGAGCCTGCACGCGTTCACTATTCCTAAGAAGGATATACAGCAAATGAAGAGCAACTTAATTGCAAGCAACTCTTGCCGAAAGAACCTCAAAAGACAGAATAATTAGCAGCAAAACCACCCCTAAAAGTTGCATCAGCCAGAAGAAAATGTTGTGCAAGGCTTACAGGAGTTCCACACAAACGACAGGAATATAAAATAAAGACTAAACTTAATATAGAGATGGCACCCGAGTCAAAACTTTCCAGAAGGCTTCCAGATGCAATAAGCACCAGACATTGAACTTAACAGACAAGTGAGGACAGCTCCAGCACCAAATCTAAGAGAGCGGTCGAAGAGAATACTGCATCCACAAAATGGATCTAAATGAAAAACCTTAAATTACATGGAATGCAGAAGATGGACAATCAAAAATTCCTTGAACAAAAAGGAAGATTGATTCAAATGTTCAGAACTACCAATTACCAGAATACCCGAAGCTAATTCCAATGACCAATTTTCAGAACGTGCACATGCCTAACGTCATAACCAAAACAAATTCCAACAGGCATAACACACAATTTGTACAAAAAGGTGAGTTTACTTGTGTGTGTGAGAGAGAGGGATTGGCGGGTAGGGGGAGAGGGGAAGAGAGAGACCACAAGAAGGGTGAACTGAAACACAATAATTGCAATGGGAAGTGAGAGAAAATTTTGTAAACCTCCCCGAAACCAAACCTAAAAGTCACAAGTAAGTTTGACAGTCGCTGCAACCCTTGTCGTGCAGAAATCTGCAAACAGAAACATGGTATAGAAAAGATTGAACAGGGAAAGGAAGAGAGTTCATCATACGACATATTAAAGAATGAGGAGGTAGTATAAGGAAATCCAAACTTGGCAGCAGCTTAGAACATGTGGGAAACCCAAATTAGTGTACATAGTTACTTCGGGCCACTTTGTTATCGATAGATATCCACAAATCCAGAGGAACTGGCCAACATAGGTTGAAGCTATAGCCCTGACACAAATCACTACAAGTATATCATCTTAAAACCAGTAGAAGCAACTAGCCAACATAGATTAAAGCTCCAAATAATCTACTACGATAAAATACTTAAAATCAAGAGAAAGGCTTGCACCAATGTATTTTAGGTATCCAAAATGATGAGGTACCAAAAGTAAAAGGGCCGTGAAAGTTTAACCTCCCCTAAACTGCAAAGATTTCTGTAAACATAAACATGACACGGAAAGGATTGAACATGGAAGAAAGACGATACATCAGAAATTATTCTTAAAAAAGAACGAGGATCAGCAGGCATAAGGAAATTCGAACTTAATAACATTGGAAACACAGATAATTGAACAATAGGTTGTAGTGCTCCTCATGGAGACTCTGCTACCTTTGAACAACATACTGGTCAATACATCCAAGACAGCAAAAGCTATAAACCCTGACAAAAATCACTACAATATACTCGTCTGAAATCCATTAGAAGCAACGGCCAACTTAGTTCCATACTTCAACAAGATAACTATTAAATACAAAATTTTAAAGGGGAAGGGCTTGCACCAAGGTCATCAGGTATGAGGTACGGGTGGATCCACAATGATTCTAGAACCTCAGACTCTGTAGTTATTCTGCCAGAAAAGAGAATGAAACCCTCCAAATAAGCAAACCATCAAAAAAGAGAGAAGTGATGGGAAAGTATTAGAGGGAAAAAAATTAGTCCGAGTGTTATCCCTTTCTTCCTTAGAGTAATTCCCACGGCAGACAAAAAGGAAATCGATATCAATCAAGGACCATCTGCGCAGGAATAAACAATTTAGTCTTTATCCTTTTCTTCGGTCAGAATTTATAGGTTAAACAAAACCATGTCAACCAAGAATCCAATTAACCAAAGGATCAGAATCAACTAAAAACTAACACGAAAACTTGGTTTTATCCCCTTTCTCCACATCATAACCGATTACTAATGGATGATCGGAAACTCCGCAGACGAATTCTGGCACCACCGTAGCACAACTCCCTATCTGCAGATTGAAATAACAACCAAATCAACGGACACAACCAAAACATCAAACAACCAACAAGGAACCGCAGAAAAAGAAAACACGGTCCAATTCCAATTTCCAATCAAACCGACGGACAATGCATCAGAACTCGATCAAACGTTCTAACATCAACCCCCATGCATCAGAAATCGATTCATGATCTAACATCAACCCCCAATAGGAAAAAGGAAAATCATACAGAGGACCAAGAACCCTTAAATTAATCTAATTGAGCTAGTGGCTCAAGAGAACGTTAGCGAACTGTGGGGGCGTGGTCGCATTATTACAATCTCAGCGTAGAAATGGACGGCTGAGATTAACTTGATCGTAGGGCCAAAATTGAATTCTGTGATTGGTATTATTCTAATTCCTAATCCTTATCGGATTTGATCAAGGCAAAGGCGGTGGTTAAGGAAAAAAAGAACTAAAAGCGGTAATTATGAAGCCCACGCTTTTAGTTCCAACATCTCTCTAGAATTTTCAACGCTTTTGACTCTTTGACCTTTTTTATTTAATTTGGGCCGACAATTTTGACAAGTAAATAAAAGATTTTGATAATCACCACGGTAAACTTCAAACATTTTAACGGTGGTAGTAATTTCGTATTAATTTCAATAAAATTAAATGGCACATATTATTTTGGGCAAATTCGAGACGGCCTATTCTTTGGGACTTAATGCATTTTGCCCCTTAACTTTTGAATCAGTGTGATTATTCCCTAACTTTTTTAGAACGTAACCCTTGATCCCCTTTTAAACAATTCTGATAGAATATTCCGTTCAATTTGAATTTTGGTCGTCAATTTCTCACCCGTTAAGACAACCCAATTATCAAGACCACTATCATCGCTTGTGGGCCCCTTTTTTCAGATTTAATTAAATAGAGAATAATGAGGATATTACGTCGGTTAAAAGAAGAGAAGAAGTTGAGAAATTATAGGGAAGACCAAGTCCAAGGAGAAGAAGGTGGAAAAGAGATTTTGAATTCAAGAGTCCCACGTGCCTCAAGAAGTGGAGTTCCTCAACTACCAAAAAAGTAATATAAATTGGAAGATAGAGGAGGGGGAAGCGACTATATATCACTCTCATAGAATTACTGAACTCTCTCTCTAGAAAATCCCCTTTCATCCACCCACTACGCAGTATTATTCCTTTTTATCTTTAGGGCTCGTTTACTTTTCATGTAGTGATAATGCATGTAAGGATATCAAATGTTTGTGATAATAGACATATTCATATTTACTAGTCATGTCAATATATGTCATCAATTTATGTTTACGTTTGATTTGTTGTTTACTTTTATGGGTAGTTAACGTATCATAGAATTAAATTACTTATTTACCCTTAATTTATTTTAATTATTTTTTATTCTTTAACTTTTATAAAAATATAGTTTTGTAGTCACAAAATAGAGATCTCCCATTTTATTTTGATTTGAGAATTCATTTGCGCTGTCTCAAATATTTTAATATCATAATCTCTTTGCACTGAAACGGCGGCGAGAATGAAGGCCGGAGCTCCGTCGAGTATTTCCGGCCATGATAGGTGTGACCCAGATTTGCAGACGAGACGAATCCTTCTTATCTTCTTTAGTTTAAAAATAAAAAATAAAAAAAAAAAAGAGAATGATGAATGTGGTAGTGGTAAAGAACACAGGCGGTCGCAGCAATCGGCACCAGAGATTTAAGCAAAGTGAAGCAGATTTCCTTTGTGAAGCTTACCAAAAACGAGATAGGTGGCATAGGTAAATGTGCTAAGGATGAAGTGAAGCAATTTCTGAATTAATACAAAAGTGAAATCTCAAGATATTGGACTTTCAACATCCGGTGACATCATTCCTTTTCCTTAATCCTTTATATTCTTTATATCATTAACTTTTTCTTTTAACTTTTATGATATCGTGAATTATGATTCTGCAATAGAAGAAGACAATCTCACGAATAGGGAATTACTAAGATACTCTCATGAATAGCGAATTAGGTTATGAATAAGGGAAATTATCTTGCTAGTTTGGAAAAAATTTTATCGTAACCAATTCAAGAAAATTATATTGATAATTTTAAGTAATGATTTTAGCAATTTCAATTTTTGATTTCCAAAAACTTATCGTTAAGAGTTGATTTGTTCTCTTTGTTGGTTTCTCTCAAAAATATTGATTAAATTATCCACATGGTTTAAGATATGATCATATCTTGAAATATATTACATCTTAGGAAAACATATTACAGGATTGTATTCCCATCAAATTCTGGAGAATGAGGAAATATTTGCAGTTGAGCAGGCTGGAAAGAAAAGCAGAAAGGAGCATACGAAGAGGAGTCAAACAGAAAGGAACATGACAAGCAGGAAAGATAAAGAAGACAAGTCAAGTAATTCTCACGAAGCAGAAAGTCAAGCAAATTTCAAGAGGCAGAACGTCAAGCAAGCCTTGGGTACGGGTCCCAACGGTTGCACTCTTTTTACTCATGAGGGTTGTTCCCACGTGATTTTTCCTTATGAGGTTTTTAATGAGGCAACCACCATACCCAAGAGGCGAGATCAACCGTTTCAAGACATCCAAGAATTAGAGTTGTTTTCCAAGATTTTACTACTCTCAAAGAGGCGAGATCAACCGTTTCAAGACATCCAAGAATTAGAGTTGTTTTCCAATGTTTTACTACTCTCAAAGCCGTCTATACTATTCGACTGTAAGAGTAGGGGGGGTGATGATGTGGGCCCCTTTTTTTAGATTTAATTAAATAGAGAATAATGAGGATATTGCGTTGGTTAAGAGAAGAGAAGAAGTTGAGAAATTGAAGGGAAGACCAAGTCCAAGGAGAAGAAGGTGGAAATGAGATTTTGAATTCAAGAGTCCAACGTGCCTGAAGAAGTGGACTCAACTACCAAAAACGTAATATAAATTGGAAGACAGAGGAGGGGGAAGCGACGATATATCACTGGAAGACAGAGGAGGGGGAAGCGACGATATATCACTCTCATAGATTTACTGAACTCTCTCAACCCTCTCTCTCTAGAAAATCCCCTTTCATCCACCCACTACGCAGTATTATTCCTTTTTATCTTTAGAAGTCAGCTTGAAGATTTTAAAGATTCTCCTTAGCCAGATATCATAATTTGTTCATTATCTACAGAATATTATTGTATTTCAGAGTTATCCAGTTCTACAAGATGAAACGATGCAGATTTATCCACTTTATTTCTCCTTTTATTTTTGTCTCATTATTATCATTTTTTCTCTTTGTACGTTAACATTCAGATTTGTTTTGCCAAGTTTTGCAGCTTGGTGCAATTTAATTCCCAAAGTAAATAAATTATTTTGATATTTAGTCAATTTGTCGGCTAATATCAATAGTGTTTCTTTCTCCAAGAAGAACAAAACTAATATCTCATATTGGTCGTCGAAAGCATTGAAATTTGCTTGCAAAGCTTCGTTGGTCTTATGCTATTTTTGACGGACAATTTCTTCTTTATTGGTTGTCAGATTTTGATTTTGGAACCATTGATTTGTTCATTGCGTCAAGAACTTTGATTTGATGTATAATATCAACATGTTCGGAATCTGATTTGTAAAAATTTAACCTTATAAACCACGTCAAAAAAATTGAACAAATTATTCCTTAAAATTCTACAAAAAAGGGATTAAGTGTTACATTTTACTAAGAGATTAAGTGTTCCATAAATTCCGTGATATACATAGGATTCAAAGAAAAGAAATTTTTGAAAAGAAATTTTAGTTTCAATAGAAACTATATATTATTACTAGCAAAAATCTTGTGCTAGGTACGGAACTTAAATAAAAGAAATTTTGAAATTTAAGATAATTTTAATTTCAATACCAATTATGCACAAAAATAATAATCATACCCATACGTGATAGTTAAAGGTTGAGTTTAGTAATTTAATTATATAGTGAAAAAATTGGAGAAACAAACTTATTTTGTTGTACATATGTAATTTCTAACATTCTTTCCAAAGTATAATACAACTTATTGAAATTACAATTATTTTTAGATTTAAATTGTATAATAGTTCATAGCATGAAATTTATTTATTTATTTATTTTGATCTACACCAGTACTATATGTGTTGTCGATTGCAGTAATTAATCTTCTCGGTAAATTATAGACGATTTAAAAGAGTCACTTCACTTAATTGTAATCACCTCAAAGGCTCAAAGGATGAATGATAAGATTCGAAATCCTGATATTTAGTTAAGAATTGAAAGGAAAAAAAAAAAAACACATGCTTCTATATTTACACTAGATATATAATGGATGGCCTAGTAACAAGTGAAATTAGCTCCAAATCTCCCATTAATCGGTCAAGGTATGAGTTTTTTTAACCTACTAAGACAAATGAAACGTTGAATTATCAAATGAGAGTTATTCCCGTGTCAATTCTCTAGCACATATATAGTAGAGTTTTTGTCTCTTTGCTTAAGATAGTAGTAGTTATTCGGTAATTCCATTAATTACGACGTCTATGAACTTAAACTGCACTTCAAATTCTTGCTTCCATAGTTCCATAAGAATCTTCAAGATCAAGTAATTACATTTTTTTTGGACTCATTTATAAATCAAGTAGTTATTCGTTCTTTTCTTCATTCCTACCAAAACTTTGTTTGATCTTAATTACGTGCTCGGCGATGGCAACAACATCTTTACTTTCATATGGGTATTGTTTTAGTACTCATTTATTACCTGAAGAAGAATATCAACGACGATCCTACTAAAACCGGTGACATACGTGATGCCAATGTTTTATGATTATGATCCAAAGACGTTGACCGATGGTACCTTCCTGGGTGCATCGTTGATAATTTTCTTCTCTTTGTGTGTTTTTTGATATATGTATATGTTATATTGTAAGGGTTCTTGAAAGCATGATAGATTTATTAATATTTCTTTTATATATTATAGTATGACTACTGCGTTTAGGGTTCTTGAAAAAAGAATTTACTCATGTTTCTATGTCTTTTTTAATTTTATCATAGTATAATATTTGTTTAGGGTTCTTGAAAACATGATTGATTATTTATTCTGGTTTTCGTATCTTTTTTAATATGTATATCTTAACGTGATCTTTGTTTAACGCTCTTGCGAACATGATTAATATTCTTCATTATGTGTTTTCTTTAATTTATATACCATATGTTTTAGGGTTCTTGAAAACATGATTGTATTCTTATTTTTGTGTCCTTTTTAATTTATATATGATAGTATGATGTATGTATGTTTAGAATTCTTGAAACTGGCACCAAAAAAAAATAAAAAATAAAAGAATTCTTGAAACGTGTTTAATATCCTTAATAATATTGGTCTGAACTCTGAAATAGTGAAATTCTGAACAAATGTGTGAACCCCACATTGGTATAAATCGTGTAAACATCCTCGTCGAATAACAATAATATAAAATTTAATGAATAATTAATATCCTATTACTAGAAATTCAGGCTGAAATTAGAATTAATTACCCAAAGCCATAAATTATTAGGGTGTAAATCAGAAATTATTAGAATGGATATCGAGTAGGGACGAAATCAGAAGTTATTAATATAACTTTGGGATAATAACATATTCCTTTTTGTATTTTTAGAATTTAATTTGATATTTTTTTATTTTAGGGACATTTACTGTCAAAATTTTGCAATTTTGATCAAATCCAACCTGATCCCTAATTTTTAGGGGACATTTGGGGCGGCCGTAATATTCCAGACAGAAATTAAGGATCTGGCTAAAATTTTGTCAAAATTGCAAAATTCTGGAAGTGTCCCTAAAACCGAAAATGTCAAATTAAAGTCCAAAACTTCTAAATTTGAAATTTCCACGAAATATTTCTATACCCCAACGTCGAGGCCTGACCGGAAAGCCGGCAACGGATATAGAAAAGCAAATGGCACTGATCTAAAGATAAAGTTATCGAATTTAAAAGGGTTTTAGTTTCTTACTATGGAGCACCTTCTGATCCACGAAAAATTAAGACCAATTGGATCATGCACGAGTACAGATTAAATCAAGGTACAAGGCGCAAAAGAAATGCATAAGACATGAGGGTATGTATGCATATATTATGCTATCTTAGTGATAATTTGTTATGCAGGATAACTAAAAAGTAAAAACAGTAGTTTTGTTATGTATATATGCATTCCCTTTGAATAAGTTCAGTTATCCTTTCTTTCCGCAAACTGAGAAGCCTTTTGAATTCAAGAAGTGAATAACAAAGGCCAGCTTCTATGCAATAACAATAAAAATAAGAAATAATGACTGCACAGTAATAACAACAGAAAGCAGATGTATATGGACAGATATTACAAGAAGGTATTAATCAGCAAAAATTATGAATTCAGGTGGGAAACCTGGATTTCACCCATCACTTGTTAATCCATCAAGTTCATTATTATTTGACCTTCTTCAGAAGCAATTAAGATCAGACTCGTCAAAGAGCTCAATCAAAGGTATTACGAGAGGGTTAGATAAGAGCTCCAACACTATATATGCCATCACTCGGATCAGCTCCGACTCGAAATTCATCAAAAACAAACATGACATACAGACGGATATTAATTAAGAAGACAAGTGGACTAAAATGTTGTGGTTGATGAATATATTTCTTGAATCTCCATACCAAAACTCCCACTGCAAGTAATTATGATTAGCCCTAACCCTGACCTCTAATACTATGAAATACAACATACCAATGAAACCAGAAAATGCTACTTACTAATTACTCACTCCTTTCACAAATAGTTTGCAATTCTGCTTTCAAGTTCGTCTTCGCACCTACACACTGCAACATAGCAATAGAACAGAACGCCTGCCATTAAGGAGCTGTAATTCACCATCACCACGTGCATCTTGATCAAATGACTCTCAAATAATCTCACAGAAAACATACCCAAAATATCAAATCGCTTATTGTAGAAATTCAAACAAAGCAACACAATTCGAATGATTGCCCCAAGAACTAATTTCCAAAAAAGTTACCACATCCCACCATTATCTCCGAGATGACCAAATGTAGGACTGGAAAAAGATCAATTGAACAAAGTATTGACGACTTGCCAGTTTTTGAAATGAAGCCACAACCCATAGACGTGATCTGGGACTACAATTTGGTTTTTAGAGTTGCTAATATTGTCCTACAAAAATTAGATACGACTCCAAAAGGTACCCATTTCCGGAGCTTGCCAGAGTTGATTTCGCTCAAAAATTCAAAATCCCATGTTGTCTACGGCCAACAGAACTAAAGGAGAAGTATAGAAGCAACATTTGAACCTCTTCCATCAAAACCGGGACAGCAGGAAGACGTACTAGAATTTTTAAAACAAAAGACCACGACAACTGGATGAAGACACTTGCACGCCTAAGCCAACAAAAAGTTCAACTAATCCACTAAACAGACCACGCTCTAGAACTCGATGAAATGTTTCTTCAGACCTAAAGAGTACAAGAACACATTAGCCCAGTATTATAAATCAAAAATGAGTTCGTCTCATAAGATATCTGCACAAGATATTTGGAAGGCAAAAGAGGAGATTTAGACAATCACCCTAACCATGCACAGCAAATATCAGTCCGGAGCAGATTCAGATAAGCTGAGAAACATAACAGCGCTGCAACTTGGCGTCACCAGTCAGTGTGAGTAGCTGTAAGCAGATAAGAAAACAAACGAGTTGCACCAAAGCACATATCTCAAGATGAGACTTCTGTACAGACAAAAAACAAGAAAGAGAACAAACTCTAGATAATAGAATTCAGCTGAAACCGTCTGTGGCAATGCTAACCGTCACATAGAGCAACTGCCATAACAGGCACCAACAAAAGACGACGCACAGACATAAGCAGGCTCAAGGAATGGGGGGACAAGTAGAATTCTCCTTTGCCAACCCATTAAGACAGCATTCTGCAACAACACTCACCAAGAGATTGAATTGGAAAATGAAATACTAAGTTTTGGCTGGAAACAAAAAAGCAGGCACAAGGAATGGGAAGACAAAACCAATATTTCAAAACCATTTCTTCACAGCACCAATTCTGTCCGTGAGAAGACTGCATCTTCATTATTCCTAAAACTATTGCCAGAAAACTGTTAATACTCGGCCATGTTCCCCAATGATAACTGTAGATAAGCAAGAATCTAAGAGGGAGTAGGACATTGGAATTGTCAAATCTTTTAACTAACATCAACTAAATATGAAGGAGAATAGACAAAATATTTGAATACTCGAGTATGCCATGTCACATTCACCGTGCTGGTCAAGTAGTCATACCTGCCAGCTACATTGCATCCGGCCAAATCCCTGCCAATGAGTTTGCATCAGCCAAAAGAAAATGTGGAGCAAAGTTTACAGAATCTCAACATAAATGAGGAACTTCAAATGATAAAGACTAAGCTCAACATGGAGATGGCGCCAGATTCAAACTTTCCAACAGGGTTCCACACGCAATGATCCCCCAACCAATCCTGCAACTTAAACGACAAGTGACAGAAGGCCCAGCACCAAATCTAAGAGAGGAATTGGAGAGGTACTGTATCCACATAGAAACATACCAATGAGAGAACCTTCATTAGTATGGAGGGCGAGCAACGCAGAAAGAAATGTCTGATCCAAACTTACAGGACTACCGATTACCAAAAAACCTGACACGAACCCAATCATTCCAGAAAGCCGGATAGCTTCAACCAATTCCCAGGACCTGCGCATGCCTAACGTCATGACCAGAAACAAATCCTATATAGGATGAGACTACAAAAAGAATGAAGGGAAGGAAAACTGCCCAAGGAACATGAATGTGCACCCGAGCATCTCATTTCACATAAGCCAATTAGACCTATAGCATAGTTAAAACTAGCAAATATGAAATGAAAAACAAAATACAAAATTACAAATACAAATACCAAGCAAGTATAGAAACAAAAGATGGGACACATGAAAATTGGTGAAGATATTCATTGAGATTGAATAAGAATGACAACATTCACGATAGGGTGAGATCCACTACAACTCCCGAAACCAGTGCTGCAAAAGGAGCACTAAAGACCATGCAATGAAATATCAAAATAAGCGACTGTAACAATATATATTCCATCTCTCACAGACCTCGTACGGATACAATAAAATTAAATAAAAAGTGTAAGTGCAATAAACAAACTCTTCACATGAGCAATACTTGATCTGGAATGAATAGACGCAGAGAATATACAAGTGCCTGTAAAGGTTCCGCAAAATAGTCTGCAAATCACAAATTTAGTGGAAGTGCCAATACTCCCTCAAAACCAGAAAACAAAGGAACCAAGTTCCAGAAAATAAAAGAGATAGTAAACCTCCCAAAACCAAACCTAAAAGGTACCAAGAGATAACTGCAACTCAAGCCTCACAGATTTCTGCAGACAAAATATGGGTTAGAACTTAGAAGGAATTGAACATGGAAAAGGAAGGAACTCTTTGTAGGATAAGGTAGTACAAGGAAATCCAAACTTGGCAGCAACTTAATATATATTGTAAACACAGACAGTTAAACCATAGGTTGTAGATCTTGAAGGAGACTACATTACTTTGGACAACCTCAACAAATACGAGCGTATATCTTCTAAAATAGAATAGAAGCAACTAACCAGTATGGATTGAAGCTCCAAAACGTATACAAATAAAATACAAGAGAATCAAGAGAAAGACTTACACCAAGGTATTGGGACATATGCATCCAAAACGAACAGAAGATCCTCTAGAAAACCAAACTAATAGAAAAAGGAAATTTACAGAGAAATCAAGCAGGAAAATTTTCAAACAAAATAGACACAACAAGAAATAGTTTTTTAGCCCAAGGAAAATTGTAAAGACTGAATCTTTTGATTTTGAATTGATTTTGTTATTCTTCTATGATCATTATATCCAGATTAAGCGGAAACAGGAAGACAAAACATCACCATAAAGAACAGAATCGTAGCCAAAAGGCGAATACTTTTAATTTACCAAAATAGAACAGTACACACTATGTAATAAAACCCTAATTTACATACCAGTACCAAACCCTAGATCTAAACCTACCATTACCACACGAGAATACCAGCAATCAAGTCGCAAAAGCCCAAAAGCTAACAATCTAATACCATTCAAGAACTAGTGAATTTGGTAACAGCCTTGGTACCCTCAGAAACAGCATGCTTCGCCAACTCTCCAGGCAACACAAGTCTCACGGCAGTCTGAATCTCCCGAGAAGTGATGGTCGGCTTCTTGTTGTACCTCGCCAAACGCGACGCCTCCTGCGCCATTTTCTCGAAGATATCATTGATGAAACTGTTCATAATCCCCATCGCCTTGCTCGAGATACCGATATCGGGGTGAACCTGCTTCAGCACCTTGAAGATGTAGATCTTGTAGGTCTCCACGCTCTTCTTCGCTCTCTTCTTCTTCTTGTCCCCGGCGGCGCCGTCCTTGGGGAGCTTCTTCCCGGCCTTGGGCTTCTTCTCCGCCGGAGCTTTCTCCGCCGCGGGAGCCTTCTCCGCCGCCGGCTTCTTCTCCGCGGGCTTCTTCTCTGCCTTGGGCGCCATTTCTAGAGAGAGGGAAAGTTTTTTGGTTAGTGAGAGAAAGTAGTTTGCAAGTATATGATGATGATGCTATGAGAATAGAATTGGGTTGCGAAGGCATATATAGGGAGAGGGAATGCGGTGTTATTGGTGGGGTTTGTTTGACGCGGATCGCGGTGGTGAACCGTTGGATTAGATTTTGGGATGAACGGTGAAGATTAGACGAGGGGATGGTTTGGATTCTGCTCTGGATTTCAAATTTTCGTTCGTTTTGGCGCTTCTTGCGAAGTGAAAATGAATTTCAACTTCATTTATGCAATTTCTTTTTCTTTTTATGGTAAATTTCGGATTTGGGGGAGGGATTTTAAGGTGGAGATTTTAAGTTACAATGTATAAATATTGCACAAAAAACATATATGAACTTTGTTTCTAACTACGGGTGAGCTTTTGTAAAAAATCGAAATTTCGGTTAGCATATTTACCTACCGTTTAGCGAATCGAAGTAATTCGGTTCGGCAAAAAAATCAAAGTTGACCATAATTTTAAAAAATACATATAAAAATTTTGAAAAATCGTAATTATAATCGATACGGGAAACCATTTTGTTTACCACAAAAACCGAATACTATAAAATAAATCGAAAAAACAAAATATTAACATAAAAAACAAGGAAAAAGATCAATTTGGTTCACTTCAAATCTTTGTTTTTGGAAAAACAGAAAGCAAACACTGTCGAACATTCAAACATTACTACAGCGGCATCCTTGATCAAATTGTCCAAGTCCAACAACAAATCTTAAAATCTCGGGAAGCATACCCACCATTGATGCAAATTTTCAGTTCTTAAATTAAAAGAAGATGAATAAAAGAAGACAATTACAAATTAAACCCAAAAGAAGAAGGTGGCCGGTGACAAACTTGGTGGAGCAGCATCGCAGAGACTTGGATTGGAGAATGGAGAGATTTAAAATTTAGGGCAATTCCTTTTCGACTAAATCATAAAAACGAAAGAACGGAAAAAATGCAGCTCCTGAACTCTCAAAACTTAAAAACATATTTAACTTGCAAGCCTAAGTTAGGTTTTACTGAAATCGAAAAATTGAAAAATCATTACCCGAAACCGACCGAAATATGTTCGATTCGGTTCGGTTTTCATTAGTTCGGTTTCGGTTCGATTCCTACTCACCCCTATTTCTAACACATTGATGATATCTTTTTTTTTTTTTAAAAAAAAATTGGTATCTCATATTCTTATTTATTACATCGAGTCGAATTAGATAATTGATGTATAAAATTTTTTCTTTTACGACATGTTTACTCGGCATTTTAATATTACTATCTTTTAATCGAATATCGATAATTTTTGTTGTTTATTTTGAAAACATTAAAAGTCAGTTCAACGGTAGGCTGAATTGGTTGAAGTTCAACCAATTCTGCCTATCATTTGAACAACTATTGTTAGACTGTTAGTCAACCCGAAAAGTTGGAGGAGAATGACAGAGTTGAAAAAAAAAAAATCATCTAATTTACACAAATTGTTATCCCAATATTATTTTTACATACCATTAATCGGGATAAAAAATTATGACCAAAATTTTGGGGCAGGTTTTTCTATTTCCTTCCAAAATTCGTTTATTATAATTATTGTTTTATTTTTATTTATTTTTTTTTTACAAAAACCTAAAATTAAAAACTAGGGCTAAACCCATTTCCTCCCCTATCCTTTTTTGATTTTTGCACTTACCCCCCTGTCCTTTTTTTTTTCGCACTAAACCCCTTCACCTTTCTAAATCTTAACACCTATCCCCGTTTGTGCACTTCCAGCAGAATCTTTGCGGAATATTCCGTTCATGCTTCAACACGTGAGATACTCGTGATGTTTAAAGGGGGTATTTGAGTCCTTTTAGGTGCCCACATAACTCCCGCACATAACCTCATTCCCCCCAATTCGGAACCCTCATTTCTTCCCCAAAGCTGCGAAATTTCAAGAATCATGGAGAGAGGCAACGATGGAAACTGCAATTGTGGAAGGGCTGTTGTTCAAAGGACGTCATGGACTGGCCTTAATCCGGGGAGACGCTACGTAAGCTGCGAGAATTTTCGGGTAAAGTATTATTTCGTCGATCTCTTCCAAATCATTGTTTCTTCTTTAATTTTATTGCTCTTCTTCGTTTACAGTCCCCTGGAGGCTGCAATTTCTTCGTGTGGACTAACCCTCCAATGTGTGAGCGTTCCAAGCAGATAATTCCAGGCCTGCTGAGGAAGATTAACAACCTTGAGTGTGAAATTGAGGGAAAAAGGGCAAAAAAATGGGCTTCCAGTTTCCCATGTAGTGATACTTATTGTAATAGCTATTGTTTGTTATATTTTCTTATCGTAGATTGTTAGCTATGTTGGTGTGATTATATGTAATCAATTTTGTGCAGACGGAATGCCAACGTCGGATGTATGTAATGTAACTTTTCTAGTATGAATGAAATGTTCCTGGAGTTAATTCAATCTAAATAGACAAGTAATTTGCAGAAATTCAATTCACTCAACATGAAAAACAAGAAACATGTCTGTGTACATAATTGACCAAAAGTTTCTACATTCATTACAACTTCCTTGCAGCTTCAACAGGTTGTGATTTCTAGGGGTAACCCTACTGACAAAATCAAAAACTTCAAATTGTTCAACATAATTGACCAAAAGCTTCTACATTCATTACAACTTCCTTGCAGTTGTTGCAGCTTGTTTGATCGTCTGGGCTTTGGATTTGTAAATCTTCTTAAGAGGTGTTCTTTTTGAACTTCTAACAGTTGAATTTGGTTTTGATGAGCTTGCAACATTTTCTGATGTACCTGCAACCTTCTTTCTTCTTGGAGGCAATTTACTCACAGGTTAAGTGGTGGATGTTTGTGTTGCAGTGATATTTGAGGAACCAGCAACCTCTTGTACTGATTGTTGGCTTGCAATACTGCTTCTAGTAAATCTCCTTGTTGTAGTTTGTTGGGTAGAAACTGCAGCAACTTTCTTCTTCTTACCCTAATTGCCAAAACAATATGATTAGGAACTGTATAGAATATGTCTTTGAACTATTTGAATACTAATGAAGACTTACAGTAGTGTTTCGAGGTGGTGGGGGTGGAACTTCAACTCTGTCAGGAAGATTTTGGTTCTTTGGGTTTTGCTTGCATCCTGCTTTATTGTGTCATGGTACTCCACATAATCTGCACTTCATAACTAAACCCTGCTTTCCCAATCTCCCTTCATGACCCCCAACTCCAGTTGCCCTTTTCTTGGCCTTTTCTTCAACAAGTTCATGAATTGATTTTTTCCTTTTCTGTTGCTTAGGCCTTCCGGGCATATTTTCTTTCACAGGAGTATGCAATTTCTTAATTATCCTAGGCCAGTCATCAGGGCCATTAAGAGGCACCATGAGGTTGCTGTACACATTCATAAATGTTTCTCTGTGATAATATTTGTGCACAAAGTCTTCTGGAGATTTACCCATGGACCAAATGGAAGAAATGGCATGTGGGCAAGGGATTCCAGACAACTGCCATTTTCTGCACCCACACGTTTGCTCATCCAAATGCACTTTGAATTTATCACCAAAACAGCCAGTAACCTCAAACTGATCCTTTCCACTCCATTGAGAAACATAGTTCATACTCAACTTCTTATTCTCCTCTAGTATCCTTGCCATGTTAGGACAAATTTCATATCTGTGATTTTTCATTGCATCTCTTTTGACATGTAAACTTTTCATCAAGATCATTCTAATAGACTCTAACATGTCAACAATAGGCTTGCCCCTAGCTTTAACAATCAATGAATTGAAACTTTCACAAAAGTTATTCAACAACAAATCACACTTAGAAACACACCTGAAGTATGCTCTTGACCAGTGTGCTGCAGGCCTCTTTGCAAGCCACTTGAATGCCTCCAAGTCCCTATCTCTGAGCTCTTTCATAATTGACTCAAACTCACTGATTCTTGTTGCTTTTGCAGCCCTCCATACAAATTGCTTCAATGCCAATCCCTTATGTGAAGTTTTGAAATTGTTATACATGTGCATTACACAGAATCTATGCTCACAATTAGGAAGTAGACTCTCAACAGCCTCTATTATGCCCTTTTGTTTGTCTGAAATGATCACCTATCACTGTGATCACTTCTAATCCCTAAATCCTTCATCAGCAGATCCAAAAACCATGTCCAAGTAGAACTCTTCTCTTTTTCAACAACAGCATATGCAAATGGATATATGCAATCGTTTGGATCAACACCTACTGCCACTAGTAATATACCTCCACAAACGGTTTTCAAGTGACAACCATCAAGACAAATAACAGGCCTACATCCCTCCAACAGTCCCTTCTTCAATGGTTCCCAGCAAATATATATTCTTTTAAAAAAATCCTCTCCATTTTCAGATTTTGTTATAATTTTAACGGTTGTACCAGGACTACTCTTAAGAATTTCTGCTGCATAACTGTAGAGATGAGAATATTGTTCAAAGATGTTACCTAATGTCCATTCCTTCACTTTATATTTAGCTCTGTACATTTGATGATCACTGAACTGTAATTTCTGCTCATGTTGAATAACAGTTATCATAGAGGCAATTGGCCAAGAAGGGTTACTACTGATTTTGACTTTGTACTTCTCTGCAACCCACCTTGAATTAGCTGCAGAAACCTTCTCCAATCTACAACATATATGTTCATCATTAAGAGTCTTAATCTGCATGGTATCTTCACCAGATTTCATTGATGCAAATAGAAACCATGGACACCTTTCATCTTTGCACTTCACCCTCACCCTATCAGGGTCATTTTTCACCCAAATGATATATCTTCCATGGATTCTTGAGTGTTGTTTTATTGCTTCTCTCAAAATAACTGTGTCCTCAAATAGTAATCCAAGTTCAAATTGTGCATTGTCCATGTCTACAAGTGGATTGAAAACTTTGCAACCATCATGCCTTCTCACTGAATCCTTTGATCTTCTAATTCTATCTTTTGGTGTATTAAAATTCAGAGACCAGCCTTCAAGTCCTCCTGCATTAACACCACTTTCCACCACTTGTTCCGCATCACATTCATGGTCACTATCAATAAATTGGTCAGAGTAATTTGAATCTGCACCAACAGATTGCTCATCATCACTTCCCCATGTGTGCACAACTTCTACAAGTCCTTCAGGAACTGATTCTTCCTCAACTTCTTCATCATGCCCTGTATTCTGCTTTGGAACTGTTTGTGTTGTATTCTGCTCTCCTTGATCAACTGCCACATTATCTCTTTGATCAGCCACCTCATTGTCTGGTAGAACAACACCCTCTTCCTCAACTGCAACATCTACTTCATTATCAACTTGCACATCATTCTGCTCATGTACTACATGAACTCTCTCACCCTCACATTGATCAGAGTCACTCTCTGATCTCAACAAATCTTTTTGCATAGCCAACAAACCAAATAGATCATTCACTTTATCTATCTCACCTTCCTCTTCACTAGATGATTCAGTTTCTTCCTCAATTTCTATTGGATCACAGAAAACCCCAACCATCCTTTCTTCATCCACAAAATTCACTAAACCCATAGCATCTACATCCCTTGACAACACTCAACAGCCAAAGCATTCATCGATCCCACCTGAACTATAATAAAATGTTGTATCCACAGCTGAAACCCCCAACTTCTCTGCCATAGCATGTATCTCAATCATCGAAATCAAATCTTCGTGACAGTAATCAATATGGTCAAACTTCCCCCCAACATACACTTCACAACCTAAATTGCAGATTTTACCGCCATGATGCATCCTTATGGTAAACATTTCAGCGTTAGATCCTACAAAATCAAGAAAAGGCACACACAGTTTCAGAAAAGGGGTTTGAATCACTGTTTCAGAACAAAAAGAACATGTTAATCTCAAAATAGCAATCAATATACATGGAATTTATCATTCACACACAAAACAAGTAGTTTACTTACAACATGCATAAACATATGCAGTACCAACATGAAACGGTCAAAAAATTTCAAATTTTCACCCCCCAAAAAAAAAGGATCAAATGCTACCACTTACCGTATGCCGACGCGCTCTTCCCAGGAGGGATATCGGCGTTGTTCTCACGAACCCTCCACTCCATCTTCAAGAAATTTTTCGCAGACAAAGGGAAGAAGAAAGATGAAGGGGCACAATGCAAGTTGCAAATGAAATTTAACCCTAGCAATTCTGGGGTTTTTTACCATATTAGAGGCGGGAGTTATGTGGGCACCTAAAAGGACTGAAATACCCCCTTTAAACATCACGAGTATCTCACGTGTTGAAGCATGAACGGAATATTCCGCAAAGATTCTGTCGGAAGTGCACAAACGGGGATAGGTGTTAAGATTTAGAAAGGTGAAGGGGTTTAGTGTGAAAAAAAAAAGGACAGGGGGGTAAATGCAAAAATCGAAAAAGGATAGGGGGGAAAATGGGTTTAGCCCTAAAAACTAATAAGCAGTACGAAGATCCTCCTTCCTTAGTAGAAATTCAGATTTCCATCAAAATCTCCATGGGGAACCATTAGACCTCTCAAAAACAACAAATGATTTAAATTGAATAGCATAAGTGCATAACTGATGATTATTGCTAAAGTTTTTTTTATTGAGCAGCCATGTATTAATTGGAATTTCATTGTTCTTCTTATGACATTGTAAAATGATTGTTCCCTAATTTTTCTAGGGTTTTTTTTTTTATTTTAACAGATGATATTTATAAATTATGCAGATAAATCTTCAGGTACAAATCACATAATGTCCATAAAAATTTGAGATAATGACTTTTTGCCATCCGAACTATGACCTGTTTTCAAATTTACCATCTAAAATATTTAGACCCCAATACCACCATCCAAACTATTATTTCTTGACAAACCACCATCTCAACTTATATTTTAGTGGTTTTAACTCAAAAATACCGTACATGTGACATCCCGCCACCTCCTGCATGTCTCTCTTTTTTATTTCAGCGGTTTTGACTAAAAAATACCACATGTTTTGAGTCAAAACCGCTGAAAAAAGAGTCAAAACCGCTAAAAAATAAGTTGAGATGGTGGTTTGTAAAAAAATAATAGTTTGGAGTGGTATTGAGATCAGAATAGTTTAGAAGGTAAATTGCAAAACGGGGCATAGTTCGAATGACAAAAAATTATTATCTCTAAATATGGACTTGAGTCATTTTTTTCTTGATTTCAATTATTCTCTTAGGAATTATTTGGAAATTATATATGTACTCTGATTGTGAGTTGGTATTTACTTGTAGCATATAATCCTTATTTTTAATATGAACTTTTATTATCATCAAGTGGTGTAACTTAGCGGGTCGACGCTATGCTAGTTTAAACAGAGTCTCGAATTTGAGTCCCTAAGAATGTAACTACCATTGGTAGGGAGAGTTTTACGCCCTAAGTGGTTCGTCCCGACTCGACCCATGGAAATGGTTTATAGAACCAAAAAAAACAATTTGAACTTTATTACATTCATTAACAATCAATTTTATTTTGCAGGTTTGTTTGGTGGAGTTTTAAGAAGTTTTTGTTTAAATTCAGCCAATAATGTTCGGAATGCTTCTTAATCCCAGAACAAATTTGTATAAATTTAAGGGGAAATTTGTTTGTTGTTATCCGAACTTTTTTGTATTTTTGTAATTTACAATCCCAATAAGCTTTTGTTAAAAACTCTCATTCAATATTTGTATTTGTATCATACAACCATTTAAATTTAATTTTTTTCCTTTTGTGATTTTGGTTAAAAAATATGACACGTGATATATTTATAAAACATACACGATAATTGTATTTTCACAAAAAAAAAAAAAAAAAGTTTAGATGACAGTATGTTACAAATACAAACATGGTATGGTAGTTTGTAATGAAAATTTATCGAAATAATAAATTATAGAAAGAGATAAAATTCGAATGATAAAAAATATTTTTCCCAACATTTAATTTAAACCTCATTATTATCGGATCAATTATTCAATTCTTTGATGGTTTGTAAATTGCGTAGGAACTCATTTCGTAACTTTCGTTAGTTCGTAGAGTTGGTTTTTCCATGCAAAAAAAGGAGCTGAATGGCGTTTTAACTTAATAATTTATCTTAATACTCTTTTTTATAATTTTAACTGGTTTATATTTTTGATAATTTACTATTTGATATTCAGATAAATGTGTATTTTCCTCAATTGCAGCCCCTAAAAAATAATTTGCGATATTATAAAATTTTAGAGGTATAAATTATCGATACAAATTAAGGAAAACGAAGTGAGATATATGTTTACTTGGTTGTATTGATAGTCTAATACTCATTTTAAAAAATGGAATAAATTACTTGTTTCGCTAAGAGCCATCGATAAATCCAAGCTTGTATTTTACAAATAAAGCGAGTTGTGAAAAGAATGGATTGGAGGAGATTTCATGAAAATTGCAACATAAGTTAATGCAGAGGAAGCAAATGCAGTTGCCATGGTGGATTCATAGCGGTGAAGATCAACGTAACGAAATTAAATTGAATCTCATACTTTTATTACAGATATAAGTCCCAAATATGTTTGAACGAAGTATTTTCCTAGAAATAGTTCTAACAAAACTAGCAAAAGATCACTTTAATATAATTGATCCGTAACTCTATAAAAGTTTAATCAAGAGTAAGACCGTTTATTTATTAAATTTAGCGGTGGGGTCGTTGGAGGTCACTTTTTGATTGTCAGGATGTTACGAGTAGCTAACATTGACCTCTGCGGCTAAATAGTTAAGTAATTTTAGAAATAGGAGGACCATCAGCACTCCTAACTTATACGTGACTCCATCACTGTTTGAATTTATAAAAAATCTCACATACATTCAATTGCATGTATATAAAATTTTCAAAATACATATAGATTCTCATATTAACAACCGTATAACACTTAAAAGTTGAATTTTTTGTATAAACTAGTTTTTTTGATTGGACGGTATTTTGCTAATTTAACACACCCTTCCACTCTCTTCCAATAAATATATACGTACAATAACCACTGCAGTTAAATACATTAAGTATATGCAATTTAATAATTTGATATTGTTCTAATTTAACTATAAATTTCATATTTGAATTCCTGAAATTTGGAATTCTTCGAGACGCAACCAAAAAAAACAAACAAACTTATACATGCATACACATCGTAGGCTTATGCTCAAATTAATATATTTCACTAACTTTTAACTTAAACAAATTTCATGTATTTATTTATTGTACTAAACTCATTGCATTTCATCACCTTATTCAATTATCTATACTATATATTAATCGTGAGACCCAAGTTGTAACCGCTTTGGTCTCTTGGTGTCCTCTTTTTCTTTTCTTTTTCTTTTTCTTTTTATTTATTTATCTTTTATCCAACTTTATCTCTTCCACGTGCTGTTAATTTCTCTTTTCTATTTCATCACTTCTCTTCTTAGTTTCTCTTTTCTTTCTTATCGGTTGTATTTTTTTTAATTATAATTTTTATCACTTTACTTATAATTTAAATTTTTATAATTATTAATATGACATTATCTTATCTTATCTTACTTATTTATTTATTTATCATAAATTAATGATTATATTAAAAATTATAGAGTATATATTTAATAAAAACTTTTCAATTTTAATATATTTATATAATAATTATTTTTTATTTGCACATGCATAGAATGTACAAATACCAAATTATTCTTGAAGTAAACTATTATCTTTTGGGTGCAAATAAACTTTTGACACAAGTAATATTTAACTAATACGTCGCCGTCCGGTCATATTCCAATTGGGGCATGTGAGACCAAAAGAAGCCATATAAACTATTTCAGACCAAAGTTACCAAAAAATATACTGGGCCCTAATAACAATCCAAAGCCCAACACTGAAGTCCAAATTAATCATTTCCTGCATTGATAAGATTTTTGATGTATTATTTCGTCGAAAGCAACTTCGAAAATCTCTGGTTCAAAATTGATACGTCTCGAGAACAAATTAAATTGAATCTCATACTTTCATCATCAATAAGTCTCAAATATATGCATACGAAATCTTTTACTAAACAAATTCTAACAAAACTGGCAAAAAAGTTTTTTTTATTGAGCTATAACTCAAAAAAAGTTTAATCAATAATAAGGCCTTATGTTTATTTAATTTAGTTGGGAACCCAAAACATTAAGGTTGAGAGTCAACTTTTTGATAGTAAGGGGAACACGAGTGGCTAACATTGTCCTCTGTTATTAATACTACAAATATACAAGTAATTATAAAATTAGGTGAATTACCCAATACTCCTAATACACGACTCCTCCATTGTTTGAAATTATACAAAAACCCCACATGTATTCAAAATAAATATAATTTTTCATAACAAAAGAATAAATTCAAAATGTATATATATTCTCAGATCGACAACTAACAATATTTAAAAATTGAATCTCTTTTTTAAACTAGTTTTTGGTTGAATGATGTCCCTTCCCTATACACACACAAAAACCACTGTAATTGAACGATGTAACTTAACGGTTTGGCGTTGGCTTAACACAAATTTTATACATTTATTTAGTGTAATAAACTCGTTGCATTTCACCACCTTATTCAATTATACAAAATTATCCATTAAAAGTAAACTAATTGTGTTGACACAAGTGTCATATAATTAATACGACGCCGTCAGGTCTTATTCCAATTTGGGCCTTGTGAGATTAAAAGAAGCCCATATAAACTATATTAGCCCACAATGGGCTGTCAACGGGTTGGATTCAGGCTGGATCAGGAGATTTCGGATCCGAGAACAACAAAAAACTACCATAACCAGATCCGAATCCTATAGGATTGTAATTAATTTATTTTGAATCCATACATAATTGGGCTAGACCAGTTCCGATAAAAGATCCAACCCGATTAGTAATAAAATTTATTTGTTTAAAATAATAAATTTAATATAAAAAAATAAATGTAATTACATAATATTTAATAAATAATTGTTATTTAAAGGATTATTTGATAGTTTTGTTTATAGTTATTTGAAATAGATTAATTTAAACTTATTAATAAAGAAAAACATCACTTTTAGAGTAAACAATTCAAATTTTATTATTGTTTAAAGTGATAAATATGTGAAAATTTTAATTTTAAGTATATTATGTACTAGTAAATAATTTATTTAATTAAATATTATATATACAGTCGAATTCGGATTGTTAATGGAATCAGATTCCTTGATTCCATATTCGATCCATCTATTTCGGATGACGGCTATTTATAAATCGAATATGATCCATCGGACATTTTTATCGGACGAATATGCTAAAATTTTGATCGGATTCGGATTAAAATCCGACCCATTGACAGCCGTGGCCCATATAAATTATTTTAGCCCACATTAGGCCAAGCCCATAATAACAATACAAAGCCCAACATTAAAGGCCCAAGCACATCACAATCTTTCGACAATCGACACATCTGTTTTTCTCTCTAGATTTCAAATGCTCTGAGTCTCTGACCAGATACACTATATTATCTCTCTACACACACGTTGATATACTCTGATAGATACATCAAATTACTGGAGAAACATTGATGGCAATGGAAGGCGGTAAATCTCCATACAGTGCGGCGTCGCCCGAGGTCGAGCTGAATCAATCGCCGCCGCGCAAGTCCTCGACTCCTGCAGGTTTTTCCATCTCTCCACGCATTTGTAATTTTATTTTATTTTATGGTTATCATTACGTGCATATGCGTGGCGTTAGTTTTGACTTTTCGTGAGCTTTCCTGAAGATCTGCGGTGCTGGATCTGTTTTTGTTCGGACATAATTTGGAAGTTCGTGTTGAATTTATGGTGTTTTCAGCTCGTTTACTGTTTAATAGCTGCGGAATGCCAGCTGGCTTAATGTCACCGACGCACTGTTTCGGTTTTGAATTTGTAATTTGTTGTAATTGGAAGCCTTTGAAATGGACGTTTTGTACTGTGAATTTGTCGACGGTTGGGATAGTTAGAGGCGTATGCTAATGCTTTGTGTGTTGGCTGTTTGTGGTTGTTGATTTTGTTCACGTGTGTCATCGGATGCTGAAATTGAGCTGTAATTTACTCCATTCTCGTGGAAGTAAATCAAATTTGAGGATTTTATCTGTAAATTTCTTTATTTGGAAGCCGTTTATTTAAGGATGTGCTTGTGTTCCTCTCCATTTGTGGTTTCGTGTTTCTCTATTCTCTGATTTATTGCTGTGATGAAATATTGTAGTTGGTACTCTTTTTCTTAGATTCTGTTTGTTGTTTTGTTTGGACAGACAATGAAGAGAAGGCCACTCATCTTAAGTTCCTTTTATCAAATGCTGAAGCGGGGTCGATAATAGGAAAAGGTGGTTCAACAATCAATGATATTCAGTCACAATCTGGAGCGCGCATCCAGCTGTCACGCAATTTTGAGTATTTTCCTGGCACGTCCGATCGGGTTGTCATGGTCTCTGGAACACTTGATGACGTCTTAAAAGCAGTCGATCTAATTCTCTCTAAATTGCTGGATGAGGTAAGTATAATGTCAAAACGCATTTCCGTGTAATTTGGACTTGTTACTAAAGAGATCTTATTTATGCTTGGGTTAGTTTTATGTTGAGGATGGTGCTGAAGTTGAGCCTGAGTCAAAAATTAGATTGGTTGTGCCCAATAGCTCTTGTGGTGGAATAATTGGAAAGGGTGGAGCCATCATAAGGTTTGGCTTTCTTTTTCTTCTTTCTTCCTTTTTTTTCCCTTTCTCATTTTATCTTTAAAGTGTTCTGCCGCTGCAGAAAATCTGGCATCCTTAACTTGATTGTGCAATAATTTGTTGCCAACATTCTTCGAAGTTCCTCATCTTAAATGTGTTAGTAACTATTACTTGTGAGTTGACATTAATAAAACTATAGATGGTAAAATTGCTCTAATGTCTATGTAGTTTGTTAAAATTCTTAAAGTTTCCTGTGCTTGACTGTGAAAGTTCAATTGGTACCCATTTGTATTCTAACCTAAAAATCTGAACAGTCCCTTGGGATCATGACATGAGAAAGAAAAGCCAGTACAAGTAGAAAGGATAACAATATACTAGTTTAGGTCTCAATTCTTTTGGTAACCCGAGAAACATACTATGGTAGAATTCCATTTTCAAAGTTCAACTGCAAAGGCATAATCATCATTGAATATAAATAAGTATTTACTCATTGAATGCACTGGTGCATGTAAATTATTATAATAGCTTTCTTGTTTGAACGGCCTAAAACTATGAGTTGGAATATGTTACCTCCTTCTTGAGCTCAACAAAAGATCTTTGATGACTATTCCCATTTATTTTATCTTAAAAGTGTTCTGCTTCTAGATAACTAAGCTGCATAAAAATCTGGCATTCTTAACTTTTTTGAAGAGACATTCATAGAGAAAGGAAAGGAGAAACACATAGTGTGTGGTTAGGTATGCATAAAAAAGGTAATGGTAGGCTGCCATTGTTTTTTGCTTGTGGATTAAGGTTGTCAGGGAGACATTCCAATGAATGTTTAGTTACAGTATGCTCCTCTCTTTCCTAAGCTTCGCTGTCCTCACAATAAGGAGACATTTCAGTGAATTTTTTATTACACTTTTTTTTTCACCTAGTGGAATGGTGCTGTAGAATCATAACTAGTTTTCCACAATCCAACCCATTTGGGAACACATTTCCTGGTTTATTTTGCTCTAAACATATTAAACATTTTTAATTGAATATTTCCCTCTTCACTTCCCTCACCTAAATCCTTGATCCGATTTTGCTGATGGAATTAGACTCTGCTGCAAACTTACATGTATCTTTGAGAAGATATTCTGGAAGTATACAACTCTTTATGCTTCTGCATTTGTAATTCTTTTAACTGAGGCCAAATAATTTGGCATCACTTTTAACATGAATTTCGCAGGACTTCGCTGGATTGCTGTGTGTAATCTGACCTCTTGCTCTACAGTGCTTAACACTTCTATTTAGGTTTCCTGTATCATAAATAGAACACACATTTTTTGTTTTTGCCTTTTCATCTAATTAGTCAAAAGGTTGATAAGCCAATCTGATAGGTGAAGCTGAAATCTGATGATTTCTAAACCTCTATCTAACCGTGATCCACACTTGTATACACTTTCAATATATTACTTTATGTAGATGTGCTTGAGTAGGTAAATGTCTTTGGATTAGTTAGTTATATTTATTAAATTGACAGTCATATTAATTGTTCTATTGTTCAAACAGGTCATTGATAGAAGAGTCCAGAGCTAGTATTAAGATTTCTCCCCAGGACAACTACTACCCTGGCATGCATGATAGGTTAGTGACAGTTGCTGGTGCTTTAGGAGAACAAATGCGAGCAGTTGAGCTGATCCTGCTGAAATTGATAGAAGATCAATATTATCATCAGTCTGCAAATGCTCCATTTCCATATGCAGGTAAGTCTTTTCTAAGCATAGAGTATGTCTTTGCATTTCTCAATTGTGAAGGCACTTCTACTTCTTCCGTTTTTTCATCCTATATTTGACTCGAGCATTCTTCTGAATTCTTAGCAATTTTACTATGGCTACTTCTCTGTATGTGAGAAGTAGAACGCAATCATGTTTTGTTGAGTCAGCAGTGCTCAAGTTTTATTCTGCATGTTGAAGTTAGATATATACCTTTATAGTACTAACTTGTATCTCTGGTTGTATATTTTGTACCACTTGATATTTCTTGTTGGAAGTTATATTCAATTCATTATTCAATGTTTGATGCTCGGCATGCCTATATTGATCTCACGAATAATGATATTTATTGATAAAACAACAACAACATAAGTTCTATCGGTTCAAAGTATTATGGGACAGAAATAGAATCTCATTTGATTTCATATTCTTTTGTATCCTCCAAATTGGTGTCGCAAACCACGTTAGTGCATTTTTTTTTTTTTAAACTATGACGCTAATTGTCATTACCAGAGATCCTGCTGTCCGGATTCATATTTATGCTGCTCTCTGTGATAAAATTTCTTCCCCAGGTGCTAAATATCAGATGAATTTTAGACTTCTTCCTAATATCGATGGAAGTGTCAATATTTTCTGCCAACTGCCAGAAACGCCCATTGAATAAGTCTGATATCTGTATGCCACATGAAATTTTAATTTTGCATGTTGGTGATCTTTCTTCTGTATCATGTGTACTAGTACATTACCTTAATAATTCTAATATTTGCTAATGCAAAACTGATAATATTTCCTGGAAAGTAAAAATAATCAAACTTTCATATTTTATTTTTAATAAACAGTTTTCTCATAGTTAATGATTGAATCATTTGTGGTTACATCCAGCTCCAGCAGTTGGATACAATGCCATGGGCTATGGACCAAATGTGATAGGAGGGAAGTATCCTAACAACAGGTTTCCGAGCAAGGTCAGTGATCTAGCTCAATCATTTGATGAAATACTCACGCTCATTTGCCTGCAAGCTGTTTATTTGTCGATTCTGATTTGGGTTTCTGGATATTAGACTAAAAGCTACCATATCTCACACGCTATACAATCGTATTTGCCTATTAGAAAAAAATTATCTTATTGTTATTTTAATGTTTTCTTGGATGGATATGGGCCCTGAACTGAAGTAGTAACTGTGAGTCATGCCCCCCTCGTTTGAAGAACTGGCCTGTAAAGTGTTCTCTTGCACTGTAGTAAGCTTTGAGTGAAACCCAACTGGTTCAGGTAGTTTTGAGTCAAATTTATGGATTTTTTTATTATGTCTCAAATAAATCACAACTTCAATTTGGGTTGTTGTTACAGTGGATTTTATTAAACGAAAGTCTAAATACTGTCCGGTTCTTTTGAATGTCTCAAGTTCCATAATTGCAGTGGTTGGGGCCGTTGGGCAGGTTCCTGTTTCTTAATATTCGTTCCAAGTTTCTCAGAATTTTCTTCATTTAACTTACAAACAGTAAGTGCAACGTGCATGTGCAGGTGCAGGAAGATAAAAGCAGTTCTGTAACTATTGGCATTCCGGATGAGCATATTGGAATAGTTGTTGGCCGTGGTGGAAGGAATATCATGGAGATGAGTCAGGTCCGTATCTATGTTTTCAGATTTCATTAATTTGGTTAGTTGCTAAACTATGTTCTTCTTTGTGTTTTGCAGCTTAGCGGAGCTAGGATTAAGATATCTGAGAGGGGCGATTTCATGTCTGGGACATCAGACAGGTATGACGATGTGATATTTCTAAGTTACGTGTTTGCTGTAAGATCTGATAGATAATCAGATGTTTTGGTTGCGGAAATTTTGTAATTTGCTTTTTTAAGGGAGAAAAAGTTGTAATTGTGTATGGTAAAAATGAGAGCATATAAGTTTTCTTTACTACAATAAAGCTAAAAATAAAATAATTAAGTTTATTTATCATAAATAATTTTTTTTTCTGAGAGGATAGAATGCAATATTGACGTTGTTGTTTATGATATATTCGTGTCTTTCAGTTTCCCATTTGTTTGTTATGTCAAAAAATCGATTTGGTTTCTTTAGTCCGAATCAGTTGTTGAGACCATCAACACCATTAAAATGGTCTTTCCTTGAAAGAACTTAGGTGTCATCCTATTATAGAAAATGAGGATGTTCCCCTACTTAAACTGACTTAAATCGAATTCCCATACCAGCTTTCTGCCAAGCACTTTAAATGTTCAAATCAAAGAGTTATGATTAACCAAATCATATGAAAGAAAGAGATCAATCTCCAATCCAAATTAAGCCTGTTTTTCCTGTGTCCGACAATTCACTAAAGATAGATAACGTTCTTTCTTGCAGGAAAGTTACCATCACAGGGCCTCAAAGAGCAATTCGTATAGCTGAGTCCATGATATCCCAGAAGGTTGAGTCCATGCTCTCTCAAAAGGTTGAGTCCATGTCCCTCATGCCTCAGAAGGTTGCTTCCGTTAATGAGAGGTGATGAATCACTTCTCCACTTCTTAGCAGATCTTGTTTCAAGGAATATCTCTTTTCGGAGTTTTTGTTAAGCATTTGGGCAACACTTTGGAATTTGTCTATAGCTTTGTTAGCGTGAAACTAAGGAAAATTTGATACGAGAGAGTGTATGAATGTTACATTTTAAGTACTTCAGAGAAGCAATCGGGAAATATAAAATTCATTTACCCCAAAAATCTTTATTTCTGAAGTAGTATTGCTGTGGCTGAGGTGTACATTACCTCTCTTGCTTGTCTTCAAAAAAAAATGAAAAAAATAAAGAAAGAAATTTGGTTTTTTGTGGTGCTTTTTGGACATTTGTTTCTTGTGCTTATGCTGTGAGGAAGCTTTCTTTGTCTTGAGGAACTCTGTGTTTGGTTGATATGATGATATTGAAGGTGGTGTTGCAAATACTTTGTTGGAGTTTTTGGTTTGGATTGTTAAGCTACAAAACATTTATTTACCTCTACATCACTTTGGAGATTGCGATGTTACATTTGGGTTCTGCAAGTTTGGACAAATCACCCCTTGGAGCTTGAAAACTTTACATTTTCATAGGGGTGGTCTGTGTAATTCTAAAAGTTTATCGAGTCATTTGTAGTCGTGTTATTATTATTATTTTTTAGAATATAATCAATGTTGATTTCTCAATTATCTCCAATGAAACTCAAATATGTGACCTACCAGTTCGTAGGTGTAGATGCTTACTAGTTAAGTCATCTGCTCCTCTCGGTCTTTTGTAGTTGTTACACTTGACCGACACAAGTGAAATAATATATTTGACTGAAATTAGTACTGCAGCGAGAGAAAGCTGAAACCACAAAAGTGATTTTAGTTTTCAGCATTTGCACACAGCCCCAAAGATTCAAGTGTTCAACCTTTGTTTTGTAGAGCGTCTGGCACCCCCAACTTTTTGTGCCCCTTGTACACAAAATTTAAAAAATTCGTAATTTCCTTAATCTATGTGAAAATATCATGTTCCAACCCTCTTCGAAAATTTTGGCTCCGTTCTTGATTGTATTGATTTACTAGCTTTTATCAATAATCATTGATTTGATCGTAAATTTTTACTAGAAGGTATCAAAAAACAGATTTATTTGTTCGTAAATGTAGAGTACTTGCTTTTTGAACACTGAACATACATCAAATAGAACAAAAGCGATTAATCAGATCAGAGTTCAGACCATATGAGAACAAGATGGAGATTTTAGGAAAGTGATGATGTTATTCATAATATGAGGATACAAACATTCAGACTTGATATCAACTATGAAGATGATTCATATCTTGATTAGTAACTATATATAGTCCGTATGATTTCATGCTATTATATATATTTATGATTTATCTATCTATGGCACGATTGAATAGTCTGCAAAGTATGAGTTTCTTGTATGTTTGCTCATGGTTCGTCATCGTTCCATCCACCACGACCGCCCCCTTTTCCCGAACCATAACCGGAGCCATTCCCATACCCACCTGCGCCACCACTTCCGCCGCCTCCGCCACCACCTCCCCCACCGCCTCCTCCACCGCCCTTACCACCCTTTCCTCCACTTCCATAGCCATAGCCGGAGCCATTGCCACTTCCATATCCATAACCACTTCCCGACCCATTTCTTGAGCTTCCTCCACCTCCTCCGCCGCCGCCACCACCGCCACCACCTCCGCCTCCCTTTCCACCATCACCGCCACCCGATCCGTACCCAGACCCAGAACCATGGCCCGAGCCGGAACCATGGCCATGTCCTCCGCTTCCACCTCCTCCCCCTCCACCACCACCACTACCACCGCCGCCACCTCCACCACAACAACCTTCTCCTCCTCCATGTCCGGAGCCATGCCCTGAACCCGAACCCGAACCTGAACCAATTTCTGACCCACCAACTCCACCCCCGCCGCCTCCTCCTCCTCCTCCCCCTCCCCCTCCCCCACTCCCTGCCTTACTACCCATCAACCCCACTCTACCAGCAAGAGCCATATCCACAAACAGCATGATCAAGAATGCCGCACCTATCATCTTGCATTGACCCATTTTCAAACTCATGAAAAAAACCCAATCCCTTGCAATGCTAACAACAAAAGATCGTAATAGAAAAATGTTCACAAAACCCTATCAATAACCGTTCATGCACTACAACCTTAAAGCAGAGCTCCTATTTATAGGATTATTAAACCTCAGATTTTGCAAATTAAATTATATAGCATTCTAGTAGCTTCCCTAATTAAGGAGCATCTTCGTTAAGTCAACAATGAAAATGAAAATTGTCAACGTGTGATCTATTGGGATACAAAGATGATAGTGGGTGTAGGTTGTGGGAGTCATTTGGGAGATGGTGTTGTCATGTAATCTTGTTTCATGCAGATTGACTCCACACAGCTTTCTTCCACTTTTGACTTTAAGAGGTTATCTGCAATTTAATGTACATTCACTTTCAACTTACAAGTTATGTCCATTTCACGTTAGAGATTTTTTTTTCTATTTATTGCCTAAGTATTTATGCATCGAATTGAATGAAAGTGGAGATTTTACACCAATATATCTTGGTGGCCGGTTCAATTAAATTTTGCATTTACTTCATATGATGTAAAGCATGTGAAAATGTAATCTTAGAGGAAGAGGATCATGGACTCATGGTGAGTTTCTAATAATTTAAGGAGGGAAAACAACTTTCCTCCTGTAATAAGAATGTTTTTGAACTTTTTATTGGAAATAAGCCACGTGTTAATACCTAAATGACCGAGATGACAGTCTGAAAATTTTTACAAAGTATAAACGACAATTTGAAATATTTGAAAGTTCAGATAAAAAATTAAAAAAACGATCATAATACAGGAAGTAAATTGTTTTTTTCTCTAATTTAAAATAGACGTAAGATACGACATAGATATGAATACATCTTATTTTATTCTGAATTGTTCAGGTGGTAATAATAAGTATCGACAAAACACAAAATGAAAGGATAGTTTTAATAGAAAGATTTAAAGTGAATGAGAAATGCATGCCTCGTTTTATAAGTGATGCCATAACAGTTGTCTCCTTCACCATGATTATGATCCTCATAGGGATAAGCAGTTAGGTCTTACCAACGTTGTTATTCCACTATCACATCCACTAATCTACAAGCATGACTTTGTTTTGGACAAAAAGGATAGAAATCAGGAGAATTATTGGAGTAGAAAGTGTAAATATTATATTTTAGTGTGTTATCTATACTATAATATATTTGATA
Organism: Lantana camara; assembly: GCA_037501455.1. Classification (NCBI taxonomy): domain Eukaryota; kingdom Viridiplantae; phylum Streptophyta; class Magnoliopsida; order Lamiales; family Verbenaceae; genus Lantana; species Lantana camara. The sequence goes on from CM074863.1 coordinate 92,814,840, forward strand.
ACGATGTTTGACTTTTTGTTGTATATTTTGATGAGGTGGAATTTTGTGGTTTTTTTGAAGTTTTTTAATTAGATAGAAAAAATATGATTTGCTTATCTTTATTTTATATATTATTTTTTTAATAAGTTAAAAAAAAGTAGTAACTAAGGAAAATAATTAATTTGGCAAGTTTAACTGAATGAAATTAATTTTGATATTTCTACTAATTAAGTAAGGTTAATATTATATGCAAGTCTTTGATATTTCTATATATTTATTAAATTAATTTTAATGGCTAATTACTTGAATCGCATATATAATTTCCATAAAAAATCACTACAATTTTAAATTTAAATTCAAACATTACAAATAAAAAGAATTAATTAAGTTTCTTAATTTACTCCATCAAATTAATTAAAATTTTAAAATTTAAAATTAATACTTAATAAATTTATATCTATATCTATATTATTATATATTTGATAACAATATTTGATTTTAATTGTGCAATTTTGATCAAATATATTTTTTTTTTTGACATAATTTTATTACTAATTATTTTATGTGTTGTAAATTGATATTTATTTATCGTAATTATCCACTATTACTATGAATATAATTAATCCCTTAATTTTACCTAAATCATTTGAAAAAACAAAAAGGAAATTATATGCATGATCATTCCAAACTGTGGTAATTAAATTAAATGAATTAAAAATTTTGATATATTAAATTAATTTATTTATTTGGAATTCATGATTTATATATCTATCTATACTATAATATATAGGAAGGGTGTATTTAATTAAATTGATTCAACTTTGATTGAATACTTTTTTCTCCTTTTTTAGATTTCTTTATTCTTTGAAAATTGTCGATTAACTTTCCAAAATATTTGATATTTTGAAAACTTTAATTAGTTACCAAATTATATTAATTTACTTATTAATATCATAAATTTAGGCAATGTCCACCTAAATACATAATTTATAATCTTTTAGGAATTTGATTATTTAACAAATCACATTAATCGATTTGTTAATCTAATAAATTTAGTAATTTCCGATTAACAATGTTTTATTTATATCAAAAATATTAATTGATTTGCACGTGATTTTGAAATCTCTTAATCAATGGATTGATTGCAATTAACTAGAAATAAACTCTAATTAATATCATAAAAATTTAGGAAATGTCCAACTAAATACATAATTTATAATCTTTTAGGACGTTGATTATTTAACAAATCACATTAATTACTTTGTTAATCTAATAAATTTAGGTAATATAATTTCCAATTAACAATATCTATATCTATCTATACTATAATATATAACAATGATATATATATATATATATATATATATATATATATATATATATATATATAATATAACAATGATGTCCATTGATTCGATTGCATCAATTTTGATCAAATTTTAATTTTTTATAATATATAATTTTTTTTAATTGAATAATAATTTTAAATGAGATTAATATTAAATAAGTAATTTATTTAATTTTCAAAATATAATACAAATCATGTGAAGTGGCGTTATTTAAATTATGATACAATTTTCATTCAAAACTATTACAATTTTAAATTTAAAGTCAAACCTTTCAAAAATAAAGTGTATTAATTAGGTGGCTTAAATTATTCGAGCAAATCAATTTAATATCTTTCACTAATGAATAAATATTATCTACCAAAATAAATTGGATGTATATAAAAACCACTTTCTAGCTAGCTTTCATCCTCTCCCTCTCTACTTTACGTCTCTACAAATTATTTTTTTCGGGTGAACAAAGGAGCCAAAAGGCATGTGTAAACACGTTTCATTCTATTCTTTTGATTTCTTTTTCACATTTTCAATTTTATTGTTTTTTTAATCTTTGTTGATTATTATTTTAGTTCATAAACTCTTTAAAAAATTATGTTTTATTTATTATTTTGATTATATTTTAATGTTTGTTTATTTAAATCGGATTGTTTATAGTGTTTTACATTTGTTTTGTTGCGATTGTTGATTTGTTGACTATTTTTTAATATTTTTATATTATTGTTGTTTTCACACTTTTATATTTTGTTTGTCATTTTTGTTTATATTTTATTGTCATGTTGTTCTAATAGAATTTGTTGATTTGTTGCCAGGTTTGCACATCAATTTCTTATCCTTGGAATGCATGTTCAAATCCCTGCGTACTCCAAAAATTGTTGATTTGTTGCTTTTCTCTTGAGGATTTGTGGATTTTTTTCCACTCCATGTATTTTTGTCTGCCTGCTATATATGAGGCGGGGTTCTCGATAATAACCTCCGATCTTTTTGACCTATTTTATTTTTTTTAAAAAAGTATTGATTTATACTATTTTTTAATATTTTATTATTATTATTTAAGTTTTATATACATTTTTTTTTAATACACGAACTTCGAACTCGAAATATTACCCTAGAGAATGAATCATTAACCACTTGGACTAATCGCGATTTGGAGATTTTATATACTTTTAGTACTTTGTTTGTTATTTTTGTTTATATTTTATGAAAATTTAAAACTATATATCAACTAATATTTATTAATCTTATACTTTCTCATTTTTTGAATTGATTAAGTTTTTTCTTTTCTATTTTGTATTTTTAATATATCAATTCACATGTTTTAAATGAAAAAATGTATTTTAAAATATCTCTCCCATCCAAGACAAATACTGTGGAGTTAGATTTGGATAATATTTGAAAATCTTTTCATTTTTTCTTTATTCACGCTTCATCAAAATACGAAATCGTTAGAGTTTTATAGTCTTTCATGTTTTATGCTAAATTATTTTTTCATATTTAAACTTCCTTTTATGTTGATTATATCTGAATTATTATAATATTTTTCCCTTTAAATTTACGAAAATTATAATTTTCACTTTGTATCTCTTTAGAATCTATATTATACATTTTAATTAATTATTTATGTCAGCACATTTAGCTTTTTTTAAGTTTCTTTGAGATATGTTTTTGTTTTTATATTAGAGGATGAAAAATATTAATGTGTTTTATTTTCTCATAATTTATTTCACTTTATATTTTTATGTATATAATTTTTTTATAATTTTTATTTCTTTTTTAAGTAAATGCATAAACATTTTATATTTAACTTATTTTTTATTTTGTTTTTTACTTATTTGTTTTGATTTTTTTCGTATTAGTTTTTTAGTTGTTATAGTATTATTTGTTTACTTCTCTGTATTATATACTTGAAATATTCCGAACTTAGATAATTATAATATATAATATTTATTTTATTATTGGCATATATATATATATATATATATATATATATATATATATATGTGTGTGTGTGTGTTTAGTTATATTTTTATAATACATGTCACCTTTATTTTATTTAATTTTAAAAATAATATCAATTAAATAAGTTTGTTTGTACACATCATTCTTAATTACGTACTTACAATATTATAAATTTATTTTAATTTTATATAAAATTAGAAATTTTAATTTTATAACAACTTATAAATTATGATTATCATTTTATTAATTAAAATATTACATTTAAAATTCAACTTATTTTTTGAGAAGTTTTTTTTTTTTTTTTTTTGTCTCAAAAATTAAGTTTTATTTTCTTACCTCCGTGCATAGCACGGGAATTACGCTAGTATATATATATATATATATTTTCAGAGTGTCCCCACCCAATTAAATGAAGGACTAATCTCCCAAAATACTATAAATTATAATTATCAAAAGATTTGAACTTGAAATTTTAATTAAATGAACTCAAACATTTTTCCACTTGAAATAACTGCTTATCGATATATATATTTATGTGTGGTTGGGTGGGAGGTGCAGTGATTTGCACATAGGCCCCAATATTTGTGTTTGTGCCATTTTTGCCTCCTAATCCTATTAATTTGTAAGTCTACACTTCCCAAAGACATTTTCCGGCAGAATCAAAGGAATACTGATTCATCGAAATTAATTTTGTACCGACTTATTTTTTAAACTTTCGATGATTTATTTCACCGTCTTCAAAAGTTCTGAACTTATGTACTGTTCAACACATCTTTATAAGATCTGGTAACATATTTTTCAAACATAAAACATCTATGCTAAGATCAAAAACTTTTTAACCTACGTTCACATATTTTTCCTTGATTAATTAGTTCAACGTTCATAAATTTTGTTAGAAATCTTGAAGAATATGAGACATGTAATTTACTGGGGTAAGAAATTAAAAAATTAATAGAGAAATCATTGAGAATTTTACAAAATTAATTTGAAGTCGTTTGCCATCCTATCTTTAAAATAATGTAATTTCCTTCCAAGAGTTTCAATTTTCATGTTTTTACCCTTAATGACATTTTCTAACCGAACCAAAAATATTCTGTCCAAATAATTTTTGTATTAACGCATTTATTTTCTATGATTTTTCCACCCTTTTCTTATTTTTTGCCATAATTGATTGTCCAATTCATACTTTACAAAATCTCCAACACGTTTTTCATGATTTTTTTTGTTTAATAAAATCAAACTCATCCCTATTATTTCCAAATATAGTAATCCCTTAATTTCTCAATTCTATCTCTAAATATTTCTCAAACCATAAAAAAAAAATATATATTATATTTTTTTAGTTTAATTGATATTAACTATTAAGTTGACTTTAACCTCAAATTTATAAAAATACTAATATTTGAATTTAAGTTATCCACAACTATTAAAGCATATATTCATCATGACATTTGAAATTAATAGCAAAAAAAATAATCAAAGTATTCACCAATTCTTTTTAACTTGTGAAAAACATAATTAAAAAAAAATTTAATGAAATAGAAACAAACGATTAATATCAACCACAAGTAGTGATCTGGTAATATCGTCTTCAATTGTGAGCAGATCCTAGTTTTGTGGTAGTTAAAGTTTACCAACAACAATTCTCGGTGGCATGCAGCTGCAAATTCAACGAAATTAAATTATCAGAACAATGTCACACTGAAATAAAAGATAAGTTGAAAATATATATATATATATATTATTGTGAATTGCCAAGCATAATTCTTGTAGCTAAAAGATAAGTAGAAAAAAAAAATATTATTGTCAATTGCGAAGCATAATTCTTGAAGCTCTTTTACTGCATGTCCTCTTATTGGGACTAATAATTATGACATATTTTGCAAGTTTTACGACTCGATCTCTTATGTCATTTCCGAGGATCATTAGTTCGCGTCTTCTATTAATTTATAATCTTCCCTCTTTCAACACTCTGTTTTTTAATCTAGTCATTTGGAGGTTGCAAAGGAGGGATACGAGAGTTATTTGGCCATTTAAATGTATCACAAACGATATTGATCATCGCACTATAAATCCTTAAGTATGTCTTTGTAGTTAAATTATAGATCCACATATGACATTAAATCATACGTAATGTACAAAATAGAATCATTGCTTGCTTCCCGCTCTATGCATTGGCAAATCTTCTCCTTAAAAGTTAAAATTGACCATCACAAACTTCAAATAAGAATTTAAAAGAAGGGTATATGATCAACAACTTCCTCCCTTGTCTTTGAATTTTCTCTAATTTTGCATCTACGTTCAGAACTTTTTTATACCTAAAAACAGAATCTCTGCACAATAGTGGTATTATTGGCTTTAGATTATGTCAAATGTTTTGAGCTGCAAAGAAAATATACGAATTTAATTAAGAGAGTCACTGTATTTTTTAGGGTAAGAAGTTTACTGATGGAGGATTTTTTTTCTAAAGGAAGATTATGATTTATTTCTTTAAGTACAATGATTTTTTAGGAAATTTTAATTATCTTCATATTTAAATATATATAAATTAATAAAAGGATATTTTAGTTTATTTATATATTTTAGCCGGAAATGACAGCCGAAAAATTATTTATAGATGGATTTAAATTAAATTAAAAATCTAAGGACTATTTTGAATTTAGGGATAATTACGAACTCCCCCCTGAGGTTTGGCGAAAATACAGATTCTCCACTGAGGTTTGAGAAATTGCGATCATCCCCCTGAGATTTACATTCTCTCTCACAAAGTGCCCCAACTGTCAATAACGGTGTTAACTTTTGTTGACGTCAGTAATATTATTTTTAAAAATTCCAATCATACCCTTGGGGTATATTGTAATAATATTGAAAGCGTAATGAAATATTTGTAATATTGGTTAAATTTGTATTTTTCCATTTGAAAATTTGTAATTTAATTAATATTTATATTTTATTTATAAATATAAATCAGAATAAATATTCATGCATATTTACTCCAATAAAGTATGATAAAAAATTACTGATTCCACTTTATGTTTATATCTTAGTTTTATACATATTTTGCATAAGTTTATTTAAACTTTGTTCGTTTAAAATAATTTTTTTTTAATGAAATAGAAAATCATAACAAACACGTTAAATTCACATAAATATCCATCAGAATTACTTAATCAAATATTTCGAACGTTGGTGATTTATAATGCATCAACTTTAAATACGAATAACATTCCAATATAAATATGCAAGACCAGTTTTTTTTTTTTTTTTTCCCAAGAAAATATTTGATATCCATAAAATTTAGGAATAAAATTAATTCATTATTAAAACGTCAAAATATCGTTGAGTAGCATTCTTTGTGATGGGTTCAGAAACGTGTGGATCCGAATCCGATCACTTTACGATTTGTAATTGTGGAGGAAACCACCGGAGCTTCGCCGGAAATGAGAAAGTGGATTCTACCTGTTGGGACAAGCACAACAAGAGTCAGATGGCCAAGCTGGGGGGACTGGGGGTAATACCCAGTTTGGCTCTCCGACGCTCAAGTCAGTTCAAGGTATGAGGAAAAATGTAAGTTCAGTCACAGTTTCAGTGATGAAGAAGGCTTACCAGTGTAGAAGATGACTTTAGCTATTTATAGTTGAGGGTCAAGGGCCCTTTGGTCTTTTGCCTCAAGTGGTCCTGGCCGAATGTTGCCCTAACACGTGGCGTCGTAAGAGAGAAACTTAGGAGGAATCTTCTGCAAAAGCGGCCAAAAGTTGGTGCTGGCAACAGTGGCAGGTGCGCGGGCATGTACGTTGTGTCAGAGAGCCATTTGGGTGGTTGGTAACGAGGGCTTGAGAGCGCGCTCGTGACAACCTAGAGTATTGGGAGCCAAGATATCCGCTGAGGGGAATGGAGGCTTTAGTTCAAGCGACGAGCCGAGAGGGGAGGCCACTCTGAGGGAGTGTGACGCTCGAAGAGGGCTCCCTCGGCATGTGGGCGAGCCAATCGCACAGTATGAAGGGCGCTCGTTGCGCTCATGAAGAAGGATCGCGCTCGTTGCGCTTATGGGTGCTGCCTTGGGGAGACAGATGTCATCATCTCGGTGACGCCACGTGTCTTAACGTGGGACGATCGTATTTTGACCCCATCACTTTGCTAAACCAAAAAAAAGTGTTAGGTAAACACAAAATTCAAGTACTTACATCAAACCCCCCAATATTTCAATACTTATATTAACCTTCTTACTTTTGAACTTTTATTATAAATACCCCCCCTGAGTTTTAGGATTTGACGGATAAAAATAGTAAAATCACAAATCGTATTAAATTTAACGTAGGAGATAACGAGTCAGGGAGAAATTCGTAATTTCTCAAACCTCAGGGGGTATCTGTAATTTCGTCAAATCTCAGGGGGCGCTCATAATTATCCCTTGAATTTATAATGATGTCACAGAGATAAAAATGAATTTTTCCCCATTACAGTCACAGACAAAGAACTAATCACATAGAAATGTTCGAATCCCTCTAACCATTTTGGGGTGTGTTAAAATAAAAAACACTAATCATATAAAAAATGATCCACGTAATTTATTGGTATAATGTATATAGTGGTGAAATATTACGTTTGTTTATTTTAATATTACTAAATAACGTGTACGCATGCACTAGATGTTAACATAATGGTGTTACGAACGCAAGCATCGGCATATTGTGTAAATTGGACCGTCCCAATCAAGATAAGATACTCTCAAATGTAAGTACAACAGAGTCTCAGCGCTTCAACTTTGTTAAATTGGGAATGTGGGATCTTAATTTCATCAAGGGGTCCTTCTTGTCCACGTATCGTTCTATCAATTGAGTCGAACGCCAGAGGTTCAACTCCTCCAACAATGAAGCCTTACGGAGCAGACGATGTGGTAGCATTGTCAACTTGGGACATTGAATCACTGCCAAAACCATCAAACATGGGAAAACCGATAAAGTAGCAGACTCTTCTTCCTCGGCCGTTAATGTTATGTCCTCCCACTCCTTCAAATTGGGACATGAATTTAATACCAGTTGCTTCAACTTGGGAAACCCAACCATAGTGCCACTTGTTATTCCCCAGAATTCTCTCCCCACAATTTCCAATGCGGGCATAACCTCAATGACAAGCTTTTCCAGGCACTGTAGTATTCCCAAAGGCGGGACCGACGAACAGTATGACGAACAAATTATACTAATATCCCTTAGTTGGTTATGGGGAGAGACAATCCAGCCCGGAAGTTTGGATCCTTTAAAATTCGCAATCCGTAATTTTTGCAGACTTGAATACGGCTGCAAAGCATCTAATACATCTATGCACAATGACTCCTCCTTTTCGTAGGTGGCACCGGCGAAACTGATATCAAGGTATTGAAGGTGTATCTTTTTTACTAATTCTGCTTCTCGGGCATCCCGAACAACACCTTCATTCAAATCTTCTAATTTGATATACAAACCTAGATATTCCCTTAGCCGATTCAACTTCTTCAAGAGTCCAAAGCTACTCCAATCTCCACCTGCATAAAATTCTTCAAGGTCCTGAAGACCAGTTAACTCAGCGAGCCCCTGAGGATACTGCTTTACACTTGTACCATAAGCATAGAGGCCTTTGAGATTTTTGAGATTGTCGAACCCTTTAGGAAGTTCAGAAAGACCTTCGCACCACTTAACATTCAACTCTCGTAATTCATGCAAATCACAGATGCTATCTGGCAACTTCGTTATAGAGTTGTTAAAACTCAAATTCAGCTGTCTCAATTGAGTCAAATTTCCAATTTCAGTCGGAATCTCTTGTAAGTCGCACTCTTCTAACAAGAGATTCTGCAGGTTATAAATCTTACAAATGGACTTAAGGTGTTCCACGGACAACTTGTTTTCACTCAAGTCCAAGTCCCTCAAGTGAATCAGCTTCTCTATTTCTGTTGGAACACCTTGCAACCCACATCCTTTAAGACTTAACACCCTCAAACTTGTGCGGCAATCACAAATGTGTAGGGAAGGTAGTTTTTCCTGGATAAATAAACTACGGTATTCTTTAATACGAGAAATTGACAAAGGTTCGCAAACCTCACAAGTTCCGCTTGTCTTTTTCATCATCATTGCCTCTACTCCGCCCCCACCAGAGTGGTTCAAGTCATCACCCTCCCTAAGAAATAGGCAAAAATCGTGAACTATATCATGCATTTTGCACATACATATCTGCCCATTTACATCTTTCTCGAAGTTTTGAAACAGAGAGCGCATTGCTAAGTTGTCAAAGTACTCTTGCCCTCTAAGTTCCAAATCACTTCCAAGATCTCCATTGGAGCTTACATAACCAAGTGCTATCCAATTTCTTATCAACTTAAACACAAAAATACTATGATCTTTAGGAAATACTGCACAATATGAGAAGCAACGCTTTTGTGCTGGAGACAAATCATTGTAGCTCAAAGCCAGATGATCAAAAATGTCCTCTTTTGCTTCTTGAAATTGCCAAGTTTCAGCACAACTCAACACATTCTCCCATGCCTCCAAAGTATTCTTGAAAAGCAAAAGACTTCCCAAAACTTTTGCTGCAAGTGGCAACCCCCTGCACTTATTAGCTATCTTCCGACCAATGTCCTGAAATCTTTCTAAATTCTCTTCATTTCTTCCAAGAAAGGCTCTATTGCACAATATTTCCCAACAATATTCATCCGAAAGCAGCCCCAGACGGTGCATCTTATTCTCAACTATACCCATCATTATTGCAACCCTTTCTTTTCTTGTTGTCACCAAGACACTGCTACCCACTTCACCATGTTTGAGAGAATTCTTCAAACGACCCCACTCGCTCTCTTTTTCTGTCCAGACGTCGTCCAAGACTAAAATAAACTTTTTTCCAGAAATGGACTCTTCCACACGTTTAAACAGCATTTCCAATTGGTTAGTCTCTGGGCGACTCCCTTGCACCTGCTCCACAATATCCTTGGCAATCTTAGCCTCATCAAATGGATCGGAAACACAAATCCATATTCTCAATGGGAAACAATCTTTTACTCGACTATCATTGTAAACTAATTGGGCCAGAGTTGTCTTCCCAATCCCCCCTGCACCTACTATAGAGGTCATCTGGATTGGCCCCAGTCGATCTTCTCGTCTAGCACTCGCACTGTCTGTTATTAGCTTGTTCACAAGCCTATCCATCTCCTCAGCTCTTCCTTTCACTTCGGCAACTTCAACAAAAGAAGTAGTAACTCGTTCCAATCGAGTTGAATAATCAGCGCCCTGATTCTTCAAGAAACTAAATTGTTTCTCTTCCTCCAAAATCACATCAAGTTTTGCTTTCACATCTTTTATTTTGAGGGCAATATCATGACGAGTAGCAACTTTCTTGAAACACAAACAGGAAGAATACGGGATGAAGGGGCATGCCTGTAGCAATACTTATTAAAATTAATTTCTCAAAAATTCTAATTACCTTAAAGATAAAGTTAAACATCAAGAATATAACAAAAAGCGAAGTAAGAAAATGGCTTATTATTCATGCATTGACGTCGGACGATTTCAAACGAACAATCCACAATTATTGTTCTCACAAAAATGGACTAATTCAAAGTAGTGAAGATGTCTATGCAAACGGGACAAGATTGATAAAGTAATTGTAAGGGATAAGAATATTGATAAAGTACTTAAGGGATACAAGGTGATAGCTTGGAGTTTTAAAAACCACGTGAGGCTGAATACATTGTCGCCATAAATGTTGTTTGTGATGTAATTTTGCTAAAGGAAATCCTCTTTAATTTGCAAGAAAACAAGAACCACCTACTAATACATTTCGTAACAATATGTCAACCATTGAAGTGATTAAAAATCATATTTTTCATGCAAGGTCTAAGCTCCGACATCATTCCATTCGAGAGCTTTTGAATAAAGATCTCATCAAGAATTTCTTACTAAAGCCGTGACAAGTGATAAGTTTGCGAAGTTCAAAAAGTGGTCCAAAATTATAAATGGAGATGACTTGTTAATATTCTAATTTTCAATTTAATTTAGTCAAAATTACTTGGAATAATAATACTAGACTGTGTTCTATGTATTTCTCGACATACTATCTATACTTTACGTGACTTTCAAGTATGTACTATTGATTAAGAAATTAGAAAGTCGTACCTATTAGACATTTTGATCTATAAATATTGTACTTAAATTAGAGTTTGCAAGTAAAACTCTATGCAAAACTATTCTACATTTCTACTAAAATGTGATATTTGCAACTCATTAGAAAATTGTAAGGGCTGAAAGCATGCATATTTATTGAAGCTAAAGGAGATTCAAATATAAATACACCTAACTACATAGTGTCTGGATGTAATTAATCGATATATCACTTTCTTCACGCGAGGCAGAATACATTATTGCCTGTTTGTGATGTAATTCCCTTTAATTAGCAAGAAAACAAGAACCACCTATTAATATCTTCTGTAACAATACGTCAACCCATTGAAATGATTAAAAATCATATTTTTTCAAGGTCTAACTACTGTCTAAGTATGTTGAGCTCCGACATCATTCCATTCGAGATATTTTGATAAAGATGAGATACACATGGAGTTCATCAACAAAAAGGATCAAGTGCTAGAATTTTTACTAAAGCCCTGACAAGTGACAAATTTGAGAAGTTCAAGAAGTTGTCGAAAAGTACAAATTGAGAGGGCGTGTTACCAGTGGCGGAGCCACCTTGGAGTGAGGGGGTACAATTGACCCCCCTCAATTTTTATTTTTTTAATTATTATATATAAATATAGATATATGTATATCAGTATATGGAATTTTATGGAATTTTTTATTATTGACCTCCCTCACCGAAGTTAAAATTAATACTAGTGGGGGTCAATATAGTAAATTATTGATAATTGAGACCACATTTAAAAAAATTTATAGAATTTTTCTTTAGTATTATGCTTTGATCGACCCCCCTGAATAATATTTCTGGCTCTGCCACTGTGTTACTATTCTGATTTCCCATTTAATTTAGCCAAAAGCATTTGGAATAATAATACTAGACTATGTTCTATGTATTCTCTATACATACTATCTATTCTCTACTTGACTTTCAAGCGTACTAATTAATAATTAGGAAATTAGAATTGAAGGCTGTACCTATTAGACACTTTGATCTATAAATATTGTACTAAAGTCAGAGTTTGCAAGTCAGTGAAAAATTTATGTAAAATTATTCTACTAAAATGTGGTATTTGCAATCCGTTAAAAAATCATAAGAGTCATGAAAGCATAGTTATTGAAGCTCAAAGGAATTCAAATATAAATACACCTAACTACAAAGTGTTTAGATGTATTTTTTTTTTTATTATTATTATAATAATAATAAAAATATGGATTACTTTTCGTGTATTTAAAACTTATAATTGATTACAATATCCTTGTAATAATTATGTTAATAATTTTGATTTAGAAATAATTATGTAAATATATATTATAACTTTATTAATTTAAAAATATTAATGATACTATTGATTTAAACTAGGACTCTTTAATTTGAGTAAAATTTAAATCCCCTAGTGATATTCAAAATGTTTGAAATACCTCCTTGAAAGAAATTTATTTTAATCTAACCCCTCGTGATATTTAAAAAAGTTCACACCGCCTCCCTGATTAATTTTTAGGCTAATTTTATATTTTTAAAGCCAAAATGACCTTTTATATATTAATTAGGTTTAAATTAGTATTAATATTTTTGTATTGACCACAAATTTATCTTATTTAAATAATTATCTTTTATTCATTTTTATTATTTAAAACAATATTCGATTTTTGTAGTCAAATTTTTTTTTTATTTGAAGCTGAATTAAAAGAAGAAAAGTATAATTTTTTATTAATTCTTGTTAAAATTTTATATTTGAACATAAATTGAGAGTAGAAAAATATAAGTTTTTCTTTTTTTGGTCCGCATAAGTTTTTATTGTTATCGAAGAAGATTATGTTTTCATCCTTGTTGATTAAAAATAATAAGAAATAAAAATAAACTAAAAATAAGAGAGAAAAAAGAAAAAAGTTCGAATAAAAAAAGGTTTGTACTAGTGGAAAAGAATTAAAAGAAAAAAAGAAAAATCAAGATGAAGAAAAAAAATAATTTAAAAAGAAAAAAAAGTATTTTATATCAAAATAATAGAATATTTTAAATATTTTAACATCTAAATATGAGTAACACTCTCAAATTTGGAGAGTGGTGTTCACTTGTCACTACTAAGGAGATTATTTAAAATTTATTTAAAATGACAAGGAGTCTAATTAGAATAAAATTAATATAAGGAAGTATTTCAAACATTTTGAATATCACAAGGGGATAAATTAAATTTTACTCGTAGAATTAAGATTTCTTCCATTAAAAAAACATGCACAATTCATTTAATGTACATATATACATTAAATTAAAGGGAGCATTACATCTGACTACCCTGTGTTTAGGCTTAATTACAACACAGTCCATCATTATCGGGAAATTAAATTTTAATCCCTACAAATCTTGTTTGGTCTGAGGTCATTTAACGGAATTTGTAAAAGTACACTTATGTCTCTGACGGTTTTATGAGTGTTATATTGAATATATGACCAAAATTACAAAATCATCCCTAAAGTATACAAATATAAACAAAATGATCCCTACAAATTATGAATTTAACAAAAAATCAGGGGTATTTTTGGAATGACATAACGGAACCATAGGGACCACAAACGGTTCTTTAAGTTAAGAATTAAAATATAATTTCCCGATAATGATGAACTATATTGTAATTAGGCTTAAATGCATGTAATTCTCCCTTTATATATACTACGACCAAAATTGGACAAAACTCTATATTTCGGAACCAACACTCAACTGCAATTTTGGCATTTAACGAGAGAATGCGAAGATTTCGTCTATTTTTTTAACACAACACACTTTTTGACAAATCATTACACTTGTCATTGTCATTTTAATTGATTTGCTTCGGCCAAATCTGGTTTTAACTAGAATTTTTCCCATATAAATGATATTTTCCCTTTTTTTTTTTACTATAAATTTGGAATGTTAATTATAGGATCTAATTGCACAAAACCCCCTGTGTTTGTCCCAATTTACAAAAAAAAATTATCTGTTACAAAAATTAGTTCAAAAAATCTTATGTTATTTTATTTTTTGCACACTGCCCCTTCATTCCATTTAGTCAATTGTTAAATCTTTTAACCCTAAAATACTCTTACTTTACATATTAAAATAATATTAAAATGTACATATTAAATGTATTATATTAAAAAATAAAAAATATATAAATATTAAAAATCTCTTTTTATATTTTTGAATATATATTAAAATATACAAATGAATGGATTATTATTATTTTTAAAAATAATATTAATAAAAAATATAGATATTATGTATATATTTTTAATTTAAAAAATATAGTATTTATATATCCATATACAATTAATTATATGTATATATACTACATACATATACATAATACAATATACAATATTTTATGTATATATTATGTTATATGTATAGTATATTATATAATAGGGATAATTACATTTTTCGTCATCCAACTTTACCACTTATTCTCTTTTAGTCCCCCACTTTCCAATTTGACAATTATGGTCACTGAACTACCGGTTTTTTAACACATTTAGTCCCGCCGTCAGTCTGGGCGTTAAATGAGACGGAAGATTCGAGTTAGTTAATCATGTGCAAAACACGTGACTTTCTGCGGGAACTCTAATTCAGGGTTTATACCAAGTTTGCTGAAGTTCTCATTTTTCCCTAAATGTACGAAGAACCCTAGAAATAGGACTTCCCCCAATTCTTCTTTGCGCAGAATTTCACAAGTGTTTGAGGCGGGATATGGCTCGCAGACCTCCATGGGTGCGGCGACGACCTGATTATTGTGAGTTTTCTCAATTTTTGGTTTGAATCCTATTTTGGGTCACAAATTTTCCGTGGTCTGCTGTAAATTTTTGGGATGTTTAAGGGGTTTTCTGGGCAAAAATTCTGACTTTCCTTTTCTTCCTAACAGCTGAGCCGACAATGTACAGCATTCAGCTATTTCATGGTGGTATCATGGAAGGGGATCCTGTTTCGAGGTATGTTGGGGGTGCAGTTGATTTCTTTGACGAAATTGATGGTGATTTGTTTGGGTTGATTGAATTGCATGACATGGTAGAGGAGCTTGGGTACGAAAAAGACTCTTGTAGACTGTGGCACAAATTTGGTAGTAATTTGGGTAATGGGCTAAAGTTAATTGAAAGAGATGTAGATGTGGTAAACTTACAAAAGTACATTGTCGAGTTTGATAGGGTGATAGATATTTATGTTGAACATGTTGGCATTGATGTACCTCTGATTCCTGAGCCTGATATTGTTTTTGAGGGTAATGTGAAAGATGTTCCTGTTGCCCCTGCAAATGTAAACATAACACCTGAAAATGATACACAAACTACCTCCAACTTCTTTGATTCTGAGCCTCTAATTGACTTCTCCTTTCTTGATGATCCACCTGTTGAAAAGCATGTTAATGCCAATTCTGATGATAGTG
Source organism: Lantana camara (assembly GCA_037501455.1). Taxonomy (NCBI): domain Eukaryota; kingdom Viridiplantae; phylum Streptophyta; class Magnoliopsida; order Lamiales; family Verbenaceae; genus Lantana; species Lantana camara. The sequence continues at coordinate 92,830,680 of CM074863.1, forward strand.
ATGGTAGTGATTGTGAATCATTTGAGGATAGTGATTATGATATGTACGAAGATGATGCAAACTATGGTGACTATGTTGATAGTGATATTGAGTTATATGGATGTGAGGAACAAGCTAAAAAAAAGGAAAAAGTTGATTTTTTAACACAGGAGGAGGTGGAAAGATTTGAAGCAGAGATTTATGGGGATGTAGAGGATAGTGATGATTTTGAAAGCTTGTATGGGTCAGATGAAGAAATTGGGCAGTCATTTCCTAAATTTAATCCAAAAACTGATGGAAAAAATCCTACATTGCGGGTAGAGTTAACTTTTGCTAGTAAAAAAGAGGCTAAATTTGCAATTGAGTCACACTGTGTTAGGAGGGGGATTAGTTATAGGTTTGTCAAGAATGATAACAAGAGACTCCAAGTTAAGTGTAGGAAAAAGGGTTGTTCTTGGGGTTTATGGGTATCTCCTGCACAGAATGATAAAGCATGGCAAATAAAGAGTTATAACCCACTGCATAACAAGTGTCCTTGGGCCTATAACAACAGCAGTTTGAAGAGTGGGTGGTTGGCTAAAACTTTTGTCAAAAAGTTAAAGGGAAATTCTAAAATGGGGGTTGATGAGTTTAGGGATGAAATGAGAACCACACTGAAGGTTAATATTTCAAAACCACAGGCATACAGGGCATTTAAAAAGGCCAAAATGATAATAGAAGGGACTTTGAAGATGCAGTTTGGTAGGATTAGAGACTATTGTGCTGAATTACTAAGGAGTAATCCTGATTCTACTGTAGTACTTAAACTGATTGAAAATGAAGAAGGCAAATCTCAGTTTCAGAGAATTTATATACGCTTCAAGGCTTGCAAAGAAGGGTTTAAAGCTTGTAGGAAGGTGGTTGGGGTTGATGGATGTTTTCTTAAGGGTCCACAGGGTGGCATGCTACTTACAGCTGTTGGTATTGATCCCAACAACAATATGTTTCCTATTTCATATGCTGTGGTAGAGGGTGAAACTAAGGAAACTTGGGTGTGGTTTTTGAATTTACTTGAAAATGATTTGGGGATTGAAAACCAATATGAGTGGACATTTATGAGTGATAAGCAGAAGGGTTTGATCCCAGCTTTTGAACATGTTCTTCCTGATGCTGACAACCGTTTCTGTGTAAGACACCTTCACAGTAACATGAAAAAAGATGGGTTTCATGGGATGAGTATAAAGAATGCACTTTGGGCTGCAGCAAGGGCTACTAGGATTGAGGAGTTTAGATAAAAAATGGAGCTTTTGAAAGAGCTTGATGAAGATGCACACAACTGGTTGGTTAAAAAATCACCAAGTCAATGGTCCAGAGCATATTTCACTACAATTCCAAGGTGTGACATACTCCTCAACAATATGTGTGAGAGTTTCAATGCCCTTATTCTCTCTGCTAGGGATAAACCAATTATTACTATGTTGGAATCCATCAGAAACACCATTATGACAAGGTTTCAAGTGAACAGAGACAAGGGTGCAGGGTGGGATGGCACTGTGTGTCCTCGGATTCTGAAAATACTTGAAAAGAATTCCAAAGAAGTTGGAGAGTGCATTCCTATTAAGTCTAGTGACTCAGTGTATCAGATTCAAGGACCTTTTGATCAACATGTTGTGGATGTTGATCAGAGGTCATGCAGCTGCAGAAGATGGGATTTAACAGGCATCCCTTGTAGACATGGGATTTCTGCTATTTGGTGTAAGAATCAAGAACCAGCAGACTTTGTCCATGATTTCTATAGCGTAGAGTCATACAAAAGGGCTTACCTACCAGTCATCATCCCAATTCCAAGCCCTGAGTATTGGCCTACCACTGATCTTCCTGCACCTGTCCCACCTGTATATGAAAATAGGCCAGGAAGGCCTAAAAAGGCAAGGAAAAGACAAGCAGATGAGCCTCCAGCAGCTAATCCCAACAAGATGAGAAGGTTTAACACTAAAATGAAGTGTAGAAGTTGTGGTGTGCAAGGTCATAATTCTAGGACCTGTAAGGAACAAAGCAAAGGCAAGACTGTGGATGTGAATATAGATCAAATTCTAAGTGGTGATTCTCATGCTCCTGAAGTTTCAATGACCAAGTCAGTAAAGCAAACTTCAACATCCACATCTAAATCAACCAGTTCAAGGAGACAAAAATTGCCTGTAAGTATTAACTGTTGCTCTTGTACAAAACTGTTTCAGTTTATTAGTGTTGTAATTGTAATAAACTGTTGTAATTGTAATAAACTGTTGTAATTTATGTTGTTTAGGTTAAGAGTTCAAGAAAGACTTCAGGGATTTCGATTGGTGGCTCGTCAAACAGGATAAAATCAGTCAATGTAAGTTACAATACATTCGATGACAAAATGTTTTTTTTCTAAGATTGGTTATCTTATGGTATTTTCTTCTAAACAATGTTTTTTTTTTTTTTTGGTTTGTTTTAAGCTCACTCAAAACTCCACGTCAAGCACACCGGTGATAGTTCGGGGAGGTGTAAACTTCATCACAGTGCCTAACCTCCAAAAAGCAAGCCAAAAGACAAAAGGAAAGGCAGCCCAAAAGAGTGGCTGAAATGAAGCATTGTTTGTTTGTTTTTTTTGAATTGAATGCATGTTAGCTGTTGTTAGGGTTCAAGGGATGTTCACTTGAAATTCAAGACATGTAATTTAAGTTTTCATTGGTTGTTCAAGACATGTACTTTAAGGTTTTTTTGGTATTGAATGCGTGTTGGCATGTTGGCTGGAACGCAATGTTCAAAACTTGCTATTCTGTAGTTATATTTCAGAAAATTTGTTGTGATATTTTCAAACATGCTGTTCTCATTACTACTGATTCATTGTCATTTTGAAGTTAGTTTAAGAAAAAAAGGCACTTTGTTAGCACACTAATTTTATTACACAACAGCAACATACAACATGATGTTTACAAGATTACATTCGTACATATGCTAATAACTTTATCATGCTAATTAGCAAGAAACAACAAGAAGATAATCATAAAAAGACATCCACACATGAAACCAATGAACACAGAGGACCATGTACTTGGCTTCTTAAGCCCCTTCAATTCTTTCCGATAATTTTCAACTAAACTCTCCAACACAGCTTCACGTTCCATCATTTCACGCAACTCGTTTTCCAGATTTTTCTTATCTTGACGCAACCGTATGACAACTTCTTTGGCCCGACTACAAAACATCGGATCTAACCACCTAAAAAACCCACAATATCCTTCTTCAAGCTGAAAAAAAAAAAAAAAAAAACAAAACGCAGAAGATAAGTTCATCACACTTACTTACCCCAGAATATAAGCACAAACTATGTACAATCAAGAATTGGGAGAAATTCCTAATTACCCCATAATTCGGACATGCCCAAAATCTTCTACCCGGATTCAAAGTGGTCCATGATGTTCTCAATGGCAATTCATGGCCACATTTGCAAAAAATTCGCTCGACGTGGAACTCTTGCCTTTGTGTACTCCATGCGGTGGATCCACTTGACATCCTAAACTTGAATATCTTTACAGCGGCAGCAAGGGGAAGAAATGAGGGAAGAAACGAGGGAAAACGGGAAAAACGGCGCCAAAATTGACCAGGAATTAGGTTTCCGTCTCATTTAACGCCCAGACTGACGGCGGGACTAAATGTGTTAAAAAACCGGTAGTTCAGTGACCATAATTGTCAAATTGGAAAGTGGGGGACTAAAAGAGAATAAGTGGTAAAGTTGGATGACGAAAAATGTAATTATCCCTTATATAATACTAAACCTAAACTAACCACCACCAACCACCCCCCTCCTTACCCAACCAACACAGGCGCTGTGGCCACCCCTTTCCTTCTCCTTTCCCACCCTTTAGCCGCCGCCGCCACCCCTTTCCTTCCCCACCCACAGTAGATCCGCCACCGCAATTGCCGCGACGAAGGCAGACCTAATTCCCCGACGAAGACGGAGACACAGTCTTCTCCCATGACGGCAGATTCCGTGGCCACCCTCACGCCACCGCCACTAGAGCCGCCGGGACGAGCAGATCCCATGGCCACCCTCCACCGATCAACGTCGTGCCGGTAGACTGGTGGTGGTCCATGGTGTGTTTTTTTTTTTATATAATTAATTTATATTATATAAATGAAATTATATATATATATATATTATATATGATATTTTTATAATATATATATACACATATATAACATTAAGGGCATTATAGATATTTTGCCAAAAAAACCATTTCTACACAATCAATGCTCGTGTAAGACCAACATTAGGACATAAAGGTTTTTGTGCAAAAAATTAACAACATAAGGTTTTTTGGATGATATTTTATATGTCAGAGTTTTTTTTCTTATTTCGCCTAACATATGGTAGTACGGTGCATTTTACTCTTAATTATAGTAATTAAGAGGTAACTAACAAATATGAAAGTAGCAAAAATAAAATTCTACTATATTTTTAATTTTATATGATAATATTATGATTCTCATTATAAATTTTGGTGCGGAGTCCTTGACTACACATTATTAAAGTGGCCATCCCCCGTTTTAAATAAATTTCATACACAAGAGTTATATAATAACACGTTTTGTGATTGAAGATTACTTTTTAACAACATAAAGGAAATATATATACTCGAGGGAACTAACCTAAAATCTCAATTCAATTATCTAACTAATGATTTAAAAATCAAATTTAAGAAACTCAAAACATACCTTGTGCTTAGCAGGAGCTTCGGAGGAACTGCGGCGTTGCTCCATCTGAAGTTTGAGAAGAGAGATGTTCCACTCGTCCAAGACGTCGTCCATCTCGTAAGAAGCGACTTCGAGCCTTTTCAGCCATTGTTTGATGCTTTTGTCGTTGAATCCTCTCCGATCGGCATCGTCCAAGACATGTCTGACCTTCTTCAGCTTGTAGGAAAGGTCAAGGACCTCCTCCTCCACGCCTCTCACCAATTTTACTTCGTTTCCTATCTGTTTGGCAGCCATAGTTACGAGCCGCTCTGCAACAACAGAAATGATTGCATCCGCCATGAATATTTGTATGGTATTATGTTTGTATGTGTGGGAGTGTTTACTTAGTTTCTGTATGTATTTGGTGGGATTAATTATATGAACTCTAGTTGTAAAAAGATGGACCTAAAAAGACATGCAATTACATTCGCCAGCGAAGTGTCTCACTTTCCTTGGTTTTAAGAATGAAATTTGGGTCATAGTTGACAGAACTTTGCAAGCAATACCTTACTTGAGAAAAGCAAATATCCGGTCTGCTTTACTCCATCCTTGATGGTGTTTATTTTACAAGCAGAATATATACTTGCCAAAATTATTTTTGTTATTAGTATAAGGTAAAAATGCAAATTTAGTGCTATAAGTTTACAGTTTTGGTAATTTAGTTCTGTTCGTTTTGAAATTTGCAATTAAATCGTGTAAGTTTGTAATTTTGACAATTTTGGTCCTATTCTGTTCGAATTTTGTAATTAAGTCCTGTAAGTTCTAAAATTTAGCAATTTATGTCCCATTTTTGCAGGAAAATTTATTAATTGCCGAAATTGGCCATGTGACTCATTTCTTTCCTGACTTGGCGAGATGACATGACAAAGTTATTTGACTTATATAAAAAAATTATTATACATGTGGCATATCTAATAAAAGAAAATTTAAATAAAAAAACATAATTATATTTGAATGAAAATGTTGTGTCGTCCAGCGAAGCCTATTAGAAGGTGACTCGCTTCGACAACTAACTCCTTTTCAATAGAAAAGAATAATCAAACCAACCCAGCTAACTGGTCAATCTCAAAAGTCTTGTCGGTCGGCAAACCGAAGACGGACGATTAGGGTCCCACGAAAATCTATACGTACTTGTTCTAATTCAGGACAAATGAGATCTTTCGTTTTGCGTGCGGCATGGGAGCAACTCAAACAAAGAAGAGTCTGTCTCGGTCTGAATTCAGGCACAACCCGGGCCGTCTGAATTCAAACATAAATTGTAAAATTTTAGAGCTTACAAGACTTAATTGCAAATTTCGAAACGAACAGGACTAAAATTGCCAAAATTACAAACTTATAAGACTTAATTGTAAATTTTGAAACTAACAAGACTAAATTGCCAAAACTACAAACTTATAGGATCAAATTTATATTTTTGCCATAGTATCATATAAAAAAATAAACTTGATGTACCATAAAAGTGATATTGGCCCAATAAGTAGAAGCCCAATCCAAAGTAAGCAGCAGGAAAGACAAACTTACGTTCCAACTTAAAGGTACGTGCATGTGGAACGTCACTGACTACCGGGCGAACATTTAGGCCCAATGAAGTTGGGCTGGATTCAAGACCAGCCCAGGCGAGGCCATTACGATTATTACTAGGTCAAAGCACATTCAACCTGTTGAGGATTAGTGGGGAGTACTGAGGGAGAGATTCAAATTTGAAGTGGGGATAACCTCCCCCCATTTCTTTCTCCCACTAACTAACCCTAGCTAGAAAGTGGGAGGTGACCTACCGCCTACCTGCTTAGCTGGAATGTAGCAGGAGGACAGCTATAAAAGGGGCAAAAAGCTCATTTGAGAAAGGCTAATTGATCTTTATTTATGGTGCATTCATATTATAATTGTGTTCTTGATATTTCTTAGGTATTTCTTGGACAACCATCAATAATACGTCTTTATTTTCTCATTATTTCTCTCAAATTTCTCTTTTCATTAAGTAATGAAAGGCTAATTGATCTTTATTTATGGTGCATTCATATTATAATTGTGTTCTTGATATTTCTTATGTATTTCTTGGACAACCATCAATAATACTTCTTTATTTTCTCATTATTTCTCTCAAATTTCCCTTTTCATTAAGTAATTAAAAGTTAATTCACATAAATTTAGTGCTGCTGCATTTTTGTGCGAGTCAAAACTCAAATAAATTGAATAAAATGCAAAATTTATAATCTTAAATTTCTCAAAATATTTATGTGATAGAAGATATATAAATATATAAAATCATTGAACTAAGGAAGGGTAATATATTTATAGATAAAGTTTTCTTGATGCACTGATTTCATAAATAAATATTTATCTGCAAAGCATTAGTAAGGTACCAAATATCGACCAAAAAAAATAAAAAAATAGTAAGGTACCAAATGTTTGACGCATTCAATATGATAACTATTTTAATATAGGTAAAATTACATTCAACTACCCTTTGGTTTGATCTAATTACAACCTAATTCCTATTTTTTGTGTATTTATCATGTAGTCCCTAAACTTTACATTTCGTTTAAAATCCCTGACGTCTGTTAAAGTTTCGGTTAGGTTGGTCAGTTGTCCTTTCCAAATTTCAAAAAGTATAAGGATCTTTTTGTTATTGAAAAAAAAAATAAAATTATAGGTGTGTATTTATAATATATTCAAGAACAATTTAAGAAGGACAACTAACCAACCTAACGGAACCTTAATGGATGTCAAGGACCTCAAACGGAACGTAAAATTTAAGAATTACACGGTAAATACACTAAAAATATGAACTAAATTATAATTAGGCCAAACCTGAGGGTAGTTGGATATAATTTTTCTTTTTAATATATAATTGTTAGATTTATAGTTAGATTTTTATTTTTATTTTTTTGGGTACCAACACAGGCCAACCAAGAGCCTAAACTAATTGACTTCCATCAGTTGATCTTCCCAAACCATCTTCTCCGCCGTAATCGTATGACCCAGCTTAGCAAGACTATCGGTGAGCGAATTGCCCACCCAACTGCCCCTATCATTCCTAAAAACCCCCCAGCAGCCGCCATTCCAGTTCTTTCCACAAAGTTCCCATCGGTGTTGAGCTTCACCCAGGCCTGCTTCGGAGGCTGCCAAGTAATGGCTTCCATGGACTTCATAGACGGTGCTTTCAGCACACGTGGCTGCTGAATCGTCAGCAAATCATATATGAGCGCTGTCATATTGCTCAAAATCTTGGTCAGCGGTTCTCGGTTTCCCTTGTATTCATAGTTGTTTTTATGCTTCCAGATGCACCACAGGGTCACCACAAAGATAGTATCCCAGTCGGCTTGGGGCACCAAACCATTTTTAAGTTTCAGTATCCCTGCCATTCCCATCCATACCTCTTCATTTAGGCCTGCTAGTTTGCGCCAAGCCTCATCCGACAGAATACGCTTCCAGATTATATTCGAGACAGTGCAGTTCTTGAAGATATGGAGAATGTCTTCTTTAGGAGCAAGGCATCTTTTACATCTCGCATCATTACCCAAGTTACGATCAACCCGAAGAGCATTGCACATTATGCTTCCATGGTTAATTTGTCATAGGAAGCATTTCAGCTTTGTTGGGAATTTACTTGCCCAAATCATTTTCCACGATTGGTCTGGATTGAGAACTGATTGGGTAAGCGCCTCGTAGCCTGTCTTGCAGCTGTATTTTCCGGAGAGATGGCCGCGCCAAGTTTGCACATCCTCGGCTTCTCTGTCCCAAGCAAGTGGGATCGCTTTGATGGCATCCCTCACATTTGCTGGAGCCTGAGTAACGATATGATCAAAGCACCAACTTCCATCCTCATTTCTGAGGTCTTTCACCTTAATACCCTCATCTGGTTGTTAGACTCGGCCTGGAATAAGGTTGCGCAAAATCCCAATACCAGCCCAATTATCGCCCCAAAGAGTTACCCCTACCAACCTGCCACTTAAATTTGTGAGATATGGCCTGCGTGCTTCTAATAATACCTTTCCAAAGCTTCAAAGACCAAGCTCTTGGGACATGCTGTAGCATCTTGTCTCCCATGAGATATTTGGTGTGAAAAATCTTACTCCAGGTGTTGTCCGAGCCCTTCATCACCCGCCATCCTGTTTTGGCTAGCATGGCAATATTATTTTTCCGAGCCTCTCGCAGTCCCAGACCCCCTTCCTCCTTGCCTCGGATGAGTTTATTCCAGTTTGTTACATATGCTAGTCGGGAACCAACTGTTGTGCATGTGATATACTGGGATAGCCGAAGTCACGGATTTTATCAGTCATTCGCCCAGCCATATTGAGGGTTTTAGATTTCCATCCCGAAAGCCGCTTCTGGACTCGCTGTAAAACATCAGTAAAATTTCTAATCTCCCAAATGGACCCCTAAGTATTTACCAATGTTAGGGGTCTCGGATATGTTTAAACTCTGGACGATCGCTTCGCGGTTATGTCGCAGCATATTTTGTGAGAATCACAGCTTAGATTTCTGTACGTTGATGCGCAGACCAGAAGCCTTACAGAAAGAGGCCATGATGTTCTTGATTGTCTCCGCATTCTCATGTCTTGCTTCAGCTACCAAGACAATGTGATAGCTTTAGAGGAATTCATGATGTGAGGAAGGATTTTCTTTATTGCTGTAATTATCTTCTTTTCTACTGTGTACAAAGGATACAAATAAATAATACAAGCTTAAGCTAAGAAAGGAAAGTAAATCAATACAGCTAATTACGGGATTGTGACAAATCCCCCTAATATCGACTTTCCTATTGTCTACACTCCCCCTCAAGTTGTAAAGTCGGATCACCGATTTGCAACTTGCCTAGAACTTCCCCAAATATCCTTCCATTTACTGCTTTGGTTAATATGTCTGCTAGCTGGTCTTCTGATCTCACAAACGGCAGCTCGATTATTCCTTCTTCAATCTTTTCTTTGATGAAATGTCTATCCACCTCAACATGTTTCGTGCGATCATGCTGTACGGGATTCTCAGATATACTTATTGCTGCCCGATTGTCACACATGAGTCTGCACTTAGTGGTTGGAGGAAAACCAATCTCTGTAAGTACCTTCCTTAACCAAAGGACCTCTGCTACTCCTCGTGCAACTCCTCGAAACTCGGCTTCTGCACTAGAGAGCGCAACTACTTTTTGCTTCTTACTCTTCCACGTCACAACATTCCCCCCAACTAGTGTGAAATAGCCAGAGGTTGACCTTCGATCACTTGGGTTTCCTGCCCAATCTGCATCTGTGTAGGCCTCGATCTCCAAGTGTCCGTTCTTCTGAAAAACAACCCCTCTTCCCGGGCAACTCTTCAAATATCTACATACTCTGAGAGCTGCTTCTGTATGTGCCTTCTGCGGTCTGTGCATAAACTGACTCAGTACCCCTACTGCATAAGCAATGTCTGGCCTAGTGTGAGCTAGATAGATTAACTTCCCCACCAAATGCTGATACTGTAACCTGTCTGTCTCTTCTGCCCCATCTACTATCTTTAGACCATGATTCACAATCATGGGAGTGTCCGCTGGCTTACACTCCAACAATCCTGTCTCAGCTAGCAAATCCAGAACAAACTTTCTTTGTGAGATATAGATCCCTTGCTTAGAGCGCAGTACTTCTATCCCGAGAAAGTACTTCAGAGGCCCTAAATCCTTCATTTCGAACTCTTGGAACAGATTTCTTCTGAGATGCGCAATTTCTCCCTGATCATCTCCTGTAATAATCATATCGTCAACATAGATAATCAAGCACGTCACTAGCTCACCTCGCCTTTTAATGAACAATGTATGATCTGAATTACTCTGGTTGTAGCCATATTTCTTCATAGCTGCTGAGAACCTCCCAAACCAGGCTCGGGGTGACTGCTTCAACCCATATAGAGCCTTCTTCAACCTGCAAACCTCCTTACTGCTGAATGCTCCAGTGAATCCTGGGGGTGGATCCATGTACACTTCTTCCTGAAGGTCTCCATGCAAAAAGGCATTCTTAACATCGAACTGGTGGAGATGCCAATCTCGGTTAGCTGCTACCGAGAACAACACCCTGATGGTGTCAATCTTTGCTACGGGAGAAAGTCTCTGAGTAATCAATCCCGTATGTCTGTGTATACCCTTTTGCCACTAGCCTCGCTTTGTACCTTTCAATGCTCCCATCTGCCCGATGTTTCACTGTAAATACCCAGCGACACCCAACAGTTCTCTTTCCATCAGGTATGGGACATTTCTCCCATGTTCCATTTTTTTCTAACGCCTCCATTTCTGCTTCCATTGCTTTGACCCATTTCTCGTCCTCAAGGGCCTCTTCCACTTTACTTGGAATTTTGATGGACTGTATCGCATCTGTATGAGCAAGAGCTTTTGGTGCTATGTTTCTTCTGACCAAGTTGGCTACCGGATATCTCGAAGGCCGACTGGCATGATCTGGCTCATACCGTTTAGGAGGGATGCCTCTCGTGGACCGTGGAGGCAGCACATATCTCCCTTGGTCCCTGTTGGTACTATTCCCAAGGTTCTCATTCTCCCCCTGTTCCTCACTACTCCCTGCGTTGTTATCATCATAGGGAATAACAGAGATCGAACTATTAACACTTTTACTTACCTCAGGAGTATTCGTTGGGTTGATGAAGGGAGTCACGGGGCTAGGGCTCGCCGACTGTACTACGGGAGGTGGTGGCTCGGTGGTCCTGCCTACTTGCTCTGTTGGGACTACGTCTGGCCAAGCGAGTGGTGGAACCCCACTCAGTGGGTCCTGCTGACGATGACTCTCCCCCTGACCGCTGAGTAGGGCTGCATAAAAGTACTCTGTTTCGACAAAGTTACAGCCCATTGTGGTATACAACCGGTGAGAAACAGGATCATAGCACCGGTAACCTTTCTGATGAACCCCATAGCCCACGAAGACACACTTAACAGAACAGGGATCAAGTTTGGTTCGAGTGTTTTGAGGAAGGTGGACAAATACCGAGCAACCAAATACCCGCGGTGGAAGGGAAAGGATGGACGGGATACGAACTTGACTAGAGAGATGCTGTAAAGGGGTCCCAAAGTTTAGTGGTTTAGAGGGTAACCGATTGACCAAATACACAGATGAAGCGACAGCTTCAGGCCACATGGACTGAGGACAATGAGACTCAATAAGTAAGGATCTGGACATTTCTAAGAGTTGGCGGTTCTTACGTTCAGCTACCCCGTTTTGCTGTGGGGTGTGAGGACACGAAGTTTGGTGGAGCAACCCATTTTCAAGGAAAAAATGTTTAAGAGTTGAGTTAATGTATTCCCCCCCATTATCGGATCGTAGAACCTGAACTCGAGTTTTAAACTGTGTGTGAACCATATGATAAAATTCAATGAATTTCGATGCAACTTCTGCTTTATTTTTCAAAAAAAATACCCATGTCATTCTGGAACAGTCATCAATGAACAACACAAAATATTTGAAACCATGAGTTGAGCTAGTGTCCGGGGCAGGCCCCCATACATCAGAGTGGACTAAAGAAAAAACTGTTTCAGACTTAGAACTAGAAACGGGATAGGGCTGTCTATGACTCTTAGCTAAAGAACAAGTATCACAAGTAAACTGACAATCTTTAGGGAAAAACTGGGGAAATAACAACTGAAGGTACCCTAGCGAAGTATGTCCTAGCCGACGATGCCACAACCACTGTTGACGGTTCACAGTCCCATGAGCAAGCGCTGCATTTCCGTGTTGAGCCACCTCGTCGACATAGTACAATCCACGCTCCTCAGTACCACGCCCAATCACCTTCCCCGAACGAATATCCTGCAATAAGCAAAAAGTGGGAAACATCAGCATCATGCAATTCAATTGTTTCGTAACTTGACTAATAGAAAGCAGTTTGCAGGATAAGCTTGGGATATAAAGACAATTTTGTAATTTCAAATTTGGTGCTACTGTCACAGTTCCTGCTCCTTGAACATCCAAAACCCCCCCCCACTTGCATTCACAATTCCATCTTTAGGGGGAAGAGTGAAATTTTCGAGATCCGAGCGGTCATAAGTCATTGTGTCTGTAGCCCCGCAGTCGAAAATCCACCTGGACTTGGACATGCCCGGAGACGTGCCGGTTTGGAGTGCTAAACCTGTCTTAATTTCATAAGGTCCCTTTACACAACTATTAGGGATCCAATTGTCACTAGAAATACATTTCGGGGCTGAATTGCAAGAATTAGGATTTACAGGGGTTAAATTGCAAGAGGGCTTAAAAATAAAAGGATAAGTTTGAGAGGGGCAGGATGGTAATTTCCATCCATGCCCCATACCTAAAAAGGCTGCTCCTTTCTCTCCATCAAAGCCGTCCGCCGCTGCCTGAGTATTCTCCTCCCCCTGTTTTCTGTTTTCGGTCCCCGTGTCTCCTCCACCGGCGGCGATTGACGCCGCACCATAGGGTGGCGCTGTGGTGTCGCGCCGCCGGCTCTTCCAACCCTCCGGCCAGCCAATTATCTCGTAGCATCCCTCCACCTTATGCCCGACTCTTCTGCAACGGGAACATTGAGGTGGTCCGCCGCCATTGAAGGAGGTATTTCCGCCGCTGCTGGTGCTTCCGGTGCCGCTGCTATTAGGGGTCCACCGTGGCGCCGCCGGTCCGTGCCTTGGCGGCCCACTACCCTTCTGTTCCGGTTTTCTTCCTCGGCCAAAACTGGTTCGTCCTGCTCCTTGAGGGCCGGCGATTAGGCCGGCTCCAACTCCTGTCTCCGATGTCGCCGATGATGAACTCCGGCTCCCAAGTATATTTCTCCGATTCCCTTCTCGCCGGATGGTGGCATAGGCCTTCTCAACAGTGGGTAACGGGTCTTCTTTCAACAGATCCCGTCGTTCCGACTCATATCTATCGTCAATCCCGGCGAGAAATTGGAACAATTGGGTGTCGGACCTGAGGCGATTGAAGGCTGAAATATCGCGTTCACAGGCCATGGGGTTGGGTTGTCTGATTTCGATCTCTCGCCATATCCGCTGGAGATTGCTGTAGTACTTTTCTATGCTGTCTGTTCCTTGCCTCATGTTGTTAGCCCTGACTGTAAGATCGAAGATTTGAAGCCCATCGCTGCTTTGGCTGTAGGTAGAGTTTAGGCCATCCCACAAGGATTTCGCCGATGGGTATTCGGCAAACAGAGTTACTAAATCCGGTTCCATGTTATGTAATAGCCACGTACAGACAATTAAATCTGTCTGTTCCCATTTTGCGTAAGCCGGAGAATCGATCATGGGAGGTGGCGGGTTTCCAGTGAGGTGGTGCAATTTCCCTCTTCCACCGATTTCCATTTTCATCAATCTTGACCAGAGGGAGTAATTGAATTGGTTTAGTTTGATATTGATTGAAACTGACTGAGACATATTGTTGTGATTCTGATTTGTTTCGGGTTGTGTCTGTAGGCTGCTGAGTATACTGGCTAGTTGGGTGGCTAGGGATTCGCCGGACTGTTGTGATCCCTTGCCGGAATTGCTGCTGCTGTCGTCGGCCATGGCCGGGGAAGGTTAGGTACGTGATGAGCAAGGTTCGGATCCAATTATTGGACCGTCACCCGCTCTGATACCATGATAGCTTTAGAGGAATTCATGATGTGAGGAAGGATTTTCTTTATTGCTGTAATTATCTTCTTTTCTACTGTGTACAAATGATACAAATAAATAATACAAGCTTAAGCTAAGAAAGGAAAGTAAATCAATACAGCTAATTACGGGATTGTGACAAATCCCCCTAATATCGACTTTCCTATTGTCTACACAATGTCGTCAGCAAAAAACATGTGGCTTACCTTAGGGCTCCTACGACAGGTAGAAACCAGTTCCATCTATTCGAAATAACTGCTTCATCAATCATATAGCTCAATCGTTCCATACACAGCACAAATAGATATAGTTAGAATGATTATTAACTATGTATCCATAATTGTTATATATTTAACTTTGAAGGTAGATGTAAATTGTAATTATACCTTTTTTCCTTTTTTTTTTTTTTCACTTTCTCATCCCTTTTCGGTCTCCTTTACTCCCTTGGTTTTATTCTTCTCAATCCATGTTTTTTTGGAGGCTCAAGATTAGGACTTTTGTTTGTACAAAATACAATCCCTGGTCTTATTCTGGTAATATATTTCCTATACGCAAGACCAAACTCCACCTGCAAAAGTAGTAGTTAACCTTCAGACCAAGAATTCGAACATGCAATGGAGCATAACATGATCCTAAGAACACCTTAAGAGAAATGCCAACAACTAAAATTTTTCCTTACTCAACAAACTAATAATAAATATGTACATTTGCTGTTTTAGCACTCTAGGCTACCATGATATCAACAGCTTTCTCCACCCTAAAAAAATAAGAAAGGGAAGAAACTTAAGTTCAACAAAGTTCTCAAGAAATGTTTTATTCCACAGAAAAGCGGACCAAGCAATTAGCATAGAAAGTTCCGACATGATATACTGCTTTAACAAACATTCTCTTAAAGGCTCTTTATCTCGAGTGTTACAATAGCCTTCTTTTCTTTTATTACAAGGCTGGATTTTTATCATTTCTTGATGAGAGAGAAATTTCTTCACCGCACAGGTTGTTGGAGATGTACATGCGCAATTATATAGAAAGAGTGTGTTGTGACTTTCTGAGCATAAACATGTCTCTGAGACACCCAAGAATCATAATCAGGAAAATAATGAAAATTAGCTATGCTAACAAAGAGAAGTAATCTGCAAAAAACCTTCACCCCACTGAAACTTGAACTCATAACTGGACGCTGAGACATCTTAAATTCCGGTGGGCCAAGTGAAAGACCTGGAAAGGAAAAGGAAACATCAAACATGCAATAGTTTCATATCATTTAATCCTTAGTTTCTCTGAAAAGGTAACTAGATACGTTTCAGAAGCCAAACTAATAAATTGTTATGGTCTACCTCAAGCATCAATATGGCATTGTACTTGTTTGTGACATAAATACATAAAGCTTAGAGCTATTACTTCTGGATAAACATACTCAAAATAATCAGCTATAAAAAGGTTAGGGATAAAATGATGGATATAACCTTGCTTGACGGTATCCATGGAGCAAAAGCAATTGGTGGCAATTGGTGGAGCATTTATCTACTCTAGGTCTAGACTTTCTTTTTAGTGTACGGAGAAAATCGACCTTCAAATCTGCAATAAGAAAATGCAAAAAGTCCGTAATCTTATCAACCACATAACAATAAACAAAACCAACAAAGATTGTCATAATTATGTTTTCCCCTTCAATTGTTCTTTAACTTAACCATACAATTTCCTCGATTGAGCCAAACATTAAGATGTAAAGCTCTCTCTACGGATTAAAGTTTAGTTCCAACGAACTCAAACTCAAGAACCTACACAACTAAGATTATAACATACAACTATGAATAATAGGAGCTCTATCAATGATATTTTCCATTATTACCTCATGCCAGATTGCCAGTGTATAAGAAACACATCCTACTTCAATTGCACACATCAAACACGAGATTTTAGCTCGGCCAACATCCTATTTTCGTTCGATTATCAAGAGAAATCAACAAACTAAGAAAGAAACAAAATAGCAGCCAAAAATCAACACAACTGAACTAACATCCCGGAAAGAACACAAACTGCTACCGTTTTCAATTACCGAGCAACAAAATTCAAATCGAAAATTTTAAAACCATATCTATCTAATTGAATTTTGCAAAAACTGAAAAAAATCCGCAGAAGTTGATTTTGAGTGGTAAAAAGGCAAGAAGGGAGTGACCTGAGCTGAGAAACTAGAGTGAACTGAAAGCGTTTTCCTCGTCATTTCCTGAGACAATTAGGACCCAAGGGACGCCCAAGACTTATTTTAGGGATATAACCCTCGATTTCTTTTCCCTTTTTTTTATTCTCTATTATCTGACGTGCCTAGTTTTTTTTATTGTTATATTGATAATCACGTCATATTTTTCAAATTCAGATCTTCCACCCAAACCCTAGTTTCTTCTTCGCCGTTTCTTCTTCTCTCTTTCTCTTTTTCTCTTCTTCTTCTTCTCTCCTTCAACGATAAAAAACAGAGACGGTCTTCTCGCCTGCACCTCTCCTTCTCACATTCTCTCATCGTGATTCGTCTTCTCACCTTTTCTCGCCTCCGACGTCTTCTGCAATCGCTTCCATTGTTGTCTTCTCATCGTGGATTCATCTTTTGCAATGGTCTCCGTCGAATTCGTCTTCTGCATTGCCGTATTTTTGTCTTCTGCAACTATTTCTGACTGCATCTGTCATCTTTACAACGTTTTCTGCCATTGAAGATCCACAAATCTTATCTTCTTCTACTCTTTTTTTTTTTTTTTTTTTTTTTTTTCAGATTTCTTCAAGAAACAAGTACGTGATTTCGTGTGATTTCATGAATCAAGCGCGCGATTTCATGAATTGCTCACGCGATTTCAGAAAATCGAGTGTGCGATTGTGGAAATCGCTTGCGCGACAAGCGATTTCTGCAATCGCGTGCACGATTTCTAGATTTCTGTGATCGCGCACGCGATTGCAGAAATCGTGTGCGCGATTGTGGAAATCGCTCACGCGATTTCTGCAATCGCGTGTGCGATTTCTGCATTTCTGTGATCGCGCACGCGATTTCTGCAATCGCGTGTGCGATTTCTAGATTTCTGTGATCGCGCACGGGATTTCTGCATTTGGATCTTAAAAAAATAAAAGAAAACAAATAAAAAAGAAAAAGTGATAAATGAAAATTAAAAAAAATTGAAAAATAGATTTAAAGAAATCGTGACGAATAAAAATAATTAAAGAAAATAAAAGAAAAAAAGAAAAGAAAAAAAATCGAGTTTGCGATTTCTGAGATCGCTCACTCGATTTGTACACATGGAAAATAATTATATTTAATATTTATTTTATTAGACAAAATTGAAAAAAGGGTTATGTACCCAATTCTTTTGAAACTAGGGGTTAACTTACTAAAAAAACACTTGGACGTCCCTTATAACGCAATGCCCCGTCATTTCCTAGTGCATGTCTAACGACAATTCATATGAGGCGAATCGTTGAGTACGACGTCGTTCCGGGTACCTAAACATCTAGTAATTGGGCCTTGTTAAGAGTGATGGTCAAATAGCATTGAGATGGACCGGGCCTTCTTAAGAGGCTGTTTATGTTAAAAGTTCTCTAAAATTTTGTATATTACATAAATATCTGAAAAGTTCATTTATCATGCAATTTTTTTTAGGAGCTCTTTACTTTAATTGTTTACTATCCAATGGGGATGGTTTATTTTTTATGAAAATTTTTGTTATTTTATCTAAAGGGATCTTTACTTTGATTATTTGTGAGTTAGCCTAAATAGTCTTAAATTATAAAGTCTTTACTTTGTATGAGTTTACTTCACTTTTTAGTACGGTTTTGATGCTAGCTAATTAACCTAGTAAACAATGGGTCTTTTAATTAGTATAGTGTGTCAAAAGAAGAAAATTATGGAGAAATCTGAAAAAATCATCCGGTCATCAACTCATAAATACACTAATTTTGCTCAAAAGATTATTAGTGATCTCTGTTCATCTTAATTTCCATGTCAAATATTCCAAGTACTCGATACATCAATGATTTATTGTGATCAAGTTAAAACAATTAGATATTTTTTGGACTTGGGGTGCCTATTAAAACACGTTTTCAGCACCAGAAATGCAAACACAAAATGGTTTTACAATGGCTGAAAACAGAGTGCAACATTTGTAAGCAGCAAGTGACCAAGATAAATATATTTTCGAATAAAAATTGTATACCGTTAAAATGGAATTTGGAACTCCAAATCATAAACTCAATTTATCATTCATAAATATACATTACAACATTAAAAAAAAAAAAAAAAAAGGAAGAAAAAATCTATTGATACAGAGGGGAAGCAAATCCACAAAAATTAGCTCAACTCAATATTATTTAAAAAGTTTTCAATGCGGGGAATTTTCAATGTTTCGTATAAGCACCTCTCCGTCCAATACCTATCACCCCAGAAATCTTAATTTTAGCATAATACATATTCATTTCTGTATAGTACTATGTGGTGATATTATTGAAAAACCTTGCTGCATTGCGCCTTTCTTCAACTCCTCTTCCGGCGGCAGCGGTATATCGAGAATCTCACCACCAATGCTGCTTCTCCAGTCCCAGTAAGGATTATGTGTAGTATCTCCCCCCACGCCCACCTCAAGAGAATCATCACCTTAAGATAAACACTCCAAGCACTGAGGCTTCTGCATGCACCGGAAAAAGGAGATATTGTTAGCTACATTAAGCAGCTACAATTATTAAAAGGATGTGCTTGAAAGAGATTTCTTTAGGTGAAACACTCCAGATCTTGCACATGGTAATTAACATGAAAAAAAGGATTATCTGTCATTATCATTCTGATGGAAACCAATTAAGGTACCGGTCGCAGAGATCAACCTTGATCATGGGTCGGCCGTCGGTAGCTGCAACTTAAGCTCATAAAGAATTTTTCTGGGGAAGGGGAGAGCTGCAACTTAAGCTCTTTTATCTCTTTAAGACTTTTAAACGCTTCCGACAAAAACATTCATTTGAGTTTGGATAGACCTCTGAGGCCTTTTAGCTACTTGTCACTGACTCACTATATGACTTTTAAGTGGGCTTATGCAATGCTACCGTGAATGTCAGATATACCCAGCGTATATCTGGAACATTGAAATTGTTTTTTGTTTTCATTGAAAATTTACATATATATTGCATATGGCTTCAAGATGGTATTATTGCAGAAGAGTTGAAGATCAGAAATATATACTTGTAGTTGGCTTCGGTTAGATTAAGGAATTGTGTTGGATTGGGAATTTTGGTTCAAGGTTTGGCCTATTAGAGCAATCAAACCTTGATACAAGAGGACAACAATCCTGATTGGATATTGAAATTACAAAGGAAAATCAAGATAAAGCATTTTGTGTTCAGACCGTTTTTATGGACGTTGCAATCCCAAAACTATTGAATCAAGTAACATGAAAGTCTAATTATGTACATGAAGATCGATGTGTTTGCGCAAAATATTTTATGCCTTGGGTTATTTACTGTTTAAACTATGTAGGCAAGTATTTTAACCTCTGGGCATGTTGTTCATGCTAGCCAAATTCAGAATTAATCTTCTTTCGTAATGTAATTTCAGTGTTAATATCATTGGTATTGGGTTTAGCCTTAAATAAAATAAAAGAACACTACGTTAACTTTCTGAATATGCATTAGTAATATTTTTACGTATTTTTAATTCAATTACTAGCTAAAAACATACATATGTATATAGACTATTTCTACCTTTTACAAAATGTATATTTTTTACAAAAAGTATATTTACAAGTCAATTGTATCTGAAGTAGATGATTAATTGTCTATAATATTCCTAAAAATAGTAATATAACTTATGTAAATTTAGAGATTTACAAAATAGTCCAAATATACTACATTACTCTGAATAATATTAGATACCTTAATTTGATTTTTAGATAGAATAAGATATCATTTTTTTTTTTTTTTGGATGCAATCTCTTCATATTTGGATGCAAGAATAAGATTGTTAGTGTGCATAATTCTCATTGTTTCTTTGTCTAATAGCTGCATTTTTAGTGCTTATTATTTAATGTAAATTGGTGACATGATGTGTTTTCATATTTTAAGTATAGATGGGCCAAATTCATTATTTTAGAGACTTTATGGGTCGAGTAAGAGGATCTTGGGACTGATCTTGTGTCTAAGTTGCTGTTAGGTCGAGAATATGGAAGAATTAGAATTATTGGAGAAAAGATGCTGGGAATGCTGGGAACTTGGGATTGCATTGGAATTCTTTGGTTGGTGGGCCGGCGTGATTTGGAGAATTGTTCTTGGCAATCTGGTGCATGTGTGCATGAATGAAGGAAATCGGAGGGTTGCTAGTTTGTATTTAAATTAGTGGGCTTGTACATTCGTGGGCCCATGAAGAGAATTGCTACAGATTTAGAATTTAATTGTTTGAGCCCAATATGATGGAGTTGTGCAGCAAATTGGCATGAGAAACAAGTTCTTATTGGACTAGGATTTGAAGAGAGAGTCAACCTTGATGGCCAAGTCTTGTGCTATATATTCACTATGAGGGAGCAGATTGAACAACTTTTATACAATTATTTACGCAGCTTATGAGGGAGCAGATTGAACAACTTTTATACAATTATTTACGCAGCTTTGGAGGGACAGCAAGGAGCAGCAGCTCTTGAAGACTTCCGAGAGCATCGAGATCAATTCTTCTTCTTTTGTTAATTAGTTTATGCTTTTATTTATTTTATGTTTTGGATATGATTTTCATGAGTAGCTAATTTCTTAGTACCTAGTTAGGAATTTGCAATTTATGTTTTTGACATCGTGAGACCTAATTGGTTTTTATAATTCAGTTTTATTTCAAGTATTTATTAATTCTCCGAGTGTTGTGTTTATTGTGATTTGTTTGCTTAGTGATAGCGCACGATCATCTAAGTAGATTTAATTGCATATAGCCATTCTTGATTGCATGAAGTTTATGTAATGCGAGATTGATATTTGTGGTACATTAACGAGAAGGATTGGTTGCAGTTCTCAACTTGTTAAGGGAGTTAATAATCAAATTTAAATTTAGCACGTGCCGTGACTAAGTTAATTTGGGCTAGTGTTTTCTTAATTCTTAATGATGTCGATTCATTAAATCCTGTCGAGTGTCTCTAGGGGTTGTGAGTTGATTAGGGAATAACTGTCGAGTGTCTCTAGGTTATTCTATTACTTAAGAGAAAACGAGGCGGAGTCGAGTGTCTCTATCTGCTATAGCTAGTCTATTTGAATAACTGAATTTATTTTTGCGTCTATGATCGATGTCCTAAACTAAATTGTGATTCCTAGCTAGGTATTGTTCTCCCATTGATATATCAAAACCAATTTTCTAGTTATCTACTGTTTTTCTCTAGTTTAGTTTAATTTAATTGTTAGTTAATTTAGTTAATTTAATTAAATCTTAAACCCCCCCTTGATTTTACTTGTTAATTTTAGTGAATTTTCCTGTGATTAATTAGAATTATTTTCAACCAATCTCTGTGGATTCGACCCGTTTGCACTATACTCTATTTTAGTCGTAAACCGGATTATAATATATTTTGACGGATTTGACACCTGTCAAATTTTGGCGCCGTTGCCGGGGATTGGTGTTAATCGAATTTAATTCTTTTTGTGAACAAGAGCATTCGTGGAGTTGACAAGCTGATTTTCGACCCCGAGATCGAAAAAACCGCAAAATCGTTAAGGAAACAGACCAAAACACGCAAGAAGCTAGCGAAAAAATCTAATCTTAACCAATCTGAAGAGTCCAGCACTGAGTCGGAACATCCAGAAGACGAACAGAAGGGTTTAACCGTAGAGTTTAACCGTACCTTAACGATGGCAGTAGCAGAACGTCGGACCATGGAAGATCTGGTGCGCCCCGATAACGCACAACAGCCCCTCTGTATCACTTTTTCCGAGGTGGATGCTGGTTTCGAGCTAAAGACAGGAACAATTCACCTACTCCCCGTCTTTCGCGGTCTGGAAAACGAAAACCCTCACCAACATCTGAGCAAGTTCCACATGGTCTGCTGCTTAACAAAGCCTCATGGAGTTACCGAGGACCAAATCAAGCTCCGTGCTTTTCCGTTCTCTTTGCAAGATGCAGCGAGAAAATGGTTGTACTCTCTACCATCAGCAACCATTACTACTTGGCAGCAGATACGCGATAAATTCTTGGACAGGTTTTTCCCTGCTGATCGATACTTGGATGACCTTCAGGAGATAATCACCATTAAGCAGAAGGAACATGAAGGCCTGCATGAGTATTAGGAACGATACCGGAATTTGCTTGCAATGTGTCCACATCACAACCTGCCGGAAAATTCAGTTGTTCATAACTTTTATAGGGGCCTGATGCCTGCTGACAAAAGGCAGTTGGATGCTTCGAGTGGAGGTTCCATTATGATCAAAACACCTGCAGAACTGACGGAACTAATTAGCAGAATTTCTAGGGCCTCACAAAAATACTATGCCAAGTCCGACATGACGAAACAGGTAAAGGAGGTAAATTCTTCCCAGTTTGATGAACTCAAGAATATGATATCTGCTTTAGCATCTAACATGAGTGCAGGAATCCCATAAGTAGCGACAGTTTGCCAATTATGTGCTAGCACATCTCACCCCACCGATGCATGCCCATCCCTACAAGAAGGCACCTTAGAGAATGTGAACGCTATTGGGTTCCAACAACAGAACTACAACCGTTACTCTAACACATTCAACCCCGGGTGGAAGAATCATCCTACCCTGAGCTACGCCCCGAAACCTCAGCCACCTAACTTCCAAAATTTTGTGCCTAGACCTCCACAACCTCAGCAACAAAATCCTCAACAGAACCCACCGCTTAACCCACAAGCAATCCAGATGAATAATATGGAGTCAACCATCCAAAACTTGGGCTCCTCGGTTAAAAACTTGAAAACCCAGCTAGGACAGATCGCTGTTGCATTAAGTAGGCTGGAGAATCAAGGAAAATTGCCATTGCAAACCGAGGATCCGAGGCATAATGTCAGCGCCATCACGCTTAGAAGCGGCAAAGAACTGCCACCACCTCTAGATAAAGATAAGGGACGGAATCAGGTAGAGGGTACGACTTCTGGATATGACCATACTCTAAACTCACGCAGCGACAGCCAGTCGGAACTTGTCATGAAACCTAAACCCCTGGTGGTCCCGCCTCCATTCCCCCAACGTTTAGCATAAACGAAGAAACAGAAAGAAGAAAAGAGTATTCTCGACACGTTTCGCAAAGTTGAGGTGAATATTCCCTTGTTGGATGCAATCCAACAAATTCCCAGGTATGCCAAATTCCTCAAGGAGCTCTGCACGAATAAGAGAAAACTAAAAGGTAACGAAAAGGTAGGTGTGGGGGAAAACGTGTCCAACGTTTTACAAAAGAAACTTCCCCCCAAATGCCATGATCAAGGTATGTTTTCCATTCCGTGCAAGATTGGGAATTTAGGCATTAAAAAGGCGATGTGTGATTTAGGTGCAAGTATTAATGTTATGCCACTTTCTATATATAATGCACTTAATCTTGGCCCCTTGAAAGGAACAGGTGTCATCATTCAGTTGGCGGATCGCTCTATTGTTTATCCAGAAGGTGTTCTAGAAGACGTGCTCGTTCAAATTAACGAGTTAGCTTTTCCAGCTGACTTCTTCGTTTTAGACATGGAGGACAGCGAGTCTAAAAAATCTTCTGATATCCTTTTGGGTCGTCCATTTTTAAGTACTGCTAATGCTAAAATAGATGTTTAAAAAGGCTTGTTGACTCTAGAATTTGATGGTGATGTTGAGAAGTTTAAAGTTTATGAGCCAAGTAAAGGTTCTAATAAATTTTCTAGTGTTTTTAGCATTGATGTGATAGAAAACCTGACTAATGAGAATTATAAGCTGAACAATGTAGAGGAGCTAAGTCTTGTTGAAAATTTTGAGAGTAAGCCAAAACACGTTGGGTTGTCGGTTGATCCTTGTGAGATGGTTTTACCATTAGATGCTTTTAAATCTATGAATAGGGATGTTCTAATGCTTGATGCGCCTAATGCTATAACTGAACTAAATTCTTTCGTGTTTCAGGCACCTATTTTGAAATTCAAGAACTTTTTGAATAATCTGAAGTATGCCTTCAATGGAGGAGGAAAATATGCAGATTCAAAGCTGATACACGATGATTTATGGAATGAGCAGTTTTTCGAGGCGTACGACCTTAAGGTTCGGTCATACGTTAATGTCACGCTCTGGTATGCAGATATTCTCGACTACTTAACCACTATTTTCTTCAGATCTCACATATTTTTTGAGTACAGGAACCCAAGAGTCATTGTGAAGGATCATGGAAATTTTTTTTATAAGTGGTTGACGAAGTCTGTGCTGAGGAAGTATCGAATTGTGTTGAGAACCTCTACGAATCATCATCCCCAATCTAGAGGGCGTAATGAATTAGAAGATTCATGACCACATAGTCGAGGGGATTTATATGGAGGTTCTACCTCCATTTGAGTGGATTGATGCTCTTGGTTGTCTTGCAGGCGCGCTTTGTTTGCCAAATTTTTCCGAATTGCTGTTGTTAAACCGCTGATGCTTCTGTACAGGTTTGACCCCTAGGTGTGACCGTACCCTACACTCATACTATTTTTGCGGAAAAAAAAAAAAGAAGCCCTCAGATCTGCACTTCAAGGAAGTCCTCTTTTCTCTCGATTTTTTTACGCCTTGAGGACAATGCATGATTTAAGTGTGGGGGGAGGGATAAGCCTATTTACTGTTTGGCTTACGTGCTTAAATTCAATTTTATTTTTATTTTTTTTCCTGCGTCAACTGTTTTGACTTGTTGTTTACTTGAATTTGAGGATGTTAGAAATTGTGAATAATTTATTCCTATTTTGAATATGTTTGCTTAAGCTAGAGCCTTGAATTTTGCTAGAACCTATTAGGCGATTGAATGCATGAAAGATTGTGTGAAGTTTGATTAATTAGTACTTTGTTATGCCCTTATTTTCTGCGCACTAATTGAACAGTTTATGTACTTTGCTTAGATAGGTTAGTTATATTTTTCAACAAAGTTCTGAAAGTTAATTAGAATGCATTTTAACTTCCTTCGAGGCGAAATAGATTGGTTGACGACTAATTCGGGAGATGACTTAGGCATTCTTGTCGGTGTTTTTAACATTTTTACTGATTTTCACTAAATAACATCACCCGATTGACCTCGCTGAGCCTAAGTATTGTGCAAATTTTCTTTCTTAGCCGCATTACAAGCCTAATGCACAATACGAATTTCCTACCCGTATCTTCATTGCACCTTGCTTACTCATTTTCTTTTTAGGGATTGTATTGATTGATGTCTAGACTCCTTTTCTTTGATTTGAAGAGAAACGTTTCATTATGTTTGGGATAGAAAAAATTGTGAGAGTGATGAAAAACAAAAGAAGAGAAAAGAAGTTAGAAAGAAAGAAAATGAGCTGAAAATAGAGAAAAAACAAATTGAGAAAAAAAAAAAAGCAAGAGTGAAAAGAAAGAAAAAGAGAGTTTGAGTCTTGTTGAAAATTCAATAAAGGTATGGGAATTGATTGAAGAAAAGGGAGTCTTTTGGGGAATAATAAAGGGAAACACTTGGGGTTTAATTTTAAATGTGTAAGCTTGGTGTGTTGGCCTTTGATTTACTTTTTCCTACCTTGACCCAAGCCTACATTACAAGCTCGAAAGACCTATCGATTAGCAAAGCAGTAGTCTTGAAAATTGGCAAGCAATTCCGAGTTATGAGTTGATCAAATTAGTGGAGATTGGAGTGAAGGGTCTATTCGAAATTGATGATTGGTTCTTATGCGAAAAATGCTAACTTGTTTGTCTAGTCTTCGTACATTCTTTGTCAATTCACACTACACACGAGGGTATGATTTTTGTACTCATTGATTGAATTTCATGCGATTGAGTAATGTGTTTAATTGCTAGATTCGTGCAGGCAAAAATTTAATGAACGCTTTGTGAATATGTTTGATGGGAGTGATGTTTCAGTTGATTTTTATTTCCCTCGAGAACGAGTGATTGGACAAGTGTGGGGGATTAAGATATCATTTAACATAAGAAATACAAAAGCTATTGTTACTTGTTAATATTGATGAAAAGAAAAACTCTAAAAAGGGAAATTCTTGGCTGAGCCGGGTGTGGGCCCCGATCCCTACACCCGGCTCTCACAGGTGAATAAAAAAATATTAAAAAAAAATTATTTTTTTATTCACCTATTAGAGCCGGGTGTAGGGATCGGGGCCCACACCCGGCTCATCCAAGAATTTTCCCTCTAAAAAAGAGTTGCATATTTTAATATCTAATAGTATTGTTGCAATCATAGTTTGAGCAATAGATCAGAGCTTCATGGGAGAAGGAGACTATCATCTCTAATATACCGATACTTTTATAAATATTATTTTTTCGAATCATATATAAATATTATTTCTTCGTATCATATCGTATCACCGTGCATGAGGGAGACCATCACCTCTAATACATTTATAAATATTATCATATCCACCAATACGTGTCACTTATAAAAGAAAAACATGTGTTATTTTGCTTCGAAACTCTTGAACTCACTCTGTAGGTACTCAAATTGAACAAAATTCTTGCATATATAAATAACATCATTCAAATCACCAAAAAGATCCTATTAAAATATCCAATTCCAATGATTAAAACGCACCCATTGCTTTCAAGAAGACAATATTGTAACATACATTAAACCAAAACTAAAAATTATAAATAAGAGAGAAATCACTAATCTCCAGAAGATGGGAACCTCATATAAATTAAGATCCCAGAAACAGTATGTCAATGCTTCCAAGGCAGAAGCCTGTATCTTAGTTCAGCAATAAACATATAACAGTATCTCCTAACATTGCAGAAGCAGTCAGCCCCCTACACTCAACTCCTATTGTCCTGACCACCATCCTACTTCAACATATAACTAATATTTTTAAATTTAAAAAATAAGAAAAAAAGAAAAAAAAAAAAAAAGGTACCCATATGGCCAAATTGTATTAGAACATCAGTGGGACACCTTTGAACAGATCATTTTGCACAAATACAGCTCCCTATTTTGAAGCTAATGGAGAGAATCAGAACCCAAAAACATATGAAGTAAAACCAACCCCCAGAAAGAGTAGAAAAGCTCTTTCCCGGAAGTAAGCTAACGTTCGATTCCAGAGTGGTAGAACCATCTTCACCTCGGGTAAATCCAAACGAAAGAACAATGTTGAGATTATCGGGCTTTCTCAGAGATTCTCCAGCAGTCATATTTCTTATCTGGATCATGCCAGCTGTAACATGGACCGAACTTGAAGGTTGAGATAAAGAAGAATTGAGGCGAAGAGCGGCTTCTTTTGAAGGGAACTCCGCAGCAAAAGCTGGTGGGGCTGGGATGCTGCCCAACATCTGGCTTGCCTGTTTGAAAAATGGGTACTGATAATCTGCACAGTGCAAGAAAAAACCTGAGTTAGATGAGGGGGATCCACTTCAAGGGGATAACTATTACCTAAAGGTAGACAATAACTAGAGTAATAGTGATTTCTTGAACCTGAGTCATATTTGGCTGAGTCTTGATTACCAGAAGGAGATGCAGCATCGTTTTTGTTGTTGCTGTTGTTGTTGCCATCGGTAGGTTCTCCGGTTGGGAAAGCAGATTGTTCGGTTCCATTGCTAATTTCCTGGAATAGCAGCATGTGTTAAAGAGGCTTTGTTTGGTCGGAAGGATATGACTAGGTATATGACAATAAGAGGGTGTTAAGCTGAGCTTATAACACAAACAATAAATAAGCTCATTGTCTTATTTTCTTACAAACTAGTAAGATCCAAAAATATCGAACTTATAGGCTCCAAAAAGGATCATATGCGATGTGATAGGTCATAAGCTCTTCAAAATTAGCTTAGCCAAACACCTTCTTAAGAGAAAATGATTCGTTATCAAGAATATATCTATAATCATCCAACGGGGTATTTTACTTATACTTCTAACTCATGATAGGTGTCCCATCAATTTTGCAGCTACTCTTTATTACTTACTATATTTTTACCATATAATTGTTATCTAAAACTTGATCCAAATTGAGTATTGAAACACATGAGAATTCAAGAGTAACATTACCTTCTGAAGAACCATTGATGGATCGGAAATAAGGTCATCATTTCCCAGCATCTCTGAGGGATCATATGGCAACTGCTGCTCATTCGCATCAAAGAAGGTAAGGTAATCCTCAAGCATGTCAAAAGTGGAGGTATTATTTTCAACAGGATTCGATAGATCATTAGCTTCAATGAAGCCACTATTGTCATATTGAAGGTTATCAGAGGAATCAACAAATGGTTCATCAAGTAAGAAATCCAAATCATCAGAATCAGCGGACTTGCTGGATTCACCAATGTATTCATGTTTGACTGTTCTCACATTCATATCATACGGAGCAGGCAAGCCATACAAGTTTTCATCCTCATGCTTCTCTGGCGCAGAATACTGTTCGCCAGCATTTAACAAGAGCTTTTCTGTGTCATCGACTGATTCTGCAGTTTCCTCACCATAGCTACCATCTGCAGAGTGCATGTTCAATGGGAGCGGAGAAATATCTGACGGAACATCAGATCCAAGTATCTGCATCAAAAACAATTATCATAGATTATCAAGAAAAAAACGACACTCTGCATCAAAGAAGATAAACTATAAACAAGCTTCAGTAACAACCATGGAGTTGAAGGTTGACATTTCTTCTTAGGCAGAAAAACATTTTTCTCTTGATTTTTGGTTTAAGGAAAACCAAGTGACAATGATAAAGATAATCATCAAAAGCTTGACATTATACCAATAATAATCATTTTCTCACGGTAATACATGCACACACTAGTACTAAATTTAGGTTGGGTATGTAATCAATTTGAGGAAAGAGAAAGAACCAATAATGGTGAGACAACAAACCTCCTCAAGATCATGGCCATCCAAATAAATGTCATCACCAAGTTCAAATTCCTCCGCAGTCTCCACTTTTGGAACCAATTCCAACTCATCCTCCTCCTCCTCCTCCTCCCATTCCTCTTCCACAAATGGTGCCCCATACTGTTCACCATTCTTTGGCCCTGAGCCACTCTTCTGGAAGACTCGGCAAAGCACAAACGCATCCTTTTCCACAAAAACAGACACAACGATTCAATAATTTGCAAGAAATTGTAATTACTAATCATCCTCAAAACAGCTCGCATATCATAAAAATCAAAATTGCAATAATCACTAGTGGTTGTCTTGACAAAATTTACTCCAGATGAGACATGAAATCAAACTTTTTTATTTTGTAAATAAAATCATCAATCTTATTTGGTATACTGATTAATCAAAACTTGCTCCAATGTCCAAGAAATTTTATTGCATATCCAAATATGATATGGAGATAACTAAGGAATACCATAACAAAGCCATATACCTGAACAAATCCAGCTTTCTCCAAGTCTAAGTCAGTAAGCCTATACTCGTGCATAACCCAGTTAGATCTCAGGCCCTTGGGAGCACGGCCACTATGATAAACAAGAGTTTTTTTCATCCCAACTATTTGTGATTTATGGAAGACAGCCCTGTCCTTTCCAGTTGTTTTCCAGTATCCTTTTTCAGTGGCTCGGTTGGTCCTTGCTCCATTACCATACTTCTTATCCAGCACACTGAAGAAATACCACTCCAAATCTCTACTCTTCAGCCTCGAAAAGCCTAAAACAGTCCACAAATTACTATAACATTCATTTCTAAATTGGGATGGTAGCAAATAAATTCAATAATGCCACAAAAAAGTGAGGTAGGAAGTGTAAAGTTAACACTGTTAATCCATCAAAGAGAAGTAGTGGATGACACACAGAAACGTGGCCAATTTTGTCACATAATCCAGTCCGTAATTATAAAGTTAAGATCCTTATCGTAAACAAGGTTTAAAAAAGGAGCATGAGTGGCAGGACATGAGGATACTCAAATTAAGAAAAGCAAGCAAAATTTGGCAGCACACTCAGAACAAAGAAATCTAGATTCGATAAGTTATTTCGTGTCCATTGGTATTAGAGCCTAAAATATGACATGCTCCTCACTTACAAGTTACAACAACGACGAAACTTCAATATAAAATCATAATTCTTCTAAGTAAGAAACTGTGGAGAACTGATGCTTGAAAGGTCGAATAACACTTGATCATAATTCGATCCCAAGTCAATAAACTCCTAATTGCTTAATCTTAAACAATATGAAAATAAATAAAAGAAATGCAACTCAGACAACGACATCCTCTCACTAAACCCATAATTTACAGAGCAGATCTACACTCAATTCCAACAAGACGAGAAATCACCAATTCTTAATCCGATTTCTGCAACATTATTCACAAGCAGAACATGTCTACAGACTAGCTACAAACATATCAAATGCAACACCCAGAATTCAAAACCCAAAACCCCAAAAAATTTCTCCATGAGAAGTAAGCTAGGGAAAAATTACTAAAACAAATCGAAGAAAAGAAAAGGAAGATATAAATTGGCACAAACCACCAAAATAGACATCTCTACTTGAACTCCCCTAAGAAAAATTATACTCAATCACTATACAGAAAGAACCCTAACCTTAACAAAACTAAAGCACAACCAGTCCGAAAAAAAAAAACCAAATCACTCAAAAAAACAACAAACAAGAGAGAAAAGAGGGTTCCGAGAAAGAACATACTAGGGAGATCCCAGGGCTCGGCCTTGTAAATATCGATCTCCGAAATCGCATCAAGCCGAAAACTCTTCCCGCAGACTTTCCGCCGCAGATAGTATCGCACCAATTCCTCGTCCGTCGGATGAAACCGGAATCCCGGCGCCAGCATACCCGACGATTTCTTCTTGCCTTTAGTCGATTCCATTTGCAAACATAAAAATTGCTCCAAAACCTAGTTTAAATTGCTCCAAAATTGACGAATTAGGTTTCTTCCGGTGGTGGTTAATGGGGAGAGGAAAGTGGTGTCGCCATTGAATAATAGGACTCTTGGAGAAGAAGCAAAGCTAGCTCAGATATATACATACGCGTATGTATAGGTGTATCTATATGTGTATGTATTTTTGTTATATTATGGAATAGAAAATTCTGGATAATCCGGATTGAAGTTTGGGTTTTAGGTAATTTGGCTGATTGGCTGTGACGCAAATTCCGTCAACGTGGTGCACGCGGACACCGTGGAGAGAGTACTCAGGATCCGAATCCGGATCCGAGTTTGGATCCAAATTAAATTATCTTTGCTTTTTTCTTTTTCTTTTTTTTAAATTATCTTTACCTTTTTTTTTTAAAGCGCGGATTCCATTTGTGATCTTTTCAACTTTATCTCTAATATTTTTTTTTATTTATTTATTTTTGTCTTAATAAATTACTTGTCTATTATCCCCACTTTTTTCTCATTACATTTTGGATTAATTTTTTTCTGCACTCTAACCTTTGAGATATTTTATATTTTAATATTCAATCTTTAAAATTTTACATTTTGGTACTCATCCTTTAAATTTTGTTACACTTAAGTGCCCACGACCAATAAAAAAATAACACATGTCAATTTCTTATTGGCTGGATTTAAAATCAGACACTTAAATATAACAAAATTCAAAGATTGGATACTAAAATATAAAATTTTAAAAGTTGGGTACTAAAGTGCAAAATATATCAAAGTTGCGGTGAAAAAAAAAAATTAACCCTTACACTTTTTGTTAATACACGCACATCCAAACGGAATCTAACCCGAGGCATTATCCCGAATAATGAACCCATTAAATACTTAAACCAACCTCTTTTGACTTCTCACCACACTTTTATTCTCTTTTTTATATATTTTTTATTTTTCTTACTCATATTTTTTTAATTTATATTTTAATTATTTTCAATTAATACAAAAATATTAAATTAAGAATTTAATTTAATAAATTACATAACATTTTTTTTCCACATACCTCGAATATGCGAAATTACTAATATCATATAATATACAGATATGGATATGATAATTTGTAGAAACGGAACTATAATTAAAAATATGGGGAATTAAATATGGGGGCCAAATACTTAAATAGGCGAAGGGACAAAAATATAAATATATCAAAAAATATATATATAAATAATAAGAATTTAAAGTTTGGGGGAGTGGGCGCCATCATCCACCCCATGTAATTCCATCTCTGGCAATATTAATATGATGATATAAATTTTTTAAAAATTTCTCAAATGTAAAATATTTAACACGAATATTCAGTATAGTAAAATATGATAAAATTATATTTTTAAAACTGCTAAACTTTTAGTTTGATATATGTGGGGGAAACCGGAAAATGATTGTCGGAAGAGGGGTTCTACCTGCTAGGACAAACACCAAGAACAAACAGTCAGAAGGCCAAGCTGGGAGACTGGGGGGGATGCCCAGTTTGGCTCTCCGACGCTCAAGTCAGTTAAGGAACTGAAAGAGAAGAATAGTAATTGCAGAGCTCAAGTATGGAAGCTTGCTTACAGTGAAGGAGATGAACTCGACTATTTATAGTTGAGGGTCAAGGACCCTTTGGTCATTTGCACCGTGTGGTCCTGACCAAATGTCGCCCTAACACGTGGCATTATGGGAGAAACCTAGGAGGAATCTTCTGCAAAAGCCGGTGAAAGTTAGTGTTGGCGACAGTGGCAGGTGCGCGAGCATGTACGGGGTGTCAAAGAGTCATTTTAGGAGGTTGGTAACGAGGGTCAAGAGCACGCTCGTGTCATCCAAGGGCCTTGGAGGCCAGAGAATCCGCTAGGGGATGGAGGCCAAGGCTGCGTAACGAGGGGGAGTGGAAGCTTCTTCGAGGGATGATAACGCTCAAAGAGGACTTCCAAGATAAGTTGGGACTGTGTTCCGTTTTGGGAGGTGCGCTCGTTAAAGAGCGGCAGGGATGACCACGCGTGCGCACAGCAGAGACGACACGTGTTCTTCAGGGATTTTGACACTCGAGGGCTTTGAACGCTCGTTGATAACCTGCCCCAGTCAGGAAAGGCCACGTGTTACTTTCTTGTGTTGCCATGTGTCCAAACGCGGGTCCAGCGTATTTTGACCCCATCATTTTGGCCCCCAATTCTGTAGTCCTTAGTGATAAGGACTGCAGAATTCTGACAATGTAAATCTTCGAGCGTTGTGCTTGGGGAAGGCGTAGCGTGTTGGGCAACTATCCTCCTGACCGCGCCATAAATGCGGTCCTTTCATCTGACCGCTTGAAGCACTTATGCATTAAATGCTGATGCGCGTGGGGCGCGTGGCCCTTGGGATATGTGTGACGGTTCACTAAAGTGAACGGTTTCCTAGGCGGGAAATGATTGCAATTTCAAATTACCTACCAGAAACGTACCACCTTCCATTCCTATAAATAAGGGATTCCGTATCCCTTTTACTCTTTACGCAACCAAAACTCAGAATCCTCCTGTGCACAAATTCTTCAGAGCAAACCCAGCAGTCTCCCAAACAATCACAAGCTTTTCCAGAAATTTCTTAAGGTAACATTTCGGTATCATCACTAACTTTTGTTTTCTAACCCTAGTAATCACCTAGGATTGAGTAATCCCTCAAGCTCCACCTTCTCTAGAAATCCCAGATTTCTCTGAACATCCTTCGTCTCCAAAATCCCCGTATTCCTTCCAGATTCCATAGTAGCCATGGCCAGAGATCATGTAGAAGAATTTACCCGTGAGGTTGAAGAGATGGCTACCCAGAGTTCATCTCCACCGGATTCCCCTAGGGACGAGGAATTAGACGCTGCATTCATGGCCATGGATGAAAGAAACCCAGACGGTGTTGAACACCTTTTTGATGAAATGAGCATGGTGCTTGAGGCGGAGAGGCAAGGGAGCGTATTGCCGTTGACAGAGAGTGTCACCCATCCTCACCGCCATACCGTGATCGTGGCCGTCGTGGCCCCGGCCCCCAAATTCGAGGGAGAAGCGGGACCCTCAGAAAGAGCCCATGCCAAGGGCAAAAGAAAGAAGTCCCAGAGGCCCAAAAAAGCTAAGAAGGCCAAAGGGTCAAACGAGGGTGGGCTCAGGTATGCAAGCGACCGAGCGCACTCCTGACGAGACTCTCAGCACAATCACTCTAGGAGAGATAAAGACCATGCTAGCGTCAATATACTGGGACGAGCGTTTCTCCTGGCGAATCCCTGCTAAGCACGAGCGTGCCAACCGTGCACCCCCTGGTGAGATGGCTGTTTACAAAGATGCAGTCAGTTCTAGGGGATTGAGGTTTTCGATCCCGGTCCCGGTGGCCAATATTTTGAACAACTTGAACCTGCGTCCCTCGTAGATTGTGCCTAACGGACTCGCCCTTATAACCTGCTCCGTGATCCTTATGAAGTGTACTGGATACGAGCCCTCAATGCAGAATTTCAACGCTCTACTCCAAGTCATTAGCTCACCGCGCTCGTCCCCCGAGGCGGGTTTCTTCTACTATGTCCAAGCAAAGGCCCATCTGAAATTGATCAATTCCCCTTCATCCACCTATGACCCAGATTGGAAGGAGAAGTTTATCTTTGTCAAAGGCCCAGCGGATGATGATTTCGGGGTGGCACGAGAGTGGATTTTTCACGGGAAGGGCTCCCTTGTGAGGAATCGCTTAGAGCCTACTTTCCCTGAGAATTGGGCTAAAGATTTGGCTGGAGCGTTGAGGGACGAGGGCTGGTTGATTCAAGCCAAGGAGTTAATAGATGACGCGGAACTCATGTTCCTCTGTGGGCTTACCAACGACCCTCATTATCTCAACAACCCTCCCGCTCGAGATTTGGAGAGAGACGGTTAGATTTTAGGGCACTAACTTTTAGATAGGGATGCTAACTGTTTGCTTGTATTTGTAACTTGTATTCCAAAAGAGTTTGCATAAATATTTCTGACCTTTGTTGTTTGTTTATTTTTTTTCCTTTCTATCCAGGAGCAAACATCATCATGGCCGGAGGAGGAATCCGTAATGCTGCCCAATTTGTCAACGCTCGCAACCGCCAGCAGCGCTAAAACGCCCAAGATAACCAACAAAATATCCGAGGCCGAGGGGCCGGAAGGGGTGATGGACGAGGCGGTCACCAAGGGGCTAGCTCAAGCTCCGCTCAGACCTCTCAAGGCCTTGGAGATAATCGAGCGCCCAACACAGAAAACAGGATAGTGGCCCGGCCGCCAGTTGCAGCGGACACAAGGGTAGCCAACCCCACTACCGCCAATCAGACAAGGCCCACCACGAGCATGGTGATCAGAGGGGCTCGGGGGAGAGCGATGATCAAGCTTCCCGAAAAAGAAAGAGAATGCCCGACGCTTTTGCCATAACCGGCAAGGGCAAGCGGGTAGCTGAGGGCCCCAAGGGTGATGGAGATACTTCCTCCTCTGAGGAAGAACACTTGTGGGGATTCAAGGTACTTCCTCCTCTCAGATGGAACAAAACGAGGGGACCAACAATGCCGGCGCCGTTCCCGAAAATCTTCCAACAAACGAGCCTGCGGCGCAAATTGGCAGCTCTCCCGTCCCAGCAAACCAGCATGCTTTGGTTCCACCGGTTGAGGGCAATGAGCCTATAATTCCTCCAGTGCTAGAAAACAACGAGCCTGCTCCACCACCAGCTGCCCAGAATCAAGATGAACAAGCCCCTCAAGCGCAAAGTCGGCACCCCAGTGCATGGTCCTGCGGCTCAAAATGTTCTAGTGGTCTTGGACGAAGACATTGCTCCTGCTGCTTGATGATTCCCTCCATTCGCTCATGTTGAAATTTCCCTTTCTTTCCCGTATAGTACTTAATCCTGTAGGAATTCTAAGGGCCCACATACCCTCACTTTATAGCTTAATGGAAGCTTAATTAATGAAGATCTTTCTTTTCACAATAGTGTCTCCTTTTATTCCTTGCATTATTTGATTACAAAATTTTACTCTGCGCTTGTTGTAACAAAATCTTATAATGCTAAGATTTTGAGTAACATGCTAGGTAAAATATGTAAAGTTTAGCTAAGTCTTGAATAATTACAAGGGTCTTGTTTGGAGACTGCTCTCCTTCATGACTTGTGTAAATTTTTACTTTCCAGCATGGTTTTCAGATGCTGGAGAATAGTCCTGTTGGTGACTTCAGCTTGACCGTTGGCCTGAGGATGGCCTACAGAAGTGAAGCGCCGCTCAATTCCCAATTCTGAACACCATTCTCTGGTATCCGCTGCAATAAACTGCGACCCGTTGTCTGAGATGAGCACCTTCGGGATTCCGTACCTGCAAATGATATTTTTCCAGATGAAATCCCTTATAACCCTGAAAGTGATTTTCGCGACAGCTTCAGCCTCTGCCCACTTTGTAAAGTAATCTACGGCCAATATGACAAATTTCTTTTGCCCGACCGTCATTGGCAAAGGGCCCACAATGTCTATACCCCACTGGTCAAAGGGCCACGAGACGTCTATGGGGACCATCTGGGCTGCTGGCAACTGAGGGATGTTTGAATGGAATTGACATTTGGGACATCTTTTGGAGAATTCGAGGGCATCCTGCAGAATAGTAGGCTAATAGAATCCACTCCTTAGTATTTTCTTGGCAAGGACGCGTCCTCCTGAGT
Organism: Lantana camara; assembly: GCA_037501455.1. Lineage (NCBI taxonomy): Eukaryota > Viridiplantae > Streptophyta > Magnoliopsida > Lamiales > Verbenaceae > Lantana > Lantana camara. The sequence continues at coordinate 92,867,573 of CM074863.1, forward strand.
GATTCCCACAACTCCCTCCATGTACATGCTCAATGGTCTCTTTGGCTTGCGAGGGCCTCAAACACCTCATTGGTGGGCCCTGGAAGGACCTTTTGAAAAGCCTGCCTTCGTTATCCAAAGAGAAACGAAGGGCCTTGTTTCGGACTTTCCGTGCTTCCACCTTGTTAGTGGGACAAACGCCATCCTTGATAAATCTCACTATGTCATCGAGCCAACATGGCTCGTGTGGATCGATCATGGCTACCACTTGCTTGGTGATCCTCTCTTTTATCAACGGCTCCTCTGCTCTGAGGAATATGCCAGAGCGCTCGCCGGTGCCTTCCAGTGCTGATGCAAATTTCGATAAAGCGTCAGCGCGCTCGTTTTCCGCACGTGGGATCTGCAATAAGTTGAATTCTTTGAACTTCCCAATGATTTCCCTGGCCTTGCTCAAGTACTGCACCATGGTGGTTTCTCGAGCCTCATAAGTTCCTTCAATCTGGCTCGCAATCAATTGTGAATCAACATAGGCGGTAATTCTGGAAGCTCCGCTTTGAAAAGCAATTTTTAACCCTTGCACGAGGGCTTCATATTCTGCCTCGTTATTGGTAACCTGGAAATCCAACCTGATTGCGAAGTCTATCTCAATTCCATTGGGGTCCCTAAGGGTTACCCCTGCTCTTCCCCCCTGAGAGGTTGAGGAACCATCCGTGTGTAGGACCCAGAGACCGTCGTTTTCTGGAACGGCAGGTTCTAAACCAAAATGTTCAACCAGCAAATCCGCTACAACCTGCGCTTGCATGGCAGCTCTGGGCTCGAAACTTAAGTCAAATTGGCTCAACTCAATGGCCCACTTTATCAGTCTTCCAGATACATCTGGCTTGGACAACACTTGCTTTAATGGCTGATCCGTGAGGACGGTTATTGAGTGCGCATGGAAATAGGGCCTCAACCGTCGTGATGCATTGATGAGGGCGAATGCGAATTTTTCAATTTCTAAATATTTTTCTCTCGGCCCCTTGTAATGTTTTGCTTAAATAATAAACAGGCAAGTGCTTACTCTCCCGTATGGTTGTTCGAACCCCGCTCGTTGATTCTGTGGAAACGGAGAGGTACATAAACAACCTTTCGCCCTCAAGGGGCTTTGTCAAGAAGGGAGCGCTCGAAAGATAAGCCTTCATGTCTTGTAATGTTTTCTCACACTCCTCAGTCCAAGAAAAATTTCGAGCATTGCATAGAATTTTGAAGAAAGGAAGGTTCCTGTCTGCCGAGCGCGAGATAAATATGTTTAAAGAAATGATTTTCCCTACCAGCACCTGTACTTCCCGGAGATTATAAGGGGATGGGATGTCCAAAATAGCCTTGATATTTTCCGGATTAGCCTCAATCCCCCTCTGGCTGACCATGTAACCCAAGAATTTTTCTCCTCGCACTCCAAAAGTACATTTTGAAGGATTTAACTTCATCCCATACTGGCGCAGAATGACAAAAGTGCGCTTGAGATCCTCCAGGTGTGAGCCTTGACGCTTGCTCTTAACAATCATATCATCGACGTACACTTCCATGGATCCTCCAATTTCTTTCTCAAACATTTTGTTCACGAGGCGCTAGTAAGTGGCCCCCGCGTTCTTGAGTCCAAAAGGCATAACCAAGAAGCAATATACTCCCAAGTGGACAACAAATGAAGTTTTGGGGCGGTCTTCCGGGGCCATAAAGATTTGATAGTACCCTTGAAAGGCATCCATCATACTAATGAGTTCGCAGCCTGCAGTCGAATCCACCAGCTGGTCTATACGGGGCAATGGGTAAGGATCCTTAGGGAAAGCCTTGTTAAGATCAGTGAAGTCATTGCACATGCACCACTTATTTGCGCTTTTGGGCACCAATACCACGTTACATAACCATTCGGGATACAGTATTGGCTCGATGTACTGGGCCTCAAGAAGCATGTTGACCTCCTCCTCAATAACTTTCTTCCGAAAACCGTGTACATCCCGTTTCTTCTGCTTAATTGGCTTAAATGAGGGGTCCACGTTGAGCCTATGGACCATGACGCTCGGATCAATCCCAGTAAGGTCGGATGCTTTCCATGCAAAAACATCGATATTTTCCCGGAGGAAGTAGATCATCATGATCTGCGAGGTTCCTGAAAGGTTGGATCCAATTTGAGTGGTTTTATCCTTGTTTCCCGGTTCCAACTCAATAGTGAGAAACTTCTCCGTGGGCTCGATCCGTATCTCTGGGCGAGGGAGCTCTAGCGCCCTTTTTTTTCCTGTCAGATGGCCATCATCTATAGGCTCCCCTTAACCACACTCGTTTTCCTCAGAGGAAGATTCTCCAACTGTCCCTGGCGGGGCAACCTCATGGGTATCTTTGTTGTGGGGATCTCTCTTTTTGTTCTTCTTCCTATTCATCTTGGCCCTCTTGCGCACGGGGCCATCCTCGTCCAGATTAGGGAAATCCACAGATTTCTTGGTGGATCCTATTTGGAACGCTTTCTCCGTTTTGGGCTTTTTAAGGAATAACATGTAACACTCTCAGGCCTCTAGGACATTGCATAAAACTTCTCCGACACCCTCGGAGGTAGGAAATTTGATTTTCTGATGATAAGTGGAGATAATTGCTTTAAAATCCACGAGGGTTGGTCGCCCGATTATGATGTTATAAGGGATCTCAATTTCCACCACCGCGTAGGTGACCATGAGTGTCTTCCGTTGTGGGGCACGGCCAAATGAGGTGGCCAAGCGAATTTGCCCTCGTGGGACAACTTCAGAACCCCCAAAGCCAATGAGGGCTGTCTTGAGTGGCTCAAGCGGAGTATTAGCGACATTCATTTTTTGGAACGTAGTGTAGGGCAAAACATTAATAGAGCTTCCACTATCCACTAACACCCTCTTTACAATGTGATTGTGGACATCTAAGCTAACCACCATGGGACAATCAGAGGTTTCACTGACCCCATGGGGTGTTACAATATGTTCCAAGTCTTTATCTGTAAACCCCATTACATCATGTTCCTTCGGGCGTTCATCCTTGGATCCCCGGATGGCATAGACTGATTTGGGCACCGAGGGACGTTGATCGTAACTCCGGATATACCGTCGCCGAGAAGCGTTAGAATCTCCTCCAGAGGAACCTCCTGCTATCATGTTGATGACCACAAAAAGGGGTATTTTCTTGCTCTGGAGCCTTTCCTTTGCCACGGTGGCTACTCTCTGTGGGGCCGCGCCCTCGTGGGCTCCTTGAACGCGAGGGACTCCTTCTTCTTTCCCTCGAGCGCTCGTTGTAATGGTCATCATATCGTTCCAACATCTTAACAAACTCCTTCAAGTGGCCCCCTGCGATGAGCCTTTGAATTTCAACTTCCAATTGGTGGCATTCATCCGTGTCATGTCCCTTTTGCTTGTGGAAGGCACAGTATTTATTTGAGCGTCTCAAAGCCTCTGTGTCCTTCATCTTCGTGGGCCTTTTGAAGAGCTTCTTGTCAGATAAGGCGTAAACCTCTGAGATAGGCCTGTTGAGGGGGACCCGCTCGAATCTTCGCAGAGGAGGCGGCGACTTGCGGCGTTCTCTGTGGGGAGGCTCCTCTGGCCCTCGCTCGCTTTTAGAGGGCCCGGAATGCCTTGGAGCATTGGACCCGTACATGTCCTCGAGCGCGAAGTAGGGCTCGGCTATCTCCCTCATCGCCATGAGAGATGTGGGGCGTTTCTTCACAATGGAATCAACAAATTTCTTACTCACATATTGCTTGTGATTGCAGGCTTTGAAGAGAACGTGGATCAAAAAATCCATTGAGGGCCTTTCCACCAGCAACACCTCTTTGTTGAAACGAGCGAAGAATGACCGAAGGGATTCATGCTCGCCTTGAATCAAGTTGTACAGGGCAGTGGGTGCGGTAACAAGAGCTTTTAATGAGTTGAAGTGGTTCAGGAAGGCGTCAGTGAGTTTACCGTAAGAGTGGATCGAGCCTGACGGCAAGCGCTTGTACCATTCTTGGGCCATTCCTACGAGGGAGGTAACAAAAACCTTGACCCAGTAATGGCTAGAGTGCTCGTACAGATGCATGAGGTGCAGAAAATGATCTAGATGTTCTGCAGGGTCGGTGGTCCCGTCGTAGCGGTTGACAGATGTGGGAACCTTGCCCAGGCCTGCTTGGGCCAGTAGTACCTCCTCCACGAGGGGGGATCCTTTCGCGAGTGGATGGTGGTTGTAGCATCCAAAATTTTCTTCTTGATCCACATGGCGTGGAATATGCTGTGGCGGGCTGGACGACGAGCGTCTCTGGCATTGTCTCGTTCGTCCCCGGCGTGGAGGACCTGAGATCTCGCCCGAGAGAGCTGTCCCACTATGTCTTGCAACTCCTGAGCTGGTCTTGCACAGCTGCGAGGACGTTGGGATTTCCCTTCTTCGCCTGACTCCCTCGTTGGGAGGCTTGCGGCCCTCGTTTTGAGGCTCGAGAATGGGCCTCCTCATCAACGTTGATTCTTTCCGTGGGCTCTCTGCCCCTGTCTGCATGGGGACGCTCGTTCTCGCCTTGGTTGGGAGTCTCTTTGGCGGGCGGAGACGGCGGTTGAGCCCTCAGGATGGCCTGAGCCTCCTTAAGCGGGTATGTCTGCATCCCCCCCAAATGAGGGGCAGCTTGAGTGGCCTGCCCAAAGGAAAAATACATGGAATGAAATCTCTCCCATGCACCCTGGGCCGCCTGAACCTCATACTGGGCATAAAGAGCCTTCAGCTGTTGAGGGGTCAAAGGGGGCAACTCCACCCCTTCGATCTCCCTTGGAATCACCACGGGGAGCTGGATTTGCCCGGCATGGTATGGTTGAACCGTCGGCATCATGACGTGAGGAGTGAGAGTGTACCCAGGAGGAGGCATCAAGAAAGGGTGTCCTCCTGGAACGGTGTGGGCATTAAGCCATGTGCTCTGGGGATGCTGGGAAGAAGATGGAAGCTGAGCGCTTCCACTGGCGGCGGGATGGGTGGCCCAGGGAGCACTGGTGGCGGTACTATCGATTCTGTTGGTGGAAGTGGGCCTCCGTCAGGCGGTGCTCCGCCAGCCGCCGTTGACGAGATTGTAGTGATATTGGAATCGCGGGGAAGGTCATCTCCCCCCCCCCCCTGCTCCAGACCTAGTAGCAACCATGGTTTGATGATGGGTGTTGGGTGTTTGTTTTTCAACTAGCAAAAAAAAGAGAGACGAGCTGAGAACGGTTTTCCCACAGACGGCGCCAAAAATGATGGGTTAGGAACGTGAAGTGCCAAACTCCGGTCACTTTCTATTTGATATATGTGGGGGAAATCAGAAAATGATCGCCGGATGGAAGAGGGGTTCTACCTGCTAGGACAAACACCAAGAACAAACAGTCAGAAGGCCAAGCTGGGAGACTGGGGGGGATGCCCAGTTTAGCTCTCCGACGCTCAAGTCACTTAAGGAACTGAAAGAGAAGAACAGTAATTGCAGAGCTCAAGTATGGAAGCTTGCTTACAGTGAAGGAGATGAACTCGACTATTTATAGTTGAGGGTCAGGGACTCTTTGGTCATTTGCACCGTGTGGTCCTGACCAAATGTCGCCCTAACACGTGGCGTTATGGGAGAAACCTAGGAGGAATCTTCTGCAAAAGCCGGTGAAAGTTAGTGTTGGCGACAGTGGCAGGTGCGCGGGCATATACGGGGTGTCAGAGAGCCGTTTTAGGAGGTTGGTAACGAGGGCCAAGAGCACGCTCGTGTCAACCAAGGGTCTTGGAGGCCAGAGAATCCTCTAGGGGATGGAGGTCAAGGCTGCGTAACGAGGGGGAGTGGAAGCTTCTTCGAGGGATGATAACGCTCAAAGAGGACTTCCAAGATAAGCTGGGACTGTGTTCCGTTTTGGGAGGTGCGCTCGTTAAAGAGCGGCAGGGATGACCACGCGTGCGCACAACAGAGACGACACGTGTTCTTCAGGGATTTTGACGCTCGGGGGCTTTGAACGCTCGTTGATAACCTGGCCCAGTCAGGAAAGGCCACGTGTTACTTTCTTGTGTCGCCACGTGTCCAAACGCGGGTCGACCGTATTTTGACCCATCATAGTTTACCAAGGAATTGCTACTATTTTGTAGAAGATAAATCGATTAATGACAATTAAGAGAATGTAACTAACAAAATTGTCAATAGTATAAACATAAATTTTAATTAGGCTACTTTCTTTTTTATTTTAATTAAACCCCCCCCCCCCCCCCCCCCCCCCAAAATTAATTGGCCTACATTTTGTCCAGCGTTGAATTCGAGTTGGTGTTCTTATAGTGATTCTTGATTTTATATATTTAGTAACTATTATATTGGCTAAATATTGATTTATAAATGTTAGTTTGATCCGTTTATTAATATATAAAAAAACAATATTTCATATTTGACTCTTTTGTTTAATAAATAGTATATATTATATAATAGGGATAATTACGAGTAGCTCCTGAGATATGGCGAAATTACAGATTTCCCTTTGAGGTTTGAAAAATTATAAATTCCCCCTAACCCGTTATTTCCTCCGTTAAATTTAAGAAAATGCGTGATTTTACTATTTTATCCTTCATATGCTGAAACTCAAGGGGGTATTCGTAATTTCTCAAATCTCAGGGGAAAATCCGTATTATCGCCATACCTCAAGGGATTGTTCGTAATTATTCCTATATAATATATGCTCCAATATTATTAAAATATGGTTTTGTAATGTACGAATATTTTTAAAAATATTATTTCGTAGCGTTGTATTATATCAGACACTTTATACTTAAAAATTTTGAAAAAAATAACAACGTTATTTATATCGAGTTGTGTTTGTATTCATATATTATAGATATAGATAAAAAAAATAAAAAGGTGACAGTTTCACATGTATGCTTTAAATGGTAAAGAATAAAGAGAGGTTATTGTTAGTGCTATACATGTGTGAGGTTCAATATTTTGTTTTTCTTTTTGGTACTTTATTATGAATATTATTATATATATATATATGACCTTTGTACTTTTGTATAAAATATCAAATTTGACGGCTTTAAGATCCTATTTTATAGTACTTTTGTGCCCTAAAAGACAATACTACTAATTTTGTAAGGCCATTTTAACCAAAGATATTACTTTTTTTAAAAAAATCTCTTAAAAGTAACGTTATCTTCTTTACGTCTCATTTGAATTGTTCATAAGAGACATCGGAATTTTGGGATTCTGACGTGCTACTTACATTATATAGATCTAGAAAATTATTAATTAATATTTCAATTTTTTTTTTTTTGAAATCCAAAATTAAGAATATTATATTAATTAAAAATATTTCAAAAATATATGATGGATTAACACTGATAAGATATATTTTTAAAAATATTATTTATTTTGGATAAATTTTAGATGCTCTCTTATTTTTTAGGATCTTTAGTACGTTGCCCCTTAATTTTTAGATTTGTGTAAATTTCCCTCTTACCTTTGTAAAATATAACACTTAACCCTTTTAGATTGAATTTTAGGGAATATTTCATTCAACGTTTTTAACAAATTTTTGGGGTCATTCCTAAAAGTGTATTTGTACAAAATTAGATGACAAATGTGTTGATATTATACATCAAATCGAAGCTCTCTGCACAACGAACACAATGATCTCGAAATCAAAATTTGATAACAGATGAAGGAGAAATTATTAGTTAAAAATGACACACGGTGGATGGAGCTTTGTAGGTGAATTCAAGCAGCTTTCGACGGTCAATAAGATTGAATGGGGTATGAGCTTTATTTGTCTTTGAGATAGTAACACGATAGTGATGGTCTTGACTCTTGAGTTATCGTGATATTGGATAAATCTATTGTCAAAATTTATCTTGTATTGGTTTGAACGGAATATTCTAATAATATTCCTCCAAAAATGTCCAAAAGAAAGAAAATGATATATTTTACAAAGGCTAGCGGAGGAACTCGTACAAATTAAAAGGTTAAGGGCTACGGATACGATGATAAGGACACGACATGACACGAATACGGCGATACAAATTGATTTTTAAATCCTCCACATGAAGAATATCGGGCAGACGAATACGTATCCAACATTACACAACATGATAAAATAATATTTTTATAAGTGTTCATTCACCATAGATTAAAGAATAAAATACAAAATATGAGAAAGATTTTTGGTATTTACCTTTTTATTTTGTCAAATATTCATTTTGAATTCTGATACATTATAAATTAAAAAAAAATAAAAATTCATATCATTATATGTGTATCTATATCTTGCATTGTACTAAACAATAGGTACTGTTTTTGGTTGGCAACTTGGCAGTTGGCACACCATGTATGAATTGAAAATTTAACAAAAACGACGTTAAAATGATTATTGACTTATGTATGGAAATAAACTTATGATCCAACGCATCAAAAATAATTATTAATGCCCCTAAAATAACATTAAAAAGAAGACCTAAATTCGGGTTCTTGTCTAACTCAAGGCCGCCAATAGAAGAGCACGTCAAAGTTTGGAAAAATTACACTCGAATCCCTACAATTATATATATTGGTACATAAGTTCTCCTAATTTCAAAAATAATATTTCATTCCTCATGGGTTGTTAAAGAATTACAAATACACCCTAGGTTTTCTCTCTCAAGAATTTAAATAAATTTTCATTAAAAATTTAATATGCAGTACTGTTAAAACTTATCAAATCCAAAACTGATTATTATGTAATTATATACCGATCCTATTAAAATACTGTATATTATATTACTAAAAATACAAAGTTAATATAAAGTCACTACTACATCAAAATATGAGACTTAAGATTTTTTTTTTAAAAAAATTTTATAATCCATTTCCACGGATCAAGTCGAGACGAACCATTTAGGGTGTTAAACTTTTTTTTTACCAATGATAATTGAGTTTCCAGGAACTTGAACTCGAAACATCTGATTAAACTAATATAGTATCGAACCGCTAAATTATATCAATGGTTAAACTTACGGAGTTATTAGTGACATAATTATAGTGCTACACGTCAAAAGTTTAACTACAAAATATTTTAATCCCCAATAGTGGCTAAAAATGGGTACATTTGTAAATGTATTAGTCGATTTTAAGGAAAGAAGTGTAATTTCTAAAACCACAAGTATAATTTCAATTATATATACAAGATAAGTGACCAAGTGTAATTCATGCAAGATTTCGTTAGTAAACTATTTCCAGGACAACTCTATGTCTGCCAGAAAGTAAGACGCATAGAAGAGTTGTACCTCTCGCTGGATATTGTGGTGCATTGGTGTGGCTACAGAAAATTGTGTTTGCGTGAATTAGAAACCATGGAAACAGCGTCGTTTTGTGGTTGCGTCAACACCCGGAGCATTTTAGCATATTATCATGTGGTTTGACTAACGCCAAGTAATAGGAAACAACTACCGCGGAATTATTAGGTTAGGAACTCAAGACGGTGGAATGTTCTAGATCTTCTTGTTCTTGGTAAAAGTTCTTTAATGCTCACAAGCACGTCTCTTTTATTCCCTTTCCTTTTTCTTTTGTAATAAATTGCATCTAAATTCTTATAGCTAAGTGTATTTATATTTGAATCCTTCTTACTTTTAGAAATTACGTTTTCATCTCCTATGATTTGCTGGCCGATTACAAACTCCTCGACATGTTAGGCTTTGATAATTTTCCAGTTAATTAATTTATATATAATATAGATAACTTATCATGTTGAACTTTTCTTTTTTTTTTTTTTTTTTTAAACCGGCAAGGAGCGATGGGGTATTACGGAGGCCCCCACCTCATATATCATGTTGAACCATTAAAGCCATTGGAGTTTTAAATCAATACTTATAAATGATAAAATATCGCTGAGATATTTTTAAAATAATCCGTACTAAACAATTGAGAATGTTTGATCTTATTAAATTGATCCAACTATTGGAAAATGTAAAATTAACTAAGGTGATGATTAGATACATCTAGTAATACTTATTAAAATGTTAACAGGAAAAAAAAAAATTTATACGAACAGTGATACGAACGTATCTCAAGAGATTTTGGAGTAGTCTTGGACTCATAAGAAAAGGGGATGAGAGAGAGAGAGATAATCCGATAAGATCGACCGGCCGGAGAAATTTAGAAGAGAAGGAGATTTGAGAGAAAAGGTTTTAGAGAATTGATAATTATGTTATTGATATCAACTACTGCCAAACTTACATAATAAATAAGAAGACAACTCAACTTACATAATAAATAAGAAGACAACTCAAACAATAAGGACTCTGCAAAGAAAAGTTACTTAAAGACTCAAATCTAAAATAGGACCATATGAATCCCTATCCAAACTAAAGCATGTCGTAAATATCGAATCATCAATCCTATCCAATCCCTACTCTTCTCTCTTGATATCGTGTATCTCCGTCTATATCACTCCCTTGCCTATCAAGGACCACCTTGTCCTGAAGGTGTAATTCGGGAAAAACTCATCGAAAGTTGCCGCCGGTTCCCATGAGGCGTCATTAAGAGAGCCATCTGACTAATTAACCAACCATTGTTCTTCGAGAGAACCATTGCGCAGCACCGTGCGGACTTCGTGGACCTTTACCGGCTGCGATGGAGCGTTATCGTGGAGGAGGTCAGTCGGCAATGCAACAGGCGACATGCCCTTATTCAAGCCCTTTGCATCGCGCTCCAAACACTCTTCACAAGATAAACGTCGGATGGGCGGATTTGGAGATGGTTTTGCCGGCAATAATTGCTGCGGTGCCGGGCTAGGAAGTAATGGTATCGAGGACGGTGGCACATAAGGTGCCTCGACTGGAGGCGAAGGGCCTCGCGGCAAGGTGGTCTGTTCACCCAATTGGCGTGTAGGCAAGGATGAAGACCAGGCTTAATGTTTGGCTTCCAATTTACGTGCAAAAGTAAATGATGCCGAGAAGGAGTCGGGTTTTAGTAATATAATCTCGTGTTGCAAGTGTTGCTTGTTGATAATAAGAGGAATTTGGGAGGAAACTTTTAATGTATTCATTGTTGTATCTAGCTAATACAAAGTGTACAGAATAAATAGAATATGTACCCTAATTACAAGCCTATAAATCAGTCCTGTACAAGGAAATACAATTAGGTCAAATCCTTTCCTAAGATACCGGGATTCTCTAACACTCCCCCTCAAGTTGGATCATGGGGGTCGAACATGTTCAACTTGGATAGCGACGTGTGGAAGTTCTGACTGCTCACTACTTTAGTTAAGATGTCTGCAAGCTGGTCCTCTGATTTCACGAACGGGAGCTTAACTATCCCTGACTCATTTTCTATTTGATGAAGTGCCAATCGATCTCTACGTGTTTGGTTCGATCGTGTTGTACCGGGTTATGGGAGATACTTATGGCTGCTTTGTTATCACAATACAAGTCACTGCTTTCCTCTGGGGAAAAACCAATCTCTGTTAGTAGCTTTCGAACCCATAGGACTTTCGTGATCCCTCGAGCTATTCCTCTGAATTCTGCCTCGTCACTGAAGAGTGCCACAACTTTCTATTTCTTGCTTTGCCAAGTGACCAAATTCCCACCAACAAATGTGAAGTATCCAGAAGTGGATCTTCTATCCGTGATGCTTCCGACCCAGTCAACATCGGTATAGGCTTTCCTCCGAGTGTGCCCGTTCCTGGCGAACATAAATCCCTTTCCTGGAGAGGATTTGAGGTATCCCAGAATCCGTATGTCCGCCTCCATGTGTTCTTTGCTCGGATTATGCATGAATTGGCTCACAATCCCCACGACATAGGTAATGTCTGGCCTATTGTGTGCCAAATAGATCAATTTGTCTACCAATCTCTGGTATCTTTCCCTGTCAGCAGGTGTTTGATCTGGGAAGATTCCTAGCTGGTGATTTTGAATCATCGGAGTCTCAGCTAGTTTACAATCTAGCAGCCCGACTTCTGTTAGGGGATCAAGTATATACTTCCTCTGTGAGATAAAGATGCCTTTGTCTGACCTCATTACTTCAATGCCCAAGAAGTATCTCAGTCCCCCCAAGTCTTTCATTTCAAACTCCCGTGATAAGTTCCTTTGTAGACTGATTATCTCCTCTGTATCATTTCCAGTTATCACCATATCGTCTACATAAATAACCAATAGGGTGATGAGATGGTCCTTTCTTTTGATGAATATGGAGCGATTTGAGTTGCTCTGGCTGTACCCGTATTTCTTCATGGCAAGTGTGAACTTTCCAAACCAAGCTCTGGGCAACTGTTTGAGCCCATAGATGTATCGTTTCAATCTGCATACCATGGGTTTGTCCTGGTGGTCCCCAAACCCGGGTGGGAGATCCATATATACCTCATCCTAGAGGTCACCGTGCAGAAATGCATTTTTCACGTCAAACTGGTGTAGGGTAAACCCATTTGCACCCAACAGAGCGTTTCCCAGCTGGGAGTGGACATACCTCCCATGTTTGGTTTTTTGCCAGGGCATTGATTTCTTCTTCCATTGCCTGTCTCCATAAGGGGTTCTCATGTGCTTCCTTGTTGGTTCTAGGGATTTCCTGAGTGTAAACCGCATGGATAAAGCCCTGGAGTTGAGGCGCGCAGTTGGAAGCAACATGACGTGCTATCGGATATTTACACCTGCTTGCCCTTTCTGGGCTGTAACTGTTTGGCGGAATGCCCCTATTCTGTCAAGGAGGTAAAACATATGTATCTGTAATGGAAACAGAAGGGTCGAGAGTGCTTACCTCAGGAATATTCGATGACGGGGGGCTCTTCCACGGCGGGTGAAAGAGATGGGAGTGGATCATCTATCGGCACATGAGACGGAGTGTACTCATGGAACGGTTTTAACCAGTCGCACGTCCAATTCATTCCCTCGTTATTTCTCTCCCCCTGAGGGGATGTATTGGGGTTCGCCTTGAAGTAGTATTCAGTTTCCAGGAAGTCAACATCCATGGTAGCATAATGGCGCTTGCCTGTCCGATCATAGCAATGATACCCCTTCTGAGGAGGGTTAAACCCGAGAAACACACATCGGACCGCGCAAGGGTCAAGTTTGGTCCGTAGATGCTTTGGAGTGTGGACAAAAGCGATGCATCCAAAGACCCGGGGGGTGAGCAGGAGCACCGAAGAGATGGAGTGGAACTTCCTAAGGGTGTCCAATGGAGTCTCATACTTTAGTGCTTGGGTAGGCAGTCGGTTCATGATATACACGGCTGTCGAGACAGCCTCGGCCCAGTTGGAGTTGGGTACGTAGGCCTCGAATAGGAAGACCCGAGCACTTTCTAGTATGTACCGGTTTTTCCGTTCTGCTATCCCATTCTGCTGCGGGGTATGAGGACAAGTTGTCTCGTGAATAACCCCATTTTGAGAGAAGAAGTTTTGCAAGTTTTGATTGATAAACTCTCCTCCATTGTCGGTACGAAGAACTTTGATCGAGGCGGAGAACTGGGTTTGGATCATTTGAAAAAAGTTCCTGATTGTATTTGGGACATCAGATTTTTGGTTCAGAAAATAAATCCAAGTGAATCTGGTGCAGTTGTCAATAAATAGAATAAACCAGCGAAATTTGGAGTTAACATGATTTGGGGCGGGCCCCCAAACATCAGAGTGAATTATCTCAAAAGGCAATTTTGTTTTATTTCTAGAACTTGGATAAACTGTTCGATGGCTTTTTGCAAGTACATAAGTGTCGCAATGTAAAGAACTTGACTCAGACACTAATTTCGGGAACAACTGCTTCAGATACTGAAAAGAGGGATGTCCCAATCAACGATGCCATAACCATATCTGCTTGTGATTGCTGCCTTGAGCCAAAAAACTTGAGCCTATTTGTGAAATATCTCTGATGTAGTATAACCCATTTCTCTCAATACCACGCCCAATGATCGCCCCCGTACGAATATCCTGTAAGAGGTAGAAAGATGAAAACATCAGCACTGTACAATTAAGTTCTTTAGTAATTTGACTAATAAAGAGCAATTTAGAAGCGAGGGATGACACAATTAGACAGTGAGATAAATTCAATTTTTCTGATAATTTCACATCCCCAGCCCCAATGACCAGATAAGTAAGACCATTTGCATTAATCACTGATGTTCGTCGAGGGTTGGTAGAGGTCCGTAAGTCACGAACTCCATATGTCATGTGGTCCGTGACTCCCGAATCAATAAGCCACTCCATTTCTTGGCCCGGGTGGGAGGCCTACATAATACTTTGCCTAATTCATTTGTCTTAGGCCCATCATTCATCATATCATTGGCCCTGCAATCCCTCTCAAATTGGTAGCCATTTTCGTGAGGCCCAATTAGGCCACTTGGCCCATTTTCAAGATTAAAATGCTTAGCCCATGTGCAATTTAGGGTTAGAGGTGCTCTTTTCTTACCTGCTTCATTTCGTGGTTCTGTCTTACCATGGGCATCGCCGCTGCTGCTATGCTCTCCATTGTCGGTGGTGTTGCGGCCGCCGTACCCTCCGTTACTGGTGGTGCCACTACCGACGATGATTCCCTGAACCATCGTTGCCCGTCCCTGTTCTCCGCCTGTGTTTCGATCGGATCCGATGGGGCAATCTGGGTTTCCCATCATCGTGTTGAACTTGCCAGCTGGTGGCCATGGGGAGCCACCGTCGGTGGGTCCTGTCTTCTTCTTCTTTGCCTGGTACTTTGCCCACCACTCTGGGTAACCCACCACCTCAAAGCAAGTCTCATTGGTATGCTTCATACCTCCACATACATTGCACTTCTGGTTAGGGCTGGGCTTTCTTCCTTTATTTTCGGGGGATGATGAACTTGGTTCTAACCGCATCTTTGCAGCCATCCCAACGCTGCCGGAGGTTTGATCGTTCATTACCGAGAGGCGATGATCTTCGCGCCGGACAGCGTTGTACGCTTCTTCCAAGGTAGGGGGTTGTTGGGCTCTGAGTAAATCGTGTTTGATGGGGTCAAATTTTCCGTCTAAACCCCACAAGAGCGGAATACCCTATCCTCCTGCTTCTCCAGGTTATAGATCTTCCGATCCTCGGAATATTTCATCGATTGGGGTTTCCGAAAATCAATTTCTCTCCAAATCCCTTGTATGCTAAGATAATATTGGTCTACGGTCATGTCGGCCTGATTAGTTTGATAGGCTCGTTGCTTCAGCTCGTATAATTTCAATTTATCCCCTCCGTCATGGTAGGTGACTTCAATTTCGTCCCACAACTCCTTCGCATTAGGGCACAGGATGAATTGTGCGGTGATTTTGGGTTCCATTGAGTTGAGTATGAGGCTTCGAATAGATCCGTCCGTCTGTTCCCAAGCTTCGTATCCAGCATCATCTGGATCAGGGATACCGTCTTTCCGGTAATGTATCCCGTTCTTCCTCAGCCAAGTAGTACCAATTGAACTGTTCTTGACCAGATTGCATAGTTGTTATCATTGAGTTTGATGTTGATGGTGGTTGGATTGGTTGGTTCAGATTGTTTTTGTCGGAGGAGTTCTGCCATTTGGGCGAGAAACTCTGTTGGTATCGGGTTCGATTTTGTGGGTGATGCCATTGGTAGGTGATGAGCAAGGTATTCGATTCGTTTATTGAATCGAAACCTGCTCTGATACCATGTTGATCAGGGGCGGATCCAGAATTTCTCGTCAGCCAGGGCTGAAAATTCTTGGACCTCAACATATTAAAAAAAAAATTAATAACTTGAAATTAAATAAAATATTCAATTACATAGAATGTTTTACAATTTTTCTGAGACACTAGAACTTATAGATGATAACTGTTTTCGACGATTCGCCATCCCTTGAAACCGCTGTAGAATAATCTCATTATCAATTCTTTTGAAGATTTCTCTTTCATTGTATACAACCATGATGTCGTTCAACCATTCATCTCTCATTCTGCTTCGTAAATCAGTTTTGATAAGTTTCATAGCAGAAAATGCTTGCTCGACAGATGCTGTTGCAACCGGAAGGATCAGCGTCAATTTAATTAAACGATACAACAATGGGAAAGCTTTATCTCTTCCAGTAGCAACTAATATCTTTGCTAGTTTTCCCAAATCTTCAATATTAGAAAATTCGTCTTTATCAATTACATTAGTAATATAAGTTCTAAGTTGGAAGGGAAGAGCCGTACGTTCAGTCCACGAGAAGTCATCTGGATAAAGTTCTGCGAGGCGGACCAACTTCTCTATATTAAAATTAGCAAATGAGTTCTTTGGACTAAGACAATTCATGCAAGTAAGCAATTCTGTATTGGCTTCCGGGAAACGATGCTCCATTTCTTGAATAAGTAAATCAAGAACCTATCCATTATAAGAAAGCAAAAATTTACAATTTAGTTATCAATTAGATAGTAAACATAAATAAGAAATAAAATTTAGAACTTACTTGACAAAAAATCTCCACCTTGTAATGATGATAATTAGTTACACATCCGTCCCGCCTCATACGTACACGAGATTTGATTGTATCATCCATATTAATGATGTCAATTAAATTAGCTACACAAAAATCTTCAACTTGTCCCAAAAATTGATCCCATCCATTCTCCCTAAAATTTCGTACTAATTTTTTTGTTGTGTCAATCAAAGACAAAGCTTGAACAATATTTTGATACCCTAGTTGTAGAGTCGTCGACAAATCATTGGTTGATCCAAGCAACTCTATCATTAGATGTAGAATAAAAACAAAGTCATAGCTTTCAATCCTCATAATTAACGTTTTTGATATACCTCTACTATCCGGATTAGAACCATCTTCATACACATGTTCAAGCACTTTAATTATCGACGACCACATATTCTTTAACCGAAGCAAAGTAGTGAAGTGTGATCCCCATCGAGTGTCACCCGGTCTACATCAACTCATCTCTTGATTTAAACCTCTCTCACTTGTAATGTTTTCACTTTCCAGATTGTTGACAATCCTTTCATGCTCAAGTTGTCTTAGTTTGTCCCTTATCTTACAAGAAGTTCCACATGTGTTCACAATCATAGTGACAATACTGAAAAAATCACTTACAGCACTATGATCTTTTGCAACAGTAACAACAACTAACTGGAGCTGGTGAGCGAAACAATGAACATACTTAGCTGAACTATTTTCATTCAAAATCAGTGTTTTCAAACCGTTGAATTCACCCCGCATATTTGATGCACCATCATAGCCTTGACCCCTCAATCGTGACAGTGACAAACCGTGCTTAGCAAATATCGAGTCTATTCCTTCTTTTAAAGACTTTGCTGTAGTATCGGTGACATGAACCAAGGCTAAAAATCTTTCTATAATCTCTCCATCCTTATTAACATATCTAAGAACCAAAGTCATTTGCTCTTTCACCGAGATATCACGCGCTTCATCAACCAAAAGAGAGAAATTGCGATCTCTAATATCTTTCAATATGGCCTTTGTAGTTTGAACTGTACAACAACTTGTTAATTCTTTTTGTCCTTTAGGAGAAACCATCTGATTATTACCGGGAGCCTTATCCAATGTAACTGCAGCTACCTCCGCTTTACGCTCACGATACCAATCAAGTACCTCTAAAAATTTTTCCTATTTAAAGACTGCGATGATTCATCATGTCCACGAAAAGGCAATCCTTGACACAAGAGCTATCGAATCACATCCAAAGATGTAGTCAAGCGAATGCGATAATTGACTTCGTCTTCCTTATCATATACACTCCAGTTATATTCAATGTTTTGTCTTTGGTTGTTGAACGCATTAAACATTATTCTAGCTTGATGGTGTGTGTTATTCACTTCACCTTCATGTTCTTTGAAACTATTTAGTGCTTTCTTCCAATTTTTACAACCCACACTTACAAACATGTTATCTCCAAAACGATTGGCATTAAGGGGTTTAAAAAGATAACACCAAAAACAAAAGGCTGCATCTTTATCTATGCTATACTCTAACCATGTATGTTTTTCAAACCATCTAACTTGAAAACTCCGGTTCTCTTTTCCAAATGTAGTTTTGGGAAAAATATGACCTTTTGGTTGGCAAGGTCCCTTAGATATATATTCTCTTCGAATGCGATCTCTAAGACGGACAACATAACTTTCAATAGGTTTTCGTAGCCCCGGATCACTAATTATATCTTCGGGATTGAATTCTACACTACCCACATTAATTCTTTCTTGGTTGACAGACGAACTTGATGATTCAACAGAACTTTTTGATCTTTTGCTAAAATATTGATGCATGATTACAAACTACAATACCAATTCAAAAAGATAATTAATCAATTAGCAAATTAGCATAAATTAATCTACTTCACAAAAATTCTCAACTTTTACATAAATTAAAACTAAAAAAATTAAATGAAAGCTTACCTATCTGTAAAGAGAGAGAGACGAGTGAATCCACAATTGAAATTTGGGACAAATTTGTGGGTTTTAATTTTTGAGAAAGGGAATAAAGATGCCTCGGAGTAGGGGCGCTGGGGATGGGGTTATATATTTTTTGATTTGGGAATTGGGGTGTATTTGTTGTATGTCATGGAGGGAGGCTATGAATTTGCAATAGGAATTTGAATTGGGCTTTTGTGGTGGGTGGGCTAGTGGAATGTTATAAAGTTGTAATTAGAATTGGGCCTTTATGGTGGGTGGGCCTTGGGGAATTGGAATTGGGGTATAAATTTAGAAATGGATTTTGGGGCTGTAGTGGGTGGGCCTTGGCGGCAGGAGGCGGGTGAGGATAGCTGCATAACTTATTTAATTTATACAACCCAATTAAATAAGGGGGGTGGGTACTGGTGTAGGGGCGGAAGGGGGGGCTCAAGGCCCCCCCCCCCCCCCCCCCCCCCTCTTGTCCTATATTAGATCCGCCCCTGATGTTGATAATAAGAGGAATTTGGGAGGAAACTTTAAATGTATTCATTGTTGTATCTCGCTAATACAAAGTGTACAAAATAAATAGAATATGTACCCTAATTACAAGCCTATAAATCAGTCCTGTACAACGAAATACAATTAGGTCAAATCTTTTCCTAAGATACCAGGATTCTCTTACATTGCTTTAGTCTGATATGAAAGAGAGATTGTAGATTCGCCTCAGAAACGTCTGTGATGTTAACCAAAACTTTCTCAAAAGCAATTTAATACTCTAAAACGGATCCCATCTGTTGGACCTTCGCAAACATTCCAAAGTAATCCAAATAATTTAGCGGGTCGAAACGATACATAAACTTGGTGACAAAATCTTGCCAAAAATCCAACAAGTTGTTGCGTTGACGCCATCGGAACCAATCTAAGGCAGAGCCTTCCAGCATTAAACCCACTGTTGCCAATCGTAAATCCTCTGATACGCCGTAAAACAAGAAATACTTGTGTGCCAGAAAGAGCCCCACCCCAAAGGCTCCGTGAAATCGTACTTATGCATGTCAATGTGCATCTTGGCGCTAGGGTTTGAGGAGACAGGGGGATTGGCTTCCCACGATTGCAACGAGGAAGTGGAAACAACCTCTATCGGCATTTTGTCCGCACGGGCCAGGAAGTGTGTCAGTTCGAAGACAAACTTCTCGATTTCAAGGTAGTTTCGCTCCGCCCCATACAAGATTTTACTCAGATAATAGATGGGCATGTGTGTTTCGATCCCTAATCGTGACGAGGACCGAACTAAAAGTTTCGTTGGAAAGAGAGAAATAGAGGTACAAGGTCTCCCCTTCGTTGGGCTTGGCCAACAGCGGTGGAGATGTCAGGTACTCTTTAAGTTGTTCAAAGGCTCTATCGCACTCTTCATTACATTCGAACTTTTTTAAGTTTCTTAATATCTTGAAGAAAGGTAGGTTCTGCTCGGATGATCTGGATATGAACCGATTCAGGGAAATGATCCGACCGACCAAAGATTGGACTTGGCTTATGTAATAGGGTCGAGGTATGACCTGGATGGCTTTGATCTTTGCTGGGTTCGCCTCGATCCCACGCTGACTAACCATATACCTGAGGAATTTTCCTCCCTCGACCCCAAAGGTGCATTTGTCTGGGTTAAGCTTCATGTCATACCTCCTGAGGATTTCAAACACCCGACCTAGGTGGTCGAGATGATCACATGCCCGTTTGCTTTTCATGATCATGTCGTCCACATAGACCTCCATTGTTTTGCCGATCTCTTCTTTGAACATCTTGTTTATCAATCTCTGGTAGGTTGCCCCGGCATTCTTGAGATCGAAGGGCATCACTTTGAAGCAATAGATGCCTTTGACTGTTATGAAGGCCATGTGGGATTGATCTTCGGGGGCCATGGAGATTTGGTAATATCCCTCAAAGGCGTCCATCATGCTCAGCATCTCACAAAAAGCTGTCGAGTCGACGAGCTGATCGATCCGAGGGAGCGGGTATGGGTCCTTCGGACACGCCTTGTAGGGATGGCAACGAGCCGAGCCGGCTCGCGAGCTACACGAGCCGAGCCGAGTCGAGCCCGAACCCGAACCCTTTATTTCTTGGCTCGCCGGCTCGCTATTTAATTAAAAAAATAATATTTTTAATTTTTATGTATATAAATATTTTATTAATATATAATATTATATATATATTCATTAAATTTAATACAAAATAAATAAAAAATAATATATTTATTATATATATTCATTTAATATATATTATTATATATAAAAATATATTAAATTATTAAAAAAACTAATTTTTTTATTAAAAATAATATTAAAGGTCGAGCCTCGAGCCGAGCCGGGTTCGAGCCTTGGTCGAGCCGAGCCCGAGCCCTGAAAAAAGGCCAAGGCTCGGCTCGGCTCGGCTCGTTGCCATCCCTAACGCCTTGTTTAGATCCGTAAAATCATTACACATTCTCCATTTACCCCCAGTGTTTTCAGGATCGGACCGTTAAGTGAACCGGAAAATCAACTGGGTTAAGGGTTACTGGTTCAACCGTGGTCGAACCGGTGACGTCATAATTATAATAAATATTATTTTAATATATAAAATAATTAAAATAATAGTTAAAGAACACATACTCAAATTTTTACTTTTATCTAATTGGTGGTAAATTGAAAATTCTAAAAAAGTTGAACAAATAACAAGAAAAGAAAATTCCATAAAGTAAATATATATATAATAAAAGTTATTGAAGTCTCTTTAACAAAAAGAAAAAGAAAAAATTATTGAAATTTGGACTCTTGAACTTTGATAATTAGAAAACCAAAGAAGTGAGATAAAAAAATACAGTTTGAGAGAAAAAAAAGGAAGAAATAAAAAAAAGAAAATTACTTTTATCTCCCAAATTCTATGCTCCAAGAACCGTCCGGTTCAAGGTAAACCGTAACGGTTCACACGGTTCACCGGTTGAACCGCGGTTTTTTCCGGTTTTTCAAAAATAGAGCGGTTTTCAACTATGTCCGGTTTTATGGTCTAGCCCAGTTCGTTTTGTGGACCGGCAGGTCTGGTCCGGTCGGCAAAACACTGTTTACCCCCCGTCTTCTATACCAGGACTACGTTGCACAACCAATCAACGTATTGGGTCGGGGTCACGTAGCCCGCGTCGAGCAATTTGTTGACCTCGGCCTCGATGATCTCATTCCGTTCTTTACTTTGAGTTCTCAACTTCTGTTTTATGGGTCTGTACGAGGGATCGAGGCCGAGGGGATGGCAGATCACCTTCGGGTCGATCCCAACAAGGTCCTTAGCTGTCCATGTGAAAACATCGGCATTTTCTTGGAGAAATTCAATCATCATGATCTCATGTTGAGGGTTCATGTTCGCGCCGATCTTTGTTGACTTGTTGCTATCATTTGGGTCGAGGGGTACTTGTTTCAAAGAATCGGACGGTTCGATCCGCCCCACGGCTTTCTTCTTTTGAGCCACTCGTGAGCCTTCGGCTTCTACCTTTGGTGCGGCGAGGTCGAGCTCCGAGCTCGTGTAGGTCTGGAGATCGAGGCACTCGCTCGCGTCCTTTTCCTTCTCCTTCGGCTCTTTGAGGGTGATTACATAACATGCCCAACTGTCCGGGACATCGCACTCTACTTCTCCGACCCCATTAGGGGTTGGCATCTTCAACTTTTGGTAGTAGGTGGAGATTATGGCTCTGAACTGTATGAGGCCGGGTCAACCGAAAATCATGTTGTAAGCGAGGGGCATGTTTACTACAACGTACTCGACCTCTTGGGTAACTCGACGAGGCGATACTCCCATCGAAGTGAGCAGTTTAATGTGCCCGAGCGGGACGACCTGGGACCCCCCGAAGCCAGATAAAGGTGTTCGGATCGGGTCTAACTTTAAGTTGTGCAATTTCGTTTTTACAAGCGTAGAGTAAAGGATAATGTTCGTGCTACTTCCATTGTCAACAAGACATTTGGTTACATCATAGTTAGTCACTCCCAAGGTGACCACCATCGGACAACTAGGCGTTTCGCCCTCCCGATGTGGGCCTGTTTTGGCTGTTATTCTCACTAAAGCTAACTTCTTGTCTCTCCCACTCTCTATTCTGCTCGATTTGGAGGATTTTCTCGCGGGGTCTGTTGTACTCTCGAGCCGCCTTTCGGATATTCTTCTTCCTTGCAGCGTTGGAGTCACCACCCTCGTGCCCCCCAATGATCATGTAGATGGTGTCGTTGGTTGGGGGGTTGTCCTCGGTTCTTTCGAGGGGTTGTTTGCCAGTCCTCCTAGGTGGGGATCGAGATCGATCCCGAGGCGGGTCTTGAGTTCGACCGGCTTTCTCAGAATAGTGGTCTATTTTGCGAACAAAGTCCTTCAGGTGCCCTCCTCGAATGAGTCTCTCGATCTCATCGCGGAGAGCATTGCATTCCTCAGTGGTATAACCTGAGCGGGTCCGCCGTTGAGCGGGTCCGCCGTTGAAGGGGACAACAGACCCGTAAGTCTGAGTTACGGGTCCCGGAGCGCTAGCCATCACTGGGCTGGGGATAGCAGCGGGGCTCGCCCTTGGCAACTAAGGGTGTCTTGGTTCCCGGCCCTCGACTTGGGCCTGTTCGATCTCGACCTGCCATTGATCGAGGGAGCGTCAAGGTCAGCCTGCGTAATGGCGACCCTCGGAGCAGCCTCCGGTTGAGGCAAGATCACACTGGCGCTGGGGCCAACGTTCCCGACGACGGGGGGAGCAGTGAAGGGGTTACCAAGCGGCCCGTTAGTGTCGTGCCTGCCTTTGGTGACCTCCTCCAAGTCCTCATCGTGCCGGGTCTTCCGTGTATTCACCATGTTTTTAAGAGAAGAGAAGGTGCTGAAGTTTCTAACTCAAGATCGAGGTAAAGAGAGAAAGGTTTCCCACAGACGGCGCCAAACTGATCCGGCTCAAAATTGGTTTAGCTGAGTTAGAGGTCTAGCTGGCAATATCGGGTCGATCAGTCAAGACTTTGTATACATGGGCTCTTATCGATCTGGAAACAACAACACACGTGAGCTAAGGGACCAACTTGGGGGACTTGGGGTTTTGCCCAAGGTTGGCTCTCCGACACTCAAGTCAGTGGGGAATTCTTAGAGAGAGAAATAAATGCTAAGAAAGCGAAATAAATGCTCTTAAATGGCTTACCAAACACTGTTCATGGCATGGGTATTTATAGTCAAGAGCAATTAACACAGTAGTGCGTGTACCGCGACTATGCATTAATTGTCTTGCAGGCGGTTGATCCGTTTGTCAGACGCCTGAGGAGTGACTTGAGGTCGAGTGTACCTTGTTTCCCCTTTTGGCGTAGACATGTACCGCGGGCATTAAATGCACTGTAGCGTGCCTAGTCGTGGTGAATAAGGGAGCTACACATGTCCCGACAAAGATGCTTTATGGCATCTTGATGTCTGGTGGCGTAGGATTTCGACCCGTGGGATCGAAATCAAGCAACTCGTGGTGAAGCACGTCCGCAGTTGGGGACGTATAGGTGGGATCGAATTCGATCCCTTAGATACGCGCAAGGGCGATCCCCTTGGCGGGATGGGATCGATCCCGATCCCAAAGATGCACGCAAGGGCGATCCCCTTGGCGGGGTAGGGTCGATCCCGATCCCATAGACGCGCATAAGGACGATCCCCTTGGCGGGTCGGGATCGATTTCGATCCCATAGACGCGAGCACGGGTGATCCCCTTGGCGGGTGGGGATCGATTACGATCCCATAGATACGCACAAGGGTGATCCACTTGGCGGGTGATCGAGAATCGCTGAGATGGCGAGATGTCCGCGTGGCCCCTTCTAGGGGTGCCACGTGTCATCGTCATTTTATGCCATATCAGACGGGATAAGGTACAAACAAAAATTCATTTCCTTAAATAGTGAGTTAGTAGTAAAAATTTTTATATAGAGAAAGTGAGAAAATTTTGATACGCATAATGAGTCCTTATTATGAGTTCTTCGTTATTAACTAAATCCCCATTTCTTTTCTTTAAAAAGAAAATAAAATTGGCTTATCATATGTCAATTTAAATTTGTCTCACCTTATGATTAGAATCAATCAATTCAAATTAATTCTAGAATTTTATTCGAAGAATAATTGGGAATATGTTACTCTTGACCTCATTTGCCATGTAATGATGTAAAAGGTGAGAACATTAACAGATATCATAAAGTGTTGAACAATTCCAATGTCAAGGTCCCCACTCTCCATTTAAATAGGACATAAATCTACTTATGGTCAAGTTTGGAGGCAAATACTTTGTATTTTCAAATTACCCCATCTCACAAACCAATTTGAATGAGAGAAAATCTCCAATGTATGAACATTTTTAAATATGATATTTTGTTGTGGTTAATATCATGTCCGATACTCCTTACGTGTAAAATTAAAAAAGAAATTTTTACCGTATTCGTATTCGTATCGCCGTAGATCATAAGATACAATATAATATTATAAGCGAAAAAGTAATATATATATATCATTTGATAAAGTTCATTATCTTCAATTTTTTAAATTTCACAATAAATAAATGAATTACTTTGATGTCTTGAATATATATTATATTAATTTTCAAGACATCAAAGTAATTCATTTATTTATTGTGAAATTTAAAAAATTGAAGATAATGAACTTTATCAAATGTGTATAACTACCGAAAAGGAAGTATCAAATAATTGGGCCAAACACTTACTAAGATTAAATGCTATCGAGCCGAATATAATTATGGCAACGCCACACGAAAAGGTAATAGAAATTTTGGGCACGCTTCAATTAACGTGGCTGAGTTACGGGGATTTAGAGAGGGGTCGTGCATTGCTCGAGCGCTATGCCTTAGCCAATTTTGATATTGAGAATGACTTGAAGATGGTGATTCAATTAGTGGAGAAAGCAGACATTTTTATTCATTCTTTGAGAAATACTATCGAGCATGTTAGAAATCTTCTGAAGAAATTTTGGGAGTTTACATCCGTCAGGCGTGAGTACAATAGTTGTTTTGATGGTTTTGTGAATAAAGAGTACACTCTGCCTAATTTTTATAATTGGTTCGAGCCACCACACCGAAACGATCGACATCATTGTAACAGAAACTGGTTAGGCTTTTTGTAATAAAAAAAAAAAAGTAATAGAAATTTACCACCCACCTAATGGGAATATAAATTTAAACAAAATTGCTTTTAACTTTTGTTTCTTGCTTTACTAAAAAATAAGTTGAAGATTAAAAAGCACCCTATTTAACTTTCCTATTCTTATTTTATCATATATACAAAAACTTTATGAATAATAAATATGCTAGAAATTTTGTTGAGCGAATTAAGAATACTATGAATGGTAGTGTATCTCGATATAATGTATTTTCCTAGGGAGCTATCCAAACCTAGTTTATATATATAATACGGACGTCGGAGTTAATGCGGGTGTGGATGAGATTGCGAGTGTATCGGTGTGCATAATTAAAAATATATATATATAGTGCAAGCGCCTTAGATAATCTAATAAAAAAAATTGATTTAAATAATTATATATAATGTAACTTTATTATATATAAAATTTTAAATAAAATTTAAAAATTAATATAAGACAATTAATTTTATTTTGAATTATTTTATTAATAATTCTACAGTTATTTTCTACAATATGAATTTTATTAATTTTTGTAAACATTTTTTTATAAAAATTATCCAAACATGTATAATTTATATATAGAAAACTTGTTTTTATTTAATTATTGATAAAAATACATTAATTTTTATCATATTAAAATAATCATATGATAAATTAAAAAAATAATTTACATTTATAATTTTAAATGCACGAATTAAGAAATTTTAATTTTAAAAATATGCACTATTATTTCATCTTTGATGAGAATTGAATATCGATAAGTTGAGTGTAATAGAAGGATGATGTGAACTAAATCCAAACTAAACTCAGCTTTTTTCTATTTTTTTTTTTTTCCACACTAACACCTTCAACTTCAACAATATATTATTTTTTCCCCTTTCTATAAGTTCGTTTTCTCTGAAAACAGAAATTTCTGCAAACGATGTAAATGAAAAATATATTCATCCCAAAATTAAAAGATAAAATTATTCAATTCATCCTTGTTGAGAAAATGGGAGAAATGGGATCAGAATGACACGGGTAGTCCCTGTCCTTAAAGTGTTAATCGCCCCTACTCTCTGAGTTTGCTCAAGGTTGCAGACGATTTACTTTTAGGATATATGTCAAGCTGAAAAGGATGAATTCAGACAATAGCAATTTGCAGAATTCAGGTGAGTTTTGCTGTATTTTTCAGGTGAGGGAATGAGGTATATTTAAAGGTTTCAGATGTTTGGCAGCCATAAAGTGGTGCAAAGTGCGCCATCAAACGCCACATTCGCCCATGCCCAGCCCCGACCCCGGTCCCGGTCCCGTGCCCGTGCCCGTGCGCGAGCGCGGGCGCGGGCGGTGCGGTGCACCGCACCGCGAGTGAGCCCATTAGTCCTCTCTTGGGTCCCATAATTTAATAACACATACAACATTTTAATATATAAAGTTGTCTACTTAGTGTTATTTTTCCAATGTGGGACACAATAACCAATGCACATTTTCCAAACAACCTTTGATATGCCTTTGCATAATTATTGATTAATCCTCCAACAATTAATCATATATATATTAATTCTCCAACAATTAATTATACATATGCACAACATATTCAACAATCCCCCACTTGTTTGGAAAACTACTCTTTTGCCAGACAAGTCCCTGAAGATTTTGTCAAAGATCACATGCCTAAAGGAAGGTGTGACGAACATTGAACCTTCCTTTAGTGTAAATCACTCAAAACTGCATCGAAGTTGACGGTGTCTGTAGATTGAACCTCAACTCCTTCGTGACGCAGTCGGAGTTATCACACACACGTTTTCTTTCTCATACAGTAAGCACTCCACTGCTTTCCGCTTATAAAGCCATACGCCATATCCCATTTCATGAACCTTTAAGAGAGTAAACCACAACTCTCTATAAGAAGCGGCTTCACTTCTTGTTCATATAGGCAAAATGTTTCTCGAGCACTAGTTGCATTAGTGCAGCATTTTGTTAAGAGCATAGCTCAACCTTGTCACGTTGCAACTCACTGAGCTATCATTTACTACATATGAGACTACTTGATAGCTCTAACCAACTCGTGACTTGTTTTTCCCTTTGAACCTATAACCAGGGGTAACCTAGGTTATAGGTAGGGTTACCATCACTTATGGTTCGGGTGGTTTAAGTCCCATATCTCTAGTAGTTGTAGCTACTAAGTCTCTCGTCAGAGGCTTAGTAAATGGATCAGCCAAATTCTTATTTGACCTCACATAGACAATTGTTATGATACCATCTTGTATCAATTGTCTCACAAATGCATGTCTAAGACCAATATGTCTAGACTTACCATTATAGGTACCACTATACGCTTTTGTAAGCGTAGCTTCGCTGTCACAATAAAACGAAATTGGAGGCATTGGACTCGGCCATAGATCTATGTCTAACAACATATTTCTAATCCAATCAGCCTCTTATCTACCTTGTGCCAAAGCTATGAATTCAGATTCCATGGTAGAGTGAGAGATTATTGTCTGTTTCTTGCTTGCCCAAGAAACAGCCCCACCGGCAAGAGTGAAAACCCGCCCACTTGTGGATTTATTATCTCCCACGCTAGTTATCCAACTCGCGTCTGAGTACCCTTCCAACACACTAGGGAATTTGTTATAGAACAAACCAAAGCTAATAGTTCTCTTAAGGTACCCAAGTACCCTACTAATAGCTTTCCAATGATCAGCACTGGAACTGCTCGTGTATCTGCTAAGTTTTGAAACTGCAAAGGAAATATCTGGTCTAGTGCAATGCATTGCGTACATAAGGTTGCCAATAGCACTTGCATACTCAAGCTGTGCAATAGCTCTACCAGTATTTTCTTTAAGTTTCAGTCAGTTATCAAACGGAGTATTCACCTCCTTGATCTCGAGGTGGTTAAACTTAGTCAGAACTTTCTCAATATAGTGAGATTGGTTTAGTGAAAAACCCCCACTATGTTTTTTAACTTTAATGCCTAAAATAGTATCTACTTTACCTAAGTCTTTCATCTTAAAGACCGAGGATAGATACTTTTTAGTCTCGTTTACTCCAATCATATTCGTCCCGATGATCAACATATCATCGACATATAGATAGACTATCACCATATAGTCAGCCGTACTTTTGGAATAAATGCACCTGTCAGCACTGTTATACTTGAATCCGAATTTCAAGATAGCAGTGTCAAACTTCTCGTGTCACTGTTTTGGTGCTTGTTTTAGACCATACAAAGATTTGACTAACTTACACACTTTGTTTTCTGTTCCCGGTGCTACAAAACCCTCAGGTTGTTCCATATAGATTTCTTCTTTTAAATTTCCATTTAAAAATGCTGTCTTTACGTCCATTTGATGAACAAACAGATCGTAAAGAGAGGCTAAGGCAAGAAGAATTCTAATGGAAGCAACTCGAGCCACCGGTGCATAAGTGTCAAAGTAGTCAATCCCTTCTACTTGTCTAAACCCTTTGTCAACTAATCTAGCTTTAAAAGCTGATATAGTGTCATCAGTGTTTCGTTTTCTTCTAAATACCCACTTGCACCCAATGGGTTTAGAACCACGAGGTAAGTTTGCTAATACCCAAGTATTATTACCCAAGATCGAATCCATTTCATCGTTTACAGTTTCCTTCCAAAAGGAAGCATCTCGAGAAGCCATAGCTTCTGAAAATGCTTTAGGATCCGTCTCAAGTGAAAACACAAACGGTATTTCACTTACCACTTTATTATCTTGGTCCCCCTCCACCAAGAATAATAAAGCATCAGAAGAGATAAAGTCTTTATCCAAACTTTTCTCTTTTCTTGTTCTAGTACTCCTTCTAGGCTCAATTGGTTGTGTAGGAACATCGTTTTCCACAACCGGCCTTATAGGACCTCTAGGCTCAATTTGGGGTGGCTCAGTTTCATTTCCAACATCTTTTGAAAATGTATTTTCGAAGAACTCGACATCCCCAGACTCAGTTATCACATTAGACTCCAAGTCAAGAAGTCTATAAGCCTTGCTATTAAGAGCATATCCAACGAATACACTTTTAACAGCTTTGGCTCCTAACTTAGTCCGTTTGGGATCAGGAATCCGAAAATAAGCCACACACCCCCACACTTTGAAATAGTTTATGTTGGGTTTTCTGTCTTTCCATATTTCATAGGGACTAGACTTCACAACAGTGCTAGGCATCCTATTCAGAATATGACACGCAGACAGAAGGGCTTCACCCCACAAATTGTGAGGTAAATTTGCATGATTTAACATGCAATTTATCATATCCAGAAAGGTACGATTTTTCCTTTCAGCTACACCGTTCTGCTGGGGTGTATAACCGGCAGTTGTTTGATGTATGATACCACTTTCTTCACAAAGTGTATCGAAAGCATTCAAACAATATTCCATGCCTCGATCAGAACGTAGAACCTTAATTTTGTTCTCAAGTTGGGTTTCTACTTCTGATTTGTATTTCACAAAAGAACTAAGAGCTTCATCTTTAGTTCTTAACAAATACACATAGCAAAAACGACTAGCATCATCAATAAAAGTAATAAAATACCTTTTACCACCTCTAGTTAAAATTCCATTTAACTCACAAATATCAGTATGAATTAAATCTAATATTTGTGATTCTCTTTTAACACTTGGAAAAAGTTTTCTTACAATTTTTGACTTTGCACATATTTCACACTTATCAAGTTCATTTTTACCAATATCAATTAATCTCATTGCATGCATATTTTTCAAGTTCTTTGCACTAACATGTCCTAATCGACTATGTCATAAAGAAATTGAAGAAATCATGTAAGCAGAAACGAGATTCATATTATTGATAGACATCTTATACATCCCATTACAAGCATAACCTTTTCCAACAAATTCACCATTTTTCATGATAATGACTTTGCCAGATTCAACAGAAATATTAAAACCTTTCTTATATAACAAATAAACAGAAATTAAACTTTTCCTAACATCTGGTACAAACAAGACATTAATCAAAGTTAATTTCTTTCCGGAGGTAAAGTTGAGCTCGACAGATCCCTTGCCTCCAACACCGGCTTTGGAGCTATTTCCCATCTGAACCTCTTGCCCCACAACTTCTTCAAAGGTCTTGAAAAGCCTTCGATCATTGCAAATGTGAACCGTTGCTCCAGAATCTAACCACCATCCAGAAAGTTCACTTGCCATGTTGATTTCAGAAATCATAGCCACATCGAGGCTAAGATCAGTCACCATGGCAACTAGGTTCTCCTCAACCATGTTTGCAACTCCGGATCCACTCTTCCGTTGTGGGCATTCTCTTGCATAATGTCCTGTTTCTCCACAAACATGACACTTGCCTTTTCTTTTGTTAGTAGCATTATGAACAGGTTTAGGTTTCTGCCCGGATTTCTTAAATTGTCCTTGATTCTTTTTAACCCCGAAAGGCTTCTTTTTAGAACTTCCAGCCTCAACATAATTCACGCTGGATTGTCCTTGAACCAAATTCTTGTCATCGCGTTTCCGAGCCTCCTCTTCAATACGCAAATGTTTCTGAATTTGTTCCAAGGACATATCCTCAGATTTATGCATCAATCTCTTTGCATAATCTTTCCAGGTAGGAGGGAGCTTTGAAATTATGGCTCCTACCTGGAAGGCTTCTGGAAGGACAATTTTCACTATCCGAAGTTTGTTGACAATTACCTGGAGCTCATGCACTTGCTCCAGGATTGATTTATTATCAACCATTTTGAAATCGAGGTATTTAGATACTAAGTATTTGTTAGTACCTTCTTCCTCAGCCTTATACTTGTATTCCAGCGCCTCCCAAAGCTCTCTAGGTGATTTGACGTTTGTGTACAGATCATATAATCTGTCAGAGAGAGTTTTGAGGATGTGGCCACGAGCCAACTCTTCATCTTCAGCCCTTTTTTTCTTTGCTGTTGAAGAGTCTCCACAATCTCTTGGTGAATCTGCATAGCATTCCGGGAGGGACCTGCGGCTGTAGTACTTGCAGGAGGATTGGCAGGAGAAGCACCGCCTGCTGTAGTGGGATTTGCAGGAGGAACAACACCTGCTGCAGTGGTTGGTGGATCCCAATCAACAGGCTGCTGGGGAGCAGGAGGATCTTCTGGAATTGGTGGCAGGCTAGGATCCAGAACATAGGCCAGCTTCAAAACGGTAAGCAGGAACTTCATCTTGTCTTGCCAGCGGCTGAAATTGTTTCCATCGAAACGATCCAATTTCTACTGGTTCATTATGCGGAAGGATTCTGATTCCATCTTCACACGAATTAACACTTTAAGATTGTTGAGAAAATGGGAGAAATGGGATCAGAATGACACGGGTAGTCCCTGTCCTTAAAGTGTTAATCGCCCCTACTCTCTGAGTTTGCTCAAGGTTGCAGACGATTTACTTTTAGGATATATGTCAATCTGAAAAGGATGAATTCAGACAATAACAATTTGCCAGAATTCAGGTGAGTTTTGCTGTATTTTTCAGGTGAGGGAATGAGGTATATTTAAAGGTTTCAGATGTTTGGCAGCCATAAAATTCAGACAATAGCAATTTGCCAGAATTCAGGTGAGTTTTGCTGTATTTTTCAGGTGAGGGAATGAGGTATATTTAAAGGTTTCAGATGTTTGGCAGCCATAAAGTGGGAATTTGAAATGGTCAAATTCAGGTGTTAATGACCTGAAATTAACGCCATAATTGTCCACTACCTGACTGTTACATCCCTCAACGGATCTGACTTTTGAATCAGATTCGGATGTACCTGGACATTGGTTCAAAAGTTTGAACTTTTGGACTGAACTGGACCATCAAACGCCACATTCGCCCATGCCCGGCCCCGGTCCCGAGCCCGTGCGCGGGCGGTGCGGTGCACCGCACCGCGAGTGAGCCCATCAGTCCTCTCTTGAGTCCCATAATTTAATAATACATACAACATTTTAATATATAAAGTTGTCTGCTTAGTGTTATTTTTCCAATGTGGGACACAATAACCAATGCACATTTTCCAAACAACCTTTAATATGCCTTTGCATAATTATTGATTAATCCTCCAACAATTAATCATATATATATTAATTCTCCAACAATTAATTATACATATGCACAGCATATTCAACAATCCTATTAGTTATTCTAATTTATAATTTTTGAAAATAATTCCTTTTAATTTATAAATGTGAACATGTGATTTTCAAAGTTATGAAATTACTAGAAGATTAGTAATTGAAATTTGTAAAGTTTTGTTGTATGTCGGACTGATACGTATTTTAGTATTTAGTCTATTATTTCCATTTGGAAAAACTTTCCTTTTTTTTTTTTTTTTTTTTTTTTTAAATTCCTTATCTTTTAAAATAAAAACAATGTGAAAAAGCAAATAAATTACCCGTCAATCTAACGGCATGATTGGTATGCATGAATGAAATGAGATAGGAAAGGAATGAACTTTGTAATGGAATGAACAAAGGAATGAAATGACTTTATTATGGCATTGCTATGATTGGTACGCCAAGTAATAAAGTTAGGAATGAAATAAAAATTTTAAACTTATTTCATTATTAATAATAATAATAATAATAATAATAATAAAAGTATATAATTACAAATATTTTTATATTAAATATATATTTTAAATTTTTTATTTTGTCTAACTATATATTTTCATATATAAATATATTATTACTATTTTATATCTAACGTGTTATATATATGATATTTACTATATGTACTATATATATGTGAATGCGAGAGTGAGTTTGGGATATATATATATATATATATATATATATATATATATATATATATATATATATATATATTTTAATATAAATATCAAAATTCGTTCTTTATAAAATATTTGAATTTATAAAATTTTATAAATAAAATAATATTTTGAACATGTTTTTTAAATATATAATATATTTATATTTATATATATTTAATACAATTTATTAAATTTTCAACGTGATTAATAGTATTTAATTTTTATTTATGAAAATAATAAAATACAATATGCATTTCACAAATATGTGACAATAATATAAAAATAATAAAAAATTTTAAACATTGGGAATGACTAATACCATGGGGGACCAAAGGAATGGGTAATCCCATGCTTGTGGGAATGGGAATTACCGAGGGAATGAACATTCCTAATCATGTTTTGGTACCAATCATGGGTTTAGGAATGGACGCAGTAATGTCCATTCCATTCCCACCCAATTCCATCATACCAATCATACCGTAAGTGTTAGGTGATCGCTCAGACAATATTTTTTAAATTTCGGCCACTAACGGTTAAGTAATTTCATAATTTTGAAAACTATAGTTAAATAAGTAAATGAAATTTGTTATTCTGCGCCCATTTAGAACCCATCAAAAAAACAATTCAATAGAAGATCCAACTCGATCTTTACCCAATCCAATGTTAAAATATGATATTCGGCCCCGCCCAGCCCAAACTGATTAGATTGGGCCTGACCTTTAATTTTTGGTACCAGATTGTAGGGCTGTCAATGGATCGGATTTTAATCCGAATCCGGTCCGAATCCGATCCGAATTTAAGCATATTCGTCCGATAAAAATGTCCGATGGATCATATCCGATTATAAATATTCGTTATCCGAAATAAATGGAGCGAATATGGAATTAACGAATCCAATCCGTTTAGAATCCGAATCCGATTATATATATAATATTTAATTAAAATAAATTATTTACTAGTACATAATATTAAGTAAAATGACTAAAATTACAATTTTCACATAATTATCACTTTAAACAACAATAAAATTTGAATTACTTACTCTAAAAGTATATATTTTCCTTTATTAATAAGTTTAAGTTAACTTATTTTAAACAAATATAAATAAAATCATCAAATAATCCATTAAATAATTATTATTTATTAATATTATGTAATTATATTTATTCTTTATATTAAATTTGTTAAATAAAAAAATTAAATTTTATTGCTAATCGGGTCGGATCTTTAATCGGATATAATCCGATCTGATTATACATGGATTCAAAATAAATGAATCCGAATCCTATAGGATTCGGATTCGGATCCGGATCCGGTTGCCGGATCATCTTGTCGGATCCGGATCCGGAATCCCCTGATCCGGCCCGAATCCGACCCGTTGACAGCCCTACCAGATTGCCACCTTTAGTTGGGCCATCCATAAAAAATTTGAAAAAAAGAAAACAGTTCGTTTTTTCTCATGGAATGCAAATTGAAGTTAAAACTCTATACAAATTTGTTCATGAAATATCGCATCCTTTTCCCAAATTTTCAAGTAATCTTTACTTCATGGACTATAAATGATTATACTTACTTAAAATTAAACTATTAACTATTTGGATTAAAAGGTATTATCACTTAATAAGTGACTAGCGACTTAATAAGTGACTAGCGACCGGGGCACACTCGTTGCGTGTGCAAAATAAAAATAATATTATTCGACATTAAATGTAAATTGTACCTTATTATTAGCGCAACATTTTATTAAATAGTAATTTGGAGTGTGATATGGCATAAAATGGCCGAGCCACGTGGCACGCCTTAGAGGAAGCCACATGGACATTTCGCCACCTCAAGCGGACCAAGGTCCCCGCGCCAACGGATCAACGGATCGAACCCGATCCGCTACGCCATAACGGATCAAGTTCGATCCATTACCCCAATTGAGGTCGATCCCTCAAGGAACGACGGATCCGGTCCCTTGGCTCAAAGGATCGAACCGATCCCTACCCTGAGAGCGGATCGAATCGATCCCAAGGCCCATCGGATCGATCCGATCCTTTATACCTCATGGGATCGATCCGATCCCCTAGCCCTCAAGGAACGACGGATCCAGTCCCTTGGCTCAAAGGATCGAACCGATCCCTACCCCGAGAGCGGATCGAATCGATCCCAAGGCCCATCGGATCGATCCGATCCCTTATACCTCATGGGATCTATCCGATCCCCTAGCCCTCAAAGAACAACGGATCCGGTCCCTTGGCTCAAAGGATCGAACCGATCCCTACCCCGAGAGCGGATCGAATCGATCCCAAGGCACATCGGATCGATCCGATCCCCTTGTCCTCAAGGAACGACGAATCCGGTCCCTAGGCTCAATGGATCCACCCGATCCCATACACCTCTAGGGATCGATCCGATCCCCTACGCCTCAGGGGATCGATCCGTCCCCATAATCCGCAACGGACGGTCCATCCTTGTTCCTGCATGGGAACCACGCAAGAAGCGTCCCTATCCCGCACAAGTCAAGGGGTCGAACTCGACCCCGCTAACGGGTTCCTCACTACGGACATGCTTCATCGCGACCCGCCTGATCTCGATCTCTCGGATCGAGATCATACGTCACCCGGCGACAAGATGCCATAAAGCATCTTTGTCGGGACACGTGTAACTCCCCTATTCACCACGGCCAGACGCGCTACAGTGCATTTAATGCTTTCGGTACGTGTCTACGCCCAAAAGGGAAACGAAGTACACTCGACCCCGAGGCACCCGCTCAGGCGTCCGACAAACGAACCGATCGACTGCAGAGCATTTAATGCATAGCCGCGGTACACGCACTACTGTGTTAAATGCTCCTGACTATAAATACCTAGTCTTGAACAGTAGTTGGTAAGCATTCAAGAGCATTTATTTCGCTTCTCTAGCATTTATTTCTCTCTCTAAGAGTCTCCCACTGACTTGAGCGTCGGAGTGCCAAACTTGGGTCCAACCCCAAGTCCCCAATTTGGCCTTTGAGCTCACGTGTGTTTTGAGTGTTTTCAGATCGATTAAAGAGCCCACAACTACAAATTCTTGACTGATCGACCCGAGATTGCCACTTAGACCTCTAACTCAGCTAAACCATTTTTGGGCCGGATCAGAGTGATTTAAAAATATTTTTTAAATATTTTAAAATAAATTGCATTTATATTAATTTTTTTATCAGAATCATGCAATACATAAAGAAAAGTAATGTGAAAGATCAAAAAAACCTAGTCCATAAACAAACGCAAACTATAATATACTAATGTATACGTACTTCATATTAAAAGTATAATAATGTCCATGCTAAACTTCATAAAAAAAAAAATTTTTGAAATGCAAAGTTAATATATACAAATCGGTATGATCATACTATTATACTTTTATTATTTGTTACTAACTTCAACCATAGACCTGCAATTTGAGATAAAAAGTTTATATTAGTAGTCAAACCATTGAGATAAAGAAAGTTTGTATAAATAGTCAAACCTTAATAATTAATGAGGTACTAATAATAAAATAATATACTTACTTTGTAATAGTCCTGCAAGCACACTTATATTCCTTGACATCCATGCACCACTTTCGATAACGATACTTGAAATACTACAATCGAATACATTTAGTTAGAAGATATATGTGCATGGTAATACGTATAAAAAGCAATAATTATTACATATCACATCAATGTCTTCATCATTAGCACTTTGTATGCTCTCCCTGCCGAAAAAATTGATTAGGATATATACTATATATAGTTTTCAAGATTATTTTTAAAAAAAATTCCCATTAAATGTGTTCACACACTTTTCTGTTCTTTGTATACGTAGTACGCGTAAAATCCATCTCCCTAAACCTCTTCCATTTATGCCGACAATGGTCTTCCAACCTGGATTGAGTATTTGCAATTTTGACGGCTACAAAAACACCATTAGAACATAGAATGTCATCCTTACAATCTCATAGATAAGGACTAAACACTTTAATGACATGAAATTCGTAATTATTTATTTACCCTTTGATTAGTGTTCGGTGCTCGAGCTTCTTTCCACATATACCAATCTTCCAGTTGGTCATTTAATTCTTTAGAGGTAGCGAAGTCAATAGGAGTATTCATTTGTCTGAAAGGGAAACATCTACCTGTATAAATCAAATTAGATTTATCAGCAATTCTTAATAAGACTTTATATAAGGCAAGTAAGTCACATTTTACTCTAAAAGTAAATTAATTCTCAATTTAATTATATAAAGAAAATTAAAAAAGATAAATAGATAGAAGTTTGAAGTATACATTTAAGATTGCATATAAGTATATATCAAAATAAATAATTTTTCGTTTTACAAAATATGGAATCATGCCCCAATATGATAATATAAATTCTCATGTTCTAATGAATTTTATATATGTACCACGTGTTCTTCTAATTTGATTGTTTCTCCTTCGTTGAGCCAAATACGTTTCTCTCTGCTCTATGTTCATATCATTACGCCGTTGACGCTCGTTTATTCTCCATTCCTCTCGAACCTCTACAAAAAAGTAAATCATGTTCAAAATAAAATATGGACCACAAAATAAATCAAAGACCGTTATAAAATCTTTTATATAAAATGCTTTAGGGACTAAAATTTGTATTTATGTAAGTATTGTTATTTCTGTTTTGATTACAAATGATAAATTATTAAACAAAGAAAAATTAATATTAAAAATATAATTAAAAGATATAACCACAACATATAAAATAATATAAACTTTTTAAATTTTAGTTTAAAATAAATATAGATAACTATACATAATGCTTTTATGCGAAAAATTTGCTAGATCTACCCATATTTCCCCTTTCTGACACATTTTGTGTTCTTCTAAGTTGGTAGTTTCTTCGACGTTGTGCCAAGTGAGCATCCCTTTGCTCATTATTCATGTTATGGCGTCGGTGATGATCCATTGTTCTCCATTGCTCTTGAATTTCTACAAATATGAAAGAGTTGTATTATATACATTGTTTTTGTAAAATATTTTACATAATTCTAAATTGAATATTTTGATCTAAATTAATAACGTACTAAAAGGATAGTAGTTTGATATAGAAATAGGACTCAATATTTTCTTCTAACAGAAAAATAAATCCATATCTCATGTTCATTGTGACAAAATAATCTACCTTTATATTTCCAAAAGCAAAAATATTATTGAAAAAAAAAAATGATTACGTAATGATACTATAATACATAAAAGATATAAAGTCCTAAAATTAATTACAAAATAGATATGGATATTGATATTAGTTTAAAATTTTGGTGTATTACCCATGTTTTCTCCTTGTGTAACAATTTGCATTCTTCTACGTTGATAGCTTCTTCTACATTGAGCTAAGTGAGCACTCCTTTGTTCGTCATTCATGGCATGACGGTGGTGCCGGTCATTTATTCTCCATTGCTCTCGCCGCTGAATGATTAAGTCAATTGAGGATCCATTTGATGTTTCTTCCCCATTTGAAAGTGATTGATCCATATATATACCTGCAAAAGTCAAAAATATCAAAAATCAAAATTTCCAAAAGCATATTGATCCTCCTTGACGATAGAACTATTAATTTAGTCAAATCCTAAGGGGAAGTTGTAATCCCCAATTCCAACTCTAAGCAGGTAACAACTACGACAACTCACATTTCTATCTAGTCACAAAAAAATTTAGACAGCTCCTAAACACATATAAAGCCCTATTTCATAAAACTCAATAAATGTCGTATCAATAAAAATTTATAAAAATCCATCGCAAATGCATATCTTCCTATTTTAAGACATCCAGATCATGATATTTTAGAACGAAGAGAGTAATGTGTTTTCAAAAAAACTATTATCAGTACAAATTGTGATACTGAAACAAACTATATTTTTTTTTATAAGCATAACTCCAACTAAGATAAATCTGAATACAATTTAAAAAAAAAAAAAGAATTAAAACCAAAAGAAAGTAATAGAAAAAACCATCACGAATGTATATAAAAAAAAAAAAAAAAAAGCAAAGAACCTTAGAAAAAAACAATATTAAAATGTATGCTTAAAAAATCATCATAGAAAATGTTAAGAATAATATTACAATATATATTCTTGTCGAGTAACCTATAAACTTCAAAAAAATATATTTATATTTGAGAGTTTATCTCAAAATAAATACTAATAATAATTTAATCAATAGACTTTTGTAAAATGTTAATATAATTTAAAATACATTAATATTGAGATAAATTTATTTGGGATTTAAAATACATTAATATTGAGATAAACTTACCTATAGAAAAGGTTATGGAGTTAATCTTCTTCCACCACAAATTGCTGTTAATCTATAATAACTGGAATTCTGCTTTGAAAATTAAAGAGAGGAAATTATATATGGGTTAAAAAGCTAAAAGAAATTTTAGGATAAGAAACGAAAAGTAATTTTATCAAATCTAACCTGATAATGTTGAAGGGGATAACTTTTTGGGAACGGATTCCTTTTTTGGGGATGAATTTCTCCTATAAAAAATAATGGGATAAATCAGGTAAGTAGAAAACTATATGTACAAAACACCGCAGCGTTGTTCAACAATGTGTCCAAAACGAAATCTTCTACAATGCAATTCTTCTGCAAATGGAATCGTAACCTTCTGTGATGCAATAAATTCTTATGTAACAAAAAATTATCATGAATTTTGAGATAATAAAATTATGTTTTCTACCTCAAACTCTGCAGTGTTGTTCAACACTGAATCCAAAACCTAATCTTCTGCAATGCAATTCTTCTGCAAATGGAATCCAAAACGTAATCTTTTGCAATGCAATTCTTCAGGGAATTCTGCACTAAAAATTAAATAAATGTTAAGAAATTAAAAAAATAAAAAAACAAATTCATTTTATCATAATAACCTTGGCAATGTTAAAGAGCGGAGTTCTAATGTGATAAAATGTGCAGAGTTTCTGAAGAGAACAAATAAGCTTGATAATCGTGAATAAGCATAAATTTGTACGTGGTAAGCTGAGTTGGTGCTGAAATCAAAAAATAAATTTTAAAAAGAAATGAGTAGAAAACGGTTAAAAGTATGTGGACACTGAATAGAGTTCGTGCTGAAATAAAAAGATAAATAAATAAAATGGTGGGAAGAAAAAGGAATAAAGATAAATAAGTGATAAAAAATAAATTAAAGAAAAAGAATTTAGGAGTTCAGTAAATATAGAAAAGTTTAAGCAGAAAACTGCTAAAATACGTGGGTAGATTTTATGTTGAAAAATAAAGAAAAAAAAAGAGTCCATGAGGTCTCTCGCTTAATATATACTATATGTAACGCCCCAGCTTTCGGCAATTCAGGTATGATCGACACGTGTGCGTTTGAGAGTTAGGTTTTAATTATTAATTGTTCATTTCTTTAATTTTCCAGAGCATGACATAATTTTATAAAATTATATTCTTGACATTTTATTGAAAATTTATATCATATCATATTTATTGGATATATTGAACGTGATTGCAATGTGAATTATTTTCCCGAATGTGATTTAATTCTTTTGTGGCCTCAATTGATCATTTTCATGAATTTGGGACTTAATTGCATTGGACCACATTGATCAATTGTTATGGGATTGGACTTAATTGCATGACTTAATAAGTGGAAGGATTTAATTGCAAATTGGCCATCTCTTCTCCTTTCATAGCAGCAATCACGTACCTTGGCTTCTCATTACCTACAAACATTTCATCTTTGCTCCATTTTCTTCCTTGCTCAACCGAGACCAACCCTAGCAAGATAAGAGGGAGATTTCATCATTCAAGCATCATAATTGTGGGTTTTGTGATCATTGGAGCATCATCAAGATCATATCTTCATCCTAGCTTCCATTTCTTTCATTTGAGGTATTTTTGGAGATTGGATGATTTTATTGAAAATATGTGATAGATAGGGCTTTGTTATAGTTTGAGTAAATTGTGTATTTGTTGTTGGAAATATGTTTGTGATCATTAAGCTCAAGATTGATGCATATAACTTGTAACTTATGGACTTAAAGCATGAATGAGTGTGTGGGTTTCAAATGATGGATTATTGATGATCTACCTTGGAAATATGTGTTTTTATAACTTGATGTTGATATATTTGTATGTTAGCATATTTGTTGCATCAAATATATGCATTTCATCTTGGGTTGAAGCCATTTTGTGGTTGATTGTTGTTGCTTTGTTGCTGCCCTGTTTTGTTCTGCATATTCAGCTGCTCACGTATTTTGGGAACGGCCCTTCCCAACCCCAGTTCAAAACTGGAACGGCCGTTCCCATGATTCTGAGACAGTTGGCCAGCGAGACTGGGAACGACCGTTCCCATTTTGGCCATTAAGCCGGAAGGGCCGTTCCCAGCTAAAACGTTTTCCCTTTTTAAGAAACGCTGGCGCGTTTCTGTAGGCCATGGGAACGGCCCTTCCCATTTTCAAAGGGAAGCCGTAACGGCCGTTCCCAGAGTCCAGAAAGTGTCCAAAATTCACTGCATAAAATTACATTTTTAGCACCTCGTTCCGACGGCTTCTTTGACCCCTAATTGCTATTATATGACTGAATACATGTCGAAACGCAATATTTTCATGGTACATTGTATTTTTTCCGTCGTCTCGTTGCATTTCCGCCGTTCGTCATATTTGGTACATTTTGAGTCGTGTTTCACGGACATTTGTCTTTCTTGCACAGACCAGTTTCCTGGTGACGAGGAGCAGGCCCCGTGAGCTGTTTCCTTGGATTTTTTTGGGTCGTTCAGGTGAGGTTTAATTTTAGATACATAGGACCCGTATAACCCTATGTGAAATTTTAAGCCAAAACCTATCTATATATTTATAGTTTGCAAATGCTATTGATTTTCAAAGGATTTATCGAACTATTGATTGATTGATTGATTGTTTTGGCGAGTATTGTATTGCACTGTGCGCCCGAGGGTAGTGGCTCGAGCCAACCGGGAAAGCATGGGCTGACGGGTAACTCGAGAGCTATCCTCACCAAATTGGGATGAAACCTGAACCCCCTAGGAGATTAGGGGAGGAAGGAATTCCGGGCTTAGGGATTCATGTACCCTCTGCCCAGATTGATTGGATGGTGGGGCCTTGCAATCCCACCATCACCCGGAGGAAGAAGGTGTTATTAAAACTGCTAATTGTGCACCGTAATGAATTGCATGATCACCTCATTATTGATTAATTGATTGATTAATTGTACACAGTCGGTGTAAGGTTGGAGAATTACCCCATTCGCCGAGCCACAAATTGATTGTATTGAATTGGTTAAATTGAAATTGAATTAGTTGTAATCTCGGGCGATAGTATCCCTTCCATTCTATTAAAATTGTATTGTTTGCCAAAAACTATTACCCGAGATTATAACTTGCATGTTTGTGCGCTTATATTTATTTATACCCCTCGCTCAGTCTGTGTTGGACTGACACCTCAACTTTTCAGTTGTTTTGCAGGGCGTGCTAGGCGGGAATTTAGAGTCTAGTTGTCTTTAAATTTGGGTCTAGCACAATTCATTCCCACATTTTGTTCATGTATAGCTTGGGATTTTGTATCATGCCTTGTTACCTATTTTGGAGATGATATTGTATTGATAGTGAAATTGTTGGTACCTATTAGTAAATAAATAAATATGGTACCTATAAGTATTTAATGAATGTTATTGCTTCCGCTTTTATTTACTCTGAATTGTTCTTCTAGTTGTTGGTTTGGTTTTAATTGAGGGTACCCGCCTAGCCTTGTGTCATTTTATTGTCTCCCGTTCGCTATAGCTTTGATTCATGTATGAATTGTCCATTTCATATGTGGATTGGGGCTATAGTGCGGGGGATGTGGTGCCTAGCGTTCCGGGTGCTACATCGTACGGTGGTATCAAAGCTCGGTTGCAAAACCGGGTCTCTAGTGTGGTGTCTTGTGAGTCTAGGTCGCACGGCATAGGAACTAATTTTCAATCTGAGAGTCTTGCATTGTTATTTGATACTTGAACCTACTTGACTTACTTGAATTTGGGGTGACTTGTTGAATTTTTGATTTATGTGCAATTTGTGAATTATTTGCACACATTGCCACCTACTAACCGAACATGCATAATAGTGACTTGATTTCAGGATGGCTCGCGATAGACATCGCCGTGATCGTTCTCCTAGACCCCGACATCGTCGACATCATCGCTGGGAGAGATCACCACCTCCTCCTCCACCTCCTCAGGCTCAGCCACAGGATTTTATGAACGCAATGGTGGGTCTTATTGATCAGAGAGTCCGGGATTATGTTCCTCCACCACCACCAGTTCCACCACCACAGCCTGGAGGCCAGATTTCACTAGCTTTCAGGGAGTTTCAGAACCAGCATCCTCCCAAGTTTTATAAAGGGAATGATATTCAAGTCGAGCAGTGGCTCAGGGAGATTGAGAGGATTTGGGAGCTCATTCCTTGTGAGTCCCAGGAGAAGGCCCGTTGTACTATTTCTTTGATCCAGGGTGAGGCCTATTCTTGGTGGGAGAGTGTCCGGATTGTGTTAGATGCTGCAGGTGAGGAAGTGAATTGGGCAGTCTTTGTCAGAGAGTTAAGGAATAAGTTCATTCCTCCATCTTCTCGCACTAGAAGATTGAAGGAATTTACAGAACTGAAGCAAGGAAACAGGTCGGTCTCAGAGTACATCGCCGAGTTTGAGAGATTGTCCCGCTATGCTCCTAATATAACGAGTGACGATTTCCATAAGGCGATGCAGTTTGTTCAGGGCCTTAGACCAGACATTCAGGCAGCGATTGAGGCGGTCAACACGAGCACCTGGGTGAAGGCTACCAAGAAGGCACTATTGGTTGAGGATTCAGTGAATGCGAGGCGGTCTACTTACCGTTCAGGCTCAGGTTCGGGTTCAGGGTCTGGATCGGGATTCAGAGGTTCTGGATCGGGTTTTAGAGGTGTCGGATCAGGGTATAAGGGTTCAGGTTCGGGTTCTGCTTTAGGCAAGAGGCCGATGGCTTATTCTTCTCCACCACCAGCTCCACAGGGCCCGGGGAAGAAGCCCCGACCAGCAGGACCAGTGATTCGAGCTCCAGTTGCTCCAGCTTTGCCACCACCACCCGAGAAGCCTGCTTGTACCTTCTGTGGCCACAGGACACACGTTT
This sequence comes from Lantana camara, assembly GCA_037501455.1. Classification (NCBI taxonomy): domain Eukaryota; kingdom Viridiplantae; phylum Streptophyta; class Magnoliopsida; order Lamiales; family Verbenaceae; genus Lantana; species Lantana camara. The sequence goes on from CM074863.1 coordinate 92,911,850, forward strand.
ATGAGAACTGCAGGAGGCGTCTGGGTTTATGCCGACTTTGTGGGAGCGATGAGCATATGGTAGACGGCTGTCCGGATCGCAGGATACCACCACCGGGAGCACCGAGACCACTGATTAGGGCTCGTGCTTATGCTTTGGAGGGTGAGCAGCAGGATGCTGATATTGATCCAGCCGCGGTAGTTGAAGGTACCATTTGCATACATGGCACGAACATTCATACGTTGTTTGATCCGGGAGCTACTCACTCCTTTCTTTCGAGTGATATATCTGTTTCTTTGCCTTTGCCTGTTACTCGTTCTTCTGCATGTTATGTGGTTAGTACTCCGTTTGGTGGTAGTTTAGAATCTGATCGGGTGTTCAGAGAGGTTCCGGTGAGCATCGAGGGTCGAGTTTTCTTGTCAGACTTCATTGAGCTGCCGATGACTTGCTATGGATCTATTTTGGGCATGGATTGGTTGTACAGACATTCTGCCACAGTTGATTGTAGAGCGAAGAAGGTTCAGTTGGGATCGGATTTGGTAGTGGGTTGGAGTTCCAAGACTGTGCCTCTACTTTCCTTTTCTGAAGCTCATAAGTTGGTTCGAGAGGGAGCCACGGGTTTCATTGCTTATATTCTCAACAAACCCAAGGATCAAAGTAAGCTGGAAGAAACGGAAGTAGTGAAGGAGTTTCCCGAGGTCTTTCCTGAGGAATTGGATTCTTTACCTCCAGAACGGGAAATTGAGTTTGTGATCGACTTGTACCCTAATGCAGAGCCGTACTCCAAAACTCCGTATCGTATGGCTCCGGCCGAGTTGAAAGAGTTGAAGACTCAACTTGATGCAGTGTTAGAGATTGGGTATATTAGACCGAGTTCTTCTCCCTGGGGTGCATCGGTTTTGTTTGTAAAGAAGAAGGACGGAACCTTGAGAATGTGTATAGACTATAGGGAGTTGAACCGGATGACGATCAAGAACAAGTATCCTCTTCCACATATCGAGGAGTTGTTTGACATACTTCAGGGATCGAAAGTCTATTCGAAATTGGATTTGAGACAAGGATACTACCAGCTGCGTATCCGAGCAGGGGATATTTCTAAGACAGGATTTAACACTCGGTACGGGCATTATGAGATTGTTGTGATGCCGTTTGGTTTGACCAATGCCCCAGCAGCTTTTATGGATATGATGCACAGGATCTTCAGGCCTTTTCTGGATAAGTTCGTGGTCATTTTTATTGATGATATCCTGGTTTTCTCGAAGTCTGCCGAAGAGCATGCAAGACACCTTCAGTTGGTATTAAGGACCTTGAAGGAGCATCAGTTGTTTGCCAAATTCAGCAAGTGTGAGTTTTGGATTGACAGGGTGTCATTCTTGGGTCACGTGATTTCGGGCAATGGTTTGGAAGTCGATCCTTCCAAGATTGAGTCGGTTTTGAAGTGGGAGAAACCTAGGAATGCCTCTGAGATTAGGAGTTTCTTGGGATTGGCAGGTTATTACCGGAGGTTTGTTAAGGATTTCTCCAAGTTAGCGGTTCCTTTAACCCGGTTGACGAAGAAGAATGTGAAATTTGAGTGGAGTGAAGATTGTGAGAAGAGTTTCACTTTCTTGAAAGAGAAGTTAGTGTCTGCTCCAGTGTTAGCCCTTCCGGAAGGTTCTGAAAGATATGCTGTTTATACAGATGCTTCTAAGGAAGGTTTGGGATGTGTGTTGACTCAGAAGGGTAAGGTAATTGCTTATGCATCCCGGAAGTTGAAAGAGCATGAAAAGAATTATCCGACACATGATCTTGAGCTCGCCGCCGTAGTCTTTGCACTTGGAAAGTGGAGACATTATTTGTACGGGGTGTCTTTCGAGATTTTCACCGACCACAAAAGCCTCCAGTATTTATTCACTCAGAAGGATTTGAATATGAGGCAACGGCGTTGGATGGAAAGGTTGGAAGATTATGATTGCACGATCAATTACCATCCTGGTAAAGCCAACGTGGTCGTCGATGCACTTAGTAGGAAGGTTAGTGTTTCGAGCTTGGAAGTGGGTGAAAGTAGTGGAATCGAGCCAATTGTTTTAAAGGCTCGAGTTTTTAATATTTCGGTCCAGCCAGATTTGAAGCACAGGTTGTTTGAGGCTCAAAGTACGGATATGGAAGTTCAGAGATTGGTAGCTAAGGCAAGAGCTGATCCGGAGTGTCCATTCGGGTTCGATGAAACCGGTCTTCTTCGTTTCAAGAACCGAGTGGTTGTGCCCGAAGAGTTGAAATGGGTATTGCTCGAGGAAGCTCACAGATCGGCTTATTCTATCCACCCCGGAGGAAACAAGATGTATAAGGATTTAAGGCAATATTATTGGTGGCGTGGATTGAAGAAAGATGTGGCCGAGTTTGTGAGGCATTGTCTCACTTGTCAGAAAGTGAAAGCCGAGCATCAGAAACCGGGAGGTCTTCTTCAGCCGTTACCTATTCCTGAGTGGAAATGGGAACAGGTGACGATGGATTTTGTGTCCGGATTACCTAAGGTGAAAGGTGGATTTGATGGGATTTGGGTAATTGTGGACCGTTTGACGAAGTCTGCACATTCTCTGCCGGTTCGGATGTCGTATAAGATTCGCAAGCTAGCCGAGCTTTATAACCGGGAGATTGTTAGACTTCACGGGATTCCGATTAGTATAGTTTCTGACAGAGATCCACGGTTCACTTCGAGGTTGTGGCGTGAATTGCAAGCGGTTTTGGGTACGAAGCTCCAATTTAGTACAACTTTTCATCCTCAGACGGATGGTCAGTCCGAGAGATTAATAAGATATCTCGAGGATTTGCTTAGAGCTTGCTCTTTGAATTTTCAGTCTTTTTAGCATGATCAGCTACCTTTGATTGAGTTTGCGTACAACAACAGTTTTCAGGCTTCGATTGGAATGGCACCGTATGAGCTACTTTATGGGCGGAAGTGTCGTTCTCCTTTGTTCTTCGACTTGGAAGAGTGGAGATGGACTAAACAAGAAGGTGTTAAGAAATGTGAGAAGTTGGAAAAACCTTCCAAGGCCGTTGAAGCTATGATTGAGAAAGTCCAATTAATAAAACAACGGATGAAATCAGCTCAGGACAGACAGAAGAGCTACGCCGATCGTCGCAGAAGGGATCTCGAATTCGAGGTTGGAGATCGGGTTTTCTTGAAGGCGTCTCCACGTAAAGGATTTGCTCGGATTGGGAAAGGAGGTAAGCTTAAACCTCGTTATTTAGGTCCTTATGAGATTTTGGAAAGAATTGGAGAAGTTGCTTACAGATTGGACCTACCACCGAGCCTCACGGGGATTCATAATGTATTTCACGTGTCTCAGCTAAGGAAATACTACCCCGATGAAACCGAGATCATTCCTGTTGAAGAAGTGGAATTGGAACCGAGTCTTACCTTTGTTCAGAAACCGGTCAAGATATTGGATAAGAAGTTTCAGGAATTAAGAAACCGGAAGATTACCATGGTTAAGGTTCTTTGAAGAAGTGACAAGACCGAAGAAGCCACGTGGGAGACCGAAGACAAGATGAGACGGTTCCATCCAGAGTTGTTCCCTTCCGATCAGTGAATGTGGGGACCAGATTCTTTTAAGGAGGGAGGATCGTAGGATGTAGCACCCGGAAGGCTAGGCACCACATCCCCCGCACTATAGCCCCAATCCACATATGAAATGGACAATCCATACATGAATCAAAGCTATAGCGAACGGGAGACAATAAAATGACACAAGGCTAGGCGGGTACCCTCAATTAAAACCAAACCAACAACTAGAAGAACAATTCAGAGTAAATAAAAGCGGAAGCAATAACATTCATTAAATACTTATAGGTACCATATTTATTTATTTACTAATAGGTACCAACAATTTCACTATCAATACAATATCATCTCCAAAATAGGTAACAAGGCATGATACAAAATCCCAAGCTATACATGAACAAAATGTGGGAATGAAGTGTGCTAGACCCAAATTTAAAGACAACTAGACTCTAAATTCCCGCTTAGCACGCCCTGCAAAACAACTGAAAAGTTGAGGTGTCAGTCCAACACAGACTGAGCGAGGGGTATAAATAAATATAAGCGGATAAACATGCAAGTTTTAATCTCGGGTAATAGTTTTTGGCAAACAATACAATTTTAATAGAATGGAAGGGATACTATCGCCCGAGGTTACAACTAATTCAATTTCAATTTAACCAATTCAATACAATCAATTTGTGGCCCGGCGAGTGGGGCAATTCTCCAACCTTACACCGACTGTGTACAATCAATCAATCAATTAATCAATAATTAGGTGATCATGCAATTCATTACGGTGCACAATTAGCAGTTTCAATAACACCTTCTTCCTCCGGGTGATGGTGGGATTGCAAGGCCCCACCATCCAATCAATCTGGGCAGAGGGTACATGAATCCCTAAGCCCGGAATTCCTTCCTCCCCTAATCTCCTAGGGGGTTCAGGGTTCATCCCAATTTGGTGAGGATAGCTCTCGAGTTACCCGTCAGCCCATGCTTTCCCGGTTGGCTCGAGCCACTACCCTCGAGCCCACAGTGCAATACAATACTCGCTAAAACAATCAATCAATCAATCAATCAATAGTTCGATAAATCCTTTGAAAATCAATAGCATTTGCAAACTATAAATATATAGATAGGTTTTGGCTTAAAATTTCACATAGGGTTATACGGGTCCTATGTATCTAAAATTAAACCTCACCTGAACGACCCAAAAAAATCCAAGGAAACAACTCACGGGGCCTGCTCCTCGTCACCAGGAAACTGGTCTGTGCAAGAAAGACAAATGTCCGTGAAATACGACTCAAAATGTACCAAATATGACGAACGGCGGAAATGCAACGAGACGACGGGAAAAATACAATGTACCATGAAAATATTACGTTTCGACATATATTCAGTCATATAATAGCAATTAGGGGTCAAAGAAGCCGTCGGAACGAGGTGCTAAAAATGCAATTTTATGCAGTGAATTTTGGACACTTTCTGGACTATGGAAACGGCCGTTCCGGCTTCCCTTTGAAAATGGGAAGGGCCGTTCCCATGGCCTACAGAAACGCGCCAACGTTTCTTAAAAAGAGAAAACGTTTTAGCTGGGAACTGCCCTTCCGGGTTAAAGGCCAAAATGGGAACGGCCGTTCCCAGTCTAGCTGGCCAACTGTCTCAGAATCATGGGAACGACCGTTCCAGTTTTGAACTGGGGTTGGGAAGGGCCGTTCCCAAAATACGTGAGCAGCTGAATATGCAGAACAAAACAGGACAGCAACAAAGCAACAACAATCAACCACAAAATGGCTTCAACCCAAGATGAAATGCATATATTTGATGCAACAAATATGCTAACATACAAATATATCAACATCAAGTTATAAAAACACATATTTCCAAGGTAGATCATCAATAATCCATCATTTGAAACCCACACACTCATTAATGCTTTAAGTCCATAAGTTACAAGTTATATGCATCAATCTTGAGCTTAATACTCACAAACATATTTCCAACAACAAATACACAATTTACTCAAACTATAACAAAGCCCTATCTATCACATATTTTCAATAAAATCATCCAATCTCCAAAAATACCTCAAATGAAAGAAATGGAAGCTAGGATGAAGATATGATGTTGATGATGCTCCAATGATCACAAAACCCACAATTATGATGCTTGAATGATGAAATCTCCCTCTTATCTTGCTAGGGTTGGTCTCGGTTGAGCAAGGAAGAAAATGGAGCAAAGATGAAATGTTTGTAGGTAATGAGAAGCCAAGGTACGTGATTGCTGCTATGAAAGGAGAAGAGATGGCCAATTTGCAATTAAATCCTTCCACTTATTAACTCATGCAATTAAGTCCAATCCCATAACAATTGATCAATGTGGTCCAATGCAATTAAGTCCCAAATTCATGAAAATGATCAATTGAGGCCACAAAAGAATTAAATCACATTCGGGAAAATAATTAACATTGCAATCACGTTCAATATATCCAATAAATATGATATGATATAAATTTTCAATAAAATGTCAAGAATATAATTTTATAAAATTATGTCATGCTATGGAAAATTAAAGAAATGAACAATTAATAATTAAAACCTAACTCTCAAACGCACACGTGTCGATCATACCTGAATTGCCGAAAGCTGGGGCGTTACACTATAGAATAGATAAGTGATAAAAAATAAATTAATGAAAAAGAATTTTGGAGTTCAGTAAATATAGAAAAGTTTAAGCAAAAAACTGCTAAAATACGTGGGCAAATTTTATGTTAAAAAAAATAAAAAAAATAAAAAAAGAGAATCCATAATACCAAATGGGTCTCTTGCGTGGGTAAGTTTTTCTTTTGTGCGTGGGTGAATTTTTTTTTTTTTTTTTTTTTTATAAATCAAATAGAAATTAAAAAAATAAAAAGTCGAAGAAAACAAAATGAAACTGATGATTGTTGTACGTGGGTGAGTTTTTGAGTTTATTTTTTAAATTAAAATAAAAATTAAAAGAAATGAAGAATTTAAAAAAGAGTGTGAGAACGGTTAGTGTTGTAGGTGGGATCAGTTTCTTTTTTTAAAATCAAATAAAATAAAAAAAATAAAAAGAAATGGAGAGTCCAAGAGACCAAACTTGGCCCTCTCCATTAATAATATAGTATAGATGAAATATATTATAATAGAAAAAAATAAAATATATTTCAGATCAAATAGAATTTTATGTGAGAAGATTTTTTGTAAAAAAATAAACCAAAATATAATAATATCATAAAAGAAGAGTTTGGTTTAAAATTCAAGAAGAGAGTTCCATTAATTATGTGGGCTGGGTTTGGTTTTTAAAACAAACAAATAAGTGTGGCGAACGAACAATTTTTTTTTTATTCTTTAAATAAATTAAAAATAATTTTTATATTAATAAATATATATATATTTCATAATATATATTTTATAATTATTTTTAATATATTTATTAAATTATAACAAATAAATAGCATGAAAAGATAATATATCAAATAACATTATCTTTGAGTCATGTGTTCAAACAACAACTACAATAATATTATCTTTAAAAAAAACAGATAAAAATTATATATAAAAGAAAAAACAATTGAAGTGAAATAAGAGAAAAGATAAGTTAGAAATATATTTTTGAAGTGATAAAATAAACAAATAAAGAAAAAAAAAAAGAAAAGGACGTGAGAGAAGAAAACGGATCAATATAAAAATAGGAAAAGAGGACACCAAGAGACCACATTTGCCTCTCGCGCTTAATAATATAGAAAGATAACTATCCGGATGTCGGGCACCTCTAGATCTGACCAATGCTACCATAGCTAAATTAAGTCATATTTGCAATGCCAAATATGAAATTTAAGACTAATGTTAACTTCAAATTATTAATTCATATGTTCTAGGCTTATTAACTAGTAGAATATGCTCCTATTGGGGTTGAGAAAGCTATTAAAAATGTTGTGTTTTTTCTTTTTCTTTTTTTTTTTTTTTGAGAGAAATGACTAGTAAAATTGTTTATGTGAGAATTTTCACTTCACTTTTTTACTCCAATAAAACCTCTGAAACCTATGACTATTTTAAATTTGTGCTTGAATGGACGATCACATTTAGACTATAATAAAGATAAGAGTACTTGTGGCCTAATAATTACCACGGCCGTCTGCAATGATGTCAAGAAAAAGATTTCAAACAACATATCATAGTTTCAATACTTCAATATTAATGTAAATAGTATTATTGCCCATAATTTGTTGTAAATGGTATTAACTTTTACTTTGGATGCGCAAAACAATGCATATCAATCATATCCCTAGAGTAACTACCATTGCATCATCTAACCTTGGTTCATTTCCATTTAATTTAATTAATCATATTTTTTTATCTCGTAAATCTCCTCCCCATGTTTTTGCATTATTTTTTAAGAACATACACATTACACACCCAAGTGGCTAGAGAGAGTTGAACCAAATTATTATAGTAGAGAAAGAATCCTTTAACCACTTGAAATAACTGTTATTGGACCCACGTTTTTGCTTTTGTTTCTGTTGTTCTCTGCTTTTTCTTTCTCGTTTACCATATTAAAATATTTTTAGTTCTTTTGATATGTAATTTATTTTTCTATTTGTCCTAAACTGATCAGTATATATATTAAAATAATATATAATATATTTCTTTATTATACTATCAGGCCCTATTCAAATAATAACGGATTTTTTTAAAAGGTATTTCAAGTATTCGGGATGGACAATTTTTTCTAAATTCAAAAAATTGAACGCGAAAGGATTATTTATTTATATCAAAGCTTTAATTTATTTAAGATTAAACTTAATAATTCTTTTTAAACATTTACCACTTTTAGTATTTCGCATTTCTATAAATTTAACTTCTTAGTTCTTAAAAAATAAAAATTTTAGCAAACGTCCACTTAATTGTTACCGAGACATATTGGATGTTTGTGCGAAATAAAAATGATAATTTATGTTTAAATAAGTTATCTTTTATTATTGGGTCATCTCCTAAAACTACCTATGGGTTGTGAAAATCTTTGTGTACTCCCCATTCTAGAAATTGTGTCTACTAACTCCCTAATTGAAAATTATAAGTTTCCTTTGCTACCTAATGACCTAAAATTACTGCTTTACCCTCCATTTAATATTTCAACCATTTTATTTTAACCATTTCAACGATTAATGCCCTATTATAATAATATCCATTTATTATTGTATAAATTACTACCAACAACCCAAGAAGAAAAGGGTTGTCTGAAACATAAAAAATGGTTGTCTGAACAAGTTGAAGAACAGAAAGAACGGCCCCCATTAGCTCGCCGGTGCAAATTTGAAGATCTTCCTAAGCCGTTAACGACTGAGCTCCCTGGAATCGGTCCCGACTCAAATTTGAAGGGTTCTCTGCTCTCTCACCGATGGAAACGACGGAGCTCCCTGGATTCGGCCCCGACGACTTTCTCGAACGAACTGGAGGACTGATTCTTGACTCCCTGTCGCCGCTAAGCTCAGACAATTTCGTTCCTTTGACAATTTCTTAGCTGAATTTATTGAATTACCTTTTGCCTCTGTTTCGGTTTTAGTCATGGGTAGCCCGTACGAAGTTAATGAGTGTAGCACACCTGTGCGTCTCCTTGGTGGTGTTCGGTATAATCACAAGATGCATATTTTCTCAATTAGGGGTGATTTCAATTTGATGAGTCTGCACTCAATTGTTGGTGATTATTGGCCTGAGATAAATATGACGGAATTAAGATTGACATACACTGCGCCTTAGGCCAAGGATCATGAAGTTAGGTTATTGAATGATGAAGATGTTTCTAACATGATTGAACTGCATGAAACGTTCAATTTGACATATGTTGACATTATGACCCCTGATAGGGATGATGAAACCGAGCATATTGGATCGACTAGCTTCAGGTACTTCAAAACTAAATTTGTGTCATTCATATTTTGTTGCAATTGTATTTTGCTTCAATGTTTTCTTTGTCAGCCTTATTAGGTACGGAGCAGAGAATGCGGGAATGACACTCACACCCCAATCTGATGCTATGCAGTCAAATTCCCGAAATTGCTGGAGTATGTGCATAAACGGGGTAGGCTAAGGGTTTACAGATGCGGCTGAGTTTCGGAGAAAACTGAAAAATCATTCCGTGTCTATACATCGTTCCTTCAAGTACATTAACAATTATAGTTTGAAGATCATAGCGGTGTGTCTTAATAGTAATTGTAAATGGCGTATCTATGCATCATATAGTAAGAAAGACTTACAATTTACAATAAGAAAATGTTGTTTGCAGCACACGTGTCGAGAGGGTAGTATGCGGTCGAAGGGACATCCTAGAGCTGATGCTAATTGGATTGTAAACATAGTGAGAGAGAAGGTCAGAAGTTGTCCCAAATATTCTCCTTACAAACGGGTGTGGAAGGGTAAAGAAATTGCTATGTATGATATCCATGGGTATGATGGTGCATCGTATGATCGAGTTGGATAGTATTGTGATACCGTTAGAAAAACAAATCCTGGGAGTTTTGCGGATTATGAGGTGGATGCAGATACTAAAAAATTTACAAGGTTGTTTCTTTGCTTTCATGCATGTTTGCTTGGATTTCTCAGAGGTTGCAGGAAGTTGATTTTTCTAAATGGGACTCACATTAAGAATAATTTTAAAGGCTGTCTTTTGTCTGTCGTATCGAAGGATGGCAACGATGGTTTGTTCACCATCGCATCTGCGGTTGTAAGTGCTGAAAATGATGCAAATTGGGAATGGTTTTGTAGGAAATTGCCTGCAGCATTATCGAGTCAGACACGAGGCCTAATCAATTTTAGATCATATACATTTTTCTCTGACAGACATTCAGGTCTACGGAAGGCTGTCCCGACGGTGTTTCCTGGCAGCAACCATGCGTATTGCCTACGGCATTTGGTTGACAATTTCCGGACTCAGGTAAGAAAAATCATAATTGTTTGAGTTACTGATTCTGTCATATGTATCATTGCTTCTTATTTTATTTTATTTTATTTTTTTTCTGTGTAGATTCTCAGATTCTATCCTTACAAGAACAAAAAACATTGGGAATTGATATTTCAAAAAGCCGCGTACACTACTTCGTTCAATGAATATCAGAAATTTGTAGATGAGATTGTGAAAGCAATGCCTCGCGCAGAGGACTTCATTTTGCAGTCAGAGCCACAGAATTGGACAAATTGTCTCATTTCCGGTGAACGTTTTGGTGTTATTAATAACAATGTTTCCGAGTCTTAGAACTCCTGGGTGAATAATGCAAGGGTTCTACCTATGTTAGGTATGGTTGATCAGATACGTGTACAAATAATGAACATGATGAAGGATATGCGCGATCTTGGAGAAAAATACGACGTTGAAGTTCTATGTCCTCACCCACAAGAGATGCTGAGGCAGAATTATGTTGAGGGTCGCAAATTGACCTTAAATCGAGCAAGCCCGTTTCTGTTTGAAGTTGCCGAGGGTAAGTCAACTTATGCCGTGAATTTAGAAACAAGAACATGTACTTGTAAGAAGTGACAGATATTTAAAATTGTTTGTAAGCATGCTTGTGCTTGTATTGAGGACAAAGGCTTGTCGTTGTATGACTTCTGCGACGAAGCGTATTCCGTTGTGATGTTTAGAGAAGCGTACAACTTGCCTATCTACCCCATACCAACCGGTGGAGAGCCGGTTTTGGTGGAAAATGAACAGGATCAATTTGTTTATCCACCCGATGTGAGAGTTCAACCTGGACGTGGAAGACAAAAGAGAATACCATCTCAAGTTGTCAAAAAAAACAAAAAAAAAAGATGACATGTTCACGATGTAAGCGAAAGGGTCACAATCGACGTGGATGCAAACAGCTCCTTGAATCATAATTTTACCATGTTCTGCTATTTGTAATAGTTTGTTGGATTTTAAGTAATTTTCCATGTTATGCGATTTCTATTAGGTTGTTGGATTTGAAGTAATTTTCTATGCTCTGCTGTAGCACCCGAGCGTGAGGTACCACATCCCCCCGCACCGAGACCCGACCCGTATATGAAATGGAAGTCCATACACGTGCCAAATCCACGGCGAACGGGGACACAACACACACGCTATGCTAGGCGGGACTAACCCTTAAACCAATCAACTCAAGACAATATAAAATCAGAGTTATAAATAAACGCGGAAGCAAGAACAACATATAATATATACAACGAGCCACCAAGCTCCAAAAATAGATAAACAAAAGCATTCAAGTGTTCAACGGCACTCACGGCCTACAAATCATAACGCTCCATGCTATACTATGATCATATACAAAATAGCAATAAGAGTATGAATATATGAGACTGAAAGGAAGTGCTAAACATAAATGCAAGACCTAGACGACTTGTATTCCCTCCTAGCACACCTATACCTGCACAAAACAACTGAAAACAACCGGGTTCAGTCTATACGAGACTGGTGGGTATAAAACGGGGCATAAGATATAATATTGCAGAATTTAAGCACATACATGCAAGCCCTAATCCCGTGTGAAGTTTGATAAGAACTTCCCAAGTGGTTAAAATAAAAGAAAACATCAACGGGATTACGACGTTCATATTCATTCATAATTTTTCATAAGGGTTTATGGCCCGGCGAGTGGGCGTGCACAATCTCCAACCTACTCCTCGTGTAATCATAATCAATTAATCAATCATTATCATACATATCTTTTGTGCTCATACATATCATGATCATAATCATTCATATACACCTTCTTCCTCCGGGTGGTGGACGGGTTTGCAAGGCCTGACCACCGAATCATATCAATGTGGCTATGAGGTTCATGAGTCCTCAAAGCCCGGTTAGCGTTTCCTCGTCAAAAACTCCTTGACGAAGTCCGTTCCGCCGTAGTTGGTTGGGACTAGTATATGGGATCCCTGTCAGCCCTTGCTTCCTCGGTTAGCCACATATACTAAGTCCCGGGGCCCGTGCAATCATAATCATGTCTCGCCAAAACATAAGGTAGGGTTTCATAAATAAAAAGGGCATACGTTTGAAATCATTTACCCAAATTGACTCGATATACATAAATATACTATTTTGGCTTAAAACCTTTCACATAAGGGATATATCGGGTCACTTTAACTATTAGAAGAAAAACCCACCTTTTCAAAGCAAAAGAAAGGCACAAGCGTCTCAAGGCTCGCCCTCGTCTCCGACCAAACCCGAATCTGTGCAAAAGAAAAGGTATGAGACTCAATGACCACATATGACGCTCGACAATGAAGTGAATATGACATGAATGCATAAAAGATCATGTTATATCATGAAAATGTTCATGTGCACTATTAAGGAATTTAAAACATATAATCAAACCATTCGTTCATTCGTTTCATTCAATTTCATAAAATCATAAATTCATAACACTCATAACGCATATCAATTAATCTAAAAATTCATTTAATATCCATAACACATAATATTCATATTCACAATTAGGAATATAATAAATAAAACGTTCAAACAATAGTCGGTAATTTAAATACGCGGAATAGAAATCAATTAATTTCAAAAATTGAATTAAATCAAATAATATTTAAAATATAATATATATATATATATATATATATACTCACACGTACACATGCATATATATATATATATATATATATATATATATATATATATATATATATATTACATGCATGCAAAATATCATAAAAGCCATGCATACACGTACACACACAAATATGTATAATATATAGTTAGTATACATGCATGCAAATAACTCTACAAATCCATGCACACACAACACCACACCCATGCATGCACAACAACACACACACAGCACAAATATATATATATATATATACAGTAGCATATATATGCATGTAACAGAAAAAGAAAACACAGGCAACAGATCGGGAAAAACAGGGTGACACCCCCGTGTCACCACCCAAGCCCAAACCGAGACACCCCTGTGTCTCGGTACAGCAAGTTCAGGCCAAACCGCACCCCCGTTCCGCGCTGGAAAGAAGAACAAAGACACACCCGTGTCTCGTACCAGCAGCAGCCCCTGTTTTTTGACAGAAAACGCAGCAGAAAAAGGGCAGCCACTCACGCATGAAATGCAGGCAAGAAAGGCAGCAAAACTAAGCATAAAATGCAGCAAGAGACTCAGCTAAAACACATTCCACAAGGCCAAGAAATTAACAGCAAAAGCAAAGAGGATTCACGGCAGTTGACATCAGAAATTCAGTCAAAAAAACAGAGCAAAGTCACGCAAAACAGGGCAGGAAGGATTCTCTTCATCTCCATCTATTCATATCAGTCTAGGCCAACAAATACTCAGCCAAGAAACACAAATTCAACATATATATAAGTTCCTAAAAGAGCTCAAGCGTGAACAGCAGTCGTACGTAACATTTCATGGAAATTTCTCAAAGTGCCATAAATGATAACTCATTAATACTTCAACCACCAAGGAATCAATGACCATAAATGAAATGAGGATGCCAATAATCATTCTCAAGCTTGGAATTAATCAAAACCATTAAGAATTGAATAAGATCAACAATTTTGTTCAAAACGCACTATTTTCGAATTCAGCCCAGAAATCCTTGAAACCATGATCAAATTTGGGAATGAAAGGATGGAAATGATCAGAAATGAACATATATTACAACCCTAAGCTTACCTTGTTGATTGGAAGAAGTTTAGATGAGATCTGAGCTCCAAAATCTCTAAGGAATGGAGGGTTACGGGACTGAACTGAAAAGCAGTAACTTTGGCTGAGATTTGGGGATTGTGTGAGGATTAGCTTGGTTAGGGCATGATATCTCAGGTTAGGTAGTTGAGTTAGGGTTCAATAGAATCAAACCATGGTTAATTTGGTTAAAGTTTGGATAAGATATGGCTATTTTTGTACAGCAAGGTCAGTTTGTCACCTTTTCGTTTTTCGGTTGAATTTCGGAGGTTCAAATGACTTTGGAAAAATATAAGGCTAAGTTTACTAAACTCGAATTTTCGTTACGAGTTCAACGGAGTTGACGGAACTCTAATCCGAGTTCCCGAGCTCAAGATATTAAATTCGGAACCAAGGGTACGCTAAGTGCTCGTTAGCCCCCGATTTGGTTCCACGATTCAAATTAAATTTGTTAACATATCAAATGAATTCGAAAACATAAACTGAGCATATAGGCATGTTCATAACACATATATTTACGACATACTACAAATTCACGACATTTCGATATCATTTCATATAAGAACGAAGCACAAAATAAACAAACAAGCTCATATTCATGCAATTCATGCATATTTCATAAATTCCATGCACATTTCATAAAAACTCATGCATAAAAATTTAAACCAAAGAATAAATTCTAATATTAATTAAAATAAATTAAAGTCAACGTAATTAATTAATTAAAGCTTGGTTAATTAACATAACATTTAATTAGCATAATCATTAAATTAATAATAAAAGAAATAAACATATATATATATATATATATATACTTAAATACGAAATATTTTTAAAATAATAATAAATTAAAATATAATATAATAAAATAAAATAATAACAATTTATAATAAAATTAAATATAAAACACGTAAAAATAATTAATTCGCGCAAATTGGTAAACACATACGTCGTACCTTTACGTCTGAAAAGTCGGGGGCGTTACAATCTCTCCCCCTTAAAAGAATCCGTCCTCGGATTCATTGCTCGCTCGGAAATAACTCGGGGTGAAATTTTCTCATCTTTTCCTCCGTCTCCCACGTAGCCTCTTCGGTTTTATCACTTCTCCAAAGAACCTTGACTAGTGGAATACGCCGATTTCGAAGTTCCTGAAATTTTCGATCCAATATCTTAATCGGCTTCTGAACGAAGGTAAGATCCTGTTCTAATTCCACTTCTTCAACCGGTAGAACCTCGGACTCGTCTCGATAATATTTTCGGAGCTGTGAAACATGAAATACGTTATGAATTCCAGTCAAACTCGGAGGCAAGTCCAATCGATAAGCCGTATCCCCAACCTTCTCTAGAATCTCATACGGTCCTATATACCGAGGGTTTAGTTTTCCTCCTCGTCCAATCCTTGAGAACCCTTTTCGTGGAGAAGCCTTTAAGAAAACTCTATCTCCAATCTCAAACTCCAAATTCTTTCTCCGAAGATCTGCATAACTCTTTTGTCGATCCTGAGCGGCCTTCATCCGTTGTCTAATTATCTGGACCTTGTCAATAGCCTCTTATACTGCCTTAGAGGGTTTTTCCTTCTTTTCCCCTCGTTTAATCCCTTCTTGCTTGGTCCAATTCCATTCCTCTAAGTCGAAGAACAACGGAGATCGACATTTACGTCCATAAAGAGCTTCATAAGGGGCCATTTCAATCGAGGCTTGATAGCTATTGTTGTAAGCGAACTTGATTAACGGCAACTGTTCATTCCACGAGCTTTGAAAGTCCAATGCACAAGCTCTCAACAGGTCCACCAGATACTTAATCAACCTTTCTTATTGTCCGTCGGTCTGAGGATGGAAAGCTGTGCTGAATTGAAGCCTTGTTCCCAAACACTTCTGTAATTCTTGCCATAACCGTGAAGTAAATCTGGGATCCCGATCCGAGACAATACTAACAGGTACACCATGAAGCCTGACAATCTCATCATTATACCTCTTAGCCAATTTATTCACTTTATCGGGCATCCTGATAGCAAGAAAATGAGCTGATTTTGTCAACCTGTCCACGATAACCCAAATTCCATCAAAACCGCCTCTCACTTTTGGTAATCCCGAAACAAAATCCATGGCTATTTATTCCCATTTCCACTCCGGGATAGGCAATGGTTGAAGTAGCCCCGATGGCTTTTGATGTTCTGCCTTTACCACTTGACAGGTCATACAATGTTTCACGAAGTTGATAACATCCCGTTTCAAACCATTCCACCAATAGAATTTCTTGAGATCCTTATACATTTTGTTCCCTCCGGGATGTATCGAATATCCTGACCGATGGGCTTCTTCAAGAATAATCCTTTTTAACTCTTCCGGCACAACAACTCTATTCTTGAATCTTAGAAGTCCCGTATCATCAAATCCAAACGGACATTCTGAATCAGCTCGAGCTTTCTCAGCTAATTTCTGAACCTCGGGATCAATCCTCTGAGCATCAAATAATCTCTGTTTAAGATCTGGTTGAACCGTAATATTCCGGATACTAGCCCTCAGCTTAAACAACTCATTCTCATCTCCAATCTCCACTTTCACATTGGACACGCTAGCTTTCCGACTAAGCGCATCCGCGACCAAATTGGCTTTGCCGGGATGGTATCGGATTGTACACTCATAATACGCCAGAAGTTCCATCCAACGCCGTTGTCTCTTATTCAATTCCTTTTGTGAGAATAAGTATTGGAGACTCTTGTGATCGGAAAAGACCTCGAATGAGATTCCATAAAGGTAGTGTCTCCACTTACCCAAAGCAAAGATCACTGCCGCTAATTCCAAATCATGAGTGGGGTAGTTCTGTTCATGCTCTTTCAATTTCCTTGAGGCATAGGCGATTACCCTTCCATTCTGCATCAACACACATCCCAAACCTTCCTTTGAGGCGTCCGTATAAACTGTATATCCTTCTGTACCTTCGGGAAGTGCTAATATAGGAGCGGTGGTTAACTTTTCCTTTAAAAGTTGAAAGCTAGCCTCGCATGCTTCGTCCCACTCAAACTTAACAGCCTTCTTAGTCAATCGGGTTAAAGGAGCTGCAATCTTTGAGAAATCCTGATCGAATCTCCGATAGTAGCCTGCCAAACCCAAGAAACTCCTCACTTCTGAAGCATTTTTCGGGCTTTGCCAATGAATAACCGTCTCAATCTTAGAAGGATCTACTTCCAAACCTTCCCTTGAAATAATATGGCCCAAAAATGCTACCCGATCAATCCAGAACTCGCATTTGCTAAACTTAGCATACAACCGATGTTCTCTTAAGGTGTCCAACACAATTCTGAGGTGCCTGGCATGATCTTCCGGAGTTCTCGAATAAACCAAGATGTCATCGATGAATATTACCACAAACTTATCAAAATAGGGACGGAAAATTCGATGCATCATATCCATAAAAGCAGCCGGAGCATTAGTCAGTCCAAAAGGCATCACTACGAACTCGTAGTGTCCATACCGGGTGTTAAATCCCGTCTTCGGAATGTCCTCTTCCCGGATCTTCAATTGATAGTATCCTTGTCTCAAATCCAATTTTGAGTAAACCCCCGAACCTTGTAACATGTCGAATAAATCCTCAATATGGGGCAAAGGATACTTATTCTTTACAGTTATCCGATTAAGCTCCCGGTAATCTATACACATTCTTAAGGTTCCATACTTTTTCTTAACGAAGAGAACCGGAGCACCCCAAGGTGACGAACTTGGCCGTATATATCCAACTTTGAGCAATTCTTCCAATTGGATCTTTAACTCTTTCAATTCGGCCGGTGCCATCCAATACGGAGTCTTAGAATACGGTGTGGATCCAAGATATAAGTCGATAACAAATTCGATCTCACGGTCTGGGGATAAAGAACTCAAATTCTCCATAAACACATCGGAAAAATCCTTAACAACCGCGGTATCCTCCAACTTAACTTGATCTTTCGGCCTATTAAGAAGATAAGCAATAAATCCCGTTGCTCCTTCTCTCATCAACTTGTGAGCTTCCATATAAGACAAGAGAGATACCAATCTTGAGCCACTACCAATCACCAATTCATTACCCAAAATCACCTTCTTCGCAAAACAATCAACATTGGCCCGATGCCTGGACAACCAGTCCATACCCAAAATAACTCCGTACCTCTTCATAGGCATAACAATTAAATCCGCCGGATATTCTTTCCCTTCAATCAGAACTGAACACTCCCGAACCAACCGATCTGTCTGAAGACTCCCACCAAGTGGCGAACTCACCAAATAACAAGAAGAGAGACAAATAACAGGCAAGCACAGAGTAGCAACTAAGTCACAAGAAATAAAGGAATGCGTGGCACCCGAATCAAAGAGTGCATGAATTTTCATGTTATGTATGCATAGAGTACCTTTTACCACAGCTGTGGGATCAATCTCTGCATCTTGCTCTTCACCCTCGAGGGCGTAAGCACGAGCCGGGATCATTGGCCTTTGAACTCGTCTTTCAAATCCGGGGTCCTTGTCGGGACAAGTATCCGCCATATGGTCACCCTTCCCGTATATGAGGCACAAATTCAACCTCCTCCGACAGTTATAGAAATTGTGAGTTGGTCCTCCACAATGTGTACAAGGAGCTTGAGCCAATCTCGCCTCACTCGGACCTTGTCGATCTCTCATTGGTGCAGGCAAAGCTTTTAGAACTGGTGGAGTTGGTCCTCCCATTCTTGGCTTTTTAAACGGACCTTTAGGAGGGGGAGTAGCTTGAATCGTCGGTCTCTTCCCCGAATTCGATCCAGAACCTCTTCCCATTGGAGCTCTAAAAATCGGATCCTTCTTCTTGAATTCCTCCTCTTGAACCAAAGCTCTTTGCACGGTGTCGGCAAATGACTCGAAATTGTGACCCGCCTGGCCATGTCTCAAGTCCTGTCTTAACCCCGCAATGAATTTTCTCGACTTTCTCTTCTCATCCCGGGTGACATGAGGAGCGTATTTCCCAAGTCTATTAAAGACGGCAAGATATTGAGTCACCATACGAGCACCTTGCTTTAAATCCATAAACTCTTGCTACTTCCTTTCTCTCACTACCTCCGGTACAAAACATTCCCGGAATTCTCTCTTGAAAACCTCCCAAGTCACTTCCTCTCCATCCACCTCGAGTTTCTCCCTTGTTCTTTCCCACCATTCATACGCATCTCCATCAAGTTGGAATATAACAAATTGAGCCTTCTCTAGCGTAGTAAATTGTCGGACTCCAAATATCCTCTCTAATCGAATCAACCAACCCTCCGAGACCGCATCATCAATAGAACCGGAAAACCGAGGGGGGTTATAGCTCAGAAACACCCCATGAGAATCTCTATTATTATGGTTTGGTGGAGGAGCTTGTTGTTCTGCTGGTTGTGGTGGGGGAGCTTGAGCCCTCCTATGCTCGACATAGTTAAAAACCACTTCCATGAAGTTCCCCATATCCATTGGTGGTGCTTGTGGTTGGGGTGGAGGCGTAGGGGATCGGTCATGATGACGGCGGTGTCCTGGAGATCTCTCACGGTGTCTACGTGGAGGCATCCTGTCCAAGAAACACTGAAATGCATGCTATTTTTAGTCCATGCATGCAAGTGCAATTAATTCGATCAAAATTCAAAATTTAAAGCACACAAGCACGTAAACAATGCATACGCAACACATTGACAAGTTGTTCCTAAAGCCGAATGACTTAACTGACTCAACACGACACTAGAGCCCGGGTTTTGCAACCCTAAGCTCTGATACCACATAAGGATGTAGCACCCGAGCGTGAGGTACCACATCCCCCGCACCGAGACCCGACCCGTATATGAAATGGAAGTCCATACACGTGCAAATCCACGACGAACGGGGACACAACACACACGCTATGCTAGGCGGGACTAACCCTTAAACCAATCAACTCAAGACAATATAAAATCAGAGTTATAAATAAACGCGGAAGCAAGAACAACATATAATATATACAACGAGCCACCAAGCTCCAAAAATAGATAAACAAAAGCATTCAAGTGTTCAACGGCACTCACGGCCTACAAAATAACAATAAGAGTATGAATATATGAGACTGAAAAGAAGTGCTAAACATAAATGCAAGACCTAGACGACTTGTATTCCCGCCTAGCACTCTTATACCTGCACAAAACAACTGAAAACAACCGGGTTCAGTCTATATGAGACTGGTGCGTATAAAACGGGGCATAAGATATAATATTGCAGAATTTAAGCACATACATGCAAGCCCTAATCCCGTGTGAAGTTTGATAAGAACTTCCCAAGTGGTTAAAACAAAAGAAAACATCAACGGGATTACGACGTTCATATTCATTCATAATTGTTCATAAGGGTTTATGGCCCGGCGAGTGGGCGTGCACAATCTCCAACCTATTCCTCGTGTAATCATAATCAATCAATCAATCATTATCATACATATCTTTTGTGCTCATACATATCATGATCATAATCATTCATATACACTTTCTTCCTCCGAGTGGTGAACGGGTTTGCAAGGCCCGACCACCGAATCATATCAATGTGGCTATGAGGTTCATGAGTCCTCAAAGCCCGGTTAGCGTTTCCTCGTCAAAAACTCCTTGACGAAGTCCGTTTGGCCGTAGTTGGTTGGGACTAGTATATGGGATCCCCATCAGCCCTTGCTTCCTCGGTTAGCCACATATACTAAGTCCCGGGGCCCGTGCAATCATAATCATGTCTCGCCAAAACATAAGGTAGGATTTCATAAATAAAAAGGGCATACGTTTGAAATCATTTACCCAAATTGACTCGATATACATAAATATACTATTTTGGCTTAAAACCTTTCACATAAGGGATATATCGGGTCACTTTAACTATTAGAAGAAAAACCCACCTTTTCAAAGCAAAAGAAAGGCACAAGCGTCTCAAGGCTCGCCCTCGTCTCCGACCAAACCCGAATCTGTGCAAAAGAAAAGGTATGAGACTCAATGACCACATATGACGCTCGGCAATGAAGTGAATATGACTTGAATACATAAAAGATCATGTTATATCATGAAAATGTTCATCTGCACTATTAAGGAATTTAAAACATATAATCAAACCATTCGTTCATTCGTTTCATTCAATTTCATAAAATCATAAATTCATAACACTCATAACGCATATCAATTAATCTAAAAATTCATTTAATATCCATAACACATAATATTCATATTCACAATTAGGAATAGAATAAATAAAACGTTCAAACAATAGTCGGTAATTTAACACCTTTGTCACGTTGTACACGTTGTACAAATCCGTTGGAATTTTGCATGCTTTGTCACGTTGTACAAATCCGTTGGAATGTTATATAACATGGCCAGTATCACGTACTTAATTGGCCATATGTTGTATAAAATCTTGAAAATTGCATAGGAGGTGGAATTTTGCAACCTTTATCACGTTGTACAAATCTGTTGGAATATTGTATAACATGGCCAGTACCACGTACTTAATTGGCCATATATTGTATAAAATCTTGAAAATTGCGTAAGAGGTGGAATTTTGCAACCTTTGTCACGTTGTACAAATCCGTTGGAATGTTGTATAACATGACCAGTACCACGTACTTAATTGGCCA
This sequence comes from Lantana camara, assembly GCA_037501455.1. Taxonomy (NCBI): domain Eukaryota; kingdom Viridiplantae; phylum Streptophyta; class Magnoliopsida; order Lamiales; family Verbenaceae; genus Lantana; species Lantana camara. The sequence continues at coordinate 92,933,647 of CM074863.1, forward strand.
TATGTTGTATAAACTCTTGAAAATTGCTTAGGAGGTGGAATTTTGCAACCTTTATCACGTTGTACAAATCGGTTGGAATGTTGTATAACATGACCAGTATCACGTACTTAATTTTATATGTGTTGTATAAAATTGTTAGAATGACATACTTACTTTTATTTATCCCAGGAGAGTGAATTATACAACTTTTTTCACGTGGTACAAATTTGGAGAAATGTTGTACACAGCTGCTACAATCAGGTACTTAATTGTCCATATGTTGTATAAAATTGGAAGAATGACGTGCCATGTATTTAATCAAGTGCGGTTCAATTACAATAGACATCCAGAATTTCATACATACACATATTGATACATAAAATTACTTCAATTTCAAAGTGAACATACTACATTACCAAAGTTCCATAATAACACTACAAGACTACATCACCAATACAACAATCATAAGGTTTCAGGGGCACCCGACAAAAATTACAGCCCTTCCAAATCAACAACACACCACTAAAATACCAGATATACACATCACTTTTCAACCATAAGTTTAGAATTGTCTCCTGCAGCCAAAATCTTCGTAGCCAAATGGACACGATAATACGGCATCTTCAAAAGAAGAAATTCTTCCCAGAAAGTTGGGTCATCCATAGCAAAACATTCAGCAAACAGGCAAAAGAAGGCACCACAATCGAGGCTATCATCCCGTTGGGTGGGACATACCTGAGCATCTACGTCATCGGTCGGGATCTCATACTTGTATGCATGGAAAAGGAACATCCGAATGAATTTCGCCCATAACTTGGCATGCCCGGTTGCAATGGAAGAATGCATGGAGTTCAAACGTTTAAATACCTTCAGATCGGTGTCGAGGACCACCATATGCCAATGGTTTTTTGTGTTCAATGGGACGATAATGTAAAGGTTACCTCCCAACACATCAGGATTCAAACGCAGAAGCAATGAACGCACACTCTATGACATTGTCTGTTAGAAACTTGCTCATTGCCTCCAGATCTCCAGCCTTCAGTTTCTTCTTAGAACCTTTGATGAACTTTTCACGAGACAGTTTATCCAATATACCGGTTGTTACATGGGAAGACATGGCCCAAATCATTGTCATGTTCATGCTTCTCAGAATGTTAATGTATCCCTCAAACACGGATTGTCTCATCTCAAGGCCCCACAACAATCGGTATATGTCATAATCCAAGATTTCGACATCATTTGCACTGTAAACAGTAGCCTGTGATGCATCTTTAGCATGTCCCCGTATGAAACCATCAATTTTTTCTTGCTCTTCGGATGTTAGCTCATCCCTTCCAGGGTAGTCCAATCTCCCAACATAATCATAGCATTGATCCATAGGGGTCTTTCCAAAGTTCACCTACACAATAGAAGGCATTTTAAGTAACATATAACTAACATGTAATTATAATTAAACGAAATATGACAACTTACTTTCTTCTTCATCTTCAGGGCTATGGACGAAGGAGGTGTAATGAAATCGGGTGCTTTTCTTTTCTTCATCCGATCATCTCTATCTCTTACAGACAACGCAATGGAGCTAATGATGTCATTCACTTGCTTCATTCTAATCTCATGACGCCCGCTATCATCTGAATCATCACTACTAGCATAATCATCAACAAGACGAGAGAGTACATCATCGTCATTCTTCTCATTCAGCAACCCAACATTCTCCTCCATCACATACTCCTCCACAACCTTCTCCACATCCTCCGCCTCCGCACCCTTCTCCACATCCTTCCCAGCCTCCACCACATCTTTCTCCACAGCCTTCTCTATAGCTTTATCCACAACCTCCAGCACAACATTGTCCACAGCCTGATCCATAGCCTCAACTACATACTCCTCCACAACCTTATCTTGCATATCAGTCAGTATATCAGCTACATCCTCCTCTCTCTTCCCCTCCATGGTTACTTCTTTGTCACTCTCCTCCATATCATCATCCTCTTTCCCCACAGTCTCTTCATCCTCACTTTCATCAACTTGCTCTTCATCCTCATTCTCATCCCCAATAATTTGTTCATTATCCCTTTCATCAGCAACCACTCCAGTCTTCTCAGTCACCAATTGCCCCAACAACTTAAACTCCCGCTTCTGATTAGCAATAATCTCCCTCATCAACATTGCTAGAGTCCCCCACATCATTCTCATCTTTTTTCACAGGAGGTTCAAACAATTGCAACTCCCTCATTTGCATTGCAACAATCTCCACAAACTTCAAAGAATATAAAGAACACGATGTTACTAATATACAACAGTCACAAAGCATACTTATATATACCAAAAAAAAAAAAGGGAAAATGTAAACTAAGTTACCTGAAGCATGTCAATGGCATCCAGCACCTCATTGGCCCTCTCAATGTTCAAAGGCAAATTGCTGGCTTTCGATTGCCATCTAAAGAGTCGAGGAAAGGCCCGCAGCGAGCTAGGGCAACCACAGGTTGGAAAATGCTCATAAAACCAAGCCTGTAGCATTAAACAAAAACCAATTTCAAACAATTACCAAAACTACATACATAACAGTATAAAGTTAAAAAATATAATTCTGAACTTGTTTAAATACTATCATTCCAACCACAAAGCCGTTCACATATAATGTTTCATTTGCCAAATGATGCTTCATGGCTCCTACCAAGAACCGATACACAACTATCCCCCAAGAAAACTCTCCAATTGCAGACAAGTCATCCACACAACTAATTAGACCTCGGGGCACAACCATGGAGCTGCCAAGGAATAATAAAGTACAGAATACAAATAGAATATACATCCTACAGAAATCATCGATGTCAGATTTCTCCGTACTATTCACTAATTCCATCATTTTGAATACAATGTTGTCCTTATTACATAATCCGGGATTGCCATAAAAATGTTTTGCTACTGTAGTAGAAGGCACTTTGCAGTGCAGATCAACATTCAATCCACAATGTTGAAGACCATTCACTATACAAAATTCGGACGCCGTGAAGGGAACAACAATCTCTTCACCCACTGAAAAGGTAGAGGAATCCACATCATACCTGGATAACAACAACTTGATTCTAGTAGTGGATGAAAATGCAAATGACATGTTTATGAAGAAATCAAATGGACATCGAGAAATGACTTCTTCATGTTCAGGCTTCATCAAAAGCTTAATACTTTCCATTTCAATGCAAAATGCCACAGGAGAACATCGAGTTTGAAGGGTAGCCATTTTTGCCAAAGACAACATCACATGGTTAATAACAATTTTGTGTACAAAAAAGAAGATATAACGTATCTAAACAAAGAAATTTCCTATTACAACAGAAAATGTGAAAAAAATGCAACGAATTTCAACTTTAAACAACCCCCAACCAAATAGGGCCATTAGAGATCAAGAAACTTGGGCATTTTGGTCCTAAACCCTACCAATTTTGCATACAAAAAAAGGGAAATAGCATATCTAAGGCTTCATATTTCATATTGGAGCAAAGAGGGGAAAAAAATGTCAAATCTTCAAGGGTGCACACCTGAATCTCAGCCCTCATCAGCGATGTAAACACTTCGGCGCCGTAAACTCTGCAGCGGAAGCCCTACAGTGGTGGAAACCAACCTCAACAGCGGGGAAATTCCGTCAACGCCGGACACCTCTCACCCACAACCTACTTATCCATCATCCACAACCTTCGTAACCCAAGATCGCCGTAATGTGGTCGGTTATTGTCTCACCAGGCTTCTTTCCGTGTGCTCCCGCTTTCTTCTTCTTCTTTTTTTTTTTTCAATTTTTAATTGGTTTAATTTCAGAACAACAATAGACAAGAAATGAGAATGAGAGGGAAAGTGGTTGCCATCAGGGGTAGGTTAGTAAAATTACACACATTAGGTAGTAAAGAAAGATTGCTAAAGTGGATTGGGGAGTTAGTAGGGAGAGTTAGAAAAACGGGGAGCAAAGGAAAATTTGACCCCCTTGTAGGTAGTTATGGTCATTTCCCGTTTATTAAATAAAAATAAATTATATGTAAAGACTATGAGGTCGTTTGGTAGACTATATTCATTTTTTGAGACTTAATCAACATCGGGCCCATTAAGGTAGATTAACTGCATTTGTGGTTTAACTAATTTCTTGTTTGGTAGCATCAATTGGGGCAAAAATATGAACAATATGTGGAACTGTTCATAAGTGAGCTAATCTCACCTGATTTTGGAGATTCATTTGGAGGCCTAATCGATGAACAGGAGCGGGCTTCTTGCGGGCTGGCTACTAAGTCCAATTGACCCGAAGCTGGTAATGGGAGTTACCAAACACGATATTAAGTGCTCTTACAGGCACTTAATTGGGGCTAATATAGCCTACCAAACGACTTCTATATAAAATGATAAGATGGTATAAAAGAGAAGAAATAGTAAAATTATTCGTAGTGCTATGCTGCTAACAATGTGGAATAAAGAGAGTATGTTATTCCAAAATAGCTTACAAAGTTGAAAAACCCTAACCCCAATGCTCAATTGATTTCTCACTTCTCAGCGCCGAAACCACCACGCCTGCGGCTGCCGCCACCACCTCGCTGCTTCTCCGCCACTAAAGGTTCCCTGAATATATTATGTTTTACAATATGAATTTTCTTCATTGATCAGTGAATTTCAAGAATTCCGTACTGTAATTTTTTGCTTATTGAACTGCTGAAAATTGAATTTTTTGCTTACTGAATTGTTGAAGATTGATAAATACGGTATCCGATTACTAAATTGCTGAATTACTGAATTTTCTTCCCAAAACCTTCCACAGTCCCACACTTAGCTGACATTTTATGCAACTCTCCAGTTGGCGGCGCATCTCCTTATCCCTCCGCCGCTATCCTCCATTGTCGTCGTTCTCTGACTGCCGCTGCATCTTCCTTCCGACTACGATGGGAGACTCAGCCACCAACAAAAAGGCTAAGCCTAGTTCAGACTCGGCTCCAGTTTACCCCAAAGACGATGGATATCTTGAATCCGTTATCCCCAAGCGCATTGCGCTTTTTGAATCCATCAAAAGCGAACAAACGCTTAAGCGGCTCGCTATCTCCCCCGAACCAATCCAGTAATGGCTGTCACTTATTGTCTTTCTTTATTCATATTCTTTTGGTCCTGTTCAAAATTCAATTCTGATTCAATTTTCGTGGATATAGTATTATGTTGCCAGATGGGAAAGTGAAGGAAGGCAAGAAATGGAACACGACACCCTTTGATGTTGCAAAGGAGATATCAAAGAGCTTGGCGTCGAATGCACTGATTGCGAAGGTAGACGGAATTCTGTGGGATATGAACCGTCCTTTGGAAGGTGATTGCAAGCTTGCGCTGTTTACTTTTGATACTGATGAAGGCCGTGATACTTTTTGGCATTCTAGTGCTCACATTCTGGGCGAGGTAACATAATTATATATTTGGTTACTTAAATGATCGTCTTATTTGATGACTGATTATTGGTTATTTTACTCTCTTGGGTTTTCAGTCGTTGGAGCAGACATATGGTTGCCGATTATGTATTGGGCCTTGCACCACAAGAGGGGAGGTGACTGCTGAAGCTCTTGTTTTCCTTATTTTCTGTACATATATTCATATTTCTTTCTAAATGTGATTTTGTTGAGACTGGTTTTTTGAGATATGAAAAGGCGATCTGGAGATTCTTTTCTTTTCTTTCTTTTTTTTTTTTTTTTTCCTTTCTTTCTGGTACACCTTAATTCGTTAAACGTGGAGTGTCAATTGCTTTTACTCTGAATGGATTCTTTTCTAAACTTTGGAGCAGGTTTTACTGAGTTGGATGTGGTGATTTGCAGGGGTTCTATTATGATGCATTTTATGGTGATCTGGGATTGAATGAGGATCACTTTAAACAGATCGAAGCGGCTGCCAAAAAAGCAGTTGATGTATGTTCCTTACACTCTGAAGTTTGAATTATAAAATCTCTATGCCAACTTGGTTTACATGCTGTAACATTCATTTATACTACTTATGGTACTGTTTCTAGATTAATGTGCTTTGCCTTAGACAGTTTGGATGTAGAAAAATGCTACTTCTGCCTGTTCTCTAGTTTGTTGCGTGGTTCTGTGGGCTGCATTATATTTTTTCCCAATCTCTGAGTGTTCTACAACCTTCCATTGTGAATTAGGAAAGGCAACCTTTTGAACGCATTGAAGTTACAAAGGATCAGGCTCTTGACATGTTTTCAGACAATCAATTCAAGGTTATTGAGTTTACAATTCTAGTTATTTTTAAATATGCTGGTCATTAATGAATGTAAACAATGCCCCACCCCTGACAAGCAATATCTCTTGCATTTCTTGTTTATATGAAATCTTCTCCCTGTTTTATTAGGTCGAAATAATTGAGGATCTACCAAAAGATAAAACTATCACGGTTTACAGATGTGGCCCCTTGGTTGACCTGTGCCGTGGACCCCATATACCAAACACATCTTTTGTGAAAGCATTTAGCTGTTTGAAGGTAAGATCTGCTATCCACTGGAAGGAAATACTTGCTTTCTAGACAAAAACTTAAATCTTGTTAGTTGCAAAATTAGGCTTCATCTGCTTATTGGCGTGGAAATAAAGACCGTGAAAGCTTGCAAAGAGTCTATGGAATTTCTTTTCCTGATCAAAAACGTTTAAAGGTATTTTCGTTTTTTCCCTTTTTGGGCGTATTTACTTGGGAATGCTTCTTTAGTTTCTGTTAACCATCAATTTTTTGATTTATGTAGAATAATCTAGTATTGACCTGGATTTTTTTATGGCCGATAGCCTGATAAATAAATAGTGTGGTAGTACCAAACTCCTCCTTACTCCTATAAAAGTGGCTGCATAACTTGTACCCAAAAAGTAACTGTATACTCCCAATAAAGTGACTATTTATATAATTCATTGCTTTTTGGTGGGTTGTTAATTAGCCAACAGATAAGATTTCTTATAGGCATATCTCATTAAATCTGGCCACAGCCCATGTGAAGTAAACATTGAATTATGGCTGTCCACTTAAACAAACTGTCTCATGTACATCCAAGTAAACTAGTCCGTACACTTTTAAGACTATTGTAGCCAGAACATTGTAAGTACCTTATAATTGTAATATAGAATCATCAGCTTTCTTGATGTGCTTAATCAGGAATACAAGGCCATGTTGGAAGAAGCTAAGAAATATGATCACAGAGAACTCACAAAAAAGCAAGAGCTTTTCTTTTTTCATCCTCTGAGGTAGGAGTGTTTGGTTGATTACATCACATCTGCTTGGTTCAGATTCCAATTAGATTTCTTGTATGGATTTTAGCCCAGGAAGTTGTTTCTTCTTACCCCATGGTTCTCGAGTTTGCAACAAGCTGCTAGAATTTATACGAAATCAGTACTGGAAGAGAGGGTATGAAGAGGTAAAAACTCATTAGTCATTCCAAAGGCTTCGGGTGAAAATGTTATGCCAGTGTATCACTTAGTATCTGTGCGTTGATTGATTCTGTCAGGTGTGGACTCCAAATATGTACAATATGCAGCTTTGGGAAACGTCTGGTCATGCCGCAAACTACAAGGAGAATATGTTTGTGTTTGAGGTTAGATGGTGTAACAGAAGACCAGTTTGTGGACTATATGGAACATTTGTTTTTCTAATTCCATCGTTTAACAATGGTTTAGGGTTAAAGTTACATGTTTTGATGAAGTGGTATGTCTGGATTCTATTGCATTGCAGGTAGAGAAACAGGAATTTGGACTCAAGCCAATGAACTGCCCTGGCCATTGTTTAATATTTGATCACAGAGTTCGTTCATACAGAGGTGAGCTTGTTTTCTTGCCTTTACATCTTCTGGAATAGCATAGACATTGCCTTTTGCAAGTATTTTATGTGTGGAAGCTTAATAATTTGAGAAGGAATATTTATTAAACAAAATTAGTTATATTCTCTAGAATTGTTGATTCGGTGATCTTATCCCATAGATGTTATCACATTATCCATTCCATTCATTTTGCTTTAAGGAAGTGTAAACATGTTATTTACTTTTGTGACAAACTTCTCCATGCGTCTGAATTTGTTTCTGATCTGCACGTAAAGACATAATGAAACACATTAGTCCTATGATAGAACAATTGTATAATAGTAATACTCTTTTTCTGTTGCTGGGCCTTTATGCTATGGATTCTTACTAGCAGTTTGAAAGTTGACATACATAATGCCTTTGCAGAACTTCCTCTTCGCCTGGCTGATTTTGGAGTGTTGCATCGGAATGAAGCAAGTGGTGCACTTACGGGATTAACTCGTGTCAGGAGATTTCAGCAGGTATGGTTAAGGCATAATACGAATTGGTGGAAAGGTGGACATGAACTTCTCATTATTTGATGAACCACACCTTTTTTTCATCTATGCTGACTCCTGCCTCTTTGTTAACTGTTGCTTAATAACCAGTGAGGCCCTTTTACTTAAGTTATTTTACCTCAAAAGGCTAAACATCCTTCATAGTAGTTTATATAGTACATGCCATCAGTTTATTCTGGGACTGTTTGAACTTGAGGCTGAGATGAATCTGACACTAGGTTCTTTGTGCAGGATGATGCTCATATCTTCTGCAGGGAGTCCCAAGTAAGATGGCTTTTCTGGTTCAAGGAGGGTTCATTAATTACTGCAAATATTTTGCTTGATATTATCTTACATTTCGCAGATCAAAGATGAAGTCAAGGCTGTGTTAGAATTCATCAGTTATGTGTATAAAGTATTTGGATTCACTTTTGACCTGAAGTTATCTACGGTATGGAGTTGTGACATCTTGGTGGAGATTTTCATCTTTATGTACATTGATTAGTTAAGCTTTGTTTATAGTGGTTCAGAGGCAACAACCTGCTTAAGTTTAATAGTGTCTAATGTTATCTGTTTGTAATCTAGTCTCTCTCTCTCTCTCTCTCTCTCTCTCTCGTCCTCTGGGAAAAAAGATAAAAATATGGAAATAGGTGAGAGAACGGGAAAAAGGAAACTTCAAAATACTGGTTGTAAGCACATATGCCACAACTTTATGTACATGCTTTTGTAGTAAAATGTAGTGGTTGCAGTTATTGAAGAAATACAAAAAGTCAAGTACATTTTCGTGTACTGCAGAGACCAGAGAAATTTCTTGGAGTAGAAGCAACATGGGAAAAGGCTGAAGCTGCTCTTGCAGAAGCATTAAATGAGTTTGGCAAACCATGGGAGGTTAGTTACTCTTTATCAGTTGATATTGCTGTTACAAAATCTCGTGTTCAATAAGGAGTCCTTTCTTACGCCTAGATTTTCCCCAGTCGTGCATATTTGTGCGCTTCTGTTATTGAACTAACTAATTTCATATCATTTCAATAGATAAATGAAGGTGATGGAGCATTTTATGGACCGAAGATTGACATCAGTGTTTCAGATGCAATGAGAAGAAAATTTCAATGTGCAACTTTGCAGGTTTGTTATTTGGGCGAACTACCAAGTGAAAGTTTAGTGATGCTATACCACATGAACCATGAGTCCATATTGAACGTTCATGTACTCCAAAGTTGATATGTTTAGAGAGAAATAGCTAAATTATCGAGATGGAAAGAGGTGGTCATTAAAATCAAGATTAATTAAGCAGGTGGTTGTGGGGGTTGCTTCTTGTAAATCCTCTGATTAAAAAATTGATGACAAACTGATTACTTGCCTTTTTTTTGACAAGAACTGATTACTTGCCTTGAGTGCGAGGTTTAGTGCAGTTGAGAGCCTGGACTTTAAATCACCACATCTGTAGGATAATAGAAATGCCTGAGGCCATTGATCCACTCAATAGAGTACATATTGGCTTGGTTCTTACTTCTATCTAGAGTACATGACAAATTTTTAGGTTTTGTTTTTTTGAACCTACTGATCATTTGTCCAATACTTTATTGTTTCAGCTGGACTTTCAACTGCCTGCTCGTTTCAACTTATCTTACTCAGCAGAAGATGAAACTAAGAGGGAGAGGCCTGTTATGATACATAGAGCGATTCTTGGATCTGTTGAACGAATGTTTGCAATTCTTCTGGAGCACTACAAGGGAAAATGGCCATTTTGGCTTAGTCCGCGGCAAGCAATTGTTTGCCCTGTCTCTGACAAGTCCCAGTCATATGCACTGCAGGTTAGTTGGTTGTGTTACTTTCTGGTTCTTTCTCTCTGTGTTTTGCCATATTGTCAAAGTTTATTTGTTTGGCAAATGCCACTATGTTAAGTAAGAGGAATTGGGTTCTTGGCTGGTATCGGCCCAAGAACTTGCTCTGTAACTTATGAATAGAACATAGGATTTGTTTGTTAGTTCTTTAGTTCCCCTTACTTTCTGCTGGGTTTTGATTCAGAGCTTGAACAGGCGCCATTCTTTCCTTCTTCATTTGATTTACAAGCTTATGATTCATATTTTGTCCATGTTTACGGTGGAATGGCAATCTTCCTTTTACAAAATTTTGTTGTTGGTTATAAGTTCTAAATTGACAAGTTACAGGTGGTTGTTGCCTATTCTTGTGGGTCTTGGCATAGGTCATTGTTTTTTGAGCATTGACTTTCCTAAAAAGCAAATTTTCCAAAAAGATGGGGCACATCTTGAAGGTTTTTTTAAGTATAACCCACAGTGACAGAATTTATGCTCGCTATTATTGGTCTCGTATTTGGTACTTCTGGTGGTGCTGTTAGTTTTACACCCCTCAAAACCCAGCTAATAGAGTAGTCTTGATGGACAAATATAATGCATGTTTGTTAATATTAATTTGTGATTGCTTTTCTAATCTAGTTAGGTTACTTTCTGATACTTTAATATCATTACCGAATGTAGGTACGGGATCAGATACATGATGCTGGATTTTATGTCGATGTTGACACAACTGACAGAACAATTAATAAAAAGGTACGTAAAATATATCTTAATAAGCCAGAATGCAAATGTGTAACAGCTTTAGTCCTGTATTCCAAAAAATACCTGTAGATCAATCATCCAGTTTATTGTTTCCTAGGGGTGGCAAATGAGTTGGTTGGGTTATTACTGTGTTTGACGTGAGTTGTTTATGGGTTTGAAATAGGTTGCCAAAGGTTTTATGCGGGTTCTTAATGGGTTCAAGAAAAAATTAATTTATATATTTTATTCAATCATTCCTAATGTATATTACCCAAAATATCCTCCAAAATTTAAAATTTTCAACACCAATACACATACATACACTTGCACAAAGTTTCACACATTTTGCACTCACTCACACACGACACCCTATTAAACATTTACACATAAACTCTTACACTAACAAGCACATTTACACACTTAACACATTTTTACACGCACTGCACATTTTTACACACTAACACACTTTTTTACACACTAATATACATTTACACATACTAACACGGTTTTTCACACCCAAACACACATTTACATATTTAACACAAAACACATTTAAACACACTAATATATTGTTACACATAAAAGCACATATTTGCACACTTGTAAAAGGGAAAATGTGGGAATCACTAAGTGGGCTATCCATCACACAACCATCTCCTTCAAACCCGTTTTGAAAATGCAGAGGATTAGGAACAATTGATTCAATATCATTTTATGTTAGTTCTAATTTTAGTCAGTGCGCATTGTTTCTTAACAGGAACATTGAGAAAGAGACAAATCTTGAGCTATTTGTCATTCAATAATTATCTGCTGTTTTTTTCTTCACTTGTTTTTAAATAACTTGCAAATTTAATTGTAATATTATACAACATGAACTGGGCAACTATTTGTATTGATTAATTATACAACATGAACTGCGCAACTATTTGTATTGATTAATAATGTGTACACATATAATAAAAAAGTTGGAGATGTACTCTAATTACAATAACTTTATTAAATTGACCCTTCACGCAATGGCAATTGTGTTATGGAGAAGTATTGCAACTTTGCTTTTTTTTTTCCTTTCCCTTCTTCATTTGAAGATTAAAAGTTGTATTTTCTCCTTGGATTAAAATTAGTTATGATTTTGTTGATAAATGAGTTGGTGCCTGTAAATGTGGTTAAAAATGTGTTAAAAGTATGCAAACATGGGTGTGTGATAAAATATGTTAGTGCATGTAAAAATGTGTCAACAGTGTGTAAATGTATGTAAAAATGTTTTGGTGTGTTAATTTGAGGGAGTGGGTGTAAAAATGTGTTGTGTATTAGCGTGTGTAAATATTTGTTATGTGTAAAATTGTGTGAATTTGTGTAAATATGTATTTGTGTGTGTAAATATGTGATAGTGCGCATGTAAATTATGTTGTGTATAATGGATGAGTTGGGAGAATCATAAATTTAATTTAATTTTTTATGACAAGGTATATTGAAAATAGAATAGCATATTAGAATTGAATAGTTGGTTTAATCCATTAAGGACCCATGTTCTACCCATTAAGGATCCATGTCCAACTCGTGAAGAACCTCTTCAAGGAGTTCATTAATGACCCAGCCATTAGAACCCATTAAATTTCCTAAAACCCGCCCAACCCAATCCATTGGGTTGCATGGGAGGTTGAAACCCATTTTGCCACACTTACTGTTTTCTGGTATTTTTCTGCATGATAGTGCTCATTATGCTGTTGCAAATCGAATGATTAGCATATCTAAACTTTATAGGGCATGTGTAGTTTAAAGTGACATAATGCCACCGCCAGTGTATATAATCTGACCAGATGATTCCCAGTTTAGTTCAGTTTGGCATCTGTAATGTCATATATGTCTTCCCTTGGGAGTCAGTCCACATGACACAGCAGCAACGAGTTCTTTTGAAAGTGCATTGATTCTTAACTAGGAAAAGGATGTGAAAATTGTCAATTATGCTAATGTTTCGTGCAAACAAAGGGATTCCTCAAAAATTTGAAGTTTACTTCTTAGACCTAATAAAATTTTCTCTGTGCATGTCGTTTTCAGAGTTCTAGATTTCGGAGTTACCGTGCATGGCAACCATGATTTTGATGTACACTAATAGTTTTTCCCTTTTGGTTAGAAGCGTCACTAATAGTGGTTATGGATGTTTTGTAGGTACGGGAAGCTCAAATGGCACAGTACAACTTTATCTTGGTAGTTGGCGAGAAAGAAGTTGGAACTGGACAGGTACATATACCTTGCAATTAAATGTTGAAAGTCATTTTGGTGTTGAATAAGCTGCCTGCCGGAATTGCTTGGGTGCCAATTAATATTTTAGCACTTTCTCGTGTTCGATATGAACCAATTTTGGAAAACTGCATACATATGAATAACATGCTTTCTCTATCACTGTATCGCACTGACACCTGATATGAACTAAAAGGTGTTCTTGCATCGGTGAATGTAAAGTAAGCATGCATACATCTGTGCATTGTGAAAAGGAATCAGTTAACCCGTAAATTGTAATTTCTATTGGTTGGCTTGCTGCTTATATGTGCTGGTAAACATTTAACACTTGGTTCATGCCAGAAACACGAACTTGGACCATATAAAAGAAAGAACACTCAAAATCTACCATTTGAGCCATGCTTTGTTGTAATTCGTATTACTCGATGAGTTGTGACTATCCGAGAATCTGTTAGATTGTCCTTGGTGTGTTCAAATTGTATAAATGCGAATTACTGTGTCGATTCAGGTGTGCACACATACACCTATCTTATGGACTGATATATGTGCAGGTAGCTGTACGGGTTCGAGACAGAGATGGTGCAAACCCCATGAGCATTGAGCAACTTCTGAACCATTTCAAGGAGGAAGTTGTTGCTTTTAGGTAGTGGCTTTTTTAACTGAAGTTGAAAATTGTTTTAGGTTAATTGTAACATGGGTATACACAAAGAAAAACCTACTTTTCATTTACGGTCTGATTTGAGGGTAACAATGTTGGCGGTAACACTTACCTATTTGGTTGATTTTGGGTTCTTGTATTTGACATCATAAACCTACGTATGGCTCTATTATATGTTGTTGCCTTTTACAAAGATTCCTTCGTATCATGTTCTTGCTACTTGTCACTTGCAAACCCCATTTTTATTGAATTTTGACAACATAAGAACAATCCACCCTTATCTGTAAAATGTTTGCACAAGGCTCCTATCAAAACTGCTGCCTCTTTAACAACTCTCGATAACAACCCTATTGTAACCAAGGATGTATAGAAATATATGATTAACACAACAGAAAAAATAGAGAAAGCTTGCTGGTCCAAGATCGAACAACCAAAGGAGATGGATGAAACAACCAAAAGAAGCTCAAAAATAAAGGAGAATGATTTAAGAACAACCAAAGGAGATGGATGAAACAACCAAAAGAAGCTCAAAAATAAAGGAGAATGATTTAAGAACAACCAAAGGAGATGGATGAAACAACCAAAAGAAGCTCAAAAATAAAGGAGAATGATTTAAGAGAAAAGCTCAAAAATAAAGGAGAATGATTTAAGAGAAAAGTATGTAGGAAATAAGCTTTTTATTAGAGGATTTTTACTCTCAAATTGGCTTGTTACAAATGATAAATGCTCATCCCTATTTATACTACTTAAGTGAATATTCTAGATACCTAATAATTAATTGTAGGACAATTCTAGATCCTAATACTAAAGAGATAAATCTAGATTTTCTAATACATAATTCTAGATTTCTAAGATAATTCTCTAGATCCTAATAATGCATGGATACAATGTAGAAACATCTAGTATAGAGATATTTTGGTAGAACTATCAAGAGATATATTTTGGTAGAAATATCTAGACTACCAAAATATCTAGCCTTAAATTATTCTAGAAATGTAATCCAAAAAATCATCTTTAATTTTAACATTCCCCCTTAAAGTGATTTTTTGGATATTAACCCGAGCTTCTCACGAAGGAACTTAAAGGAGGCCTTGGAAAGCGACTTAGTGAAAATGTCGGCGACATTATCCTCACTTCGCACTTCCAGTGCGTCGATGGTAATGTTAAGAACCTTTTCTCTAATAAAGTGATGCTCAATCTCAATATGCTTGGTTCTTGCGTGAAACACAGGATTATTTGTGAGCTTGATAGCACTCTGATTATCTCCAAAAAGTGCAGTTGGCATAGTTATAGGATGATGTAGATCGTCCGCAAGTCTTTGAAGCCAAATGCATTCTTGAGCAGCAAGAGCAGCAGCTTTGTACTCCGCCTCCGTCGTTGATAAGGAAACTGAATTTTGTTTCTTGCTACACCAAGAAATACCTGTACCACCACTGAGAAAAACATATCATGAAGTGGACCTTCGATCATCCAAGTCTCCGCCAAAATCAGCATCCGTGAACCCAACTAGAGAGGCGGTAGCTTTCTTCTTGTAAAGTAGGCCCATATCCAGAGTTGAGTTGACATATTTCGTGTAGCACCCCAAACGGAAGGTACCACATCCCCCGCACCGAGACCCGACCCCCATATGAAATGGAAAGTCCATACACGTGCCAAGTCACGGCGATCGGAGACTCACTCACACACTAGGCTAAGCGGGAACTAGAACCTTCGAAACCAATCAAATAAACCCAAGAATTAAATGCGAGTGCAGAAGCAAAACATAAGGTCAATCACAATGTAGGCAACAAGTTACGGGTTCAACTAACATAAATACCTACTCCCGAAATTTCAAACATAAATCATAAAATACAACTATAATAGTTCGTACATTCAATGCGTAACTTAATCACTTTACAATATGCGTGAAGTGACTCAACTTAGATACAGAACTCGACAGACTCAGAATCCCGCCTAGCACTTCAAAACCTGCAAGAACTGAAAATAAAGCCGGGTTCAGTCTATAAGAGACTGGTGGGTATAAAACAGGGCATAACATATATAATATCGCTGAATTTAAAAACCTACACATGCATGCTATAATCCCGTGCGAGGTTTTTTTAAGATATTTCCCAAGTGGGTAAACGCTTGGGACTACAACTATCAAATTTATTCAATCCATTTATAAGGTTTCATGGCCCGACGAGGGGGCGTGCATAATCTCCAACCTTCTCCTCGTGTGTGCATATCAATTCAATCTTTACATTAGTGATCATTCACATTCACACATATTCGTTCATAATCATAATCATAAACACTTACACCTTCTTCCTCCGGGTAGTGGACGGGATTGCAAGGCCCGACCACCTAAACATATCAATGTGGCTATTGAGGTTCATGAGTCCTCAAAACCCGGTTAGTGTTTCCTCATCAAAAACTCCTTGATGAGGTCCGTTTCGCCGTAGTTCATGGTGGAACTAGCACATGGGATCCCCGTCGGCCCGATGCCTCTCCGGATAGCCACATGTACTAAATTCCTGGGCCCGTGTTCAGTTCATATCATGCACTCGCCAAAATCATAGGTAGGGTTCATAAATAAAGGGGTCATACATTTGAAATCATTTACCCAAAATGACTCGATATATAGATATACTATTTTGGTTTAAAACATTTCACGTAAGGGATATATCGGGTCGTTTTAGCTATTAGAAGAGAAACCCACCTGTCACACCTTACCGACTAATACCAAGAAGAAAACAAGAGGACTTGGAAGTGTCCTATGGACCCGGAATTTCCGCCCTGGAGAAAACTATACAAAGACAACATAGTGTATACTTGAGACTCAAGACTCCAAATGAACCATATACGACGCATGACATGTTATGCGTATGATATGAGATGCATATGGGGTATAAATCGTGTTAAGAAGTCACACTACCAAGTATTTCATTCAACATGTTCCATACATGAGAGTTTCATATTCAACGTTTCATAATTCATAGCAATTCAAGTCATGAATTTCATATAACAATTAAAACTCAAATATATCAAGTTTACATGTAACATCCCGATCGTCCGATTTATAAGGTACGCCACGTTTCAACCTTTTAATGTGTTTAATTATGTGATTTTATATTTTTCGTGGCCCTATTTTGAACTCTTTTAAGAGTTTAGGGGTCTTTTTGTAATTTTCTCTTGTTAGGGGTTTTTCGGTCATTTATTGTTCGAACGAGATTTTGACCATTTTGACCCCTTCAACGCGTTCGGGGTATCGAGACGAGTCCGTAGACTCTGAGTTTGCCCAATTCTGACGTCGTTAATCCTTTCTTCCGACCGTTTTCGTGTACAAGGACCCGAGATATAATACCCGGATCCTCGTTTTGCGTGCCATAATTCCAGCTTCAGCTTCTCTCTCTCCCTCTCCCGCGATTCACGACCCTCACACACACCCCAAGGTGTATTTTCACACACTACTCAAACTCGCTCGTTTCTCGACGGAATTCAACGATCCAATAGTCCATTTCGATTATCTCGACGACGCGGTCACAACCGTACCAAGAACTCGACCAACCGACGAGCGGTGGCGGAGATACGGCGGAATTTTAGACGAGCAGGTGGAGGGTGGCGGAGCCGCCACTTCGCCGCCCATTCGCGGCGGCTTCCGGCCATCTTCCGGCGACACGCGCCATACACCCAGAAAGAAGGACTCCCGGCATTTTATCTGACGTAGGCGGCGCCGCCATCGGGGCGGCGGTTGGGCCGCACGCGCCGTCCGAAGCCCACGGCGGCGGCGGTTTTCGCCTCTCCGGCTGTTTTTTCGGACCAAGGTTGGTGTTTTCTACCCTTTTCCGACCCCCTGAGTCCATTTCCGGCATTGTTTTCACCCAATTCTGGCCGTAGGTGGTGGTTCCGGGGAGGTGTGCGGCGGCAGAAACTTCAACGGCCAACGGGGGCCTTTTTCGGCCATCTTTTGGTCTCGGGCCCTTCACGAAAGTTGTTCGGAACGACGAAAACTAGTGGCCTGTGATGACACGACTCTTGATTCAACAGTTTTGGCGGTGGTTCGCGGTGGTGCAGCGGCGGTTCGCGGTGGCGGGGGTCTCCGAGGATTTTTCCGGCGAGCTAACTTAGGGCTTTCGTAAAGCTCGTCACGGGTAAGTCGATGCCTTTTTCGGATCTCATTTTGGTTCACCGGTTTGAAAGTAATTGAAGTTTGAAGATTCTAGGGTTTTCGTATTCTTGGTTTTGAAATTGGAGATGATTGGCTTGGGATTTGCAAAAATTGATCGAGGAATTGGATTGAGCACGAGGAATCCTTGCACGGGTGTTTTTTTGGGATTTTTCCGGCACGTTCCGGCGGCGGCCGAACGACGGCCGGCCACTATTCTGGCGGCTCCGGAGGCGGCGTTCTGGCGGGCTTCGGACAGCTCGTCCGCCTCGTTGTGGTGAGTCCATCACCACTTTCCGTTCGTCAATCGGACACTCGGTTTAATTTCTGCGAATTTATTTGTGCTTTTGTGATTTATTTGATTATTTGATCTAAATGTAATTTAATTGCAATTTGCTAGATTTGTCAATCGAATTGTAATCCAATGTGTGCGAGATCATGTATAAAATGAATTATGATATATGTGGATGCTTTGATTTGTAATTTGAATCCCCCTTTTTGTCTAATTGAATCCGTTATGTGATATATTAATTGGGGTATGCCATGAATGAATTATATGAACTTAGCATGGTTAGAATTTAATATGTAATTTCGTGAGATTTAAATGAAATTCGAAACATGCTATTATATCATTTGTTTGTTCTCGTACTACGTGCTTTTATATGAAATGTGATATGTGAACTTGCGTGATTTGAATTAATTAAACTATAACTTGTCACTTGGTAAATAAATATGTTAATCACGAATATGTTAAAGAAATTATTATGTCTAACATTGAAACTTTGAATTAAGGTTTAATCACGTAAATTGGAATTTAATCTATTATGTAATATTTGTGAATTTGTTATGCATCGGAAAATTATATGAGGACTTAGTTGTAAGTTGCTCAGGACCCCGTGGATTTAAATGAATTCGTTGCATGTTATTATGTGATTTATTTGGCTTGGTAATATGTGCAATTTTATGAAATGTATATGTGAATTTAATTTGATTGCTTTGTAAATGTGTAATATATGAATTTGAATCCTGTTTATGTGATTGCATTTGTCGTGCGTCCCTGTGTGGTTGTCTGTCTGAGTCTGAGCCTTGTGGTCTGTTTTGTGTGTTCAGTTGGTTCAGGTACACCCGGGGTGGTGACAAGTGAGTCGTGCAGGTTCGGTGGTGAACCGTCTGCTGTGTCTTCGGCTGTATTTGGTGCCAGGTGAGGTTAGGATATAGTTATACCCTATTGCAACGTGCCCGTTTTCGAATGCATGCGGTTTATAAGCCTTATGTATATGTAGATATGTGCGAAGTACGTATTTTGCTGGTTTTGTCATATGATTTGATTTGAAAAGTACAAATCGCTATGTATAAGCCTATGTAGGCTTTGTCTCAGTTCTGATATGATTTCGAGGTCAGTGTGTGTGATATGTACGTACGATATGATAAGTGCGATATGCATGAGATATGTTCGTCTGTCTGTGTGTGTGAGTATAAGTTTCGCCTGGTAAGTGTGATAAGTTTAGGCTTTGTTTCGTTTGTATCGGATTCAAGCAAGTCTCCGATTTTCTGTTGGTTTTGATCTGTTTGGGCCCCGGAGTTGTGGGTAAGGGAGACCCGGGACGACCATCGGGGTCGCCGGTTACGACCCCTGTGCACTTCTCCACCAACGGGAGACTTAGTTCTCCTATGCCGACGGAGCGCATTTTGGCTGGCCGTTGAAGGAACCGGGCGGGATCCTCCGGTTCACATGTTTCGTTCTGTGGTGGGTTGAGAGGGGCACCTCTCTTCCCCAAACAGTGTGGAGGTGGGATTGATTTATGATTCGTTTTGTGTTTCGCTTCGTCTTTGTTTCTGGAGTAAGTGTGTTCTGTCTGTCGGTCTGTCATAAGTTCGTGAAACGGGGGTAGATTGTTAAATTAAGATAAAAATTGATATACTTTTAAGTTAATAAGATATGCTCCGATATGTGTGTTAAGTCTGTCTGAATCTGAGTTGTACTTTAAGAAACTTTTGATTTAAGATTTGTTTGGTCTGTTTGATAAGTCTCCCTATATGTATATTATCACGGGAAAATGTTTTGGCGTGCAAAAACTAACCCCGGGTTCACGAACGTCGCTTCTTCTTGTGCTTTGCTCTATATATATGTATAGTGTGCGTGTGTCAGCCCCTCGTTCAGTCTTTGGACTGACCCCTCCCCGTTTATGTTTTTAGTTGCAGGTTCAGGTCGTTGGAGTTCGTGCTAGGCGGCGGTGTGTCGTGTCTGTCGAGTCTGTGTCTGTTCGTTTAAGTTTGTTAAGTATTTTATTCTGATTTATGATTCGTAAATTCTGTATAAGATATGTTCTGTGCAGGTTGGGAATCTATGTTTTGAATGTTTGGAATTCGGGAAAGGTTAGGACAGGTGCTCGGATTAGTTGAACCCGTTTTGATGTGTAATTATTCGGGACAGGTTAGGACAGGTTTGCTGAACTAGTTGAACCCGTATATTTGATTCTAATGTATGTACTGCGTTGTATGCTTGGTGTGTAAAAGTTTTTGTAAGTTGGCATTTCGTGTTACTTCCGCTGTCATGTTTTGCATATTTTCTTTTGTACAGGGTTAGATACCGCCTAGCTAGTGCGTGTGTTCTTGTTTGTCACCCGTTCGCTGTGACATGGTGAGTGTGCGGACTTTCCATTTCGTACACGTGTCGGGTCATAGTGCGGGGGATGTGGCGCCTCACGTGCGGGGCGTTACATTACAATTATAAATTAAACAAAACACACGCATTCAAATCATTTAAATATGCAAAATATAAAATAGATAACAATCAATTCCATAAATTAAGTCCATAAGTCATAACATAAAATTCTACAATTAAAAGGTCACATTTCATAAAATAATATTACTATTTTAGTCTCATAAATTCATTTCAAATCGCATCTTCACATTTTATATCAATTAAATTCAAGAATTTCATATAATGATCATAACACGTACTATTTCACGTTTACAATTTAGAAAATAGGCAAATAAAACATTCAAATCATGAACGGAAATTAGATAACAAATTAATTCCATAATCATAGAATAAATTCAATATTTTAAATAATACTAACTAAATAATATATATATATATATATATATATATATATATACATATGCATGCATTTCCAATCTCTCAATATATAATACATATACATATATATCATGCATGCAAAATATCACACATACAACTTATATATACATATATGTTACGCACACACTCATGCATGCGTACCACCACTCAATTTCCACGCACAAGCACATTTACACCCAACAACGATACATATATACATATATACGCAGCAGCCAAACACAGAAAGAAAGCAGCAGCAAGAAAAGAAAGGAAGAAGACGTAGCAGCA
Source organism: Lantana camara (assembly GCA_037501455.1). Classification (NCBI taxonomy): domain Eukaryota; kingdom Viridiplantae; phylum Streptophyta; class Magnoliopsida; order Lamiales; family Verbenaceae; genus Lantana; species Lantana camara. Next base: position 92,954,919 of record CM074863.1, read on the forward strand.
GTACACTACCTGCGCGGGTAAATAATTGCACAGAAAAGCCCCCGACCGGGTAGAAGGAAGGCAGAAGCTACTGCAAGAGGTGTCCCCGCCCGGGGACCAAATCAGTACAAACTCTCCCCGCCCGGGGAGAGTGCTGCAGAAACAGAGCAGCAGCAGCAACAACCTCGCGCAGGAACAGGGGAGGGAAAAAAAAAGAAGGCAAAACAGGGGAGCAACTCTCAAGACTTCAATCCAACATTAAGGCAAACAAATCAAGGTAAGAAGAAGCAACTAAACTCAGCAAATCAAGCAAGTAAGTGGGTCGTGAGTTTCATGCCACTCACGCCCGAGGAGTCCTTTCCCCACCAAGCCTCCTAGTGAGTTCCGATTTATCCTCTCAAGTGGAGATTATGCACAGAAGGTGAGTCTGATGACCCCTTAGCCGTCCCGGATGCTCCTTACCCATAATCTCCGGGGCCCATCAAGTCAAGTTCAAGGGACCTATCTTTCAAGGTCATTTCTCGCTATAAACACATGCACGTTTCAAAGCTTTTCAAAACAAAATAAGATTTATCTTACATACGTATAAAAGCGTTTTCAAGATCTTTAACAAGAGGAACAAGACCTCAAAGTGCATATCAAGCACGTATCTATCATATAATATACAATATTCGCATGCGGGCTTCAAAATCGGGTTTTTAACGCCATTCACCCTTGTGTTATGCCAAATTATCACGAAAAACCCTGTGATAAAAAATATCACATAGAAAACCTTATGTTTTCGAAATAGTTGCATCCAAAACCCTGAGGTCATGGAGTGTGATTCACGTTCTCAATATGCAACTCAAATTGTACTTTTATTCACTTATTCCATATAAAATGACTATTTTATCCTTATATTATATTTATTAAATTATATATATAATTGATTTATATGTGTATTATGTATGTATATTTACAGGCATGTATATAACACAGTGTATATATATATGTGTGTGTCACCACTGTCGGTCACTACTACCGGCCGCCACCATTGGAAAAGTGTAGTGAATGGACCAAATCTCCAGCACCAAAATTACTGTTGCCGCCCTCCGCCTGAGCTCGAATCAGATCTCACCACCAGCGCCGCCGCCCTTCGTTCGCCTGAAATCAAACCAAATCTGTCCCACCAACATCGTCGTTGTCCATCTGAAATCGAACCTAATCTGGGGCTTCCCAAAATCATCTAGAAAGATATGGAGTAGTCCGTCGCCGTTCTCAAGGATATGGAGTTAGTCTGACCCATTTTTTCTTTCTTTCTTATTTTTCCTCTGTTTTTTTGGCACTCAAGTTGATTTATTGTAGAAAAGATGGTTGGAGTTTGGGTGGCATGGTGCAGATGTGCGTCTGGGGAAGGTGGTGTGTTGAGGGAAGAAGGTTGGAACTTGGAAGTGTATGTAGCCGGGGGGGTGGGGGGTTTAGGTGGGGAAGAAATGTGAGTTGGGGAAGAAAGAGAGAAAAAATGAAAAATAATAATAAATTAAAAATATATTACCCTATATATATAAGAGCGGTAATTAGATTTCGTCGTCCAAGCGCAGGATTTGTGCAAAGCATGTAATAATTTTCTTTTCTCCACCAACCAAACGACGTTGTTCTTTTCTTGTAATATCTCAGAGAAGATTTCTTTTTACCGCATCATTGTACAAATGTCTCTTCGCTTCACCTCCACCGCATCGTTGCACGTCTCCTCCTTTGTTTCTTCTACCAACTTCTCCATGGTGACATGTCATCAATCTGTTTAATTTAATTAATTACAATAAATTTCTGAAGAAGCACTATATTTTCTTATTCTACATGTAAGTTAGTTTCGATCTGTGAAAGTAAGTGAATAAGTAAATTCTCTTACAAGTTCAGACTGTTCCGTAACTTAGCTGATGGCATGGGAATAGGGATGAACTAAAGACAGAAAAGATCAATTGGGTTGTCTTTTATGGATTCTAGAGCATCAAACTAAAATGTTTAATTGTTGGATCAACAATATACTTAGGTTGCTGATGCCTTCTACTTTTAGTTTACTACTCATTTTTAGCCAATTATAGGATGAAATGTGCAATTGCAAGTGTCTGTGATTTTCCAATTCTTTTATGCTTTTAATCTTCTATGTTCTCATACTTGTAATGACATTTGTTTTAGATTCAACATCTTTTTTAGATCTGCTAACTGCTGCTTTAGAACTGGTTTCATTGTGTTATTGCCCAGGAGACGCCGGTTGCCTGAATTTTGTACAATTCAGTATTTAATTACAATGAATTATCACTGTTACTCATTTTAGCCATATCTATGTATTGTGTTTTGTCACATTTCAGAACCTAGGAGGGGTAGTGTATGTAATATTAGCAGAAACTGTAGGTAATGAGAAACACTCCAGGGATAGATTCTTTAGATGTGATATCAAGATAATCATCTAGAATGGGTAAGGGAAAAGAAGTAGATGCTTCTTTCTAATCGGTTGTTTATTGGAGAAGAAAAATGCACTCATTGAAAACAACATTCCTAGCATGATAATTTTTTGTGAGGTGAGGTCAAAAACTTTATAGGTCTTTTGATCTTTATTTTATCCCAAAAAGACACACTTTAGAGCTTGAGGTGTGAATTTATTCTTTTGATGCAAGGTGTTATAAGATAGTACCTACCAGGAGTGCAAGTGAACAAATTATAAGAATTATAAGAATGAGTTGGAGAAATAATAAAGTTTAGTTATCATTCGAAAGCTGTCAATATTACATTAGATAATAAAATATATTACATGAGATAATGCAGATCATAAAGCTGTCAATATTACTTGAAATATGGTCTACAACATTATCTTGCAGCTTGCAAATTAACATTAAAACTCTGTTCTTTTTTTTTTTTTCCTCCTTATAATTGTTGCAAGATGTCATTACTAACCGAAATTAAAATAACAAAAGCCAACTATAGAATAACATGTTATCAAGTACTTTATTTTTGTCATATTAGTTCTTGCATGTTAATTTATTATATTTTGTTCGATTATATCTTTCAAGAATTTTATAATATTTCATATGATATTTGCAGTGTTCGTTTAATTGCACACTTTAGCGTAATTATTTTATGGTCTTGATTCTTGAATATGGTTTTGTTTTATGTGCAGTGTAACCTTATAGCATTTGTTAAGATTAAAGGGGCAGTACTAGAAAGCTAGTTTTGATTCTGAAATAGGTAAAACTGATCAAAATATTTTCTGGACAGTGCTAGAAACACTTTAAACAAATGTATATGAGTCCCATGATTATGCTTAGAATTTGTGTAATTTTGAGGAAATAATGATTTATGCAGATTTCAGCCCACATTAAAATACTTGTGTCAGTTGTCACCCAAATCAATGAGTTTGACTGCCTCTATAGAATTGTTCAATGTCACAAGGTTACTTCATAATATGTATCCACAACATTATTATGGCTTTCCTTATTCATTTAAGAAAAACATGGAGTGCTACTGTTTAATTTCAACGTTGATGTCTGTTCTTTAACCCTAATCTGCTCTCTGTACATATGGTTCGTCCGAGTATCTAAGGTGGAGTTAGTATGCGTAGGGGTTATGGTTACCGAGGTTACTGTACTCTTTTTTATATATGATTTCATAAGAAGATCTTTTAATTGCAATAATATGTGTAATATGTTGAAAGCGTGTATAGGTTCTGGATATGGAAGAGACAGAGGTGGAGGTATGGTAGAGGCTATAGGCAAGGGAGTGGAATGATGAGAATCAAGCAATAGCAGTAGTGTAATTTGGTGTTGCTGGTGATTTCGTGATTACCTTGGCTCAAGTTCCTTGACAAAAATTCTTGTGAGGATATATTTTGGATCTACTTTTGTAAGCTAATATAAATAAGCTACTTCTTTGCAAGTTAAGTGTATGATAATTGATAAACTACATATGTAATTTAAAACATATGATCTTTTCAAACAAATATACAATATAATATTATAATTAATAATATAACTACTATTCATATTAACGGGCATAGTCTACCGTGCATTGCGCGGTTTAACTAAACTAGTTTAATATATAAAAGGGTAAAACAGGAAAGTTATGTTTTAATAGTAATGAAATCAGCTTAAGGGGTGGTGAATTAATAATATTAAAATACAAGATCTTTTATATGAGTTTTTATAACATAGGGTTTTTTATGTTCTTTTTCCGTAACACAGGGTTTATGGAGTATATAACTCCTTCAAAATCACTTAGGATTGTAGGTCATATTAACTAAAAGAACAAAATCCTCACCTTGATGAGCAAACCGAACAAAGCAAGCCCAAAGCACACCTATGGAGCGGCTCCACACCAACGAGCTACTCCATACGGACAATCTAAGCACAAGAGACAAGACTAAACTCAATAATGAACTATATAAACGCTCGACAAATGCATATGGATGTACGTGATGCAATACACATCATATACGTTCAAACTAGGGCACATTGAGGCAATTAACATATTAACACGTAAGTGGCGCATAAATTAAACACCTAACACGTTAAATAAATATATAACATATCAAATTATATCATATCTCATGCATATACAAGTTTAAAGCACATAGACAAGGCAAAAGATACAAAGAAACTCCACACGTTGCATTTAAACGGTTATGCACTCATGTCTCGTTTACACTTAGAAAACAAAGCCATAAAATCAAGGTAAACCATGAAACATATCATATTGCAACTTATTAACATGTTAGGATCATAATTGGGGTGGGACAAATTAAATAAAATCGAAAACGAAATGAGAAAAGCAAGCAAACAACACATAACGTCACAAACAGAGCAAGGAAAAGTCATGCATGACCACACGGATAGCAGCCATTTAATGGCTGCAAAAGCTCATGACACAGGCGTGTCATGAGTGTAGGCTTCCAACGTTCAGCCAAGAGACACGCCCGTGTCTGCTACAAAAGCACAACCCTGACACGGGCGTGTCAGCTGCTATTGCAGCTGAAAAACGAGGAGAAAGCAACCAAGAAGTAGGGAAAGATCAAGGCAGAAAAATACCACAAATTCATGCATAAAAACTCAGGTAATTCGTGCTAAAACTCACCCCGAATCAGCTACGGCAACAAGGAGAAGCAAATAGTTCAAATTCATCCAAAAAGCTTCAAGAAAAACTCAAGTTCTCCATTGGTGGATCTTCATACACAACACATACATCAAATTCATGCTTAGGACAAGAACAAGGATGCATCAAGGATCACAAAACACTTCAGGAATCAAGAATCGGAGCAAGAACACACAAGATATTCACAAGTCTCTTCAAACCCACAACTATTCATGCTCATGCTCATAATCTACTCAAATGAAGCTCAAACTTGAAGAATCATAGCTTAAAATATGCACCAAGAAGTGGAGAACAAGAAAATATACTCACCTCTTCGATTGAATGAAGAACGGAGGCGGAATGAGCTTGAAATCGAAGGAGGGTGAATAGTATCAAAATCCCTTTCTTTTCTTCCCTTCTTTCTTCTCTCTCTCGGTTTCTTGGGTTGTGGCTGAGTGAATGAGTGATTGATAGATAGGGTTAGGTGTTAGGGTGAAGTGGGTCCAAGAAACGGGTCAAACGGAGTTAAAACGAGTCAATTACGGGCAAAATGGTAAATGGTAGCAATTATGAGCGAGGCTCTTGGTTCGGGCAAGCTTGGGAGGTTCAAACAAATTTAGAAAAATATGAGGTTTGGTTCGTTAGATCCGCATTTTTTATACGAGTCCAGCAATGGTTTCGGAATTCGAATCCGAATTCCCGAATTCAAGTTATGCCCTCCGGAACCCAAGGCGTGCCTAAATTCTCATTAGGCCCTTAAGTCCCTCTTCACACAAAACAGTTTAAAACCGTATCAAACGAACTCAAAAACATGCAACGAGCATATAAACACATTCATAAATCACATATTTCATGCATAGCAAGTTCTCAGAAAAATCGGAATCGAAATCGGAAGCAAATGAATCAAGTTCAAGGTCAAACAAGCATAAACTTTCAAAGTTCATAATTCAAATAAAATTTAAAGTAGCATATAAATATTAAATTAAACACGTAAATAAATAATTTAAAAGCACATATAGCTCATTCGTGACGTCATACCTGTACGGCCGAAAAGTCGAGGTGTCACATACACGAACTAAATCGAACCGAACTTTGCTGTTTTTTTATTTTTTGGCTCGAGGTTCGACTCGAACCTAGTTTGCTCGGTTCAGACTCGTATTCGAGTTTGACGGACCCTATTTTTTTGATTTGAAGTTCGGCTTGTCCAATGGTTCGAGTTTGGTACGGCTCGGTCGAACCCAAGATATAATTTTAAAATAATAAAAAATAAAACATTATATATATAATATATATTTTTGAAATAGGTCGACTCGCGAGCCACGAACAAGAGTAAAAAAATTCGAGTTCAGTTTGAACTTTTCGAACTCGAATTCAAACTTTAACCAGTGAACATCCCTAATTGTAACCTTTGGCTTGAATCAAAGCTGCTGCCTCTTTAATTGCTAGAGCTTCCACATGTTCTGGATTTAAGGATCCTTCCCTGCTGCAACATAACTAGTCCATGCACTCACCTTCCCACACGCCCACAATTCTCAATAGTAGCCCCATCAACATTCACCTTAACCATACCAGCTGCTGGAGGTTGCCAATGCCAGGGAAATATACGTTTTCTCTGTTCGACTTCGACACGACACCAGCTGTATAGAAGCGAACTAGCTGCAGCTTGCATCACTTTCTCACGCTCGTCTCCGTTTCTCTCAGCCCATTGGCAGTTGCGGTTTCTCCATAAAAACCAACAACACACAGCGAACCGTTCCCCACTTTCCAAATCCAAGCGATTTATTACTCCTCGACTCCAATCCTTGCTATTTCCCCGTCACTCCGAAACAACACTCCTAATGCTCAAACTTGACGTGCAACTGGACAACGAATGAAAATATGCTCGATCGTCTCCGGCCTATCATCGCACCACGGACATCCTATGGAATGGTTACCAGTTTACCTCTATTGGTTTGACCTCCCAATGGGATATGCATGATCACTTCTGCATCAGCCTAAGTGAATATTTCCTTAATGAGATTAAAGCTCCTAATCCCTTCATTATAGATGCTATTGAGCAGAATATAATTATAGCATTTTGACGCAAGAAAATGTAATGCAAATTTACTTCCCACCTAACAAGAATATAAATTTAAACATATATAACTTATGGCTTTTCAACTTAAAAATAAGTTAAGAAGCACCTCATTTAACTTCGAAAGCTTTAAGAATACTAAACATGCTAGAAATCCTGTAGCCGACCAAGAATATGATAAATGGTAGTGTATCTCGAATCTCGATAGAATGTCCTCTCGTCACAAGTCATCCTAACTAAATTCGACTTTCATCTTCTTCTTCTTCTAGACACTTTCAATTTTCAAGAATATAGTAAATGAAATTTGTGATCCGAGCCCATTTGAACCATCTAAAAACCATTTCGAAAACTATCGAAAATAATTGTGTACCCAAATTCATCCAATCTTAAAATATGATGGGCCCACCTCAACCCAAACTAATTGGATTGGGCTGGGCCTCTGATTTTCGGTGCCATCCATAGGTTAGGTTTTGGAATGCACTATACTATTTTGTTCAAGAAATATCTCATCGTTTTCCCCAACTTTTCGAGTACTCCTAGAGTTCATCGCGAGTATAACCTGAAATTGAACTAATTCGATTTTACTTAAGTATACACCATGAAATTGGACAGGTTCGATTTTACTTAAGCATCCACCAAATGCACAGCATTTTTCGAAATTACTCAAGAAATGCACTATTTTTTGAGAGTAACTCTCGATTCGTCGAATGCAACTTGAAATTGAACTACCGAACCTTTTCAAGTAAGAAGTACCCACCAATTCACAAACTTTTTCTGAATTATTTCAAAACTTGAAATCAGACAAGTTTTCTTTCAAGAAATACCAACAAAATGAACAAAAATCTTTCCATTTTCCCCACACTACTCAAAATTGCCATTTTCCCCAAGCTTAGGTACACCAACCATACTCCCAACAGCCACCATAGGTTAATCTTTCCCACACCCAAACTCAATGTACCAACAAAATCATTGAGATATCAAAAGGGTCGAAGGAAAATCACCTAAGAAAACATGCCAAAGTCCCAAAAGACAAATAAAAACCCAATCTTGAACCAACACAATCACTTATTCAGAATGTCATCTCTTATTACCTCAGTTGATTCCAGGAGGAAACAAAACGGAAGGAGCATCGTCGACAGATTAATCGTTCAAACAACTACTAAGCTAAAGCTACAGAGAGATATACATAAGCCATAGTCTAAATAACTCTCTCTCTCTCGGGGATGGATAGCAGGATTGGACCCACCGACTAAAAAAGACGATAATAGTAACACATAAGACTTCATGGAGGCGATATACGCACCTCCCCTAACCATGTCTTTTCAAGTCCTCATTCTCTTTAGACAAGATTTCCATCCTAGATTGAAGAATGTTGATCATAGCTTGAGCTCTCATCACTTCAATCTTGAGAGTCTCCCTCTCCATGGAAACGTTCAATATCTCACTCTCAAGGTTGCTAATGAACTTCAAGTATCCGGGCGGGACAGATTTCTCCAAATTGGAGGAATCAAAGGTGAGGGGGTTATTTACTTGATGGTTGTTTTCCTTAGGCTCTACTACGGGCTCTAGTAAGGGGAATTCCAAGAAATTTGTCGTCATCGTCATTACTGTATTATTATTAGAAGGATTGTGATTATCCTGGCTAGTGGTGGTGGAATCTTCGGACCCATTTGCGTGGCTCGAATTAGGATCGTTGTCGAGGAGCTTGGATTTCTTGCTGGTTTGGGATAGAGAAAGGGGTTCAAGTTCATCTTCGGTTCTCTCTCTCTTGCACATCAAGGGAAGATGGTTGTGGGACTCAATACGGTTATCGGGCTGCGGAGGAGCCATGGTGAGGGGTGGAGTGTCCTGTTCCAAAACAAATTGAGGTTATGGTAAGGATTCCATTGCCCATTTAAACACGAAGCAAGACAAGATGAAGAACACACACACACACACACAAAGGGGCTAATTAACTGACATAAAGTCGGGTTTGACTAATTTATACTAACTTCTCCTGATATTTGAGAAATTACAAAAAAATGCCCCTTCCAAGATATATATTACATCTGAGTCGGATTCCCCGGGGCATGGCAGTGTAAATATCTCCCAAAAAAGAAGGAAAGAAAGAAACTAACTCTTGGAATCAACACCATGTCTGGTTCTAGGATTTTGTGGATGAAAAGCATAGAGAAGAAAAAGGCAAACCAAAATCTTAAACCTTCTTTGGTGGTTAAAAAAAAGTGAAGAAAATGGTAAAGAGGAACAAATTGGGTGATGGATTAGAATAAACAATTTAGTAAAGTGAATCAAAATTCTGAATACTAGTCCTACGATTCACATGCAACAGTCCTCAACATGATAACATTTATTCAGGAATGTAAATCTATTTAAAACTAACCTGATCGAGATCATTGCATTCGACTCGTGCTTCATCGCCATTAACCACATCATCATCCCCGTCACCACCAGGAACAACAAGCCCTAACCCTTCATCCCATTCCTCTTCAACAAAAGGGGCATAACGGTCCCCATTGGGCGGTCCTAAGCCACTCTTTTGAAAGATTCTACACAGCACAAACGCATCCTTTTTTTCCCCAAACAAATAAAGAAAGATTCATAACTTTCCCACAAACATTTAACAAATAAATCGCTCGAACAGAAATTTATAACAGAAAACGAAAAATTATAGCATCCCACACCTGTGAAACTCCGGCTCTTTCTAACTCTGAATCACAGAGCCTATACTCGTGCATTACCCAATTTGTTCTCTTTCCATCTGGTGCTCGACCGCTATGGAAAACAAGGGTTTTTTTCATTCCTATGGTTTGGTTTTTGTGACGAACGGCCCTATCTTTTCCAGTGGCTTTCCAGTAGCCCTTGCCGGTAGCTCGGTTCAAGCGGGACCCATTCCCATACTTTCTGTCGACGGGGCTGAAGAAGTACCATTCTAGGTCTCTACTCTTTAGGGAAGAATAGTCTGTTTTAAAAAAGAGAGGGAAATTGCATTAGAAGTAAACAATTAGCAAATAGGAACTACACTTAGTAGTGAAGAAAAACTCATTCCACCAAATCAACACACACACAATGACACAAAGGCAGGCTATGCTTAAATCACTCTTTTATACATGTACATATCCATCTAGTCTTACCAGTTTCCCCCTGATTTCTTATCCTCACCAAATCCAGGTTATAAAAACCTTATCTACAACCTTAAACACACACAGCGGAGGGAGGGAAACAAAATCCATTTTCTTGCACTTCAAATCTTCTCACTTCATGAGTTATCATTGATAAATTCAACACCTATATCAGCATACTAAAATCACAACCACACACACACACATACCCAACCACCACCACTAAAACAGCCTCACAGAAACCCGACCTGAAAACAGATGGCTTAAATTCAAGATACACCGCTAAAAGCACACAAGAAGACCAAAGACTACACCTTTACAAAATAAAACCCACATCAACAACCAAAAACTCAATTAAATAATCACGTGCAGCACAAGAATCACCACAAAATGTACAAAAAAGAATAGATGTTCCCATACCAGCAAGCTCCCAGGGCTCAGATTTGTACACATCGATTTCAGTTACAGCCTGAAACCGGAAGGGCTTTCCACAAGCTTTCCTCCTCAAATAGTACCTCACCAGCTCCTCATCAGTGGGGTGAAACCTAAACCCAGGTGCCAGAGAAGTCGGCGGCGGCGCTCCCAATCCCGCCGCCGTGCCCGCCACCACCACCTCCTGTCCCATTTCCACACCCAAATCCTTAATTACACCAAACCCACCAAGAAAACGGAAAGAACCACGCGATTCACGAAACTCAACGCATCAATAAGAATCCCATATGAAATAAAAACCTAAAAAAAGAAGTGGGTAAGAGGGAAGATTAGAAGGCAAGCAAAAAAAGGCTTCGTCAAGGAGTGAAATGAACAGAAAGATTGGATTTTTATTGAGGAGAGAGAAGAGTTGGGGTTTGGTTTTTGCCCAAGGGTAAAGAAAGGGTGGATACTTGCTTGACACGGAAATCGAAAATGAATAAGAGAGAAGGAAGAAGAGAAAGCTTAGCTGTTCCTCATTGTTTTGTTGTCCCTTTTTGCTGATAATCTTTGATGAGTTTTGGGCTATAAATTACTCCTTTTTGCTTACTTTCCGAACAAGCTCTCTCTCCTCTCTCTGGATATTTGGCTATATGCTTTCCCTCGAGGATAACGACTGCCAAATTCTTTTTATTATTTTTTTTTGTTGCTATATTTCAGTTTCTTCATAATTTGAATGGAAACTCAAATTTTTCTTTACTCCTCACCTTCAAAAATATTCCTTTGAACTTCTCATATGAAAATCAAACTTACTTTTTACTCCTTATTTTTTTGACATGTTGTATAAAAACTCAAGAATCGCGTACCCAAATCCCCAAGTCACGTAACTAAATCCCCAAATGATATATTTACCTATAAAAACTCACGAAACGCGTACCCAATCTCCAAATCACGTAACTAGATCCCCAAATGATTTCGTGAGTTTTTATACAACAATAGGGAATTAAAGGGAATTTGGTCTGTCATTTGGGGAGCAAATAGAAACTTTTTTGAAATTGAGGACTTAAAGGGAATTTTTTTCAACTTATGGATACTATTAAAAAAAAACCCCTAATTTTAATAGGTTCCGAACCAAAAATAATTTTTAATAGGATATATATAAAATAGTTTTAAAAATATTATTTTATATCACCATAAAATACAGATTAATACTTCTTTCTTCGGTCTCCGTAAAATATAGATTAACAACACTCTATGGTAATCCAAATTTTAAAAGAAGTTAATTAAAAAAAATCAGATTAATTGGTTTAATTTGTTGGAAAATAGGTATTATGCATAGTAAAAATTTTAAAAAAAAATTAATAAAGAATCGTTTGTTTACGATTTTTATTTCGTAGTAATTAAAAAAAAAATTTAAGTAACTTACTTTACTAAATATTTTTTTTGAAACGTCCAAGTCACCCTTGAAACGTTTTTCGAGATGATGCGAAGTTGGTATTTTTTGAGAGGATGCGAAGTCGATATTTTTTCCCTTTATTTTTTTTGAAAATAATAATAAACTTTGGTCTAAACTTAAAATGTTCGAACCCCTTTATTTATAACATGTGATTCGAATCCCTTATCCTTCAAGGGTTAGGGTTCCTAAATTCGGTTTCGGTTTTGCGATCTCCAAGTTAGTAGTTAACTTGTTCTGTAAGTTAATTAAATTTTATCAAAAAATATTATCCTAACTCATTTAGAATTTATCTATGAAGAGTGGATACAAATACGGTGACACCGATTTTTTTTAGAATATCTCACTCGAGAAGTTTCGGACACTCGTATCCGACACGACACGACACAACATGGCAAAATGATATTTTAAAAAGTATTCGAGCATCATAGGAGTTGATGTATTTATTTATTTTAATCTAATAAAAATTAATTTTTAATTTGTTTTTTATTGGGTTATTTTGGGTTGGGCAAAATAATTAATTTCTAATTAATTTAGTCCAAAATTTAATTAAATAAACACTCTCACGCGTATGATGCTAGTACAGGGATCCGAAATAGTACTGTTCCGGGACCGTACTTTAAATTTTTTTCCCTAATATACAGGTATCAAAATATTTCTAAAATATTTAAATACAAACAACGGAAGACTAGCCGGAACTACTCAACTATATACATGCAATTGATAATAAATTTTAAATAACAAAGCAGATAAATAAAGCATGCAATTAACACTTAAGAGCATCTAATTTATCATGCTTAAATAAAATATAATATAAAAATACCTTACACCGAAGATGGCTACTGCGCCCGGAATTCACCTCCCGAGAACCCGATACCCGATCTCCTCGCGAAACCGGCAGAGCTTCCCTGCAATAACCCCAGAGAAACCCTCGGAGTATGGGCTCCGAAAGTATTTCTCTAAATACTTAGAGAAAATAAAACTTTAAACTAGAAAACCCTTTTCATGGTTTATTCTCCCGAAATTAGGCGTTTATATATAAACACCTAATTAAAATCAATTGCAAAATAAATCAGAATTAACTAGGAGAAAGGGACATGGTTTCAAATCCGAGAGCTCAGCCAAAACCTCTCCCAAAGTTGGATGGAAAAAATGGAATGCCAAGCCCCCTATTTCTAGGGGAAAAACCGAGGGTAAAATAGTAATTTCACACCCCACTTGCATTTACAACTTGGATACGAAAACCGAGGTGACCACATCGTAGCTCTCGTCACCACGAGTCCAACGCCACCGAGAACGCGCCGATCAGCCGCCGCACGCACCCTCACGCGCCACCTGAAGGTGGCGCGTGTGTAACACCTTCGGCCCTAGGGTTTCTGTGCATACGTGGCCTGCTGCGCTGGCGCTGAGTAAGCGCCACCTCACCCCATTCGCTGACGTGGCCTGACATGTCAGCTGACACGTCATCCAATCCCACATCAGCATGCCACGTCAGCATTTTTTTAAAAAAAATAATAATAATAAAATTTCGGGCATTTCTAACACTTTGGAATTTTAATTTATTTTCTTAAAATAAATTTCTTGGCTATTTTCAAACACTTTGAAAATTTATTTCTCTTTTTCCTTTTAATGTTTTATCTTCGGGTTTACAATTTGGAGCTTGCAGGGGACCTACACAGGACTAATTAATTTTAGCTCCAAACAGGTTAATATATTATCATCCCATGATAATAATTAATTACCGTTTAACAATATTTAATTCCACTAAATAAATATTGTTGCACTCTAAAATTAATTAAATTATTCACGTATTTCTCGATCTAGAATAATTTTACATTTTACTCCTCCGTGTAGATATCCATGAAAAATAAATTAATACTACTATCATTTATTTTTCACTTCTAATCTGAAATTTCTTGATTCGCCTTAAGTTCAAATCTCTTGTACGTGAAACACATTCAACATACAATTTCAGTGACACATCACACGAAGTACTTTGGCCGAAGTTTTAATTCGAACTTTGTAAATCTATTTCAGGGATATCTTTTAACTTTCTAGCAAAGCCACAGATTCCTTTGATCAATATTTCTCTTCAGCACATTTTATGTAATCACTGAACGTACAAAGGTTTTTCGATCATTCGATATCGAGACCTTACTTATGAGCACATTACAATGATTAACATTACATGCCTAAAGTCGAAATACTACCAGGATTAAGAGTCCAATGCTCCATGAGATTTGTTCATTTTAGATAGTAGTTTAAAGTGAACTATCTTAGTGGTCCAGTTCGATGTTTCCAAATCTATTGAAAAAACATCAATGTGTTATAACTGGAAACTCCATTTCCCTATGACGAAAGACTAATCATCTTATATAACACATTATAGTCTTGATAAGAACTTATTCTTATCTTACCGACTAGAACTTTAACAACACGTGATTTGGATATCCAAAGTCCTTTCCTATGAAACACATTTCATATAAGAATATCATCACACGTTATTAATTATGTTAATATACTCATAACTTGCAATAATTTCAGTTTTATTAATCCAACAAAATACGAAGTATTTACAAAGAAATTGGATTTTCAGGGCACTAATCCCAACATATGACACGTGTCACATGCACGTATGGGATCCATTACTTCATTAACCTCCTACCAAAATCCTCGTGTTTTTGCTTTGTGTATAACCCTCTAGGTTTATTACTTGATTAGCAGTAACTCTAATTAATTAATTAATCCACATATCATACAATAGTCTAGCAATAGGTGTGTGAGACCCCTGACCAAATAACAAATTAAATCGAAGAACATTTCAGTCAATGACATTCTATAAAATACGATCCTCGTAACAACTATCTTTCAATCAAGATTTCGGTGTTGGTGTTGCTTGTTTCCGACGGATTTGTGAGACCCGAACCACCCCCGAAACAAGCAACACCAACACCTCAGACGAGCCACGAGCCGAGCTTAAGCTCGGCGAGCCAACCCAATGCGAGAATTAATTCCCACGATTATTGCGCTCGCGGGGATTCGAACTCGGGTCTCCAAGAGATAATGGTGACTCCCTTACCAACTTGGATAACTTGCTTATTGTTAATATTTTGTCTTTAAATATATTTATATACTTATTTCAAATAATTATTTAAATCCGTTTTGTTATTAATTTAAAATATAAAATTTTAAATATATGATTATATGAATTAAATATAATCATATTTATTGGAATTTTTTAGAAGTACTTATTCAAATGAAAATAAAACTCATTAGAATTAAGAGTTCTCCGATCTATTGAAAATATAGAGTATGATAATAAGAATTTTTTCTAAAATTAATATATTAATTATAAGTTACATTATAAGATATTTGTACATTTAAAAAAAAAATTATTTAATTAAATTTAATAGTTTCCGACGGATTACCGACGGAATTTCCGTCGGAAAATATTTATTTTTATTTTCATATCTTTATATTTTTATAGTTTCCGACGGATTACCGACAAAATTTCCGTCGGAAAATATTTATTTTTATTTTCATATTTTTATATTTTCCGACGGATTACCGACGGAATTTACGTCAGAAAATATTTATTTTTATTTTTATATCTTTATATTTTTATAGTTTCCGACGGATTACCGACGGAATTTCCGTCGGAAAATATTTATTTTTATTTTCATATTTTTATATTTTCATATTTTTCAACAAATTCCGTCGGAAAACCGTCGGTATTCCGTCGGAAAATATTTATTTTTATTTTTATTTTTATATTTTTATATTTTCCGACGGAATTGTCCGTTGGAAATGTTTCCGACGGATTACCGACGGAATTTCCGTCGGAAAATATTTATTTTTATTTTTATATTTTTGAACAAATTCCGTCGGAAAACCGTAGGTATTCCGTCGGAAAATAATAATTTTCCGACGGACTTGATTCCGTCGGAAATTTCCGTCGGAAATTGACAGTTTTCTTGTAGTGTCATTTCATCTATATTTGATCTCGATCTAAGAAACTCCTTTCTTAATCTTGATCCACTTCCTTGGCCAAGAACTTCGAGATGGAATATAAACAACTTATGCAATGAGAGATTCTCTTGTCTTAATTAAGTGTAGATCCTTTACTATTTCTTAACATAAGTCGTAATTCGGGTGTCTCGGACGACGCCCTTTTAGACCTACATTTGAGATTATCTAGTTTGCTCAACAAAACAACCATGGAATCTCAAATTTAAGGATTAATTAATCATATCATTGATTTGTGATATAGTTCCTAATCTGAAAGTTTCCACCTCTAAAAGTGGTTATTGCATTTTCCATTTAGGAATCTTCTTACGCGGGATACCTTTGTGTCCTCGTTCTCATAGCGAGCGCGCTTATGTATTGTGTACGCATTGTTGGGAATGGTGCCCTGAAAATTCAATTTATTGAATTAATAAAACTGAATTTACAGCAAGTTGTGAGTATTTCACATATTAATAATTAATGACGTGTGGTGCTATTCTCATATGAAATGTGTTTCATAGGAAAAGACTTTGAATACCGAAATCACGTGTCATTAAAGTTCTAGTCGGTAAGATAAGAATATGTTTTTATCAAGACTATAACGTGGTTATATAAGATGATTAGTCTTTCGTCATAGGGAATGGTGATTCCAATTATAACACGTTGATGATTTTCAATAGGATTGGAAACATCGAACTGGACCACTGAGATTATTTATTTTATACTGCTATCTAAAATGAATAAAATCTCAGGAAGCATTGTACTCTTAATCCTAATAATATTTCGGCTTTAGGCATGTAGTGTTATTCACTGTAACATACTCGAAGTGAGGTCTCGGTAACGGGTGGCCAAAATACTTTGTATGATTCGGTGACAACATGAAATGTGCTAAAGAGTTATATTGATCGAGGAATCTGTGGCCTTGTTGGAAGGTAAGAGGTATCCTTGAAATAGATTTGCAAAAGTTCGAATTAAGACTTTGGCCAAAGCACTTCGCGTGATAACGTCACCGAAGTTGTATGTTGAATGTGTTTCACATACAGAGAATTTGAACTTAAGGCGAATCAATAAATTTCAAATTAGAGATGAAAAATAAATGATAGTAGTTGCAATTTATTTTTCATGGATATCTACACGGAGGAGTAAAATGCGAAATTATTCTAGATCGAAAAATTCGTGAATAATTTAATTAATTTTAGAGTGCAACAATATTTATTTAGTGGAATTAAATATTGTTAAACGGTAATTAATTATTATCATGGGATGATAATATATTAATCCGTTTGGAGCTAAAATTAATTAGTCCTGCAGGTCCCCCTGCAAGCCCCAATTGAAAACCCAAAGAGAAAATATTAAAAGGAGAAAGAGAAATGAATTTTCAAAGTGTTTGAAAATGGCCAAGGAATTTATTTTAAGAAAATAAATTAAAGTTCCAAAGAGTTGGAAATACCCGGAATTTTATTTTGGAGAAAATAAAATTTTCATCAAAAAAAAAAAAAAAAAATCGGTGATCACGTGGCAGCTGACGTGGCATGCCACGTCTGTAGGCGGGTCCCATGTGGCGCTGACTGGGCAGCCGCTGGCACGCCACGTGTGCGGCCCAGATTGCGCCACGTAGCCGTAGAGCAACGGTCCGGATTTAACCGGACCGGGTCGGTCAACGGGTCACGGGGCGGTCAACGGTTCGGGGTCCCGAATAGGGTCGGACCGACCCGGACACGTGGCCACACGAGAATCGTCCACGTCAGCCCCAAACCCTAGCCGAGGGTACATTAAGGCGGCGCGTGTGGGCGCGTGCGGGCTCCAAACGGCACGTTCTCGGCGGCGTTGGATTCGTGGCGGAGAGATCTACGACGTAGTCACCTTGGTTTGTGCATCCAACTTGCCTACGCAAGTGGGTTGTGAAATGACTATTTTGCCCTTGCTTTTGTATCCAAAATGACCGTTCTGCCTTCATATATTTACCTATAAATAGGCTGATACCCACCTCATTTCTCATTCAACATTTTGGGAGAGGTTTTGACTAGAGCTTAGCTTTGAAACCATATCCCTTTTCTCCTAGTTAATTCCGATTTATTTTGGAATTAATTTTAATTAAGTGTGTATATAAAACGCCTAATTTCGGAGAATAAACCCTGAAAAGGGTTTCCTAGTTTAAAGTTTTTTTCTCTAAGTATTTAGAGAAATACTTTCGGAGCCCACACTCCGAGGGTGTCCCTGGGGTTATTGCAGGGAAGCTCTGTCGGTTTCACGAGGAGATCAGGTGTTGGGTTCTCAGGAGGTGAATTCGGTAGCTGGAAAAATGTCGTTAGATAGCCATGTTTGCAGTACGGTAATAGTTTTCAGTTATTTTATTTTAAGCATGATAAATTATGTGCTCTTAAGTGTTAATTGCATGTTAGATATTTATCTGCTTAAGTGATTTAAAATTTATTATCAATTGCATGTATATAATTGAGTAGATCCGGCTAGTCTTCCGCTTTTGTATTAAAATGTTTTAGAAATATTTTAATACTTGTATTATAATAAAAAATTTAAAAGGTGGTCCCGGACCGCTACTGTTCTGGGCCCGCCTCCCAGCAACTGATATCAGAGCCGTGTCTAGATATATACATGCATTGATATGATGCATGCGATGCATAATTTTAAATCTGCTACTGTGCACGTAAATTTTGTCAAAGGAGACTGGTTTTTAAGTGGGACCGTTTGTGACCCCTCCAGTGTTTCCTGGGAATTTACGTGGAATGGTAATTTTCTGGGAATCGATTTCAATAATCTTCCTGGTTAATTACCGAATCAGTAAACATGATTTAAATTATGAGATAATTTATTTATAACATGTTTACTTTATGCCATTTATTTTAAGCATGATAATTATGTGATAATTATACCAGCATGCTTAATTGATTTAATTTATGGCATATTTATTTTGTGTCATTTAAAATTTTAAGCATGATAATTATGTGATAATTATATGAAAACATGCTTAATTATTTTATTTTATGGCATGATCATGATAATATGAGATATTATGATATTTACAATTATGCATATTTTATTTAATATGATTAAATAATATTGCTTAATAGAGATTAGACGCGATGCATAATTGAACTAATATTTTTCGGCCTAATTAATAAATAGTTATTAAATTGTCTTAAAATATTATTATTGGGATTTTAAATATGATTTAGTAATCATAGTGGGAGGGTATTAATTAGATTAATTACTTCCAACAATAAGACGCCAAAAATGATTATTAAATAATCAAAAGATAATCCACACCTTTTTAAAATTCAAGTGGGAGCGAGATGAAAAGAGTTGGATTCTCAAGGCCTCCATTACCCGTCTATAGTATAGTGGATGTATACTACTCCCTTCGGCGGGTATATATTCGCGGTATACAAGATTAGACTTCTACGGATAGAATGAAATACGGGGAAGTCAGCTCGACCACGCCTCCGTGGAGTGTCTTGACCGACTCGTACGGACTTCTAGGCAATGGTACACACTTGACTAAGTAATGTATTAACCTCCCTTCGGAGCTCTGTTACACTTACTTAGAGGCCAAGGGTTGACGTGGTGGATTAACATTGTTTGGTAAGAGTTACCTAGATGACATGTTAATGAAGAATAGTTCTTGCTTTTCTAAATGGTTTTCGACCTCGCCTCCGGGGAGTCAACTGCAGTTAGTTAAGTCACCATTGCGTAAATCAAAATGCTTACGTGGATTTCATTTATTGGTTGGACGCAGAAGAAGGTGAAACACATAATCATAAATAGCATTTATTTATTTATTTCAGTTTTATAATAATAACGATCTCTCTTAGCCCACTCCAAACTATTTGTCTATAGGGAAATAGGCTAGTAAGGGTTCAACTATGCTGACTAGAAAATAAATCTTGACATCGTGTTTGATGGGTTCGGAAATGGGTTGATCCGAATCCGATCATTTTACGATTTGTATTTAGTGGGGGAAACCACCGGAGCTTCGCCGGAAATGAGGAATTGGGCTCTACCTGTTGGGACAAGCACAAGGAAAGTCAGAAGGCCAAGCTGGGGGAACTGGGGGTGATACACAGTTTGGCTCTCCGACGCTCAAGTCAGTTCAATGTATGAAGAAAGGTAAGTACAGTCACAGTAGCTGCGGTGAAGAAAGCTTACTTGTGTAGAAGATGACTTTAGATATTTATAGTTGAGGGTCAAGGGCCCTTTGGTCATTTGCCTCAAGTGGTCCTGGCCGAATGTTGCCCTAACACGTGGCGCTGTGAGAGAGAAACCTAGGAGGAATCTTCTGCGAAAGCGGCTAAAAGTTAGTGCTGGCAACAGTGGCAGGTGCGCGGGCATGTACGTTGTGTCAGAGAGCCATGTGGGTGGTTGGTAACGAGGGCTTGAGATCGCGCTCGTGACAACCTAGAGTACTGGAAGCCTAGACATCCGCTGAGGGGAGCGGAGGCTTCAGTTCAGGTGACGAACCAAAGGAAAGGCCACTCTGAGGGAGTGTGACGCTCGAAGAGGGCTCCATTGGCACGTGGGCGTATCAACTGTTTAGTTGTAGGACGCTCGTGGGAGACAGCGCTCGTTGGGCTTAACTCTTGAAGATGGATTGCGCTTGTTAAGCCCAGCGCTCGTGGGGCCTAGCGCTCGGGTGCTGATAGGGGCAACCTTGGGGAGACAGATATCATCATCTTGGCGATGCCACGTGTCCTAACGTGTGACGATCGTATTTTGACCCCATCATTTTGCCCCCCAATTCTGTGGTCCTTAGTGATAAGGACTGTAGAATTTTGACACGTTCAATACTTCGCATACAACGCTCGTATGGGACTTGGCGTGTTGAGCAATTTTTCCTCTGATGGTGCCATTAAATGCGGTCTTTTCAACTGACCGCTTGTAACGTCTTCGCATTAAATGCTGTACTATTCTGAAGCATCCGAAGCGATAGGGCATTAAATGCGGGTGCGCGTGGGGCGCGTGAGCATTGGAAAGCATGTGGCGGTTCCATAAAGTGGGCAGTTTCCTAGGCGGGAAATGATTACCATTTTGAATTCATTGCCGAAAACGGTACTAACTCCCATCCCTATAAATATGGGATTCTGAAATCTCTACACTCTTTACGCATTCAGAACTTCCAAGCACCTCTTGCAAAAAGAATTCTCTCGCATACCAGTTTTCTGAGCACCTTCCACCTCTTCTCCAGTTTTCTCAAACACCTTCAAGGTAAATTTTCAGTGTAATTTTCTAACTTTGCTAACCGTAGATTTGAACCTTAGGATTTCACAACCCCTTAGATTTCTTTCCCCGAAGAAACCCTAATCTTTCACCGGAAAACTTCCAAACCCCAATTTCTGCCATGGCCGACCAACAAGTTGAGGAGTTTGCCCATGAAATTAACGAAATGGCCATCGACAGTTCTTCTTCCCCAGACTCTCTCAGAGATGAAGAGTTGGGAGCGGCGGTGATGGTTGTGGAGGACAGGAACCCCGGCGGAACGGATCCTCTTTTTGAGGAGATGGATCTGGTAATGGAGGCAGAAAGACAAGGGGTCACTCTCCCCATAACTCAAAGTGCCACACATCCCCACCGCCACACTGTGACCGTGGCAGTTGCAAACCCACTTCCCGTGGCGGAAGCCATAACCGGGCCTTCAGAAAGAGCCCGTAATAAGGGAAAAGGCAAGAAAACCCAAAGATCCAAAGGTCCCAACGAGGGTGAAGGGTCAGGCTACCAGGCTACCGAGCGCACGCCTGATGAGACTCCCAGCACAGTCACCGTGGGAGATGTAAAGACCATGATGGCCCCCATTTACTGGGACGAGCGGTATAGGTGGAGAATCCCCGAAAGCCACGAGCGTGCTAATAATCCGCCTCCTGGTGAGATGGCAGTGTACGTGGACACCGTGAGTTCAGGAGGCTTGAGGTTCCCCATCTCGGTCTCAATGGCTCATTTGCTGAATGACCTAGGCCTGTGTCCGTCCCAAATCGTGCCTAACGGCTTAGCCCTCTTGACGTGCTTCATTATTCTGATGAGGTGTATGGGCCACGAGCCCTTCTTGCGGAACTTCAACGCCCTTTTCCAAGTGGTCAGCTCCTCTCGTTCATCCCCCCAGGCTGGTTTTTACTATGTCCAGGCGAAGGCCCATATGAAGCTGATCAATTCGCCCTCGACTACTTATGGCCCTGACTGGAAGGAGAAGTTTATTTTCGTTAGGGCTCCAACAGGAGAGGGCTTTGGGGTATCCACGGAATGGGGCTCGTTTTCAAAGAGTCGTTTGCCACCCGCACTCCCCAAAGATTGGGCCAAAAGTCTGGCAACAACCCTAAGGGACGAGGGTCACCTCATACAGGCGAAGGACTGGATAGATGATGCAGAACTTATGTTCTTGTGCGGTCTCTCCAATGACCCTTTTTTCCTTGACAACCCTCCGGCTCGTGACATAGAGAGAGACGGTTAGATTCTTAGGGCACTAACTTTAGATAGGAATAAATACTAACTTCTTTTCTGTGCTTGCAACTTGTAATCTGAGTAGATGATTTGAATATTCCTAACCCTTGAAAATTTCACTCTTGCAGGAGTCGCTATCTTAGCTATGGCCGGTGGGATCAGACAAGCGGCTCGTTTTGCCCATGCAAACAGAAACCAAACCCCTCAGGGGGACCAGCAGCGAGAACAACAGCGACCCCGTAACCGTGACAACCGCAGGGGCGCTCGTGACGGCGCGAGTTCGAGCGCCCAACCTGAGGTACAACCCCCTCGTGGCCGAGGGGAACGCAGAGTGGTCAGCAGGGAGACCAGAGGGCGGTCTTCTTCAGAAAGAGCGGGCGATGCTCAACCCCCTGTGACCGCAGAACAAACGAGGCCATTAACCGCCTTGACCATAACAGAGGTCCCTCCGAGCGCAAATAGGCCTTCCCGCAAGAGGAAGAGGATGCCCGATTCTGCCGCAATCAAGGGCAAGGGCAAACAAGTTGTCGAGGGCCCCAAGGGCGAGGGGGACACTTCCTCTTCAGAGGAGGAGCATTTGTGGGGGTTCTCTCGACGAGGGGACAGGGAATGCTCAGGTCCCACGGACGGGGGGCCAATCCTGCTGAGGCCCGGTACCCTATCCCAGACTATGGCCCAAGATCTTTACAGCCGGGCCCAGTTTTCGGCGGACCATCGGCACCTCTACAACGAGTCCGTGGAACAAGTGGCCTTCGACGCGGCCAACGCTCTAATTTCCGTAAGTCTTCACTCCTTGCCTATCTTTGTGGATTCCCATAAATTATCATCTTCTTGGCTAACACTTTTCCTCTCGTTTACGCAGCAAGTTCTTCCCCGGCTCCGTAATGTGCAAATGCGAGCCTCCACTTACGCCGAGCGCAAGGCCAAATACAAGAAGATGGCCCGCTCGAATGATCCGGCTCATATCCAATCGGAGCTGGACGCAGAGGTCGCCAAGTATGAAACCCTCAAGGGTTTATACAACAAATCGGAGGAGGAGTTGGGAAAGCTGAAAGAAGATTTTGTGGCGGTCGACGGCGCTCGCGTCAATTTGGGCAATCAGCTGGCCCAGGCTAACGAGCGGTGCCAGAAAGCGGAGGCGGATCGGGAAAGTTGGAGAACGAGGGCTTTGGAGGCCGAGCGGAAGTTTGCTGATACCATGAATGAGTGGCCTCGCAGTCTAGAGCGCGCGAACAAAGAGGCCTTAATCAAATTCTGCCACTCCAAAGCCTTCAATTTCGCGGCCTCGTTGCACTGCTTGGATGAGGCTCAAAACGCCTTCAACTTGGCAGTGGATCAGGGCATCCACAAAGGGCTTACGGATCCGGCAATGAAGGGAGCCGAGGGCACGGGGCTCTTGTTCAACGATCGCTGTGAAGAGGTGGATGAGGATCCCAACGACCCCGCGGACGGCATTGCGGAAATGGAGTATGAATTCCTGGTTAAATTGATCCAGGATGAGTACGCCGACGCTCATAGGGACGGGGGTGCGGGTCAAGAGGATGATCCTGAGGATGAGCCGCAAGAGCCTGCCGCAGAAGAGGCTCCTATCCCAGCTATTGAAGATGCCAACGTCCCTGCTCCCGCTGCCAACGAGCCCGTTGATCCCCAAGCTCAACCGCAAGATCCTGAGGGCCCAGTGCATGGCCCTATACTGGTGATTGTGGACGAGGACGTTGCCCCAGCCGCTTGAAGCTTTTTCCTCCATAGCTTTTCTTGTATTTTCCTGTTTTTCTGTCTTAATGATGCTCATGGGCCTTTGAGCCCCTTATCTTGTAATACTTTCCCTTGCAATGAATGAATATCCCTTTCATGATTTTGCTCTTCTGTTTCTTTATATAATTTGTGAATGTTTTATTTCTTCGATGCAAAGAAAAATTGTCTAAGTCCTGAGCGAACGTGAGGGTCTTACAGTGAGATTGCCCCCTTGCTCAAGACTTGTATAAATTTTTCTTCCGTAAATTTGTCTAAGTCTTGAGCGAACGTGAGGGTTTTTCTTCCGTAAATTTGTCTAAGTCTTGAGCGAACGTGAGGGTCTTATAGTGAGATTGGCCCCTTGCTCAAGACTTGTATAAATTTTTCTTCCGTAAATTTGTCTAAGTCTTGAGCGAACGTGAGGGTCTTATAGTGAGATTGCCCCCTTGCTCAAGACTTGTATAAATTTTTTCCACCCTTGGGGGGTTATGCTGATTCTTGAGTGCGTGCGAGGGTATTAATGAGTGGTTGCCCTCGTTCAAGATTTGTACGACACCCTCTTGATTCTGAGGCCATCGTTCGAGCGCTCTGGCTCTGCAGGAAATTCTGTTTTCGAGCGCAAGGCGTTGTAAGAGACGACCAAGGCCTAGTAAGAATTTTCTCTTGTGGGGAATCCCGTTTTCGAGCGCAACGCGTTTTAAGAAACAGCCAAGGCCTACTAGGATTTTCTTGTGGGTGATCCCGTTTTCGAGCGCAAGGCGTTTTAAGAAACGGCCAAGGCCTACTAGGATTTTCTTGTGGGTGATCCCGTTTTCGAGCGCAAGGCGTTTTAAGAAACAGCCAAGGCCTACTAGGATTTTCTTGTGGGTGATCCCGTTTTCGAGCGCAAGGCGTTTTAAGAAACAGCCAAGGCCTACTAGGACTTTCTTCATGATCTTCTTTCAATTCGCCTACTTGGTTGTGAGCGTAACCAGTCTATCCATATGAGGGCGTCCCCCCATGTGGAGTAGAGTGCTGGCCAGCGTAACCCATACGAGATAACAGCATACAAATTGGAATGGGTTGCCAACCACGCTCGCAAAGACGAGGGACGTGGGACTTACCCATTCAAGCAATCAAAGAAACAAAAACATTGGAAAAAATTAATAAGATTACGTTTCCACTTACTTGTGATTGGAAGTACATAGAACCCGTCAAAGAGGGTTGTTACATCAGGATTTGCAAAGAGCTTTTAAACATAAAACCGCCGGAGGTTACATGCGTTCCAAGGGCGAGGCAAGCGCTCACCTTGAAGTGTCTCCAGGGTGTAAGTGTTGTTAGCTCTGAGTTGTACGACTCTGAATGGGCCTTCCCAATTGGGGTCCAACTTTCCCACGTGCCTGGATACTTCCACTTTCTTTAAAACCAAGTCTCCCAACTGGAAAGTCCTTTCCTTTACACGCTTGTTGTACTGCTGAGCCACGGAGGCCTTATAATGGTGAATCTTAGCCCAGGCCTTGTCTCTCCTTTCATCCAGCAAATCCAACTCCAGGCTCCTGTTGCCGTCGTTGAGCTGAGGCTCGAAGTAGCCTACACGAGCGGATTCACTTACTATTTCCGCTGGTATCATTGCTTCTGATCCGTAAACGAGCGCGTAAGGGGTTTCTCCGGTGGCCGCTCGTGGGGTGGTGCGATAAGCCCACAGCGCTCCTTGCAGCTCCTCAGCCCATTCACTTTTCTTGCTCTCAATCATGGTTTTCAAATGCTGCAAGATAATCCTGTTGGTAACTTCCGCTTGCCCATTAGCTTGGGGGTGCCCTACAGAGGTAAACCGCTGTTCGATCCCCAACTCTGAGCACCACTCTCTTGTGTCAGCTGCGATGAACTGAGATCCGTTGTCAGAAATGAGCACCCTCGGTATGCCGTACCTGCAAATGATGTTTTTCCAGATGAAGTCCCTCACAACCTTGAAAGTAATTTTTGCAACCGCTTCGGCCTCGGCCCATTTGGTGAAGTAATCGACGGCTAAAATGACAAATTTCTTTTGTCCCACAGCTATGGGCAAGGGGCCCACGATGTCTATTCCCCACTGATCGAATGGCCAAGAGACGTCTATTGGAATCATTTGTGCGGCTGGCAATTGAGGGAGATTTGAATGAAATTGGCACTTGGGGCACCTTCTTGAAAATTCAATGGCATCTTGAAGAACTGTGGGCCAATAAAACCCACTTCTCAGGACCTTCTTTGCCAGAATACGTCCTCCGGAATGATTCCCACAACTTCCACTGTGGATGAGTTCGAGCGTCTCCTTCGCTTGTGAGGGCCTCAGGCATCTCATTGGTGGTCCCTGAAACGATTTCTTGAATAACCTCCCCTCGGGATCCAAAGCGAAACGAGGGGCTTTACTCCGGACTTTCCTAGCTTCCACCTTATCCGCAGGGGGAAGTCCATCTCTGAGGAAGATGATGATGTCGTCCAGCCAACAGGGCTCGTTTGGATCAATCATGGCGATCATCTGGGTGGTGATCCTCTCCTTGATCAATGGTTCCTCAGTTCTAAGGAACGTAACAGAACGCTCGGAAGTGCCCTCTAAAGCCGATGCAAACTTTGACAGTGCGTCCGCACGCTCGTTCTCTTCTCTTGGCACTTGAAGTAGATGGAATTCCTTAAACTTCTCAATGATTTCTCTAGCTTTTTGTAAGTACTGTACCATGGTGGTTTCTCGAGCCTCATAAGTTCCTTCAATCTGGCTCGCTATTAACTGTGAATCCACATAAGCGGTGATTCTGGAAGCTCCATTCTGAAAAGCAATATTCAATCCTTGCACGAGGGCTTCATATTCTGCTTCATTATTAGTGACTTGGAAATCCAGTTTGATTGCAAAGTCCAGCTCAATCCCATCGGGGTTTCTGAGGGCCACTCCTACTCCTCCCCCTTGTGAGGTTGAGGAACCATCTGTGTGCAGTACCCATAACCCCTCATTCTCCGCAACGGTGGGCTCGAAGCCAAAGCGTTCAACCAACAAATCCGCCACAACCTGAGCTTGTATCGCGGTCCTGGGCTCGAAGCATAAGTCAAACTGGCTCAATTCAATGGCCCACTTGATTAATCTACCAGACACATCTGGTTTGGACAACACCTGCTTCAAGGGTTGGTTGGTGAGAACCGTTATGGAATGCGCTTGAAAGTAAGGCCTTAGCCTTCTTGAGGCGTTAATAAGAGCGAACGCGAACTTTTCAATTTCCAAATACTTCTTTTCAGCTCCTTGCAATGTTTTACTCAGATAATAGACAGGCAAATGTTTCCGCTCTCGTACAGCGACCAGAACAGCGCTTGTGGCTTCGGGAGAAACGGAAAGATACATAAATAATCTCTCACCTGCAACGGGCTTAGTCAGCAATGGTGCGCTCGATAAGTAAGTCTTCATATCTTGCAGCGCTCTTTCGCATTCCTCAGTCCAAGCAAAGTTACGCGCGTTCCTCAAAATTTTGAAGAAGGGAAGGTTCCTGTCCGCCGAGCGCGAAATAAACCTGTTCAACGAGATGATTTTTCCCACTAGGACCTGTACTTCCCGCAAATTTCGAGGGGAAGGGATCTCTAAAATAGCCTTGATCTTCTCCGGATTGGCCTCAATTCCCCTCTGACTGACCATATACCCTAGGAACTTTCCCCCTTGTACTCCAAAGGTGCACTTTGAAGGGTTCAACTTCATGCCATAATGACGCAAGATCGAAAAGGTGCGCTTGAGATCTTCCAAGTGGGAATCCTGGCGCTCGCTTTTGACAATCATATCATCCACATAGACCTCCATGGATTTTCCAATCTCACTCTCAAACATCCTGTTGACGAGCCGCTGATACGTAGCTCCCGCGTTCTTGAGTCCGAAAGGCATGACTAAGAAGCAATATACCCCCAGATGGACAACAAACGAGGTTTTGGGGCGGTCTTCCGGGGCCATGAAGATTTGATAATATCCCTGGAAAGCGTCCATCATGCTCATGAGCTCGCAGCCAGCGGTCGAATCCACCAATTGGTCAATCCGGGGCAGCGGGTACGGATCTTTAGGGCAGGCCTTATTGAGATCAGTGAAATCGTTGCACATGCGCCATTTGTTCGCGCTCTTGGGTACCAAAACGACATTACACAACCATTCCGGGTACAAGATGGGCTCGATATATTGAGCCTCCAGGAGTTTATTAACCTCATCCTCAATGGCTTTTTTCCGAAAACCATGTACATCCCGCTTTTTCTGCTTGATGGGTTTGAATGAGGAATCCACATTAAGCCTGTGGACGATGACGCTCGGGTCAATCCCTGTGAGGTCGGAGGCTCTCCACGCGAATACATCCCTGTTTTCCCTTAAGAAGTCAATCATCATGATTTGAGAAGGCCCTGAGAGGTTAGATCCTATCTGAGTAGTCTTATCTTTGTTTCCAGGCTCCAGTTCAATGGTAAGGAATTTCTCCGAGGGCTCAATCCTTACCTCAGGGCGAGGAAGTTCGAGCGCCCTCTTCTTTCCCGTCAAACGGTCACTGGATGCTGGCGCATCTTCTTTCGGCTCGTCTCCTTCTGAGGACGATCCCCCAACAGTTCCTGGCGGTGCACTTTCGAGGGGATTCTCCCCGTCGTTTCCCCTCTTCTTTTTGTTCTTCTTCTTGTTTAATTTCGCCCTCTTCCGTGCCGGGCCATCCTCATCCAGGTTGGGGAAGTCCACCGATTTTTTGGTGGAACCTATTTGGAATGTTTTTTTCGCTTTTGGCTTTCTGAGGGACAGCATGTAACATTCCCAAGTCTCCTGCACGTTGCACAGTACTTCCCCTACACCCTCGGGGGTGGGGAATTTAATTTTCTGGTGGTAGGTGGAGATGATAGCTTTGAAGTCCACAAGGGCCGGGCGCCCAATAATGATGTTATACGGAATGTCTATCTCCACCACTGCATATGTTACCAAGAGTGTTTTGCGTTGAGGGGCTCGGCCGAATGAAGTAGCCAAACGAATCTGCCCTCGTGGGACAACTTCCGAGCCTCCAAAGCCAATGAGGGCCGTTTTGAGAGGCTCGAGCGGAAGGTCAGCTTTCATCTTTAGAAACGTAGAGTAAGGCAAAACATTGACAGAGCTTCCACTATCCACCAACACCCTTTTTACAACATGATTATGCACATCTACACTAACCACCATGGGACAATCAGAGGTTATGCCCTCCCCATGGGGTGTTACAATGTGTTCCAAATCCCTATCATCAAAGCCTATTACGTCGCCTTCTCTTGACCGTTGGGCGCTCGGACTCTGGATGGCATAAATAGGTTTGGGCACTGTTGGGCGCTGGTTGTAGCTCCGGACATACCTCCGTCGGGAGGCGTTTGAATCCCCTCCTGATGAGCCTCCCGCAATCATGTTTATAACTGCGAAGGGCTCGTTTTCTTGCACAGGGGCTTTCCCTTTATTGCCCCGGTGGCTGCTGGTTTCGGGGGGTCCCCTACCCCTTGGGCTCTTCGAACGGGAAGGACTCCTCCTTCTCCTCCCGGAGCGCTCGTTGCACTTTTCGTCGTAGCGCTCAAGCACCCGGACAAACTCCTTCAGGTGGCCTCCTGCGACGAGCCTCTGAATTTCAGCTTCCAACTGTCGGCACTCATCTGTGTCGTGCCCTCTCTGCTTATGGAATGCGCAGTACTTGTTGGAGCGCCTGAGTGAGTCTGTTTCTCTCATTTTGATAGGTCTTTTGAAGAGCTTCTTATCCGAGAGATTATAGACTTCTGAATTGGGCCTAGTGAGCGGAATGCGCTCGAATCGGCGAGAGGGTGGTGGCGACCTTCTGCGCTCTTGAGGGCGCTCCTTCTTCACAGACACATCTCGTCCTCGCTCGTGATGAGGTCGCTCGTTCCTGGCCGGGCTGTGATGCCGGGGACCATTCGTCCCATACATATCTTCGAGCGCAAAGAACGGCTCGGCTATTTCCCTTAGGCCCATGAGGGTCCCAGGCCTCCTCTCCACGATGGCATCAGCAAATTTTTTGCTCACATATTGTTTGTGATCCACAGCCTGAAAAAGCACTGGGATCAAGAAATCCATCGAAGGCCTTTCCACCTGCAGGATCTCCTTGTTGAAGCGGGCGAAAAACGAGCGCAGAGATTCGCTCTTGCCCTGCACCACGTTGTATAAGGCAGTGGGTGCGGTGACCGGCGCTTTCAAGGGTTGATGGGTTCGGAAATGGGTTGATCCGAATCCGATCATTTTACGATTTGTATTTAGTGGGGGAAACCACCGGAGCTTCGCCGGAAATGAGGAATTGGGCTCTACCTGTTGGGACAAGCACAAGGAAAGTCAGAAGGCCAAGCTGGGGGAACTGGGGGTGATACCCAGTTTGGCTCTCCGACGCTCAAGTCAGTTCAATGTATGAAGAAAGGTAAGTACAGTCACAGTAGCTGCGGTGAAGAAAGCTTACTTGTGTAGAAGATGACTTTAGATATTTATAGTTGAGGGTCAAGGGCCCTTTGGTCATTTGCCTCAAGTGGTCCTGGCCGAATGTTGCCCTAACACGTGGCGCTGTGAGAGAGAAACCTAGGAGGAATCTTCTGCGAAAGCGGCTAAAAGTTAGTGCTGGCAACAGTGGCAGGTGCGCGGGCATGTACGTTGTGTCAGAGAGCCATGTGGGTGGTTGGTAACGAGGGCTTGAGATCGCGCTCGTGACAACCTAGAGTACTGGAAGCCTAGACATCCGCTGAGGGGAGCGGAGGCTTCAGTTCAGGTGACGAACCAAAGGAAAGGCCACTCTGAGGGAGTGTGACGCTCGAAGAGGGCTCCATTGGCACGTGGGCGTATCAACTGTTTAGTTGTAGGACGCTCGTGGGAGACAGCGCTCGTTGGGCTTAACTCCTGAAGATGGATTGCGCTTGTTAAGCCCAGCGCTCGTGGGGCCTAGCGCTCGGGTGCTGATAGGGGCAACCTTGGGGAGACAGATATCATCATCTTGGCGATGCCACGTGTCCTAACGTGTGACGATCGTATTTTGACCCCATCAGTGTTGAGATACGAAAGTTTACGTACTCACTGAACCTTATCCGAGAATTTCGAAACTACAGTTGGAAAACACGAATCAGAAAGCAGCGGAATTTAAAAAATTTTCCCAACAAAAGGACCTTGAACTCGCAATCGTGTAACCAAATTCGTAAAGATAGAAAACTTACTTTTCTTTTGTTCTTTCTTGAAGCGTTTCAAGCCACCCAAGAACGCTCTTCTCGCGGCTTGATCCCCTCTCCTTGGTAAAGCTCGAATCTTCAAACTTCTAACTTGAAGTCTCTAGAGAAAGTCCACCAACTTGATCACAATCTAACTAGTAAGGATGCTAGTTCTCTAGTTAGTGTTTAGGCTTAACCTAGGGTTTAATTTAATCTTGGAGAAAGGAAGGTGTTCAACACATGAACCAAGAATTGTCAATTAGCTCTAAAGGGGAGCATGAGCTCCCCTATATATAGGAAAGGGAGAGGGACGGCCGAACCTATTCCTTGTTGGGAAAGGATTTGGTTCCTCTCTCTCCTATTACTTGATCATCAAGTATTTTCC
Organism: Lantana camara; assembly: GCA_037501455.1. NCBI lineage: Eukaryota > Viridiplantae > Streptophyta > Magnoliopsida > Lamiales > Verbenaceae > Lantana > Lantana camara. Next base: position 92,986,778 of record CM074863.1, read on the forward strand.
AACTTTGACTTTGAATTCTAATTCAAGTCAACTTTTAAGAGAGCTAAAAATATCCAAACTATTTTTGGATAATTTTATACTTTATTTATTATAAAATAAATAACTTATTTTTATCTAATTAATTAATTCATAATTAATTAACTAGATTATTTTCTCCAAAATAAGACTTTCTTTTTAATTCAAAATTAAACCAAAGTCTATTAAATAATTAACAACTTAATTATTTAATATCCAATTAAATAGTCACGTGTGGCACACGTGTCATAGTGACACGTGTCCAGTCACGTGACCCACACTTGTGGTTTCACACGTGTGGAACCCTCTAGGCTCGATTAACTCGTTTAATCATTTTAAAGCCTCAACTCATGTAACCAAGTTGTTGTGTATGACCCTCTAGGTTCTCAATTCAATTAGCAGTGACCCTAATTAATTAATTCACTAATTAATTAATCAGTCCACAGATTAAACGACCATAGTCTAGCAACAGGTGTTTAACCCCTAGCTGAATTGGAATGTTCGGATTCGATAGAACCTTTAAGTCATTGAATCATGTGAGATACAATCCTCCTACTTACTATCTCTCAACCAAGATCTAGGGCAAGGGAATAATCAGAACCCTAATAATCCGGTCTTAAAGCTAAGTGCATTTCATATCCATTTGATCTCAATCCAAGAAACCCTTTTCTTGATGTCTTGATCTACTGCCTTGGCCAAGGACTCCATATGGCATATGAATGACTTACACAATAAGAGATCACCTTGCAAATGCAAGTGTAGGTCCTTTCTTGATTCTCATTCACTTTCATGAGTCACTTGTGCAGCCCCAGCATAAGCCTTGAATCAGTTGTCTAAGGCGACACCCTTTAAAGCTTATACCAAAGACTACAGAGTTAACTCATAAAGTGACAAGGAACCTCAAGTCTAAGGATCAATTAATCACATCAATGACTCGTGAGATATTTCCTAATCTGGAAGTTTCCATTTCCTGAAATAGAAACTTCCTTTCCCATTTAGGAATGTTCTCACACGGGGCACCTCAGTGAACTTACTTATTAAAGTAAGCACCCTCATGTATCACGCACGTATCAACTATACACTTTCCACCTCCATGAAACAAGGTGGTCCTTCTTAAGGGCGTGATCCCACAAGCAAGCCTTAGAGGAGTCAGGTTGACACTCCCACTGTCTGTAGGACTCATCGGCTTGGAGTATTTTACTAATCATGACTTATGTGATATAGGGCTCGTTTCATGAACCATTTCACCTAAATGGTAGAGTCCTAAAGTCATCAGGATTAGGGGAGTTCTCATACATGCACAGATAAAGTAAACGCATACCAAACAAGAGCATATAAAGAAGTGTTGCCTCAATTCGTTATTTCATTCAAAGATTGTCTGTGATTACAATAAGGAAAAGCACAAAGCGGATATACAATCGGCTTTCTAGGGCACTATTCCTAACAATCTCCCACTTGCCCGTCAAAGCCATTCTAAAGCAACTCTAAGTCCCATCTTCTCAAGATGACCTTGGAAAGCTTCTCGACTAAGGGGTTTAGTAAGTGGATCTGCCACGTTCTCTGCTGATGTGACCCTCTCAATTAGCACATCTCCTCTTTTGATAATATCACGGATTAGGTGATACTTCCTCATAATGTGCTTGGTCCGTTGGTGAGATCTTGGTTCTCTTGCTTGAGCAACCGCCCCAGTGTTGTCACAAAACACAGTAATGGGGTCTTTCATGCTAGGAACAACATTCAACTCTTGAATGAAGTTTCTAATCCAAACACCTTCCTTAGCTGCATCATTTGCAGCTAAGTATTCGGCCTCAGTGGTCGAATCTTGCAGTGGTTGTTTTCTTGGAACTCTTCCAACTCACTACTCCGCCGTTTAGGCAGAAAATGTATCCTGACATTGACTTAAAATCATCTAAGTCAGATGCAAAGCTTGCATCGCAGTATCCTTCGACATTAAGATCTTTCTGACCTCCGTAAACTAAGAATAAATCTTTAGTACTTTTCAAGTACTTAAGAATATTCTTCACGGCAGCCCAGTGACCATCTCCAGGGTCAGATTGGAAACGACTTGTCACACTAAGTGCATAAGCCACATCCGGTCGAGTACATAACATTGCATACATTATGCTACCTATTGCTGATGCATAAGGTGTATGAGTCATTCTCTCCTTCTCAAGGTTAGTCTTAGGACACATCTTCTTTGAAAGACATGTTCCTACACTCATAGGAAGGTTCTTAACCTTTGCTGACTCCATATTGAATCTCTTCAATACTTTGTCAATGTACATCGACTGTGATAGTCCTATTAACCTTCTAGATCTATCTCTATAGATTTTAATTCCAAGGATATAGGACGCATCACCAAGATCTTTCATCTCGAATTGGTTCGATAACCATAACTTAGTCACTTTCATGTCATCCTTCGAATTCCCAATAAGAAGGATGTCATCAACATAAAGTACTAAGAATTGCACTGAGGTCTCCAATTCCTTGCTATACACACATGATTCATTCGAAATTTGGATGAAGCCAAACGCTTTGACCGATTCATCAAATCGAATGTTCCAATTCCTAGAAGCCTGTTTCAATCCATAGATCGATCTTTGGAGTTTGCAAACCTTTTGCTCACTCCCACTTAATGTGAAACCTATGGGTTGCTCTATATAAATGTCTTTGTCAATGTCACCATTGAGAAAGGCAGTTTTCACATCCATTTGCCATATCTCATAGTCATAATATGCAGCAATGGCAAGCATGATCCGAATAGACTTTTGCATTGCAACTGGTGAAAAGGTTTCATCAAAATCCACGCCGGGTCTCTGAGTGAACCCTTTTGCAACCAGTCTTGCTTTGTAGGCTGCAATGCTTCCATCAACTCCAAGCTTTCTCTTAAAGATCCATTTGCAACCTATGGGTTTGACCCCATCAGGCAAATCTACCAAGGTCCAAACTTGGTTGGAGTTCATGGAGTCCATTTCGGATTTCATGGCTTCTATCCACTGTTCAGAGTCAGAATCTGAAAGTGCCTCCTCATATATTAAAGGATCATTATCCTTTTGAGAGATTTCATGGAAGAATCCATACCATCTCTCCGGCTGTCTAGGAGTGCGTTCAGAACGCCTTAGAGGAGGATTTTCGTGTGTATCGAAATTCGTGATTGGTTGTAGTTGATCAGAGTGGGACGTTTCTTCAGTGGGTGATGTGGGGTCATTTTGTACTTCTTCTAATTTTATGATCTTGCCTTTCTTTTCCTTAAGGAACGGTTCCTCAAGAAAAGTGGCATTTCTGGAAACAAACACCTTTTGCTCAGATTGATCATAGAAATAGTATCCTATGGATTCCTTAGGATAACCTACAAAGTTGCATAAGTTAGAACGAGATTCTAACTTATCTCCCACTGTCCTCTTCACGTAAGCAGGACAACCCCAAATTCTTAAGTAAGAATAACTAGGGATTTTACCATGCCACATTTCATAGGGCGTCTTGGGGACTGACTTAGAGGGAACTAGATTCAGAATCTTTGCTGCACTTTCTAGGGCATAACCCCAGAAAGAAGGTGGTAAGTCAGTGAAACTCATCATGGAACGAACCATATCAAGTAGGGTTCGATTCCTTCTCTCAGAAACTCCATTAAGCTGAGGAGTTCCTGGAGGAGTCCATTGAGAGATAATCCCATTATCTTTGAGATGATTAAGGAATTCTTCACTAAGATACTCGCCTCCTCGATCAGATCGAAGTGCTTTGATCTTGTGACCAGTTTGGTTCTCAACCTCCTTTTGAAATTCTAAGAATTTCTCAAAAGCTTCAGATTTATACTTCATTAAGTATACATAACCATACCGACTAAAGTCATCAGTAAAGGTTATGAAATACTGATGATTGCTTCTAATGCTTACACTAAGCGGTCCACAAACATCAGTATGGATCAAATCCAAAACCTTAGTGGCACGTTCCACAGTTCCTTTAAAAGGGACTTTGGACATTTTTCCTTTGAGACAGGATTCGCAAGAAGTTAACTCTTTGAGATCATTTTCAGAGAATGATCCTAAAGTGTTTATCTTGCTAATTCTGTTCTTGGAAATGTGTCCTAATCTAGCGTGCCATAAGGGAGCTGAAACTTTGTCATCTCTCTTACGCTTTGTTTCTCGTTGTATATTCATAATATTGATATTTTGAGTTAGGTAAAGTCCATTATTTAGAGTACCGATGTGAACGGAAGAGTTGTTACGTTTGATAAAATATTTACCATTCTTAATATAAATTTCATAACCTTCACAATCTAATATTGGAACTGAAATTATATTACGAATAATGCTCGGTACATAAAGGACTTTGTTTAATACTAACTCAAAACTACCTAAATCTAATCTAATTGTGCCTAAAGCTCGAGCTTCAACGTTTGAGCCATCGCCGATCTTCAAGACACATTCTCCTTCTTTGAGTTGTTGGACCTCACTTAGCATCTGTACATCATTACAGATATGAGTTCCACAACTGGTATCAAGTACCCAAGAACTAGAATTAATAGAAAGATTTACTTCAACGAGAAAGATACCTTTCTTTAGAGTAGCCTTGTACTCTGGGCAGTTTCTCCTCCAATGTCCCGCTTTGCCACAATGGAAGCAAACATCCTCTTTCTGATCACGCTTCTTCTTTTGGGCCTTCCCCTTCGAAATGCCACCAGTGGGCCTAAGGGGTTTCTTCTTCTTCTTTTGGGCTTTCTTGCCCTTACCATTAGAAGGCCCAGAAGAGGAAGATGGAGCATTCACCATCAAAACCTTATTGTCCTTCTTGATCGTGCTTTCAGCAGTCACAAGCTGACTAATCAGCTCAGCTACAGTAGCACCAGCATGATTCATGTTGAAGTTAAGGACAAATGGGTTGAATGATGGTGGGAGCGAAGCTAGCAACAAATCCACTGAAAGCTCATCTTTCAGTGGCATGTCCATGGAAGCAAGTTTCTCAGTAAGGGCAAGAAACTTGAGTCCATAATCATGGACACTTGAACCTTCCCTCATTCTCAAGTGGAACAATTCCTTTGAAGTGTTATACCTTGTAACACGTTCATGAGGGCGGTAAAGTTGCTCTAAGTGGTCGTAAATCTCCCAAGCAAATTCCATGGCCTCATGTTGCCTTTGCAAGTCCGGAGACATGTTAGCCAACATAAGGCAACGGGCTTGGAGATTATCATCCTTCCACTCCTGAATCGCGTCCCGCTCGGCCCGAGTGGGAGCCTCCCCTTCGGGACTAGGCTCCCCTTCGAAGAGAACATAAGTTCTCTTCTCAGAATCTAAAATGATTTTTAGATTCCTCAGCCAATCAGAATAGTTGGGACCAGTCAACTTGTTTGACTCGAGGATCGATACAAGAGGGTTTTTGGTTGCCATTTCAAAACACGTAGAGAATCACAGAATCTACGACCTAAATGGTAAAACAGAGAACTAGTGAGCATGCTGAATTATAACGATATACAAAAGATAAGGTCTTTAATCTAATGTAGCTCCCACTGGTTTTCAAAGATCTAGAATTCCCAAAGATCTAAGAGGAACACGTTTCCCAATGGGTACTAAGATCCTAGGCATTTTACCTCGAACCCACGACTCGCGGACATTCTAAGTAAGAACCCTAGGTAGGTACAACTTACCAATTCTAACACCTTTAGAACTCTTAGTAATTGTTTTTTGCATCACCTATCTTTCAATATGGACCCACGACTCGTGCGACATCCATATTTACTTAGGCGTTAAGCTAGACCCATCAATCATAAGATCATGACCAAAACTTAGTTCGAACGACCCACGACTCGCGGACATCGCCCTTGCTAAAATTGACCACGAAATATTGACCATTTAAAATGATTAATTAGGTAACTAAGAACTAATAAGCTCCACTAGCTATCCCACGACTCGCGGACAATAACTAGCTTTACTTACTAAACTTAAAACCTATTGATGGAATGCTAGGAATTTAATTCAAAATTTGCATCTCGAATTAAACACCTATTTGTTCGAAATTAGCTTAATATTTAATGGGAATTTTCGAATCAACCGGAGAGTTGTCCGGTTCGACCTCACCAACATATATGTTATCCAATTTTATTAGTCTTGATTAATGCAAGTACACTTAATTGCATATCAAACAAGCACATAAACAGATAACATGTCCTAGCATGATACTAACATGTAATGATCATGGGTTCTACCTATCTTATGCGTGATATGTGGGAGCCACTCCACAATCACAAGTTCTAACATACATGCCACATAAACAGTTTAAATCACATAAGGGAAAGCGGTAACAAAATACGAGCCCTATCTCTATTACATTTAACAATTGAGATTCCCCTCCCTAACATTTTGAGGGGTCTTCACTTATGGCCTCCTTGTTACTTGAATGTGGTCCATCTTACTCCATGGGTGCATTGTCTCCAAAATGAAAATAAAACCTCACCACCTATCTCTACTCTCAAATTACAATAAAAGGAAAAAGACATAAAGTAATAAGGCTCAATCTTCATATTGGCCTTAGACAATTACACGGGGCATACCCCGGCCTAAAACACAGTAATATGGAAAGCCACATAATAAATCACATAACAGTACGCACATAAGTGAGGCTCCAACCTCAATTGAAAAACGCAACTATAGGGCTCCAACCCCAATTTAAACCATCCATGTGCATAAATTAAAACCATACATAGATCTAAACCCATGATCACCTAACATGCTTTTGAGAGAATTTAAATTTAGCCAATAAATTAAAATTCTCGTTTCAAGTCCTAATGACTTAAAACACGACTTAGATGCAATTCTTGTTCAAGAGCCTTTTCAATAAAACCCGAAAAACAACAAACCAATAAAATTCCAATTAATTTCCAAAATTAATAATTTTATTCTTTCATTATTTTCAGAAAATAAAATTCATAATTTTCCCAAAATCCAAATCGCTTTAATTTCTCAAAAATCCCAATTTAATCAAAATTTTAAAATAATTTTATTTTAGCAAAACTGATTTTAAAAGATAAAATTAAGATAAAATTAAATCGGGATTTTTCGGACCGAAAACACGAAACATGAAAACACGAAATTAGGCCCGAAAGCATCCGCCCAAAGGAGGGCACTGCCGCGCGGCATCAGGCGCGCGCGCTCGCGCAAGCTGCGCGCACAGCGTGCGGCAAGTGCCGCCCGCGTGCGCGCGCTGGGAGCGCGATTCGTGCGCTTGTCGCGGGCAGCAGTGCCCGCCCGATGGCGGGCGATCTCGGCCTGGGCATCCCGCTCTGTTGCGGGACGGTGCGGGAGGCTGTCCCGCGCGGTTGCGGGACAGGCGAGCGGTCGCGCCTAGGCGCGGGCGGGAGGGCCTCCCGCGCGGTTGCGGGAGGGCTGGGCGGCGGCGACGGGCCTAGGCTCGTCCTTTTTCGTGTTCCGTTTCGTATTTTGGGTTTCTCCAAAACCCGGTTCAATCCAAAATTAAAAAATTCGATTTAAACATATTTCAATCAAAACGGTTTTCAAAATCACAATTTAAGAAAACAGTTTCAGAAATTCAGGAAAAATTACAGTTTCGTATTTCAGGCTTTCTAAAAGAACTCATGAATACCTAATTCGCATCTAAGCCTAAGAATTTCTACCAAATTCAGAATAATTGAGACGAATCAGAAACACGATTAACGAGGTGGCTCTGATACCACTTGTTGGAAAACACGAATCAGAAAGCAGCGGAATTTAAAAAATTTTCCCAACAAAAGGACCTTGAACTCGCAATCGTGTAACCAAATTCGTAAAGATAGAAAACTTACTTTTCTTTTGTTCTTTCTTGAAGCGTTTCAAGCCACCCAAGAACGCTCTTCTCGCGGCTTGATCCCCTCTCCTTGGTAAAGCTCGAATCTTCAAACTTCTAACTTGAAGTCTCTAGAGAAAGTCCACCAACTTGATCACAATCTAACTAGTAAGGATGCTAGTTCTCTAGTTAGTGTTTAGGCTTAACCTAGGGTTTAATTTAATCTTGGAGAAAGGAAGGTATTCAACACATGAACCAAGAATTGTCAATTAGCTCTAAAGGGGAGCATGAGCTCCCCTATATATAGGAAAGGGAGAGGGACGGCCGAACCTATTCCTTGTTGGGAAAGGATTTGGTTCCTCTCTCTCCTATTACTTGATCATCAAGTATTTTCCAACTTTGACTTTGAATTCTAATTCAAGTCAACTTTTAAGAGAGCTAAAAATATCCAAACTATTTTTGGATAATTTTATACTTTATTTATTATAAAATAAATAACTTATTTTTATCTAATTAATTAATTCATAATTAATTAACTAGATTATTTTCTCCAAAATAAGACTTTCTTTTTAATTCAAAATTAAACCAAAGTCTATTAAATAATTAACAACTTAATTATTTAATATCCAATTAAATAGTCACGTGTGGCACACGTGTCATAGTGACACGTGTCCAGTCACGTGACCCACACGTGTGGTTTCACACGTGTGGAACCCTCTAGGCTCGATTAACTCGTTTAATCATTTTAAAGCCTCAACTCATGTAACCAAGTTGTTGTGTATGACCCTCTAGGTTCTCAATTCAATTAGCAGTGACCCTAATTAATTAATCAGTCCACAGATTAAACGGCCATAGTCTAGCAACAGGTGTTTAACCCCTAGCTGAATTGCAATGTTCGGATTCGACAGAACCTTTAAGTCATTGAATCATGTGAGATACAATCCTCCTACTTACTATCTCTCAACCAAGATCTAGGGCAAGGGAATAATCAGAACCCTAATAATCCGGTCTTAAAGCTAAGTGCATTTCATATCCATTTGATCTCAATCCAAGAAACCCTTTTCTTGATGTCTTGATCTACTGCCTTGGCCAAGGACTCCATATGGCATATGAATGACTTACACAATAAGAGATCACCTTGCAAATGCAAGTGTAGGTCCTTTCTTGATTCTCATTCACTTTCATGAGTCACTTGTGCAGCCCCAGCATAAGCCTTGAATCAGTTGTCTAAGGCGACACCCTTTAAAGCTTATACCAAAGACTACAGAGTTAACTCATAAAGTGACAAGGAACCTCAAGTCTAAGGATCAATTAATCACATCAATGACTCGTGAGATATTTCCTAATCTGGAAGTTTCCATTTCCTGAAATAGAAACTTCCTTTCCCATTTAGGAATGTTCCCACACGGGGCACCTCAGTGAACTTACTTATTAAAGTAAGAACCCTCATGTATCACGCACGTATCAACTATACACTTTCCACCTCCATGAAACAAGGTGGTCCTTCTTAAGGGCGTGATCCCACAAGCAAGCCTTAGAGGAGTCAGGTTGACACTCCCACTGTCTGTAGGACTCATCGGCTTGGAGTATTTTACTAATCATGACTTATGTGATATAGGGCTCGTTTCATGAACCATTTCACCTAAATGGTAGAGTCCTAAAGTCATCAGGATTAGGGGAGTTCTCATACATGCACAGATAAAGTAAACGCATACCAAACAAGAGCATATAAAGAAGTGTTGCCTCAATTCGTTATTTCATTCAAAGATTGTCTGTGATTACAATAAGGAAAAGCACAAAGCGGATATACAATCGGCTTTCTAGGGCACTATTCCTAACAACTACAACCAGTCAGGATTAGAAAGACGCTTATTCTAAATGGATCAAGTGTGATGATCTGGCTAGTCTTATATCCTGACATCTGTCTTAAAAGTTCTTAAGCATCAGACGCATGAGATGTCTACTGATAAGAACATGTTTTGAAGACAGAATCGTACGAAGGTACGAGTCACGAAAAGGTTGTTAGTTAAAGATGTTTGAAGGATCACTGTTTCAGAATCATATTATGGATATAATAACTAATCTGAACGAGATTGAAAGCCTCTGTGCTTAAAGAAACAATCTTAACAGATAGGATACGATCCTATACTCTCTGCCTAAGTCATTTGAACGTTCAAGATTATTTTAAATTTTTTTAAAACCAATGAATGACCTCAATATGGCAGAAAGAGTGATATAGACTAAGGGAAAAGTTCTCTTTAATCAGACATCAATATCCACGGCCTAAAAAGCCAGTAAGTGGAAGAAGGAAAAAAGAAAAGTTCCTAATAGAAGGTTCAAAAATAGAAAGTCAAATCCGACAATGGAAAAGTGTTTCTATTTCGGTGGTAACGGGTATTGGAAAAGGAAATTATCCAAAATACTTAGTCTGTCTATTTGTTACGCCGTTTAGATAAGATATGAAGATATCTTACTCGTTGAGTATAGGTTTGGTTGAAAATTCACCAGACTCCTGGTATGTGAACTTGAGATCAACTAACCGTATTTACAAGTCGTTGCAAAGATTCAAACTAACCAGAAAGTTTGAAAAACGGCTAACACACAACTACTGATCGGGGATAATACAAGTGTAATTGTATTAGCAGTAAAGACTATAAAGTCGTATTTTGGCAATAGGGTTTTATTATTATTCGTGCCATATATACAGAAATTTGATTTCTGTAAGTTATTTGATAATTAATGGTTTAATTGTTTGTTTTGAACAAACGGTTACCGTTAAGCAAAATAAAAGGTTTATTTGCTCTGGCACAATAAAAGATGGTCTTTTATACCTAAAAGAAAAACCCTAATTTAAGTTTAACATTAAGACGCTTGACTTACCATCTGAGAGGAAAAACTTCAACGTGGCACCTATCTATTGGTCAATTGAATCTGAATAGGATCCAAAGACTGATTGTTGAGTCTTATTGACTTGAAAACAGTATCAATCTACGAATCTTATTTAGAAGGTTAAAATGACCAAAAAGAATCCTTTTGAGACAAAAGGTATTAAGCCATGAACTTGCTTAAGTTAGTTCATACGAACATATGATACTATGAATGTTCAAGTAAGAGAAAGTTTTTGCGTACTTCATCATTCGTTTGGATGAATACTCTAGATACAGATATGTTTATTTGATGAGACTTAAGTCTGTAATTTTGAAGAGTTCAAAGAATATAAGACTGAAGTCAAAGAGTCAAATTAGAAAACATATCAAGGCACTCCGATTAGATCGAAGTAATGATAAGTATCTATGTTCAGAGTTAAATAGAATTTCTCATATGAGATTAGATCTCAACTATCTGTATGAGATACGACTTGGCAAAGATGTATTACAGAAAAGAGAAATACAACTCTGATAATGATGGTAAGATTCATGAAGAGTCATGCTGCCCTGCGAAGTTCGTTTTGGGGTCTTGCACACAAAATGACAAACCTAGTTCTATCTAAGTCAGTTCCTAAAACACAGATGGATCTGTAGCTAGGGTGAAAACCCTGTAACTTTTATCTTCGGATTTAAGGTAGCCTGGTCCACAAGTTAAGGATGGATCCTGACAAGTTAGAATAAAGAACAAAGGTTTACTTGTTCTAAGGTTATCCTAGAAGAACGAGAGGTGGTATATTTTGTAATTTGAGAAATCACAAAAGATGTTTGTGAATATTTCAAAGATAATTACATAGATAACCACAAAGGGTGGAAGCAAAGTAGTGTTAAAAGAAATAACAGTATTAGATACTGATTTCCATAAACCCGTGATAACTGAAAATATATTGGATACATGTGATGTACCAAATACAATATGTGATGTAGAGACGTGTACACGAGAGCATCATTGTAGTGGGAAGATTGTCAGGACACCTGACAAGATACCTAAGATTAACCCAAGAGGTTGAATCTAACGTATCTAATCCTGTCACGTGTAATGAAGCTGTGGATGATATAGACACTGACCGTTTTGATCAAAAGCCATGGAATCTAAATTAGAATCTCTGTATTCTAACAAAGTCTTGAACTTGTAGAGGCGCCTGAAGGCATTAAACCCTATTAGATAAAATTAGGTTCTACAAGACGATAAAAGGAGAAATGGACAAAAGTTGAGACTTTAAAGCAAAGCTTATGGCAAGGGATTTTACCCAGAAAGAAGAAATCATTTATGAGATCTTCTCGCCTATAACAGTGCTTAAGTCCATTATCCTCTCCATTTTATCTCATCATCGATTATGAGATTAGATAAATGGATGTAAAGACTATGTTCTTGAACGGGCAACTTCAAGAAGAAGAGATACATGGTATAACCTGAAGGCTTCACAGCCAGAAATCAGGTGCATATAATGATCGATTTATGATCTTAAGCAAGCGTCTAGATTAAGGAGCATCAGAATTATAAGTCAATTCTTTGGATTTCTATAATTGCCTGATGAACCATGAGTGTACAAAATGACATCATGAAAGCGTTGTAACATTTTTATTTTGTACGTAATTAATATTCTGCTCATTGGGAATGATGCAAGAATTTTGTCAGTGGTCAAGATTCGAACGTCAAATCATTTTGACAAGAAAAGACCTGTGTGAGACCAATGCTATTCCAAGGATCAGACTTTTTTCGTGATCATGGGAATAAAGAGATTGGTTTATCACAAGAAGCATATATAGATAAGATGCTGGTAAGGTATAATATGATAAATTCCAAGAAAGGTTCATTACCTTTTAGATATGGAATTTATCTATCTCGGATCAGTGTCCTAAGACAACTGAAGAGATAGAAGACATGATTAGAGTTCCGCAGCGGAAGCTTTATGTATGTCATATTATGTACAAGACCAGCTGTCTATTATATATAGGTCTAAGTCAGCAGATATTAGTCAAACCCCATAATCTGACACTTGGTAGTAGTGAAAGCATATATTGGAGTGCTTGAGAAGGACTTGAGATTATATGCTTGTCTACCACAGTGGTGAGCTCATTTCAATAGAGTATAGAGATTCGGATTTACAATCTGATTTGTATTCTAGATGTTTGACATCAGAATACATGTTTACTCTAGAAAGAGCAATCGTTAATTGGAGAATGTTAAGCAGAGTTGTATTACTTACACCGCCATGGAAGTCAAATACATGGTAGCTTGAGAAGCAGCCAGTTAGATGTATTGGATTCATTATTTCCTAGTTGTTGGCTCTGAGAAACATCTGATAGATTCCTTCACTAAAGCATTGGTGCAAAAGAGTGCAAAACGGGTTTTGACACTCATGTGAAAGGAATAGGACTTAGATGTATAGCCAAATTGAATTTAGGGCAAGTGGGAGATTGTTGAGAATAGTGCCCTGAAAATTCAATTTATTGAATTAATAAAACTGAATTTACAGCGAGTTGTGAGTATTTCACATATTAATAATTAATGACGTGTGGTGGTATTCTCATATGAAATGTGTTTCATAGAAAAAAACTTTGAATACCGAAATCACGTGTCATTAAAGTTCTAGTCGGTAAGATAAGAATATGTTTTCATCAAGACTATAACGTGGTTATATAAGATGATTAGTCTTTCGTCATAGGGAATGGTGATTCCAATTATAACACGTTGATGATTTTCAATAGGATTGGAAACATCGAACTGGACCACTGAGATTATTTATTTTATACTGCTATCTAAAATAAATAAAATCTCAGGAAGCATTGTACTCTTAATCCTAATAATATTTTGGCTTTAGGCATGTAGTGTTAGTCACTGTAACATACTCGAAGTGAGGTCTCGGTAACGGGTGGCCAAAATACTTTGTATGATTCGGTGACAGCATGAAATGTGCTAAAGAGTTATATTGATCGAGGAATCTGTGGCCTTGTTGGAAGGTAAGAGGTATCCTTGAAATAGATTTGCAAAAGTTCGAATTAAGACTTTGGCCAAAGCACTTCGCGTGATAACGTCACCGAAGTTGTATGTTGAATGTGTTTCACATACAGAGAATTTGAACTTAAGGCGAAATCAATAAATTTCAAATTAGAGATGAAAAATAAATGATAGTAGTTGCAATTTATTTTTCATGGATATCTACACGGAGGAATAAAATGCGAAATTATTCTAGATCGAAAAATTCGTGAATAATTTAATTAATTTTAAAGTGCAACAATATTTATTTAGTGGAATTAAATATTGTTAAACGGTAATTAATTATTATCATGGGATGATAATATATTAATCCGTTTGGAGCTAAAATTAATTAGTCCTGCAGGTCCCCCTGCAAGCCCCAATTGAAAACCCAAAGAGAAAATATTAAAAGGAGAAAGAAAATGAATTTTCAAAGTGTTTGAAAATGACCAAGGAATTTATTTTAAGAAAATAAATTAAAGTTCCAAAGAGTTGGAAATACCCGGAATTTTATTTTGGAGAAAATAAAATTTTCATCAAAAAAAAAATAAAAAAATTCGGTGATCACATGGCAGCTGACGTGGCATGCCACGTCAGCAGGCGGGTCCCATGTGGCGCTGATTGGGCAGCCGCGTGGCACGCCACGTGTGCGGCCCAGATTGCGCCATGTAGCCGTAGAGCAACGGTCCGGATTTGACCGGACCGGGTCGGTCAACGGGTCACGGGGCGGTCAACGGTTCGGGGTCCCGGATAGGGTCGGACCGGGTCCGGTTCCGGGTCGGACCGACCCGGACACGTGGCCACACGAGAATCGGCCACGTCAGCCCCAAACCCTAGCCGAGGGTACATTACACGCGTCGCATTTAGGCGGCGAGTGTGGGCGCGTGCGAGCTCCAAACGGCGCGTTCTCGGCGGCGTTGGATTCGTGGCGGAGAGATCTACGACGTAGTCACCTTGGTTTGCGTGTCCAAGTTGTCTACGCAAGAGGGTTGTGAAATGACTATTTTGCCCTTGCTTTTGTATCCAAAATGACCGTTCTGCCCTCATATATTTGTCTATAAATAGGCTGATACCCACCTCATTTCTCATTCAACATTTTGGGAGAGGTTTTGGCTAGAGCTTAGCTTTGAAACCATATCCCTTTTCTCCTAGTTAATTCCGATTTATTTTGGAATTAATTTTAATTAGGTGTTTATATAAAACGCCTAATTTCGGGAGAATAAACCATGAAAAGGGTTTCCTAGTTTAAAGTTTTTTTCTCTAAGTATTTAGAGAAATACTTTCGGAGCCCACACTCCGAGGGTGTCCCTGGGGTCATTGCAGGGAAGCTCTGCCGGTTTCACGAGGAGATCAGGTGTCGGGTTCTCAGGAGGTGAATTCGGTAGCTGAAAAAATGCCGTTAGATAGCCATGTTTGCAGTACGGTAATAGTTTTCAGTTATTTTATTTTAAGCATGATAAATTATGTGCTCTTAAGTGTTAATTGCATGTTAGATATTTATCTGCTTAAGTGATTTAAAATTTATTATCAATTGCATGTATATAATTGAGTAGATCCGGCTAGTCTTCCGCTTTTGTATTAAAATGTTTTAGAAATATTTTAATACTTGTATTATAATAAAAAATTTTAAAAGGTGGTCCCGGACCGCTACTGTTCTGGGCCCGCCTCCCAGCACGCATCAACTATGCACTTTAATTTATATACCCATGAAATTGGTTGATTCCTTCTTAAGAACACTATCCCACAAATAAGTCTCAATCGAGTTTAGTTGACACTCTTACTGTTCATTAGACTTATCGACTTGGAGTAATTCCCAATCCAGTTTAATTTAGAACTTGTTTCATATTTCATTAACTAAATGACAAAGTCCTAACAACTTGATGGATTAGGGGAGCTCTTATATATGCATATATATTTGTAAACATACAAAACATATAATAGCATATAAAGAAGTGGTTGCCTTTAATCAAAATTATTTCGTTTATTATTCAATAATTGTTATGTGATTTTACAAGAAAATAGATAGAGTGGATTATACAGTTTCGTCTTTCAGAGCACTATTCCTAGCACAATCATCATATGTCAAGATCCGTATTTATAGAATTAGAAATTTAGGGTTTTCCTAGTCTGAGTATGAATTTATCCTTCGTACGTTTTCTAGATGCTAGAGTCCCAGTATTCTTATGTCTTTCTGAACTCATCTTGTCACGCCCCGGGTCCGTGGGCCCGTTGGACGCGAGCGCAAATCTCCAAGCCCACCGAGTATAACCTGAAATTGGACCTAAACCACTGCCCAAAAGGGATATCCATTGGTTATACTTGGACTCTTTAACTTATATACTGAACTTAATCCTTATACTTTCCCGATGTGGGACAGGGGTATCACAATCACTCCTCCTTCAGAATCGCGACGTCCTCATCGCGGCATAACATATAGCCCATGACCGACTCGTCTGCGTTGGGACTCTAGAGATGGCTCCTACGGGCTCAAGAGGTAGCTCCCACACATGTAGCACTTTGCCCCGCAGGCTTAAGAGGTGGCTCCCATGTGCGTAACACTTTGCCCCGTATAACACTTAGCTCCTGCGGCTGACGAGCGGCTCTGATACCATCTGTCACGCTGCGGGCCCGTTGAACGCGAGCGCAAGTCTCCAAGCCCACCGAGTATAACCTGAAATTGGACCTAAACCACTGCCCAAAAGGGATATCCATTGGTTATACTTTGACTCTTTAACTTATATACTGAACATAATTCTTATACTTTTCCGACGTGGGACAGGGGTGTCACACATCTCTTAGCGAGCTCACCATTATGCCTCTATCATTCTCAAGTTATCGTTGGACCGACCCATTGGGTCAAAAGATTTGGCCTAATAGGTTGGACCCCAACAGTATCAGATATAAAAAAAAATTATGTCGTCATATTCACGCATCTTATGTTCGTCATAATTTCCAGCATACGAGCATTTTTAAAAATATTATTTTGTCATATTGCCTTATACACAATAATCGAATTGGACTCCATGCCAAACAAATATCGCATGAAAATCTCAAGAAAATTTTTCTGACACGGTGTTCGTATCGCCGCATCTATATTCTTTCACGTAATTCATAACTAAAAAACAATGTATGAAATAAGAATAATGTTCTATTCTTGAAATTTAAACTTTTATATAGAATCGTTGTTTAAATTATAATGTGCGAATACAGATGCGATGATATAAACATAACATGATAAAAATAACTAACTAACTAACTAACTGTTACAAATTTCCCAAACCTAATACCCAAAGTGCAAGTGTACACAAGTGTGGTTGTAGCATAAAGGGATTGTATCCCAAAGGAGGAACGTATCAATCAATTACGTCGCACTTTCGCCAATCTATAAACCGGAATCAAACTTAGGGTAAACTAACAACTAGAGAAAGTAAACAAACTTAAACTAAAAAGTTAACTCAAGAAGCAACTTCTACTTAGACACTAAACGAACTTAAACAAAGATTAATAAACTTAACTAAAGAAGGCAAACAAACACGAAGTACTTTAAGAGATAAGGTGGCTAGGGGATGATGTGTGTATGAATCAAGTGCATGATTAGTGCCCAACAACTAGAGACATTTCCACTAAACCAATCACGAAAGTGCGCATTAGCTTCTTTCGAAGTCATATACGCGTGCCTAAATAAGATTTAAGATTGCTCTCATGATCAACAATTCAAAACCTAGACCAAATTAATCAAGATTGGGGTAATCAACTATTAGTGGCATGACATTGTTAATTGATCACTAATTAGGTTGAACTCAAACTAAATCTCTTTAAATTTAGTGTTTAAGTGTTAGGAAAATTTATTCAATCATAATTAATCTTTCAATTAAAAAGTGGTTTAAGATCAAATATAAGTAGGCCACACTCACATTTGTAATGAAATATTATTTTCCAAACATAAAAATCAACTCTAGTCATTTAGGCATTTCATCAAACACATAACTCACACTATATATTCATCATCCCCTTAATCCTAGAGTTTAGCTACTCATAATCAAACAGTTAACCATAGGAAATAAGGAACCCATACTCATAAGTTTCATATTCATTGAATATAAAAAAATTTCAAGCAGTCACGTACAACAAAGTCAATAGAGACCCAAATCTCATCACAAGGGATATTGTTCTCAACTAGGAAAGTAATTAGCAAACTGAAGACGATGAATAAAACTAAGAAAATTAAGGAATGAGAAATTGATCCTAAAAATCTTCAATCCATGAATTCCAACCTTCAAAATGTAGTTCTAGCTATCTAAAATAAAATGAGCTATATGCACCCACAACCCTGTGTTTTATGAAATGAGCAAAAAAAACCCTGTAAAAAAAAAATTAGTAAAATAAACCCTGTATTTTTTATTTTTTGCAAACCGCCCCTTTACACCATTTAGTCAAAGAACCGACGTGTTTTGTCAAAATTGCCCTTCTTTCATTACAATACATTCTTAAAGAACTATATGCACCCACAACCCTGTGTTTTATGAAATGAGCCAAAAAAAACCCTGTAAAAAATTAAATAGTCCAAAAATTATAATATATATATATATATATATGTAAATATATGCAATAAATAAAATATTAATTGTATATATATAATTATAATTAGTGTACAATACATATATATTTTCATTATAATATTATATATATTTATTTATAAGATTTTTAATAAATATATAATATAATTTATATATTTATATACATTATATATATACATATTAAATATTATTTATATGTATTGTAAAATAATTATAATTATATATATATATATATATATATATATATATATATATATATATATATATATATATGTATATTAAATAAATTTATAAATAATATTTAATACATATAGTACATTAGTAATTTTAATATTTTATACATATGCATGTATATATATAATATATTATATAATACATACATATAAAAGAAATTTCAAAAGGAAAAAAAAGACATTACATATATACATATTAAATATTATTTATATGTGTAGTACAATAATTATAATTTTATATATATATATATATATATATATATATATTGTATGTATATTCAATAAATTTACAAATTCTACAAAAAAATAAATAAATAAATTTATAAATAATATTTAATATATATATATATATATATATGTATGTTCAATAAATTTACAAATTCTGCCAAAAATAAATAAATAAATTTATAAATAATATTTAATACATATAGTACATTAGTAATTTTATACATATACATGTATATATATAATATACTATATAATACATACATATATATACATATAAAAGAAATTTCAAAAAAAAAAAAAAAAAAGTTGATAGGATTTCTTCCGCCGAAATTTCAAAAACGCGCCTCAGGGTTTTTTCTGCAAAAATTTGAAAACATAGGGTTTTATATGAAAATTTATTTTTTACGGGGTCTTTTTTAATCATTTCACATGACACAAGGGGTTTCCTTGCAAAAAAAGCCAAAATAAATTGTATGTGTAAAAATGAAGCTCTCCCTCAGAAATAGGGCTGAATTGGGTAAAATCGCACTTGAGAATACCTCCAACAACCATTGGAGAAATACCTTCAAAACTGCCCAATGGCCATTAGGCCGGAAATCGCAATGGCGCTTTTATTAATTCCCAACGGCCGTTACTTGTTTTCTTCTCGTAAAGGCAATGGCCATTATATAATCTCCAATCGTTCATGTATTGATCATTGGCCATTGGCAAGAATGCACTGCCAAAACTCAACGGCATTACATGCTCTCTTGATTCTCCTGACCAAATCAACAGTCGTTGGTCATTGTCTGCATACCAAGGCCAACGACTGTTAGTTACCAAAAACGACAGCCTCCTACTTAAATTTCGTTCTGTTATTTCGTTTTATGACCCAGATACAAAAGATATCTGAAATGAAGTAAAAAAAAAGACATAAGTATATAATACGTCAATCATTAATCTACATAATTAAAGATCCAAACGAAAGCGAATCTATATTTATCAGTAACTTTTTTTAAATTTACATATAATTTGCCTTCGAAACGTTACTAATACGATACGAACGTGATTTTAAAAGTTTACGTACAACATATATTTTGACCCACTGATGAATAATTGTTCTATTGAATGAAATTAATTTGCTAAATCTTGTATTGGAAGTTGTCATAATATCCGTCCCAAGTAAGGAGAATTGCGTTATTGTTTTGATATAATTAACTATTATGGTAAGTTAGCTTGATTTTGAATAAATCTGATAATAAGTAAGCATATGTTACACTCTTGAAATTTAAATTTTTTTCTCAATAATAATATAATGAATTTTTCTCAACAAAAACCATAATTGTTTGATTGACATTATTGAAATTAAATCCTCTAAATTGATTTTCTTTTAACTATTAAGGCACATCAATTAGTTAATATCATTTTATATTTTTACAATTTCTAAATGTTGTACTTGTCTTTAGATTACGATGGATGCTATATGATTAATTTAAGAAATAATGTAGACGTGAAATAAAGGAAATTGCAATGACCTCCCTTAAACTATGTCTATTTGGCATCACCTCCCTCATTTTCTTTATCTTTTGGTATTTACCTCCGTCATATTTATTTTATTTTATTTTATGTTTGAAATGGAAGAAAAAGAATATGAGGGAGATCAATGTAAATTGAATTCCTCAATTAATGCATCTTTTAACGTAAAATAAAGAGAATAACTTTTTTTTTTTTTTTTTAAACTCACACATCCCAAGTGGCTCAAGGGATTCCAACCCGGGACCTTGCCTTCGAGAAAGAACTCTCAGACCACTTGACCAACCCCTGTTGATTTTTTTTTTTCTTTTATCTTTGTGGCCTTCGAGAATAAGCTAATACACCATCTTATTGTTATGTAAAGCATAATAATATTTTGTTTAATATATATAATCAAATTATGTTAATTTTGATTAATTATTATGATAATATTAAAAAAAAATTAATTGATAAAAGTATATCTATAGTAGGTTGTTTGATATTAATGTCTATCTTTAATTTTATTAACAAATCAAATATGTTAGTAATTAATTATTTAATTTACGAAATCAATTATAACTGGTAACTTAATTATTTTCTTTTTTTGTTTAAGGTTTTTTTATATTAAAAGTTTTAGACATTGTATGGAATTTTCTCTGTAGCAAGATACGAATACGTGATTACGTAATTAACATGGTTCTGTATGTAATTCTCAAAATCAACCTCTAATATGCATGTAATTTTGCAATTTTTCAACATTGAATTATCATTTTCCAGCTTATGAAACTTTAGTGGAATTAATTTAATCAACTTATTTAAAATTTATAAATTTTATTTTTCCATCCACTTTGCAAACCACAGATATGATGTTTCCATTGATATATCTTAAAATGATTGGATTATTTATTAAATTTTAAATTATCATTATTTTAGAAAATTTATTTTTCTTTATTATGTGGACGATGATTTAACTCTTATATTTGTTATCTCGTCATGTTGTATTGTAATGTGTCCAACCGTGGATAAATTCTTTTATACATCTCTTATTATTATTAACACAAATTTACACATACAAATACATAAAATTGTTAAAGATTTAAATATAACCCGTGCAATTCGATATAGTCCCTCCGTTACACAAATCGTACCCGCCAAATTCAAACTCTATTTGAAAAACCAATCTTAGGGTTTTGGTTTATGATTCTTTTTCCAACGTCCGTATATGTCCGACCAGGTTGGTTTTATTTCACAAAAATTTCCGAACCCGACCACATACAACCCAGTATTTTCTCTCATCCAATGAAATATAAAATAGATCTCCATATTTAAAAAACAAAAAAAAAAAATCTCAATATTGTTTCTTTTTTAATTTTTCGGCCTTGTATAAGATAGATACCATTCACATAATGATAAGGACAATGAAGTCCTCTAAAGTTGGTAAAATTTTGATACGAAAGATTCTGAGCTGATATGGTCTTTGATCGAAGCAAGAAAGCAAATTTGACCCTCTTTATTTGTATTAATTTCCATGAAAGTTTAAAAGCTAATTTGGTTAATTAAGCAGGCAGCATTTTCTGACTTTCCTTGCAAAACAAACAAAACTTTATTACACTTTTCCATGTGAGAAGAATATTCACATAAATAATAGTGCGACCAGGTTGCTTAAGCTATCTGCTACACTTCTCTTCAATGGAAATCACTTTTGAAACATTATTGTTTTTCTTTCTTCCTCTATTTTATTATGGGTTCAAATCGTGATACCCATTAAGACATATAGTTCTCCCTATCGACGGTAATTGTTTACGTTTGATATATGGTGTTGGATAACTCTAGTCCAAATCTAATTCGGTTAAACTGGTGTAACGAGGGACGAATGTTTTACTTACCGTGTAATCGTTGAAAAATTTAAAAAGAGTGACAAATGTAATGTACTTGTCACTATAATTGATTGACTTCGATTAGACTAGATGAGTTTGAATTAAAGTTTTTGTATAACTCTCTGAATCACTAAATCACCGTAGTTTTTTATTTTTTCTCGGCTCAACTCATCATAAACATGCATTGCATAGTCTTTCATATAGTTCTTTTGGCGCATTATAGTTACAACATTGATGCAAACATGAGTTAATTAGAGGTGCGGTTGAATGGAAACACTTTATTTATTTTTAATTAAATGTCAGATGTTCGAATCCTGACAAGTATAGAACGAATTTAACTCCGGCTACAATGATGGGAGACTAGATCTGCATAGATCTTGGAATGATTAATAAATAAAGATGTGTGATAGTAGCTAATTATTAACTGGAAAATGCAAAAAGTCAATGTAAACATGAGTTTCTATAGTTTTAATTTGTGTCATGCCAATTACTTTGTCCTATGCAAGAAACCCCATTGCCAATGAGTTGCAAAAGATAACCTAATTTCAAAAAGCTAAAGTATGCATGCATCTTTACTTCTATAAGTGAATGCGTATGAAACAGTCAATTTATCTATATGTACAATTTCCCGTTAGTTTTTATTAAGAAAAAAGGTAAAACCGGGATACCAATTGCTCCCGATTTATCAATCATGTGTGGTATTTCGATCTACATGTCATGTTTTGATGATGATTGATCTAAATAGGTGAATCTTTTAGAATTATAGAATAAATTTGCGACAAAAAATGTAGCGTCCCAATATGCAAGTTGGTTGTAAAATAATCATTATTTGACATTCAAAGAGCACAATCCCTTAAACGACTGAACCTTGTAGTCCCTTGTGTAACAACATCCACTCAGACATATATGGGATATATAATCAATTTTATTCTCCAAAACAAATTATATTATTGAGTCTTATAATTTGAGATGATGTTTTCTTCTAACTTGAGACTCTTTAAAACTATCGTTTTTGAGTTCGATTCTACGGTAATTTTACATAATTCAATTGATTGTCCCTTTATATATGTGAATAATATTTGTTACTCATAACCTAATCCAAGGCTTTCTCATGAAATCATTAGCAAAACCAAGTCATGATTTCTTGATGGTGATTAAACTAAATTTGTTTAATTTTGAAGTGTCAAGGTGAACATTTATGTCGAGATAGAGATAGGAACCTAAATAACTTTAAATTAATTATAAAATGGTGTTTGCATGTACTTTGGTTGTATTTTTCAAGAAGACACATATTAATTTAGACCCTTTATAGTTAAATATATTTACACGTACGTCGACCATTTAGTTTTACAAATTATATTTCATGATTTGTTAATAGATTAGAAGCATTCACCTCAACTATACTTTGTTAGGAATATAGACATTCTTTTATTAAAACTTTTTATTACATAGCGTCGGGTTCTATTCAAAAAACACGTGGTTAGAATTATAAACAGATGATAATATTTAATTCATGAGTTCGCGTATCTACAAACTCTCAAAAATCTCAATTAATTGAGAGTTAGAGAGTCAAAAATACTTCAGGACACTAAACCATGTATCTAAGAACGAATTATAATTCTTTAGCAAATAATAACAACGAATTAATATTTAATTTTTGAAACCAAGATATCTAGGGATAAGATAAATAATTTTCTTATTTTTTTCTTTAAAAATGTGGAAGTGGGGTTGTATGATGGTTTCTTGATGAAGTGAAATGTTAATTGGAAAAGTAAAATAAATGTGATAAAAGTAATGAAAATGAAAGGGACAGATGCATGAGAGTCAACATGCTAGCAAACAAAATAAAATCCAATACAAATAAATATATTGTGTAATAAAGTAATGAGTACAAGTAAAGCAATTCATTGCCCGTCCCTTAAGAAACCTCCTTCCTTCCTATTGGAATTCCCACTCTTTTCTTTTTCTCCTCATTTCTATTTAATAATTAAACATATTCCTTTGCCGTCCAACATTAAATGATTAGCAAACCATTAATTTCATCAATAAACTATGTATTTTCTTCTAATGAAATGTACTATACTATTACTATTATTATAAGGGAATATATAATTTTTATTAATTTGTCAAAAATAAAATAAATAACTGCAACTCACGATGGAAGTAGTTATGATAAACTGTATTTCTTTTGTTACCAATTCTTAAATCAATCGAAATCTCGTTAAAAACTCTTTCAAATAGAAGATCATAAAAGACACAGACAAATAATTTAGTGGTAAATATTTTTATATATGAACAGTTTTATAGGAATTTAAGAATTCTGTCCGATATTTCAAAGAATAGATTATTGTTTAGATTGCATTAGAGTGATTGGGAAATCGAAAATAGTTTATTTTAGGGAAAAAAGAATGAGTTACACGAACTCAACAACTCTGCCCCATATTTTAAATAACTTAATTTTTTTTATTTTTTTTTTTTTTTTACATACGCGCATCCAAATAGGATTCGAATTCGAAACATGTCTTGGAAAACGACTCATTAACCACTTGGACCAATCCCTATATTGACAATATAATTTTTTTTGTATTTTAAGAGTCCTCCGAATGATTTTTCCTCCTTGGAATAATATGTCAAACCACTAAAATATAAATCTTTCCAAATAAAAACAACTATCATTATAAGAATTCGAATTGGAGACTTATAATTAAGATGACATTACACTTGAACCATTAAATTATGCATTTAATTAATTTTGAATGAGAGAATGAAAAGTAGATAAAAGAAGAAGGAAGGAAGGAAGAGTAACAAAACTGAAATTGTAATCTGTGGCTGAGAGTTAAAGCCTTTTGTGAGTGGATAAGTAAACTGAATTTCCACACGTGTACCAGCAGTCAACCTTGACTGCCTTGTACACACTGCTTCATTTCCATTTGAAAAGGTGTTCCCACTTATCACATTACATTTAAAATTTTCGCATATTTATCATCACTTGTTTGTGCAATCATACAGGAAAATCAATTTCCCAAGATTAGTATACATTAATTTGATGTATCGGTACTCTTAAAAATATTATTTTGTATATTGTATCGAACACTTATATTAGATATTATATTATATACTTTTCACGTTGAAAATTTAAGAAAAGAATTTGTATTGCCCTATTTATATTGTGTCGTGTACGTATCCGTATATCACATATATAGTATGTTTTTATTTGAGCCACTATGTAAGATTTCAGAATTTTCCACCTTTGCTTACAAAATCATTTTAAGTTTTTATAGAAATCAACGTTTCTAAGGTGTTTGTATTGGGCCTCCAATGATAAGTTAATCCACCAAAAGTTTGGGTTTTGTGTTCAAACTTTTGAGTAGTATTGGGCTTGTATGTTACTACATTATAATCGTAAAGTCTATAGCACCAAAACATCATGTAAAAATGGGATCGGATTCGCATTAAAATTCGACCAATTGATAGGCCTAGATACATGTATAGATATTCATAATATTTGGTGTTATAATATCTTTCTCTTGCATATTATGATATTACATAAACATTTTCTACTTATGATCTAATTCCTCTAGAAACCCTAATTCAAGTTTCAAATCAATATTTTAAAACTCTGTCTAGCTCGTATAGTCGAAATTAGTAAATTCGTGACCCAATAAATAGAGGAGTCTAGTACGATCTTAAAATTTAAACCAGTAATTTTATTTTGTGAAAATTTTTCGTTCTGAACCCACAACCTATCTGATCTATTCGGGGATTAAGCAAATCGCTCCAATATTTTCGACATATAAAAAGAACTTAAAAGTAAAATCTTGAGTTTCTGCTTCTCTTGTTCTTACTTCTCTTATCCTTTTCTTTTTCTCCCTCACCTTCCAATATTAACTTACAAGGTTCATTTTATTAACAATGTTTCGAAATTATTTTAGGCTCAATTTGATCCTGAGATTCATCAATTGAATTCTTTTTGTCCTCGGATACTTCAACCTTGACGTCAAAATTTCAGATTCAATCGAATTCTTTTTATGCTCAAATACTTTAATCTTGAACTCGAAATTTCAGGCTCAATTCTGATTTCTAATATATATATTTCAGATTTGTATTCAAGATTTCAGGCTCCACATTATGTTTGAGCTCGGATACTTCAAATTTAAACTCAAACTTTTAGGCTCAATAGAGATATGTTCGACCTTGGATGGTTTAAATAACTAAAGTTTTAATGGGATGTGATCGAGCCAAAATCCCTGCCTGGAGTCTGATCGAGAGATCCGACACGGTCACTCTATTTGTTGAGGGGAAACGGTCGTCTGACTGCTCGAGATCTGCAACGGATCGAGGTAAACGTGAGCTCCGAGACCAACTCGGGGAAGGTGGGTGTGAGACCCGGGTTGGTACTCCGACGCTCAAGTCAGGTTCGATGAAGAGGGTCGAAGTAATTGAGTAGTGACAAGAGTTAGGTGGAAAAACTTACCGTGCAATAAATGAGGAGGGGCTATTTATACTGTGAGGAGAGAGAAGTTACCGCCTCGAAGTGTTGGCGTGGGGAGCTGACAGGTGCCCCATTAAGACCGTGCATTAAATGCGTGGTCGGCCACTCTTTCCTGCTAGTGGAACAGTGCGCTGGCCGGTCGAGGGGTCTGGGTCGCCCGTAGCGTCCTGGAGGTCCGACTGTGGGTCGACGATCTAGGCGGTAACTTATGTGGGGTAAATGGGTCTTCGAGCGTGATGGTCGAGAGGTAAGCTCCGATCGAATCGCGACCGGGACATGACCTTCGATCATATACGTGGAGCAAGGTGATTGGCCCAACTCGACAGCGGGTACATGCCACGTCAGGATGCATAATCTTTATAATTTTAAAAGCCATATGTCATTATATATTAGTTAAAACTCTGAGTCAAAGCACCAACAAATATACTTATTTTAACACAATATACTATATCATAATTACGAATTCTCTATTAATTAGGAACAAAAAGAATATATTAAAAAATCGCTATTAATACTAAAAATCCAACAAATAATTACCTAACTACTCATAACTCTTTCTAATAAATCAAAAAATAAAAAATAAATACTAATAAAATAAAACCCTAACCAAACATGCAATCTTTTTTCAATCTTCATCGTCTTCAACACCTTCCCATGCCCATGGATATTCCTTCCTGATTGCCTCCTCTTGCTCCGGCGTAAAATCGCTCTCAACGTTGAACGTTTTCCTCAGCCACGCCACGCTTTTATTCGTTATTATGTTTGCGAGTTTCACGTACATGATTTCCGATAACGCTTTTATATCTAGGTGATGAGCCGCGTGGAGGAGGTCGAGTACGTCATCTATAGCCATTTGTGACAGAAACTCTTGGTCGAACTTCATCTTTTCTTGGTCAGAAACCCCTTCGTCGCCGTGTTTCTTGAGGTACTCGTCGACCTTGGCGAGGGTTTTTGGGTCGATGAACATGGCGGAGGGTTTTGGATATTTCAAATTCTTTGTTGTAGGAACTTTTTGAAGGGTTTTGGGGGTTTTGATGATGAAAAGAAGAGGAGAAAGTTGAGAGCATAATTAAGTGAGAAGGACTATATGTAATGTAATGGGGTATATATAGATTTGATATCCTAAGTTGAGTAGGATTTAGCCAAGGTTTAATTCCATGATTTATTAATCTTGCGTAACAAGGAATCATCATATTAATATATTAAATAATCTAACTCACTTCAATTATTGAGAAATAAAATATTTGACCTAACTCATCCATATTAGAAGAAGAATTGTTAAGTCATCTATACTTCTCTTACAACTCTTTTTTTTTTTTTTAATTTAATTTTTTATAACTCCAATAATATTCTTTTTTTTTTCCCCTTCGTATCACATAAGCATTAGCTATTTCTTTTGAAGAAATCCCAAAAATATTCTCTTAATTTGCTTACACGCAAATTACAATGCGCAGTGGATCTAAATTAGAAAATTACATTTTAGTCCTTATAAATTTTGATTGGTTTGCGATTCCTAACGGAATTTATAAAAGTACACTTATACCCCTGACAGTTGTCTGAGTGTTACATTAAATATATGACCAAAATTACAAAATAATCCTTAAGGTTTACAAATATAAACAAAACAATCACTACAAATTTTGAATTTAAAAAGTCAATATTATTTTTAGAATTACATAACAAAACCCTAACAAACTTGAGGGACCACAAACTGTTCTAAAAAATTAGGGACTAAAATGCAATTTTTCGATTTAGATGGACTGCATTGTAATTAGGCCTAAATGCAGGATCAGATGTAATTATTTCTATATAATTTTTGTCTTTTTTTCCTTATTATTTTAATTATTTTAGCTAATATGATATTATTTTATGCTATTTATTGATTTTATTTATTTATTATAATTTAGTAATTATATTAAAAATAATTATAAAATATATATTGATATAAAAACTAATCCAACATATTTACATAATAGTTTATTATTTGTATACGCGACGAGTGTGTCGGGTTCTTAGTTATATATTAAAAACTATACCTTTGAATTTTCGACATTTGACACACCCTCCTTATGCTCGGGTTGCGAAGGACATGTTGGGCAACTGACACGTGACGTAAGTTTATCTGCTTTGATATTATGGTGAATAATGAGTTTAACTTAACCATTATAAATTGAACATTATATTTTTAAAATTTTGATATCAAATATTAAAAAAAAAGAAAAAAAGAAATAGATTAGTCCTATTAATTTAGGAAACAAATCGAAGCAACGGGCACTAAAAGAAGAACGAATACAATACAAAAGAAATTCGTGATAATCTTGTAGTTAATTTAATATATACAAATTTTATTGTTTTATTTTAAGATGTGATAATTTTGTTGTGTATCATATAAATTGTACTATTGATAGTATATCGTGTTTGTATCACTGTTAACTATTCGTATATCATATGAGAATACTTCCGTATGTTTTTTTATTTGAGCCACTATATAAAAATTTCAAAAATTTTCCCCTTTGCTTACAAAATCCTTTTATTTTTATAGATCAAAGTTTTAAAGGTATTTGTAACCCATACGTGTTGGGCCTATTGGGCCTCGAATGATCAATGGATCCATCAAAAGTTTGGGTATTGTATTCACACTTGACACTTTTAAGGTTTATTGGGCTTTTATGTTACAACTTACAAGTTACAAGCTTGCATTATGATTTCTATGTATTAACAAAATTAAAAAATAAAAAGGGGGTTGGTCCCATGTTTCTTATTTTAATTTATTTTTACTTATGATAATTTTCAAAACTCTCCGACAGTGATGAAATTAAGATTTGAAATAAGGAGATCGAAAATTAAGATAGTAAAAATATAAATAATATTAAGTATGGTGATACTGTAATTTTATCTATAATACTAAGCGTCACCGATAGATAAAAATTGTTGGTGTTGTCGATTTTTAAACTCTTTTCTTTTTTATTCCTGACTTTTAAAACCTTTTATTTTCTTTAATTTATTTACGTATTATCTCTTAACTCCTCATTCTCTCACATAAGATTAATCATTTTCATTTTTTTTTAAATCTTTTTTCTCGTATTTTTAATTTATTATTATTATTATTATTATTATTATTATTATTATTATTATTATTATTATTATTATTATTATTTCAACTGATATAATTTAAATTTTTTTGTATTTTTATCTATACTATTATATTAAGCGTCAGACTCACTTAATAATTACCTAATTTTTATTAATATAAAATATTTAATTTTAATAAAAATATTTTTTTCAAACACACTCATCAAGCGTGGGTAATTACTAATTACTAGTTTAAAGTAAAGCAGGAGGCAAGGACACATAAATATTCCAAAATTTTGTATCAAGGTAATAAAAAAAAAAAAAAATTTAGTGGTGGGAGCTAAGCCCTCTACTCTCCTGAAATAATGAGAAAAAATGAACGGATATAAAGAACATACGTATCCTAAAAATGATAATATTAACTTTTTAATATTTTTAAATTTATTATATTAAAAGTGTCAAAATAGTATCGCATGCGAGTGTACACGACAAGATACCATGAAATAAAAGTTTTAAAACCATTTGTATACCAAATTATGAACCTAGTCTTGATCAATACGAATGCAGAATATCAGATCTTTCTAGGTCACGAATCATGCACCATGATTAGAGAAGCATATAATTACAATTCTTGGCATTTTTTAAAAGTAAAAAAAATAAATTATGAAACAAAGAGTCACTTCTTATTTGTTTTTAAATTACGTTTTTAAACAACATCATAGGGCCAGAAAATTAAAAAGAAAATGATTTAGTCACCTAACCACTGACATTTTCAAATTAAGGAAAAAAAAAAAAAAAAGAATCCCAAAATATCTTTTTCTTGCATGTAACATAAACATTTGACAGATATCTTTCATTTTCGCGGGCAAACACATAATCCTTCATGGCCAAATAAACAAACTCCTCGTCCATGACAAGTTTGAAAATTCAAGAACCAATAATGTAGTTTTATTTTGACCCGGCCTACCCCACAATAGTTGATCAAATTCCACTTAAAAACGAAACCCAATTTTAAGTTTTAGTCTATTTTAAAAATATTATTTTATTATATTGTATACTCATATTAAATATCATATTGGATACTTGTTATATAAATTTTCAAAAAAAAAATTCATATTATCGTATTCAGATCATATTATATTCGTGTTATTTTGTCCATATCTATCCATCTTAAATTTTAGATCAGTATTTTAAAATTGAATCCAGTGTTCATACGTTCAAAATCAGCAAACTCGTAATTTAATAAATAGGATAGTTCAGTTCAATCTTTAAATTTAATTATCTAAAAAAGAATTTTATTTTGTGAAAATTATTTGATTCCAACCTATAATCTATTTGATCTAGTAGTGGATTATTAGTCGCTCGGATGTTTATGACATATAAAAAGAACTTAAAAAGTAGAATTTTGAGTGTCTCCTTCTCTTGTCCTTCCTAATCTCTTATTCTTTATTCCTATTTTTATGATTCTTTTATCACAATATTATATCATTTTAGATATTACCGCAAACAAAGAACATTTAGATGAAGAAATGATTCTTAAATTTATTTTCAGTATTATTTATTCTTAATTTTATATTTTATTACGAGTTTGAGCCGGATCAAACCATCAACATGTAAAATTATCGCTGCTGTAAATCCAAAATCGATTATACTGAAACAACGAGAAACCACCACTCGACATCATAAAATAATATTAAATATTATTTACTAACATAATCATAAATAGTAATCTCTAATGTACTGATAATTATAAAAATATTAAGAAGTCGCATTGTATCATATTGTATCGGATATTATATCAGATGTTTTTTACGTAAAAAATTATAAAAAAAATTTTCATATCGTATCTATGTTATCGTGCATAGTAATATTATGTTTAGAACCTCATTGATTACTTTTTAAACTTAGAAATTAAAATGAGGCAAATTCAAAATTTTACGACCTAAAACATGACACTCAACCAATAGCCCTTCTCTATCCACTTTCCAGTTTGTTGGCGCGTTGGGATTTAAAACAACGTTTGAGAGCAATGGAGTCAATCCATGAAGCGTCATTGTGGGCTCCAAGATCAATCTCTTGCTATGCCGGCGCGTGTACAATCAAATGTTACAACCGTCTCAATGACAATGAGACATTTGTACTCATTAGCGGCCATCATTCGCATAAACCTCAAACAAAACCTCATTTTCACCCAACTCCCACACCAACCTCAGGTTTCTGGGCGGTTTTTCTTCCTTGATTTCGACGATAGTTTAATGGGTTGTAGTGAAAGCTGCTGAATTCATCATGGGTTCGAAGAAAATTGGCTGCGGTGGGAACTATGATTATTCGTTCAAGGTGTTGTTGATTGGGGACTCGGGTGTGGGGAAGAGCAGTCTTTTGCTGAGTTTCATCTCGAATTGTCAGGAGTTTCCGCATGATCTTTCCCCGACTATTGGTATGTTGATTGTGTCTCTGTTTGTGTGTGGATTTGTTTGTATTGGTGAGTTTGTCTCTGTTTCTGGGCTGTTGTTATCTCTAGTTCTTGAATACCTTTGTTGAGGAAAAGGGAATCCGAGGTATGATGTTTGATCCTTAAATTGTGTTGAGGAAAAAGAAAATCGAAGTTTGAATGTGCGTGGAAAGAAGGAGCTTGAAGGAGAAATTGTTGTTTGTGGTTATGTTAATTAGTTGTTGATTAATATTGAGCTGATTTACTGCTCTGTTTTTTGTGTTTTCTTGATTAAATTTGTGTGGATTGAGTGATGTTTTGATTGATAATCTGGATGTGCTCAGGAGTGGACTTTAAGATAAAGCTGCTAACTACTGCTGGAAAAAGACTGAAACTAACAATCTGGGATACAGGTAACTCGGATACTCAGATTCATGTTCTTATTTCGGGCCTTTTCTCGAATTCGAGGGGAGTATGATCAGATAATAGTTTTGAATTTATTTTCTCGGTTTCTTGGTTGGCTCTTTTCCGAACTCGGTGTACATTGACAAAGTACTTATTCAGCTGGAGTTTATTGGTTATTGGTGACCGTTAGATTTAGTAGATGTTTTCGTTTGCAGGCGGGCAGGAAAGGTTCGGAGCATTAACTAGTTCGTATTACAGAGGAGCACATGGAATCATCCTTGGTATGTAGGGATTTTTTGCTAGCATTCTTCATGTGGATTCCCTTATGGGCCTTATCATATTTTTCTTGCTATGTAGTTTGTTCATAGGGATAATTACCCTGACGTACCCTGAGGTTTGGTCTAACAACACAAACTTAGCCTTACTTTGAGAAATCACAAAAGTTTTCGTTGACATACTCGAGTTTTGGTTAGCACATCCTATTATAATCATGAAGTTGAAATCGAATATTGATGGGGAAAGTAAGATATTTGTAAAAATTGGAGATGCTGTCATCAAAATTCATCCATTCGTAAGGCTAGATGAACTGTCACTTTTTTTTGACAGGGGAAGTTTTTGTAAGTTCTCAAACTTCACAAAGAGTTTAGGAGAGTTTATTTAAGTAGTTCAAACCATATTTGAGCATCAGATTGGAATGTTATATGTTTAAATCTTTTCGTATTATGGCATTTAACTCATGCTTCTCATGAACAATTTTCCAGTTTATGATGTAACGAGGCGAGAAACTTTCACAAATCTATCCAAGATGTGGGCGAAGGAGCTAGATCTATACTGCACTAATCCTGATTGTATCAAGATACTAGTTGGCAACAAAGTTGATAGGGTAACTTTCGTATATGTATATATAATGTTCTTTCGGTTAAATATATTATAATACTTGAATTACAGTATACTCCCTCACTTGCAGGATAGTGAAAGGGCTGTTACCACAGAGGAGGGCTTGGCCCTCGCGCAAGAGCACAAGTGTTTATTTCTTGAGTGTAGTGCTAAAACTCATGCTAATGTAAAGCAATGTTTTAGAGAGCTTACAATAAAGGTATGCTTTCTTTCAAAGTTTTAATTTTTTTTTCTTCCGATGGTGTTAATTTTGTAGTTAGTTTTATTAAATATACAATGCAATATGCAGTTTGTAAGCTTGTTAAGATTTAAATAATTGCATGATTGAAATCTCTCTAGTGATTCCTCTCAGCCCCGAGGGGGGTTATTGTAAGGTGGAGGTTAATGACCAGGGAGGTATATGTAATTTTAAATCAAGATGAGAGATTTTTGCAATAGTACGAGTAAACAATGGTAAAAAAACTTGCACAAATCCGATCTCCCTCCGGCTTGTCTGAGATTGAATTCTAATGGTGAAGTCGATCCCTTTTTGAACCCTTCTTATATTTAATAACTCTTAATATGCTCGTACAAAGGAATGAGATTAACATAAACAATTGCGTTAGCATTTTAATGACGTCAGACTATTTCCCTAACGGCCGTACACTGCATTACAGATACTCTCCGTACCTAGTTTGCTGGAGAAAGGATCGACGCCTGTGAAGAACCAAATTCTGAAGCAAAGGCAGTTTAGTGAGTCGAAGCGTGGAGACAGTTGTTGCTCCTAGTTGAAAACAGGGCTTTTGTTGTTTGTGAAGTATTACAAACAAACTTTTGATGTAAATCTCATGTTCTTGCCTTCAATGTCAAAACTGGGTATCATATATGTAAATTACGGTTCATTTGTTTTGGTTGTATTCTTTCAATCTTTTACAGTTTTGGTGATGTAAAATAGTCTGCAAGACATGAGTTTTGTACGCATTCACATATATGTTACATGATATGCTAGCTTAGTAAAACATAGTCCTTAATACAGTTGAAATTTCTTCTTCGTTTTCGCAAACACCTGCTCTGCGATAAGGGCGTGTTTACTGTCAGCCTTGTTGATTTCCAACTAAGCCTTCTGGTAGAACCCAGTTCCTCTTAGAGCATCGGCTATGAAGTCACCAAACCCGATGGCGATAGCAGCTTCGGCTTTTGCTCCATACACCAATCTCTGGATTCTGGAAAGATGGATCGCACCAATGCACATAGGACACGGCTCACAGGAAGCGTATATCTCAGAATCGGAAAGCTCGGTCCTGTTGAGCAATTCTTGCAAGCCTCTCTTATTGCTGTAACCTCAGCATAAGCAGTAGGGTCTGAACGTCTGTTTGCTTGATAACCAGATTGTGACAGCTTACAACAACTTCATCATTGTGTACAACGACAGCGCCGAAGGGACCTCCATCCCCACATTCCACGCCTCGGTAAGCTTCTTCAACGGCTCGTCAAGAATTTGTGATCTCTATCCTCAACACCTTCTTGATGACCGGAAAATGCAGAAGCAACTGAAACCGAGATCGTTCCGATCCATCGTTAGCTTCAGCAACTTGGTGCCCAGGAAAAGCAGAATCAACCAAGATTTTTCCATCTTTATTAGCTTCTTCAATGTTTGACAACAAATGTATTTGGACTGGACAAATGTGTGAACTGTTGCATTATGTCGCCTTTTGGATTAGTGAACACTTATTCAAATATTCTTATATACATTTTGTGCAATTTTCCTGAACTTAATGTAAAGAGTGAAGTAGATAATTTTGTTGGTATAAGAGATTAAAAATGTAAATTGGATTCACCGAGAATTGAAGAAATAAGTTTAATTCAAAAATAATTTGGATGACATTGCCTAAAATACATCTAAGGGTGTAAACTGTAAACACACAATTTAACAAGGTTAGGACTTAGGATGGGCAATATGTATATATATATATATATATATATATATATTTGGTTGTAAAAAGCCCATTTCCATGGGTCGAGCCGGGACGGACTACTTAGAATATAAAGCAGTATATTTATTGAACCAATTTTCACACTTAGCCGCCCGTAGGTGCAACTCTTACCCCTCAATATATATATATACTTTCTTCTTCCCCAGTTTGCAGTTGAGTCAGTCAACAGAAACCATTTAAATGGCTTAAAAGACAACATAGATTTCTTCGTTAAAACATTGTTTACATCAGAAATATTCGTAGCTAGTAAGCCGGCAAATATGTTTCCATGATTATGACTAAGTATAACTAAACTTTTCTGTTTGTATTTTTTCACTTCATTAATTTGCTTCGGAAAATCCATCTGAATCTTTCTGTTCTACCTATGAATATATATGATCTGCATTAAGCAGTTGATGAGAAGAACGAAGAAGGCTATAATCGTTGTTGTTAATTAAGTTGAAGCTCAAATGATGATGGCTTCTTTTGGAGGGCCAACATTTGCTGCTGCAGTATTAATCTCAGTGTTTTTGGTTGTTCTTCTTCATGGAGTTGGCTGCGCAGACATATATCATGAATGGATTGTTTCTGCTGATACAACTGCTGTTTATCCCATTTCAAATAATCAGACGGTATGTGTATATATATACGTCTACTACTCTACTTTTATGAAATTTTGATTCCTTAAAATATAAAATTTTATCTCAAAATATTATACGAGAAACTCTAATGCACAAACACTTCTTAAAATATTATATCGTGTTATCATGTTAAACACTCGTATCACGTGGAAAATTTAAGAACAAAAATGGTAGTGTTGTATCCATTTCGTATTCGGATTATCATGTTCGTATCCATACATTATAGATGAGAAATAGTTTCTAAAATATACAAGAGAATTTTTATTCTATCAAAATTTCATTTCGAAAGTTACACCTTATCCCAATTTTTTAATGAGATTCCCTTAATTTTTAGGCTAAGTTTTCAAATGAAACATAATATTATAACGGATAATATAGAAAAGGTCCCTAATATACCGTGATATTTTTCCTAGACCCCAGATTCGAATTTTACATATTTTAATGACCAATTTTAGAGATAGTTAGTCCTTATAATTTAATGTCCCTTATTATAATTATGGAAAACGTTTCTTTGAAATTTAATTATAAAAATTTTATTCTTTTGTTTTATTTATGGTATTTAAAAGTCCTTAGAATTTGTTCATATAGTCATCTTATAATCAGAGAAAAATAAAATAAAGAAGGGGAAAAACTTTTGAACTTATTAAAATGTAAGTTGGTGGAACATATTTTTGGGGTATATATATTACCTTTTAATTTTTATGAATTTTATAATAGATTTTCTCATTATAATAGTTCCACTCATGGATTAATTATAATAAACAAATGCAGGTAATCAAAATCAATGGCATGTTCCCTGGGCCACTCATCAACGCAACCACCAACGATGTTGTTATTATTAATGTCTTCAACAATATGAATGAACCTTTGCTCTTCACATGGTGAATTAATTCATTAATCAATTTATAAGCCAAATATAATCTCCATATATATATATATATATATAATTTTTAAAAGAGAATTAATCATTGTTGGTTGGTCAACAAACTGATTGTATTTGATATATTTGATGTTTCTTTATGTTATATATTAAGGAACGGAATACAACAGAGGCTAAACTCGTGGCAAGATGGAGTATCTGGAACAAACTGTCCAGTCGAACCAGGAAAGAATTGGACCTACGAATTTCAGGCAAAGGATCAAATTGGCACTTTCACTTATTTTCCTTCAATTAATTTCCAGAAAGCTGGCGGAGGATTCGGGCCGATTCGTGTAAATAATCGCAATGTTATCCTCGTACCTTTCGCGAAACCGGAAGCTGAATTTGACCTTCTTATCGGAGACTGGATCGAGGATAATTATCAGGTAATTAATATATGCGTCGACATATTTAAGCATTTAATGATATTTTTATTTAATAGATTGGATTTTAGATGAAATGATTGTTCAATATGGTATGAGAGTCGTTATTCTCTCGTAAATTAAAGTACCAAATAACGAGTATGCCAAGCTTTGGTAATTTGTAATTTTTGTTCTGTTTGTTTTTCTTGGTGCTATAAGTAGGAT
The DNA here is from genome assembly GCA_037501455.1 of Lantana camara. NCBI lineage: Eukaryota > Viridiplantae > Streptophyta > Magnoliopsida > Lamiales > Verbenaceae > Lantana > Lantana camara. The sequence goes on from CM074863.1 coordinate 93,024,272, forward strand.
ATTAGAGTAAAATTGACTGAAGAGGATGGAATAGCTGGTACTTACCCTGGTGTTATGTTGATGAATGGAAAAGGACCTTATGGAAGCTTAAGTTCCATATTATACGAGTCTTTCAATGTAACAAAAGGTAAATTACCATAACTTTATTGTATTCAATACTAATTTAATTAGAATTCTCGTGTTTGAGTCATTACTAGCACTTGGTAGAACAGTCTTACGTCTTAGTCGTCTGACTCTTGTGATGATTACTTTTAAAATCTCACCTCTCTCCCCGTAAATCTTGGTTCCATCCCTACTTGCCCCAAACACTCGTAACTTTAATGGCAGAAGTTTTGACAAACAACCCCTTAACTCATACATAGCATGTTGTCGGTTCCTTGTGTATTTGATTCCTCTAAAGTGTAAGAATATTCATACAGGAAAAACATACCGGTTCAGGGTATCAAACGTGGGATCGATGTTTAGCTTCAACTTCAGGATCCAAAAACATCAAATGGTGCTTGTAGAAACAGAAGGCTCGTACACGAACCAAATCGTGTTGGATTCTCTAGACGTGCATGTTGGCCAGTCGTATTCGGTTCTTGTCACAGCTGATCAAGACGAAGCCGATTATTACATGGTGGCCGCTCCAAAATTGTACAATGTTAGTGGCCCTGAGGACTCACTTGTGGCTAAAGGGATACTGCATTATGCAAACTCTGTTTCATCTGTCCAGGAACCTTTTCCAAATGGACCTGATCCTTTTGACATAGATTTTTCAATCAGTCAAGCTAAATCAATTAGGTAAGAAACTTTTGTCGCAAACTCTATGATGCACAGACACTTTATGATTCGGTGTTATCGTGTTTGAAAACTGATACGTGTTAGATTTAAGATGGTCGATGACACATTCTTGACATACATTTCATATTTATATCTAGGTAAAATGCATATCTACATCAAGCCCCTTATGGTTAGACAAATTTACATTACCTCTCTTTGTTTAAAGTTACTTAAGTTTCCAACGATCTTTGATGTTCTATACCGATCAATTTAAGAAGCTCTTGTGGTGTGCGTGGTTCTATAAAAACAAGGTTATAAAAGATTTAATCGTCGAAAGTTTCATATGATCAGTCTGATAGTTTTAGGGCAACACATTAAAATTTTAACGGAAAAAATTTAAATTCCTTTTAGCAGCTAAATTAACAATTATAAGGGGTGAAAGTGTAATTTCTAAAATCAACGTGTCTTTGTATAAATGCATCTAACCATAAGGGGTTCAGACGTAATATACTCTAGAATATATTTGAAATTTTACGTGATCGTATTTGTGTCCATACAACATAGGATAAAATTCCCATAATAATTTCAAATATAATATATATATTGCAATCCAATTAATTAACTGTATATATGTTTGCATGCAAGATTAGATGGAATATGACTACAGGTGCAGCAAGGCCTAATCCACAAGGAACATTCAACGTGACAAACATAACATTAACCCAAACATTTATCCTCCATGGATCCAAAGCTATGATTAATGGTGTCCCAAGCTATGTAGTGAACAATGTCTCATATCTAACTCCAACGACACCACTAAAACTCGCCGATCATTTCGTAAATGGCTCTGGTGTTTATGATATCGATGCCTTCCCCGTCCGCTCGATCAACAATCCGGCATCGTATGGAGTTTCTGTTGTGACGGGAGTGCATAAAGGATGGTTGGAAATCGTGTTCAAGAACGAACTTGATGGGGAGATGGACTCCTGGCATTTGGATGGCTTCGGATTCTACGTTGTTGGGTAAGGTTAATTTTACCATCAGACATATATACTATGTAGGGACAGAGAACCCTAGTTACTTATGATTTCGACAAGGATACTTTAGTTGGTACACTAACTAATAAATGTGTAAAACTCCTAAAAATGACTCATCAGATTTCTTGTAATCAAAGTCGTTTAGTTATATATGATACTAGCTAACTATGTTCGGGTTCGCGGGGTAAATTACAGATTCGGAGAGGGAGAGTGGACACCGGACTCACGCAACACGTACAATTTGCTCGATCCGGTTGTCCGGTCGACGGTGCAAGTGTATCCCGGAAGATGGACCGCTGTGTATGTGTATCTTGACAATCCTGGAATGTGGAATTTGAGATCCCAGAATTTGGTGAATTGGTATATGGGACAAGAACTCTACATTAGGGTTCACAATGCTGATCCTAATCCAGCTAAAGAGAGGCCTCCTCCCCAGAATCTCCTCCTTTGTGGTTAGTGTTCCAACTCTACACACACTAGAAATGCTTATACACACACATATATATGGGAAATCGTAAATTTGGTATACCAACTCGATTAATTCAGCGATTTCGGTACATTTTATTTTTCGATGATAAAATAGAACCACATCTAAAAAACCATGCAATTTAATGCACTTTTTGACCCCCGCTGAAACCGGAGCCAATTCGCCACGTGTAAATTCCGAAGGACAAACTCAGTTTCCGGCAAAAAAATGTGCACTAAATTGTTGATTTTGGAGATACGGTCCCATTTTGTCACCGAAATATGAAATGTACCAAAAACCCTGAATTGGTCAAATTGGTATACCAAATTTACAATTTTTTCCCCATATATATGTATGTATAGAAATATATTTTATTTTTGTTGATATATATAGTTAACTAATTTCATTTTTTGGCTGGAATGTTTGAAACAGGAGTTTTTGATGATGCTCTTGCCCCTTTGGCTAGTGCACCAGCTCCTCAGGGAGGGTGGTGGTGATGGATTTTTTGATCATATTCTTTTTGATTCAAATGTTTTTATTTTATTTTTTATATTATATATATTGTTAGAACATGGTATTCGGGAAATAATTGGATTGTATTCATCGTTTCTTGGTATATTGTTGTATGTTACATACAAGAGACTAGGTATATAAAAGCATGTACAAGGAAGCAAATCACAACACAATCGAGCCAATTACAACAATCAAGGGATCACGCTCAACCCTTCCATATTTGCGTGATCTTCAACATATATTGTTTTTGATTTATCATGACACGAGAAAAATGATTCTTTCTTTGGTGATGTTAGAATATCAATTTATGGGGAGAATTGACTTACCGTATTTAGTCCCTTAATCCCTGTAATTGTCCTGATTCTTAGAGATTGTGTTAGGGGTTATATATCCTAGTCTAGAGGGATTAATTTTGTAACACAGAAAATATTTTCACACAATGAATACAAACCAGTACATTCTTTTCCAATACCATGTTTTAACATGGTATCAGAGCAGCATTAGATCCTTAGGGGCTCAGTTTTAATCATCGTCGCCCAAACCAATCCCAAACCAATCAACCTCGATCAAGCAACAACCTGCAAACATGTCAACACCAACAGAATCCGATCAAACCAAAACCAATCCAGATTTGTCCATACAATTGGCAAATTTACTGCGAAACAACCAACCAAACCAAAACCAATTCCTTCTGCCCAGCACCGACAATCTGTCTATTGGAATCAAACTTAACAATGACAATTATCCGATGTGGGCAAGGTTAATGAAAGTGGCAATTGGGGGCCGGGGCGGCCGATCACACTTAACCGGAAATCCACCGCCTCTGGAAGAAACCGACCCCAAATTCGATCAGTGGGAGGTAGAAGACCAGAATATGTTTACCTGATTGATTCAGAACATCGAATCGAATCTCCTCAATAATGTCTTACAATATCCGACGGCAAGAGCGCTGTGGGAGGGTCTCGCTACCACTTACGGGAGTGGAGGAGATCCACTTCAACTGTTTGATCTGCATCGAAGGGCAAATACCCAGAAGCAGGGACATGAAACCTTGGAAGATTTCTGGGCCAAACTCCAGGCGATTTGGATGGCCATTGACAGAAAACAACCAAATCCAATGAAATGTGCCGAAGATATAACTATCTTCAACAAAATCACCCAAGAACAACGGCTGTACCAATTCCTTACCGGTATAGACGAAAAATATGATGTTATTCGGAGAAACATCTTAAAGCAGGACCTAAAGCCATCCGTAGAGGCGGCCTACGCCACCGTGCGGCGCGAAGCCGCTCGCCTCCAAATACTAAGGACGGTGGCCGGCGGCGACGAGATCCACCTAAACTCAGAACCATAGAAACCGGGATCCGGACTCATGGTGAGAAAGGAGAAAAGTGGGCGTTGGACAGCACGCTCAGAAGGCGGTGGCCGAACACAAACCGACAACCGCCGGTCATCACAGCGTGAGGACAAGTCGGATCTGGTCTGTGACCATTGTGGGAAGCCCAAACACACAATAGACCAGTGCTTTGAGATCGTTGGCTACCCGGAGTGCTGGGAAGGCGCACGAAAACCGGCTGGAGACGGAAAACAGACGGCGAAAGGAGGCAACAGAAGGGCCAACCTCGCCGTTAATGGTGGAGAAGAGAAGACGACCGTCGCCGGCGTCGTCGGCGGAGACACCACGGCGGCGGCTGTCGGAATCAGCCGGGTAAATCTCGCCACCGAGGGAGAGGAACTGAAATTAGCCGCGGCGCACGAGGTAACGGGTTTGGGGGTAATGACCCAAACCCTAGGTTAAAATCTCTTATATTTGATAAATTGCATAGTGCTCCCTCTACTTATAGCACATTTCGAATGGGCCCACATACTAGTGCACCGTGTGGATTTCTCTCTCAGTGTGATAAAGTGCAACATACTCAATGACATTTGATTTGCGTGATATTATTGATCCTGTCACTCCAAAACAGTCCAATATTCTGACTGCAAGTGGGGAAAAAATCCACGTGGAAAAAGAAGGCTCCGTTTCTATTTCTCCAAACTTACAATTGAGAAATTGCCTCTATGTTCCATCTCTATCTTGTAAATTAGTATCAGTAAACCAGTTGGTAAAAGAATTGAACTGTGTGGTTCTCATATATCCTCATTTTTGCATACTGCAGGACATTCATACGAAGGAGATTGTTGGGCGTGGTACTGAGCGTGGGGGATTATATTATGTGGATGAAGTTGAAAATTAGTCCAAGACTCTACTTTCACAAGGAACAGGAACCACACAACTCTGGCTGTGGCATAGGCGCCTTGGTCACCCTTCAATGGGGTATTTAAAGATGTTATTTCCTTCATTTTTTCAGAACAATCAGTTTTTGGATTTGTCTTGTCAAACTTGTCTGGCCTCTAAAAGCCGTCGAACCTCTTTTAAGTCGAATAATACTCGGGTTGAATCTGCTTTCTCATTAGTGCATTCAGATGTGTGGGGTCCAGTCCCTGTGACTAACCAGAACCAATTTCGATATTTTGTGCTGTTTATTGATGATTTCTCTCCCATGACTTGGGTATATTTTCTGAAGCATAAGTCTGAAGTATTTAGTACCTTTGTTGCGTTCTTTAACATGATACAAACGCAGTTTGATAAGAAAATCAAGGTTCTGCGGTCGGATAATGGGCGTGAGTATGTTAATCATGACATGCAAAGTTTCTTCCAGCAACAATGAATCCTCCATCAAACATCCTGTCCCAATACACCTCAACAAAACGGGGTGTCAGAACGAAAAAATAGGACCATACTTGAGATGTCCCGTGCTTTACTCACTGAAGCACATGTCCCAACCCATTTCTGGCCCGAAGCAGTCAGTACTGCGGTCTACTTAACCAACCGACTACCCACTAAAATCCTGGCCCACCAAACACCACTCAATATCCTCCAGACTCAAACTGCTGTTCCACCACACCTTACCCTACCTCCAAGAATCTTTGGGTGCACAGTTTTCATTCATATACCAAAAACAGACCGTAGTAAGTTAGACGCTTGTGCTGAAAAATGTGTATTCATGGGCTATGCACCAAGTCAGAAGGGTTATCGGTGTTACAATCCAAGTTCCAGGAGATTTCTCATAAGCATGGACTGTAACTTTGTAGAAACTGAGTATTTCTACTTATCCCAACACAGTGATCAGGGGGAGATTCACAGTGATAGATCTTTGAGCTGGTTGAGTTATACTGATCTGATTGAGCCGGCCTCACCAACATCCCCCCCATCTGCACCTGAAGACCTCAGTACCACACCTCTGCCCAACGATTCTCTTCCGAATGATGTCCAACATGAGGTAACTGATTCTCCCACTCCTCCTATAATCATTTCTGATATTGATGATATTCCAAATGCTACTGATACTGTGCCTGAGAATGCAGCAGACATGAGGTACAAACTGCCACAGAGAAGTACTAGAGGGATCCCTCCATCTAGATATTCACCGGATCATACATCCCGAACTGCCAAGTACCCTATGGAAAAGATGGTCAAGGGGAGTCTATCCCACACAACAAAGGCTTTCCTAAGTAGCCTCTACAAGGAGGAGGTTCCTCGAACAGTGCAGAAAGCTAAACAGACCAAGGAATGGCAGAAAGCTATGGAAGTTGAAATGGAAGCATTGGCCCAAAATGATACATGGGAGAAATGCAAGTTACCAGAAGGGAAGAGGCCGGTTGGCTGTAAATGGGTTTTCACAGTTAAACACAAAGCAGATGGCTCAGTGGAAAGATATAAGGCACGACTGGTTGCAAAGGGATACACTCAGACACTTGGAATTGACTACTCTGAGACCTTCTCACCTGTAGCAAAACTTGATACTGTCCGAGTATTGTTATCAGTTGCAGCAAACAGAGACTGGCCACTGCATCAGTTTGATATGAAGAATACACATGGGGATTTGAACGAAGAAGTCTATATGGAACCTCCACCAGGGTTCATCGAAGGTTTTGAGAGTAATGAAGTGTGTAGACTTCGAAAGGCGCTGTATGGTCTCAAACAGTCACCCAGGGCGTGGTTTGACCGGTTTACAGTGGCGATGCGATGCCATGGATACGTGCAAAGTAACGCGGATCATACCTTGTTCCTGAAGAAACGAGGAGATTTGATCACATGCTTGATAATTTATATTGATGATATGATTATTACGGGCAGTGACAGTGAGGAAATGGAAAGCCTCAGGAAGAACTTGTTCAGGGAGTTTGAAATGAAAGACCTTGGGGGATTGAAATATTTCTTGGGTATTAAATTTCTTCGGTCAAAGAAAGGGATTTTTATATCACAGAAGAAGTACATTCTCGATCTATTGGCAGAAACCGGGTTGGTTGACTGTAAACCTGTGGACACTCCAATGCAGGTAAACCATAAACTCAGGATAGAAGAGAGTGGGGAACGAACAGATAAGGAATGATATCAACGGTTGGTGGGGAAATTAATCTACTTGGCTCACACACGACCAGACATTGCCTACGCAGTGGGTATTGTGAGTCAGTTCATGCACCAACCATAGAAAGAACACATGGAAGTAGTCATTCGCATTGTTCGGTATCTCAAAGGTACTATAGGGACAAGAGTCATGTTTGGGAGGCATGACCATCTCAATATTGAGGCGTACACAGACGCAGACTGGGCAGGAAATCCAAATGATCGGAGGTCCACTTCTGGACTTATTACACTTGTTGGAGGGAATGTTATGACTTGGAGGAGCAAGAAGCAGAAAGTCGTGGCACTCTCTAGTGCCGAAGCTGAATTCAGGGGAATTGCAAAGGGGGTCACTGAGCTTATTTGGCTTAGGAAACTAATGATAGAAATTGACATGGAACAGAAGGGACCAAGTCTGCTGAAATGTGACAACAAGGCTGCGATCAGTATCTCAGAAAATTCGGTACAGCACGACAGAACAAAACATTTGGAAGTTGATCGACACTTTATTAAGGAAAAGCTAGAAGAGGGCACAATATCTATTCCCTTTGTAAGATCCGAGGATCAGCTAGCCGACATACTCACAAAGGCCGTCACAAGTCAAATCTTCCACACCGTGTTGAACAAGCTAAGCATTGGCGATTCCATTACTTAGCTTGAGGGGGAGTGTTAGAATATCAATTTATGGGGAGAATTGACTTACCGTATTTAGTCCCTTAATCCCTGTAATTGTCCTGATTCTTAGAGATTGTGTTAGGGGTTATATATCCTAGTCTAGAGGGATTAATCTTGTAAAACAGAAAAATATTTTCAACAATGAATACAAACCAGTACATTCTTTTCCAATACCATGTTTTAACAGGTGAATAAGACTATTTTTTCCTATTAATTAATTAGTTACTTAAACAACTTTTCTATTTTCAGAGTATTCTATATGTTTATTCATGGGGATTGAAAATAAATATTCACACATAGACAGACCCCTTTGGATGAAATTACACTTTCACAACTCATATTTACAAGTTAATTACAAATGCCTCCCCTCTATTAGGCTTGCTTGGAGAATTAAACATTTTCTTGTTACGATTTGGAAGTATAGTATGTATCAAGGCTAATCAAACTGATTAATATGAAACCATTAGTACATATATATCTTTTCAAGTTAAAATAATTTTTGATTCTTTTTATTATTATTATTATTATTATTAAAAGATTTAGTTAGAGAAATCCTGAACTTCAACCCACGCGATGCATGCTTAAGCTCTGGATATAGAAGATGAGATTGGCTGCCTTATATTTAAGTTGTTGCAGTGAGAGTGGTGGAGATCCAAACTGTACCCAGATGAAATATAATATGTTATATGAGGAAAATTATATCCAATTGGTCAACCTAACGGAACCCTAACAAACATTAGGGACTCCAAACGAAATGTAAAATTTAGAGATTACATGATAAATATATAAAGAATAAGGATTAGATTGTAATTAGGTTAAACCTAAGGATGATTAAATGTAATTTTCACTATTATATATATGACCAACTCAAGAAATAGTGGAGTACCATCACCATTTCAAGGAGACAACAAAAATGAATCTTCACGTCTTCAAATATATATAATATGTAGTGTTGAGTGGTTTTGAATAATAATATTATGGGTGATTTATTACAAATATGCTAGAGATTTGAAGATTTAATTTTTGGTAGCAATATACTCGAAAATTTCTAATGCAAACTCAATCTAATGGATTATAATGACTAGTGTAATATATTTATCATTTAATTTATTATTATTCTTAAACTTTTCATCAATCACATCACAAATATAAAATACTTGTCCTCTCATTACACTAATTTAGCCAAATCAAATTTGAATTAAATTTATTAACCATGCTGCGATATGTTGGTTTTACTGTCCACTTCACTCATTTAAATTCTTCCCCCGTCCCCGAAAGCAGCTGAATTGACCAACAAATGATAGGCCAGATCAGAAACACATAAGAAGAATGGACGGTTCTCAGTTAAGAGCGCTTATCTTGTGGCTCTAGATATGCTAAGGGTTAATAATGGGAGTGGAGAATCCTCTAGTAGACGATCGTGGAAAGTAGTGTGGGACAGGAGGGTGGCGCCTAAGATTAAAGTGTTCATGTGGAGATAGTGTCGCGAAGCCTTGCCGGTTGGGGACGCTTTGAGGAGGAAACGTTGCAGGGAAGCAGTGGTCTACACATGGTGCAAAACTGAAACAGAAGGCTTGGAGCATGCCTTCCTTAGATGCAGCATGATCCGCCAATTCTGGGCCTGCACCAACCTGCCTTGGTCAGTAATCTCTCAATGGAGGGGTGAAAGTGAGAATTGGATTCGTTTTTGTCCTCGGTAGCCTGAATTCGAAGGGTGGAGATCGTTTTGTCGTGGCGGCTTGGGAGATATAGCGAAATAGGAATAGGGAATGGTTGGCGGGGGAAGGTGTGGATGCAGAGAAGCTGGCCCACTTTGCTAAAAACTACTATGAAGCTGGCCGAATCGATCGAGGGCAAATATCCTGCCGGAATCTGTGTCTTTGGCGGCAGCCTGGACATGTAAAGGTTCTTCGACTGGTTGATGGTGAAACTAAGCCTCCAATGGGATAAATTTACGAGGCCATGGATAGGGCAAAAGAGGCTATTGCAAATAGTTTTTCATGTAGCAAGGAGATGTATGAGCGTTTCTTCAACATCATTGATAAGAGATGAGAAGTCCAACTTCATCATCCATTACATGCGGCTGGATACTACCTGAACCCAGGATTCTATTACTCAAATCCAAATATTGAGAACGATACAGAAGTTCTAGAAGGGTTCTACAAATGCCTTATGAGATTGGTGCCGGATGCAGCCACACAAGATAAAATCACGGATGAGTTGATCAACTATAGAAATGCCGAAGGATCATTGGGTTTCGCTTTGGCAAAGAGACAAAGAAACTCAAAACCACCAGGTATAAAAAATTAAAATTAACTAAAATATTTATGAAAACATCTTAGTACGAAATTACTAATTGAATTTATTCAGAGTGGAGTGGTGGAGAGCCTATGGAGGAAGCGTACCACTCTTACAAATATTTGCTATAAAGGTTCTTAGCCTAACTTGTAGTGCATCCGAATGTGAAAGAAATTGGAGCTTCTTTGAACATGTAAGTGGAAATTAAAAGTAGGTTTTTTTTATTATTGATAATAATTTATTTGATAGTTTTGTTATTTAACAGGTTCACAGCAAAAAAAGGAATAGATTGACTCAATATAGGTTAAATGGTCTAGTGTTTGTGAAATATAATAGGGCACTTAGGCGACGTCACAAACTCCGAGACACCATTGACCTTATATCATTGGATGATATTGATGATTGTAGTGAATGGTTGGTAGGTGAAAGTAGTGAAGATAATTCCACTGAAGAGGAGCTTTTTAATGATTATTTGTCGGTGCGTGATATTTCAAGGGCCTCAGGAGCAGAAGAACGAGCCTACAATACTAGAGTGCGATCATCCACGACAACATCATCAATATCCCCAAGTGTTGGTACTAGTAGCTCTAGACAAAAGACAGATGGTAGACAGCTTATTGACGAAGATGATGAGAATGGGGACGATGAAGAAGAATGTGAACCGATAGTTGGTGGCAATGAGATGGATAATTTAGAGTTTAATTTGAGTAATAAAGATTAGGATTAGTTTTTTTTTTTGGTCCGAATAAAGATTAGGATTAGTGATATGCACAATATTTAGGCTTAATTTTTGAGTTGTATTTAGGCTTATGAACTTTTTCCATTTATAATATGAGTTTTTGAATTTTATTATAATATATATGTATATATTTAATTTTTGTTATATTATATCGCCTCGTTCGCCTTTTTGTTGCCCGCCTCTCGCCTTGAAAAAGGGCCTCTCGCCCGCCTCTCGCCTTTCACAACTATGATTCAGACTATATTGGAGACTTACATAAGAGGAAATTGCTGACAAGTTATGTTTTTACTCTTTTTGGTGGTGCCATTAGCTAGAAGGCAACTTTGCAAGCTATTATTGCACTGTCTATTACAAAGGCTGAATATATGACTGTTATAGAAGCAATTAAGGGAAGTTATTTGGTTGCATGGTCTGGTAAGTGATCTTAAATTGGTTCAAGATAAAACTTTAGTGTTTTGTGATAGCTAGAGCATCATTCATCTTACCAAGAACTAGATGTATCATGGGCGTCCAAAGCATATTGATGTCAGACATCATTTCATTGGGGACATTGTATCACAAGGGGTTGTTAATGTGAATAAATTTCTTACACTAATCTAGCTGATATGATAACCAAGACAGTTCTAGTTAATAAATTTAGGCATTGTCTGAACTTGATTGGAGTGTGCAGCACTGAGTAGTGCCCTTGCGAGGCCTGTGTGCAAGACAGAGTGTTGATTTTCAGGTTTGAGAAGAGAATTTAAGCAAAGGGGAAGATTTGTTATTTTTATCTTGAAATTTTTTGTGGATCCAAATTGCATCTGAACCCGATAAACTCGCGGTTTGACTTGAAAAGAAGAAAATAAAATTAGTGTTGAGCTACGGGTTAAGAAACTGATTTTATTCTTGTTGGATTGAGACACAGACGGGGTTTATTAATTTTAGAGGAAACCTAATTTGGATGTAACGTACTTTATATCGTCTTTCTTTATAGTGAATAACCTCATTAATTTTTTTTTCCTGTTTCGTACTTTGAGTGTGTTTGTGTAAGATAGATTGTTACGTTGTTTTCTAACAAGGACCTCGGTGGTATAACATGCGACCGCCGATGCAGTTGTCATAGATCTGGCAGCAATACACGTGCTTCTACGACAGGGCGCTAGCGGGGTGCATATGGTGGTCGCATCACAAGCAGAGCTTTGCAGTGTCAGCGCGGTAGTAGAGAATTGAAAACTGAATTTCTTAGTGTTTGTTGTAGAAAATTTGCAGCAATGAAAGAAGGAAGATGATTTTTTTTTTTAAAAGAACCGACAAAAGCCGTAGGGTATTAACGAGGCCCCCACCTCATATATAAATCAACCAAGCACCAAGTATAAATACAATTGTTCATGATCCAAAAATCAGACAAACTATTAGAGCTTGAGTGCCCACGAAACATATGGAAAAGACACAACAAGTGGGCACTTCTCCAACAACCAATTATAAAGATATCATGCATACTAGCCAGAAAAAAGGTAGACAAAGTATGACAGCTATGCGCATTCCAGCCCCTCATACTAAGCAACTTAAAAGGATCCCTCGTTGGCCTCGTCAAGAGGCGCCTAGTCTTCCAGGTAAGAGCGATGAATGTCATCGTGATACACATCTTGCAACAGGGGAACGCAACCATGCCACTAGCATCCTCGGGGCTCTCATTTCTGGCATTTAGTTGATATCTAACATCAACGACATCAATTACATAGTTAAGAACTCGCCACTGAAAGCAACTATGTCCAAGCCAAGCCTCCTTATCTTTAAACTCCTTTCTACTAATAATCTGCATTAATTAATACCAATCCAACTTGCCAAGACTATAATCAAGTGCAATATTATTGTTCATAATGGAAGAAACATTAAAATAAAAAATAGAAAACCACTCATTGTTACCTAAGAAACAATATAACAGATAGGAGCCCCAAGCCACCATTTCATCATTCCTATTAGCATGTTTACCGATATGGTCCCCATCAAACTCAGCAAGACCATGCATGAACATATCATCAGGTAAGTAATAATCTTGCATCCAACACTCATACCTCCTCGATCTGCTATGATTAAATTTTGATTTCAAAGAATCCATCAAGGTATTCAGAAAATCAATAAACACATACCTGCTAGAATTTTTCATATTCAAATTCAATGATACTAATTTAAAGACTTTAATACATGATGTAGGAACAGCAGGAGCACACGCACTACCCATATTCTCAATGGTTAAGAATTCCATTGTATTTGTTTAAGTCGAATATGTGCGGATGTTGCCTTGAAAATTTGAGTTAGGAAAGTTCCAATCTTGCTGATTGCGCGCCCCCATATCGGCTAGAAAATCAGCTGCCATATTACCTTATCTGAAAACGTGAGTCAGTTTTATATTCATATTCGCAGCATATTTCCGAGTTTTCATGACTGCACTCTGGATTTTGCAATTGCCTGAGGTTTCTCGAAGTAAGATCGTAATTGCAGCCTCCGCATCAACTGCAACCCAAAGGTTGACGAGTCCCATAGAGACAACTTTTGTTACTCCAAATGCAATGACCCTTATTTCAGCTTCTATATTTATCGCATTACCTAAACCATAGCTGAAGGCCCATAACACGTTTCCATTGCTATCTCTTATAATACCTCCAATTCCTGCTTGTCCCGGATTACCTTTTGATGCGCCATCTGTGTTTAGCTTAGTCCATCCAGGAGGTGGTTTTATCCATTTGACGATCACTGGTCTCCAGACTTATTTCATTCACCACCACACCAAGTTTCCTCGCAACGTGTATGTCACCTGACCACCATTCCTTACGCAAACGACCAATTTTATTAAGAAGGAATACATGATTATTAACACGATGAATGATATTAAGATAGGAAAAGTCCCTTGGTGTTTGATATTGTTTCTTTCTAACCAAGTATACCAGAAGACGAGTATTGGAACCACTATTCTAATATGTTTTGAAGCGCTAAACGGTGAGGAGGTTATCCAAGATTGTATCAAAGTGATTGGATTCCTACCATACGTCTGTTTAATATCAAAGAGAGTATTGACGTAATCCCAAACTCGATTTTCTCACTTGTCATGAAAACATGCTCCACAGTCTCCCGAGCCTCGCAACACACACATTTTGAAGGTATGGATATCCCTTTTTTTTTTTCCAGTCGATCATCCAGAGAAAGCCAATCCCTTACTAATCTCCACATAAAGACTTTAATTGTAGGCGTGAGATTAACGCTCCAAATTGCCGTAAGCACACTTGTTGATGGTTTTTTAGCCCGGATGAATTCATAAACAGAAGAAAATTATCCAGAACTTTCAAGACCCCTACATGGTAAATTTGATCGTCCAACAACCAAAGGAATTTTGACTATCTCCCTAGACAAAGTTGGACCTATAAACGTCTGCAAACTTTGTTCACACTAGCTAGCACTATTCCAAAAAAGATTGACTCACAATTCAATATCAATGCCGGGAATCATATCAGCTACCTTCATCCCTTTCAACCATCTATTCGCAAAAAATGAGACCTTGCCTGTTGCTAGAATCCAGTGAATATTCTCCTCAACCTTGTGACGAATCTCACACATACGGAGCCATATCGGAGAGCAATGGCTCGAGACGTGGGCCTTAAGTGGATGATTGTTTCCACAATACTTATTCCGTGTAAATCTTACCTAAAGAGAATCTGTAGTCCTAAACTTCCACCAGAGCATCCAAATTTTGAACACCTAGACCACCCTCGTCAGGAGGATAACATAATCATTCCCAGAAGGCTTCCACGAGAGCATGCAAATTTTGAACACCTAGACCACCCTCGTCAGGAGGATAACATAATCATTCCCAAGCTGCCCAATGAATAGCTTTAGTATCTGTTCTACTACCCCAGGAAAATCTATTAAAGATACGATGAATTCTTTGCAAGACCAACTTCGGTGGTTCTAAAATTTACAGCGTGTATGTCGGAATAGCATAAAGCACTGCTTTAATGAGCTGAAGTCTACCACCATAAGATAGTGTAGTGCATTCCCATCCTTGAAGTTTAGCTCGAATTTTAGCAATCAAACCATCGAAAAGAACAACTTTTCGTCGGCCCTTGTAGAGGGGAAGGGGGGGGGGAGGGGAAGGGGGGACACCAAGATATGTGATAGGCAAAGTGTCTCTCTTAAAACCAAAGATTTCCCTAACTTGGTTTAAATCTTCATCCGCATTACTCCCAATAATATAAGAGCTCTTTTTCACATTCACCTTTTGCCCGGAACTCTTCTCATATAAGTTCAAAGCATCTCGCACCTGCTGTAAGGAACACAACCTGCTATTTGTAAAAATGATTGTATCATCAACATATGAAAGATGGGTGACAGCCACCGTGTTCCACCGTATAAGCTAGCCCTATCCGCATCGGCTAATTTGTTCAAAAGAACAGACAAATACTCAGAAGTTATTACAAATAGATAGGGTGACAACGGGTCACCTTGGAGTAATTCTCTAGTCGAGTGGAAGAATCCGACAGACACACCATTGATCAAAATCGAAAACCAGCAATTATCCACACACTGCCTGACCATATCAATCCAAATATCCGGAAATCCCTTTCGTCTTAACATTTCAAACAGAAACTTCTATTCTAAACGGTCATAAGCCTTTGCCATATCTAGCTTTATGGTTACGTTCTTGGTCCAACAATTATTATCCAAACCATGTACCATTTCCTGGGCTAGGAGGATGTTGTCATTTATATTTCAGCTCGGAACGAATCCACTTTGATTAGGGGATGAAACTTTTGGCAACACGGTAGAGAGCTTAGTATTCAACAATTTAGTAATGACCTTATTTGATACATTACACAGACTTATAGGCCGAAATTGGCTCCAATGTCCCGGATTTTCTACCTTTGGGATGAGGATAATAGTAGTTGTTGTGTAAGCTTTTGGGAGAGCCACCCCACTGAAGAAAGCCTGAATTTCCTCATAGACATCGTTAGCTATAACATCCCAGAAAAATTGATAAAAGTTCGCCCCGTAACCGTCTGGGCACGCTGCACTATGAGGACTAATGGAGAAAATGGCGTCTCTGATCTCTTGCATTGTAGGGGTTTCACACAATATTTCTTTCTCTTCCAAGCTTAGAACCCGCTGCATAACATTCAGCTCATCCAAATACATGTCTTGATTAACTTCAAACGTGAGCAGTCCTTCAAAATAGGAATCAACCAACTTACAAATTGCTGCTTGATCCGTAAGATCATATCGCCATCATTAATCGAATTGGTAGCTCATCGTAAGCGTTTTCTTTTGACAATCAAGTGGAAATAGCGTGTGTTCCGTTCACCATCTTCCAACCATTTACAAGTCGCTTTCTGGCTCCAAAAATCTTCTTCCATGGCTAAATAATTCTTCCATTCTGCCGTACATTTATTCATATACACCAGATTTTCCTCCGTTGGGTTAGAGTCATAGGAACACTCCGCTTGTACAACCACCTCTTCAGCATGCTTAAGGCGGTAAAAAACATTACCAAAGACCTCTTTGTTCCATTCTTTTAAACAATGTTTAAGTCTACGTTGCTTCAAAGGCAACTTCCACATACCATTGGCTGCTATAGGTTCTCTCCAATTTTTGCTCACCACTTTTTTAAATTTATGATGGCACAACCACATCTCTTGAAACCTAAACAACGTAGAATTTCTCTATTGAGGGTTATCACAAGTGATAAGAACGGACAATGATCCGAGGTACCCCGGGAGAGGTGTTTAACATATGTTGCTGAATATAAATCGGAACATGCCTCGGTAACGATGACACGATCAAGACGTTGTCACAGACTCTTATTAGTCCAAGTAAACTTTGATCTCTCAAAAGGAGGTTTAATAAGACCACAGTCTTGTATAAAGTCCTCAAACTCTTCTATACCCCGCAAATCCAGGGGTCCTCAACCACCCATCCTTTCATCCATATTAGTGATGATGTTGACATCGCCACCTATAATCAATGGGCAAGAATGATCACAGTTTTCTCTAAAGAAATCCCATAACGGCCTCCAAAGCACCGTTTCACTACAAGCATGCACGATAGAGATACAAACTGGACCTTCCTATTTAGGATAAGAAACTTTAAGGTGTAAGTATTGACGATCATCACCAAGCACTTTAATTTCCATGTCCTCATACGAAAAAAACTAAATGTGGTTAGTTACGTTACAAATAACATTGCTAAAGTTAAATTTATTACACATCAAGTTATAATCAAGCGGAATCTATGGTTCAATAATAGCAAGGAATTTTAAATTATTTTTTCTACGTAACTCTTTCAGGATACGTCGATGCCCTTAGTCACCGATTCCCCTTATATTCTGAATCAAACCACAAATCACGATTTACTTGTATGACTGGCCGACGACCTTGTCGTCCTTTTAGAGGTCAACTTGATAGAAGGATGTTGGGTTTTATTGTTCTTCTTTTTCTTTGGCCCGGGAGAATGTTGCATAATATCATCTTTGGAATTTATCTCAATCAATTGTTTTTCAATTATCTTTGGGCTATTTCCATCAAAAGAATTTGACCGTTGAAATATGGCCTTTTCTCGCAAATTTTCATTATCATCTTCCTGTTCACGTAGAAGTCCAGCAATATCCTTGATCACACTCCCTGATTCACTTCCATCTTCAGAATGAACAACTTGTTCACGCTCCACATCTCTATCTTCAGAATGAACAACTTCAGAAAGGAATTGATAATTCGGGAATCTCATCGTTAGAAAAAGTGATATTTTTAATGCCATTTCTTTCTGTGACCGTGCCGTATTGACGCCTTTTTGGGTCGCGTGGAAAGAGGTGAATCTTTCCCGTTGCTGTTTTCATTGTTTTCTTAGGAGCTGCCATCACAACAACATAAGACTTTCTTCCCATAACAGCCGCAACATAAGATTTCTTTTGGATATCAGACTGCATGTGAGGGTCAGAGTAGGCGTTCTCCGATTGTGAAGTTGTCGGAGAAGGTATGGCCGACGCCGGTGGCGAAGCCATTAGCAGAACAATTATGTCATCTTTCTCAAGAGAGTTCCCAAACCCTAGTTCTTTTAGGTGGAAACCTAAGTGGTTGTTGGAGGAAGATGAATTGCTTATGTATTTCATGGCATTTTTCTTTTTTAAAAAAAAAAAAAAAAATTTAATAGGTAAAAAACTAAATGACTTATTTATCCTTAAAATTTATTTTGGCTAGAAGATTCTGTCGAATTTTAAAATTGGGTACTAAAATGAATAATAAATCAAAGGTTGAATATTGAATTTTTAAAATTTAGAGGTTGGGTACTAAAATGCATATTATTACAAAGGTTCAGCTACAAAGAAAAGTTTAACACTTATTAATTGTTAGGGATAAATATTTTTTGCCATCCAAACTATACCCGTTTTTACACTTGGTCATCTAAACTTATTTTCGTTGCAAACCACCATCTCTTCTATGTAATATTTACAAACCGCCATCCTTATTCAATTTTAAGCGGTTTTCGGGATTTTGAGTGGTTTTTGGCCTAAATACGTCATAGGTGATGCGCACTAGCTCTTTCAATTATTACGGTAATTTTTTAAAGTTTTAACGGGATAGAAGGCGACTATAACTCTTTTTTTTCTCATTATTCATATTTGAATCTCCATCTCACTTGACTTTAAGATAATAAGTTAAAAAAAATATAATTATAAATTATTTGACTTTATACTTTCTACTTTTAAGAAAAATTATCTGATTGGACGTTCTAGTTTGAAAAGTTTTTATTCTCTTCATCAATCATGGATATAATAGATCAATAAACATAGAAAATAAACAAAATTATTTCTTATTAAAACTCCGATCCTAAGCAAAAAAAATGAGGAAAAAGGATGGAAAAATGAAAAAATCAAATAGTTTAAAAAAAAAAAAGTGGATGGATTAAATAATTTCAACAAACAAAATGTGGATGCATTGATCAAATAATTTCAAAAATCATAAAGTTTATTGTGTTTAACTGTGTTGAGGGAATAAAAATAAAGAAATTTTTATCCTTAATTTTCTAATTTTGAAACCCTAACTTGTTAGACAATAAGTGAATTAATGGAAAGACTAATTTACTCTTATTAAAAACACGTGTACATCACGTGTGGGGTATTTAAGTACAAAAAAAAAAACTTAAAATTAGATGAAGATGGTGATTTGGTAAAAATCGTATAGATGAGATGACGGTTTGTTAAAATAATATAAATGAGATGACGGTTTGGAAAAAATCGTGTAGATGGAATGACGATTTGCAACAAAAATAAGTTCGGATGGCAAAATATAAAAACTAGCATAGTTCGAATGAAAAAAAAATATTCATCCCTAATTGTCATTATTATAATAACCATTCCAAAAACTCCTTGATTAAAATATTTAGTTAGAGGTGCGTTGTAATCAAGTTGCTGCTTAATAATAATAATAATAATAATAATAATAATTATTATTATTATTATTATTATAATAACCATTCCAAAAACTCCTTGGTTAAAGTATTTAGTTAGTGGTGGGTTGTAATTAAGTTGTTGCTTATTAATTATTATTATTATTATTATTATTATAATTATAATAACCATTCCAAAAACTCCTTGGTTAAAATATTTAGTTAGTGGTGCGTTGTAATTAAGTTGTTGCTTATTAATTATTATTATTATAATAACCATTCCGAAAACTCCTTCATTAAAATATTTAGTTAGAGATGCGTTGTAATTAAGTTATTGCAGTGAGAATGGAGAACCAAACTGTACCCAAATGAAATATAGCATATACGACCAAGTCAAGAATTAGTGGAGTACCATCACCATGTCAAGGACACAACAAACATGAATCTTCAGGTCTTTCTATATTATATATATATATATATATATATATTTAAAGATCATAGCCTTCTTTGATCTTCTCAAAAGGTATATATATATAGACCTTTGGTGAAGATCGAAGAAGGCTATAATCTTTGTTGTTAATTACGTTGAAGCTCAAATGATAATGGGTTCTTTTGGAAGGCCAACATTTGCTGCTGCAGTAATAATCTCAGTGTATTTGGGTGCTCTTCTTCATGGAGTTGGTTGCGCAGACATATATCATGAATGGATTGTTTCTGCTGATACAACTGCAGTTTATCCCCTTTCTAATAATCAGAAGGTATGTGTATATATATACGTATACTTTTACGAAAATTTGATTCCTTAAAATATAAAATTTTTATTTCAGCATGTTATATATACGAGTAACTCTATTGTACAGAAACTTCTACGAATATCATTTTACTTTTTTGTATCAAGCACTTGGGTAGAACACTTCTTTCATAATATTTTTTTTAAAGAAAAAAAATATCGCCGTATTTATATTTTGTCGTGTTCGCATTATCATGCTTGTATCCATATATCATTGAAGAGAAATATATTCTGAAATATATAGGAGAATTTTTATTCTATCAAATTTTCATTTCGAATGTTGCATTTTTCTTCCAATTTTTTAATGAGATTGCCCTTAAGTTTTTAGGTTAAGTCTTCACTTGATGCCTAATATTATAATTATGGAAAACGGTTTATTGAAATTGTTTGATTAGGAAATTTCAATAAAACGTTTGCCATAATTATAATATTATAAAGATTTTATTCTTTTGTTTTATCCATTGTATTTATAAGTCCTTATAATTTCACCCATGGATTAATTATAATAAACAAATGCAGGTTATCAAAATCAATGGCATGTTCCCTGGGCCACTCATCAATGTGACAACCAATGATATTGTTATTATTAATGTCTTCAACAATATGGATGAACCCTTGCTCTTTACATGGTGAATAAATTCATTAATCAATTTATAAGCATCCATATATATATATATATATATATATATATATTTTTTTTTTTAAAATTTAAAAGAAGATCGTTGTTAGTTCGTCAACAAACTGATTGTATTTGATTTTTTTCGATGTTTCCTTAATTATGTGATATATATTAAGGAATGGAATACAACAGAGGTTAAACTCGTGGCAAGATGGAGTATCTGGAACGAACTGTCCGATTGAACCAGGAAAGAACTGGACTTACCAATTTCAGGCAAAGGATCAAATTGGCACTTTCACTTATTTTCCTTCACTTAATTTCCAAAAAGCTGGTGGAGGATTCGGGCCGATTCGTGTAAATAATCGCATTGTTATCCTCGTACCTTTCGCGAAACCAGAAGCTGAATTCGACCTTCTTATCGGGGACTGGATTGAGGATAATTATCAGGTAATATATATGTTGATATATTTAAGAATTTAATGATTTTTTTTATTTAACGAATTGAATTCAACATGGTATGAGAGTTATTATTCTCCCGTAAACGTACCAAATAACGAAATATATACGAGTATGCCAAGCTTCGATAATTTGTAATTGTGTTGCTGTCTGTCTTTCTTGGTGCTATAAATAGGATATTAGAGTAAAATTAAAGGATGGGATATCTTGGACTCACCCTGGTGTCATGTTGATGAATGGAAAAGGACCTTATGGAAGCCGAAGCTCCATATCATACGAGTCTTTCAATGTCACAAAAGGTGAAGTACAATAACTTTATTTTACTTTCTAAATTAACATTTTATAATTTAATGGTATAACTTAGTCATTTTCCGTCATATTAATTTAATTAGAGTTCTCGTGCTTGAGTCATTAAAAATGCAACAACAATTGATAGGACAATCTTACGCCCTAATCATCTGAACCTTGTGATCATTACTTTTTTAATATCGTCCCTCCCCTCAAAAGTCTTGGTTCTGTTCCTGTTTGTCTCAAACACGCGTAACTTATTACTACTGTAGCTCTTTAATAGCAGAAGTTTATAAAACAACTCCATAACTTATCTATAAAATGAGTAAATTGTAATTTTGGTATACTAATTCTAATTTGGAATTTTGGTACAAAAAATTTTTGTTGAAAAAATTAGCCCATAACTCTAAAAGTTTACATTTTATGCACTATTTGACTTAAATAGACATGACCCGTCGGAAAACCCACCCGAAGCTCGCAAAACCCGCTTCGTGGAAAATTCACCAACGGACATGTGGAGATTCGGGTGGGTTTTCACATGAAATTGTTAACTTTTAGAGTCATTTTTTATACCAAAATTACGAATTAGGGTGAGTTAGTATACCAAAATGCAATTGTCTCTGCATAAAATGTTACCGATTCTTCATGTTGTTGATCATCTAAGTGCAAGAATCTTTATACAGGAAAAACGTACCGGCTCAGAGTATCAAACGTGGGATCAATGTTTAGTTTCAACTTCAGGATACAAAACCATACGATGGTGCTCGTAGAAACAGAAGGCTCGTACACGAACCAAATCGTGTTGGATTCTCTAGACGTGCACGTTGGCCAGTCTTATTCGGTTCTTGTCACAGCCGATCAAGATGAAGCCGATTATTACATGGTGGCGACTCCAAAATTGTACAACGTTAGAGGCCAAGAAGACTCACTTGTGGCTAAAGGGATACTGCACTATGCAAACTCTGGTTCAACCGTCCCGGAATCTTTTCCAAATGGACCTGATCCTTTTGACATAGATTTTTCAATGAATCAAGCTAAATCAATTAGGTGAGTGACTTTTATCCCAAAATCTATGATGCATTGACACTTTATGTGTAACACCCCACATTTCCGGAATAGGACAAGACATCGTTACGTGTGAGTTTTGGACTTAGACGTTTATTTACCAATTTATAGTCTCGTATAGTTGGTACATATATATGACACCTGTGTACAACTTTACTTTTGGCAACTAATGCATGAATCGCATCCGCTAATGCATGAATCTCTGACGACTGTCCGTCTAGTGCCACTTAGTTAGTTGTGGGTCTTGAGTGCTCCCGTTCGCTAATGCTTGGTGTGTATACGGATTGCCCATTTCGTATATGTACTGTGTGTACTAGTGCGGGGGATGTGATAGCTGTACGTTCGGGGCGTCACATTATAAATCGGTTTGACAACTGACACATGTTAGACTTGAGATGGTTGATGACACATTCTTGACTTACATTTCGTATTTATATCTAGGTAAAATGGATATAGCATAGTAGAAACTAGAAAGTAGGGTAAATTACATCAAACCCCTTACGGTTAGACAAATTAACACGACCTCCCTTTGTTTGAAGTTACTTAAGTTTCAACGATCTAGATTGTCCCTATACAGATCTACAAAAACATGTTTCTAAAAGAGTTAATACTTAATGGCACTGAAGTTTTCATATGACCAGTACTCTGATAGTTTTAGTGCTATACATTAAACTTTTAACGGAAAAACTTTAAATTCTTTAGCGGGTAATAAATTAACAATTAAAAGGGGTGAAAGCGTATTTCTAAATTCAATGTCTTTGTATAAATGCACCTAACCATAAGGGCTTCAAATGTAATAAACCCGTATATTTGAAAATATCACGTGATCGTATTTGTGTTCATACAACATAGGATAAAATTCCCTTAATAATTTCAAATATAATATACTGCAAACCAATTAACTATATATATGTTTGCATGCAAGATTAGATGGAATTTGACTACAGGGGCAGCAAGGCCTAATCCACAAGGAACATTCAACGTGCGAAGCGTAACAGTAAACCAAACATTCATCCTCCACGGATCGAAAGCTGTGATCAATGGTGTGCCAAGATATGTGGTGAATAACGTCTCATACTTAACTCCAACAACACCACTAAAACTAGCCGATCATTTTCGCAATGGCTCCGGTGTTTACGAGCTTGATGCGTTCCCTGTCCGCTCGATCAACAATCCGGCATCATATGGAGTTTCTGTCGTGACGGGAGTGCATAGAGGATGGTTGGAAATCGTGTTCAAGAATGAACTTGATGGGGAGATGGATTCCTGGCATTTGGATGGCTTCAGTTTCTTCGTCGTCGGGTAAGATTAATTTTACCGTAAGAAATATTAAGTAGGGACAGATAACCCTAGCTACTTAGGATTTCAATAGTGATATTTTCATACACTAGCTAACAAATATGTAAAACTTTCAACAATGACAAAGATGTTTTTTGATCCAAGTCGTTTAGTTATATATGATACTAGCTAACTATGTTCGGGTTCGCGGGGTAAATTACAGATTCGGAGAGGGAGAGTGGACACCAGACTCACGCAACACGTACAATTTGCTCGATCCGGTTGTCCGGTCGACGGTGCAAGTGTATCCCGGAAGATGGACCGCTGTGTATGTGTATCTTGACAATCCTGGAATGTGGAATTTGAGATCCCAGAATTTGGTGAATTGGTATATGGGACAAGAACTCTACATTAGGGTTCACAATGCTGATCCTAATCCAGCTAAAGAGAGGCCTCCTCCCCAGAATCTCCTCCTTTGTGGTTAGTGTTCCAACTCTACACACACTCGAAATGCTTATATATATATATATATATATAAATGTAATTTGTTTTTGTTGGTAAATTTATGAAGTTCATTGTTTGGTTGGATTGATTGAAACAGGGATAGTTGATGCTGCTCTTGCTCCTTCGGCTAGTGCACCAGCTCCTTAGGGATAGTTCATTGTTTGGTTGGATTTTCTGATCATATTATTTTTGATTCAAATGTTTTTATTTTTATTTTTTAAATTCTATATGTTGTTTTCTATTTATCATGATGTGTATCATGAGAAGGGAATGGTGATTCTTCTTTGGTGAATAATATTTTGTTTCGTATTAATTACTTAAAAGATCTTTTCCACTTCAAAGTATTCTATATATTTAATTATTCATAGGGATTGAAAATATTTACGCAAAGACAACTTCAGATAAACAGCCTCGTATTTAATAGTTAATTACAAATGCCTCCCCTCTATTAGGCTTTCTAGGGAAATTAAACAGTTTCTTGTTACGATTTTGACGTATTGCATATAAATATTGAGGCCAATCAAACTGAACAATATAAAATCACTAGTAACACCAGTTTCATTATCGGAGTTTCTTCATTATTATTTATGGGAGATCTGTCGTCGAAACTTATCGAAATTAGTTAGTATGAATAAGAATAACTATACCACCATAAGTTTTATGTGACACAAAATATTCATCAAGATATTAGTTACATGCACAGGACAGGGTTTAGTTAATGTAGCTCAATTTCGTCACCATCCTTGATATTCATAAGTAAAATACCTTTTGATTCTTTATTATTATTATGTTAAATTATATCTGATTATCCTCAAAATAAGCGAAATCTTGATCACTTTAAAAAATTATATATTAATCCCTATAAGAAGTGTTTGGCTTGAGGTCCCTGAAGAATAATATAAAAAGTCCCTATAATCCTGACTCTTTGTCTGCATTTTAACCAAAAAAAAAAAAAAATTTTAATTAGAATTTGAAAGTGACCCATATACCCTTTGTAGATGGGTTGTATCCCAAGGCAGGTAAAAGTGAATCGGATTCCAAAAAATTTCCCAAGTCCACCATCTCCCACACTTGAAGAACCCGCCCAAAACCCTAATTCCCAACGTAACCTCCATTTCCGTTGAATTTGAGCTTGAGATCAGTCACCATGATGTTGTGAAGCTGAAAAAAAACCACATATTCCATCAACTCCACATTGTATGGCTGCTAGGTACGTAAGTCTTACTTCTTCCTGTATTGTTTTCTTTTGTTCGAAAAGCTTGTTGATCAATTTGTTTCCACATGTTTGTGTTTATTGAGCAATTTTTTTCCCACATGTTTGTTGAACAATTCCACATGTTTGTGTTTATTGAAACATTTTTGCTGGAACATTTCGATTTTGAAAAAATGAAACCCTACTTGACGTCATCTATTGTTTTTTCAATATTTTTTGGGTTAAAACCCTTGTAATGGGTTCCCAATTGGTTTTCGAGCCTTTCGGTTTGACGTTTCTTGTTATTAAAAGAAGGCCTAAATTTTCAGTTTAGTTATACTTTTCTTCTTACAGTACTAAGAGCCTTTTTTTTTTTGGTTGAATGGAATTTTAAAGGGGTTTTGATCAAATATGCTTACTGATATGATGTTTATCGTCTTATGCAGGATCAATTGGCGACAAGGCATGCATGTTGGTTATTCATTTTGAGGACTGACTAGCAAGCTTGTACCATATAGACCCAAATAAGTACAACATTATGGATTTTCGAGCTAATATTAAGGGTTTATTTGTTCTGAGTGATGATTCTTTTAGGATTCATGCAAATACATTAGGTGGTAAAAGTAAAATACCTGTTGAGAATGACTTGGATGTCATTAGAATATTTGAAATGAACTCTGATGTGCTTTTGTTTGACGTTTTTACAGTAGTAGTAGTAATAGTAACAGGAGAAATGTGTCTGATATATCTGATGATGATGTTCACAACTCTAATGATAGTCTCTTTGTTCCTGAGTTAGATGTTGAGGATGTTGATAACACTAAAGTTGCTGAGAATGATGAGTCTAATGTGATGTCAAATTATAATTCTGATGATCAATGTGAAGTTGAGAATATATCTGATGTTAAATTCGATGATGATCCATTAAAGAGTAATTTTAATTATCCTTCTGCTGATTTTGATCTGGGCCGTGGAAAGGTTGAACTGAGAGTGGGTAGATATTATCTAGATGTGTATCACTTAAGGAGGATGTTGAAAGATTATGTTATTCAGGAGGGGTCACTACTAGAAAAACAGCCTGTACTGACGCCCTGTTATGACGGTTTTATTTTGCCGTCTCCAAAAATTACCTGTTGTGACGCTTTTTCATTAATTGGCATTTTATGTTTATTTTAATTTACATATTGAATATATATTGAATATATTATTAAATGAATTGAAATTGTTAAGACATTTTTGCACTTAGCGTCACAATAGGAGGAAGATATTAAGGCGCTATACTAAAAGCGTCCTAATATCATGTATTATAGTGACGTTTTTTTTTTAAAGCGCCTTAATATAGTAAAAGTTAAACATCTCTTATTCATCTTTTCAGCTGAAAAAACGGAGGGAAACATTTAGCTGAAAAGGAGGGAAGAAATGGGGGGAAGAAAATCGGGAGGGAAGCTTCACTTTCCGATTTCAGCTTCAATTTGAACACTACACTTTCTAATATTGATAGATTTTCACCTGAAGAGAAGAAATTACAGAATCACCGAATCGAAAGAAGTCTGCCTTCTGGGTTTCGAGAATTTCTATGTTTTTACCTCCGAAACCAGCTTCTACCGATGACGCTGTGGACCTCCGGCACCAGCCTCCAGTGCCGACCGCATCCTTAAAGTGAGTATGAAACCCTAAACCTGATTTTCCCCTTTTTGCGTTCTCACATCTGGAGGACTGATTGTCTCCTTGCTCGAAGTACAGGGCATTCACAAGCTCACCAAGAACTGAGACAAGAACGAAGGTCTGAAGCCCCTTTTCGCTGAAGTTTCTGTATGTTAAGGTCAGTCAATTCTTGCGTACTGAGACAAGAAGAAGTGTTACTTGTTTGGTTGGGGTTTTTAAGCTTGATTTTGTATGTTTTTTTGGGAATGCAGATGGGGGTGGGGTTAATTTTTTATTTTTAGTTTGGGTTGGTTGATTGTTTGAGTTGTTTAGTGATAATGTTGAAGAAATCTTTGTTCTGAGAAGATTTGACTGCATAATCAATTTTGTGGGGTTTATAAGTTAAAAGACTGGAGCTTTGCATGTTTGTAGATCCAATGCCTATCTGTAAATCCGTGTTTTTACTGGAGATATCCTTAGTAAATTTTTATGATTCCTGGGGTTAGGGTTGTTCTGAAAGTAAAGATCATAAATACAGGATTTATGATATTGTTTGTGTAAGTTTTCCTGCTCTTTCTTATTCCCTATTGATTTTGTTTTGCACTGGTAATCACTAACATTTTCATTTGTGTAAATTTTCTGGAAAGAACCCTTGTAGATTGGCTATTTAGTCCTCTGGATTTACAACCATGCATGGGCTTGTGTGTACTTTGTAATTCTTGCGAAACCTAATACTGCAATACTTGATGCATATGTTTTACCAAATATATGTTGTTCTGTAAAAAAAACCTTTTCAACGTTATGATGCAGATAAACTTTGAAGCAGTTTGACTAGGAAAATAAAGAGTAACTTGCTAATTGGCGTCAAATTCGTTGGAGTGATTTAATTAGTACTCAAGTCATACAGTAATTGCGTAGGTAAGATTATTTCCTCTTGAGCGCTTGTTGCTTCTTTTGTTGTTGATTTATTGCAACGATACACTGAGGTCTAGTAATATGAAAATACTACTTCGTTCAAAACACATACGTTTTTGCAAGCTTTTTGTGGTTGCGTCAGTTAGAAATAAGTTATGGTTTGATGTATTAGTCAAAAATACCTTTGGATATAACCCTGTTGAAACTGTATAAGTGTGTTTTCTGTGCAGTTTTACACATTTATTGCAAATGGCCGAACTTACGCTGAAAGTTTACAAATAAGAGAAATTAACTTGTAACTTTAAGCATAACTTGAGGATAGTATAGTTGATTATATGTAGATATTAACTGAATTTAGCAAATAAAATCCAATGTAGTCTTTCTTTCTTTTAAACAAATAGGGAAAATCAAACTTTGGATCACATGAATTATCAAAACGCTTCAAGTCTTGTAACTGTGAACTTGTAATGAATGTTGTTAATAGAAGCTCATAGACCTAGTATAAGAATATTGCGGGAAAGAAAGAACAGTACTGAATGTGTTTTGTGTATGGCCATATTGAGAGAAACATGACGTAAAATGTGATTCAGTTTTTTGTAACTCTTTCTTGAAACTACAAATTACTATATATTGATGTTACTGTTGTCTTTACCATTTTTTGGCCCTAATGAGAAGCAAACCAGTTTTGATATATTGAATGTAATAAATAACCAGCAATAGTAACATGGTCTGGTATTGTATAAGCAAGCAGAATTTATTAATCTCATATGGATTACAGTAAGATATATAAAGGTAGAGCTAGATCCCATGTGAGAATAATATTGCATTTTATTTGGCTTAGACTTTACAGATTGTTTGTACCTGTCAGTGATGTGATTGGTTAGTTTGAGCAGTTACTCTGCCAAATACCAAATCTTTTTTTGTGTTAGAGTAACCTCAAGGCTTAGGTGTCAAAATTTAGACCATAAGAAGGTGTTTTACAGAACTTAAAACACCATGCTAACCAAGTTATGATAATCACTTCATAAATAGTACATATTTTTGATTAAATATTAATTTCTGATAGGATAGACTTATATTGTGTTTTGTTTTTATTTGTAGATAAATCCCACTCTTGTCTCTGTTGAAGCTCCAAAATTGAACTTGTCAGTTGGAAGGTAACTACTTTCGGTGAATAAATAATATTATGGATAGGATATGGATGAACATGCATAGGGCTAGTAATGAATATCGAAATGGGTTGAAATATTTTTTGGATACTGCCTTTTCAAATTCGAATGGAGCTAAAATCTTATGCCCCTGCAAGAAATGTAAAAATGCCTTATTAAAAAGTAGGAGCATTGTCGAAGAGCATCTTATTTGGCATGGGTTTTTAGACGGGTACACTAAATGGGTATTACATGGTGAGTTGTCGTCTAATGGTAGGCCGACAGTGTATGTGTATGATGGGCAGAATTCATCCAATAATATGCGTGAAATGTTAAACGATGCTTTTGGAATGCAAGATAATATGGGTAATACTGAAGGAACACCGAGAGTTGAGGAACATGATAGACCTTGTAAAGAAGCTGAAAACTTTTATAAACTTATGGAAGATGCAGAACAAGAACTTTACCCGGGCTGTAAAAACTTTTCAAAGCTTTATTTCATTGTTCAAATGCTCCAAATCAAGTGTCTAGGGAATTGGAGTGATAGTTCCTTTACGATGATTCTTGAATTGTTGAGGGAGTCATTTCCAGAAGGTGTTCAACTGACGAAAAACTATTATCAAACTAAAAAGATTTTAAAAGATTTGGGGTTGAATAATAAAAAAATTGATGCTTGTCGGAATGACTGTATGCTATACTGGGGGGTGAACGAAGGCAAAACCAAATGTGATACATGTGATGAGCCGCGTGGATAACAGTTCCACCTGAAGCTAGTGTGGGTGATCGAGACGGTTCGTCTAAAAAATCTAAAGGGAACAAGAAGATACCTTCTAAGATGGTATGGAACTTTTCGCTAAAGCCGAGGTTACAAAGACTTTTTATGAATTAGGAAACTGCATCCCTCATGAGGTGGCATGATACGGATCGCATCAAGGATGGTGTAATGAGGCATCCGCCGGATTCTCCAACTTGGAAAACTTTTGACTTCCTGCATCCTGATTTTGCAAATGATCCTCGAAATGTAAGGTTAGGCTTGGCGACTGATGGTTTCAATCCATTTAGAACGATGGGTGTAAACCATAGTACATGGCCTGTAATATTCATTCCGTATAATTTGCCGCCTGGAGACTGTATGAAAAAGTCATACCTGATGCTGTCGTTGCTTATACCGGGGCCCTCTGGACCGGGGAATAACATTGATATATACCTACAGCTACCTGTTGCAGAGATGAAGGAGATGTGGGAAGAGGGAATCAATACGTACGATGCATCAACTAAGGAAAACTTTCAACTACGTGCAGCTTTATTATGGACCATCAGTGATTTTCCAGGCCTTGCAGCTGTATCGGGTTGGAGTACCAAGGGAGAATACGCATGTCCGGTTTGTCATAAGTACACAAACTCAGTATGGTTGGATAGATCTCGGAAGTTCTATTATATGTGCCATTGTATATTCTTACCTGAAGATCACCCTTATCGGATGGATAAAAGTTCATTTGATGGAACTGTGGAGCACCGAACACCAACCCTATATCTAAAAGGTTTTGTGGCATTTGATGAAGTAAAGCTTATTGAGAACAAATTTGGGAAAAAGGTTGGTGACCAGAAACTGCCATACAATTGGAAGAAGAAGAGCATTTTCTTTGATCTACCGTATTGGGAGACGAATTTGGTGAGACACAATCTTGATGTTATACACATTGAGAAGAACATATGCGACAAGGTGTTATATACACTGTTGGACTCGGACAAGTCAAAGGATAATTACAATGCTCGATTGGATTTGCAAATTATGGGTATAAGATCAAAACTCCATCCTTTTCCTGATGAGCTAGGACGGGAATGGCTACCAGCAGCATCCTTTGCACTGGATAAGAATGAGAAGGAAAGATTTTGTAAAGTTTTGAAGAGTGTTAAAGTTCCAGACGGTTATGCTTCAAATATCTCAAGGTGTGTTCATATTAAACCACCCAAGATATTTGGGTTGAAGAGCCATGATAGTCATGTGTTGATGCAACAATTGATACCGCTCGCACTACGTAAACTGCTTTCGAGGCCAATACGTAAATCATTGATTCATTTGTGCCACTATTTTACAGAATTGTGTTCGAAGACACTTAATCCGAATGATTTATCCAGATTGAAAAAAGAGATTGCTATAATTCTCTGTCAGTTGGAGAAGATTTTCCCACATTCGTTCTTTGATATCATAGTACATTTGACTGTACATTTGGTCACTGAGGCAAAGTTGGCTGGACCAGTCCATTATCGATGGATGTATCCAATTGAAAGGTACGCCTACATTTTATCAGTTACTTGTGCAATTTTGTTAAAGTTGGATGGTTATGTTAGATATTCCAGTCACGTAATTCATTATATTGTGTACTTTGTAGGTATTTGAGTACTTTAAAATCATATGTTCGTAACAGAGGTCGTCCGGAAGGATCAATTACAAAAGGATACTTGGCAGAGGAATGTTTATTTTTCTGTTCTCTATACTTTGATGAAAATATTGAAACAAGGCATAATCGACCAAGTCGTAATGATGATGATATGTGTGCAACAAGCACTGCAAGTATTGATATTTTCTCAATTACTGGAGCCTCATTGTGGAAAGGAAAGCCGATTGTATTGAATAATGACCAACTAACAAAAGCTCACCGGTATGTCTTATTCAATTGCGATGACATTCAACAATATAGAGAGTAAGTTACCTGAGCTAAATTTTTACTTGCTAATTCTATACATATTGTTCAATGCAAATTCATGAATTACATAGTAACAAAATAATTTTCTATTAATTATTCAGGGAACATGAAGATCAGGTCAGACGCAAGAAGCATCGATCGAGGGAACATGAAATCAGAAGAATCCATAGTGATTCCTTTGCTGCGTGGTTTAAGGATCGGGTAAGTGATACCTAAAGTATTCTGTAATGACCTTTCTTATCTAGCTTTATGCTGTATATTTATATTTATTCGTTATTGCAGTTTGAAGAATTAAGTTCCGAAGGAAATGATCCAAAATTGGTTGACATCAGCAGGCTTGCAAGGGGCCCTATCCCTGTTGCAACTGAATATAAGGGATATAAAGTGAACGGTTTTCGATTTCATACTAAGGCAGTAGAGAGAATAAGAAAAACTCAAAATAGTGGGGTGATGGTTAAAGCCAATACAACAAGTTTTGCAAGCAAGAAGGATATGAGACCAATACATCAAGAGTTGGCGTATTATGGCATTGTAAAGGATATAATCTAGCTAGATTACACGGGTGGGAGAAAAGTTATGTTATTTGCATGTGATTGGGTCTCTAAGGGAAGCAAACTGAAAGAGGACATTGATGGATTTACATTGGCGAATTTTACAAATATAAAGCGCCAAAATGAGCCTTTTGGACTCGCATCCCAAGTTGAACAAGTTTTTTATGTAGATGATCCCACCGAGAAGGATTGGAAGGTTGTGATTAAAACCAAAGCTAGGGATCGGTTTGACGATGGCGGAAACTTGTCGACTGATGAGATTGACACCATGTTACAGAGCACAACTAGTCATAATATTCCACTGGAAGAAGAAGAAGAAGAAATTGAGTGGATTCGTGAAGGAGATCTAAGAATTTCTATAGCTAATTTAGATAATGATGACTTTTAGGAGATTTAAGATGAATCTATGTAAAATAATAGTTTTTACTTGTTCATTTCTTGATTTCTGTTTTTTTACATGTTTATTAAATTATATAATTATGCTTTTTCTATATGTTCTTGGGTTTTAGTTATATTCGTAGGTATGAGAAGACTTAAACGTGGCCGAGGCAACAAAGCTGCAGTCGAGGAACCTGAAGCGCCTTCTCCCAGTTTGCGCGATGAAGAAGACGAAAATACAGGTCAATTAATATTCCGTATTTATCTTGAAATTTCAATAAAAAATATTTAAACCATCAGTGTATGACTATATTATATATCCTTAGATGCTGCTAGACGCACTAAACGCGGCAGAACTGGTGTTGAAAGCTCTGCGACAGAAGTTCCCTTGAATAACCCTGATGTTGAGGTGGCTGATAATGCAGGTATGCTTGGAGTATGTGGTTTTGTACAATTTATATTGCTAAATGTTTTGAACTATGAGTGCATGATTATTGTAACATATTTGTAGGATGTATGGTTAAGGCAAAGACTCGAGGATGTACTAACATGCCGCGTGTTTGGGCTAGAAAAGAGCAAGTAGAAGTGATGTTTGATGATCTTGGAAAGCCAATAGGTCCAAACAAAAGTGAGTACGTTGAGTTCATCGGTACTTTAGTTAGAAATGGATCCCTACTTCCACTTGACTATGAAGATTGGCATAAAGTACCGATGTCTGTTAAGAAAAATGTGATCGATCTGATAAAGGTAATGCTGCACTCCTAAATTTTGAGGTTACTGTGATTATTATTCAATATTTCTGAATTTTCTGATGACATAGCTAATATCACTTATAAAACATAGGAGAAATTTTGTGGATCATTTGATATTGAGAATGTATCTTGGGATATCTTGTCAAAGAGTTGGAGAGCTTGGAAAAGTAGAGTTAAGAGTAGATATTTTGATCCAAACTCCTCACTGGAAGAAAATTTGCGCAAGCGGCCTGACACGGATGATGAGAGAGTTCTCCCTGATCAATGGAAGAGTCTAGTTATTTTCTGGAGTAGTGACAAAACTCGGGTAAGTTTTTTTGTGAATGAATAATAGTTATTGTTCATATTTTCCTTTCAATGAAGCTTATATCAAATGTTGCATTCTTTTCAGAAAATTAGTGCTCAGAATAAGGAGAATAGGACACAAAAGAAAATGATGCACATAACAGGAAAAAGAAGTTTCTCCCAAATCAGAGATCAACTAAAGGTTTGCATATTATGTTTTTAGTTGTAGGGATAAAATTTCTGATTGACATGTTTAATAACTATATGTTAATACTCAGAAAGAAGTAAAGGCAGCTGGTAGTACAGGGAATGATGTTATTGGCGAAAATGGAGACGTAGAAGTTGGTGATGAACTGAGTAGGGTGGACTTATTCGGAAAATGTTATACGAAGGATGGGGAGACTACCAATCCTACTGTAGCAGAAACATGGGTAAAATAAGTTACATTTCTGTTTATGTTTTCGTGCGCTTAAATATTCACTGCTTGAGTGTAGTATGGTTTACTTTCGATTGAAATTAATATTAGTTTCATGCTTTTATCATCAACAAAAAATGCAAGACAAAAGAAAAGAGCTTGATCCTAATTCAAAGGATGTTGGGCCAAATGATATATTTTCTCAAGTTGTTGGAGAAGACAAATGGGGAAGAGTTCGGATGTATGGCTACGGGATCTCTACCTCTGACGTATACGGTGATATCACTAGTAGAGGTAGATCTTCTCGAATGCATAAGAGTTACAAGATCGAACTTGAGGAGTTCAAGCAGATTGTACAAGAACAAAATAGACAAATACAAGAACTCCTGAAAGTTAACATGCAACAATCCCTGCTTAACTCTTTTCCAGAAGAAACAGGATTCCCTTCGTCGTCATCATCTCGATTTCATGCTCCCACATTCCGGCCCTCCACCACATCACCAATGAACAACATGCCTCTGCAGCTAAATAATTCATCATCGTCCTTTCTTGCTGTTAGTGAATTCTAGGAGCATTTGAGGTTTTATGTGACTGGATAATGTTCTAGTGTCATTGTTAGTGAGTATTATCGTTTTATTATATATGAGTGCACCTGGATACTGCTGTGGGTCTACGAGTTTCTGTGTATTTCACAAAGGTGTGTATGCAGACTTCGGTACATACTCTGTATCTTGTGCATTATGCTTGACCCAGAACTTTAGTGCAAGAACCTCTTATTTGCATTGAAATGCCTCTGTTCAAACTTTGTATGAAGGATACATCTATGGAAAAAGATTGGTGCATTTATGTATTGACACTTACAATTGCTGTGGTAATGAGTGAAAATGACAAAGATTAGGGGCTGCATTTGTCTGTTTCCTGTTGACATAGGGATAGTTTGGCTGCATTTTTCTGATTCCTGTTGGCATATTGATTTGTCAGTTGCATTTTTCTGTTTCCTCTTTGCATATTGATTTGTTGGCTGCATTTTTCTGTTTCCTAATGGCATAGGGATAGTTTGGCTGCATTTGTATGTTTCCTGATAGATTATAAAATAGTGCACTTGAAACCATATCACTGCTGTTCCTATTAGTGGCAGAGGCTAATGTATAGTTCACCATAAACATTGAATAACTTATTGAGACAGCTGAATAATATCTGTTTATGTGTCTGCAATTTGTATTCTTTGTGTGCAATTTGTTGGAGAGTAAATGGATTTTGCTGACATTGAGTTTACATTGATAGGTTGGGTCGAAAGTATTATTGAAGAGTGCATTTGATTCATCGAAAACTGTGGCAATTGGTTGTATTCGAAGTTTAGATCCTTCGGACAGGGTTGGTCAAGTTTCCTTGGGAAGTAATTGGTACGAGGCAGTCATCAACGTTGCAGTGGAGGCAGATGAAGAATTACTTCGTCTGACATCACATTTCAAAACGATTGGTGATGCGATTGGGGAGGTTGTTCTATGGCAAAAAAATATGGTATTGAAACTTCATTAGCTTTAACAAAATTTATTTAAACTTCAGTAGCTTTAACAAAATATGGTATTGACTACAACAAGTTAATTTTTTACAGGTTGCTAGGGCTCACGATTGACACCGGCCATTTGCAATCAGATTTACTTTCTTTGGGTTTGAACAAGAATACACTAAGTATGTATTTATTGTAAGTTGTATTCTTCCTTAACGTTTTGTCGTTTTTGTTGGATATGGCCAATATTTATATATTAGGTTGTCGTTTTTGTTGAATATGGCCAATATTCGTATACTGGGTACCTTTTGTAACTAATATTAGTTTGGATTGAGAAATTTGTGAACATATTAATATTCGGTTTTTTGATTGTGTTTTATTTAATTATGCTGTCAATTAAATTACAACAATATAATAGAATAACAATAATTACCCAAATTCTATTTAAATATTAATATATGTTTAAATGACACTTTATTTCGTGAGAATACATTCTATTATGACGCTGTACGCCGTCGAAATTCAATTTATGGTGACGTTGTAAAGCGTCAACATACAGTATATTAATACGCTTAAAAGCGTTACAATAAATTATATTATGACGCTTAATTGCGTCATAATATAATTTATTGGGATACTTTATGCGTACAGTAATATGGTCAAAAGCATAATAATAAGTTATATTAGGGCGCCTATAAGCGTCATAATATCCGGTATTAAGACGCTTCATTGCGTCATAACACACTTTAGAGGGACGCTAAATACACGTCATAATAATATATATTGGGACACCGTACATCGTCATAACAAAGTTTAATACAACAGTTAGTGTTGGCATCACACACTCTTTAACGACACCACATGGCGTCACTATAACGTCTATTATGACGCTTTTAGGCGTCATTTTACTAGTTAGTTAAGGTAGTTATCGATAAATTTATGACTCAATAAAGCGTCACAATATAGGCCTTTTAATGACACATTGTAAGCGTCACAATACACCTGTTGTCACACCGAAACAGGTGACACTTTTACTTGGTGTCACAATATCGAAAGCGTCACAATAACCCGTTTTTAGTGACGCTTTCTAGCGTCGCTAAAACCCCTTTTTCTGGTAGTGGGTTCAACATGATCAGAAAGAAAAATGACTCTAAAAGGATGACTGTTTAGTGTGAGAGTGTAGGATGTCCATGGAGATTGCATGCATCAGTGTTGTTGGATGGACTCACTTTTCAAATTAAAACATACAATGGTTTGCATACATGTTTGAAGAGTGACTGTACAAAGGAAGTTAGTGCAGATTGGATAACTTCTAAGGTAGTTAAGATACTTAGGAAAACTCCTGATCTAATTCCAAAAGAGATAGAGGCTAACCTTAAAAAATACAACATCAAGCCATAATATATGCAGATGTATAGGGACAGATTGAAGACTAAGTCAGAGATTAAGGGCAGCCACAGTCAATCTTATGGAAGACTTCCATACTATGCAAGGGTATTGCCACAATACAATGAGCGAAGTTTTGTCATGAGCCAATCATATATCCCACTAGGGCCTAGCTTGAATGTAACACCTACATTTCTGAAGTGTTTTGTTGGTTTAAATCCTCTGAAAGAAGGGTTTATGGCTAGATATCCTCCTTTTATAGGTCATGATGGTTGTCACTTGAAGGAAGATTTTGGTGGTGTATTATTGACAACCATTGAGTTAGATGGAAACAATAGCTTGTATCCATTAGTATTTGCTGTTGTAGAAACTAAAAACAAAGAAAGCTGGACTTTCTTTTTTGAGAATCTGAAAACTATGTTGGATAGTTTTGATGAGAGTCTTCCATGAACTTTTATGAGTGATAGACAAAAGGTAATTGTTTACTTTTATGTATGTTAAATACTTGTCTATATTTCAGATTTAATTATTTCGTATTGTAGCAACTCAATGAGACAATTAATGAGGTGGTTCCACACATGTAAGAAACATAAGATATGCAAGATACATTTTCGCCAACTTTAGACTCAAATTTCCAGGCCAAACACTGAAGAGATATTTTTGGGAAGCTGCAAGTAGTTATAATAGAAGGGGTTACAATTTTTCCATGATGAAAGTGAAGGAGTTGAATCCATGTAACGCCCCGTCTTTCGGAACAGGTAAAACGTGTGTGAACGTCCGAGAATATATGTTATATTCGTTTGATGTATTAATTGCCAAATACTTACCCTTAATTGCCAAATTTGCAAAGTATGAATACCTAAGTGAATTTCATTTGAATTTGTGTATTATTAATTCAAAAGTGTTATCACTTAATTACATAAATTACATAACATGGAGGATATATAATTAAATTGGTATTAAAGTCAAGATATAACTTTATGGCTCATGCATTTAATTAATGCTTATATAATTTTAATAAAATATCATAGTCTTCCATTTTATTCCATTTCATTCCAAGAATTTCAAGAATACACAAGGCATTCTCTTCTTCCTCCTTCATCTCACGTACACCACCCCATACCCACATATTTTTACCTCAACCCAAGTTCTTCCAAATTAAAGGTAGATTCATGCTTTTCTTCATATATAAACATACTTCCATGGTTTAATTCTTGCATAAGCATGAGTTTGCATGCATGGTTTGAAGTTATATGGAAACTAGGTTATGGAGAAATACATAGCAAAAAATGTTAGGAGGTAAGTGGTAGAAGAAATATACTAGAAATTATAAGTTAGGAAGAATTCAAGAAGCCATCATGCATGATTCTTAGGTTAGGAAAGCTTGGAGGTTAATTTATTAATGGAGTTGATGGTTTGAGGATGATGATGATGAATATTATGCTTGACTTCTTGATATATATTTGATCCTTAAGCGCTTCTAAGTGTGCTTTTATGTGTAATGAGTTGAGAATATTTGATTCTAAGTGTATCTTGGTAAGCTTGGATCGTTGGGTGAATTCTTGATTGTTTTCCCTCTTTCTCCCCTGTTTTCCCCTTCTTTTTTCTCGGTCCAGACATGTCGGCACGACCTTGTGGCTTCCCAGTTCAATTCTCACACGGCCTTGCATAATTCTCAATTTTCAGCAAAATTTATTACACAAGGCCGTGCAGGTTTTAAGGCCAAAAGTTGCACGGCCGTGTAAACCTCATATGAGCTCTGATTGAGAAGATTTTTGGAACACAGAAACCTTTTTGAGTGTAGAGCATTTTCCAATTGGAATCACCTTAAAATCATTTCTGAGGAGGGAGATATGATCGATCCAAAATTGTGTCGCCAATCTGCCGAAATCTGCATTCGACCAACTTTGCACCTATATCATTTTTAATCCACTTTGAAATATATGGTTCAAAAGCCCTATTTGTCTACTTTTATTTCCAACAAACAAAACTAAATTCTGATTTCTCAAACTCAAGATATACTCAATTCTTTACAGCTTGTGTGTTTGGAGAAAACTGTCAGTTTTGCTAACTTTTGCCTAAATGCCCGTTTCTTGCCTTTTTCATCGTTTATTTCCATTTATTGAACCTCATTTGTGTTATATATTCTTTATTTAAAGTGTAAATGCTCTTATATAAGTTTAGTGTTTTACTAAAGTTGCATGAAAGACGTCTAAACTTGCCCTAAATGATCTTCAATGTGAAAGTTAATTCCTAAAGTGCCGTGATTGCTTATATTTGCCCATTCCTTGCATAATTATAATCTCGTTGCATATGAATGTATACTCATATCATTTCATGACATTGTTTTGCCTCACCGAGCATCTTTAATTGGTCTTTGGGTCTAATGTCAACCGTAATCGTGCTTTTTGCTCAGGTAATCCTTCCAAGGACCCGGTGGTTTAGATTGTACCTTGTTTTAGTTCTCTTTAGTCGAGGTTGTCAAGGTGAGGTTATTCTCTTGTTGTAATCAATACTATACCAACATTATGACCTACACGATTTGATTGTTCCTCACCCTAATTATTATACATATATGTATTTATGTAATAAATAAGCCATTACCTACTATTTTCCCGGTTTTACCGGAAAGGGTTTTCTAATATCAAATGAGTTATATATAAATGTTCTCAAGCGTGCGTTCATGAATCTCAATTGAAAATGAAAAGGTTTGTTGTATGCATTGCATAATGAGTGCTTGTCTTGTGATTGTTGGGCCCGAGGCAGCGTGGCTTATGGGATCTGGGAAAGCATAGGGCTGACGGTGAACCTCCTCCGCAACCTCTATGGGCATATGTGCTATCTTCGGAGGTAGTGGATATCCCCATTACCTGCTTCGGTCGAAGGAGCATAGTACCGAAATGGGCTATGACTCGCGTGTTCTTGGATGGTCAGGGCATAATTAACCCTTCCATCACCCGGAGGAAGAAGGATGGTTTCTTGACTTGTTATTATTTTTGTATTGTGGAGTAAGGTTGGAGAACGGGTATTACTCAGTACCCATTGATGGCTTGAAAACCCTTAACCCAATATATGCCCTATTATTGTAATGAAAATAAGTGTATTATAAATGGGGTTATATTTGGTCGAGGTGAATTGTTATCGTGTATTGCATCTCTCGTTACTGCATTAATTATAACTTATATATTGTTATTCCTCGCCAGTCACTCGACTGACCCTCTTTCACTTTCCTTCTTGTCCTTTCGTATTGATTGCAGGTTTTAGGAGTCGACTAGGCGGCAGGTTGTCTATCCTTCTTTTGAGTCGAGTCCTAGTCTTGATGCCTTCGTGTATAGTTTTGTTAGAATGATATTGGCATGTGATGTAATACTAAATTATCTGCCACATTACTTTTGATATGTTTAGTTGTTGAGCTTCTGGTTACATGTTTAACTTGCTTCTGCTAATACATGAATCTCTGACGACTGTCCGTCTAGTGCCGCCTAGTTAGATGTGGTCTTGAGTGTCTTCCGTTCGCTAGCTCTTAGTACGTATATGGATTTTCCATTTCATATACGTGTTGGGTTCTAGTGCGGGGGATGTGATGGCTCCACGCTCGGGGGCGTCACATCTTTAAGTGGTATCAGAGCTCCAGGTTGCAACAACCGGGCTCTAGTGTCGTGTCTGTCGGTCTAGGTTGCTCGGCATAAGAATAATGTGCTCTTCCTTGTCTTGTGATTGATTTATTCTCTTAATTATGCATTAAATTCGCTATGTGCATACTAATATTCATGCATATCTATTCAAGTCCATTTTACAGGATAATGCCTCCACGTAGATATTTACGCGACATTGATGAGCAAATTCCACCTCCACCTCCTGATCCACAAGGACAAGTTCCTCTCCTCTTGTTCCACAGGACCCTATTCCTCCTCCGGCACCGTTAAATGCAAAAGATGCTATAGCTGCTGCTGTTCTTCAGTATCTCCAAGGACAAGCACCCTCGACCTATGAGAAGTTTAAAAGGAATAATCCACCTCAATTTTTCGGTACTATGGATGATATTCAGGCCGAGCATTGGATTAAACAGATTACTCGGATT
The DNA here is from genome assembly GCA_037501455.1 of Lantana camara. Lineage (NCBI taxonomy): Eukaryota > Viridiplantae > Streptophyta > Magnoliopsida > Lamiales > Verbenaceae > Lantana > Lantana camara. Next base: position 93,065,583 of record CM074863.1, read on the forward strand.
TTTCATATTTGCCCTTGCACCGAAGTAGAAATAGCTAGATGTGCTATTCATCTCCTACAGGACGCGGCCTATGATTGGTGGGGGGAAGTTTAGTTTAGACTCGATCAGCAAGGAATTCAGGTTACATGGGAGGTTTTTGTTAGAAAGTTTCGGGCTAAATATATTTCTCGAGTGGCTCGGGGACCGAAAAGAGGCAGAGTTTACGGAGCTAAAGCAAGGCAACCATTCCATAGAAGAGTATATTGCTGAGTTTAACCGACTAGCTCCGTATGCCTGACAAATTACAGCAGATGAGGTTCGAAAAAGCAATAAGTTTGTGAGTGGGCTTCCACATGGTATAAGGAAAGAATTGCTAGATCGGAATGTTGATAGCTGGGAGAAAACAACACGTAAGGCGGCCATGATTGAAGCTCAACTAGCTCAGCTTCGAAAGAAAGGAGCTTATTCAGGTTCAGGATCCGGTTCAGGGACCAAGAGACTTTACCTGCAGCAGGCGCAACCCGTTCAAGATAATGAGAAGAAGCCACGCCTAGTTGGGGCGCCTACTCCCAATCAAGAAAAGCCCCAATTCCCTCCATGCGGGTTCTGTGGAAAGCCTTCGTATTTGGAGGATGATTGTAGGTTGAAGTTGGGGAAGGGTTTAGTCTGTGGTCATCTAGAGCACACTGTCGAGACCTGTCCGAAAAAGAAGAAGAAATTGGTAGTGCACGGCCGAGCCTATGCGTTGGAGGGTGATGATGAGAAGGTCGCTGAGATCGATTCTACCGCCATGGTGAAAGGTACATATACATGCATGACATACCATCTATACATTGTGTGATCCGAGTTTCGTATGCTCATTTATTGCGCATGCTATTGCTGCTTCTTTATGCTTAGTTGTTATAAATGTTGATGTGATGTTCCGTTGCGAGTTGTGACCAATCCATAGAATCTGAGGACAGATTCTTTGAAGGGGGGAAGATTGCAACGCCCCGTCTTTTGGAACAGGTAAAACGTGTGTGAACGTCCGAGCATATATGTTATATTCGTTTGATGTATTAATTGCCAAATACTTACCCTTAATTGCCAAATTTGCAAAGTATGAATACCTAAGTGAATTTCATTTGGATTTGTGTATTATTAATTCAAAAGTGTGATCACTTAATTGCATAAATTACATAACATGGAGAATATATAATTAAATTGGGATTAAAGTCAAGATATAACTTTATGACTCATGCATTTAATTAATGCTTGTATACTTTTAATAAAATATCATAGTCTTCCATTTTATTCCATTTCATCCTAAGAATTTCAAGAACACACAAGGTAGTCTCTTTTTCCTCCTTGCTCCTTCATCTCACGTACACCACCCCATACCCACATACTTTCACCTCAACCCAAGTTCTTCCAAATTAAAGGTAGATTCATGCTTTTCTTCATATATAAACATACTTCCATGGTTTAATTCTTGCATAAGCATGAGTTTGCATGCATGGTTTGAAGTTATATGGAAACTAGGTTATGGAGAAATACATAACAAAGCATGTTAGGAGGTAAGTGGTAGAAGCAATAAACTAGAAATCATGAGTTAGGAAGAATTCAACACTACAACAAAAATCACTTATTGTGACACATATATTGTGACACTTTTTCATAGTGTACTTATAACCTATTTATTGAGACACAACAAAAATAGTGTCACAATAAAAAATTATTTTATATTTTATTTAATAACATATGAGTTTTGATGGTGAAAAAATGGCTCCTAATTGTATCGCCAAAAACAAAACCCTTCCATCCATCCAAATTCCAAATCTATTGTGAGAATATAAACCTTCTATTTTCACCTTAATCCCTCAAACACATTCAAGCTTCCTTGTTCCGTCTATTACACCCTTGATACCTTCACAGAAAATCATGGATTTATGTTGAGCAACAACAAAAAGGATTTTTATTCTCTTCGCGTCACCCTAACGTTTTTCGATCCAGGTTTGTCATTTTTTTTTTCTCTTATTTTGCAATATCGTAATTGTTGCGTTATCTTAGAATTTGGAGAAAAGGGTGCACATTATTTTTGGGAAGAAAAATAAAATTGGGATTCTTGTTTTGGAAATCGAATTGTGTTGATCTTGAATTGTATTTTGATTTTGTGGGATGTCATTTTTATGGTTGTTCGATTGATGGGTGGGAGTGTTCTTTTTAGGAAAAAAATATGGTTTTGGGTTAGAAGAGAGATTATCCTGTAACATGTGAACAAAATTTTAACAAAAATCTTAGGATTATATGCATGAAATACCCTCTGAAGCTCGAAAATGATAACTTGCCTCCAAAAGAGAATTATAAAAAGCTTAATCTAGTTCGGATCCTACCGCTCTATATTGATATGTAATAATTATCTTATTTTGCCTCATTCTAGTATTCTTAGTTACTAATATAATACAGGATATTCAAGTCGTGATCCACCTAACGGACCCAATACCTAGTTTATACGATCATCTGAACAAGTTTATGTAGTCCTCTAATTCACAGGAAAACAAAATTTTGAAAAGGTACTTCATAACTCTTAAAAAAATGATTTTAAGAGCTTTTATTATTATAATGTGAGAAAATTTGAAACGTTATTCAGATATTTATATGTTTATGTGTAAATGTGAAACATTATTTAGATATTTACGTTCTCACTCTGTACTGAACATTTATGAATGCTTTTGTTCCATGATTTTGAGTTTCGAAATTAAATTTGATTTGATATTATGTTTTTGCTTGAAACTCGCATGATGTTTCATATTTCACATCTTTTGTGGTCTTGTAATACATATCAAGATTTTAATGTTCAATTGAGTTTGAAAATGAGGCATTTTACAAGCATTAATGGTCTGGATTGCCAAGTTAAAAAGAAACGGCTTATATTATTGACCCTTATATAGCACAAGTTCCTGGAGTAAGTTATCTGATGAGCATAAGGTTTAGCTTTGGGTTAGAGTCCCTCTTTGGTTGAAAGTTTGATTCTATTCTCTGTGTGATGCCTCAATTCGGAAAGAGAAGGTATAACTTCAATTCTTACTCTCTCACCTCTTTTGCCCTGTTTATACACTTGGTTATTTTTCTATTTTCTTGGAGATGAGTTTTAGGTAATCATTTTTTGGTTACAAATCAAATTGGCTTGCCACTTTTTGGCATTTGCTGAAGTTGAAATGACTATCTCCATTTTACACTTTTAGATGGGCAATAATTTATCATTTTTATTTGGCCTATTTCATGTGTTCATGTGGAGTTGATAATGAGAGTCGAGAGCTCTTAATATTGCGACAATTATCTTTTTTCGCTAAACGAAATTGATTTACTATTGATTTTGTAATATGAATCATGATGAACCTATCTTTTTGCCTTTCTGCTCTTTTAGTTGGGAAATATCATCTTGTGAATTGCCAATGAAGTTCTGTTGATCTTCAAACATTGTCTTCTTTGGTACATTGAACCGAATCCAATACAATTGGATCCTTATTCAATGCATGAATTGGCAAGCTCAACTAAGTTATTTTAAAATTTTCGTGTGAATGAATAAGGATCTTGAGAAAGTTTTTCATTTGTCTATCATTATAGACAATCCCATCTACATTCTAAAAAATATTCTATCGAATTCGAAACTCAACTCTATCTACATTACGATTGATTATTTCTATCTTGTTGGCTCTTCTTAGGTAAGGAAAACTTTAATCCTGTCAATTGATGAAGTTCTATTGATCTTTGCAACATGGGTTACACTACATTATGGCATAGTCATCCTATGATTTTGTGGATTTCTTTGATCGTCCATCAGCTGCGCATGTTATTATAACTCTAAATGGCAGACATTTACAAGCAGATTTCTAGGAAAAAGTGTTTAACTTTTGAATATTTTCCTTTTTACAGGTTTAGTCAACCTATAAAAGAAAATTGGGCATATGCTAGTGCTCAAAGAGAGGACACTTCAAGTATGTACATATATCCTATATAAATCTAATCTCACCTTTCTTTTCTTGTACGAAATATGGCCCTAAAAATTGTTTTTTTTGTTCTTTTTTTTTTTTTTTTTTTAATCTCTAAAGACTTCTTGTGCAGATTAATTGGGCGCCTGTTGTTGTTGCTGCTGCTACTGTCGTGTTGGTTTCTTGTGCGACACCGCTCGTCCATTCCTTCATTCGCTGATTTGAAGGATATATTTGGCTCAGGTTCGTTTCCAAATCCTTTTCTTTCTTTATAATCGATTAATGTTGCGTAAGGGTTTTTGTGCGTAATGTTGCGTTTTAATTTTTGGGTTGATTTTGGGTCTGAACTATTATGAACGAATGATGATTATCTAGATTGTAATTATGGAAAATTGTGAGAAATTGCTGCATTTAAGCTATAATTTCTGTTTAAAATTCTTTTTTAAGGTTGCAGAGGATGAGAAACATATCTTTACATCATCTATGTTTGAGATATTATCTGAAAACGGTGCTTGAGATATGACCTGGTGGTGTTCTCTTCTTCAAAAGTTTGCATTTTGTGATGGAAATGCTAAATGCTAAATATTATCAAAATAAGTGTCGATTCATAAGAAATTGGAGTATTGATATAGCCAAGCTTGAAATGTGAATCACAGAGACTGCCATCCTTTCAATAACATTCTTCTAATAAGTAGTATTGAGTAACATTCTTCTGTCTATCCTGTTTCAGTGTTGTGTGTGTGTGCAATTCTGTGTAATAGACTACATTTAAATATTTCAAAGTATATTTATACATGTTTTCAGGCTAACCTACAATAAGTATCTGTGGAAGAAAATAAGTAAGAAGTAAAAGTTTTTGTCTTTGAAAACTCAAGTAGTCCTGTCTTTGAAAGCCATTTCATATTTGTTTCACTTAATGCTAACTTGGTCTGAAAGGAAAATAATATTAAGTAAACTTATTAGAGTTCTCAATTATGGTCTGAAAGGTTCCCTTTTGATGATTCAATAAAACATTTAAAGAGTTTTTATTATTATTAATTTTTAAAGAAGTGTGCTAGACATAAACGAGACCCAGGCGGAGAGTCCCAAAAAGTCATCTGAAAGTCTATAAAATAGCGTTATATCTAGTAATATAAAACATGGGAGTCTCCCAAAATAGGATTTTTTAGATTTGCTCTTAGGATTCTTATTGTTCTCTTCATGTAAGAAGTAAGAATTTGAACTTGAAAATCATGGAGACATATTGAGGTTGCTGCCTGCTCTCCCTGTTTTCCTCACTCATATTTAAATATTTGATTAGTATTTTCATATATAAATCTCTTATTCATATAAAGGATGTATGACAAACATAAATAGCCTTGAGAATGCTTTTGCTACCATCAAGTTATGCTATTTACATCATTTGGCACCTTCGAACAGATCCAAATGGATAACATCATATGAAAATACCATTTCTTCTAGCTTCAAATGGAATATTTGAATCTTGAATGCATGATGAATAATATATAGTATTTAGATATCGTGAAAATACTTTAGAATAGAAATCTTAGTTGTCCTTTCATAACTTAATGGTACCCATCAGCCATTGAACATTTCATATAAGCTATTAACAACTTATGCAACTCAGTGTTAGTCGTTCTTTCTCAAATTGTTTCAATTAGCATAAGCCCTTGCTCACTTCTTGAGTTCATGGCTATCTTCGTACTCCATTGATCACATTGTATAGGACTTACAATCTACCTTTATATGTAGTGGTTGCTCATCTGACTGGCATTCATAGTGCAATCAAGATGCTGAATAGCAGAATCAGAGTGTTTCCTCACTATCTTCTTGCCATGCAGAAAGGTATTTCCTGTCATTTTTCTTCTCTTTACTTCAGTGGGATTAGGTAAGCAAAATTTCTTTAGTAGGTTTGATTCGAAGTGAAAGTAAATGTAGCATTGGAGTTGGGTGAAGATTTGATTCGACTTTTTATGAATTCACAACTATCGGGGAAGTTGTGGGCAAAGCTATTGCTTGACCAATCAATTTGGTTAGTAGGTTTTACTTTGTTTATTTTCATAGTATACTATTAATAATAATCAATTTTGTTTTATTTTTTACTTTATTATTGTTCTTAATTGATATCAAAATCTAACTAGTTTGTTTTATTGTTATAGATGGTAATAGAAGATGATTGGTGATAAAGATCTATTTACATTGAAGGTACTACAATAGTTGGTGATCAAGAAGAATCTAGAGTTCTATTTTTTGATCTCTTAATTTCCTAGCTAGACTTCTATGTTTTGATACCTCGTACATATTTTGGCATAACTATCTTTTTGGATTTTAGTCTCATTATGTAAATGATATATTATTATGAACACGAGTAATAGAGACGAAGTTAGTGGTTCATATATTTGATGTTATAGTGCATGATTAATATATATTGTACAAATTGTAATTAGTTGTGGTACATATTAATTGAATACAAATGTAATAAGTTAATTATTTTTATTTTTAGAAAATGTCATAACATCTAAAGCTATTTGAGACATTATATAGTAATAGTAAAAGGTATTTATTGTGACATCATGAAATATCTAATTATTAAGGTATTAAGACATAATAATATGTCACCAAATCCAACTATTGTGACACTAATTTGTGTCATATATCTTGGTAGGTTTTATGGTTGAAAAACATAACGTGACACTTAAAAGTGTCATCACATAAATGTTATTGTAACAGTATATGGTGACACGAATTTGTGGTTATTGAGACATTACAAAGTGTCACAATAACCTTTGGGGACACCTTCCTACGTGACACTGTTTGCTAGTGTCACAAAAAAAAAGTGTCACAATATCCATTTATTGTGCCACTTTACGGGGTCACAATATGCATTTTTTCTTGTAGTGCAAGAAGCCATCATGCATGATTCTTAGGTTAGGAAAGCTTGGAGGTTTATTAATGGAGTTGATGGTTTGAGGATGATGATGATGAATATTATGCTTGAGTTCTTGATATATATTTGATCCTTAAGCGCTTCTAAGTGTGCTTTTATGTGTAATGAGTTCAGAATATTTGATTCCAAGTGTATCTTGGCAAGCTTGGATGGTTGGGTGAATTCTTGATTGTTTTCCCTCTTTCTCCCCTGTTTTCCCGTGCTTTTTCCTCGTTCCAGACATGTCCGCACGGCCTTGTGGCTTCCCAGTTCAATTCTCACACGGCCTTGCATAATTCTCGATTTTCAGCAAAATTTATTACACATGGCCTTGCAGGTTTTAAGGCCAAAAGTTGCACGGCCGTGTAGACCTCATATGAGCTCTGATTGAGCAGATTTTTGGACCACGGAAACTTCTTTGAGTGTAGAGCATTCTACAATTGGAATCACCTTAAAATCATTTATGAGGAGGGAGATACGATCGATCCAAAATTGTGTCACCAATCTGCCGGAAATCTGCATTCGACCAAATTTGCATCTATGTCATTTTTAATCCACTTTGAACTAAAATTTGAGCCATATATGGTTAAAAATCCCTATTTGTCTACTTTCATTTCCAACAAACAAGACTAAATTCCGATTTCTCAAACTCAAGATATACTCAATTCTTTACAGCTTGCGCGTTTGGAGAAAACTGTCAGTTTTGCTAAGTTTTGCCTAAATGCCCGTTTCTTGCCTTTTTCATCGTTTATTTCCGTTTATTGAACCTCATATGTGTTATATATTTTCTATTTGAAGTGTAAATGCTCTTATATAAGTTTAGTGTTTTACTAAAGTTGCATGAAAACTTGCCCTAAATTATGTTCAATGTTAAAGTTAATTCCTAAAGTGCCGTGATTGCTTATATTTGCCCATTCCTTGCATAATTATAATCTCGTAGTATATGAATGTATACTCATATCATTTCATGACATTTTTTTGCCTTGCCGAGCGTCTTTAATTGGTCTTTTGGATCTAATGTCAACCGTAATTGTGTCTTTTGCTCAGGTGATCCTCCCAAGGACCCAGTGGTTTAGATTGTACCTTGTTTTAGTTCTCTTTTGTCGAGGTTGTCAAGGTGAGGTTATTCTCTTGTTGTAATCAATACTATACCAACATTATGGCCTACACAATTTGATTATTACTCACCCGAATTATTATACATATATGTATTTATGTAATAAATAAGCCATTGCCTACTATTTTCCCGGTTTTACCGAAAAGGGTTTTCTAATATCAAATGAGTTATATATATACGTTCTCAAGCGTGTGTTCATGAATCTCAATTGAAAATGAAAAGGTATGTTGCATAACGAGTGCTTGTCTTGTGATTGTTGGGCCCGAGGCAACGTGGCTTATGGGATCCGGGAAAGCATAGGGCTGACGGTGAACCTACTCTGCAACCTCTGTGGGTGTATGTGCTATCTTCAGAGGTAGTGGATATCACGTATTACATGCTTCGGTCGAAGGAGCATAGTACCGAAATGGGCTATGACTCGAGTGTTCTTGGATGGTTAGGGCGTAATTAACCCTTCCATCACCCAGAGAAAGAAGGATGACTTCTTGACTTGTTATTGTTCTTGTATTGTGGAGTAAGGTTGGAGAACGGGTATAACTCGATACCCATTGATTGCTTGAAAACCCTTAACCCAATATACGCCCTATTATTGTAATGAAAATAAGTGTATTGTAAATGGGGCTATATTTGGTCGAGGTGAATTGTTATCGTGCATTGCATCTCTTGTTACTGCATTAATTATAACTTATATATTGTTATTCCTCACCAGTCACTCGACTGACCCTCTTTCACTTTCCTTCTTGTCATTTCATATTGATTGCAGTTTTGGGAGTCGACTAGGCGGCAGGTTGTCTAGCCTTCTTTTGAGTCGGGTCCTAGTCTTGATGCCTTCGTGTATAGTTTTGTTAGAATGATATTGGCATGTGGTGTAATACTAAATTATCTGCCACATTACTTTTGATATGTTTAGTTGTTGAGCATCTGGTTACATGTTTAACTTGCTTCCGCTAATACATGAATCTCTGACGACTATCCGTCTAGTGCCGCCTAGTTAGATGTGGTCTTGAGTGTCTTTCGTTTGCTAGCTCTTAGCACGTATATGGATTTTCCATTTCATATACTTGTTGGGTTCTAGTGCGCGAGATGTGATGGCTCCACGCTCGGGGCATCATAATCCAAGGGCCCACCAGTATTTGGATGCCATACCACTTTCAATGTGGAGCAGGCATGCATTTGACCCTGCAGTGAAGAATGATCACTGCTCTGAAATCTGAATAGGAAAACTGAGAGGTAAACCAATTATGAACCTCTTAAATGGTCTTAGAGTTAAGATTGTGAGTAGACTCAATCAAAGAAAACTTGGAGGAGAGAATTGGAAAAATAAAATTTTTTCATCTGTTGTGAAAAAAACTAAACCAGCTAAGAAGTGAAACTAGAAAGTGTTCTAGCACTATTAGAAAACTGTCAAATAACAACGAACAATAAATTCGTGGCAACCTGCTTTAACAACGAAATTTTCGTTGATAAATTCGTTGCTATATATGGAATAAAATAGCAACGAATTTTTTGTTGCTAAAATCAAATAATAAAAAAATTAATAAATTGGTATATATAACGACAGAAATTTCGTTGCTATTCCAATTAAAATTTATTAAAAATAAATATTTAATAAAAATATTTAGCTATAGATATTTTCGTTACTATAAATAATTGATTAAAAACTTTGATAAAATATTTATGATTTAGCAAAGGAAAATTTGTTGCTATTGAAATAAAAAACTATTAAAAATAAATATTTAATATAAATATTTAGCCACGGATATTCCGTTGCTATAAACAATTGATAAATTTGATAAAATATTTATAATTTAGCAACGAAATCTGCTATATACAATTAAAAAATTAATAAAAATAAATAAATAATAAAAATATTAGCAACGGAAAATCCGTTGCTATAAACAATTGACTAAAAATTGATATAGTTGCTATAAATAGTTAATTAAAATTAATAGAATACTTATAATTTAGCAACGAAAAATTCATTGCTATAAATAATAAAAATTTAATAGAATATTTATAATTTAGCTACGAAAAATCCATTGCTATTTAGAATGTAATTTCTTTATTTAGACAAAAAAAAATTATTAAAATGTTGTGTTTATATGGTTTAATATACATATAAATTATTTAAACTTTCATTATTATTTTTTCACGCTCTCTCACACACATACATCCATATACATATGAATTTTAGGTCTACCAATTAACATCTAAAAGTTGCATAACACAATAATTCCTTAATATTTAGATATAGTTCTACAAATTTAAATATAAACACTTTATATTAAAAGAAAAGTTCTTCATTTAACATTTAACGGTTGCATAACACAATAATCCTCAATATTTACATATAATTCTAAAAAGTCAAATATAAATGTTTCATATTAAGAAAATAATTCTTCATTAAGTTATTCATATACGATAGCTAAATAATACAATAGTTCCTCAAAATGCAAATATTCTACAAATGTATAAGTGAATAATTCATATTAACATAAAAGTTTATTTAACAACCAACTAAGTCTAACTATTTAGTTATTTAAACTTCCATCCCTTTTTTTTATATGTCGTAAAAACTTATACTTAAGTTGATATACATGAATATGTTATATATATATAGTATTATATTATGTATACACATATATATTTAATACAAATAGTCATATTTAAGTATACTAGTGAAATGAACGTGCGTTGCACGTTTATCATTTAATTTTATTTAAATAAGTTTAGCTATTATGTTTATTTAATAAATTAGAATATTAAAAATATCTAATTTGATTAAATAAATATAATAAAATTTTTAATGGACCATTTTAATCTTAAAAAGCTACACATACAAAAATATTTATATGAAATCTCTTTTTCAAATCATGAACAATAAGTAGAAATTCAAAATAGAGAAACATTTGAATAAATAAAAAATAAATATATTTGAAATTATATTATTATATAAAAAAAGGTTTAAAATTTATAATAATTTGTCCAAATAATTTTATCTTGTAAGCATAAGTAATGGTTTATAACTTTCAAATATCTTTAATAAATAAAAAGACATATAAAAAATATAGACAAAAACTTAAACGATCTTATAAAATACTATACTAATTATATATACTTTATTCCTTCTATTGTTCGATTTTCTTTAATATAATTTGTGATTTGTTTTTAGTTTTCTTTATAAAATTTTGAAAAATCTTTTCGTTGTCATTTTAAAATGTAAAAGTTATATTAATTTTCAAAACTAAGACTTTTGCGCCTAAACTTTTTCTATAATTCCGACCTCAATTCCATCATTTAAAATGGGGATATTGTTATTTTTTAAAATTTTCTTTTCTTTTTTATTCTATAATTTTCTTTTCCTTTTTTTTTTCAATTTTGTCAATATTTTTTTGTTCCTAAACGAAGCAACCCAACATAAGAAAAACAGTCTCAAGCTAAGACTAATCTAGTTTTGTCAGCGGTACGTACACATCCTAGTTGCAGCAAGCATATTGAACCTTGCCACCTATCGTCACCAACTTATCTCAGAATTTATTTAATCCAAGTTTCCCAAGGCCTTTCGAGTAAATTTCAGCAATTAAATATCACATTTCTCATTGGGTGCTTTTCAATTTTCTCCGTTGTTATCCATTTTATGACCGTCTTTAAATCAAACTCTACATTAATTTTTGGAAAGCACCTCTACCAAGCTAGTGTTAATCCCTCACGTAAGCCCAATAACTCCGCTACATTATTGAAACTCTATCAAGATTCATAGTGTTTCCTAGCACCCATCTTTAGTTGTTATCTCGAATGACGGCCTTGGCCAAAGCATTGTTGGTGTGGTTATAAATCTTTCATCCGAGTTTAGTGTCACCCAACTCTTACTGGGTTTATCTAACGACAACTCAGTGCAGATTTTCGTTTGCCTGCGTTTTATGTCCTCATTGATTAGTAATGATGTCTCAGATAACTCCGTTATGTGGCGAAAAGTGATACATCTAAGCTTTATAATAGTTTGATAGCTTCATCGGTTCCATGCTTTCCAAAGATTCTAGTGTATCAAGATCAAGACAATTCGCCCAGGATATTCCGATAACATATTACTCTAAATTTTGCTATTAAAACTCTCTTTGAGACATGTCCTACCCTTACAAGCCACAAATATTTCATTTAGTCTGTGCATCAACAATCTTGTCCTACACCTGTGTGCGAACATAACTTCCCAGCACGTGGTCCACATATTCATGTATTGTACAACTTGTACATACATTGCTTTTCCTAAATTTTCTATTATATTTCAGTACATTTGTGAGCAAACTATCATGTTGGCAAAGCCATAGGAAAATCTTGAACTTTTGGGGGTGAGGTAATTTCCAAATTTATTTCCAATTTTTCTCACATGTCTCATCCGACACTATAAGCAAACTATATGCCGTTTATAGGATAACTTGTTGTTAGTTGACCCAATCCACACTTTCTTATCTTCGTCGTCATGCAGCGCGATTAGAACACTAAGTATCTCATTCACCACCTCCTTGGACAATAATGTTTTTAGCATATTTAGGTTTCAGTTCTTATCTGCGCCAATGAGACTACATACCATAATATTTTTATCCTCCTCATGATTGTTATCCCAAATATGTCCGCTAGTTTACCTTGTGATAACTATCTATCATTCCATAAAGACGTCTCTTCATCTTTCTAATCCTCCATTATTTGCAAAATGGCTCCACCATTCAAGTGCTTCTAACTATCCCCTTCCATGCATGCTCAGGAAACCATAAGTAAATGCTTATATTTGATCAAGAATGTCCTCCCCTTTTAAATATTCTTCTTATGTATCTAGTTTCACACCTTCGTCTCCTTGTTTAGCATTCTCCATCTATATCCCATTTTAGCGAGTATCGCTATATTTCTTTTTGGGCTTCTCTAAGACCCAATCCACCTTCTCGCTTCTTTCTAGTCACCTTCTTCCACCCTACAAAATGGGTCCGTATCTTTGTCATAACAGTCACCTAAAGAAAGTTGTGTTTGAGTCAGTCAAGTTTATCGCACATGTGATTAAAGAGTTAATTTGTGTGCATGTGGTATATGAAAATCGAGATCATGATGGACTAAATAAGTGTCATTTGTTCGGAAAGATTTGTCATTTTTGCTTTCTATCCCAAGATGTGCTTTTCAATTCTCTTAATTACAATCGAGAAATGTTCATTATAATTTCAGCTAAAATTCATCTGCCCCCCCCCCCCCCCCCCGCGCGCGCGCGCGCACACATATAGTTCCTTAAGTTGTTTGTACTTTCTATGCTAGAATTCTACGACCTACTGCTTTAAATCATTTGACATATAAGGTGCGAACAACGCATGTGATTTGTTGAAGTTTAAGGCCCAACACCTTGCAAAATGCCTCAACCACACTTTGAATGCACTTTGCACCATCCACGATAGCTTTGGATCCCAATATTAAGTCATACGCAAAAAGCAAATGTGAGATGTGGGGGCTTCTCTAACATACGGAAATTGCCTTCCAGGTCCGACTAAAATGGTCTCCTCAATCATATACGTAAGTAGTTCCATGTAGAGTATAAAAAAATAAGGTGAGAGTGATTGTCTTATCTAATGCCACACATCCGTATAGTCTATGTTGGTTCACCATCTATATCGATGAATTTCATCGAGAATTTGAAGAAAGTTAAAGTTTTCTAAGAAAATTCCACCAGATTTTGTTGTACGCCTTTTCAAAATTCAATTTCAGCACCGTTCCTTTTTTTTTTTTTTTATCATTAGAGTGACATAGCATTCGTAACACTTCTTGAGGCATCATATTGTAATGGGTGCCTCGGTCGTAAATGAAGTTATTCTAGTTCGATCTTGCAATTTCTTTGATATACGGCTTAAACGAAATATAATCATCTTGGTAATCATTTTGAGCAATACGCTACACAACGTAATGGGACGAACATTTATTTTTCTGAAGCATTAATATTTGAAATTAGGAAATTAAACACCCGATAATCCTTCTTGGGAATTGATTCTCTCTCCATGGAGTTATTGATGAATTTCACCATCGAGTCTCCTACTTTATTCTAATAAGTTTGAAAAAATTAAGTTTGGAAACCATCTACTCCCAACACTTTGTACACCGTGCATGCTCTTCATTACCCTCAAGATTTCCTCATTTAAGGTCATTCTTGCATAGTTATTTTTCTGCTAACGCCTTACAGTTCGTTTGTGCAAGCTAATATCGAGTGTCTGGCTTAAGTCGATCATTATTGGTTACCCATTCATTGCCTTTTTGAGGGCATTCATCTGGTTCCTCCTTCTTTTTATCATGGTTGAGAGATAAAAGAAACGTGTTTATCCCTGAATTGGAGCTAATTAATTCTCGACTCTTAAAACCAAATCATCTCTTATTATTGCAATAGTTTGTTATATTTTTCCATCAATTCTTTCTCCAAATTTTTGAATATTTACCTTGTTTGTCTCATCGATAGTGTTGTGGAAATTCTTTGTATTTTTTTTTTTGTTTTTTGCTTTTCGAGCACATTGAAAACCTTTGAAGGACCTTTTTTTTTTTAGCAATGATCCCGGGTAAAAAATGTCCTTCAAGTTTTGATTTGGCAAATAAGTCGTGTATTGCTACTTTGGAAAATTTACATAGAAATTGATAACTGTTTGATCAATTGCATTTAAATCAAATTAAAAAATTCTCCATATCATTTCTTGAGCTGACACCCAATCTATCACCTTGAAATTTTTAACCTAATCTTCAAAATTTTATTTACCATTGTATGCGATATTAATTATCATTTTGTCATGTCCTTTATAAATCTATTTGTAAAGATATTTCACACTTGCCCTTAATTTTGGTATCTGTGTGTATATACATTAAAATCATGTAATTCTTTCTTTCAACTAACTATTCTTTATTTCCTTTTTATATTCTTTTTGCCGTTTGGTCTTGCATTCCAATATTTTTCTTATTTGTATTTCACTAATGAGTATTATTTAAGATTTATGTTAATTTTTTTGATAATTGATTTTATGTATGTATTAGGAATAATTAAAAGAGTATATTTATATAAAAAATTCAAGGAATGTTTAGTGGAATACTATAAAAATTATTTATAAAATTAGATTATATCTTACTTTTATATGCACACACATTGAGTCTCCTTAGAATTCTTAATTTAAAGTAATTTTGGTGTATTAAGTCGTAACAAATAAAAATGTTATTCATACTTTTATGTATTTAATTTATATTTTATTATATAAATTAAAGAAAGATTATATGGTTATTTAGATTTAGACAATTACAATTATATTAGTATTAGTTAATTAAAAAATATTACATTAAGATTAATTAATTTACTTAAAAATATTTTATGTAAATTCTTGAATTATATTATTTTGTTAATTAGATAAGTTTATAGAATTATAATATGATTATATTTTAAGAAAGCTTATGGATTTATATAATTAGTATGAACTTATATAATTAGAATTACATTAGGATTGATTTGTTGAAAGTGATCTTACATAACTCATTCAATTTAAATAATTATTTTACATAATTACAAAAATTTAATAAAATTTATGAAGTGAATCAATTTGTTGTTTTTCAATTCGTTAGATATATCTTATTACAACATTTTAAATTATAGGCCTTAAAATTAAAAAAAACAGACACCTTATATAATAAAATATGAATACAATTAATTAATATATTAATATTAAAACAATCCTTGTTGAACTATATATCTTTTTTGGGTAAGTTACAGAAATTCTAATTCTAGCAAGAGTCCTATTTTAAGTTAACGAGTGCTTTTTAAATATAGTTAAATATAATTAATAATTTTTAACATGTATTTACATTATTATCCTAAACTAATAGTTATTAACGTAATTATTGTGAGGATATTTTAGGCGATCTATATTTTGTAAGAAACCAAAAACCCAACTCGTGCTTTTATAATATATATAGATTTATATTTTAACAAATAACAAATACTTAAATAAGTAATTCAAATTTGTGTGTGAATATTTGATTGTTGTTATATATATAAAATGACATAATATTATTAGTAATATAACTATCCAAGTTGGTTTGGGCTTCAACCTTCCACCTTGGGGATTGATGTTCGATCCATAGCTTGCGCGAGAAATTTGAATAATTAATTTGGGCTCGATGGTGGCTCGTCGGGGCTTGTGTAGCTCTTGTAAAGTTGGCTCGATGATGGTTCGACCAGCGGCGGCTCGTGTGGGGTGGGTTGCCCCACAAATTATTTTTTATTTCATTAATTTAAATTTTACCTTTTGTAACGGATTTTACAACAAAAAATTCATTGCAAAAATGAAAAAAGTTAAATTAATTATGGTTTGGTTTGCAACGGAAAATTTGTTGCTAAAAAATTAGTTGCTAAATCCATTGCTAGCACATTTTTGTGATAATCCATTGCTATAAATTCGTTGCTAATATCCGTTGCTAATAATTTGTTGCTATAGATTAGCCATGAGGGTTATAGCAGCGGAGAATTTTCGTTGCTAAATCCGTAGCTAATTTGGCCTAAATCCGTTGCTATAGAGTGTTTTTCTAGTAGTGTATATTGATTGTTGGTGATAATAAGTATGAGATATAAGATGGTCCTACATATTATGTGGTTGACATGTCTGCTAGGAGTTGTCACTGTAAGGAGTGGGATGTTTCTGGTATTCCATGTTTGCATACACACATTTGTATTGCTTATAGGAGGAGAAATTAGAAGACTACACAATATTTGTTTACACCAAGGAAACTTACTGAAATGTTATTCATACATGATTTCACCTGTGCCTTATGAGTCTTTTTGGGAAAAAAATGCCTGATTTTATTCCAAAAGACTTGTTTCCACCCACTACAAAAAAAAAAATTATTTATTGTGAGAAAAATATTTGTTGGGAAAAATCAAAATTTTATCACAATTACATTTTGTGATAAAAAAAATTCGTCACAGGCTCCTCACAATATCACCCTCGCATTAGGTTATTGTCACAAAATATTTATTTCGTCACAAATGTTAATGTGACAAATAATTTTCCTCACAATAGTAAATTATTTGTGACAAATTTATCCTCACATTATCTTAAACTTTTGTCACGAAAAAGTATATTTCCTCACAAAAGAGTAATTGAATAGCATAAAAAATGGTATTTTTATGACAAATAATTTCCTCACAATTAGTCATTATAACAAAACATTTATCACATATTTATTTTAGATACAATAATTAATTTATTGAAATCTTATTGTGAGGAATTATTTTCTCACAAGTAAGATATAATTAGAAAAATAATTTATTTATTTAGCAATAATTTATAAATAATGCAAGAGATTCTGCATTTCATCCATAGAAAAATCAATCTCATAACTCAAAAATGAAATATTTGAAATTAATCATCATATAAATCAAACAAATCTAAATACTCACATCATTAAAAAAAAAAAAAAAAGTGATTTATATAAATAATGTGTTGCATTAATGCATGCCTGGACAATGTGGCTAATTAATATGTAGTTACAAAAACGCTATCTTGGTGCATCTCCAAACAAAACTAAGGTCACATAAGTTCTACATGTGTAAATATTCTACCATAGAGACAACAATTAGTTAATCCCAAAATATAGACATTACACATATTTTATCAAAACGACAACAAATAGTGAATCCCAAAACATAGTACACTTAACTTTGAAATAGATTTAAGAATAAGGAGATCAATAAGAATATATCTCAGCCTATTTTCTTCCTCAGCCAAATCTGTGATCAATAAGGAGATATAAGAATATATCTCAAAATGTGCACATAGAATGATTAGATTAAATACTAGTATAGTGTAAAAAGTAGAAGATGTTCAAATTTCTTTAAACAACAAAAACTTTACCTTGAAATAGATTTATAGGCATGCTTGGAATCTTTTCTAAAATGTGTTTCTTCTTTGACATTTGAATCTTGAAAGAGTCAATTTCTTGTTCTTTCTCCTAACAACCTGGAAGCCATCCTTTGAGAAACCATTGACATGTAAATGAGTTATAAACAGATCCTAACACATATTTCTAATGAAAAAAGATAAGAAAATTAATACTCCACTGTTAGCCACACAACAATCAGTATTAACAAAGCCCTAAAGCTCGAAGAGTGAAATGAAGATCATACGTTATCCCAATGAGGTTCCT
Source organism: Lantana camara (assembly GCA_037501455.1). Lineage (NCBI taxonomy): Eukaryota > Viridiplantae > Streptophyta > Magnoliopsida > Lamiales > Verbenaceae > Lantana > Lantana camara. The sequence goes on from CM074863.1 coordinate 93,083,773, forward strand.
AAGCAATATCCATAAAGAAATCAAAGCAATTCGAAAAAAGATTGACATTTAACTTTCTACATATAAATATTCTACTAATCAATAAATAAAAATAATGAAATTGAAATACCTAGGGCTTACCTATAAGGTTGGCAACCATCATTATCCACAACAAGAACTATAACCGTTTTTGTACATAAAGAAACTATTTCAATGGAGGAGAGACACAAGACTTCAACATAACCGCTTTTGTACATTCAACAAAAATAAATTATTTCAATAGAGGAGAGGCATAAAACTTCATTGTAACAGTTTTTGTACATTAAACATAACCATCAACCCTACTTATGGCAAGAAGAGATTACCAGGAAGATCCAAGAAAAATAGAAGAAAGGAGTTTAGTGAGGGTCAAGCAGCTCCTAGAGGAACTGCAGTCAAATGCAAAGTGCGCATGACACTTGACACAATAGAAGAACAAATCCATTGAGAATCTATGCGGTGATGCATAGTAGTATTAGTATTGTGTTTTTTTTTTTTCCAAATTTCCTCATTTTCTTAGTAATATTTTCAAGGGAAAATTACAAATCAGGACACTAAGTGACCCCCACTAGTGTTTTCGGGACACCAGTTTCTCCGGTGACAAAACGTGCCAATAACTAACATTTTGTGGCAATTTTGGGACAATCTTCGCCGGAGCTCGCTGATGTGAAAAAAGTAGCTGACCTGGACATTACTCTTTACATGTGGCATAACGACTCATTTAATTAGAAGATGTGGTTATTTTCTCTCTTGACAACTCTTCCCTTTTTCATGGAAACACGATTTCAATTGGAGGGAAACTTTCCCACCAAAAATTTAATGGTCCAAGCACTATTATGGTCAAAGCTCATCTCACCCATCTCTATAAAAAGCAATTTCCACCATTTTAGCCCCTCATTCATCTTCAGCTGCAACAACATTCCAGCAAACACAAGAAGTAGAAAGGTCGCAGGCCAATTCCTGAACTACCGACTTCCGTTTTCCGTACCTCGACGAAACTCACCGTTTCTACGATAAAATTTTCGTTTTGCGCACAACGTGGAAGCCAACTAATCCCGGTAGACGGTTCTAATGCTGCCCCGATATGGCATGCCGATTCTTTCGATGGTATGATCCCGAGATGTGTGAGCGGAATAAGGTCATAATACCGGGGCTCTTGAAGAAAATTAATTTGCTGGAAGCTGAGCTCGAGGAGGCCAGAAAATTTCAAAAAAGGGCACTACGATTGTTAACATGTTTGTTTATTGCCATTGTAGCTGTTCTAGTTGCCAAGCTCATAGTGTAGTTTTTTTCTGTTTCAAGTTGTTGTTCTTGTTGTTTCCATGTTTCTAAGTTTCTAATGAAATGATCCATTTCTATTTGCAAAAGAGTTTATGATACTGCAAAATATTAGAATGTGAGCATAGAACTGTGAGGATGAATGAGTATAAAATCTGCATTCTTCTAATCACACTGTTTTCATATAAGTAGATACTAAAAGATGCACATCAATTGTTTTCAAGTGAAGGGTACATGTTCTAATACAAAAGATTGCATTTCCCATCACAGATATATCATCTATGCAAAAAGATAGAATAAAACCTAACAGTTTGAGCAGGATTACATACAAAAAGAAGTTAAGCACAGCTCATTGTGACCAAGTATTTACCCACAAACAAATAAACTAAGGGACAACAAACTTTGAAGGACTGCCCAAAGAAAGAAATTGTCTCCCCCCTTCAACAATGATATTCTTCTCTTGCATGGGTCCACAAACACTTGATTGGGACAAGTTGAAATCAGCCTCATCTAGCTTTGGGGGCACTCTTAGCTTCACTCCAGCTTGTTTCTTGGCTTTTCCTTTCTTCTTGTTAAGCTCAGACACCAAAGTTTCCCTCAGTTCAGTCACACTTGTGATGGGCCTCTTCTTTGAAGTTTCCTGCCCCTTGTTTCCCATGTTAAGTTGATCATACATTGTAGGACCTGCTGATATCGGTTGATCCATGTAGTTGTATGTTGGCCCATCATCTACTTGGGACTGGGGTATAGCTCCTGAAGCTTCCTGTGTCACTGGGTTTGGGGGCAATATATCAGGTACTTCCTGTGTCAACAGAAGGCAATGAATTAGAAAGCCACCACATAAATACTTAAGGTACTTGGGAAAGCCACCACATAAATACAGCTTTACCTCCACAAAGTCATGCAAATTGTCAATCTCTTCATCTGTTTCATCTCGCACGTTAGATGGTCCAGCTTCAGCCTTGTTTAAAAACAATGATATATTAGAATCTTATATACTTAACATAAACTCAAACAACTTTATAAATTATACCTGTCTTGCTTTCTCAAACAACTTGTCTCTGATCCTTTGTGAAGACTCAGGCAGTTGTGGACAGTACAAGGCATTGTCCTTCTTCCCTACAGTGTTTGCAGTGTATTTTGGTCTGAAACCTTCTCAATTTCTTTGTTGTACAACCCTTCTTCTTCTTCCTTTTTCCCTTACCATCTTCCTCATCAATGTCTCTCTTTCTCAGTTTCTTGGCCTTCCTGACTTTCTGCCAAAGTTGGGGGGCAATGGTGGTATGAACATGGTTGTTCCCCAAACATCAGGGCCACTAATTGGGTATATAATACCAGCATATGCATCCGTGAAAGTCTCAACTCTGTAGTAATCATCAACCATATCCAGTGCATCCATCTTCTCATTGTAAATGGCAGATAGCCCATGTGTACAAGGAATGCCAGTGAGCTGTCATTCTCTACATGAGCAGGTCTTATCATCCAAGTTAACTGCATACTGACCTCCATCCATTGTCTGAATTTGGTAGTGACATCTTGAAGCCTTTATTGGTCTGCATCCACCAACCCTCTTCCCATTTTGCACAACAATGTCAGATATCCTTGGACATATCACACCTACACAGAAAGAAGTTAACATAGTGTTAAAACCAATGAATCACATTTAAATTACTAATGTAGCATAAAAATAAAAATAAAAACTTGAAAGTTTGACCTTCCCATTTCTCAGCTTCCTCTCTGCATTTCTGAAGCATCTTCATTTGGTACTCTCTGATCCATTTCAACATGGTAATGATTGGTTTCTCCCTTGCAGGTAGTACAGAGTTGTTGAAGGACTCACAAGAATTCTTTAAGAGCATATCACATTTACACCTCTCTAAAAAATGACTCTTGGACCATTGTGATGGACGTTTATCCTTAAACCAATCATATGCTTCTGCATGCTTTTCCCTCAATTTCCTCATTGCAATTCTGAATTCACCCACTGTGGTGGTATTTGCAGCTTTGTACACAACATATTTCAAGTCTATCCCTTTATGTCCACCACTATTCAAGTTCACCACCAAGTGCCTGACACAGAATCTCACCTCTGCTGCTGGAAATATTTCAGGTAAGGCATGAATTAAGCCTTTTTGTTTATCACTAATGAAAGTGGTTCCTTGTCCATTGCCAAGATCAAGATCAGCCTTGATAACACTAAAAAACCAGACCCAATTTTCCTTATTTTCTACTGAGACCACTGCATATGTTAATGGATAAACACTGTTATTTGGGCCCACTCCCACAGCAGTCAGAAGAACCCCACCATGAGGCCCCTTAAGAAAACAACCATCTACCCCTATTAAAGGCCTACAACATTTAAACTTAGACTTCATAGCTTTGAAACATACATAGAACTTACAAAATCTATGTTCACCATCAATCTCATATGTCCCTAAGATAATAGTTGATCCAGGGTTTGTCTTCCTCAATTCATTTGCATAGTCCCAAAGTTTTGTATATTGATAATCAGGATCACCCTCAAGTTTTTCAATTGCCTTTCTCTTTGCCCTATAGGCTTGTGATACAGAAACATTAACACTCAGTTTATTTTGCACATATTGCCTCCACCCTTCTACATTCCTTTTAGGGTCTATTTTAAACATTGCAACAAATGTATCAGCAAGCCAGTCAGTTTTCACATTCCTTACATTGTACCCCTCATCACATACATGTTCCAAGTTCATCTCCCTCAGCACAAACAACTTTTTCTCACCAGGATATAACATGGAATTCAATTTGAATGGACAAGCCCTATTCTCACATCTTGCATACACCCTTTGTGCACAACTTTTGGTGAATGGCAAAGTCCTTGTTTTTATAGCATAAGATTGTACAGTTTTCTTGAATGTAGCTTTATCAGCAAAAGTTTGCGCTATATATAAAGTGGGATCATAAATGTTGGCCATATTAAATGGAGGAAACATTTCAGCCTGAGCCTCATCATCGGAATCCCTACGCATGTCTAAATCATTTGCCTCATTCCCAACAACATCATCCATAAAGAATTCCTCTTTTTCAGATTCATTGTCTTTCTCCTCATCACTAAGGCCTAACTCAGCACTAGAGGTAACATTGTCATCAAACTCAGAATTATCTCTAGAACTATTATGCTCACAATTAGGTGCATAATCTGAGTCAGCAGAAGAGTCATACCCCACATCAAAATTCATAAAAACCACATCATCATATGAAGGATCTTTCTCCACCACATATTCAGTCTCAACATTATTCAAAACATTATCCTCAAATAGCAAATCATCATCAGAAAGAATTACCTCACTGCCATCACAATAATCTGAATCAGACTCATCAGAACATTCAACCACATTCTCAGGAACATCATCACTCAAATTTGTACAAGCATCCTCATTCACAAAAGATCTCCACAGTAGGTTCTGCCCTACAAATAAATTCAACACTTGACTCCCTTTTCTTTCTATCCACAATAGGTTCCTTATCTTTGTTTACATTTTCATTTTCTTTCTGTGCAATTTCATTTTCACTTTCATTACCTTCACCCCTATCTACATCTTCTGAGTCATCAGGTGGAATACTATCAAGGATGATAGGATACTCTCTCACATCTTTTAGAAATGGTTTTCCATATTTCTTCAACTCAGCATCTGTTAGTAATAACTTAAACCCCCCTTTTATTCCAGTACTGAACCTTTTGGCATAATCACATGGAACCAAGTCCTGACCAAACTCTTCCAACTGATCAAATTTCAGTTTATCTAACGCTACATAGTCTACCTTCCTAAGTTTCACACCCTCATAGTGGTCCCGCACAATGTTTCCCCCAAAATATATAGCCAACGTAAGGGAAGATGAATCTGGATCTGAAAAAAAAAATATATAAACAACAAAACATTCAAAATTTTGGAATTTACGGTTCTTTATTGTTTACACCTACCAAAGTACCATTCTTAAAGACTTAAAGCAGGGGACAAAGATGACAAGCATGGGACCATCCTCATATAAAACACACAACATGTAGGGTAAACAACAACTCAACATTCAAGAACAGACAAAAAGGAATCAACTTTCCTCGAAGACTACCACATTCATTTTCAAGCTTAAAAAAATCTATAAAAGTGCAGAACACTTACGGTACACTGGGAGACCTGCGTAGAGCATGCCCTTCGAACACAATCGTACCATCTCAGTGCGCCAAACATCTGTCTTCCAACGATTAATCGCCAATTATGTTCCTCAATCCTTTCAATCTCAGTTGAAGCCTCTCAAAACCTAGGGTTTCTTGTTCAGATGTTGAGAAACTTCAAAAAATTTACTAAGTGTACAGTGCAACGAATCTCAAGTCTGATATTGGGAAATGAAACGTTGGAAGCTTCTCAGGTACGCTTTATTTTTTAATTAATTACACATTTGCAGTGGGCCCCATCTGAGTCATAGCTGACGTGGATTTAAAATAAATAAAATATCTGATGTGGATATATTAAAATAATCCACATCACAAAAGCATTGACTTTTTTTAGGATTCCGGTAATCACCGGCGAGCTCCGGCGAAGATTATCACGAAATTGCCACAAAATGTTAGTTATTTGCACGTTTTGTTGCCGGAGAAACTGGTATCCCGAAAACGCTAGTGGGGGTCACTTAGTGTGTCGATTTTGCAATTTTCCCTATTTTCAATTTCGCATGGTTGTAGGGAAATGTGAATGAAGCTAGCACTTCAGAAGGGACCAAACAACAACAAAGTAATGCAGCACAAGTGGATAACATGGAGGATTGGAATGCATCTAAGTTAGATGAACTTTATGCAAGTTTGGATCAGTATGAAGCTACTATGGATGTTGCAGTAAACAATGAAGGTGGCTTCAACATTGATACGAGATTCCTGGAATGGCAACAATTAAGAAAATTGCACTATTTGACTTAAGTAGTGATGCATCGGGTAATGTATAATTGCTTTCGTACGTAGATTATGTATTAAAGAAGTTGATAAAATACTGAAATGTTTTTTGTCTTTCTGTTTGAGCTACTGTTCGAGAACTCCTTTGAAGAAGAGCAAAAGGACCATGTAGAAGACATATGTGAAGAATAAATTCCGTGCAAAAGAAATTCAAACTTATGAGCCAATTCCAATAAGAGCCAAGGTACCAAAGACATCAAAAGTAAATGACAAAGACAAACAAGCAATGTCCCAACCTACTCCCAAATTGAAAGCTGCACAAACCCTGTCCAAGTTTAGCAAGAAAACTGGATCAAATTCTATAGCCAACCAACAGAGAATTCAAAGGGAAAGAAAAAAGAAATGGTGTCAACAGCCAGTTTGAGAGACAAGGGAAAGAAGCTCCCACAAAATGATCTTACAAAGGGTAAGCAGATTCAAAAGTCTTCACAGAGTCCAAGTTTAATAGGTTATTAAGCGTTTTGAATTGCCCCCAATTTCAGGAATCTGGAAAAAGTTGGAATTTGGTGTTAAACATTTGAAACATTCTTGGAAGCTTTAGATTGTTGAACTTATTGTTTTGTCTGTTAATATTTTGACAAACTGATAAGCAAATGTTGATGTGTAATTTGATTTTTGGACTTGAATGTCATTTAACTTAACCATACCATATGGCTATGTAGGCAATCATCATGTGTTGGTATGTATTTATTTATGGAAGGTGTTGGTATATATAACTCAAGCTACATAATAGCTTATACATATATTCTATTTATCTACGGAAATTGTTGTTACTTTATTTACCAATTTTCTTTTCAGTTACATAATAGCGTTGAGTGACAAAGACAACAAGATAATTGCAAGTAAACACATGTTACATATAAAAACTTATACAAAAGCTTTAAATGCATTTGATCTTGTCCAACTTAAACAATTCTAGAAGTTGAGTTGCTTGCCATTTTCCTTGTTGGGCTCCATTTCGAATTGCATATCCTCTAATGGTATGCACCAGCGTGAAAAGTTATGATCATCACAACAACAAAATAATTTACCACAGTTGCTATTGTTCTTTTCAACAACTTTGATCCTCGTCCATAGTCTACAATTTCCTTATCAACACCTCTCCTTTTGATATTTCAATGAAGTATTATGTGGATAGGAAGAGTTGTGAGAAGTGGCCTTGTTATTTGTGTGTAAAATGCATGAAAAAGCCAACAGAGCTATGTATAGAAACTAACCTAACGACTATAAACATTTATATTTGAAACTATGCAACAATATTACAAAAACATCCATGTATGTTATCAAATCTAACAAAACGAACCCTCACTAACTACAAAAAAATGTCTTATTACCTACGGAAAAATCCGTAGAAAATTTGTGCATAAATTCATTTATTGACGGATTATCTACGAAATATACTCAGTCGGTAAACACCCCGTAGCAAAATATATCTACGGATTATCTACAGTTTACCAATTGTATTTTCCCACGATTAAGTTCCGTAGGAAATTTGTAGAAAACATGGTCAATTTTTTTTGTCTATTATTAACCATTTTCCACGGAATACCTACAAAATTTTCGTCAAAAATATTATTTTAATTATTTTTAAAATCTAGAGTTTCTACGGATTTTTGACAAAATTTCTGTTGAAAATATTATTTTATTTATTTTTAAATTTTACAATTTTTACGGATTTTTTTACATAATTCCGTCGAAAATATTATTTTATTTTATATTTATTTTAGATATCTATCTACGGATTTTCTACTAAGAGAATCCGTTCATAATTTTGTATATATTATTCTTAGTCAAATTTTTTTTTTTTTTTTTGGATATTCTGCTATAAAATTCATAAATTATATTTTTTATTTTTGCTTTTTTTTTTTATCCTATTCATTTTCTATAAAATAAATTTATCACCAAAAAAAAAAAAAGTTAGAATATAAAATAAATTCCTATAAAATAACATGAATTCAACAATTGTCAAGAACTTAACAATGCCTAAAATTTTAATTAGATTATCCATTTGTTAAAAAAGAACAAGAAGAAATAACAATTGGCAAAAAATCGAATTCTAAATCTGTTGTCAAGTATGTCGGGCTGAAGACATCAAAAAACAACTCACATATGTATCTCTCTAGGGTTTGACGTTGTTGGTGTGGCGGGCCCGAGACAGAGTGACGGTATAGCATAATATTCAAACAAAAATCGCCATAACCTCGTTATCAAAAAAATTCCAAAATATTTTAATAAAGCAGCGGAATAAATCGGGCAGCATAACTCTAATATATACAAGCATCGATAACATAATTTTAAATCATCTAGCATATGATCACAATATGTAAATAATAATTTTGGACAGCATAACGGTATTACCGTACTGCAAATTTGGCTATCAACGACACTTTTCCAGCACCTCGATATTTTCTCGTGAAACCGGCAGAGCTTCCCCGCAATATCCCCGATTAAGAAATTGGAGTGTGGGCTCCGGCAGTATTTCGCTAAATACTTTGAGAAAATATTTTTCTAGAAAAAACCCTTTTTTCTAATTTCAGAAAATCCCTATTTTCTAATAATTAAGTGGATTATATATTAATTATATAACCACCTAATTAATAATTAATTAATCCTTAATTAAGGATTAATTTAAGGTAGAGAGAGAAAGAGCCGAATGGCTTGTTTACTGCTTGAAAATCGATGCCAAAGTCTGATGAATAAAATGAAGAAAGCAACCCCTTATTTATAGCTATGAAACAAGGGACATCCGTGCAATTTTTCATTTTATGCCGTAGCTCCCAAGGTCGGCTGGCCAATCAGAGACCACCGGAGTGGAGTATACTCCAAGCCGAACACGGCGGTGCCCGGCAAGCGCCGAACGGTGCCCACACGCGCCCGTACGCGCCGTCCATATGGCGGCTGTGTGTTTGGCGGGTGTGATGCTCACACAGGCGTGAGCACCTGCCACGTGGCGGTCCGGTCCATTCCGACCGGACGGTTCAGCTCGCAGACCGGTTCAACAATGAACCAGTGGGTTCAACTTGGCCTGACCCCATGGACACGTGTCGGATTCCCATTCGTCCACGTGTCCGGGTCGGACAATCCATGTACCGACCCTACCCGGTGACCCGACCCGATGACCCGCTTCCACGACCCGTTGACTTTTCAGTCAACATGATCTGGGCCGCTCCTTCGCGATGACGCGGATCGATCCTGGCCGTCCATGTGGCGTGCCAAAAGTGGCGCTGACTCGCTGACATGGCGTGACACATCACCTGCCACGTCAGCACTTCGCCACATCAGCTTTTTTTTTTTTTTTAGAAAAATTTTATTTTCTCCAAAATAAAATTTCAGGCATTTCCAACTCTTTGGAATTTAATTTATTTTCCCAAAATAAATTCTTTGGCTATTTTCAAACACTTCGAAAATTCATTTCTCTATCTCATTTTAATATTTTCTCTTTGATCTTCGTTGGGGCTTGCGAGGGGACCTGCAGGACTAATTAATCTTAGCTCCAAACGGGTCAATATATTATCATCCCATGACAATAATTGATTACCGTTTAACAATATTTAATTCCACTAAATAAATATTGTTGAACTCTAAAATTAATTAAATTATTCACGAATTTCTCGATCTAGAATAATTTCGCATTTTACTCCTCTGTACAAATATCCATGAAAAATAAATCAATACTACTATCATTTAGTTTTCACTTCCAATCTGAAATTTCTTGATTCGCCTTAAGTCCAAATTCCCTATATGTGAAACACATTCAACATACAACTCCGGTGACGAACACACGAAGTACTTTGGCCAAAGTTTTAATTCGAACTTTTTGCAAATCTATTTCAGGGATATCTTTAACCTTCCAGCAAGGCTACAGATTCCTCGATCAATATTTCTTTCTAGCAGATTTCATGCAATCACCGAACGTACAAAGTATTTTGGCCACCCGTTACCGAGACCTCACTTCTGAGTACATCACAGTGATTAACACTACATGCCTAAAGTAGAAACACAGCCAGGATTAAGAGTCTAATGCTTCCGAGATTTTGTTCATTTTAGATAGTAGTATAAAATGAACAATCTCAGTGGTCCAGTTCGATGTTTCCAATCTCATTGAAAATCATCAATGTGTTATAATTGGAAACTCCATTTCCCTATGACGAAAGACTAATCATCTTATATAACACATTATAGTCTTGATAAGAACATTTTTTTATCATGCCGACTAGAACTTCAATGACACGCGATTTCTGGTATTTAAAGTCTTTTCCTATGAAACACATTTCATATAAAAATACCATCACACGTCATTAATTATTAAATTTGTAAAATACTCATAACTTGCGATAATTTCAGTTTTTATTAATCCAAAATATTTACAATATAATTGGATTTTCAGGGCATTAATCCCAACAGACGTATCACGCGGCCAATGGCCGAGCAACTTGCGCCGGCGGGCCGAGCATCACGGCCAACAACAAGCAGAAAACGTATGCTACTGCCACTAAGGGGGGCACAAGTATAGCAACAGCGGTTATGCCGAGAAAAACTATAAATATCGCATCGGGGAAGGTTCACCTTTTCCCTCGCGATCCACGACGGAAGAGATACGGGCAAGTTTCGGAGCGCAACGGCATAACGAACATCTCCTTCTCAGATGAAGAGATTGCAAAGCTACCTGCTCCCTTCCAATTTGCACTTGTAGGCAAGTTCTCCCATGGTTACCCAACTATGATGAGGCTGCATGAGCTCTTCATGGATTTGCAACTTAAGGGAGAATTTAAGCTTGGGTTACTGAATGTCAAGCATGTGCTGATAAGGTTGGACAACAAGGAAGATTTCAATCGGATATGGCTTCAAAAGTTCCACATCTTTGACTGATATCCGATGCGAGTTTTCAAATGGACACCCACCTTCAACCCGAAGATTGAGCCATCAATTCTCCCGGTTTGGGTGCGACTCCCAGGACTTGAAACATAATTCTTTGATGCCGAATCCCTTATGGATATAGCACAGAATATAGGAGAGCCTCTCTGTTTTGATGAAGGAACCTTCGACGCACAGCGTCCATCTATGGCGAGATTCTGCGTGGAAGTGGATCTCCTCAAGCCGCTGAAGGAAAGAATCACCCTTACCTATCATGGAGGAACACACATACAATCTATCATCTATGAGCGATTACCAAACTACTGCAAGAAGTGCAATAGGATAGGGCATCAACAAAAAGACTGTTACGAGGGCGTCGTTGAAGCTATCAAAGAGCAAAACACAATAGAAAAATATGAGAACAGGAAGATGGAGGATTATATCTCAAGTACAAAACAAGATGCAGCAGAGGGGGACCTGCGTGAGATAATTCAGGAAAAGAGGGCCAAGAGCTTGGAGAAAGACAAGGACACAACTGAGGCCAACAAAAAACAGCAAATTTCGGCAAAGCAATGGGTAGAGAAGGTCTTTGGGAAAACAGCTAATGCCAAAAATAATAACAGCAAACAAGATAAAAGTCAGCTCATTGAGGTTAATGTTAGGGATGGAACGGTAATAGATGACAAGCAGGACAAGCTGCAGGAGATTGAGAATTTAAGAGAAACAAAACAAATGGCAGGAAATTCCGATGATGAGAATGGTGATGATCTCGGAAAAAATGATGTCTTAGAGGAGAACCAGACGTCAGATGATGAGAGTGTGGGATTATAAAAAGACTCGTCTGATGAAGAGGAGATTGGAAATGAGAATAAAGAAGATATTGATCCTAACACAACAGAACAAGTCACCCATGAGGATGATAATGCCACGGTGAAAACAAAGGCAATATTTCAGAGGTCAAGATCATTCAATGGGGAGATTTTAGAAAGGGTAGCGGATACAGGAACAAACAAACGGCAAAGTGGCAGCAACAGCAAGCGAGCCCCCGATCCTACCCTTAAGAAAAAGAACGACAAAGTTAATAATCAGACCAAATCCACGGCCTCTAAAAGGACGACTAGATCGTCGGCCAGTCAGCAAGGAGAATCATGATTAGTGGCCTCATATGGAACATTAGAGGTATCGTTGATAGTGGACGGAGGCGTATCCTTAAAAGAATTCGAAAGAAGAATAAACTTAACTTTATGGCTATCATCGAACCAAAAATTGTTTTAGATAAAAATTTTATGTGTTCTAAATTTAATTTTGCGAATGCTATTTCTAATGTCTCTAACCATATTTGGTTTTTTTGTTGTGATGGTATGCAGGTGGAGGTCGTTGGTGATGATCGACAATATCTTCACTTGAAAGTTAGGTATAAAGAGTGGGATGGGCCTGTTTTGATCTCGATCATCCATGCTCTTAGTGGAACAGCTTTGAGAAGGCCTCTATCGGATTATTTCAGAGAAGAGGTTAATGGGACTTTGCCTTGGATCATAGGAGGTGATTTTAATATCATTGCTAATGCTAGTGAAAGACGGAGAGGTTGCCCACCAGATTTACAGGGGATGGAAGAATTCGGCGACTTCATTCAAGATTGCAATTTAATGGAGACGTCATTTGAAGGCTCCCCCTACACATGGACAAATAAAAGCATGTGGCAATGCCTGGACCGAGTTTTTGTAACTGAAGCTTGGAGTGATTTATACTCTGAAACTCATGTTAAACATCTCTCAAGAGGCACCTCAGATCATTGCCCGCTTCTTATCAACTGTGAAAACCCGAAAACGCGAGGCCCCTCAGCTTTTAGATTCCAAGAGATGTGGTTAAGACACAAAAACTTAGAAAAAGTGATCAAAGAAAATTGGGAGCAACCCATTAAAGCCGAAGGTATATGGAAGTTACCACTCAAGCTCAAAAGACTCAAGGGACGACTAAAGGAGTGGAATCAGAATGAATTTGGGAATGTCTTTAGTTGTGTTGATACGTCCGAAAGGGAAGCCACTATTGCAGAGAAAGAGTTCGATGCAAACCCTTCAGAAGCAAACTTACTCAACATGAACAAGAGTACGCCAGAATGGAAGACTTCCCTGGCCATGGAGGAAGACTTCTGGAGGCAAAAGGCCTCGATCAAGTGGATTCAAGAAGGAGAACGTAACACTCGCTTTTTCCATTCACTTGTTAAGAAAAAACGGATTAGGGGTTCCATCACAGCTATCTATGAAGAGGATCAAAGGATTACGAACCCACAACATATACGACAATCAGCGAATGACTTCTATGAAGAACTATTAACATCGGTGGGTTCAACTAGCTGGAATGAGGATGACTTGAACATGGTTAACACGGTTCTTACCAGCTCAGATGGGGAAGAGTTGTGCTTCAAACCTACAATGCACGAAATTTGTGACACGGTTTTCCAAATTAGCCCTCACAGCATGGCTGGTCCGGATGGTTTCGGAGCTATTTTCTATCAGAAATTCTGGCATATCATTGGCAATGAGGTTTGCAAGGCAGTGAACGCATTCTTTGATGGACAACAGCTTTCTAAGGCTTATACATCCACTTCTATCATTCTTATCCCAAAAGTGGACAATCCAAAGCTTTGGAGCCAATACCGTCCAATAAGCCTTTGCAATGTCTTGAACAAAATTCTGACTAAGCTGTTTAATAATAAGCTTGCTAAAGTCTTGCCCAAAGTCATATCCCCAAATCAGAGTGGTTTTGTTCCACATAGAAATATTAGCGATAATATTCTATTGGCACAAGAAATGATACAAGACAATAGAGGAGAGGAAAAAAACGCCATGATTAAGCTTGAGATGGCGAAGGCTTATGACCGGATTGATTGGGATTTCTTGTTTGAAATCATGCGACGAAAAGGATTTCCTGCTAAGTGGATAGATTTAATTAAACATTGTGTTAATAACTGCTGGTTTTCTGTGATTATTAATGGAACTTCGTCTGGCTTTTTTCACTCCTCTAGAGGTCTTCGACAAGGAGACCCTTTATCCCCGTCCCTTTTTGTTATTGTTTCTGACTTTCTTTCTATTCTTCTGAACAGATTAGCGAAGTCGGATATGCATAGCAGATTTAAAGGTACGGATAGAGTGGCGGTGACACACCTCTCCTACGCAGATGACATAATACTTTTTACGAATTCCAGACTCAACTCGCTTCTACAAACCAAAAGTATTCTGGAAAAGTATGAGTATTATTCAGGCCAGAAAATTAACATTGACAAAAGTTGTTTCATTGTTGGAAACAATAATTGCTCTGCGGCTGATCAGGTAAAAAGAATTTTTGGATATAAAAGAGAGGTCCTACCTATCGTGTATCTTGGAGCGCCATTGTATACCGGACGCTGGAAAAATGTTAAGTTTGATGGGATTGTAGCTAAAATCAGGGCGAAGCTTTTAGGATGGGAGTCAGCCAACTTATGTTATGGAGGAAGATTACAGCTTATTAAATCTGTACTATACTCTATACCAACGTACACCATTCAAATCCTAGAGCCGCCTAAATCTGTGATTCAGTGTTTCCATCGGATAATGAATAGGTTTTTCTGGGGAAGTAACTCTGAAGCTAATAGGATTCATTGGGCCGCTTGGGATCGATTATGCTATCCTACAGAGGAGGGAGGACTGGGAACGCGAAATTTGGAAGATATGACTGAAGCATTCTCTTATAAACTCTGGTGGCGATTCCGAACTTCGAACACTCTTTGGGCTCATTATACTAAAAGCAAGTATTGCAAGGATTGGCATCCCAATCTTACACCTTCTCCTTACCGCAGCTTGCTGATTTGGCGTCGTTTGTGTCGAGCGAGAGAGAAAGCCGAAAACTTCATCAACTGGTCCCTGGGAAATGGCAGTATCTTCTTTGTTGCTGACAGGTGGTTTCACGGTAAAAAGCTTTCGGAACTGGTAGAAGGTTTGGACAGTGAGTTAAGGGTTAATCTTTTCTGGAATGAGCATGGATGGTGCCATCGAACACTGCAAACTTATCTGGATCCTGACTTAACAAATCAGATCGCTAGTGTCCTAATCATGAAGGAACAACTGGACCTGGCCTTCTGGAGCCTTGAACCTGATGGAAAATTCTCGATCAAATCAGCTTATAATGCCATTCGGGGAAAGTTTGAACCTTCAGCTTCATGGAGAGCTATTTGGAGCAGTAACCTCACGCCCACGATCCAAATTTTTATATGGAGGCTAATCAAAGATTGGCTCCCGACAGACGATAGGTTGGAACGGAAAGGCATCGCGATCCCTTCGCGATGTGCGTGTTGTTCTAGCAGAGATACGAAAGAGCATGTGTTCTCCACCGGGACAAAAATCAAGAAAGTGTGGGACTTTTTTGGAGAGTGTTTTGGTATTCATCATTTGGCAGCTCCCCCGATTTTAGTCGTGCAGAGTTGGATCACCTCCTCCCCTTTTAGCTCATAGAAACACGTCAGAATTATCACTCCAATCTTGATTTGTTGGTACGCCTGGCTTGAAAGAAACAAAGCGCGGCATGAAGGGAGTCAATTTTCTTACCGTAATATCATTCGTAGAATTAAATCCCATATATTTCAACTCACCAATCTTGGTCGTTTGTGCAGGAAATGGTGGATTGGGGACACTCATACAGCAACAAAATTGGGTATTACACTGAGTAAGAGACCAGACAAGCTTATTCTTTTGGTCAGATTGAGTCGTCCCCAAATGGGATGGTGGTAACTCAATAAGGATGGAGCGTCTTGTGGTAACCTAGGACTTGCGGGTATTGGAGGCCTGATTCGAGACTGTAATGGCAATGTGATATATGCATATAGCCATGGTATAGGCCATGCCACTAATATTGAAGCAGAGGTGAGAGCCATTGCAGTCGGAGTAGCCAAAGCGGCAGAATTCCAGTGTGATAATCTCTGGATTGAGAGCGACGCTATGACAGCAATTGTCTTTCTTAATCGTGGATGTGCAGGAAATTACAAAATCCAGGGAGCTATTGTGGAATACAGGAATTATGTGCGATCTATGAATATTAGAATGACGCATGTGTACAGAGAAGGCAATATGGCAGCTGACAAACTAGCTACTAGAGGTGCGATCGAGCAAAATAATTGGACCTTCCCGGAGCTGCCGCTGACTGGAGATATAACAGGAATTATACAGATGGATAAATAGGGAGTTCCGAATCTAAGGCGGAAAACATGATGAAACGCACCTATTCTAATTCTAATGCCTGCACTTGGAGGTTTACTTTTGAGGCTATGGAATATGGTTCCTATGAATCTGACAATAATTACCTTTGTTAATTTAATGTAGGATCATTATAGTGATAAAGCGTCTGCCCAACATGGTTCGAATTCTGAGGAGGATATGCTTTATGGGGAGCAACATCCAGCTAGGAGTTATCACAGGAGATTAAATGGCAGCATTCTAGGGCCAGTCTGCAACTATGAAATTGACAGTTACTTGGTACAATCAGTCTGATACCAACCAAACAACAACTTCTCGAGCCCTGTGGACACTAACGTTAAGTATGCGATCATCCATTGTCGTGTGAGTGCCACACTGACACTCACCCTCTTTGTTCGGAAGACTGGGCGCCTCGGGACGAGGCCAACGGACGACCCGAAGATCACGTTTTGCAAGAGGGGCCATAACCTGCTTTTTGGCGCTGTACCGAAGATGTTTGATTGTCATAACAGTAGCTTTAGCTATAGACATTATGATGCCTATGTTTTAAGAGGGCATCATTGTAGTTCGAGTCTTACTGATCCTTGGATCATGAACATCTGTATTGCCTTCTTTGTTTTGGTTGGTTTATATATGAGGTGGGGGCCTCGTTAACAACCCTACGACTCTCTGCCGGTTTTATTTTTAAAAAAAAAATACTTAACAATGCCTAATAAAAAACACCAAAATTAAATGTATGTCTTATAAAGCAAATTAAGATGCACGACTACCAATATGTACATATCCAGTGTTAAAACATCATCTAAAATTCTAAGAGTTATCATTCATGTCATCCTCAACTTGTGCATCATTATTGTGTGATGTTTGCATTTCCCTTCCATTCATAATCATTTTCATCATCTGCTCCATCATCGAGGTCATTTGATGTTGTTGAGAAGTTATTTGATCCATCTTTTGTTGCGAATCATGCACTTTTTGACTAAGAGTATCGAGTTGCGTCTGAACGACAGGATCGGTGTATGATTGAGTAGTATCCAATGCGCAATTGATGTTTGACCTCACATAATGTATCCCGTAATCAGTTCCCTTTTTATTCGGACCTCCAAGAGCTTCTCTCCAACCTTGAAGCTCCGCCTCTTCAGTTCGATCAATGTCAGCTGATTGAGAATCAAGTACCTCATGAACCGCTTTCTGCAAATTAAATTAAAAATATTATTACATGATCAAAGCTAAAGTAAAAGAAAAATAACTACTCAAAATATTTCAAACTCACTGAGGTTCGTTCTGAACGAGCATCCACAAATCTCCCATCAGGCATTTTGTGCATGTCATCAAAAAATTCGATATATTTAGGTTTTTTTCCAGTCTTTTTTGTCTGCAATGTAATATATATGTAACTATATGTAAGAACAAAAACCAACACAATAACAGAGAAGCTGCAGATAACGAACTTAATGTTTACAGAAATGTATTGAAAGCGTCCTGAATATCAATGCTAGTCATGTAAACATCATGATTGGAAGCCCCAAAATACTAAAGAGAAGCCAAAGTACGATAGAAAAATAAACCAATAGGCTAAATGATTTCTCTCCTGAACAAATGCTACTTTATATTTAGAGTGAGAGAGTTAAAATAGAATTTAAAACTTCATTCCCTATCAGAATGTCAGGCACAATAGAGAAGGAATGAACATTTTACAGCAACATCCTTCAGTCGCATTAAACATTTTACATGCATCTTAAAATGTGTGACTTGAGTGTGTGTCTGTGTCTGTGTATGTACATATAAAATGTGTGAGTTGAGTGGTTGGAGTAGATTGTGGAGTTGTGTGTGTCATAATTATAAAAGAACTTGATGCAAGATTCTGCTAAAAAACAGAGATAAAGGGTTATGGCCATCAGATAAATGGTTAGGGATAATTACCAACGCCCCCCTGAGGTTTGACGTTATTATAGAATACCCCCTGAGGTTTCGAAAATTATGAACTCCCCCTTGGGCCGTTATCTCCTCCGTTAAATTTAACCGATTGTGTGAAATTTACTATTTTACCCCTACTATGTTGAAACTCAGGGGGGGTATATGTAATAAAGAGCCAAAGGTAAGGGGGCTAATGCAAGGACTGAAATTGTTAAAGGGGTTTGGTGTAAGTACCTGAGTTTTGTGTCTACCTAGCATTTTTTTTTTAATAAAATGCTACTTAATGTTATTTTAATATTTTTATGATAGACTAATTTCATACCTACAGTTTATAGATGCTTAATATTTTCTATAGATATTGACCATACATGTTCAATGTTTGAAATAATTGTTTAAACGGCTGGCGGATATTTTTGTGAATTTACTAATGCATTTGTTGATATTAGTGTATTTGTTATGATTTTCAATTTTGAGGAAAAAAATTCATAATGCACTAGTTGATCTTTGTGTGGATTTTTTTATATGAGTTTTTATTTTGAGGGAAAATTTATTATAATTGCAAATAAATTATTTTAAATTAACTTTAAATGGATTTGTACAAAATATATTTAAAACTAAGAAATAAATATGAAAGGAAATTTATAACTTATCATATTTTATAGAAATAAATATGCATGGAATATCTAATTCAATTTATATTTATAGATAAAATATAAAATATTAAATTAAATAACAACTTTTTAAATACAAAAAATCTAAAATTAACTAATATTACAATTATATCATTAAACTCTAAGTAAAATTACAATATGCCCCCTAAGGGTGTTTTTTTGGAATTTAAATTTGAATTTAACGGTGTAATTAACGGCCGGTGCTATTTGTAAGCGAAGGTGTACTATTCAGGGGGGAGTTCGTAATTTTCGAAACCTCAGGGGGTATTCTGTAATAACGTCAAACCTCAGGGGGGCGTTGGTAATTATCCCTAAATGGTTATAATCAATATAAATATATTATACTGAAATGAAATTCGTACCTGCACTTTCTGTTTGCAAAAAAATATCATTTGTCAATTTTTTTTCTCAATCAATTAGATTACTTGGATTTGTTTGTGTTTCAAAGCACACGGGAAGAGATCAATCATCAAAACTGCAGACTATCCAAAAAGTAAAATCTTGAATTTTAACCCGAAAGCTGTTTATAAACTAACAAAAAGTGATTGACCTCTAACAACTTTACACAAAGCCGAGGCATATGTTCAGTTATGAAAATCCATCCTGCTATGTACAACATTAAAAATTGCAGTGAAATAAGATCATATAGGCCCTCTAACATCAAGTTTTAATAAGCGAGCATACATTTGCTTATGCATATAAATCTTGCTACATACATCATCACAAATTGCAGGTAGATTTGCAGCCTCAAGTATATATAGAAATAAACATAACACCAAATAACCTCATATAGGTTTCATTTTGAATAAACTAGCAAAGAAATACTTACTATTCTCATGATATGTGTACCAGCTGAGATCGAACCCATCCTATGAAGTGCACCTCCAGTTTCAGACGCTCGATTTTGCTTAGCTACAACTCTCTTTTTCTTGTAACATGGAGTATTCCATGTCCTCTTCGCTTTGGTCCAAACTTCGGTATCAATAAAATCTGGCTTCTGATCTTTCTTTCTGGCATTGTACCATATATATCTCAAATGTGAACCTGCCTTAAATTTAAAGGCTTTCTTCATATATCGTTCATCACGGAGATCATAGTACACCTCTTTCTGAACATGATCACAATAATTAGAATGGACATAAATTATTCGATATTAAAATATACCTAACTACTTACATAAAAACTTAGATATGTACAAATACCTTCCATTCATTAAACCATATTTCCTTTTCATGAGGGGGAACGTCGCTGTAGCACTACCAAGTACCACCATGTAGTCTCCTTTTGATGATATCAGTGATTAATCTTGAAGCATTATTCGATGGGAAGAACCTAGGTGAAAGGAGATAAAATATTAAAAAGATATCACATACGCTATGCAAGAAAATTACAATTAATAATACCGAAATAATTATTTACCCATTTTGGCCTTCTGGGCGAAGAATTTCATCAGGATTTATACCCGGAGGGAGTGGATGAACTCCATTGCCAGATGCATGATCAGTAGGCTGAGATAGACCCTCTGAGGTATCCGGTTCTGAAATTGGAT
Organism: Lantana camara; assembly: GCA_037501455.1. NCBI lineage: Eukaryota > Viridiplantae > Streptophyta > Magnoliopsida > Lamiales > Verbenaceae > Lantana > Lantana camara. Next base: position 93,104,260 of record CM074863.1, read on the forward strand.
CAGTAGTGTGTAGGGAAGTGGAACTGGGTATAGATGTCTGGTGATTAGATTGAGAAGGTCCGTCTGAAATCCTTGACCGAGAGGATGAAGGGGTAGTAGTAGATAATGGACCAACCAACCCGTTCGTAGAAGGTGTAGAGTCATGAGGTGACACGAAACTAGAGCCACGCCTTAGAGGAAGTGATTGATGGGTCCCCCTATATTTTCCCCAGCCTCTAGAAGGATGCATATTCTACAAGTATGAAATTATTACACAATGTGTAAAAACAGTTAGATCACATAGAAAGACCAAAATCACAAAGAAAGCATAATTTTTTATGAATGCAATAATAAACAATCCCATAGCATCCATCAAACAGGATGCAAGTTCAAGAGCTTTGTCACGGATACTAGCAATAAGATGCTTCTGACTCTGCTCATCAAGACCCTTGGAATCAATAACACTAATCTCTAGTGGCTCTTCAGGGTACTACCACAGGAAATAGTGAAGAACAATTGCATTAACATTTTCTCTCATCTATTATCAATTATTTCACGATAACTGTGCTGTCAAGCAAACGTCTATTGAAAAAGAAATAGAAGAGAGATTTAACCGAACAAGATTTCACAACAATGATGAAAGTATGAAACACTATCAAAGTAAAACAAAAAAAGAACCAAATGAGCTTCAGTAGAATCTTTCATTGTCCCATCTGCAAATAGCGATTGATTGATTAACCGGTTGTTACAGAGCCACCCCACAATCTTATATTCAAAAGAGATGAAGTATTAAAGTGAAATAAGTAAACTAACAAAAGGTAGAAATACAAAATTGCACAAATTGATACCCATAGCATCCATCAAATTCCATGACGAAAATATCATAATTTTTCACATAAATTCATTAAAACAAAGCAATACACATCAATTTTCATACTGTTAAACACATATATCCGAAGAAAATGATTAAATTGGAAACATGTAGAGAACCTCCAACGCGAACAGAAGAGACTGCCATTGATGGTACCGGTAAGCAGCTGATAGTACCAGCAGGAAGATTTGTGGTTAAACAACTCATCTGTGCGGTATACGGAGTCTTGCCACTAAATTCCAAAGAATTTCAACGATTGAGAAGATTGAGAGAGGGATGGAGACATGGTGACGGTGGGACAGTGGGTAATGGGTTTTACCGAAGACGTGGTGTTATTTTGGAGTGAGGAGTTGTTTTTTTTCTGGAGGGAACTCAAAATTTTTTTAGTATTATATTATTATTATATAAAGAAATAATAATAAAAGTATTTATTATAAATGGATATTAAGAGGGATGAAATATATTTTAAATTAACTTCAATAATAACAATCCAATCATTCGTAACTTCAATAATATTACTTTTCATTCAATTACTAATTCTAGATTTTTCTATTTATAAATTATAAAATAAATTTAAAACATGTCGGTTTAACTCAATAATTTATTGCTTTAATAATAAAATAATTCTGGTACTTTAAGTAATTCAAAAGTTAAACTTAATAGTTACAAATAAAAATTACTTAAACCTCAATTACTAAAAATTTATCTAACCTCCTAGCTGTATAAATAAATTAAAAAAATTTAATAGAAAAAATAGATAATGAGAATTATTATATTTTACTAATATATGTTATTATATTGCGCAATATACTTATTTGGTGCCATGGACTCTTTTTTATTTTTTATTTTTTAGCACAAGTACTACCTGATGAGACACAAAACCTCGCTCGGATCAGAGCCGTCCATGTGTCGCTATCTATTGACCTAAAACTTATACGCTCGCACTAACAGGCTCGCGTGCCTACCCAGCCCATCCACTTGATGACTAAGTCCAGGTCTACGTGCCTCGGCCCACTATTCAAGCGGGGGATTCAGGCTAGAGAACCCAGCGCTCGTGATACGGTCCTCTCATGGGCTATCCTCCCAGGAAAGCATCCCACGAGGGCACGTTCTACCTTGCGCTTGGTTATCCAACGCTCGTTGGTCACTAGTCACAGGGGACCCCCTCGTGCCTCCCTTCGAGCGTCATCCACGCTCGAGTATGATCAACCCCTATTAAGGCGTCCGTACACCTGCAGGACAGGGTTTGAGCTTCCCAACGCTCAACGCTCGCCAACAACCTCTGACACTATGGCAGTGCGCACCTCGTACCTGGCACGCCGCTTGCTTTTCAGAGCTGTCACTCTCATGCCCTCACAGGCCGCCACGTGTTAGGGCAACACAGGTTTGGGACCACACGGTCAAATTACCCAATCTGCCCTCACCCTTAACCTATAAATAGGGGGAAACACATGCTTTCTTCCTCAAGTGATCTTCTCCATAAAAACACACATTGAACTGGTATATTCCTCCATTAATCTGTATCTTCCCAAGCTACACACTACCTTCAAGACAGTTGCATCACCACCGTATTTTACACTCTTGGTGTTATCCTAGCTGGAAGAACCCACGCTCAAAACGAAACCCAGTTCCTGAGGCTCCTACGCCTGTGATGGTCTTTCCCTTTCACTCATAAATTCTAAAGTGATTGGTGTTTAAACCCCTTTACAAGTTTCTGCACCATCATTTTTGGCGCCGTCTGTGGGAAATCCATCGCCATCTTCAGCTCCATCCCCCCCCCCCCCCCTTAAAGCTAGTTGAAAAGTAACACCAGCAATACTCAATATGGTGACTGCAACAAGGTCAGGAGCAGTAGGAAGCAAGGGTGCTCATCCCCCTGTCAACGAAGAGAATATAGGGAACAATGCCGCCGCTGGCGGTACGCCCCCTCCGCTCACCGGAAGTGCTGAGGTCACCGCTGCAACTCTCCCCCCCGGAGGAAACGAGGCAGGAGGATTCGGCTCCAACCCTCCTCCCCCAACCCTCACACAACACGTACCAGTCTCCCACCCTGGCATGTTCTCCATGGCCATGCCCCCGCCGGGATACGCCTATTTGCAGCCTGGAATGATGCCCGGAATGGTGCCCTTGGTCCAACCGTACTAAGTAGGTACCCTAAACCTCCCCACATCGCTGCCAAGGGAAATACAAGGGGTGGAAATGCCACAAATCACCCCTCAGCAGCTGCAGGCACTCTACGCTCAGTGCGAGGAGCAAGCTGTTCAAAATGCTTGGGAGCACTTCACTTCCGCGTATTTTCCTTCTATGGCAGGCGGTCGAGTGGCTCCGCCCCTTGGAGGACTCCCAGCCCATCCCCTAACAAGGGTACAGCCTACGTTGAGGGCCCAACAACCTCCCCCCACCACCTGTCCAGGAAAATGAGGTTCTTGTTAGGAATAGTGCCCTAGAAAGCCGATTGTATATCCGCTTTGTACTTTTCCTTATTGTAATCACAGACAATCTTTGAATAAAATAACGAATTGAGGCAACACTTCTTTATATGCTCTTGTTTGGTATGCGTTTACTTTAGCTGTGCATGTATGAGAACTCCCCTAATCCTGATGACTTTAGGACTCTACCATTTGGGTGAAATGGTTCATGAAACGAGCCCTATATCACATAAGTCATGATTAGTTAAAATACTCCAAGCCGATGAGTCCTACAGACAGTGGGAGTGTCAACCTGACTCCTCTAAGGCTTGCTTGTGGGATCACGCCCTTAAGAAGGACCACCTTGTTTCATGGAGGTGCAAAGTGTATAGTTGATACGTGCGTGATACATGAGGGTGCTTACTTTAATAAGTAAGTTCACTGAGGTGCCCCGTGTGAGAACATTCCTAAATGGGAAAGGAAGTTTCTATTTCAGGAAATGGAAACTTCCAGATTAGGAAATATCTCACGAGTCATTGATGTGATTAATTGATCCTTAGACTTGAGGTTCCTTGTCACTTTATGAGTTAACTCTGTAGTCTTAGGTATAAGCTTTAAAGGGTGTCGCCTTAGACAACTGATTCAAGGCTTATGCTGGGGCTGCACAAGTGATTCATGAAAGTGAATGAGAATCAAGAAAGGACCTACACTTGCATATGCAAGGTGATCTCTTATTGTGTAAGTCATTCATATGCCATATGGAGTCCTTGGCCAAGGCAGTAGATCAAGACATCAAGAAAAGTGTTTCTTGGATTGAGATCAAATGGATATGAAATGCACTTAGCTTTAAGACCGGATTATTAGGGTTCTGATTATTCCCTTGCCCTAGATCTTGGTTGAGAGATAGTAAGTAGGAGGATTGTATCTCACATGAATCAATGACTTAAAGGTTCTGTCGAATCCGAACATTCCAATTCAGCTAGGGGTTAAACACCTGTTGCTAGACTATGGTCGTTTAATCTGTGGACTGATTAATTAATTAGTGAATTAATTAATTAGGGTCACTGCTAATTGAATTGAGAACCTAGAGGGTCACACACAACAACTTGGTTACATGAGTTGAGGCTTGAAAATGATTAAACGAGTTAATCGGACCAAGAGGGTTCCACACGTGTGAATTCACACGTGTGGCTCACGTGAGTGACACGTGTCACTGTGACACGTGTCACACACGTGTGTATATATATATATATTATATATATTAAATAATTAATTAGTTAATTATTTAATAGACTTTGGTTTAATTTTGAATTAAAAAGAAAGTCTAATTTTGGAGAAAATAATCTAGTTAATTAATTACGAATTAATTAATTAGATAAAATTAAGTTATTTATTTTATAATAAATAAAGTATAAAATTATCCAAAAATAGTTTGGATATTTTAAGCTCTCTTAAAAGTTGACTAGAATTAGAATTCAAAGTCAAAGTTGGAAAATACTTGGTGATCAAGTAATAGGAGAGAGAGGAACCAAATCCTAGTCCAATAAGGACTAGGTTCGGCCGTCCCTCCCCTTTCCTATATATAGGGGAGCTCATGCTCCCCTTTAGAGCTAATTGACAATTCTTGGTTCATGTGTTGAACACCTTCCTTTCTCCAAGATTAAATTAAACCCTAGGTTAAGCCTAAACACTAACTAGAGAACTAGCATCCTTACTAGTTAGATTGTGATCAAGTTGGTGGACTTTCTCTAGAGACTTCAAGTTAGAAGTTTGAAGATTCGAGCTTTACCAAGGAGAGGGGATCAAGCCGCGAGAAGAGCGTTCTTGGGTGGCTTGAAACGCTTCAAGAAAGAATAAAAGAAAAGTAAGTTTTCTATCTTTACGAATTTGGTTACACGATTGCGAGTCCATGGTCCTTTTGTTGGGAAAATTTTTAAATTCCGCTGCTTTCTGATTCTGTTTTCCAACAAGTGGTATCAGAGCCACCTCGTTAATCGTGTTTCTGATTCGTCTCAATTATTTCTGAATTTGGTAGAAATTCTTAGGCTTAGATGCGAATTAGGTATTCATGAGTTCTTTTAGAAAGCCTGAATTACGAAACTGTAATTTTTCCTGAATTTCTAAAACTGTTTTCTCAAATCGTGTTTTTGAAAATTGTTTTAGTTGAAATTTGTTTAAATCGAATTTTTTTAATTTTTGGATTAAACTGGTTTTTCGAGAAACCCAGAAAATACGAAACGAACACGAAAAGCAACGAGCCTAGGCGTGCTAGCACGTCGCACGCCCAGGCCCGTCGCCGCCGCCCAGCTCCTCCCGCAACAGCGCGGGAGCCGTCCCGGCGCGCCCGCCCAGTCCGTCCCGCAACCGCGCGGGACGCCTGCCCAGGCTGTGCCGGGCGCTGCTGCGCGCAGACGCGCGCATGATGCACGCCCAGCGTGCGCACGCGAGCGGCTCATCCCGCCCGCTGTGCGCGCGCGGCTGCGCGGCGGTGCCTCGCACGGCTGGGCCCTTTTTCGGGGCTCGTTTTCGTGTTTTCGTGTTTCGTGTTTTTCGGTCCATAAAATCCCGATTTAATTTTATTTTAATTTTATCCTTTTAAAATCAGTTTTGATAAAATAAAATTATTTTAAAATTTTGATTAAATTGGGATTTTTGAGAAATTAAAGCGATTTGGTTTTTGGAAAAATTATGAATATTATTTTCTGAAAATAATGAAAGAATAAAATTATTAATTTTGGAAATTAATTGGAATTTTATTAGTTTAATGTTTTTCGGGTTTTATTGAAAAGGCTCTTGAACAAGAATTGCATCTAAGTCGTGTTTTAAGTCATTAGGACTTGAAACGAGAATTTTAATTTATTGGTAAATTTAAATTCTTGCAAAAGCATGTTAGGTGATCATGGGTTTAGATCTATGTATGGTTTTAATTTATGCACATGGATGGTTTAAATTGGGGTTGGAGCCCTATAGTTGCGTTTTTCAATTGAGGTTGGAGCCTCACTTATGTGCGTACTGTTATGTGATTTATTATGTGGCTTTCCATATTACTGTTTTTGAGGCCGGGGTATGCCCCGTGTAATTGTCTAAGGCCAATATGAAGATTGAGCCTTATTACTTTATGTCTTTTTCTTTTTATTGTAATTTGAGAGTAGAGATAGGTGGTGAGGTTTTATTTTCATTTTGGAGACAATGCACCCATGGAGTAAGATGGACCACATTCAAGTAACAAGGAGGCCATAAGTGAAGACCCCTCAAAATGTTAGGGAGGGGAATCTCAATTGTTAAATGTAATAGAGATAGGGCTCGTATTTTGTTACCGCTTTCCCTTATGTGATTTGAACTGTTTATGTGGCATGTATGTTAGAACTTGTGATTGTGGAGTGGCTCCCACATATCACGCATAAGATAGGTAGAACCCATGATCATTACATGTTAGTATCATGCTAGGACATGTTATCTGTTTATGTGCTTGTTTGAAATGCATTTAAGTGTACTTGCATTAATCAAGACTAATAAAATTGGATAACATGTATGTTGGTGAGGTCGAACCGGACAACTCTCCGGTTGATTCGAAAATTCCCATTAAATATTAAGCTAATTTCGAACAAATAGGTGTTTAATTCGAGATGCAAGTTTTGAATTAAATTCCTAGCATTCCATCAATAGGTTTTAAGTTTAGTAAGTAAAACTAGTTATTGTCCGCGAGTCGTGGGATAGCTAGTGGAGCTTATTAGTTCTTAGTTACCTAATTAATCATTTTAAATGATCAATATTTCGTGGTCAATTTTAGCGAGGGCGATGTCCGCGAGTCGTGGGTCGTTCAAACTAAGTTTTGGTCATGATCTTATGATTGATGGGTCTAGCTTAACGCCTAAGTAAATATGGATGTCGCACGAGTCGTGGGTCCATATTGAAAGATAGGTGATGCAAAAACTATTACTAAGAGTTCTAAAGGTGTTAGAATTGGTAAGTTGTACCTACCTAGGGTTCTTACTAAGAATGTCCGCGAGTCGTGGGTTCGAGGTAAAATGCCTAGGATCTTAGTACCCATTGGGAAACGTGTTCCTCTTAGATCTTTGGGAATTCTAGATCTTTGAAAAACAGTAGGAGCTACATTAGATTAAAGACCTTATCTTTTGTATATCGTTATAATTCAGCATGCTCACGAGTTCTCTATTTTACCATTTAGGTCGTAGATTCTGTGATTCTCTACGTGTTTTGAAATGGCAACCAAAAACCCTCTTGTATCGATCCTCGAGTCAAACAAGTTGACTGGTCCCAACTATTCTGATTGGCTGAGGAATCTGAAAATCATTTTAGATTCTAAGAAGAGAACTTATGTTCTCTTCGAAGGGGAGCCCAGTCCCGAAGGGGAGGCTCCCACTCGGGCCGAGCGGGATGCGATTCAGAAGTGGAAGGATGATAATCTCCAAGCCCGTTGCCTTATGTTGGCTAACATGTCTCCGGACTTGCAAAGACAACATGAGGCCATGGAATTTGCTTGGGAGATTTACGACCACTTAGAGCAACTTTACCGCCCTCATGAACGTGTTACAAGGTATAACACTTCAAAGGAATTATTCCACTTGAGAATGAGGGAAGGTTCAAGTGTCCATGAATATGGACTCAAGTTTCTTGCCCTTACTGAGAAACTTGCTTCCATGGACATGCCACTGAAAGATGAGCTTTCAGTGGATTTGTTGCTAGCTTCGCTCCCACCATCATTCAACCCATTTGTCCTTAACTTCAACATGAATCATGTTGGTGCTACTGTAGCTGAGCTGATTAGTCAGCTTGTGACTGCTGAAAGCACGATCAAGAAGGACAATAAGGTTTTGATGGTGAATGCTCCATCTTCCTCTTCTGGGCCTTCTAAAGGTAAGGGCAAGAAAGCCCAAAAGAAGAAGAAGAAACCCCTTAGGCCCACTGGTGGCATTTCGAAGGGGAAGGCCCAAAAGAATAAGCGTGATCAGAAAGAGGATGTTTGCTTCCATTGTGGCAAAGCGGGACATTGGAGGAGAAATTGCCCAGAGTACAAGGCTACTCTAAAGAAAGGTATCTTTCTCGTTGAAGTAAATCTTTCTATTAATTCTAGTTCTTGGGTACTTGATACCGGTTGTGGGACTCATATCTGTAATGATGTACAGATGCTAAGTGAAGTCCAACAACTCAAAGAAGGAGAATGTGTCTTGAAGATCGGCGATGGCTCAAACGTTGAAGCTCGAGCTTTAGGCACAATTAGATTAGATTTAGGTAGTTTTGAGTTAGTATTAAATAAAGTCCTTTATGTACCGAGCATTATTCGTAATATAATTTCAGTTCCAATATTAGATTGTGAAGGTTATGAAACTTATATTTAGAATGGTAAATACTTTATCAAACGGAACAACTCTTCCGTTCATATCGGTACTCTAAGTAATGGACTTTACCTAACTCAAAATATCAATATTATGAATATACAACGAGAAACAAAGCGTAAGAGAGATGAGAAAGTTTCAGCTCCCTTATGGCACGCTAGATTAGGACACATTTCTGAGAACAGAATTAGCAAGATAAACACTTTAGGATCATTCTCTGAAAATGATCTCAAAGAGTTAACTTCTTGCGAATCCTGTCTCAAAGGAAAGATGTCCAAAGTTCCTTTTAAAGGAACTGTGGAACGTGCCACTAAGGTTCTAGATTTGATCCATACTGATGTTTGTGGACCGCTTAGTGTAAGCACTAGAAACAATCATCAGTACTTCATAACCTTTACTGATGACTTTAGTCGGTATGGTTATGTATACTTAATGAAGTATAAATCTGAAGTTTTTGAGAAATTCTTAGAATTTCAAAAGGAGGTTGAGAACCAAACTGGTCACAAGATCAAAGCACTTCGATCTGATCGAGGAGGCGAATATCTTAGTGAAGAATTCCTTAATCATCTCAAAGATAATGGGATTATCTCTCAGTGGACTCCTCCGGGAACTCCTCAACTCAATGGAGTTTCTGAGAGAAGGAATCGAACCTTACTTGATATGGTTCGTTCCATGATGAGTTTCACTGACTTACCACCTTCTTTCTGGGGTTATGCCCTAGAAAGTGCAACAAAGATTCTGAATCTAGTTCCCTCTAAGTCAGTCCCTAAAACGCCCTATGAAATGTGGCATGGTAAAATCCCTAGTTATTCTTACTTAAGAATTTGGGGTTGTCCTGCTTACGTGAAGAGGACAGTGGGAGATAAGTTAGAATCTCGTTCTAACTTATGCTACTTTGTAGGTTATCCTAAGGAATCCATAGGATACTACTTCTATGAACAATCTGAACAAAAGGTGTTTGTTTCCAGAAATGCCACTTTTCTTGAGGAACCGTTCCTTAAAGAAAAGAAAGGCAAGATCATAGAATTAGAAGAGGTACAAAGTGACCCCATACCACCCACTGAAGAAACGTCCCACTCTGATCAACCACAACCAATCACGAATTTCGATACACACGAAAATCCTCCTCTAAGGCGTTCTGAACGTACTCCTAGACAGCCAGAGAGATGGTATGGATTCTTCCATGAAATCTCTCAAAAGGATAATGATCCTTTAACATATGAGGAGGCACTTTCAGATTCTGACTCTGAACAGTGGATAGAAGCCATGAAATCCGAAATGGATTCCATGAACTCCAACCAAGTTTGGACCTTGGTAGATTTGCCTGATGGGGTCAAACCCATAGGTTGCAAATGGATCTTTAAGAGAAAGCTTGGAGTTGATGGAAGCATTGCAGCCTACAAAGCAAGACTGGTTGCAAAAGGATTCACTCAAAGACCCGGCGTGGATTTTGATGAAACCTTTTCACCAGTTGCAATGCAAAAGTCTATTCGGATCATGCTTGCCATTGCTGCATATTATGACTATGAGATATGGCAAATGGATGTGAAAACTGCCTTTCTCAATGGTGACATTGACAAAGACATTTATATGGAGCAACCCATAGGTTTCACATTCAGTAGGAGTGAGCAAAAGGTTTGCAAACTCCAAAGATCAATCTATGGATTGAAACAGGCTTCTAGGAATTGGAACATTCGATTTGATGAATCAGTCAAAGCGTTTGGCTTCATCCAAATTTCGAATGAATCATGTGTGTATAGAAAGGAATTGGAGACCTCAGTGCAATTCTTAGTACTTTATGTTGATGACATCCTTCTTATTGGGAATTCGAAGGATGACATGAAAGTGACTAAGTTATGGTTATCGAACCAATTCGAGATGAAAGATCTTTGTGATGCGTCCTATATCCTTGGAATTAAAATCTATAGAGATAGATCTAGAAGGTTAATAGGACTATCACAGTCGATGTACATTGACAAAGTATTGAAGAGATTCAATATGGAGTCAGCAAAGGTTAAGAACCTTCCTATGAGTGTAGGAACATGTCTTTCGAAGAAGATGTGTCCTAAGACCAACCTTGAGAAGGAGAGAATGACTCATACACCTTATGCATCAGCAATAGGTAGCATAATGTATGCAATGTTATGTACTCGACCGGATGTGGCTTATGCACTTAGTGTAACAAGTCGTTTCCAATCTGACCCTGGAGATGGTCACTGGGCTGCCGTGAAGAATATTCTTAAGTACTTGAAAAGTACTAAAGATTTATTCTTAGTTTACGGAGGTCAGAAAGATCTTACTGTCGAAGGATACTGCGATGCAAGCTTTGCATCTGACTTAGATGATTTTAAGTCAATGTCAGGATACATTTTCTGCCTAAACGGCGGAGCAGTGAGTTGGAAGAGTTCCAAGCAAACAACCACTGCAGATTCGACCACTGAGGCCGAATACTTAGCTGCAAATGATGCAGCTAAGGAAGGTGTTTGGATTAGAAACTTCATTCAAGAGTTGAATGTTGTTCCTAGCATGAAAGACCCCATTACTGTGTTTTGTGACAACACTGGGGCGGTTGCTCAAGCAAGAGAACCAAGATCTCACCAAAGGACCAAGCACATTATGAGGAAGTATCACCTAATCCGTGATATTATCAAAAGAGGAGATGTGCAAATTGAGAGGGTCACATCAGCAGAGAACGTGGCAGATCCACTTACTAAACCCCTTAGTCAAGAAGCTTTCCAAGGTCATCTTCAGAAGATGGGACTTAGAGTAGCTTTAGAATGGCTTTGACGGGCAAGTGGGAGATTGTTAGGAATAGTGCCCTAGAAAGCCGATTGTATATCCGCTTTGTACTTTTCCTTATTGTAATCACAGACAATCTTTGAATAAAATAACGAATTGAGGCAACACTTCTTTATATGCTCTTGTTTGGTATGCGTTTACTTTAGCTGTGCATGTATGAGAACTCCCCTAATCCTGATGACTTTAGGACTCTACCATTTGGGTGAAATGGTTCATGAAACGAGCCCTATATCACATAAGTCATGATTAGTTAAAATACTCCAAGCCGATGAGTCCTACAGACAGTGGGAGTGTCAACCTGACTCCTCTAAGGCTTGCTTGTGGGATCACGCCCTTAAGAAGGACCACCTTGTTTCATGGAGGTGCAAAGTGTATAGTTGATACGTGCGTGATACATGAGGGTGCTTACTTTAATAAGTAAGTTCACTGAGGTGCCCCGTGTGAGAACATTCCTAAATGGGAAAGGAAGTTTCTATTTCAGGAAATGGAAACTTCCAGATTAGGAAATATCTCACGAGTCATTGATGTAATTAATTGATCCTTAGACTTGAGGTTCCTTGTCACTTTATGAGTTAACTCTGTAGTCTTAGGTATAAGCTTTAAAGGGTGTCGCCTTAGACAACTGATTCAAGGCTTATGCTGGGGCTGCACAAGTGATTCATGAAAGTGAATGAGAATCAAGAAAGGACCTACACTTGCATATGCAAGGTGATCTCTTATTGTGTAAGTCATTCATATGCCATATGGAGTCCTTGGCCAAGGCAGTAGATCAAGACATCAAGAAAAGTGTTTCTTGGATTGAGATCAAATGGATATGAAATGCACTTAGCTTTAAGACCGGATTATTAGGGTTCTGATTATTCCCTTGCCCTAGATCTTGGTTGAGAGATAGTAAGTAGGAGGATTGTATCTCACATGAATCAATGACTTAAAGGTTCTGTCGAATCCGAACATTCCAATTCAGCTAGGGGTTAAACACCTGTTGCTAGACTATGGTCGTTTAATCTGTGGACTGATTAATTAATTAGTGAATTAATTAATTAGGGTCACTGCTAATTGAATTGAGAACCTAGAGGGTCACACACAACAACTTGGTTACATGAGTTGAGGCTTGAAAATGATTAAACGAGTTAATCGGACCAAGAGGGTTCCACACGTGTGAATTCACACGTGTGGCTCACGTGAGTGACACGTGTCACTGTGACACGTGTCACACACGTGTGTATATATATATATATTATATATATTAAATAATTAATTAGTTAATTATTTAATAGACTTTGGTTTAATTTTGAATTAAAAAGAAAGTCTAATTTTGGAGAAAATAATCTAGTTAATTAATTACGAATTAATTAATTAGATAAAATTAAGTTATTTATTTTATAATAAATAAAGTATAAAATTATCCAAAAATAGTTTGGATATTTTAAGCTCTCTTAAAAGTTGACTAGAATTAGAATTCAAAGTCAAAGTTGGAAAATACTTGGTGATCAAGTAATAGGAGAGAGAGGAACCAAATCCTAGTCCAATAAGGACTAGGTTCGGCCGTCCCTCCCCTTTCCTATATATAGGGGAGCTCATGCTCCCCTTTAGAGCTAATTGACAATTCTTGGTTCATGTGTTGAACACCTTCCTTTCTCCAAGATTAAATTAAACCCTAGGTTAAGCCTAAACACTAACTAGAGAACTAGCATCCTTACTAGTTAGATTGTGATCAAGTTGGTGGACTTTCTCTAGAGACTTCAAGTTAGAAGTTTGAAGATTCGAGCTTTACCAAGGAGAGGGGATCAAGCCGCGAGAAGAGCGTTCTTGGGTGGCTTGAAACGCTTCAAGAAAGAATAAAAGAAAAGTAAGTTTTCTATCTTTACGAATTTGGTTACACGATTGCGAGTCCATGGTCCTTTTGTTGGGAAAATTTTTAAATTCCGCTGCTTTCTGATTCTGTTTTCCAACAGTTCTCCCGAGGGGCCGACAAGAGCAGCAGCCCGATGGAAATGAGAGGGCCGGGGATAATGAAGAGGTCCAATCGAGGGCCACAGAAAAGGCAAAACGCAGGAATGTCGGTGACCCTCAGCTTGCCGCAGTGCAAGATCAACTTAAGGGGCTCCAGAATGTGGTGGAGCAGCTCACTCGAGCAAGGACTCAAGTCCCCCGCGAGGGGGGGCGAGAGGTCCAGGGCCAGAGATGCTCGCCGACCGCGTAGCCCAATTTCTCGCCGCCGAAGGGAAGCCAGCTATGAGGATCCCGAGGACAGGGATTACAGAATCGTGACGGGCGATTCCCCCCTCATCGAGGGGGTACTGATGACCCGTGCAGGGAAGGGCAAAATCCCCACGTCCGTCAACAGATACGATGGGACCACTGATCCAGCCGAACATCTGGATCACTTTGTGCACCTGATGCATTTATACGATCACCCGATTAACTACTGGGCCAAGGTATTTGTCACTTCCCTCATGGGAATGGCCCAGGACTGGTACAAGAAGCTTCCTCCACGCTCAATCCGAGGGTACCATGATCTGACAGATGCCTTTGTAAGCCACTTAAATTCCTTGAAGGCACCGGCCCCAGCCGCAATAGCTCTCTACAGCTTGGTCCAGGGGCCAAACGAGATGCTCCGGTCCTTCATGGGAAGGTTCAACAAGGAAATTTTGCTAGTAGAGATGCCCTCGATGGATTTCTTGAGACACGTTCTTTTTGGAGCCATAAACATGAAGCACTATGTCAGCAAAGAATTCGTGGAGGAAGTGGCCAAGAAGAAACCGCGCTCGTTGATGGAGATCAGAGATATAGCTGACTCGTTTTTCACCTTCGAGGATATGTACACAGCGAGGGATCAGAAAATGGCAAACGCCCCTCGCCCCATCAAAGCCCCCGAGGATAGAGGAAAAGCCAACAGGGGCCGGCGTCGTAGCCCTATTTCCGCTCGTCGAAATTCCTCTCCCCCACGTAAGTTTGAGCGCATTCCCCTCAACCGCCCAATCGCTTAGTATATTCCATGGCGGATAAGAAACTCTTCAAGAGACCGCCAAAACTGAGAGAAACAGAGGCCCAAAAGCGCTCGGGAAAATACTGCGCTTTCCACAAACAGAAAGGGCACGACACCAATGAGTGTCGTCAGCTTGAGGGTGAGATTCAGAGGCTCATCGCTGGGGGGCACCTCAAGGAATTCGTGAAAGTGTTGGAGAGGTATGATGAACATTGCGCTGAGCGAGCGCGTGTCAGAGGAAGAAGCCATTCACGCTCGCGGAGTCCACGTCGCCATCATACAGAGCCAAGTGACCGTGGCAAAGGGAAAGCCATAGACATGGAACACCCGCCCTTCGCGGTCATCCATATGATTGCTGGAGGACCCTCGGGGGGCGATTCTAACGCTTCCCGACGCCATTACGTTCGGAGCTATGATCAAAGATCTTCTCAGCTCAGGTCAGTGCTCTCCATCGACAGCTCATCGCGCGTGAAAAAGAATGAGATCGTAGGTTTCACAGAGAAAGACTTAGAGCACATTGTAACACCCCATAGGGTCGGTGAAACCTCTGATTGCCCCATGGTGGTTAGCTTAGACGTTCATAACCACGTTGTAAAGAGGGTTCTAATTGATAGTGGAAGCTCTGTGAACGTTCTCCCTTATTCAACGTTTCAAAAAATGAATATAACAAACATTCCACTCGAACCCCTCAGAACAGCCCTCGTTGGCTTTGGGGGTTCTGATATTGTCCCTCGTGGACAAATTCGCTTGGCCACCTCATTTGGTCGTGCCCCACAGCGAAAAACTTTGAATGTTCTTTATGCAGTGGTCGAAGTAGATCTCCCATACAATATCATCATCGGACGCCCAGCGCTCGTAGACTTTAAGGCGGTAATTTCAACATATCACCAGAAGGTCAAGTTCCCTACCCCCAGGGAACAGGCGAAGTACTGTGCAATGTCAAGGAGGTTTGGGAATGCTACATCCTTTCCCTTCGAAGCCACAAGCCCAAGAAACCCACTCAGGCAGGTTCCACCAAGAAGTCAGTGGATTTTCCCAAATTGGATGAAGATGGCCCCGAGCGCAAGAGGGCCAAACTTTACAAAAAGAAAAGTAAAAAGAAGGTCGAGACCGAGCCAAAGGACACAGGGGGGGTGCCCCTTGGTGCCGTTGGAGAATCATCCTCGGAAGACGAGGATCGCCTACCCTCGGGAGGTTCTAGTGAGAAACTTACAGGCAAGAAATGAGCGCTCGAACAGCCGAGGCCTGAAGTGCGGATAGAGCCATCAGAAAGCTTTCTAACCATCGAATTAGAGCCCGGGAACCCCGACAAAACCACCCAGATAGGATCCAATCTCGACGGTCCCTCGCAAATCATGATGATCGATTTCCTCCGTGAGAACCTTGACATATTTGCATAGAAGGCTTCCGATCTCACTGGGATAGATCCGAGTGTTATAGTGCACAGGCTCAATGTGGACCCGGTCTTCAAGCCCATCAAGCAACAGAAAAGAGACGTTCATGGATTTAGGAGGCAAGTCATTGAAGAGGAGGTAAACAAACTCCTCGAGGCTCAGTACATAGAGGAGATCCTATACCCTGAATGGCTTTGCAATGTGGTGCTCGTGCCCAAGAGCGCTAACAAATGGCGCATGTGTAATGACTTCACGGACCTCAATAAATCATGCCCGAAGGATTCGTACCCTCTGCCGAGAATCGATCAGTTGGTGAATTCAACCGCCGGGTGTGAACTTATGAGCATGATGGACGCTTTCCGGGGGGTATTATCAAATATTTATGGCCCCAGAGGATCGCCCTAAGACTTCATTCGTGGTCCATATGGGCGTTTACTGTTTCAAGGTTATGCCCTTTGGGCTCAAAAAAGCAGGGGCGACATATCAACGCCTTGTCAACAGAATGTTTGAGCGTGAGATTGGAGGGTCCATGGAAGTGTATGTGGATGACATGATTGTTAAGAGTGAACGCCAACAATCCCATCTAAAGGACCTCAAGCGAACGTTCAACATCCTGCATCATTATGGGATGAAATTGAACCCTTCCAAATGCACATTTGGCGTTCGGGGTGGCAAATTCTTGGGTTACATGGTCAGTCAACGAGGAATAGAGGCTAAACCGGAGAAGATTAAAGCAATCCTTTATATCCCCTCCCCTCGGAATGTGAGGGAAGTTCAAGTGTTGGTAGGAAAGATTATTTCATTAAACAGATTCATCTCCCGCTCGGCGGACAGGAACCTACCCTTCTTTAGAATTTTACGCAACGCTCGCAACTTCGCCTGGAATAAGGAATGCGAGGAGGCTTTGCAGGATATGAAGCGATACCTCGCGAGCGCGCCATTGTTGACCAAGCCTAGCCCTGGAGAAAGCTTAATTATTTACCTTTCAGTCTCCGCAGAGGCTACGAGCGTTATCTTAGTGGCTGTCCGTGAGCGTAAACACTTGTCGGTCTACTATTTGAGCAAAACTTTGCAAGGGGCTGAGAAAAGATACATGGAAATAGAGAAATTCGCTTTTGCGCTCGTCAATGCTTCTCGAAGGTTAAGGCCTTATTTTCAGGCTCATTCTATCACAGTGCTCACAGATCAACCTCTCAAACAGGTGCTCGCAAAGCCAGATGTTTCAGGGAGATTAATTAAATGGGCTATTTAACTTAGTCAGTTTGACATCGCTTTCGAGCCTCGCACGGCGATACAGGCTCAGGTTGTGGCTGACCTATTGGTGGAGCGCTTCAACTTAGACACTGGGCCCTCGCTGCAGGAGGGACTGTGGCTTCTGCACACAGATGGCTCCTCGACCTCACTAGGGGGGGAGTATGAGTGACCCTCAGAGACCCTCACGGTACAGAAGTTGACTACGCTATTAAACTAGCGTTTCAAGTCACCAACAACGAGGCGGAATATGAGGCTCTAATCCAAGGGCTTAGAATAGCCCTCCAGAATGGTGCCGTTCGGGTCGCTGCATATGTTGACTCTCAGCTGATCGCAAGTCAAATTGATGGTACTTATGAGGCTCGAGAAACCACTATGGTGCAGTACTTGGCAAGCGCTAGAGAAGTTTTATCAAAGTTCAAAGAATTTCATTTGCTGCAGATCCCGAGAGCGGAAAACGAGCGGGCAGACGCTCTTTCTAAGTTTGCATCCGCCTTGGAGGGCTCCTGCGAGCGCTCTGTCACATTCCTCATAACGGAAAGGCCACTGATTCGTGATACGGGACCCTCGGATGAAGTCAATATGCTAGATCCCTCCGAGCCTTGCTGGCTCGATGACATCATTAGATTTTTAAGGGATGGAGCCTGCCCAAGCGATAAAGTGGAAGCACGGAAGATTAGAAGTAAAGCCCCTCGTTTCTCTCTCGACAGCGAGGGGCAGCTATTCAAGCGGTCTTTCCAGGGTCCACCATTAAAGTGTCTGAGACCCTCGCAAGCCAAGGAGGTGTTGGAGCATGTGCATAACGGGAGCTGTGGGAATCATTCTGGCGGTCGAATCCTGGCAAAGAAAGTCTTGAGGAGTGGGTTCTACTGGCCCTCGGTGTTGCAGGATGCCATCAGTTACTCCAAGAAATGCCCTAAGTGCCAGTTTCATTCTAACACCCCTCAATTGTCGGCGGCTCAAATAATCCCTATTGATGTTTCGTGGCCCTTCGATCAATGGGGCATTGATATTGTGGGACCCCTCCCAATGGCGGTCGGACAAAAGAAATTCGTAATACTCGCTGTAGATTACTTCACTAAGTGAGCCGAAGTTGAATCAGTCGTGAAAATAACATTCAAGGTTGTAAGGGACTTCATTTGGAAGAACATCATTTGCAGATATGGCATCCCGAGGGTGCTCGTCTCGGACAATGGTTCCCAGTTCATCGCCGCTGACACTCGGGATTGGTGCTACGAACTTGGGATTGAGCAACGCTTCACTTCCGTAGGCCATCCTCAAGCCAACGGTCAAGCTGAAGTGACCAACCGAACCATACTCCAGCATCTGAAGACGATGCTCGAAAGTAAGAAAGGGGAATGGGCTGAAGAACTTCAAGGTGCGCTATGGCCATATCGCACCACCCCCCGAGCGGCGACTGGGGAAACCCCTTACTCTCTGGTGTACGGTTCCGAGGCTATGATACCTACGGAGATCGCTCAAGAATCCGCACGCGTTGCCTATTTCGAGCCTGCCACCAACGAAGCCAACCGAACATTCGAATTGGATTTATTAGACGAGAGGAGAAACTTAGCCTGGGCTCGCATCCACAAATACAAGGCGACCGTAGCCCGCTAGTATAACAAGCGTGTCAGAGAAAGAACTTTCCAACTAGGAGACTTGGTACTTAAAAAAGTTGAAGTTTCTAAACACGTGGGTAAGCTGGATCCCAATTGGGAAGGCCCCTTCAAAGTCGTCCAAGTATGAGCAAACAATACCTACTTGTTAGAGACCTTGCAGGGCGAGCGTCTCCCAAGACCATGGAACGCGTGCAACCTCAGAAAGTTCTATGTGTAAGTGTCAGTCTTTGTAATTGCCCGTTCGCGGCATGGTGTACTTTCTTTTGGCAGAGAGCATGTTGTAATCATTTCCAAAAATTGCAAGTAAAATATTAAATATTTGGTCCATTGTTATGTCATTTATTTACTTTCCTTTTGATTAATGATTCGGGCAACAGAAAGCCTACTCCGTGTCGAGCACCCTCCACGTCGAACGGCTTAAGTAATACCCCAATCGTTTCAAAGCAACGCTATCTGTATGTTGAGAGCCCTCCACACTTAATAGTTTGATAATTTATGAGTGTGTAAGTCCTAAGAACGAGCGTGTCAGAAAGTGGGGTGCTAGACGCTTAATCTACGCCAACTAGGTACTCACCATGACAGTTCGTGCTCGTAAGCCCCCAATGACCCTCGCCTTCTTAATTAAGAATACACTCGTGAATAGCAGGCGCTGGGCTAGTCCTCCCATGAACGCTTAGGGGCGAAGTTAAAATTACAGCAACGCTCGTTTTTATTCTCGTACTTAACAAATCCTGCAGTTGATTTCTGAGTTCATTAGAATGGGTGAGACGCTCAAGATGAAGGGGCACATCTCAGGTTCAAGGCCAATACTTAGCTAAGTCCTTGGGGGTTTTCTAAGTTCAAATTCGAGCCTCATTGTTAAAATGGCCAGGGAACCCTCTTAAGGAAGACCCTCGCGGCCACACTTGCATCTCTCAGATAGTCAGGCGTTACCAAATCCTAAACTTGAGACGCATGGTGATAAAGGCTAAGGTACCCTCAAAAGAAACACCCCCCGTGCACATGTATTCCCATTGCAGATATCCAAGTGTCAAAGTAAACATGTACATAATCATCCAACATAAAGAGACTACCATGCCCAGCGTTCAAAGAAGAAGGAAATCAAACTTCAACAAAGGAGGTATTCAAGGAAAGATAGAAAACAAGTTCAAAAGCACCGCCAAACGTGCAAAATTTAAGTACAAAAAGTTAAAGTGTTCATAAACATAAATGGAAACTAAAATAGCAGAGCAGTAAAGTAGCAGAGAGAGGATCTTCAAGGGGCTTGCCTCTCGGGCTCAGGAGGGGCAGTTGAAAGAGGGACTGGGGCCAGCACATGGGCATCGGAAGTTTGCGCATCACCAGGGTCCTCGCCACCTTGAGCGTCAATGGTAATGCCATCATCCTCTATTTGTAGGGGCTCGAGATTTATGGGATTGGCCGCCATGAACTCACCCTGGAGCATCGTCACAAGCTCCTGATACTCGGGCTCAGCTAGTTCCTCCGAGGGATCCACTTCACGAACTACGGGCTCACAGTTCTCGTCTAAATCCATGCGGAGGCGGTCGTCGGAGCGAGCACTTTCAGGGGCTAACCCTAGTTTGACCATCTGTCCAATTGCTTTGTAAAAGAAGCGTCTGGCGTTATCAAAGCAACGGAGGTTGGCGGCAAAAACGAAGGCCTTGGAGCGCACGAACTTCATCACTGAGTCCCATGCCACCTTCGACTCAAGGCTGGCCACCTTTTCTTGCAAGTCAGTGAGGGACTTCTTGATTATATCGTTCTGGCGAGTACTCTCGGCCAACTGCTGTCCCAATTCCCCATTTTGGACCCTCATCTGGTCACGTTCCTCTTTCAGCTTATCGTGACGATGGTTGAGGGTCAGGAAGGCATCGTCTGATTTTCTCAAGGCTTCTTTCAGCCTATCCCTCTCAAGGTTGGCATCCGTCAGTTGAGCGCAGACTGTATTGTAATCCTCCTGCAACTGACCGGGGTCGGAGATGCGCAGCAGCTTCTTATATTTGGCCTTATGTTGGGAGTAGGCCTGCGCTCGAGCTTGCAAGTTCTTCAGCCTCGGGATTACCTCCTGGAAAGCCAAAATCGAGGGTCACTATCAAAAGTGGAGACAGAGTAGACTGATGTTTTGCAAAGGAAATGGAAGACTTACCGTCATAAGGGCGTGGCAAGCATCGTCCGCAACACGAGCGGCGTCGTGCTCGTTCAACTTGTCATGGTCGCCGGAGAACTGGAGTTTCCCGACGATGTCGGAGACTAAGTTTACGGAATACGCGCTCTTCTTCAACAGTACTGGACCCTCGGTCCGTTGGCGTTTGTAACGAGCGTCCCCCCGACAGCCAACCTTCCAAAAATCTTCTTCCTCCGACGATGAGGTATCGTCGCCTTCGCCCCGGTGGCCCACGAACACCTCCTTGCCTTTGCCCGAAATGGGAATTGAGTCGGGCAGCCTTTTTCTCTTCCCTTGACGGTCGGCCCTCAAGGAATCGTGTATTTGGACCGCTGTCCCCGAGCGGTTGCGGGAGGTGCTTGAGCTCAGGGCAAGGGGCCCTTCTGGGCCTTCTGGAGCGGTCGGAGGGGGCGTAGGATCCCGAGCGCCGTCGACGGTCAGGTCTTCGATGGGACCGACGATTGGAACTTCATTTCCCGCTCCCCTACCACCATTTCCTCGCCTTGCCTTCGGCGGGCTCCTCTTCCCCTCGGGGCATTGTGGACTTGTGCATGTTGCTGCGGTTGTTGAGGGTTAACGTCTCCCCTCTGGGCACGCATTATCTTAGCAAGACGTTCGGCATCCATTCCTGCTGTTAGTATTTGGATATCTGCAAAACCAAAGGTGTGAGCGTCAGAAATTGGATGTTTGGATAACAACTACAAAGCGTAATAAGTGAAGATAAGTCAGTGAAACTATTCTAGAGGTTACAGCAGTTAGTTCCTAGAATCTAACCGTCGAGCGCCATGATTTCGGCTGGAGGATCTATTATCATGCTCGGGGGGCAGGATAGGCCATAATGGAATAACACTCCCTCATTCTTCATCAAGACCTCAGCCTTGATCCACTTCTTCTCACTCCTCATCTCGAGGGCCAACCCCTTTGCCCAGTCCTCAAAGGCCTTATTCCTTATCCTCTCCCTAATCAATGGCCCCTCGCCATGTGTTAACCACTGTCGGTGAACCCCAAAAATTCCCCCTGGAGCCCCCACGAAAAAGTACTTCTCCTTCCAATGCTCACCGTAGGAGGTGGATAGAAAGTCTATCTTAAAGCCCGATTTGGCCTGGGCATAATAAAACCCATCTGTAGGAGACGAGCGTGGTGAGCGGGCCACTTGTATTAAACTATCAAAATTGGCGATCGAGGGTTCGTGGCCTAGGGCTCTCATCTTAATTACAAAAGTGTTAATTATGGCTATGCCGTTCGGCAGAATCTGTGAAGGGCAAAGCGCAAGGTGATGACAGATGGTGGCGACGGCAGACGGAATGGGAAACCTCAGGCCCCCGGCCATGACAGCGTCCCAGTAGACCTTCAGCATCTCGGGCGGCGGTCGATTGGCCCTTTCTCCCTCCTCGGGAAGTCTCATAGGGAATACCGCTTCGTCCCAATACACTTTGGCCCTCAAATCCTCCAAATCATCGAGTGTCAGAATGCTCTCAATCTCATCCGGAGATCTGTCGGTTGGGTGGGGGTTATTTTGCCTCACTCGAGTTGCAGGCTCATTCCCCTTTCTCTGATGCTTTCTGGGGGGTTCAGCCTCAACATAACGCCCGGACGGCCCTGCACCACCCTCAAGGGCCTCTACTGCCACTGTGACCCTGTGATCCTGAGGCCGCACAGCACTGTTAGGCACAGGGAACACCCTCTCTCTCTGTCTCTGCATCTCCATGACGTTTCCCATCTCCTCAAATAGATCATCCATGCCCACAGGAGCACGCTCATTCATTCCTTGAATGGCGGCATCAACGTCTTCATCCCTGGCCTCAGCCGGAGCCCTGGCCACTGGGATGGCGATTGGTATCTCGCCGCCAGGAGAGGCTCTGGTCAGCGGGACGGCCTTGGGCACGTCACCATGAGGGGAAGAACTCCCCACTGACATCTCATCTATCTCCCTCACATAATCTTCTGATTGGTGTTCTGCCATATTTGATCCTTGATTTTTGAAGGAGAAGCTTCTCGCGAAAGCTCAAATGAAGAAAGAAGATTCTGAAATGAATTTAATGGCAGAAAGGGGGCCTTTTACTCAAGAGTTTCACTCACCCAACCTAAATCTAAAGTTAGTGTAAAGAGAATCAGAAATTATCAGGATGTACCTGGGGTTTGAGAGAAAAGATTGCTAGAGTTCGCGAAGATTTGCTGAAAGTTTTCGCTGATATTATGCTTGAAGAAGACTAAGTGCGTGAAAGAGATGCAAGGCTCTCCAAATCCCAATTTATAGGGAGAGTGGCAGCATCGATTAGGGTTAAAGATTCAAATTGCAATCATTTCCCGCCTGGGGAAACCCACTGCTTTTGGTAACCGCCTCACGTCTCCCGGAACCCACGCTCCCACTCAGCATTTAATGCGGACAGGACTTCATTAAATGCGATGTCAGAACGTGTCCGTTACGGAAGCCTAGAGGTCACTTCTCTTGAAAGAAGCTTGACCCTCGGATGATCAAAAAATTTAAGGCTTGCTTCTCCGAAAATTCTACAGTACGCTCAAAGCGATACTACAGAATTTGGGGGGCAAAATGATGAGACACAAAACCTCGCTCGGATCAGAGTCGTCCACGTGTCGCCATCTATTGACCTAAAACTTATACGCTCGCACTAACGGGCTCGCGTGCCTGCCCAGCCCATCCACTTGATGACTAAGTCCAGGTCTACGTGCCTCGGCCCACTATTCAAGCGGGGGATTCAGGCTAGAGAACCCAGCGCTCGTGATACGGTCCTCTCATGGGCTATCCTCCCAGGGAAGCATCCCACGAGGGCACGTTCTACCTTGCGCTCGGTTATCCAATGCTCGTTGGTCACTAGTCACAGGGGACCCCCTCGTGCCTCCCTTCGAGCGTCATCCACGCTCGAGTATGATCAACCCCTATTAAGGCGTCCGTACACCTGCAGGACAGGGTTTGAGCTTCCCAACGCTCAACGCTCGCCAACAACCTCTGACACTATGGCAGTGCGCACCTCGTACCTGGCACGCCGCTTGCTTTTCAGAGCCTTCACTCTCATGCCCTCACAGGCCGCCACGTGTTAGGGCAACATAGGTTTGGGACCACACGGTCAAATTACCCAATTTGCCCTCACCCTTAACCTATAAATAGGGGGAAACACATGCTTTCTTCCTCAAGTGATCTTCTCCATAAAAACACACATTGAACTGGTATATTCCTCCATTAATCTGCATCTTCCCAAGCTACACACTACCTTCAAGACAGTTGCATCACCACCGCATTTTACACTCTTGGTGTTATCCTAGCTGGAAGAACCCACGCTCAAAACGAAACCCAGTTCCTGAGGCTCCTACGCCTGTGATGGTCTTTCCCTTTCACTCACAAATTCTAAAGTGATTGGTGTTTAAACCCCTTTACAAGTTTCTGCACCATCACTACCCACGTATTTTAGTAGTTTTCTGTTTAATCTCTTCTATCGGACTCTCAAATTCTTTCTTATTTATTTATTTATATTTGATTCTATTTTCTGTTACCTCATTCTAATTTTTTTAAATTATTTTAATTATATCTTTTTTATTTTTACATGAATTATTATTTTATACTAATTTAATATTATCTTAATTTATTTATCAAGAAAATATAATTATATTAAAAATAATTATAATTTAAGTGATAAATTGAACTTTTTTTTTTTTTTTTTGTACTCATCAAGGGTGCCGGAACACTAGTATTAATTATATTTATGGTATTTGTTTTTAAGGTAAATATTTATTTCAATCAAAGCTTGATATTTATCAAAGCCAATTTATACTCAATTTAATTGAATAAACTAAAAAGAAATGTTGCAAGTCAGATGTCAAATACATTAAAATCTACAAACATAAAATTAAAACAATTATACCTGAATATAAAGCATTATGGAGCAAATGAAGCATATTTGAGTAAAAATTTCAACTAATTAAAAATGAAGCATTACTGAGCAAATGCAACATATCTAACTTATAAACATAAAATCAGAACAAATTTCGATAAAAAAAATGTCGGAATAAATAAAATATTAACCAAGATAATAATATTAAAAACAATTACAATTATAAAAACTAAAACAATTATCTCCAAATATAAACTCAATTGAGGCTATCATCGTCGACAAATTCTTCTTCTGTTTCATCATCCGTAGACTCTTCAGAGATATCCTCATCAATGAATTCATCATCCGCTGTTGTAGCATTATTGCTAAAATCATGTAACTCTGACACATCGACATTCTCCAAAACATTGTTATGATCATTCAATGTCGCTACAAACTCATCGTACATAGATGTGTTCACGTTTGCAGGCATGTCATTCTGGTAAGCCACTTCCAAGGAGTTCTCAATTTCAATTCGACCCTTTGCTTTTGATTTTATTACAACCAACCAACCCATCTTATCACAAATATTTCCTGGATATGGAATATAGTAGACTTGTCGAGCTTGTTGTGCAATAATGAATGGATCGTAATTCCCGTATCTACCTCTTTCTCTAACTTCAACAGTATTGCTCTCAGGATGCACTATGCGAGTTCCTCTAATAGGAGTAGGATCAAACCAATCACATTTAAATAAAACCACTCTCTTTATAAGTTCCCCGGGATACTCTAACTCGACAATCTCATTCAACATGCCATAATAATCATATTCCTCTTTTCCATCATTACTTCCCCTAACGGAAACTCCACTATTCATTTTTTTTTTTTTTTTTATTCTCACCCCAAAGATCTTGTGTGAAATTTGAAACCATTAACAAAGTATATAGGCCATGTCTTAACTTCATTGTTAGGACCGCAAGCCAATTCACGTATAAATTGACTTGTAATTCCATTTACAGGATTCAAAACTTGTCAGAAGTAATTTATTAGATGCATAAATATATTAATATAATTACATATATTCTTTCTAAATAATTTATACTTACATATTCCTGAAACCATGTAGCAAATTCGCGACCAATCCTTTCGTGAACATCTACTTCAGCAATATTGAACAACTCAACAAAGATGCTGCAATTCAATTAAATATATTAAAATGTTAGGCTACATAACCAAATTTTACCTTAAAAATAATTTTTATTAAAATCACTTACTTAATAAATGGTTGCACTTCGTCACAATTAATTAACACATGTAATGTTGCAACTCGACGCTCTTTACCATCTAGATATCGAATCTTACAAGCACCAGAAGCACGTCCTGGTTGATTAAATATTGATAATGGTAGAGCAGACTCATCAACCCTACCATCATCGTTCCGACACACTCTTGTCCTGAGTGAGTGTACATGACCTTGGAAGTAATATGAGCAAAAATGAGAAGTCTCTCGACGTAAATACGCCTCACAGATTGATCCTTCAACTTGTGCTTTTTGCATCACTGTTTTTTTCAGTTTTCCAAGATACCTATTAATTCAATAAATCAAACATTAATTTTATTAACTTTAAGATATTTAGTATCACATATATAAATTATAAATAGATATATCTACCTTTCGAATGGATACATCCATCTGAATTGTACCGGACCCCCATTTCTAGCCTCTTTTATCAAGTGAATAGGCAAGTGTTCTATTACATCAAAAAATGTTGGGGGAAAAATTCTTTCCAGTTTGCATTGGATAATGGCAATATTTTTCTCCATTATATCTAAATCAGAGAGCTTTAAAGTCGTGGAACACAAATCCCGAAAATATTTACTCAATTCAGCCAATGGTTTCCATATTTCATCCGGTAACTCTCTAAATGCAATTGGCAACAATTGTTCCATGAAAATGTGACAATCATGACTTTTCATTCCAATAAACTTTCCTTGTTGTATATCAACACGTCTGGCTAAATTAGAAGAATAACCATCAGGGATTCGAAGTTCTTTAACCCACTCGCATATTACCCCGTCTCTGCTCACATGTTAATGTGTACTTAGCTTTTGGTTTCGCCCACTGTCCATTTTCCTTCAACTTTAATTCAAGCTCTGGACGCCGACATAACTCTGCCAAATCCATTCGGGCCTTCACAGTGTCTTTTGTTTTATCTTTAATGTCTAAAACAGTGTTAAAAATATTATCAAAGACATTTTTCTCAATATGCATCACGTCCAAATTATGTCGAATTAAATTATCTTTCCAGTAGGGCAACTCCCAAAATATGCTTTGCTTCTTCCAATTATGTGTATGACCAGAACCATTAAGTTTGTTAGCTGAACCCTCTTCCGTAATCTTGGGCAAGTCACGCACACTTTCCCAGACGTCAACACCAGTCAATTTGGGTGGAGGGTCACCAAGTTCCTTATGACCATTTTTGAAGTGTCGTGTGTTTCGTCTGTAGGGAAGATGTCTTTCCAAAAACTTCCTATGGTAATCAAACCAACAATTTTTTCTCCCGTTTTTTAAAGTAAACGCCTTATTATGATTCATGCAATAAGGGCATGCCAATTTACCTGCTGTCATCCATCCAGACACCATTCCATAGGCTGGGAAGTCATTAATTGTCCACATCAATGTAGCTTCAAGTTGAAAGTTTTGTTTCGTGGATACTGTTGGTGTGGCGGGCTCGAGGCAGAGTGACGGTATAGTGTAATATTCAAAAAAAAAATCGCCATAACCTTGTTATCAAGAAATTTCCAAAATATTTTAATAAAGCAGCGGAATAAATCGGGCAGCATAACTCTAATATATACAGGCATCGATAACATAATTTTAAATCATTTAGCATATAATCACAATATGCAAATATTAATTTGGGTAGCATAACGGTATTACCGTACTGCAATATTGGCTATCAACGGCACTTTTTCAGCACCTCGATTTTTTCTCGTGAAACCGGCAGAGCTTCCTCGCAATATCCCCGATTAAGAAATTGGAGTGTGGGCTCCGGTAGTATTTCGCTAAATACTTTGAGAAAATATTTTTCAGAAAAATCCTTTTTTCTAAAACCTGAAAATCTCTATTTTCAAATAATTAAGTGGATTATATATTAATTATATAACCACCTAATTAAGTAATTAATTAATCCTTAATTAAGGATTAATTAATACTGAAGAGAGAGAGTGACTCGGAACCAAGAAAACTGAAAAATGGAATGCAGAAGCCGATTGCCAAAAGAAATGAGCAAAGGCCCTATTTATAGCCAAGGTTTAGGGTCAAAATCGTCCAAATTCCGAAAATTGTCATGCACACCAAGGTCTGACGGCCAATCCAAGAGTGCCACGCAGGAGCTCACGCCGCCACGAGGCCAACGCCGCCTGGCACCCGCGGAACGGAGCCCGCACGCGCCGCCCGTGTGGCGGCTATGCGTTTGGCACGTGTGCTGCTCACGGCGGCACGAGCAGCTACCACGTGTCAGACCGGTCCGGTCCGACCGGCGGTTCGCGGTTCAGACTGGTTCAGCTGTGAACCGGTCGGTTTAGCTTGGTTCGGCCGCTTGACCACGTGGCACGCTCACGTCATGCCACGTGTCCGGGTCGGTTTTCATCAAACCCGACCCTACCCGAACCCGTCATCGACCCGGCCCATTTCTAGATCAAATCTGGGCCGCTGAACCTTGAGGCATGGTGCAATCTTGGCCGTCCACGTGGCGTGCCAAATGGCGCCTAGTCAGCACTTCGCCACGTCACCTTTTTTTTTTTTTTTTGAAAAATTTATTTTCTCCAAAATAAAATTTCGGGCATTTCCAACTCTTTGGAATTTAATTTATTTTCTCAAAATAAATTCTTTGGCTATTTTCAAACCTTTTGAAAATTTATTTCTCTCTCTCATTTTAATATTTTCTCTTTTATCTTCGTTGGGGCTTGCGGGGGACCTGCAGGACTAATTAATCTTAGCTCCAAACGGGTCAATCTATTATCATCCCATGACAATAATTGATTACCGTTTAACAATATTTAATTCCACTAAATAAATATTGTTGAACTCTAAAATTAATTAAATTATTCACGAATTTCTCGATCTAGAATAATTTTGCATTTTACTCCTCTGTACAGATATCCATGAAAAATAAATCAATACTACTATCATTTATTTTTTACTTGCAATCTGAAATTTCTTGATTTGTCTTAAGTCCAAATTCCCTGTATGTGAAACACATTCAACATACAACTTCGGTGACGAACACACGAAGTACTTTGGCCAAAGTTTTATTTAAACTTTTTGCAAATCTATTTCAGGGATATCTTTTAACCTTCCAACAAGGCTACAGATTCCTCGATCAATATTTCTCTTTAGCACATTTTATGCAATCACCGAACGTACAAAGTATTTTGGCCACCCGTTACCGAGACCTCACTTCTGAGTACGTCACAGTGATTAACACTACATGCCTAAAGTAGAAACACTGCCAGGATTAAGAGTCTAATGCTTCCGAGATTTTGTTCATTTTAGATAGCAGTATAAAATGAACAATCTCAGTGGTCCAGTTCGATGTTTCCAATCTCATTGAAAATCATCAATGTGTTATAATTGGAAACTCCATTTCCCTATGACGAAAGACTAATCATCTTATATAACACATTATAGTCTTGATAAGAACAATTTCTTATCATACTCACTAGAACTTTAATGACACGTGACTTCTGGTATTTAAAGTCTTTTCCTATGAAACACATTTGATATAAAAATACCATCACACGTCATTAATTATTAAATTCGTAAAATACTCATAACTTGCGATAATTTCAGTTTTATTAATCCAAAATATTTACAATATAATTGGATTTTCACAGATACATCATAAGTAGGAACTCCAGTATCCCACAACTTCTTCATTTCATCACAATGAAAGGCTGCAAGAAAATGTCAATGTTTGCCTTTGGATTTTTCGGACCGAGAATGATACAAGTTAAAAACATGTATGGCATAGTCATACACATCTCGGGAGGCAAATTATATGGTGTCACAATAACTGGCCAACAAGAATACCGGGTTGCTGACTGGTTAAAAGGAGTAAACCCATCAGTGCATAACCCAAGCCTTACATTTCGGGGGTCACTGACGAACTCCGGATACAATCGGTCAAAAATCTTCCAAGCATTACCATCTGAGGGATGAGACATGACACCTTCAGCTCTAAAATTCTCCGCGTGCCATCTCATGTATGATGCTGAAATCATGGATCCGTACAATCTTTTCAATCTGGGAATCAAGGGCAAATAATACATTCTTTTCAATGGAATCGGCTTTTTTCTGATTGGGAATTTATACCTTGGACTCCCGCAGAACTTGCATTGTGTACGATCTGCCTCATCCTTCCAGTATAGCATACATCTATTTACACAACAATCAATTTTTATGGATTCCAAACCAAGTGCTTTCATTATCTTTTTAGTCTCATAAAAATTTTTGGGAACAAAGTGTGCTGGTGGACATAATTCAGACATCAACTGTATGATCTCATCCATGGCATCTTGTGGCACATTCCAGTCACTTTTGATGCTCATCAACCTCGATGCAATGGACAATGGAGAATGATTTTCGCACCTAGGCCACAACGGTTGGTTGTAGCTACCCAACAAATCAAAGAACTTTCTCGCTTCTTCATTAGGTTCTTCTTCGTAGTTCGGTTGAGAAAAAGTATCTTCATGCTCATACTCATAAAATCTTTGTCCTTGTTCTTGCCTAGCTGCATCATGCACCATCTCTTCAAATGCATTCAATGGATTTTCTTGACTAGTACTAGCTACACCGTGGTCAAAAATCTGTTCTTGAGGATTTACAACTTCGACCTCACCATGATATGTCCAACACAAATAATTTCTTTTGAATCCCTTTGTAAGCAAATGATATTTAACGTCATCAGGTGGATACGAATAAATTAATTTGCACGTTTTGCAAGGACATATAATTTTTCCACTCCTCTGATATTCTGGTAAACTCTTGGCATGATTTATAAACTCATCTACTCCCTTTCTAAATTCTGGTCTATAGCCTCGACGACCGGGGTATGTCATTTTATACATCCAAGACCTATCTTGAGGATCCATCTATAAAAATATTTTAATAATGGATCAATTACAACATTCTAAATTTAACAAATAAGAAATAAAATTATAATAAGAAAAAACTCCAAAACCTTTAATTATTTTTTTTCTCTAGTAAATTATTATTATTATTATTATTATTATTATTGATGGGGTCAAAATACGATCGTCCCACGTTAGGACACGTGGCACCACCGAGATGATGACATCTGTCTCTCCAAGGTTGCACCCATCAGTTCACGAGCGCTAAGCCCAACGAGCGCAATCCTTCTTCAGGAGTTAAGCCCAACGAGTGCTGTCACTCTCACAAGCGCCATTCATACTGTATGATTGGCACGTCCACGTGCCAAGGGAGCCCTCTTCGAGCGTCACACTCCCTTAGAGTGGCCTTCCCTTCTGGCTCATTACTTGAACTGGAGCCTTCATCCCCCCCAGCGGATATCTTGGCTTCCGATACTCTTGGTTGACACGAGCGGGCTCATAAGCCCTCGTTACCAACCACCCAAACGGCTCTCTGACACATCGTACATGCCCGCGCACCTGCCACTGTTGCCAGCACTAACTTTTAGCCACTTTTGCAGAAGATTCCTCCTAGGTTTCTCTCTCATGGCGCCACGTGTTAGGGCAACATTCGGCCAGGACCACATGAGGCAAATGACCAAAGGGTCCCTGACCCTCACCTATAAATAGGTAAAGCCATCTTCTACATGGTAAGCATTCTCCATTACTGAAACTACTCCTGAACTCATATTCCATCCTTATCCTGATCTTGGTCTGACTTGAGCGTCGGAGAGCCAAACTGGGAATCACCCCCAGTTCCCCCCAGCTTGGCCTTCTGACTTTTCTTGTGTTTGTCCCAGCAGGTAGAACCCCCTTTCCTTTTCCGGCGAGCTTCCGGCGATTTCCCCCACAAAAACAAATCGTAAAGTGATCGGATTCGGACCCATCTATTCGGAACCCATCAATTATTATTATAGAAACAAAATTTTAGAATATAAAACATGAGAAAACTAACATTAAAACTTCAAATAAGTGACACTTTAAAAATAAACATATTTTTTGATACACGAGTTATAATTAATAAAAATATAAAATCAATGGTTAAGTTTTGAGTTTGAATATATGTATATGTTGAATATATTTGCTTTAGAAAATTGAACGTGTTCCTTAGTTATATAATATATATGTAGGGTTATGTATCTTATTAAATGAACTATTAAATTCAATTGCATACTTGAAGAATATGTTTTTATAAATTTAAATATTTTCATAAATCCCCTTATTGATGCATTAATTTTTATTTAATTTTAACGCGTAGCATATCATTAAAATACGTATCTCGGTAAGCTCATTTCTTAAGTCATAAAGATATAACTTGTAATAAAAATATATATATATATGTCAATATAAATAAATATAATATATAATAATTATGAAATAATCATACATGATACCAAATAAGTTTATTATCTGAACATACAAACTAAGTATACTAACCGTTTACATAGGACCACGTTCTCAGGGGGAACATATAATCAAGAATTAAATGATCATAAAAAAATAACACAATTTAGTTACTGATACATACATATCATCAATATATATCCAACAACATACATTAGATTATCATTTAAAAAAATAGAAAAATAAATATAAGTTTTTTAAAGAATATGTTTTTATAAATTTAAGTATTTTCATAAATCCCCTTATTGATGCATTAATTTTTATTTAATTTTAACACATATCATATTATAAAGATTTATTCTCATCACATATATTAAAGCAAGTACATACCTCAAGATGAAGATGATTAGTTGCTAAAAAATCAACGGACACAATCGTAAATATTGCGAGCCAATCCTATTCCAATAAACCCTATGTATTCACAATCTTTAAAATAGGTCCGAAAAAATCCAAAAACAGAAAAAAAAAAAAAAAATTCTAAAACATACCTTAAGAAGATAATCAATCTGTGAAAACTCCACGAACACAATAACTTAAGAAGACAGAGGTTGCGAAAATATGAAAGAAGAACTTTAGACTAGCAGAAATAATGAAAGAGAAGAAATAGAGAATTCAAATATGAAAGAAGAACTTTAGACGAACAGAAATAATGAAAGAGAAGAAAGAGAGAATTCAAAATATTTAGAAAACAAAGTCCATCAAAAAACTGAGAAGACTGTTAGAATACAAAATTATTAATAAATTATAGGAGTTTTAGTAATACTAACAAAACATCTATATATGTGAGAAACGTTTTTCTAGAAATCTAATCGATATAGGATTATTTAGTGATTCTTTTTCTTTTTATTAAAATTAATGTGTTTCTAATTTTAATGTTTTTTTATTTAGAATTTATGTTTTCTAATTTTATTTGGCATTTTAAATAATAGTTATTATTAGTGATTGAGATTAATAATTCAACGTAGAGTTTTAAATTGGATACAAAATAAAATTATTTTATTATCATTTGGCGTTGATAATCTATAAGGAAAATGTATTTTTAATCTTTCTAATTTTCTTATAATATACCAACAATGATATCACTTGGTAATTCATCAAAATGTTTTAATTAAATGCATAATAAAATTATTTTATTATCGACGAAATATTTTGTAGCTAATCTGTAGAAACTATTGTATTTCTGTTATTTTTGGCTTTTTTATAATTTACCGATAGAAATATCCGTCAATAATCCGTCGATAAATTTTATCGACTATACTATTTGTAGGTAGTTTGTCGATAATAATATTGACTTTATTTGTAAATAAATCGTCGGTATTCGGTAGCTAATTGCTGGAAATTACCTACGAAAAATTTCGGTAAAAAATATCCGTAGGTAATCATTAGTTTTTTTGTAGTGACTTTTATTTATATTACAAAATAGTCCCCAGGGATATTTTTGTCATTTCATAATAATAAAATAATACGAAGGGTATTTTGGAATTATAGGGGGTCAAACAGGACGAAATACTAATGGAATGGAGGGATCTCCAATTGAATATAACGGAGAGAGACTCATATGTAATTTCCCAAAATGCAGGTTCTAATTTGTAATTTCGCTATTGTAAGAATAGTCAGATATAATTTGCCTTTATTATTATTATTATTATTATTATTATTATTATTATATAATAACCATTCTAAAAGTTACTTGATTAAAATATTTAGTTAGAGAAATCCTGAAACTTCAACCACAAGATGCGTAAGCTCTGGATATAGAAGATGAGATCGGATGCGTTGTTGCAGTGAGAGTGGAGAACCAAACTGTACCCAAATGAAATATAGTATATATGACCAACTCAAGAAATAGTGGAGTACCATTACCATGTCAAGGAGACAACAAACGTGGATCTTCACGTCTTCAAATATTTCTTTCACATTATGTATAATATGTGTTGAGTGGTTTTGAATAATAATATTATGGGTGATTTACTGATTTACAACAAATATGCTCGAGATTTGAAGATTTGATTTTCGGTAGCAATTTCGTCAAATTCTAATCTGAACCAATTTTAATTAAATCCAACCAATTATAATAGTTAGTGTAATATTACACTTATAATTTGCTTTGTTATTAACGAATAACTTATGCTATGCACGGTATATATATAAAAATTATATTGTAAGTTATAACATTACATGTTTATAGTATATTACTCTGGATATAGTTCCTTGAATTGAGACTTGACAAAATAAATTTGTTCTAAAAAGAGTATATATGATTGTAATTAAATAATAATAGTAATAATATATATATATATAAGATATAAAGATATTTAATTGATAAATTAACATTTGTCAATATCATATTTAGATTGAGTACGTAAAAGAATAAATAAATCAATCAAATTTAGACAAAAATAATAATAAATAAAGAATTAATTTATGTAAACTAACTTTAGGCGAAAAGAATAATAAGCAGGTTCATTTACATCTGATTGTCTTGCATTTAGATCTAATTACAACGTAGTCCATCTAAATTGAAAAATTATATTTTAGTCCATGTAAATCTTATTTGGTCTAAGGTCCCTAACGGAATTTGTAAACGTACACTTACGTCCCCTAACGGTTTATATGAGTGTTACATTGAATATATGATAAACATTACAAAATTATCCATAAAGTTTATAAATATACACAAAACGATCCCTACAAATTATGAATTTACAACACAATTTCTAGAATCACAAATCAAATTTAAAAAATCGGGGGTATTTTTGGAATTACATAACGGAACTCTAACGGATGTTAGGGACCATGAACGGTTCTAAAAAAATTAGGGACGAAAATGTAATTTCTTGATTTAGGTGGATTGCATTGTAATTAAGCCTAAATACAGGGTAATTAGATATAATTATTTCTAATAAGAAGTTAAAAAATAATAACACATTCGTACTCCAAATAAATATACATTACCGATACCGTGAAGTAACAAAAAATTTAAGATATTTAAAATAACCAAATAAATTAATAAATTTATTTATTCTAAAATTTAATACGAAGAATAAATGAAAAGGAAAAGGAAAATATAGGAAATTATATTCGATTACTTACTACAATGATAATAAAATTTGCATAATGAAGAAAATTAATTTTTAAAAAAATGACAAAAAAACTATAAATAATTAGAAATTCAACAACTGGAAAATAAAATGTCAAATTTTAAAAAATTAAAAATATTATAAATAAATAATAGATAAATATTTTTCATAAAATAGAAACTAAATAAATTATTGTTGAAAATTGATATTTAATGCTAAAAATATAAAACCGATATAAAAATACAACATACTTCCTCAAATAGAAAAACAAATTAACTAATACATAAAGGACCACTCAATATAATTAGAAAAATAGGGAATAAAAATACAAAATAAATAATATTAACAAAGAAAAAAATACATCACTATATTAAAAACTGAAATTGAGGATTAGATAACATTTTTGAAAAAAAAAACACTAATAATCAGAAAAATATCTAAATGAATTATAAAAACCATGAAATTAGATGAAATAAAGATTTAAAAGAATGTATGAGAGTTTGCACGAAAAAAAAAAGAGGACAACAAATCTATTAGAATTTGATACGTAGATAACCAAAGAATTCTACAATATTAAATAATCTATAAAAAATTTAGTTACATAGTAATATTCATATGACAAATCAAATACTATATCATCATAAATTATCAAGCAAAAACTGAGAAAGAAAAAATTAGTTTATTCCAAAGATGTATACTGATGAGACTAAAATACGGTCTCACCACGAATGCGACACTTGGCCCTATCAGAGCACAACACCGTGGTGCTTTAGGGTCCACATCTCAAGCGCCCCTCGAAATCAACTGTTCCCCTCGAGGGGAACACCCCTTTCCTCTTCAAAGGGAACCATAGCTTCCTCACGAACCGGCGAGCGTGGCTATGACACTGCGACCCTCGAGGCCACCTCATGGTTCGCCCTCGAGATCATCCCATGGCTGTAAAGGCAATGTTACTTCCTCCGCGCCATCTCTTTGGGCCCAGGTACCCCCTCGGATCTGCGAGCCTCCAAAGTCCATATCAAACCCGAGCGTACCTGACCCTCGGTAACGACCTTGTAACGCTCTCTGACAAACAGTACACCAATGCGCACCTACCATTGTTGCGTTCCACCAACCTTTTTGCAGGTTTTTGCAGGAGGTCCTTTTCAAAGGCTCCTCATTATGCCACGTGTCTAGAGCGACACCGATTCAAGACCACTTGGTAGCAATTACCAAAAGGGCCCTGACCCTCAAATATAAATACTCAGGATCACTCAAACTCTGTAAGCAATCTTCCATACTTGAGCTCTGTTTTACCTTTTTCTCCATTCATCACTTGAAACTGACTTGAGCGTCGGAGAGCCAAACTGGGTTCCACCCCCCATTTCCCCAGCTTGGCCTTCTAACGCTTTCTCTGTGTTTGTTCCTATCAGGTTGAACCCGCACACTCCGACGACCATCGCCTGAGCTTTTGATCCCTATTTCCCCACCTAAACAAATTCTAAAGTGTTGGAGTTTGTCCTATCGGATCAGACCCCATCATATACTCAATAAAATTGATGATTCTACATTAACAAATATAAAATACCATACAATTTAGAGAGTTACGGAAATTTTTTTATTAAAAATCGATGAAAATATAAAAGACTTGCAAACCAATAAATTAATTATTAACTTGATGCATTTGATGTGAAGTTGAAGTTGACAATCAAGATTTACTTTCTTAGTTTATTATTTAGTTAGATTTAATATGATCATATTAAAATTTTGTTAAATATTCAATTCAATTTATTTACTACAATAGATTACCCTAATTAATTAAAAACATTTTTGGAGTTGTTGAATAGAATAATGTATTCTTATTTTTTCTTGGGCTTTGCTAATAGTATAAGGCTCTTACAATATTTTAGTAAATATAGAAATTGATGTGTTAAATAACTAACATACCCCATTTATAATAAAGTAAATTGTCTCTTAAATGAGTTGGGAAGATTGTTTAAAGACAATAAAGAAATAGTTAAAACTTCTATAATAAAACGAAAATCTAGGACTCTTATAGTGAAAAGAAAATTTAGAAAATAAATAAGGAAACATAATTCAATTGTTTATTTTGAAAGATTTTGTAAATTAAGTAGATGATTAATTGGATTTTCGAATTGTAATTAAATCAAACTACCTATCATTAAAATATTTTTATCATTTAAAAAAATTAAGATTATCATAAATTAGAATTTAATCAAAATTGATATGAGTTAGCCAAATAACACCCTCTATATACTATAGTATACATATAAATTATTTTAAATTTCTTATCAATCACAAAACAAGTGTAAAATATTTATCATATTATCACATTAATTCAACCAAACTAGGTGCGGATTAAAATTATTACCCATGCCACAATATGTTGGTTTTACTGTCCACTTTACTATTTAAATCTCCCCCAATCCCTGAAAGTAGCCGGATCGACCAACAAATGATAGGCCAAAACAGAAACACATGAATTGCACAAGAAGTTTGAACAAATTTACACAAAGAGTTTTCTGTATATTTTCTCGAAGGAAAAAAGTACAGCAAATGTATTTATATATAGAAGAAAAAACTAAGCAGGTTGGGCCGCCTGATTCTAAACTATATCGTTACAGAGAAAGTGGAAGTAACTAACAAAAGCGTGAATAATAAATATTAGAACTTATTGGCTAAGGCTAACTATTCACTTTCAAAGTTCTTCCCCACTAAATTTTCTGATACGGATGGATATGGATGTTAGATGTAGTTTAGGAAAAATATGATTTGATTTACTTACTGCTCAAGTTGTTAGTTAGTTACATTTCCTTATCGTATTCCTTAGTTAAGAGTCCTAGTATTAGGTAATGTCTTTTAATATATATATTGTTAAGTAGTGATAAGATTTTATTCAAGCAATAATAATCATTCAGTTGTCTTTAACCTAATCTCTCAAATCTCTCTCCCTCCCCAAATTCACCGGCCGACCGGTCTTATCAGTAAAACCTCTCTTCTTCCCTAAATTTCTTGAGTTCGAGACTACTCCGAAGTTTCCTTCGATAAGTTCGCAATATCGTTCTTATCACTGGTGCTTTCATTGAGAGGTATCTCCCAATACGTTCCATCAACGACCGTATCATTGCAGGTTTCGAATTTGTGAAGATGGCTGAAACGGTTAGTGTGCCCAGTTTGCAGCGAATCGACACGAATTTGAAGGAAGCTCTGAAACAGATTGAAACCATAATGACCTCGATACAGGCCACGAGACAGACCGTGCAAAATTTTCGTCCCTTCGTGGCTAAGACAGAAAAGTCGCGTTCAAAGCCTGAAACGGCGATTGCGCCTACGGTTGGGGAAACTGCTGCCACGTTTGCTAATAACCCGGTCGGTCCTACAACTGTTGTTAGCGGTAATGGGACGAAAATTGATCAGATAATAGTCTCGGCGCCAAACACCAACAACTTCTCGCCCAAGCAAAATCCGCCTGCTGATAGTCCTCCCTCACTTTTGCCATTTTTGTCACCACAGCCGGAAAAGCAAAAGACATTGGACATATCAAGAGATGGCAATCTTAAGGTCAACAACAAGGACAAGACCTTGGTGTTTCAGTTTTCTGTCAAGCATGAGCAGAAACTAGACTGTGGTGGTGGATACATGAAGTTGATTAGTGGTGAAGTCAATCATAAGAAATTTGGTGGTGATACTCCATACAGTATCATGTTTGGTCCCGACATATGTGGCTACACCGCCAGTACATGGCCGTTGTGTATGTGCAGAGCCAACCAGTACATGCACGTTCTGTATGCGCAGCTTAATACATATCAAATTTGCCGTGTGTTGATTTGTGATTTGGGAACTGCAAAAATTTCAGCCCGCTATGAGCTGCTTGTTATCCCACCGAAGCCGCCTTGGGAACAACGAGCAACGTTAAAATTTTCCACAATACACCTTGAGGATAAGGTGGTTCTCGAATGGTGGAAGAATGATACGGATGGATATGGATGTTAGGTGTAGTTTAGCAGAGATATGATTTGATTTACTTACTGCTCAAGTTGTTAGTTAGTTTCATTTTCCTTATTGTATTCCTTAGTTAAGAGTCCTATATTAGGTAATGTCTTTTAATATATATATTGTCACGTAGTGATAGGATTTTATTCAAGTAATAATAATTATCAGTTGTCTTTAGCCTAATCTCTCTCCCTCCCCAAATTCACCGGCCGATCGGTCTTATCGGTAAAACCTCTCTTCTTCCCTAAATTTCTTGAGTTCGAGACTACTCCAAAGTCTCCTTCGATTAGTTCGCAATATCGTTCTTATCATTTTCAATTTTTTTTATTTTTATATATATTGAAATATTTATAATTTTGTTCTTCGTGATCTAAAATTTTGTTTCTTTTATTTTTTATATTAATTTTTGTCTCTTTTATATTGAATCGTGATTCCATTTCTGAATATATCTGATTCTAATGTATAATGTGCATATTTGAATGCACAATATGCTGATCACTTTACTATCAGATTTGCTGAATGCACAACATGCTAATCGATTTTACGAACAAAAAGAAAAATCTAGTAGAATTCTAGTTAATAATTACATTCCAATTCAATTCAATTTAAGTTTGTAATATTTTAATTTTTTTTTTGGTGTAAATTAAGTATAACTGAACCTCTTATTTATACATGGGAAAATTACAAAAAAAGGATATCAACTATCCCCAACTAGCGTTTTCGGGACATTTTTTTTCCCCGGCGACAAAAATGGACAATAACTCCAAAAAACTGGCATTTTCAGGAAAAATTCGCCGGAGTAAACTGACAGGGCACGGGAAAACTACAAAGCTGTAGTATTTAATGACATGGAACCACAATTAATAAACACATCATATTTTAATGCCACCTAGCTAACACGTGGCATCCTAATCAGATTTTTTTTAATACTCTTGCCACATCATCTCCTTTAATATATGATTCATTATTTTTTCTTAAATTACAGTATATTTGTATACCATTAATAAACATACGAACTCATACTTTATATTTTTAGTTAGAAATTAATTAGACACTTAAATAATTGCATAAAATTATGTAATTTAATATTTTAAATTATATTTTATAAATCTTAATTAATTAACACATAATGTTTTCATTGGAAGAAAATTATATGTCCAATGCCCTAAACATAATCGATCCAAAAAAGTTTTGGCCAAGCAGTAGCACCACCGTAACTGCAAACAACACCACCATCACCTTCTCCCACCACCCCATGACGCCACGGCCACCCTTCTCCCAAGGCGACCAACCCTCCTTCCCTCCCAAAATCCACCGCCGTCGCTCCAATCCAAAGTCCACCCTCGATATCCCCAGATCTGACGGCGGTGGTGGAGAAGCAGAGGCAATGGTGGTGGGGATTATGAATAGGAGCGAGATCTGGGGGCGGTGGCGCTGTTTTGGCGATAGCTGTGACGATGGTGGCATTGCGGTGAGGATGACGGTGACTATGACGTTGGTGGCATGAGGGTGGCGATGGGTGCAGAAAATTCGAGCGATAGGGAAAGACGGTGCCACTGCTACTATGCCCAGTGCCCACCATAAGACGTCATCTGTTTCTCCTCCATGAAACAATTTTTTCTTTGAAAACCCAACAAGCTCAGAAGATTCATTCAAGAATAAATTCAAAAAAGTCCCAGATCTGGGTGTGTGTGCGTGCGTGATTTTAGTGATTCTGCACCCATCGCCACCCTCAGATTTTTTTTTTTTTCCTCATCTGGGATAGGAAAAAAAGTCCCAGATGAGGATGGTGCGATTTTGTTGCTGCGGTGGTGGTGCGATTCTGACGTGTGTGCGCGATGGTGGTGGTGGTGATGATGGTGGTGCGAAGAAAGTGTTGATGTTGGTGGTATGATGATGATGACGGTGGAGGTTTTGGAAGAAGCCGAGTGCAGCAGTGGTGTAAACTATGAAGGAGAAGATGATGAAAAGTGTTTTCTTTTTTAATAAATTAAAATTTGTTTCTAATATAAATTGATTTTTTTTAATAATTAAAATTTGTTTCTAATATAAATTGAGATTAAGTAATTTGGATTTTAGTTTAAATTGTTAATTCATTTATAACCTTCTTTTTTTCTTTTTTTTTTCATTTATAACTGATGTGTGTGTATATATATAGATTCTTATGTATATATATTATACGATCATTAAGTCCTTAAGGGCATTTGAGACATATTAAATATTCAATTATTTACTAACTAGATATATGAAATATAATTTAAGATATTAAAATGCATTTATTATATGAACTTAATTAAGTGTTTAATTAATTTCTAATTAAAAATATAAAGTATAGTTTTTTTTATAGTTATTCATATTAAATAAATATAATGTAATTAAAGAGAAAATAATAGATGATGTGGCAAGAGTATTAAAAAAAATTTGATTAGGATGCCACATGTCAACTAGGTGGCATTAAAATATGATGTGTTTATTAATTGTGGTTCCATGTCATTAAATACTACAGCTTTGCAGTTTTCCAGTGCCCTGTCAGCTTATTCCGGCGAATTTTTCCTGAAAATGCCAATTTTTTGGAGTTATTGTCCATGTTGTCGCCGGGAAAAAAAATATCCCGAAAACGCTAGTTGGGGGTAGTTGGTATCCTTTTTTTGTAATTTTCCCTTTATATATGTAGCATGTATATATAAGTAAAATAAGAGATGAAATATAAATCTAAAATAAGAAATCTAAATTCTTAGAAGTAGCACTTGTACTTCTCTTTTTCCTTCCTACTCGTACATGGAAGATGACAAATAAGTTTGAGAAAATACGATAGTTATAGGTTTAAATATGAATTTCCTGCTAATGATATAAAGTTAATAAGAGGGAAATTGTCGAATAAAAAAACAAATGTATGCCAAAACACAGAAACAAACTAATATCGTTCAAACGGTTATAATAAATTAACCAAAGAATATAAAGAAATTGAGCAATATTACCCTGTTAATAACTTTACAAATTGATCAATTATCAAGAAAACGAAAATAAAAAGAATAATTATTTTAATAAAAATATATAAATCATAATATAGCTAGCAATATAATTATATAAAATTAATATAAAAAAAAAAAAAAAAGAATTCAACTTTAATCATAGCTAATAATTAAAATTTTGTGTTAATTTAACCAAGAAAAATGAATTAATGAACCTTCTCAAATTTGTAACGACAGTCAACCAACGGCGGATTAGTGGTGGTGGATAACCCAAGCTCCGCCGCAGCTTCTTTCTTCTCTTGCATGCTCTTTTCATCCTCCGGCGCCGGAAGATTGAGATCCAACGATAATTCAGTTCTCGCCTTCTTCGATCTTCGTAGCTCGAGCTCTTCAATGGAGGGTTCCGCCGTAATGTTCAGAGATTCCACCGGAATGCTTACTGATCGGCTAATTAGGCCGCCTCCGCCTCGGTGTTTCCTCATGTGTCCGCCGAGGGCCTGGCCGGAGGTGAACTCCGCCCCGCAGTAGGAGCACTCGTGGATTCTCGGCCGCGGCGGCGACGACTTGGGAGTGGCGGCGGAGAAAGTGGTGGTGGAGACGTTGCTCAGCTGTAGAGTGAGGGAGTGTGGCGAGATTCTATGCTTGGACGAGGTGAGAGACGGCGGCGACGGGTAATCCTCCTCGTCGGAATAAAGGGTGAATTTCTTCTCGTTCTTGGGTTTTTTGTGGCTGGCGCGGTGGCCGCCGAGGGCCTGAAATGAAAGGAAAGCCCGATTGCACGTCTTGCATGTGTACGCGCCGCCTCCTGCCGCAGCCTTAGAAGCTGTGGCGGCGTCGGGGGCTGTGTTGGGGCTATTGTAATGGCCGCCGCGGGAAAGGAGGAGGAGACATCTGGCGGTGTCGACTTCCTCGGTGGTGGTGCTCTCCTCCGACGATGCGGGATCGTGGTTGAAGTGGGCGGCGGCGATGGGCTGGTGTGCGACGGTGAAGGGAATAGGGGAGTAAGGTGATCGGAGTCTTTTGGTGCGTTTGCCTTTGGCGATGGCGGCGGGAGAGAGGTCTTTAGGCGGCGGCGCCACTTCCTCCACGGCCTCCATGATCGTGTATCGCCACCACCACCATCACCCAAACGGAATGTGCTGCGAGAGATGGCTTTGGTGTTTTCAGTTTTAGAGAGAGAAGGGAGAGAGGAGGAGAGAGAAAGTAGGAGAGT
This sequence comes from Lantana camara, assembly GCA_037501455.1. Taxonomy (NCBI): domain Eukaryota; kingdom Viridiplantae; phylum Streptophyta; class Magnoliopsida; order Lamiales; family Verbenaceae; genus Lantana; species Lantana camara. The sequence continues at coordinate 93,147,793 of CM074863.1, forward strand.
GGAGGAAGTTTGAAGAAAGAGAAGTGAAGGGTGGTCAAGAAATTATGACATAATTAGTGAATGTGAGAGGTTTAGGAAGTCAATACCTTTATTTGTCTTGTGTGCATTACTACACTAATTTTTGGTATGTACTAAATATAGGGTATTATAACATTTATCTTTTATTTTTAGCTATTTTCATATATATAGATATATAGTACTAGTCTCTAGTATAAATACAGACCCCAACTCGATCGTACAATGTCAGATACATATCGGATACTGACACTCCTCTAACACATATTAATACATGGAAAATTTGTAAAATTGATATATCAAGTATCAACTAGATCAATTCATCAATTTTGATATATGTTATTTTCTAATGATAAAATAAGTAATTTAATGTCTATTTTAACCTGAACAATTAATATTTACCGGAAAACATGTCCGGTTTTTCACATGTCCGAGCAAAAAACACGTGGAACACTAGACGAGTTTTTCGGTGGGTATTTGAGGGTTTTGATCAAAATTTAACATTAAATTACTTATTTTTTAAGTTATGAGCCTATTTGATCATTAAAAAATAAAATATTCCAAAATTATTGAATTAATTCAATTTTTCTTTTTTAATTTAAAAGGAACAATATCATCTCCCCGATACATAAAACGTCTAAACAAATTGAATTGGTTCGATTAGTATATGAAAAATGCAATTTTTCCATTAATATGCCAAAAATATTTCTTCGGTATCCATCGCGATTTGAACATGTTTCGAATTTCGATGCTCTAATTATAAATTTATGATATTTCTATTTTTTTTTTCAAACTTTTCTAAAATTCAGTGAATATATAATATCGAAAGCAAGAAGAGTAAGTAGTAGACATATTAGACGATTAAATAATTTTCTATCATATGATTTGATGTTAATAGTTTATTATTATTCAATAACTGAAATGATAATATATATTGAATTTTGGAATGAAATTAATATACTTCAAATATTTTATATTATAAGATAATTTAACACTTATATTCTATAATATATATGCATATAATGTAGTTGTTTTGAGACGTATCATGAATTTTTTATTTTTTAAAAATCAATTATGTTTTGTAATATCTTATTTATAGTCGAAGTAGTTCGACAATGACCACTGAGCAACACTAGAATTGAAGCAAATTAATTACACATTAATTTGACTATGATCATTAAAAATTTAAACCACGCTTCAACATGTCATTTTCTTCTTAATAATATATACTTACTTAAACAGTTTAAGTAAGTATATAGTTTAACTATATATTCCTTTTTTTTTTTTTTTTGGTCAGAGAAAAAAAAAAAGGATATATCCAATTACATAGTGTTAATTATTAGTTCTGTCACTTTCTGAGAATGTTTTGTGTGCTGGCAACAAATACTGCCTATCAAATTAAAACATAATTCATGCATTCTAAAAATATAAAGGTAACATATAATTATATAATATTATATAATTAAAAACATAATTATATAATTAAAATATTATTTATTGGTCTTTTAGTTTGTTTTTTTTAATTATATAACTGAAAGAAATCTAAACAATATCTTTGGACGACCACGATTAATTATCTAAATAAAATAAATTATTATGGGTCGTTGATCTCATGAAATTTCCTAGCTTATCGCAATAATGATAAATTTTAGAATATGCATAGAGAGTCATATATTCACATTATTGGAAGCCCTTTGTTTTTAAGCTGTCCATGAGCCTATAAGTGAGTATATATGTGACTGAAATTACATATGTTGTCAAAAAAATAAAAAAACTGAAATTTCATCTAATTTCAAATTTTATGTATTTCGGAACGATCTGATACAACACAATTATAATGATATATTATATTTTTTTAATTTAATACGTAAGAATGTTCGATATAATATCTGACACGTTAGCACAACATAATACAGACCCTCAAAATGATATGTTTAAATTCTTGGTATCATGGGTAATTATTGTGTGTTAAAGGGGATATAGGTCAACTAATTGCAGGCAAGTTCTTGGCATGTAAAGGGTCCCATAATTGGAGCTGATAAAATGTGTGTTGCACGTAAGAAATGTATTGTTTAACTTGGGCCAACAAACAATTGAATATTAAAATTGCTCGATTCATATGTGCTCTACGCAAACATGATCTAATTGTTTATTTTCACATATCTTTCATCAAATAAATATAACATAGCCAGTAGTTTAATCTATATGGTTTACAGAGATGTATGATACACATATATATATGGACGCAGATACAATAATATAATTTTTTTCTTGTACCACGTGAAAAGTATCAGATATAATTTCAGACACAATGTCATAAAATAATATTTTTAAAAATATTCGTACATTAGAAACGAAAAATTTTTAAAAATTTAATTTTATGATGACTTTATAATGTCATATCGTATAGAATATTTGTGCCAAATATTAACTTGATACCACCAAGTGGTGTCCAAATACTAACTTGATACCACCAAGTGGTGAGATTTAATAGCTCGGTACTATGCTAATTTAACCAGATGTCTCGAATTTGAATCCTTGGGACGAAGCTATCATTGTAGAGAGATCTTTACACTTTAAGTGGTCCGTCCCGACTCAACCCATAGAAATTGGTTATAGAACAATAAATACTAACTTGATACCCGAAAGATGATTAACAAAAAGTCTTCTACTACAAGCAAATAATAGTTAAATATTGAATTAAGTCACATATATAGGGAATGTATTAGAATTTCAACATGGTGTAAATTTTAGAAAAAATTGTTAATTACATAAAAATTGTGAATATATACTCATCCTCATAAGTTAGATTCAGTAAACCAAATGAAATATAATTTTAACAGATATATTTAATGAATATGAAGTTACGACTTACGAACTGCTCAATAAGCTATCACGTTGGGTGCTAGCATATAATTCATAGATTTGGATACCAGAATACATATAAGACACGGCACAAATAAAAATATAGGAATACAAATAAAACAAGACACAAATATTACAACATAGATTCTTTTCTTGAAGTTACCACGTAAAAGATATCAGACACCATATAACATAACAAAATGATATTTATAGAAATATTTACTACAGTTGCAAGCTATGAAAAAATAATATTCCATAACAAAAAATAAAATAAAATAAAATAATATTCAATAGTATACTTAGAAGTGAGTTGTATAAAGAAAGCTCGACATTAATGAAACTCTTGGAGAGGATATGATTCTACATATCTCAAATAAATACTATTCTATTTGATTAGTTAGGTAGCAATTATGCACAAATTAAATAAATTTACACTTATTGTGCACTACTCTAAACGCCTACTTATTCAAGAACTCAACATTTTGTCCAATCTAATTGGTACTTTGCAGGAAATGCTTCATACAAAAATCTTAAATTTATCAAGTGTAAACATCCCGAATGGTGAGAATCGAACCTTGGCTCTGCAGTACCTGAAACCGAAAAAGAAGGTTGCAAAAAAAAAAAAAAAAAAAAAAGGGAACCGGACCTTATTTAGCTCGAGGTTCAACGAAAACGGAAGTCGTCCTCGAGGGTATTCCGAAAGAACCAGACGACGAGTCATACGTCGAGCCCTTCACAATGTCATCAGTTGAATTCATCTGGAAATGTCACAATAGGGGCAAAGGTTAAATTGGTTGCAAATGTTTCTAATATTGAACTATTGTTAAATAAATTATTATTATTTCGTTTCATAAAATTTTAAATTTGATATATAATTATATACACAAACTTATTAACATGTATATATACATTTTTTTTTTTTTTTTTTTTTTTGTAGCAATAGCATATAATTGAATTAATATTCTAAAAATTCAAAAATATGAAAAAACTCGTTAGCAGGCTCATGAGATTTTGAACAACCAAAATTCAGTTCAAGCTCTGCTCGACTTTACTCAACTCATCTTACATCCTAGGGCCTACTGAAATCGCGTATCTTCAAAATGATTTGGTTAACATTATATCCAAACAATTTGAAAACTATGACTTGTATCCAACAGGTATTGGTCCAAATGGTTAATAGGTTTATTCTCCGGGGGCAATTACCCGGGTTCGAATCCCACTTGTGTGTGTGTGTGTTAAAAAAATAAAATAAAATTGAAAACTATGACTGCATTGAGAAATAAAATTTACATGAAAAATCAGAAGAGGGATGAATAAGAACCTGTACGGGGTGCAACTGCAGATGTTTTCCGCTCAAAGATTGGCTCGTAAATGTGATATCAGTCGGGCACGCGTTGATCACGACAACAATGTAAGAGTAGCTGCGACCACAAAATATGTACGATTATTATTATGGGATAATTACACTGCCATATTCTGAGATTTGGCCTAATTACATAAACCTTCTCTCAGGTTTGAGAATTTACAAAAACCGCCCCTCGAAATATTACAAAAACTTCTCCTGTCTTGCCCTGAGAATTGGCCTAATGCATGCTATTAGGGTCGCTAATAAATTTTAATTCAAATATTGATTAGTGAGTGGCAAGAGTCGAGGGTGAAATAGGGTATTAAAAAAATTGGAGATGATATTATCAAAATTCATCGATCCATTAACGTAAATTCATTGATGAGGGAGATTTTGTAATTTCTCAAACCTAAAGAGAAGACTGTGCTTTTTGTAATAATAATTATCCCTATTATGAGTTCACATAATTACCATCAGCTCCGTGAGATCGAAGAAAAAACTTATCGTTACTTACATGAGATCGAGCTGAGAAAGCCCTGTAACTCCTTCGTGGCCATCCTCGATGCTCATGACAATGACACCAGGGATCCATGATGGACCGGTATTATGAAATCTCACCCGTTTCTGGACAAAGATGTGAAATTTATATCACAAAAACTCTTACTTCGGATTATGAATATGGAAACAGTATAGAGTGAGAATCTATATTGGTACTTTTTATTCTTCAGTCACCATTTTATTTTTATTTCTTATATATATGATTTTTACTCATAACTTGATACAATTTCTCAATTTTGTCCATTAATTTATCATAAATTTAATTTATACAAAATACTTAATAAACTAAAAAATTGAAAAGACACATTGAAAAAACTTTTACATGCTCATGCACTACAAGAAATCCTGCAAATTCCGACGGAAAATTCCGACGGAAATAGTAAATTCCGACGGAATTCCGAGGGAATTCCGACGGGACACATGCCGTAGGAAAACCCTCCCTCGGAATTCAAAACCGACGGAAAACCGACGGAATTCCGAGGGACAAAAATCATAAAAAAAAAATTAAATTTAAAAAATTCCGACGGAATTCCGAGGGAAATTCCGTCGGAATTTGCTTTAAAAAAATTTTTTAATTAATTATTTCCGACGGAATTTCCCTCGGAATTCCGTCGGAATTTACTGGAAAAAAAATTTTTAATTAATTATTTCCGACGGAATTTCCCTCGGAATTCCGTCGGAATTTACTGGAAAAATAAAAACTTAATGCGCCCCTGGGGATTCGAACACCCGACGTTGTGGTAGTAAGACCTTATGGAAACCAAGGTAAACCAGTTGAGCTAGATCAATTCATTGGTTTAGTTTGATACAAATATTTATATATCATTTGAAATAATAAAATCATAAATTTTGTAGACTATATTTAAAATTGAGTTCTAAGAAAATATTAATTATAACTACAAATATTATAATACGTCATAAGAATTCAATTTAAGCATAGATAAAACCGACGGAATTCCGACGGAAATCTCGTCGGAATTATTTAATATTATTTTTAATTTTTATTTTTAAAAAATCCGATGGAATTCCGACGGAAAATTCCGTCGGAATTATTTAATATTATTTTTAATTTTTATTTTTAAAAAATCCGAGGGAATTCCGACGGAACAATATTATTTTTAATTTTTATTTTTAAAAAATCCGACGGAATTCCGACGGAAAGTTCCGTCGGAATTATTTAATATTATTTTTAATTTTTATTTTTAAAAAATCCGACGGAATTCCGACGGAAAGTTCCGTCGGAATTATTTAATATTATTTTTAATTTTTGTTTTTAAAAAATCCGACGGAATTCCGACGGAATGTCCGTCGGAATTATTTAATTTCTATTTTTATAATTTATATTTAAAAAAACCGACGGGAATCCCATCGGAATTCCGTCGGAATTATTTAATATTATTTTGAAATTTTATTTTTAAAAAAATCCGATGGAATTCCGACGGAATTTCCGTCGGATTTATTTAATTTTTATTTTTTAAAAAAAAAACAAATTCCGTCGGAATTCCCTCGGGAATTCCGACGGCCTGTTTCCCTCGGAATTTTCCGTCGGATTTCGGCGAATTTCTTGTAGTGATGCATGACTAATATTTCAAGTTTTCAACACGCATCCCTGCTGACCTGAATATCTTCTGCTGCACTCAAACGGAAAAGCGGTGTCGAGTATCTGATCTTAATTAAGCTGCAAAAATTCTCAAGTGCTCCAAGGATGTGACTCCTTTGAGGTTTGTAGGCGGGATTCGCCAGTCGGGTTTTGATTCTGCAGAAAACAGGAAATAGAACTAGATAATAAAACTATAGATAGATAGATAGATAGATAGATATCGTAAGAATCGACATATTTCATATGTGCAATAGGATTAACCAAATGATGCTTACAGTGGCCAACTATGCTCATTCTTTTGTTTTGGAGGAAGACCAACGCCCCAATTATTAGAGTTGTAGCTGAAGTCCAACCTGAAAGGTAATTTTGAGATGCCAAAGTTAAGAATCCGAATGATTATATGCTTTCGACGTGTTTTAAGAAGACCGAATCATCATTCTTGCAATGAAAATAGTTAAATTGCGCGAATGATATGGGAGAATTGCATGAAATGATACAAAAAATAGACAAACAGAAATTTTCGTAACTTGAGAAGCTCGGGGAATATCTTCTAAATTTATATAAAGTAATATTTTTATATGAAATGAAATGTAATAGTAAAGCAACAAAAACCCAGTATAAAATTGAAGTTTATATTTAAATTAATCATTAACGAGTACCTGTTGAACCAATCACCGGAATTGTATGAGTCACGGTCTAACGATTTTGAGCGCAGAATCTCATCCCCGGCATGGAAGAAAGGTATGCCCTACAAATGGTAAAATAATAGTAGAAAATGTCACATATATTGCATGTAACCATAATTTATTACTAATCCTACAAAGGTCAAGCTCCGTTTTAGAATTTTTTTCTGGAAAACCATGCTTCATTTACATCGGATATTGCAGAAACTCGTTATTCCAAGGTTCTTATGTACAATATAAACATTTTGTGTATGGCTCTCTGTTCTACCTGGATGAAAATCATAAATTTTTGTGGATAAGTGGCTTTTTTCTTTCAACATTTTCAACTCCGAGGTTTTTTCAAAATTTATGTACTTCTTTATTTCGGCAATAAGAAGATCGAGCTGGTGTTTTATCCGACATGACAATATGTAATAGTTTATTGATCTCAAATAAGAAATCAAACCTGAGAAAGTGCTACTATACTGGTCGCCAAATGGTTCATCCTACACCGTTCATCCACTGAGATATTTACCGGAGTCTATACACATCGAAAGTATCGTTTTAAATCGAGAGTAAATAGTAAAGGGAGCAGCATTATATAACATAGCAGGACATGAACTACTGCTCAAGGAAAAACAAGAGTAGAATCACCTTTAGACTAATGATGTCGAACAAGGTTTCATTGTCATGAGCTGAAACATAATTCACCTAATTCCACAATCAAGTGAAAATAAGTGAAGCTATGAATGGTTCGGAATTCAAAAATATGCAATTGATTTACAAAAATTATGCAACGGAAATAGAATTCATTACTGTTTCGATGGGGTGTGAAGCGTATGCGACAGGTTTCCCGTCGTGCAATAATACTTCACATCCTTTAACCTGTTTGGAGGTAAGGGACGACAAAATGGCTTTATGAGAGAAAATCATTGAAAAATATTGGAAAATCATAAAAATCCTCAAAAATAGATAATAAAGAATGGGTTTTTATTATTGATCATTTGATTCTCTGATTTAAAATCTATTTTATGAATACAAAGTCGATGATGTGAGATTTATCTAAATGAATGTTTCGTGATTGCAACAAGTATTCGGAACGAACCTAGAATATTTTAAATTAAATAAACACAGATGTGATAAATGACGGTATATTTTAGGAAGGTGACTTGTTACTATTACCTCTTTGCATTCATGGTTAGTTAGAACGAAGTCCTTCAGATTTGCAGCCATTCCAACCTGCGTCAAAAACGAAGGCGTGATATTTCCAAATATTCAATTTTATCAGATATTTAATATATCTAACAAATTCTGTATAATTTTACAATATGTACAACCTGAATGTGATCCTTTGAAACAGCAAGCATATACTTTACGTTGCCTCCATGGTCATGATCATTAGGCTGAAGAAGCAACGGTAAACTGTATATTAATACATTAATGTTATTAATCTGTGCAAAAAGAATGTTTTTGTATCCATGACTAAGATTTGCATTCCAACGAAAAAGGAGATTATCGCCGACAGAAGGCAAACAATGAACCAAGTTTCGTTACATTCAGAAAGTAGACATTGATTACATTTGTTTTTATTTTTCAACTAATTTTCGCTTAAACTATGTATTCAACAAATATGTGTCATCTTCATCATCATAATGGGAACAGAAACATCTCAAATATACTCATGAAACTAATGGGACGCACAAATTACCATGATCATATCGAAATACTATTTATGATTTACGAGCCACAAATTATCAAAGTCGTACTTCAATATTATTTTCCACCTAATAAAAGGATGCACAACTCAATAATATCACGTTATATTGTTGTTGTCAATCCAACATTTGACTACTCATCGCTTCACAAAAAAAAGAAAACCAGAATTATCTCCGTTTTTTTAAAACTGAATATGAGAATAGATAGCACAACCAATCTGAGAAACAGGTAAAAGGACTGAAAAAAAAATTACCTCCGAAAACAAACCTGTTATGAAACCTTGTTGAAGTGGATGTCCAAACGGAGATCCGCCAAGGACTGCATCCCGAATCCGGTCATTGAAGCTGAACGCATGTCCGGAAGTATTTACAAATTAAGTTGAATAAAATTACATCTCGTTTTAAGAAAAAATACGAAAAGGGGTCCCGATAGAGTGAAATTGAAGAATATAATATCTATTTATGGAATTGTGTAGTGTCTTAGGATTTTTCTGTAAAAAAGGGAGGCCTTTGTTCTTTTATTCTTATTAGAAACTAAATGGGGAGCTAACATTCCTTATCTAACTTTGATTATCAAATTAAACAAGAAGAATATAAAGATTGACAACATATATCAAATTTCATAGATTGTTTTGGACAAAAGTAGACAACGGAAGCTTTATTTTAAGCTCAAGAAAATTGATGTTCTGCAGGTTCATTTCTAGAACATCGGGAGTTCATTGAGATTTTTTAGTGATCTTTCATGTTTTGCCCTACCTTCGAATTTTCATCTTGTCAACTCACTCTTTTTGGTTCCTCTTATTCTTAAAAAAGATTAAAAAATTGATTTGCTTATATATATATATATATATTGGTTTAATCAAGAAAAGATATTTACCTCCCAATACCAGTTCCAGAAACATTGAACTGGGATGCATTTACACCACGCCCATTATGAGCCACTTCACCAAAATCCCATCCTTCACCGTATCTGAAAATGGTGTACATAGTGACTAAGCAAAATAAAAAGGGAAAATCGATATTGTAAGAAGATGGATTATGTTAAGTAAATAAAGTAAAAGAAAAAATCGGAAACAATTCAATCCTCCACCCATACATGTAGACACTAGAGCCATCTACTCCATTGTTCTGTTTCGTTATCCTCTGTAGTGCATTTTTAGCCTTTACCTGCAATGTGAGATGCAAATTATAAATCCATATCCTAATGCAGTTATCATTTCTATAAGAAAGGGCAAAAAGAAAAGGATAATGCAAAAAAAAATGCATATGACAGAACCGAATGCAAAATCATACCATTGAACGTTTCATTATATGGCCCATGAGATCGAAACGAAATCCATCAACCTGCAATATCACCATTTGATTAGAGTGTATATTCATGAGAAATCATATCAGAACAAGTTATGATATAAGGGATAAGTGACAATGTGGATTATGATTAGGTTAACAGACATCCTTCGTTTTGTTATCCGAGTGGTAGCTTTTCATATACTAGACTCTTTTTATCATAGTAAGATTTCAAATTTGACTTCAGAGTAATCATAGCAACTTTAATGACAAATATCAGAGTTAGTTTACGTAAATGAGTTCCAACTAACGAAGGTAATGATAAATTACATATTCTCGTCGTTTCTGATATAGCATTGTTTAATTTGGATAAAAACAACTTAACAAGAAGTTAAAATCGTCACCTTATAATTCACAGCCCAGTGCAAAAGATCATCTATAATCAACCGTTCAACCATCAAATGCTCACTGGCTGTATTATTAGTACATGTACTATGCTCAATAAAGCCATCAAGGTTCCTCCTGAGGTAATAACCTGGAACGATCTGCAGTTAATTTGGTACATACGATCAATTTAGAAACATAAAATTAAATAAGTCGGTCAAGATCAATGCAAATAAGTTCTTGCACCAACGAATATCTCATGTTCTTCAACTTGAATGAATAATTTCACATGACCTTGTCTAACACGGAGTTCCCATCGTGGGGACCACTTGCATGTAAATGGTTGTAAACAACATCCAGAACAACACGAACACCGACTCGGTTTAGTGCCTGCCATCAATAAACATTCTCTCTAATGAACGATATTGAGGATCATAAGCACGAATGTCACCACGAGTTTGTGTAAAAAATTGTTAGCAATAATTACATTGGCATACCCTGAGGTTTAACCTAATTACACAAGCTTCCCCTGAGATTTGGTTAACACATGGTATTATAATCACAAATTTAATGTATTGACCAGTATGTGACGAGGGAAAAATAAGGTATATATAAAAATTTAGAGACGATGTCATCAAAATTCATCGATCCATTCATCGAGTTTTTATAATGTGGAAATTTCTCTAATTTCCCAAACCTCAAGTTTGTGTAATTAGATCAAAACCTCACATATGTCAATCTGATTATCCATTTTACAATACCTCTCCTCCCCAGCAAATTAAACTTAGTATTTAAATATTCCGAGCCAAGCAAAATTTACCTGCACCATCTTACGAAACTCTATTATCCGGCACAAACCATTGGGATTACTTGCATAGCTTCCTTTAGGGACACCCCATAGAACAGGATTATAGCTTTTCAAACATTATTAAAAAGAAAAACCAAAAGAACAAATCAAAATTAATCAGTCAAGAAACATTAAAAAAACATACCAAATTACTGGGATTTGCAATTAGAAGAAAGTATCTCACCCCCAATTATACCCATCCTCATTCTGGATGGCTGTGATGTGGGCTTGCTGTTCATCAGAGTCCGATGGAAACGATTCAAGAATCTGAAAATCTGTTAAAAGGCTTCATATTATTCATAATCAACATGACAAAATGTGAACTCTAGGGATAGAAATGATGCATAAAAGAACAATGATTACTTACCTACGTTCTTCCACTTGTCCTTTCTGTCATCAACATCACCAAATTGAAAGGTGGGCAGTAGATGAACATGCGTGATACCGGCATTGGATAACTTTTTCAAATGAAGCATTCCAGCTGAGTCCTTCACGAAAAAGGAAATTTTGTAAGGAACTATAACTTGAGCTCGTTTTAACTCCCCAAAGTTATTTTCAAACCTCCACATAATAATATAAGCAAATATTAAACATTTTGAATTAATACATTAAATAAAAATTAGATATTCATAACTTTCCATTATTATACAAATATAAATATAAATTTTGATTTTTTAATTTGGTGCTTAGTAAATAACCTGGAAAGACTAGAGTATGCTGATAGCAAGATACAAGAAGATTACCTGGGTAGTAAAGGCTGGGTAGCCACCACGTAAATCAGAAGGAACACTATTATCATTGGCACTGCAAAAAAAAGCAAATTAAAATAAGGCATAAAACACCTGAAAAGTGCTACTCCATCAAGATGTTGCATCTTACAATCTCAAAGAAAAAAATGAATTCAAAACAATTGAAACCTCCCTCACCTAAAGGTTTAAGAAGCTAATGAAGATAGTTGAACACGGCATAGTATTCTTCAGTAAAGAACTTTAGAGTATTTACAGCACCAGATTGGTTTCTTATTTACCTGAAGTCTCGCACATGCAACTCATAGACACTGATATCAGAAAACGAATCAAGATTTGGCTTTTCATTTGCTAAACCATCCCATTCTTGAGGCTTCGAAGACTCAGAATCAAGATTGACTATAAGGGTTCGCCTTCCATCAGCCGAGAGCCTACAAAAACAACACATGTAAAAAAATGTACCAAAAAGTCCTTCACTATTTTCATGGATCAGCTGTTTGAATAGATATAATCATATAACCAATGTACCCTCTTGCATACGGATCATTTGCAATACATTTTTCAATTCTCAAAGTGCTAGGATGGTAGACCGAGACTTCATAGACATAATAACAGCCCTCCCAAGTCAATGGCCCTTTAGCACTCCAAACCCCATTGGATTCCTCAAGCTCGACGACTTTTAAGGGATTCTCACTCTCAGGTTCCTCATAGATAAATGCACGCACCTCCTATTTACATATATATGTATTTATCATATAAATAGCCACTTGAGGTTAAATGGACGTCCAAAGAAAGGGAAAAATGTAAGACTTGTGAAAGATATTAAATACTTAATATCCCTCTGCTTTAAAAAATTAAACTTTCACATAAGGTGGTTATTCAATATGACATCGGAATCTGGCCACTCATTTGCAGGAAATAAAATGATATAAAATAAAATAAAGTTTAAGTGCAAGGCTTGACGAGAAAAAAAGCAGCCACTAGCACATTTTTTAATCTCTCTAAAAATTAACATTTTTGATGAAATGATCATTCAATATGGTACCATAGTTACACTAAATACAAAATTATGAGTCCAAATCCCATGATAACTCATTGATCACTTGAAAATATGAAAATAAGAAATATACCCCACATATGTGAGGGGGCAGATATATGTAATATTTTAATGTCTCTCCTTTGAAACACCCTAAATATTCTAAGACGGTAATTCAAGTATGCAAATTGTATTCACCTGTGCAGTTGGAGCCCAAAGGTAAAAAGAAACAGATTCAGACGAAAATTTTGCACCAAGAGGACCATCATAGTAGAATAGTTCGTCTAGGACACCTGGTAACTGCACACCAGTAATATTGGCGCATTCTCCTCCAGCTGCATAAGGTGTCAATTTAGGCAAATGTGCAACCAATCAATATATATTAAAGAAAAAGGTGTAATTACGCTAACATGTCTGACCTAATTAAACAAACTTCCCCGAAGGTTTGAGAAATTACAAAAATTCCCTTGGCATACGTTGAGGTTTACTTAGTACATGCTATCATAATCATAAATTTATAATCAAATATTGATTAGTAACTGTTTAGGGCTTAATGGGGTGTTAAAATAGAATAGAGATGATATGAACAAGAATTCGTCGATGCTCCTTCTCTTCTGCCCACTCAACGTTATATAAATTCTTTTATAGGGGAAGTTTTTGTAATTTCTCAAAGCTGAGGGGAAGTATTTGCAATTAGTCCAAACTTTAGGGCCCCGATCGGTGTAATTATCCCCAAAAGAAAATGATGAAGGATTATCATATAAAAACAACTGATGTAGCTCAAACTACTACTATAGAAAGACCACCTCGTCTTAAAAAATTTAACAAGTTAGAGACAACAAACATTAAATATTTAATGTGTTTAATAAATCCAATTGAAGAAGATACAATAAAATCAATAACTATCATGACACTATTTTAAGAATTTGACAGATTTTCAGAGTACATTCTACAAGCCTCAAGTTAACGAATATTCAAATTAAAGGAAATAAAAACAAGCTTTCAAAATGCTAAATTATATATTTTTAAAATGCCCAAGCCAATTTGAGATGATAAAACTAACAAAACAAAAAACATGTATACTGCACTTACGGCTTAAAACAGCAGCAGCCAATTGGTATTTCAATGAAGTTTCAACATGCACATCTCGAGGAACTTGGAATGATTTAAAATCCCGGATATGAGGAAACTTTTCAATTACCTAGCACAATGAAAAACAGATTAAACTTACTGAAAGCTCCTATAATACCTACCAAACATCACAAGGAAGGAAGTGATTACATTCCACAAGAAAAGCATCTCACATGTTCAGGAAGCTTCTCGCTACTTTCTTCGAGTTGAACCTTAAAATCATAGCCTGTTGGTACAAGAAGAAAAGGTTAGTTTTCTTTCGTGAAAATCAGACGAATTAACAAGGACACACTAATGGTGTGGTCAAAACCTTTAATTTCTCCATTTTCTTCAGACAAAGTAGCATTTTTGCTGCCATAGAGACAGCACGAACCATCTCCGGCATCCGCATTCCAAGCAATTACTGTTCTACTCACCCAGAATGCTCGAGAAAGAGACATGCTCTCCTGTAAATGATGCAAAAAAGCAATAACTTAATACAACTAAAATTAACAAAATGGTAATATAAGAAAACTTGAGAACAAATAAGATTACAAACTTGAGTATGAGTTCAAAATTTATCAAAAGAAAAAGGAAATTAATATAATATGTAGTTCCTTCTTTCCCCTTACATATATACCACACTCAAACAATATCAGAACCCCAAGAGAATTAACTTAACAAAGGGAAGAATAAACCACATATACTTAAAAATGCTATCTTTCATAAGTCCTCGCTACACCTAAATTCTCAATAATGTAAATTGCTAGAAGCAAACCATTGAAGTCCCTTTTACAATTTAATCTATTTGCATTATTTTCTGCAAATTAACGTGTTTCTTACCTCCAATTTCCAACCCATTTAAGGCAAATCAGAAATTGTAAAAAATGGGCATTCAATATTATGTGGTCACAATAAGAATCCAAGAAATAAGTATATACACCATAAAGACAAATATCAAAGAAAAGGTAATACCTGAAAATGAGAGGAGGAAGAAGTGGCGCCCTCATCAATGGCCATCGCTGAGGAACAGAGGGATTTAGGTGAAGGGCCGAGCTTGAGAATGCAGCGGCGGAGGCCACCGAGTCGCCGCCGAGTGAGACTCGTTGATAGTGGCAGGGCCTTGAGACGAAGGTGGGGACACCTGAATTTCTTGGTGTTGGACAGAAGTGGAGGTGATGAACGTAAAAGAGACATTCTTTCTTTGCAAAATACAGTTGAAATTCGTTGTGGGCTCACTGTTCACTCTTTAAGGAGTTCCAGCTTTTGCTTATGGCTTTTTGGATCCTAACTTTCAGGGACCAAATTCAATTGCTTGCTTTTCTTGAAAATCTAAAATAATTTTTTCCTTTTCTTCCCATTTTGCAAGAAAAGCAAGCAATTGAATTTTAGATTATTTTAGATTTTCTTTTTTTTTTTTTTTTTTGAAACGTGATTATTTTAGATTTTCAAGAAGTGAAATTTGACATTAACAAGAAATATAACAATCACAATAGATGTGAGATTATACAAGTGAATTCTTGATGTTTACTTTTAATAAAATTTAATTGTGTTTTTTAAGGAATATAGGATAAATTATACAATAATAATAAGTTCTTCGGGGAGAATATAATTGAATAATGCAATATATATATATAGGATAAATTATACAATAATAATAAGTTCTTCGGGGAGAATATAATTGAATAATGCAATATATATCAATTATCATCCTATTTTAAGAAACGAGGTTTTCGAATAAATTTTTTTGAAAAACTTTTGTGATGAATCTACCATTTTCATTTAAGTGTTTCATTTTTTGTCATAAATATATATATGGAGAGCAATATCCAATACGAAACTCGAAACAATACAACACTGTCTGCACCACTTTTGTATAAGGGGTTTTTACTAGTTTTTATATTTGATTTGCTATATGTGCGTGTGTTTGATTCACTTGAATTTAACATGATAATGGACATCACAAGTAATTCTAGAGACAAATTAAATATCCAACACTACCAAAACAAGCAAAGAAAGCTAATTTCCACCAAGATAAACCAGCCTTTCTTCTTCTTGCTAATCAACAAGTGCGGAGTGTCTACATTATTGACATACATAGTAATGTTTGGCCATAAATTATTTTCTTGTAGACTCAATACTGTCAAGCATTTCAACAAGCGTACGTAGGGTTGCGTTCCATGTCTGTGAAATCTATCAGAAGTTTTAAATCAGAAAAAGGGCACAAGTACAATTCTCTTGCAAGCATTTCCTTGAGAAGATTTGATGCATTACTATATTCACCCCTCATTAGAAATCCTCGAAAAACACTACTATAATGCCACTCATTTGGGGACAAATTTACCAAATCCATGATCTTTAGGTCTCTCTAATTGTCCATCTTCACACAATTTGTCTATCAAGATTTTGTAGTAGTGTCTATCAAGAAGCGATTCTTGGTGTTCCAATGCATTCAAGAAAGAAAATGCTTGTTCAACACTTCAACTTGCCCGTTCCTACACAGCCCGTGCAGCATGCGACCATACGTAATATTGCTGGGTTCAAGGCCAACAACTTGCATCTCATCAAAAATTTGTAGTGCAACAGAACATCTTCCAACAACGAATAATGCGTCGAGTTATATATGGCCACAGTAGGCACAAAGCATGAATTTCAAAAGCTAACACATATCAGGCACTTATAATACACTGATGCGTCTAAAAAACGATATTTTAATTTGATGTATTATCTTGTATCAAAAACCCACATAAAATATCTCTCATGTTATAAATTTAAGGGAAAAATGGTATCCCGGCCCCTTCTCCGTATTCATAAAAAATTGCACTCTCAATTTGTTCAAATTATATGATGTAAATGAATTCCCTATCATTCTTGTTCATTTGTTCCTCAAATGTCATACACTATGCACCAAGTCGCTAAACCATATCAACTACTCAACAAAAAAGAGCATAGAAATTTTTAACTAGGGGAAAAAGAACCAAACACTATGTCATCTAAACTTTTGCATTTTTCTCAAAAAATAACTCAGAGCCCACCAAAACTTCAGCAATGTGAAACCAAAAAAAGAGAAAAAAAAAAAAAAAAAGGCTAAGCACTAAAAAAAAAATCAAGAACATCCAAATCAAATTGTTATTACATTGCCAATAACTATCTCAGTATGATCAACAACTTGGACACTCGTATCAGCCGCCATTTCCGCGAGTTTCACAAGACTCGCAGTTGCAAGAATCGCTTTTGCATTTATATCGTGCAGAGCCCTTGCATGCAGACATCTACAAGCGGAAACCGCCGCCTGAAAAAGCTCTTCGTTCTTATCCGGCCCCATTAAACAGTGCCCCAAAATCCTTAGAATCGGCTGTAAAATCTCCCACTGAAGATTTATCCTCCTTCCATTAGGTCCACCGTTGTTTCTCCCGGTTATATCCGGTTCTTGATTTTCGTTCTCGTTTAAATTGTCTGATTGCCCGGACCACACCTTGCAGAATTCACAGAACTCGATTTTGGATCCAAGTGGGATTTGGGAGATCTTGCTCGAGTAGAGTTCCATCGCAACGCCAACAATTCTTGCCCTCCGTGTTGACCGGACGGTGCCATGTGGCTCGAGGCTCGGGGAGATCACGCCTAGGTGGAGCTCCGTGGAGGTATTTTTCGCCCCGGTCTGTATTTCAATCACACATCAAGATTATTAAGGCATAATTACACTAACATACTTTGAAGTTTGACGTAATTACACAAACTTTTCCTAAGTTGTCGAGAAATTACAAAAACTTCCCTCGAAATGCATTATGGTATGGCGGTACGGCCTAACTAACATATTGATCAGTAACTGTTAAAGGGCAAAATATGATATTCATAAAAAATTAGAGACAATATTATCAAACTTCATCCATCCTGATGTATGTGAATTCTTTGATATAAGAAATTCATGATATTTCTCAAGATTTACACAGGAAATTTGTATAATTAGGTCAAATCTCTGAAAATGTCAGGGTGTCATAATATAATACTACCACAAGATTCACAAGAAATTTGTATAATTTATCCCACATGATTAGTGCATGTCTCAGGAATAACGACAAATTACATGATTTTCATACTATTTTTCTTGGTTGAATTCGACCCATTTTTGAACGCATTTCATCGTAATGACTAAGACCAAAATTTTTATCCATAATGATCAAAACTAAAGAAACTGCAAAGATAAATTCCTTACAAGTTTAGTCTCATGGTAGATGCTCGAATGCGTCAGATCCGGGATACTAACGGTGACGGCCTGGCCGTTGCGGGCGGCGGTTTCATGGGCGTAGATGGCTAGGAGCACCGACTCGAAGCCCGGCAGCGGCTTATTGAGGGCGGCGCGTGACAAATAAACGCCGGCGAGGACTGGAAGGAACCGGAGAACTACGAGGTGGAGGTCTGCCTCAGCGGAGTGGAAGGTGTCGTAGAGCCAAGCGCAGAGGTTGTCGTTGACGGCGCCGGACTCGGGGCGGCGGAGGAGGGCGGATATTTGGGCGGCGACGGAGGAGTCGTGGAGGAGGGAGGCGGCGGGCGTCTCGGAGGAGGAGAGGTTGGGAGGGAATGAGGGGAGGATGGAGGAGAGTCCTTCAATGGCGACGTGGGCTTTGGTGTAGGAGTCGGACCATGTTATGTGGGGTCTGTTGCTGTTGCTGCTGCTGCCGCCGTTGTTGTTGTTGTTGTTGTTGGAAGTGTTGATTGAATTCTCATGGGATGTTGATGGGGTTTCTTCTTGTTCTTCATCCATTTTAATGGAGGAAGTGGAGAAAAAGAGAATTAGAAATGGTGGAGAGTTTTTGTTTAGGTGAAGATGAGAGTGATGAGGAGGAAAATGTGGATCTTGCAAGGCAAATTTGTTTTTTTTGTTTATTATTATTATCAGGGAAAATATCATTTTTCGTACTCTACATATGCCCTTTTCCGGTTTTGATCCGAATTTTTCACTTTTCTCACATTGAATCATTTATGTTTCAAAAAATCTCAATTTCAGTCCTTTAGCTAAGGAACGTTAATTTTTTAACGAAAAAAGACGCGTGTCACTCATGCGCCCTGAATAAATGTGAGTGGCGCTTGAGTGACACGCACCTTTTTCCGTCAATTTCTTAACGTCCGTTGGTTAAAGGACTGAAATTGAGATTTTTTGAAATATAAAGGATGCAATGTGAGAAAAGTTAAAAGATTAGGACCAAAATCGAACAAAGACATCTGTAGAGGACGAAAAAATGATATTTTCCCTTATTATGATTATTGGAGTATTTGTAATTTGAATTTTTGAATTTATTTTGGTTTTATAAGGAAAGTAACATACCAAATTAAGGTCAGGTTGGTCTAATTGGACGACGCATTAAATACTTTAAACGAGAAACAGAATTTGTTGAAGAATCTGATTTTGAAAGGGTTGAAGAATTAAAAATTCAACCTGATAATATTGTGAAAGGCATTTATAATGTTAAAGATGCTGATATAACTGCTTCAGAAATGAATTTTTCTTTATAATGATTAATAAACCAAAAATTGATTTTAGCCCGGGATCTCCGGCAAGAAACCAAATTCAAAATGATTTTAATCTTCCTAGATGGGAACCATTTAAAAAATGGCTTTATGAAAATTTTTCAAAAGAAGACAGAAAAATATTTCAAGAAGAATTTTATAAAGATCTTTCTGAAAAGAATTTAAAAATATCTTTTGCTCCTTGGTTTATAACTAAGTATGTTGATAATCATATATCTGTTATTGAAAGAGAATACAGACTCACTCATAGTGGAGAAATTTTGAAATTTAATTTTCCCCCTCCTTATTCTTTCTCTATAGAGAAAGGTAATGAGATTAGATTTTATAATGCATTTCAAAAATTATTTGAAAATAATACTTTACCTATTACTTTGCAACATATGAACAATATGGTTCAACAGCATAATTTTGCTAATATGTATTTAATTGTTTTAGGAGAAAATATTTCTTCTTTAAATAAAAGAGTTGAAAAACTTATCTCTGATATTAATAATTTGAAAATTCAGAATAAAAATGAAAAACCCCAAGAATTATCTAGTGGAATTATCCCTAGTGCTCAACCTCCTCCTGAAGTTAAGGATTTTAAATTAAAATCTATGACTGATCTAGAAAAAAATCTAGATGAAAATTTCAAAGGGCTCAGAATTAGTGCTCTTAATAAAGAATTTGCAGACAGTATGTCTGAAAATGAAGGTTTTCATAATACTGTGAAAGATGAAGTTAATAAATTATCTAAATATGCTGATAAGCCGACTCAAAGGATGTATTATTATCCTAGGCCTACTCCTCAAGATATTCTTCTTGAAGAAAATGAGTATATGTTTAATAATTCCTACAGCGGGAAAAATATCTATGAATGGAATATTGATGGTTTTGCGGAAAGACAAATTTATAATACTGTTCATAGGATGCTTATGTATAGCACCATCTGTAAAACTAATGGTAATAGAGATAAAGATATTGCCAAAATGATAATTGTTGGATTCACTGGTCAATTAAAAGGCTGGTGGGATCATTATCTTACTGATGCTAATAAGCAGGATGTTATAAATACTATTAAACATGAAAATGGGACTGATACCCAAGATGCTGTTTATACTTTGATTGTTAATATCATTGAACATTTTACTGGGAGATTTTCGGAAAACAGTGATAATATCAGGACTCTACTCCAGAATTTCAGTTGTAAAACTCTTACATCTTTTAGATGGTATAAGGATACTTTCCTTAGTAGAGTTATGGAGCTTCCTGAGTCTAATAATACTCATTGGAAGTCCAAATTTATTGATGGTTTACCCTCTCTTTTTGCAGAAAGGGTTAGAAAAACCCTTAGACAAGGGGAAGTTAATATTAATTATGATAGTTATAATTATGGATAACTTATAGCTGTTTGTAAAACGGAAGGACTAGCTTTATGCAATGAAATAAAGCTAAGCCAACAAATTAAAAAGCATAATATCAGTGAAAGAAGACAATTAGGTCAATTTTGTGATCAATTTGGGATTTCTAATCCTTCTTTAAATAAAGATAAGAATAATAAAAGAAAGAAATTTCATAAATCCCCTGACTTTTCTAAATATAAACATAGAAAAAGAAGGGAGAAAAGAGAAATGAGGAGAGATAAAAGAAAGACTACTAGTCCTCCTATCATTTGCCGGAAATGTGGTAAGATTGGCCATTATGCTAATCAATGTTGGACTAAAAAGAAAATCAGAAGCTTAGAGGTTGATGATAATATTAAGGACACTCTTTGCAAAATTCTTTTAAATTCAGATTCTGAAACTGAAAAATCATTACACTCAGATGATTTAGAAGTTTTAGAAAATGAAAATTATTCCTCTGAATCAGAAGAATGTGAACCATGTAAAAATGGTTTAACCTGTGATAACCAGGATGATTCTTCAGATATGGAAGAAGGAACTATTTATCAAATTCTTTCTCAATTCCAGGAAATAAATGTTATCACTAATGATAATATTCTTGATATTTTAAAAACGATTCAAGATCCTGATGTGAGATCAAAAATCATTGATCATATTAATAATTCTAATGATTTGGAACAAAATCAAAGTTTTCAAAGAAATTCTGAACCATATACTATGGCAGAAGTTCAAAAAATTTTGAAAAAGAGACAAACTTCCAATCATCCTTCTACTAAAATTGATTTATCTCTGGAGATTCAAAATCTTAAAAAAGAGATAAAAGATTTGAAAAATGATAATAAACATCTTGAGGAAAGAGTTTTCAAATTGGAAATAAGCCGTGGAAAACAAGTTTATATTCCTGAAGAAGAAGAAGAAAATCAAATTACTTTTTCTGAAGAAGATAATTTTCTTTCAACTCTAGAAATGGTTATATCCCAAAAATGGTTTATAAAAATTTCTCTTTTAATTGATGGAAATTATAAACAAGATCTTATAGCTCTTGTTGATAGTGGTGCAGATTTAAATTGTATCCAGGAAGGCATTATTCCGACCAGGTATTTTCATAAAACCACTCATTCTATAAGTGCTGCCAATGGTCAGAAAATGAAAATCAATTATAAACTTCCTAAAGCTTATATTTGCAAAAATAAAGTTTGCATTCCTAATAGTTTTCTTTTAGTAAAAAATATTACTAACCAAGTTATACTTGGAACACCTTTTTTAAAGAAAATATTTCCGATAAAAAATATTGATGAAAAGGGTTTTATTGGAACCTTTGAAGGAAAAGAAATATCTTTCCAATTTATTATTGAACCCTTTACTAGAGTTTTAAATCAAATAAAGGATTCTTTAATAGAAAGAAAGGAAAAACAGATTAATTTCCTTAAACAAGAAATCGACTTCAATAACATTGATAATATTTTGAAGAACGTTAAATTACAAGAAAAAATTAAATTTCTTCATAATCAATTTTCTTTGCAAATTTGTAATGACCATCCTAATGCTTTCTGGGACAGAAAGAAACATATAGTTTCTCTTCCGTATGAGGAAGATTTTGATGAAAAGAAAATTCCTACAAAGGCAAGACCTTGCCAAATGAACAGAGAGTATTTAGATCTCTGTAAGAAAGAGATTGAATCTCTTCAAAACAAAGGATTAATAAGATCCTCTAAGTCTCCCTGGTCATGCACAGCTTTTTATGTTAATAAAAAAGCCGAACAAGAAAGAGGAGTTCCCAGGTTAGTCATTAATTATAAACCTCTTAATACTGCTCTTAAATGGATAAGATATCCAATTCCTAATAAAAAGGATTTATTGGACAGACTTTATGATGCTTTAATATTTTCTAAATTTGATTTAAAATCAGGATATTGGCAAATCCAAATTCATAATAAAGACATTTATAAAACTG
Organism: Lantana camara; assembly: GCA_037501455.1. Lineage (NCBI taxonomy): Eukaryota > Viridiplantae > Streptophyta > Magnoliopsida > Lamiales > Verbenaceae > Lantana > Lantana camara. The sequence continues at coordinate 93,170,825 of CM074863.1, forward strand.
CTTTTAATGTTCCTTTTGGTCAATATGAATGGAAAGTAATGCCTTTTGGGTTAAAAAATGCCCCTTCAGAATTTCAAAATATTATGAATGATATTTTCAATCCTTATAGTGATTTTATAATTGTCTATATTGATGATATCCTAGTATTTTCAAAAAATATTGAAAGTCATTTTAAACATCTTGACATATTCAAGAAAATAGTTATCCAAAATGGTTTGGTTATATCTAAGCCAAAAATGCTTCTTTTTCAAACTAAAATAAGATTTTTAGGTCATAATATTGAAAAAGGAAAAATAATTCCAATTAATAGAAGTATAGAATTTGCTTCGAAATTTCCAAATCAAATTACTGATAAAACTCAACTTCAAAGATTTTTAGGGAGTTTAAATTATATTTCTCCTTATTATAAGAATCTTGCTGAAGATACATCAATTCTTTATGATAGATTAAAGAAGAATCCAAAACCTTGGACTGAGAATCATACTCAGGCTATCAAGAAAATTAAAGGAAAAGTCATAAATCTTCCTTGCTTAATGCTTGCTAATCCAAATTGGGATAAGATTATAGAGACTGATGCCTCTGAGATAGGATATGGAGGAATTCTTAAACAAATATCTCCTCATAACCAACAAGAATATCTTGTTAGATTCCACTCTGGGAAGTGGAAAGACAGTCAGAGAAATTATGCTACTATAGCTAAAGAAATCTTAGCTATTCTTAAATGTGTTTTAAAATTTCAAGATGATTTATATAATCAGAAATTTATTATTAAGACAGATTGTCAAGCTGCTAAATATATGTTCAATAAAAACTTTGATCATGAAGTTTCTAAACAAATGTTTGCTAGATGGCAGGCTCAATTAGCCCCTTTTGATTTTGATATTATTTATAAGAAAGGAACTGACAATAGTCTTCCTGATTTTTTAACTCGTGAATATTTACAGGATGTGTAATCCTACAAGAATACAGGAGTTTCCTTACCATAGATTCTATGAATCTATTAATTGGGAAAAGGCCAAGAAGATTCACAATTATGTGAAAAAACTTGCTTTCCTTTCTAGGGAACATGAGAAAAATGTCATCTATTGGGAGAATTTGATTAACAATGAGATTCTTAATCCCAGGAATAATCTTGATTATATCACAAGGAAAAGCAGCTATGCTAATGCTTGCGTACACATTAATAGTAGTATTCATTTTCATGAGAAATATCTTGATGAAATCAATTCTTATATTGCCTAATTTTACAGGTATGGAGAATCTCACTCAGAGAGATAGTTATAGAAATAAAATTATTAATATCGGGAACTGGAAAGAATTCAAATATGATTTCGATCCCCCCTTAATTGGCCCTTATGATGTCAGGACTAATATCCAATCTCCTGGTCTTGATACAGTTTGGCGTCATAAATTACTGATTCCAAAGCTTATAGCTTTACAGAATTATTTAGAAGCTCAAATTGAGCAGACCAAATCTTTATGCATCTATCTTAATCACCATGGCCTCGATCATTATATTGAAGAGGATGAAACCCAGCTTATAGCTGTGAAGAATAAATTAAAAAAGCTAATAGCTTAATTCTATTGATATTTCAGGATGCGACCTCAAGGAGGCAGAAATTCCTCTAATAGAGGAAGAGGTGGAAGAACTATTGCTCAATTTGGCAATCAAAAGCTAATAGCTGAAAATATTGCAAATATTTCATCATCCTCAAGTAATACACCAAAGGAAGATCCTTTATATAAGGAATTTTTAGCTTATAAAGCTAAGCAGGAGAGTAATACTCAATCCGTTCCATCCTATGCTAATATCGTAGGAGATGAAGAAATTGATTCATCTGAATTGCCATACGAGCAGAATGCTCATAAAGAGGTAATATTCCTCTTAGAAGATAAAGATTTGAGATGGAAGGATAATATCTGGCATCTCATGCAGAGATATTTGGATACTGTATCATTTACTGCTGGTTCATATAAACAGCGAACCCATTTTGACAATATACTCAAAGTGACAGGATCCTGTGAATTCACTCATTATTTTGCAGGAAAACAAACTAAAGTTTATAGCTTTAGTAAAGTGATTATCAAGCAGATAATATCTGCTGAAGAGTGGGGAATAAGTACACTCAGAGAAAGAGAATATAGTCTCCAAAATTCCCAAGTCAAAATAAAATTTAATTATTGGGATTATATTGAAGCATTTAATAAAGCATTCCTTTACCAGAATGAGCTTCATAAACATTCATGGTTTTTCAAAATTTGTCCAAATGTTTATAACAAGGACATTCCAAATTAGTTATACCAATGGTGGTTTAGTTTTGGCCCCACAGCAAAAATTTTGCCAAATAATTTTCAGGAATTATATTCTCAATGGGTAGAAATTTCTCCCAAAATTCTTGATGCTCAGAGCAATGGAAAATGGATTGAAGGAATGCATTTTCTCCATTTCTTTACTGAATTTGGTATCCCTTGGATTTGGAAATGGGAACCAGAGTTGGGAGAAACCCAACAGAAGATACCTTGCTTATTCAGAACCTTTTATACTAAGTTTTGGAAGAAAATGCTGGCTATTAATAAAGAAGGAAGTATGGAAGGCCAAGAGACCATTGATAATATCAAGACAAAAATTCATGAATATATTATTCAGGAGGAACAGAATAAAACTCCTAGTCCATTTGAATATATTTCAAAGAAATTATATTTTCAAAAAGGACAAGTTTCGGATGAAGAAAAAGTAGCTTCCTGTCTTAAGGAAGTAAAAAAAGATTTAATGAAAAATCTAAGTTTTGATACACATTCCAATGCCTCTATGGATACTTTATCCAATGATGAATATTGTCCAGCTGGAGAAGCTCAGAATCCTTATGAGGATATGTTTGAAGATTCGGATCAGGTTATTCAAAAATATTTGAATAAAGAAGGAAAAGGAAAGGACAAGATGGGACCTTGAAAGGATGATATGCCAACCACCCATCAAATACCATTTGCGGAAAGAATTGCCCGTTGTTTTGTTTGCTGTGGTTTTAATAAAGTAACCATGGTTTTATTAAAGTTGTACTTTGCACATTCATAATGGTGCAAATAGTTTAGATTAGCCTTTAGTTCCGGATTTCAAATCCGAGAATTTTGTGTATTTATAGGTCAGTTCGTTACTGCATTAGGGAGAGCGAAATTTACCAAGTTTAATTTTCAATTCGAGTTTGTAAACACTTTACAGTTTTTTGAGAAGAAATCTTTTGCAACTTTACAATACTGGGGTACATCAGTTAACTAAGTCAATTTATTTTCAAGTTCTTACATATTACAATTTTGTTTCTTTTTAGCCGCCTAATATGGCTGGCTAATTATTAATGTGTTGAATTATATCATGTAATTAAGATCAATGTTCATGGTGGGATTAAAAAAATAATAATAATAATGTCAAACCCTAAACTTGTGAAGAGCAACTAAATCGAAATAATGGAGTATTATAATTTGAATTTTTGAATTTAATGTAGTTTTACAAGGAAAAATAGCATATATAGCGAAATGAAAATGTTTTAAAAGAGGTTTAGTTGCATTCAAATCCTGACTTGTGAAGGGCAACTGGGTTGATATAATTGAGCACTATTATTTGAATATTTGAATATAATAAGGTTTGTTATAAGGAAAAATAACATAATAAAGGTCAGCTGGGAGATCGGACATGGGATTTCGCTGGAAATGACTCCTCCATTTTGAAAATTTCCAACTTAGTTGTGATGAGCAACTAGGTTGTAATAGTTATCCTCATAAGTCATAATAGGTTTATCCTAAGTAACATAGTCGATCGACCGCTCAGGCTACCCAAAGCTAGGCCTAGGGATGCAAATGAGCCGATCCGGTTCGTGAGCCTGGCAAGCACGTTCGAGCCAAACCCGAACTCAAGCCTTTCGAGTCTTGGCGCGTGGCTCGCGAGCCTATATATTTAATTAAAAAAATAATATTTTAATTTTTATATATATAAATATTTTATTAATATATAATATTATATATATATTTATTAATTTTTATACAAAATAAATAAAAAAATAATATATTTATTATATATATTCATTTAATATATATTATTATATATAAAAATATATTAAATTATTAAAAAATTAATTTTTTAATCAAAATTATAATAACGCCCGAGCCTCGAGCCGAGTCGCTCGCGAACATGGCCGAGCCCAAGCCCGGAAAAAAGGCCAAAGCTCGGCTCGACTCGGCTCGTTTGCATCCCTAGCTAGGCCTGATCAACCTCAACTGTTGGCTCGACCTGGGGTTCTGGATCTATCAGGTGGCATTTCATAACGTCCACGTAGCATCTTATGTGTCGGCCAAGTTGGTTCTAAGGTCCACATGGTGCCTCTAGGAATATGTCACGTGGCCCTCTGTAAATATGTCATGTCAAGTAGATTCAATTTATAGAAAATAGTTTCGTTCTTATTTCCTTTCATAATGTTTTTGTTTCTATAGCCTATTTCCATGATTCGAGCCAAGACGGACCACTTAGGGAGTTAGGGTGTAAAGCCCTCCTTACCGATGGTAGTTGCGTTCTCAAGAACGCGAATTCGAGATCTCTGATTAAACTAGTATAGCGCCTAGCCACAAAGTTACACCACTTAATGGTATTTCCTTTCATATTCGTTGCACCAATAAATAATATTTTTATAGTTATGTGAATTTAATAAATTAGAAATTTTTTAGAAAAGCTCGGTTCACCAAAAAATTTACTTTTTTTTATTTTATTCTTAATTCTTTTAGGGATAAAAATTTTAAACATCCTGAACTATGGCCAATTTTGGACTTTGCAACCTCAACTAAAAAAAGTCGACGGTTGCAACCTTAACTACTTAACTTTCTCAGTTTGCATCCTCAGTGTAAAATCTGGCCACTTTTGTCACCGGAGGCACTGACGTGGATATCTCACACGCGTGACACGTAAGTACATTTTTACACTGAGGATGCAAACTGAGAAAGTTTAGTAGTTAAGGTTGCAACCGTCGATTTTTTTTAGTTGGGGTTGCAAAGTCCAAAATTGGTCATAGTTCAGGATGTTTAAAATTTTTATCCCATTCTTTTAATATGAAGTACTTACATTTAAATTTGTAACATTATGTCTTGCTTTTGAAGAACTATAGTATTAGTGTGAAATATTATATATATTTGTGTTTGTAGAAATATATTTGAATTTTGAAAAATTGTCATATTAAGTATCAACAAATAACTTAATAGAAAACTATTTTATGAAGTATTTATATTTGAATTCATGGAACTATATCTCAATTTTGAGTACTTGCGTTATTGTGTTATGCAATAGTTAGTTATTAAATGAAGAATATTTTTTGGGAATAAGAAGTATAAACTTTTGTGTTTATAGAACTATATCTGAATTTTGAGGCATTGTTGTGTTATTCAACATGGTTAAATGAAGAATTTTATTCTACACCATGGTTATATAAAGTTTACGAATACTTCTAAAAATATTATTTTATCGTATCGTAACGTGCCGTGTCGGACATCGTATCTTACACTTCTCATGTAGAAAATTCAAGAAAAAATTCGTGTCATCATATCAATATTGAATTATGTTTATGTTGCTGTATTCGTATCCGTACATCATAACATAAAGTATAATTAGTTTATTTTAAAATAATTAGAAAATTAATAAAAAATAAAACTTTAAAATAAGGAGTTAACTAAAAAATTGATTTGAGAGAATATGCTCATAAGTTAAATATTATTTAAAAATTACTTTATAAAATTAAATATCCATAGTCATTAATGTATATTTTCTCCTTTGTAAATATATCTAGTTGATAGCTTTTGATATCGTGTACATAATTAATTACTCCCACCTTTCTATTTGTCCCAATTCAGTACCCAGTTCTCAAATCTCAACATGATGATTTGTTCTCGAGGTTTATGAAGAAGAAGGAAAATAGTTTTCTAAAAACCAAGATCAATTAATCTAAATAAGACTCAAATCTAAAAACTTACATTTGAGAAATATTTCAAACAAGGAAAATAAAGAGCAATTAAGTCTAATTTCACGTCAACGTTATTGGGATATATTAAACAAAATTGCGAGTTTAAACACAAATTTACAACTTTTGGCAATCAATTTGAAAGAAAAAACTCAATTTTTGAAAAGGAAGTTCGATTCCTTAAATTCCAACGATTTTCGAATTGGGGTTTCACAATAAGAGAAAGAAAAGACTATAAAATAACAAGTACCTCAGCAGCCAAATACTTAAGAACAACGGTTAGGTACATCGGAGCTTCATCGCCCACATTCGGTGTACATATGTCACATGTGGCTCCTTGGTCAGAAAGATTCCATCCAAAATTTAAATTGGACATTGAAATAAAATAATATTCATAGATTTGGTAAGAAATTCTCAAATTTTAAAACGCCCCAAATATAGGAACACTTTTAAAATTCTAAAATACTAACAAACAATTACTTCTTGCTATGATAATCATAATATCGGCCAAAATTAAATGATATCGTACGTATATGATTAATTATCATCACTAATTTACCCGATATACTCTCTTCAAATTAGCAAACTTATATTAACTCACCAAATCTCTACCCGAAATATCTCTGCAATATCTCGTGCTGTCAATAGATTAAATTTGCCTTAAATATATTGCCAGAATCTCATGTTATCAATGTACATAATCTAATAGAAAAAATTTCTTCGCAGTTTAATTTTACTTTAGTACAATAAATATAACCTAATTCAATTTGAGTACATACTTCACTTTTCTAAATTTGAGTACCAATATTAACGAAGCAAAGCACGTGAGTCATCTGGTGATCGCTACCCTCCAATCAAATCAAACTATTATTTTTTATCCTATATTTTACAATTTTTATTCCATTGACAATAATCCGCACGTAAAGACTAGAAAGTTAGAAAATTAACATGTTTCAAAAATAATGATCTCAATGGTTCCAAAACTGAAATAAGTCACAGTCAAAGTACCAAAAATAAAAACCTAACCATCAATCAACTCTATAAAACTCTTAAAGAAGTAGATAAAAACATTCATATCTTCCATCATTTTCGGTCACGATACAGCAAAATGACCTCAACTCGAACAATTTCTGTGTTAAAACACCCGTATTTGTATATATCCACACATAAATAATTTCTGTAATTAAAACACGGAGAAAAACAATTGTTAGTTAATAAATAAATACAGAAATTTGAACATATCCTGTGAGATCGGTGCTTGAACAAAATTTCTGGAAGAAGATATTTCTATAATTAAAACACGGAAAAAAAAAACTATAAGTTGCATATCCACAGAAATATTAACTTGCATATCCCAATAAATCAGTATAAAATTCTTGACATAATTAAATTGATATTAGTTGAGTTTTACTAAATTTATGGGATTAATATCTCCATTAGTGGGATTAAATAAATAATTTTAAAAATTAACATAAACAATTTCTGTGTTAAAACACCCGTATTTGTATATATCCACACATAAATAATTTCTGTAATTAAAACACGGAGAAAAACAATTGTTAGTTAATAAACAAAGGATCTTGTATTTCTATTCTCACTCTCTCACGCGATGTTAGAAAAATTATTTGTGTAGAGTACAAATAAATAAAAATTATTTTTGTGTGGATATATACAAATAATCTATATTAAAAATTTATGTATTTAAAATTATTTTTGTACTCTAAATATACAAATAATCTGTATTAAAAAATATATAAAATATTCTTGAACAAATTACAAACATGTATAAAAAATTACCTCCTTACTGATGTACTTGAACAAAACTTCAGAAGAAGATATTTTCTGCGTTAAAACGCGGAAAAAAAACTATAAATTAATATATATTTCATAAATTATCACTAAAGAATATATATACAAAAAAATTACCTTTTCACACAGCTTAGTTGAACAACAGCTATATTTCTCTATCAAAAAATTAAGAAAAATCATAAAATCAAACACACATGTAATATATAAATTATCAATGAATAAAAGTATATATAAAATCACATATGCTACCTAAAAAGTAAAAAGATGGGGGGGCGGGGGGAGGGGGGGGACTATGAATTAGTATACGAATATATACCTTAAAATAATTAAAATATAAATATGTAGAGAATCATTATAACCGTATACCTATATACGATGTAAGAACAAACTCAACAATTAAAGAAGAACAGACTCAATAATTAAAGAAGAGATTACCTCCTCCGTTGTATTGAAAGGTTGTGCCAAGAGTAACGTCGTAAAACTAATATCGTAAATAAGCTTATGCCAACTGCATCTCTATATAAAAATATTTTTACATGTTATTCAATGATTTGGCTTATTTATAGCGTGGAGTTATAAATCAGAGTTCTAAATTTACGTATAAAATTATTAACATAAATAAATCGATATTAGTTTAGTTTTCCTAAATCAATCAATTAATTAGGGGAATTAAGTAAATAATTCGAAAACTTATCATAAATAAAATTATGCTAAAATGTGTTAAATTTATTTCAATTAATTAAAATTAATCAATTAATTAAGATATTTACAGTAAATTGTTTCTTTAATCACGTGAAATCACTAATACTTGGCATAAATACAATCAATATTTCTATATACCTAAAAACATTAAGAATTTTGTGATTGATTATTAATCGGACATTTCTTAAATTACTGAGATTAATAAGATAATTAATGTGATTTGATAATTAATTATAGTTTTCTCAATTAGTGGAATTTAATAAATAATTAAAATATTAAATAGTTTGAAAAGTTAACCAACCAATCAAATAATTTTTAAAGAATAAAAAATCTCAAAAAAACCACAAAATTCCATTTGGTCAAAATTCACTCAATTTGGTCAAAATACACCCTTCCTATATATTATAGTATAGATGTCCGATTGTTTTGTCCAAACAAATATTTTAAGAGTTCTAACTTCTAAATTACTAACAAAAAGTAAGTTCTTTTTGAGATGAGATGTATATATTGCAAGTTATCTTTAGTGTTTTGTTTCCTTTGTTTTTTTTCTTTTTTTCTTCAAGATTTTGTTTCCTTTCTTTTTTTTCTTTTTTTCTTCAAGATTTTGTTTCCTTTCTTAGTTCACGTTATGTAATGCAAAACTTTTTTTTCCCATTCTTTACATGCTTTACAAGAATTAGAGCTTCAACCAGGATACAAAATATTTTTTTGTTTTAATTCAATTAAATATTAAAATAAATAGATTTTATCATTCAAAGTAAGGGATAATTACATCTAGTCCCAATTTAGATGGAATAATTACAAATGGTACCCCATATTTAGATATAATTATAGGTATATCCTACTTAGGAAATTTTAATTACATATAACTCCCATATGATATATCAATTATGTGAAAAACGGGGCATATTTGCAAGGTAGTGTGATTAAATTTTTTTAAGGGAGGTGCAAGTGTGATTATATCTAAAAGTGAGATATTATTTGTAATTACTCCATTTAATTTGGAAATGAGATATAATTAAGTCTTCAAAGTAAATAATATCTTGATAATGAAGAAACAAAAATATATATTGATCATTCTTGTTTTATTCATTATAAAAATATTATATTTAATTAAATACACCGTATCGTATACTTATCTATTCGATATCCTCTCTTCAGATGGACAAACTCACATTAACTCACCAAATCGACTCGAAATATCTCTGCAATCTTTCGTGCAATAGACTACATTTTTTTCAAAATATTGCTAGTATCTTATCTTTTTTTTTTTTTTTTTTTTTTTTTTTTTTTTTTTTTTTGTGAAAGGCAACGGACAATTACAGAAGACGAACATCATCCTCAAGTAAAATCCTAACATCAATAGGGAGCTCAAAGTCCCCATAAGAATTCAAACCGAGACGGGCTAATTTATGAGCCACTCTATTCCCTTCTCGGCGCACGAAACGAAAGGAGGCTGTCTGAGATCGAGGAAGGATTGCCCGTATATCAGTAATAAGCGGACCAGTAGCTGACCAGTCCTCCTCCTGCACCTGAAGTTTATTCAGCAGAGATAGACAATCACTCTCCAAGACCACATTCTCTCAGTTATTCTGTTGCACCAGGCATGCCGCCTCCCTCATCACAATCCCTTCCACCACCTCCGCCTCGAAACTGCCTTTAGCCCGACAACTTCTCCAGGCGATGCATTCCCCAACCTCATTCCGTACAATAACGCCCCACCCAATTTCTCCCGAGTCGCCGAAGATCGCCCCATCCATATTAATCTTCAGGAAGCCCGGTGGTGGCTTCGTCCATAATGCCGGCAGATTCGCAGATTTCGGCGCCACATCAACCCGCCTGCTCACTCTTCCAGCTTCATAAAAGTTGCTGGCAAAGCGGGTCAGACTTACTGCGTCCAAGCCTTCACCCGCCGACCATTCTCTGTTCCTATTCCGCCACACTGCCCATTCCGAAACAAGAAACCTATCACCCTCCTCCGAGCTTAATTTGTCTAGAACAAACCGGAACCAATTCTCGATCGCCACCCCCCACGCCACTGAGAGATCACTGCCCAAGGGAGATTGGAGCAAGCCCAGAACTGCCGCACCATATTGCAACGAAGGAAGACATGTTCTAAACTTTCTGGGTCAGCCTTACACCAACGACAGATCACAGCTTCCTTGCTTCTTTTTTATGCACATAATCTAATAGAAATTTTAGAAATCAGTAATTAATTCGCAATTTAATTTACTTTTAGTACAATAAGTATGACCTAATTCAATTTGAGTGCTTTATACCTCACTTTTCTCAATTTGAGTACCACAATTTAAATGTTAAGGCGATCATAACTCTTCAGTCAAATCAAACTTGATTGTTAATTACCGTATGTTTTACATGTTCTTATTTCGTTTATACTCATCTATATGGATTAGAAAGTTAGAAAATAAATATGTTGTGAAAGTTTCGATATGCACCATGAGAATACTAATCTTTACGATACCAAAACTAAAATAAATAACAATTAAAGTACCAAAACCCAAACTAATCCTCACTTAACTCTTTACAAAGTTTAAAGAAGTAGAATGAAAATAAGTCATAGTTAGAGTACCAAAATCGAAATTAATCCTCAATTAACTCTATAAAAAGCTTAAAGAAGTAGATGGAAAACTCATACAGCGCATCATTTTCAGACCTAGCAAAATGACCTTAACCCCAAGAATTGAAACCCTAGTTTTTATCTTGATAACCCTCTGCTCCTCTCAAGCAATGACAACAATGGAGAAACTTAAATGCGTAGTAACCCCTAAATACACCATTTATGTTGCCAACAGCCTCCCTTCGAACTCCGAACCACTGGTAGCACATTGTGCATCTAAAAACGACGATTTGGGACACCACACACTTCATGTAAAAGAAAACTTTAGTTGGAGGTTTTGCGACAGCTATCTTCACAATACCTTGTTCTTCTGTCATTTTTGGTGGGGGTCGAAGGAGATACAGTTCGATGCTTTCACTTCGAAACATAGAAAGGATTGCTATGGATTTGTTTGCTATTGAGAAGCCGCGACTGACGGCATTTATTTTGGTGGCACTAACCCTCCTGAATTATTAGTTAAAAGGTTCGATTGGGATAATCATAAGAAAGAATTGAATAGTACTTCATGATCAATGGCGCGGCCAGAGTCAAAGGGGCATACGGGGGTACTAGCTTGCATGATGCATTGTCGTAGAAAGCAGGATCGGGGAGGGGGACATATTTTTGGCGGTAGCCGGACATTCCTCGACTTCTTTATCCCTATTATATATACTGTTATTTACTTTAAAGTATAAACATTAAAATTTCATAAACTTTTCCATTTTCGTCTCCTTAAATTTTTAAAATTTTAATTAATTAATCTCGTCCCTCTTGGGATAAAATATTGGGTCTTGGCTCCACCACTTCCCAATTACAATTACCAATGTCGCATCTTTCGTTTCTCTTTGAAGCAAAAGCATCAAACGAGCTTTCTTTGAGCCCAACTGACGGATGCAAGTTACAAAGTATTAAGCGCAATATTCTCACAGAAACTCCACTTAAAAGCGTGGTTAAGAGCTAACCAATTGCTTCTTAAATCTTCGTTTTTGAAGCACAGTGCAATAAGTAACTACAATGGAACCGAATTTGGAGGAGTTTCATGATTATATGAATCTCGAAAGTCTGCGTTAAAATGCATGTAATTTTCAATAAGTGACTTAAGGAAGGTTTATGCATTGCGTGGAGTAAACGGATTGCTAAAATTGAAATCTAGTGTGACTCAAAAGTGGTGATTCAGCTTGTGGAAAAGACGGATACTTCTGTGCATTCTTTGGGGAACATTATCGTTGATGTCCAGGAGCTTCTTAGAAAGCCCTGGGTGTAACGCCCCAGCTTTCGGCATTTCAGGTGTGAACGCCACGTGTGAGTTTGAGAGTTGTAATTTAATTGTTATTTGATCATTTCTTTAATTTTCCATGTCATGACATAATTTTATAAAATTATATTCTAAGTGTTTTATTGAAATTCATATCATATCATAATTATTGCATAAATTGAACTTGATTGCAACGTGAATTGATTTCCCGAACTTAAGTTAATTTCTTTTATGGCCTTACTTGCTCATTTTCATGAATTTAGGGACTTGATTGCATTGAACTTAATTGATCACTTATCTTGGAACTGTATCTAATTGCATAACTTAATTAATGGAAGGACTTAATAGCAATTTAGCCATTTCTTCCCCTTCATAGCAGCATATCACGTACCATGCCTTCCCATTTCATACATACACGTTTCATAAACTTACTCCTTTCTTCCTTGTTCAACCGAGCCAAACCCTCATCAAGTAGAGAAGAGATTTCATCATTCAAGTTATAATTTGTGGGATTTGTGATCATTGAAGCATCATCAACATCATATCTTCATCTCATCTTCCATTTCTATCATTGGATAGATAGGGCTTTGCAAGGACTTGGTTAAATTGTGTTTTGGTTATTGGAAATATGTTTATGAACTTTGAGCCTAAGTTGGATGCAATTATCTTGTGAATTTTGGACTTGGAGCTTGAATGAGTATATGGGTTTCAAATGAGTGATTCTTGATGATCTAATGTGGAATTAAGTATTTGTATGAGTTGTTATTGATCTATATGTATGCTAGTATGTGTATATCATGATATTTGAGCATTTAAACTTGAGTTTGATCCATTTTTGTTGGTTTGAGTTTTGGTACATTGTTGCTCTGCTGCTACTGCTCTGTTTCTGCTGCATCTGCGTATTGGGAACGACCCTTTCCGTCCCAGTTCATTCTGGGAACGGCCGTTCCCACCCCATGCCAGCTGTCCCGCGAGACTGGGAACGGCCCTCCCAGTTTTGGCCTGTGGCCTGAACGGCCGTTCCCAGCCCCAAAATTTTCCAAATCTTTACAGACGCGCGGGATTTGGTTCGGGGAGCTGGGAACGGCCTTTCTCAGCCCCAGTTCAAAACTGGAACGGCCGTTCCCAGGTTCCAATGGGTGTTGTAAATTTTCTACATAAAATGTGATTTTTCGTATTCGTTTCTAATGCCTTAATTGACCGATGCGTGTTATTATATGATTATTTTGTGCATGAAATTGATCATATCATTCCATAAATTGTCATTTGCACGTTTTAATGATCATGATCACGCCGTTCGTCCTAATTGGTACATTTTGAGTCGTGTCTCACGGACAATTGTCTTTCTTGCACAGACCAGCTTCCTGGTGACGACTGACGAGGAGCAGGCCCCGTGAGTTGTTTCCTTGTTTGTTTTGGTTGTACAGGTGAGGTTTAATTCTAGATATATAGAACCCGTATAACCCTATGTGAAGTTTTAAGCCAAAATGTATCTATATATCTATAGTTTTCAAATGATTTACCAAACTATTGATGATATTGATTGATTGATTGTTTTGGCGAGTATCGTATTGCACTGTGGGCCCGAGGGTAGTGGCTCGAGCCAACCGGGAAAGCATGGGCTGACGGGTAACTCGAGTGCTATCCTCACCAAATTGGGATGACCACTGAACTCCCTAGGAGATTAGGGGAGGAAGGAGTTTCGGGCTTAGGGATTCATGTACCCTCTGCCCAGATTGATTGGATGGTGGGGCCTTGCAATCCCACCATCACCCGGAGGAAGAAGGCGTTATTGAAGCTGCTAATTGTGCATCGTAATGAATCGCATGATCGCCTAACCATTAAATAAGTGATCGATTGATTGTACACAGTCGGAGTAAGGTTGGAGAATTGCCCTCACTCACCGGGCCACAAATTGATTGTATTGAATTGATTAAATTGATAAATTAAATTAGTTGTAACCTCGGGCGATAGTATCTATTATTTTACTAAATTGTATTGTTATTTTCCAAACTTATTACCCGAGATTATAACTTGCATGTATGTGCGCATATATTTATTTATAACCCCTCGCTCAGTCCGTGTTGGACTGACACCTCAACTTTTCAGTTTTTGCAGGTGCGTGCTAGGCGGTAATTAGAGTTTAGCGTGTCTTTAATTTGAGTCTAAGACACTTCACCTCATATTTTGTTCATGTACAGATACTTGTTATATTTTGTAGTATGTCTTGGATTTATACTTGGAGGTGATATTGGATTATGTAAATGTTGGTACCTATTAGTAGATATGTAAATATGGTACCTATATGTATTGAATGAATTATTGCTTCCGCTTGTATTACTCTGAATTGATTGTTTGGTTTGGGGTTAGTCCCACCTAGCTTTGTTGTCATTTTTCTTTATTGTCTCCCGTTCGCTATAGCTTTGGTTCATGTATGGATTGACCATTTCATACGTGGATTGGGGTTATAGTGCGGGGGATGTGGTGTCTAGCGTTCCGGGTGCTACACTGGGAATTACGCCTACGTCATGTGACACGGAATTACAACTCGTGTGCGGATAGTCTCGCTAAGAAGGGCCATAACCTGCCGGAGATTTACATTTGGATTGAATCATCTCATGAAGTAAAGGACGTTGTCATAACTGAAGTTTTTTAAGATTTGCTTTTTGGAGAAAAAAAAAAAAAAAACGATATTGTTTTAAAATGGTTGAGGGATGACAACAATGGCGTATTTCGTATTAATATATATTTTATAATTATATTTAGTATAATTAGATAGTGTTACACATGACGGATTATGCCTATTTGAAGTATTTAATTCTACTTAATTTCGTGTTAGTTAGATGATATTAGGTTCGTTTGGATTTGAACCACTTAATCACCGATTTGTATCAAACTCGTTACTATAATACTATTCATTGATTTAACTTTTATTACGAATCAAAGATATGGTGTGATTAGGTGAGATTGCAATTGATTGGAGGTAAATATAGTTTAATATATTTAAAATAATATTAACCGTAACTTTACCAAAATCTCTTCCGCAAATGCAAGTATCAAACACAACATTATTTTTGGTTAACTCAATTTAATCTGAGCTAATAATCTTGATCGAGATTAGCCAAAAAAAAAATCAATCTTACACAACTAACATGTTCTTACTAAATTGACGACAAATAAAATAAAATATATTATTTTAATAAAAAATAATTTAAAATACAAATGGAATATAAGATTGTAAAAGGATAAAAAACACTATAAAAACTAAAAAAAATGAAATGAGGTGAAAAAGAAATTAACATAAATTCGAAGTGGTAAAAAAAAAAAATTTCCAAGAATCTCTTGTCCTTTTTTTTTTTGTTAAAATTTTTTTTTTTCTATTATTTTTCTTTTCCTAATAATATAATAGTAGGATCAAGGCTGTATATATATTATATATATAATATAGTTTACATTTCACAATATATACTAAGAAACTGATTTTGTACCCTAAAATCTCTTCTTCTAAAACCTTAGCACCCAAATCCCTTTCCTCCACCGGACACTACTAACCTCCACCACAATCGCCGCCATTACCACCGTGCAGCCACCACGGCCGCGGTGCCACCGCAATCTCTTCTGGGATTCGCTTTTCCGCGTTAGTTTCTCGTTAGCTCTTCTTCCTACTCACAGGTGCTTTCTAATTAATCATATTTGAGCTGTTTCTTTCTTTCTGAAAGAGGGTATAGCAAAAAAAACACGGTCTTGACACTGTTTTACGTCTTCGTTTGTAGGTTCTCTGTTTTGCAATAAGAAGAGCAAGAATGCCTTAAAAAGTTTTATATTTCCAGGTACAGTCTTGAAATTATCCTGATTTTGAGGAATTTCTGTTTATTATTCGTTTAAGCTTCTGCCAACTTGTTGTATTAAAGATTGATATGATAGCATTTTCTGAGATGGCTTTTTTGTGGGGTGTTCATATGGAGTTTAGAAGCAGATGTCATCTTTCTGTTTCTGTTATTTTTGCATCATTGGAATCTGCTTATAATGTGTCTGAATTTGTTTGCATTTCTTTAGCCGGACATGTGAAACTGTTTTGTAATTTTCTATTAAGATCATTATGGGCATGACTGCCAAATTCGGATTCTATTAGAATGTGTTTGATGCAAATCCTTGATGTTCGTCTGTACTGATGCCACTCATAAATTTGTGTGTGTTAAGCTTGTGTGCGACTGTACTATGCTACGTTGTTCCTATTACTAAGTATTATATCATTGTTAGATATGTATTTAATATTGAGACATTACATCCTGATATATTTATTTTAGTTTTTGGCAGATAATCATGATGACTACACTAACTCTGGGCAACTGAAATGTGCTATTACATTGCTTGACTATTTGTGGAGTCAAGCTCGATTTAGTCATCCTTTTGTCATGCCATTGATCCTTGAGATTTTGTTCTTGGCAGAATGGATATACAAATCAAGCATGTGGTAGCAGTGAAGGTTATCGGCATGACATGGTGTCGTGGTCAAGTTACACAGGTTAGAGTCAAATTTATTGACGATCAGAGTTGTTTCAAATTGTTCACTTTTTTTTTTTTTTTTTTTACTTTACTCAATTGGTAAACTCTTTTAATTAACAATAAAGGATAAAATCATGAGGTTATGTAAATGGAGGCCTTTTTATGTTGTTGGTTTGGTTGAGAGATTTGCACCAATTGGAGAATTTTGGTTGTTATAGTTTCTGTTATATATGTTTTCTTGCGGGACAGCTTGTACTATCTTGTGCAGTTTTCTTGTTATAATTTAGGGATGATTACACCGAGATACCCTGAGAGTTAAGAAATTACATAAACTCTCCCCACCAAAGAACCTATTATTACACCTGAATCGATAAATTTTGATGATATCATATCTAACTTTTTTATAAATACCTAATTTTGCCCTTGCCCTTGCCCTTGCCCTTGCCCTTGCCCTTGCCCTTGATGATTACTGATCAGTAATTGACTTTAAATATATGACTATGACAACATAGCATGCATTAGGCCAAACCTCGGGATATGCCAATGTGATTATCCCTATAATTTATATGTACAGAGTGTTAACTTTTTCTGTTTACTTTTTTAGTTGCAGAACATGGCATTGAAAAGTTACCCTCGGATCTATTTAAGGTGTTCATCTTCAAATGCTCATAACAAATCAGAACATTTTCCTCAGAGAGTTAGGAGGATTCTTCCACTAAGAAGCCATGCTTATGCACCCAACACTTTTTCGGCCTTCAAAGTTAGGACACCATTTGGATGTGAGCTTTCGAGTTCTGGAATGGCAATAAATGTTCTGTTTTCTGGATTGATGAGTGGATTGTGCACAAGCTACTATTGTAGTTTCAGAACTTTTTCCCAGATTCCAAGGGTCGGTACAAGAAGTCGTATTATTCAGACAGAAGATTCTGTTGGAGGGAAAACTGCAATTAAAGCATTTAATAAGCATCGGAAATGGCCAAAGACTTTTGCAGCTCAGAAGGGAAATTCAACCTCCACGGCTGAAGGCAAACCACCAGATGATGTCAATGTGTCATCTTTAAATGGTCAAGTTATTAAGGATGAAGAGAAGACCGTAGTTACTAAAAGCATAGAGACAAATAAGGGAAAACAAAACGGAAAAACAAAGCAACAATCCAAAAGCAAGAAAAAACAAAATGATATTGCTCCTACTGCTTCAGCGGAGTTGGCAAATAGCTCAGGGAAAGAGTCTCAGGCAAAAAAGAGTAGGAATAATAAAATCAAACCATCTTCTGTTTCGTCGGAGGTAAGTCTTTCTTGTAGGCTAATTGGGATTTAGAAACTTTTGTTATGGATAAATACTTGGTCGACTTAATGACAAAAACTTCCTATGAGGTTTGAGAAATTACGACTCTTTTTAATTTACATGTGGAATTTTGAGGGCACACAAATTTCTTTTTTGTTGTTGGGGGGGGTTGCCATCCCCTGGCTCTGCCTTTGGATTAACAAATATGCTATTATAGTCATGAATGTAAATTCAAATATTGATTGGTAAGTGCCAATTGCAAAGTAGAATGTTCATTAGATATTAGAGATGAAATCATCAAAAGTTTAGCGATCCAAATGTGATGTAAATTCTTTGACACAGAAAGCTTTTGTAATATCTCAAACATCGGGGAAGTCTGTATTTATGCTAAACCTCAGGGCATGTCAATGCAGTTATCCTTTTTAGTTACCAGTATCTTATTTTGATTAGCTTGTGAAAAACACAGATTAATTCTACTTCAAGCACTCCAAAAGAAGTGGTTGATAGCAATAGTTCGACCAAGAAAGCCACAAAAAAGGCAACAAAGGGGTCAACTAAGAAAGGAAAAACTAATACTAGTGCTAATTCTGCTCTAAAATCCAATAAAGAACTTACAGTACAATCAGGGTCCCGGGGTCAAAAGGGTTGGCCTCAATTATATCCACCCATTACTAAATCTGTTTTAGTGGTGGAATCTGTCACAAAGGCAAAAGTCATTCAGAGATACCTTGGTGACATGTATGAGGTATTACCTAGTTACGGACATATTCGGGATTTGGCTGCCAGATCAGGATCTGTTCGACCTGATGATGATTTCAGTATGATATGGGAAGTTCCGTCTGCTGCATGGTCTCATCTGAAGAGTATTAAGGTTGCATTGAGTGGGTATGTAGCGTTCTTTTCAATCACTTCTTGTATTGCAGTAATAATATCCCTGTTTTTGCTTACACTGTATTTGGTTTGAGGACTTTAGGCAGACAAGAAAAGAAATGTGCAAAAGTGTATAGTTGGTGTTTGGTTGCTTAAGAAAACAAGAACAAAAAGAAAATAAAGAAAATTTGAAGGAATTCACCGCTCAACCAGTTTTTCAAATTCAGTCCTACTAATCATTTTTAATTTAACTCACCGTTTAGTTCCTCTCTATTATGCAACTTTCATCTTATCTTCTCAATATAGGAGATACATATAATAACAAAAACAAGTTTATTCTGGTTTCATTTTGCCTTTCCTTAATAATTTCTTTTCTTAGCAAAATCCTAGAACCAACTATAGTGTTAATCTCTTTTTTGTAGCAGTTTCTCTGCTTAACTTTGTTTTTAATGGCTTGTATGATTTTCTTGCTTCTTCTGCCTTGTTCCAGAGCAGAAAATCTTATTCTTGCCTCCGACCCTGATCGAGAAGGAGAAGCCATAGCTTGGCACATAATTGAGATGCTTCACCAACAGGATGCTTTGCGTGATGATGTCACTGTTGCTAGAGTGGTCTTTAATGAAATAACAGAATCATCAATCAAAACTGCTCTTCAAAACCCACGCGAAATCGATGCTGATTTGGTGGATGCTTATCTTGCTAGGCGCGCTCTTGATTACTTGATTGGTTTCAATATTTCCCCTTTATTATGGAGGAAATTACCCGGTTGCCAATCTGCCGGACGTGTACAATCTGCTGCCTTAGCTCTCATATGTGATAGGGAAAAAGAAATTGATGAATTCAAAGCACAGGAGTATTGGACCATAGATGCTTGTTTCCAGAAGAAAGACTCCAGTTCAGCCCAAACCGCCTCTCTCTCGTCGCATTTGACCCATTTTGACTCCTATAAGCTAAATCAGCTTACAATTAACTCTAACAAGATGGCGAAAAGCATTGAGGAGAAGATTAATTTGTCCAATTTTGAAGTAATTGCATCTAAAACAAGCAAACTCCGGAGAAATCCACCCACGCCATATATAACATCGACCCTTCAGCAAGATGCTGCGAACAAGCTGAATTTTTCTGCATCACATACAATGAAAATTGCACAGAAGTTGTATGAAGGTGTACAATTATCAGATGGTAGGTCTACAGGGTTGATAACTTACATGAGAACCGATGGCCTACACTTATCAGATGAAGCTACAAATCATATCCAATCCCTTGTTGTGGAAAAATACGGGTCAGATTTTGCAGCTAAAACTCCGCGCAAATATTTTAAAAAGGTGAAAAATGCTCAGGAGGCCCATGAAGCAATTAGGCCCACTGATATTCGAAGACTACCATCAACACTTGTGAGGATTCTTGATGATGATTCTTTGAAATTGTACACTCTTATATGGTCTCGGACTATGGCATGCCAAATGGAGCCCGCCATTATCGAGCAGATACAATGTGATATTGGTAATGGTAATCGGTCCATCATGTTTCGTTCGTCGTGCTCTAGAATTGAATTTCTTGGTTTCAAGGCTGTTTATGGGGACACTGAGACTATTGGAATAACAAATGGTGACGACGATGAGAGCGGCCATCGAAGTGAAGTATTTGAGATTCTGAATAGCTTGAGAATTGGTCAATCATTGTGTTTGACCAAAGTGGAACTTGATCAGCACCACACACAGCCTCCACCTCGATATTCTGAGGGTAGTTTGGTAAAAAAGCTTGAGGAACTCGGAATCGGAAGACCATCAACGTATGCGACCACTATTAAAGTTCTAAAAGATAGAAAATATGTAACAATGAAAGGCAGGACTTTATTTCCAGAATTCCGAGGTCGTATGGTTTCAGCATTTCTCTCTCATTACTTCTCTGAGGTGACGGATTATAGTTTTACTGCTGATATGGAGACCGAACTCGATAATGTTTCTGCTGGAATGACTGAATGGAAAGGGCTTCTGAAAGATTATTGGACTAGATTTAGCAAATATTGTGAGTCTGCTAGTAATGTTGATATCCGTCACGTAGAGAAGATGTTGGAGAAAGCATTCAGTGATTTCTTGTTTTCTCATCTTCCGGATGGAAATAAATCTTGCCCGAGTTGTTTGGATGGGAATTTGGTCTTCAAAGTTAGTCGGCATGGTGCCGGGTATTTTATTGGTTGTGATCGACACCCAAAATGCAAGTATATTGCGAAGACACTCTATGGGGAAGATGAAGATGAAGAAACTCCAGAACATCAGAGGACTGTGCAGGAGCCGAAGTTGCTTGGGTTGAATCCGGGATCCAATGAGAAGGTGTGCTTTTGATGATGATGATATTTTGCGATGGTTACACCGGCGTACCTTATGGTTTGGCTTAATTACACAAACTTCCCCAGAGCTTTGAGAAAGAATTTATGTTACATCTGGATCGATGAATTTTAAAAATAACATCCATGAATTTTCATGAGTACCCAATTTTGCCATTGATGCTTACTTACCACTACTTAAATTTAAGAATTTATGAACATAAAAACATGCGTTAGTGTAATTTCTCAAACCTTAGCATAAATTTGTGATTAGGCCAAAACTTCTGCGTGTGCTAATATAATTATTTCTAATATTCTTTTTTTTTTTAATTGCGGGTATAAATTTTTCGGGAAGTTGTACTTATATTTCCTTTTTGACTTTTGTAGGTTCTTTTGAAGTGTGGGCCTTATGGATCCTATGTGCAGCTTGGTGAAGATAGAAAGGGGCACTTACCTAAGCGAGCTCCAGTTTCTCGAGTATGTATTTGTTTCGATTGCGAAGTTCAGCCACTGTTTCTACTCTCTTTCTCCCCGAGATAAATATTTAAAAGTCGACAAATATGCTCATTTCTCGATTCACTTAGCTTTATTTAACAGATATTTGTTTTCTTGGTCATGCCAGATAAAGAATGTCGACTCCATCACATTGGAAGACGCCCTCGATTTACTGCAATATCCGGTGACCTTGGTACAGTCTCAATCAACACCTTTTCTTTATTTCAATTGTTTTTCCTTCTCCAAATTGTGATCTCATAAATGTGCTTTCGTTGCAGGGAAACCACCCAGATGATAACCAACCAGTCCTCCTAAAGCTTTCCAGGAAGGGATTTTCCATTACACACAGGTGCAAGATTGCTTCAGTTCCTAAGGTAATCGCCCACAATTTTCTCACCTTTGGTGTTGGTTTTGGCTCCAACGAGGTTTTGTTTGTTTTCAATCCGTCGAAACATTTCCCAACCCTTAAATAAAACCAAACATCAAAATATAATACGGGACGATTACACCATCATAAAAAAATTTCGGCCTGTTTATACGAACTTCCTGTTATGTTTGAGAAATTACAAAAACTTCCGCCCGACATACATTGAGGTTTAGCTTGATACATGCTATTATAGTTAGAAATTTGAATTCAAATATCGATTAGTAAGTGCCTAAGGCCAAAGAGTGTATTACTAATAAGGCGATGGTATCATCAAATTCTTCGTAGGGGGGAGTTTTTGTAATTTCTCAGACCTCAGGGTGTGCAAGTATATTCATCTCTAATAACAAGAACATCATACACATTTCAAGTGATTAGACGAACTTTCAATCCTGATCTTACCACAAACTTCTACCTTCCGATTATTAGATGAACAAACAACGACGACGATATAAAAACAAACAGCCTCACAGCAACTTCCTCGAAACACCTAAACTTAAAACCAAAACATAGTTTGGATTCTTTGTGAGCAATTCTTGGCTTTTGAATTCAGATCTTTTATACCTTATAACTCTTTTATCTTTTGCATCTACTTTTGTTGACAGAATATGAAGCCAAGAGACATAACCTTAGAGAAAGCTTTGAAACTACTGAACGGTAAAGATGTGAGGAATACTGGACGGCCCACCAAGCGCAACGCCGTGCCTGAAGAGGCTACCTAATCATAATATTTCTTTTTTTTTTTTTGGCTTAATTTACACAAATTATATTTAAAATAAGTTTATTTTGCCCCCCTCATGAAAGTGTTGTTCACTTTCCATGCATAGATATAGTTTCAATTTAAGGACCTTTACCATTTCTAGTGCTCAATTGTTTGTTGGGGGCAATTTTTTGTGGTGTAATTAATGTGTATTAACAATTGATTTTGAAATTGTAGGCAAACTGACATTTTTGTTTACACCATGAAGGGATGGTATTTTGGAATTTCTTGGCAATTTTGGGGGAATAGTGTATGATTACAGAACACCAACCGGCCACCGCGTAGAACCACCATTGAATAAAAGAATTATAAATGAAAAACGAAAGCAAGAAAAACTGCACAACTATATTTTTACAATTTCAAAATAGACACCAAAACCAAAGTTTAGAATAACAATTAAAAGAAGTGCATTTTTTTTTTGTACTTTTGCATTACGCTCGTTTCTTATCCACTATGACCTAAGATAGCAATTAAAGTTTTGTTAAGTGAAAAGAAGATAGACTAACTTGTCGTCTGCTAGGATTTGGGTCGCTAAGACCTTGAGACATAATCGGAATAATGAGAGGAAGTGCTCTTTTGTCGAGCTTCCGGACAAGCTCGCCCAATGACCTTCCAGCAACCTGGTAAATAAGAGTAGCATAACTTTAGTTGTTCGATAAAAGTTCACTATGCTGCATTTTTTGATAATCTTATTATGGATATGGGACTTCTCGCCTCTCTGAAGATGGTGAAGCCAAAGAATTGATTAATGTGTTCACTACAACCGGCATTATTTTCTTCACAATTTCTGGATGATAGCATCTCTGAATAATAACAGGCAGCATGTCCTCAAAATACACTGTCCCAAGTGCAGCCAATACCTAAAAAAGGAAGATAAAATATGGAGAAGATTGTTTTCATTAAAATTAACAAGAGAGAATCAGGAACAGCCAATGTAGATGCCTAATCAAAAAGATACATCAAATTCCCAAGAAATCTGCCAGTACCAAGCACCATCAAGCTTCCGTAAATCATGCCTCATTTTCTTACCTAGATATATTCTGTCAAACTGACTTGCATAAATAAAGATGTGAGACCTATGTTTTGAAACCCAGATCGAACCGGGACCTCTTACTGGCTACTAGTTTTATTGGTTCGACCGGTCGGACCTGTATAAAGTCATAATTACGTAATAATTTATATTTAATTATATAAATATATATAATAATATACATATTAATTAATAATAATATTATGAACTAAATAACATAAAAAATATATACATATATAATTTTATATAATTTTCAAGCATCATTTACTTTCAAATAATATGTAAAATAACTAATTTAACGATGTGGGATATATCTACAAAGCATAACAGAAGGATAATTATTAATTAGTATAACATATGGATTGAAATTATGTTGCATTGCTGCTATATATTCATTGAGGTCCACGGGTAAAACATAGCAGCAAACTGTCCTAGAAGTCACAGCAACAAACCAACAATGCAAAGCTACAAACTGTCCTAGAACACGGCCACAATGCAATCTGTCCTAAAAGGCTAGAACACAACAAAATCCAACATCATAGTCTCTAACAACAAAATCCACAAACAATTGTTTTAACTTAAATCCATAATCAAACAAACTACCAAACTGTCATTTTTGAAAGCAAATAAACCATCAACTCATTCATAATCATCTTCGTCAACGAGGTGATTCCTTTGTTGTCTCAGCATCCGAGCTACTTCACCATCAATAGAACTCGATTCCACTGAAAATGTTGACAAATCAAAGTCCTCGTCCATCTCATTTTGGTTTTGTCAATCACCTAATGTATTTAGAAATTCATAATGAGAATTATTTTTAAATAACTATAAATCTAAAAAATTAACGTTTGAATAGATCACCTTGAGAGCTCTCAGTAGCTAAATCTTCTTCAAGAAGTTCTTCAATCTCATCGACATCAAGCTCTCCAATAGGATCCTCCTCAACAACCCAAAAGTCCACTTTGTCGATACATTCAATATCAATTGGATCATAATTTCTTTTAGGTTGTTTGCCACTATAAATAACAAAATGTGCTAGTTTATGATATTAAAATGAAGTATTAAATTTACAAAAAAGTAAATTTACCGATTTTGCAATCGCAAATTATATATAATGAACAAAGACGAGTTCATTAAGTCTTTGATACTTCAATCTATTCCTCCTCTTAGTATGAATTCTCTCAAACACACTCCAATTTCTTTCGGCGTCTGAAGAAGACGAACTGTCACCTTCACAACAATCAAGCTATTGTTCCAAAAGTTGCTATCCAAAACAATCTGCTTAACCTCTCCACCTTTCTTAGTCTTCAAGAACTTCTTAAACCCCGAACTTACAACCATATGCTCCAAATGCTCTCTATGGTCATATAAACTCTATAAGGCAATATACTGTGTGCCAAATCGAGTTTCCCTAGGTCGAATAATTTCAGTCCAACCAGGTTGTCATCTCAACCATGCATGAGGCCACTTATGGTTATACACAAACACTGTAATCCTCGATGCAAGAACAATCAAATTCTTGACTATTATCATCTCTCCGATATCCTTTATAATCAAATTAATGCAATGGGCAGAACATGGAGACCAATAAATAGAAGGATATTTAGTCGAAAGCAAACTACCAGCTTTTTTGTGGTTCCTTGCATTGGCATTGCAACACCCTAAACAGAAGGCGCCACATTCCCCGCACTATGAACCCGGTCCACACATGAAATGAAAAGTCCATACATGAACCAAGCTCACAGTTAACGGAGACAGAACAAAAACAATCCTGTGTTAGGTGGGACTAGACTTTGTACCAACAATTCAACAGGAACAAGAATGCGGAAGCAAGGCAACAAACATTCACAATTAACAATGTAATTACAATTCAAGTAGGAATATAAATACTAGTTCAACTAATCCAAGAATCGGTCCTAATCTGTCCCGAAACAATACAAAATAATAACATATAAACGGGTTCAACTAGGATCCTAGAAACCTGTCCCGGATTCAATAAAGCAAGATAAAATACAATGTGGCGTATACAAGCAGAGAAGGAATGTGTGGTACAAAGCAGTGTGTACAGGACCAAGACTCGAATAAAGACCTCAACAGACTCCCGCCTAACGACCACAGAACTTGTAAGACAACCACTAAAAACAACAAGAGGGAGGGGTCAGCCAACTGACTGAGTGAAGGGGTTACACACGCATATATATATAAATAGGCAATCAAGCAGGCGTAATTCCACTGTACGTTATTTTTCATTAAAACAAGTGTTAGGAATCAGGAATCAAACAATACGTACGGGTGGAATTACGTCAATAGATGCAGTCAGGTAAACAGGATATACAATGCATATTTCAATATCCATGAGCTCCGATTGCTGAACAGGGATTGGGGGCATGCCAGAGGTTATGGATATCTATGTATCACATTTTAGGGGCCCCGGCGAGAATGGGTATTTATTCCATCTTGGACTCCTCTTTCCTTTATTGAATGACAGGAACAGGACAACTAAACAGTCAACCAAGTAGGAACAGGAATTATTATATTATCAAGCGGGAAGACAAGTACAGGTTAACCTCTACACGCCATTGATGGTACGGGTAGCTAGTCCTCGCCATCCAGGACAGGGTGATCTGGTGGGTTTATGACTCCCCCAGACCGGAATCTCATCTTCTACCAACCTCCTGTCAGATATCCGGGTTGCTCCAACAGGATAGGACTTGTGCAAGAGGTCAATATTGGCCCGATGCCTCCCTGGTTCGCTACAGGAATCCACACCAGCTAGCCCAGCGCTAGAAGAGCTGGGGACAGTAACAAGATCTCACAAAACAGGCTCAGGGTTAATACTACACAATTTATAAAGCATTTTCGGTACATACCCAGTATAAAAGATATGGCTAGTTTAATATGAAAACCATTTGGCTAGCTTTAGAGCATACAAGGTTATACATCAAATATAAAAGAAAACCCTCACCTCTATGCGCAAGAAAGACCAAGAGAGAAACCGCGAGTCTCGAAAGTCTCCACCGAGGAGATCATTGTACAAGAAAGAAGACACGGTATACTTGTGAGACACGACTCAAAATGGAACCAAGTAGGATACACGACAATGTTCATGAAGTGTTGTAACATGTCATGGAATGATTCAATATGCAATGAACTCAAGGATGTCACTTATTCATGCCATTAAATCATACGAATTCATTTTATACATATCACGAAGTCAAACAATCAAGTTTAAGCAAGTAAGGACCAAGGAGTGTCAAATAATAACATAATTATCAATTACTCAAGCATACAATTCACATAAATCACATACGGGGGGTCAAGAAAGTGAAAGGAACGCAAGAAGAGAGGTTTAGGCAAAGTTTAGCAAGAGCTGACAGTTTTTGAAGCAGGCTGTAGAAAAATGGGAATATCTCGAGTTCTAAAAGTTGGAATGGAGTTTGATTTGTTATACATGAAACTAGACAAATAGGCCTTTTCAATGATATATGTCTCGAAACGTGGTTCAAAGCGAGGTGAAAATGGCGTAGGCCCGAAGTTGGATGAATCCAGATTTTCGGTGAAGTGGTGACACCAAAATGGATTGATTATATCTCACAAACCAGAAAGGATATTGAGGTGATTCTAATTATAGAATACTCTAAACTTCAAAAGGCTTCTGTGGTTAAAATTTCAGGTCAATCGGAATTCGTTTGGGTAGGTAACAACGAACAAAACAGTGCATAGGTGCAGGCAGGGGGAGACACGGGCGTGTCGCTCCTCAAGGCAAAATAGAGACACGGGCGTGTCAGAGTACAGGCGTGAAAAAGGATTGAGACACGGGCGTGTCTCATTTTCTTCATTGGGGGTGACACGGGCGTGTCACACCCTTGCGTCCAAGCTCCAACAATGGCGGAAAAAGAGGAAAAACGAGGAAACAACACGACCACAACCCCGATTCGTACAAAAATCATACCACGAGCCATATATAAAATTTAGATCACATATTTGCACATAAGAGCTCCCGAAACGAGCTCGAACACGTAAATCTCCCAACCCGATACTATTCATTGTCTCCCCCAATTAGCCAAATAACACGAATTTGAGGCACGAAAGAGATAGTAAATCGAAGCACGTAACGAAAGGAATACAGATCTTACCTTGGGTCGTTGATCGGACGGTTGGATCTTACTGCTCGAGCTCGAGAGCCATGGGTGCCAGGATGTGGAAAATTCCTTGTCCTTTCTCTCTTCCTTATATAACGTGGGAAATAGGGGAGGTTGAAAGGGGCTTGGCCCTTTTCTTAGGCCAAGAAACGGGTAGGGTGGGTCGGATAAGGTCAAACTATATCCGGTCCATTCGAATCGGATTTTAAAACGGTAGGGTGATCAAATGACTTTAGAAAAATATAATGTTAATTTATTGAATCCGAATAATCTAAACGAACTCAATGTTAAGGTTGAAATTCAAATCCGAATTCCCGAGCTCAAGGTAGCCACGAAGGCCCGAAAACACCCTAATTAAAATTAGGTCCCTAACTTACAAATATTGGACAATTGAGTCCAAGTACAATTTAAATAAATTCTAAGGCGCACGTAGTTAAAATAAAATTACACGTTGATACGTAGAGCCTGCGACGTCATATCAATCACGTAAATGCTGAATTAAACTCTCTCGTGATGTCGTACCTGACTTGTAGGAAAAACGGGGTGTCATAGTCATTAACCATATGCACCACATTTTTAGCACCAACCATCTCAACAATCACAGAAAAGATTATATAGTGTTTGCGCATCAGACTCAACATCAGAAGCATAAACAGATTTGATAAATGAAATTCCTTATGGACAATAAACTAAGAAATTAATCAAAGACCTGTGACTCTGATCACTCCAACCATCACCCATAATCGTACAACCATAATCAAACCATTTAGAACACTAAGAATCAATAGTCAACTGTACTTGGGTCTTAGCGGGTCTTAGCTTCTTTAAGTAATGGAACTCTCAATGCATGATAACTAGGACCCTTATATCCATGACCCATAGTTGCAACTCGATTCATCATAGGCTGATAAAAAAGGAGAATTCACAGCATTTATGGGAACACAAGCATCATATATCCATAAAGCAAATGACATATCGGTTTCATGCCATCTTTCTTTACTTTGTAATTTAGCCTTAATGCTAGGTTGAGAAGATTTAATACCAATCCCGACTTTCATGTAATTTCTAATTTCATTTGTTTTCTTTCTCTTATTACTATTCTCTACATTCTCTTTAGTACTAGGCAAATTTGGTATTTCCTCTACATCATCTCCCCCAATTTCAGAAGGCTCAACATCAAACAGTCTCAATCTAGAATCAGCTTTGTCTTTCTTATTTTTAGACACTTCAAGCAAAGATCCTTTAATCTCAAACGAACATTTTGAGGAACTTTAAGGCAAGCTTTTATATTACCCTTAATGCCGGCTAAATGCTGCTTCATTCGGTTTATTCCCCTACCGCAAATTGCTTGATTGCAATAAACACACTTTAAAGTGCGTTTCTTGCCACTTGATTGCACCTCGTAGCAATTCTTCCACGCTATATCATTTCCCATGCGAGGATTTTGGCTAGAACTTTGCTCCATAGACAGGAATCATGAGGGGGCATCGACGAACCAATATTATCCATGTCTACAAAAAGAAAAAACAAGAGTCAAGATTACAAAAAGAAAATTAATAGATAGGACAAAAGTCAGTCAAGAACCTGTTAAATATTACCATCAATCATTAACAAAGTTGTATACATATAAATCCTCATATTAATGGTCAGATTAAAAGAAAAAAAAAGAATAAATACTACACTTCTGTAACTAGGAAATACAACAATTCTCTCAAGCAATACTACACTTTTCAGTTTGGAGTTTGGAGTTTGGACCAAGTGAATGACAACATATGAAACACTTTTCAGTTTTCTTAAGTAATACTACACTCTGTAACTAGAAAATATAACGATTTCAATTAAAGAATAAAATAATAGAAATTTGACAAATTATTTATAGAGACTTCAGAGATTCATGAGAGAAAAATATCCAAACATAATATCAAGGATTCATGGTAAAATTGTAGAGATTTCAGTTAAAGTCTTAAAGAGAAAACCAAAGAAGACTAAACTGAGAGGAAAACCGTACCTTGAGATTGTTGGGAGTGACAACGCGAGGTTGGGCAAAGCTGGGCAGCGCCGACGCGGGGCAAGGCGGCACCGGGGGTTGTGGATAAAAAGGTTAGGTTAGGTTTCAGTTTCTTTGCTCTAATTTTGGCAAGAATCTATCATTTTTGACTGAATTTTTCTCCAGTGGAGAAAACGTTTTGTGTAGGAAACGTTTTATCAATAATATAATGTTTTTGTATAATAATTTAAAAATATATATTTCTTCCAGTTCACTGGTCTGTTAACCGGTCCGGTCCAGTTATTTCATCGGTTTTTAACTGGTTTTGATCGGGCCAAGCTGGTCCAGAGAGCAACTGGGTTTTGGAGGACAACCGGACCGGAGAGGCGGCGGGTCACCGATCGAACCGATCCGACCAGCCGGTCCGGTCTGGGTTTCAAAACACAGTGTGACACCATTGATCAAAACTACTACTTTTAAGGTAAATGCAAATGATATCAGCGGAAGTACCTTATTGTGTCCATATTGTAGCACCCCTACACATAGAGGAGATGCCACACCCCTAGCGAACGGGTGACAATGCAATAAAATGACAAGCTAGGCGGGACTAACTTATACATGCAACGAAATAAAACGGAAGCATAACTAATCACGGTCAAATACTTCCATTAATCATGTCATGACATTGCTCATTTACCAAGTAAAATATGTTCTAACTTTACATATCAATACATTATCATCTCCTAAAATACATTAACAAATAACATTAAACATAATTCCATTGAACAATCAATGAACAATTAAGTAAAATGCACCGTGCTTGACTCGACTACAAGGACTGGACTTGACTCACTTCTCGCCTAGCGTGCACCTGCAATAACCTGAAAGGTAGAGGCGTCAGTCTGTGAAGACCGAGTGAGGGGTTTAAATAAATATTAGGGCAGATAACATGCAAGCTATATTCTCGAGTAAAGGTTTAGAAAAGATAAGAGTATAAGTTCAATAATAAGATATCTTCGCCCGAGAATACAACTATCAATATTAAATACTTGATTATTTTCATGCATTCAATACATGGCCCCGGCGAGTGAGAGCAGTCTCCAACCTTACTCCAAATGTACATGAAACATGCTTGCTTGCTTATTAATAGGTGATTATGCAATTCAATTATCATGCAATCGTGCGATAGTGTAATCAAGTAACATATTCATGGAATGGAAATCATGCAATAACCCGAGGATAATCCGTGGTGCCGGACCAGTCCCCAGTCTCTTTCTCCCTCCAATGATGGGAAGGTAGCTAGCCTTCACCATCCACGACGTGTTGAGCAGAGGGTACATAAATCCCTAAGCGCGGAACTCCTTCCTCCACTAATCTCCTAGCGGATTCAGGGGTCATCCCAATGTGGTGAGGATAGCGCGAGAGTTACCCGTCAGCCTTTGCTTTCCCGGTTGGCTCAAGACACTATCCTCGGGCCCAACGTGAACGGTCATGCTACTCGCCTAAAACATGCACGGTACATGGCTTGCTTGCTTTTCATGAACATGACTTGCTTGCATGAAATAACTTGCTTGTAATCATGAGTATTTTCATGGAAAATTATAAATATAATTACCTTTTGGCTGAAAGCTCACGTAAGGGTTGTATAGGTTCTATATAACTAGAATTAAACCTCACCTGACAGGCGACACGACGACTCATGGATGCGTGAACGTGCTCATGATCAACAATCTCCTCCCTGGAGAAGAACTGGACAAGAAAACCGGATATACATGCATTCGTGAGACAATACTCGACAATGGTACCAAATATGATGAACGACATGTTCACATAACGAGATATCGTGTAATGAACAATGTAGCATGTAAATATCATGTTTTCGCATGTAATTAATCATATAATAACAATTTGGGGTCAATTAAGGGTAAAGAAAATAAAATGGAATTGCACATTTTATGCAGAATGTTTCTGCCTGATCAGACAGCTGGGAACGGCCGTTCCGGTCCGTAGTTAAAAATGGGAAGGGCCGTTCCCAGTACTATTCAAGCATACGCAGCAGGCTGGGAACGGCCGTTCCGGCCACAGGCCAAAACTGGGAAGGGTCGTTCCCATACTCGCGCGCCTGTCATTTTCAAATGGTTGGGAACGGTCGTTTCCAGATTGAACTGGGACAGGAAAGGCCGTTCCCGCCATGCAGATGGTACAGAAGCAGGGGACGAAACAGGGGAGGCACGGATCATCAACAAAACCTCACAAAACGCTCATAATTTCATCCCTAAATACATAATTTCATGAAAGAATCATGCTAGCATACTTAAAATGCAATAAAATCCAACTTAAACACTTATTTCATGCCTTGATGATCAAAATCATAAACTTTATCCCAAATAAGAACTCATCATATATCTTCATAAATCCCAAGATCTGAACATGAAATTCAAGCTACAAACATGAAATCATACTTCTAACAATAAATATTCCAATTCTCAAGCCTAAATCATGAACCCTAGCTATATCTAATTTCAAGAATTCATGCATATAACCATCTATACCTTAAAATGAATTAGAAGAAGGGAGGTGATGAAGGTGACATGATGGTGATGCTCCAAGATTAATAATCCTTCTCAAATCTTAGCTTGAAGTGATGAATTTCTTCTTTCCTTCATGAGGGTTTTGGGTTCGGTGGAAAGGGCAAAGATGGATGATGATTTTGATGAAAATGAAAGGAATATGGTGGAAGAGATGTATATATAGATATATCTCTTGAAGAGATATAGTTTTTGCAATTAAATCCTCTAAAGATATAAGTTTATGCAATTGAGTATGTCAAGTTTGGAAAATGATCAATTAGTCCCAAAAGGTTTTCATGCAATTTGGTCCTCTAATTTAAATAATAATCATTTGAGGGCATATAAGCAATTAGGCACGTTCGGGAATTAATTCCCGTAACACTTAAACCCAATTTATAAAATCATTCTCAAGTTGACACTTATTTCACATATTTTCACGTGATCATGTTGAAATATAATTTATAAAATTAATAGAACACATATACGTATAAATTGACTAAACGAAAATAATAAAATAAAGCCCTAACGCTCGAAACTCACACGTGTCGAGCGTACCTGACTGTCTGGAAATCACACATATAAATTGACAGACTTTTACCCTACTCTGGACATTACCAATACTTAAAAAATGTGGGAAGGACCTCCCTTTATTCATCCAAATGGAGAAGCACAGAATCAAATGAAACAAACCAAAGACAAACACAAAAATATCATTCCTGCCAAACTAGGGGTAAAGAGAACGACAGAGGATGTTCTAACCTCACTCAGCCTTTGAGCAGCCCCAGTCCTATCAACATTGTTATCAGAGTAGCCCATCATTACGGTGGGAACAGAAGATATTTCTAGATTTTTAATCATATTACCGACTTAATTGAAAGAAAAAACTCATCAAAATATGTTCTAAAACAACAAAAATTTCAATTTTACTTTGGAACAATCTTGGCATCATTATACAGACATACCTGCTCCTTCATCTCCTTCAACTTAGCAGACAATTCCACCATTTTCATTTGAGTTTGATACATCTCAAGAAGGTCCGGAACGTCACCCAAGAAAGGCTAAATATATTGTTTGATAAAAACCTCTTCTCTAGGAATTAAGAACCGTAAAAATTATAGCAGCTTTTTTGAATATTTCTCCTCAACCACTTTCATTACAATGTACCTAGGTTTAATTCTCAGGTCAAAACTATACGTGAAGCATTTGGGGAGTTGTGAAACGTGAACTGGGTTTATATTCATCTTTTTGATGAAAAAATCCATAATCAAAGTGATTTTATCTTCTGAAAAGGACATTAATTTGGGGTAGGATCTAAAAGCATTGTTGAAGTTGGCAATGGACCAACCGAATCCTTCAAGCAGTTTCTATTTCTCGTCAAAATTGGTCTGAGTTAAATTGGTAAAAGCTTCAATCGCCATAGCAAAACTACTTGTGTCCCTTTCAATTCCGTAGGCAGAAGCTTTTTTAAAGTAGTCAATTATTTGTTCTCTTAGTACCCTCGGGTAATGACGAAGTAAATAAGTCATTCCTTTTTTTGTTAGACTACCATTTTGTAAAAGTTTGATTTTTCCCCTACTGAATTAAACGTTCTAGCGGCTGTGAAAAGCATGCGAGACACGTGGTCTTCTGCAGCAATGTGTTCAATTTCATCAAAGGTTGGCCTAATTCAACCCTCCAAGCTACGCTCCAATATTCGAGGGTTGACAGATACCAAACCAAAGTTAGAAAGCAAGAAAAACCGCACAACTATATTTTTACAATTTCAAAACAGACACCAAACCAAAGTTAGAATAACAATTAGAAGAAACAGATTTTTTTTGTTACTTATGCATTACACACGTTCCTTGCCCACTAAGACCTAAGATACTAAGATACCAATTAAAATGTTGCAAAAGTGAACTATATACAGGAATATAGGAAATAGAAGATAGACTAACTTGTTGTCTGCTACGATTTGGATCACTAAGACCTTGAGACAATTCCACCTTTTTAATTTGTGTTTGACGTATCTCAAGAAGGTCTGGTATGTCACCTAGTAAAGGTTGAATATATTTTTCAATGAACATTCTCGATTTGGGAATTAAGAACTTTAATTTTGATGGCTACTTTTTAGAACATTTTATCATCACAACTTTCATAGTGATGCATCTAGGTTTAATTCTATCTTCGAAACTATACGAGAAGCATTTAGAGATTTTTGAAATGCCCACTGGGAGCATATGCATCTCTTTGACCAAATAATCCATGATCGAAGAAATTTTGTCGTCTGAACAGGAAATGAATTTTGGGTATGCTCTAAAGGATATGTCAAAATCACTGTTGGACCATCCATATCCTTTAAGTAGCTCCTGCATAAAAAATAACTATTGGACCATCCATGTCGGGAATTAAGAACCTTAAGTTTGGTGGCTACCTTTTAGAACATTTTTTCATCACAACTTTTATAGTGATGCATCTAGGCTTAGTTCTATCTTCGAAGCTATATGAAAAACATCTAGAGATTCTTGAAATGTCCACTAAATTCATTTGTATCTCTTTGACCAAATAATCCATGATCGAAATAATTTTGTCTTCTGAACAAGACACGAATTTTAGGTATGATCTAAAAGGCTATGTCAAAATCACTGTTGGACCATCCATATCCATTAAACAGATTCTGCTTTAAAAATCACTGTTGGACCATCCATGTCGGGAATTAAGAACCTTAAGTTTGGTGGCTGTTTTTAGAACATTTTTTCATCACAACTTTCATAGTGATGCATTTAGGTTTAATTCTATATTCGAAACTATACGAGAAGCATCTAGAGATTCTTGAAATATCCACTGGATTCATATGCATCTTTTTGACCAAAAAATCCATGATCGAAGTAATTTTGTCTTTTGAACAGGACTTGAATTTTGGGTATGATCTAAAGGCTATGTCAAAATCGCTGTTGGACAATCCATATCCTTTAAACAACTTTTGATTAAAAAATAACTATTGGACCATCCATGTCGGGAATGAAGAACCTTAAGTTTGGTGGCTGCTTTTTAGAATATTTTTTCATCACAACTTTCATAGTGATGCATCAAGGTTTAATTCTATCTTTGAAGCTATATGAGAAGCATCTAGAGATTCTTAAAATGTCCACTGGGTTCATATGTTGGAAAACACGAATCAGAAAGCAGCGGAATTTAAAAAATTTTTCCAACAAAAGGACCTTGGACTCGCAATCGTGTAACCAAATTCGTAGAGATAGAAAACTTACTTTTATTTTATTCTTTCTTGAAGCGTTTCAAGCCACCCAAGAACGCTCTTCTCGCGGCTTGATCCCCTCTCCTTGGTAAAGCTCGAATCTTCAAACTTCTAACTTGAAGTCTCTAGAGAAAGTCCACCAACTTGATCATAATCTAACTAGTAAGGATGCTAGTTCTCTAGTTAGTGTTTAGGCTTAACCTAGGGTTTTATTTTATCTTGGAGAAAGGAAGGTGTTCAACACATGAACCAAAAGAATTGTCAATTAGCTCCATAAGGAGCTCGAGCTCCCCTATTTATAGAGAGGGGAGTGCCGAAATTCCTAGTCCTTTATGGGCTAGGATTTTGGTCCCTCTCTCCTATTACTTGATCATCAAGTAATTTTGACTTTGACTTTGAATTCTAATTCAAATCAACTTTCAAGAGAGCTAAAAATATCCAAACTATTTTTGGATAATTTTATACTTTATTTATTTAAAATAAATAACTTATTTTTATCTAATTAATTAATTCGTAATTAATTAACTAGATTATTTTCTCCAAAATTAGACTTTCTTTTTAATTCAAAATTAAACCAAAGTCTATTAAATAATTAACAACTTAATTATTTAATATCCAATTAAATAGTCACGTGTGGCACACGTGTCATAGTGACACGTGTCCAGTCACGTGACCCACACGTGTGATTTCACACGTGTGGAACCCTCTAGGCTCGATTAACTCGTTTAATCATTTTCAAGCCTCAACTCATGTAACCAAGTTGTTGTGTGTGACCCTCTAGGTTCTCAATTCAATTAGCAGTGACCCTAATTAATTAATTCACTAATTAATTAATCAGTCCACAGATTAAACGACCATAGTCTAGCAACAGGTGTTTAACCCCTAGCTGAATTGGAATGTTCGGATTCGACAGAACCTTTAAGTCATTGATTCATGTGAGATACAATCCTCCTACTTACTATCTCTCAACCAAGATCTAGGGTAAGGGAATAATCAGAACCCTAATAATCTGGTCTTAAAGCTAAGTGCATTTCATATCCATTTGATCTCAATCCAAGAAACCCTTTTCTTGATGTCTTGATCTACTGCCTTGGCCAAGGACTCCATATGGCATATGAATGACTTACACAATAAGAGATCACCTTGCAAACACAAGTGTAGGTCCTTTCTTGATTCTCATTCACTTTCATGAGTCACTTGTGCAGCCCCAGCATAAACCTTGAATCAGTTGTCTAAGGCGACACCCTTTAAAGCTTATACCAAAGACTACAGAGTTAACTCATAAAGTGACAAGGAACCTCAAGTCTAAGGATCAATTAATCACATCAATGACTCGTGAGATATTTCCTAATCTGGAAGTTTCTATTTCCTGAAATAGAAACTTCCTTTCCCATTTAGGAATGTTCTCACACGGGGCACCTTAGTGAACTTACTTATTAAAGTAAGCACCCTCATGTGTCACGCACGTATCAACTATACACTTTGCACCTCCATGAAACAAGGTGGTCCTTCTTAAGGGCGTGATCCCACAAGCAAGCCTTAGAGGAGTCAGGTTGACACTCCCACTGTCTGTAGGACTCATCGGCTTGGAGTATTTTACTAATCATGACTTATGTGATATAGGGCTCGTTTCATGAACCATTTCACCTAAATGGTAGAGTCCTAAAGTCATCACGATTAGGGGAGTTCTCATACATGCACAGCTAAAGTAAATGCATACCAAACAAGAACATATAAAGAAGTGTTTACCTATGATATTAATCAATGGTATATTATTCAAAGATTGTCTGTGATACTAGGAAAGTCCCAAAACAGATTATGACTAATCGGCTTTCTAGGGCACTATTCCTAACAATCTCCCCCTTGCCCGTAAAAGCCATTTAGGTACTCTAAGTCCCATCTTCTCAAGATGCACTTTGAGAGCCTATTGACTTTGGGCGTTTCCAAAGTGGATCTGCTATATTCTCTGCTGATGTGACCCTCTTGTTTACACATCTCTTAGGAAACACCTTTTCCTTATAAAGTGATTCGTAATCACGTGTTCAGTCTCTTGGTGAGGTCTTGGTTCTCTTACTTGAGCAACCATCCATTTTATCATACAATATGATAAAGGAGTTATTTCATGCTAGGAACTTCATCTAACCTGTTAGATGGAGTTTCTTACCCAAACACTTAACTTAGCGTTATATAATACGACTAAGTTCTCAACTACGATAGTCGAGTTTTGCAATGTCCGTCCTTGGAACCCCTTTCCAACACATTGCATTACCATTCTGGTAGAAGTTGTATCCTTTCAATGATTTCACAATCATCTATGTTTGATGAAACAATTACATCAAAATATCCTTTCAATGATAAGATCTTTTGGGCTCTGTAAACTAATACATATCCTCATTTCTTCTCAAGTACTCTGAGGACATCCTTTACAGAGATCTAATGACCTTCTCTGAGGTCATATTAGATTCGGCCCACTACGCTTAGTGTTGCGCCATATCAAGTCTAGTACATAACATTTCATACATTATGCACCCTTTTACTTAAAGGGATTTTGGACATTCTAACTTTCTTAAAGTTATCTTAGGACACATACTCTTCAAAAGAGATGTTCCATTGTCCCTACTAAACTCCTTTTAGTATTATGGTTATGTACTCGTTTTGTGATAATCCTTTTATTCTCTTAGATCTATCTTCTATAGATCTGAATGTCGAGAATTTAGGATAATCACTAAGATCTTTCATGTCAAATTGTTTCTTAAACAAGAATTGGTAACTTTCACGTTATCCTTGACATTCCTAATGAGAAGGATGTCGTCTTCTAAAGAACCAAAAATTGACTCTTACATCACTAACTTTCATATGTACACTTTTAAGACTTATTCGACTTCCATCTGTGCCAAACGATTTGACTATCCTATGGAATCGAATTGTCTAACTCCTAGAAACCTTTATCAATCCACAGATTGACTTTAGGGATTTGCATACCTTATGCATACTCCCACTGAATATGAGATTTATAGAAATACCTTATTTCAGTCTCTTTCAATCTCATATTGAACAAGATAGTTCTCTTATTCATTTATCATATCTCATAGTCAGGATATGAGGATGTGATAAACACAATCCAAATGGACTTTTGCATTTCAACCGTCAAGAAGGTTGTAATGCTTTCATTCACTCGAAGCTGCACGAGCTTGATCCTATCAGGTGGATCAACCAAGGTCAAAACTTGGTTTGAGTATATGGAATCCATATTGGATTTCAAGGCTTGCTTACACTACTCAGATTCCAAATCTGACAGTATCTCCTCTTCAAGTAATTCCTTGGCTATCTAGGAACGCGTTCTAAACGCGTCTTAAGAGAAGGGTTTCACACGTGTACATGCTCTAAAATTTGGCTAAGTTTTATCAGATGGGCTCGTTTCTTCTATATGCGGCGTGGATATTTATCCTCAAATTTCTTTGAGGTCTGCTTGCTTGCCTTTCTTCTTCTACAGGAACGATTCCTTAAGAAAGGTACATTCCTTGAGAAAAACAACCTTTGTCCAAGGGAATCGCAGAAATGATATCCTATATTATTGTATAAACTTGAACTCGTTTCAAGCTTATCTCCCACTATCCTCTTCACTTAATAGGATTCCATTGAATTCTTGGATAAGAATAATTAGGGAATTTAGTATGCCACATTGCATAGTGCAACTAAAGGACTAATTTTGGAAGGTACTAAATTCAAAATCTCTAACTGCATATTCTAGGAGTTTATTCCTAGAATGATTATAAGTCAGTAAAGTTAACTATGGAATGGACCATATCCTATTAGGTTTCATTCCCTCATTCGGAAACACTAAGGTGTTCTCGAATTAGTTTACTGAGAGATAATCCTATTATCTCTAAGATGACTAAGGAATTAGTTGCTAAGATATTGGCTATCTCGATCATATCGATTTACCTATAACTTATGACTACTTCGGTTCCTAACCTCCTTTTTGAAATTCTAAGAACTTCATATAAATTTCGAATTTGTACTTCAACAAGTACATTCATTCATAATGTTTAAACTGACGATTGTATCTAGTGCTTACATTAAGCATCTTACACTCATCAACATGGATCGAAATCCACTATAATTTTGGAACGTTCCACGTTTCTTACAAACGGGATTCAGGAACGCTTCCCTCAAGATAGGATTCACAGGAAGTCAACTCTATAGGTTCATTTTCATAGAATGATCCTAAGGTGTCTGACTTGCTAATCCTTTTATATCTCAACGTTTCAAAGTAATTCGAAGCTTTGTCATCTTACTTACTTTTGTTATCTCGTTGTATGTTCAGAACATTAGTGCCTTGAGTCTTTGCATAACAGATTATGTAGAATTGACTCAAGACTAGTGAATTCTATTCCTAGTAGAATTACTAAACGAGGTAACATTTCAGAGTACTCATACTCTTCGCAGTTTCCTTTCAAAGTCCTTATTTGCTACCATAGAAGCAAGCGTCCTATTTGATCTCTAGTGTCTTTTGGGCGCACCCCTTACATACCCCTCCATTGGGCTCTTAAGGGTTTCTTCTTCTTTAGGCGTTCAAGCCTTTAACTTAGGGAGTTTAGAAGAAGAATTAACCATCTCGACCTTTTATTCCTTCTTAAGGATGCTGTCAACCATTATCAACTAAATGATTAACTATGCTACATTAGCATCATTCTAGTTGAGCATAAAGGGTTTGAATGATGGTGGAAGCAATGTAAGCAATCAGTGCATAGAGAACTCTTTTCTCGGTTGATGATCGAGACCATAAGATCTTTAGACCTTGTTCGTGTGCACTTGTTTCCTCATTTGGAATATTGAATAATTCCATAATGTTATACCTTGTAACATTTTTATGAGGTGGTTCAATTGCTCTTAAGTAGTTTGGAGAAATCCATTCACCTCAGATTGCTTCTCTTTTGGCCCGGGTCGAATTGATATAATTGAAAACTTCGCCCTTTAGAGAACACCTTTCTCTATTCGGAATCTAAAACGAATTTTAGGATCCAAAGCCAATTTAGAGTTAGTTAGGACTTAGTCAACTCTTTTGACTTAAGGATGGATACGAATGGGTTTGCATTTCATATTGTAGAGAATCACAGAACTACAACCTAAATGCTAAGCAGAGAACTAGGTGAGCATGCTGAATAATAACGATATACAAAAGATAAGGTCTTTAATCTAATGTAGCTCCCACTGTTTTTCAAAGATCTATAATTCCCAAAGATCTAAGAGGAACACGTTTCCCAATGGGCACTAAGATCCTAAGCATTTTACCTCGAACCCACGACTCGCGGACATTCTAAGTAAAATCCTAGGTAGGTACAGCTTACCAATTCTAACACCTTTAGAACTCTTAGTAATTGTTTTTGCATCACCTATCTTTCAATATAGACCCACGACTCGTGCGACATCCATATTTACTTAGGCGTTAAGCTAGACCCATCAATCATAAGATCATGATCAAAACTTAGTTCGAACGACCCACGACTCGCGGACATCGCCCTTGCTAAAATTGACCACGAAATATTGATCATTTAAAATGATCAATTAGGTAACTAAGAACTAATAAGCTCCACTAGCTATCCCACGACTCGCGGACAATAACTAGCTTTACTTACTAAACTTAAAACCTATTGATGGAATGCTAGGAATTTAATTCAAAATTTGCATCTCGAATTAAATACCTATTATTCGAAATGAGCTTAATATTTAATGGGAATTTTCGAATCAACCGAAGAGTTGTTCGGTTCGAGCTCACCAACATATATGTTATCCAATTTTATTAGTCTTGATTAATGCAAGTACACTTAAATGCATTTCAAACAAGCATATAAACAGATAACATGTCCTAGCATGATACTAACATGTAATGATCATGGGTTCTACCTATCTTATGCGTGATATGTGGGAGCCACTCCACAATCACAAGTTCTAACATACATGCCACATAAACAGTTTAAATCACATAAGGGAAAGCGGTAACAAAATACGAGCCCTATCTCTATTACATTTAACAATTGAGATTCCCCTCCCTAACATTTTGAGGGGTCTTCACTTATGGCCTCCTTGTTACTTGAATGTGGTCCATCTTACTCCATGGGTGCATTGTCTCCAAAATGAAAATAAAACCTCACCACCTATCTCTACTCTCAAATTACAATAAAAAGAAAAAGACATAAAGTAATAAGGCTTAATCTTCATATTGGCCTTAGACAATTACACGGGGCATACCCCGGCCTAAAAAACAGTAATATTGAAAGCCACATAATAAATCACATAACAGTACGCACATAAGTGAGGCTCCAACCTCAATTGAAAAACGCAACTATAGGGCTCCAACCCCAATTTAAACCATCCATGTGCATAAATTAAAACCATACATAGATCTAAACCCATGATCACCTAACATGCTTTTGCGAGAATTTAAATTTAGCCAATAAATTAAAATTCTCGTTTCAAGTCCTAATGACTTAAAACACGACTTAGATGCAATTCTTGTTCAAGAGCCTTTTCAATAAAACCCGAAAAACAATAAACCAATAAAATTCCAATTAATTTCCAAAATTAATAATTTTATTCTTTCATTATTTTCAGAAAATAAAGTTTGTAATTTTTCCAAAATTTAAATCGCTTAAATTTTCAAAATCCCAATTTAAACAATTATTTCAAAAATAATTCAAATTTAATAAAATAAAATTTTAGGAAAAAATTAAATCGGGATCGGATTGGACTAAACACGAAAAACGAGACAGCCACGGATTGGAGTGCCCGCACGCGTCGCGCACGAGCGCTTGCGCACGCCTGGCGCGCGCCTTCTCGCGCGCATCGCGCGCAGGCGCCTAGGGCATCAGGCCGGCGCTGAGCGGACACCCTCCCGTGCGGATGCGGAAGGCGATGGCGGAAGGCCCCGCGCGGTTGCGGGGCTGTGGTGCGGGACGCTCCCGCGCGGTTGCGGGAGGAGCTGTCGGGTCAGTCCGGGCGCGCCTGTCGATGGCGCGCGGTCACGCGGGCCTGGGCGTGCGACACCCTAGCACGCCTAGGCTCGCGTTTTCGTAATGCGATTTTCGTGTTTCAGTTCAAAACCAACAACAATCCAAAATTTTAAATACGATTTAAACAGATTTGAATTAAAACAGTTTTCAAAAATACACTTTAAGAAAATAGTTTCAGAAATTCAAGAAAAATTACAGTTTCGTAATTCAGGCTTTCTAAAAGAACTCATGAATACCTAATTCGCATCTAAGCCTAAGAATTTCTAGCAAATTCATAATAATTGAGACGAATCAGAAACACGATTAACGATGTGGCTCTGATACCACTTGTTGGAAAACACGAATCAGAAAGCAGCGGAATTTAAAAAATTTTTCCAACAAAAGGACCTTGGACTCGCAATCGTGTAACCAAATTCGTAGAGATAGAAAACTTACTTTTCTTTTATTCTTTCTTGAAGCGTTTCAAGCCACCCAAGAACGCTCTTCTCGCGGCTTGATCCCCTCTCCTTGGTAAAGCTCGAATATTCAAACTTCTAACTTGAAGTCTCTAGAGAAAGTCCACCAACTTGATCACAATCTAACTAGTAAGGATGCTAGTTCTCTAGTTAGTGTTTAGGCTTAACCTAGGGTTTTATTTTATCTAGGAGAAAGGAAGGTGTTCAACACATGAACCAAAAGAATTGCCAATTAGCTCCATAAGGAGCTCGAGCTCCCCTATTTATAGAGAGGGGAGTGCCGAAATTCCTAGTCCTTTATGGGCTAGGATTTTGGTCCCTCTCTCCTATTACTTGATCATCAAGTAATTTTGACTTTGACTTTGAATTCTAATTCAAATCAACTTTCAAGAGAGCTAAAAATATACAAACTATTTTTGGATAATTTTATACTTTATTTATTTAAAATAAATAACTTATTTTTATCTAATTAATTAATTCGTAATTAATTAACTAGATTATTTTCTCCAAAATTAGACTTTCTTTTTAATTCAAAATTAAACCAAAGTCTATTAAATAATTAACAACTTAATTATTTAATATCCAATTAAATAGTCACGTGTGGCACACGTGTCATAGTGACACGTGTCCAGTCACGTGACCCACACGTGTGATTTCACACGTGTGGAACCCTCTAGGCTCGATTAACTCGTTTAATCATTTTCAAGCCTCAACTCATGTAACCAAGTTGTTGTGTGTGACCCTCTAGGTTCTCAATTCAATTAGCAGTGACCCTAATTAATTAATTCACTAATTAATTAATCAGTCCACAGATTAAACGACCATAGTCTAGCAACAGGTGTTTAACCCCTAGCTGAATTGGAATGTTCGGACTCGACAGAACCTTTAAGTCATTGATTCATGTGAGATACAATCCTCCTACTTACTATCTCTCAAC
Organism: Lantana camara; assembly: GCA_037501455.1. NCBI lineage: Eukaryota > Viridiplantae > Streptophyta > Magnoliopsida > Lamiales > Verbenaceae > Lantana > Lantana camara. The sequence continues at coordinate 93,215,233 of CM074863.1, forward strand.
CAAGATCTAGGGTAAGGGAATAATCAGAACCCGAATAATCTGGTCTTAAAGCTAAGTGCATTTCATATCCATTTGATCTCAATCCAAGAAACCCTTTTCTTGATGTCTTGATCTACTGCCTTGGCCAAGGACTCCATATGGCATATGAATGACTTACACAATAAGAGATCACCTTGCAAACACAAGTGTAGGTCCTTTCTTGATTCTCATTCACTTTCATGAGTCACTTGTGCAGCCCCAGCATAAACCTTGAATCAATTGTCTAAGGCGACACCCTTTAAAGCTTATACCAAAGACTACAGAGTTAACTCATAAAGTGACAAGGAACCTCAAGTCACGGGGCACCTCAGTGAACTTACTTATTAAAGTAAGCACCCTCATGTATCACGCACGTATCAACTATACACTTTGCACCTCCATGAAACAAGGTGGTCCTTCTTAAGGGCGTGATCCTACAAGCAAGCCTTAGAGGAGTCAGGTTGACACTCCCACTGTCTGTAGGACTCATCGGCTTGGAGTATTTTACTAATCATGACTTATGTGATATAGGGCTCGTTTCATGAACCATTTCACCTAAATGGTAGAGTCCTAAAGTCATCAGGATTAGGGGAGTTCTCATACATGCACAGCTAAAGTAAACGCATACCAAACAAGAGCATATAAAGAAGTGTTTACCTATGATATTAATCAATCGTATATTATTCAAAGATTGTCTGTGATACTAGGAAAGTCCCAAAACGGATTATGACTAATCGGCTTTCTAGGGCACTATTCCTAACATCATATGCATCTCTTTGACCAAATAATCCATGATTGTAAACATGACATGAATTTTGGGTATGATTTAAAGGCTATGTCAAAATCACTGTTGGACAATCCATATCTTAAACAACTTTTGCTTAAAAAATAACTATTGGACTATCTATGTCGGGAATGAATAACCTTAAGTTTGGTGGCTGCTTTTTAGAATATTTTTTCATCACAACTTTCATAGTGATGCATCTAGGTTTAATTCTATCTTTGAAGCTATACGAGAAGCATCTAGAGATTCTTGAAATGTCCACTGGGTTCATATGCATCTCTTTGACCAAATAATCCATGATCGAAAACATGACATGAATTTTGGGTATGATCTAAAGGCTATGTCAAAATCACTGTTGGACCATCCATATCCTTTAAACAGCTTTTACTTAAAAAATCACTGTTGGACCATCCAGGTCGGGAATGAAGAACCTTAAGTTTGGTGGCTGCTTTTTGAACAATTTTTCATCACAACTTTCATAGTGATGCATCTAGGTTTAATTTTATCTTCGAAGCTATACGAGAAGCATCTAGAGATTCTTGAAATGTCCACTGGGTTCATATGCATCTTTTTGACCTAATAATCCATGATCGAAGTAATTTTCTATGCTGAACAGGACATTTGGTTATGATCGAAAGGCTATGTCAAAATCACTGTTGGACCATCCATATCCTTTAAACAACTTTTGCTTAAAAAATCACTGTTGGACCATCCATGTCGGGGATGAACAACATTAAGTTTGGTGGATGCTTTTTAGAACATTTTTTCATCACAACTTTCATAGTGATGCATCTAGGTTTAATTCTATTTTCGAAGCTATATTACACAAAATTAAACAAACATTATATTTAAAATCACAACATTTTTTCTTTTTCTCTTTCTTTTTTGACTAAAACTACACAAAAATTATATTTAAAATAAGTTTATTTTGCCCCCTCGTGAAAGTGTTGTTCACTTTCCATGCATAGAATTTAAGGACTTTTACAATTTCTAGTGCTCAATTCTTTGTTGGGGACAATTTTTTTAGGTGTAATTAATTGTGTATTAGCAATTGATTTTGAAATTGTAGGCAAATTGACATTGAAGGGATGGTAGTTTGGAATTTCTTGGCGATTAATTTGGGCGAATAATGTATGATCAGAGAATACCAAACGGACAGATTTGAGCCCACGAGCTTGTTGGATAGTTGTATAGTTAGAACTCGTGACCTATTTGTTTGTAGGAGTAAATATTTACCACTAAGTTATTTGTTTGTCCCTATATTACACTTCAACTATTTGATTGATATATAAAAGGGATATCCATCCTCTACACTTAGCTATTTTATTTATATACAAAAACTTTATCCATTATTTATACTTGAGTTATTTAACTTATATACATAAAAGGGATACCCATCCACTACACTTAGCTATTTGGCTTATATATGGAAATTTTATTCATTATTTACATTTGAGTTATTTAACTTGTATACAAAAATTTATTTATTATATTCTTCTCGATATAAGACATGACGTCATTGAATTTTTAAGTAGGTTATTACAAAAATTGCAATATTTCAAAATTTATAATAAAAAATAAGTAAATTTAAATTTCTTTTAACAAATCATACTAGCGCACTGTTAAAAGTGATTGCACCTTGATTAAAGATAGAGTCAGCCAAATTATATTTCCAGTTTCCACTCTTCAATTAAACTCTCGAGGACTCAAATGAAATAAAAAAGAAAGTTAAAATCTTTAAAAATCAAATATTAGGGGGTCAATGCGTGAGGGAGAGAATATTGCGGGATTAAGAAGGTATTTTCAATAACCCGAGGAGCAAACTTGAGGAGAGAGAAAAGTTAGTGGACTCAACTGAAAGGTTTAAAATAAATGCGGAGCAAACTTGAGGAGATAGAAAAGTTAGTGGACTTAACTGAAAGGTTTAAAATAAATGAGGGTGGATGGATAATTAAAGAAAGTAAGGAATAACGCAAATCTTTTCCCCAATTCTTAACCCCAATCCCGTCGTGAAAAACACACACTCGTACACGCTAGAACTCGCACGCCAGCGGGGACGGCGTATGGTTTTGGGATATTGATCTCGGATTCACAGTTGGGCTATCGATTTGGGAGGTGCTTTTGGGTAAGATTTAGGCTTAATTAACTGTTGTCTTGTTTAATTTGCTAGGAAGAGAAGTATTATGAATTGATTGAATTGGATTGGTGGAATTGATGATGTTTGAGCGGAAAGAATTCGATTCGTACTGTTATTTCTTGATTTTCATCGCATATTATCAGGTCTTACGATGATTTCCTGACTTGAGTTTGGGAATTTGTGTTGATTATTCATTTGTTTTACCTTGTTCGTTTGAGCTTCTGGCAACTTGTGGTTGTATTGAATTTTGTAAAGATACCTTTTTGGAACAGTGACTATGCTAATACTTACTCTGAATACTGTACTGGTTATTGGCTTGAAACGTTTAAATTGGTTTTGTAGCTTTCTATTAAGATCCTTATGTGCATGTCTGTCGAATTTAATGTGCACTAATCGGGTTCTATTAGAATATGTGTTTGATGAAAATCTTGTATGTTCATATGTACGATTGCGAATTTCTGTAGCCGGTGAAGATCAAAATTGAGTAGAAAACGCAATGACTACTCAATTTTATATCTTCCTGTAATTCCTCTCCCTAATTTCATCCGAACATAGATGCACTTCGCATCAAAATTCATGTATAGTAATTCTGTATTCAAAATTCTTATGATAACTAAGTCATTGTCGTCTCTAACTACACTAACATCTCATTGTGTCAATTTACATGCATCGTGAATTTTAAAAATAAACTGGCAAATTTTTGGTTTCTATTCAGAGTTCGTTAACCATGTGAAAAGTTCATTTTTATGGTCAATTTTAGCCCACAATATTGACATATTTAAACTTAAACCTGTTACTGACTGTCTTGCTTTGCATGCTCTACTTTTAGCTCTTCAATAAGTTGTTCCATTATATCACACACACACACTGAAACTCTTGTTTCATGTGTATGATGCTTAAGTTTCGTTCTCTCCCCCCCCCCCCCCCCCCCCCCTCATGCAGATATTTCTGGATTTTGTCCTCTGAAAGAGAGATGAGTTTGCAAGAGAAAGATCAAGCTACAACACACCAGCCACTGTTGAGCAGCCTCGTAATACGTCCTACCGACAGCAGCGGAGTCAGAGGTGGTGGAGGGGGGACTGTTAGTGACTACGAACCTGGTGAGGTTCGACGGGACCCACTTCGGTACTCTCGCTCTGATCGATATGATGGCCAGGGTACAACTTTCTCGTATTAATATATGTTCTTTGAGTTGCTTTAATTGCTGTCCATCATAGTTGGATATTTTGCAGAACCTTGCGTCTGGCTGTTTACCTTTTATTTTAAGATTCTGAACTCTGCAGATTTGGTTCATTTTATTTATTTAATTTGAGATATTAGTATGTGTTGAGATAGATGAATCGTGACATTAGAAATTCGATATTCTTTTAGCCTATACATAACAAAAGGGCAAAAATATTACGACTTCCCTTGGTGCCTATATAGTTGTTATTGCTATAAAGGAGGAGTTGTAGGTTGTGCTTGAAAAGTCAAATTTGAGCTTGAAATTGATTTATTCTGGTTACAGAACTTATGAGTTGGATTACTCTTATCGGAAGCTGCTAATAGAATCATAAGTTTGTTATCTTCTGTGTGAATCATGATTATATTCAGTAGTTTCTTTCAATAATTACATTTAAAGCTCAAATTTTAAAGATAAATACTTCATGATCTTGCGAGATAGTGGTTAATCAGTTTTTGGACTTTTTGAGTGATTAAACTTCAGTAAGTTCATTCAATGATTATGCCAGCTTGATCGCTTTATGATATAAGATAGCATGTTTAAAACTACGAATCAACTTTGCCTAACATGTAAGTTTTACACTCTATACACAATTGTAATTTGTAACTTAATATCTGCTAAAGTAATTTGATATTTTTTTATTATTTGACAGTGCATGATTGTATTTGGATTGAGACTGGGTGGTATTTGTTAGGATTTGGCGTGTTGATTTGTCTGACTGAATAATCTTGTATATGCGAAATTGTGTTCTTAGTTGTTGGTTAGAAACTTCTAATAACAAATATCAGTTTATGTAGTGGTTTTGCTTGATTGTGTGGTGTCCATCCTAGTCGGTTTCTAACTTGTATAGGAAACAATTCATGCTGCCATTCAATGTAAGGTATATTATTTTGCTGATTTCCTGATTCTAATCTTTTATCTGCTTCTCCAAAAGTTTTTTAATTGAAATAACTCAAGTTCCAAGTATGCTTTACTATCACATTCTAACATATGTGGTTAGTTATTTTAACCTTTCACTTCATGTACTTCTGAATATTTTGCAATAGTTGCTTGTGTCCAGTGCCGACAAATGAGAAAAGGATCCCTTAGAAATTAATTTCTGTTGGTACTTTAAGGAGAAATTACAATTTTGTGAACAATTATAAGGAAAGATATGTTCTTTTCTCTGTAGATAGTCCTGAACTGTGGCTTATAGGTACTGCCACTATGCTTGTGACCCATATTTGTAACTATTTTTATCCCCTTTTTCATGCCTTATTTTAATATCATGACCTTTTTCCTTGAATACTTTAGTTATCTTAGGTAGTCCGCTCTTGAAACAGACAATGGATTTTCTATTACTGTGGATTTCCACCAATGCCTTGTGTTGTGTGTTAAGCATGTCACATATAGACTGTTGAAATGGTGAATGAACTTTGTTGTTGTTTTCTACAGCTGAACATTGCCTGGTGCAAGAACTTCGGTCTTGATGAAGGCATGTTGGAACTGGTTTGGTTCTTGTTTTGGTTTTTAAGATGGCATATATTTATTGGAAAACTACATTGATGGATATACGAGATTACTGAATAATGGACCACTTCATTGTCTAGCCATAGTTTATGCCTTTGTAGAGTTCTGATGGTCCTGTTGAATGGGTTGGGGGCATTTTATGCCATCAGTAAATTGATGATCGTTAGGAATTTTTAACTCATTTTTATAGTGACTGAAGTACAATGACTTATCCATGAAAGCCAGTTTGGAGCTGTGTCGGATGATGGTGTGACTCAGTTAAAGTGACAGCACGCCTGGAAGTTGTTAGGTCCAGTGGTGGAATTCTTTTTTGTGGGGTTTAGGGTGAAGAAAATGGTAAATGGGTGAAGATTCAAGTGCTCCAAAAAGCTAGCAATTACTGCTGAGCATTTGGCGTTTAATGATTTTGAGTTCAAAAAATGGCTCAATGGTTATTCGAGAGTTTATCGGGACTGCAAGAGCAGACAAAAGCTCGGGTTTTAATATCATGTGATGTATGATATATCTTGACCTTGATTGTGTAAAATGATGTTATAGAAAGATCTGGTAAAGAATTGATGTATGGAGTATACGTGGACCTGGTTTGCAGATTTGATAGATCAGTGGTAATTGATGGATTTAATGATTATGTGCAAATGGGTATTTGTTTATTGACTTCTGCGTGATCCGCAAAGGAACTCAGATGTGTGTAATTTGGATATTCATATCCTTTTTGGATAAACACCTTTTAAATCGGGACTTTCTGCATGGAGTTGGAACTGTGAACGATAAATAACTTTTTGCACTATCCGATTACTGAGTTGGTGGTCAACTTGCCATTTGCGGGTTATTCAGTTTATATTTTGCAAGGTATATAGAGACAAATGATTTCCAATGTGTTGTGGTTGACAATGTGATTGCTATAAAAATCTAAGTTAGGTGGTTTATTGCAAATACCTTGAAATCTGATCCTAGGTGTGGGTAAGTTCGGTACGCCTTGTTCTTATTCTTGACAGGGAGATGCTTCAACAAGGGTTACTGTGTGTTGACATAATTTAACTTTCTGCTTGGCATTTGTCGGGTTACGAAATTGGCTTGTATAAGATACTGTTCTTTGGTGGCTTCTACTTGTGTACTTTTGAGGATGTTCATATCTTGGGCTTCACTGGCTTTTTTCAGGATATAGAATGCGTGCAGGTTCTGCTTCGCCTGTGCGTCGTAGGGACCCACATCATCGCTTTAGTCCAGGATTTGAACCCTCTCATGGGGCACCAAGGGGTCGTGGGAGAGATCCTGGTAGATATCATCGTGATTACTCGCCACCTTATGGTCGTGGAAAGAATGATGGCAGGTTTGCTGGAAGAGGTTATGATCGGCCTGCACGTGGGCCTGGTGGGCCTGGATCATTCAAAGCGGAGGGTTTGCCTCGAAATAATCCTAATGTTCGACCAAGAGAAGGAGATTGGATTTGCTCAGACCCCTCGTGAGTACCTGTTATTGTTTGTTCTACCCTTTTAACTTGCTTTTTTGATCTTATGTGTTGCATCCTTTATTATGTGTTTGTCCTTCAAGTGAAAATTGTTGTTTAGATATTTAAAAAAACTTTACTTGGTTGTTTAATAAGTGGCCTTTACTTATTTGGATCATGGACTTCCCCTGAAGTTAGGCCTAAATATTGAAAATTAGCCTTGATCATAAACGGATGCTCGGAAACCCTGATGGAGATGATCTCTTGCCTGTTCTGGCTTAATTTTGTTTAATAATTAAAGAAGATTAAAGCAGGCCTTATGAAAAGACAAAAATCCCTGTCTATAAAAATAGGTTTTTTCATTTATCATAAAGGGGTAATAAGTGTAATTATCTCTTTTTAAATTATAAATAATTGAATATTTAAAAGTTGCATCTGTCATAATATTTGTTAGTATACATAAAACTTATATTAGTACATACTTCTCTTGCTGGACCAGTCAATTCTCCCACCTGGCTGCTTATCTGGAGGCAAAACAGCTGAAAAATTCTCGTTAACACCATAATTAATCCCACTTGAAAATCTTGAATTGGTAAGCTTTGGCCTGGCAGATATTTGATGAAGCTGACTGGTTTCTGGGGTGTGATTTTCGAAGGGTTTTGTTTTGAGTGGGAGATCAGCAGGGTGAAGCAGAGAGAAAGAGACATAGATTTGATTGATAAACAAATTTCTGTGATGTACAAGTGTGGGATTTCAAATGGGGTTCTTTCTGCTTTATGATTTCTTGAGTGTTAGCTGTTTATGCCTTAGGTAAAACCTTTTAATAATGCTTCTCAATCCTATCAGACACTTGGTTCCGACTCTGAGATTCTCATTAAGTTTCAAATTACATTGCCCCTATTTCATGAAACACCTATTACATTGCCCCTATTTCATGAAACACCTATTACATTGTCAGAGATATTTTTCAGCTTCATCGTGAACGCAGACTCGGGTGAGTGAGTTGGGTTCATCAATTTTCCTAGCAGTTCAAGTGGTGTTGTGCCTACAAGGTGACTAGCCAAGGCAGAAAAACTTTTAACATTTAAAGAGTGATTTGATAATGAATGTATAGGTTGCGGACGGGGACAAAGGCAGAACTTATAGGGGTGGGGGTTTGAAATTACAAGTTTTAAAATCTAGTCGCTGATCTTGTATTTGCCTTTGAAATTTCATATTATTTGTTTATTTATTTAGTGCAACTTGTTCATATGTAACACAATTCCGCCCTCAGATGTAAAAACCTCAACTTCGCAAGGCGAGACCACTGCAACAACTGCAACAAGCCTCGTTACGCCTCATCAGGCACCAGTCCTAGGAGGGGGTATCCCGCCCCACCATTTCCGCCACGTCAGCGCCCTCCCCCCAATCCATTAGATCGTCCCATAATCAACGGTGGCTATCGATCCCCTCCTCGTGGCTGGCTAAGAGATGCCCCTCGAGACCTGAGAGCAGGTGGTGGCCCACCACCGAGGCTGGATTATCCCGACGATGACAGGTACAGGTACGATAACAGAGCTATAGCCCCAGAATGGGCCCACAGAGACCGTGGAAGGGATGGCTACTTTAATGAGAGGAGAGGGTACGGGAGGAGGATGCTGTCTCCACCACCACCACCAGGGCCGCCGCCTCGTGGGTGGGGCCCGAATATTAGAGATAGAAGCCGATCTCCTATTAGAGGTGGGTTGCCCCCACCTAAAGACTACGAACGTGATGTTTATGCGAACCGAAGGAGGAATGGTCGGCGCGGGGGTGGTGCTGTTGGACGAGATGCATTTTAGTCTGGGGAAATCAGCAATGTAGTTTTTGTGCTGTAAGAATCGGTACTGTTTTCGTAGGTTTATTTTGGATTTTGAAGCTTCACTTACTCATCTGCAACTTTGTATTTAGATGTTGGTAATGGAGTATTTTTGTGGACGTGGATGAGTTGATGTTACTCGGCGTTCTTGGTGTTTGTTTTTATGCTGCTTCTTTATGTTTGAGTGTGTGATTTAATGCATAAACTTCATTGTGTAAGTTTGAGTATTTTATTCGTTGAACGCGAAATTAATGGTACTCTTTATCAGGAATGTGATCAATTCCAATGTTGAAATAGTAAAGAAAAACTATTATCTTTTTAATAGTGTCCGTGAGATGCATATTGTCATAATTTGAGGTTGCAAAGTGAGATTTTGTGTACAGTTAATTTACAAAATTCTCATAAATCAGTTGCACTTCTTATCAAACAAATCAGGGTTAGATCGTTGAAGGTCTCTGATGTTTTTACTTGGTTCTGCCTTGAGATCTCTAATGCACGGACACTTCTAAAAATATCATTTTGCCGTGTCGTGCCGTGCCGTGCTAGGTCCTCGCTCTGATTAGTTTATCCCGTCTGCACTCCCGAATAAATCGGGATCTCCTTCGTCTGGTCGAGAAGGGAGAAAGCCCGTGTCGTGTCGTGTCGGACACTCGTATCGGACACCGTGTCCGACACTTTTCACGTGGAAAATTCACAAAAAAATCCGTGTCGCCGTAACCCTGTCGTGTTGTGTCCGTGTCGTCGTGTCCGTATCCGTGCAATATAGCTTGAGATCGATGAATAATGTAATTTTACATAAGAGTTTCGAAGCCTCTCTTAGGCAACAGCTACCGTGCTATGAGCTGACATATACACTGATGTGTCCGGTGCAGCGCAGAAGAAAGGCTAGTTCGTTGAGCCAATTGGATAGTCTTTTATTCCTCGGGGGTACCGGTCGAGAGAAAGAAGTACGAATTAAGATGGGATTTGGCTAATTATCCACCCCTAACTTATTTAACTCTAGAGAAGGAGTAACTCTAATGTAAACCTAACTCGGCCAAATTTATATAATGAGAAGACAAGTGTTTTACAATTATTGTACGATAGATGGAAATGTAAACGTAACTAATTAAATAGAACGTATAATGCACCTGAACTTCACTCCGAGTTATTGTAATATTTACCTTTGATTTATTTTTATCCTTTTGATGTTAATTTTTCTATCTCAAGCTACTAATTAGACTTATTGTACACATGAACTTACTACAAAGATCACTCCATGTGTATCGCAGCTTGTCTGTCTGAAAGATCACTTTTTATTAAGATTTTAGCTTTTACAAGCTTCTTTTAACAAACACACACACACACGTAATCCCAAAATGGTCAGAAATATTCGAGGCAATTTGAGTTCTCTTGCGGTACTGGTTAGGGCATTCAAAGTTATTGCCGTAAAGAAAGAACACTTGATCACTTGGGCCAATCACGATTGGCTTTTATACCAACTAGATTAATTCAGCATTTTCTGTAAATTTTATTTTTCGATAACAAAATAGGATCGTATCTTAAAAATCATGTTATTTTCCCACCAAAATAATTAAGTGGCTAATTAATCTCAGCATATATGTAATAAAATCATGATTGTTAGAGGACGCAAGGCCATCAATGCAATGATTAACATGATTGGCATTTGACGGGTAACTAATGGGAGAAATTAGAGCAATTATAATCAGATCTCTTTTGGTAATCATGTCGTGATGTAAGAGAATTTGGTAGGATTGTGTTGTTAGGGTGCATCAGTACATGAATATTTCTTATATACTATTGGCTTCACATAAGTTTCCATGGCTGGGAATGTTCAGCAAAATTATTTAATTTAAGTCTATTTTCAAAGATTTAATTATAATAATGATATGGAGCTAGACTTATTTAGTTCACTCAAAGGCAAATTATACTAAAAAATGAAGTGAATTGACAATTCACTTTGGAATAAAAGAGGAAGTAAAACACATAATTGTAGAACCAGTCGGTATAAATGAGAGCGTAAAACTCATAATTGTAGGATCAATCGTGTTGTGTCATATATTCATATAAGATGTCGTAACGATCTCCCTTGTTGGCAATCCTCCAATATAATTAATGAAATTAAATATGAAGTAAGGATAAATTCTTAGTGTTTAATTAGTATGAAAGGGGATACTTTTGTCCATGTTAAGACGATGTTTGGTTGAGCTTATAAGCTTTTCTTAAAAAGTTTATAAGCTCTTTAGAAAAGCTTATAAGCAGTTTGACTGTTCCGTAAATAGTTGGGACGAGAAGAGAATAAAACTGCTCACCATTTAACGCTTAATGCTGGTAAAGAGGGCATTGAGCTCTCTGATTTAGTTTCGTTGTCTTTAACCGAAGATTTAAACCTTTTGTAATTCTTCTGCCCTCGGCCCTGCAAAAAAGTATATCAATTGGTTTAATGGGATGTGAAACTACCTTAAATAAAATAAGGTTTAAACTCTCATTTTGTGAATGAAATAATTGAGTCGGGAGAATCACACAAACATTACAGTGCAGTTCCCAATTAGATCCCTTAAATCAAATAGGGGTTCAAATTCTTGTTATGCAGTTGAAGTAACTGAGTCGGAAGGGTCGTTCCGGTATTAAACTGCAGTTCCAAATCTGGAAAGAAACCTGATGGGATCACCTCATCACCCCGATTAACATCTATAGTAACTGAACTTGGAAAAACATACATATTCTGCAAATTAAATAATAAACAAATATGAAGTAAAGAAGAAAATATCATGGTTGAGATCACTCAAGATTGACTTATTAGTAAATATACATTTATTTTTCCATGATATATATATATATACTTATATAGACAAAGGGGGTCTAATGAGATCATGTTATTTTTATGGCAGACAGAGGCCATGCATACGGTAGGTACCACCGTACCAGTCCATAGAAAAGTAAAGATTAGTTAGTTGGTATCTTTGATTGCATGTTAAGGTAACATTTATTAAAAATATATATATATAAACTTCTACTTTTAAAATTCACTATGACACTAAAGCAAGAAAATGGCATAATGGAAAGCAACAACTTTAATCATTTCTATTAAAATAAAGCCATCTTACAAATGATGAATATTGCTGGTCTACAACACCATAATCTACAAAGATACACTTATATTAATATATAATTCTCCCATGTAGAAAAAAAAGAAGCATGGATATATAAGCAATTCATACAAAAATTCCCCACCAATTTGGAGAATTTTTTGTAGCACCCCATATTTGATGATATTCTATGGGGGCCAAATTAGACTAAACTATAGTAGAAAAAAAAATAATTAAAAGTCTCCATCCCAAACCAAAAGCTAATTAAAAGGGTTGATTGAGCCCACCTCAATTCTCACTCCCTATAATTAGTTAATTAAAAAAAAAAACCTTAATCTCTAAGACAAACCATAATGTACAAACTTTAATTGGTAGCTCCAAATTATAGCCATCATATCCATATGGTGATGACTATGGCTGAATCCTAGTAGTTTTCCTAAGCAAGCTGAAATATCTAGACTTTTCTGGAGTTGTCGTGGTCGTGGTCGTGGTTGTGGTCGTCCCTCTCCCTCTCCTATCTTTTTCTAACCGAAGAAAAGGATGGGTTTTTTCACGCTAAAGATAAGAATAATGTCGGGGTAGGGGTAGGGTTAGGGTGAGGGGTTACTAGAGGGTGGTGGGAGGGTTAATCATGATTGGTGAACAAACTTTTTGATACTTTGGTGAAAATTCTGACCCTTCTCTGTTAGCAAGAGGCCTCTTGTTAGTAAATCCACCACTAGTAGGGCTAATGAGGCAAGATTCTTGGTGCAAGAGTTTGGCCTTCGGGGATGAGATAGTGACCGGTGGGATGTCGATGGAGTTGAGTTGTGGGGGCGGATGCTGCCACTGGGGTAGCGGCCCGGCTAAAAGAAGGGTTTGGAGAAGTGGGCCCGCATCCATCACCGACTGCAAGAACTTACCCGTCTGGGGCAACGGCCTCCCAAGGGCAATTCGGTCAATGACATCCAAAACCGGCGCAGTTGGTGACAACACAGTTCCTGGAAGCGGCAGAGTATCTTTGCAGCCAGACGATGCTGCAGCATTAACGCTATTGTCGTCACAGTCTGAGGGGTTGTCACATTCCTCATTGCTAGTTGTGCCACTTGAGATGGGACAATCTATGTGCTTTTTTGAGGAATGTCCCTGGATTTGCACTTGTTGGAGAAGCACTTGTTTCTCCACTACAAGTTCTTGGCATTTTGCTTGGAACTCATCCCTCTCTTTGATGATCTTTGCTAGCAACCCTTTGAGTTGGAGAATCTCATCATCTTTTCTTGAAATTTCTTCATGGGCTGAGAGGACAGCTGCCTCCAGCTCCAAAGTTGAGTACAAGAGGGAATGCTTCAACTCCTCTAGACCCTAAAGAAAAACACACACAAAAATGCACCAAAATTTAGCAAAAAGTTAAAGCAAAACAAAGGGAAAGTTAATATTGGAACTAAACTGGTAAAATGCTTATTTTACCTCTTCTTGATAGTAGTAAGTCCAGCTAAGAGGACTGCATTGTTCCTCCATAATTTAGCAAAATTCTCAAGCTATTTTCTAAGTTTTGAACTTTTGGACTAGCAAAATGGAGAGCACACAGAGGGAAATGGTAATGAGATTGTTTCCACTTTCTTATAGGGTTTTCAAGTGGTTTGCTTTTTCTTTTTCTTTTTTTTTTGTTTAAATAACTTTTGCTACTTTTGTTATGGTCATGGGACATATGGTTGGAGAGAAACAGAAAAGGCCAAAAGCATGGAAAAGGGAAGGGTGGGTAGTGGTTACAACTTTATACTAGTTGATTCTTAGTACACGAGGACCCTTTGCTGTGGAGTGTGAATCCAATCCTTGTTTATTATGATTCATTTGCATCTCTTTTTTTCTTTCTCTTGAATCTCTTTATTGGTTAGATTTTCTTTCTCTTTATTGTTTATGGTTACATATATACTTACATATGTATTGTTTTCTTCTTTTGTAATTTGATATAAACATATCAAGATGTTAAAATATTAGTCTGATCTGGTTCGGCTAAATAAATGTCAATCGAGCATTAAGACGTTGCACGAGTACCGCTTCAAAAATTTTCCAGTGAAATTTTTACTTTGCGTATGAAATAATATATACCACTTTATATTTTTAATCTGATATGGTTATTATTATGAGTTTAGATAGTAGAAATATTGTGATGCATTGAAATTTTTAAAAATATTATTTCACAGTATTGCGTCGGACATTTTTTTTATATGTTAAAATTTTAAGAAAAAGTTCATGTATCCATACATTATATGTGAAATATAATGACAAATATGAACTAGAATATTCTTAGCACATAAGTATATAAACATGAAGAAAAATCATTTATATTATATGAGGAGAGCTTAATAGTTATGGCCATAAGATTCTTGATGAGAGTATATTTGAGAATTGTAAATCTTTTTGACATATTGTAATTTATCCCACCGTGAAATCTTTAAAGATAAGAATAAAAAATTAATCAATTAGTAAATAAATCAAATACAAAATTAAGAATTAAAAGATTCACCATGAAATAGCACAATTTCAAATTCTAACCAAAAATGAAGTTGAAATTTTTGGGTGTTTGTATGGCAATCATAGTTCAATATTTATGATATACCCACTATTTAAACTTAAATAAATTCGAATATCTCAAACTCGATCAAGATTATGAAGTATGATTGACAAGTGATTTGGGCAATCTTTTCGATTGATAATTAAAATTTGAAGAAAAATATTAATATCTTATCCATTGTATTTTGGCTTAGCTAGATTGCATGAAATGGCCAAGAATGTGACTTAGATCACATTTATCAATAAAATAATGGCTTAGAATTATATTGAACGATGTGATGGGGAGGTGGGAAGATTAGCCCAAATTCATGAAACTTAAATTTTCGAACATTTGATCTCTTGATAAAAGTATTTTTTACCTTATACTTTTATTACCTTAATAAATTGAAAGAATATGTGTTTGATATGCCAACTTTAATATAATTCTTTGTGAATTACCAAGTGTAGTTTGTGCTTTAGAAATTATTAATATAATTATGAAGTTCGAATGAGCCAAATTTGAGTTAGAAAATTATCAGTGAACTCAATTAGTTAAGATTGCATGCCTAAAAAATTATAAAAAATTGATCTACTAACTATCATAATTCAAATTCAAGATATATGTATTTATCTTTAAAAAGAAAATCAAATCCAGCAATATATTACAAGTTCATGTTCTAACTTCCTATGGAACTATATTCATCTTCAAACCCTTAATAAGTCTCTTAATTATTCGAATATGGGATATATCAATCTATTTTGGGTTCATTTAAGGCTATCAACTTCAATATAGATCGATCGATAGATAGATAGATAGATATTTATAATAATTTGTGCTTTCAAAATAGTTCTTTTGTTGTCTTGAAAATTCTCACAAACTTTAAATATTTATGTAATGATTAAAATAAAATCAATCCATCAAATGTTATGATGCATGAACATGAAAATGGATACGATCACAACAGATATAAATATATCGATTCAAATTCTTTATCAAATTTATTATGTGAGAAGTGTTCAACACGATATTTAACATGACGTCCCGCATAAATATCTTACAGAATATGAGACAACAAAACAATATATTTTTGGGAGTCTTCTTATATGTATACAATAGAAGCTGGCAAACTAATTCTTGTCATTACATTTTTTCTTTTTTTTAAACACGCGCACACTCAAATGGGATTCGAACCCAATTATATTATCCTGAAAAATGAACTCATTAACCACTTGGATCACCTCTTGACTAATTCTTGCCATTACTTGAAAGATAACTTATCTTTTATTATGGAATAATTATGAAGAAAATAAACGCTACATTAATTCTTATTATGGTCAAATATAAGAGGTCGCAAATATTGAATGTCACCTATGTTTTTATATACACTTTTTTGTGACAAATATCAATTATTTTCCAAAGTTCACACTCTTAAAAATACCATTATTAAATCTGGTTTATGTTAGAGAACACGGATAACTGAATCCCAATGCTACGAATGAAGGTTTAAAGGTAAAGAAGATTAGGCAGCAATAGCATGTAATGATTACAAATATTTGATTTTTAGGTCTTTTTCCTGTAAGAGGATATGCTTATGTTTCCTCTTTTTTGACCCAACAAAAACAATTGGAACATTAGAATTAGTCATACTATTTCAAGAAT
The DNA here is from genome assembly GCA_037501455.1 of Lantana camara. NCBI lineage: Eukaryota > Viridiplantae > Streptophyta > Magnoliopsida > Lamiales > Verbenaceae > Lantana > Lantana camara. The sequence goes on from CM074863.1 coordinate 93,231,468, forward strand.
TATTATTTTATGTATATATATAAATTGGAAAACAAAATCTTTTTTATTTCGCTTTTGCGGATACGGGTTTGGGGGGACTGAATTCATTAATACTTGCATAATTAATATTCAAGGTTTATATATATATATAGGGAAATATGTTAGTTTTAGAAAATTTAGAAATAAAGTGATAAAAAAATAATAACAAAATTTAGGAATGTCATATGAGTTGAGTCGGATTGTAAGTTAATGAGTTGGGTCGAATAAGATGGGTTTGATTTTTTATTTTTATTTTTTTCATGTGAATAGAACTCGAGCTTAAAAGAATTCTTTTGGGAATTAGCTTACGAGCCGTTGCCAGCTGCCATATTTTTAATTTATTTATTATAGTACTATATATTAATAATGATAGTATTCATAGTTTTCTAATTTCTATGGTATATCATATTTTGTATTCTGTTTTACTTACGAATACCCTCTAAGTATATTAGAATAGTTTCGAGCGTGAGAAAAATAATTTGTTATAAAAAAAAATTAAAAGATTTTTTCTCCTAGTCTCGACCCATATTTGACATATGTAGATGAATAAAATAGGAAATGATATATATAATTGAAATAGAAAGTTCCATACGATCAAAGATGGTGAAAAAATTAAAATCGCCTTTATGCTTAAATATTGAGTTAAACTTGACAAAACAATTATTTACGTCACAAAACAGAAAATGTCGTCAATTTTAAATGTATAATTAACTTAGTGAATATTTTTATACAATAACTTATAATATTAACTATTGTCACAAATATTTTAATTTCTCCGAATTGATTAATCTAAAGTAATATGCTTGATAGCCAACACCAGCTGGTTCTTGACAATTTAGTTCATGGATGGAAGCTACAATGTCATTTTCAGGAATATATTTTGTTCATAAAATGCCAAGTTAGAGATTTAATTTTAATAATAATTAAATTAAAAGGGAAGAAAAAGAAAAAATAAAAATGAGATATTAATATAATGGTAGGGTCCTTATGGAAGGCTTTTGGAGAACAAGGTGAGGATTGGTGGATAAAAGAAGAATAAAACATCTTCCATTTTTTTTTTCTTTTTTTTTGACCAATTGCATAAGGGGAACTGCTCCACCACGCGTTCTCCTGTGGGCCCATCATCACTAATTAACACTTTTCTCTTATTTTTATTATATTTTTAAATTTTAATTATAAATTCAATTCGGTGTTCAACATTCGAATCAAATCAAATATCACAATATAAAATTTTATTATATACTTGGAAGTATAAGAAAACCGAGATCTATAGTTAAGTTAGTACCAACATCACAGAATAGTATATATATATATATATATATGTATGTATGTACGTATATATATATGTATGTATGTATTTGTACTGAGTGGTACAGTATCTTATAACTTCTAATGTTCAAATATTTTTAAAAGTATCACTTTACCATGTTATGTCGTATTGGATAATCGTATTACTTTTTATGTGAAAAATTACAAAAAAGAAATTGTATTACTAAATTTATATCATATCGTGTCTAAATTATCGTGTACATATTCATAAATTATAACTTGTATTCCATGCTATTATTTGGATGTAATTCACTAAGAGTTTTATTATTCAATTATTAGTTATATTTGGTGTTTTTCTTTTCCTTGATTTTAAACCTTCTAATGTCTCTGATCGAGTCAAATCAAATTACATAACTCAATAACATTTTTCAAGTATATAAAATACGAGATCTCTCGTGAAATCAATATTAATTTGTAATATAATTAAGAACGAGATTGACTCTTTATTTATTTTTTTCACTTTCGAATTAAGACATTAATTTTTGTTTCGAATAACATTTTTCACTTTCGAATTTTATATTAATTTGTAATTATGAATGAGATTCAATTCTTCTTGATAACTCTCACTTAATTTCGCAAGAAGTTTCCATTTAAAGTATCAAAGCTTTGACATTTTTGATTCTCACATGTATAGACATGAATATTCCTCGGTGCTTAATAGAGTTCAAATGATAAAGACGACTTTTTATTGTGAATAAAAATATAGTTGACTAAATTTGATAATAGTTCGAAGAAACAAAATTGAAATAATTTCAAAAATGAGTTACAAAATATAATATATAATTACAGGTAGGGTTATATAATTAAATATTAAGTGGTGTAATTTGATAATTCGTTCTTATACTAATTTAATCAGAAATTTTACAATTAAATATTATATTTAAACTTATGAAGACACGAACAATATCAATCGAGGGAGTCTCTATAGTCTATACTAATTTGATAAGAAATTTTGTGAATAAATTTATGGGAACACGACAATAATTGATTGAGGGAGTTTCTGTACTAATTTAATTAAAAATCCTGTATTTAAATTTACAGGGACACGACAACAGCCGATTGTGGGAGTTCTATACGAAAAAAAATAATAATAGCAAAACTATGAGCATGATGCATATATATTGCTGTTGTAAATGCGCTCCTAACAGACAAAATTTTCTAACAATTTTGTTTTCTGTTTCTGCATATATAAAGTTTTTATTCGATGGGAAAAGAAGGATATTATGCTGAGACTGGTAAAATATACTTTCTATTCTTATAATGGATCTCCATTTCTTTTTCTTATGGACATACCTGCAAATTAGAAGCATAATATTTATTATTTACCATTGAAATTAAATTTATGATACTAATAATTTTGTAACTATTTTCATTGTAATAAAAAATTTATGATAAATAAATAGTAATTTAGAATAAAGTAATATAATATTAATAGAAAAATAGAAAATATGAGAATAAATGGTGAGTTAAAAAAAAAATTTTGACCTCTCAGACTTTCCCCCCACCCAATTGGGTGAAGGACTAATCTCCAGAAGTAGCTGAAGACGCTTATTGTGAAATCAAACCTCTATTCACTTGAGCCAACTGTCCGTTGGTAATGATGAGTTAAAAAAATGAAATAAGAGATAGAAGAGAATATAATGCGTTTATAAGTTATAAATATATATTGAAAAATAGAGTTCAAGAGTTAAAAATCGTAAATGGTATAAGTTTAAGAAACTGACGCTTAATATATATTGTTGTTTTCGGCGCAGAAAGCTTTGAAATTAACTCTACTTTTCATATTATCTATATTGTTATATTTGGCTTAAAACACCCTAAAATAACTCATTTTTCCTCAAAACTTTATTGCAGTAAGTTTAAATTTTTGGAGATTCTAATTAAAAGTGTCAAACCAAAAACTTTGATATTCATATTTTAAGGGTTTGTTTATAAAATCTCGAGATTTAGTGTTTTAGTTATTTACATTATCTGATCTTCTATCCTATTTATTATGATCTTATCAAAAGTTTCCATATATTACTTAGTGTTTTTTTTTTTTTTTTGAAACGCTGACCCCGAAGGGGAAATCCATCAAATCAACCAAAATTAAAACATTCTATGGAATAATGAGAAAAGCAACGCAGGCTCGATGCCGCAATTCTAACAAATTTGTGGGTAATCATATTTGTTCCATGTCTAATAGAAGAGAAACTGACATTCTCAAAACTAGATCTAATACTTGTAAAGACTGTCAGAATACAACCAACAACTTTTTCCACCATCAGATTCTCAGCACTTGAAGATTCTGTAGTTGTTAGAGATTGAATCATACAGGTCGACTCGTGATCAGGCGTATATCCGTCTGATTTGATATTGAAGAAAACGCAGCCATCCATAAGTGACAAAGAAACGGACGCTTGCAGCACCAGGAGAACCACCAGCAATAAGATGAGATCTCGAAAAAAAAAAGAAATTAAAATTGCCCTCATTCGAAAAGGGAAAACAGCTCTCATATACGAGAAAAAACTACTCTCATACGAGAGGAATAACCATATATTACTTAGTTATTATTTCTTACACAACACTCCTCTGAAGTCTGAACTATTCTTGCGAGCACATCCAATGAACTAGTGTTGCGAGCTTGAATCTCCTGTTCAATTCTTCTACTCGTTGAGTTTGCTCCCATTGAACTCGTCTATCCGCCATATATTTTCTGCTCGATGATTTGGACTTCTGATTGTTAGGATCGCGTGCACCTTTGCCCCAACTCCCCATTAGTATGATATTGTCCGCTTTAGGCCAAGCCCGCACGGATTTGTTTTTGGGCATCTCCCAAAAGGCCTCATACTAATGGAGTTAGGTGAACACTTATATATTGGACAAACTTCCGTCAATCTTCCGATGTGGGATGGGTTTGCTACCCAACAATCCTCCCCTCAAACCAAGACCACACCATTTGTGATCTCCCCTTCAGGGTCAATCCATTTGATCCGCCAACCATCTTGCACCGCCGCTACACACCTTTGCGGGACACGCCGCCTGACCTCCTTAATGTCAAGGGGACTTTCGACACAAGGCATCAACCGCAGTTCTCCAATTGCTAGGTCACATAACCTGACCTGCCAAACATAGGTCACTTCACCTGCCAAACATCTTGTACCGCAGTCAAACCAAATGGGACCCGCTACCTAACCACCATTTGTCAGGAAGACTTTCGACACAAGGCACCTCGGCAGGTTTCTGGTCTTGTTGTCACATCGAGAACTTCACATAACACGCAGTCCACCACTCCGATAAGCCCCGAACCTGGGCTCTGATACCACTTGTTGGGACCGCGCGCACCTTCACCTTAACCTTAACTCCATATTAGTATGATATTGTCCGCTTTAGGCCAAGCCCGCACGGATTTGTTTTTGGGCATCTCTCAAAAGGCCTCATACTAATGGAGTTTGGTGAACACTTATATATTGGGCAAACTTCCGTCAATCTTCCGATGTGGGATGGGTTTGCTACCCAACACTGATCTTATTCACATATTTAGATTGAATCTTTAGTTAGATGGATTGGACCCCAAAACACAAATATATAAATAGAGAAATAGATAGAAAATAGTCCAAAATATCAAACACATTATTTGAGAATGTTTGGATGTCGTATACGGGCAACTTGATACCAAAAGAATGATATAAATTACAAAATAATAATAATAATAATAATGTAAGGAAATATCCATGAACGACGGTTAAAATCATAACTATAACGGTAAAAACTAATAATAATGATAATAATAATAATCATACAATTAATTGAAGCCGTATATATCCAAACCTAAGTTTCCCCACACTAATCCAACAAAAATAAATAGTTTCTCCCATGCTCAACTATGAATTGTTTCACTATCATAGAACATGAATTCTCAAACGCTATGATGTTTATAAGGATTTAGTTAGTGGCTTAGGAATCAATGTTATGAAAAAGCATTTAATCATTAATAACTCCCCAATTTGCAACTATATATATATATATATATATATACTATAAAGCCTAATTAAATATGGGGAACAAAATTAGTCATTTCATTACATGTTTTACCAACAACTACATTTATTAGCCAATGTAAATGTGGGAAAGAAATGATGCAGAAATTTGACTTATTAAAAGAGAAAAAAATATAAAGTGAAATATGCATAGAAAACTTTTCCCTTCCAATGATTTAATTTTCTTTATTCTCTCGGCCGGGAATGCGGCTAATGGAATATAGTTAAAACTATAGAAGATTAATAAATGAACTTTCGATATTCTATAATTGTTTCATGATATATATTAGGACTCGTTATAGTCATATCCCAAAATAGAGACTGCTAAAATACATCCAAAAAAATTTTAAAAATTGAATTTTTCCTTTTCTTTTTTTGATTAGAGCATTTATTATCGACTACAATGATTAATTCTCTTACCTTATTAAATTGTAAATTCTTGTCAATTACATTGAGTAGTCCTATCACTTTACTGAATTATAGACATATGTCAATGGTTGGTATATAAGATGGTCATCTTAGCTAAGTTATCAGCATTTTAAAAAAGATAAGATAACTAATTAAAAATTTTAGAGTTATTTTAATTCAAAATCAGAATTCAAACCCTTAATATTTGATTAAAAATAAGGGTTAATTTCAGTCACCCTCATCTTGTGGGGTAGTGTGGTTTGCCCATTTTTCTTTTAATTGGCGTATTTAACCCCATCGTCTTTGAAAAATATTGCACTTAACCGGCCCCTTTTCGGAGGAATCTTGAGGAATATTCTTTCGGACTTTTTGAATAAAATTTTAACATGATTTCTAATGACAAATCCATACTGATCAAATATCATGATATTATACATCAAATCAAAACTCTCAATTTAAGGAACACAATGGTTATGAATAAATAAGTCACTCACACAATTAAATTTCTTAAAACAAAGATGGAAAATCTTGAAAGAAATCCAGCATATGTGAGCTTTTTGGTTATGTAATTGTCACAATGAGGAAAATGACGCTTTTTCTAGTAGTAGGACAACTAGGATAATGTAAAGATTTTGTTGTATATTTCATTTTCAAGCACATAATTAATTAGTGTGATTATATATCAATCATGCATGATGTAATGAAAACGCGTTTGACAAAATGATTGTGCAAATGCAACTTTTTTGGCAACTATCTTTTCTTTTTCTTAATTCTCATTGTTACTTAGGATTAAAGGTTTGGGACTACAAAAGTATGGGAATTAAAGAACCCACTATGAACATATATATATATATGGTTAAGGTTTTTTTATTAATAATTCTCATGAGGCGCCAATATTGGAGTTCAAATTATCCAAAAGAGTGGGAATTCATTACATTCTTGTTATATTTATCGTGAGACTAATAAATAATAATGCAGTTTATTCACCTTCTAAAATACTACGGCTTCGGTTTGTTGTGCTTTCTATTATTCTTGTTTATGTCGTGTTACTTGTAATTGTAATTTCGAATTTGGTTTAATATATAGTACTGTTTATTTCAAAAAATATATATTAATTAATAAGCTAAAATCCCTAAATAAAAAGTGTTCTGTTTATTTGATTTACCTACGCCGTCAAATGATGAATATTAGAAGCATCTTTGATATCTTAGTGTCTTCTTTTTTTTTATATTTTATTTATTTATTTTCTTGTATTTTGTTTTCTTTTTATTTATTTATTTATTTTATCATTCAACGAATGTACAGAATTTATTAACATATATTAACTAGTTTAATTGAAGATCTTGTGTCTCAATTTCTAGAATGTTGTAGTCATATTAATAGAGAGATTTTATATCTTGGTGATCTGAACACACTAAATGTAATTACGAACAAAAAAAAGTTACACGTGTTGGTTTGTGACATAATATTGTATCCCACATTGGAAGACTAGTTTAGGGCAAAAGTTGTTTTGTCCCACATTGGTTTTTTGTAATAGGTTTGGGAGGACCTAACACTATAAATAGGCTCCTCCCCCTTCTAGCTTAGTGCATCGAAACAAAGTCTCTCTCTACTTTGTAATATTTCTTAAGTGAAATATATTTTGAGTAGTGCCCGAGGACGTAGGCTATTTTGGCCGAACCTCGTAAATTTGGTGTTTCTTTATTTACGCCTTTTCAATAGTTTATTTTTGAGTTATATTTAGTTTTATTTTGCCTGATTTTTCCTTTGTGAATTTTAGGCATTATATTTCTAAATATTTGTTCGCCGCTTCCGCAACAAGTGGTATCAAGAGCCAAATCGGAGTATGCTCTGTGGTTGCAGCTTAGTCTGATCTTCCACATCAGAAACGAACGAAGACGGCTTGGTGGGCATCGTGCATCAACGAGCATTGGCAGGCTTCGCGCATCAACGAGCATCGGCAGGCATTGTGCATCGGCGGGTTCAGCAGGCACCTTGCATCGGCAGGCTTGATCAGCACCGCGCATCGGCAGGCTCGGTTGACATCGCGCATTGGTGGCTATTGAAAGAAAGGTGTAGCAGAAATGACGAAGGACGTGATCACGCCTGAAGAAGCGAAGGCAGCTTCCACCTCGGCTTCCAGCTCGTTCAACTTGACAAGGACTGGAATGGCAACTACGAGAATCTCGGTGGAGACCTTCGACGGAACCGGTCATTTCGGCATGTGGCAAAGCGAAGTTCTAGACGCCCTATTTCAGCAAGGTTTAGAGCTCGCAATTGAAGAAGAGAAACCAGAAGAGGTTGATGACAAAGATTGGAAGACCATCAACCGGTTGGCATGTGGTACAATTAGATCGTGTCTCTCTAGAGAACAGAAGTATACGTTTTGCAAGGAGACTTCTGCAAGCAACCTATGGAAGGCATTGGAGGAGAAGTTCTTGAAGAAAAACAGTCAGAACAAGCTGCACATGAAGAAACGACTGTTTCGCTTCACGTATGTTCCCGGTACCACGATGAATGAGCACATTACTCAATTTAATCAGTTGGTGGCTGATTTATTGAATTTGGATGTGGCTTTTGAAGACGAGGACCTCGCGCTAATGTTGTTGGGATCGCTTCCGGAGGAGTTCGAGTTTCTCGAGACAACCCTACTCCATGGAAAGGTTGATGTTTCACTAGGCGAAGTGTGTACAGCCTTATACAGTTATGAATTGAGGAGGAAGGATAAGAAAGGAAGCGCTAGTGGAGCAACAGAAGCCCTAGTGGTGAGAGGTCGTCAGAAAAGCCAATCAAAGGAGAGAAGAGGGAGATCAAAGTCGAAGAGCAGAGTTGCCAAAGATGAGTGTGCCTTTTGTCACGACAAAGGACACTGGAAGAAAGACTGTCCAAAGTTGAAGAAAGGAAAGACTCCGCAAGATGTCAATGTAGCCGAATGCAAAAGCGACGCGGAGTCAGATGTTTCCTTAGTAGCTATACCTTCAACGCTAAGTTCAGACGAATGGATATTGGATTCGGGTTGCACCTATCATATGTCCCCCAACCGGGAGTGGTTCTTCGATCTTGAAGAATTTGATGGAGGAGCTGTTTACATGGGCAACGATCAGACATGTACAATAGCTGGGATAGGTTCAATCAAGCTACGGAATCACGATGGATCCACCAGAATTCTGAAAGATGTTCGACTAGTGCCAAGTTTGAAGAAGAATCTCATCTCATTGGGGGCCTTGGAGTCAAAAGGTCTAGTTGTGACGATGCGAGATGGAATACTTAAAGCAACTTCGGGGGCACTCGTGATGTTGAAGGGTGAAAGGAAAAACAACAACTTGTATTTCTACCAAGGTAATACAGTTGTTGGGACAGTAGCAGCAGCAACTACTTCTAGCAGCAAGAAGGATGCTGAGGCAACAAAGCTGTGGCATATGCGTTTGGGTCACGCTGGTGAAAAATCCTTGCAAATTCTTGCCAAACAAGATTTGTTGAAAGGTACGAAGGCTTGTAAATTGGAGTTTTGCGAGCATTGCGTTCTGGGAAAGCAAAGAAGGGTGAAATTCGGCACAGCTATTCACAATACCGAGGGTATTTTGGACTATGTGCACTCTGATGTGTGGGGACCTTCCAAGACGGCGTCACTTGGAGGCAGACACTACTTTGTCACCTTTATCGATGATTTTTCCAGAAGAGTTTGGGTGTTTCCTATGAAGCACAAAGGTGAAGTGCTTGGAGTTTTTCTAAAGTGGAAAACTTAAGTTGAGAACCAGACTGGAAGAAAGATCAAAGTTCTCCGATCAGACAACGGTGGAGAATATAAGAGCGATCCCTTCCAGAAGGTGTGCCAAGAACACGGCATAGTTCGTCACTTCACAGTAAGAGAAACTCCGCAGCAGAATGGGGTGTCAGAGCGTATGAACAGGACATTGGTGGAGAAAGTTCGCTGTATGTTGTCTAATGCTGGATTAGACAGGAAGTTTTGGGCTGAGGCAGTGATATACGCTCAACATCTCGTCAATCGTTTGCCATCATCTGCAATAGGTGGGAAGACTCCTTTGGAGGTTTGGTCTGGGAAGCCTGCAACAGATTATGACTCTTTGCTTGTGTTTGGTTCTACTGCATACTATCATGTGAATGAATCAAAGTTGGATCCTCGAGCAAGGAAGGCGCTCTTTATGGGCTTCAGCGTTGGGGTTAAGGGATACCGTCTTTGGTGTCTAGAAGCAAAGAAGACAATAATAAGCAGGGATGTTACCTTCGACGAATCTGCCATTTTGAATAAGGTAACTCAAGAAGGGACCGATGGTACTCCGAAGCAGGTGGAGCGTGCACCGGAGCAAGTGGAGTATACACCAGAGCAGGTGGAGTTTGAGAAGATAGTGGTGAGTCCAGCAAAAGACACTATCAATGATTCTTCTACTGCAGAAGAAGAGTCGGATGAGGAGGAGGTTACTACCCAAGAACCTCTACAGCAACTAGAGCCAATTGCAATTAGAAGGACCAGACGAGAAATTCAGAAACCAGCTCGTTTTGTTGACATGGTAGCCTATGCACTTCCCGTAGTTGATGATGTTCCATCCACATTTTTAGAAGCTGTCCGAAGCTCAGAAAACAATAGATGGAAAGACGCAATGGAGGAAGAGATGCAATCTCTTCAGAAAAATAAGACATGGAAGTTGGCACAACTACCGATGGGAAAGAAGACAATTGGTTGCAAATGGGTATTTACAAAGAAAGAAGGATTTCCTAACAAAGACGATGTTCGCTACAAGGCGAGGTTGGTAGCTAAAGGCTATGCTCAGAAGGAGGGAGTTGATTACAATGAAGTGTTTTCTCCAGTTGTTAAGCACTCCTCCATTAGAATTTTGTTGGCCTTGGTAGCGCAGTTGAATTTGGAGCTAGCTCAACTCGATGTGAAAACCGCATTCCTGCACGGTGACTTGGAAGAGGAAATCTATATGTCTCAGCCAGATGGATACAAAGTTGCTGGTAAAGAAAATTGGGTGTGCAAACTAGACAAATCGTTGTACGGATTGAAGCAATCGCCGAGACAATGGTACAAACGATTTGATAAGTTTATGTTGGGTCAAAGGTACACAAGGAGCAAGTACGACCACTGTGTGTATTTGCGTGGGCTACAAGATGGAACCTACATCTACCTACTCTTATATGTTGATGATATGCTGATAGCATCAAAGAGCCAAGGTGAAATTGACAAGTTGAAGGGTCAATTGAGTAAAGAGTTTGAGATGAAGGATTTGGGAGAAGCCAAGAAGATTCTCGGAATGGAGATAAGCAGGGATCGGCAGAGAGGCAAGCTTTGGCTGACTCAGAAGCAGTATTTGAACAAAGTACTACAGCGGTTTGGTATATGTCAAGATACAAAACCTGTAGGTACTCCACTTGCCCCTCATTTGAAGCTTAGCAGCCAGTTATCTCCGAAGACGGAAGAAGAACGAGAGTACATGACAAAAGTCCCATATACGAATGCAGTTGGTAGCCTGATGTATGCAATGGTGTGTACAAGACCGGATATTTCACAAGCTGTTGGCGTAGTGAGCAGATATATGCATGATCCTGGAAAGGCTCACTGGCAAGCTGTGAAATGGATTCTACGGTATATTCAAGATACCGCAGATGTTGGTTTATTGTTTGAACGGGATGAAACACTTGGTCAAACCATAGTTGGATACTGTGATTCTGACTATGCTGGAGATTTGGATAAGCGAAGATCTACAACTGGCTACTTGTTCACTTTAGCGAAGGCGCCAGTTAGTTGGAAGTCGACCTTACAGTCAACGGTGGCATTGTCTACGACAGAGGCAGAGTATATGGCCGTTACAGAAGCTGTAAAGGAAGCAATTTGGCTTCAAGGACTGCTTGAAGATTTGGGAGTTGGTCAAAAACACCTCGCGGTGTATTGTGACAGTCAGAGTGCTATTCATTTAGCGAAGAACCAAACTTTTCATGCAAGGACGAAGCATATTGATGTTCGCTATCACTTTGTGCGGGAAATTCTCGAAGAAGAGCAGGTTGTTCTTCAGAAGATTCGGACTACGGAGAATCCTGCAGATATGATGACCAAGGTGGTGACAAAGGCCAAGTTTAAACATTGTTTAGACTTGGTTAATATCCTGCACTTTTGATTTGGCGCCTGCGGGCGCATTTGGAGGCACTACTACCTGTTTGGAGAGAGAGAGAAAGTTTGTTTGTGTTTGGTGGGACCACAAATTGTGCCAAGGTGGAGATTTGTTGGTTTGTGACATAATATTGTATCCCACATTGGAAGACTAGTTTAGGGCAAAAGTTGTTTTGTCCCACATTGGTTTTTTGTAATAGGTTTGGGAGGACCTAACACTATAAATAGGCTCCTCCCCCTTCTAGCTTAGTGCATCGAAACAAAGTCTCTCTCTACTTTGTAATATTTCTTAAGTGAAATATATTTTGAGTAGTACCCGAGGACGTAGGCTATTTTGGCCGAACCTCGTAAATTTGGTGTTTCTTTATTTACGCCTTTTCAATAGTTTATTTTTGAGTTATATTTAGTTTTATTTTGCCTGATTTTTTCTTTGTGAATTTTAGGCATTATATTTCTAAATATTTGTTCGCCGCTTCCGCAACAACACGTAAATACTAACTTTATTTTATTTTTCCCATTCTTGTTGTACTTATATTAAAAGACCATCATTTTCAGGGAAGGGAAATTCATTCTTTTTGTTAGGAATTGTTTTTTGTCATCAATTAGTGACCGAAATTTCAATTAGTTTGCTAAAAAATAATCACAAAAGAAATAACAATTCATTACAAATTTCTACAAGTATCCGTAGAACATCTGTGACGATTTTCTTAATAATACTATTAGAAAATTTTTGGTCAGAAACTAATCGGTAACAATAGTACCTTTATCAGTAGAAAAGTAAATTCCCAGTTGCTAAAAGGGATGTAAGATGTTTCCCTTATCATCATTATATTAAAAGAAAAACCTTAGGGTATTCGTCTACTCGTAACCGGTTACAGATCACAAGAGGCGGATTTTACTTAATTTTTTAAGAGGTATGTTTCGAAAATTATTTGTTAAAAATAACCCTTTGAGAAAACTTTAATTGTCGTCCAATTCGAACTCAATTAAATAGAATATAGAAAAAAAATTATATATATATATTAAAGAAAGACATATTTACCAATATAACCCCTTTTGAGAAATTACGAACAACATCTTAAAATTTGAATAATAAATACAACAAATACCCTAAGAAATTACAAATAATACTTTGCTCAAGATACTTTTTGTAATTTCTCAATTATAAATATTCTTTCAATACCTTCGGAGATATTCGCAATTATCCCTCAAAAAGAAAATTAAACTCACGTACCCTCAAAGCAAAACCCTATTGATCTGAAATCTCAACCACTAGATCATGCAGGTATCTCATAGAGCCCACACGAAAAATGGCTAAAATAATTTAAGAATATATAATTTCAAAACTCTCTTGTCAAAATATTTGACTTTATTGCTAATTATATTCTTTTGAGATAGTTCTTAATTAATTAATTTATTTTTTATTAGAAAAATTGGGTGATCGAGGGAAGATAGGAATATAGGATTACAACTCATTCTTTTTGGGTTCGTGCAGCAACACGGTTTGAGCTGTTCAGATATAAAGATTATGAACTATCAAAATTTTTGTCACTTAGTTGCTCTACATCTACATTATCTCTAAATTGGATACTTTACTTGGTGGAGCCCCTGGGTGCAATTTCTTGCCTTTATTTAATTAGTGTGAGATTTTGTACTAAGCAAAATGTAAAATTTATTTAGTCAAAGTTAATAAAATAATAAAGTAAGCCATTTGAGCCCATAATATTATAAACTACTACTTTAGCAGTTTGGAGTATGTTAAGTATTTAACCAAACGTTTCGTTTTAGAATTCCTGAAAACGCAGCTACCGTCTTTACCAATGGTAGAGAGAGGAGGAACGCAGTTATCGTTGATCGAAAGAACTTTATATTTAAGTGGTATGACCAAACTTGAACTCAAATAAATATATAATGCAAATTCTAAAGTGCAGCTTTCAGCGAATGGTGTTGGAATCCTCCTGCTACCGCTATGGGTGTCCGTTTGATTCACTCATTTGCTAAGAATACGACTTATGCTTGTGTAGGTTTCAGTTCAATTCATACTATTTGTTGTTGCTTCGTTTATTCTGACTCACCAAGTAATATTCTGTTTCCTTGATTTTGTAGAACGAAAGAAACTAAGGGTCTACAAGAACTTTCACAGTGAGAAATTTATTCCACTTTATCATCGCTAAATGATCAAACTTTTTCCAGAATCGAACATCAGAGTTCCTCTTTCATATTCGTAACAATGGCTTGAAACAGTAAATTTAGTTCAACTGGCCAAATTCAACAATTAAACTAAGTGAAACATTCACAAGTATATGTATATTTCGTTACACAAAAAAATGTTTTGTTATCGAACCCTCACAACCACACTACATTACCTTTAAACTTCTTGCTGATTAAAAACAAGATATTAACAAGAAGAAGAAGAAAACTTGATCTATGTATGTATCTAAAAGGTTAGGTAGCAAGCATGTGTATCACTCAGGTCTGCGCATTTTCACGTTTACTGGAATTTCCTTATACGATTGAACCTTTTTGGCTGCTAGTCGAGACGGCCTGAAGAGAGATGTCTTACCAAATTCATGAGATTCATATTCGGAAGTACCTCTGATTTCTCCGTTTTTTATTGATGAACACTCAGAAGTTGTCTCTGTGTGATCCTCTGTCTTACTTAAATTCTCGACAGGTTTTAGTGCTACGGCTTTCAATCTGACCGATTGCCTCCTTATGGAAGGCCTGCGATGACAGTAGGGAAAAAAAAAAAGTTAACGAAAATTCGACTGTGTTTATAATTCCTTTGTTTCCTAATTAAATAGCATGTGGGAAGAAGGAGAGGAAATTGGACCTTTTATTTTCAGTATTCAGGTTAGGTTGAACTTGTTCAGAAAAGCTCACACCTATAAATGATCCAAGGGAAAATACTTTTGGCATAAAAACTTACTTCCTAAACCAAACGAGGCATTTCTAGAATATTAACTCACTGTCTGTTTGCAAACACCTTTTGGTATTTGTAGGCATTTCATCATCTCTATCTTCTTTCGAGGACTTCCCTCCCTTTTGACTCTTGATCAACTTCATATATAGAAGCATTCATGTCAATGGTTAAGGCTCGGGGAAATAAAAGAGAGATAGAGAACATATAATGTGTGTATTTTTATTGTGGCACACACAAACACATATGGCTGAAATGGAAGTTGAGGTGCTCAGAGTGCATGCTATACCTCAGCGTCAGCATATTTGCATGATATCGTTCTTGTTGTTTCCTGAGTACAAAACGAATGTAAAGGCAAACATAACATTCTATGATGATTGTGCTGACTAACAGGATGCATAAATATTTGAAATACACACCTCAAGTTCCAGTTCTCCTTCTTTAAGCAGATCATTGTTACACACAGGTTCATGCTGCAACACTTTCAACTGAAATAATAGGTAACAACCAATAGATATCTTCGTCCAGATAATCAACATATGAATCAAACGATACGCATTATGCAAAGGGGAAAGAATCTTTTTATTATAATGGAACCAACCTGATCTTGGTCTGAATTCAATTCCTGATAATCGAATGAAGCAACGAATGTCAACAAATTACAACAAACTTTCAATGATCGAAACATACACCACGTATGACTAAAAATAAACATACCACAGCAGGTTTTAATTCTGGAGCTTTAAATCTTGCAGATTGCCTCCTTACAAAAGGCCTGGCATGATATTAGCAAATGCCAATGGAAGAGAATAAGGAAACTTCAAACTGAAAGTTTATGGTTCAGTTATCAAAGTTTAAGAATTCAGGAAAAAGGACCTTTTATTTTCATGCTTCTCAGAGTGGACTTGTTCAGAGGAGCTCACGCCTATTCATGATCCATCGGAGAAATTTAAGCATAAGAATATCATTTATAACGGGATGTTTGCAAGAAAGTATTTTAGAGCTTCGTCTTTTCAGCAATTGAAGAAGGTTTTTGGATACCTACTTCTACTTGTTCAAACAGCAAAAAGGCTAAAAACACCCGTACCCAACTTTCAACTGTTTATAGGAATTTTTCATAGTCTTAGCAAATTTTAAGAGCTTCTATTTTCGTTCAACACAGACTTGTACAACTACTAACGTATCCAAAATTTTCTGAAATTTGAATGCTTCCGAAGGGAAAAATCCCTTTGAAAACAGCTCTAATTTAACTAGGTTTTTCTAGATAACTCACCGTATGATGGCAACCTTCTTTTGATCTTAATGGGTATTTCCTCATCTTTATTTTCTTGCAACGATGCCCCTTGCTCTTGCAACTTGATCTGCTTCACATATACTAGGTTAGATCCAGCCAATACACAGAGAAGGCATAAAAAGGGAGAGTTCACAAGCACCACAGTTCAAGTAAAATTGCCGGCAAATATACATAATAGGACAGAAACATTGATGTACACTATTCAGAGTGGATATACCTCAGCATTAGCATTTCCGCATGGTTTCCTTCTTATATTTTCCTGATATAAAATAAAACCTTACACAACCATACTGTGACAAATAAGTGACAAACCAAGCTGCAATAAAGTTTGCCACAAGTACCTCAAGTTCCAATTGTCTTGCTTTGAGAAGACCATTTTTGCACCCAAGGTCATGTTGTAATACTTTCAACTGAATAGAGGAAGCACAAACAAATACATTACCTCATATGATCAACATAGGGCTATCAAACGATACACATTGGAAAGAGAACTATTCCAAGTCTCATTGAACCTACCCGATCTTTAGTTGAATTTAAATCCTGAAAATACGATGAGGCAACAAATCAACAAAATGCAATAACAAACTTTCAAAGATCAATACGTATAGGTTTAAAAGAAACAAAACATACCCCAAGCATTTGAGAGGCGGACAGGGCTAACTGTTGATTCTGTTGCTGCATTTTAAGCAGACTTAATCTCAATATGTCTAACTCAGTGCCTCTCTGTTCAATGATTTTACTTTTTCACACAATGTAAAGGAATCAACAACAGCCCAGAGGCTAATCAGGGGCAGCGCCAGTAACTTAATTATGGGAGGGAAAATATTTAGTTTTAAAAACTATGCAATCTTAAAATGATGGTTGGGAGGCCTCCAGCTCCTCATGCGGCTTCACATCCGAGACCAATGCATCCACAGAACAAAAACTTTCCACTAGAACAATGTTTTTAAGCCAAAACAAAACCAAAGAGGATACTTTTTCTGTGCCACCATCTTCACCAAAGCCATGTTTTCCTGAAAAATAAACACATTCAGTCTGAAACGAAACAACACAAGAAGTAAGCCAATCATGACAACGAGAAAAACTTAGAATAATGTTACCTTCTGGAGTTGGTCGATGAGCTCTCTAGCAGCTCCATCAGTAGATTTTGACTTCTCTTTGGTTAAAACTGTTTGATTTTGTGGCAAGTTGCTAATATCTGCCAGCTTCTTCCTCACCACAACTTGAGGGTGTGGCCTAGCTTCTTTCTCTGCTTTTGGTTGATCATATTTCAAAAATTAAATACCAAAGAAAAGAAACTAACTCAATACCAAATTCCAACTGCTACACAACAATACAACATTATAAGGCATATTTTCATGTTCGCGTCAGAAAATCAAACTTCTCAAAAGATAATAAAGGTGCGTTTTCGCCGTGTAATAAAAATTTCTACTGCATCCGTATCATCTAGTAGACTGGAACTGATTCATTCAAAACAGAAAAACAGAATAATTCACAATAACAAACAGCATATCCGATGCCTAATTATTAAATCGAACAAATGCAACCAATCGCCAGGGTTGTTGAATATGCAAAATCAAACACAACCTCAAGCTAATCAACACTCAACGGCGGAGCTTCGTGATTAAAGTTTCCACTTCTTCGCTAAAAACGCGCTCCGAGATACTACAGAGAAATCCGTCAATGAATGTCCACGACACAGTCCAGAAAATACAGCTCTCGACATGCAGTATGAAACTAATTATGCACTTACTTCATACCCAAGATCAGAATGTAATTGATTCAGAGAATTACCTCCATTTGCAGTTTTCTGGGAACTGAGAATCGTAAAACCTTCCGTCTTCGACATCACTGCTCACATAACGCGATCGAGATTCCAGAGTGATTGAATTAAATTGAGGAGGGAAAACAGAGGAAGATGGAGAGGTCTGGAGTGTCCGAAGCAAATACCGAGCCTCCTCTATACTGGGCTTGTTTTGGAAATGTATTTGCCAATTTAAGGCCCATTTCTCGGATTATGAAGCCCAGTGCACATATATAATAAATACTAGTAACCCAGCATAGTCGATACTTGTGAAAAAAACAAAATTAAAATTTTTATATTAATAATTAATATAATGATATAGATAAAAATAAATTAAAAATATAAAAAATAATTTAGAATACTATTAATCAAAATAATAATAAAAAATTAAAAATATTAAGAAATAAGATAGAAGGATATGAAAAAGATTTGTCAAAGAAAATTGGAGTTAAGAGATAATAAGTAAATAAATTGAAGAAAAAGAAAGAGAGAAATTTGAGGGGTTTTTTTCCACATACCCCCAAGTGACTAGAGGGATTCGAATCGGGGATATTGCAAGAGAAAATTGAGGTTAAGAAATAATATGTAAAATAAATTGAAAGAAAATAAAAAATTTTAAAAATTCGGGGAAAAAAAAGAAAAGAGTTCAAGAAAGAAAATATTTTAAAAGTTAGGGGCACCAAAACAGTTTCTATCTACCCGTGACGGCTTAATACAATAGTACCAGTAATTCCGAAAACTCAATGTGTGTGCAAAGAAATAATTATTATTATTTAAATATACTAAATTAACTTGTTCATTTTAATATAAATTTAATAATTATATATTAATAGAAAATAGTTAAAATATAAATTAAAAAAATATGAAGAAAAAAAATAAAAAGAATACAAAAGAAGCGAATAAAAGTGAGATGAGAGAAAAGTGGATTTTTTTTTCCCCATAATCGGGAACGGAGTCCCTTTTTCGTGGCAGCCCCACGGTACAAAACTAAAAAGTTTACAAAGGAGTTTTTAGGACCTAAGTAATCAGCACAAACCCGAGCCCGCAAACACGTTGAGACTTATTATGTGATGGAAAAAATTATATAAATTAAATAGAAAAAAAAAAAAATAGAGACCAAGTCTAAAGACCACCTTTGTTTCCCTGGCCGGTTTGCGCTTGAACCTCATAGAACATAAATTTTAAATATAAATATAGTGAGATCTTAATTAAAATTAAAATTTTTAATGTAATTCTCACTTAACAAATAAAATAATAATTTCAAATTAATATTAATTTATAATGCACGAATACTTCTAAAAATATTATTTTATTGATTTGTGTCATATTATGTTATGTTTATATCGGATACTATGATAGAATGTTAAATTTAAACACTCATTCATACCGCGGAACATTGGAGAACTTATCGTTCACATTGGTTGTAGGACTTAGCGGGTGCCTATGATGCACGGACACTTCTAAAAATATCATTTTGCCGTGTCGTGTCGTGTCGGACACTCGTGTCCGACACTCCTCACGTGGAAAATTCAAGAAAAAATCCGTGTCGCCGTATCCGTGTCCGTGTCGCCGTGTCCGTGTCTGTGCATCATAGGCGGGTGCTTATGTATAGCCTCTTAGACCTTAGTCAAAAGAATGCCCCAAGGGTGCTTATAGTAAATGTCTATTAATTGTTTCGACCTGACTTGATTTACGGAAATAGATTATAGAAAGAAAATCACCTATATAAAAGAAATTATAAGGTAAATATTAAAATTAACATAAAACTTTAAATGTATTAGGGATTATCAACACTTAAAATATTTGTTTTAATAACTCTTATGAATATTCATGTGGATTTTTCACTGCATTGATTGATGATGGTTTGATTTATGTTATTCTCAAATAATTAAGTTTAAATAAACTTATGCAAAATATATATAAAACTAAAATATAAAATAAGGTATGGAATAAATATGCATGAAATATGTATTTCGCTTTATACTTATAGAGATAAAATATAAATATTATATTAAATTAAAAAATACAAACTTAACTAATATTACAAATATATCATCATATTTTCAGTATTATTACAATTTATCCCCTAAGAATAGGATTAGAATTTTTAAAAATAATTTTGTTGACATCATCAAAATTTAACATCGTTATTAAAGGGAGCAATTTGAGCAATTTGTGAGAGAAAGTGTAAACCTCAGGGGGGTGTTCGTAATTCTCAAACCTCAAAGGAGAATTCGTATTTTCTCCATATCTCAGATAATGTTGATAATTATCTCAAAAGTTAATATTTCTATGAGAGTAAAATCTCATTCCATTCCGCCAGAAGAGAAAAATGATACTAGCTATATAATGGTAATAGGTGAGTAATAAAATATTACTAGTAATTACGCACTTGGTGCGTGTGCTTAAAAAAAATATTATTATTAAAATATATTAAAATTAAACTTTTTATATTAATAAAAATTAAATAATTCTTAAATAGGTCTTAATATAGTAGTATAGATATAAATAAATCAAAAACACACAAAAAAAAGAGTTAAAATCATATCGGTCAAAATAATAAAAAATAAGAAATATGAGATAAAAAGATAAAAGAATATAAAAAAAATTAACCTGATATAAGAGGAAAGGGGAGTGAAAAGATAAAAGAGAATAAATTAAAAGAAAAGAAAAGAAAAGATTTTAAAAATTAGGGGCAAAAAAGAAAAGAAGAGTTAAGAGATAATACGTGAATAAATTAAAAGAAAAAAAAGATTTTAAAAGTAAAGACAGAAAAGAAAAGAATCAAGAGTCAAAGACACCAGACAGTTTCTATCTATCCTGACGCTTAATAGATTAGTATAGATATCGTAATTTTATCCTTTGTATGTTAGAGGGATTATTAATGCTTATGTACATAGCATGAGGATCACAAGAAATCACAGTTTGAATACC
Organism: Lantana camara; assembly: GCA_037501455.1. Taxonomy (NCBI): domain Eukaryota; kingdom Viridiplantae; phylum Streptophyta; class Magnoliopsida; order Lamiales; family Verbenaceae; genus Lantana; species Lantana camara. The sequence goes on from CM074863.1 coordinate 93,252,321, forward strand.
AAGAATTTTCATAAGTGATCGATGAAGAAATATGATAAATCATTCTTCCCATTTTCTCATGTTGGCTTGTCATGCTAATTTATTATTTACCCTATCGGGTAATTTTAGCCCGAGCCTGGCTCGGTCAAACCGATATAACGAGGGGCGAGTGGTTTACACTTGTCGTGTGGTTGGTGGAAAATTTAGGGAGAGTGACCAATCAAATAGCAAATGTAATACACTTGCCTTTTTAATTGATTGGGTTCGGCCAAATCGAATTTGGGTTAGAATTTTCCTTATCTATTGCAACTTGTTTAGGAATCTTCACTATTAAGTTCTAGTATTATCTTTGGGGTTTTTGCATGGGACCCCCTCGTATTATACGAAAAGTTCTAAAAAGACCCCGTGAAAAAAAAATTATCTCTAAAAATCTTATATTTGTTTTTCTTTGCACCGAAAACCCTAAGCCATGTGTTTGGCTTACACGCGCGTTGACTGCGATTATTTAAGTCTTATGGTACCATTTTAGACTGTATAATGACTTTAATACCCTTATTGAATTAATTTTTTGTTTAACCCCGTGTTACTTGAAATATGCATAAAAAACCCTGCACATGAAATCTAAAAATTAGGCCTATCCCACAATGGTAATTAATTTAAATAATAATTTTTTTATTTAATTAGCAAACAATTAGATAATTAATTAACCTATGATTTTTTTAATTAAGACATAATATGAATTTTACTTCTATAAAATATTATAAATTTATAAGTTTATATAAAATAAATAAATAATATGTTGTAAATATTATTTGTTTTGGTGCAATAAGTTGTAAATTAATTTTATAAAAATTCTCCAAACATGATGAGCAACAATTGAATAATACGTTGTTATTATTATAAATTTTAAAAGTTTATATAAAATAAATAAATAATATGTTGTAAATACCAATATTAAAATTAAATATTACAAATATGTCCCAAATATTATGAAAGATAATTAATTAACGTACGATTTTTTTAATTAAGACATTATATGAATTTTACTTCTATAAAATATTATAAATTTGTAAGTCTATATAAAATAAATAAATAATATGTTGTAAATATTATTGTTTTTGGTGCAATAAGTTGTAAATTAATTTTATAAAAATTCTCCAAACATGATGAGCAACAATTGAATAATACCTTGTTATTATTATAAATTTTAAAAGGGTTATATAAAATAAATAAGTAATATGTTGTAAATACCAATATTAAAATTAAATATTACAAATATGTCCCAAATATTATGAAAGATAATTAATTAACGTACGATTTTTTTAATTAAGACATAATATGAATTTTACTTCGATAAAATATTATAAATTTATAAGTTTATATAAAATAAATAAATAATATGTTGTAAATATATATATATTTTTTTTTTGTGTGCAATAAGTTGTTAATTAATTTTATAAAAATTCTCCAAACATGATGAACAACAATTGAATAATATGTTGTTATTATTATAAATTTTAAAAGTTTATACAAAATAAATGAGTAATATGTTGTAAATACCAATATTAAAATTAAATATTACAAATATGTCCCAAATATTATGAACATCAATTAAATATTTCAAGTAACTAATTTTTTTTTGTCAGGGTTTTTTGTGCATTTTCAATAAGACACAAGGTTTTTCGGGCATATATATATGTAAGGGTATATTAGGAAATTTACACTATTTTGTTGACCAAATAAGTTTAAGGGGCGGTGAGCAAATGATTTATAACGTAAGGTTTTTTTAACTAATTTCTTTTTGTCAGGGTTTTTTGTGCATTTTCGATAAAACACAGGGTTTTTTAGGCATATAGCTCTCTTATCTTTTGCAATCATCAAATTAATCGTGCCGAAACAGTCAGTCAAATTACATTTTCAGCAACCAGACTAAACTTCGTTTTTCTTGCAAAGATCCATAGCCGCGCATCCTGAGAGCACCATAGTTGCTTCACCAAAAGGCAGCTTATGCAGCTCTAACTTCTCTTACGAATCTTATAGATCAGATTAGGCCTGTAAATGGTTAGGCATTATCCAGGCCCAGGCCCAGAACCGATATTTGCCCATCATTTCATGTTGGGGCCAGGCCCTGCCCAGACCCATTTAAGCCCCACTGGGTCTGGAGAAATGGTTAAATGTCATGCCCATTTATTTGGGCCTGGGGCTGGGTCCGGCCCAGTCCCTTTTCCCTTTTTTCTTTTTGTTTTTTTTGTTTTTTAAATCTAAATAAAATTGAACACACAAAACTTTCCGTCTTTCCGATATAAGTTTTTTAATATGCATGATTTAGTCCTATAAAATAGAAAAATATTTTTAATAAAGAAAAACAAATAAAACTTGATTATTTTAATTTCTTAACAATATTATATTTAATCAAATAAATTTTCATGGGAGTTTATTATTTGAACTAGCATGTTTAACATACAATATAATATTATACTAGAACCACCACCAATAGTTCACAGAAACCGCACATATTAAAGCATGAGGATAGTCTAGTCTACTGTCTACATATTGTTCATTACAATTACAGAAATAATCTATGAAAACATACATAATTTTTCTTCACTATCCTGTTATATTTCTATTCATCAAGAGCTCATCCTCAATCCAGCTAACCTGATAAAATAAAAAATAATTAACTAAGAATAATAAGAAAATTAACATGAAAAGAAATAAAAATGAAGTAACTCGTTACCATTATTAAAAGAATAATTTCATATTCAATCATCCGTTACTATTAACGCCTCTACAACATCTTGGCCCAAGCAAGATCTTGATGGATCAATGGTTCGTCCTCCAACACTAAGAGCCTTTTTATGCAATTGCCATGTATCATCAATATAATGACAAGTCAAACAATTATATGCAACTTTTGTATGTTTCTCAGTCCAAATATCAGTAGTGACAGATACTTTGCATTGAAGTCAATTTATCAATTTATATATGTCACCATTTCTCTCTTCGTGTATCAGAATAACATCATCCCAAACAGTGTTTCTACAAGGAAGCTTGAAATCCGGATTAAGACCATTTAGAAACTTCTCAAAGTACTCGTGCTCAACCATATTGAATGAATACTTATGCTTTATGGTTGCAATTGCCCAGTCATTTCTACTCTTTATTTGATCAAATTTAAATTCGCTCCTAGGACTACTTCCGGTTCTACTATCCAACTTGAATTTTGGGCATGCGTTTTGTAGGTGTTTTAATAAATGGGTTGTACCCGAATAGGCTCGACCAGCAAGTAACTTTGAGCAGTGATTACACCTAGCATACGTAGTATTATCCACACCTTGAACAATTGTAAAATGATCCCATGCCTTCGAAGTTTTTCTTTTTCTATCTCTAAGAGGTCTAGATGTATTACTTACCTCTTCAGAGCTCCCTCCATCACCATGATCACTAGTAGAAGTTATCGGCAGACTTAATTCATTTTGTGATGTCGACATTTTGGAAACTGCAATATGGAAATTTTCAATAGCATTAGCAAAATACATTACAAATGGAAAACAATCATTAGAAAATAAAACTCCTACAATCTTGCCATTGTTGCAACAATTAAGAAACATATAGCCACCTGTTTCAATATTTCTGATAGTAAGTTGAAAATACTAACCAACATTTGCTTCACACTATCCAGGAACAACGTTAGCAACAAGTTCACTAAATGTATGACTCAAACAGATAATTAATAACTTCTTGGAGCTTATAAAAATGGAAAAATAAACTGGAAACCCCTTAATCCTCTCCTACAAACTTTATCAAACACCTTAAGGGCATATCATACTCTTAAAGTTTGACTATATTCTAAATACCCTTATTCTATATTTCACATTATCTGACACATTTCTGTTCACAATCTAAATGTATACAATTTTCAACATTTGCTGCAAAAATACATAATTTCTAATGCAGACGGCAGACCCCTAAAATCAAAATTGGGTTTCATCTTTAACCCCAAGAAATCAGTAACAAGAATGATTATAGAATCTTGATTATCATTAATTTTTTTCCATGGAAATCAAAACCCATTAACAAAACTCAGCGACCTAACACGAAATTGAAACAAAATCTACGGATAAAACATCAAAGTGTTCATATGGCATACCTAGGTTAAATCTGCAATTTTGAGCTTCAATGCGGGATGAGCGAGAGGGAAGCTAGAGCGGAGTTAATTGTCACGAAGAATCGCAGGTGAGAGTTGTTAGAGAGATCCGAATCGCTGATTGTGAAGATTAGTCACTGTGAGAGAGGTGAGGAAATCGCTGATTGAGTGATTGGGAAGGAAATCGATTTGATTTTGTGTAATTAGGGTTATTGAATATGGGTAGGATATGGGCATGGGTAACTGGATATTATTCGGGTCTATATCCATATTCATACCCATTAAAAAATTAAAATAGGTCCGGTTCTGGGCCTGGGTCTGGATCTGATTCTTGGGTCTGGGCCTGGGCATTATGAAGATTTATTGGGACTGGTCCTGGATAATACCTGCCCATTTACAGGCCTAGATCAGATCCATCACCATCCTTAACCTCCGATCACTCTCGACGAGGAGCAGAGTCAATCTCTCACCGAAAAGATTGCTTTCTTGCAAGATTTTCTTGAAGCTTATAATCATCATTATGCCAATCAAGAAGTGGAGCGGTTGCGAATCCATATTGCAGATGCTGCTTATGCAGCAGAGGATGTAATCGAATCCCATATAGTCGATCAAATTCTTACTCATGATGATGCAGACAAGATATGTTCTGCGTACTTGTATCAAGATCTACAAAAGGTGCTAGAAGATCAGATGCATTTGGTCAAGAAAGATGTGGAGAAGATTAAAGAGAAGTTGGGTGCTCAGGAGCAGCTGCAAAGAATTATAAAAACCCCTGCTGTTTCACCAAAGTCTCATTCAACACAACGCAATATCATGGAGGGCCTTGATGATGTTTTAAATGAATTGTTGCAGAAGCTCACTGGTCAACCGGATCGTCAAATCATACCAATTTCTGGCATGGGCGGAATTGGTAAGACTACACTTGCTAAATATCTTTACACACATCCGCTCGTAGCGCACCATTTTGACATTCTTGCTTGAATTACGATTTCCCAAGAATATAATATGAAAGAGATTCTCATGATAGAAGTTCTTCTTTCCCAAAAAGACCATGGGAGTAGAGAAAGTTTGAGTCAAATGAGTGAGGCACAATTAGGAAAAAAATTATACCAAAGCCTATATGGTAGAAGATATTTGATTGTAATGGATGATATGTGGAGTAATGATTTTTGGGATAAAGTAAATTTTTATTTCCCCAGAAACAAGCAAGGAAGAAGAATCATTGTAACTACTAGATTATCAAATGTTGCTTCTTATTTCACGAGTGATTGGGGTCATGAGATGAACTTCCTAGATCAAGATAAAAGTTGGAATCTATTTTGCAAAACTGTATTTGGAGAAGAAGATTGCCCCATTGAGTTGAAGGACATTGGAATGGAGATTGCGCGAAATTGCAAAGGACTCCCTTTGTCAATTGTCGTGCTAGGAGGACTCCTTGCAAAGTCCAAACCAATACGAGAATATTGGGCACATATTTTATGAAATGTAAGTTCAATTGTGAACTTAGAGGAAAGTGAACGCTACTTGAAAATATTACATACAAGTTATGACGAGTTGCCCGTTCATCTGAAAGCATGTTTTCTCTGTATGGCAATTTTTCCTGAAGACAGTGAAATTCGTGTCTCCTCACTCATCAGTATGTGGGTTGCGGAAGGAGTTTTGAAGCCAATTAGTGGAAAGAGTTTGGAAGAGAGCGGTGAAGAGTACTTGATAGATCTTATTGATAGGAATCTCATTTTGGTTGGTGAGCGTAGATATTCTGAAAAAATAAAATTTTGTAAAATCCACGATCTCTTGAGAGATTTATGCATAAAAGAAGCTCGAAAAGAGAGGTTTATTTTTTTGGCAAAGCAACATAATCATGAAGGAATAAATACACAACGCCGCATAGTTATTGATCAGAACATATCCAACGAGAAATATCTTCAGAATTTGCAATTTGTATCAGCTACCCGTTCCTTAATATGCTATTCGAAAGAAGCTTTACCAGATGTTGAACGCAGATTGTTAAGGGTATTTGAAAGACCCATTTTATCCTTTGGAAAATTTTGGATGGGTAGACATATTTCAGCAAGTTAACTTGCGGTACCTTCATGTATTTAGATACGGTTGGAATCTGCATCGGTTTCATATATTTACAACTTCAGCCTCCCTCCTTTGGAATCTGCAAACGTTAATTACATCCAATGTGGAAGATAGGGTTGGTGTACCACCAGAAATTTGGAAGATGCCTCTACTAAGGCATGTTGAGAGCGCATGTGCCAAATTTCCGAACCCTCCCAGTGGTGACAACAATGAATTTGTTCTGCATAACCTACATACGCTAATGACAGTAGAAAACTTGAAGCTTGGTGAGGAGGTAGTTAAGAGAATCCCTAATGTCAAGAAGTTGGGAATAACGTATAAGGAGGTTGTACCAGAATATTATTGTCTCAACAATCCTGAATTTCCCGCATTCTCTCAAAGAGTTATGCCTATCGTGTATGATGCTCAGTTGGAAAGACATTAATATGAAGATAGGTTCATCACCTCATCTCCAGGCGCTCACACTGCTGCGTGTGTCCATCACAACATCAAAGTGGGAGACAATACAAGGACAGTTCTGCAGTTTAAAAAAAATGTCTATTGACGACTGTATGGGTTGGGAATACTGGAGTGCAGAGAGCTCTCATTTTCCACGCCTCGAGCACCTTGTTCTTCAGTACTTAGATGAGCTGAAGGAGATCCCCTGCGACATTGGAAACATACCTACACTTGAATCAATTCAGTTGAAATATTGTAGCTATTCTGCGATTAAATCTGCAAAGCAAATTGCAGAGGGACAAGAGGAACTTGGGAATGAAGGCCTCCGAGTTACAATTAATTTATACAAATCTAAATGGGAACCATGGGATTATGAAGGTGTGGAGAGCTTGGCAAGTCGCAACTTTCAAGTTCAAATTAAGTAAGAGTTGATTCTGCTTTGTTTTTAATCTTTACTTGAATGAACATAAGTATGATTTAATCGTAACATGTCCCCCATTTTCAAATTACCTCAATTTTTTTGTAGCTTTTTTAACCTTGGCTTTTCAAGCATCTAACTTGCAGCTTATGATGAATATTATATGCTTTTGTTTTCTAATTTATTGTCATACATAAATTCCTCCTAATATGTTTCCACCTTGCAGAAAGCACTTTTGAGTCTGAGTCCAGCGACGAATAAAGAGATCGAAGGATGCAACTTTGCAGTTTGCAGTCAGATTTTTTGAATCTCATATTGTGCTCTTCTTTTTGGGTTTTTGTGAGGTTTATTTCTTCTAAATGTTAATGTAATTAGATCTAGTTTATGATTTTGACTTTCAAAATTTTATTAACATCATTAGTTCCAATTACTATTTTACCTTCTATTTTAACTTTTTCTATTTATTACAATTTTTATTTTTTCTCTATAAGCTTAATGATTTTGAGAACACTTTCATAAAACCCAACATTTTTCGACACTTCCCAAATGGAAAGCTCATAAATATTGGGTGAGCGCCTTTTGCAGCCTCCTCAGGGCTCAGGTGATATGTAGTGTTGTCAACGGTTGGCTTCGGATCAGATCAAAATATTTGAATTGTTAAGGGAATTAGATATTGAATTCCAATGAAATCGAATCGGATTGGATCATCATTAGATATTGAATCCAGATTATATATTTTTTAAGTTAATTTAAATGAAAATATCGTTATTATAGACAATTTGTCTCTTTTTTCATTAAATATTTTTTAGAAAATTCAGTACACTGGTATTTCAGATATGAATGTTATTGATGTTATACCTGAAGTTCCGATTAGAGAAAAAAAAAAATATATATTTTCTTATAATCTCATTATTTTGGGTAAAACTTTAAAGAAAAAGTGGACTATTATTATTAGGAAACGTAAAACTTGTCTGTGACATTGAAAAACTAAAGGGAAGGAGGTCAAACGAGTTTAATAAGAAGGTGAGTGTCTATACCTATCGTGTAATTAGTAAAAAATTTAATTGTGATAAATAGAGGCGTGCAGAGTTTGGTATTATCGATCGAAACCAAAAATTCGGCACATATTGAAAACCGAATAAATAATTTAGTTTGATATTCCGTATGTCTTTTCAAAAATTCGATATTTGATTCGCGAATTTTAAAAATTCAATTTTTCTTTTTCTTTTTTTAGATCAGAACATTTATTATCGACTATAATGATTAGTTCTCTTTTTTTGAATCAAATATTTAGTGATCCTCTCATTTCACTAAATTATAGACATCTCTCAAGGGTAGGTATGTAGGATAATTGGTCATCTTAACTGAGTTATCAGCATTTTAAAAAAGATAAGATAACTAATTAAAAAATTTAGAGTTGTTTTAATTTAAAATTAGAATTCAAACTCTTAATATTTAATTAAAAATAAATAAATTTAGAGTTATTCTATTTAAAATTAGAATTCAGACCTTAATATTTGATTAAGAATAAATAAGTCTCTCACCCACGATTAAATTTTTATAAAAAAGATGGAAAATCTTGAAAGAAATCCAGCATACATGAGCTTTTTGGTTATGTAATTGTCACAATGAGGAAATTGACACTTTTTCTAGTAGAAGGACAACTAGGATAATGTAAAGATTTTGTTGTATATTTCATTTTCAAGCACTTCATTAGTGTGATTATATATCAATCATGCATGATGTAATGAAAACGCGTTTGACAAAATGCTTGTGCAAATGCAACTTTTTTGGCAACTATGTTTTCCTTTTCTTAATTCTCATTGTTAGTTAGGATTAAAGTTTTGGAATTACAAAAGTATGGGAATTAAAGAACCCACTATGAACATATATATGATTAAGTTTTTTAACTAACTAGTAAAAATAATGTGCGAGGCACATTAAATATGTGATTTATCTAAATATTTTAAATAATTGAATTATTAAAATGAAAATATTTAAAATATCAATTTTCAATTTTAAATAAAGTGATAAGACCTTAATTTAAATTTTAATTTTCTAACAGACACTCTTAGTATATAAATAAAAAGTTTATAGTTTTAAATTGACACTTTTATGATGCTCAAACAGTTCTAAATATTATTATATCATATCATATTTAGGTTGGATACCGTGATAAACGTCTTTCACTTGTTAAATTTAGAAATTAATTTATATTGTATCATTTTTATATCCGTACATCATAGAGACTCACTCATATATGACTCTAAATACTTAGTTTGATTTGTAAAATTACTCATGTTTTCTTTTGATTAAATGAGTTTTTTTTTTTCTATTTTATTAGTTATCGATCGTAATTTAAATAATAATTATTTTTAATAAATTCAATACTTTATAATAAGTATATAGTGTTAATAATATTTGAACTAAGTTTAAAATATGAAAATTATAGCTTGTATCAAGCAATTAAAACAACAAATTGTCCCTGTTCAATTAGAAGATCACAAATTCACTTAAATTAACCCGAAGATTCAAACCGAAATAGTTCAGTAAGAAAATTTTTACTAATTATGTATCTTTATAAAACAAGTTAATATATATACTAAAAATTGAATTTTTATAATTTTAATTTATAATTAATTGTTATTTAATAGTTATCTGTAATTATTTTACATTTATACAAAAAATAATTTAATTTATAATTTTGAATTAATAATTTAATTCATTTATTTAAGTAAATTAAAAAAAATTAAAAGAATTCAATAATAAACTTTACAGAGGATTAGTTTGTATTTTTTCAATCGTCATTAATTTAATTTTTACTGATCTATACCATAACATTAATAATAAAATAAAGATATAATCCTTAATAACAAAATGTATTAACAAAAAATTACTTATTTTAATTGATTTACCGATTATAACATAAAATTGGTATTGATTTAATCCAATAGGATACAGTGCAGTCTAAAATACACAAAAATCACACACTAAAATTATTTATTAAATGTGTATCTCATAATCTGTACTAAGCATACTTTCGACCTGACTTAACTGATACTTTGACTTTTCATCTTTTAGTCGCATCTGGTATATTTGACATTAAATATCTTCTGTCTGACACATGAACTTAGAAGTTGACACATTTTCATGCTCAAATCGCCAAGTCATTGGTAGTAATTTGGCTTGTAATATCTTATCGACCTCTCAACCTTGGGTTTGGTCAACGGGTCCTCATTCAGCCTTTAGGCTTTAACCAATTAGCCCGCTTAGTTACCAGATCGACCTCACGACTTTTCGTATGTTGGTCGATCTGGATGTTGGTCGATCTGGAGGTTGTTTAGGCTGACTTTGAATGTTTGACCCATTTGCTTTAACTCATTAACTCAACGACCTCATGTTTGGGTCGCTTCTTGGCCAGTATGACTTTGTCATGAAGTTTGACCACAAAGGTTGAAGTCCACGTAGCCCTTCATGGTTCGCCCATGATGGACTTAGGGTTCACGTGTGATATGGCATAATGTTACTAGGCCATGTGTCGTGCCCAACACGGAGCTACGTGGACCTCGCGTCATCTATAAATTGTCCAATTACCAAGCTCATCCTCACATCTTCAAGTAAAAGCAAAACCAAACCCTAGCCGCTTTCTCTCTCCTTCTTTCTTTCTTTCTTCTTCTTCTTCTTCTTCTTCAAGAGAGGCAGAGGAACGCGAAAACAAGCCAGTTTCAGACTGGAGCTTGGAGATGGATATCGAGGATTGGGGTTCATGAAGCTCAATAAGATCATTCATCTATTTCAATCCTCGATATTTCATCTTCAAGCTCTACTCTTGTTCTGGCTCAACCATATTTCAATAAAATACGGCTGATTAAAGAGGTGCAGATGACGAAAACAATCCACCGGTTTGGAGCTTGAATTCGGCATTTAAGTATTGGGTTTCATGAATCTCAATAAGTCACCTTATTGTTATTAATGAGATGGATAATGAATCTCTGCATTCATGAATCTAGTACTAGATTCAAAAAAATTAAGGGAAATTCGTTTCAAGTGATTGATCTAGTACTAGATTAATTGAATCTAGTACTAGATTATTCATTACAAGTGACTGATCTAGTACTAGATTAATTGAATCTAGTACTAGATTATTCGTTACAAGTGACTGATGTAACACCCCGTATTTTCGGTGTAAGATACGATGTCATTTTCGTGTTATTAGATTGTTACTTATTTAACTTTGCTTGTGCTTGAATTGCCTTAATTATGTTTTAATAGTTTAATTGACTCGATTGCAACCTTATGAAAATATGTAGACTTAATTGAAATATGTGTTTGATGTCTAATTGCTCTTTAAATTAAATTATGTGGGTTAATTTGAAATTAATAACAGTTGGGGATCTATTTCTAATTATGCGAAGTTCAATTTGGGCTTGATTGGACTTTATCTTTAATTCTGGGGGTGCTTTTATAATTATCGAAACTTTAATTGGGCTGGATTTAAATCATACTTAAATCTGCGGACTTAATCGCTTGACTCTAACTCTCGAGGGGCTTATGTGTAATTTCGGAGAAATGGCCTTCTAATACCCCGAGAAACCCTATCAGCCCTTTCATTCTTCATTTCATCTTCTCCCTTGGAACTTCATCAGCTGCGCGAGCTCTTCTCCCTCCCCAGATCCCCTTTCGGTTTCATCAAGCAGCAACAGCGGCGCCACCCCTCTCTGACAGCCACACCACTGCCGCTGACCACCATTTTTCGCCGGCACCTCGCACCACACCACAGCGCCACCCTGTTTTTTCTTCCTCCCCATACGCACTCAGCAGCAGTGAGAACAGCTCCACCACTAAGTTCCTCCGCGACTCAGCCCTCCGCCACTGTGAAGCCGCCGTCGACCTCCTTTTCTTTTGGATCTTGGCCAAGGAGCAGCAACAAGCTATCTCATTCTCCTTCTACCTCCTGGAGAAGCAGCGGCGCGACAGCTTCGCCCTACACCGCCAATCACCATTTTCGCCGGTGACAAACGGCCAGTCACCACCAACCCCTTTCTCCTTCCTTCTCATCTCCAGAACGAAGGGGCCAAGTACTCTTTCCGCCGCCGGTCGTCTTCTTCGGTGACCCTCTGCCGCACCGACACCACCATTTCCTCATCCCCAGATCTGAAGAAAGGGAGCTAGGACCTCCATCGTCGCCGTCACAACAGCGAAGACCGCCACCACTCCAACTCGCTGACAGAATCCCATTCTGACCACGATTCCGTCGAAGAACCTCCGCCCTCCATCTTTCTCTCTCGTTCTAGACCTGAAAAGGGAGAGACCTTAAGACCGCACCACTCGAGATCTACCTCGGTCACCATCCTGTTCGCCCCAGACCACCGTCGAGAGCTTTCCCGACGCCGCATCAGCCTCCAACAAATCTCCAGGCGCCTTCTCTTCAACAAAGTTGCAAAATAGAGGAACCAAGTCCTCCCCTGCCTGATCCAGACACCATTTGCAGCCACCGATTCTCTTTTTCCTTTATTTTCAGATTTTCACTTCGTAAGCCTCAGTCGTTTCTATCCTTTCTCATTTACATCTATTTGCAACTAGATATTAGTAATTTAACATGTAAATTATGGGATTTAGCATTTTCTGATGTAGTCAATGTTGGATTGAATTGACACTTATGTTGTAATTGATTACCAATTAACTTAGATGTCTGATATGAATTGTGAGATATGTGTATGTACCTTGTATTTGCTTTATCGTGAAACTTTGATGTATATTATGTAAATCTTGAACTGATATTAATAACTAAATTGTTTAAAGGTATAACTGAATATATGTTATTATCTACTAAATTTATGATTTAATTGGATTCCTATAAATTGTTTTGAGCTGGGTTGGTGAATGAATATTGTATGTGAATATATATATATATATACACGAATATATATATATATATATATATATATATATATATACACGAATATATGGTGTTGGTATATATATATATACGAATATATGGTGTTGGTATATATATATATATATTGAGTTAATATGTAAGATAACCCGTTTTATAGAGTTAGTGCTAATACCGTCTTGTAACCGTGATCCTTGATTGAATTAATTACCTTGCATATGTAATTATAAGTATGGTTTGGAGTAGGGAAGTTTTAATTAGATTGAATCTTGAATTATCAAAATTGACAATGTGTGCGCAATGGTGGGTTTGAAATAAAGCTTGGATCTTCAATAAATTGTGTTGGTACAAGAGGAGTAAGTGCTATGCTTTAGATTGAATTTATCATATAAATTAAGTGTAATTGTTTGTAATTTAGTTGGGTGATCTGAGTATGAGGTTATTGAATATAATATGACTTTGGTTGATTCTTAAACTTGCTCGTACATTTTGTTGTCTTCAATTATGAATTTATGATTCGCACATGACCTCAATACCTGTTTATTTATTACGTGAGACATTAAGTGTGCGTAAGAACACATTCGTGACATGTCATACCATTTTATAATTTTTGTATTCATGACACATTATCTCATACCATTGCCGTGCGTCCTACTTAGTATCATATTGAGTCGTGTCTCACGAGTACACTGTATTTCCTTTATGTACAGTGATCTCCAGGGCGGAGACAGTCTGGTCAAGTACGCACCCGTCTTGTCAGTTCCCGTATCTTGACGCTTCTCAGGTGAGGTTTAGGATTTTGTATAGTTAAACGACCTATGACCCCAATATGATGATTTCAATCCCCGCATGCGATTATATACTATATATACGATTAAATATGTGTTGGATATGATATGATTATGACCTTATGATACAACTTCAGTTTTGGAAATTAAGTATGAAGGCATATGTAAGCTATTTCGAAAACTTAAGTTATGTTATGATTATATAGCGAGATTGCCATGAAAGTTGGTATATGTTATGTTATGTTCTGTTATGGGGCCCAGGAGCTACGGGTAAGGAGCCCCGGGACGGTTAGGGCCGTCGGGGATATACCTGTGCGTAGTCTCCATCTGTATGAAGAGGATGTACCGGGACCCACCAGGAGGTTTGGTTGGGAAACGAAGTCCTGAGGGTTTGAGTAGCATTAGCACTCCCCTCGACTGTATGGATGGTTAGGGTCCCGCAACCCTACCATCACCCGGAGTTGAGGTTGGTATGTTATTTCTGTTTTGTTATGATATGAGGAGTTGAGGTTGGAAGCTCGTACTCGCCGAGCATATGGTATGATATGTTATGGGAATCATGAATTGGAATAGAGTTTCTGAAAATGTTTTCTAAGTATATATATATATATATATTTGGGTTTTGCTTTGAAACGCTTTGGTATGCAACACCTATTCCCGGTTCATGAGTCCACCTTTTTTATATGTGTTGTGCTCTGTATATATATATTGTGGGTGTGCGTTAGCCCCCTCACTCAGTCAGTTGACTGACACCTCATTTATCTTTTAGTTTGCAGGTTTCCTTTTGGCTTGAGCTAGGAGGAAGTGAGTCTCCTGAGTCACACTTGTCAGTCTAGTTGGTATTAGGATGCATTTGTCGCATACTTTATTTATGTTATGTATTTATGTTTCACACTTGAAGGTTATGTTGATGTTCTACTTAGACTTAAACTCGTGTGGGGTTAGTAAGCTAGTATTTGGATGTTAGTAGATATTATGATGATGCTTATGCTGTTTATTATGTTGGATTATGAATTGATTCGGGACTAGGTATTTATGCTAGTTGAACCCGTCACCTGCTTTGCATGTTTTGTTTAAATGCTTCCGCTATCTATTGTCGTTGTTTTAATTGCTTCTGCACTCTGAGTTTGTCAAGTTAGATCTGCCTAGCCTAGTGTGTGAGTTGGTCTCCCGTTCGCTATGATTCGGATTCGGGCATGGACTTTCCATTTCGTGACCGGGTCTAGGTCTTAGTGCGGGGGATGTGGCATCCTCCGTTTGGGGTGTTACATCCTTAAGTGGTATCAGAGCTCTAGGTTGCAAAACCGAGCTCTTGAGTCGTGTTGAGTCTGTCTAGGTCGAATGGCATAGGACAATTTGGTTATGTGCGCACCTGCATTATGATTTGAAGAGCTTTACATTCGGATTTTCATCACTTTGCTGAATTTATACTACTTGATGCATTGCATTTCTTGATAGTTCTTAATTGCTTTATTACGTGGCATGAGCATTTGCTAATCGACATGCATACTTCGATATTGAAGTTGTTGAGATTTTCAAGATGCCACTGCGTCAACAATACCACGATCAACCTTCTCATCCAAATCTGAATGGCCGGGGACAATCTTCGACTGGGGTACCACCAATGAATTTGATGGCGATGATGTACCGAGAATTTAGGACAATTAATCCTCCCCAATTTCGAGAAGGGGATGATATAAGGGTCGAATAGTGGCTTTCGGAAATAGAGGGCATTTTTGAGATATGGCCATGCAACTCTTAAGATATGGCTCACCTTGCTACGTTCCTCCTACAAGGACAAGCAAGACAATGGTGGAAAGACTTGCCCAACAAGGCAACGAGCGAGGAGTTGACGTGGGATGTGTTTGTTCGAGAATTCCGAAAGAGGTTTGCACCGATCATTTTACAAGAACGAAGATTCGAAGAATTCCTCACTTTAAAACACGGAGAAAGAACCGTTGTGGACTACCTAGGAGAATTTGAGAGGTTGGGCATTCATGCGCCCCACATTACGAGTAATGATCGGGTCAAGGCTAGATACTTTATGGAAGGTCTTCGGGATGAGTTCAAGGAAGCCTTAATTGCTGAGGATACAAGCACATGGGATAAGGCCACGGAGAAAGCATTACGAGTTGAAAATAGGTGGTTGACAAAAAGTAAGGAAAAAGATGTGTCGGAGCCTAGACCTGAGCTGGGTTTATGCTCAAATTTATACGTGAGAGGAAGATCCTATCAACGAGGAACTCGAGCCAAGAAGATTCGTGGAAAGAAGAATAAGAACAGAAACCCTCGAAAGCTGAAGAAAGAAGTCCAACCGTGTACCCATTGTGGGGGAACCAACCATGCTTACGACACGTGTCGGGATCGATTGAAGAGGTGTTATGCTTGCGGGTCAAAGGAGCACAAGGTTTCCGATTGTGATCGAGCGAGAGCTAACAAACAACGAATACGAGATCAACGACTTCAAATTGGAAATCAAGGTGAACCCGAACATTGAGGTATTAACATTTCATGGCATTTGCATACATGCATCGCTTAAGTGCCCGTATCCTACTTCGCTTGATGTGTGTGACGACTATTGTTGTTCTAATCGTGATAACTTGGATACCTGATCTAGTACTTGTAACTTGAAATTTCTACTTGTTATGAATTGTTGCTGAAATGAATAAGCTATGTACCTAGGTGAACTGTTCATGCATATGTGATTTAAAACTCTCTTGATTGCTCGCTGACTTCTCATATAACATATATACATACTGTAACCTTGTTTTACAGGGATTCCATCGCGATATCCCCCTTGAGTTGAGGTATGAGCGTTGCATCCATACTCAAGGGATACCGATATCAGTCGTATAAGGTACATCAAACATGCATCGCATACTTCCTCGTTAAGTGCCATTCTGATATGTGTATGTATGAATAATTGATCAGTGGATTTGTGCGCAAGAGAGACCTTAGGTTCCCTCTTTTACGTGTTGGAGAGATGTAGGATTCTCTCTATTTATGTGATAGCAAGATGTTGGATTCTTTCTAAACTTTGTGCACAAGAGATGTTGGATTCTCTTGTACTTAGATATTCGGAAGATGCTGGATTCTCTTGAATTTAGGGGTTTGAGAAATGCTAGAATTTCTTGAACTAGAATGTTGGAAGATGCTGGAATCTGTCCAACTTAGGCTGTGAGATGGGGTTCTCACAATTGTCTGCTCGAGAGACGGGGCTCTCTCTTATGTGATCGAGAGACGGGGTTCTCTCTCTTTCTGTGATCGAGAGACGGGGTTCTCTCGCTTTCTGTGTTCGAGAGACAGGGTTCTCTCACCTTTTGTGCTGAGAGATGGGATTCTCTCTTGTTTGTTGTGGCTGCGTTACGCGTTGTCCTGGCTACTGTCTGCAAGTGACGAGTTTGCGACGCCATCGAAGTTGAGTGCAGTGATAACTATTCATCTTATGGGAGTGGTCGAACAAACTTGATGTAATCAACGGTCCAGTACTTGGATAAATCTCACCAACAACGAGACATCGGAAGAGAAGCTTGATAAAGACGATGAGGGTAAACTTCACCACAAGGGCGATAACTTGCACAATTCTTCGAGGAGGGGTTAAGGCCCTACAACTCGAAGCTTTTCCAGCCCAGGAGTGGAAACTGGGGACCAGGTTCTCGTAAGGGGGAAGGGTGTAACAACCCGTATTTTCGGTGCAATATACGATGTCATTTTCGTGCTATTAGATTGTTACTTATTTAACTTTGCTTGTGTTTGAATTGCCTGAATTATGTTTTAATAGTTTAATTGACTCGATTGCAACCTTATGAAAATATGTGGACTTAATTGAAATATGTGTTTGGGGATCTATTTCTAATTATGCGAAATTCAATTTGGGCTTGATTGGACTTTATCTTTAATTCTGGGGGTGCTTTTATAATTATCGAAACTTTAATTGGGCTTGATTTAAATCATACTTAAATCTGTGGACTTAATTGCTTGACACTAACTCTCGAGGGACTTATGTGTAATTTTGGAGAAATGGCCTTCTAATACCCCGAGAAACCCTATCAGCCCTTTCATTCTTCATTTCATCTTCTCCCTTGGAACTTCATCAGCTGTGCGAGCTCTTCTCCCACCCCAGATCCCCTTTCTGTTTCATCAAGCAGCAACAACGGCGCCACCCCTCTCCGACAGCCACACCACTGCCGCTGACCACTATTTTTCGCCGGTACCTCGCACCACGCCACAGCTCCACCCTGTTTCTCCTTCCTCCCCATACGCACTCTGTTGGAAAACAGAATCAGAAAGCAGCGGAATTTAAAAAAATTTTCCCAACAAAAGGACCTTGAACTCGCAATCGTGTAACCAAATTCGTAAAGATAGAAAACTTACTTTTCTTTTATTCTTTCTTGAAGCGTTTCAAGCCACCCAAGAACGCTCTTCTCGCGGCTTGATCCCCTCTCCTTGGTAAAGCTCGAGTCTTCAAACTTCTAACTTGAAGTCTCTAGAGAAAGTCCACCAACTTGATCACAATCTAACTAGTAAGGATGCTAGTTCTCTAGTTAGTGTTTAGGCTTAACCTAGGGTTTAATTTAATCTTGGAGAAAGGAAGGTGTTCAACACATGAACCAAGAATTGTCAATTAGCTCTAAAGGGGAGCATGAGCTCCCCTATATATAGGAAGGGTGAGGGGCGGCCGAACCTAGTCCTAATGGACAAAGGATTTGGTCCCTCTCTCTCCTATTACTTGATCATCAAGTATTTTCAAACTTTGACTTTGAATTCTATTTCTAGTCAACTTTTAAGAGAGCTTAAAAATATCCAAACTATTTTTGGATAATTTTATACTTTATTTATTATAAAATAAATAACTTATTTTTTATCTAATTAATTAATTCGTAATTAATTAACTAGATTATTTTCTCCAAAATTAGACTTTCCTTTTAATTCAAAATTAAACCAAAGTCTATTAAATAATTAACTAATTAATTATTTAACATATATATATAATCACACACGTGTGCGACACGTGTCACAGTGACACGTGTCACTCACGTGAGCCACACGTGTGAATTCACACGTGTGTAACCCTCTTGGCTCGATTAACTCGTTTAATCATTTTCAAGCCTCAACTCATGTAACCAAGTTGTTGTGTGTGACCCTCTAGGTTCTCAATTCAATTAGCAGTGACCCCAATTAATTAATTCACTAATTAATTAATCAGTCCACAGATTAAACGACCATAGTCTAGCAACAGGTGTTTAACCCCTAGCTGAATTGGAATGTTCGGATTCGACAGAACCTTTAAGTCATTGATTCATGTGAGATACAATCCTCCTACTTACTATCTCTCAACCAAGATCTAGGGCAAGGGAATAATCAGAACCCTAATAATCCGGTCTTAAAGCTAAGTGCATTTCATATCCATTTGATCTCAATCCAAGAAACCCTTTTCTTGATGTCTTGATCTACTGCCTTGGCCAAGGACTCCATATGGCATATGAATGACTTACACAATAAGAGATCACCTTGCAAATGCAAGTGTAGGTCCTTTCTTGATTCTCATTCACTTTCATGAATCACTTGTGCAGCCCCAGCATAAGCCTTGAATCAGTTGTCTAAGGCGACACCTTTTAAAGCTTATACCTAAGACTACAGAGTTAACTCATAAAGTGACAAGGAACCTCAAGTCTAAGGATCAATTAATCACATCAATGACTCGTGAGATATTTCCTAATCTGGAAGTTTCCATTTCCTGAAATAGAAACTTCCTTTCCCATTTAGGAATGTTCTCACACGGGGCACCTCAGTGAACTTACTTATTAAAGTAAGCACCCTCATGTATCACGCACGTATCAACTATACACTTTGCACCTCCATGAAACAAGGTGGTCCTTCTTAAGGGCGTGATCCCACAAGCAAGCCTTAGAGGAGTCAGGTTGACACTCCCACTGTCTGTAGGACTCATCGGCTTGGAGTATTTTACTAATCATGACTTATGTGATATAGGGCTCGTTTCATGAACCATTTCACCTAAATGGTAGAGTCCTAAAGTCATCAGGATTAGGGGAGTTCTCATACATGCACAGCTAAAGTAAACGCATACCAAACAAGAGCATATAAAGAAGTGTTGCCTCAATTCGTTATTTTATTCAAAGATTGTCTGTGATTACAATAAGGAAAAGTACAAAGCGGATATACAATCGGCTTTCTAGGGCACTATTCCTAACACACTCAGCAGCAACGAGAACAGCTCCACTACCAAGTTCCGCAGCGACTCAGCCCTCCGCCACCGTGAAGCCGCCGTCGACCTTCTTTTCTTTTGGATCTTGGCCAAGGAGCAGCAATAAGCTATCTCATTCTCCTTCTACCTCCTGGAGAAGCAGCGGCACGACAGCTTCGCCCTACATCGCCAATCACCATTTTCGCCGGTGACAAACGGCCAGTCACCACCAACCCCTTTCTCCTTCCTTCTCATCTCCAGAACAAAGGGGCCAAGTACTCTTTCCCCCGCCGGTCGTCTTCTTCGGTGAGCCTCTGCCGCACCGACACCACCATTTCCTCATCCCCAGATCTGAAGAAAGGGAGCTAGGACCTCCATCGTCGCTGTCACAACAGCGAAGACCGCCACCACTCAAACTCGCTGACAGAATCCCATTCCGACCACGATTCCGTCGAAGAACCTCCGCCCTCCATCTTTCTCTCTCGTTCCAGACCTGAAAAGGGAGAGACCTTAAGACCGCACCACTCGAGATCTACCCCGGTCACCATCCTGTTCGCCCCAGACCATCGTCGGGAGCTTTCCCGACGCCGCATCAGCCTCCAACAAATCTCCAAGCGCCTTCTCTTCAACAAAGTTGCAAAATAGAGGAACCAAGTCCTCCCCTGCCTGATCCAGACACCATTTGCAGCCACCGATTCTCTTTTTCCTTTATTTTCAGATTTTCACTTCGTAAGCCTCAGTCGTTTCTATCCTTTCTCATTTACATCTATTTGAAACTAGATATTAGTAATTTAACATGTAAATTATGGGATTTAGCATTTTATGATGTAGTAAATGTTGGATTGAATTGGCACTTATGTTGTAATTGATTACCAATTAACTTAGATGTCTGATATGAATTGTGAGATATGTGTATGTATCTTGTATTTGCTTCATCGTGAAACTTTGATGTATATTATGTAAATCTTGAACTGATATTAATAACTAAATTGTTTAAAGGTATAACTGAATATATGTTATTATCTACTAAATTTATGATTTAATGGGTGATTTGGTTTATGCTATTGTTACTGGGTTGTCGTGGGTGGAATTCCATTTATGAATATTTGTCTAAATTGGAATGTGGGACTAGGGCCAATTTATTGGATTCCTGTAAATTGTTTTGAGCTGGGTTGGTGAATGAATGTTGTATGTGAATATATATATATATATACACGAATATATGGTGTTGGTATATATATATAATAACCCGTTTTATAGAGTTAGTGCTAATATCGTGTTGTAACCGTGATCCTTGATTGAATTAATTACCTTGCATATGTAATTATAAGTATGGTTTGGAGTAGGGAAGTTTTAATTAGATTGAATCTTGAATTATCAAAATTGGCAATGTGTGCGCAACAGTGGGTTTGAAATAAAGCTTGGATCTTCAATAAATTGTGTTGGTATAAGAGGAGTAAGTGCTATGCTTTAGATTGAATTTATCATATAAATTAAGTGTAATTGTTTGTAATTTAGTTGGGTGATATGAGTATGAGGTTATTTAATATAATATGACTTTGGTTGATTCTTAAACTTACTCGTACATTTTGTTGTCTTCAATTATGCATTTATGATTCGCACATGACCTCAATACCTGTTTATTTATTACGTGAGACATTAAATGTGCATAAGAACACATTCGTGAGATGTCATACCATTTTATAATTTTTGTATTCATGACACGTTATCTCATACCATTGCCGTGCATCCTACTTAGTATCATATTGAGTCGTGTCTCACGAGTACACTGTATTTCCTTTATGTACAGTGATCTCCGGGGCGGAGACAGCCTGGTCAAGTACGCACCCGTCTTGTCAGTTCCCGTATCTTGACGCTTCTCAGGTGAGGTTTAGGATTTTGTATAGTTAAACGACCTATGACCCCAATATGATGATTTCAATCCCCGCATGCAATTATATACTATATATACGATTAAATATGGGTTGGATATGATATGATTATGACCTTATGATACAACTTCAGTTTTGGAAATTAAGTATGAAGGCATATGTAAGCTATTTCGAAAACTTAAGTTATGTTATGAGTATGTAGCGAGATTGCCGTGAAAGTTAGTATATGTTATGTTCTGTTCTGTTATGGGGCCCAGGAGCTACGGGTAAGGAGCCCCAGGGACGGTTAGGGCCGTCAGGGATATACCTGTGCGTAGTCTCCATCTGTATGAAGAGGATGTACCGGGACCCACTAGGAGGTTTGGTTGGGAAACGGAGTCCTGAGGGTTTGAGTAGCATTAGCACTCCCCTCGACTGTATGGATGGTTAGGGTCCCGCAACTCTACCATCACCAGGAGTTGAGGTTGGTATGTTATTTCTGTTTTGTTATGATATGAGGAGTTGAGGTTGGAAGCTCGTACTCGCCGAGCATATGGTATGATATGTTATGGGAATCATGAATCGGAATAGAGTTTCTTAAAATGTTTTCTAAGTATATATATATATATATATATATATATATATATATATATATATATATATTTGGGTTTTGCTTTGAAACGCTTTGGTATGCAACACCTATTCCCGGTTCATGAGTCCACCCTTTTGATATGTGTTGTGCTCTTTATATATATATTGTGGGTGTGCGTTAGCCCCCTCACTCAGTCAGTTGACTGACACCTCATTTATCTTTTAGTTTACAGGTTTCCTTTTGGCTTGAGCTAGGCGGAAGTGAGTCTCCTGAGTCACACTTGTCAGTCTAGTTGGTATTAGGATGCATTTATCGCATACTTTATTTTTGTTATGTATTTATGTTTCACACTTGAAGGTTATGTTGATGTTCTACTTAGACTTAAACCCGTGTGGGGTTAGTAAGCTAGTATTTGGATGTTAGTAGATATTATGATGATGCTTATGCTGTTTATTATGTTGGATTATGAATTGATTTGGGACTAGGTATTTATGCTAGTTGA
Organism: Lantana camara; assembly: GCA_037501455.1. Lineage (NCBI taxonomy): Eukaryota > Viridiplantae > Streptophyta > Magnoliopsida > Lamiales > Verbenaceae > Lantana > Lantana camara. The sequence continues at coordinate 93,275,242 of CM074863.1, forward strand.
ACCCGTCACCTGCTTTGCATGTTTTGTGTAAATGCTTCTGCTATCTATTGTCGTTGTTTTAATTGCTTCCGCACTCTGAGTTTGTCAAGTTAGATCCGCCTAGCCTAGTGTGTGAGTTGGTCTCCCGTTCGCTATGATTCGGATTCGGGCATGGACTTTCCATTTCGTGACCGGGTCTGGATCTTAGTGCGGGGGATGTAGCATCCTCCGTTTGGGGTGTTACAACTGATCTAGTACAAGATTATTTGTTAATGACTTAAAATATGGATTTTAAAAGGTAAAACAATTAATATCACTGCTAGGTTACACATATTACGTACGCCAACAAATAATGAGTTCAAAAAAGTAAGGGAAATTTGTTTCAAGTGATTGATCTAGTACTGGATTATTTGAATCTAGTACTAGATTATTCGTTACAAGTAACTGATCTAGTACTAGATTATTCATTACTGGAATGGAATATGGATTTTAAAAGGTAAACAAGAAATATCACCGCTACATTACACATATTACGTACCCTAACAAATAACGAGTTGAAAAAAATAAGGAAAATTCGTTTCAACTGACTGATCTATTACTAGATTATTTGAATCTAGTACCAGACTCATAAGGATCGAGTATTAGATTACATGAATCTAGTACTCGATTCTAGCAGGATTTCGATTTCTCGATTTTAGACTAGGATTTCGATTTCTCCATTTAGTTGTGATTTTTTGCCAACATCATGTTCCAAAATGTTTGCAGATTGGCCACAGGTGAGGCAATACGTTTTCAGAATGGCCAAAGGGGAGGCAATATCAATAATGTTGATATTGATGATTCTGTGTTATAGTACAAACACAAAACCATAAATACCAGCATTGTTATTTAAAGTTTGGCAGATTATTCCAAACGCGTTTCAAAGCAGCGGCGGAAAGAAGTCATTCGGATGAAGCAGCAGTGACCAAAATTTTGTCATTTCTCCAGATAATAACATGCGCTTCGTTCTATTTTTTTATCACAATTTGGGTAGAATTTTGAACAAAAAATACGAAGCAGCATGTTATTATCTTGAGATCAGACACACTGGCAGCCAGTGAAGCGGCGATTAGGAGCAGGGGAGGGAGGAGAGCTAGCGGCGACGGTGAGAAATGTAAAGAAACTGATGAAGAAGAAAAAGAAATTAGGGTTTCGTTTGTTGTTGCCAACTTGCTTATAAATGGAACTTATTAAATTTTGCAAAATGATCCCTAAGGTTTTTTCTTTTATAAACCGATCTAAACACATTTGGCTTATGACTTTAGAGTGCCACATCAGATAATAGGTGAGAAAGAAAAAGGAAAAAAAATTGAGGGTTATATCCCTAAAAAAAGACCTTGGCGTCCCTTGGGACCAAATTTCCTCCTCTTACTCTTACACATCTTTTACGGTACATCATATCAAAATTTTAATTGAATTTACCAAAAAATGTACAAGATATATATTAGGCGTGTCGAAATGAGAAATTACTTGGTCGGTCCCTCTTCTGTCTCAAGACCCATAAAAGGTAATTGAAGAAAGTTTTGATTTTACAAATTTTGAGTTTGAATATAGGGTTTGCATTTTGGGTTGTTAATTCTTAATTTTTTTGGTGAGTTCTTTATGATTTGCTGGTGTTTGGAAATTAACTTTTGTGTACGTATGTGTTTACGGCCTACAAATTTGCACCATTTATGATCAAAAAGTCTTTGACTACGGGTAAGTTCATTTATCTCAATCAATCGTTTAATTTCACTTGCTATTTGGATGGGTTCTCCAATCAGTATTTTCGGAATATGAATTTAATCCGCAGGTCATACAGTGATATCTTTCCGGCATGGCGTAAAAAAATCTCATCTTTTATTGGTTGCCAGCGAAAATTGCTAAGTTTTTCCGCAGGTGGTAACATCCATTTTGAAGAAACCGCCCAAAAACTGTAAACAACGCCTCTTATTCCTAATAACAGCGGAACAGAAGTTTACCCCCGCCACGCCTCTAATATTCTGACAAAAGCGCTTCTCCTCAGCTGCAAACCTTTCTTCATCCACCAACACTAATTTTTCTGTTTCCACGATGATGGAGTATGATGGCCAGAAACCATTGCAATCAGTCCAGCCTCTGCTCTTATTTCCAGCAATCTGTTCAGCGCCTACAGGTCTGGTGCAATTATTATTTACTGTGACATTGTGGGTTATATTTTTTGTGTTCTTATTGGTTTTGCTCATATTGTGATTAAGATTTAGTTGCTTAGGAAAGAACGATTTGTAACAATTAGAAAACGATTCGAACGGTAAGAAGTTTGAAGAACTAAGCAATATGGTGATACTTAAGTGGTTGGTGGTTGGAAAAAATCTTAAGGTTGGAACTACTGTGGAAGTTGTTGAATGGAGACTTTAGATATACTTGATTTACTTTTTGGTTTTTGTTTTGAGAAGAAGAAATATAATATATATGAAGAGGTGTATACGGTTCTTCTTCTTCTGGATAATGCAAATGAAAACTTATTATTAATATTGAATAATAAAAGGCAGCCTCTCTTCCTTCAATAGAGATTCCCTTTTCCTGATTTTGAATATAAAAGGCTACATGGTTTTGTTTTTAATTTGTATATTGGACTTTGAATTTATTATTTGCAAAAATTTGGACTTCTGTTGGGTGTGTTGTGATGGAATGCAGTGATACTGAGGTAAAGAATGCAAATACTATTACTTAAGACTGCGAAAACAAGTGTACTTATACCTTTGTTTGGGCTGTTAAAGTGATTCCAGTTCGTAACATAACCATGAAAAGATTAATTAATGCTTTTTGACTCGCTTCTATCTAGGTATTTTGAGCATTCAATTAGCTATACTTGATGGTAGAATATGAAAAAGTTTTTTTTTTTTTGGTTTGCATAGTACTTATGTTACATTGATATGGTCGAGCGTGAACTTTTTTTTTTTAGTTCATTGAATCATGAAAGTTACTTTGTCAGTGCCTCTATTATAATAATGGTTTATAGATCCTTTGCCATCGTTTATCAAATTTATTTTCTTCGCATGCTTTTGTATTCCATCTTCTTTTTAATTTTTGTGTTGGAGATTTATTATAAACACACAATTTCATTACACTAAAGGAAATTATATATACTTAACTTTAATTCTAAAAATTAACTAATTTCATGTTTACATTGTTCAGAAATGCAAGAAGAATAAAGAAATATAACTAAGCACATTGAAATTCTGATTTTGCTTTAATGTTTTATTTTCTTTTTCAGTTTTTGTATTAGAGATTTATTATAAACACACAATTTAATTACACGAAAGGGAGAATTATCATTTATTATATATCATTAACTTTAATTCATAAAAATTAGCTAATTTCATGTTTACATTGTTCTGAAATTGTAATTAGATTTCACCTCTACTAATGCGTATATTGTCCTAAAATGTAAGAAGATTTTAAATTGTGCACAAGAAATCTGCTAATTACTTATTAGTTTGGTTATGATCCTTAGCTTACCGGTGAATTGTAGCTGCGAATATTTCCTCACTCACTCTCCAAATTTCTGATCTCTCGCTATGTCTTTCTATCATTGCAGTCTCCACTTAATCCCTATCTCATCATTCATTCCGGTCTCCCCGTGTCTCTTCCTATTTCCTAATTACTAAGTTCAATTAATCAGGTATTTATTTTTTATTTAATTTAATCAGATCATCTCGAGTTCACTGTTTGTTTTATGTGCTTAATTTCGTTTGTGGTGTGATCAGCGGGATGAAGTTTTTTTTCCTCGCCGAGTCTACTATATGCAAGATATGTCATTGTGTTACGGGATCTGTCTGATGACTTGAAAAGAAAACATGAACTAAAAAAGATGTACACTTCTATGCTTGCTTCTGAATTTCCGGAGGATTGTAAGTTCTATCCTTCAGATAAAAGGGATGAGTTGCATAAGGTAAACATTGTCACATTAAATAAAATATTTATTTTCTATGTCAATGTACATACCTTATTGGCTTGTAGCAATTGGAAATGGTGTTTGATTCTATCTTCATTATAGTTCATGTGGCTTTTCAAGGAGCAAAGGCTTACAGTACCTCATTGGCGAAACCAATGCTCTTACCTCATGGCTCAAAAGGTATAACTTTGGCAGATTTTTTGTGGTAATATCTTTTCAGATGGATTGTACTTTGTTGTAAATTGGTTTGCAAGAGATTTGTTCAGTGTCTAAATGTTTTGAGATCACGTACATGTTGCTGGAGCAGGAAATTTCCAGTTGTCCAAAATTGAGCTTCTCAAGGATAAGTGTATTCTGAATCCGAGGAAAGTAGTAGATTTCAGAGTCTGAGAATGATGTGCAGGTACTTATTTATTTTAGGTTATATTTTTTCTTTAAATGTGCAATTTTTCTTTGTCTGAACCAACCCTCTTTTGACATCTTGAAAGTTGTAAGGAGCCTCAACCCTGATCCAATAAAGCAAGAGCCATTAGTTGTTGAAAATGCCCCTGATCCATTGGCACGAGAACAGGTAAAACTTGTGTCGTTTAAGATTGTTATGTGTGGATTTTTTTGTACAATGGTTAACTTTGTCACTATGTCTACTTTGAATTTTTTTTGTAAGGAGCCTCAACCCCGATCCAATGAAGCAAGAGTCATGAAAGTTACTTTATCTACTATAATAATGGTTTATAGATCCTTTGCCATCCTTTATCAAATTTATTTTCTCTGCATGCTTTTGTATTCCATCTCCTTTTTGAATTTTTGAGTTTATAACTAAGCACATTGAAATTCTGATTTCGCTTTCGTATTTTATTTTCTTTTCCAGTTTTTGTATTAGAGATTTATTATGAACAGACAATTTAATTACGCGAAAGGGAAAATTATCATTTATTATATATCATTAACTTTAATTCATAAAAATCAACTAATTTCATGTTTACATTGTTCTGAAATTTTAATTAGATTTCACCACTACTAATGCTTATATTGTCCTAAAATATAAGAAGATTTTAAATTGTGCAGCAGCAGCAGAGAGTGATGACTCATGGGATGGATAATTGTCGAACCTCAAGTAAGTCACAAGAAATCTGCTAATTATTTATTAGTTTGGTTATGACCTTTAGCTTACCCCTTACAGGTGATCAATTGTATCTGCGAATATTTCCTCACTCACTCTCCAAATTTCTAATCTCTCGCTGTCTCTTTCTCTCATGACATTCTCCACTTGATTCCTAGCTCATCATTCATTCCGGTCTCTCTCCATGCCTCTCCCTATTTCCTAATTACTGAGTTCAATTAATCAGGTATTTATTTTTATTTAATTTAATCAGATCATCTCGAGTTCACTGTTTGTTTTATTTGCTTAATTTCTTTTGTGGCGTGATCAGCGGTATGATGTTTTTTTTCCTCGCCGAGTCTACTATATGCAAGATATGTCGTTTTATTACAGGATGTGCCTGATGATTTGAAAAGAAACATGAACTAAAGAAGATGTACACTTCTATGCTTTCTTCTGAATTTTCGGAGGCCTGTAGATAAAAGGGATGAGTTGCATAAGGTAAACATTGTCACACAAAATAATATATTTATTTTCTATGTCAATGTGCATACCCTATTGGCTTGTAACAATCGGAAGTGGTGTTTAATGGTTTTGAGTTTGATGATGACCAGGCTTCCCTAAATCTTAGAGATTCTAATGAAGAAACGGACACTGGTTCTGTAATGATGGTATGTATTGCTAATATATATTTTAACGATTTGATTTGTTGTTCTTTTTGAATTGCCAATATTTTTAGAAATGTTGTCCTGAACTGAATGAACACGTAAAGTGTCATTTTAAATAGTTTGTGCATAGAATTATGTTCAATGATTGAACTCGTAAAGTGTCGTTTAATCCACTGAATTCTCTTTGTGCTGTAGGATGGTGATGAATTAACTAATGAGCAAATAGCAGACCAGATTCGAAAAATCAAAGAAGAACATGCAGAAGATGAGGGTACCACTCTAAATGTTGCCTGTTTATTATGTTAGTTTTTAATTAATTTTCTTGTTATCCTCTAGAATTTATTCTTTGCGAGATAACATGATTGAGTTTTGTTCTAATCATGTCTATTGCCATACAAAATTTCCTGATGAAGTGGATACACCACCAGGTATTCCTGCTCGGAAACGATTTGCCAAGTATAGAGGTATGAAGTCTTTCAAAATCTCCAAGTGGGACCCAAAAGTATGTTTTTGTTTCTGATTGACTCGATCATTGTGATTCTTCTTTGAACTACATTAATGAGTGAATTTATGATTTTGCAGGAATTCTTACCCCCTGAATTTGCTAGGATTTCGCGTTCGATAACTTTGCAAGAACCCAAAAGCATGGTCTAGCAAAAGCCGTTGAGATGGAGCAAGATATATAAAATCTATGTCCTTCATTTCAGGTACCTGTTTTCGAGTGTCTCTTTTTTGTTTGCAAAAATTTATGCTTTTTGAGAAGGGGATGTAAAAAGAAATTGTAACAAATTGAATCAGTAAAAACTGGCTATGTTTGGAGAACAAAACAAAACCTTCCATTTCATTTTTTTTTTTTCAGCTAAAAACTGAGAAATACTATCTTTTAGAGTTTGATAACATTCCCTTAATGAAAGTAGATACGTTTTGTGTCTGACTATATTAAACTTCTGTTGGTCACCAGCATTAGGAAGCATGACTTGTATGATATAATTTTTGGCTTCTAATTACAAATAGGAGAGCAAAAAATCATGTGTTTCAAATATAATATTTCATACTTCTTACTTTGTATTCTTGGAATTAAATTCAATAAACTGAGTATTTTATATATCATAGATATATATACATATATATATGTATATCCTCTTATGTAATTTTAATTTTAATATTTGTTTAAAAATATTTGTACTAAGGATGACAAGTTCTGGATAAAAGGCAAAGCAAGTATTTTGGAAGTGAATAAAAAATTCTGGCCTGTGATAGTTGTTTTAAGGGTACAACAGCTCAACATGAATGGAAGATTACATGCCACTTTTACTATACAGAAACAATGGCTAAACCCAGGTTTATTCATATATTACTCTCATTTATTAGACTCATAAAATTTATTATATGTATGATCTTTGCTTCTACTTTGATTTGTATAAAATGTTATTTATTTTTTCTTCTCCTTCTTCTTATACTATTTTACATTATTGATATCTATTTAATTAACATTTTTATAATGAACTTACTTCAATTATTTTCTTTATTTGTACAGAACAAGGTGATTAATGGTGTTGCCATTAATGAGAAGTAAAGTGAAAAAGAATTTATTGTTCAAATTAAAAAGAAGAAAATGGAAACCCATTATGATGTCGAATATCGTTACACTGTCTCGTCTCTGGTTGCAGTTGCACAAGTACCAAAACAAACAAATGTTCAAGAAATTTCAAGTATTCACAACTCCTTATTTACCTACACTTAGATTATTATTTTTTTTATGAACTTCAATTTTATTTTTTTGAAACGGGATTATCAACTTCAAATTTTAATATATATTTTATTTGACTCTTTGTTAATTTCATGCTCTTCTATTGGTGCTGATAATGATATTGCTAAAATTTTTGATAATGCTAGGGCTCAATATTCGAAAGGATGATGTGCATCAAACCTATCTCCTAATTTATGTTGAAGTGAGATCTTTACAAGTTTTCATCTTTTGTAAATATAATGATGATCTAGATAACTTAGAAGTTAGAACACCAACTTGCGTTATGACTCTTTTGACAAAAATATGCGGGATGATTTCATTGGAAATATATCTTGCATTCCACTTTTGCAAAGTTAATTTACATATGCTTGCTTCTATATAAGTTAATCTACTTAAGCAATGTCTATAATTGGAAGCATGTGTTATTCTTTTAGCAATAAATGTGTTTTTGTATGCTTGTTTGAGGATCTTGTATCCATATATATATATATATAAATATATGATTTAATATAATGAATACTAAAAGTGTACCACTGAATATTAAAAAATTATATATATCCCAACATTATAATAATCTATCTTTTTTTATGATGATTTATTTTAATGGGCAAAACATACATATAATCACAATATTATAATAATTTATATTAATGGACATGGGTTTAATCACAATATTATAATAATTTATATTAATGGGCTAGGGTTTACCGCGCATTGCGCGGTAATCTAAACTAGTATTAACACAAAGATTCAAAACGGTAGATCAAAAGTGGTAAATTTTACTTCATTTTTTAAAATTGGGATTGAAAAACAACGAATTAAAAATGATCATTTGAAATAATTTTATTTGTCGCCCTATATATATATATATAATTATATATATATATATATATATAAAGGACAAACATATTTACCAATATGATCTCCAAAAAAAAAAACTTAATTCAATTACGGAAAAAATTCTTATATTTAAAAAATTATGAAGAACATCTTGAATTTGAATAATAACTATAAAAAAATCCTAAAAATTTACAAATAATACTCTTGCTGAAGATACTTTTTATAATTTCTCAACCATAAAGATTCTTTCCGTAATTAGGACATTATACCTTCAGAGATATTCGCAATTATCTCTTAAAAAGCAAAATTAAACTCACTGACCCTCAAAGCAAAACTCTATTGATCTGAAATCTCAACCACTAGATCATGCAGGTATATCTCATAGAGCCCACACGAAAAATCGGCTAAAATAAATTAAGAATATATAATTAATTCAAAACTCTCTTGTCAAAATATTTGACTTTATTGCTAATTTTATTCTTTTGAGATATTTTTTAATTAATTTATTTTTTATAAGAAAATTTTGGGTGATCGAGGGAGAAAAGATGTTGATATTAGTATAGGATTACAACTCATTCTTTTTGGGTTCGTGCAGCAACACGGTTTGAGCTGTTCAGATATAAAGATTATGAACTATCAAAATCTTTGACTCTTTGTCACTTAGTTGCTCTACCATATCTCTGAAGTGGATACTTTACTTGGTGGAGCCCATGGGTGCAATTTCTTGCCTTTATTTAATTAGTGTGACATTTTTTAATAAGGGAAATGTAAAAATTATTTAGTCAAAGTTGATTAAATACTAAAGTAAGCCCGTTTGAGTCAATAGTATTATAAACTAGTGACTAGTGTATTTTAATAGTTTGGTGTTGTGCTGGTTTAAGTAGAAGTTGTGTTTGTTTTTTAAAAACGCAACTATCATTTTTACCATTTTTACATTGAAGTGGTACGATTTGAATCCAATTTAAATAAACATATAATATAAATTTTAAAGTGCAATTTTCGGCAAATGGCTTCGGAATCCTCTTGTTGCCGCTATGGGTGTCACTCGATGCCACTAGCACCATTGGTCATTCTTATCTATCCTAACTCGTATTTCCCAAAGCCTTTTCGATAGACCGAGCGATCACCGGTATACCCACACATCGTGCCCCCACTCACTACTAGTTGTTAGCTACTGTTGTCGTCGTTGCTCCAAGTTTTTGTTGGTTGTTTTGTCTCTCGTTCAGAATTTGTATCTCTAATCAAAGAGTACAGACGTCAATTGTTTGATTCATTCGTTTGCGAGGAATACAACTTATGCTTGTGTAGGTTTCAATTCAATTCATACTATTTGTTTTTGCCTTGTTTTATTCAATCTCACCAAGTAATATTCTTTTCTCTTTGAGTTTGTCAAATAAAAGAAACAACAGGTCTATAAAAGAATTTTCATGGTGAGAAATTTATTCCACTTTATCATCACTATATTTCCAAACCGTTTCCAAAATCGAGCATCAGAGTTCCTAAGTCATGCATTTTCGCAGCAATGACTTGGAATAGTAAATTTAGTTCAGCTAGCCAAATTCAAATTCATCAATCCGAATCAACAAAAGTTGATGTAATTCAACAATTAAGCTAAGTGAAACATTCACAAGCATGTATGTTTTATTACACAAAAACAGGTTTTGTTATCAATACCTCACAGTACATTACCTTTAAACTTCTTGCTGATCAAAAACAAGATACTAAGAACAAGAAGAAGAAAACTTGATCTATATATGTATCTAAAAGGTTGTGAGAGCATGCATGTGTATCACTCAGGTCTGCGCATTTTCACGTTTACTGGAATTTCCTTATACGATTGAACCTTTTTGGCTGCCAGTCGAGACGGCCTGAAGAGTGATGTCTTACCAAATTCATGAGATTCATATTAGGAAGTACCTCTGATTTCTTCGTTTTTTATTGATGAACACTCAGAAGTTGTCTCTGCGATGTGATCATCTGTCTTACTTAAATTCTCGACAGGTTTTAGTTCTACGGCTTTCAATCGGACCGATTGCCTCCTTAAGAAAGATCTGCGATGACAGTAGGAAAAAAATAAATTAACGAAAATTTGAATGTCTTTATTATTCCTTTCTTTCCTAATTAAATAGCATGTGGGAAGAAGGAAAGGAAAATGGACCCTTTATTTTCAGTATTCAGGTTAGGTTGGACTTGTTCAGAAGAGCTCACACCTATAAATGATCCAAGGGAAAATATTTTGGCATAAGAACGTACTTCTTAAATCAACCGAGGTATTTCTAGAATATTAACTCACTGTTTGATTGCAAACTCGTTTTTGTACTTGTAGGTATTTCATCATCTCTATCTTGTTTCGAGGACTTCCCTCCCTCTTGACTCTTGATCAACTTCATATATAGAAGCATTCATGTCAATGGTTAAGGCTCGGGCAAGAAAAAAAAAGAGAAAACATATAATGTGTGTATTTTGATTGTGGCACACACACATATGACTGAAATGGAAGTTGAAGTACTCAGAGTAAATTCTCTACCTCAGTGTCAGCATATTTGCATGATATCGTACTTGTTGCTTCCTGAGAACCAAACGAGAATAAAATTAAATATAACATTCGATGATGATTGTGCTGACTATCAGGACGCATAAATATTTGAAATACGAACCTCAAGTTCGAGTTCTCCTTCTTTAAGCTGATCATTGTTACACACGGGTTCATGCTGCAACACTTTCAATTGAAATAATAGGTAACAACCAATAGATATCTTCGTCCAGATAATCAACATATGAATCAAACGATACGCATTATGCAAAGGGGAAAGAATCTTTTTATTATAATGGAACCAACCTGATCTTGGTCCGAATTCAATTCCTGATAATCCAATGAAGCAACAAATGTCAACAAATTACAACAAACTTTCAATGATCGAAAGATAAACCACATATGACTAAAAATAAACATGCCTCAGCAAATTTTAATTCTGGAGCTTTAAATCTAGCAGATTGCCTCCTTACAAAAGGCCTGGCATGATATTAGGCAAATGCCAATGGAAGAGAATAAGGGAACTTCAAACTGAAAGTTTATGGTTCAGCCACCAAATTTTAAGAAGTCAGAAAAAGGACCTTTTATTTTCATTCTTCTCGGAGTGGAATTGTTCAGAGGAGCTCACACCTATTCATGATCCATCGGAGAAATTTAAGCATAAGAATATCATTTATAAAGGGAAGTTTGCAAGAAAGTATTTTAGAACTTCATTTTTCAGTAATTGCAGAGAGTTTTAGGATACCTACTTCTACTTGTTCAAACAGCAAAAGGCTAAAGCACCCGCACCCAGCTTTCAACTGTTTCTAGGAATTTTTCGTTAGCAAATTTTAAGAGCTTCTATTTTCGTGACACTCACACTTTTACTACAACTAACTGGTTCAAAATTTTTTGAAAATTTGAATTCTTCAAAAGTGAAGAATCCATTTGGAAATAGCTCTAATCTAACTAGGTTTTTCTAGATAACTCACCGTATGATTGCAAACCTCCATTGAGCTTATTAGCTACTTCCTCATCTTTATCTTGTTGCAAGGACCCTCCTTCCTCTTGCAACTTGATCTGCTTCACAAAAACTAGGTTAGATCCAGCCAATGCACAGAGGAGGCATAAAAAGGGAGAGTTCACAAGCACCACAGTTCAAGTAAACTTGCAGGAAAATATACATAATAGGACGGAAACATTGCTTACACTATTCAGAGTGGATATACCTCAGTATTAGCATTCCCGCATGGTTTCCTTCTTATATTTTCCTGATATAAAATAAAACCTTATACAACCATACTGTGACAAATTAGTGACAAAGCAAGCTGCAATAAAGTTTGCCACAAGTACCTCAAGTTCCAATTGTCTTGCTTTAAGAACATTTTTACACCCAAGCTCATGTTGTAATACTTTCAACTGAATAGAGGAAGCACAAACAAATACATTACCTCATATGATCAACATAGGGCAATCAAACAACACATGTTGGAAAGAGAACTATTTCAAGTCTCATTGAACCTACCCGATCTTTAGTTGAATTTAAATCCTGAAAATACGATGAAGCAACAAATCAACAAAATGCAGTAACAAACTTTCAAAGATCAATACATATGGGTTTAAAAGAAACAGCACATACCGCAAGCATTTGAGAGCTGGACAGGGATAACTGTCGAATCTGTTGCTGCATTTTAAGTAGACTAGTAGGGTGCACGTGCGTTGCACGTGTTATACAGTCTAACTTCATTTTTCATGGATGAATTATTTTTTATGTTAAGTTATTTTACGTTGTCGCACCTTTTTTGTCTTTGAGTGTGCAATCATATTTATCTATTTTTTTGTACTCTAATTCTTTGAAGATCATAGGAATTGTTACGTGTCCCTGCAACTGTAGCTAATAATGTTCTTTATTTTAGATATTATTTTCGGGTGATTGAACTTCTCTAACTTTGTCATTTCCACAATCGAATTAATGCTTTGGATTAATCCCTCCAACTCACTGCAAAAGCTCAGGTCTAATTTTCGCTTCTGACGGAGAAACGAAGTGAGCCGATAGCATGTGGGAGTCGAGGAAGTCTTTAGCTTCATAAATGGCATCTCGGATTCGGATTTCGAATTATCTTTCAACATCTCTCTTATCATCAAGAAAACGTTGCAAATTGTAGAGTCCAACGTCCAGATCTCTGATTTGTCGGTTGTTTTGGAGCTGAGATAGAGTCTTCCTAAGAGAAACCGCAGCACCATAGGCAACGATGTTTTAGATCTGAAGTATTTCTTGCAAAACAAAGTTCAAGTGCAATGAAAATAAGAAAAATTCCAAGTTGAAGCTGCATAATGTTGCGAATGGTCAAAGTGAGAGAAAATAACAGACAAATGACAAATTGCTATGTGTTAATTAACATAAATCTTCAGTAGTTGACTAACGTTAATTTTTGTATAAAATAATAATGGTAGACTTTTTTCCTGAGACAGTAGCCATGAGATATGAAGAAAAACAAAGTTAAATATATAAACCTCGATACATCCATACTAATATTGAAAATTAAAGATTGTAGTTCTTATTGTGCCTTTATGTTGTCCTAGAATACTCCTTTATTCATTTTCTTCTTTTATTTGCTTCAACAATTTTGTTTTTCCAGCCTTCTCCGTGGATTTGCTTTGATATTTTCTCTAGTAAAATGATGACAAAATTTCGTCATCTCCATCCACATTATTTCCATCGCTATCGAATAAATGCATCAATATATTGAGTTATCGGACATCCAATGTACGCCTCAGCAACTTCTTCAAATAGTGTGATTCTTGCTTGTTCAATTCCATCTCCCACGTTTAGGGTAACCCTATATCTGTATTTTTTTATCAAATTATTTTAGTTATTTGCATATCAAGGTTTTAAATCATACCTCGGTGATGCTTCCACTTCATCATCCATGCAATTTCTGCACTGTATTCCTTGTATTGTTTCTGATATTGATCTTGTGCAATTTTTGCAAGCGTCATACCATGGTGTAAATATGTTGTCTACCGAATTGCCCTTTGCTTTGAAGTAATAGTGTTGGTTCTGCGAGTATTAGTGTAGTTCGTGTTTCATTTTGACATTTATAAGAAATTTACGTTAATTAAAGAAGCAAATATCCATTCTTATTCATAAGATCACTATAAATAAAAAAAAAAAGGAAAAATATCATTTTTAATCCTCTACAGATGCCCTGCTTCGATTTTGGTCCTGATCTTTTAACTTTTCTCACATTGCATTCTTTATGTTTCAAAAAATCTCAATTTCAATCCTTTAGCCAATGCGTTAAAAAATTGTGACATGCGCCACTCACATTTATTCAGGGCGTGTGAGTGACACGCGCCTTTTTTCGTTAAAAAATTAACGTCCGTTAGCTAAAGGACTAAAATTGAGATTTTTTGAAACATAAAGGATGCAATGTGAGAAAAGTGAAAAGTTCGGGACCAAAACTGAAAAAGAGCATCTGTAGAGGACGAAAAATAATATTTCCTTAAACATTTCTTGACGTAACTACAATAAAAATGCACAAATTTATTTACCTTTCAGTTTGCACTATGTTGCGAATACCACTACTACTATATCCTAATCAATGATAATGATGAACAATTGAAATGACATGGTAACAATAAAGAAAAAACCCCTCATAGTAAGAATACAATATTAGTATTTATTGCATTATGTTGCACTTAAAATATTTGTTTCTAATATTAAAAAGTATATCTAGCTATAAGGCTGGTTTCATTTGTCTACATTACCTCTTATAACTTATGACGATAATGAATCGCTTTTGTGATGGTTATTTCTTTGGTGCTTTTCATTTTTTGAGACATCCACAATTCCTCTAAATTTGTTCCTTTTGATGATGACAACCTGTTCATTATGTAAAAAATTATATAAATCACTGACTTTTTTATTTCATTAATATTAAAGTATTACAGCATTGTGGCACTCTTTGTTTGTACTATCATACTAATAAAAGTCCCACTCACCATGTATTGAGTTTGTTTGTCTGGCCACAAGTTGGATGGATGAGTATCGTCGTTGTAGAAGTTGCCTTTAATTGAGCTCACCTTGTAAAATATTTGTTTTTAGTTCTTGTCACATTTTCTTTATAAACTCTATTCGTTCTATGTCCTTTTCTTTTGTTTGGGGTTTCATGGCACACCTTGGTATGTTTGTTTTTTCAATCTGAAATTTTCACAATTACTCTCTTATTTTTCATTTTCTGTAACCATTCTCCTTCTGTCATTGCTAGGTCATCCCAAAAATTAATCGTGATAGTTTCCAACCTCCATCAGAATGTTAAATTTGAATTAATAATAGTTGTATCATAAATTATAAATGGTTAATTATTTCCTTACACGTTATCATAATTATTTCTCTTCCGTAGCCTGCACTCTTGTTGCTTCTCCAAAATTGAAACGGTTATTTCACTTTCTTGACAAATCCAATTACATTTGCCATTTTCCCGTGTTAGATAATTTTTTTAATATAAAAAAATCGAAATAGTTCAGTAAGTAAAGATAATTTTAATTTTACCTATCAATTGATTTTCATCAATACTGGTAGTGATCTCGTTGAATTATGTATATTTGGAAGTTATGTTGGTGTACAAGCTTTTCGTTGGCTTCGTTCACAATAGTTGCCCCCCTGTATAACCAATTCAATTTGCGGATCGACATTGATATAATTTTTGTTTATTTCCTTCACCATTGGATTCTCTATTATATATGTAAGTCTTATTTAGAACCAAATAATCTTCATAGTGTTGCTTTATATCCATGAATATAATGCCATGTATCTTTGTCCCCTGTAAATGTAACATTGAACAAATTGAATAATTAATTTCCTGCATTTTTTATAACAATTATTTCAAGCTAAAAAAAACACAAGTGACAATGTATTATTTGTCTAATTGTTCTGCTTATTTACTTTTAATTATAATTTGTTATTTTCACTATATTCTAATTATTTAAACATGTTTTTTGATACTTAAACCTAATATAAATATTATTAAATCAAATTAAGTTTAGTGTACCTCATGTACGTTTAAATGAATTATTAGATGGAATTTTTAATATTAGGAGGTTTTAGAATCGATTTATTTATATTTAATATTCGTCAATGAATCAAAAAGATTTCCAGACAAAACAAATTACCAGAAGAATGAGGATATATAACATTATATTAAAAGATTAGGTAACAGGGGAGATGAAAGCATAATGGTGCAAGAAATATTTGATATTTTGAAAAAATAGATTTTAAAAAACTGGAAGATATACAATCAATGAAATTTTGCGCCAGAGACTAAATAAATAAGATCAAATAATATTAATGCACGGGTTCCAATACATACCGATTGCAATTTGTACTCATGCGTTCCGGGAAGTGTAGGGTCGAAATACGATAAAGCAAAACACTTACCCAAAACTCACATATCAAACAAAGGGTAAAGTTGTAATCCGTATAACACAAGTATCTGATAACTTCCCAATGAATTCGTTATTGCAACAACATCACCCTTGCAGAGCTGGCTAGTGCAAGCATTAAGAAGATGTACTTTAACTCCACAGGTCAACAAGTTATTATTGAGAGATTGTCGTGCTCTAATGGAAAAGGATGTATAAGACATCTTTGGATAAATATATGAAGGATGGAAGAGCCCAGAAAATTATACGTAACCAACAGATTCGGTGTAATTACTTAAGAGTAACCTTCTTTCTGAACTGGGATTCCAGAGTAGTTGACTATTCCTTTGAATCTGTCACACCAATGGATACAACAGCTATCTAGACTCTATAAAGTACAAAAAGATGACGAACCAATCACATTACTGAAATCTTCACAAGCAGCCTGAAGCTCGAATCTTTTAAGCTGTGGAACCCCTGAAACATTAAAACCACAAAAAGAAATTATAAAAAAAAGATTATCAGAAAGCATTAATTCATTAAATTACTCATTCAAATTTTATCAAGAATTGAGAAGCAAAGTACCTGTTACAAATGCTCTTTGAAGCTGTCGACTTAATCCAGTGGCCCAAGGCCTAACAGTAGCAACTTGACCATTTCGGCAAAACAAGAATCCAATTACTAAAAGCAGAAGTAATAGAGGTCCACCAATGGCTGTAGATAACACGAGTTTACGACTTGTTCCAGAATCTTTATTAGGGCCTTCTGGTATAGATGAAACAAAAGATTGGAAAGGACTCAAACTCTTGGTCTATAAAAAGAAACTTGAAGCCTTGGACGAAACATCATGAAAAATAACACACATAATTGATAATACTGAGCGTAACAAGAGAAAGAGAAAAAGACAAAAGAGTTTAGGTAAAAACGCATCAACGTGAAACTTATTTTTGTCTACTATAACTTCTGAGTCTTTAAGTTTGGAAGAAGTGGTAGGTAATAAAAATGGAAAAACACCATGAATAAAAAAATCAAGATAATAAAATATTTTGTCATTCTCTAACTCTTCACATTCTCCTTTAATGTGCCCTCAACTTTAATTTAATTAATTATGCTAATTTAATTTTTTATTTTAAATAATTATATTGTTAGACTTTAGAAGAAACATAGCTTGGTTGGGAGAATTCTTGTTATTCACCTTAGAATGCTGTACAAACGTGTTACATTATTGAAGGATAAATATTAACAGGGCTATGCTAATAAGGAAGGTCAACTATACCAAACATACAAAGATCCCTAATTTACAGCTTTCCTAACACTCCCCCTCAAGTCGAGTGTCGGGTCTTCGATACTCAACTTGCTCAATACTTCGCTGAAAATCCTCCCATTTACTGCTTTCGTTAGAATATCGGCTAACTGATCCTCAGACCGCACAAACGGGATATCAACAACTCGATCTTCCAGTTTTTCCTTGATGAAGTGCCGGTCAACCTCTACATGCTTAGTTCTGTCATGTTGCACCGGATTTTCTGAAATGCTGATTGCTGCTCGATTATCACACCTTAATTTGCAGGCTTCTTTAGCAGGAAACCCAACTTCCCCAAGAAGTTTTCTCAACCATAGAATTTCAGTTACACCCCGTGCAATTCCTCGAAACTCTGCCTCGGCACTGGATAAAGCCACCACTTTCTGCTTTTTGCTTCTCCAAGTTACTAAGTTTCCTCCTACCAGAGTGAAATATCCGGATGTCGACCTCCTGTCAACCGGATTCCCGGCCCAGTCAGCATCAGTATATGCTTCAATGTCTAGGTGTCCGTGTTTCTGATATAAGACACCTCTTCCCGGATGTCCCTTGAGGTACCGACAGACCCTCAGTGCTGCTTCCATATGCTCTCTTTGGGGTCGATGCATAAATTGGCTGAGTACCCCAACTGCGTATGCTACATCAGGCCGTGTATGTGAGAGATAGATCAACTTCCCCACTAACCGTTGATACTGGCCCTTATCCGCATCTTCTCCTCCATCCACTATCTGTAGTCCATGGTTCACCACCATTGGAGTATCCGCTGGTTTGCATTCGAGGAGTCCAATTTCAGCGAGCAAGTCAAGCACAAACTTCCGTTGAGATATAAAGATGCCTCGTCTCGACCTGAGCACCTCTATTCCAAGAAAGTACTTTAGTTCCCCCAAATCTTTCATTTCAAACTCCCGAAACAAATTATGTCTTAGCTGAGCTATCTCTTCTGAATCATCCCCTGTAATAATCATATCATCTACGTAGATGATCAGACAAGTGACTTTCTCTCCTCTTCGTTTAAGGAATAGAGTATGGTCTGAGTTACTCTGGTGGAACCCATATCTCCTCATGGCCACTGTGAATCTCCCAAACCACGCACGTGGTGACTGCTTCAGGCCGTACAGGGCCTTCTTCAACCTGCATACCTCGCCTCTATCATATCCACCCAAGAAACCAGGTGGGGGTTCCATGTATACTTCTTCTAGTAGATCGCCGTGCAAGAAGGCATTCTTCACGTCAAACTGATGTAGTGGCCAATCCTCATTCGCTGCTATTGAAAATAGAACCCTGATAGTGTCTATTTTCGCCACTGGGGAGAAGGTCTCTGAGTAGTCCACGCCATAGGTCTGTGTGTACCCCTTGGCTACTAATCGAGCCTTATATCGTTCTATACTTCCGTCTGCTCTATGTTTGACCGTAAACACCCATCGGCATCCAACTGCACGTTTTCCACTTGGCAACCTGCACTTATCCCATGTACCATTCTTTTCAAGTGCATCCATCTCAGTTTTCATAGCCTGAATCCACCTATCATCTGTAAGAGCTTCCTCTACTGTATTTGGAATCACAGTAGAATATAAGGAAGTAGCATAAGCTCGGGCCTGATGTGACAGATTTCTTTGAGCAAAGTCGGCTACTGGGTACTTTGATGTTTTCTTCCCAAGTTCCGGCTCATATCTCTTGGGAGGAACCCCCCGGTTAGCTCTAGGTGGTAAAACATATCTGTTTTCATCCTGTGGCAACTCAACTTGATTCTGTGTCCCATACTCCCCCTGTTCCTCTTCACTTCCTGCACTGTTAGATTCATGCTGAATTACAGGATATGAACTATCTGAATCTGAATTACTGTTACATACCTCAAGGATATCAGTCGAGGTGATTGGTGCTGGATCAGATGTGGAGAGTTGTACTGTAGGAGAGGCAGGCTCGGTGGTTTCGCCTACTTGCCCTGTTGAGACTGTGTCTGGCCAAGATGGTACCCAACCTAGTGGCTCGTACTCCCCCTGTTGTTGTTTCTCCCCCTGAGGACTAGGTTGGTGGAAGAAATACTCGGTCTCAAGGAAATTACAATCCATGGTGGTATAAAGACGTCGAGTAGAGGGATGGTAGCACCTATACCCCTTCTGATTTACCCCATACCCCACGAAGACACACTTGAGGGAGCAAGGATCCAATTTGGTACGTTCAGACTTATGGATATGCACAAAGACCGAGCACCCAAACACTCGCGGAGGGAGAACCAATGAGGATGGTATACTGACTTGACTACTGAGAAATTGAAGTGGTGTTTTGAGGCCAAGAGGTTTAGTGGGAAGGCGATTGACAAGGTACACGGCAGTGGCAATGGCTTCTGGCCAAAGATATTTGGGACACTGGGATTCTAGCATAAGTGCTCTGCATATTTCAAGTAGTTGTCGGTTCTTACGTTCGGCTACCCCATTCTGTTGAGGAGTGTGGGGACACGAGGTTTGATGAATAAGACCATTATCTTGAAAGAATCTTTTTAGGGTTGAGTTGACAAATTCCCCCCCATTATCAGAACGAAGAACACGAATTTGGGCCTTATACTGGGTTCGTACCATGGTGCAAAACTCAACAAATTTTAAGGCAACTTCAGACTTATTTTTCAAAAAAAACACCCACAGCATGCGAGAGCAATCATCCACAAAGGTAACAAAATACTTAAAACCATGATCACCAACATTCGGGGCAGGCCCCCACACATCTGAATGAACTAAAGAAAACACTTCCTTCACTCTAGAGTTTGAAGGAGAAAAATGCTGTCTATGACTTTTCGAAAGTAAACACGTCTCACAAGAAATTTGACTATTCTGAGGAAAAATACTAGGAAATAAACTCTGAAGATACCCTAATGAGGGATGACCTAACCGGCGATGCCACAACCATTGTTGGCGGTTCACGGTCCCGTGAGCAAGCGCTGCAATCCCTTGGTGAGCCACCTCATCTACGTAGTACAACCCATCCTGCTCAGTACCACGCCCAATCACTCTCCCCGACTGAATATCCTGCAATAAACAAAAAGTGGGGTATATCAGGGCCATGCAGTTTAATTCCTTTGTGATATGACTAATGGACAGTAATTTGCAAGAGAGACTCGGCACATGTAAACAATTTCTCAAATTAATTGTGGGGGATAATGAAATGTTCCCCGTGCCATGGACGGGTGATGATCCACCATTAGCACTCTGAATTGAATATTTGTGTGCCACTGTATAATCCCTCAAATCTCCCTTATCATACGTCATCGTGTCTGATGCTCCACAATCAAACAACCATCGGGCTTCTTTACCCACTGTACCATTCCCTTGGAATCGAGTCTGTGAGGTACAAGCTACTGTTCTCTTATTTTTTTCAGCAGAGTCACATGATGGCAGATTATTCAAGACATTAGGTATATTAGTGAAGGGATAATCTAAGTTGCAAGAATTATTGTTGTACATATAATGAGAATTGGGACAAGTATATGATTGAGGGCAAGACGGTAATTCTACCCGCCTTAACCCTTTACCTAGCAAAGCTTTCCCCTTCTTCTCATTTCCATCAGCCGCCTCCTCCTCCTGCTTGCCATTCTCGCCGTCTTCTTGCACGGCTGCGGCCTGATTCGCCTCCCCAATTCTCCTCTCTCCGGCGTAGCCCGGCGATGTTCTGTCTCTTCGTCGGCTACGCCAGCCCTCCGGCCAGCCTATGAGCTCATAGCAGCCCTCTTTCCGATGCCCGTTTCGCCCGCACTGTTCGCAAGTAATGGGGCTCCGGTCGCCGCCGTTTCGGTTGTTGGTGACGGGCCCCCTCGTGCCTGATTCAACGTTTCTCTGTGTCGGTGTGGATCTGAATCTGGGGTTTTCCCTCGAGAGGGATGATGTTTCTTTGGATCTGAATTTCTGGGTAGAGAATCCGGCACCCACGCCGGAGTTGGTAGCCTGTCCCGTCGCCGCCAGTGATGTATTCCGACCACCAGCCATGATCTCTCTTCTTGCTGATTCGCGTCGGATCGTTGCGTAGGCCTTCTCCACCGTAGGCAGTGGATGTTCCTTCAACAAATCCCGCCTTTCGGTGTCGTACTGGTCATCAACGCCGGCAAGAAACTGAAAAAGTCTGGCTTCGGATCTGAGGCGATTAAAGATGGCAATATCCCCTTCATACGCCATCGGATTGGGCTGCCGTATGTCAATTTCCCTCCAAATCCGCTGTAAGTTGCTGTAGAATAGTTCGATTGTGTCCGTCCCCTGCTTCATGTTGTTTACCCGGACACTCAGATCGAAAATCTGGAATCCGTCACCTCCAGACCCATATGTTGCGGTCAATCCTTCCCAGAGTGCCCTTGCCGATGGATATTCGGCATAATTAGGGACGAGTTCAGGGTCCATATTGTCAAGAATCCATGAACAGACTATCAGATCGGTTTGTTCCCATCTGGAATAATTCGGATGGCCAATCGCCGGAGGTGCTGGTTCCCCGGTGATGTGGCTGAGTTTCCCTCTGCCTCCAATGGCTAATTTCATCAATCGAGACCATAACGAGAAATTAAACTGATTTAATTTGGTGCTTACACTGACTGTTTGTGGAATTTGGTACTGACTGTTGTCTGTTTGTGGCTGTAGGTTTTGGAATTTGCTTTCGATAATGCTGGCTATTTGCGTGGCTAAGGAATCAACGGGCTGCTGTGATTCCTTATCGAAACTGGATTGGCTACTGAATTCGGCCATGGCCGTGAGAGGTAACCGGTATGTGATGAGCAAGGGTCGGATCCGTTTAATGGATCGTCGCCCGCTCTGATACCATGTTAGACTTTAGAAGAAACATAGCTTGGTTGGGAGAATTCTTGTTATTCACCTTAGAATGCTGTACAAACGTGTTACATTATTGAAGGATAAATATTAACAGGGCTATGCTAATAAGGAAGGTCAACTATACCAAACATACAAAGATCCCTAATTTACAGCTTTCCTAACATATATAAATTAAATTAATTAATTTTTGGGAGTGATTACTAAACTAAATATATACTTACTTCTAAAATGTGTAAATGATTTAAACTCTTATTTACATTTAAATGTCGTTAATTTAATTTAATGAAAATAAATAAAATAAAATAATTAAGTTGAATTATTAATTTTTGGATAACATATACTATAAATTAAATAGTAAAATAAAATTGTATGAGGGCAAATCAAATCGTAGAATGGAAATTCGATTAATTTCTCCAAAGGTAAGACATGCAGGGGAAAAATTATTTTGAATGATTCAGTAATCATTGCTTGTATAAAATTAATTAATTTAATTTACATAATTAATTAAATTAATAAACCGAATATGAAGGGTTACAGAATGACAAAAGTTGGGACTAAAATATAGTTAATCAATTCAATAGAAATAAATACAATAAAATAATTAAGTTGAATTGTTAATTTTTGACTCATATATATAAACTATAGAATATTAATTAAATAGTTAAATGAAATATCAAGCGTGAGAAAGATGCAACGGATTGATTAATTAAAATAATTCAATTAAAGTTAAGGACACATCAAAAGAGAATATGAAGAGTTAGAGAATTTCAAAAATTGGTACTTAAATATTATTAATTTAATTTAATGGAAATAAATAAAATAAAATAATTAAGTTGATGAAAAAAGTTGGGACTTAAATATAGAATTTAATTTAATAAAAATAAATAAAATAAATTAATTAAGTTGGGTTATCAGTTTTTTTAAACTATGCTCCGAGAAAATACTAAGTTTAATTGACATAAATAATTAGATTAACGTATCAATTAAGTCTGGATTATTAATGTATGCCCCACATAACCCACAAATTAAATAGTTAAATAAATAAAATGGCATATGTGCAAATAACATAACATTGTATAAGGGTAATTTAGTCCACTCACATACAAAATCCTAATATCCACATTTTTATACATTAAAGAAGAATACGAATGACAAAAGTTGGAACTTAAATATAGTTGATTAATTTAATAGAAATAAATACAATAAAATAATTAAGTTTAATTATTAGTTTTTGAAATAAATACAATAAAATAATTAAGTTGAATTATTAATTGTTGACCCATATATAAACTATAGAATATTAATTAAATAGTTAAATGAAATATCAAGCGTGAGAAAAATGCAAGAGTTTGATTAATTAGAATAATTAAATTAAAGTTAAGGACATATTAAAGGAGATTATGAAGAGTTAGAGAATTTCAAAAATTGGGATGTAAATATTGTTAATTTAATTTAATGAAAATAAATAAAATAAAATAATTAAGTTGATGACAAAAGTTAGGATTTAAATATAGAATTTAATTTAATGAAAATAAATAAAATAAACTGATTAAGTTAGATTATCAGTTTTTTTTAAACTATCCTCCGAGAAAATACTAAGAACGTGTTTACTTTTACAGATAATAGATATTTGTGATATATAACCGATATCTACGTGTATTTACATTGCATGTGTGAAAGTCTGTAGGATAGACTCTGGCCTATGAGATTTGCGTGTTTTATTGAGATATAGATCACATGCCAAAAAGGCATGTGATAGATCACGAGAATTATGACACGCTACACAAAATTACCAATATATCAATCTTTTCACAGAATTTACAAAAGAATTGAATTGTCACTTATATCTATTTTTTCGATCTCCCACGTTCTGAAAGATTTTTTTGGAGAAATTTCTCTTTCATCTATTCTCTTCTCAAGATTTTACAAAAGATTCTATTTGAATCTATAATACATTTTATTTTCATCTATTTTCTTCTCAAGATTTTATTTTCTTCTCAAGATTTTATTTTTATTTTGCAAAAGATTTTATTTTATTCTCTCCAAATTGATCAAGTTCTTTTATTTTTATTTTATAATTATAGAAAATTTTAAATAGGAACGTGAATTATTAAAAAGTTAAAACATGATGAATCACAAAATAATTTTAAAAATTGAGACGAAATTGCTCCAAAAAAAATAAAAAATAATACCGTCTCCTAATTTATTTATTTTTTTCACTTTACACCCTCTCGCTTAATATAATGCATTTTTTAAGGATTTAATCAAGTTGCAAAGAGATTATGATATTAAAATATTTGAGACGGTGCAATGAATTCTCAAATCAAAATGAAAAGGGAGATCTCTATTTTGTGACTACAAAACTCTATTTTTGTAAAAGTTAAGAATAAAAAATAATTAAAATAAATTGAGGGTAAATAAGTAATTTAATTCTATCATGCGTTAACTACCCATAAAAGTAAACAACAAATTAAACGTAAACATGAATTGATGACATATATTGACATGATTAGTAAATATGAATTTGTCTACTATCACAAACATTTGATATCCTTACATGCATTATCACTACATGAAAAGTAAACGAGCCCTAAGTTTAATTGGCATAAATAATTAGATTAACGTAATCAATTAAGCCCGTATTAATGTATGCCCCACGTAACCCACAAATTAAATAGTTAAATAAATAAAATGGCATATGTGCAAATAACATTGTATACGGGTAATTTAGTCCATTCACATACAAAATCCTCTTATCCACACTTTTTATATAGGTATAGATTTAATCTCAAAATGTCTAACTCAGTGCCTCTCTGTTCAATGATTTTACTTTTTTCACACATTGCAAAGGAACCAACAACAATCCAGAGGCCAATCAAGGGCAACGCCAGAAACTTAATTATGGGAGGGAAAATATTTATTAGTTTAAAAAAGTATACAATCAAAGACCAATGCATCCACAAAACAAAAACTTTCCAGTAGAACAATGTTTTTAAGCCAAGACAAAACCAAAGAGGATACTTTTTCTGCGCCACCATCTTCACCAACGCCATGTTTTCCTGAAAAATAAACACATTCAGTCTGAAACGGAACAACACAAGAAGTAAGCCAATCATGACAACAAGAAAAACTTAGAATAATGTTACCGTCTGTAGTTGGTCAATGAGCTCTCTAGCAGCTCCATCAGTGGATTGTGGTTTCTCTTTGGTTAAAACTCTTTGATTTTGTGGCAAGTTGCTAATATCTGCCAGCTTATTCCTCACCACAACTTGACGATGCGGCCTATCTTCTTTGTCTGCTTTAGTTTGATCATCTTTCAGAACTTAAATACCAAAGAAAAGAAACTAACTCAATACCAAATTCTAAATGCTACACAACATATCCTCAAACCATCTTATGGCATATTTTTATATTCTCATCAGAAATTCAAACTTTTCGCCCACAAAAGATAATAAAGTCACCCGTGATAAAAAATGCCTACTGCGTGTGTCATCTAGTAGACTGGAACTGATTCATTCAAAACAGAAAAACAGAATAATTCACAATAACAAACAACATCCGATGCCTAATTATTAAATCGAACAAATGCAACCAATCGCCAGGGTTGTTGCATATGCAAAATCAAAAACAACCTTAAGCTAATCAACACTCAACGGCGGAGCTTCGTGATTAAAGTTTCCACTTCTTCACTAAAAACGCGCTCCGAGCATGAGGATCATATGTTA
The DNA here is from genome assembly GCA_037501455.1 of Lantana camara. Classification (NCBI taxonomy): domain Eukaryota; kingdom Viridiplantae; phylum Streptophyta; class Magnoliopsida; order Lamiales; family Verbenaceae; genus Lantana; species Lantana camara. Next base: position 93,301,296 of record CM074863.1, read on the forward strand.
AGAGGGATTATTAATGCTTATTTACATAGCATTAGGATCACAAAAATTTTGATATACAATCACAGTTTGAATACCAAGAATTTTCATAAATGATCGATGAAGAAATATGACAAATCATTCTTCCCATTTTCTCAGGTCAGCCTGTCATGCTAATTTATTATTTATCTATTGCAACTTGTTTAGGAATCTTCACTATTAAATTCTAATATTGTCTTTTGCAATCATCAAATTAATCGTGCCAAAACAGTCAGTCAAATTACATTTTCAGCAACCAGACTAAACTTAGGTTTTCTTGCAAAGATCCATAGCCGCCCATCCTGAGAGCACCATAGTTGCTTCACCAAAATGGCAGCTTATGCAGCTCTAACTTCTCTTATGAATCTTATAGATCAGATCCATCACCATCCTCAACCTCCGATTACTCTCCACGAGGAGCAGAGTCAATCTCTCACCGAAAAGATTGCTTTCTTGCAAGATTTTCTTGAAACTTATAATCGTCATTATTCCAATCAAGAAGTAGAGCTGTTGCGAATCCGTATTGCAGATGCTGCTTATGCAGCAGAGGATGTAATCGAATCCCATATAGTCGATCAAATTCTTGCAAGGAGACCAGATAATATTTTTTGGTCAGGAAGAAGACCAGATAATGATAACAAAGGAAAGAAGAAATACTTGGAGAAAGTGAAACAATATTTTGGTTTCGTCAAAAGCTCCGTAACCAAAAGCAATTCTCAATCTCAATCCACAAGTTATGGGGAAAAGACCTGTTCAGCTGACCTCTATCAAAGTCAACAGAAAGCTATAACGGAAACCACAATTACTCATGATGATGCAGACAAGATCTGTTCTGCGCACTTGTATCAAGATCTACAAAAGGTGCTAGAAGATCAGATGGATTTGGTCAAGAAAGATGTGGAGAAGATTAAAGAGAAGTTGGGTACTCAGGAGCAGCTGCAAAGAATTATAAAAACACCTGTTGTTTCACCAAAGTCTCATTCAGCACAACGCAATATCATGGTGGGCTTTGATGATGTTTTAAATGAATTGTTGCATAAGCTCACTGGTCAACCGCATTCTGATCATCAAATCATACCAATTTCTGGCATGGGCGGAATTGGTAAGACTACGCTTGCTAAAAATCTTTACACACATCCTTGCTTGGATTACAATTTCCCAAGAATATAATATGAAAGAGATTCTCATAGAAGTTCTTCTTTTCCAAAAAGACCAAGGGAGTAGAGAAAGTTTGAGTCAAATGAGTGAGACACAATTAGGAGAAAAATTATACCAAAACCTATATGGTAGAAGATATTTGATTGTAATGGATGATATGTGGAGTAATGAATTTTGGGATAAAATAAATTTCTACTTCCCAAGAAACAACCAAGGAAGCCGAATTATTGTAACTACTAGATTATCAAATGTTGCTTCTTATTTCACAAGTGGTTGTGGTCATGAGATGAATTTCCTAGATCAAGATAAAAGTTGGAATCTATTTTGCCAAACTGTATTTGGAGAAGAAGATTGCCCCACTGAGTTGAAGGACATTGGAATGGAGATTGCGCGAAATTGCAAAGGAGTCCCTTTGTCGATTGTCGTGCTAGGAGGACTCCTTGCAAAGTCCAAACCAACACGAGAATATTGGGCACACATTTTACGAAATGTAAGTTCAATTGTGAACTTAGAGGAAAGTGAACACTACTTGAAAATACTACATACGAGTTATGATGAGTTGCCCGTTCATCTGAAAATATGTTTTCTCTGTATGGCAATTTTTCGTGAAGACAGTGAAATTCGTGTCTCCTCACTCATCAGTATGTGGGTCGCGGAAGGAATTTTGAAACCAATTAGTGGAAAAAGTTTGGAAGAGAGTGGTGAAGAGTACTTGATAGATCTTATTGGTAGGAATCTCATTTTGGTTGGTGAGAGTGGATATTCTGAAAAAATAAAATTTTGTAAAATCCATGATCTCTTGAGAGATCTATGCATAAAAGAAGCTCGAAAAGAGAGGTTTGTTTTTTGGGCAAAGCAACATGATCATGAAGGAATAAATACACAACGCCGCATAGTTATTGATCAGAACATATCCAACGAGGAATATCTTCAGAATTTGCAACTTGTATCAGCTACCCGTTCCTTAATATGCTATTCGAAAGAAGCTTTACCAGATGTTGAACGCAGATTGTTGAGGGTATTTGAAAGCCAAATTCATCCTGCGAGAATGTTTGGATGGGTAGACAAATTTCAGCTAGTTAACTTGCGGTACTTTCATATAGAATACGGTTGGAGTCTAGATCAGTTTCGTATATTTTCAACTTCAGCCTCCCTCCTTTGGAATCTGCAAACTTTAATTACATCCAATTGGGGAAGTAGGTTTGTTGCACCACCAGAAATTTGGAAGATGCCTCTACTAAGGCATGTTGAGATGCCATGTGTCAAATTTCCGGAACCTCCAAGTGGTGACAAGGATGAATTTGTTCTGCATAACCTACATACACTCATGACAGCAGAAAACTTGAAGCTTGGTGAGGAGGTAGTTAAGAGAATCCCTAATGTCAAGAAGTTGGGAATATGGTATATGGAGGTGGCACCAGAATATTATTGTCTCAGCAATCCTAGTCATCTGCATAAACTTGAATATCTATGCTTCACTCTCCCAAGTCGGGGCGATTCGCTACCGAACCTCATTTTCCCGCATTCTCTCAAAGAGTTACGCCTATCGTTTATGCTGCTCAGTTGGGAAGACATTAATACGAAGATAGGTTCATCACCTCATCTCCAGGCGCTCACACTGGATCGTGTGTCCTTCACAACATCAGAGTGGGAGACAATACAAGGACAGTTCTGCAGTTTAAAAATACTGTCTATTGTCGAATGTATGGGTTGGGAATACTGGAGTGCAGAGAGCTCTCATTTTCCACGCCTCGAGCACCTTGTTCTTCAGGACTTAAATGAGCTGAAGGAGATCCCCTTCGACATCGGAAACATACCAACACTTGAATCAATTCAGTTGAGAAAATGTAGCTATTCTGCCATTAAATCTGCAAAGCAAATTGCAGAGGAACAAGAGGAACTTGGGAATGAAGGCCTCCGAGTTACAGTTAATTTATACAAATCTGGATGGGAATATGAAGGTGTGAAGAGCTGGGTAAGTCGCAACTTTCAAGTTCAAATTAAGTAAGGGTTGATTCTGCTTTGTTTTTAATCTTTACTTGAATAAATATAAGTATGACTTAATCGTAGCATGTCCCCCATTTTCAAATTATATCATTTTTTTATAGCTTTTTTAACCTTTTCAAGCATCTAACTTTTGCAGCTTATGATGAATATTATATGCTTTTGTTTTCTAATTTATTGTCATACATAAATTCCTCCTAATATGTTTCCACCTTGCAGAAAGTACTTGTCTGATGAGTCCAGCGACGAATAAAGAAATTGAAGGATGCAACTTTGCAGTTTGCAGTCAGATTTTTTGAATCTCATATTGTGCTCTTCTTTTTGCGTTTTTGTGAGGTTTATTTTTTCTAAATGTTAATGTAATTAGATCTAGTTTATGATTTTGACTTTTAAAATTTTATTAACATCATTAGTTCCAATTACTATTTTACCTTCTATTTTAACTTTTTCTATTTATTATAATTTTTATTTTAACTTCTCTATAAACTTAATGATTTTGAGAAACTTCCACAAAACCCAACGTTTTTCGACTCTTGGGCTACTTTGGCCCAAATCGAAAGCTCATAAATATTGGGTGAGCGCCTTTTGCAACCTCCTCAGGGCTCAGATGATATGTAGTGTTGCCAACGGTTGGCTTCGGATCAGATCAAAATATTTGAATTTGTCAAGGGAATTAGATATTGAATTCGAATGAAATCGAGTCGGATTGAATTCATCATCATTAGATATTGAATCTAAATTATACCTTTTTTAAGTTAATTTTAAAGAAAACATCGTTATTATAGACAATTTGCCTCTTTTTCCATTAAATATTTTTTTTAAAAATTTAGTACGCTAGTATTCCATGTATGAATGTTATTGGTGTTGTACCTGAAGTTCCAATTAGAGAAAAGAAATTTTTTTTTTCTTATAATCTCATTATTTTGGGTAAAACTTTAACGAAAAAGTGGACTATATTATTTGTGACATTAAAAAACTAAAGGGAAGGAGGTCAAACGAGTATAACAAAAAGGTGAGTGTCTATACTTATCGTGTAATTAGTAAAAAAATTTAATTGTGATAAATAGAGGCGTAACGAGTTTGGTATTATCGATCGAAACCGAAAAATAATTTAGTTATGTATTTCGTATGTCTTTTCAAAAATTCGGAATTTGATTCGAATCGATATTTAAGTCCGGTATATCGAACTGACCGAATATTAAATAACATATTTCCTTATTTTTTAATATGTATTTTTTATTATATTATTATCATTTATATGTATAATATATTATATTTTACATCCTAATTCTAGTTCTAATTCTAATCCTAATTAAACACGTTTTAATAAAAAAAAATTACTTACTAACACTTGAAAAAAAAAATTATTTTTTTATTTTAATTTCTATTGCTTTTAGCTAGTTTAGTTCTTTTTTTTTTTTTTAACTCGATTCTTTAAGCAGATCATTGTTACACACGGGTTCACGTTGCAACACTTTCAACTGAAATAATAGGTAACAACCAATAGATATCTTCGTCCAGATAATCAACACATGAATCAAACAATACGCATTATGCAAAGGGGGATTATAATGGAACCAACCTGATCTTGGTCCGAATTCAATTCCTGATAATCCAATGAAGCAACAAATGTCAACAAATTACAACAAACTTTCAATGATCGAAACATACACCACGTATGAGTAAAAATAAACGTACCTCAGCAGGTTTTAATTCTGAAGCTTTAAATCTAGCAGATTGCCTCCTTACTTTCAACTGTTTCTAGGAATTTTTCGTTAGCAAATTTTAAGAGCTTCTATTTTCGTGACACACTTTTACTATAACTAACTTGTTCAAAATTTTTTGAAAAATTGAACGCTTCAAAAGTGAAGAATCCATTTGGAAATAGCTCTAATCTAACTAGGTTTTTCTAGATAACTCACCGTATGATTGCAAAATTCTTTTGAGCTTAATAGGTATTTCCTCATCCTTGTCTTCTTGCAAGGACCCTCCTTGCTCTTGCAACTTGATCTGCTTCACATATACAAGGTTTGATCCGGCCAATATACAGAGGCATAAAAAGGGAGGGTTCACAAGCACTACAGCTCATGTAAACTTGCCCGCAAATATACATAATAGGACGGAAACATTGATGTACACTATTCAGAGTGGATATACCTTAGCATCAGCATTTCCACATGGTCTCCTTCTTATATTTTCCTGATATAAAATAAAACCTTAATACAAACATACTGCGACAAATTAGTGACAAGCAAGCTGCAATAAAATTTTCCACAAGTACCTCAAGCTCCAATTGTTTAGCTTTAAGAAGACCGTTTTTACACCCAAGCTCATGCTGTAATATTTTCAACTGAATAGAGGAAACCCCAATAAATACAATATCTCATATGATCAACATAGGGCAATCAAACGATACACGTTGGAAAAAGAACTATTTCAAGTCTCATTGAACCTACCCGATCTTTAGTTGAATTTAAATCCTGAAAATCCGATGAAGCAACAAATCAACAAAATGCAGTAACAAACTTTCAAAGATCAATGCATATGGGTTTAAAAGAAACAGAACATACCGCAAGCATTTGAGAGCTAGACAGGGCTAACTGTTGATTCTGTTGCTGCATTTTAAGTAGATTTAATCTCAAAATGTCTAACTCAGTGCCTCCTGAACGCCAGAAACTTAATTATGGGAGGGAAAAATGTTTAGTTTTAAAAAGTATAAAATCTTAAAATGATGGTTGGGAGGCCTCCAGCTCCTCATGTGGGCCTCACATCTGAGACCAATGCATCCACACAACGAAAAGTTTCCACTAAACAATGTTTTTAAGCCAAAACAAAACCAAAGAGGATACTTTTTATGTGCCACCATCTTCACCAAGGCCATGTTTTCCTGAAAAATAAACACATTCAATCTGAAATTAAACAGCACAAGAAGTAAGCCAATCATGATAACAAGAAAAACTTAAAATAATGTTACCTTCTGGAGTTTTGGTCGATGAGCTCTCTGTAGCTCCACCAGTAGATTGTGGCTTCTCTTTGGTTAAAAGTCTTTGATTTTGTCGCAAGTTGCTAATACCTGCCAGCTTCTTCCTCACCACAACTTGAGGATGCAGCATAGCTTCTTTCTCTGCTTTTGGTTGATCATCTTTCATAACTTAAATACCAAAAAAAAGAAACTAACTCAATACCAAATTCTAACTGCTACACAAAACAAGCATGTTGAAATTCAAACTTTTCGCCCTCAAAAGATAATAAAGGTGCGTTTTCGCCCTGTAATAAAAATTTCTACGGCGTCTGTGGCATCCAGAACTGATTCATTCAAAACCGAAAAACCAGAATAATTCATAATAACATACAGTATAGGATGCCTAATTACTAAATCGAACAAATGCAACCAATCGCCAGGGTTGTTGAATATGCAAAATCAAACACAAACACAAACACAAGCTAATCGACACTCAGTGGCGGAGCTTCGTGATTCAAGTTACCACTTCTTCACTAAAAACTCGATCTGAGCTACAGAGAAAGCCGTCAGTGAATGTCCAGGCCACAATCTATAAAATACAGCTCTCGACATGCAGTATGAATCCCAACACAATTACGCATTTCAAACTCAAAATCAGGCACTCGAATGTAATTGATTCCACGAATTTGTTCAGTAGGAGACGATTAAATCCCAAAAATCTCTCGTAAGAAGAGTTGCAGTGATGAAGAGGAGAAGATGGTTTGCCGGAAGCCTGTGGTGATATCGAACCATTCCTCAGCAGTTCCAACGATCAGGTTTACTTTGAACAAATTTATGCTTTATAGATATATCAATTTCGGAACTTCTTTCAATTTTTTCTGATTGAGATACGGTCAACGGTAATAGCAATGGACACTCCACTGGTGGTGTTTGGCAGAGGACTAGTAGAAATCCCTGAATCTTTTTGCAGGGTAGGACTTCTACAGATGTTGTGAGTAATCTAACTTGTCTTTCTGAATCAATTTGGAGATCCTTAAATTATTCAATATTTATTGGTTCCCCTTGTTTTTCTGGTCTATGCCAGGGATGTCAGTTTCAATAATTTAGTGGGGATGATTCCAAATCACTGCGCGAGAATTCTTAAACTAGTGAGAGTTCTAATTTCAACACTTTACTAATATGGTTTAATTGCTAATTATCTGATAGTTTTTTATTGTAACAGTTTATGACACGCAGTTTTTCTGATTCCTTCCTTCAATAATTTTACTTTGAAAGGCCCTGGAAAACCTTCCTGTCAGAGAAAAAAATATTTGAACTTTATCTTTCCTAATTATCCGCAATTAACGCCCTATTTTCGATATTAACGGCAATCAATCTGTTGTTGTGTTTTCCTTTTGCAGGAATCATAATGTAAACCCCGTGCAAAGGATCATCAACATCAAATATATTGTAAGTTGCAAAATTTTGATTTCAGCAGAACAATAATCTTACAAACATTTCTCCTTGTTCTAATTGCTCTTGTACCTATTTTTGTCAGGTTTATGGTTAATATGGCGGGTATGGAGCAATTGAATTGGAGCCGTTGGATGGCGTTTTATCGTGATCGTCAGATCAAGTTTAATGAGAGGAAGCAGAACGACGTCGTAACCACTAATGTTGGGGAAATCTCAGTCGTTGGACAAGACACTGATAATCCAAGGGCTGTGATATGTTTAGCCAAGGAAGAGATCATGGCCGTTGCTAAGGAGAAGAATCCTACGGCGGAGAAAAGGGATGAAAACCAGCTAAGAGGAGGGGACCATCAGACGGTTAGGCAGGGAGTGTGTGCAACGGAATTGCAGGGATGATTCTTATTTGGATGGTGACTTGCTTTAGGTGTTGGTGTCTTTTGTTTTAGTTATATATATAGCTGTTTAGCTCAGCTTAGAGGGCAAGCAATATGTGAAGTTTCTTTCATTTCCTACCTCAGACTTCTTCCTCATCTCATACTCCGTTTCCTGTATTGAGCTACTATTTCTTTGTTCATCAATATAATTCCATTTCAATATTATATACATTCTCTATTTCGAATTTATCTTACAAATTGGTATCCAGAGCCTGTCGAATCCGTACGGCCTGAATCATGGCAGAGGGCTTAAGGTCTAAAGATTTGCAGGAGTTAAAAGGATCTATTATAGAAGAAAAAGCCATGAGAGTGGCGGCTGAGCAGAAAATGGATGCGAGGTTTGCTGATTTATCCGGAGCTTTGGAGAAGCTCACGCTGCAAATGGGAGCCATTGCAGATCAGGTCCAAAACTATAACAAGAATAAATCAATACTTGGAGATGGCTTGTCAGCCTCGAATGGGAAGGATGGAGGTTCTGTATCTAACAATTCCACGCACACAGAAATGCACTCCCAAGGGAGTTATGGAGGTAATCCTACATCCCATAAGTATATTGATTTTCCCAGTTTTGAGGGATCTAATCCAAGGGGGTTGGGTGAGAAAAGCACAGAGATATTTCCAGTTATTGCCTACTGTTCCTGATCATGAACGTATTATTCTAGCTTCTATTTGCTTTTCTGGGGTAGCTGAGACATGGCTGCAGAATTTGATTGAAACTAAACCACATCTAGAATGGGATCAATTGATTGAGGAGGTTTTGAAGAGATTTGATGTAGGGGATAGACAGATGATTGTGGGAGAGTTTCATAATCTGAAACAGAGTGGTACGGTGGAGGATTATTTGGTCAGATTTGAGGAACTTAAGTCCCAACTACTGTTATTTTGCAAGAATCTCACTGAAGATTATTTCATTGCGGCTTTTATTTGCGGGTTGAAAGAGGAAATTAAGGCTTCAGTGTTTGCTCACAAACCTCAAAATTTGAGTGATGCTGTTAGCTTTGCAAAAAATCAGGAGGCTGCTGTAGATGCTTTACTTGCAAGAGCAAATGGGGGTTTCAAACATCCTAATCCTCCTAAGCCAACTATGAAGCACAACGATCACAGCAATTCAGTGAAACCATGGAACACTAGTCCTAAAGGAACACATAACAGTAACAAAGCTTTCCCAGGTCCCAGAAAATACTTAACAGCTACAGAAATGAGAAATAAAAGGGAGAAGAACCTTTGTTACAATTGTGATGAAGTGTATACGCCAGGGCATAGATGCACCCAGAAACAAGTGTTTATCATCATACCTGAAGATGAGTGGGAAACTGATGAACCACCTGGGAGTGAAGAAGAAGGGACAGATAATGAGGAGGTCACTATAGCTATACATGCTATCTCATCCAAGAAAAGTTCCCATATGTTCAAGATGGAAGGTATAATTGAGGGAATAGATGTGAGAATGATGATTGATTGTGGGGCTTCTTCCTGCTTTGTGGATGAACAACTGGCTAAGAAACTAAACTGCAAGAAAGTGCCAGCTAAGCCAGTAAGGGTAAGGATGGCTGATGGAAGGAAGATGATTAGTAATGTGATTATTCCAGAATTAAAATGGAAAATGCAAGGCCAGGAGTTTGTATTTCCAGTGAGAACTCTAGATTTGGGTGGATATGGGATGTTATTGGGAGGAGACTGGTTGAATGACCATACCCCAGTACACTTGGATTACAAAGATAAGAGTGTCACTATATCTAAGGGAGAAGAAAGAGTGAAGTTGCAGTCACTGTCTGGGAATGATGAGCTCAAATATCTTACAGATGAGGAGTTGAGGGAGTTAATGGAGGAGGGGGGTGCTGGAATGTGTGAACAAGTTTTCTCATTAACTATTACAGCAGTGGAAGAGGACATTCAGGGGGAAGGAATGAAAGAATTGTTAGATCAATATCCTGAGGTGTTTGAGGAACCTAAGTCTCTGCCACCAAGGAGAGAAATTGAGCATCAGATAGAGCTGAAGATGGATGCTAAACCAAAGAGACAGCTACCTTACAGATATTCACATACTCAAAAGAATGAAATAGAAAGGTTGGTGAAGGGAATGTTGGAGGAAGGAATAATTCAAACTAGTCAGAGCCCTTTTGCTTCACCTGTCTTGTTAGTTAAGAAGAAGGATGGCACATGGAGGATGTGTGTGGACTACAGGTATCTGAACACTCTCACAATTAAGCATAATTTTCCAATACCTGTTATAGATGAACTTTTGGATGAGCTTCATGGAGCTAAGTACTTTTCCAAGATTGATCTTAGATCAGGATACTTTCAGATTAGAATGAAGGATGCTGACATTCCTAAGACCAGTTTTGTGACACATAATGGTCACTATGAGTTTTTGGTCATGCCATTTGGGCTATGCAATGCCCCATCAACCTTCCAATCACTGATGAACCAGGTCTTCCTTCCTTTTCTTAGAAAGTACATCCTAGTTTTCTTTGATGATATATTGGTATACAGTAAGAATTGGGATGATCATTTGAGACACTTGCAGTCCGTATTGGAAATTCTAAAAAAACATCAATTATATGCCAAGAGAAGTAAGTGCAGCTTTGGTAAAGAAAGTGTGGAATATCTAGGCCATATCATCTCAGAAAAAGGAGTAGCTACTGATCCAGAGAAGATTAAGAGTATGATACAGTGGCCTGTTCCAAAGTCTGTGAAGGAACTAAGAGGATTTTTGGGTCTCACTGGTTATTACAGAAAGTTCATTCAAAGCTATGGATTAATCAGTAAACCATTAACATATTTGCTAAGGAAGGATAGCTTTGTTTGGAGTGAGAAGGCTCAATTTGCGTTTGAAAAGCTTAAAGAAGCTGTGACAACAACACCAGTGCTAGTACTTCCTGACTTCAAGAAAACCTTTATTTTGGAAACTGATGCTTGCAAGGATGGAATTGGTGCTGTACTGATGCAACAAGGTAGGCCTATTGCCTATCTTAGTAAGGCTTTAGAAGAGAAGAATATGGGGCTGTCTGTGTATGAAAAAGAGTTTTTAGCCATATTGTTAGCAGTAAACAAATGGAAACATTATTTATAAGGGAATCATTTTGTGATAAAATCTGACCAGCAGAGTTTGAAACATATGTTAGAACAAAGGTTGGGGACAGTTTTGCAACAAAGGTGGATTTCTAAATTGCTGGGACTGGATTATGAGGTGCAATACAAGAAAGGAGTTGACAATGTAGTAGCTGATGCCCTGTCCAGAAGAGAGCATACAGAAGAAGAGTGTGCACCTGTGTCTTCAGTAATTCCAACTTGGGTCACTGAGATCAGTGAATCCTATGTCAAAGACTCATTATATTCACAAATCATTCAAGCCAAGTCTGTGGATAATATGGTATTTCCAGAATTCCAATGGAATGGGGGGTTATTGAGAAAAAAATGGAGGATTTGCATTGGTGACAACACTGAGTTGAAGCAAAGGATTATACAGACTTTACATGACACCTCCATAGGAGGACATTCAGGAATTGTAGGTACTTATCAAAGAGTCAAATCCATGTTCATTTGGCCTGGTATGAACAAGGATGTGGAACAATGGGTTAAAGAATGTGATGTCTGCCAAAGGTCAAAACATGAAAATGTGAAATATCCAGGTCTATTGCAACCCCTTCCAGTTCTTGAGCAAGCTTGGACACACATATCAATGGATTTCATTGAGGGTCTCCCAAATTCAGAGGGCAAAAATGCTATCATGGTGGTAGTAGACCGTTTCAGTAAGTACAGTCACTTCCTAGCTATTTCACATCCATTCACTGCAGAAGGAATAGCTAAATTGTTCTTGGATAACATATATAAACTCCATGGGATGCCTCATACAATTGTATCAGATAGGGACAGGGTGTTCACTAGTAAATTTTGGAAAGAATTGTTTAAGAGGTTGGGAACCACATTGGCCATGTCAACAGCATATCACCCTCAATCAGATGGGCAATCTGAGAGAGTGAATCAGTGCCTGGAAAGCTATCTGAGATGCATGTGTCACATGAGACCCAAACTATGGAAGAAGTGGCTGTCATTGGCTGAATTTTGGTACAATACTAATTATCATTCTAGTTTGAAGATCACTCCCTTTCAGGCTTTGTATGGTTACTCACCAAGGAAGCATATTTTAGGGCCATATGATGATAGTATTATGCCTGAAGTCAATGAATTCTTGCAAGAAAGAACCAGGTTCAGTAAAGTGTTGAAAGAAACATTGGAATCTGCTCAGAACAGAATCAAAACATATGCTGATAAGAACAGGAGTGAAAGAAAATTTGAGGTGGGAGATATGGTTTATTTGAAGCTTCAGCCTTATAGGCAATCATCTGTGGAAGTAAGAAGAAATTTGAAACTTGCTTCAAGATATTTTGGACCATACATGGTAGAAGCTAAAGTTGGTAATGTTGCGTACAAATTGGAATTGCCCACTGGAAGCTTAATACATCCTGTCTTCCATGTGTCATTACTCAAGAAAAAGATTGGAAGTAAGAAAGTTGTTAGTCCTGAGTTGCCGGAAATGGCTGACAATGGAGAATTCAAGATATTTCCTGCTGCAATCTTGGAAAGGAGGATTATTCCCAGAAATAACAGACCCGTAGTTCAACTGCTTATTCAGTGGGTACACTCTGGACCGGAGAACGCCACGTGGGAAGATTATAACACTATCATTCGCAAATTTCCCGCTTTTGATCCTTGTGGACAAGGATCTCAAAATGAAAGGAGTAATGTCAGGTTTATGGTTAATATGGCGGGTATGGAGCAATTGAATTGGAGCCGTTGGATGGCGTTTTATCGTGATCGTCAGATCAAGTTTAATGAGAGGAAGCAGAACGACGTCGTAACCACTAATGTTGGGGAAATCTCAGTCGTTGGACAAGACACTGATAATCCAAGGGCTGTGATATGTTTAGCCAAGGAAGAGATCATGGCCGTTGCTAAGGAGAAGAATCCTACGGCGGAGAAAAGGGATGAAAACCAGCTAAGAGGAGGGGACCATCAGACGGTTAGGCAGGGAGTGTGTGCAACGGAATTGCAGGGATGATTCTTATTTGGATGGTGACTTGCTTTAGGTGTTGGTGTCTTTTGTTTTAGTTATATATATAGCTGTTTAGCTCAGCTTAGAGGGCAAGCAATATGTGAAGTTTCTTTCATTTCCTACCTCAGACTTCTTCCTTATCTCATACTCTGTTTCCTGTATTGAGCTACTATTTCTTTGTTCATCAATATAATTCCATTTCAATATTATATACATTCTCTATTTCGAATTTATCTTACAATTTTCAACAGACAAGGAATCCTTCCATGCGTTCAGGATCTCACCTGTCCTTAATGTAGTATAGTATAAAAAATTTAATATCTTAACAACAAATCTGTATATATGTGTATCTTTTAATAAAGGGATAATTACACTTACATACCCTGAGAATGAGATGATACCTGATTACACAAAATTCCCCTCATGTTTGAGGAATTACAATAACTTCCCTTGGCATACCCCTAAGATTTGGCCTAACACATTCTATTATAGCCATGAATATAAAATCAAGTATGGATCAGTAATTTTCTAGGCAAAATTAGAGATGACATCACAAATACTCATGGATCTAGATGTAATGTAAGCAGTTTGACAGGGGAAGTTTATGTAATTTTTCAGATGTCAAGGGGAGCTTGTGTAATTAGGTCAAAAGCTCAATGTATGTTGTTGTAATTCCCTATAGAAATCTTGTGTGTGCTTGGCAGATAAATGTTCTTTAAATGTGAATTGTATTTTTGGCAATCAAAGAAAACAAGGAATATGTCCTAGTGATGGTTGCACCAGTGGCTGCCCAATTGCTAAAAAGGGGTTGGTAAGTTTGTAATATTCTACTGCTTATGAATTGGGGTTGTTGATATCATAGTGATTAGGTATCTGTTAGTTTTGAGCTGACAACTGCAATGTCTTCTCCTATTGCTATACTTTTTTAGGGAAAAGAATTGTTGTGTCAACTCTGCATACAGCTGGGGATAGCAGAATTTTAACTGGAAGTAGACGAGTTTTCAGCTGAAGTATATATGCTGACTATCAGTGATATGATCTTGTCCCTACAGGTTCTCTTACAAGTTTGTTGAGTCATTACATTCCATTTTATGTGTTTCTGTGTGAATATATCGAATTAATATTGGCTTCTCAAACTGTCTGCAGATTCAAAGCTGGAGAAGAATGGGAGGATGAGGGGCCAACATGGACTGTCATGATTCACTAAAGGGTTTTTTGAAACAAGTTTTATACGAAGCTTGATCTTCTCAATATCTTGTATAATATATAATATTGATTAATATATGATAACCCACAACTAAAATTTGCTTTTTCTTGCAGAAATCACAAAGAGCACCAACAATGTGAAGGCAATCAACCTCTCTATACATCAAATCCTAGGGGCTAGAACAGATTCTTATTTGGGTGGTCAGTTTCACTTAAAATCACAATATAAATTTATTAGCATTTAAAATCATTTTGTTTTTAATTTTTCCCACCAAAAAAAAAAATTAAAATCATTTTGATTGAGGTTAGTAATTTAGTATGTTTTCAACATTCGGACTTGTTTTTACAAATAATCCGGCATTTCAGTGATCCGAACCGATTACCTTACACTCCGGCTGGGATTCATTTCATGAAAACGGGATAGCCAAATGGCTAATTCTTAGATTGAAATTTTTAAATCAAGTTTGTGCATTTAAAATTGTTTTTACATCTCTTGTTTGTTCTATATTGAAGAATCACACTCACACCAAGATATCATTACTTTATTTTTTCATCTTAAAGTGTATAATATAGCAATTGCTAATTGAAATTTTGCTTTTGGTTGAATATACACAGGGGTGCCAATTATCTGTTTGACTTTCAATTTCTCTCTCTCTCAACTGGATTCCTCTCTCCGTGAACATAAAATTCTCGATCAATTAAGGCCTCCACTTGGATCACCCTTCACAGTTCCCTTTACATGCTCTTTGGTTTGGCAATTGCAGTATATGAGCCTGTACTCTATTTGATGGCCTACTGGTATGGTGACTCTGTTGGTTTGTGGCATAATATTGTATCCCACATTGGAAGACTAGTCTAGGGCAAAAGTTGTTTTGTCCCACATTAGTTTTTTGTAATAGGTTGGGGATGACCTAATACTATAAATAGGCTCCTCCCCCTTCTAGCTTAGTGCATCGAAACAAAGTCTCTCTCTACTTTGTAATATTTCTTAAGTGAAATATATTTTGAGTAGTGCCCGAGGACGTAGGCTATTTTGGCCGAACCTCGTAAATTTGGTGTTTCTTTATTTACGCCTTTTCAATAGTTTATTTTTAGTTATATTTAGTTTTATTTTGCCTTATTTTTCCTTTGTGAATTTTAGGCATTATATTTCTAAATATTTGTTCGTCGTTTCCGCAACAAGTGGTATCAAGAGCCAAATTGGAGTATGCTCTGTGGTTGCAACTTAGTCTGATCTTCCACATTAGAAACGAACAAAGACGACTTGGTGGGCATCGCGCATCAACGAGCATCGGCAGGCTTCGCGCATCAACGAGCATCGGCAGGCATCGTGCATCGGCGGGTTCAGCAGGCACCTTGCATCGGCGGGCTCAGCAGGCACCGCGCATCGACAGGCTCGGTTGGCATCGCGCATTGGTGGCTATTGAATTGCAGAAATGACAAAGGATGCGATCACGCCTGAAGAAGCGAAGGCAGCTTCCACCTCGGCTTCCAGCTCATTCAACTTAACAAGGACTGGAATGGCAACTACGAGAATCTCGGTGGAGACCTTCGGCGGCACCGGTCATTTCGGCATGTGGCAAAGCGAAGTTCTAGACGCGCTATTTCAGCAAGGTTTAGAGCTCGCCATTGAAGAGAAGAAACCAGAAGAGGTTGATGACAAAGATTGGAAGACCATCAACCGATTGGCATGTGGTACAATTAGATCGTGTCTCTCCAGAGAACAGAAGTATACGTTTTGCAAGGAGACTTCTGCAAGCAACCTATGGAAGGCATTGGAGGAGAAGTTCTTGAAGAAAAACAGTCAGAACAAGCTGCATATGAAGAAACGACTGTTTCGCTTCACGTATGTTCCCGGTACCACGATGAATGAGCACATTACTAAATTTAATCAGTTGGTGGCTGATTTATTGAATTTGGATGTGGCTTTTGAAGACGAGGACCTCGCGCTAATGTTGTTGGGATCGCTTCCGGAGGAGTTCGAGTTTCTCGAGACAACCTTACTCCATGGAAAGGTTGATGTTTCGCTCGGCGAAGTGTGTACAGCCTTATACAGTTATGAACTGAGGAGGAAGGATAAAAAAGGAAGCGCTAGTGGAGCAACAGAAGCCCTAGTGGTGAGAGGTCGTCAGAAAAGCCAATCAAAGAGGAGAAGAGGGAGATCAAAGTCGAAGAACAAAGTTGCCAAAGATGAGTGTGCCTTTTGTCACGACAAAGGACACTGGAAGAAAGACTGTCCAAAGTTGAAAAAAGGAAAGACTCCGCAAGATGCCAATGTAGCCGAATGCAAAAGCGACGCAGAGTCAGATGTTTCCTTAGTAGTTATACCTTCAACGCTAAGTTCAGACGAGTGGATATTAGATTCGGGTTGCACCTATCATATGTCCCCCAACCGGGAGTGGTTCTTCGATCTTGAAGAATTTGATGGAGGAGCTGTTTACATGGGCAACGATCAAACATGTACAATAGCTGGGATAGGTTCAATCAAGCTACAGAATCACGATGGATCCACCAGAATTCTAAAAGATGTTCGACTAGTGCCAAGTTTGAAGAAGAATCTCATCTCATTGGGGGCCTTGGAGTCAAAAGGTCTAGTTGTGACAATGCGAGATGGAATTCTTAAAGCAACTTTGGGGGCACTCGTGATGTTGAAGGGTGAAAGGAAAAACAACAACTTGTATTTTTACCAAGGTAATACAGTTGTTGGGACAGTAGCAGTAGCAACTACTTCTAGCAGCAAGAAGGATGCTGAGGCAACAAAGCTATGGCATATGCGTTTGGGTCACGCTGGTGAAAAATCCTTGCAAATTCTTGCCAAACAAGATTTGTTAAAAGGTATGAAGACTTGCAAATTGGAGTTTTGTGAGCATTGCGTTCTAGGAAAGCAAAGGAGGGTGAAATTCGGCACAGCTATTCACAATACCGAGGGTATTTTGGACTATGTGCACTCTGATGTGTGGGGACCTTCCAAGACGGCGTCACTTGGAGGCAGACACTACTTTGTCACTTTTATCGATGATTTTTCCAGAAGAGTTTGGGTGTTTCCTATGAAGCACAAAGGTGAAGTGCTTGGAGTTTTTCTAAAGTGGAAAACTCAAGTTGAGAACCAGACAGGAAGAAAGATCAAAGTTCTTCGATCAGACAACGGTGGAGGATATAAGAGCGATCCATTCCAAAAGGTGTGCCAAGAACACCGCATAGTTCGTCACTTCACAGTAAGAGAAACTCCGCAGCAGAATGGGGTGTCAGAGCGTATGAACAGGACATTAGTGGAGAAAGTTCGCTGTATGTTGTCTAATGCTGGATTAGACAGGAAGTATTGGGCTGAGGCAGTGACATACGCTCAACATCTCGTCAATCGTTTGCCATCATCTGCAATAGGTGGGAAGACTCCTTTGGAGGTTTGGTCTGGGAAGCCTGCAACAGATTATGACTCTTTGCGTGTGTTAGGTTCTACCGCATACTATCATGTGAATGAATCAAAGTTGGATCCTCGAGCAAGGAAGGCGCTCTTTATGGGCTTTAGTGTTGGGGTTAAGGGATACCGTCTTTGGTGTCTAGAAACAAAGAAGACGATAATAAGCAGGGATGTTACCTTCGACGAATCTGCCATTTTGGATAAGGTAACTCAAGAAGGGACCAATGGTACTCCGAAGCAGGTGGAGCGTGCACCGGAGCAAGTGGAGTATACACCAGAGCAGGTGGAGTTTGAAAAGATAGTGGTGAGTCCAGCGAAAGACACTATCAATGATTCTTCTACGGCAGAAGAAGAATCGGATGAGGAGGAGGTTACCACCCGAGAACCTCAACAACAACTAGAGCCAATTGCAATTAGAAGAACCAGACGAGAAATTCAGAAACCAGCTCGTTTTGTTGACATGGTAGCCTGTGCACTTCCCGTAGTTGATAATGTTCCATCCATATTTTCAGAAGTTGTTCGGAGCTCAGAAAACAATAGATGGAAAGACGTAATGGAGGAAGAGATGCAATCTCTTCAGAAGAATAAGACGTGGAAGTTGGCACAACTACCGATGGGAAAGAAGGCAATTGGATGCAAATGGGTATTTGCAAAGAAAGAAGGATTTCCTAACAAAGACGATGTTCGCTACAAGGCGAGGTTGGTAGCTAAAGGCTATGCTCAGAAGGAGGGAGTTGATTACAATGAAGTGTTTTCTCCAGTTGTTAAACACTCCTCCATTAGAATTTTGTTGGCCTTGGTAGCGCAGTTGAATTTGGAGCTAGCTCAACTCGATGTGAAAACCGCGTTCCTGCATGGTGATTTGGAAGAGGAAATCTATATGTCTCAGCCAGATGGATACAAAGTTGCTGGTAAAGAAAATTGGGTTTGCAAACTAGATAAATCGTTGTACGGATTGAAGCAATCGCCGAGACAATGGTACAAACGATTTGATAAGTTTATGTTGGGTCAAAGGTACACAAGGAGCAAGTACGACCACTGTGTGTATTTGCGCGGGCTACAAGATGGAACCTACATCTACCTACTCTTATATGTTGATGATATGCTGATAGCATCAAAGAGCCAGGATGAAATTGACAAGTTGAAGGCTCAATTGAGTAAAGAGTTTGAGATGAAGGATTTGGGAGAAGCCAAGAAGATTCTCGGAATGGAGATAAGTAGGGATCGGCAGAGAGGCAAGCTTTGGCTGACTCAGAAGCAGTATTTGAACAAAGTACTACAGCGGTTTGATATATGTCAAGATACAAAACCTGTAGGTACTCCACTTGCCCCTCATTTGAAGCTTAGCAGCCAGTTATCTCCAAGGACGGAAGAAGAACGAGAATACATGACAAAAGTCCCATATGCGAATGCAGTTGGTAGCCTGATGTATGCAATGGTGTGTACAAGACCGGATATTTAACAAGCTGTTGGCGTAGTGAGCAGATATATGCATGATCCTGGAAAGGCTCACTGGCAAGCTGTGAAATGGATTCTACGGTATATTCAAGATACCGCAGATGTTGGTTTATTGTTTGAGCAGGATGAAACACTTGGTCAAACCATAGTTGGATACTGTGATTCTGACTATGCTGGAGATTTGGATAAGCGAAGATCTACAACTGGCTACTTGTTCACTTTAGCAAAGGTGCCAGTTAGTTGGAAATCCACCTTACAGTCAACGGTGGCATTGTCTACGATAGAGGCGGAGTATATGGCCATTACAGAAGCTGTAAAGAAAGCAATTTGGCTTCAAGGACTGCTTGAAGATTTGGGAGTTGGTAAAAAACACCTCGTGGTGTATTGTGACAGTCAGAGTGCTATTCATTTAGCGAAGAACAAAACTTTTCATGCAAGGACGAAACATATAGATGTTCGCTATCACTTTGTGCGGGAAATTCTCGAAGAAGAGCAGGTTGTTCTTCAGAAGATTCGGACTACGGAGAATCCTGCAGATATGATGACCAAGGTGGTGACAAAGGCCAAGTTTAAACATTGTTTAGACTTGGCTAATATCCTGCACTTTTGATTTGGCATCTGCGGGCGCATTTGGAGGCACTACTACCAGTTTGGAGAGAGAGAGAAAGTTCGTTTGTGTTTAGTGGGACCACAAATTGTGCCAAGGTGGAGATTTGTTGGTTTGTGGCATAATATTGTATCCCACATTGGAAGACTAGTCTAGGGCAAAAGTTGTTTGTCCCACATTGGTTTTTTGTAATAGGTTGGGGAGGACCTAACACTATAAATAGGCTCCTCCCCTTTCTAGCTTAGTGCATCGAAACAAAGTCTCTCTCTACTTTGTAATATTTCTTAAGTGAAATATATTTTGAGTAGTGCCCGAGGACGTAGGCTATTTTGGCCGAACCTCGTAAATTTGGTGTTTCTTTATTTACGCCTTTTCAATGGTTTATTTTTAGTTATATTTAGTTTTATTTTGCCTTATTTTTTCTTTGTGAATTTTAGGCATTATATTTCTAAATATTTGTTTGCCGCTTCCGCAACAGACTCTTCCCAGTAGTTTATTAGCAATGAGGGCACCTCTATAATATAGATAATATATTATTGGCTGTTATGTACACTTTCCTTGCAATTCCTCATTTTGTTTTGTGTGTGATTAATTAGTGTCGTACTCTATATATATAGAGTTTGTACAAGAGGTGTGTTGGTGTTGTAACATGAGCCACTTGCCGAATATTGTGGTAAATATTTTTGAATTGCCATACCAAGTTTCAACTATGGGGGAATCAAGTTATATTTAAATGATATCATCATTATACTTCTGTGGCTGTGGTCACTGTGGTACGATTGTTTCCCTTTTGTGAAAATTCGTATACGGGTTTTTGTTTATTTTATCTATTTGAGACAACTAATGATTTGTAAACAGCTTCAAAAGCGTCACCCTGAGCTTCATCTTGTCATCGCATCAGCTACAATTGAAGCAAAATCAATGGCTTCTTTCTTTAGTACCATGTTTCTTGAATTTCATTGTTTTTGTAGTTTTCACTGCTATGAACTTTGGGTTTCTGAGATTATGCTTTTTATTTTTGACCTAATTAAGCCGAAGACATCAAGGGCCAGACAATGAGGAACATGGACCAAGCAAAGAGCTTGCTGTTTTGTCTCTTGAGGAGTCTGTTCCCGACAATTCAACTATACTTTCATGAAGAGGTAAGCCAAATCTTAATTATCACCTTAGGCATTTGTCCATATAAGATCTAAAATGGTGATGTGTTATTTTAATGATGCCTTAATCTTGAATCTTTGTAGGAGCCAATGGGAGACATTCTTGTATTTCTTACGAGTCAGAATGACATTGATGCTGCGTTTCAATTGCTTACGGAAGATTCTAATATGAAAAAGCAGGTAGCAGGTTTTCTTCATACAGTTGAAGCCATGAGCATAAATAAAAGTTTCTTTGAAGATATCTCAGAAAAACTTAATGTGTTGCTCTAGAAACCATCATGGTTTGAAATTCCTTTTATTATTTCTTTTAGGGGGTGGGGTTAAACTAGGAAGTAATTTCTTCTTAACATCCCAACTCCCTCCTTTTGTTCTCCTACAGTATTGATTGTGTTGCCTTTTGTGTTCTGGCTTGCCTCATGTTAATACTTTGACATGTAGGGTAGAGGATTCAATGTGCTAATCTTTTATATATGTTGAGGAGCATGTTCCCAATTATATGGGAGTTGCAGTTTCAACTATCTTTCTATTCATGAAGCAGTAAACCAAATCTTAATGACCCGTCCTTATAAGATCATGGTGATTTGCTTAACTCATAATGCATGTTATTTTAATGATGCCTCAATCTTGCTTCATTGTAGGAGCCAATGGGAAACATTCTTGTATTTCTTACTGGTCAAGATGATATTGATGGTTTACGGAAGATTCTAATACGAGGTAGTTTACAAAGCCTCAATGGTAATAAGTGGTTAACAAGTTTTCTTTGTACAGTTGAGGCCATGATCATAAATAGTTTGAGAGTGCTTATAGTGCTTTATTTATTTATTTGCTAGTAACCCACTGCCCATCTCTTGATTTTGGCTCTTCCTTTTAAATTTATTAGTAAGTGAATGCATGACATCATAATCCTATATTCTTATAAATGTATTTTCGCATTTTCAATGATGGGCATGATATTTTTTCACAGTTGG
Organism: Lantana camara; assembly: GCA_037501455.1. Taxonomy (NCBI): domain Eukaryota; kingdom Viridiplantae; phylum Streptophyta; class Magnoliopsida; order Lamiales; family Verbenaceae; genus Lantana; species Lantana camara. Next base: position 93,323,190 of record CM074863.1, read on the forward strand.
CTTTGGATTGCATTTGTTGTCTAGTTCACATCTAAATTTCCATATAGGAATTTCTTCAAGGACTTTTTTTGACACAGAGTGTAAACAATGTGAAGATTTGGTTCCTTGACTTCAACGCAGGTACTCTTTCCATCTATCTAAATAATACATCACCACATTATGTAATATCTGCTATTAAAGTTGTGTAAGATGTGCTTTTCGTTTTTATTTTCCATCATCATTTTCTTTAGCATTTTCAGTTGGAATTAATGTATATTGATCCGATATATGAACCCGACCAGTTTAGAATCTTCACCAGAGAATTTAATCGCATTCCTGGCCTGTCAACGTGTAGAGTCCAAATCTTGCCACACTTTTTCTGGGTTGGGTCTGATTATTATTATTATTATTAATAATTAGTGTTAGAATTACTGTCTAGGTTGATATCTATTATCTAGTCATATTAGAGAGTTGATATTTGATAGGATTAGATTTGGGTTATCTCCAAGGTTTAGGACTCTTCTCCTAATAGGTGTCTTCTTGATTGTGTCTAATAAGTCTATATATTGTAATCTCTCCTTTATTAATAATACATACTGAATTTTTCCAAATTCTCAACAATTAGCATACATTGTTTACAGTATTTGTATATAAGTTGGAAATGATATGTCATGTTGTGGACTTTGAAACTCCATTAGTTCCGATTTTTGTTTAGATTTTCTTGAATAAATAAATCTCCATTTTTACTTACAACTGGTTTCTTGCTTTCTGCATGAAATATAATACGTGTATGCTACTCTTGTCCCAAATCTATTTATTATTAGTTGCACATCTTATATTATATTTTCTTCTTTTCCAGGTGTTGAGATTCTGTCCAGATGGCCATGATGGTTGAAAACCTTTGACATATAATTATCATTTGTTTCCAAATAAATTCTCAGAAGGCAATCTCTTTGCCTTCATATTCTCTTCATTTTTCCAGTCTAGCTCATAGGAGTGAAGGATTGGGAATGCTTGCAAGTGATGTCGTGTCAACATTAATAAGGTGCTTGAATCCTCGAAGATCCGGACCCGGCCATTGTTACCCTTTGAAGAATGGAATATATATTGATTTTTCTGAGATAACCATCAGAACTCATGTGGGAATCGGTATGGTTTTCTTGTGTTATCTCTTAACTAGTACTGAAGTGATTTGATTGGCATTGTTTTTCCATATAATCAATGATCAGTATAACCTAGTATCTCTTACTGCCATCGTTAGGGATTTGTTAGAAGTGGTTGAATAGGTTTCAGTTTTAAATGGGGAAATTCTGCCAAGTATAACTTTTTTACCGTGCACATGTGAAAGACGTTATTGTGCTTTACTTATTAAGTCCCCGTTCCTATAATATCCGTCATACTCCTATCTATAATATCATTCATTTTTGAAAGTCAATTTCGTTTCCGGCTCATGTTCATTTATGCATGCATCTTCAAATGACAGAATTTCATTTCCATATGCAAGATCAACTTTTTAAACCTTCCAATCTTGTTAAAACTGAAGCACAGTTGTTAAATTTTTCATATTTTATATCTGTTAAAAGGCATATTTAATACATGTTTTATATTTTATGTGGTTAGTATATGATGATATTTTTGGTAGGTTATTCTAGGGTTTCTTCCCTCTTGTATATATATAGGGCTGTAGACTGTTGTATTGTTGTTTCACAAGTAATGAAAATCCTCTTCTATCAAACTTCACATGGTATCAAAGCCAAAACTTGGTTCATCCGTAAACCCTAATTTTTTTTCAAGCGGCCGTCCCCAGCTTCGAGAATTGTCAGTAGCCGTCCTCTGCTCGAATTTTTTTCACCTGTGTCATGGATGCCGAAAGCCTCTCCAATTCGTTGTTCAAATTACTAACCGCAAGTTAAACGGTAGTAATTATCATCACTGGTCCATCTCTGTTGAAGTTTTCCTCGAAGGCCTTGGAAAAGATCACTATCTTAGTGATGATCCACCAGATAACGCTGACGCTAAGAAAAGTGCTATTTGGAAACAAGAAGATCGACAGATTATGTCAGCCCTATGGAATTCCATGGAACCTCATATTGCTGACTTGTGTATTAATTTTCGGAGTAGTAAAGCAATTTGGTTACATCTCCAAAAGTTATACACGAGCAACTTATCTCGTATGTATGAGGTCACTGCTGAATACCAATCTCTTCGTATGGATGGTCGGAGTTTGACAGACCACTTTGGAAATTTTAGTCGTATATGTGCCGAGCGTAACAGTTTATTTCCTATCTCTGCTGATGTCTCCGCTATGCAGAAACAACGCGATCAACTGGATGTCCTCCAATTTTTAGTCACACTTCCGCCACAGTATGAGCCGTTTCGTTCACAAATCATCTCGAGTTCTGACATTCCCAGTCTTGAAGAGGTTTACTCCCGGGCTTTGCGTTTTTCCTCGTATCAAACTTCTTTCGTTGCACCTCCCATGGAAGACCGTTCTGTCTTGGCCACGAACCGTGTCACACAAAACACTCGCAATAGTCGAGGAGGTCGCACCAATATTCATGGAGGACGCACTGGTTTAGGTCGAGAGTTGAAATGTGACCATTGTGGTCGTCCCCATGACACCAAAGAAACTTGTTGGGATTTACATGGCAGGCCTCCACGGTAGGCAAATATAGCCTCTTCAGATTCTCCTACACCAGGCAACCCCTCTTCATCTAAGAGCATATCTTTATCAGAGGATGAATATACGCAGTTCCTTCAGTACCAAACTGCTCAACAGGCTTCCGCTCCTATTACCTCTATTGCTCAATTAGGTAACTCCCGCACTTGTCTGTTATCTAATCGTACTATATCTAAACCTTGGATTCTAGATTCTGGTGCATCTGATCACATGACAGGTAATCCTAAAGCCTTCACCACTCTTCAGTATTCAAATTCCCTACCCCATGTTACTTTGGCCAATGGTTCTCAAACGCAAGTTCAAGGCATTGGCACGGTTCCCCATTCATCTACCTTGTCATTGTCTTCTGTTTTATACATTCCTAATCTTTCTTTTAGTTTGGTATCCGTCAGTAAATTAACTAAACAACTCAATTGCTCAGTTACCTTTCTCTCTGACTCGGTTGTGATACAGGATTTAAAGACTGGGGAGACGATTGGCACAGGACATGAGTCTCGAGGACTTTACCATATTGAACCGTCGTCTACCACTGCTTGTCAGGCAGCCGTCTCTCCGTTCCACATACACTGTCGTCTTGGTCATCCCTCGTTGGGACAGTTGAAGAAGTTAGTTCCCAATCTTGGTCGTATTACGTCTTTAGAATGTGAGTCATGTCAACTAAGTAAACATAGTCGAGTTTCTTTTTCGTCTCGTGAAAATAAACGTGCTTTGAGTGCATTTGATGTCGTCCACTCTGATGTCTGGGGTCCATGTCGTACTGTGTCTCACTTAGGATTTCGTTATTTTGTATCTTTTGTTGATGATTTTTCACGGACCACTTGGATTTTCTTAATGAAGGATCGTTCTGAATTATTTTCTATCTTTTGTGCTTTTTATGCTGAGATTAAAAATCAATTTGGTTGTTCAATTCGTGTTTTTAGAAGTGATAATGCCAAAGAATACTTTTCTAATGATTTTAACACTTTCATGACTACAAATGGCATTTTACACCAATCCTCTTGTCCTTACACTCCCCAACAAAATGGGGTTGCTGAAAGGAAAAACAGACACTTGTTGGATGTTGCCCGCACAATTATGTTTCATGCACATGTTCCTAAAACGTTTTGGGGAGATGCTATTCTCACTGCTTGCTATTTAATTAACCGCATACCTTCTACTGTGTTAGGGAATATTTCTCCTCACTTTGTCTTATTTCCAAATGAACCAACTTTCAAACTCCCACCGCGTATTTTTGGTTGTGTCTGTTTTGTCCATCAAATGAGTCCCACAATGGACAAGTTGAGTCCTAGATCTATTAAATGTGTTTTTGTGGGATATTCTCGGTCTCAAAAAGGTTATCGGTGTTATGACCCCTTGTCTAAAAAGTTTTTTCAAAGTGCAGATGTCACCTTCTTTGAGTCAACCCCGTATTTCTCCACCTCTTACATGTACTCTGACATTGAGAACTCCATCACCCTCCCTAACCCTGTCCCTCTCCACCCAACCCCCACCCCTACTGTTGCGAGGCTATCACGTCCTGACTTGCAGGTGTATGTTCGACGTCACCAATGTGTAAGTTCTTCAGTCTCATGTCCCGACACGTCCTCTCCACCGTCTTTAGATTCTGCACCACAACAAACCTTAGATTTAGAGGTACCTATTGCCATTCTTAAACGTAAACGTACTTGCACCTCCCACCCCATCTCTACTTTCGTGTCTTATGATCGTCTATATCCCCACTTTTCTTCTCTTATCTCTACTATTGATTCTATACATATTCCCACTAAATTACATGAGGCTATTTCTGATCCTGGTTGGATAGAGGCAATGGATACGGAAATGTCTGCCCTTCGGCACAATGGTACTTGGGAGCTCGTTCCTCTCGTGTCACACCCCAAAAATTTTAAAATAAATAGTCATAATACTAACTTATATTTTTAGTAATTAAGATACTAACTTATATAAATTTGATGTTTAAAAGTCAACTAGATACTTGACTTTACAGCTATTAGCTATTTAATCGTTAATTCTAGATAATAAAAATTAGTACTAATCTAGCGTATTCTAGACATTTAATTATTAGAAAAATATTATCAATATATATATATATATAAGTGATTTTAGTTAAACTCAACAGGAGGTATTAGACTATTTACAAAATAAAACGTAAATTGATTTCTCCCTTAAAGCTTCTGGAAAGGGAATAGGATATTCAGATAAACTTAAAAGGAGATTTAATTATTATACTAATAATAATAAAGATAAACTCCAAAGAAAGACTTTTATATGAGATATTTAATAGCAAATAGCCAATCATGAAAAACTCATACGTCCCAAGGCTATGAACCTATAAGACATGCATGATTCCCACGTATAAACCTATAAGGCATGCATGGTCCACACGTTGCAAAGCTATAAGGCACATGCATAACTCCCAAGTTGCAAACCTATAAACCTATAAGCTACGTTTAATTAATTTACTAATGAAATTGCCCCTATAAATAGTTCCTTGTCCTGTCATTTTCACTCCAACACAAAAAGGTAAGTTCCATAAATCCTCTAAGTTTCCTTCTTTAATTTATCTTTCTAATACATTCTAAAGTCATAAAAGACTTCCATTTTCTTATCATCATTCCCCACCACACGTGCACCATAATATTTAAAGTCAAATTCTTGCATGCATATTATTTAATAAATTCTTCCCTCATCATCACTATCACACGCACACACATCAAGTTAATTGTTTTTAGCCAGTACGAGCATCTGTATGAAATCTAAAATCCATAGGCACATGTTCATGCACGGATACCTATATATGCAATATATAGATATGTTAACTCATACTATATAGGTACATACATAAGCTAAACATTTGTCTTGGAATTGTATAATCATTTCATTAATTATGGGGCTTAAAGGATTCACTTTTATATTTCAGTAATAAGATTTCTAAACAAGATATTTTCACCTAGGGATTTATAGTAGGTATACGAGACTTAGAAAAAATTTAGGAATTAAAACTAATAGTTGAGTTTCGATAGGGTAGCCAATTGGATCTTTTTACCTAAATTAAACTCTGACGGAAGTCTTTGTTGTGAAATTCTAGGCAATACCGTAGATCAATCTGCGAATCTCCCGATCGAAACTTAAGCTTATACCAGGTGAGTGCCTTTAACTTTTCTCGCTGGGGCATTGAACTATTTATATAGTAAATATTCGCGTATGACCAACCCCATTTGTTATGAATTGTTTTATAATCCCTTAGATATATATCTGCATTTTAGGATATATATATTGTTATTTGTCGCGATTTGATTATATATATTACTTCCTATTTTCATTTGTTCGATATACTGTATTATCAAATTGGGTGAGCTGGTACTGTTTACTGTTACTGATTGACACCCTTGGGGACGCCCTTGGGAGAGTCGGGCCCAGGTATCGTACAGACGGGACTATCGGGCGGCACAGGCCGACGGTAGGGTCCTCTTTGTCCGTTACCATACCACAGGATTCAATTACATTTACAGTCGGAGGTTGGTTGTAATGGAATTGGGTCGGTGTATTGACCCGGGCACGGGGTACACCTACTGATACTGTTGTCGAGACGACTTCTCGATATTTGGAGGGAAAAGGGATTTGTTTTGTTTTATTGATTTTTGGGAAGTAAAGGTTGGAGAATTCCTGCACACCATTGCATCATTTACTTCATTAAAATAATATTCTTTCAGCACGTTTAAATTTTCATTATTTTTATTTCATATTGTTTTTGTGATTTTACTATATATATATTCGGCCTCACTAAGTCCTTTTGACTTACAACCCCCTTCTATTCATTGCCTCAGCATAAGACACCACGTCAGCTCCAACCTAGTAGAAGAGTTTGTCGGTAGGAGGCGTCACTTTTGTTTAAGGAAGTAGGTTTTGTGTATCATAGGCCTGATTGTAAAATAGGGTTTATGACGTACTCCCTTTTGATCAGTTGTACTTTTGGGATCGGACATCTTACCGTTTGTAATAATAAATCTATCTAATTTACGCTTCCGCTTACTCTTTTAGTTTAATGCTACTGTTATGCGGTGAACGTATTATATAAATTCAATATATAATACGGTCATCAGTAGGCCCCGATCACTCTCTGAGAAGGGTCCCACATCTCCCATCTGGCAAATCTGTTGTTGGTTGTAAGTGGGTGTATACGGTAAAGGTTAATCCGGATGGGTCTGTTAATCGCCTTAAAGCCCGTCTTGTGGCTAAAGGATACACTCGGGTTTATGGCTTAGATTATTCTGACACTTTCTCCCCAGTTGCCAAAATGTCTTCTGTTCGTTTGTTAATTTCTTTGGCAGCTACTCTGTCTTGGCCATTACACCAGCTGGATGTTACTAATGCTTTTCTCAACGGCGATCTTACTGAAGAGGTTTATATGGAGCAACCTCCAGGGTATGTTGCTCAGGGGGAGTCAGAGTTGGTGTGTCGCCTCAGAAAATCACTATATGGGTTAAAACAGTCCCCTCGAGCCTGGTTTGGACGATTTACTAAAGCGATCATGTCCTTTGGCATGAATCAATGTCCAGTAGAGCACTCGGTCTTTCATAAACGAACATCCACAGGTCTTATTCTTCTTGTTGTGTATGTTGATGACATTGTGATCACGGGAGATGACAATTTGGGGATACAACAATTAAAGTCATTTTTATAGTCTGAATTTCAAACAAAAGACTTGGGTGAGTTGAAGTATTTTTTGGGTATTGAAGTTGCGAGGTCCCATCTTGGCATCTCTCTCTCTCTCAACGAAAATATACTCTGGATCTATTGTCAGAAACGGGTATGTTGGGAGCTAAACCGGCTGACTCTCCTATGGATGTCAATACTAAGTTGTCTGACAGCGAGGGAGAACCTTTAGACAATCCGGAAAGATACAGAAGACTGGTGGGAAAACTAAACTACCTAACTGTAACTCGACCGGATATTTCATTTGCAGTCAATACCATTAGTCAGTTCCTCAACTCACCCAAAACCTCTCATTGGGATGTTGTTACAAGAATTTTGAGGTATCTGAAGAAGTCACCCGGCATGGGTTTGTTGTACAAGAATCATGGTCATCTCGACATTGTTGGATACACTGATGCTGACTATGCCGGAGCCATAACTGATAGAAGGTCTACCTCCGGGTACTGTGTTTTTGTTAGGGGGAACTTGGTTTCATAGAAAAGTAAGAAGCAAAATGTGGTATCAAGATCAAGTGCTGAAGCAGAATACTGAGCAATGGCTTACACCTCTTGCGAGTTAGTATGGATTAAAAACATGTTAGAGAGTTTCGGGTTTCAGCAAACTCAGCCGATGGAGTTAGTATGTGACAATCAAACAGCTATCCATATAGCTAACAATCCCATATTTCATGAAAGAACAAAACATATTGAGGTTGATTGTCATTTTGTTCGAGAAAAGGTACTCCAGAATGTCATTAGAACAACTCATATCCAAACCAATGATCAAGCGGCTGATTTGTTCACCAAAGCTTTAAATGGGGTTAGATTGAAGTATCTTTGTAACAAGTTTGGAACATATGACATATATTCTCCAGCTTGAGGGGGAGTGTTAAAAGGCATATTTAATACATGTTCTATATTTTATGTGGTTAGTATAGGATGATATTTTTGGTAGGTTATTCAAGGGTTTCTTCCCTCTTGTATATATAGGGCTGTTGTATTGTTGTTTAAGTAATGAAAATCCTCTTCTACCAAACTTCACAATATCCTCCAAACATTAACCTCTACACTATTGTTGATGATGATCTTTCTCGTTTCTTGTTTATTAGCTAGGATTCTTTGGGGAGGTTTTCTGTGGCTCCTGGAATGGATTAGAGGTTGTGATCAAAGTGTTTTGGAGCAAGATGTAACAGTGGAGAATATTGAAGATTTTTGCAATTAAATATCGACCTTGAGGTAAATATCTAGTTGTCCTCTAGTGTTCTACTATTTTTTTCTTTTTATGGAATTTTATTTCACCAATCATCACCAGTGAGGGAAAAACCGACAATTTTGGTTTCCTTTTTTTTCCCACCTGCAGCAGCATTGACCATCCAAACGGTAATCGTCTTATTTAAACTGTCCTAAATAAGTTCCCCTACTTTTTATTTTCACTTCTTTATTCATTGTTTTTTTTCTTTTGACTATCTTTTTTTTTTTTAATTTGTGAAAGCTCCCTTTTTGTGTTTGTGTGTTCCTTACAAATGCTTAACTTCTTGTCTGGTTCCTCCCTATCTAGTTTCTACTCAAATTTGTGTCTGATTGGGTGGATGGCCAAATCATCTACCTAGAGGCTCAAGAAAACTGTTGCCGTTGTCGAATTCTGTGTGCACTTCCTTCAGTTTTACTCATCTCAGAGCATTAATTAGGAAGGTAACCTTTTGGCCTCAAGTCAACTTTAACACGTAGAAGAGAGCATCACGATTATAAATTAAGTTCACATGATGGTTACAAAGTATAGTTAGTCTATGTTAATTTGTGTGGTTGCTGCTGTTTGTTTTCATTTATTTATGTATATATGAACACACATAAAAGTACCTTTTCGTGTACATATTTACATGCTTACCCACATGATGCAGACCGGTGCTTTTTAGAACTTCTTTTGCATTATAAACTGTAATCTAAGTTTCATATGAACCAATAACTTAGATAGTTGTGCATGATGGTTTCAGATGATAGTGTGCATGATGTTCAGATGGTTTAGTAGATGTTTTTAGGCTTTTGAATTGATCTACCTGGCAGTTTTAACCGTGATGAAAGTATATTTTTTCCATGGTTTTCTGGTTCACGGTTCACCAGTGATATATCATCTTTAACTTTATTAAAAAAAATTCTTATTGAAACAGCATACTCTCAACCAGATGGGGATGTCGTTATTAAAAAAATGTTGCTAACTAATTTGATCGATCTAAATGTAATCAAAATCCTTTAATTGGAATTTTTTTTTCTTATTTTCCAAAAGTCTAAGTAAATTTTGTGTAATTAGCCACACCTTAGGTATGTCGGTGTAATTACTCATGTTTTTTATCTATCAAGCTCTTGTTTGGTCATTTATGATTTTAACATTTGTATTTCTCTCTTAACTTAACAAATGAGTCGACAGAGAAGGCAAATGAATACAACATTCAAATTACTAATACGAGATTTCAATTGCGTACTCGATTGACAAGTCTCAACTAACAGAAACCAAAAATTTCAATGTAAAGTGAGTTTCATGATATGTAAATTGAAGATTGATTACAAGACGAATGTGGGTTTCTTTTATGTGCTAATGCGTGCATGGGTGATTAGATGGGGAATGTAAAAGGACGATGAAATTGGTAATAAGAAATATATTAACAATATATGTTAAATAAATATAGCAATTGATAATTGTAAAGTAAATTAAGAAGGAAATAAAATAGTAAAAATAACATATATTTTGTTGCCAATTTTTTTTTTTTTTTTTTTTTAACACACACCCCAATTGGCGAGAGGGATTTGAACATATATTTTGTTGCCATTAATTATAAAGTAATATTATTGTTGAAGTGTTTAAATACTTTCACTTATTTGAAGCATTGATTTGGTGAAGTTTTATTTAATAAAAGGTAAATATTTATAAATTAAAATAACATAAATAATCTAACGATATTTTGGATGTAAGTGATTGATGTTTTAAATAATTATATTAAAAATAATTATATAATATATATGAATAAAAAGATTTTTATTTCAATATATTTATACATTAATATTTTTTTATTTGCACATGGATCGAACGTGTGGAGTTGTTAGTTTCCTTTAACTATGTTTCTGCTTTTAGAACTGTAATTTAGAATAATTTGTGCTTTGCACCCTTTAAATTGTAGAAATCGTTGGAAATAGAAGAATGGACCTCTTTTAACAACAATTTCCTTGGCACTTTGTACCCCCAACAATATTCCTGTGCTATTGTAGTTGGGAATATGATTTTGGCAGTTTATTATTATACACTGACTATATCCATATTCAATAATACATGACTCCAGTTGTGTCGAAATAAATATGTTTCGTTCCACTTTGGTTTTATTGAAAGAAATTCATATATTTGTTTGCACAATTGATTTATATTCCCATGTAAATGTGCATATATTGATGGAGGGAGCCGTATTACCGGAACACTTTCCTCTTAAGAGACTGGCTAATTTTTTTTTCCCATTGCAAGTCAAAGTAACATTCGTGGGGGTGAGAAATCGAAATTTTGGTTGGAGGGTCTGCTATTTTGGCAATTTTAGGGTGGAATTTGGTCCGTTCACAATAATTTAAGGGTGCAATTGAGATTATATACAGGTACTTGATAGTTAATTGTCTGCCATTTATCTTGGCATTATGTAGAAAAATATATCAAGTCTAAGTGTTGTGTTTAGACAGACTATCATCAACCCCAGAATTAAGACTATTGTTGCTAAGTTATCTAGTAAAGTTACGTTCTCCTCCACTTTTGAAGTTTTTTCTGATTAATTTCGTCGCTGATCATGCACTAATCTCATTATTGTTTGATATTAAAATTGTTCCACAATTTATCTAATGTAAATCCTTTGATGTGTCAATTGTTGCACGGGAAAATTGCAAAATCGGTATACCAACTCCAAAATTTTAACGTTTTTGGTACTGTAAATTTTCCGGCGAAAAAAAAAACCCGCAACTCAAAAAAATAAGCAAAAAAGTGTCAATTTTGTCCAAATAAGCCAAAACCCGGCCGAGATCCGACCCGGATGCTGATGTGTCTTGCCGGAGTCACAGCTGGCCTATGAAGCCTTCCACATCAACAAAAAACCAATCCAACTCACATGCCACATACACAATAAACAAAGGGAAAATTGCAAAATGGGTATACCAACTCCAAAATTTTAGCGTTTTTGATACTGTAAATTTTTCGGCGAAAAAAAAAAGCCCGCAACTCTAAAAATAAGCAAAAAAGTGCCAATTTTACCCAAATAAGTCAAAACTCGGCCAAGATCCGACCCGGATGCTGACATGTCTTGCCGGAGTCACAACTGGCCACTCACATGCCACATACACCATAAACAAATTATTGATGCCAAATAAGCAAAATTTATGGTGCAGGTCTTCCCAACATTCTCAGAACGATTGGTTCTTCATAAAAACACTTAATATAATGATTGTCAAATTCTGAACAACAAAATCTCAAAACTGAAACAAGAACAGACAACTAGACAACTGCCACTGCCACAACCCCAAATCGCCACTACACCACCAACAATCTGCCTCCACCACCACACCACCCCAAATCGCCGCAACAATCTGGCCGCCACCACCACCACAACCCCAAATCACCACCGCACCACCAACAATCAACGAACGATAAGCAGTTTCCCCCGTCGCGGTTCTTCAGAATCTCAAATTCTCCTCCGACGCAGCTATAAACGCTACAACCTTCGCCAGATCGGGGGTGAGATTGGGCATGGTGTAGGTGTCCAGCAACTAAAATCGTCACCAACAATCTTGCCACCACCAACACCCCACACCAAATCGCCGCCAACAATCTCGCCATTCACCACTGCTAATCTCACCCCACGTCTCAGGAATCCCATTGACCTTCCTACCCTCACTGATAAAGATAAGGAGGTATATACTTCTGCATGTCTCTAGTGTTAATTTCAACAAATAAATAAAATCCCAACCATTTTGCATTTTTCTCCTTAGTTTACATGTTATTTCGATTTGGTACCATTATCGGATTGGGGAGCGCGTAACAAGAAAGACTTCCCTTCGCTTTCTTATGCTCGACGGGCAGAACATATTAGACATGTAAGTTTTCTCTAATTGATATTTAGTAACAATATGATTTGCTACCATAAGTCATGACAAGATACTCGTTGTCGGTATGGAAAATGCATATCATCAAAATTGGCTATAATAATGCTTTTCATAATGGGTTGATGATTTTCCTGTTTTGCGTCAGGCACGTGAATTTCTTTCCAAAATGGGAGATCTCAACCAAACACAGATTTTTGCAAAGATTGAGAACGTGGAGGTTAGCTGTATTTCATGAACCAACTAACAAAATAAAACATGTATTTCATGAACCAAATGACTTACCAACTAACAAAATAAAACATGTATTTCATGAACCAAATGACTTACCAACTAACAAAATAAAACATGTATTTCGTGAACCAACATGATGAAAAAAAATATTCTTGCTAATGTAAGTATTTCAATGCCGTTGGTTCTTTGAGTCATCAGTGTATTCAATGCCATTGGTTCTTTGAGTCATCAGGATTAATTCCGTCATGTGTCATCTTCTTCATTAATCTTAATGCATCTTTATATCTTCTGGAATAGCAAAGTCCTTTCATAAATGCATTATATACTTGCAGATTTGGCAGACACTTCCGCCTCTTCATTTCATGAAGTATTTTGAATGCCACCCAATTATTGTCTGCCTCACACAGGCCATTGATCACCATTCCATAGGTTACAACATCTGGCTCAAAAATGTTTTCTGTTACTAGCTTATTGAACAATTGTTGTGCCTCATTAATCCTAATTTCATCAAATAAACCCCTGAGCAACATATTAAATGTACTACCATCTGGAACATATCCCTTCTTAAAGAACCAACCCATAATAGAAAATCCGAAATCGGGTCGGTGAGAACGGCAGTAACAATTAATAACCAGATTCAAAGTATATTCATTCATTGGAATGTCCAAATAGCATATATTTTCAAAGATATAAATAACCGTGGGGTACTCTTTCAGCTTCATCAGATGAGTAAGAAAGATAGTGAACTGTTTTACGGTTGGCAAAGGAGTCGTTCTCCTCATTTTTTCATAAATTTTCAGTGCATCACTCGACCCCGTAAGACTAGAGAGCACTTTATCCCTCATAGATTCTGATCACAGTGGGGTATTCAATGCCGTTGGTTCTTTGGTTCCATGGAAAATTTAGTAGTTGTATTTGTACCTGAAGATGAAAAGTCCTTTGAACCAACTTCATTAACACTTTATGAAAATGATTTTTGCCTTTCACTTTTCCCAATTCCCGCAATACCTCCATTATGTCCAAGAGAAACAGTTGCAATGATGAATAGGGATAGATACGACTCGCACACATTTCCTTATGGAAAGTTGAGGCCTTATCATATTCACCTCTCACTGTAGTTCCTCGAATTATTGAATTGTATGTTGACAAAGTCTGTAGCAGATTCGCTTTTTTCATCTTTGTTAGAAGATCCTTAATTTCCTGAAGCTTACCAAAGCGCATGTATCCCTTGATTAAAGTGTTGTAAGATATAGCATCTGGTTCTAATCCTTTCCCCGGCAAATTATCAGAAATCTGCCTAGCTTCAATAAGCTTTTGAGCATTACCAACTAGACCATAATCACACAATGCCCCCGTCATTATATTGCAATATTGAATATGAATAGTCCCCCTTTTCTTTTCTAATCGATTAAAGAAATCCAAGACTTCTTGAAAATCGCAATAATTACACAATCCATATAACATGACACAATATGTAACCATGGATGGTTTAATGCCAATTTCCTCCAACTCGTTATAAATTTTTTTGGCAGCAGAAGATTCTCCATCAGAAAATAATCCTTCCATTATAATATTGTAAGTTGCTAAATTTGGTTGTACGCCTTTACAAGGCATGCTATGAAACAAATACATGGCATCACTCACTCTCCTCCTCTTAACATATCCAGTGATTAGTGCGTTATACCTTATAACACCACGAGCAATACCATAGTTATCCGTAGAAAGAAAAACTCTCTTTGCCCAATCCAGTTGGCCTTGCACGCAACACCCTGTAATCAATGAATTGAATGTGAAAGCATTTGACACAACCATACTCTTTATCATCATATTAAGTACTTCTTTTGCGTTATACATCTAACCACATTGACAAAAAGAATCAATAATGGTAGTGAAAGTTTTCACATCAAGATTAATTCCGCCATTTGTCATCTGCTACATTAATCTTAATGCATCTTTATATCTTCCGGAATAGCTAAGTCCTTTCACAAATGCATTATATACTTGCAGATTTGGCCGACACTTCCGCCTCTTCATTTCATGAAGTATTTTGAATGCCACCTAAATGTTGTCTGCCTCACACAGGCTATTGATCACCGTTCCATGGGTTACAACATCTGACTCAAAAATGTTTTATGTTACTAGCTTATTGAACAATTGTTGTGCCTCATTAATCCTATTTTCATCAAATAAACCCCTGAGCAACGTATTAAATGTACTACCATCTAGAACATATCCCTTCTTAAAGAACCAACCCATAATAGAAAATCCGAAATCGGGTCGGTGAGAACGGCAGCAACAATTAATAACCAGATTCAAAGTGTATTCATTAATTGGAATGTCAAAATAGCACATATTTTCAAAGATAGAAATAATCGTGGGGTACTCTTTCAGCTTCATCAGATGAATAAGGAAGATACTGAACTGTTTTAGGGTTGGCAAAGGAGTCGTTCTCCTCATTTTTTCATAAAGTTTCAGTGCATCACTCGACCCCATAAGACTAGAGAGCTCTTTATCCCTCACAGATTTTGATCTAAATTTACGAAA
Source organism: Lantana camara (assembly GCA_037501455.1). Classification (NCBI taxonomy): domain Eukaryota; kingdom Viridiplantae; phylum Streptophyta; class Magnoliopsida; order Lamiales; family Verbenaceae; genus Lantana; species Lantana camara. The sequence continues at coordinate 93,338,436 of CM074863.1, forward strand.
TAACCGTGGGGTATTCAATGTCGTTGGTTCTTTGGTTCCATGGAAAATTTAGTAGATGTATTTGTATCTGAAGATGAAAAGTCCTTTGAAGCAACTTCATTAACACTTTATGAAAATGATTTTTGCCTTTCACTTTTCCCAATTCCCACAATACATCCATTACGTCCAAGAGAAACAGTTGCAATGATGAATAGGGATAGATACGACTTGCACACATTTCCTCATGGAAAGTTGAGGCCTCATCATATTCACCTCTCACTATAGTTCCTCAAATTATTTAATTGTATGTTGACAAAGTCAGTAGCAAATTCGTTTTTTCATCTTTGTTAGAAGATCCTTAATTTCCTGAAGCTTACCAAAGCGTATGTGTCCTTTGATTAAAGTGTTGTAAGATATAGCATCTGGCTCTAATCCTTTCCTCGGCAAATTATCAAAAATCTCCCTAGCTTCAATAAGCTTTTGACCATTACCAACTAGACCATAATCACACAATGCCTCCATCATTATATTGCAATATTGAATATGAATAGTCTCCCCTTTCTTTTCTAATCCATTAAAGAAATCCAAGCCTTCTTGAAAATCGCAATAATTACATAATCCATATAATATGACACAATATGTAACCATGGATGCTTTAATGCCAATTTCCTCCAACTCGTTAAAAATTTTTTTGGCAGCAGAAGATTCTCCATCAGAAAATAATCCTTCCATTATAATATTGTAATTTGCTAAATTTGGTTGTACGCCTTTACAAGGCATGCTATGAAACAAATCCATGGCATCACTCACTCTCCTCCTCATAAAATATCCAGTGATTAGTGCGTTATAACTTATAACACCACGAGCAATACCATAGTTATCCATAGAAAGAAAAACTCTCTTTGCCCAACTCAGTTGGCCTTGCACGCAATACCCTGTAATCAACGAATTAAATGTGAAAGCATTTGACACAACCATACTTTTTATCATAATATTAAGTACTTCTTTTGCATTATACATCTGACCACATTGACAAAAAGAATCAATAATGGTAATGAAAGTTTTCACATCAGGATTAATTCCGTCGTGTGTCATCTTCTTCATTAATCTTAATGCATCTTTATATCTTCCACAATAGCAAAGTCCTTTCACAAATGCATTATATACTTGCAGATTTGGCGGACACTTCCGCCTCTTCATTTCATGAAGTATTTTGAACGCCACCCAAATGTTGTCTGCCTCACACAGGCTATTGATCACCGTTCCATAGGTTACAACATCTGGCCCAAAAATGTTTTCTATTACTAGATTATTGAACAATTGTTGGGCCTCATTAATCCTATATTCATCAAATAAACACCTTAGCAAGGTATTAAATGTATTACCATCTGGAACATATCCCTTCTTAAAAAACCAACCCATAATAGAAAATTCGAAATCGGGTCGGTGAGAACGGCATTAACAATTAATAACCAGATTCAAAGTGTATTTATTCATTGGAATGTCCAAATAGCACATATTTTCAAAGATAGAAATAACCGTGGAGTGCTCTTTCAGCTTCATCAGATGAGTAAGCAAGATGGTAGACTGTTTTACGGTTGGCAAATGAGTCGTTCTCCTCATTTTTTCATAAAGTTTCAGTGCATCACTCGACCCCGTAAGACTAGAGAGCTCTTTATCCCTCACAGATTCTGATCTAAATTTACGAAATGACCTTGGGGTATTCAATGCCGTTGGTTCTTTGGTTCCATGGAAAATTTAGTAGCTGTATTTGTACCTGAAGATGAAAAGTCCTTTGAAGCAACTTCATTAACACTTTATGAAAATGATTTTTGCCTTTCACTTTTCCCAATTCCCGAAATACATCCATTATGTCCAAGAGAAACAGTTGCAATGATGAATAGGGATAGATACGACTTGCACACATGTCCTCATGGAAAGTTGAGGCATCATCATATTCACCTCTCACTGTAGTTCCTCGAACTATTGAATTGTATGCTGACAAAGTAATTAGCAGATTCGCTTTTTTCATCTCTTTTAGAAGATCCTTAATTTCCTGAAGCTTACCAAAGTGCATGTATCCCTTGATTAATGTGTTGTAAGATATAGCATCTGGCTCTAAGCCTTTCCCCGACATATTATCAAAAATCTCCCTAGCTTCAATATGCTTTTGAGCATTACCAACTAGACCATAATCACACAATGCCCCAATCATTATATTGCAATATTGAATCTGAATAGTCTCCCCATTCTTTTCTAATCCATTAAAGAAATCCAAGCCTTCTTGAAAATCATAATACTTACACAATCCATATAACATGACACAATATGTAACCATGGATGGTTTAATGCCAATTTCCTCCAACTCGTTATAAATGTTTTTGGCAGCAGAAGATTCTCCATCAGAAAATAATCCTTCCATTATAATATTATAAGTTGCTAAATTTGGTTATACGCCTTTACAAGGCATGCTATGAAATAAATCCATGGCATCACTCACTCTCCTCCTCTTAACATATCCAGTGATTAGTGTGTTATAGCTTATAACACCACGAGTAATACCATAGTTATCCATAGAAAGAAAAACTCTATTTGCCTAATCCAGTTGGCCTTGCACGCAATACCCTGTAATCAATTAATTGAATGCGAAAGCATTTGGCACAACCACACTCTTTATCATCATATTAAGTACTTCTTTTGCATTATACATCTGACCAAATTGATAAAAAGAATCAATAATGGTAGTGAAAGTCTTCACATCAGGATTTATTCCGTCATGTGTCATCTTCTTCATTAATCTTAATGCATCTTTATATCTTCCGGAATAGCAAAGTCCTTTCACAAATGCATTATATACTTGCAGATTTGGCAGACACTTCCGCCTCTTCATTTCATGAAGTATTTTGAATGCCACCCAAATGTTGTCTGCCTCACACAGGCAATTGATCACTGTTCCATAGGTTACAACATCTGGCTCAAAAATGTTTTCTGTTACTAGCTTATTGAACAATTGTTGTGCCTCATTAATCCTATTTTCATCAAATACACCCCTGAGCAAGGTATTAAATGTTCTACCATCTGGAACATATCCCTTCTTAAAGAACCAACCCATAATAGAAAATCTGAAATCGGGTCGGTGAGAACGGCAGTAACAATTAATAACCAGATTCAAAGTGTATTCATTCATTGGAATGTCCAAATAACAAATATTTTCAAAGATAGAAATAACCGTGGGGTACTCTTTCAGCTTCATCAGATGAGTAAGCAAGATAGTGAACTATTTTATGGTTGGCAAAGGAGTCGTTCTCCTCATTTTTTTCATAAAGTTTCAGTGCATCACTCGACCCCGTAAGACTAGAGAGCTCTTTATCCCTCACAGATTCTGATCTAAATTTACGAAGTAACCGTGGGGTATTCAATGTCGTTGGTTCTTTGGTTCCATGGAAAATTTAGTAGTTGTATTTGTACCTGAAGATGAAAAGTCCTTTGAAGCAACTTCATTAACACTTTATGAAAATGATTTTTGCCATTCACATTTCCCAATTCCCGCAATACATCCATTATGTCCAAGAGAAACAGTTACAATGATGAATAGGGATGGATACGACTTGTACACATTTCCTCATGGAAAGTTAAGGCCTCATTATATTCACTTCTCACTACAGTTCCTCGAATTATTGAATTGTATATTGACAAAGTCAGTAGCAGATTCGTTTTTTTCAACTTTGTTAGAAGATCCTTAATTTCCTGAAGGTTACCAAAGCGCATGTATCCCTTGATTAAAGTGTTGTAAGATATAGCAGCTGACTCTAATCCTTTCCCCGGCAAATTATCAAAAATCTCCCTAGCTTCAATAAGCTTTTGAGCATTAGCAACTAGACCATAATCACACAATGCCCCCATCATTATATTGCAATATTGAATATGAATAGTCTCCTGTTTCTTTTCTAATCCATTAAAGAAATCCAAGCCTTCTTGAAAATCGCAATAATTACACAATCCACATAAAATGACACAATATGTAACCATGGATGGTTTAATGCCAATTTCCTCCAACTCGTTATAAATGTTTTTGGCAGCAGAAGATTCTCCATCGGAAAATAATCCTTCCATTATAATATTGTAAGTTGCTAAATTTGGCTGTACGCCTTTACAAGGCATGCTATGAAACAAATCCATGGCATCAGTCACTCTCCTCCTCATAACATATCCAGTGATTAGTGCGTTATAACTTATAACACCACGACCAATACCATAGTTATCCATAGAAAGAAAAATTCTCTTTGCCCAATCTAGTTGGCCTTGCACGCAATACCCTGTAATCAATGAATTGAATGTCAAGCATTTGGCACAACCATACTCTTTATCATCATATTAAGTACATCTTTTGCATTATACATCTGACCAAATTGACAAAAAGAATCAATAATGGTAGTGAAAGTCTTCACATCAGGATTAATTCCGTCATGTGTCATCTTCTTCATTAATCTTAATGCATCTTTATATCTTCCGGAATAGCAAAGTCCTTTCACAAATGCATTATATACTTGCAAATTTGGCGGACACTTCCGCCTCTTCATTTCATGAAGGATTTTGAATGCCACCAAAATGTTGTCTGCCTCACACAGGCCATTGATCACCGTTCTATAGGTTACAACATCTGGCTCAAAAATGTTTTCTGTTACTAGCTTATTGAACAATTGTTGTAGCTCATTAATCCTATTTTCATCAAATAAACCCCTGAGCAAGGTATTAAATGTACTACCATCTGGAACATATCCTTTCTTAAAGAACCAACCCTTAATAGAAAATCCGAAATCGGGTCGGTGAGGACGGCAGTAACAATTAATAACCAGATTCAAAGTGTATTCATTCATTGGAATGTCCAAATAGCCCATATTTTCAAAGATAGAAATAACCGTGGGGTACTCTTTCAGCTTCATCAGATGAGTAAGCAAGATACTGAACTGCTTTACGGTTCATAAAGGAGTCGTTCTCCTCATTTTTTCATACAGTTTCAGTGCATCACTCGACCGCGGAAGACCAGGGAGCTCTTTATCCCTCACAGATTCTGATCTAAATTTACGAAATAACCGTGGGGTATTCATTGTCGTTGGTTCTTTGGTTCCATGGAAAATTTAGTAGTTGTATTTGTACTTGAAGATGAAAAGTCCTTTGAAGCAACTTCCTTAACACTTTATGAAAATGATTTTTGCCTTTCACTTTTCCTAATTCCCGTAATACATCCATTATGTCCAAGAGAAACAGTTGCAATGACGAATAGGGATAGATACGACTTGCAAACATTTCCTCATGGAAAGTTGAGGTCTCATCATATTCACCTCTCACTATAGTTCCTCGAATTATTGAATTGTATGTTGACAAAGTCAGTAGCAGATTCGTTTTTTTCATCTTTGTTAGAAGATCCTTAATTTCCTGAAGCTTACCAAAGCGCATGTATCCCTTGATTAGTGTGTTGTAAGATATAACATCTGGTTCTAATCCTTTCCCCGGCAAATTATCAAAAATCTCCCTAGCTTCAATAAACTTTTGAGCATTACCAACTAGACCATAATCACACAATGCCCCCATCATTATATTGTAATATTGAATATGAATAATCTTCTCTTTCTTTTCTAATCCATTAAAGAAATCCAAGCCTTCTTGAAAATCTCAATAATTGCACAATCCATATAACATGACACAATATGTAACCATGGATGGTTTAATACCAATTTCCTCCAACTCGTTATAAATTTTTTTGGCAGCAGAAGATTCTCCATCAGAAAATAATCCTTCCATTATAATATTGTAAGTTGTAAATTTGGTTGTACACCTTTACAAGGCATGCTATGAAACAAATCCATGACATCACTCACTCTTCTCCTCTTAATTGATCCAGTGATTAGTGCGTTATAACTTATAACACCACGAGCAATACCATAGTTATCCATTGAAAGAAAAACTCTCTTTGCCCAACCCAGTTGGCCTTGCACGCAATACCCTGTAATCAATGAATTGAATGTGAAAGCATTTGGCACAACCATACTCTTTATCATCATATTATGTACTTCTTTTGCATTATACATCTGACCACATTGACAAAAAGAATTAATAATGGTAGTGAAGTTTTCACATCAGGTTTAATTCCGTCATGTGTCATCTTCTTCATTAATCTTAATGCATCTTTATATCTTCCGGAATAGCAAAGTCCTTTCACAAATGCATTATATACTTGCAGATTTGGCAGACACTTCCGCCTCTTCATTTCATGAAGTATTTTGAATGCCACCCAAATGTTGTCTGCCTCACACAGGCCATTGATCACTGTTCCATAGGTTACAACATCTGGCTCAAAAATGTTTTCTGTTACTAGCTTATTGAACAATTGTTGTGCCTCATTAATCCTATTTTCATCAAATACACCCCTGAGCAAGGTATTAAATGTTCTACCATCTGGAACATATCCCTTCTTAAAGAACCAACCCATAATAGAAAATCCGAAATCGGGTCGGTGAGAATGGCAGTAACAATTAATAACCAGATTCAAAGTGTATTCATCCATTGGAATGTCCAAATAACAAATATTTTCAAAGATAGAAATAACCGTGGGGTACTCTTTCAGCTTCATCAGATGAGTAAGCAAGATAGTGAACTATTTTATGGTTGGCAAAGGAGTCGTTCTCCTCATTTTTTTCATAAAGTTTCAGTGCATCACTCGACCCCGTAAGACTAGAGAGCTCTTTATCCCTCACAGACTCTGATCTAAATTTATGAAATAACCGTGGGGTATCAATGCCGTTGGTTCTTTGGTTCCATGGAAAATTTAGTAGTTGTATTTGTACCTGAAGATGAAAAGTCCTTTGAAGCAACTTCATTAACACTTTATGAAAATGATTTTTACCTTTCACTTTTCCCAATTCCCGTAATATGCCCATTATGTCCAAGAGAAATAATTGCAATGATGAATAGGGATAGATACGACTTGCACACATTTTCTCCTGGAAAGTTGAGGCCTCATCATATTCACCTCTCACTATAGTTCCTCGAATTATTGAATTGTATGTTGACAAAGTCAGTAGCAGATTCGTTTTTTTCATCTTTGTTAGAAGATCCTTAATCTCCAGAAGCTTACCAAAGCGCATGTATCCCTTGATTAGTGTGTTGTAAGATATAGCATCTGACTCTAATCCTTTCCCCGGCAAATTATCAAAAATCTCCCTAGCTTCAATAAGCTTTTGAGCATTACCAACTAGACCATAATCACACAATGCCCCCATCATTATATTGCAATATTGAATATGAATAGTCTCCCCTTTCTTTTCTAATCCATTAAAGAAATCCAAGCCTTCTTGAAAATCGCAATAATTACACAATCCATATAACATGACACAATATGTAACCATGGATGGTTTAATGCCAATTTTCTCCAACTCGTTATAAATTTTTTTGGCAGCAGAAGATTCTCCGTCAGAAAATAATCATTTCATTATAATATTGTAAGTTGCTAAATTTGGTTGTACGCCTTTACAAGGCATGCTATGAAACAAATCCATGGCATCAATCACTCTCCTCCTCTTAACATATCCAGTGATTAGTGCGTTATAACTTATAACACCACGAGCAATACCATAGCTATCCATAGAAAGAAAAACTCTCTTTGCCCAACCTAGTTGGCCTTGCACGCAATACTCTGTAATCAACGAATTAAATGTGAAAGCATTTGGCACAACCATACTCTTTATCATAATATTAAGTACTTCTTTTGCATTATACATCTGACCACATTGACAAAAAGAATCAATAATGGTAGTGAAAGTTTTCACATCTGGATTAATTCCGTCATGTGTCATCTTCTTCATTAATCTTAATGCATCTTTATATCTTCCGGAATTGCAAAGTCCTTTCACAAATGCATTATATACTTGTTGATTTGGCTGACACTTCCGCCTCTTCATTTCATGAAGTATTTTGAATGCCACCCAAATGTTGTCTGCCTCACACAGGCCATTGATCACCGTTCCATAGGTTACAACATCTGGCTCAAAAATGTTTTCTGTTACTAGCTTATTGAACAATTGTTGTGCCTCATTAATCCTATTTTCATCAAATACACCCCTGAGCAAGGTATTAAATGTACTACCATCTGGAACATATCCCTTCTTAAAGAACCAACCCCTAATAGAAAATCCGAAATCGGGTCGGTGAGGACGGCAGTAACAATTAATAACCTGATTCAAAGTGTATTCATTCATTGGAATGTCCAAATAGCACATATTTTCAAAGATAGAAATAACCGTGGGGTACTCTTTCAGCTTCATCAGACGAGTAAGCAAGATAGTGAACTATTTTACGGTTGGCAAATGAGTCGTTCTCCTCATTTTTTCATAAAGTTTCAGTGCATCACTCGACCCCGTAAGACTAGAGAGCTCTTTATCCCTCACAGATTCTGATCTAAATTTACGAAATAACCGTAGGGTATTCAATGCCGTTGGTTCTTTGGTTCCATGGAAAATTTAGTAGCTGTATTTGTACCTGAAGATGAAAAGTCCTTTGAAGCAACTTCATTAACACTTACTGATCCAATGTCTAAATTTAAATTGACGACTATAACAACATGTGTTGGACTAAGCTTAAAGACACATCATGAAGTCATGACACTAGTAACTCTATGCAAATAAAAAATTTATTTTTATTTAAATATATATTAAATTAAATTTTTTATTTTATAATTATTTTTAATATAATTATAAATTTATAATAAATAAATAAATAAAATAAGATAATATCTAATTAGTAAAAAGTAATAGTTATAGTAAAAATTAAAAATATAAATATATATATATAATAAAAAAGTTGAAATAAGGTGAAAGGAAAAAAAAAAAAAAAGAGTTAAGAGATAAATAAAACATAACACGTTGTGGGAATTATTGAAAAAATAAATAAAATAAAAAAGAGTTCAAGAATCTAAGAGATCAAAAATAGTTTTTATTTGCCTCTCTCAAATAATATAAATGATGACGACAACATTAATGGTCAAGTTAATTATAATATATATGATAATTGAGTTTTGAATAATAATATAATATACATTCATCAACTAGGTAAAAGTTTCTGCAATCATCCTTGCATATAAGTTAATTCTATCAAGTCCTCAAATGTCTGGATCACACTTTTAAAATTATTATTTTGTAGTGTTGTATAGTGTTATATCATGTGAAATACTTGTATCGGCATTTATCTGGTGAAAATTTTGAGGAAAAATAATATCACCATATTTGCGTCTATGCATCACATGTCTAGACGCTTTTTTGTATCTATAATATCCCGGTTAAAGTGAAGTCTTGTATTAGAAAAAGGACAAATTTAAGAATTATTATTAAGATGTATTTCAATTAGCCCAATGTTTACAAATATTACACTAATTACTCAATTCTTTTCATGTTGCCCTCGCACCCTTTAAGCAACCTCAAGCCATGGCATTTTTGCCACATACCTTAGATTTCTTAGTTATTTTAATTTCAATAGCTCTTACTAATTAATGTTGTGATTAGTAAATGCAGCTATTTCTTCATAAAAACGAACCTTATAAAGAAATAAATATATCAATAAAAGCAATCATCTCTCTTGGAAATTAAGATTGTCATGTTTTGGATAATTACACTGCTATACCCTAGAGTTTAGCCAAATTACACAAACCTCCCCCTAAAGTTTGAAAAATTACAAAAACCTCTTGTCAAAAAATTTATATCACATCCGAATCCATAAATTTTGATGATATCATATTATATTGTTTATGAGCATCCTATTTTATCTTTAACACTTACTGATCCAATGTCTAACTTTAAATTTACGACTATAACAACATGTGTTGGACTAAGCTTAAAGACACGTCATGAAGTCATGGCCGCCAACCTTGAACCCAAGTGGCTCCGCTGCACATAAAAATGAGTCGGTCAATGACACATGGGAATATTCTGTAATTTCTCAAATGTTAAGGTAAGTGTGCAATTAGGTCAGATGAGAAAACCAATTGATGAAGGGATTCAAAGATTTTTAGCCTTGAATGTGTTTTACTGACCATGTAAAAAAACGCCCTTAATTCAAAAATTTCCTACCTGCCTAATCATGCACATTTCTTCTGTCTATATAAAGGAAACTTTACTGTTAATTTTTGCTCATTATTCTCTCTCTCTCTCTCTCTCTCTCTCTCTCGACCTCTGTCTCTCTCTCTCTCGACTCAAAAACTTAGCTTAGCTCTGAGGCATTGACTAGCTGTGTACTTACAACATATGCATATCTAGATCGGTTAGCTTAATCATCTACCTGATTAAATTACTGTTTTTAACTTGTTTTTCTTTCCCTTTTTCAGTATTTAACTCATGTTATATATATCTGTAGTTGATTGCATTTGTTCACATGAGAAAATCTCCACTCAAGATTTCTGAGTTTTATTCACCTGGATACAATCAAATTTTGGAATTCAGATCTTTTCAATTTATTCTTTACTCTTCTTTCTGCTGTGTTCAATCCCATGTTTCCATTTTCAGTTTATGTGCATGTTTTCTTTGGTAGTTTTGCTGTATAAACTATGAGGTACATTTGTTCATAAGTAAAGTTAGTTAAGCTGGGTAATTATCAAAAACTTGGGAATTTGCAGCACAGACACAACTGAATTTGTGGGCATAAATGGTCTAGGATCCTATATTAATTATTATTGATTAAATTGAGGTTTTCCCTCACATGTAGCATATGATGATGAATTTAGTTTTAGCAAGTTTGGTGAAAATTTATTCAGAATTTTTCTTCCAGAGGAGATTCTTGGCTATCAATGGGGTGTCTTCATCAACAAATATATGAAATAGCATAAATAGGTGGGGAAAAGAAATATATGTTGGGGGGAAAAAAAAATCACTGTTTTACATCAGTTGGAGAATGAACTTGGGGAGGGGTTTTACAGTCCCCAAAGAAAAGAAAGTCGCAAGAAATGGAGATGATTGGATACCGGCAACTCCAGGAAATCCCGTTTTGCAAAGGCCAAATAATCCCCAACCCGAAATGGTAGACGAAGAAGATTGGCGGAATTTGCTTGGGATTTACACCGGGCTTTTGCAAAATGTTGCTCCAATCGATCCAAATGAGATTTTGGGGGCGAAAGACGGGCTGCAGAACAGGATGCAGGAGAATTCTAACCAGAACAATTTGCAGCGAAGTATTGAAGATTTCAACACATTGCAGCAGAAAAATAGAAACTTGAATCAAAAAGCACAAAATTTGGGTGAAGTTGTTGTTCCTCCTCAGAAGGTTATATATAACGTGTAGAGCAATACGTCTGCATTTTCCTTCTGTTGGTCGAAAACTTTGTCCTGCATTTCGGGTAATGAAGAAAATATAGTAACAACTTTTGTTTCCTACTCAAAATGACCTCCACATATATTTTAGAAGAATAGACTCATCTTTTATGCTATGAAACGTGATATCTGTTTATTTTTAGAACTATATCTATTTTGCATAACCAGGACAACACAGAACCTAGGGCTGCACAAACATAGCATATGTCAGTATCAGTTTGCCTAATGATAATCTATATATTTACGAATAATAAAATTAATCAAAATTAACCTTATCCCAACAACATATTTAAAGTCTTCGTCAAGTGATAATGTGATATGCCGATATATTTTTGGAAATCAAACGATTGTTGGGTTTGAGCCTTGAGGTGGTAAACGTGCATGAAATTCAAGTAATATTTCAGCAGTAATAGCAACAATGATGATGATGGTGATTTTCATGTAAAATTTGATTAACTTACTGTTACAAAACCATGCTTTAGAGTCATGTAGTCCACTTCTACAACTCCATTGACTGATGTTGAAGCATCCAATGTGGGGCCCACTGCAAATTCATGCAAGAGAAGATTAAATTTTAATTCTACTGAATTAAATTCTCAGTCAATAAATAAAAAAATCCCTTCTAAAGAGACAGAGTCGTTGCCGGGGGCAACTAAAGCCTTCCCAACTTCATCTAAAACCGCACTTTGAATGTCATAGCGAGGAGTTTAAGTGTAAAAGATGCTCACCATCCAGTTGTTCAAGCAAATACCAGTGTAAGAGAGTCAACTGTTCGGATTCCGCCTCAAGTTCTGGAGAATTTGGTGGATATTACAGAGAAACAAGATATTAAACATCCTCATACTATTACCTTGATGGGATTCTCAGGAAGAAGGAATAAGAATTTTCCTGTACAATGCTCCATAATGGTGGATTAACAAATTCTGATAGTGGAGGACAGAGCATCATCTCCAGAAATTTAAATGATAAATCCTCATGCATCCAAATAAATGACAATACAAATTCTCCTGATCCTGCTGCAATCAAGCAAAGGAAAAAGCCGGCTAAGCATAAATTTCTTCAGCAAGAGTACAAGAACTGAAGAAGTCATGGTAAACATTTTTTCAGTAAATTAACCAGTTAAGATCAAGTTTAATAGGCTCTCTAAAATGTCAAAGCTGTTCGTTTTGTGTGCAGGGTCACAAGAAGAGAGAAACTTATTTTCCATTGATGATATCACAAACCTTATGAAAGATCTGCACATCAATAGGCAAGGAAATAGTTCTCAAAGCAGATAGTGCACTCGTTCCATACAGAGGTGAAGGTGCTATAGTTCCATATAATGAACTTGATTTAGTTAGAAAAAGGCAGGCCAGGCCTAGAGTGGACCTTGAACCAGAGACGAATAGATTGTGGAACCTTTTAATGGGTAAAGAAGGAAGTGAAACTGCAAAAACAATGGATAGTGACAAACAAAAATGGTGGGAAGAAGAAAGAAAAGTTTTCCGTGGTCAAGTGGACTCATTCTTAAATATGCCAGGTAATTGGGAACAAGATATATTACATATTGAAAACAATAACATACCTAGCACTTACATGATATTGAAGCCAAACCTTCAACTCCAGCATCTAGCTTAACTTTATTGTTGGTTGTCAGATGAAAAAATTAAAAGGCTATCTAGCTCAAGGTTAAATCTCTCAAGGACAAATCTAAAATGAAATTATATTCCAAACTTACGTTTATCGAACTGGCCCAAATTGATTCCTCCTAAGGAGAAATGTACAAATGAAAAGAAGCAAATTATGGACTGAATGAAGGGGCTTTGGGTGTATTAACATCTTTGCATATCTTCTATGCTTCTCTTGCACAAAGCTCTGCAAATCTGCAATGAGCTCTATATTGAGTTTCATGATGAGCATTCAAATTCAAACTCTTGTACAATGTTACCTTCGATCCCACTTTCCAGCACTTTTGGGTGACTCTGGTGATGTTTGTTCATCACATATGCATCAAATTTCACAGGGTTAACCCTCTTTATCTGGTGTATTGGAAATAAGTACATTTTGCAGAGTTATTGACATCTCTGCTGATGAACTTTCTCATCATATGATTATTACTGCACTACATAGATCATTTCAAATGATTCCCCAACTCAAGTGGCTTATCACATGATAACTTATTTTTCTAAGGCAGCAAAACACAATATAAATTTAGTATTCACATGAATTTATAGTAGTATTATTCCAGCAACCGTGATATTGACTTCATAGAATCATATGCAGGGCACAGGCGTTTCTCCAAGTGGAAGGGATCGTTTGTTGACACGGTCATAGGAGTATTTCTCACACAAAATGTTTCAGATCATCTGACACGGTAAAATCACTTTGCCAGGCAGAAAACTAAAACCTGTATAATTTAAAAGAAGCTATCACATTTTTTGTAACTTCTCCCCTCTTTCTTCAGTTCTGTTTTCATGTCTCTTGCAGCCAAGTTCCTTCCAAAACAAACAACTGCCAAACAATCATGCTGCGAAAATGAAGTAAATCCATCAGTTAAACATCATGAGGTTCAGATAACATATCCAGATGGGACAACTTACGATCACAAAGTAGTGAAGGAATCAGCTGGGCATAGATCAAAAAATAGAACCATTTCGATAAACGACTACACCAGAAGAATAGAGGAAGACATAATTTCATCACAAAGCTCATCAGAATCTTGTGTATTTCAAGCATCTCAAGACCACAGATCCAGCACAGGATCAAATGCAGAAGCTGAAAATGAGTGGGATTTCAGCAAAAAACTTGGCTATCTAAGTGTTTCCAAACAAGCTGAAAGAATTGCTGCATTGCAGCAATATCAATTTCAGCTCATGGGAAGTTCATGTCCAAAAATACTCTTGATTGGTCATCAGAAATTAGAAAATCCAGCTTACAGGCAAAATCCTTTCGTTTTAGAAGTCCCAAATCATCAAAACATGTCAATGGGCCTGGAAAAATGGGAAGAGGATGTTCTTGCTTACTCAGGAAAAGAACGCATAACTTCGTTGTCTTCAACAGATTTCGAATTACAAAAAGGCAAGAAAAACAAGAGACCTTCCAGCAGGAGAGCGTATTTGCCACTGGCCAGAAAATGCCTACTAAGACATTAGGCGAACAGCAAGGTGGTAATGGACAGAATATCCTCATACAAATGGCATTTACATGGAAAAGTTTTTGATATTCATGCGAATTTTATTGCAGATCATTGTAAGCATTCTGGTGATAAAACAGCAAACAAGAGACCTTCCAGCAGGAGAGCGTATTTGCCACTGGCCATACTAAGGCATTAGGCGAACAGCAAGGTGGTAATGGACAGAATATCCTCATACAAATGGCATTTACATGGAAAAGTTTTTGATATTCATGTGAATTTTATTGCAGATCATTGTAAGCATTCTGGTGATAAAACAGCTGTACTAACTGAGATGGAACGAGAACATTCTTCTAGCAAGATCAGCACTACTCCAGCTACAAGAAAGAGAAAGGCTGAGAAGAAAAAGACAGAAACAGTTAATTGGGATACCTTGAGAAAGCAGGTGCAATCAAAGGCTGGACCAAGAGGAAGAAGCAGAGAGGCAGACTCTCTAGATTAAGAAGCATTACGAAATGCTGATGTTCGTGAGATTTCTGATACGATCAAGGAAAGGGGAATGAACAACATGTTAGTAGAACGAATAAAGGTAAGAAACCAAGGTTCTTTGGATCTTGTGTAGGATTTTCTAAATCGTGTAGTTCATGATCATCAAAGAGTTGACCTCGAATGGTTGAGAGATGTTCAACCAGATAAAGCCAAGTAAACTCCCTCTCTCCTTTTCTTTTTTTTCTCTCCGGTGTATTGCAGGGATTACCTATTGAGCATAAGAGGACTAGGGTTAAAAAGTGTGGAGTGTGTCCGCCTTCTAACTCTTCATCACCTTGCTTTTCCAGTAATCCCATTTACATGACATGGCAAAGAATACACCATAATAGAGAAAGGAGGAAATCTTGTAACTGACTATTTTGCATGATAAAGTTGACATAAATGTTGGACGCATTGCTGTTCGGCTTGGTTGGGTTCCTCTGCAACCCCTTCCTGAGCCACCCCAGTTGCATTTACTTGAACTGTAAGTATGTTTTAGCAATCGGCAGAATACCTATTGCTAGTGCAGATACTAATTTTGCTTCCGTGCAGTTATTCGGTATTGGAATCAATCCAGAAATATCTTTGGCCAAGAGTCTGCAAGTTGGGTCAGGAAACGCTGTAAGTTTTTACCTATCTCGATTGCATAACTATATATATAAACTTATGCCTTTGCTGCAGTGATATGTCAAAAGCCCTGGTTACTTTGAGTCCGGAATTTGCTTCTGTACCAATACCTAAACTAATGCATGTCAGTCGATTAAGGACAACACACCAAGTGTAAGTTTCTTTTTTCCCGTTCTTTATTTTACGAAAAAAGAAATAACTTTGTGGGTAGAATGTACAAGATGATAGAAATTTCTACTAGAGATCAAAACAAATTCAAAAATAGAATTTTTCGGTGAGTGATGATTTATTGCTGCAGGAATGAACTCCCTGATTCACACCCGCTACTAAAAGGGGTTAGTTATTCCTTATCTATAAGTTTCAACTTCTCTGATTCTATTTCTATGCAACTAGAATTTCACTAACATGGAAGTTAATTTTATAGATGGATAGAAGAGAACCCGATGATCCAAGTCCATACCTTCTGGCTATATGAACTCCGGGTAAGTTACATAACCTAAAATAGCTTGATAAGGTTAATAAAACTATTACTAGTTCATAATTTTCATTAAGAAACATAATGACCCCCCACCCCCAACCAACAGAAAAAAAAAAACAGGTGAAACGGCAGATTCAGTTCAGCATCCAGAAAGTAAGTGTAGCTCTCAAGGAGGTGGCCTGTGCAACAAAAAAACATGCTTTGGATGCAACAGCACAAGAGAAGCACAGCGTCAAACAGTCAGAGGCACTATCTTGGTGAGAACAAATTATGTAAATTATTAATATTAATAATAGCACAATTGTGTAACCTTATTTCCCTGTCGTTTTCCTTTGGTTGTCTTTGCTGAAAAACATCAATTTCCTTGTAGATACCTTGCAGAACGGCAACAAGAGGGAGTTTCCCACTCAATGGCACATATTTCCAGGTCAATGAGGTAATAAAGAATCTATTACTCAGAAGCTTTATCTATAGCAGAGCCAATTGGTCATTAATGCAACACAAAGCGATATTAATGGGAAAAATGTTTTGAATCTGAAGACCAGCACAAGAATAGATTTAGTTATGTATCAATAAATAGTTAAAGGCATACACATTACTGCTCTTTCGCAGGTTTTTGCAGATCACGAATCCAGTTTGAGTCCTATTGATGTACCAAGAACCTTGATATGGAACCTGCCAAGGAGGACAGTATTCTTTGGGACGTCTGTCTCAACAATTTTTAAAGGTAAAAACGAAATAAAATTCATTAGTTTACAGATAATTTCAAGAAATAAAATTGACAGAATTACTATCCGGGCGTGCTAGGAATGACAACTGAAGATATCCAGTACTGCTTCTGGAAAGGTATCAACTATCCTCATTATTGTAATTGACTTTATGCGCTTAATGTATATTAGTACTCTGAGATGCAAATTTCAGACAACTGATGTTAGAATTATTATCTAAGTTGATATCTAGTAGGGTTAGGATATCAACTTCGATAGTAATTCTAACAACTGATGTTTGCAAAACCTAAGCATTAAAACGCACTGCTAATATTATTAAAAAAAATTAGAAATATTATATTTACGCTAATATTTTCATCAGGATTTGTGTGTGAGAGGATTTGACCAGAAAATTCGAGCCCCAAGACCTCTAAAAGCCAGATTGCATCTCCCTGCAAGTAAGATGAATGGCAAAGAAAAAAGAGTAAAGATAAATTAATTCTGCAGGCAAAGTTAGTTACAAGAATCTGCACTCTCCAAGAAGAAAAGAAACTGCAGTAATAGGATAACCAGACAGCTAACAATTTTTTCACATTCTTTTGTTCTTCCTTTTCCCTGCAAGTTGCCAATTAACCTGGGTTTTTTTTTTTTTTTTAACATAATTTTGCTATCATTTTAAATAGTTCCAATCCTTTTATAATTTATGCTCACAAAGTAGGCAGTGTTCAAACGACAAAAATGTTGACAGGGAAGAGTAATAAAAGGATTTATATTGCAGTGCATATGTCTTTCAAAAAAACTCTCTACACAGAGAAGCCATTGATTTCCTCATGTACAAATTACAATTTGAAGGAGTCTAAATCTAAGGGAGTCAAACATAAACATTTTAACAAAAAGAAGCTCCAAATCATTCACAAAATCCACATTCAGATATTAATTTCAAAATCTGAAGGTGGCAAAATATAAGTTAGGCCAAAGAGAAAGGATCCTGAAAATGTAAAAACTTATAATGGTGCCACTCATTCCTGAAGACCCTGTCTTCTGAAACTGCACAATCACCGTCTCATATAAGGTTCCAAATTTAGTATATAATCCAACCTCTTATATCAGGATTTACAGTGACAATTCTTCAGTTAAAACAATCTTAAACTCCTGATAAGTACCATCACTGCCCTAAAAGAAAATTTAATACACTTCATGTAGTAATGTTCGATGAAGAAAAATCTTATTCATGTAACAAAGAATATTTGATATAAGTCAACTTTATGTTTTCACTTCAACTATGACTTTGGTCTTCTAATATAACATAAGTAACCTTTCCTTTTTTTTAAAGATTATTATATCCTCCCAATATGAATACAAACAGCAAAGAACTTGTAACAACTGAGTAGTTCATAGACCAATCAAACTGACGAGCACCTCACCCCATCCAAATATACATATACATGCACACACATATATATATATGTTGGTTCTTGCTTGATTTCCTATGACAGGCCAGCTTCTCAAACTTTAAGAGAACAAAAGAATGAACAAGAAAAAATAAACCAAATTGGAAAAGAAAATTAATTACAAACAAGAAAATTAAAGTAAAACAAAATTTCTTCAAAAACATAAAACAAATAAAAAAAGAATAAAAGATGGAACAGGTTAGAAGAATTAAGTGAACTCTACCTAAAGGAGACCACCAGCAGCTGAATTTTTTTGTAAGTGAAAGAATGATATTGAGTTTTTTGTTTCGCCAGAATTGATTTTCTTTTTTTCTAATATGACCAAATAGACCAAATAGTCGATTTGTTGATGAAGACACTGAATCGAGATCGAGATCGAGAAAAATATCAATGTAACAAGCTTATGGCTTATGATATATATTTTCCAATTTCAGAGAGAGAGTATTCTGAAACATAAATAGTGCGAAACACGTGATTAAATAAATATCATGTGTGTTATTTTTGGTAGTTACATGTTAGTAGTTTTTGTACTTTAGTAGTGAAAACGAAAACTCGGGTCAATGACTTTAACCAGACATACAATTCCACAATCTTTATTGTGTCTATTTGTACCAACCTCCTCATAACTATGCGCTTACACAAACATTCCCTTTTAGTTTCATTACAAATATCCACTTTTAATCACCAAAATTTAATCAAAACTTAATTTTATTTTGAAACATGGATAGCATCATCCTCTCATGCATAAAATTTTGAAAAGTTGGGACACTCGAATTTGTAACATGATCTAAGCATGTTCAATAATCAACAGAAAAGCTGGAAAGGGTAGCATATGCATTCTATTGCACAAACTTCACACCAATATGAGAAACTGATACTGCACTTGTACTGCTAAGACCATTCTCTGTATGTACTTAATAAGCATTCAGAAACAAATCCAACACATATACTTTAACAAGTGCATCTCTGTAACATTACCGACATATGCACCAACAGTATAACATTCTTTGTACATGTTTTCAAGATGTTATCTTAAAGGTAGCTGTTAGGATAGCACCCCGGATCTGATAGTATATATTGTTTCTTGAATTGACCACAATAAATGATATAGAATAGAGAATGAAAAAGGTAAGACACGAGAATTTACGTGGTTCGGCAAAATTTGCCTACGTCCACGAACAAGGGGAGCGATTCCACTATAACAGAGAGTTTACAACAATTAGAGAAAAACCTATCCTCTAATTAACCCAACACTCACAGAGAACCTCACAATTCTCTCACAAGAATTAGCTCTCAAGTGTTTCCCAAACTCTCTAATTTACAAGCCTCACAACAGGATTTCACGAAGCATAGGACTTTGCTTCGACTCTCTAGGCCTTTTATATTTTCAGCTCTCTCAAAACTGAACAAGAAGTCTTCTATTTATAGAAAAGTTCCAGCCGTCATATGAATAGTAATGACAACTCAACGACAACTGTATGACAACTCAGTGACAACTCGTCGACAACTTGACTACAACTTGTTGACAATTCAATGACAACTTGTCTTCAACTTGTATGTCAACTCAACTCTAACTTGTCGCCAACTTGTTCACAACCTTGCGACAACTCAGATACAACTTGTTGACAACCTAGGCGCCAACTCAGCCCTAACATGGAACTTTCTTCATCATTTCTAAAGATTAATTTAAGCCACTTTTTTTAACAAATCTCCACCTTGGCTTAAATTCCATAGTAGGCTCGCTCCACCTTCGAGATAAAACTCAATTATCAGTAACACCAATCAAGTTCAAGCATTGCTTGAACTTGACTTTTGGAAGAGGCTTAGTTAACATATCTGCAGGATTCTTCAGTGTGGAAATCTTTCTCACTGAGATATCACCCCGTAAAATAACTTCACGAACAAAATGATACTTGATATCGATATGCTTAGTTCTTTCATGGAACATCTGGTCTTTAGTCAAATGAATAGCACTTTGACTATCACAGAAAATGGTTGTATCATCAGAACAAGAACTAAGTTCTCCAAGTAAGCCTCTAAGCCAAATTCCTTCTTTGATCACCTCAGTTATCGCAATGTATTCAGCCTCTGTCGTGGATAAAGCAACCACAGGTTGTAACGAGGCTTTCCAGCTAACAGCACCTCCTCCAAGAGTGAATACATAACCTGTCAATGATCTTCTTTTATCAAGATCACCTGCATAATCAGAGTCGACATAACCAACCAAAGAGTTGCTATTCCCACCAAACTCCAGACTAGCTTCTGAAGCTCCACGCAAATATCTTAACTGCATACCAATGTGATTTTCCAGGACAAGACATATATCTACTAACCACACTCACAGCATGTGAAATATCTGGTCGCGTACAAACCATAGCATACATAATGCTACCAACTGCGCTGGAGTAAGGAACTCTAGTCATGTACTGTTTTTCCTCATCTGACGTTGGTGATAAAGAAGCTGATAATCTGAAATGCGCAGCAAACGGAGTCGATACCGGTTTAGCATTTTTCATGTCAAACCTCTCCAGAACTTTCTCAATATAACTCTTTTGAGTTAAATATAATTTTCCACCTTTACGATCTCTTTTGATTTCCATACCAAGGATCTTTTTCGCTGCACCAAGATCCTTCATCTCAAACGCTCTGTTCAACTGCTTCTTTAATTCATCAATATCGGACATGTTTTTAGCTGCAATCAACATGTCATCAACATAAAGAAGCAAATAAATAAATGAACCATCATGAGTCTTCCTGAAATAGACACAACTATCATAGCTGCTCCTTGAGTATCCGTTGCTAATCATAAAGGAATCAAATCGCTTGTACCACTGTCTTGGAGACTGTTTTAAACCGTACAACGATTTCTTTAATAAGCAAACATGATCTTCTTTCCCTTCAACAACAAATCCCTCTGGTTGTTGCATATAGATATTTTCTTCCAGCTCACCATGCAAAAATGCCGTTTTGACATCAAGTTGTTCTAACTCCAAGTCATGCATGGCAACTAATGCAAGCAAGACACGAATAGAACTATGCTTCACAACAGGTGAGAAAATATCATTAAAATCTACACCTGGTACCTGACTGTAGCCCTTAGCTACTAATCGTGCCTTATACCTTGCTTCCTCTATTCCAGGAATTCCTTCATTTCTCTTGAAGATCCATTTGCAACCAACTATCCTTTGTTTAGCCGGCGGTTTCACAAGTACCCAAGTATTATTCTTGTGAAGAGACTCAATTTCTTCTTGTATGGAAATCAACCACTTTGTGGAATCAACAGAAGAAATGGCATCAGAGTATGTAGATGGCTCGCCTACAGAATCTGTTTCTTCTCCAGCATATAAAGCATATGCTACAAGATCAATTAATCTTTGTGGTGGTCTAAATTCTCTTCTTGGTCTGTCCCTTGCAATGCTTCTTTCTTCCCTAGGAGGTATTTCTTCAATAATGTTAGGCTCATCTGGAGTTTCAGACATCAATGGTGGACTAGGAATCTCATGCTTCACCTCCTTTGATGTACTACTGACCTCACTTGTATCAGAAGAAACTATCGGCTCCTTTCTCGGGGTTAGCAGAGTAGATTCATCAAACGTAACATTTCTACTAATTATAAATTTAGGTGACTTAGGATCAGGACACCACAACCTATATCCTTTCACCCCAGAAGCATAACCAAGAAAAATACATTTTCTAGCACGAGGCTCCAATTTTCCTTCACTAGCATGCATATAAGCAGGACATCCAAATATTCTTAAATTTGAATAATCAGCTGGTTTACCGGACCATACCTCTTCAGGAGTTTTGAACTCAATTGCTGTAGACGGTGATCGATTCACCAGAAAACAAGCCGTGGAAACTGCTTCAGCCCAAAAATCCTTGGACAAGCCAGCATTGGAAAGCATACACCGAGCCCTTTCCAAAAGGGTTCTATTCATACGTTCAGCTACGCCATTCTGTTGTGGAGTTTTAACCACTGTGCGATGTCTTACAATTCCTTCAGCCTCGCAAAATCTATTAAAATCTCCTCCACAGAATTCCAGGCCATTATCAGTTCGAAGTCTTTTGATATGCTTCCCAGTTTGCTTCTCGATTAGAGTTTTCCACTTCTTAAAAGTTTCAAACACATCACTCTTGTGTTTTAGAAAATAAACCCAAACCTTTCTTGAAAAGTCATCAATAAAGGTCAATAGATATCGAGCTCCTCCTTTTGATGGAACTGGTGATGGTCCCCACAGATCAGAGTGAATATAGTCCAAAGGTCCTTTAGTTCTATGAATTCCAGTGCCAAAGCTGAGCCTCTTCTGTTTGCCGAATACACAGTGCTCACAGAAATCCATTTTTCCCGTACTTTGGCCACATAGAAGTCCTCGTTTGCTTAACAAGGTCAAACCTTTCTCGCTCATATGCCCGAGCCTCATATGCCATAACTTTGTAATATCAGAGTCTGGCATTGACGATGAAGAAACTGCTGCAGAGCCTATCACTGTCGAGCCTTGTAATACATACAGGCTTCCTGCTTTTCTAGCCTTCATTACCACCAGTGCACCTTTGCTAACTTTCAATACTCCACCTTCAGCTGAAAACTTGCACCCATTGGCATCAAGGGTGCCCAATGAAATGAGGTTTTTCTTCAGGTCAGGAACATGTCTTACATCAGTCAATGTTCTGACAATTCCATCATGCATCCGGATCCGAATTGTTCCTATGCCAATTGTTTTGCAGGGTGCATTATTTCCCATCAAAACAACTCCTCCATCAATAGACTCATATGATGAAAACCAGTCCCGACTAGGACACATATGATAAGAACAACCCGTATCCATAATCCACTCATCATTGAATTTAGCATGCTTCTCTGTCACAAGAAGCACATCGGTATCACCGCTGTCTTCAGCAACACTGGCCTCGCCAGAGTCATTACTTTTATCCTGTGGAGCATTCTTTTTCTTCTGTAGCTTATCGCAGTTTTTTCGAACGTGCCCTGGTTCCTTACAGTGCCAACATACAACAGATCTATTTCTGGATTTAGATCTAGATTTCGGCCTAACTTTGTTGGTTACTCTTTCTTTAGGCCTCCCCCTTGCATATAGACCTTGTGCCTGACTATCACTTATTTGCCCCGTGATATCATGGTCAATCTTTTCTTTAGTTTCCAAAGAAAATTTGACATCTTTCAAAGAAATTGTATCTTTACCATATAACATAGTTTCTCAAATGTCTATATGAAGGAGGTAACGAACACAACAATAACAAGGCCTTATCTTCTTCATCAATTGTAACATCTAGATTTTGCAAATCCATAATTATAGATTCAAACTCATCAATATGACTACTCAGAAACGTACCTTCACTCATTCGGAGTGAATACAAGCATTGCTTCTTGTAAAGCTTGTTTGTTAGAGTCTTTTTCAGATAGAGAGACTCTAATTTCTCCCATAGTGCCTTTGCCGTCCTTTCGGAGATCACCTCCCGCAAAACTTCATTTGCCAAGGACAATTGAATCGCCGAGCGAGCCTTCTCGTCCATCTCCTCCCATCTAGTGTCTGTCATACCTTCTGGCCTTACACCTAAAGCCTTTTGAACTCCATTCTGTACAAGGATTGCACGCATCCTTACTTGCCATAATGTGAAGTTGATCTTTCGGTCAAACTTCTCAACATCAAATTTAGTAGTCGACATCCTAACTTAATAGGAAATAGCCGAAAAAATATACCAACAACCAGTGCTCTGATACCAGTTTGTTAGGATAGCACCCCGGATCTGATAGTATATTGTTTCTTGAATTGACCACAATAAATGATATAGAATAGAGAATGAAAAAGGTAAGACACGAGAATTTACGTGGTTCGGCAAAATTTGCCTACGTCCACGAACAAGGGGAGCGATTCCACTATAACAGAGAGTTTACAACAATTAGAGAAAAACCTATCCTCTAATTAACCCAACACTCACAGAGAACCTCACAATTCTATCACAAGAATTAGCTCTCAAGTGTTTCCCAAACTCTCTAATTTACAAGCCTCACAACAGGATTTCACGAAGCATAGGACTTTGCTTCGACTCTCTAGGCCTTTTATATTTTCAGCTCTCTCAAAACTGAACAAGAAGTCTTCTATTTATAGAAAAGTTCCAGCCGTCATATGAATAGTAATGACAACTCAACGACAACTGTATGACAACTCAGTGACAACTCGTCGACAACTTGACTACAACTTGTTGACAATTCAATGACAACTTGTCTTCAACTTGTATGTCAACTCAACTCCAACTTGTCGCCAACTTGTTCACAACCTTGCGACAACTCAGATACAACTTGTTGACAACCTAGGCGCCAACTCAGCGCCACCTAGGCGCCAACTCAGCCCTAACATGGAACTTTCTTCATCATTTCTAAAGATTAATTTAAGCCACTTTTTTTAACAAATCTCCACCTTGGCTTAAATTCCATAGTAGGCTCGCTCCACCTTCGAGATAAAACTCAATTATCAGTAACACCAATCAAGTTCAAGCATTGCTTGAACTTGACTTTTGGAAGAGGCTTAGTTAACATATCTGCAGGATTCTCCAGTGTGGAAATCTTTCTCACTGAGATATCACCCCGTAAAATAACTTCACGAACAAAATGATACTTGATATCGATATGCTTAGTTCTTTCATGGAACATCTGGTCTTTAGTCAAATGAATAGCACTTTGACTATCACAGAAAATGGTTGTATCATCAGAACAAGAACTAAGTTCTCCAAGTAAGCCTCTAAGCCAAATTCCTTCTTTGATCACCTCAGTTATCGCAATGTATTCAGCCTCTGTCGTGGATAAAGCAACCACAGGTTGTAACGAGGCTTTCCAGCTAACAGCACCTCCTCCAAGAGTGAATACATAACCTGTCAATGATCTTCTTTTATCAAGATCACCTGCATAATCAGAGTCGACATAACCAACCAAAGAGTTGCTATTCCCACCAAACTCCAGACTAGCTTCTGAAGCTCCACGCAAATATCTTAAAATCCATTTCACTGCATACCAATGTGATTTTCCAGGACAAGACATATATCTACTAACCACACTCACAGCATGTGAAATATCTGGTCGCGTACAAACCATAGCATACATAATGCTACCAACTGCGCTGGAGTAAGGAACTCTAGTCATGTACTGTTTTTCCTCATCTGACGTTGGTGATAAAGAAGCTGATAATCTGAAATGCGCAGCAAACGGAGTCGATACCGGTTTAGCATTTTTCATGTCAAACCTCTCCAGAACTTTCTCAATATAACTCTTTTGAGTTAAATATAATTTTCCACCTTTACGATCTCTTTTGATTTCCATACCAAGGATCTTTTTCGCTGCACCAAGATCCTTCATCTCAAACGCTCTTTCATTTGAGTTTGTCGCAATTGATGCGAATGTGGAATTAATTATATGTTGATGATAAAAACTAATTGGATTAAAATAGAAAAAAGAAAAAAGAAATTTTGAAAAATATATAATTAATTCCGACCACAATGGGAGTCGAACCCACGAGTCCACGACCTTTTGATCCGAAGTCAAACGCATCCGAAGTCAAACGCGACCCAATTGAGTGAAGGACTAATCCCCGAGGTAGCTGAAAGCGCTTATTGCGGGGACCTCTCCCAACGTAGTTTTTTACATTCACAAGGTTCGAACCCGAGACCTTACTTAAGTAAACTCAAGCCCTATCCACTTGAGCCAACTGCCCGTTGGTTACTTACTTTAATTCTTATAATATTTAATTTTTATTTAGTTTTTAGATCGGTCATTTTTTGCAGAATTATAAATTTTCATATTTTCCTGAGGTTTGTGCCAATACAGATGTTGGTAAAATAAATTACGATGAATTATTGTGCAAAAATATATTTAACGAATATATATATATATATCACTAAAATATATTTATATCATATAATCAAAATAACAATAAAATTAACTTAAGAAAGCGTACTTGAGCAAAATAGTGAATCGAGGTCCGTATAGCACACAGTTTTTTTAAGGTTTTATTTGTCCTTCACGGTGCTTCAAGGTCTGAGAGTGTTTGTTCCCAATATCCATGTGAAAGCAGAGAGGAGATGTTTATGGATTACTGAATTTCTCCATCTGAATGTGGATGAAGATGAGGACTTCAGCATATGGGGGACTGAATTTTCCTATCAGAAAATGGAGAATATGGATGATGAGTACTGAATTTCTCCATGTGGCTGGTGTCTAGCCGAGGGTGTTTTAGTAGAAATGATATTTGCTGGTGGTGAGGGTTGGTGTCTAGTAGAGGGTGTATACTAAATAATACTTGCTGGTGGTTGGTGCGTCTATTAGAAATAGTATGAGCTGGCGTCATCGTCCATTTTCTTCATAAACTCTTAAAAGTTAATTCAGTTAAGTAAACTCTTAAAGGTGCGTCTATTAAATGTTAGCCCCTTTTGATCAGGTCCATTTTCTTTATAAACTCTTAAAAGTTAATTCGGTTAATTCAATTTGATTAGGTCCATTTTCTTTACAAACTCTTGATGTTAGCCCCTTTTGATCAGGTCCATTTTCTTTATAAATTTTTTGAAGTTGGTCCTTTTTTATCAGTCTCTCAATTTCTGCATTTAGAGATTAGTGACCCAGTCATACATGGTAATGAAACTATTTGACACATTGATTTTAGAGCAAATTATATTTTGGTCTCATAAGAATAGGTATTTTTAGTCACACATCTTCTAAATTAGATAAATTTAATTCTACTGTTTTCATTTTGTTGCAATGTTGGTCCCTTTGTTAAAAAATGGATGGAAGCACCATTTTTGCCGTTAAGTCCATTTTTAGGGGGAAGTTACTGTTCATGGATTCTTTTTTTCTTTTTTCTTTTTCTTTATTTTTAGACAAAAATTTTACCAACGTATTTTAGTTTTCTGCTTAATATCTTTCACATTAATCAATCTACAATTGAGGCGGAGCTTCGAGTGTGATTGAGGCTATCCTTCATGTTGTGCATGTATATTTCTATTAATCAATCTACAGTTGAGAGGAGAATTAGGGAAGATATATGTGCACTTGTTAATGGTGATATATGTAATAGTTGAGAATCTTAAAGGTAATGAGATTTTTTGGAGAAATCAAGAATGAATCCATGAAGAGCGGTGTGGGGAATGTTTTGGGCCGGCAATGGAGGCTCGGTCATTCTGAGTGCCGGCCATATGAATTTGGCTGGGGGCCCTTAAGTTATTGGCTTTATTGGAACATATTTTTTTAAAATGGAATTTATTAAATTTATTCATCAAGAATTGGTAGTTACGTTATTAATATAAGTTAATTTTGGTATCCATAAAAATCTTAGAGAATATTCTCTTTTTAGTGGAAGAGAAAATCATGAAATATAGATTGCAATTTGCATGGCATGGATAGATTTTATTTCAGCTTGCATACATTCTAGTTTTGGATATGGAGTAATGTAATTTTAAATTTACTGGACAGTTATCCCATCTTTTGAGAAGTTTGTCTTTGACAAAAAAAAATTAATCACCGTAGTCCATAATAAATCTCTTGGCTTAGACTAAAAAACATACAAAATATAGATACGAGAAACTAATACGACACGCTAATATATATAGATATATGAATTTGTTTAAATATTGTTGGATGACCCAGCCTTCTGATACGAATTTCAAATACGAAAATAGAAGTATACATGTATAAATGTTAATATGGAGTGAAAAAATAATTACCGCAGTATAAAGCTCGATACAATTAAATAATACTCGTGTTGATTATAGTATTGGAGATTATTTATTTGTTAATAATTTATTGTGATATTGTGAACAAGAATTCATCTTGTTGTGGAAATTGAACCTATTTTCTCATGATTATATAATACACAAATAAACTAGTAATAATAATTAGAAGAATAAGTATAGAACGGTTGGCCTGTAGGAGTCACGCCACTTGACGCTGTCCTAAGATCGTGATGGTCTCCCCTTCGTGCGGGTATTGTCGGCTCATCACCATCCCAAGATAAAACCCAAAAGGCCACAACCGGCGTCTCCTATTGTGAGCACGATCACAAGGAAACTATGGAACGAAACCTTATCACGTTGCCCAAAACTATAGTATATGAGAATAGTTGTATAGTGAGTTGTAGGGTGCTTGTATATGTTAGTCTAGACCCCTAGGACCCTATTTATAATGTTAGAATGCATTTTGTAACTTAAGGTATTAAAAACCAAATGAATGCAATTTGTGGGGAGTTACAAAATTCTTTGTAAGTTATATTTTTGAAGGTTTAAAGCTTTTCAAATTCCAACAATCCCCCACAAGGTTTAAAACTTCAAAATATAAATATATAGAAAATATATAAGGGCAACTAAATACCATGCAATGGGTATAGGAGCCTTCCGGGCTTGAGCCTATACTTAGTGTTGATGATTTCCATTTGAGGGAGCCATAATGGACTACGCCTTGAATTAGGTCCCTTGATCAAACTTCAATACATCACACACACGGCATTGACATCGGTTTCTGTTCAAGCGGGTTAGCGCGGTTAACGGCCATGCGCTCTTATCTTGATTTTCATGAGAGTCTCTAGGGTTAGCCCAAACCCATAGCCACGGCCCCATGGCAACTCTCACTTAGGTGAGCCCTCCAAGGTATGTCTGCCCATACCTCGCGGATTTTCCCGCTTCGGTCTCATTAAGGGTAACACCCAGCCTAACGCACATTTTCTTTATAGCACTCAACTTAGGGATGGGAAAGAGGTTTCTTTTGAACACACTCCTCAAAATGTGCTATATAACGAGTCACGCATTGCGGGTTGTTTCTACCACATTGAACCTTATTCATGGGGTCTCCAATCACAAAGGTTGGGTTACTCCCGGAGGTGACTCCCTTATGGGCTTAGCCCATCCCCCTCGATGATAAAGATCTAGCCTCTGCGCTAGTCCCCCGAGGCAATTCTTCCACCTCGTGGAATATAACATAATGCCTCTTACTAGCCTCTTACTAGCCTCGCTAGTTATTTGCGACAAATTTCCACCTCGTGGAATAATATATAGTGTCGCTTATTTTTATTTTTATTTTCCCTCCTTCTCTCCTTGTATACTTTTCCATGTGTTTGTATACCTGTTTCACAAAGCAAACACCGCAAGATAATATCAAATTAATAGGATAATATTTAATTTAAAATATCGCCACCGGATCTCTTGATCATCATCACTCTTTATAGATCATTTGTCTCGTATCGGTTTTTCCCAATAGGCCAATATTCATAAGAACCTGCATTTTACTAAGATCCACTAGAAATTATTATCACAAGAATATCTTACTCTATAGAGATTGTCTCTCTTTTGGCCCATCGTTTAAATACTTTGTTATAAAGCGTTTCTTTTCCTCAAATCATATTTATAACTTTGATAACTCAATAATGATCAAAGTAGACCCCCACATTTTCCTTGAATAAAGTTTAACACATAAAATTAATTCTAAAAACCATATACCCAAAATTGTATACACATGAAACTTGATTGAATAGAACCTCTTACCTCAATTTCACATGATAACCCCCACACTTTTCTTATTTAAGAACATTACATCAATTTTTTAAATAAACAAATTAGACTCTTTGTAACTAAATATGTTATCAAAACACATCAAGTGTACCCCCACATTTCTCAACAATAGGGAATGATTATATCACCATAATTTATTGTATCAACTTCCACATATAGAGATAATTCATAATAACCTTGATAATTCTCATTTTCTATTAGTTCTATTTCAACAAAGAAAATTGTAGAACTAATTTGTTTCACCATTACAATCTATAGTGTTATATATATATAATCACATGAAATAAATTTTACTTTTCATATAAAATCTGCTCAATGCCACAAATGTAACACCCGAGCGCAAGGTGTCACATCCCCCGCACCGAGACCCGACCCGACTATGAAATGGACGATCCATACCCGAGCCAAATCACGGCGAACGGGGACATACACACACTCTATGCTAGGCGGGACTAACCCTTGAACCATAAAATCAGAATAAACATTAAAGCGGAAGCAATAACTGATCCTAATAAAAACAATGGCATTCAAGCTCCAAAAATAAATCATAACCTCATCCAATTCCATTAGGGCTCAAAACATGTACGCTCCAATAGCAACATTCATATACAATGATCACAAGTGCAAAATGCGAGTGTAAGACCAATAAACAAAAGGGCTAGAAACGAAAACAAGACCTAGGACTCGAAATCCCGCCTAGCTCCCCTGACACCTGCACAAAACAACTGAAAGCCAAACGGGTTCAGTCCAAAAGGGACTGGTGGGTATAAAAGCAGGGCATAGTATAATATATGACGGTATTAAACATTCACATGCAAGCTATAATCCCAAATGAGGCTTTTAAAGAGTTTCCCAAGTGGGTGAATAGAAATCATCAAAAGGGATTATAACGATTCATTTACATTAGGTCAAGGTCATTAGTGGCCCGGCGAGTGGGCGTGCATTATCTCCAACCAACACCTGGTGTAATTCATTAACATTCATTCATTCATTCTTTTCATGCATATCATTCTTTCGTGCGCATTCAATAACATTTACACCTTCTTCCTCCGGGTTGGTGGCGGGTTTGCAAGGCCCATCCACCCATTCATTGACCAAAAAGGGAACATGACTCCCCAAATGGCACTCAGCGTCCATTCCTCGCTAACTCCTAATGAGGTCCGGTTACGCCGTTCATTGGTGGGACTAGTGTGAGGGTTTCCCGTCAGCCCATGCCTCCTCGGTTCCCCACTCACACCAAGCCCCTGGGCCCCATTCATTGTGAACATTCATTCATTCTCGCCAAAACATTAGGTAGGGCTCAAGAAAGAAAGGCTTTACGTTGAAAACATTTACTCTTGAGAATGACTCTATATATATATATATATATTTGGCCGAAACCTTTTCAAATTGGGAGTATATATAGGGTCATCTAGCTACATAGAAGAGAAACCCACCTTAAACAGCAACAAGGAGAACACACGAGCCTCACAGACCGGCCTCGTCTCCAACAGACTCAAAATCTGTGCAAGAGAGGTGAAATGAGACTCATTATGACCAAATAAGACGCTCGGCAATGAAATGATTATGAAATGAATGTATAATAGATGCTATAATGTAATGAACACATTCATGTGCACTATTAAAGTCTTAAAGACATATAAACATTCAATTCATTCATTCAATGAAGCATTCGTATTCAAACGAGTGCATATCCTTCACATTTCACGTCAAAGGAATTTAAATTATATAATCAAGTCATTCACTATCATTCACTTTCATTCGACATTATAAGCGTTCACTTTCATTCGAATCATAATTTCACATTTCAATCAATTCAATTCAAGAATTTCAAATATAATCATAGCACAAGTTAAATCACATTTAAATTAGAACATAAACAATTAAACATATTCAATCGCATTTACAATTAGAGAATAAACAATTAAATACATTCAATTAAATTTAGGAAATTAAATCAAACACGAAGTAGATAACAATTGAATTCTATAATTCAATTAAATCAAATAACATTTAATATTTACTAAACATATATAAATATATATATATATATATATATATATATATATAATTAAATATACATACATATATTATATTATATTATATTATATATATATATACATATATATATATATATAACACATAACGTACAACCATGCATGCACCAACAATACAAAATACATGCAAATTTCAAATTTAGCAAATTCCATGCATGCATCTCTCAAGTAACAAGACTCTCATGCATGCATTCAACACTACATGCAGGAATATATGTGTAATTATATATATATAAACTTATGCATGCAACACAACACAGGCATGGAATTTACAAGGTGACACCCCGTGTCACCCTTAGAGAACAAACCGAGACACCCCCGTGTCTCGGTACAGAGAAAACAGACCAACAGCACCCCCGTTCCACGCTGAAAAGAAAAAGATTGACACTCCCTTTCCAAACGATCGCAGCAGCTCAAAACACGCAGACTTCCCCTGTTTCTGTCATGAAATGCAACAACAAGATGCCACAATGAAAACCACATGATGCAGCAACAAAAAGGCATGAAATGCAGCAGCAATTCAGCTCCAACAACTCCCACAAAACTGACAGCAAAAAGCAAGTAGATGCAGCAGTTTGACAGCAGCAACACAGTCCGAAAAACAGGGCAAAATCACGTAAAAACAGGGTACAACTGATCTCATTTATCCCCAACATGTTCAGGTAAGTTAAGCCATAAAAAATACAGCAAAACAACTCCAAATTAGCATACAAGTCAGCCTCAAGGGAGCTCAGACGTGAGATGAAGATATATGAGTTTATTTCATGAATTTTCTCAAAGTGCCCTTAATGATAACTCATGAATACTTTAACTACCAAGTAATCAATGATCATAAATGAGAAGAGGATGTCAAAACAATCATTTTCAGGCTTGGAATCAATCAAATCCATGAAGAATCGAATGAGATCAACAAAAAGCTCTAAATCCCTTATTTTCGAATTCAGTCAAGAAACTCATGAAACCATGATCAAATTTGGGGATGAATGAATGAAAATGACTCATATTGAATGTACATAACATATCCAAGCTTACCTTGTGGATTAATGGAGGTTTGGAAGGAGATTTGAGCTTGAATCTCTTGGTAAAGCTTGAGTTAGGGGAAAAACTGGGAAGCAGAAGGTGTTTGGCCAATTTTCAGCAAGTGGGAAGGGTTATCTCGATTTGGGGGGTTAATGGATGAATAAAGGGTTGAGTTAGGGTTCCATAGAGTCTAACCATAGTTAATTTGGTCAAGATTTGAGCAAGATATGATCATTTTAGTGCAACAAGGTCAGTTTCGTCGCCGTTTCATTTTTCGGTTGAATTTCGGGGTTTCAAATGACGTTAGAAAAATATAAGGCTAAGTTTACTAAACTCGAATTTTCGTTACGAGTTCAGCCGAGTTACCGGAACTCGAATCCAAGTTCCTGAGCTCAAGATATTAAATACGGAACCAAGGGTGCGCTAAGTGCTCGTTAGCCCCCGACTTGGATTCCAAAATTCAAATTAAATCCGAAACACATGCAAATGAATTCGAAAATACGAAACGAACAAATATTCGTATACAAGACACGTATAAGTTCAACATATTAAATTTGCACAAAATTTTGGTATCAATTTAAATAGAAACGAAGCACGTAAATGTCACTCATACGCAAAGTAACAATAAAAGCCATAACATAACATTAATAAACAATTAAATTCATATATAATGTATTATATATAATAATAATGCATGAATACATATATATATAATTTATAATACATGCATGCATAGTTAATTTATAAATATAAAATGCATGCATAATTATTTTCATGCACACATACACAATTAATATATATATATATATATATATATATATATATACACGTGTATAGATATATTAATAAATACGTAAATAATTAATTTAGGCAACATGCATGCAAAATTATTGATTTTAATAACAAATTCACTAATTAAAAAAATCAATTAGCGCATTAACATATTAATATTATATAAATTAATATTAATAAAACTTAAAATATAATAATTAACATAATTAACATTAATTAAATATATGAAACACGTATAAATAATTATTTCGCGCAATAAGGTAAACACATATGTCATGCTGTACAAAATAAGAAAAACGGGGCGTTACAACAAAGTAAGTATAATAAGGTGCAACATACCTTTTCTCCTCCTAACAAAGTATACCTCAAATTGCTTCATGTTTTCTGGATAATCAGATTCAACATTATTGATCATTACAAGATTCAATACCAATTTAAATTGGTGGCACTAATTGATAAAGTTATGGGCAAAACTTCATTTCATTTCATATCCACATTATGCATATTAAACAAAAGAATAACTCCACAATCATATACAAAGGTTTACCAATTCTTTAGCCAACATAGCCGTTTATGACATATAATAAGATCACATAGGAATATAAGCAAATTGATGGCTTGATAATAACATACTTATCATTTGAATCGCTAGTTAGTACCACATTAAAACACATTCATGACATGATAGTATTTACAATACAATTACCACACTAATTATACCACTACATAAATACAAAACTGTCATGAAGATTGTAACTTTTAAAATATTATAATTTAGTAACCGACTCTTTATTATTAATGATCATTTCAATTTTCCTTTTATTTTTGAAAACTATTGTGCAGGTTCTCCTTGCATATTTTGTAAATATTTGTACATAAACTTTTCCACAATAGTGTAGTAAAATCACAATTACAATCTGCATAACTGAATATAAGACGATGCTTTCATGTACATAGAAATATACTGATTTCTATAATTATACGAGACCCATATCATGATTCACACAAATGATTATATTGTTGCTAAAGATATAGTGAACTGCAGCTACATCGAATAACCACATACTATACTTTTGTTCTCATTTACAAATAACAAACAATTCCATGTTCAGTAAATAAGATATAGGTTTAACTAAATGTATCGTTTGAAACGACCAAAATATCAGACTACAATCACTTCCAACAAATATTATGAAGTCAAACTCACTATTAATTTTCATTTAATAATTTATAAAATTTATTTAGTATATTGCATGCACATGTTATAATATAATTAATTTTTGGTAGTTGGTTCATGCCGTTTCTCTCAGGCATTCAGTTACTACCAATCCAGTAAGTTTAGCAATTGTACAACATGTTTAAATTCAAAACCGGCCCATAATTAATACAATAAATTTTAGTTAACGGAATGTAATTACATAATCAATTCCTAATTTCTCATTTAACTATACACAAAGAAAATCATGCACTGCTCGTTCACTAACCAAACCATAGATTCACCATTTTCTTAAATAATTTCAATGAAAATTAGACCGTGCTAATTAATATACATGAGATTTCCACATTTTCTCTCTAAAACTTATTAATGAATTTTTTGGAAATAGACAATTATTATCACTCTTATTTTAAGCATAGGGTAATTTAATTGGCCACGTACCTTTCTCGCACAAAACATACCTCAAGTTCAAAAACATGGTCAACACTCAGCACCATAGCAAGAATGCTTTCCTGTCACCTTGAAATCACCTTGAAATTATACTGCTTCTCTCGAGCAATTGAAATATAACTGACAACTTCCCATCTCAAAATACAATTCAGTTCGAAAACAATGGACAAGTTAAATTGTTCTTTGAACAAAAAACACGCAGATCAATTTGGTAGTAAGAAGTATTTGGAGCTTGATAAACAATTTTTCCAGGAACTAAAACTTGGTAGCACACCTTTAAAAAGTTAAATTTGGTGATTGAAATTCTTTTGTAAAATATTTTCCTAGAGTTAAAACTGTTAGGAAAGCTGGGAATTAGGGATCTTTTGTATATTTGGTATAGTTGACCTTCCTTATTAGTATAGCCTTGTGGATATTTAGTCTGGTTCAATGTAATACGTTTGTACAGTTTTTTAAAGTGAATAACAAAAGAATTCTCCCAACCAAACTATGTCTTTTCTAAAGTTTAACATGGTATCAGAGCGGGCGACGATCCATTAAACGGATCCGACCCTTGCTCATCACCTACCTCTTACCTCTCACGGCCATGGCCGAAAACGATAGCCAATCCAGTTCCGGCAAGGAATCACAGCAGCCCGTTGATTCCTTAGCCACGCAACTAGCCAGCATAATCGAAAGCAAATTCCAAAGCCTACAGCCCCAAATACAGCCCCATATTCCACAAACAGACAACAATCAGTACCAAATTCCACAAACAGTCAGCGTAAGCACCAAATTAAATCAGTTCAATTTCTCGTTGTGGTCCCGATTGATGAAACTAGCCATCAGAGGCAGAGGGAAACTCAGCCACATCACCGGGGAACCAACACCTCCGGCGATTGGCAATCCGAATTATCCCAAATGGGAACAAACTGATCTGATAGTCTGTTCATGGATCCTTGACAACATGGATCCTGAACTCGTCCCCAATTACGCTGAATATCCATCTGCAAAGGCACTCTGGGAAGGATTGACAGCAACGTATGGGTCCGGAGGCGATGGATTCTAGATCTTCGATCTCAGTGTCCGAGCAAACACTATGAGGCAAGGGACGGACACAATCGAAACTTTCTACAACAACTTACAAAGGATTTGGAGGGAGATTGAGATACGGCAGCCCAATCCGATGGCGTGTGAAGGGGATATCACCATCTTTAACCGCCTCAGATCCGAAGCCAGACTTTTTCAGTTCCTTGCCGGCGTTGATGACCGTTACGATACCGAAAGGCGAGATTTGTTGAGAGAAAATCCACTACCTACGGTGGAGAGGGCCTATGCAACGATTCGACGCGAATCAGCAAGGAGAGAGATTATGGCTGGTGGTCGGAATCCATCATCGGCGACTGGACAGGCTTCTAGTTCCGGTGTGGGTGCCGGATTCGCTACACAGAGACTCAGATCGAAGGAATCATCGCCCCTCTCAGGGGAAAACCCTAGATTCCGATTAACCCCAACCCAAAGGAACTTCGAATCAGGGACAAGAGGGCCCGTAACCAACAACCGAAACGGCGGCGACCGGACTCCTATTACGTGTGAACAGTGCGGGCGGAATGGGCACCGGAAAGAGGGGTGTTATGAGCTCATAGGCTGGCCGGAAGGCTGGCGCAGCCGACAGAGAGACCGAACAACGTCGGGCTACGCCGGCGAGAGGAGGACCGGGACGGCGCATCAGGCCGCCGCTGTGAAAGGAGAAGGCGAGGATGGCAAGCAAGAGGTGGCGGCTGATGCAAATGAAAAAACAGGGAAAGCTATGCTAGGTAAAGGGTTAAGGCGGGTGGAATGTCCGTCTTACCCTCCATCACCTAAATGCCCCAATTATTATAATGTTTGCAGTAATAATTCTTATTCAGATTATCCCCCCTCTTACACGCCCCATGTCTTGAATAACATGTCATCATATGCCTCTGTTGTTAAAAATGAGAAATCACTAGCTTATAGTTCACAAGCTCAACCTCAGTATAGTGAAACAGTGGGTAAAGATGGCCGATGGTTGTTTGATTGTGGAGCATCGGATACGATGACGTATGATAAAGATGACTTGATGAATTATACAGTGGCACAAAAATACTCGATTCAGAGTGCTAATGGTGGATCATCACCTGTCCATGGCACGGGGAATATTTCTTTATCCCCTACAATTAATTTGCAAAATTGTTTACATGTGCCGAGTCTTTCTTGCAAACTACTGTCCATTAGTCATATAACGAAGGAATTAAACTGTATGGCCCTGATATACCCCACCTTTTGTTTACTGCAGGATATTCAGTCGGGGAGAGTGATTGGGCGTGGTACTGAGCAGGATGGATTGTACTTCGTGGATGAGGTGGCTCACCAAGGGATTGCAGCGCTTGCTTACGGGACAGTGAACCGTCAACAGTGGTTGTGGCATCGCCGGTTAGGTCACCCGTCGTTAGGGTATCTTCAGACTTTATTTCCTAAGCTTTTTTCCCAGAATAGTCAATTGTCTTGTGAGACATGTTTACTTTCGAAAAGTCATAGACAGCATTTTTCTCCTTCGAACTCTAGAGTAACAGAGGTTTTTTCGTTAGTTCATTCAGATGTGTGGGGGCCTGCCCCGAATGTTGGTGACCATGGTTTTAAGTATTTTGTTACTTTCGTGGATGATTGTTCTCGCATGATGTGGGTATTTTTTCTGAAAAATAAATATGAAGTCAGTTCAAAATTTGTTGAGTTTTTTACCATGGTACAAACCCAGTATAAGGCCCAAATTCGAGTTCTTCGTTCTGATAATGGGGGGGAATTTGTCAACTCCACCTTAAAAAAATTCTTTCAAGATAATGGTCTTATCCACCAAACCTCTTGTCCCCACACTCCTCAACAGAATGGGGTAGCCGAGCGTAAGAACCGCCAACTACTTGAAATATGTAGAGCACTTATGCTAGAGTCTCAGTGCCCTAGATATCTTTGGCCAGAAGCAATTGCCACTGCTGTGTACCTTGTCAATCGCCTTCCCACTAAACCTCTTGGCCTCAAAACACCGCTTCAGTTTCTCAGTAGTCAAGTCAGTATACCATCCTCTTTGGTTCTTCCTCCACGGGTTTTTGGGTGTTCGGTGTTTGTGCATATCCATAAGTCTGAACGAACCAAATTAGATCCTTGCTCCCTCAAGTGTGTCTTCGTGGGGTATGGGGTGAATCAAAAGGGATATAGGTGCTACCATCCACCTACTCGACGTCTCTATACCACCATGGATTGTAATTTCCTTGAGACCGAGTATTTTTTCCACCAACCTAGTCCTCAGGGGGAGAAACAGCAACAGCAACAAGAGCCACTAGGTTGGGCATCTTCTTGGCCAGACATAGTCCCAACAGAGCAAGTAGGCGAAACCACCGAGCCTGCCTCTCCCGTAGTACAATCCTCTCCTGTACCAATCACCTCGACTGATATCCCTGAGGTATGTGACAGTAATTCAGATTCTGATAGTTCATATCCTATAATCCAGCATGAACCTAACAGTGCAGGAAGTGAAGGAGAACAGGGGGAGTACGGACACAGGTTCAGGTTGATACGCCGCAAGTTGAAAACAGATATGTCCTACCACCTCGGGCAAACCGGGGGATCCCTCCCAAGAGATATGAACCAGAACTTGGAAAGAAAACATCAAAGTACCCAGTGGCCGACTTTGCTCAAGGAAACCTGTCATATCAGGCCCGAGCTTATGCTACTTCTGTATACTCTGCTGTGATTCCGAGTACAGTAGAAGA
Organism: Lantana camara; assembly: GCA_037501455.1. Taxonomy (NCBI): domain Eukaryota; kingdom Viridiplantae; phylum Streptophyta; class Magnoliopsida; order Lamiales; family Verbenaceae; genus Lantana; species Lantana camara. Next base: position 93,377,527 of record CM074863.1, read on the forward strand.
GGCTCTTACAGATGACAGGTGGATTCAGGCTATGAGAACTGAGATGGAGGCACTTGAAAAGAATGGTACGTGGGATAAGTGCAGGCTGCCAAGTGGAAAACGTGCAGTAGGGTGCCGATGGGTGTTTACGGTCAAACATAAAGCAGACGGGAGTATAGAACGGTATAAGGCTCGGTTAGTAGCCAAAGGATACACACAGACCTATAGCGTGGACTACTCAGAGACCTTTTCTCCAGTAGCGAAGATAGACACTATCAGAGTTCTATTTTCAATAGCAGCAAATGAGGATTGGCCACTGCATCAGTTTGACGTGAAGAATGCTTTCTTACACGGTGACCTACTAGAAGAGGTATATATGGAACCCCCACCGGGTTTTTTTGGACGGATATGATAGAGGGGAAGTATGCAGGTTGAAGAAGGCTCTGTACGGCCTGAAGCAGTCACCGCGTGCCTGGTTTGGGAGGTTCACGGTGGCCATGAGAGGATATGGGTTCCACCAGAGTAACTCAGACCATACTCTGTTCCTTAAACGGAGAGGGGAGAAAGTCACTTGTCTGATCATCTACGTAGATGATATGATCATTACAGGGGACGATTCAGAGGAGATAGCTCAGCTAAGACAGAATTTGTTTCGGGAATTTGAGATGAAAGATTTGGGGGAGTTAAAGTACTTCCTTGGGATAGAGGTGCTCAGATCGAAACGAGGCATCTTTATATCTCAACGAAAGTTCGTCCTTGACTTACTCGCCGAAGTTGGACTCCTCGAATGCAAACCGGCTGATACTCCAATGGTGGTGAACCATGGACTACAGATAGTGGATGGAGGAGAAGATACGAATAAAGGCCAGTACCAACGGTTAGTTGGGAAATTGATCTATCTTTCACATACAAGGCCTGATGTAGCATACGCAGTTGGGGTACTCAGCCAATTTATGCACCGGCCCCAGAGAGAACATATGGAAGCAGCGCTGAGGGTGTGTCGGTACCTCAAAGGACATCCGGGAAGGGGTGTCTTGTATCAGAAACATGGACACCTAGACATTGAAGCATACACTGATGCTGACTGGGCTGGAAATCCGGTTGACAGAAGATCGACATCCGGATATTTCACTCTGGTAGGAGGTAACTTGGTAACATGGAGAAGCAAGAAACAGAAAGTTGTGGCTCTATCCAGTGCAGAGGCAGAGTTTCGGGGGATTGCACGAGGAGTAACTGAAATCCTATGGCTTAGAAAGCTCCTTGGGGAAGTTGGGTTTCCTGCTAAAGAAGCCTGCAAATTAAGGTGTGATAACCGAGCAGCAATCAGCATTTCAGAAAATCCGGTACAACATGACAGAACTAAGCATGTGGAAGTTGACCGGCATTTCATTAAAGAAAAATTGGAAGATCGTGTTGTTGATATCCCGTTTGTGCGGTCTGAGGACCAACTAGCCGATATCTTAACAAAAGCAGTAAACGGGAGGATTTTCAGCGAAGTATTGAGCAAGTTGAGTATCGAAGATTCGACACTCGACTTGAGGGGGAGTGTTAGGAAAGCTGGGAATTAGGGATCTTTTGTATATTTGGTCTAGTTGACCTTCCTTATTAGTATAGCCTTGTGGATATTTAGTCTGGTTCAATGTAATACGTTTGTACAGTTTTTTAAAGTGAATAACAAAAGAATTCTCCCAACCAAACTATGTCTTTTCTAAAGTTTAACAAAAACGTGTATTAATTTTCACAATGAACACACTATATAACCAAACATAATACAATTAAGTTAATTACACAATTTAACATAGACTAATGGAATGCAAAATTGATCTCTACATTAGTCAACAAAATTTAACGTTATAAATTGTAGATAATTTTAACGTTATGAAGTAATTATGGGATGGTCCGTTAGACCTTTTGAATCAAACAATACAGGTTCTATCTAATTATTTGAATAAAGTTTAAAATAATTCTGAATTAAAATATAATTACGTCCACTTATGCAATGTGTTGTGTGCTATCTATAACCAATGGATTCCTAGGTGTTTATAATTAAGGAAAGCAAATGATTGTCTATAGCATGTAAAATACAAATAATTTGTACTAATATGATAAATTGAATCTTTACAAAATAGTGCAGTTTGTTATGGTTGCTTGGAAATACAACTAATATGTGATAACAGAAAGAGAGAATGAAATATCACACAAACTGCAGGCTGACCATAAATTGAGTAATTCCAATTTCAGTAGGTAAATATAATTAAGTAGTTTAACACATTAAGCAATTTTAACATAGACTCATCACGATCTTAGATTGTTGTGGAAATTGAACCTATTTTCTCATGATTATATAATACACAAATAAACTAGTAATAATAATTAGAAGAATAAGTATAGAACGGCTGGCCTGTAGGAGTCACGCCACTTGACGCTGTCCTAAGATCGTGATGGCCTCCCCTTCGTGCGGGTATTGTCGGCTCATCACCATCCCAAGATAAAACCCAAAAGGCCACAACCGACGTCTCCTATTGTGAGCACGATCACAAGGAAACTATGGAACAAAACCTTATCACGTTGCCCAAAACTATAGTATATGAGAGTAGTTGTATAGTGAGTTGTAGGGTGCTTGTATATATTAGTCTAGACCTCTAGGACCCTATTTATAGTGTTAGAATGCATTTTGTAACTTAAGGTATTAAAAACCAAATGAATGCAATTTGTGGGGAGTTACAAAATTCTTTGTAAATTATATTTTTGAAGGTTTAAAGCTTTTCAAATTCCAACACATCTTCCCAAAGAAAGTGCGTTGTGATTCAAAGCGAAAACGAAAAGACAAAGAAAACAGCAGCACCAAGCCACGTAGGAAATAGTACTTCACAATTTTCTCAATTATACTTAAAAAAGATTCAGTTTTAATTCCAAATGTTTGTCTGAAAGTGGCATGGCTGATGGCCGACTCTTCTCTTCAAGCTCATATGCACCAATAATTTGAACAGCTACAAGTCTACAACCATAGTACAGTCCGGCTAAATCATATCAAGATTAATCCAAACAAAAAGAATTATGAAATGAATCATAGATGATGCTATTTGTCAAATGTCCACATTGAAAATTCAAAAATGTGATTTTCAATATATAATGACTTGACAATCCTCCTCTCAATAACTAACTTCTGAGGGTGTGTTAGGTCAAACACATTATTCACCATAATATCAGAACAAGTTTTATTACACTCCGGTTGTCCTTCCTGCATGTCTTTCGCGGCCCTAGGGAGCATGAGAGGGGGCCTTAATAGCTAGCATTTAGGGGTTAACGACATGTCTTCTGCGACCCTGGGGAAGTATGAGGGGGCCTCAATAACTAACTTTTAGGGGTGAGTTAAGTCATACGGTGCTCCAATTGTCCTGCATGTCTTCTGTGACCCTGGGGAGTATGAGGGGGCCTCAATAACTAACATTTAGGGGTGAGTTAATGCAGCTAGCTTTTAGGGGGGAGTTAGTTCAAGCACATTATTCATCACTATTAAATCATGATCAACATAAAATTATTGATCAATCGAACCGCGAGTCTGATGAGTTGACTCATCGTAAATTCAAGCTTCAACTTGACTCGTAAAGGGTTTGAGCGAACTCAAATCAAATTATTTATATTATTATGTTTATACTGGTTCAAAGACTTATTTCTAAGAAACTATTTTTTTTTATGAATAAACATATATATAATTTTCGTTTGAACTCTCAAGTTTAAGCTCGCGTTTGTTGTTTTATTTATTTCCTAGAGATATCTTTTTATTTCAAAAAACATTCCTTTTCCTTTTCTATTCTATGATTTTCTAGGGGGACTATACGGTAATTATACTTTCTCTATCCAACCAAAGTTGAATTACGTTTATTAGACTTGTATGAATGGTAATTTTTTAAATCAAATTACGATTTTTGGTTACTTGGATTTTATTTTTATGGGGTCCTGAAAATTATCATTTGATTAAAGATTTAAAGTGTATATCTTGATCCTACTAGCACATCTAAAAATATTATTTTGCTGAGTTGTGTTGGAAATACTCGTCTAAAAACAAGTTGGTGTCCCCGACGTATATTAGTGAAGTTTATAAGTTTCTTTTAACTTATTTAAAACCTTATAAGTTCAAAAAATGTTAAGAGAACATTAGGAGGCATCATATAAAATGTTGGCAAAATTGCATTTTTTTTCCCCTATAATCCAATTTTGAAATATTTCATTAATACATTTGGTCTCGTGTCTTATTAATGTCAACACATTTAGTATAAATTGATACATTTGGTCCTTTATTAGTGCATTTAGTCCTTTAATTTTAACAAATTTGGTCCTTACAAAATAATGGAGTGGGGGATATGATGTATGGACACTTTTAAAAATATCATTTTGTCCTGTCGTGTCGTGTCGGACACCGTGTCCGACACTCCTCACGTAGAAAATTCAAAAAAAATTCCATGTTGACGTATCCGTATCGTGTCGTGTCTGTATCCATATATCATAGAGTGGGAGAGATTTGTTTATAGGACAAAATATGTTATAATCAAAGGAGCAAATGTGTTGGCACCTATAATGCACGGACACTCCGTGTAACGCCCCGATTTCCATGCAATCATTATGTGATATTATATGTTACTTTACAACTTTCATCATATTATATGCATCCTATCTCTATGCATTTATATGAATTATCCTTAACATAAATTATATGAACTAAGTGATATAAGTGATTTAATTGCATTACATGCCCTTAATGACTCCTTTGTGTAATTAGGGACTTAATTGTATATTATGAATTGGAGTTAAGTGACCTGTTGTGTAGAGATAGAACTCACTTGCATTAATTTAAATAAATGAGGGAGTGATGTGCAAATAAGGTTGAAGCTCATATTTCCATACATGACTTTAGGAGCATATCATATATCATCACATTTCTTCCACTTTCTTCTCATATATTCCATTTCATTCAAGAACATAATTTACACACACTTACACCTAGTATGTACCGACATTTACACCACAAGAGGAGGAAGGAAATTTCATCTCAAATCCAAGCTAAAGTTGAGGAATTGAAGAGTTAGGATCATCATCAACATCATATCATCATTTCATCCAATCCTTCTTTGAATTAAGGTATAGCATGAAGCTTGTGAAACTCTTGAAATTTTGATCAAGTATGGATTTACGGATTTGATGGTGAATTCTTGCAATATTTGGAGTTAGAAGCATGTTAGGATCATGAGGCTTGGAAGTTGCATGGATATATTGAATTTCATGAAGTTGGAAGCATGATCATACATGTGGGGTTTTCTTGATGAATTTTGGTACCTTGATGTGTATTTCTTCGTGGGTTTGTTGTATAAGTGAAGTATAATGTGTATTTAATGATATGAAACAATTATTATGGTTAGAATTTAGTGGCATGGTTGTTTTGGTTGTTTTTGGCTCGAAATTGCCCTGTTTTCCCCTGTTTTGTTGCTGCTGCGTATATGGTCGCGCCCGCGACCTGTTTATGTGTAAAAATGGTCGCTCCCACGACCCCATTTTGGCCAACTTTTGACTTTTGGAAAATTGCATGAAAAATTCGGAAAATATTAGGTCGCGCCCGCGACCATTTTGTGAAGGTTTTTGGTCTCGCCCGACCCCTCCAGAAACTGCATTTTGTCCAACTTCGAACCAACGCCATTTTCACCTCGGTTTGAATTAGAAAACGTGCCATATAGCGTTGCAAAGGTCTATGTGTCTACTTTCATTCCCAACAAGCAAAACTCAATTCCCACTTCTAGAATTTAAGATATTACGGTTTTCCCACAACATGTGCATTTCCTAAAATTGTCCATTTTTGCCAAACTTCACCAAAACCTTTCATATTGCATTCTTTTCACTTCTTTGGCTCCCGTATGTGACTTATATGAGTTATAAACTTGGTGTAGTGATAATTATTTGCCTACTTGACATTCCTTGATTGTTATTGCATAATATATTGATTATGACTTTGTCGTGCGTCTTAATTGGTTCATTTGAGTCTAGTCTCATGTACACTTGTCCTTGTTACACAGATCTTCTTCCAGTTGACATGGGACACGCACCATAGTTATATCCTTGTTTTGATCGTCACAAGTGAGGTTTAATTTCTAGATATATAGAACCCTAAAACCCTACTTGATGTTTCAGCCAAAATGTATCTATATATTTATAGTTTTCCCAACTTTAATTACCTCAAAATTGATAGATTGTAATTGTTATTGTACTGACTGATTGTTATCGTATTGAATTGATTAATTGTTTTGGCGAGTAAAGCATGTTCACATTGGGCCCGAGGGTAGTGTACTGAGCCAACCGAGGAAGCAAGGGCTGACGGGTAACTCTTGCACTATCCTCATCGTTTTTGGGATCCCTTCTGAATCCACTAGGAGGTTTGGTGGAGGAAGAATATTCCGTGCGTGGGAGTCATGTTCCTAACGCACACCGTTATTGGATGGCGGGGCCTTGCAATCCCCCAGCAACCGGAGGAAGAAGGAGACTGGGGACGGGTCCGGCACCACGGATTGTCCTCGGGTTATTGTCATGATTGCACTTATTGATTGTCTTGCTTGAATAAAATATGCACGAATGCACAATAATTGAACTGCATGATCACCTATTGATTAATAAAGCAAGCATGAATTGTACACAGTCGGAGTAAGGTTGGAGAATTGCCCTCACTCGCCGGGCCACTGATTGAAATGAATTGTAATTGATTGTATTGTTAAATTGGATAGTTGTCATCTCGGGCGAAGATTATTTCTTTTATTAATTTATATTGTTTCAACTGTAAAAGACTTTACCCGAGATTATAGCTTGCATGATACGTGCGCTAATATTTATTTAAACCCCTCACTCAGTCTGTGGTAGACTGACACCTCACACTTTTCAGGTACTTTCAGTGGTGTGCTAGGTAGGAGTCCGAGTTGTGTCCAGTTGTCGAGATGAGTCTAGCATTGCATTTTCATGTTAGGGACATTTATGGATCAATTAGGTTGTTGTTGTTGATATGGTGGAGATGATAATGTATTGATATAAAGTTGGAAGTTAACTCTTTTGGGATATTTGATATTTGCTAATGAAATTATTTTGCTTCCGCTTTAAATTCCTAGACTTGGACTTGAATGGTTTGAGGGTTAATCCCGCCTAGCTAGTGAGTTTTTTTTTTTTATTGTCATCCATTCGCCATAAGTCCGGTTCATATATGGACTACCCATTTCATGTGTGAGCTAGACTTATGGTGCGGGGGTGTGGCATCTCGGCGTTCCGGATGCTACATCTTTGGTGGTATTAGAATCCGGTTGCAAAACATTTGACCGAACTTAGTGTTAATCAAGTCTGAAAGAGTATGATAATGTAAAATCTCTAATTGGGTGAGATATATTACAAAAACATTAAGAAAAGTTTACTTTGGTAGAAATCAATATTTAGGATTTGGTATCTGTGTATTAATAGCGTTTACGTGCATTTTGTACAAGCCCACTTTTAGCCAGTTGGCCTAGTGAAGTGAATTTATACCAATATTTTTATTTTTTATTTTTATTTTTTATTTTGGAAAACCGATCAAAAGGTCGTGGGGTTTTAGCTAGGCCCCCTCCTCATATATAATCAAACAAACCACCAAGTGAGAATACAAGCGTTCATGATCCACAGATCAAGGATACTGTTGTGACTTGAATGTCCACGAAAAACAGAAAAGGAAAGGAACAACAAGTGGGAATTAATCCAAAAAATGTTAAAATGGCTCATTCCCTCGCAAGGGTAGAAGGTAGACATCTTGATACTCCCAAGCCACGAGAAACAACCCCTCATACTAACCAAGCAAATCGGACTCTCCGCTGGCCTCCTCGGGAGGCGCCCAGTCTTCACCTATATGGTAGAAGATATTTGATTGTATCGGATGATATGTGGAGTAATGATTTTTGGGATAAAGTAAAATTCTACTTCCTAAGAAACAACCAAGGAAGTAGAATTATTGTAACTACTAGACTATCAAATGTTGCTTCTTATTTCACAAGTGGTTGTGGTCATGAGATGAATTTCCTAGATCAAGATAAAAGTTGGAATCTATTTTGCAAAACTGTATTTGGAGAAGAAGATTGCCCCACTGAGTTAAAGGACCTTGGAATGGAGATTGCACGAAATTGCAAAGGACTCCCTTTGTCAATTGTCGTGCTAGGAGGACTCCTTGCAAAGTCCAAACCAACATGAGAATATTGGGCACACATTTTACGAAATGTAAGTTCAATTGTGAACTTAGCGAGGAAAGTGAAAAAATACTACATACAAGTTATGACGAGTTGCCCGTTCACCAGAAAGCATGTTTTCTCTGTAGGGCAATTTTTCGTGAAGACAGTGAAATTAATGTCTCCTCACTCATCAGTATGTGGGTTGCGGAAGGAATTTTGAAGCCAATTAGTGGAAAAAGTTTGGAAAAGAGTGGTGAAGAGTACTTGATAGATCTTATTGATAGGAATCTCATTTTGGTTGGTGAGCATGAATATTCTGAAAAAATAAAATTTTGTAAAATCCATGATCTCTTGAGAGATCTATGCATAAAAAAAGCTCAAAAAGAGAGGTTTGTTTTTTCGGCAAAGCAACATGATCATGAAGGAATAAATACACAACGCCGCATAGTTATTGATCAGAACATATCCAACGAGGAATGTCTTCAGAATTTGCAATTTGTATCAGGTACCCGTTCCTTAATATGCTATTCACAAGTAGATTTACCAGATGTTGAACACAGATTGTTAAGGGTATTTGAAAGCCCAATTTATCCTTTGGGAAGTTTTGGATGGGTAGACATATTTCAGCAAATTAACCTGCGGTTCTTTCATGTAAGATAGCTACGGTATTTGCATCAGTTTCATATATTGTCAACTTTAGCCTCCCTCCTTTGGAATCTGCAAACGTTAATTATATCCAATGTGGTAGATAGGGTTGTTACACCACCAGAAATTTGGAAGATGCCTCTACTAAGGCATGTTGAGAGCGCATGTGGCGAATTTCCGGACCCTCAAAGTGGTGACCAGGATGAATTTGTTCTGCATAACCTACATACGCTCATGACAGCAGAAAACTTGAAGCTTGGTGAGGAGGTAGTTAAGAGAATCCCTAATGTCAAGAAGTTGGGAATAACGTATAAGAAGGTGGCACCAGAACATTATTGTCTCAACAATCCTGGTCATCTGCATAAACTTGAATATATGTACTTCAGTCTCCCAAGTCGGGCCGATTGGCTGCCGAACTTCATTTTCCCGCATTCTCTCAAAGAGTTATGCCTATCACGTATGATGCTCAGTTGGGAAGACATTAATACGAAGATAGGTTCATCACCTCATCTCCAGGAGCTCACACTGCTGAGTGTGTCCTTCACAACATCAGAGTGGGAGACAATACAAGGACAGTTCTGCAGTTTAAAAAAACTGTCTATTGTCGACTGTATGGGTTGGGAATACTGGAGTGCAGAGAGCTCTCATTTTCCATGCCTCGAACACCTTGTTCTTCAGTACTTACGTAAGCTGAAGGAGATCCCCTGCGACATTGGAAACATACCAACACTTGAATCAATTCAGTTGATGAGAAATTGTAGCTATTCTGCCATTAAATCTGCAAAGCAAATTGCAGAGGAACAAGAGGAACTTGGGAATGAAGGCCTCCGAGTTTCAGTTACTTTGTACAAATCTGGATGGGGACCATGGGATTATGAAGGTGTGGAGAGCTTGGCAAGTCGCAACTTTCAAGTTCAGATTGAGTAAGAGTTGATTCGGCTTTGTTTTTAATCTTTACTTGAATAAACATAAGTATGATTTAATTGTAACATGTCCCCCATTTTCAAATTATATCAATTTTTTATAGCTTTTTTAACCTTTTCAAGCATCTAACTTGCAGCTTATGATGAATATTATATGCTTTTGTATTCTAATTTATTGTCATACATAAATTTCTCCTAATACCAGAAAAGAACTATATTTAGGGTTATGAGTCCAGCGACGAATAAAGAAATTGAAGGATGCAGCTTTGCAGTTTGCAGTCAGATTTTTTGAATCTGATGTTGTGCTATTCTTTTTTGGTTTTTGTGAGCTTTATTTCTTCTAAATGTTAACGTAATTAGATCTAGTTTATGATTTTGACTTTTAAAATTTTATTAACATCATTAGTTCCAATTACTATTTTACCTTCTATTTTAACTTTTTCTATTTATTATAATTTTTATTTTAACTTCTCTATAAGCTTAATGATTTTGAGAAACTACCATAAAACCCAACGTTTAAAGAAAAAGTGGACTATTACTATTAGGAAACGTAAAACTTGTCTGTGACATTGAAAAACTAAAGGGAAGGAGGTCAAACGAGTATAATAAGAAAGTGAGTGTCTACACTTGTCGTGTAATTAGTAAAAAATTTAATTGTGATAAATAGAGGCGTGCAGAGTTTGATATTATCGATTGAAACCAAAAATTCGGCAAGTACTGAAAACCAAATAAATAATTTAGTTCGGTATTCCGTATGTCTTTTCAAAAATTCGATATTTGATTCGAATTGATATTTAAGGGTAGTATACTGAACTGACGGAGATATTGAATAACATATTTTCTTATTTTTTAATATGTATTTTTTATTATATTATTATAATTTATATATATAATATATTATATTTTCCATCCTAATTCCTAGTTCTAATTCTAATCCTAATTAAACACGTTTTAATAAAAAAAATATTTAATTACTAACACTTCAAAAAAAAATTTCTTTTTTAATTTTAATTTCTATTGCTTTTAGTGTAGTTCTTTTTTTTTTTTAACTCGATTTTGTACCATACCTGAAATAATTTTGGTTTAGTATTTGGTAGGTCATTTTGGCATACTAAATGCACACCCTAATGATACCGAATGTATATTTATAGTGATAAATCAAATAACAAATATAATATATTTATTATTATAATTAATTGAGTTCGACTAAATCTTAACGAGAGTTTTCTCTTAAGCTCAAGTATAAATATTTAGATATTTAATTGTTACCGTATAATATTTGATCGAAAAATATTGTGATTATCGTCTCAACAATCTATAACAAAATACAAACATCAAGATTCAAGATGAAATTTATCGTACTGTAACTTTGAGAAAAATATCTAAGTTTAAGTTTTCAGTTTATATATCTTAAATTAAAATAAAACAGAAACTACAATTCTTCAACGACCAGCTTCTAACTTTTAAATTAGTTTCATAAATAAGTAAAAAATTATTTCATTTGATAAAAGTGCGTCTCATATTTCTGATTTTCCCGACAATTAATAGGTAATATTTCTTTCTTACGTTTTTTCGTTGTCTTTATTATTTTTTAAAAATATTCAGAACTTTTACTGCTTCAATTTATTTACGATTTTTAACTTTTATATGGATGGTGTAACAAATTTGTCCTAATTGAGGTTTTCTGACACTTAATTAATATTTTAAAACTAATGTCAATATTATTACAACCAGCAAATAGGATAAACATTGAATAAAAATAATTCTCACAATAATTCAGTGAAGAAGAAGGATGTGAACTTCTAGAATACATTGAAATCACGTAAGTTTTGTCTATTATAGTTTGATTTTGTATTGACCTAACTTTAGGTTGACTCTATACTCCTTTATACGGTTCTAAACCATGAGCAAATTATAATCACAGACGATGGTAAATGCAAATGGTATATTATGAGCCAGTAGACGCGCAATCAAAAACTGCACACTCTAAAAATGTAATTAAAGACAATATATTTAGAACGTGTTTGGTAAGTCTTTAATTAAGATATCAAACAAAACATTACGCACATACTAATTTAGCCTAATATTAGGTTAGTAAGGGGCATTCGGTTAAAAGGGACGCTTAAGTCTTTTTTTAGTTATGTAACCCCTAGTTTTAAAAGAATTGGGTATATAACCCTTTTCTCAATTTTGTCTAATAAAATAAATATTAAATATAATTATTTTCCACGTGTACAAATCGAGTGAGCGATCTCAGAAATCGCACACTCGATTTTTTTCTTTTCTTTTTTCCTTTTATTTTCTTTATTTTTTTTTATTATTTTTATTCTTCTTCAATTTTTTTTTTCTTTTTTTCTTTTTTCTTTTATTATTTTTATTCATCTTGTTTGAAAATCGCGTGACTCGATCTTCAAAAGAAATCACGCAATTTCATAGATTTATGAAGTCGCGTGATTTCTCTTGAAGATCGAGTCACGCGATCTTCAAAGGAATTCACGCGACTTCATAGAATTATGAAGACGCGTGATTTCTTTTGAAGATCGAGTCACGCGATCTTCAAGAGAAATCACGCGACTTCATAGAATTATGAAGTCGCGTGCTCGACTATCATAATCGCGCAGCGACTTCATAATTCTATGAAGTCGCGTGATTTCTTTTGAAGATCGAGTCACGCGATCTTCAAAAGAATTCACGCGATTTCATATATCTTCAAGTTCTTGAAGATTGAGACAAAAAAAAAAAGAAGAAGAAGAAAAATATTATCGATAATTTTTAAAATTCATCCGATTATCTTTGTCATGCTTGTACAAGGAGAGGAGATTTATCCTGATTCATCCCGATTATCGACGGCGAGAGAAGGTGAGAATGTGAGAAGGAGAGGTGCAAGGAGAGAAAAAGAGAAGAAGAGAAGAAGAAACGGCGAAGAAGAAAAGAACTAGGGTTTGATTTGGGTGGGAGATGTGAATTTGAAAGATATGACGTGATTATTAACCACGTCAGATAATAGAGAATAAAAAAAAGGGAAAAGAAATTGAGGGTTATATCCCTAAAATAAGTCTTGGGCATCCCTTGGGCACTAATTGTCTCAGGTTAGTAAGCCCAAAATTTATTAGCTGATATTAATGCAGCATTACTGCCAAACGCCTTCTAAACCAATTAAAATTCGTATCTACCTTTTATTCAAATATATAGCTGCTCTGAATTTTCCCCAAAGTGCAGAAACTGAGCCCTTAGCAATGGAGGTGGTGGCGCTAGTCAGTGGTGGTAAGGACAGTTGCTTTGCGATGATGAAATGCCAACAATATGGACACAAGGTTTGCTTTTATCTTCTCTATGTGCCGAATTTTCTAGATTACTTTTGTATTCAACCATGTTACTGGGTCTCGTATGCTTGACATTTTTGTGTGAAGTAGTAACTCAAGAAATTGACGTGATAGGCAGTTGTCTGAATTGTTCCTTAAACTGAAGAAAGTTTTCCCATCACTAGATTGTTCTATTGTAAACTAAAATTCCCAGTTTTCTCCGAGTACATTTTGAAGTTGCAGGGGAGGCTGCTTGTGAATCCCCGCTTTTGATGCCTAAGCTGGATTATGCAAAAGCAAAGACAGGATAAAATACAAATGTTGTTCTTCAGAACTCTTTGTGACTTTCACACTGAAATATCTAATAAGGAAATGCAGTTAGATTTGTAGAATGCTGCACATTCCTTGTTATGGAATTACATTTACTATGCTTGTGTAGGTTTCAGTTCAATTCATACTATTTGTTGTTGTTTCATTTATTCTACTCTCACCAAGTAATATTCTGTTTCCTTGATTTTGTAGAACGAAAGAAACTAAGGGCCTACAAGAACTTTCACAGTGAGAAATTTATTCCACTTTATCATCACTACATGATCAAACCTTTTCCAGAATCGAACATCAGAGTTCCTCTTTCATATTCGTAACAATGGCTTGAAATAGTAAATTTAGTTCAACTATGGCCAAATTCAACAATTAAGCTAAGTGAAACATTCACAAGCATATGTATATTTCGTTACACAAAAAAGTGTTTTGTTATCGAACCCTCACAACCCCACTACATTACCTTGAAACTTCTTGTTGGTCAAAACAAGATATTAACAAGAAGAAGAAGAAAACTTGATCTATCTATGTATGTATCTAAAAGGTTAGTGAGCAAGCATGTGTATCAATCAGGTCTGCGCATTTTCACGTTTACTGGAATTTCCTTATACGATTGAACCTTTTTGGCTGCCAGTCGAGACGGCCTGAAGAGAGATGTCTTACCAAATTCATGAGATTCATATTCGGGAGTACCTCTGATTTCTTCGTTTTTTACTGATGAACACTCAGAAGATGTCTCTGTGATGTGATCCTCTGTCTTACTTAAATTCTCGACAGATTTTAGTTCTACGGCTTTCAATCTGACCGATTGCCTCCTTACGGAAGGCCTGCGATGACAGTAGGCAAAAGAAAAAAGTAAACGAAAATTCAACTGTGTTTATAATTTCTTTGCTCCCTAACTAAATAGCATGTGGGGAGAAGGAAAGGAAATTGGACCTTTTATTTTCAGTATTCAGGTTAGGTTGAACTCGATCAGAACAGCTAACACCTATAAATGATCCAAGGGAAAATACTTTGGCATAAGAACGTACTTCCTAAACCAACCGAGGCATTTCTAGAATATAAACTCACTGTCTGTCTGCAAACTCCTTTTGGTATTTGTAGGCATTTCATCATCTCTATCTTGTTTCGAGGACTTCCCTCCCTCTTGACTGTTGATCAACTTCATATATAGAAGCATTCATGTCAATGGTTAAGGCTCGGGCAAAAGAAAAAAAAAAGAGAGACAGAACAAATAATGTGTGTATTTTTATTGTGGCACACACACACACATATGGCTGAAATGGAAGTTGAGGTGCTCAGAGTGCATGCTATACCTAAGCGTCAGCATATTCGCATGATATCGTTCTTGTTGTTTCCTGAGTACAAAACGAGCGTAAAGGAAAATATAACATACTATGATGATTGTGATGTATAAATATTTGAAATACACACCTCAAGTTCCAGTCCTCCTCCTTTAAGCAGATCATTGTTACACACGGGTTCATGCTGCAACACTTTCAACTGAAATAATAGGTAACAACTAATAGATATCTTCGTCCAGATAATCAACATATGAATCAAACGATACGCATTATGCAAAGGGGAAAGAATCTTTTTATTATAATGGAACCAACCTGATCTTGGTCCGAATTCAATTCCTGATAATCCAATGAAGCAACAAATGTCAACAAATTACAACAAACTTTCAATGATCGAAAGATACACCACATATGAGTAAAAATAAACATACCTCAGCAAATTTTAATTCTGGAGCTTTAAATCTAGCAGATTACCTCCTTACGAAAGGCCTGGCATGATATTAGACAAATGCCAATGGAAGAGAATAAGGGAACTTCAAACTAAAAGTTTATGGTTCAGCCACCAAAGTTTAAGAAGTCAGAAAAAGGACATTTTATTTTCATTCTTCTCGGAGTGGAATTGTTCAGAGGAGCTCACACCTATTCATGATCCATCGGAGAAATTTAAGCATAAGAATATCATTTATAAAGGGAAGTTTGCAAGAAAGTTTTTTAGAACTTCATTTTTCAGTAATTGCAGAGAGTTTTCGGATATCTACTTCTACTTGTTCAAACAGCAAAATGCTAAAGCACCCGCACCCAACTTTCAACTGTTTGTAGGAATTTTTCATTAGCAAATTTGAAGAGCTTCTATTTTCGTGACACTCACACTTTTACTACAACTAACTGGTTCAAATTTTTTTGCAAAATTGAATTCTTCAAAAGTGAAGAATCCATTTGGAAATAGCTCTAATCTAACTAGGTTTTTCTAGATAACTCACTGTATGATTGCAAACCTCCATTGAGCTTATTAGGTACTTCCTCATCTTTATCTTCTTGCAAGGACCCTCCTTGCTCTTGCAAATTGATCTGCTTCACAAAAACTAGGTTAGATCCAGCCAATGCACAGAGGAGGCATAAAAAGGGAGAGTTCACAAGCACCACAGTTCAAGTAAACTTGCAGGCAAATATACATAATAGGACGGAAACATTGCTTACACTATTCAGAGTGGATATACCTCAGCATTAGCATTCCCGCATGGTTTCCGTCTTATATTTTCCTGATATAAAATAAAACCTTATACAACCATACTGTGACAAATTAGTGACAAAGCAAGCTGCAATAAAGTTTGCCACAAGTACCTCAAGTTCCAATTGTCTTGCTTTAAGAACATTTTTACACCCAAGCTCATGTTGTAATACTTTCAACTGAATAGAGGAAGCACAAACAAATACATTACCTCATATGATCAACATAGGGCAATCAAACAACACATGTTGGAAAGAGAACTATTTCAAGTCTCATTGAACCTACCCGATCTTTAGTTGAATTTAAATCCTGAAAATACGATGAAGCAACAAATCAACAAAATGCAGTAACAAACTTTCAAAGATCAATACATATGGGTTTAAAAGAAACAGCACATACCGCAAGCATTTGAGAGCTGGACAGGGCTAACTGTTGATTCTGTTGCTGCATTTTAAGTAGATTTAATCTCAAAATGTCTAACTCAGTGCCTCTCTGTTCAATGATTTTACTTTTTTCACACAATGTAAAGGAACCAACAACAATCCAGAGGCCAATCAGGGGCAACGCCAGAAACTTAATTATGGGAGGGAAAATATTTATTAGTTTAAAAAAGTATACAATCTTAAAATGATGGTTGGGAGGCCTCCAGCTCCTCATGCGGCTTCACATCCGAGACCAATGCATCCATAGAACAAAAACTTTCCACTAGAACAATGTTTTTAAGCCAAAACAAAACCAAAGAGGATACTTTTTCTGTTCCACCATCTTCACCAACGCCATGTTTTCCTGAAAAATAAACACATTTAGTCTGAAATGGAACAACACAAGAAGTAAGCCAATCATGACAACAAGAAAAACTTAGAATAGTGTTACCTTCTGGAGTTGGTCGATGAGCTCTCTAGCAGCTCCATCAGTAGATTGTGACTTCTCTTTGGTTAAAACTCTTTGATTTGTGGCAAGTTGCTAATATCTGCCAGCTTCTTCCTCACCACAACTTGAGGATGCAGCCTATCTTCTTTGTCTGCTTTAGTTTGATCATCTTTCAGAACTTAAATACCAAAGAAAAGAAACTAACTCAATACCAAATTCCAAATGCTACACAACATATCCTCAAAACAACATCATAAGGCATATTTTTATATTCTCGTCAGAAATTCAAGCTTTTCGCCCTCAAAAGATAATAAAGGTGCGTTTTAAAAATTTCTACTGCCTCCGTGTCATCTAGTAGACTGGAACCGATTCATTCAACACAGAAAAACAGAATAATTCATAATAACAAACAGCATCCGATGCCTAATTATTAAATCAAACAAATGCAACCAATCGCCAGGGTTGCTGAATATGCATAATCAAACATAAACACAAACTAATCAACACTCAACGGCGGAGCTTCGTGATTAAAGTTTCCAATTCTTCACTAAAAACTCGCTCCGAGCTACTACTGAGAAATCCTTCAATGAATGCTTATTTACATAGCATTAGGATCACAAGAATTTTGATATACAATCACAGTTTGAATACCAAGAATTTTCATAAATGATCGATGAAGAAATATGACAAATCGTTCTTCCCATTTTCTCATGTCGGCCTGTCATGCTAATTTATTATTTATCTATTGCAACTTGTTTAGGAATCTTCACTATTAAATTCTAATATTGTCTTTTGCAATCATCAAATTAATCGTGCCAAAACAGTCAAGTCAAATTACATTTTCAGCAACCAGACTAAACTTAGGTTTTCTTGCAAAGATCCATAGCCGCCCATCCTGAGAGTACCATAGTTGCTTCACCAAAATGGCAGCTTATGCAGCTCTAACTTCTCTTATGAATCTTATAGATCAGATCCATCACCATCCTCAACCTCCGATTACTCTCGACGCCGAGCAGAGTCAATCTCTCACCGAAAAGATTGCTTTCTTGCAAGATTTTCTTGAAGCTTATAATCGTCATTATTCCAATCAAGAAGTGGAGCTGTTGCGAATCCGTATTGCAGATGCTGCTTATGCAGCAGAGGATGTAATCGAATCCCATATAGTCGATCAAATTCTTGCCAGAAGACCAGGAAACAAGAAATTCTTAGATTTTGGTTTCGTCAAAAGCTATGTAACCAAAAGCAATTCTCAATCTCAATCCACAAGTTATGGGGAAAAGACCTGTTCTTTTGACCTCTATCAAATTCAAGAGAAAGCAACCACAATTACTCATGATGATGCAGACAAGATCTGTTCTGCGTACTTGTATCAAGATCTACAAAAGGTGCTAGAAGATCAGATGGATTTGGTCAAGAAAGATGTGGAGAAGATTAAAGAGAAGTTGGGTACTCAGGAGCAGCTGCAAAGAATTATAAAAACACCTGTTGTTTCACCAAAGACTCATTCAACACGACGCAATATCATGGTGGGCTTTGATGATGTTTTAAATGAATTGTTGCATAAGCTCACTGGTCAACCGCATTCTGATCGTCAAATCATACCAATTTCGGGCATGGGCGGAATTGGTAAGACTACGCTTGCTAAAAATCTTTGCACACATCCACTGGTAGCGCACCATTTTGACATTCTTGCTTGGATTACTATTTCCCAAGAATATAATTTGAAAGAGATTCTCATAGAAGTTCTTCTCTGCCAAAAAGACCATGGGAGTAGAGAAAGTTTGAGTCAAATGAGTGAGACACATTTAGGCGGAAAATTATACCAAAGCCTATATGGTAGAAGATATTTGATTATAATGGATGATATGTGGAGTAATGATTTTTGGGATAAAGTAAATTTCTACTTCCCAAGAAACAACCAAGGAAGTAGAATTATTGTAACTACTAGATTAACAAATGTTGCTTCTTATTTCACAAGTGGTTGTGGTCATGAGATGAATTTCCTAGATCAAGATAAAAGTTGGAATCTATTTTGCAAAACTGTATTTGGAGAAGAAGATTGCCCCACTGAGTTGAAGGACATTGGAATGGAGATTGCGCGAAATTGCAAAGGATTGCCTTTGTCAATTGTCGTGCTAGGAGGACTCCTTGCAAAGTTCAAACCAACACGAGAATATTGGTCACATATTTTACGAAATGTAAGTTCAATTGTGAACTTAGAGGAAAGTGAACGCTGTTTGAAAATACTACATACAAGTTATGACGAGTTGCCCGTTCATCTGAAAGCATGTTTTCTCTATGTGGCAATTTTTCCTGAAGACAGTGAAATTCGTGTCTCCTCACTCATCAGTATGTGGGTTGCGGAAGGAATTTTGAAGCCAATTAGTAGAAAGAGTTTGGAAGAGAGCGGTGAAGAGTACTTGATAGATCTTATTGATAGGAATCTCATTTTGGTTGGTGAGCGTGGATATTCTGAAAAAATAAAATTTTGTAAAATCCATGATCTCTTGAGAGATCTATGCATAAAAGAAGTTCGAAAAGAGAGGTTTGTTTTTTTGGCAAAGCAACATGTTCATGAAGGAATAAATACACAACGCCGCATAGTTATTGATCAGAACATATCCTATGAGGAATATCGTCAGAGTTTGCAATTTGTATCAGCTACCCGTTCCTTCATATCCTATTCGAAAGAAGCTTTATCAAATGTTGAACGCGGATTGGTAAGGGTAGTTGAAAGCCCAATTTATCCTTTCTTAACAATTGGATGGGAAGACATATATCAGCAAGTTAACTTGCGGTACCTTCATGTAAGAGACGATTGGAATCTGCATCCGTTTTCTATATTTTCAACTTCATCAGCCTCCGTCCTTTGGAATCTGCAAACATTAATTATATCCAATGTGAAAGATAGGTTTGTTGTTCCACCAGAAATTTGGAAGGTACCTCTACTAAGGCATGTTGAGATCGCATGTGTCGAATTTCCGGACCCTCCAAGTGGTGACCAGGATGAATTTGTTTTGCATAACCTACATACACTCATGACAGCAAAAAACTTGAAGCTTGGTGAGGAGGTAGTTAAGAGAATCCCTAATGTCAAGAAGTTGGGAATATCGTATACGGATGTGGCACCAGAATATTATTGTCTCAACAATCCTGGTCATCTGCATAAACTTGAATATCTATACTTCAGTCTCCCACGTTGGGCCAATTCGCTGCCGAACCTCATTTTCCCACATTCTCTCAAAGAGTTATGCCTATCGTGTATGATGCTCAGTTGGGAAGACATTAATACGAAGATAGGTTCATCACCTCATCTCCAGGCGCTCACACTGGTGTGTGTGTCCATCACAACATCAGAATGGGAGACAATACAAGGACAGTTCTGCAGTTTAAAAAAACTGTCTATTGATGACTGTATGGGTTGGGAATACTGGAGTGCAGAGAGCTCTCATTTTCCATGCCTCGAGCACCTTGTTCTTCGGGACTTACGTGAGCTGAAGGAGATCCCCTGCGACATTGGAAACATAACAACACTTGAATCAATTCAGTTGATATATTGTAGCTATTCTGCCATTAAATCTGCAAAGCAAATTGCAAAGGAGCAAGAGGAACTTGGGAATGAAGGCCTCCGAGTTACAGTTACTTTATACAAACCTAAATGGCAACCATGTGATTATGAAGGTTTGGAGAGCTTGGCAAGTCGCAATTTTCAAGTTCAAATTAAGTAAGAGTTGATCCTGCTTTATTTTTAATCTTTACTTGAATAAACATAAGCATGATTTAATCGTAACATGTCCCCCATTTTCAAATTATATCAATTTTTTATAGCTTATGAAACCTTTTCAAGCATCTAACTTTTGCAGCTTATGATGAACATAAATTCCTCCTAATATGTTTCCACCTTGCGGAAAGTACTTTTGAGTCTGAGTCCAGGGACGAATAAAGAAATCGAAGGATGCAACTTTGCAGTTTGCAGTCAGATTTTTTGAATCTCATTGTGCTCTTCTTTTTGGGTTTTTGTGAGTTTTATTTCTTCTAAATTTTAATGTAATTAGATCTAGTTTATGATTTTGACTTTTAAAATTTTATTAACATCATTAGGGTTTAGGGTTACTACCCGGCAGATTGGGCGGCCTTTCGGGATATGGAAAATGTTGGATGGGTGAGCAATATTTGGCAAAAACAGTTCAGGAACACCATTGCACCTGAATGTGATTGGAGCTACTTTTTTTTAGCTTGCATCTGGGAGATATGGAAAGCTAGGAACACGTTGGAGTATGAGAAGAAGAGGCAGCCGATCGCGGTAACTCTAAGCAATGTGAAGAATCTTGCCATGGCCATTAAAAAGATGCAGAGCAGGAGCAGAGCTAAAATGGCTACCATTCAGAAGGTGAAGTGGCGACATCCCACTCCGTGTTGGGTTAAATTAAATACAGATGGGAGTGTTCACTTACATGAGCAGTCGGCAGCAGCCGGGGGCGTTATTCGGGACAACGAGGGCGGTTGGATCTTGGGGTTTGCCATGTGTCTGGACGATGCTAGTATTGATACCGCAGAGTTGTTGGGTTTAAGAGAAGGTTTAAGAATGGCGTGGGAAAGACGGTTTCCGAGAATTGAGGTGGAATGCGACTCTAAGGTTGTAATTAACCTCGTAAAAAAAGCTGATGTGGCTGGACACCCACTTGGCGAGATTATTGAAGATTGTCGTCGTTTGATACGGGGACCCTGGGAGTGTAAGTTGAGTCATATTAAGAGATCAGGCAACGGACTTGCGGATTCCCAGGCTAAGTTTGGGCAACGCATGATGGATGAGAAGAGAGTGTGGCTTTATCCACCGGAAGAAGTCGAGGTCGACGAGGGTTAATTGCTTAGTTGTTTAGCTGTTTCGGTTGCACCAAAAAAAAAAAAAAGTTCCAATTACTATTTTTCCTTCTATTTTAACTTTTTCTATTTATTATAATTTTTATTTTAACTTCTTTTTTTTTGGTCAGACGAATTTTTATTTTAACTTCTCTATAAGCTTAATGATTTTGAGAACACTTCCATAAAACCCAAGTGGCCCAAATCGAAAGCTCAAAAATATTGAGTGATCGCCTTTTGCAACCTCCTCAGGGCTCAGGTGATATGTAGTGTTGTCAATGCTTGGCTTGGATCAGATCAAAATATTTGAATTTGTTAAGGGAATTTGATTTTGAATTCAAATGAAATCGAATCGGATTGGATCATCATTAGATATTGAATCCAATTTATATCTTTTTTAAGTTAATTTAAATGAAAATATCGTTATTATAGACCGTTTGTCTCTTTTTTCATTAAATATTTTTTCAGAAAATTCAGTACACTGGTATTTTAGATATGAATGTTATTGATGTTGTATCTGAAATTTTGATTAGAGAAAAAAAAAATTTCTTACAATCTCATTATTTTGGGTAAAATTTTAACGAAAAAATGGACTATATTATTAGGAAACCTAAAACTTGTCTGTGACATTGAAAAATTAAAGGGGATGATGATACTCAAAAATGCGCATGTATCAAAGCCGTCCACGTGTCGCCATCGATTGACCTGAAGACTATACGCTCGCATTGATGGGTTCGCGGGCCAACCCAACCCACTCGCTTGCCAACTAATACAGACCATTGGGCCTCGGTCAACTCTTCTGGTAATTGGGCCGGAGCTGGCAGGTTTGGCGCTCACACCTACGCCCTCAGGGTTACCTTTCTCAAGGAATCACCCGTACGAGGGCCATACCCTTATCGCTCGGGTTTTGGCGCTCAAAGATCATGAGCCGTGAGTAACCCGTCCGGGCATTCTTCGAGCGTCACTTCAGCTCGAGGATGATCCCCCATCGCCGTGGAGGATTTGGACCCTCATAAGACGGATCTGGGACCCTCCACTCACGCGACCCTCACCAACAACCTTTGACATAAAGGTAGTGCGCACCCTGTACCTGACACGCCGTCTCCTTTTCAGAAACGTCATTTTCACGCCCTCAAGGGCTGCCACGTGTTAGGGCAACACAGGTTTGGGACCACACGGTCAATTTACCCATTTACCCTTACCCCTAACATATAAATAGGGGAGAATACATGCTTTCTCCCCCAAGTCATCTCCACGATACATACTGCACACATTGTTCTGGGTTCATACTTTGATTCCTCCGCATCTTCCCAAGCTTCAGATCAATTTCATTACATTTTGCATTCTCGGTGTTATCCTAGCTGGAAGAACCTACGCTAAAGAGGAAACCCAGTTCCTGAGGCTTCCCGGCCTGTGATGGTCTCTTCCCTTTTCATATAAATCTTAAAGTGTTGTTGCATTTAGGAAACACAGATTCCTGCACCATCATTTTTGGCGCCGTCTGTGGGAAATCCGTCACTACCACAACCAAATTCTTCCTCTGAAGGCTAGTTGAGATATAACACCTCCTAACTCTGAAAATGGTAACTGCAACAAGATCAGGGGCCGTAGGAAACAAAAACGCTCCTCCTCCAGTCAATGAGGAGAACGCGGAGAACAATATTCCCACTGGGGGAGTGAACCCGCCAGCTGCGGGGAATGGAGGCGGGAATCCAGATACTGCGGCTGCAACTCTCCCACCGGGAGGGAACGCTACAACTCACACCGCCAACGCTTCCTTCCCTTACTCAGGTACGTATCCCATAGCCATGCCACCACCGGGATACCCTTTTTTGCAACCCGGAATGATGCCCGGGATGGGGCCGATGATCCAACCTTACCAAGTGGGGACACTGAATCTCCCCATGTCATTGCCGAGAGAGATACAAGGGGTAGAAATGCCCCAAATCACCACCCAGCAGCTTCAGGCACTGTATGCGCAGTGCGAGGGCCAGGCAGTCCAAAACGCTTGGGAACATTTTACCGCAGCGTATTTCCCTTCGCACGCTGGCGCTCGAATGGCCCCACCTCTTGGAGGCCTCCTAGCGCACCCCTTGACGATGGCCCAAAACGTGCTAAGGGCCCAGCAGCCTCCACCACCGCCGAATCAAGAAAATGAGGCCCCACCGAGGGTCCAGCAAGAACAACCACCTGTAGGAGATGAGAGGGCTCCTCGAAATGAGGCGGCCGGAGATAATGAAGAGGTCCAATCGAGGGCCACAGGAAGGGCAAACCGCAGAAATGTTGGTGACCCTCAGCTGGCCGCGGTACAAGACCAAATTAGAGGGCTCCAGAATGTAGTAGAGCAGCTCTCTCGAGCAAGGTCTCACGCCCCCCGTGACGGGGACGAGAGGTCCAGGGCCAGAGACGCTCGCCGACCCCGCAGCCCAATTTCACGCCGCAGGAGAGAAGCCAGCTATGAGGATCCCGAGGACAGGGATTACAGAATCATGACGGGCGATTCCCCCCTCGTTGAGGAGGTACTAATGACCCATGCGGGGAAAGGCAAAATCCCCACGGCCGTCAACAGGTATGATGGCACCACAGATCCAGCCGAGCATTTGGATCATTTTGTACATCTTATGCACTTGTATGATCACCCAAGCAATTATTGGGCCAAGGTGTTTGTCACCTCTCTCACGGGAATGGCCCAAGACTGGTACAAAAAGCTTCCCCCACGCTCAATTCGGGGGTATTATGACTTGACGGACGCCTTCATCAGCCACTTTAACTCTTTGAAGGCACCGGCCCCAGTCGCGACCGCTCTTTACAGTTTGGTCCAAGGGCCGAGCGAAACTTTACGATCTTTCATGGGAAGGTTCAACAAGGAGATCTTGTTGGTAGAAAAGCCCTCTATGGACTTCTTGAGGCATGTTCTGTTTGGAGCTATTAACATGAAGCATTACGTCAGCAAGAAATGTGTGGAGGAGGTGGCCAAGAAAAAGCCACGCTCGCTGATGGAGATTAGGGAAATTGCGGACTCTTTCTTTACTCTCGAGGATATGTACATCGCAAGGGATCAGAAAATGGCGAACGCCCCTCGTCCCAGCAGAGTACCCGAGGACCGGACGGATTCTAACAGGGGTCGCCGCCGCAGCCCAGTTTCCACACGACGAAACTCTCCGCCCCCTCGGAAGTTCGAGCGCATTCCTCTCAACCACCCAATTGCAGAAGTTTATGCCATGGCGGATAAAAAGCTATTTAAGAGGCCGTCTAAGTTGAGAGAAACCGAGGCTCAGAAGCGCTCGGGGAAATACTGCGCTTTCCACAAACAGAAAGGGCATGACACCAGTGAATGTCATCAGCTAGAAAGAGAGATTCAGAGGTTGATCGCTGGGGGGCACCTTAAGGAGTTCGTAAAGGTGTTGGAGAGGTATGACGAGCACTGTGCGGAGCGAACGCATGTGCGGGCGAGAAGCCGTTCTCGCTCTCGGAGCCCGTGTCACCGTCACCCCGAGTCCAGCGACAGGGGGAAAGGGAAAGCTTCAGACATGGAAAATCAACCATTCGCGGTCATCCACATGATCGCCGGAGGACCCTCCGGGGGTGACTCTAACGCTTCCCGACGTCGCTACATTCGGAGCTATGACCAAAGATCTTCCCAGCCCAAGCCGGTGCTCTCTATTGATCAATCATCACGCTCGGGGAAGGATGAGAACGTAGGTTTTACAGAGAAAGACTTAGAGCACATTGTAACACCCCATGGGGTCGGTGAAACCTCTGACTGCCCCATGGTGGTTAGCTTAGACGTTCACAATCATGTTGTAAAGAGGGTCTTGATTGATAGTGGAAGCTCCGTGAATGTTTTACCTTATTCCACGTTCCAGAAAATGAACATCACCAACATCCCGCTCGAACCCCTCAGGACAGCCCTCGTCGGCTTTGGGGGTTCCGAGATCGTCCCTCGTGGACAAATTCGCTTGGCCACCTCTTTCGGTCGCGCCCCACAGCGAAAAACTCTAAATGTTCTCTATGTGGTGGTCGAAGTAGACCTACCATACAACATCATCATTGGGCGCCCAGCCCTCGTCGACTTCAAGGCTGTAATTTCTACCTATCATCAAAAAGTTAAGTTTCCCACCCCCGAGGGTACCGGGGAAGTACTGTGTAATGTTAAGGAAGCTTGGGAGTGCTACATACTTTCCCTTCGGAGCCACAAGCCCAAACAGCCTACCCAAGCAGGTTCCACTAAAAAGTCTGTCGACTTCCCCAAATTAGATGAAGATGGCCCTGAGCGCAAGAGGGTCAAGCTCTATAAGAAGAAGAACAAGAAGAGGGCCATGGACAGACCAGGGGATGCTGAGAATTCGCCCCTCGGGGAGGTTGGAGTTTCCTCCTCGGAAGACGAGGATCGTATACCCTAGGGAGATACCAGTGGGGGAATTACCGGTAAGAAGCGAGCGCTCGAACAACCGAGGCCTGAAATACGGGTGGAACCCGCGGAAAACTTCCTGACCATCGAATTGGAGCCCGGGAATCCAGATAAGACCACGCAAATAGGTTCCAGCCTCGACGGTCCCTCTCAGATTATGATGATTGACTTCCTGTGAGAAAATATTGATGTCTTTGCTTGGAAGGCTTCCGACCTCACTGGCATAGACCCGTGCGTCATTGTCCATCGGCTGAACGTGGATCCTGCCTTCAAACCTATAAAGCAAAAGAAGAGAGACGTTCATGGGTTCCGAAAGCAGGTCATAGAGGAGGAAGTCAATAAACTGCTTGACGCTCAGTACATAGAAGAAATTCTATATCCCGAATGGCTTTGCAATGTGGTGCTCGTCCCGAAGAGCGCCAACAAGTGGCGTATGTGCAATGACTTCACGGACCTCAACAAGGCGTGTCCCAAGGATCCGTACCCCCTGCCTAGAATTGATCAGTTGGTGGATTCGACCGCTGGGTGTGAACTTTTGAGCATGATGGACGCTTTTCAAGGATATTATCAGATATTTATGGCTCTTGAGGATCGTCCCAAAACTGCGTTCGTGGTTCATATGGGTGTTTATTGTTTCAAGGTTATGCCCTTCTGGCTCAAAAATGCAGGAGCGACGTATCAGCGCCTCGTCAACAGAATGTTCGAGTGTGAGATCGGAAAATCCATGGAAGTATATGTCGATGACATGATCGTCAAAAGCGAGCACCAGTATTCTCATCTGGAAGACCTCAAACGAGCGTTCAACATTTTGCGTTGTTATGGTATGAAACTGAATCCCTCCAAATGTACATTCGGCGTGCGGGGTGGCAAGTTTTTGGGGTACATGGTCAGCCAACGGGGCATAGAAGCAAATCCAGAAAAGATTAAAGCAATCCTGGACATACCCTCCCCTCGCAATCTGAGAGAGGTCCAGGTGCTTGTGGGTAAGATCATTTCATTGAATAGGTTCATCTCTCGCTCAGCGGACAGGAACCTACCCTTCTTTAAAATTCTGCGTAACGCTCGCAACTTTACCTGGAGCGAGGACTGCGAAAAGGCTCTGCAGGATATGAAACAGTACCTTTCGAGCGCGCCTTTGTTGACCAAACCTAACCCGGGGGAGAACTTGTTTGTCTATTTATCAGTTTCCTTGGAAGCCACGAGCGCTGTCCTCGTGGCAATCCGCGAGCGTAAACATATGCCGGTGTATTACCTGAGCAAGACTCTACAGGGAGCGGAGAAAAGATACATGGAAATAGAGAAATTTGCTTTTGCGCTCGTTAACGCTTCTCGGAGGCTAAGGCCTTATTTTCAAGCGCATTCCATCGTGGTGCTTACGGATCAGCCCCTCAGACAGGTGCTTGCAAAACCAGACGTCTCAGGGAGATTAATTAAGTGGTCAATCGAACTTAGTCAATTCGACATCACCTTTGAGCCTCGCACAGCGATACAAGCTCAGGCCGTGGCCGACCTTTTGATAGAGCGTTTTAACTTGGATACAGGGCCCTCGGCAGAGGATGGCCTGTGGTTTCTGCACACGGATGGCTCCTCGACCTCACAAGGGGGAGGAGCCGGGGTGATCCTCGGAGACCCTCTCGGAGCTGAAGTTGACTACGCCATCAAGCTGGCGTTCCAAGTCACCAACAACGAAGCTGAGTATGAGGCCCTCATCCAGGGGCTCAGGATTGCACTCCAAAATGGCGCCACTCGGGTCACTGCATATGTTGATTCGCAGTTGATCGCGAGTCAAATTGATGGTTCTTATGAGGCTCGAGAAGCCACCATGGTGCAGTATCTGGCGAGCGCTAGGGAGATGATAGCCAAGTTCAGAGAATTCCACCTTTTGCAAATCCCGAGGGCAGAAAACGAACGGGCCGATGCTCTCTCAAAGTTCGCGTCTGCCATGGATGGTTTTACCGAGCGTGCTATTACGTTTCTTAGAACAGAGGAGCCGCTAATAAGTAGAGGAGAGCCTTCGAGGGAGGTGAGTATGATTGACCCCTCCGAGCCTTGTTGGCTCGACGAAATTGTCAGGTTCCTCCGGGATGGAACCAGCCCGAGTGATAAAGTGGAGGCACGGAAAATCAGACATAAAGCCCCTCGTTTTTCGTTGGACGCCGAGGGTAGATTATTTAAGCGATCCTTCCAGGGCCCACCATTGAGATGTTTGAGACCCTCGCAAGCCAAGGAGGTTTTAGAACAGGTGCACAGCGGGAGTTGCGGGAACCATTCGGGCGGTCGAATCTTGGCAAAGAAAATCTTAAGGAGCGGTTTTTACTGGCCCTCGGTGTTGCAGGATGCCATTAGCTACTCTAAGAAATGCCCTAAGTCCCAGTTTCACTCTAACACCCCCCAGTTGCTAGCCGCTCAAATGATTCCTATTGATGTTTCGTGGCCTTTTGATCAGTGAGGCATTGACATTGTGGGACCCCTCCCAATGGCGGTCGGACAGAAGAAATTCGTAATACTTGCTGTGGATTATTTCACTAAGTGGGCTGAAGCCGAAGCGGTAGCCAAGATAACGTTCAAAGTTGTGAGGGACTTCATCTGGAAAAACATCATCTGCAGATACGGCATCCCGAGGGTGCTCATCTCAGATAACGGGTCCTAGTTTATTGCTGCTGACACACGGGATTGGTGCTACGAGCTAGGGATTGAACAGCGATTCACTTCCGTGGGCCATCCTCAGGCCAATGGTCAAGTGGAGGTGACCAATCGAACCATACTCCAGCATTTGAAGACGATGCTCAAAAGTAAGAAAGGAGAATGGGCTGAAGAACTTCAAGGAGCCCTGTGGGCATATCGCACTACTCCACGAGCGGCGACAGGGGAAACCCCTTATTCCCTCGTTTATGGCTCCGAGGCTATGATACCTGCGGAAATTGCCCAAGAATCCGCACGCGTTGCCTATTTCGAGACTACTGACAATGAAGCCAACAGGGCGCTCGAGTTAGATTTGCTGGATGAGAAGAGAAATGCTGCTTGGGCACGTATCCACAAATACAAAGCGACCGTAGCTCGCCAATATAACAAACGTGTTAAAGAGAGGACTTTCCAGCTGGGGGACTTAGTCCTCAAAAAAGTTGAAGTCTCCAAACATGTGGGTAAGTTGGACCCCAATTGGGAAGGCCCCTTCAAAGTCATCCAGGTACGAGCAAACAATACCTACCTATTGGAAACTTTGCAAGGCGAGCGACTCCCTAGGCCATGGAATACATGTAACCTTAGAAGGTTCTACGTGTAGACATCAGCTCTTTTGTAATTGCCCATCCGCGGCATGGAATACTTTCCTGTGACGGAAAGCGTGTTGTAATCAATTCCAAAAAATGCATCTATATAACAGTAAGCATTTTTTATTTTTGACTATGTCGTTTATTTGTCTTTCTTATTGGTTAATGATTTAAGCAAACATAAGGCCTACTCCGTGTCGAGCATCCTCCACGTCGAACGGCCTAGGTAATACCCCAATCGTTGTGAAGCAACGCTATTTGGGTGTGTGACAATTTGTAAGTGTGTAAAATCCTAAGAACGAGCGTGTCGGACAACCGGGGGG
The DNA here is from genome assembly GCA_037501455.1 of Lantana camara. Taxonomy (NCBI): domain Eukaryota; kingdom Viridiplantae; phylum Streptophyta; class Magnoliopsida; order Lamiales; family Verbenaceae; genus Lantana; species Lantana camara. The sequence goes on from CM074863.1 coordinate 93,407,178, forward strand.
CAAAATGCTTAATTTACGCCAGCTGAGTGCATGTCACTCCGGCTCGCGCTCGTAAAAACCCCGGTGACCCTCGACTTCTTGGGTGAGGGCACACTCAGAGAGCAGGGAATCCCATAATAACCCTTTCGTGGGTCCCTCAAAATAACGCTAACCCCACGATTACGCTCGATTTGATCCCATACTTAGCAAATCCTACTGATGATTTCTAAAGTATGTACAACCTAATGGAGCGGTCAAGACGAGGGTGCACGTTATAGGGCCAATACTTAGGCAAATCCCCAGAGGTTTCCTAAGTTCAAATTCGAGCCTCATTACGGATACGGCCAGGGAACCCCCGGGGGAAACACCCTCGCGTTCGTATCTACGCCCCTCAAATCTCCAGACGCTGCCAAACTTTAAACTGATGGTGTGATATGGCGAATGTCGGGGCCCTCTTAAAGAAAACGCCCACGCGCACAAACACGCTCATCGCAAACGTTCATACAAGAAGGACCAGTTCACACAAGAAAGAATGACGAGCGTAATGAAATAACATCATTCATCGTTTAAAAGTAAAGGAGAAAACATTCAGACATTCAAGCATTTAAAAAGGAGTTCAAATATATGGGAAAGCGACATAAAGGATCCAAAATATTCAGGAAATAACTGAAAGATTAAGTACAGGTATGAGATTGTTCGTAAATGGAAAGAAGAATTTAGACTGACAAGGGCAAGAGATTAGTAGCCAAGGGAGCTTCACTGGGCTGGGGCGTCGGGCTCAGGAGGAGCAGTCGCAAGGGGAACAGGGGCCAACACATTGGCGTCAGAAGTTTGGGCCTCGCCAGGTTCCTCGACATCCACTGTGTCCATGACGGTGCCCTCGTCTTCTATTAGGAGGGGCTCGGGATCTACCCTGTTGGCAGCAATAAACTCCCGTTGGAGCGTTTGCACCAGCTCCTCGTACTCAGGCTCCGCCAGGCTCTCGGTGGGATCCCCATCTTGGACCATGGGCTCGCAGTTTTCGTCCAGATCCATGCGTAAGCGTGCGTCTGTCCGAGCGTTTTCGGGTGCCAAGCCTAGCTTCACCATTTGCCCGATGGCCTTATGGAAAAAACGCCTTGCATTGTCGAAGCAATGGATGTTGGCCTCAAACACGAAAGCTTTTGAGTGCAAGAACTTCTTCACTGCCTCCCAGGATACCCTCGCCTCCAAGCCCTGTACTTTGCCCTGCAAGTCGGCAAGGGCTTTGTTAGTTTCCTCATTTCGGCGAGTGCTCTCCGCCAACTGCTCACCCAGCTCCCTGTTCTGTTGCCTCAACTGGTCACGCTCCACCTTCAACTCTTATGACGCTCGTCAAGAGTAAGATAGGCCTCGTCCGCCTTCTGCAGGTTCTCCCTCAGCTGGTCCTTATCGCGGTTGGCCATGGACAGTTGGGCATGGACGTTGTTGTAATCCTCTTGCAGTTGAACAGGGTCAGAGATTCGCAACAGTCTCTTGTATTTGGCCTTATGCTCGGAGTAGGCCTGCGCTCGCCCCTGCAAGTTCTTTAACCTAGGGATTACCTCCTGGAAAGTCAGAAACAAAGATTAGCGTTAAAATGGGAACAATGGAAGTTGGAAACCTTCAGAGGATACTAAGGACTTACTGTCAGAAGGACGTGACAGGCATCGTCAGCAACACGAGCGGCGTCATGCTCGTTCAGCTTATCGTGATCGCTAGAAAATTGGAGTTTCCAGACGATGTCAGAAACGAGGTTCACGGAGTAGGCGCTCTTTTTCAGAAGCACCGGACCCTCGGTCCGCTGGCGCTTGTAGCGAGAGTCGCCCTTGCAGCCTATTTTCCAGAAATCTTCATCCTCTGATGAAGAAGTGTCGCTACCCTCGCCTCTGTGCCCTACCACCACCTCCTTCCCCTTGCCGGAAATGGGAACTGAATCCGGAAGCCTCTTTCTCTTCCCTTGGCGGTCGGCCCGAAGGGTTTCATGTATGCGGATGTGCTCGCCCGAGCGGTTCCGTGACCCGCTCGAACTTAGGGAGATAGGGCCCTCGGGAGCCGCCGGTGGAGGAGTAGCCCCGCGGGCGCCGGCCACAGTTAGATTCTCAATGGGGCCCCTGCGTTCCTCATTGTCTGCGCTCCCCCGAATGCCGTGATGGCCGCGACCGGCCCCTCGCCTGCTTCCCCTCCCTCTTGGAGCGTTGGGAGGGCGGTTTTGCTGCTGTTGCGGTTGTTGAGGGCCGGCGGCGGGTCCTTGGGCGCCCAACATGCGGGAAAGAGCCTCAGCATTCATACCTTGAGATAGTAGTTGGATACCTGCAAGTAAGAAGAAACGAGGGTCAGAGGTCAATTGCTTTGATCACAAGTACAGAGATACAGCAATCATTCTAAAGTTAAAAGACTATTCTAAGAGTTAGAGCAGTTAGTTCCTAGAATCTAACCATCGAGGGCCATGATGTCAGCTGGAGGATGGAGTATCATGTCTGGGGGGCAAGACAAGCCATAACGAAATAGCACCCCCTCGTTCTTCATCAGGGTTTCAGCCTTAATCCATTTTTTCTCAGCCCTCATCTCGAGGGCTAATCCCTGAGCCCAATCCTCAAAAGCTTTATTCCTCGTCCTTTCCCTAATCAAAGGACCCTCGCCATGTATCAACCACTGGCGGTGAACACCGAAAATCCCCCCAGGGGCCTCCACGAAGAAATATTTCTCCTTCCAATGCTCGCCGTAAGAGGTGGATGGGGAGTCTATCATCTTAAAGCCCGATTTGGCCTGGGCATAGTAAAATCCGTCCGTGGGCGACGAGCGTGGCGATCGGGCTACTTGTATCAAACTGTCAAAGTTGACTATCGAGGATGCTTTGCCCAAGGCCCTCATCGTTATTATGAATGTGTTGATTAGGGCTATGCCGTTGGGTAGAATTTGTGAAGGGCAAAGCCCTAGATGATGGTAAATGACAGCAGCGGGGTGAGCGATTGGAAACCTCAGACCCCCTGCCAGAACTGCATCCCAATAGACCGTCATCATCCCCGGTGGTGGTCGGTTGGCTCTTTCTCCCTCCTCGGGAATACGCATGGGAAATACTGCCTCATCCCAATATGCTTTGTCCCTCAACTCCTCCAAGTCGTCGAGCGTCAAGATACTCTAAATCTCATCCGGGGGTCTATCAGTTTGATGGCGGTTATCTTGCCTCACTCGAGTGGCAGGCTCCCTTCCTCTCCTTTGTCGCCTTCTGGAAGGCTCAGCCTCAAACTGACGCCCGGATGGCCCTGCTTCGCCCTCGGGAGCCATCATAGCCACTGTGATCCTGTGATCTTGGGGTCGCACGGCACTATTCAATACCGGGAGCACTCTCTCCCCTTGCCTCTGCATTTCCATCACATTGTCCATCTCTTCAAAGAGATCGTTGACCCCCCCAGGAGCACGCTCGTTCATCCCTTGAACGGCGGCATCAACCTCTTCATCCCGGGCGTCATCCGGAGCCTGGGCCACCGAGATCGCCATGGGAATCCCCTCACCTGGGGACACCCTAGCCAGGGGAACCGCTGTGGGGACACCACCGTGAGGGGAAGAGCTCCCCACCGACATCTCCTCAATCTCCCTTACGTAATCGTCCGCTTGGTTTCCGGCCATGCTCACTTTTCAACTTTTGAAGACGGGATTTCTAACAGAGAGCTCAAGGAGGGAGAAGATTTCTGGAACAGGTTCAATGGTAGACAGGGGCTCTTCACTCAAGGGTTTCACTCACACAACCTAAAACTAATGTTAGAACGGGGAAAATAAGAAAAAGGGTAAGGAATTTTTACCTAAGATTTGAAGAGAAGAAGTTCGCCGGAATCTGTAGAACTGACAGAGATTTCTTGCTGTGTATATGCTTGAAAGAGTTTGAATGCGTGAAAAAAAGTCCCAAAGCCCTGCAAACCCCTATTTATAGGGAAGATTTTACATGGATTAGGGCTGAAAATACAAAACGCAATCATTTCCCGCCTAGGAAATCCCCCCACTTTTGCTAACCGCCTCACGTCTCCCGGAGTACACGCGCCCACGTTCCCACTCCGCATTAAATGCGGACATGACATCAATTAATGCGATGTCAGATTGTGTCCGTTACAGTAGACAAACGGTCACTTCTCTAGCAGGGGCTTGACCTTCGGATATTCAAAAATTCAAGGCCCCGTTCTTATTAAATTCTACAGTACGCTCGAGCGTTACTACAGAATTTGGGGGGCAAAATGATGATACTCAAAAATGCGCATGTATCAGAGCCGTCCACGTGTCGCCATCGATTGACCTGAAGACTATACGCTCGCATTGATGGGTTCGCGGGCCAACCCAACCCACTCGCTTGCCAACTAATACAGACCATTGGGCCTCGGTCAACTCTTCTGGTAATTGGGCCGAAGCTGGCAGGTTTGGCGCTCACACCTACGCCCTCAGGGTTACCTTTCTCAAGGAATCACCCGTACGAGGGCCATACCCTTATCGCTTGGGTTTTGGCGCTCAAAGATCATGAGCCGTGAGTAACCCGTCCGGGCATTCTTCGAGCGTCACTTCAGCTCGAGGATGATCCCCCATCGCCGTGGAGGATCTGGACCCTCATAAGACGGATCTGGGACCCTCCACTCATGCGACCCTCACCAACAACCTCTGACATAAAGGTAGTGCGCACCCTGTACCTGACACGCCGTCTCCTTTTCAGAAACGTCATTTTCACGCCCTCAAGGGCTGCCACGTGTTAGGGCAACACAGGTTTGGGACCACACGGTCAATTTACCCATTTACCCTTACCCCTAACATATAAATAGGGGAGAATACATGCTTTCTCCCCCAAGTCATCTCCACGATACATACTGCACACATTGTTCTGGGTTCATACTTTGATTCCTCCGCATCTTCCCAAGCTTCAGATCAATTTCATTACATTTTGCATTCTCGGTGTTATCCTAGCTGGAAGAACCCACGCTAAAGAGGAAACCCAGTTCCAGAGGCTTCCCGGCCTGTGATGGTCTCTTCCCTTTTCATATAAATCTTAAAGTGTTGTTGCATTTAGGAAACACAGATTCCTGCACCATCAGGGGAGGTCAAACGAGTATAATAAGAAGGTGAGTGTTTATACTTATCGTGTAATTAGTAAAAAATTTAATTGTGATAAATCGAGGCGCGTAGAGTTCGGTATTATCGATCGAAACCAAAAATTCGTCACGTACTGAAAACCGAATAAATAATTTAGTTCAGTATTCCGTATGTCTTTTCAAAATTTCAATATTTGATTCGAATCGATATATAAGTCCAGTATACCGAACTGACCGAAATATTGAATACCATATTTTCTTATTTTTCAATATGTATTTTTTATTATATTATTATAATTTTTATATATAATATATTATTTTTTTTCCATCCTAATTCCTAATTCTAATCCTAATTAAACATGTTTTAATAAAAAAAATTTACTTACTTTTTTTTTTGGTCGAAAAAAAAATTACTTACTAACACTTAAAAAAAAACAATTTCCTTCTAATTTTAATTTCTATTGCTTTTAGTTTAGTTTAGTTTTTTATATTCGGTTTTGTGCCATACCTAACCGAAATAATTTTGGTACGATATTCGGTACGCCATTTTGGCATACCAAGTGCACACCCCCCTAATGATACCAAATGAATACTCATAGTGATAAATCAAATAAAAATTATAATATATTTATTATTATAATTAATTAAGTTCGATTAAATTAAATCCTAACTAAAGTTTTCTCTTAAGCTCAAGTATAAATATTTAGATATTTGATTGTTACCGTATAATAGGGAAAATATCATTTTTGGTCCTCTACAATTGCCATTTTTCGCTTTTCGTCCTGAACTTTTCACTTGTCTCAAATTGCATCCTCTTAGTTTCCAGAAATCTCAATTTTGGTCCTTTTAGTAACAGACGTTAAAATTTGGACGAAATAGGTCACGTGAGACGCACATGGCCCGCTAGGGTTAATTTTTTCAGCCCGCCAGGCTGTGAAATGGAGCGAAATTGCAGCTGTATCAAAAAAAGAGGGAAAATTGGGGTATAAATCAGGTGGTTACACATTTTCCCCCCAAAAACTGGAAATTAGGGTTCAGACTTCTCTCTACTCCATGGCTGCTGCAAATGGTGGTGTAATGTGCTTCTGTGGGAGGGTTGCGCACCTCGTGGACTCCATCAAACCCAGGGAGAAGGTTCTACACCTGCAATAACAGTGATGGAGCATGTGGGTTCTTTGTCTGGGAAGATCCTCCTATGTGTGCAAGATCTAAAATTATCATCCCTGGGCTCCTACGCAAGATCAATGACCATGAAGTTGAGGTTGCTAGGTTGAAGAAGAGAGAGGACCGTTTGATTTACGTCATTGTTGTGCTTATGTTATTCACAATTTTCACCCTTCTTTTCTGAATGTTGCTGCATATTTATGTAGTTTGGGCTCTTTTGTGGCTTAATGTAATTACCCAAACTAATCGGAATGTAAGGTTAATGTACTGATATTGTATGTTGGTTTTGTAATGGTAATGAAAATGTAATGGTTTTTATGTATTGTCAAAATTGTGTCTCTTTGAGTGGTTGCTTGAATATGTATGTCAATTCACCAACAAGCACCTATGGTTCCAAACAATACCAATTCTTATGCAAAAGACCAACATTCATTCATTGAACAAGGAATATTCCTACATTACAATTGTGCATATATCACGTTCTCCAAAACATTGCAATTGGTTCTGCAAATGTGATCATCATTAAACACTAACCAACAAAAAACCAGTTCTAAAGCCATAGACAAAAGTGCTTTAATTCAGTACATAAGTAGATCACTTAGAACTTCGTGAACCTCCCTTTCTAATCCTGTCCAATGCTGCACCAAGGTTCTTCATGGTAACAAACTTCTTGCCATCCTTCTCAATGATTTTGCAATTAGTGAGCTTGTTTGGCTGTGTCACCAAAGACACTGCCACTCTATAAATATTATTTGAATTGACTCTATAAATATTATTTGAATTGACTTTTAATTTTTTTATTTTTTTTAAATAATAATCCCTTATATTTTTTTTTATTTTTCCCTTTTATTTTTATTTTGTATTTTTTTCTTATTTATATTTTCTAATGAGTATTGTTTAAGATTAATTTTAGTTTTTTTATCATTTATGTATGTAGTATAAATGGTTAAAAGAGTACATATATATAAAAAAAATTAAAGGAATGTTTAATTGGACAATATAAAAAAATAATTATAAAATTAAAATATATCTCGTTTTTATGTGGAGACACGTTGAATCTTTGAGATTCCTTAATTTTAAGTAACTTCGATTAGAAATTTCGGAGCGGCAGAACAGAAATTACTCTTGGGACTTGATCAGAACTCTTAGAATTCAATCTTCATTTCCTTGGCTGGTGAGTGGGGATTTCAACGAAATTCTGAGAAATGATGAGAAGGTCGGCAGTTTAGATCATGCTTTCTCCCAAATAGCTACCTTTGGTGAAGCCTTGGATGACGTGGGATTGTTTGATTTAGGCTTTACTGGTTCTCCTTTTACTTGGATCAGGAAAAGAAATGATACGGAAGTAATGTGTGCCCGTCTTGATCGGTCAGTGGCCTCGACAGATTGGAGGGCCAGATTTTCGGAGGCTCGTGGCTCTTATTTAACTGCTTCGTGTTCCTACCATTCTCATATTCTAACCACTCTCAGACCAAATAAAGAAAAGGGTTCAGAAGGGACGCAGGCCTTTCCGTTTCGAGGCTATTTGGATTAAAAGTTCGGAATGCAAAACTATCATTGAGGAGGCGTGGGAGTCCTCTTTGACACTGACTTCTTCGGATAAAGTCTTGGAGGGCATTGAGAGATACAGGTTGGGAAGCTCGCTTGAAGGAGCTTCGGGTGGGACCGAACTCTAACGAGTCGAGGAATGAGGAACGTATTCTGAAGGAGAAGATCAGTCGGTTTTTGTTAGAAGAGGAAGTCAGGTGGAACCAGCGTGCGAAAGTGTAGTAGTTGAGGGAAGGAGACCACAATACAAAATTCTTTCACCTCAAAGCTGTTGGTTTGTGGCATAATATTGTATTCCACATTGGAAGACTAGTTTAGGGCAAAAGTTGTTTTGTCCCACATTGGTTTTTTGTAATAGGTTGGGGAGGACCTAACACTATAAATAGGCTCCTCCCTCTTCTAGCTTAGTGCATCGAAACAAAGTCTCTCTCTACTTTGTAATATTTCTTAAGTGAAATATATTTTGAGTAGTGCCCGAGGACGTAGGCTATTTTGGCCGAACCTCGTAAATTTGGTGTTTCTTTATTTACGCCTTTTCAATAGTTTATTTTTGAGTTATATTTAGTTTTATTTTTGCCTGATTTTTCCTTTGTGAATTTTAGGCATTATATTTCTAAATATTTGTTCGCCGCTTCCGCAACAAGTGGTATCAGAGCCAAATCGGAGTATGCTCTATGGTTGCAGCTTAGTCTGATCTTCCACATCAGAAACGAACGAAGACGGCTTGGTGGGCTTAGCGCGTCAACGAGCATCGGCAGGCATCGTGCATCGGCGGGTTCAGCAGGCACCTTGCATCGGCGGGCTCGATCAGCACCGCGCATCGGCAGGCTCGGTTGACATCACGCATTGGTGGCTATTGAAAGAAAGGTGTAGCAGAAATGACGAAGGACGTGATCATGCCTGAAGAAGCGAAGGCAGCTTCCACCTCGGCTTCCAGCTCGTTCAACTTGACAAGGACTGGAATGGCAACTACGAGAATCTCGGTGGAGACCTTCGACGGAACCGGTCATTTCGGCATGTGGCAAAGCGAAGTTCTAGACGCCCTATTTCAGCAAGGTTTAGAGCTCGCCATTGAAGAGATGAAACCAGAAGAGGTTGATGACAAAGATTGGAAGACCATCAACCGATTGGCATGTGGTACAATTAGATCGTGTCTCTCCAGAGAACAAAAATATACGTTTTGCAAGGAGACTTCTGCAAGCAACCTGTGGAAGGCATTGGAGGAGAAGTTCTTGAAGAAAAACAGTCAGAACAAGCTGCATATGAAGAAACGACTGTTTCGTTTCACGTATGTTCCTGGTACCACGATGAATGAGCACATCACTCAATTTAATCAGCTGGTGGCTGATTTATTGAATTTGGACGTGGCTTTTGAAGACGAGGACCTCGCGTTGATGTTGTTGGGATCGCTTCCGGAGGAGTTCGAGTTTCTCGAGACAACCCTACTCCATGGGAAGGTTGATGTTTCGCTCGGCGAAGTGTGTACAGCCTTATACAGTTATGAACTGAGGAGGAAGGATAAGAAAGGAAGCGCTAGTGGAGCAACAGAAGCCCTAGTGGTGAGAGGTCGTCAGAAAAGCCAATCAAAGGGGAGAAGAGGGAGATCAAAGTCGAAGAGCAGAGTTGCCAAAGATGAGTGTGCCTTTTGTCACGACAAAGGACACTGGAAGAAAGACTGTCCAAAGTTGAAGAAAGGAAAGACTCCGCAAGATGTCAATGTAGCCGAATGCAAAAGCGACGCGGAGTCAGATGTTTCCTTAGTAGCTATACCTTCAACGCTAAGTTCAGACGAATGGATATTGGATTCGGGTTGCACCTATCATATGTCCCCCAACCGGGAGTGGTTCTTCGATCTTGAAGAATTTGATGGAGGAGCTGTTTACATGGGCAACGATCAGACATGTACAATAGCTGGGATAGGTTCAATCAAGCTACGAAATCACGATGGATCCACCAGAATTCTGAAAGATGTTCGACTAGTGCCAAGTTTGAAGAAGAATCTCATCTCATTGGGGGCCTTGGAGTCAAAAGGTCTAGTTGTGACGATGCGAGATGGAATACTTAAAGCAACTTCGGGGGCACTCGTGATGTTGAAGGGTGAAAGGAAAAACAACAACTTGTATTTCTACCAAGGTAATACAGTTGTTGGGACAGTAGCAGCAACAACTACTTCTAGCAGCAAGAAGGATGCTGAGGCAACAAAGCTGTGGCATATGCGTTTGGGTCACGCTGGTGAAAAATCCTTGCAAATTCTTGCCAAACAAGATTTGTTGAAAGGTACGAAGACTTGCAAATTGGAGTTTTGCGAGCATTACGTTCTGGGAAAGCAAAGGAGGGTGAAATTCGGCACAGCTATTCACAATACCGAGGGTATTTTGGACTATGTGCACTCTGATGTGTGGGGACCTTCCAAGACGGCGTCACTTGGAGGCAGATACTACTTTGTCACCTTTATCGATGATTTTTCCAGAAGAGTTTGGGTGTTTCCTATGAAGCACAAAGGTGAAGTGCTTGGAGTTTTTCTAAAGTGGAAAACTCAAGTTGAGAACCAGACTGGAAGAAAGATCAAAGTTCTCCGATCAGACAACGGTGGAGAATATAAGAGCGATCCCTTCCAGAAGGTGTGCCAAGAACACGGCATAGTTCGTCACTTCACAGTAAGAGAAACTCCGCAGCAGAATGGGGTGTCAGAGCGTATGAACAGGACATTGGTGGAGAAAGTTCGTTGTATGTTGTCTAATGCTGGATTAGACAGGAAGTTTTGGGATGAGGCAGTGATATACGCTCAACATCTCGTCAATCGTTTGCCATCATCTGCAATAGGTGGGAAGACTCCTTTGGAGGTTTGGTCTGGAAAGCCTGCAACAGATTATGACTCTTTGCGTGTGTTTGGTTCTACTGCATACTATCATGTGAATGAATCAAAGTTGGATCCTCGAGCAAGGAAGGCGCTCTTTATGGGCTTCAGCGTTGGGGTTAAGGGATACCGTCTTTGGTGTCTAGAAGCAAAGAAGACAATAATAAGCAGGGATGTTACCTTCGACGAATCTGCCATTTTGAATGAGGTAACTCAAGAAGGGACCGATGGTACTCCGAAGCAGGTGGAGCGTGCACCAGTAGAGTATACACCAGAGCAGGTGGAGTTTGAGAAGATAGTGGTGAGTCCAACGAAAGACACTATCAATGATTCTTCTACGGCAGAAGAAGAGTCAGATGAGGAGGAGGTTACTACCCAAGAACCTCAACAACAACTCGAGCCAATTGCGATTAGAAGGACGAGACGAGAAATTCAGAAACCAGCTCGTTTTGTCGACATGGTAGCTTATGCACTTCCCGTAGTTGATGATGTTCCATCTACATTTTTAGAAGCCGTCCGGAGCTCAGAAAATAATAGATGGAAAGACGCAATGGAGGAAGAAATGCAATCTCTTCAGAAGAATAAGACGTGGAAGTTGACACAACTACCGATGGGAAAGAAGGCAATTGGATGCAAATGGGTATTTGCAAAGAAAGAAGGATTTCCTAACAAAGACGATGTTCGCTTCAAGGCGAGATTGGTAGCTAAAGGCTATGCTCAGAAGGAGGGAGTTGATTACAATGAAGTGTTTTCTCCAGTTGTTAAGCACTCCTCCATTAGAATTTTGTTGGCCTTGGTAGCGCAGTTGAATTTGGAGCTAGCTCAACTCGATGTGAAAGCCGCGTTCCTGCACGGTGACTTGGAAGAGGAAATCTATATGTCTCAGCCAGATGGATACAAAGTTGCTGGTAAAGAAAATTGGGTTTGCAAACTAGATAAATCGTTGTACGGATTGAAGCAATCGCCGAGACAATGGTACAAACGATTTGATAAGTTTATGTTGGGTCAAAGGTACACAAGGAGCAAGTACGACCACTGTGTGTATTTGCGCGGGCTACAAGATGGAACCTACATCTACCTACTCTTATATGTTGATGATATGCTGATAGCATCAAAGAGCCAAGGTGAAATTGACAAGTTGAAGGCTCAATTGAGTAAAGAGTTTGAGATGAAGGATTTGGGAGAAGCCAAGAAGATTCTCGGAATGGAGATAAGTAGGGATCGGCAGAGAGGCAAGCTTTGGCTGACTCAGAAGCAGTATTTGAACAAAGTACTACAACGGTTTGGTATATGTCAAGATACAAAACCTGTAGGTACTCCGCTTGCCCCTCATTTGAAGCTTAGCAGCCAGTTATCTCCGAAGACGGAAGAAGAACGAGAGTACATGACAACAGTCCCATATGCGAATGCAGTTGGTAGCCTGATGTATGCAATGGTGTGTACAAGACCGGATATTTCACAAGCTGTTGGCGTAGTGAGCAGATATATGCATGATCCTGGAAAGGCTCACTGGCAAGCTGTGAAATGGATTCCATGGTATATTCAAGATACCGCAGATGTTGGTTTATTGTTTGAGCGGGATGAAACACTTGGTCAAACCATATTTGGATACTGTGATTCTGACTATGCTGGAGATTTGGATAAGCGAAGATCTACAACTGGCTACTTGTTCACTTTAGCGAAGGCGCCAGTTAGTTGGAAGTCGACCTTACAGTCAACGGTGGCATTGTCTACAACAGAGGCAGAGTATATGGCTGTTACAGAAGTTGTAAAGGAAGCAATTTGGCTTCAAGGACTGCTTGAAGATTTGGGAGTTGGTCAAAAACACCTCGCGGTGTATTGTGACAGTCAGAGTGCTATTCATTTAGCGAAGAACCAAACTTTTCATGCAAGGACGAAACATATTGATGTTCGCTATCACTTTGTGCGGGAAATTCTCGAAGAAGAGCAGGTTGTTCTTCAGAAGATTCGGACTACGGAGAATCCTGCAGATATGATGACCAAGGTGGTGACAAAGGCCAAGTTTAAACATTGTTTAGACTTGGTTAATATCCTGCACTTTTGATTTGGCGCCTGCGGGCGCATTTGGAGGCACTACTACCAGTTTGGAGAGAGAGAGAAAGTTCGTTTGTGTTTGGTGGGACCACAAATTGTGCCAAGGTGGAGATTTGTTGGTTTGTGGCATAATATTGTATCCCACATTGGAAGACTAGTTTAGGGCAAAAGTTGTTTTGTCCCACATTGGTTTTTTGTAATAGGTTGGGGAGGACCTAACATTATAAATAGGCTCCTCCCTCTTCTAGCTTAGTGTATCGAAACAAAGTCTCTCTCTACTTTGTAATATTTCTTAAGTGAAATATATTTTGAGTAGTGCCCGAGGACGTAGGCTATTTTGGCCGAACCTCGTAAATTTGGTGTTTCTTTATTTACGCCTTTTCAATAGTTTATTTTTGAGTTATATTTAGTTTTATTTTTGCCTGATTTTTCCTTTGTGAATTTTAGGCATTATATTTCTAAATATTTGTTCGCCGCTTCCGCAACAAAAGCTAAACAACGTGAAAAGATTAATCACATTGAGGCACTTAAGGATAATGAGAGAAATATACACAAGACGGAAGAGGGAATTAAAAAAGTAATAAAAAGTTACTTTGGGGATTTGTTCACATCCCGCTGCTGATCGCCGGATGATATGAACTCGGTTCTTAGGGTGGTTCCATGCAAGGTTAGTGATTAAATAGGACGGCGGCTGCTTTCTCCGGTCTCACGTATGGAGGTAACCAAAGCTGTTAATTCTATGTACCCTCTCAAATCCCCATGGCCTGATGGCCTCGCCCCTCTTTTCTTTCAGCTTTATTGGCGTATGGTGGGAAATAATGTGGTTGGATGTGTCCGTGAATTTATCAATAATGGGAATTTTGATAAAAAACTCAATTTTACCTACATTGTTCTTATTCCTAAGTGCAAACCCCCGAACTGATAACCCAATTTCGGCCTATTAGTTTGTGCAATGTCGTGTATAAAATCGTCTCAAAGGTTCTTGCTAATAGAATTAAGCCCCTTCTTGATAAAATCATTTCTCAGAGTCAGACGATGTTTATTTTCAACCGACTTATTAGCGATAACATCCTGATTGCTTTTGAAATTAATCATTTTATTAAGTGTAAGAATACAGGTAGGATGGTTTTTTTAATCTGAGGCTCGATACGAGCAAGGTTTACGATCGCGTAGAATGGAGGTTTCTCCACCGAGTCATGACCAGGTTAGGTTTTTCTCGCATTTTCATTGACTGTATCATGATGTGCATATCTTCTGTCTCTTTCTCGTTTTTGCTTGATGGTATGGAGTTTGGTCGTTGGTCCTGGAGAGAAAAATCCGCCAAGGAGACCCTCTCTGTCCTTACTTGTTTCTCCTTTGTGCAGAGGTTTTTTCTCTTTTGATTCAGGAGCAGGAATCACTAGGGAATCTTAAGGGAGTTGCAATTTATCGTGAAGCCCCTAGTGTCTCTCATCTTTTGTTCATGGACGATACGATGGTCTGCGGAAAAGCCTCGGTGGAGGCGATGCTTTGCATTAAGACTGTTCTTGAGGAGTATGGGCGGGTATCGAGTTAGAAAGTGAATGGGCGAAGTCTTCTATTGTGTTCAGCCCCAACATTGATAGAAGCAGGGCTGACTTGATGACGAGTACTTTAGGGATCGGCCGGGTGGATAGCCTCGACCGTTACCTTGGGTTTCCCTCATCGGTAGGCTGTTCTAAGAAAGCTGTGTTCTCGGGTATTATGGATAAGATCAAGAAAAAAGGCGTATGGGTTCTCGGAAAATTTTGTATCGAAAGCTGGGAAGGCGCACCATCAAATCTATGTTGCAGGCGATCCCTTCTTTCATACTTAATTACTTTCTACTGCCGGATGTGTTGCTAAGGGAGATTGACTCGGTCCTAGATCACTTTTGGTGGAATAACCGTAATAAAAGGAGACTTCATTGGGTGGATTGGGGCAGTTTATGTAAGAGCAAGTTCGCTGGGGGTTTAGGCTTCCGAATGATGAAACTTTTTAGCTTAGCCATGCTATCTAAACAACTATGGCGGATGGCGAAGGACAAGGACAGCCTACTTTCGGGAATTATGAAGGCAAGGTATTTCCCCCACTCGGAGCCGTGGAATGCCCCTCTAGGTTGTAACCCCTCGTATGCCGGGCGGAGCCTACATGAAGCTTGTTATCTAATTGCGGTAGGAACCAGGTGGCGGGTTGGTGATGGTGAGGCCATACATGTATGGCGCGATCGCTGGTTGCCGGATGCTCCAGACTTTCGACCGAAATTTAAAGAGAATGCAGGGATATACCCTAAGTGGGTGAGCTAACTCTTCAAACCGGACCTGCTGGGATGGAACGAAGACCTCGTTCGCATTGTTTTTCATGAGCTAATAACCCCAAAAACCTTGTGTTATTCGAAATTATCATAAAAAACCATGTGAAAAAAATAATGACACAGAAAACCCTGAGTTTTATTAAATAAACTCACCGCCCCTACTCCCATTTGGTCAACGAAAAAGGTTGAAAAGTCCATTATACCCTTGTACATTATATCAATATATTAACAAATTTAATGCATATATATATATATTAAATATTTATTGCGTCTATATATATAATATACATAATACATATTATGCATATTAATAAAATATATGTACAATACATATACACTTACATATTATTTAATATATATATATATATATATATATATATATATATATATATATATTTATATTATACAATAAATTTATAAAATTTAAATTATATTATTATATCTATTAAATAGTGTTATAAATATAATATATATATATATTAATTATAATAACTAATTTAATATATATAATGAATTTATAAAAAACATTTAAAATATTTTTATAGTTAATCTTTCAAAAAAAATATAAAAAAAATTCAAATTAAAATTTTATAATATGCAAATTACAATTTTAAATTATAATATCATATTTACTAAAAATATTAATAAATTAATAAATTATCATGAAAATTAAAATATGTATATATTATACACTATATTAATAATTTATATATATATATATATATATGCACACACATATCTGTATATACAATATATATACATCGTCTTCCTCAGGAAGTGTTTGCCGCCGCGTCCCCACCTCCCGCCACCGAACACTACTGCAGCCTCTCGATCTCCGCCGTCAAACGTCGCAGCTACTTTCTCTCCACCTCCACTGCCTCACACATCGCCGAAGATCTCCCCGCCGCCTCTCGATGTCCGCCACAGCCGCGGCTCTCTTCTCTCCATCTCCAGGCGGCAGCGGCTCTCTCCTCCCCGCCGCGGCTCTCTTCTCTCCAGGCGGTGAGAGGCGCCGGCGATAATGGTGATGGTTGTACAGGGGGAAGAAGACGAAGTCTTCCCCCTTCTTTCGTTTTCTTTCTTTTTTTTTTTATAATTTAAATTAATACATGGGCAAAATAGAGAAACGATGGTTGATGGTTGTGGTTTGGCCGGTGGTGATGGTGCGCCGGCGATGATGGTGATGCTTGTAAAGGGGAAAGAGGACCTCCATAGTCCATACAGGGGAAAGAAGTCTTCCCCATTTTTTCCTTTTCTTTTTTTTTGTTTTTTTATTAAATTAATACATGGGCAAAATAGTCATTTTAGGTAAAAAAGTGATAAAAAACTCAATCATACTTACAATCAACGAGCGTATAATGCACGTTCTCGTTGTAGGGTTTTTTGTATACATTTTAAAAAACATATGATTTTTTATGGTATATTTTTTTTGACAGGGTTTTTGGTGATATTTTCGTATAATACTGGGTATCTGGATGTAAATTACCCTGTTTTTCATGATGGGGTTGCGGAATAGATTCTCCTCATTCCTTTGAGGTTTTCTCGACGTCCGGACTCAAAATTTGGCACTTTAACTCGAATGGAGCCTTTTCTGTTCGAAGTGCTTACCAACTTCCTGTATCTCTTTTCGAACGTAGCCAAACCCCTGCTGCTTCGGGTACGGAGGAGAGACCATGGAAGTGTATTTGGAACGTGGAGGTTGTACCTAAGATCAAATTTTTCTTGTGGAGGTGTGGTCGCGACATCCTGCGTACTGCTGCAAATTTGTGTCATCGGAGGTGTATTGAGGATGATTTGTGTGCGACTTGTGGTGCAGGTGGTGAGGACATGTCCCATACTCTGTTTCTCTGCCCCTTCACGAAAAAAGTATGGGCACTTTCCAACATTAGATGGCAGTTTATCCAACTGACGTCGATCAATTTCGGTACAGGTCTTTCGGCGAGCGTTGGAAGAGTTAAGTGCGGGAGAGTGGCGGAAACCGGTGACTGTCTTTTGGTGTCTGTGGAATAACCGAAACGCTCGTATACAGGAGGGTGAGATTAAGGAGCCGCCTGATATTCTTGCTGCAGCGGCGACTTACTCCGCCCCGATACCGACAATGGAAGATGAACTAGCTGTGCTACAGCAATCTGCACCGGTGATCAGATGGAGGAAGCCCAATGATGGGTGGATTAAGCTGAATTACGATGAAGCAGTGTTTCGAGAGGCGAATGCCATTGGCATTGGTGTTGTTGCTCACGGGAGTGATGGCGGATGTGTAGGGTGGGAGACAGATAGAAAGCATCACCAAATTGATCCATTGGTGGCCGAGGCTATGGCTGCTCTCTCAGCAGCAAAGTTGGGGCAAGACTTCGGTTGGAAGAAGGCCATGTTAGAAGGTGACTGCCTGAATTTGGTGAACCGGCTGCAAAGTCTTGAGCCGGACTTATCTGTGGTGGGCAATATTGTGGCTGACGTCAAAGCCATATGTTCTGCCTCCTTTGAGGATTTCCGTTTTCCTTCTGTTCGTCGTGGTGCTAACAGGATAGCCCAGAAATTAGCTAGAAATGCAGTTTCGACTTGCGTTTGTTCTTCTGATTTTCGGTCTTTTGTGTTTGATTTGATTTCGTTTGAGTCTGAGTAATGTAGCCCTCGGGCCGTTTTGCTCCTCAAAAAAAAAAGTAACTTTAATTAGACCTGTAATTTTGGAATGTGGAATATTTTTTTGAATTAGTAATAAATTTTTAAAACTTATTAAAATTTTATCTATTATAATAATCTAAATCTCTTATTTAACTACTTAAGTATGTATTTCTTTTTCAATTTAAAAATTTTATCTACTTTTTCGTTTTTCATTTTTGTACTTGTCTCTATCTAATAGTTTCATATATTTTTTTCTTTTTACTTTTAGTTGTACAATTAAATGATATATTTTTTAATCATCAAAAAGTCATAATAAATTTTACTAGTAAAAATATACATTTATGTGAAACGCCGCAAATATTTATTTTTATATTATTAAAATTTTTAAATGTACAAATATCTGATAATGTAATTTACAATTAATATATTAATTTAAGAAAGAGTTCTTATTATGATGATCTATATATTTTCTATAGATTGGATGACTCTCAATTCTAATGAGTTCTATTTTCACTCAAATAAATATTTTTAAAAATCTTAAGTATAATAGCATCTTATCATATAACTTATATTAATTGATTTAAAAAAGAGTCTCCATTACTGCATATGTTATCTATAGATCGAAAGAGTCTTGATTCTAATTTATTAAAGAGTTCTATTTTCACTTAAATAAGTATTTTTAAAATTTTTAAATTCCATAATATATAGTATGATTTACCAAATCACCCTCTAGTTTTATATTGTTGAAAGTATTATAGTGGGGATATTTTGGACTATCACAAAGTTTTAAGAAACCAAAAACTCAACTCGTACTTTTATAATATAATATAATAATAATATAGATATAGATAAATACTCTTTTAATAATGCGTTTAACTTAATAATTTATAACAGGTATTTACATAATTACCCCTAACTAATAATTATTGACATAATTATTATGATGATATTTTAAGCGATCAACATTTCGTAAGAAACTTTCCTGCTTTTATAAGATACTAGTCAAGACAACGTGCACTGCACGTTCTTCGTTTATTTTTTTTTTCATATAATTTTTTTGTTTATTTTAATAAATTAAAGTATTAACAATTTTTAACTTGATTAAATAAATGTAATAATATTATTAACAAATCCACCTTATTTTTGAAAAGTTATACGTGTAAGCATAATTTTATAAAATCTCACTTTCCACTTATAAATAATAACTAAAATAATTGAGATTAAAGAAATTCTTGAACTAAATAATAGGGCTAATACCAGACACTTTTTTTGGGATTTTTCGCGCTTTGTCCTCTAACCTTTGAATTTTCGCAATTTTCCCTGTAACCTTTGAAAAATATCAGACTTAACCCAGTTTAACAAACTTTGATCATCGATTTCTCCTCCATCACGGCGACCCAAGCTTCAAGACTACCATCATCGTGTTCGTCTCTTCAAGGAGAACAAAGCTCATACCTCAGTCCTATTAGCCACTGAAAACCGCTACAAAGCTTCGTGCGTCGTGTTTGACCGATAATTCCTGCTTCGTCGGTTGTCAAATTTTAATTTCGAGACCAATGTTGTGTTCCCTCGCGTCGAGAGCTTCAATTCGATATATAATATCAACACATTCGAAATCTGTTTTATACAAATTTAATAATAAAAAGTAATTTATAGTATAGAAATATCTAAATAAGTAAACAATAACAATTTATGTCCATTTTTATGATTCTAGTCGGGTCGGAATAAGAATATCTAAAACTATGTTACTATATATAAAAATTTATTATTATTATTATTATTATTATTATTATTATTATTATTATTATTATTATTATTATTATTATTAAGTATATTTCTCTTATATTATATATTTTGGCGTTAATAGTAATTTTTATTCATATATTATTTTCGTACTACTATATAGTTAGAATAATACAAACAAATAAGTTAGATCTATTCATTTTTAATCAAACCAATTTTATTATTTCTAAAAATTCAATTACTAAGTGTCAATCCCATAAATTATGCGGCATAGTCTTCTTTAAAAAAAAAAACCATAGTCCCACTCTCTCTCTTTCACTCACACGTGCACATTAATGAGTATATATTTAATAGTATCCAATTTTCATCTCCGCACCCCACCCACCAAGTCCCGCCGCCATCACCAGCCAATAGCTGACGCCTCCTTCTTAATTTGCCCTACGCATCCAACACTCATTATACTCACCAAGTCGCCGCCACCATTAAT
Source organism: Lantana camara (assembly GCA_037501455.1). Taxonomy (NCBI): domain Eukaryota; kingdom Viridiplantae; phylum Streptophyta; class Magnoliopsida; order Lamiales; family Verbenaceae; genus Lantana; species Lantana camara. Next base: position 93,427,010 of record CM074863.1, read on the forward strand.
CACCGCCACTGTCGCCTTCTACTTTCCGCCTTTTCCTCCGATCTTTGCCGCTGACAGCACCAGCTCCCTCCACGCTGCAATACCCACCCCTTATGATGCGTGGACATGGATACGGAGATGCGGATACGACACAACACGGACACGGCGACACAGATTTTTGAAAAATTTTAGGAGACGACACGCCTCCGACACGACTATACTATATATAAATAAATATATTTATATTTATTTATTAATTAATTTAAATATGATATTTATAAGAATAATGAACATTATAAATTTAAATACAATACATTCATATCAAATTTAATAGTTAAAGCCATTATAAATAATATTATTATATTTTACGTGTCACGATATTATAAGAAAAATTCAAAATAACAATAAAAATAAAAATTTTAAATTAATATAAAATATTTTAGTAAATGTATACTATTCTTTTTTTTTTCAAAAAAAATATATATAATCCTCAAATTTTAGAAAAAATATAAAAAAATAATTTTTTTTAGTTTCCCATGTCCCCACTGTGTCGGATTTTTTATTAAATTTTTGACACTTTTTTGCCATGTCGGACACGTGTCTGACACTGCACGTGACAAAGAATCGGAGTGTCTGTGCATTAAAGCCCACCCCAATCTGGTCGTTAGGTATGCGTATCTATGTATTTCATTTAAAATTTTCTCCTTTTTATTTAATTGATTTTATAATAATAAAGATCATGTGAACTAATTTGAGAATCACTTGGTGGAAAATGGTATTAACTTGGGAGGTCAACATAAATTGGCAATCTAAGGATGTTAATTATCTTTCTTATTTTACTGTATCCTGATGAAAATGAAAATGTGGGTATCGACGGTTGCTTGATTTGTGAAATAGGGTTGAGTTATTTGGGGATTTTTAATTTTTGATAGATAATGGTTTGTAGTAATTTGGGATTGTCTTAATTTCTAAAATTTTCCAGATGTATTGTATTCGTATGCTCTATATGCTTGAATTTCTTGCTTCATGGATCTGATAAATTCTTCTTTAGATGGGAAATTCGACATGCAACTCATTGAATTTATTTAAATAAGTGTTACTCTTATGTTTAGTTTAATAAATTATTATTTAAATATTAAAAGTTTCTAACTTGATTAAATAAATGTAATAAAGTTTTTATCTCCCCCTTCATTTTGAAAAGTTCAGGTTATAACTAATAATTAATAGTATTGAGATTAGAAAAACAATCAAATAAAGTAACTATAAAAAATATTTCAAATTACGGAAACATCCAGAGAAACATTCAAGTAAAGAAACCATTATTTGTTTAATAAGGGCTAATTCCATTTCCACACACCCCCTTGTCCTTTGGGGTTTAGTGCGCTTTGCCCCCTAACCTTTGAATCGGTGCGATTTCCCCCATAACCTTTTAAAAATATCACACTTAACCATTTTAACAAACTTTGATCGTCGATTTCTCCTCCGTCACGGCGACCCAAGCTTCAAGACCATTGTCATCGTGTTCGCCTCTCCAAGGAGAACAAAGCTCATATCCTGGTCGACCTTATTAGCCGCCGAAAGCCGCTACAATGCTTCGTCTGTCGAGCGTCGTCTTTGACCGGTGATTTCTACTTCGTCAGTTGTCGGATTTTTATTTCAAGATCATTGTTGTGTTCCTTGCATCGAGAGCTTCAATTTGATATGTAATATCAACACATTTGAAATCTACTTTGTATGAATATACTTTGCTAAAGGGGTTAAGTGTGTTATTTTTCAAAGGTTAGGAGGGCAATCGCACCTATTCAAAGATTAAGGGACAAAGCGCACTAAACACCAAAGGACATGAGATGTCTCGAATTAGCCCTTTAAATAAATCTAACTTGTAATAGTCCAAAGCTCTGTAATATACTTAACAAATGAGAAGACATATATAAAAAGTTTTGGTAGAAGTCTAGAGAACTATATCAAGAACAATGTAAATTGAATATACTTCATTCCTTCTCTTGTTTGATCTTCTTTGATATAATGTACGATTTTTTTTATTATTTTTTGTTTCATGAAACTTTGAAGTGTATTCTCGCTATTGCTCAAGATTTAAAGATCATCTGTACTTTCAAGACTATACATTTCGGTCTTAATTCTTTTTCCTGCTTTTTTGATCTCAATTATGGAGACATCGTTATTTCTTTTTTACTTTTTCGTTTCTTCTTGATTCCGCAATCTTTAGGAATTGTAGATTTTCGAATATCATCATAATCATCATTTTTTTGGTAATCATCTTGGTGTAAATCTTCACCTCTCAAAATTGTGGCGCTTGACATATTATCCTTTTGAATATCATCCTTAGGTATTGAATCTCCATCATCTTCATAATTGAAGTTTGATTCTAATTTTTTTTTACCTTCCATGTCTATGTTGGGTTCTACTTTTTCGATTGCATCAGCTACCGCATGCAATTTTTCATTAACGACTTCTACTCTTTGATTGAGTGCAATGAGAAATCGAAACTCCGTTGATGCTTCTAAACTCAGTCCCCTATAATATCTTGACTTGTGTTTTTCCCTGAACCATTAAAAGTGTTAATAATTTGACCATAAAATACATTGATTGAGATTTTGATGATTTGTTTATTTATGAAGTAAAAAAACAATGTTTTATGAAAATTAATACCTCTTCAATTGGTTTTTGATATTGATATACTGAGCATCCTATTTACATTGTTGCTGACTCTTCAAATAATATTATGAAACAATCATAAAATAGAAATACTTGTGAGAAATTTTGATAATATTATTCTGACATAAGGTTGCACGTATCTGTTTCTAACATTTTCGACTCCACTTGAAATTCGTCCTGATATGAAAATATAATATTAGTTATTTTAAATAATAATAATAACAACAACATATCTGGAACACTTTTGTTACTTTTATTCTTTCGTAAGGTTGCCCACGTCCATTTCAATATTTTCGCCTTCACTTAACATTCGTCCTAAATGAAAATATAATATTGGATATTTTATAATAATAATAATAATACTAATAATAATAATAATAATATTGTACCTGCATTTAAAACCTGTTTGTATACAACATTCTTGGTCCACGTCTTTCCTCTTGTATTGTTGTTGTCGGGCTTGATCAAAACTTTTGTTGTCGGTATTGAAACACCGCTAGAGAGAGCTACATATAATTGTCCATGAGAAAATACAGAATGAGGCAAGTATTCCGTGATCTATATATTCATAAATGTAAGTTCTTACCACTGAGCCATTTGGTCGCCTTAAGTGAAGAGGGTGGTTGGTAATTGACGAAGGAAAAATAGATTTATTACAAGATTGAGTACTCAGATCAGGTTAACACCATGAATGATTTCAATAGGTCTTAAATTTAGATTTACATGATTTATATTTTTAATTCAGTTCTATATATAGTTCTTTCGTCTTATTTTGTTTTTTCCTTTTTCCTTTTTAAATGAGTTTTTATAGTTTGTTAGCTTGTATGAAAATGAGCCTCGTCTATCAAAATTTTAATTTCTCCCAGAGAAATTAGAGATTAGTTTCTCATATGAGAATTTTCTAAAATCTTATGTTAGAATATATATCTTTATTCACATAGTATATTTCTTTGTTATAACAAAGTTACTAAAATTATTTTTGAAAGAGTTTGATTAGAATATTTTAAAATATCATGTAAATTATTTTTCGTTTAATTATATTGTTTTATCAATTTCATAGTCTACTTAATATAAGAATAATTCTCTTCTATCAAGAGTCCTATTTCAAGTTAATAAGTACTTTTTAATGTATTTAATTTACATAATTATCCCTAACTAATAATTATTGACATAACTATTATTAGGGTATTTTAGGCGATCAACATTTTGTAAAAAACTTTCATGCTTTTATATGATATATATATAGATAGATATTGTTGCGTCCGGCCCAAACCCTTAGAGATTAATCCCTCTTTCCTCAAGGATCTTACCGAAGTAAGCCAGGGTTTTAGAGAGACTAATCAAGAGATCAGACCAAAAGCCCAGATCGTCATCTCTCAAGGGTCGTTTATATAGAATATCGAACTTAGAGTTTTAGTCATTCACGTTACCTTCTATTCTATCCGATTTGTTATGATCTTTCTTGCGAGCTGATTCGTCTGTTCGTCTGTTCTCTTCTGTTCGTCTTATACTTGCGAGCTGATTCGTCTGTTCTTAGCTAACTCTTCTATTCGTGTTGTGCTATTGACTTGGGCTTTGGCGTTATCCGAATGCAGCTCGTCATTCCCCAACTCGCAATTCGTAAGATTCCAAGGAGCGAGCTCACACCGCGAGCTCCCCCACACAGCTCGTAGTAAGCTAGTTCTCCTCAGTCTAACTCTCATAAGGCTGGCCACGTATCCTAGGTGGGTAGGGCCCCATCAGATATAGATATATAGATATAGATAGTTCTCATGAGGCGCCAATATAGGAGTTCAAATTATCCAAAAGAGGGACAATTATTAGATTCTCGTTATATTTATCGTGAGACTAACATTGTAGTTTATTCACCTTCTAAAATACTACAGCTTCGGTTTGTTATGCTTTCTAATATTTTCGCTTATGTCGTGTTATTTGTAATTGTAATTTTGAATTTAATTATTTAATATATAATACTGTTTATTTAAAAGAAATATTAATTAATAAGCTAAAATCCCTAAATAAAAAACGTTCTTTTTATTTGATTTACCTCTGCCATCAAATGACGAATATTAGAAGTATCTATACTATTATATTAAGTAAAATAAGCAGACAGAAATCGTTTTGATATCTTAGTATCTTCTTGTCTTTTTTTTTTTATTTTATTTATTTATTTATTTTATTTTCTTGTATTTTATTTTATTTATTTTGTCATTCGAACGACTTTTTTTTAACTTCTTTTTCTCTTACCTTACTTTAATTCTTTTTATTTTTTTATATGATTTTTATCTTTTTTCCATCCTATTTTTTAAAAAAAAAATTAGCTAACATAATATTTTTTATGTTATTAATTTATTTATCATAATTTAATAATTATATTAAAATTAATTATAGAATATATATTAATATAATTTTTTATTTTTTTTTGAAACCGCGAGCCGTGGGGTTATTACCGAGCACCCCCTCCCCCCTCATATATAAACCAGCCAAAGCGAAGAAAGCAATACAAATGTTCATGATCAAAGGATCATATATATTTAAATAATAAAAAATTTTATTTGTATGCGCAACAGATATACAGAATTTATTAGTATATATTAACTAGTTTAATCGAAGATCTTGTGTCTCAATTTCTAGAATGTTGTAGCATATTGATGGAGAGATTTTATATCTTAGCGATCTGAACACACTAAATGTTAATGTTAAAAAAGTTACACGTAAATATTAACTTTATTTTATTTTTCCCATATTCTTGTTGTACTTATCTTAAAAAACCATCATTTTCGGGGAAGGGAAACATTTTTATTTATTTTTTTTTTTTGTTAGGAGTTGTTTTTGTCATCAATTAGTGACCGAAATTTCAATTAGTTTGCTAAGAAATAATCCCGAATGAAATAACAGTTCATTGCAAATTTCTACAAGTATCTGTAGAACATCCATTACGATTTTCTTAATATATTATTAGAAAATTTTTGGTCAGAAACTAATCGGTAATAATAGTACCTTTATCAGTAGAAAAGTAAATTCCCAGTTGCTAAAAGGGATATAAGATGTTTTCTTTATCATCATTATATTAAAAGAAAAACCCTAGGGTATTCGTCTACTCGTAACAGGTTATAGATTACAAGAGGCGGATTTTACTTAATTTTTTAAGGGGTCACATGTTCGAAAATTATTTGTTAAAAATAACCCTTTGAAAAAACTTTAATTGTTGTCCAATTCGAACTCAACTAAATAGATTATAGAAAAAAATATCATATATATATATTTAAAAAAAGACATATTTACCAATATCTCAAAAAAAAAAAACTTAATTCAATTATGAATATATATATATATATATGAGTACAACAGATACAACAAATACCCTAAGAAATTACAAATAATACTTTGCTCAATATACTTTTTGTAATTTCTCAATTATGCTTCGGAGATATTCGCAATTATCCCTCAAAAAGAAAATTAAACTCACGTACCCTCAAAGCAAAACCCTATTGATCTGAAATCTCAACCACTAGATCATGCAGGTATCTCATAGATGATAGAGCCCACACGAAAAATGGCTAAAATAATTTAAGAATATATAATTTCAAAACCCTCTTTTGTCAAAATATTTGACTTTATTGCTAATTATATTCTTTTGAGATAATTCTTAATTAATTAATTTATTTTTTATAAGAAAAATTGGGTGATCGAGGGAAGATAGGAATATAGGATTACAACTCAGATTCTTTTTGGGTTCGTGCAGCAACACGGTTTGAGCTGTTCAGATACAAAGATTATGAACTATCAAAATTTTTGTCACTCAGTTGCTCTACATTCTCTCTAAATTGGATACTTTACTTGGTGGAGCCCATGGGTGCAATTTCTTGCCTTTAATTTTTTTTTTCTTTATTCTTTTTTTAAACGAAAACACGAATTTACAATTCAGCGACATCATCTAATAAACAAAAAATAACACAATCGGGGAGCTCAGCGTCCCCATTACTCATATTTAAAGCTAAGCGTGCTAAATTATGTGCAACTCGATTCCCTTCGCGCCTGACAAAAGAAAATTCCACCTCTTCGAAATGGGAGATGCTCTTGCGAGTGTCAACGATGATGGGGCCAATGCATGAGAGATCTGTTTCAGTTGTTTGGAGCTTCCGAATAAGATTCAAACAGTCACTCTCGAAGGCCACTCTTCTATAACCTTTAAGATTCATACAGTCACTCTCGAAGGCCACTCTTCTATAACCTTTAAGATTCATACAGTCACTCTCGAAGGCCACTCTTCTATAACCTTTAGCCTTAGCCCAGTCGACTCCCGCCTTCATCTCCAACGCCTCCACGGCTTCCGGTGCCACCATGCCTTCAAGAGAACCATTAAGCCACCCAATGCAATTTCCTACATGATTAGGCGCTACAATTCCCAAACCTATGCTTTCAGAATTTTGAAACAAAGCTCCATCTATATTTACCTTAATGACTCCTGCCATTGGAACATGCCACCTGCTGGGGAAGACTTGCAATTGAGGAATAGTTGCAGCCCTGTCTCTGATCACTCCTGCATTGTAAATCAAATTTCCAGCCTCAATCATGCTTGCGGGATCATCACAGCTGTCTTCAGTCCACTTTTTGTTTCTACATCGCCATAACATCCAGTATAAACAACAAATTTATCTCCATTCTCCTTATCCAAATTTTGCAGCACAGCACGTCCCCACTCCTCACTACAGTCGTTCCAGACAGACACTACACCCCACGGCAGATTCGATAATGCCCAATACTGTCGTGCAACTGGACAAAGAAGAAAAGCATGTTTGGAATCCTCATTTTCTGCTCCGCACCAGGGGCAACGAACATCCATCCCACATCGTCGTTGCCGGAGTTTAACAGCAGTAGGTAAACTATCCAAGCACAAACGCCAAAAGAAGGTCTTGATCTTCGGCGCCACTCGTAAATTCCAAACAAAGCTCCAATCTCTAGAAGTAGACGACTGTGCAGCATGCTGATGCGAATGTGCTAGATTCCGAGCAATATCATAAGCGGACATCACAGTGAATCTGCCCGACTGGGTGAAATGCCATACCCTTCTATCAGTGTTTCTGGAGCCGCCTAGTGGGATAGAAAGAATTGCTTCCACGTCATGAGGATGGAACATCTCATACAGCAGCTGTCCATCCCAAGAGCCATCCATATTGATAAGTTGGGACACATAATCAGACTCCTGTCAACATCCGGACGAATTAATGGCTTGAAAGAAAAAGGCCTTGGAATCCACTTATCATCCCAAATATTGATGCAAACACCATTGCCGACACGCCATCTTATACCCGCCTCCAAAACTGGGCTCGCTTGAAGGATACTGCGCCAAGTTAACGAGGGCCTATATCCAATCTTTGCTTCGAAAAAGTTCCCATCCACAAAGTATCTAGCTCGGAGTAATCTTGAAAGAAGATTATTTGGTTCAGTTAGTAACCTCCATCCCTGTTTTGCTAAAAGTGACAAATTGAATGCCCTTAAATCTCGAACTCAAATAAATATATAATGCAAATTCTAAAGTGCAACTTTCAACGAATGGTGTTGGCATCCTCTAGCTACCGCTATGGGTGTCACTCGATACCACTACCTCCATCAGCCACTCTTATCTATCCCAAGTCATCTTTCCCAAAGCCCTTTCCATAGATCTAACGATCACCACTATACCCACACATTGTCCTCCCACTCGCCACTAGCTGTTAGCTATTGTTGTCGTCGTTGCTCCAAATTTTATTTGTTTTTAACTGTTGTTTTGTCTCTCCTTGAGAATTTGTATCTCTAATCACTCTAATCAAATAGTACAGATGTCTGTTGTTTGATTCACTCATTTGCTAAGAATACGACTTATGCTTGTGTAGGTTTCAGTTCAATTCATACTATTTGTTGTTGCTTCGTTTATTCTGTCTCACCAAGTAATATTCTGTTTCCTTGATTTTGTAGAACGAAAGAAACTAAGGGTCTACAAGAACTTTCACAGTGAGAAATTTATTCCACTTTATCATCACTACATGATCAAACCTTTTCCAGAATCGAACATCAGAGTTCCTCTTTCATATTCGTAACAATGGCTTGAAATAGTAAATTTAGTTCAACTGGCCAAATTCAACAATTAAACTAACTGAAACATTCACAAGCATATGTATATTTCGTTACACAAAAAAATGTTTTGTTATCGAACCCTCATAATCACACTACATTATCTTTAAACTTCTTGCTGATTAAAAACAAGATATTAACAACAAGAAGAAGAAAACTTGATCTATGCACGTATCTAGAAGGTTAGTGAGCAAGCATGTGTATCACTCAGGTCTGCACATTTTCACGTTTACTGGAATTTCCTTATACGATTGAACCTTTTTGGCTGCTAGTCGAAACGGCCTGAAGAGAAATGTCTTACCAATTTCATGAGATTCATATTCGGGAGTAACTCTGATTTCTTCGTTTTTTACTGATGAACACTCAGAAGTTGTGTCTGTGATGTGATCCTCTGTCTTACTTAAATTCTCGACAGGTTTTAGTTCCACGGCTTTCAATCTGACCGATTGCCTCCTTACAGAAGGCCTGCGATGACAGTAGGCAAAAGAAAAAAGTAACAGAAAATTCAACTGTGTTTATAATTCCTTTGTTTTCTAATTAAATAGCATGTGGGGAGAAGGAAAGGAAATTGGGCCTTTTATTTTCAGTATTCAGGTTAGGTTGAACTTGTTCAGAAAAGCTCTCACCTATAAATGATCCAAGGGAAAATACTTTGGCATAAGAACGTACTTCCTAAACCAACCGAGTCATTTCTAGAATATTAACTCACTATCTGTTTGCAAACTCCTTTTGGTATTTGTAGGCATTTCATCATCTCTGTCTTTTTTCGAGGACTTCCCTCCCTCTTGACTCTTGATCAACTTCATATATAGAAGCATTCATGTCAATTGTTAAGGCTCGGGGAAATAAAAGAGAGAGAGAGAGAGAGAACATATAATGTGTGTATTTTTATTGTGGCACACACACACACACACATATAGCTGAAATGGAAGTTGAGGTGCTCAGAGTGCATGCTACACCTCAGCGTCAGCATATTTGCATGATATCATTCTTGTTGTTTCCTGAGTACAAAACGAACGTAAAGGCAAACATAACATACTATGATGATTGTGTTGACTGATAGGATTGCATAAATATTTGAGATACACACATCAAGTTCCAGCTCTCCTTCTTCAAGCAGATCATTGTTACACACGGGTTCATGCTGCAACACTTTCAACTGAAATAATATGTAACAACCAATAGATATCTTCGTCCAGATAATCAACACATGAATCAAACGATACGCATTATGTGAAGGGGAAAGAATCTTTTTATTATAATGGAACCAACCTGATCTTTGTCTGAAGTCAATTCCTGATAATCCAATGAAGCAACAAATGTCAACAAATTACAACAAACTTTCAATGATCGAAAGATACACCACATATGAGTAAAAATAAACATACCTCAGCAGGTTTTAGTTCTGGAGTTCTAAATCTAGCAGATTGCCTCCTTACGAAAGGCCTGGCATGATATAAGGCAAATGCCAATGGAAGAGAATAAGGGAACTTCAAACTGAAAGTTTATGGTTCAGCCACCAAAGTTTAAGAAGTCAGAAAAAGGACCTTTTATTTTCATTCTTCTCGGAGTGGAATTGTTCAGAGGAGCTCACACCTATTCATGATCATCAGAGAAATTTAAGCATACGAATATCATTTATAAAGGGAAGTTTGCAAGAAAGTATTAGAACTTCATTTTTCAGAAATTGCAGAGAGTTTTCGGATATCTAGTTCTACTTGTTCAAACAGCAAAAGGCTAAAGCACCTGCACCCAACTTTCTACTGTTTCTAGGAATTTTTCGTTAGCAAATTTTAAGAGCTATTTTTGTGACACACACTTTTACTACAACTAACTTGTTCAAAATTTTTTGAAAAATTGAACGCTTCAAAAGTGAAGAATCCATTTGGAAATAGCTCTAATCTAACTAGGTTTTTCTAGATAACTCACCGTATGAATGCAAACTTCTTTTGAGCTTAATAGGTATTTCCTCATCCTTATTTTCTTGCAAGGAATCTCCTTGCTCTTGCAACTTGAACTGCTTCACATATACGAGGTTAGATCCGGCCAATATAAAAAGGAGGCATCAAAAGGGAGAGTTCACAAGCACCACAGCTCAAGTAAACTTGCCCGCAAATATACATAATAGGACGGAAACATTGATGTACACTATTCAGAGTGGATATACCTTAGCATCAGCATTTCCACATGGTCTCCTTCTTATATTTTCCTAATATAAAATAAAACCTTATACAAACATACTACGACAAATTAGTGACAAGCAAGCTGCAATAAAATTTGCCACAAGTACCTCAAGTTCCAATTGTCTAGCTTTAAGAAGACCGTTTTTACACCCAAGCTCATGCTGTAATATTTTCAACTGAATAGAGGAAACCCCTATAAATACATTATCTCATATGATCAACATAAGGCAATCAAACGATACACGTTGGAAAGAGAATTATTTCAATTCTCATTGAACCTACCCGATCTTTAGTTGAATTTAAATCCTGAAAATCCGATGAAGCAACAAATCAACAAAATGCAGTAACAAACTTTCAAAGATCAATACATATGGGTTTAAAAGAAACAGAACATACCGCAAGCATTTGAGAGCTGGACAGGGCTAACTATTGATTCTGTTGCTGCATTTTAAGCAGACTTTACTTTTTCATACAATGTATAGGAACCAACAACAGCCCCGAGACCAATCAGGGGCAACGCCAGAAACTTAACTATGGGAGAAAAAAAATATTTAGTTTTAAAAAGTATATAATCTTAAAATGATGGTTGGGAGGCCTCCAGCTCCTCACGCGGCTTCACATCCGAGACCAATGCATCCACAAGACAAAAACTTTCCACTAGAACAATCTTTTTAAGCCAAAACAAAACCAAAGAGGATACCTTTTTTGTGCTACCATCTTCACCAACGCCATGTTTTCCTGAAAAATAAACACATTCAGTCTGAAACGAAACAACACAAGAAGTAAGCCAATCATGACAACAAGAAAAACTTAGAATAATGTTACCTTCTGGAGTTGGTCGATGAGCTCTCTAGTAGCTCCATCAGTAGACTGCGACGTCCCTTTGGTTAAAACTCTTTGATTTTGTGGCAAGTTGCTACTATCTGCCAGCTTCTTCCTGACCACAACTCGAGGATGCGACCTTTCTTCTTTGTCTGCTTTAGTTTGATCATCTTTCAGAAATTAAATACCGAAGAAAAGAAACTAACTAAATACCAAATCCTAACTGCTACACAACATATCGGCAAAACAACATCATAAGGCATATTGAAGTTCAAACTTTTCGCCTACAAAAGAAAATAAAAGGGCCTTTTCGCCCTGTAATAAAAATTTCTACGGCGTCTGTGGCATTTAGTAGACTAGAACTGATTCATTCAAAACGGAAAACAGAATCATTCATAATAACGTACAGTATACGATGCCTAATTATTAAATCGAACAAATGCAACCAATCGCCAGGGTAGTTGAATATGCATAATCAAACATAACATCAAGCTAATCGACACTCAACAGTGGAGCTTCGTGATTAAAGTTTCCACTTCTTCACTAAAAACTCGCTCCGAGCTACTACAGAGAAATCCGTCAATGAATGTCCAGAAAATACAGCTCTCGATATGCAGTATGAAACTATGAATCCAACACAATTAAGCGCTAACGTACACAAAATCAGAATGTAATTGATTCAGAGAATTACCTCCATTTGCAGTTTTCTGCGAATTGAGAATCGTAAAACATTCCGTCTTCGACATCACTGCTCACATGACGCGATCAAGATTCCAGAGTGATGTGAATTAAATTGAGGAGGGAAAACAGAGGAAGATGGGGAGGTCTCAGCTCTGGAGTGTCCGAAGCAAATATCGAGCCTCCTCTATAGTGGGCTTGTATTTGCCAATATGAGGCCCATTTCTCGGATTATACCACGCACAGTCGATACTTTTGAAAAAAAAAATTTTTAAAATATATTAAAATTAAATTTTTTATGTTAATAATTAATATAATGATATAGGTAAAAATAAATTAAAAAAATTCAAAATCCTATTAGTCAAAATAATAATAATAATAAATTAAAAATATTAAGAAAAAAGATAAGAGCTAGATAATAATAATAAAGTCAAAATAATAATAATAAATTAAAAATACTAAGAAAAAAGATAAGAGCTATGTAATAATAATAAATAAAAATATTAAGAGCTATGTTTTAAAACTCGAACTAGACCGACAAGTTCACCAGGTGACCAGAAGCCAATCCGATTGACCCACCCACCCACCCACCCCTCCCAAGCCAACATCATCTTGGATCAATCTGACCCTCTGAAAATCAGTCGAAAAACGGTGTTAAAAAACCGGTCACCAGAAGCCAGTTCGGTTGACCCCCAAAACCAACATCATCTTGAATCAATCTAACCTGTCGAAAATCGATGTTAAAACCGGATTGACTGGACTGTTTTGCGGGTCAGCTAGCCCAGAATTCCCTTTTTTCTAAATTAGAAAACATGAACTCTTTTTTAGCGAGGAAGGAGTCGAACATGCATCCCTTAAGATCTATGTTTTAAAATCCGGATCGGACCGGCCGGTTCGACCTGTGACCGGAGGCCTGTCCGGTCCGGGTGCCCCCCCCCCCCCCAAAACCAGTTCCTTTCTGGACCAGTTTGGCCTGCCAAAAACCGATCAGAAGACCGGACCAGTTTTCAGACCGTTTGGCCCGGAAATCCCTTTTTTTTTTTTTTTAAAAAAATTTTGAAACAAAATGCGAGTCTGTGGGGAGTTGAACCCTCAACCCTCCATACCTTAAGATCTATGTTTTGAAACCCGGGCCGGTGATCGGAGGCCGGTCCAATCCGGGTGACCCCTTCAAAATTTTGAACCTTTTTTTTTTTTTTCAAAATTTTGAAACAAAATGCGAGCCTGTGGGGAGTTGAACCCTCAACCCTCCATACCTTAAGATCTATGTTTTGAAACCCGGAACGGTGATCGGAGGCCGGTCCGATCCGGGTGACCCCTTCAAAATTTTGAAACAAAAGGCTCATACCTTAAGATCTATGTTTTGAAACCCGGACCGGTGATCGGAGACCAGTCCGATCCGGGTGACCCCTTCAAAATTTTGAAACAAAATGCGAGCCTGTGGGGAGTTAAACCCTCAACCCTCCATATAAAATGAAGGTACATCAACTAGTTGAGCTAGCTAATGTTATTGTCACTTTATTGGTGAAATTAGATTTTATATATCAGTTTGAAATTTGTAAATATATCTAAAAATTAATTTCTTGGAAAAATATTAATTAGGATTAAAATATTATAATACTTCATAAATATTCAATGTAAGTTCTGAATAAAATAATATGGAATATTATATTATATATATATATATATATATATATATATATATATATATATATATATATATATTAATGTATGTGTTAATTTCTTTTTCAATAAAATATATGGTACTTGTTAAATCAATTTTTTATTTATATTATTAATTTGGTTGATGTTGATTATTTCGCTATTTAGTTAGACATTTGATCTATATATTTGTAAATTTATAATTTAAAATTTTAGTTTTAGAGGTGTTATTTGAAACATAATCAATAGTTGAAGGTGATTTAAAATTATATTTTTTTATATTATTTCACTATTTTTAATTAATATCTATTATGTTATATAATTAATATTTATATTAATATATATTTATATAACTAAATATAATTATTACGTAATTATGACGTCATACCGGTTCGATCAGTGGTCCGATCGGTCGAACCAGTAAAACCAATAACCAATAAGAGGTCCTGGTACGACCGTTGTCGGGGTTTCAAAACATAGCTTAAGATAGAAAGTGAGTATCCCAACCAACTAAGCTACTTCAATTGTTGGTACTTTACAATTCGAAAATATATATAATGTAAGATATGCGCAAGATAAATAGGGAAAAAATTGAATTAATCCAGCAAATGGAGAAAATAATGTGTAATATTTATTTTTTTATAATATATATCTATAAAAATATAAATGTACGTGTGATATTTTTTATTTATTTTTTCACAATAAAAATATGACGTTGTTAAATTAATCTTTTATCAACACTGTTAATTTGCTAAATATTAATTATTTTGCTCTTTTGTTTATCTATATATTTGTAAATTTATAATTTGAAATTTTATTATTAGAGATGCTATTTCAAAATTAATAAGAAGGTGAAAATGATTTAAATTTATATCTATTTTTCTATATTATTTAGCTTATTTGATTATTTTTAATTAATATTTATAATATTAAATAAATATATATAATTAAATTTAATATTAAATAATTATGACATCATACCGGTTTGATCGGTGATCGTACCTGATGGGTCTGAATATGGGGTAAAGAATCCGATCACTTTAGAATTTGTTTGGATGAAGAAACCAGTCGATGATCGCTGGAAAAGATGGGGGTTCTACCTGCTAGGACAAACACACAGACAAAAGTCAGAAGGCCAAGCTGGGGGAACTGGGGGTGATTCCCAGTTTGGCTCTCCGACGCTCAAGTCAGATGAAGATCTGAAAGAGAAGAAATGCTAAGTATGAATTTGCTGTAATGGAAGTTGCTTACAATGGAGAAGATGACCTTGTGTATTTATAGTTGAGGGTCAGGGACCCTTTGGTCATTTTGCGCCGTGTGGTCCTGGCCGAATGTTGCCCTAACACGTGGCATTGCAAGAGAAACCTAGGAGGAATATTCTCTACCAAAGCTGGTGAAAGGTGGTGATGGCAACAGTGGCAGGTGCGCGGGCATGTACGATGTGTCAGAGAGCTATTTTGGGGGTTGGTAACGAGGGCTTAAGAGCGCGCTCGTGACAACCGAAAGCCTTGGAGGCCAAGGAATCCGCTGTGGGATGAAGGCCATGGCTTGTGTTGGGGTGGAAGCCTCCCTGAGGGAGTGTAGCACTCGAAGAGGGCTTCGTTGATTGATTGGAACGTTAGCCTTGCAGTGAATGACGCTCGTGAGAGAGTAGTGACAATGATCACGTGCGAACGTGATAGAGACGACACGTGACCTTGGTGGATACTTGGCGCTTCAAGGGTTCCAGCGCTCGTGTATGACCACCATAATCATTTGACAGGTGTCGTCATCTTTGAGATGCCACGTGTCCAAACGTGGGACGAGCGCATTTTGACCCTATCATTTTGCCCCCCAATTCTGTAGTCCTTAGTGATAAGGGCTGTAGAATTTTTTCCAATGTAGTCCACCGTGCGTGTCGCTCGTATAAGGTCTTGGCGTGTTGGGCAATCTTCCTTCTGAGTGCGCCATAAATGCGGTCTCTTCAATTGACTGCCTGTAACGTCCAAGCATTAAATGCGGTCCTTTCGTCTAACCACTTGGAGCGTCTAAGCATTAAATGCTGATGCGCGTGGGGCGCGTGGGACTTGGGAAGTACGTGACGGTTCAATAAAGTGCATGGTTTTCTAGGCGGGAAATGATTGTAATTTTGAATTTCTTGCCAGAAACGTACTAACTCCCATCCCTATAAATAAGGGATTCTGCGTCCATTCCATCTTTTGCGCAAACATATCTCCAAAGCAGTCATTTGCAGAAAAACTCTTTGTAAGCAAGTTTCAGAGCATCCCAAACCTTCTTCTCAGTTTTTCCGGAACACCCAAGGTAATTCTCGGTGAAAACTTCTAACTTTGCTAACCTTAGTTCCAAATTAGGATTTAGCACTCCTTTAGGTTCTATTTCTTCCAGAAATCCTCAATTCTCTCCGACAACCCCTTACTTCCGAAATCCTCGTCCCCTTTCTAAATTTTACCACAACCATGGCCAGAGATCATGTTGAAGAATTCTCCCGTGAAGTGGAAAATATGGCTACTCAGAGCTCGCCGCTGGGTTCTCCTAGGGATGAGGAGTTGGATGCGGCCGTGATGGCCATAGATGAGAGGGATCCCGACGGAGATGAACCTCTCTTCGAAGAGATGGATTTGGTAATGGAGGCGGAGAGGCAGGGGGTGACTCTCCCAATAACTGAGAGTGCAACCCACCCTCATCGCCATACCGTGACGGTGGTCATTGCTGCTCCGGCGCCGGAAACAGAAGAAGTAGCGGAGCCCTCTGAAAGGGCCCGTGACAAAGGCAAGGGCAAGAAAGTTCAAAAGCCCAAGAAGACCAAGAAAACCAAGGGGCCCAACGAGGGTGAAGGCTCGGGCATGCAAGCGATCGAGCGCACTCCTGATGAGACTCCCAGCACAATCACGTTGGGAGAGGTGAAAACAATGTTGGCCCCAATTTACTGGGATGAGCGCTTCCCATGGCGGATCCCTGCTAAACACGAGCGTGCCAACCGTCCGCCACCTGGGGAGATGGCGGTCTACATGAATGCAGTCAGTTCTGGGGGCTTGAGGTTCCCGATTTCAATCCCCGTGGCCCATATTCTGAATGATCTGGGCCTCTGCCCCTCCCAAATCGTGCCCAACGGCCTTACACTGATAGCGAGCTTCGTGATCCTCATGAGGTGCGTCGGTTACGAGCCCTTCCTGAGTAAGTTTAACGCTCTTCTGCAAGTGGTCAGCTCGCCACGCTCGTCACCTGAAGCAGGCTTCTTCTATTATATCCAAGCGAAGGCCCATACGAGGTTAATCAACTCTCCCTCCACCACTTACGGCCCAAACTGGAGGATAAATTCATCTTTGTCAATGTCCCTACAGATGAAGGTTTTGGGGTGTCATCAGAGTGGATCTCGCATGGGAAGGGTTCACTTGTAAAGCATCGCCTGGAACCTGCCTTCCCCAAGGATTGGGCCAAGAGCTTGGCTAAGGCTTTGAGGGACGAGGGCCGCCTGATTCCAGCCCAAGATTGGATAGACGACGCGGAGCTTATGTTCCTCTGCGGTTTTACTAACGACCCTCATTATTTTGACAACCCTCTCGCTCGTGATATGGAGAGAGATGGTTAGATTCTTAGGGCACTAACTTGTAGATAGGAATACTGACTGCCCCTTTGTATTTGTAACTTGCATTTTGCAAAATTTATTCAAGGGTTTCTGACCCCCGTTTTTGCATTCTTTGCAGGGGTAACAATCTTAGAGATGGTTGGAGGAATTAGACATGCTGCCCGGTTTGCCAGTGCTAACAGGCACCAAAACCAACAGGAGCAACAGTAAAACCCCCGAGGCCGAGGAGCGGGCAGGGGGGACGGTCGTGGCGACCATCATGGCGCCAGTTCCAGTGCGGCTTCTGGCGCTCAAAATCAACGAGGTCGAGGGGAGGACAGGGCAGCCAACACGAAGAATAGGATAGTAGTGCGGCCACCTCCTACGGCGGATGCGAGGGTGGCCGACACTCGTACAAGCAACCAAGTGAGGCCCCCCACGAATGTGGTGGCAAATGGGGCTCAGTCGAGCGCTGACCGGACTTCCCGCAAGAGGAAAATGATGCCCGACACCCTCGCAATAACGGGCAAGGGTAAGCAGGTGGTGGTGGGCCCCAAGGGCAACAGAGAAACTTCCTCTTCAGAGGAGGAACATTTGTGGGAGTTTTCCCACCGAGGGGATAGGCACTTTTCTGGCTCCACGGACGGAGGTCCGGTTTTGTTGAGGCCGGGGTCGCTCGCTCAGACTATCAGCGAGGATTTGTTTCACAAGGCCCAATTTACCGCGGACCACAGGCACTTGTACAGTGAGTCCGTTGAGACAGTGACCGCTGACATGGTGCACGATATAATCTCCGTAAGTATTCATTCCCTTGTAATTTTACTACCGCTAGGAGGTATTATTTTTCCATATTCTTGCTAACACTTTCATTCTTTCGAGCCCGTGCAGCAAGTACTTCTGAGGGCGAGGAACATCCAGATGCGTGCCAAAGTTTACGCTGATCGAAAGGCAAAATACAAGAAGATGGCACGCGCGAACGATCCCGCCCAGCTTCAGGAGGAACTGGACACGGAAAAGGCCAAGTACGAATCCCTCAAGGAAGTGTACAAAAAGATGGAGGGGGAGATGAAGAAGCTGCAGGGCGACTTTACGAGCGCTGAGAACGCTCGGAGCAATTTGAGCGATAGGCTGGCCCAACTTGATGAGAACTACAAGAAGCTTGAGGCCGAGCGTGATGGCTGGAAGACGAGGGCTCTGGACGCGGAAAGGAAATTCACCGACACCATGAACCAGTGGCCCCAGAGTCTCGAGCGAGCAAACAAGGAGGCGCTCATCAAGTTCTGTCATTCCAAAGCCTTCAACTTTGCTGCTTCCTTGCATTGCTTGGACGAGGCTCAAAAGGCGTTCAACCTGGCGATTGAGCAGGGCATTTTCAAGGGCTTAACGGATCCGGTCATGGGTGGGGCGGAAGGCACGGGGCTCATGTTCAATGAGCGATGAAGAAAATCCTGAGGATCCTGAGGCCAACATTGCTGAGCCAGAATACGATTTCCTGGTCACCCTTATCCAGGATGAGTATATGGAGGCCCATCCTCAACCGGCTCAGAATGACCCTCCTGCAAACGAGCCCCAAGCGCTTGCCGCGGAGAATGCCCCGCTCAAATTGCTGAAACTGTCCCTGCCATCAATGCCAACGACCCAAACGCTCTTCCAGCACCTGCGAATAACAATCCAGAGCTCCCAGTTACCCACCACCAAGAGGAAAATGATCCTCAAGCGCAAGAGCCAGAAGGCCCAGTGCACGGTCCAGTGGCCCAGAACATCTTGGTGGTTCTGGATGAAGACATCGCTTCCGCCGCTTGAAGTTCCCCTTCACCAGATTTATCTTGCAAGCCTTCTTACTTCAACTTAGTGCTTTCCTTTTTGTAATAATGTGATGGGCCTTTGAGCCCCTACTCTGTAACTTTTGAGCGAAAGCTCTTATTAATAAAGCACTTCCTTTCCTTTGATTGTGAATTTTTACTTTGTGCTTGTTGTGAACAATTCTTGTAATGATAAGATTGTGTGTAACATACTTAGCAAAAATTGCATTACTTAGATAGGCCCTTGATACTTGAAAGATTTTGTTAAATCTTGTAAAACTTGAAAAATTCTACTGAGTCTTGAGTAATCATGAGGGCCTTATTGTGAAGCTGCCCTCCTTCAAGACTTGTGTAAAATTTTGTTTTTGTACTTAGAAAATTTTGCTAAGTCTTGAGTAAAATACGAGGGTCTTACTGAGAGACTGCCCTCGTTCAAGGCTTGTTAAAATTCTTCTTAATCTTGGGAATTTTTGCTAAGTCTTGAGTAAAATGCGAGGGTCTTACTGAGAGACTGCCCTCGTTCAAGACTTGTGAAATTTCTTCTTAATCTTGGGAATTTTTGCTAAGTCTTGAGTAAAATGCGAGGGTCTTACTGAGAGACTGCCCTCGTTCAAGACTTGTGAAATTTCTTCTTAATCTTGGGAATTTTTGCTAAGTCTTGAGTAAAATACGAGGGTCTTACTGAGAGACTGCCCTCGTTCAAGACTTGTGAAATTTCTTCTTGACGACGTCGCCGTTGGACAAGCGTGCTTGCATTTGTCACGTTTCAGGACTTTGCAAGTGATCCCGTTTTCGTGCGCAAGGCGTTGTAACAAACGGCCAAGGCCTACTAGGATTTTCTTCGTATTTTTCTTCCGGTTCATCAAGTTGGTTGTGAGCGTTACCAGTCTATCCTTATGAGGGCGTCCCCCCACGTGGAGTAGAGTGCTGGCAAGCGTAACCCATGTGCAATAACAGCGTACTTCATGGAATGGACTGCCAACCACGCTCGTAGAGGCGAGGGACGTGGGTCATATCCATTCGCGCAATTTTATCAGCAGAAGTAAAGGAATATTCAAGAAAATGCATTATGACTTACTTGAGATTTGAAGCAGTACATAGAACCCATCAGGGACTGTTACATCATCACTTATAGAGAGTTTTTAAACATAAAATCGCCGGAGGTTGCATGCGTTCCAAGGACGAGGCAGACGCTCGTCTTGAAGTGTCTCCAGGGTGTAGGTGTTGTTAGCTCTGATTTGTATAACTTTGAATGGACCCTCCCAGTTGGGGTCTAATTTTCCCACATGTCTGGATATTTCCACTTTCTTCAAAACCAAGTCCCCTAGCTGGAAAGTTCTTTCTCGCACACGCTTGTTGTATTGCTGTGCCACGTTTGCTTTATATCTATGTATTTTGGCCCAGGCCTTGTTTCTTCTTTCCTCCAATAGGTCCAACTCCAGGCTCCTGTTATCTTCATTAAGCTGAGGCTCGGAGTAAGCTACACGAGCGGATTCATTTACAATTTCTACTGGTATCATGGCTTCTGACCCATACACGAGCGCGAAAGGTGTTTCCCCAGTCGCCGCTCGTGGGGTTGTGCGGTAAGCCCATAGTGCTCCTTGTAATTCTTTTGCCCATTCGCTCTTTTTGCTTTCCAACATTGTCTTCAAATGCTGTAAAATAACCCTGTTGGTAACTTCAGCCTGTCCGTTGGCTTGAGGATGACCCACGGAGGTAAAGCGCTGTTCAATCCCCAACTCTGAACACCACTCCCGCGTGTCAGCTGCTATGAATTGGGATCCATTGTCTGAAATAAGCACCCTCGGAATGCCATATCTGCAGATGATGTTTTTCCAAATAAAATCCCTCATCACTCTGAAGGTGATTTTTGCAACGGCTTTAGCCTCGGCCCATTTGGTGAAATAATCGACAGCTAAAATGACAAACTTTTTCTGTCCGACTGCGATGGGCAGGGGGCCAACAATGTCAATTCCCCACTGGTCAAAGGGCCAGGAGACATCTATAGGGATCATTTGAGCAGCTGGCAGCTGAGGGAGATTGGAATGGAACTGGCACTTAGGGCACTTTCTGGAAAACTCAATGGCGTCTTGGAGAACTGTGGGCCAATAAAACCCGCTTCTCAGAATTTTCTTAGCCAGGATACGCCCTCCTGAGTGATTCCCACAACTCCCACTGTGAATAAGTTCGAGCGTCTCTTTGGCTTGCGAGGGCCTTAGACACCTCAATGGAGGTCCTTGAAATGACTTCTTGAACAGCCTCCCTTCTGAGTCTACGGAAAACCGAGAGGCCTTGTTTCAGACTTTTCGAGCCTCTACCTTGTCAGTGGGACAAACACCATCTTTAAGAAATCTAATAATATCGTCAAGCCAGCAGGGCTCCTGCAGATCAATCATAACGATCATTTGCCGGGTGACTTTCTCCTTGATCAAAGGTTCTTCCGTTCTAAGGAATGTGACTGAACGCTCAGAAGTGCCTTCTAATGCTGAAGCAAATTTAGATAGAGCGTCAGCGAGCTCGTTCTCTGCTCGTGGGACTTGGAGTAGATGGAACTCTTTGAACTTCCCAATGATCTCTCTGGCTTTGCTTAAGTACTGCACCATGGTGGTTTCTCGAGCCTCATAAGTTCCTTCAATCTGGCTCGCGATTAACTGTGAATCAACATAAGTAGTAATTCGGGAAGCTCCGTTCTGAAAAGCAATTTTCAATCCTTGTATCAGGGCTTCATATTCTGCCTCGTTATTGGTGACTTGAAAATCCAATCTGATTGCAAAGTCTAACTCAATCCCTTTGGGTTCTCTAAGGGTTATCCCTGCTCCTCCCCCCTGAGAAGTTGAGGAACCATCTGTGTTATAGACCTTCATTCTCTGGAGCAGCTGGTTCTAAACCGAATCGTTCAACGAGCAGATCCGCTACTACCTGCGCCTGTATAGCGGTTCGGGGCTCGAAACTTAAGCCAAATTGACTCAATTCAATGGACCATTTTATCAATCTTCCCGATACGTCCGGTTTGGACAAAACTTGTTTCAAGGGCTGATCTGTTAGGACCATTATTGAGTGCGCTTGAAAGTAAGGCCTCAATCGCCTTGATGCATTGATGAGGGCGAACGCAAATTTATCGATTTCCAAATATTTCTTCTCTGCCCCTTGCAACGTCTTGCTCAAATAATAATGTTGGGATGCGGGCCCAGAACAGTAGCAGTCCGGGACCACATTTTAAAATTTTTTTTTTTATTTATTATAATACAAGTATTAAAATATTTCTAAAACATTTTAATACAAAGCGGAAGACTTAGCCGGATCTACTCAAGTATATACATGCAATCGATAATAAATTTTAAATCACTTAAGCAGATAAATATCTAACATACAATTAACACTTAAGAGCACATAATTTATCATGCTTAAAATAAAATAACTGTAAAATATTACCGTACTGCAAACATGGCTATCTAACGGCATTTTTCCAGCTCCTTGCCCATTCGTGAGACCGGCAGAGCTTCCCTGCAATATCCCCAGGGACACCCTCGGAGCGTGGGCTCCGAAAGTATTTCTCTAAATACTTTAGAGAAAATAAAATTTAAACTAAAAACCCTTTTCAGGGTTTATTCTCCCGAAATTAGGCGTTATATATAAACACCTAATTAAAATTAATTCCGAAATAAATCGGAATTAACTAGGAGAAAAATGGGACTTGGTCTCAAAGCCAAAACTTGGCCAAAACCATCCCAAAATGCTGAATAAGAAATGAGGACCCAAGGCCCCTATTTATAGGGGAAAAACCGAGGGCATTTCGGTCATTTTGGATTCAAAAGCAAGGGCAAAATGGTAATTTCACATCCCACTTGCGTGTACAACTTGGACACGAAAACCAAGGTGACCACGTTCAAGGTCTCGTCGCCACAAATCCAGAGCCGCCGAGAACGCGCCGTTCCGACTCCGGACGCGCCCTCACGCGCCGCCACAAGGCGGCGCGTGTGATCACTTGCCGGCTAGGGTTTCCTGGTGACGTGGCCTCTGCAGGAGCTGCCACGTGTCCGGGTCTGGTTCGACCCTGAACCGGACCCGGTCCGACCCTATCCAAGATCCGACCCGTTGACCCGATATCCTGGACCCGTTGACCCGGTCAAGTCAATGACGTGGCGCGATCTGGACCGTCCACATGTCGCACACGTGGCGTGCCACGCGGCTGCCCAGTCAGCGCCAGCTGGGACCCACCTGCTGACGTGGCATGCCACGTGGACTGCCACGTCAGCAATTTTTTTTTTTTTTTTTTTTTTAAAAATTTAAAATTTTATTTTCTCTAAAATAAAATTCCGGGTATTTCCAACTCTTTGGAACTTGATTTATTTTCTCAAAATAAATCTCTTGCCTATTTTCAAACACTTTTGAAAAATCATTTCTCTTTCTCCTTTTATTATTTTCTCTTTGAGTTTTCAATTTGGGGTTTGCAGGGGGACCTGCAGGACTAATTAATTTTAGCTCCAAACGGATTAATATATTATCATCTCATGATAATAATTAATTACCATTTAACAATATTTAATTCCACTAAATAAATATTGTTGCACTCTAAAATTAATTAAATTATTCACGAATTTCTCGATCTAGAATAATTTCGCATTTTACTCCTCCGTGTAGATATCCATGAAAAATAAATTGCAACTACTATTATTTATTTTTCATCTCTAATTTGAAATTTATTGATTCGCCTTAAGTTCAAATTCTCTGTATGTGAAACACATTCAACACACAACTTCGGTGACGATATCACGCGAAGTGCTTTGGCCAAAGTCTTAATTCGAACTTTTACAAATCTATTTCAAGGATATCTCTTACCTTCCAGCAAGGCCACAGATTCCTCGATCAATATAACTTCTTTAGCACATTTCATGTTGTCACCGAATCATACAAAGTATTTTGGCCACCCGTTACCGAGACCTCACTTCGAGTATGTTACAGTAACTAACACTACATGCCTAAAGCCGAAATATTATCAGGATTAAGAGTACAATGCTTCCTGAGATTTTATTTATTTTAGATAGCAGTATAAAATAAATAATCTCAGTGGTCCAGTTCGATGTTTCCAATCCTATTGAAAATCATCAACGTGTTATAATTGGAATCACCATTCCCTATGACGAAAGACTAATCATCTTATATAACTACGTTATAGTCTTGATAAGAACATATTCTTATCTTACCGACTAGAACTTTAATAACACGTGATTTCGGTATTCAAAGTCTTTTCCTATGAAACACATTTCATATAAGAATACCATCACACGTTATTAATTATTAATATTTGAAATACTCATAACTTGTTGTACATTCAATTTTAATTAATTCAATCAAATTGAATTTTCAGGGCACTATTCCCAACAAATAAACAGGCAGATGCTTACGCTCCCGCATGGCTATCAATACCGCGCTTGTTGCCTCGGTCAAAACGGAGAGGTACATAAATAGCCTTTCGCTTTCAACAGGTTTGGTCAGAAGTGGAGCGCTCGAAAGGTAAGACTTCATATCTTGCAGTGCTCTTTCACACTCTTCAGTCCAAGCAAAATTTCGTGCGTTTCTTAAAATCTTTGAAGAAAGGAAGGTTTCTATCTACCGATCGGGAAATAAACCTGTTCAGGGAAATGATTTTTCCCACTAGCACTTGTACTTCCCGGAGGTTTCGAGGGGAGGGCATTTCCAAGATAGCCTTAATTTTCTCGGGGTTGGCTTCAATCCCCCTCTGACTGACCATGTAGCCCAAGAACTTTCCCCCTCGTACTCCAAAAGTACATTTTGAAGGATTTAGTTTCATCCCATACTGGCGTAAAATGGAAAAAGTGCGCTTGAGATCGTCCAGATGTGAGCCCTGATGCTCACTTTTGACAATCATGTCGTCAACGTAAACCTCCATGGATCCCCCAATTTCCTTCTCGAACATCTTATTAACCAAGCGCTGATAGGTGACTCCAGCGTTCTTTAGCCCAAAGGGCATGACTAAGAAGCAGTATACTCCCAAGTGGACGACAAATGAAGTTTTGGGGCGATCCTCCGGCGCCATAAAGATTTGATAGTACCCCTGGAAAGCGTCCATCATGCTCATGAGTTCACAGCCAGCGGTCGAATCCACCAGTTGGTCTATTCTGGGCAATGGGTAAGGATCCTTAGGGCAAGCCTTGTTAAGATCAGTAAAATCATTGCACATGCGCCATTTGTTTGCGCTCTTAGGTACCAACACCACGTTGCACAGCCATTCTGGGTATAAGATGGGCTCAATGTATTGAGCCTCCTGAAGCTTGTTAACTTCTTCCTCAATGACCTTCTTCGAAACCCATGTACATCCCGTCTCTTCTGTTTGATGGGCTTAAACGCGGGGTCCACATTGAACCTGTGGACTATGACGCTAGGGTCAATCCCTGTGAGGTCAGATGCCTTCCATGCAAAGACGTCAATGTTTTCTCTGAGAAAGTCAATCATCATGATCTGCGAGGGCCCAGAGAGATTGGACCCGATTTGAGTAGTTTTATCCTTGTTTCCTGGCTCCAGCTCAATGGTGAGGAATTTTTCCGAGGGCTCAATCCTTACTTCAGGACGGGGAAGCTCGAGCGCCCTCTTCTTTCCTGTCAAGCGCCAATCGTTAAGGGTCTCATTACCCTTACGCTCATCTTCTTCTGAGGAGGATTCTTCCACTGTTCCTGGTGGAGTGTTTTCGAGGGAGCCTTTGACACTGAGATCTTTCTTCTTGTTCTTTTTCTTGTTCAATTTGGCCCTCTTGCGCACGGGACCATCCTCATCCAGATTGGGAAAGTCAACAGTTTTCTTGGTGGACCCAATCTGGAATGTTTTCTCTGCCTTAGGCTTCCTGAGGGACAGCATGTAACACTCCCAAGCCTCTCGCACATTGCACAGTACTTCTCCCATGCCCTCGGGGGTGGGGAATTTGATCTTCTGGTGGTAGGTGGGAATAATAGTTTTGAATTCAACGAGGGCTGGTCGTCCAATTATGATGTTGTAGGGTGTAACGCCCCGGTTTCCGGATGAACAGGTAAGCACGCCACGTGTGAGTTTGAGCGTAGATTTTATTTTATTTCTTTAATTTATAATATATTCTTACGTGGCATTCACAAATTTTATAAAATTCATGAAACATTATTTATATTAATTCTTTGAATTCATATCATTGAAAATATTATTTCATGGCACGGAAAATATTTATTGCATGAAAACAATTACCGAGAGAGTTTTAAATTAATAAATCGTCCTTAGTTGAATATTTTCTAAAACTCTAGGGACTTAATTGCATAAACTCTTAGGGACTTGATTGAGCATATTTTAAATTGTTGCATACCTAATTGCATGACTTCATAAGACAAAGGATTAAATTGTAATTTCTACAATGTCACAAGAACCAAGGGATGAATCACGTAATATTTCTTCCATGAGCTTCTATGAGCTCATTTTCATCCAAAAATTTACCAAACACATTTGCTCTCTCTCGGTATCAAGAAGACAAAAGGGAAGAAGTGATTTTCATCATCCATCTCAAGAATCATCAAGAAATATTGCAAGAAATTGAGAGTTCATCATCTTCTTCATCCATCTCTTCATTTTAAGGTTGGTTGTGCATGAATTCTTGATTGATGATCATACTTGCATGAGCTAGGGTTTAAGATTTATAGGTTATATGAATTGTTGGTGATCAAAGTATGATTATAAGATCATATATTGGATTATAGCATGATCAAGAGTATGGATTCTTGAATAATTGTCAAGATTGATCAAAGTTGGCCATGAACATGAAACCTTGAAAGCTTGATGATATTTTGTGTTTTAGGTGTTTAAGTGTTATATTATCATTTATTGAAGTTATATGCATCATATTTCCAGAAATTATAGCTTTTGGGGATCAAAAATGGAAATTGTTGGTTGTTTTTGTGCTTTGCCGAGAGCATGCTCTGTTTCTACTCTGTTTTTCAGTTGCAGGAACTGGGAACGACCGTTCCCAGCCTCAAGGCTTGGTGGGAACGGGCGTTCCCATCTCTTTTCAAAATTAGGCGGCCGACCGCGGGAACGGTCGTTCCCATTTTGGCCTTGGAGCCGGAAGGGCCGTTCCCGGCTAGGCGCGCTTTTAAAATTAAAAACGTTGCCGCGTTTTTCTGGGCAACGGGAACGACCGTTCCCAATTACAAAGGAAGCCTGGAACGGCCGTTCCCAAGGGGCTGACAGAACAAAATTCACTGCATAAAATTACGATTTTGACCCCTCGATCCAACGACTTCTTTGACCCCGAATTGCTATAATATGTGTTAATATGATGTGAAACGAAATGTTATCATACCACATTGCATTTTCATGGTCGTCTCGACACGTTTTCGCCGTTCGTCCTATTTTGGTCATTTTAGTTCATGTCTCATGTTTATACGTCGTATTTGCACAGGTCACGAGGGCGTGGACGGGGAGCAAGCTCCTTAGATCACTCCTTTATTATATTTTGCAAGAAAGGTGAGGTTTTGTTTTGGTAAAACGAACCCTATAACCCTTATGTGCTAGTTTTCGGCCAAAACCTATTATACTTACAAACATTTTCAAAGTGATAAATATTTCAAGCAAGAAAGTATTGATTGTCATAATTTTCAAGCATGTTTGGCGAGTACATGATTGCACGTGGGCCCGAGGGTAATTCTTGAGCCAACCGGGAAAGCAAGGGCTGACGGGTAACTCCTGAATTATCCTCACATTGTTGGGATCACCCCCGAAGCCACTAGGAGATTAGTGGTGGAAGGAGTTCCGTGTCTAGAGGGTCATGTCCTCTACACACACCATGTCGTGGATAGTCGAGCCTTGCAAACTCGCTATCACCCGGAGGAAGAAGGAGACTGGGGATTAATCCGGCATGTCGGGTTATCCTCGGGTTATTACATGTTTTCAAGTATGAAATTGTCTATGTGAGCACTAAAATATATTGCATGATCACTTATTTATCAATCAAGCAAGCATGACCACGTATTGTTCACGATTGGGAGTTCGGTTGGAGATTGTCCTTGCTCGCCGGGGCCACATGTTCATGATATTGACAAGCATGATTAAGTAAACATGTTAAAATGGATAGTTGTAATCTCGGGCAAAGGATGAGATTTCTTGAACTATATAATTATTGTTTTCTAAAGCCTTTACCCGAGGCTACAACTTGCATGTGACGTGTGTTATATTTATTTATTGCCCCTCACTCAGTCTTCGGTAGACTGATACTCCACTTTTCAGGTACACTTTGAGCGTGGTTGTGCTAGGCGGGAGTTGGTCGAGTCCTGCATTATCATCGGTCTAGTGTTGCACCTTTCATGTATATACTTGTGCTAGATAGCATGTCATGCTTATGATTAGTACATTTTGAATACTTAGTTATGTATATTTTTGAGAGATGATAATGTATTGATAGTTAATTGGTACCTATATGTATCTATGTAATAAATATGGTACCTATATATATATGGGTGATTTATTGCTTCCGCTTTTCAGTATCATGTTTGTTGATTATGATGGGGAGAGTGTCCCGCCTAGAGCGTCGTTTTTGTTGTCACCCGTTCGCTGTAGTCTTGGTTCATGTATGAATTGTCCATTTCATACGTGGATCGAGATTATAGTGCGGGGGATGTGGCGCCTTGGGGTTTAGGGTGCTACATCTACAGGTGGTATCAGAGCCCGGTTGCAAAACCGAGGATTCTCGAGTCGTGTCAAGTCAGTCTAGGTCGCACGGCATAGGATTATGTGGTACTTGGGAGTCTGCATTGGGTTGATTTACTTGATTTACTCCCTTATTCGCGTTAATTGAACTACTTGATCTTCCTTGAACATGTGTTACTTGATATTATTGAAATTATATGCACACATTTGCATTTATTGATCAAGCCACGCATGTTTAGTGATCTAATTTCAGGATGGAGCCTGACAGACGTTCCAGTGATCGATCCTCGAGGCACAGGCATCATCATCGCCGACATCATCGCCGCGAGAGATCACCACCTCCTCCACCTGCCCAGGCACAGCCCCAGGATTTTATGAACGCAGTAGTGGGGCTAATTGACCAGAGACTACAGGACAGGGTTCCTCCACCACCTCCAGCACCAGTAGCACATCCGGAGAACCCCATTTCTGCCGTTCTACGAGAGTTTCAGAACCAGCGTCCCCCGAAGTTCTATAAGGGAGACGATATCCAGGCGGAGATGTGGCTGAAGGAGATCGAAAGGATATGGCAGCTTATTCCTTGCGACAGTCAGGAGAAGGCTCGTTGCACCCTTACTCTTATTCAGGGCGAGGCCTATTCCTGGTGGGAGAGCACAGAGATTGTTCTGGAGGCAGCCGGGACCGAGATTACTTGGGAGGTCTTTGCACGGGAGTTCAGAAACAAATATATTCCTCCAGCTTCCCGTACCCGCAGGTTGAGGGAATTTACAGAGCTAAAGCAGGGAGGCAGGTCCGTGGGTCAGTATATCGCTGAGTTCGAGAGACTTTCTCGCTATGCACCCAACATAGCGAACGACGACTTTCACAAGGCGATGCAGTTCGTTCAGGGGCTCAGGCCAGACATCCAGGATGCACTGAAGGCAGCTAATACTAGCACTTGGGCTAAAGCCACAGCAAAAGCCCTAAAGGTTGAGGATTCTGATGCGGCGAGGAAAGCTACTCAGCGGACAGGACAGGCTTCCGGCTCGAGATCAGGTCAGGGTTCGAGTTCAGGAAAAAGGCCGATGATTTACTCTGCACCTCCAGCTCAGAGGGATACTGGAAAGAAACCCAAGTTCACGGGACCACCACAGAAGGGTCCGAGAGCTCCAGCACCACCCCAGCCACCTCAGAAACCGGGATGTAGATGGTGTGGACATCCTACGCACACCTATGACAACTGCAGACGCCGGTTAGGTTTATGTTTGATCTGCGGGAGTAACGAGCACCTGGTTGATGGTTGTCCGGATCGTCAGGATCCACCACCTGCAGGACCGAGGCCACTGGTGAGAGCTCGGGCTTATGCACTAGCGGGAGAGGAGCAGGAGGCTGTTATTGACCCCGCTGCAGTAGTTGAAGGTATTATTTGCATCCATGGCACGAACATCCATACATTATTTGATCCAGGAGCTACACACTCCTTTCTTGCGCACTCTATTGCTATTACTTTGTCTTTGCCTGCTATGTGTACTTCTGTGCGCTATATAGTTAGTACTCCTTTCGGTAGTAGGCGAGAGACGGATCAGGTTTACAGGGATGTTCCAGTGGTAATTGAAGGCCGGGAGTTCCTGACAGATTTTATTATTATGCCGATGGAGAGATACGGAGCTATATTGGGGATGGAATGGTTATACAGGCATTGTGCTACCGTGGATTGCCGGGCTAAGAAGGTTCAGTTGGGTTCAGAGGTTGTTACGGGCTGTACTTCGAAGACCGTACCCCTACTTTCGTTTTCAGAGGCTCAGAGACTAGTCAGAGACGGGGCTACAGGGTTCATTGCTTATGTTCTGAACAAGCCCAAGGATCAGGTGAAGTTAGAGGACACTGAAGTGGTAAAGGAATTTTCCGAGGTATTCCCAGAGAAATTGGATTCTTTGCCTCCTGAACGAGAGATTGAATTTGTAATTGATCTTTTCCCGAATGCTGAGCCGTATTCGAAAACTCCTTACCGGATGGCTCCAGCTGAGTTGAAGGAATTAAAAGTTCAGCTTGAGGCCTTGTTGGAAGTTGGGTATATTCGGCCAAGTTCTTCGCCGTGGGGAGCACCGGTATTGTTTGTAAAGAAAAAGGACGGGACTCTAAGAATGTGCATCGATTACAGGGAGTTGAACAGGATGACTATTAAGAACAAGTATCCCCTCCCACATATCGAGGAGTTGTTCGATATACTCCAGGGTTCCAAAGTGTATTCGAAACTGGATTTAAGACAGGGATACTATCAGCTGCGAATCCGAGCAGAGGACATTCCAAAGACAGGATTCAATACTCGGTACGGGCACTATGAGTTCGTGGTTATGCCATTTGGGTTAATTAACGCCCCTGCAGCTTTTATGGATATGATGCACCGGATATTCAGGCCTTTCCTCGACAAGTTCGTGGTGATATTTATTGATGATATTCTGGTTTTCTCGAAATCAGCCGAGGAGCACGCAAGACATCTCAGGCTCGTTCTTCAGACACTAAAAGAGCATCAGTTGTTTGCCAAGTTCAGCAAGTGTGAATTTTGGATCGATCGGGTTTCATTCTTGGGACATGTGATTTCAGGGAAAGGGTTGGAAGTCGATCCCTCGAAAATTGAGGCCGTGCTCAAGTGGGAGAAACCAAAGAACGCCTCGGAGATTAGAAGCTTCTTGGGATTGGCCGGTTATTATAGAAGGTTTGTTCAGGATTTCTCCAAGATTGCGGCACCGTTAACCCGGTTAACTAAGAAGGATGTTAAGTTTGTCTGGGACGAGAAGTGTGATCAAAGCTTTAATTTTCTGAAGGAAAAGTTAGTCTCAGCTCCGGTATTAACCTTACCCGAAGGTTCAGAAGAGTATGCAATATATACAGATGCTTCTAAAGAAGGCTTAGGTTGTGTTTTGACTCAGAAAGGAAAAGTGATCGCCTATGCTTCCCGGAAGCCAAAGGAATATGAGAGGAATTATCCGACACACGACCTAGAGCTTGCAGCCGTGATTTTTGCGCTCGGGAAATGGAGACATTATCTTTACGGGACTTCCTTTGAGATTTTTACCGACCACAAGAGCCTCCAGTATTTATTCACACAGAAGGATCTGAATATGAGGCAACGGCGTTGGATGGAAAAGTTGGAAGATTATGATTGCACAATTAAGTACCATCCCGGGAAAGCCAATGTGGTCGCCGATGCACTTAGCAGGAAGGCGAGTGTATCGAGTTTGGAAATAAAGAAAAGTGAGGAAGTTGTCCCGATTGTGTTAAAGGCTCGGGTTTCTAATATCACAGTTCAGCCGGAATTGAAGTATCAGTTATTTGAAGCTCAGAATAGGGATCCGGAAGTACAGAAGCTTGCAAATAAAGCTAAGGATGACCCGGAGAGTCCGTTTGGGTTTGATGAGATCGGGTTGCTTCGGTTTAAAAACAGAGTAGTAGTACCTGAAGAATTGAGACGGGTCCTACTCGAAGAAGCTCACAAGTCAGCCTACTCGATCCACCCAGGAGGAAATAAAATGTACAAGGATTTGAAGCAATATTATTGGTGGAACGGGATGAAAAGGGACATGGCAGAGTATGTGAAACATTGCTTGACTTGTCAGAAAGTGAAAGCTGAACACCAAAAACCCGCGGGACTTCTACAACCGTTACCTATTCCCGAGTGAAAGTGGGAACAAGTAACGATGGACTTTGTTTCCGGATTACCGAAGGTTAAAGGCGGGTTTGATGGAATTTGGGTAATCGTGGATAGATTTACCAAGTCTGCTCACTTTCTACCGGTCCGGATGTCCTATAAGATTCCGAAGTTGGCTGAAATCTATAACAGAGAGATTATTCGACTTCATGGTATTCCGGTGAGTATAGTTTCAGACCGAGACCCGAGGTTTACTTCTAAGTTGTGGCAGGAATTACAGGCCGTCTTGGGAACGAAACTTAAGTTCAGTACAGCATTCCACCCGCAAACAGACGGTCAAACGGAAAGGTTAATCAGGTATTTGGAAGATCTTCTTCGGGCTTGCGCGATGGATTTTCAGAACTCTTGGGCAGAACAGCTTCCCTTAACCGAGTTTGCTTATAATAACAGCTTTCAGGCTTCGATTGGGATGGCTCCCTACGAGTTACTTTATGGAAGAAAGTGCCGATCTCCGTTGTTCTTCGACTTGGAAGAGTGGAAGTGGTCGAAACAGGAAGGGGTAAAGAAAGGTGAAAGATTCGAAAGGCCTTCAAGAGTCGTCCAAGCTATGATTGAAAAAGTTCAAACGATTCAACAACGGATGAAAGCCGCGCAGGATAGGCAAAAGAGTTATGCCGATAAGCGCCGGAGAGATCTAGAATTCGAAGTTGGTGACCGGGTCTTCTTGAAGGTGTCACCAAGGAAAGGTTTCACCCGGATCGGGAAAGGAGGAAAGCTTAATCCTCGCTACTTAGGTCCGTTCGAGATTCTTGAAAGAATAGGCGAAGTAGCCTATCGACTGGACCTACCACCGAGTCTTACGGGGATTCATAACGTATTTCATGTTTCTCAGTTAAGGAAATATTACCCCGATGAGACTACGATTCTCCCCGTGGAAGAAGTTGAGCTGGAACCGAATTTAACATTTGTTCAGAGGCCGGTTAAGATTATGGATCGGAAATTTCAAGAGTTGAGAAACCGGAGAATTCCCATGGTTAAAGTGTTGTGGAGAAGCGATAAAACCGAGGAAGCCACTTGGGAAACAGAGGATAAGATGAAACGGTTCCACCCGGAGTTATTCGAGCAAGACTAGAGAATCTGGGGACCAGATTCTTCTAAGGGGGGGAGAGTTGTAACGCCCCGGTTTCCGGATGAACAGGTAAGCACGCCACGTGTGAGTTTGAGCGTAGATTTTATTTTATTTCTTTAATTTATAATATATTCTTACGTGGCATTCACAAATTTTATAAAATTCATGAAACATTATTTATATTAATTCTTTGAATTCATATCATTGAAAATATTATTTCATGGCACGGAAAATATTTATTGCATGAAAACAATTACCGAGAGAGTTTTAAATTAATAAATCGTCCTTAGTTGAATATTTTCTAAAACTCTAGGGACTTAATTGCATAAACTCTTAGGGACTTGATTGAGCATATTTTAAATTGTTGCATACCTAATTGCATGACTTCATAAGACAAAGGATTAAATTGCAATTTCTACAATGTCACAAGAACCAAGGGATGAATCACGTAATATTTCTTCCATGAGCTTCTATGAGCTCATTTTCATCCAAAAATTTACCAAACACATTTGCTCTCTCTCGGTATCAAGAAGACAAAAGGGAAGAAGTGATTTTCATCATCCATCTCAAGAATCATCAAGAAATATTGCAAGAAATTGAGAGTTCATCATCTTCTTCATCCATCTCTTCATTTTAAGGTTGGTTGTGCATGAATTCTTGATTGATGATCATACTTGCATGAGCTAGGGTTTAAGATTTATAGGTTATATGAATTGTTGGTGATCAAAGTATGATTATAAGATCATATATTGGATTATAGCATGATCAAGAGTATGGATTCTTGAATAATTGTCAAGATTGATCAAAGTTGGCCATGAACATGAAACCTTGAAAGCTTGATGATATTTTGTGTTATAGGTGTTTAAGTGTTATATTATCATTTATTGAAGTTATATGCATCATATTTCCAGAAATTATAGCTTTTGGGGATCAAAAATGGAAATTGTTGGTTGTTTTTGTGCTTTGCCGAGAGCATGCTCTGTTTCTGCTCTGTTTTTCAGTTGCAGGAACTGGGAACGACCGTTCCCAGCCTCAAGGCTTGGTGGGAACGGGCGTTCCCATCTCTTTTCAAAATTAGGCGGCCGACCGCGGGAACGGCCGTTCCCATTTTGGCCTTGGAGCCGGAAGGGCCGTTCCCGGCTAGGCGAGCTTTTAAAATTAAAAACGTTGCCGCGTTTTTCTGGGCAACGGGAACGACCGTTCCCAATTACAAAGGAAGCCTGGAACGGTCGTTCCCAAGGGGCTGACAGAACAAAATTCACTGCATAAAATTACGATTTTGACCCCTCGATCCAATGACTTCTTCGACCCCGAATTGCTATAATATGTGTTAATATGATGTGAAACGAAATGTTATCATACCACATTGCATTTTCATGGTCGTCTCGACACGTTTTCGCCGTTCGTCCTATTTTGGTCATTTTAGTTCATGTCTCATGTTTATACGTCGTATTTGCACAGGTCACGAGGGCGTGGACGGGGAGCAAGCTCCTTAGATCACTCCTTTATTATATTTTGCAAGAAAGGTGAGGTTTTGTTTTGGTAAAACGAACCCTATAACCCTTATGTGCTAGTTTTCGGCCAAAACCTATTATACTTACAAACATTTTCAAAGTGATAAATATTTCAAGCAAGAAAGTATTGATTGTCATAATTTTCAAGCATGTTTGGCGAGTACATGATTGCACGTGGGCCCGAGGGTAATTCTTGAGCCAACCGGGAAAGCAAGGGCTGACGGGTAACTCCTGAATTATCCTCACATTGTTGGGATCACCCCCGAAGCCACTAGGAGATTAGTGGTGGAAGGAGTTCCGTGTCTAGAGGGTCATGTCCTCTACACACACCATGTCGTGGATAGTCGAGCCTTGCAAACTCGCTATCACCCGGAGGAAGAAGGAGACTGGGGATTAATCCGGCATGTCGGGTTATCCTCGGGTTATTGCATGTTTTCAAGTATGAAATTGTCTATGTGAGCACTAAAATATATTGCATGATCACTTATTTATCAATCAAGCAAGCATGACCACGTATTGTTCACGATTGGGAGTTCGGTTGGAGATTGCCCTTGCTCGCCGGGGCCACATGTTCATGATATTGACAAGCATGATTAAGTAAACATGTTAAAATGGATAGTTGTAATCTCGGGCAAAGGATGAGATTTCTTGAACTATATAATTATTGTTTTCTAAAGCCTTTACCCGAGGCTACAACTTGCATGTGACGTGTGTTATATTTATTTATTGCCCCTCACTCAGTCTTCGGTAGACTGATACTCCACTTTTCAGGTACACTTTGAGCGTGGTTGTGCTAGGCGGGAGTTGGTCGAGTCCTGCATTATCATCGGTCTAGTGTTGCACCTTTCATGTATATACTTGTGCTAGATAGCATGTCATGCTTATGATTAGTACATTTTGAATACTTAGTTATGTATATTTTTGAGAGATGATAATGTATTGATAGTTAATTGGTACCTATATGTATCTATGTAATAAATATGGTACCTATATATATATGGGTGATTTATTGCTTCCGCTTTTCAGTATCATGTTTGTTGATTATGATGGGGAGAGTGTCCCGCCTAGAGCGTCGTTTTTGTTGTCACCCGTTCGCTGTAGTCTTGGTTCATGTATGAACTGTCCATTTCATACGTGGATCGAGATTATAGTGCGGGGGATGTGGCGCCTTGGGGTTTAGGGTGCTACATAGGGGATATCAATTTCTACCACTGCATAAGTGACCAAGAGCGTCTTGCGCTGTGGGGCCCGGCCGAATGAAGTGGCCAGGCGAAACTGCCCTCGTGGGACGACCTCCGAACCTCCAAAGCCAATGAGGGCTGTTTTGAGAGGTTTGAGCGGGATGTTGGCATTCATCTTTTGAAATGTAATGTAGGGCAAAAAATTAACAGAGCTTCCACTATCCACTAACACCCTCTTTACAACGTGATTGTGGACATCTACGCTGACCACCATAGGACAGTCAGAGGTTTCACCGTCCCCATGGGGCGTTACAATGTGCCCTAAGTTCCTATCGTCAAAGCCTATTACATCATTCTCTTTCAAGTACTAATCTTTTACCTCCTGAATGGTGTAGACGGATTTGGGCACTGATGGACGCTGGTCATAACTCCGGACGTACCGTCGCCGGGCAGCGTTAGAGTCTCCACCAGAGGAACCTCCTGCTATCATGTTGATGACTGCGAAAGGTGTATTTTCTTGCTCAGGAGCCTTGCCCTTGCCCCGATGGATACTCTCCGTGGGACCCCACCTCCGCGGGCTTCTAGAACGCGACGGGCTCCTTCTTCTCTCTTCGGTGCGCTCGTTACAGCGTTCATCATAACGCTCCAATACCCTGACAAACTCTTTCAGGTGACCCCCAGCGATGAGTCTTTGAATTTCAGCTTCCAGCTGGCGACATTCATCGGTATCATGCCCTTTCTGCTTGTGGAAAGCACAGTATTTGTTCGAGCGCCTCAGTGACTCGGTTTCCCTCATCTTGATGGGTCTCTTGAATAGTTTCTTATCAGAGAGGTTATAGACTTCTGAGTTCGGCCTTATGAGCGGGATGCGCTCGAAATGTCGAGGGGGCTGTGGTGATCTTTTACGTTCCTGGTGGCGCTCCCTTTTGACAACGACTTCCCGGCCCCGCTCTTGGTGGCGCTCGTTTCTTACTGGGCTATGATGCCGGGGACCATTAGTCCCATACATATCTTCGAGCGCGAAGAATGGCTCGGCAACTTCCCTTAAGGCCATGAGGGTTATTGGCCTTCTTTCCACAATGGCATCGGCGAATTTCTTGCTCACATACTGTTTGTGATCCACAGCCTGAAAGAGCACTGGGATCAAAAAATCCGTGGACGGCCTCTCCACCTGCAGGATCTCCTTGTTGAAGCGGGCGAAAAACGAGCGAAGAGACTCATTCCTGTCTTGCACTATGTTGTAAAGGGCAGTGGGCGCAGTGACTAGAGCCTTCAGAGAATTGAAGTGGTTGAGAAAAGTGTCGGCCAACTCCTGATACGAATGTATCGAGCGTGGCGGCAGCCGCTTGTTCCATTCCTGAGCCATTCCCACCAAGGAAGTGACAAAGCCTTTGGCCCAGTAGTCGCTTGAGTGCTCGTACAGGTGCATTAAGTGCAGAAAATGATCCAAGTGTTCAGCTGGATCGGTTGTTCCGTCGTAGCGATTGACGGAAGTGGGGACTTTGGCCATTTCGGCTTGGGCCATCAGAACTTCTTCCACGAGGGGAGAGCCCCTCGCCAGGGAATGGTATTCATAAGTGCAAAAGTTCTCCTCTTGCTCCTTGCGGTGGGGGACTCGTAGTGGACAATCTTTGTGACGAGCGTCTCTGGCGTCGACCCGTTCATCCCTACTGTGGGAGATCTGAGTCCGCGCTCGAGAGAGCTATCCAACCATGTCCTTCAAACCCTGCAGCTGGTCTTGCACAGCTGCGAGGATGTTAGGATGTACGTCTCCTTCTTTGTCCCCCTGTCTCGTGGCCCTGGAGGCCCTTTTGGAGGCATGGGAGTCCCCTTCATTTTCGTTGACCCTTTCCGTTAGCTCCCTGTTCCGGTCCCCAGGGGGACGTTCATTGTCGCCCTGGTTGTGCATCTCTTTGGAAGGGAGTAGTGGTGGTTGAGCCCTCAGGACGGCCTGAGCTTACCTAAGTGGAAATGTTTGCAAACCCCCCAAAGGAGCTGCGGCTGGAGTGGCCTGCCCAGAGGGAAAGTACATGGAGTGAAATTTCTGCCATGCCCCTTGGGCCGCCTGAACCTTACATTGGGCGTAAATAGCCCTCAGCTGTTGAGTGGTCAAAGGGGGAAGCTCCACCCCCTCAATCTCTCTTGGAATCACCACCGGAAGTTGGATTTGCCCGGCCAGGTAAGGTTGGATTTGCGGCATCATAACGGTGGGGGTAAGCGTGTACCCTGGTGGCGGCATCATGTAGGACGGCCCTCCTGGGTTCGCGTAGGTACTGGGTAGGAATCCAGGGGTGCAGAGGAAGCTGAGGAAGGGTGGAGAGAGAAATACCTCATACGGTGTTGGAAACTGGCGGTACGGGTGGCGGAATTGTAGATTCTGCAAGAGGAGTCACGCCTCTGGCAGGCGGTGCTCCTCCAACGGCAACGGAAGGCGGCGGTGCGTCGCCAGCCGCGACGGAGGAAACGACAATATTGGCATCGTGAGAACCTCCTCCTACAACTCCTGATCTTGTAGCCACCATGGTTGAGTTGATTCCGGGTGTTCGCTTTTCAACCAGCGGAAAAGAAGAAATGACTTGAGAGACCAGTCGATGATCGCCGGAAAAGATGGGGGTTCTACCTGCTAGGACAAACACACAGACAAAAGTCAGAAGGCCAAGTTGGGGGAACTGGGGGTGATTCCCAGTTTGGCTCTCCGACGCTCAAGTCAGATGAAGATCTGAAAGAGAAGAAATGCTAAGTATGAATTTGTTGTAATGGAAGTTGCTTACAATGGAGAAGATGACCTTGTGTATTTATAGTTGAGGGTCAGGGACCCTTTGGCCATTTTGCGCCGTGTGGTCCTGGCCGAATGTTGCCCTAACACGTGGCATTGCGAGAGAAACCTAGGAGGAATATTCTCTGCCAAAGCTGGTGAAAGGTGGTGCTAGCAACAGTGGCAGGTGCGTGGGCATGTACGATGTGTCAGAGAGCCATTTTGGGGGTTGGTAACGAGGGCTTAAGAGCGCGCTCGTGACAGCCGAAAGCCTTGGAGGCCAAGGAATCCGCTGTGGGATCAGAGACGGAGCTAGGGGGGGGGGGGGGGGGCATAGAAAAGGGCCACCGGCCCCCCCCCCCCCCCCCCCCCCCCCCCAAAAAAAAAAAAATTTTTAAAAATTTATTATTATATATAAATTTTAAAATTTTTATTATTCCCCCCCCCCCCCCCCCCCCAAAAGAAAAAAATTATAACTCATTAATTATAATAGAGATTCTTTTTCTCGATCCAATGCACTTTTTATTTTTACGAAAAAGTCTTTTGAGCTTCTTTGGATATTAAAAAAATCTCAAGTTAATTTTTCTCTTTCTCTCTTTACGTACGTCTTCTTCCTCTCCCTCTCTGTTCTTTTCTTTTTCTTCAGATTTCAATCTTCTCCTCAACTTAAAACTCTTATTTTATTAATCTTTAAAATCTTATGAGAAAAAGAAGTTGATCGGGTCTCAACTTATCCAATAAAAGCAAGGTAATATTATCTTATATTTAATTTTGGTTAATTTGTTTATTCTAAATTATTTCAATATTTTGTGAAAAGATTGTGTTAAGAATATATTAGAGACACTGTGATCTTTTGTTTATATTTCGTTAGTTTAAATTTCGTTAGTGTACCAATAGAGGGGAATATTATATTTTTATCTCTAATAGTATAATTTATAAAGATAACTATGATTTGTAGATAATATATAAATGTGATTGATTAATTTTAGATGATGTATTTGTCTAATTTTAAATAATTCAGATATGAGTTCTGTGTTTAAGAAAGTATGAGTTCTACGTTTAAGAAACATCATATCTAATTTCTTTATCTTAAATAATAATTTTAGATAATATACTGTGTCTAAAGATAAATGTGATCGATTAATTTTAGATGATATATGTGTCTAATTTTAAATAATTTAGATATGAGTTTTGTGTTTAAAAAATATGAGTTCTGCGTTTAAGAAACATCGTATCTTTACTTAAATAATAATTTAGTTTTTTCTTTTATTATGGATAATATTTATAATTAATTTGTTAATTGTAGTTTAGAATGTTTATTTTGAATAAACACCGTATCTTTATCTGCCTAAAGATAAATGACATTTTATTTCTTTATGTTATTTCGTTATTTGACTTTATTATTTTATTTTAAATCATGTTAAATTGAGATTAGTTCATGATTAAATTTTTTTTATTTATTTATATAGGCACTATGAGTAAAAGGAATTTAGAATTTTATTTCAAGAAACCTCGTCAAGATAATAGCAATGCACCTATTCTTGAGCCTTCAACAACAACATGGAAGAAGGTTTCTACCTAGTTGGTACAAATTATTTCCTGATTGGCTTGAATACTCTCCTTCAAAAGATGCAGCATATTGTCTTCCATGTTTTCTTTTCACCAAACCATCTACACAAAATGCATTTACTGCTGAAGGATTTCGATCTTGGAAAAAAGTGAATGATGGAAAAAACTGCGCATTTCTACTTCATGAAGGAAATAGTACAAATTCTTTGCATAAGAAAGCCGTCAAACATTGTCATGATCTAATGAATCCATTACAACAGATTCCAAGAATTATGGAAAAAGAATGCTCAGAACAAATTGCAAAGAATCGTTTGAGACTCAAGGTTTCAATGGATGTTGCAAAATTATGTGCATTTCAAGGTATTGCCTTCAGAGCTCGCGATGAAAACTCAGAGTCACATAATCGTGGCCATTTCATAGAGATCATTAAGCACACGACTTCTTACAATGATGAGGTGAGATCAACTGTTTTGGAAAATGCACCAAGAAATGCTATGTATATATCTCCGAATATTCAAAAGGAGATCTTATCTCTCTATGCTAGTCGAGTTCAAAAATTCATAAGGGAGGAAATTGGTGATGCTAAGTATTGTCTTATTGTTGATGAATCTCGAGATGAATCAAAAAGAGAGCAAATGGTCATAGTTTTAAGATTTATAGATAAAGAAGGCTATGTTCGGGAAAGATTCTTTGATGTGGTTCATGTGGAGGATACTAAGGCTATTACTTTGAAAGAAAAAAAAAAATCCAATGTTCTTTCTCGTTCTAATCTGCTCGTGCAAAACATTCGAGGCCAAGGGTATGATGGTGCTAGCAACATGCGAGGAGAATGGAATGGTCTACAAGCTCTTTTTTTGAATGAATGTCCACATGCATACTATGTTCATTGCTTTGCTCACCGATTGCAATTAATTTTGGTATCAACTGCTCAAAGTGTAATACCGATTGAACATTTCTTTCAACACTTGACCGTTATTGTGAATTTGGTTGATTCTTCTTCTAAACGCCATGATCAACTACAAATTGCTCATGCTATTCGAATTGTAGAGATGGTCTCAAATGGTGAGCTTGAAACTGGAAAAGGAAAAAATCAAGTTGGTACTATGCAACGTGCAGGTGATACACGATGGGGTTCTCACTTAAGATCTCTTCATGGCTTACTTAATATGTTTGATCCTATTCTTCATGTTTTAAGTGAGATTATAAATGACAAGTCTGGTTTATCTCTCAGATCAACAGCTAATGGAGCTTATGATATCATGACATCTTTTGAGTTTGTATTCATCTTGCATTTTATGGTTGAATTATTGGGAATGACTGATGATCTTTGTAGAATTCTCCAATACAAGACTCAGGATATTTTGAATGCAATGGATGTTGTTGCTAGTACGAAGAAACTTGTTCAAAGTTTTAGAGAGAATGGATGGGATGATTTGTTTGATAAAGTGAAGACATTTTGTGGAAAACATGAGATAGACATCCCCGACATGAATGCTCACCGTACATCAGGAAGAGGCCGGGTACGTAAAGGTAATCCTATTACCTTGGAACATCATTATCGAATTGATATATTCACCAGCACAATAGATTCCATATTACAAGAGATGAATTATCGATTTGATGAGAATGCATTGGAATTGTTAAGATTAAGTTCAGCCCTAGATCCAAGAGACAAGTTCAAGTCATTCAACATTGAGAATATTTGCAAGCTTGTTGAGAAGTTTTATCCTGATGATTTTAATGAACAAGAGAAGCTACATATAAAATATCAGGTTCAACTATTTGAGAATGATATTTTGCATCACGTTGATTTTCAAAATGTGCAAACACTTGCAGAATTGTGTCAAGTAATGACAAAGACGGGAAAGGTAACGAATTACTATCTTATAGACAGATTGATTAGGCTTATTTTGACTCTTCCAGTTTCTACTGCAACAACAGAGCGTGCATTTTCAAGTATGAAGATTGTGAAGACAAGATTACGAAATAAGATTGAGGATGATTTTTTGGCTAGCTCGTTGTTGGTTTATATTGAAAAAGAAATCGTTCAAACCTTTTCAGACGATTCAATCATTGATGAGTTTGAAGTGATGAAAAAACGAAGAGTACAATTTAATATGCCTAGCTTAAATAATAGATAGGATATTGTAGTAATAATATGTCAAGGTTTGAGATATTTTTTTAGTGCATTATTAATCAAGTTAATGTTTTAAGTTATACTTATTTTATTTTATATATATATAATAAAATAATATTTTTATTTTTAATAAAATAATATTTATTTTTAAAAAATATTATATTTTTTTAATTTTCGCCCTCCCCCCCCCCAACATAAAATCCTGGCTACGTCCCTGTGTGGGATGAAGGTCAGGGCTTGTGTTGGGGTGGAAGCCTCCCTGAGGGAGTGTAGCGCTCGAAGAGGGCTTCATTGATTGATTGGAACGTTAGCCTTGCAGTGAATGACGCTCGTGAGAGAGCAGTGACAATGATCACG
Source organism: Lantana camara (assembly GCA_037501455.1). Lineage (NCBI taxonomy): Eukaryota > Viridiplantae > Streptophyta > Magnoliopsida > Lamiales > Verbenaceae > Lantana > Lantana camara. The sequence goes on from CM074863.1 coordinate 93,470,439, forward strand.
TGCGAACGTGACAGGGACGGCACGTGACCTTGGTGGATACTTGGCGCTTCAAGGGTTCCAACGCTCGTGTATGACCACCATAATCATTTGACAGGTGTCGTCATCTTTGAGATGGCACGTGTCCAAACGTGGGACGAGCGCATTTTGACCCTATCAGTACCGATCGAACCAATAAAACCAGTAACTAGTAGGACTTTTGGTTCGACGTCCGGTTCGAGTTTTAAAACATAGAGAAAAGAGAAAATTGAGGGGGGATTTTTCACACACCCCCCAAATAGCCTGAGGGATTTGAAACCAGGTAATTGCAAGAGAAAATTGAGGTTAAGAGATAATATATAAATAAATTTTAAAAATAAAACTTTTAAAAGCTCGGAAAAAAAAAAGAAGAAAAGAGTTCAAGGGAGAAAATATTTTAAAAGTTAGGGGTACCTAAGAATAATTATTATTATTTAAATATACTAAAATTAAATTATTTATTTTAATATATATATAATAGTTATATATTAATAAAAAATAGTTAAATTATAATTTTAAAAATATGAAGAAAAAAATAAAAAGAATATAAAAGAAATGAATAAAAATGAGATGAGAGAAAAGTGGAATTAAGACACATTATGTGATGAAGAAAATTAAATAAATTAAATAAAAAAAAAATTAAAGACCAAATCCGAGAGATCACCTTTATCTAACTTAATATATAGTATAAATTCATACAAAAAGGAAAATTGCGTGTGACCAGGAAAAAATACATATATATAAGACATCTTTAATAAATATTACAAATTGACGTAAAGATTTTGTATGTCGTCGGTATTTGACATTTGAATTGGGACTCTTGAGTTGCAGTTTTGTGGGATCGTGTTGAGTAAATGAGAGGGCCCTAGATTTTAACCTTACGGTCCCCTCAATCGTTTTTTTATTTTTTAAATGTATTATCTTAATTACATATTCTTGTTTGATAATACAGATATTATTGGTAATATAGAATCTAATAACAACCTTTTTCTTAAATAAATGACTGTTCCTAATTAAGTCATGAAACAATACATTGGGAATAATAGTTAATTTTAGGGGTTATTTTTTTTTTCACCCCAATTTGCATTTTAATACCCAATCTTTGAAATTTTATACTTTAGTATCCAACTTTTGAATTTTGTTGCACTTAAATGTCCAATTTCAGATTCAACCATTAAGAAAATGGCACGTGTTTTGCACTTATTGGTTGGATTTGAAATTGAGCACTTAAGTGCAATAAAATTCAAAGGTTGGGTACTAAAGTGTAAAAAAGAGAAACCATTAATTTTAGCTTGGATTTGGTTCTTTCTTTTTTTTTCTTTTTTTTTTTTTTTTTTTTTAACATACGCACACCAAGTAGGCTTCAAACTCAGGACCTTACCTTCGAAAATGAACTCATTAACCACTTGAACTAACCCCTGTTAGCAGTGTGGATTTGGTTCAATCAGTATAAATTTGTGATTAATGTTTTAAGAAATGACTGGTTTAAATCTAACATATTATAATTTTTAAATAACTAGTAAAAATAATATGTGTTACAAATTAAATATGTGGTCTATTTAAATTATTTTGATCATTAGATTATTAAAATTAATTTTTTTTTAACGGGTAATTCCTAAAAAATCCCCAAATGGAAACTCAAATTTCTCTTCACTCCCCATTTTCAAAAATGTTTCCCTTCACTCCCCAAATGAAAATCAAAAGTTTCTTTTACTCCCCAATCTGGGAAAAATATATCAGATCTGGTGATTTAGTTACGTGATTCTTGAATTTTTATACGACATTTCAAAAAAATGGGGAGTAAACAAAACTTTTGATTTTCATCTGGGGTGAAGGGAACTTTTTTAAAAGTGGGGAGCGAAGAAGAATTTTTTCAACTCCTAGGCATTATTCAAGGAAAACCCCTTTTTTTTAAGTATGAACTATGAACTTTTAAAATTTTAAATATGTTATTTGATCAAGATTCGAAATACTCTTTCCTGCCGCTACCTTCTTTCTGATCCAGTCTGATTGGAACTTTTATTATCTTTCTTTTATTGATCCAGTCTATACCTACTTCCTCTTGTTTCGTGTGGCCAGTTTGCTCCTGAGCCTCATAGAACATAAATTTTAAATATAATAGTGAGACTTCAATTAAAATTAAATTTTTTAATGTAATTCTCACTTAACAAATAAAAAAATAATTTCAAATTAACATTAATTTAGAATGCACGAATACTTTTCATTTTATCGTGTTGTGTCATATTATGTTATTTTTATATCAGATACTATGTCAGAGTGTCTGATATAAACACTCATTCATACCGCGGAACATTGGAGAACTCATCCCAATCGCTCAACCGATCTAATAGCATTACATGAGTCTAGTAATGTTCACATTGATTGTAGAACTTTGCGGGTGCTCATGTATAACCTCTTAATCAAAAGAATGGCCAAAGGGTTCTTATAGTAAATGTCTATTAATTGTTTCGATCTAACTCGATTTACGAAAATAGATTATAGAAAATCACCTATATAAAAGAAACTAATAGTAAATAGTAAAACTAACATAAAACTTTAAATGTATTAGGGATTATTAAAACTTGAAATATTTGTTTCAATAACTCTTATGAATATTTATGTAAATTTTTTAATGCATTGATCGATGATGGTGTAATTTATGTTATTCTCAAACAGATATATCTAAATAAACTTATGCAAAATATATATAAAACTAAAATATAAACATAAGGTATGGAATAAATATGCATGAAATATTTATTTTGCTTCATAGTTATAGTTAAAATATAAATATTATATTAAATTAAATTAAAAAATACAAGCCTAACTAATATTACAAATATATCATCATTTTTTCAGTATTGTTACAATTTACCCCTTAAGGATAGAATTGAAATTTCTAAAAATAATTTTGTTGACATCATCAAAATTTAACACCGTTGTTAGCTATTGGAGCAATTTGTAAAAGAAAGTGTAAACCTCATGGGGGGGGGGGGGTTTGTAATTTCTCAAATCTCAGAGTAACAATCCGTCAAAAATAAATTTAATTTTGATCTACGATAAATACAGAGTATAATGTAAATGAGTCGAACCACAAAGATTGAATAAATTAACTCAATTAAATTTATCGGAAAAATCACAAGAATTAACAAATAAAAATAGGGGGTTAAGATTATCTAAACTCATTAAATTAATAAGAAATAACTAAAAGAACACATCGAGTACGTTGAAAATGAAGAATTAACCAGTAGGAAGAACAATATATAGTAGAGATTATAATTTAATTTTCAGGTCGATCATAAACCGACGGATAGTTCCAACTTCCAACTTCCAAACCATTCAAATAGGTGAACTCAGGTAGGCCCATTATCCTCAACAAAGATAAGTCCACACCGTTCTAAATTAGATCCGCCACTCAAATCATCAAGTCGGGCCCACTCTCATAAATGTCCACTTCAATTCCAAATTAAGTCTGCAACAACTTGGCCCACTTTCATATTGCAACTTGTTTAGGAATCTTCACTATTAAATTCTAATATTATCTTTTCAAATCATCAAATTAATCGTGCCAAAAGAAACAGGCAAATTATATTTTCAGTAACCGGAGTCCCAGACTAAACTTTGGTTTTCTTGCAAAGATCCATAGCCGCCCATTTGGAGAGCACCGTAGTTGCTTCACCAATGGCAGCTTATGCAGCTCTAACTTCTCTTATGAATCTTATAGATCAGCTCCATCACCATCCTCAACCTCCGCTTACTCTCGAAGCCGAGCAGAGTCAATCTCTCACCGAAAAGATTGCTGTCTTGCAAGATTTTCTTGAAGCTTATAATCGTCATTATTCCAATCAAGAAGTGGAGCTGTTGCGAATCCGTATTGCAGATGCAGCTTATGCAGCAGAGGATGTAATCGAATCCCATATAGTCGATCAAATTCTTGCCAGAAGACCAGGAAAGAAGAAATACTTAGAGCTAGTGAAACAAGATTTTGGTTTGGGCAAATGGTATCTAACCAGAAGCAATTCTCAATCTCAATCCACGTCCTGTTCTGCTGACCTCTCTCAAGATCTACAAAAGGTGCTAGAAGATCAGATGGATTTGGTCAAGAAAGATGTGGAGAAGATTAAAGAGAAGTTGGGTACTCAGGCGAAGCTGCAAAGAATTATAAAAACACCTGTTGTTTCACCAAAGTCTCATACAAAACAACGCAATATCATGGTGGGCTTTGATGATGTTTTAAATGAATTGTTGCATAAGCTCACCGGTCAACCGCATTCTGATCGTCAAATCATACCAATTTCTGGCATGGGCGGAATTGGTAAGACTACACTTGCTAAAAATCTTTACACACATGCACTCGTAGCGCACCATTTTGATATTCTTGCTTGGATTACAATTTCCCAAGAATATAATATGAAAGAGATTCTCATAGAAGTTCTTCTCGGCCAAAAAGACCATGGGAGTAGAGAAAGTTTGAGTCAAATGAGTGAGGCACAATTAGGAGAAAAATTATACCAAAGCCTATATGGTAGAAGATATTTGATCGTAATGGATGATATTTGGAGTAATGATTTTTGGGATAAAGTAAATTTCTACTTCCCAAGAAACAACCAAGGAAGTAGAATTATTGTAACTACTAGATTATCAAATGTTGCTTCTTATTTCACAAGTGGTTGTGGTCATGAGATGAATTTCCTAGATCAAGATAAAAGTTGGAATCTATTTTGCAAAACTGTATTTGGAGAAGAAGATTGTCCTATTGAGTTGAAGGACATTGGAATGGAGATTGCGCGAAATTGCAAAGGACTCCCTTTGTCAATTGTCGTGCTAGGAGGACTCCTTGCAAAGTCCAATCCAACACGAGAATATTGGGCACATATTTTACAAAATGTAAGTTCAATTGTGAACTTAGAGGAAAGTGAACGCTGCTTGAAAATACTACATACAAGTTATGACGAGTTGCCCGTTCATCTGAAAGCATGTTTTCTCTATATGGCGATTTTTCCTGGAGACAGTGAAATTCGTGTCTCCTCACTCATCAGTATGTGGGTTGCGGAAGGAATATTGAAGCCAATTAGTGGAAAAAGTTCGGAAGAGAGCGGTGAAGAGTATTTGATAGATCTTATTGATAGGAATCTCATTTTGGTCGGTGAGCGTGGATATTCTGAAAAAATAAAATTTTGTAAAGTCCATGATCTCTTGAGAGATCTGTGCATAAAAGAAGCTCGAAAAGAGAGGTTTGTTTTTTCGGCAAAGCAACATAATCATGAAGGAATAAATACACAACGCCGCATAGTTATTGATCAGAAAATATACAACGATCTTCAGAATTTGCAATTTGTATCAGCTACCCGTTCCTTAATATGCTATTCGGAAGTAGCTTTAGCAGATGTTGAACGCAGATTGTTAAGGGTATTTGAAAGCCCAATTTATCCTTTCGAAAGTTTTGGATGGGTAGACAAATTTCAGCAAGTTAACTTGCGGTACTATCATGTAAGATACGTTTGGAATGAGCTTCCTATATTTTCAACTTCATCAGCCTCCCTCCTTTGGAATCTGCAAACGTTAATTATATCCGATGAGAAAGATACGGTTGTTGCACCACCAGAAATTTGGAAGATGCCTCTACTAAGGCATGTTGAGAGCGGACGTGTCAAATTTCCGAACCCTCCAAGTAGTGACCAGGATGAATTTGTTCTGCATAACCTGCATACGCTCTTGACAGCAGAAAACTTGAAGCTTGGTGAGGAGGTAGTTAAGAGAATCCCTAATGTCAAGAAGTTGGGAATACGGTATAAGGAGGTGGCACCAAAATATTATTCTCTCAACAATCCTGGTCATCTGCATAAACTTGAATATCTATACTTCAAGCTCCCAAATCAGAGCAATTCGCTGCCGAACCTCAATTTCCCGCATTCTCTCAAAGAGTTATGCCTATCGTGTATGATGCTCAGTTGGGAAGACATTAATACGAAGATAGGTTCATCACCTCATCTCCAGGCGCTCACACTGGCGAATGTGTCCTTCACAACATCAGAGTGGGAGACAATACAAGGACAGTTCTGCAGTTTAAAAAAACTGTCTATTGAATACTGTATGGGTTGGGAATACTGGAGTGCAGAGAGCTCTCATTTTTCACGCCTCGAGCACCTTGTTCTTTGGTACTTAGATGAGCTGAAGGAGATCCCCTGCGACATTGGAAACATACCAACACTTGAATCAATTCAGTTGAGATCTTGTAGTTATTCTGCCATTAAATCTGCAAAGCAAATGGCAGAGGAACAAGAGGAACTTGGGAATGAAGGCCTTCGAGTTACAGTTACTTTATACAAATCTGGATCGGAACCATGGGATTATGAAGGTGTGGAGAGCTTGGCAAGTCGCAACTTTCTAGTTCAAATTAAGTAAGAGTTGATCCTGCTTTGTTTTTAATCTTTACTTGAATAAACATAAGTATGATTTAATCGTAGCATGTCCCCCATTTTCAAATTATATCAATTTTTTATAGCTTTTTAAACCTTTTCAAGCATCTAACTTTGCACTTTGCAGCTTATGATGAATATGCTTTTGTTTTCTAATTTATTGTCATACATAAATTCCTCCTAATATGTTTCCACCTTGCAGAAAGTACTATGGTTATGAGTCCAGCGACGAATAAAGAAATTGAAGGATGCAGCTTTGCAGTTTGCAGTCTGATTTTTTTATTCTGATGTTGTGCTATTCTTTTTTGGTTTTTGTGAGCTTTATTTCTTCTAAATGTTAATGTAATTAGATCTAGTTTATGATTTTGACTTTTAAAATTTTATTAACATCATTAGTTCCAATTACTATTTTACCTTCTATTTTAACTTTTTCTATTTATTATAATTTTTATTTAACTTCTCTATAAGCTTAATGATTTTGACAAACTACCATAAAACCCAACGTTTAAAGAAAAAGTGGACTATTACTATTAGGAAACGTAAAACTTGTCTGTGACATTGAAAAACTAAAGGGAAGGAGGTCAAACGAGTATAATAAGAAAGTGAGTGTCTACACTTGTCGTGTAATTAGTAAAAAATTTAATTGTGATAAATAGAGGCGTGCAGAGTTTGATATTATCGATCGAAACCAAAAATTCGGCAAGTACTGAAAACCGAATAAATAATTTAGTTCGGTATTCTGTATGTCTTTTCAAAAATTCGATATTTGATTCGAATTGATATTTAAGTCCAGTATACTGAACTGACCGAAATATTGAATAACATATTTTCTTATTTTTTAATATGTATTTTTTATTATATTATTATAATTTATATATATAATATATTATATTTTCCATCCTAATTCCTAGTTCTAATTCTAATCCTAATTAAACACGTTTTAATAAAAAAAAAATATTTACTTACTAACACTTAAAAAAAAAAAATTCTTTTTTAATTTTAATTTCTATTGCTTTTAGTTTAGTTCTTTTTTTTTTTTTTTTTTTTTTTTTTTTTTTTTTTTTTTTTTTAACTCGATTTTGTACCATACCTGAAATAATTTTGGTTTGGTATTTGGTACGTCATTTTGGCGTACTAAATGCACACCCCTAATGATACCGAATGTATACTTATAGTGATAAATCAAATAAAAAATATAATGATGGTGCTGGAAATCAGGCTTCCAAAAATGCAACAACAATTTAGTATTTGTATGAAAAGGGAAAGACCATCACAGGCGTGAGGGCCTCAGGATCTGGGTTTCCTCTTGAGCGTGGGTTCTTCCAGCTAGGATAACACCAAGAATGCAAGATGTAATGATCATGCGACTGTGATGAGAATAATATGAAGCTTGGGAAGATGCAGAAGAATGGCGGAATGGACCCAGAACAATGAGTGCAGTATGTATTGTGAAGATGACTTGGGGGAGAAAGCATGTGTTCTCCCCTATTTATATGTTAGGGGTGAGGGTAAATGGGTAAATTGACCGTGTGGTCCCAAACCTGTGTTGCCCTAACACGTGGCATCCTGTGGTGGTATGAGAGTGATGGCTCTGAAAAGTAGGTGGCGTGTCAGGTGCGCGGTACGTGCTGCTGTGGTGTCAGAGGTTGTTGGCGAGAGCTGCATGAGAGGAAGGCTCAAGGTCCGCCCCGCTAGGGTTCGAATCCATCACGATGGGGGAGGATCATACTCGAGCGTTGGTGGCGCTCGAAGGGCGCACGGATGGGTTCCCCGCGGCTGATGACCCTTGAGCGTTAAAACCACGAGCACCGGGAACGCGCCTCGCGTGGGTGCCTTCCTGAGCAGGGTAACCCCGAGGGCCGAGGTGTGAGCGCCAAGCCTGTCGGTTCGGGCCCTTTACCTGGACAGTTGGCCGAGGCTCAATGGCCTGTATTTGTTTGCAAGTGAGTGGGCTGGGTTGACTCGCGAGCCCACCATTGCGAGCGTCCAGTTCCTCTATTGCCAAATGTTTACACGTGGACGGCTCTGATTCGGACGTAATTTTATGCCTCATCATTTTGCCCCCCAAATTCTGTAGTATCGCTCGAGCGTACTGTAGAATTTAAAAAGAACGGAGCCTTGAACTTTTGAATATCCGAAGGTCAAGCTACTGCTAGAGAAGTGACCGCTTGCCTTCTGTAACGGACACAGTCTGACACCGCATTAATTGAAGTCATGTCCGCATTTAATGCTGAGTGGGAACGTGGGCGCGTGCACTCCGGGAGACGTGAGGCGGTTACCAAAAGTGGGGGGTTTCCTAGGCGGGAAATGATTGTCATTTGAAATCTTAACCCTAATTAATGCCAGCCTTTACCCCTATAACTAGGGATCTGCAAGGCTTTGGAGCCCCTTTCACGCATTCAACCTTCTTCAAGCACATATTCAGCGAGAAATCTCTGCAACTTTTACAGATTCCGGCAAGTTCCCGTTCTTCAATCTTTAAGTAAAACTCCCTAAACACTTACTTTTTGTACTAACTTTAGACTTAGGTTGAGAGAGCGAAATTTTCGAGTGGAGAAATCCCCTTTTGTTGTGGAAATCTGAGACTTTCTTCTTCAATTCCTACGATACGCTGCATTTTCAAAGAATCACAGAACAAGCATGGCCGGACCTCCAGTGGATGACTATGTGAGGGAGATTGATGAGATGTCAGTGGGGAGCTCTTCCCCTGATGGTAATGTACCCACAACAGTTCCCCTAGCTAGGGCGTCCCATGGTGAAGGGATTCCCATGGCGATTCCGGTGGCTCAGGCTCCGGCTGATGCTAGGGATGAAGAGGTGGACGTCGACGTTCAAGGAATGAACGAGCGTGCTCCTGGAGGGGTGAACGACCTTTTCGAGGAGATGCATAACGTGATGGAAATGCAAAGGCAGGGAGAGAGAGTGTTCCCGGTGTTGAATAGTGCCGTGAGACCCCAAGATCACAGGATCACAGTGGCCGTGATGGCTCCCGAGGGCGAAGCAGGGCCATCCGGGCGTCAATTTGAGGCTGAACCTTCCAGAAGGCGCCAACGGAGAGGAAAGGAACCTGCCACTCGAGTGAGGCAAGATAACCGCCACCAAACTGATAGATCTCCGGATGAGATTGAGAGTATTTTGACGCTCGACGATTTGGAGGAGTTGAAGGCGAAAGCTTATTGGGACGAAGCAGTATTTCCCATGCGACTTCCTGAGGAGGGGGAGAGGGCCAACCGACCGCTGCCTGGGATGATGACGGTCTACTGGGACGCGGTTCTGGCCGGGGGCCTGAGGATTCCTATTGCTCACGCCGCTGCTGTCCTCTACCATCATCTGGGGCTTTGCCCTTCACAAATTCTGCCCAACGGCATAGCTCTAATCAACACCTTCATAATAACGATGAGAGCCTTAGGCCAAGCATCTTCGATTGTCAACTTTGACAGTTTGATACAAGTAGCCCGCTCGCCACGCTCGTCGCCTACGGACGGGTTTTATTACGCCCAGGCCAAATCGGGCTTTAAAATGATAGACTCCCCATCCACCTCCTACGACGAGCATTGGAAGGAGAAGTATTTCTTCGTGGGGGCCCTCGGGGGGATTTTTGGGGGTCACCGACAGTGGATAATACATGGCGAGGGTCCTTTGGTTAGGGAAAGGACGAAGAATAAAGCCTTTGAGGATTGGGCACAGGGGTTAGCCTTCGAGATGAGGAGTGAGAAAAAGTGGATTAAGGCTGAAACCTTGATGAAGAACAAGGGAGTGTTGTTTCGTTATGGCTTATCTTGCCCTCCAGACATGATACTCAACCCTCCAGCTGACATCATGGCCCTCGATGGTTAGATTCTAGGAACTAACTGCTCTAACTTTTAGAATAGCCTTCTAACTGGGTGTGATTGCTGTATTTTTGTATCTGCGATCCCAGCAACCAACTTCTGACGCTCGTTTCTTCTTATTTGCAGGTGTTCAAATTCTATCTCAAGGTATGAATGCTGAGGCTCTTTCACGCATGCTAGGCGCTCAGGGAGCCGGTGCTAACCCTCAACAACAACAGCAGCAGCAGCAGGAACGACCCCCCAAATGCACCGAGGGGCAGAGGAATTCGACGAAGGCAGGGACGAGGCGACGGAGGCAGGGGTGCCGGTAACGAGGCTTCAGCTGTTGGTCCCGTCGAGGATCTTACAGTAGGTGGCACTCGGGAGGTTACTCCGCCTCCGGCTGCCCCCGAGGGACCTATAGCGCTCAGCTCCAGCACTTCCTTCAATCGATCTGGGGAGCTATCCCGCATTCATGACTCGATGAGGGCCGAGCGCCAAGGAAAAAGAAAGAGGATGCCGGACTCTATCCAATCTCCAGTAAAGGAAAGGAGGTGGTTGTAGGCCACCGGGGCGAGGGTAGCGATACATCCTCCTCTGAGGACGAGGATTTCTGGAAGATAGGCTATCAGGGAGACGCTCGTTACAAGCGCCAAAGGAAGGACGGTCCCGTCCTACTGAAAAAGAGCGCCTTTTCTGTCAACATAGTCTCCGACATCGTCGGAAAGCTTCAGTTCTCCGCCGATCATGACAAATTAAATGAGCATGACGCCGCTCGGGTCGCGGATGACGCATGCCACGCACTCCTGACGGTTAGCTCTTAATTCCCTTTGTGGAATTCCCCCTTTTTCCACCTTCGTTCTGATAATGACTCTCGCTTATGGCTTCTCAGGAAGTAATCCCGAGGCTGAAAATTTTGCAAGGCCGAGCGCAAGCCTATTCTGAGCATAAGGCCAAGTACAAGAAGTTGCTGCGCATCTCAGACCCAGGCCAATTGCAAGTGGATTACAACAATGTCCACGCCCAACTGACCGCTGCCAACCTTCAGAAGGATCAGCTGAGGGAGAATCTGCAGAAGGCGGACGCGGCCTATCTCACTCTGGACGAGCGTCATAGGGAGCTGAAGGTGGAACGCGACCAATTGAGGGAACAGAACCGGGAGTTGGGTGAGCAGCTGGCGGAGAGCACTCGCCAAAATGAGGAAACAAACAAGGCCCTTGTTGACTTGCAGGGCAAAGTACAGGGCTTGGAGGCGAGGGTATCCTGGGAGGCAGTGAAGAAGTTCATACGCTCCAAGGCTTTCGTGTTCGCAGCCAACATCCATTACTTCGACAATGCTCGGCGTTTCTTCCATAAAGCCATCGGGCAAATGGTGAAACTTGGCTTGGCTCCCGAAAGCGCTCGAACCGACGCGCGCCTGCGTATGGACCTGGATGAAAACTGTGAGCCTATGGTCCAAGACGAGGATCCTAGTGAGAGCTTGGCGGAGCCGGAATATCAGGAATTGGTGAAAACACTCCATCGGGAGTTTATTGCTGCCAATACGGTAGGTCCCGAGCCCATCCAAATAGAAGACGAGGGCACCGTCATGGATACTGTGGATGTCGAGGAACCTGGCGAGGCCCAAACTTCTGACGCCAACGTGTTGGCCCCAGTTCCTCTTGCGACTGCCCCTCCAGAGCCCAACTCTCAAGCCCAGTGAAGATCCCTTGGTTGTTGATCTCTTTCCTTGTTGGTTTAACTTCCTTGTCATATTTATGAACAATTTATGTTTGTACTTAATCTTCCAGTTATTTTCCTGAACATTTTGGATTCCTCCATGCTTCTTTTGATATATTGGAACTCTTCTTTTACTGCTTGGGTGCTTGAATGCTTTCTCCTTCACTTTTAAATGGTGAATGATGTTATTACATTGCGCTCGCCGCCTTTATAGTGGTATCTCTTGTTTGAGCGTTTGCGATGGGCGTGTGTGCGCACGAGGGCGTTTTCTTTGAGGGTGCCCTGGCATTCATCACAATGCGCCATCAGTTTAAGGTTGGCGGCGTCTGGCGATTTGAGGGGCGTAGATACGGGCGCGAGGGTGTTTTCCCTGGGGGTTCCCTGGCCGTATCCGTAATGAGGCTCGAATTTGAACTTAGAAAACTTCTGAGGATTTGCCTAAGTATTAGCCCCAATAACGTGCATTTTCATCTTGAACGCTCCAGGGGGTTGTATGTACTCTAGAAATCAATAGTAGGATTTGCTTAGTATGGGATCAAAGCGAGCGTAACCGTGGGGTTAGCGTCATTTCGAGGGACCCATAAAAGGATTGTTATGAGATCCACTATTTTACGAGTGTGCTCTTACCAAAGAAGTTGAGGGTTATCGGGGTTTTTACAAGCGCGAGCTGGAGTGGCGTGCATTCAGCTGGCGTAAATTAATCATTTTGCTCCCCGTTGTTTGACACGCTCGTTCTTAGGACTTTATGCACTTGCGAATTGTCAAACTATTCCGGGTAGATGGTTATCAACACCCAGATAGCGTTGCCCCAAAACGATTGGGGTATTACTTAGGCCGTTCGACGTGGAGGATGCTCGACACGGAGTAGGCCTTTTGTTGCTCAAATCATTAACCAATAAGAAAGCACATAAATGACATAATCAAAAAATCAAATGCTTACTGTTATACTTGTAATTTCCAAAATGAATACAATATGTTTTTTGTCAAAAGAAAGTACCCCATGCCGCCAACGGGCAATTACAAAAAAAACTGAAGTTTACAAGTAGAACCTTCTAAGGTTACATGCATTCCATGGCCTAGGGAGACACTCGCCTTGCAAAGTCTCCAGCAGGTAGGTGTTATTTGCTCGTACCTGAACGACTTTGAAGGGGTCTTCCCAATTGGGGTCCAACTTACCCACATGTTTGGAGACTTCAACTTTTTTGAGGACCAAGTCCCCTAGCTGGAAGGTCCTCTCCTTAACACGTTTGTTGTATTGGCGAGCGACGGTCGCTTTGTATTTGTGGATACGTGCCCAAGCAGTATTCCTCTTCTCGTCCAACAAATCTAACTCGAGCGTCCGATTGGCCTCGTTGGCAGCAGGCTCAAAATAGGCAACGCGTGCGGATTCTTGAGCAATTTCCGCAGGTATCATAGCCTCGGAGCCATAAACGAGGGAGTAAGGAGTTTCTCCTGTTGCCGCTCGTGGAGTAGTACGGTATGCCCACAGGTCGCCTTGAAGTTCTTCAGCCCATTCTCCCTTCTTACTCTCAAGCATCGTCTTCAGATGCTGGAGTATGGTTCCATTGGTTACCTCTGCTTGACCATTGGCTTGAGGGTGGCCCACCGAGGTGAACCGCTGTTCAATCCCTAGCTCAAAGCACCAATCCCGCGTGTCGGCAGCGATAAACTGGGAGCCGTTGTCTTAGATAAGCACCCTCGGGATACCATATCTGCAGATGATGTTTTTCCAAATGAAGTCTCTCACAACCTTGAACGTTATCTTGGCGACCGCTTCGGCTTCAGCCCACTTAGTGAAATAATCCACGGCGAGTATTACGAATTTCTTTTGTCCGACCGCCATTGGGAGGGGTCCCACAATATCAATGCCCCACTGATCAAAAGGCCACGAAACATCAATAGGAATCATTTGAGCCGCCGGCAACTGAGGGGTGCTAGAATAGAACTGGCACTTGGGGCATTTCTTGGAGTAGCAAATGGCATCCTGCAACACCGAGGGCCAGTAGAAACCACTCCTTAAGATTTTCTTTGCCAAGATTCGGCCACCCGAGTGGTTCCCGCAACTTCCCTTGTGCACATGTTCTAAAACTTCCTTGGCCTGCGAGGGTCTCAAGCATCTCAACGGTGGGCCTTGGAAGGATCGCTTGAATAGCCGACCCTCGGCGTCCAATGAGAAGCGAGGGGCTTTGCTTCTGATTTTCCGAGCCTCAACTTTATCGCTTGGGCTGGTTCCATCCTGGAGGAATCTGATAATTTCGTCGAGCCAACAAGGCTCGGAGGGATCAATCATATTCACCTCCTTCGAAGGTTCGCCTCTACTTATCAGCGGTTCCTCTGTTCTAAGAAATGTAATAGCACGCTCGCTAAAACCATCCAGGGCGGATGCGAACTTGGACAGAGCGTCGGCACGTTCGTTTTCTGCCCTCGGGATTTGCAAAAGGTGGAATTCCCTGAACTTGGCTATCACCTCCTTAGCGCTCGCCAAATACTGTACCATGGTGGCTTCTCGGGCCTCATAAGAACCGTCAATCTGACTCGCGATCAACTGCGAATCAACATACGCAGTGACCCGAGTGGTAATATTTTGGAGTGCAATCCTGAGCCCCTGGATGAGGGCCTCATACTCAGCTTCGTTGTGGTGACTTGGAACGCCAGTTTGATGGCGTAGTCAACTTCAGCTCCGAGAGGGTCCCTGAGGGTCACCCCGGCTCCCCCCCTTGCGAGGTCGAGGAGCCATCTGTGTGCAGAAGCCATAGGCCATCCTCTGCCGAGGGCCCGGTATCTAAGTTGAAACGCTCCACCAATAGGTCGGCCACGGCCTGAGCTTGTATCGTCGTGCGAGGCTCAAAGGTGATGTCGAACTGACTAAGTTCAATTGACCATTTAATTAATCTCCCTGAAACGTCCGGCTTTGCCAGCACCTGTTTGAGGGGCTGATCTGTGAGCACCACGATGGAATGCGCTTGAAAATAAGGCCTTAGCCTCTGAGAGGCATTAACGAGCGCAAAAGCAAACTTCTCTATTTCCATGTATCTTTTCTCCGCTCCCTGTAGAGTCTTGCTTAAATAATACACCGGCATATGCTTACGCTCGCGAATTGCCACGAGGACAGCGCTCGTGGTTTCCAAGGAAACTGATAGATATACAAACAAGGTCTCCCCCGGGATAGGTTTGGTCAACAAAGGCGCTCAAAAGGTACCGCTTCATGTCCTGCAGGGCCTTTTCGCAGTCCTCGCTCCAGGTAAAGTGGCGAGCGTTACGCAGAATTTTAAAGAAGGGTAAGTTCCTGTCCGCTGAGCGGGAGATGAACCTGTTTAATGAAATGATCTTACCCACAAGCACCTGGACTTCTCTCAGATTGCGAGGCGAGGGTATGTCCAGGATTGCTTTAATTTTCTCTGGGTTTGCCTCTATGCCCCGTTGGCTGACCATGTATCCAAAAAATTTGCCACCCCGCACGCCAAATGTACACTTGGATGGATTCAGTTTTATACCGTAACGACGCAGGATATTGAACGCTCGTTTTAGGTCTTCTAGATGAGAATGCTGGCGTTCGCTTTTGACGATCATGTCATCCACATACACTTCCATGGACTTTCCAATCTCACATTCGAACATTCTGTTGACAAGGCGTTGGTAGGTCGCTCCTGCATTTTTTAGCCCGAAGGGCATAACCTTGAAGCAATAAACCCCTATATGGACTACGAACGCAGTTTTGGGACGATCCTCGAGAGCCATAAATATCTGATAATATCCTTGGAAAGCGTCCATCATGCTCATAAGTTCACACCCAGCGGTCGAATCCACCAACTGATCAATTCTAGGTAATGGGTACGGATCCTTAGGACATGCCTTGTTGAGGTCCGTGAAGTCATTGCACATACGCCACTTGTTGGCGCTTTTCGGAACGAGCACCACATTGCAAAGCCATTCGGGATATAGAATTTCTTCTATGTACTGAGCGTCAAGCAGTTTATTGACTTCTTCTTCTATGACTTGCTTCCGGAACCCATGGACATCCCTCTTCTTTTGCTTTACAGGTTTGAAGGCCGGATCCACGTTCAGCCTGTGGACAATAACGCTCAGATCTATGCCAGTGAGGTCGGAAGCCTTCCAGGCAAAGACATCAATATTTTCTCGTAAGAACTCAATCATCATAATCTGAGAGGGGCCGTCGAGGCTGCAACCTATTTGCGTGGTCTTATCTGGATTCCCGGGCTCCAATTCGATGGTCAGGAAGCTCTCTGTAGGTTCCACCCGCACTTCAGGCCTCGGCTGTTCAAGCGCTCGTTTCTTGCCTGTAATTCTCTCGCTGGTATCTCCCGAGGGTATATGATCCTCGTCTTCCGAGGAGGAAACCCCAACCGCTTCGAGGGGCGAATTCCCAGCACCCACTGGCTTGTCCGAGGCCCTACTCTTATTCTTCTTTT
Source organism: Lantana camara (assembly GCA_037501455.1). Classification (NCBI taxonomy): domain Eukaryota; kingdom Viridiplantae; phylum Streptophyta; class Magnoliopsida; order Lamiales; family Verbenaceae; genus Lantana; species Lantana camara. Next base: position 93,486,831 of record CM074863.1, read on the forward strand.
TATAGAGCTTGGCCCTCTTGCGCTCGGGGCCATCTTCATCTAGTTTGGGGAAGTCAATAGACTTTTTGATGGACCCTGCTTGGGTAGGTTGTTTGGGCTTGTGGCTTCGAAGGGAAAGTAGGTAGCACTCCCAAGCTTCCTTAACATTACACAGTACCTCTCCAGTACCCTCGGGGGTGGGAAACTTGACTTTTTGATGATAGGTGGAAATTATAGCTTTGAAGTCAACGAGGGCTGGGCGCCCAATGATGATGTTGTATGGTAGGTCCACTTCGACCACCACATAGAGAACATTTAAAGTTTTTCGCTGTGGGGCGCGACCGAAAGAGGTGGCCAAGCGAATCTGTCCGTGAGGGACGATCTCGGAACCCCCAAAGCCGACGAGGGCTGTTCTGAGGGGTTCGAGCGGGATGTTTGTGATGTTCATTTTCTGAAACGTGGAGTAAGGCAAAACATTCACGGAGCTTCCACTATCAATTAAGACCCTCTTTACAACGTGATTGTGAACGTCTAAGCTAACCACCATGGGGCAGTCAGAGGTTTCACCGACCCCATGGGGTGTTACAATGTGCTCTAAATCTTTCTCCGTGAAACCTACGCTCTCATCCTTCTCCGAGCGCGATGATTTATCAATAGAGAGCACCGGCCTGGGCTGAGAAGATCTTTGATCATAACTCCGAATGTAGCGGTGTCGGGAAGCGTTAGAGTCTCCCCCTGAGGGCCCTCCGGCAATCATGTGAATGACCGCGAAGGGCTGGTTTTCCACGTCTGAAGCTTTTCCTTTTCCACGGTCACTGGGCTTGGGATGTCGGTGCCGTGGGCTCCGAGAGCACGAACGGCTTCTCCCTCGTGCATGTGCTCGCTCGGCGCAATGCTCGTCTTACCTCTCCAACACCTTTACGAACTCCTTAAGGTGCCCCCCAGCGATCAGCCTCTGAATCTCACTCTCAAGCTGACGACATTCACTGGTGTCATGCCCTTTCTGCTTGTGAAAAGCGCAGTACTTCCCCGAGCGCTTTTGAGCCTCGGTTTCTCTCAACTTTGGCGGCCTCTTGAACAGCTTTTTATCCGCCATGGCATACATTTCGGCTATAGGGCGGTTGAGAGGGATGCGCTCGAACCTCCGAGGGGTTGGAGAATTTCGACGAGCGGGAATAGGGCTACGACGGTGGCCTCTGATCGGATCTCCTCTGTCTTCAAGGGCTTTGTTGGGGCGAGGGGCATTCGCCATCTTCTGGTCCCTCGCAATATACATATCCTCGAGGGTGAAGAAAGAATCTGCTATTTCCCTAATCTCCATTAACGAGCGGGGCTTCTTCTTGGCCACCTCCTCCACGAACTCTTTACTGACATAGTGCTTCATATTGATAGCGCCAAAGAGAACGTGCCTCAAGAAATCCATCGAGGGCTTTTCTACCAACAAGATTTCCTTGTTGAACCTTCCCATGAAGGACCTGAGGGTCTCGCTCGGCCCCTGGACCAAGCTGTAGAGAGCCGTCGCAGCGGGGGCTGGTGCCTTCAAAGAGTTGAAATGGCTGATGAAAGCGTCAGTCAGGTCATGGTATCCTCGAATTGAGCGCGGAGGAAGCTTCTTGTACCAGTCCTGGGCCATTCCTACGAGGGAGGTGACAAACACCTTGGCCCAATAGTTGATTGGGTGATCGTATAAGTGCATTAAGTGCACAAAGTGATCCAGATGCTCGGCTGGATCCGTGGTTCCATCATACCTGTTGACGGACGTGGGGATTTTGCCCTTCCCCGCACGGGTCATCAGAACCTCCTCAACGAGGGGAGAATCGCCCGTCACGATTCGGTAATCCCTGTCCTCCGGATCCTCAGGGCTGGCTTCTCTTCGTCGGCGAGAGATGGGGCTGCGTGGTCTGCGAGCGTCTCTGGCCCTGGACCTCTCGCCCCCATCACGGGAGACGTGAGACCGCGCTCGAGAGAGCTGCTCTACCACGTTCTGGAGCCCCCTAATCTGGTCTTGTACTGCGGCAAGTTGAGGATCACCGATATTTCTGCGGTTTGCCCTTCCTGTAGCTTTCGATTGGACCTCTTCGTTATCTCCGGCCCCTTCATTTCGAGGAGCCCTTTCGTCTCCTGCAGGTGGTTGCTCTTGTTGGACCCTCGGTGGGGCCTCATTTTCTTGATTCGGTGGTGGAGGAGGTTGCTGGGCCCTCAACGCGTTTTGAGCCATCGTCAGGGGGTGCGCTGGGAGTCCTGCAAGAGGTGGGGCCATTCGAGCGCCAGCATGCGAAGGGAAATAAGCCGCAGTGAAATGTTCCCAAGCGTTCTGGACCGCCTGCCCCTCACATTGCGCATACAGCGCCTGGAGTTGTTGTGTAGTGATTTGGGGCATTTCTGCCCCTTGTATCTCTCTTGGCAACGACATGGGGAGATTCAGCGTCCCCACTTGATAGGGTTGGATCATCGGCATCATTCCGGGTTGCACAAAAGGGTATCCCGATGGAGGCATGGTCATGGGATACATGCCTGCGTAAGGGAAGGAAGCGTTGGCGGTGTGAGCGGCAGGTGGTACAACGGAACTGGGCCCTCCCACAACGTTCCCTCCAGGTGTGAGAATTGCAGCCGCTGTTTCTGCATTTTCGACCCCATTCCCCGCAGCTGGTGGGTTCGTACCTCCGGCGGGGATGTTGCTCTCCGTGTTCTCTTCGTTGACTGGAGGAAGAGCGCTCTTGTCTCCCACGGCTCCAGACCTTGTTGCAGCTACCATTTTCAGAGTTAAAAGGTGTTATATCTCAACTAGCTTTCAGAGGAAGAATCTGGTGACGACAGTTGTGGTAGTGATGGATTTCCCACAAACGGCGCCAAAAATGATGGTGCTGGAAATCAGGCTTCCAAAAATGCAACAACACTTTAGTATTTGTATGAAAAGGGAAAGACCATCACAGGCGTGAGGGCCTCAGGATCTGGGTTTCCTCTTGAGCGTGGGTTCTTCCAGCTAGGATAACACCAAGAATGCAAGATGTAATGATCATGCGACTGTGATGAGAATAATATGAAGCTTGGGAAGGTGCAGAAGAATGGCGGAATGGACCCAGAATAATGAGTGCAGTATGTATCGTGAAGATGACTTGGGGGAGAAAGCATGTGTTCTCCCCTATTTATATGTTAGGGGTGAGGGTAAATGGGTAAATTGACCGTGTGGTCCCAAACCTGTGTTGCCCTAACACGTGACATCCTGTGGTGGTATGAGAGTGATGGATCTGAAAAGTAGGCGGCGTGTCAGGTGCGCGGTACGTGCTGCTGTGGTGTCAGAGGTTGTTGGCGAGGGCTGCATGAGAGGAAGGCTCAAGGTCCGCCCCGCTAGGGTTCGAATCCATCACGATGGGGGAGGATCATACTCGAGCGTTGGTGGCACTCGAAGGGCGCACGGATGGGTTCCCCGCGGCTGATGACCCTTGAGCGTTAAAACCACGAGCACCGGGAGCGCCTCGCGTGGGTGCCTTCCTGAGCAGGGTAACCCCGAGGGCCGAGGTGTGAGCGCCAAGCCTGTCGGTTCGGGCCCTTTACCTGGACAGTTGGTCGAGGCTCAATGGCCTGTATTTGTTTGCAAGTGAGTGGGCTGGGTTGACTCGCGAGCCCACCATTGCGAGCGTCCAATTCCTCTATTGCCAAATGTTGACACGTGGACGGCTCTGATTCGGACGTAATTTTATGCCTCATCATATAATATATTTATTATTATAATTAATTGAGTTTGACTAAATCTTAACTAGAGTTTTCTCTTAAGCTCTAAGTATAAATATTTAGATATTTAATTGTTACCATATAATATTTGATCGAAAAATATTGTGATTATCGTCTCAACAATCTATAACAAAATACAAACATCAAGATTCAAGATGAAATTTATCGTACGGTAACTTTGAGAAAAATATCTAAGTTTAAGTTTTCAGTTTATTTATCTTAAATTAAAATAAAACAGAAACTACAATTCTTCAACGACCAGCTTCTAACTTTTAAATTAGTTTCATAAATAAGTAAAAAATTATTTCATTTGATAAAAATGCGTCTCATATTTCTGATTTTCCGGACAATTAATAGGTAATATTTCTTTCTTACGTTTTTTCGTTGTCTTTATTATTTTTTAAAAATATTCAGAACTTTTACTGCTTCAATTTATTTACGACTTTTAACTTTTATATGGATGGTGTCACAAATTTGTCCTAATTGAGGTTTTCTGACACTTAATTAATATTTTAAAACTAATGTCAATATTATTACAACCAGCAAATAGGATAAACATTGAATAAAAATAATTCTCACAATAATTCAGTGAAGAAGAAGGATGTGAACTTCTAGAATACATTGAAATCACGTAAGTTTTGTCTATTATAGTTTGATTTCGTATTGACCTAACTTTAGGTTGACTCTATACTCCTTTATACGGTTCTAAACCATGAGCAAATTATAATCACAGACGATGGTAAATGCAAATGGTATATTATGAGCCAGTAGACGCGCAATCAAAAACTGCACACTCTAAAAATGTAATTAAAGACAATATATTTAGAACGTGTTTGGTAAGTCTTTAATTAAGATATCAAACAAAACATTACGCACATACTAATTTAGCCTAATATTAGGTTAGTAAGGGGCATTCGGTTAAAAGGGACGCTTAAGTCTTTTTTTAGTTATGTAACCCCTAGTTTTAAAAGAATTGGGTATATAACCCTTTTCTCAATTTTGTCTAATAAAATAAATATTAAATATAATTATTTTCCACGTGTACAAATCGAGTGAGCGATCTCAGAAATCGCACACTCGATTTTTTTCTTTTCTTTTTTCCTTTTATTTTCTTTATTTTTTTTTATTATTTTTATTCTTCTTCAATTTTTTTTTTCTTTTTTTCTTTTTTCTTTTATTATTTTTATTCATCTTGTTTGAAAATCGCGTGACTCGATCTTCAAAAGAAATCACGCAATTTCATAGATTTATGAAGTCGCGTGATTTCTCTTGAAGATCGAGTCACGCGATCTTCAAAGGAATTCACGCGACTTCATAGAATTATGAAGACGCGTGATTTCTTTTGAAGATCGAGTCACGCGATCTTCAAGAGAAATCACGCGACTTCATAGAATTATGAAGTCGCGTGCTCGACTATCATAATCGCGCAGCGACTTCATAATTCTATGAAGTCGCGTGATTTCTTTTGAAGATCGAGTCACGCGATCTTCAAAAGAATTCACGCGATTTCATATATCTTCAAGTTCTTGAAGATTGAGACATAAAAAAAAGAAGAAGAAGAAAAATATTATCGATAATTTTTAAAATTCATCCGATTATCTTTGTCATGCTTGTACAAGGAGAGGAGATTCATCCTGATTCATCCCGATTATCGACGGCGAGAGAAGGTGAGAATGTGAGAAGGAGAGGTGCAAGGAGAGAAAAAGAGAAGAAGAGAAGAAGAAACGGCGAAAAAGAAAAGAACTAGAGTTTGATTTGGATGGGAGATGTGAATTTGAAAGATATGACGTGATTATTAACCACGTCAGATAATAGAGAATAAAAAAAAGGGAAAAGAAATTGAGGGTTATATCCCTAAAATAAGTCTTGGGCGTCCCTTGGGCACTAATTGTCTCAGGTTAGTAAGCCCAAAATTTATTAGCTGATATTAATGCAGCATTACTGCCAAACGCCTTCTAAACCAATTAAAATTCGTATCTACCTTTTATTCAAATATATAGCTGCTCTGAATTTTCCCCAAAGTGCAGAAACTGAGCCCTTAGCAATGGAGGTGGTGGCGCTAGTCAGTGGTGGTAAGGACAGTTGCTTTGCGATGATGAAATGCCAACAATATGGACACAAGGTTTGCCTTTTATCTTCTCTATGTGCCGAATTTTCTAGATTACTTTTGTATTCAACCATGTTACTGGGTCTCGTATGCTTGACATTTTTGTGTGAAGTAGTAACTCAAGAAATTGACGTGATAGGCAGTTGTCTGAATTGTTCCTTAAACTGAAGAAAGTTTTCCCATCACTAGATTGTTCTATTGTAAACTAAAATTCCCTGTTTTCTCCGAGTACATTTTGAAGTTGCAGGGGAGGCTGCTTGTGAATCCCCGCTTTTGATGCCTAAGCTGGATTATGCAAAAGCAAAGACAGGATAAAATACAAATGTGTTCTTCAGAACTCTTTGTGACTTTCACACTGAAATATCTAATAAGGAAATGCAGTTAGATTTGTAGAATGCTGCACATTCCTTGTTATGGAATTACATTTACTATGCTTGTGTAGGTTTCAGTTCAATTCATACTATTTGTTGTTGCTTCATTTATTCTGTCTCACCAAGTAATATTCTGTTTCCTTGATTTTGTAGAACGAAAGAAACTAAGGGCCTACAAGAACTTTCACAGTGAGAAATTTATTCCACTTTATCATCACTACATGATCAAACCTTTTCCAGAATCGAACATCAGAGTTCCTCTTTCATATTCGTAACAATGGCTTGAAATAGTAAATTTAGTTCAACTATGGCCAAATTCAACAATTAAGCTAAGTGAAACATTCACAAGCATATGTATATTTCGTTACACAAAAAAGTGTTTTGTTATCGAACCCTCACAACCCCACTACATTACCTTGAAACTTCTTGTTGGTCAAAACAAGATATTAACAAGAAGAAGAAGAAAGCTTGATCTATCTATGTATGTATCTAAAAGGTTAGTGAGCAAGCATGTGTATCAATCAGGTCTGCGCATTTTCACGTTTACTGGAATTTCCTTATACGATTGAACCTTTTTGGCTGCCAGTCGAGACGGCCTGAAGAGAGATATCTTACCAAATTCATGAGATTCATATTCGGGAGTACCTTTGATTTCTTCGTTTTTTACTGATGAACACTCAGAAGTTGTCTCTGTGATGTGATCCTCTGTCTTACTTAAATTCTCGACAGATTTCAGTTATACGGCTTTCAATCTGACCGATTGCCTCCTTACGGAAGGCCTGCGATGACAGTAGGCAAAAGAAAAAAGTAAACGAAAATTCAACTGTGTTTATAATTCCTTTGTTTCCTAATTAAATAGCATGTGGGGAGAAGGAAAGGAAAATGGACCTTCTATTTTTAGTATTCAGGTTAGGTTGAACTTGTTCAGAAAAGCTCACACCTATAAATGATCCAAGGGAAAATACTTTGGCATAAGAACGTACTTCCTAAACCAACCGAGGCATTTCTAGAATATAAACTCACTGTCTGTTTGCAAACTCCTTTTGGTATTTGTAGGTATTTCATCATCTCTATCTTGTTTCGAGGACTTCCCTCCCTCTTGACTCTTGATCAACTTCATATATAGAAGCATTCATTTCAATGGTTAAGGCTCGGGGGAAAAAAAAAAACAGAGAGAGAGAACATATAATGCGTGTATTTTTATTGTGGCACACACGCACATATGGCTGAAATGGAAATTGAGGTGCTCAGAGTGCATGCTATACCTCAGTGTCAGCATATTTGCATGATATCGTACTTGTTGCTTCCTGAGAACCAAACGAGCATAAAATTAAATATATCATTTGATGTTGATTGGGCTGACTATCAGGACGTATAAATATTTGAAATACGAGCCTCAAGTTCGAGTTCTCCTTCTTTAAGCAGATCATTGTTACACACAGGTTCATGCTGCAACACTTTGAACTGAAATAATAGGTAACAACCAATAGATATCTTCGTCCAGATAATCAACATATGAATCAAACGATACGCATTATGCAAAGGGGAAAGAATCTTTTTATTATAATGGAACCAACCTGATCTTGGTCCGAATTCAATTCCTGATAATCCAATGAAGCAACAAATGTCAACAAATTACAACAAACTTTCAATGATCGAAAGATACACCACATATGAGTAAAAATAAACATACCTCAGCAAATTTTAATTCTGGAGCTTTAAATCTAGCAGATTGCCTCCTTACGAAAGGCCTGGCATGATATTAGGCAAATGCCAATGGAAGAGAATAAGGGAACTTCAAACTAAAAGTTTATGGTTCAGCCACCAAAGTTTAAGAAGTCAGAAAAAGGACCTTTTATTTTCATTCTTCTCGGAGTGGAATTGTTCAGAGGAGCTCACACCTATTCATGATCCATCGGAGAAATTTAAGCATAAGAATATCATTTATAAAGGGAAGTTTGCAAGAAAGTATTTTAGAACTTCATTTTTCAGTAATTGCAGAGAGTTTTCGGATATCTACTTCTACTTGTTCAAACAGCAAAAGGCTAAAGCACCCGCACCCAACTTTCAACTGTTTGTAGGAATTTTTCATTAGCAAATTTGAAGAGCTTCTATTTTCGTGACACTCACACTTTTACTACAACTAACTGGTTCAAATTTTTTTGCAAAATTGAATTCTTCAAAAGTGAAGAATCCATTTGGAAATAGCTCTAATCTAACTAGGTTTTTCTAGATAACTCACTGTATGATTGCAAACCTCCATTGAGCTTATTAGGTACTTCCTCATCTTTATCTTCTTGCAAGGACCCTCCTTGCTCTTGCAAATTGATCTGCTTCACAAAAACTAGGTTAGATCCAGCCAATGCACAGAGGAGGCATAAAAAGGGAGAGTTCACAAGCACCACAGTTCAAGTAAACTTGCAGGCAAATATACATAATAGGACGGAAACATTGCTTACACTATTCAGAGTGGATATACCTCAGCATTAGCATTTCCGCATGGTTTCCGTCTTATATTTTCCTGATATAAAATAAAACCTTATACAACCATACTGTGACAAATTAGTGACAAAGCAAACTGCAATAAAGTTTGCCACAAGTACCTTAAGTTCCAATTGTCTTGCTTTAAGAAGACCATTTTTACACCCAAACTCATGTTGTAATACTTTCAACTGAATAGATGAAGCAGAGACAAATACATTACCTCATATGATCAACATAGGGCAATCAAACAACACATGTTGGAAAGAGAACTATTTCCAGTCTCATTGAACCTACCCGATCTTTAGTTGAATTTAAATCCTGAAAATACGATGAAGCAACAAATCAACAAAATGCAGTAACAAACTTTCAAAGATCAATACATATGGGTTTAAAACAAACAGCACATACCGCAAGCATTTGAGAGCTGGACAGGGCTAACTGTTGATTCTGTTGCTGCAATTTAAGTAGATTTAATCTCAAAATGTCTAACTCAGTGCCTCTCTGTTCAATGATTTTACTTTTTTCACACAATGTAAAGGAACCAACAACAATCCAGAGGCCAATCAGGGCAACGCCAGAAACTTAATTATGGGAGGGAAAATATTTATTAGTTTAAAAAAGTATACAATCTTAAAATGATGGTTGGGGGGCCTCCAGCTCCTCATGCGGCTTCACATCCGAGACCAATGCATCCACAGAACAAAAACTTTCCACTAGAACAATGTTTTTAAGCCAAAACAAAACCAAAGAGGATACTTTTTCTGTGCCACCATCTTCACCAACGCCATGTTTTCCTGAAAATAAACACATTTAGTCTGAAACGAAGCAACACAAGAAGTAAGCCAATCATGACAACAAGAAAAACTTAGAATAGTGTTACCTTCTGGAGTTGGTCGATGAGCTCTCTAGCAGCTCCATCAGTAGATTGTGACTTCTCTTTGGTTAAAACTCTTTGATTTGTGGCAAGTTGCTAATATCTGCCAGCTTCTTCCTCACCACAACTTGAGGATGCGGCCTCTCTTCTTTGTCTGCTTTAGTTTGATCATCTTTCAGAACTTAAATACCAAAGAAAAGAAACTAACTCAATACCAAATTCCAAATGCTACACAACATATCCGCAAAACAACATCATAAGGCATATTTTTATATTCTCGTCAGAAATTCAAGCTTTTCGCCCTCAAAAGATAATAAAGGTGCGTTTTAAAATTTTCTACTGCCTCTGTGTCATCTAGTAGGCTGGAACCGATTCATTCAACACAGAAAAACAGAATAATTCATAATAACAAACAGCATCCGATGCCTAATTATTAAATCAAACAAATGCAACCAATCGCCAGGGTTGCTGAATATGCATAATCAAACATAAACACAAGCTAATCAACACTCAACGGCGGAGCTTCGTGATTAAAGTTTCCAATTCTTCACTAAAAACTCGCTCCTAGCTACTACAGAGAAATCCTTCAATGAATGCTTATTTACATAGCATTAGGATCACAAGAATTTTGATATACAATCACAGTTTGAATACCAAGAATTTTCATAAATGATCGATGAAGAAATATGACAAATCATTCTTCCCATTTTCTCATGTCGGCCTGTCATGCTAATTTATTATTTATCTATTGCAACTTGTTTAGGAATCTTCACTATTAAATTCTAATATTGTCTTTTGCAATCATCAAATTAATCGTGCCAAAACAGTCAGTCAAATTACATTTTCAGCAACCAGACTAAACTTAGGTCTTCTTGCAAAGATCCATAGCCGCCCATCCTGAGAGCACCATAGTTGCTTCACCAAAATGGCAGCTTATGCAGCTCTAACTTCTCTTATGAATCTTATAGATCAGATCCATCACCATCCTCAACCTCCGATTACTCTCGACGCCGAGCAGAGTCAATCTCTCACCGAAAAAATTGCTTTCTTGCAAGATTTTCTTGAAGCTTATAATCGTCATTATTCCAATCAAGAAGTAGAGCTGTTGCGAATCCGTATTGCAGATGCTGCTCATGCAGCAGAGGATGTAATCGAATCCCATATAGTCGATCAAATTCTTGCAAGAAGACCAGATAATGATAACAAAGCAAAGAAGAAATACTTAGAGAAAGTGAAACAATATTTTGGTTTCGTCAAAAGCTATGTAACCAAAAGCAATTCTCAATCTCAATCCACAAGTTATGGGGAAAAGACCTGTTCTGCTCACCTCTATCAAAGTCAACAGAAAGCTATAACGGAAACCACAATTACTCATGATGATGCAGACAAGATCTGTTCTGCGCACTTGTATCGAGATCTACAAAAGGTGCTAGAAGATCAGATGGATTTGGTCCAGAAAGATGTGGAGGAGATTAAAGAGAAGTTGGGTACTCAGGAGCAGCTGCAAAGAATTATAAAAACACCTGTTGTTTCACCAAAGTCTCATTCAACACAACGCAATATCATGGTGGGCTTTGATGATGTTTTAAATGAATTGTTGCATAAGCTCACTGGTCAACCGCATTCTGATCGTCAAATCATACCAATTTCTGGCATGGGCGGAATTGGTAAGACTACGCTTGCTAAAAATCTTTACACACATCCACTCGTAGCGCACCATTTTGATATTCTTGCTTGGATTACAATTTCCCAAGAATATAATATGAAAGAGATTCTCATAGAAGTTCTTCTTTGCCAAAAAGACCATGGGACTAGAGCAAGTTTGAGTCAAATGAGTGAGGTACAATTGGGAGAAAAATTATACCAAAGCCTAGTAGAAGATATTTGATTATAATGGATGATATATGGAGTAATGATTTTTGGGATAAAGTAAATTTCTACTTCCCAAGAAACAACCAAGGAAGTAGAATTATTGTAACTACTAGATTATCAAATGTTGCTTCTTATTTAACAAGTGGTTGTGGTCATGAGATGAATTTCCTAGATCAAGATAAAAGTTGGAATCTATTTTGCAAAACTGTATTTGGAGAAGAAGATTGTCCTATCGAGTTGAAGGACATTGGAATGGAGATTGCGCGAAATTGCAAAGGACTCCCTTTGTCAATTGTCGTGCTAGGAGGACTCCTTGCAAAGTCCAAACCAACACGAGAATATTGGGCACATATTTTACGAAATGTAAGTTCAATTGTGAACTTAGAGGAAAGTGAACGCTACTTGAAAATACTACATACAAGTTATGATGAGTTGCCCGTTCATCTGAAAGCATGTTTTCTCTATATGGCGATTTTTCGTGAAGACAGTGAAATTCGTGTCTCCTCACTCCTCAGCATGTGGGTTGCGGAAGGATTTTTAAAGCCAATTAGTGGAAAAAGTTTGGAAGAGAGCGGTGAAGAGTACTTGATAGATCTTATTGATAGAAATCTCATTTTAGTTGGTGAGCATGGATATAGTGAAAAAATAAAATTTTGTAAAATCCACGATCTCTTGAGAGATCTATGCATAAAGGAAGCTCGAAAAGAGAGGTTTGTTTTTTCGGCAAAGCAACATAATCATGAAGGAATAAATACACAACGCCGCATAGTTATTGATTGGAAAATATCCCCCCAGGAATATCTTCAGAATTTGCAATTTGTATCAGCTACCCGTTCCTTAATACAAATTCCGAAAGAAGCTTTACCAGAGGTTGGACACAGATTGTTAAGGGTATTTGAAAGCTCAATTTATCCTTCGGACAGTTTTGAATGGGTAGACACAATTCAGCTAGTTAACTTGCGGTACCTTCATGTATTAAGAGACCGTTGGAATCTGCATCAGTTTCCTATATCTTCAACTTCAGCCTCCCTCCTTTGGAATCTGCAAACGTTAATTACATCCAATGTGGCAGATAGGGTGGTTGTACCACCTGAAATTTGGAAGATGCCTCAACTAAGGCATGTTGAGAGCGTATATATCGAATTTCCGGACCCTCCAAGTGGTGAACAGGATGAATTTGTTCTGCATAACCTACATACACTCGTGACAGCAAAAAACTTGAAGCTTGGTGAGGAGGTAGTTAAGAGAATCCCTAATGTCAAGAAGTTGGGAATACTGTATACGGAGGTGGCACCAGAATATTATTGTCTCAGCAATCCTGGTCATCTGCATAAACTTGAATATCTATACTTCAGGCTCCCAGATCAGCACGATTCGCCGCCGAACCTCATTTTCCCGCATTCTCTCAAAGAGTTATGCCTATCGTTTATGCTGCTCAGTTGGGAAGACATTAATACGAAGATAGGTTCATTACCTCATCTTCAGTCACTCAGTCTGTCGTCGGTGTCCATCACAACATCAGAGTGGGAGACAATACAAGGACAGTTCTGCAGTTTAAAAAAACTGTCTATTGCCGGATGTATGGGTTGGGAATACTGGAGTGCAGAGAGCTCTCATTTTCCACGCCTAGAGCACCTTGTTCTTCAGTACTTAAATGAGCTGAAGGAGATCCCCTGCGACATCGGAAACATACCAACACTTGAATCAATTCAGTTGGGAGATTGTAGTTATTCTGCCATTAAATCTGCAAAGCAAATTGCAGAGGAACAAGAGGAACTTGGGAATGAAGGCCTCCGAGTTACAGTTACTTTATACAAATCTAAACGGAAACCATGGAATTATGAAGGTGTGGAGAGCTTGGCAAGTCACAACTTTCAAGTTCAAATTAAGTAAGAGTTGATTCTGCTTTGCTTTTAATCTTTGCTTGAATAAACATCCCCCCCATTTTCAAATTATATCAATTTTTTATAGCTTTTTTAACCTTTTCAAGCATCTAACTTTTGCAGCTTATGATGAATATTATATGGTTTTGTTTTCTAAATTATTGTCATGCATAAATTCCTCCTAATATGTTTCCACCTTGCAGAGAGTACTCTTGAGTCTGAGTCCAGCGACGAATAAAGAAATCGAAGGATGCAGCTTTGCAGTCAGATTTTTTGAATCTCATATAGTGCTCTTCTTTTTGGGTTTTTGTGAGGTTTATTTCTTCTAAATGTTAATGTAATTAGATTATTTTGACTTTTAAAATTTTATTAACATCATTAGTTCCAATTACTATTTTAACTTTTTCTATTTATTACAATTTTTATTTTAACTTCTCTATAAGCTTAATGATTTTCACTTTCTTAAAACCCAACATTTTTCGACTCTTGGGTTACTTTGGCCCAAATCGAAAGCTCATTAATATTGTGTGAGAACTGAGAACCTCCTCAGGGCTCAGGTGATATGTAGTGTTGTCAACAGTTGGCTTCGGATCAGATCAAAATATTTAAATTTGTTAAGGGAATTTGATATTGAAGTCGAATGAAATCGAGTCGGATTGGATCATCATTAGATATTGAATCCATACCTTTTTTAAGTTAAAAGAAAACATCGTTATTATAGACAATTTGCCTCTTTTTTCACTAAATATTTTTTAGAAAATTTAGTACACTGGTATTTCAAGTATAAATGTTATTGATGTTGTACCTGAAGTTCCGATCAGAGAAAAAAAAAAATTCTTATAATCTCATTTTTTTGGGTAAAACTTTGAAGAAAAAGTCGACTATTATTATTAGGAAACGTAAAATTTGTCTGTGACATTGAAAAACTAAAGGGAAGGAGGTCAAACAGGTATAATAAGAAGGTGAGTGTTTATACTTTATCGTTTGCACAAAAAAAAAAAAAAAAGTTTATACTTTATCGTGTAATTAGTTAAAAATTCAAATGGGGTAAATAGAGGCATGTAAAGTTTAGTATTATGGATCGAAACAAAAAATTCGCTACGTACTGAAAACCGAATAAATAATTTAGTTCTGGTATTCAGTATGTTTTTTCAAAAATTCGATATATGATTCAAATCGATATTTAGAACTAACCGAAATATTGAATAACATATTTTCTTATTTTTTATTATATTATTATAATATATATATATAATATATTATATTTTCCATCCTAATTCCGAATTCTAATCCTAATTAAACACGTTTCAATAACAAAAAATTACTTACTAACGCTTAAAAAAAAAAACAATTTCCTTTTTAATTTTGATTTCTATTGCTTTTAAAAAAAAATTTTCAATTAATTCGGTTTTACCTGACTGAAATAATTTTGGTTCGATATTTTGTAAGTCATTTTGGCGTACCATTTCCCCTAACGATACCGAATGTATTATAGTGATAAATTAAATAATAAATATAATATATTTATTATTATGATTAATTGAGTTTGATTAAATTAAATCTTAAGTAGAGTTTTCTGTTTAAGCTCAAGCATAAATATTTAGATATTTAATTGTTACCATAAAATATTTGACCGAAAAAAATTGTGATTATGGTCTCAACAATCTAGAACAAAATACAAATATCAAGATTCAAGATGAAATTTATCGGTAAGTTTGAGATAAATATCTAACTTTAAGTTTTCAGTTTATTTATCTTAAATTAAAATAAAATAGAAACTATAATTCTTCAACGACCAGCTTCTAACTTTTCAATTAGATTCATAAATAAGTAAAAATTTATTTCATTTGATAAAAGTGCTTCTCACATTTCTGATTTTCCCCGACAATTCATCGATAATATTTCTTTCTCCCGAACTTTTTATTATTTTTTTAAAAATATTCAGAACTTTTACTGCTGCAACTTTTTTACGACTTCTAACTTTTATATGGGTTTGTCAAACTCTATGCCCAGCTTCCAGCTTTTCATGCAGCTTGAGCCTTGAGGAGAAAATAATTCACAAAAAATGAAATTTCCAAGTATATTTTCTAACTCACTCAAAATACTCAAAAAAAATGAGTCAACCATTTCAATGTAGCACATCTCATTCCAGCTGAACTTATAAACAACCATATGGTCTGAAAATCGAAATTGAGATATTTGAATTATATAAACCATTAAAGTTTATAAAGATAATAATTTATTATTATCAAAAACCCATCAATATTTATATAAAGTTATTATTATATGGTCATGTAATCATGTTTGAGAAAATCCCATAAAAATTTGTAAGTTTATTTATATGTTCAATGGATTGCTAAATTAGTGTGGATGGTGTACACAAATTTGTCCTGATTGAGGTTTTCTGACACTTAATTAATATTTTAAAACTAATGTCAATATTATTATTAGAATACACAATTTATTATATTGTGATTTACTTTTAATTAATTAGTTTAGATAAGAATGATTAGTTACTTTTAAATAAGTTCATCTAGTTATTTATGTAGTTTATCTATCTCTCTATGTATATATATAGATTGTTGTACTGTATTTTCATATTATACAATCTCTCGCCTTCAATCTTAATAATTATTACAACTAGCAAATAGGACAAACATGGAATAAAAATAATTCTCACAATAATTCAGGGAAGACGAAGGTTGTGAACCTTCTAAAATACATTGAAATCACATAAGCTTTGTCTATTATAGTTTGGTCTCGTATTGACCTAACATTAGATTGACTCTGTACTCCTTTATACGGTTCTAAATCATGAACAACCATCCAAATATTACAATCACAAACCATGATAGATGCGAATGGTATATTACGAGCCGGAAGACACGCACTTAGGCGTGTTACTATAAAAAATTGCACACTCTAAAAATGTAATTAAAGACAATGTATTAAGTCTTTCATAAAACAAAACATTACGCACATTCTAATTTAGTCTAATATAGGTTAGTAAGCCCTATGATGCACGAACACTTTTAAAAATATCATTTTGTCGTATCGGATATTTGTGTCGGATACTGTATTCAAAAAAATAAAAATAAATTCCATATCGCCATATTCGTATCGTATCCGTGTGACCGTATCTATATCTGTGCATAATAGTAAGCCCAAAATTTATTGGCCAATATTAATGCAACATTACTGCCAAACGCCTTCTAAGGCCGCGTTTACTTATATAATTTGGGCATGTTAGAGATTGTTGTCATGGCTATACCTTTATTTACTTTTGCTGGTGCGAAGCCCGTGTCTTAACGCTGGGCCCGTATGAGATGCATGTAACCGCGTGACAATTAAACACGCAAATGAGGCGTGTTTAATTTTGGCCCAACTTAACATGGCCTGGAAAATGACGTTCATGTACCACCTTTGCATTTATTTACAAAAAGTGCCACTCAAATTTTTGGCCCAAAATTTTTTCTTTCTTTCCCACCTGTTCCAGCCTTCCTTCCACCGCCAACTTCTCGTCGACAGCTCTGTCTGCCGCCAGTCATCTCCTCGCCGGCAAGACAGCCTCCTCCACTCCTCTCTTCTCTATTCTCCTTTCTTTCCTTCGAAGCCGACAACAAACGGCTACACACGCCGGTTACTCAACCGACCACCGCCATCTTTTCCGGCCAACTTATTCCCTCCAGCGACCCAAGACAACTGCCGCCATCTCCCTTTCACCCTTGTTTTCAGATTTGGAGAAAATCCCTTCAGCTCCGACCATCCCAAACATCGATCGTCCCTTTTTCTTCCTTTCCTCTTCTCTCCTGCATCTCAGCCGAAACAGGGAAGAAACTTCCCCATCCATCAGCCACCGCCGCTGCGCTTCGCCAACCACCGCAGCAGACCAGCCACATGCACCACCACAGGACCGGAGTCTCTTGCCGGCAAGACAACCACCTTCTCAGTCTCCGATCTTTATCTTTCTCCGAATCCCTTTTCCCTAATCTAGATCTGGAAGCGTAAGTCTTTTTTCCGCCACCATTATCGCCGTCGGCCATATCCTCCGTTTCGGAAGGGGAAATAGATTTAGGCCTTTTCCCAAATATAAATTGAGGAAGCGTAGATTTAGGCATTTGGACAGAAGGGACACAAATGTCTTTTTCTATTAACATGGGCTTAACCCAATAAATGTAAACACCAATATCACAAGTAAATGGGCCGACAAAGAAAGTCCAACATGAACCGTAAATAAAGGTTAACGGACTTAAACTAACCCACCAAAACATGTCCGGCCCAAACATGTTTTGATATGTAAACGCGGCCTAAACCAATTATAATTCGTATTTACTTTTTAGGGCTCGTTTACTTCTTCAGTAACAGGTGGTTTGCCCCTTTCATCCCTCCAATTCTTTTGTTTACTTTCTCCATACAACGGCCTGGGTCATCCGTACGAGCCCGTAGTGGTCGCGTGTTTTGGTCGGTGCCATCCAACACGGCAAAATGACGTGTTCTAGCTGACATGCCATTTCTGGGGGAGGCTACATTTCAATCATGCCCTGGAGTTGTCATTATTTACGCTAATTGCCACTGAAAATAGGTTTCCCTCGCTTTGCTCTCTGTTCCCGCTGATTGACGCCATTTTTTTTGCTCCCAAAATTTTGATTTTCCCTCGTTCTACAAGTGTGCATATTTTGTGTGAAAGAGACACAGGCAACCACCTGGAAGGAGTGGAGGTAATTTGTTCTCTTTCCGTTGCATTTACCGAGTTTTGGGAAATTTTGGTGCAACAATTTCTTTCCAGAAATTAGCTTTTGGTCAAGGAATTCCTGGTTAGCTTGTGTCGCAACGTTCCCTTTTGATTCAGGTAACATTAATTTATTCGCTTCCCGTTTATTCATTGTTTTTGTGTGCTGCTGTAGATCTGTGATGCATAGCCATGTGCGTTTTGTAGTTTTGAAATTCCGAAGAAGGGAAACTAAGTACCATTATTGAGTGCGGTGTGGACAGTTTTGAATGCTTTTTGTGTGTTGGTTGGGTTTACCATAAATTGTTCTAGGCTATGCATAATATTTATGGTACTGTTGTTGTGATTTCTGAAATTGGGTTTCTGAATGCACATCTTCCATTTTGGATTATAAAAATATGTAGAATGGCCGATTGGTTTGATGAGGAAGAGGCGTTGATTGCTTTGGAGATGATTCGGTTTCAAGTGATGAATGTGTTGGTGTTGGTTTATTTGTTGTTACGAAGCGGTGATTTGGATGATGATTCGCGCCGTCGATGTTATCATCAATACAGTCTATTAGCTAGGATCCCTGCACAAATTGCACATCTAAATGGACTTGTGAAATTAAGTGAAACGGACTGTATCGAATAACTACGTTTAGGTCGGAATGCTTTTGCCAAGTTATGCGTAGTCCTTGAACATAGAGGTGGGTTAGGTGCGACGCGAGGGTTATCCGTTATGGAACAAGTTGCTATGTTTCTTAGTGTTCTTTCGCATCATCAAAAAACTCGGGTTGTTAAACTGTCTTTCCTTCGGTCTAGTAGGACAGTTAGTCGTCATTTCCACAGTGTGTTAAATGCTGTGCTGAGGTGTTATGAAATATTTGTGGTTAAACCAGTACCTGTCGACGATGACTGCCAAGACGACCGTTGGAAGTGGTTCAAAGTGAGTTTTGTAAATTATGTTTGGTGAGGTTTATAATGTCTGATCTTCGTAGCTCTCTTTCGTACTGATTTTAAATTATTTCTAGGGTTGTTTGGGAGCTTTAGACGGCACATATATACCAGTTAGAGTATCTACGGCCCATCAAGCCCGTTACCGTAGCCGGAAGGGTGTAGTTGCTGTCAATACTTTAGCCGTCTGTGATAGGAATTTAAACTTTGTTTATGTTCTAACTGGATGGGAGGGTTCGGCAGCAAACGGGAGGGTGCTTAGAGATGCCATCCATAGACCAAATGGATTGAAGGTTCCTAGAGGTCAGTTGAATTCTCATGGAAACTACGGTTAGGTGATCATTTAATTTGCACATCTCTTGCATTGTTGGTAGTTGTCTCGAAGTATTAATCACCAAATTTTTATAGGAAATTATTACCTTTGCGACGCCGGCTACACTAACGGGGAGGGTTTCTTAGCCCCATACAGAGGAATAAGATACCATTTGAAGGAATGGGGTACGGGAACAGCTAACCCATAAAATTACAAAGAATTGTTCAACCTACGACATTCAAAGGCAAGGAATGTGATTAAGAGAGCATTTGGTGTACTGAAGCTTCGATGGGCGGTGCTCCGTAGCCCTTCTTTCTATCCAATAGACATTCAGAATAAAATTATCATTGCATGTTGCCTATTACACAATTTCATTTGTTTGGAAATGACAATAGACCCGTTAGAAGCGTTGGTACCTGACGAGCCGGACGTAGATGAGAGTCTAGGTGAATATGTTGAGCATATCCAGACCACCCAAGCATGGAACGATTGGCGTGAAAATCTTGCCCATACAATGTATAATGAATGGCCCGGACGGCATTAGTTTGTTTCTTCTTGTTTGTTCAACTGTATTGCATTCGCAAGTTGTGTAATAACTGTAACTTTTATGAATAGACATGTATTGTAAGGACTTTGTTATTTTGTGTTTGGTAGTGTCTGTAGTTGTATCATTTCGAGACTTTGTTCCGCTTTGCAAGGATTTGGATTGATAAGTTTTGTTGAACTCTATGATATTGTTTAATCGATGAAAATATATATGTTCACTGTCGCAGATGCCACAGATGGAATTTGTAGGTACGTCAAAAGTGAAAGGACGACGTGGTTGGACCGTGCAAGAAGAGAATAATCTTGTGCTAGCTTTTAGAGATATTATTGCTGGTGGGTGGAAAGCTCCCAATGGTTATCGAAGTGGTTTTTTGGTACAACTTGAAAGCAGGTTGAGAGAATACATGCCTAGAACAGATCTGAAGGCAGAACCTCATATTTCATCTGAGTATACTTCTTGGAAAAAAAACCTATCACCAGATCTCAAATGCATTGAGCTTCAGTGGGCTGAATTGGAACTCGAGCACCTTTACCGTGGAGGCTGAACCAGCTGAATGGGAAAGCTTCCTTCAGGTCAGTTAGGTTTATGTAATTTGTGCAGGCTATTATCTTTGATATGTCTGCATGGTTTAGTATTATGAAGGTTTAGAAGTTTAATTTTTATATGGGACTGGTGGGATTCGTTAAGTTAAAAGGTCTGTGGTAATTTTCAAACACATAACTATGCTCTGCTGTTAGATGATTTAGGCAACAAAGTAAAATAGCCTAAAATAGGTGATATGTTCAAATTGGAGAGAAGTTTCTGTGTACGTATATTGTTTGTATGTATGTTCTCTTTAGGAAAACAGAAATTATGTTTAGTTTATGAGATTTAGAAAAGCTGCAGTTAAATTTGGTTTTGTCAAGTATTATGTTTATTTGAACACCATCCCTCGTACATCATCAACTACAATGAAGGCATGATAATTCGTCTTTCGTGCTAATTGTTTGAATTGATGTAGCAATTTCCCAATCATGCTAGTATCCGGGGAAAACCGTTTCCACTGTACGAGGCGTGGGTGGAAATTTATGGGAAAGATAGGGCAACGGGACACAACGCGATGGATTGGTCAGCCGCCGCTGAGAATACCCCTGTTGATCTTACAGCCGATGGAGAGGATGCGAACACTGCCGCGTATCAGCCGTCACTCCCTTCTGATTTAAAAGAGCAAGAAGTGAACCAAGCAAAATCGTTGGGGTCGCAGCGTGTACCCGAACCTACTAGGTCTGAGCAAAAAAAAAGGAAAAGGAATGAGAAAAATGTGGAAGGCATTGCTGAAGCAATTTCAAACTTTTGCAATGAGTCGACGGCATCATTTCGTGAGGTTGCTTCTAAACTTGGAGCTGCTAAGGACACTATGAAACGACAAGAGGACATTTTCGAAGCTATTGGAGCTTTGCCAATGCTTATCGACATCAAAGACCACATCAAAGTTTGCAACATGCTAGTAAATAACCCAAGTCAGCTCAACATGTTCTTCGGCATGAACACCAATGCCAGGGTGGTCATGGTTGAAATGGCTATTGAAGGTAATCTTCGTTGATTCCTTTTCTGCATAAAATTGACAGGTTTTCAAAGTCAGGTAATTATGATTACACCTTTTGTGGAAGTTTGGGTTCTGGGGACAGTTTTATGTTTTGTTATGTTATTAATATATTATAAATTCATAAGATGTCGTATGATTAGGTTGGCTTATGGTATGTTTAGTTTGTGCACTTTTGGTTGGTTGAAGTAGGTGCCAGTTTACTGATGTATTTTGGGAAGGCTAGTTTGTGTAAATATGGTTGCAATTTCATAGAATTCCATATGTAAGCACTTTCTGAACGTATTCGAGAGTTCTCGTAAATACTAGGTTAATGCTTGCAAACTTGAAGCTTCCTTATACTACGTTTCGTTAGTTTATGATATAAGTTTTATTACTATGTGAATCTATAATATGGTAAGCAAGTTTGAGACACGACAATAAGGCTCACCGCTTCATTGTTTATTGGAAATCAGAATGGGTACATTGAATTTTATTCCAACCACAACAGGTGCTTACAATATCTTGATATAAAGAAACACGTGATGCCGTATCAATCTTCGTCCGAGTCGGAGTACAAGAGCGGATCGACGACTAGGTCCGGTGTGTCAGTCATAAAATTCGGAAATCTTCTCTTACGAAAGGTCTCATGCAGGGGATCCCACAACGGGAACCCATTAACTTGGAAGTTCGTTTCGTTAGGTGTCTCCTGAAATCCCATTTTAACTGTGCTAATCAAGATCAAGATGTGCAATTATATTTGAATGCTACTGTATTAACAAAAAAAAAAAAGAATAACCTGGGCCAGATGGTTTGCATTGTAGTCTTCGGTAACTTCGATTTCATCGTTCGTGTTATCGTAGCTCACTCCAGGAATCTTCAGAAAATTACGGAACTAAATGTATTCTGCCCTCAGAGAAGTAACCATCCGCCTCACTCGTCCTTGTCGAACACCACAATACAATTTTCTTGAAATGTTGTTAGCAACCATCCCAACAGCATAGTGTGCTTCCACCGTGGTTGTGAAAACATGATTCCCAACATAGTCGGTCAACTCATAAGCTACTAAAGTTCGTAGACAATTGTCGCATGGATATCTAGGTCGTTCTCCCATATTTCTAATTCTTGTATATTTTAGATGAAACACAACAACATAGGATGAAATTTGTGTATTTATAGGCCACATAAAATATGTTTATGGGCATAAAAGCTGTTCTTACAGACTGGCTGAATTTCTAAGAACTAATAATGGATACCCCATATTTTCAACAGCTTTACTTCAAAGCTGCTCCTCAATAGGAACTTTAGTAGGACCTCATGTGCATGCTAGAATCAAATGTGAACAAGATATTTGGTTTGCCAAAAATAAAGTTCACAAGACCGCGAATCTTGCTGGACATGACAGAATCAACTTGCATAAAGTTTGAAAAAATTTACATGCCATCTTACAACAAGAAAACGAACAGTTGCCAACATGCCGACAGTTAAAACAATCCCAATAAATCAAACCCACTTGCCGACATTTACCATCATCAAACATATGTTACAACTACACTCAAATATTGCATAATAACTACTTGGTCACTCTTCATCTGAGTCTGAGAAGGTGCTTGGATCCACGTAACTGCTTTCATTTTCCCCAGCAAGCATTGGGAATTTCTTCTTTCTGAATATGTCATGAGCCATCTCCCAGTGAGGAAATCCATTCTCGAAATAGTTCAAGTGATGTAAATTTTCCTACATATATATGACAAACACACTTAATAACTAAGAAAGCTTCATAACTGCGAATGTCGTAATGAAAAACGAGCAAATTTTAATATTTTTATACCTCACTCAAATAGCGCTGGTAGTACGCCGGCCCTACGCTAACTTTGTTCGTGATCTTGTTGTACGAAACCCCTTCAAGCTTTGTAAACTTTCTGAAATCGACGTACTTTGCACGCGCATCCTTTACTAAATCTCGCATCCTGTAATAATCAAGTTTAGCCTTAAAACGCCTAGCAACTTGTGAAGCACATTCTGCACATGCAAGCTCTGCATCCGTAGGCGACTGAACGTTGGTTTTCGCTACATAGCCCCATAATTCCTGCAACATCATTACTTGAACACAGTTGTTGCATGGAAAATTTTGAAATATTGAGTTACTGGTACCACCATTCATGACTGTTCACCCAGAAATTTCAAGCACCAAAAGCATAAGACAGGGTGGTTTATATATAGATTTGTAATTTGATTTTAAGATGAACTCACAGGTCGGAGAAACACAACAATGCATTGAAAGCACGTGACCGCAGAGAATATCTTCAGTAAATGGGAGTTACCTGTTTGGCATTTTCTTCTAAGAATGTGAATAAAGAATCTGTGAACACTGCACCACCTTTATTGGTATTAGAGTTGTGCCAAAAGCCAACAGAACTCTGCAAAGTGAAGCACTGCTGCACAGTGTAATTCATGTATATATTATAGCATATCAGAATCCAAAATTTCTTGTATCAAAGAAACATTGTTTTAATTGCTGTGAGCAAAGTGTCTCAGTCAAATGGCCAGTAGCAGTAAAAAAAATTTAAAACTGAGTTTCGAAGATCATCATTACCCTTGCTTCAATTGTGAAGCCAAAATTGCCCTAAGTTTATTGGTTGATCAGGGAAAAGGGCATGGTGTGAATGAGTTATCAAAAGCTTTGCGATGCATCACACGTGTGCAGAGTCAATGAATCAAAAATTCGATAAGTTTTACAACTGCAATGACATACGAGATATTGTTGCTGTATTACGAGAAAGATATCTAAGGTTTGAGACATTTATCGCCAAATCAGATGTTTTCTACGATACATCGTCAAACACGTTCACAGTTGGTGAGGGGTACAGTGCTCAGAAAAAAACATTGGTAACTGACAGGTTCATTTGCGAAATTTGCCAGTTAATATTTCTTTCGAATAGCAAAGCTAATTGAAGTTGCATGTTGCAGGGTGTATTCTGGCCACAAGAGCATACAATTGAGAAAAAATTCATTAAATATGGATTCCCAAACTACAAACAAATGCATACGTTGTTCAAAAGAATGAAATTTCATCTCTTACCTGGAGAACCCGATGAACATGATCAAGATCCACTCTATTTTGCACAGACAGATTCGGAGTGTGCTGATTTTGACGAAGACTACAAAGCCGCAGACGACGGTGACGATGCCTGCAACTAAGGAGGCTTATACCTGGTTTAATATATTCCAGCTTCCATGTCAACAGTGTGAAATCCCTGTTATTTTCCAACAAACATGAGTCTGACAGAAACATAGTCATTGATGTTTTCAGTTAACTTAACTCTGCTGTAACATATATGAAAACGCCTTTGCATAAATTTGCAACTGACTACAATAGATGAAGATTTAAATTTAGACAATGGAAAACCGAAGTACAGCGAATGCTAGAACCAGTTACAATACTTCCATAGAGGATAGTTTGATATCAGTGGATGCAACATCCACAGTTATTCTAACTAATACAGCACATTGACTACGTACAAATACATTAAACTCAATTCATGACATGCCCATTGTGGAGACCTTCTCCGAAAATTTCAATAAACGCTGCCCAGTGTCTCTCCCCATGGTTATAATAAGCCAAGTACCTGGGATTGTCCTGCAGTTACAACACGTTGTATTACAACACGCAAGTAGACAACATCACCAAAGTGGAAGAACAATTGTTAAAAAAAAATTACCTTGATTATTTCCTGCCAGTAACATTCATCTAAAAAGAGCTTGTTAGTTTCAGATTCATAGTGACTGCCGGAAAAGCTGAGCAACTGTTGGAACATATGATACCTTGTTCTAAGTGTTCTTATCTTTTTAACGTAGAACTCACTAGTTTCAGAAACATCATTCTCACGATTCAAAGTATCCAACAAATTTTCAACAGTCCCAGCTTCATTTGCCCTACTTATTATCAACACACCATTACGTGCTACAACTAGGAGGTGCCGAACAAGACCATTTTCCTTTGACTGGTCCCACCCATTTCTAAAGAAAATACGCTCTTGAGTAAACAGCGCAGCACGTTGGTCGAGATCGGTGGATGCCATTACTACACAGTTTAGTGGGAGTGGAATAAGTAGGATTTTAGGCCAACTATGAATGTAGTTGCACTACCCAATATAAATAACCCATGTCTAAGTCACTATATCTTACAATAATTGTGTTGAATAAACAGCAACCTGACATGCAAAAAAAAAAAGGAGTCTTTGCAAAATCTATTTCAACAGGGCCTAAATCTTTGACAGGATTCTATGAGTACAATCCAACACTAGTGCTATTACAAAGTCATAATATACAGTACCACATACTAAAGTTACATGTGCTAAAACTGGATCTTTTGTTTTCTATAAATACCTTTCCAAAGCGAAAGCATGCATCACATACCCTTGCTCATACCTAACATCCAAACATATTCAACACCCAACATACACGGTAGGGTAAGTAGGTATATACAAACATTGATGTACATGACAAATTCCATGAGACATTTTTTGTCAAATATTGGTTTAAATGCAGCTGAAAGTTCACCCTTTTTCGCAGGTTACGAGAATGGCAACCAACAACCAAGGAATTACACAGGACCAATGGTTCTACACAGACGAGTGGACAATAACAATTGACAAGAAATTCATTGTCCATCTGTACCTTCACGCGTGGGTTCTCAATAGACCCGTGAGGTTTTCTGATAGAGAAGAGCTCATGCAAACCCGAGACTTCATTAACGAAACCTTTCAGAAGGATTTTAGCTACGACTTCATCGAAGAGAGGTTTACAATGGTTTACAACAGATATGCCACATGGAAATTCATAATTGACTATAAGGGAGTCAAGTACACCAACCGCAACAATTCCGTTCAAGCAACACAATCGGTTTGGAATGAAATGTGCCAGGTATTCAGCTTAACAACCTACATTAAATTCAAATAAATACTAACATATAAAATGATCTACACTCTATGTTTTTCAAGGAGATTGACATGGTTCGAGCTTACAAAGATGAAGACGAATGTATGTGGTTCCATTTGTACGAGATTTTTGATCCCGAAGCTGACAGGGAGTTACTGCTCGAGCGAGCAGCAAACTGGTCAATGGAGCTTGAGGAAATTATAGCGTACTCAGGTAACTAACACATTTTTATTTGTTACGCAACAGAAAATAGCTCATCAAATTGCAAATATTCATTAGGATTGCCCAAAGACACCCAATCTACATCATCTACATCACACTCTGCACGAGGTGAAGACCGAATGTCGGGAACTGAATTCCCAGGAGTGCTTGTGCCCAAGCCACCAGCGAAATATTGGTTTGGTTCAAGTACCAGTAAGAACACCAAGAAAAGCTCAAAGGGATCTTGCTCGACCTCGAAAAAATCCTTCGAATTCTGATTAGTTCTCTCAAGTATGTTTACTATTGGGTAATGGGTATGCATTGTGACATACATACTCGCTAGATGTTCATTCATTTCACCAGAAATGCGATTACGCATACAAAATTGTACGCCCCACATCATCAATTGAAAACTATGTTCATTGCAAGAAACAAAACACCAACATGGCACCAGTAAACATAGATGAAAACGTACATAGGTACCTACAACGATCAACACAATCTATTTCACCAAAACCAATAGGACTAGAAAAACCAATATTAGACAACACAACAACATAAAAATCGTACATACCAAACAGCCGCAAATAAGAACACGGGAATTGATATTGAAAGTGTTACCAACAAATCCAGGGACTGAGAATTCGCTACGCACGGGATACGGCACCACGCCACTGCTTTCTCCCACTTCCGATGTATCCCGGACTTCAGTCGACTGATTCCTTAACGTACAAGACGAATCAGGGTCAAATTGAGGAATACAATGCAAAACCTCGTTCTCGGCATTGAGATACTGTCTCAGTTCACAGTACTTCTCGTCCCATATCGAATCTGCCCAAATAAACCATAGCCGATGTTTAGTGTTCTGGGGACATATGTAGTAGTATCGTCCCGGAAACTTCGAGCTTCTCCCAGCGCAACGGAACGTCATCAACCCATTACGACAACAACATGGAACCCTAAATTGACGAACCATCTGCGAACACAAAATTTATGTCCCAATTTCAATAAATTACTTCATTTCAACCATTAAATTAAAGAATACCAAGGGTACCATATCATCACAGAAGACGCACCGTATTAGGCCGCAGTAGCGAAGGCGATGACGTGCGACCACCAAAGCTCCCAACCCAACCTCCACTGTCGGACGTATTTCACAGCTCTCAGTTTGGGGGAAATTGGGTAAAGGTGTTATAATGAACAACAGGCCAATTCGTACTACATAAATATTTTCAATAAGGGTAGAATGGTAATTGACTTCTAAACCTTCAATATTAGGCCGACAAAGTAAACAAAGAAACTAATAATCTGCCAAAGCCTACATAAAATGTAAACAAAAGAAATTGACAGGATGCTTAACTAATCTAACCCCCTTAATCTCAACATCCAATATCCACTTTACAAAAGTAAACGAGCCCTTAGGCGTCGTTTACATTGGGCCTGTCATGATTTACTGGGTTAGACAAAATGATCCAACATGTGTGTTTTGGTCCATGTTGGGAAGCTCAGATTGTAATAACCTTCTTGTTTACTTTGATTGTGTCTTTCCCATGTTTAGGAAAAAAGACAAATATACCCCTTGCACAATTTGACTCATAAAATTTTCTTCCCCAGAGTGGCCGAAGGAAGTTTGCCGGTGGTGGCCTGTTGATTGATGCAGGTAAGAGATGAGAGAGAGAAGCAATGGGTTTTCAGAAGAATCCAATGGCAGTCAAATGTAAATAGGGTGAAATATTGGACAATTGAGTAAATTCGCAACTCATGTTAATTTCTTGGAGATAACAAATGTCAACCCATGCCGAAGTCCAGATAACATGCCCTTTTCTTTAGAGTAAACGAGGCCTAATTTGACTCAGGCGAAGTTTAGTTTAGCGAGGCAAGGGTTTTTGGTGTTCAAATATATCGCTGCTGTGACTGAATTTTCCCCAAAGTGCAGAAACTCAGCCCTTAGCAATGGAAGTGGTGGCGCTAGTCAGTGGTGGCAAGGATAGTTGCTTTGCGATGATGAAATGCCAACAATATGGACACAAGGTTTGCTTTTTATCTTCTCTATGTGTCGAATTTGCTTCGAGGCCATCTTAGATTATGATGCTGAATCTTAATTTTGTCAAAATTATCACTTCAGATTGTAGCATTGGCCAATTTGATGCCTCTCGATGACGCAAAAGATGAGCTTGATAGTTACATGTATCAAACAGTAAGTTTTTTCTTTCGTTTCAATTATTTTGTTTGAGTTGGGATTAGAAATGCTGTTGTTTGAGATATTTTCTAGATTACTTTTGTATACAACCATGGATCTCGTATTCTTGTATGTGAATTTGTGTGAAGTAACTCAAGAAATTGTCTGAATTGTTCCTCAAACTGAAGAAAATTTTCCCATCACTAGATTATTCTATTGTGAACTAAAATTCCCAGTTTTATCCGAATACGTTCCGATGTGGAGGATTCTATAGTTCTTGAAGTTACAGGGGAAGCTGCTTATCAATCCCCACTTTTCATGCCTAAGCTGGATTATGCAAAAGCAAAGACAGAATGAAATACAGATGTTTTCTTCAGAACCCTTTGCGACTTTAATACTGAATATCTATTAAGGAAATGCAGGAAGATTTGTAGAATGCTACACATTCCTTGTTATGAAATTACATTATGAATTAGTTATTTTTGCAAAAAAATTTTTTGGTATATCTGTTGTAATTTGTGTGGAGATATTAATGCAAATTAGTGCTTCCTGATGCAAAGAAACTGTTGGTTTCTGAAAATGCTTATGTGCCATCAGCAGTTTGTGAAAATCGTTTTGTGTAACCATTACGTCTTTCTGATATTATGTCTTAATTCTTTAAATATTGTTGATCGACTTATGTAGGTCGGGCACCAAATAGTCGTTAGCTATGCACAATGTATGGGGATTCCATTATTTCGAAGACGGATTCAAGGATCCACCAGGCAAGCTCTTTAATTGTGGATCTTTTTAACTATGATGTTTGACTTGGGGGTGGGGGTGGGGGGATAAGATATGTTTGAATATCCTTATGACATGGTTTCATGTTTGATAGGTGGCTATGTTATGCTATTGGTATGAAATTGGCTTATTGTTTTGAATGGATAAGTGTTCCAAGTACTGAGCTTCGTTAAGGTTTAGTTTCTATTCATATAAAAAATTATTGAGCCCAACCTATTATTTAGCCGGGACAACTTTTATTTACCCTATCAGCTTAATTGCCCAAAATTTGTGTTGCGTATAGTAAAATAAAATTTGTCTTTAGTATAATTCTTCATTTATAATTCAGTTAAGATTTAAGACTTGGGATATAGCTCTTTTCAAAGTGAAATGTAGCTTTGACTAGAATTTTAACTTGTATCATTATCCCATATTAGACATACTATGATCCTTGATAATTTATTCACCCCTCATATTCCCTACTGTATGATGTCTTCAGAGCACCATGCTCATCTTTTCACAATGGACTCATTTCTGAAGCACCCCCAAGGATCAATTTCCAGCTTTAAATTTATACATCAATTTTTGCTCCTCGAAACTATTTATGTATGGATGGTTACATCAACAAAGCTCTACCATTGGGTATATGCAAATCCAGACACTAATATTGTTCATAATGCATGCCCAGCTCTCTTTTCACGATGACCAGAAAGTAAAGTAAAGTGTACAATACGTTGGCATATCATGCTTCTCTTTCAGTTGGGTACGTAATGAATGTTACAGAAAGTTCAGTAATACTAATAAAGTAAATGCAAAAGACTCGACTCCTATTCCCTTCTACATGAATTGGTGCCATGGGCACATTTTTCTGCGTTTTACAACTTTGATATTTCACATACTAAGAAAAGGCTGTCTATGTGGTCATCTGTTGTATATATGCCTCATGTCCAAGTCCTTCCTTCTCAATAATCTATGTTAGATGTATCTTTTCAAAAAAATATTACCTGAACTCCTCGGGAGTTATTAATTCTAATAGGGCGTTTCATTGAAAATATTGCAAGCCTAAGTGTATAAGTTGCGCCTCTGTAGTCATTTAGGATGTTAGTTAGGTCGGACGCATGACATAGGAATCAAAGTCAATAAAAAAAAAAATTTCTTTCATAGACCATTAGTCATATTTTTTCAGCTACTTTTTGTCACAAACTGACAAACTGTAGGTCTGGATTTGGGTAAGTCTACCAGTTTACTAAGATGAAAGCAAAATATCGTAGGAGTGAATCGCGCGTATAGTCTTCAAGTCTTGTCTCGAGTATACATGAGACATAGAGATATTTCAAGCAATACCTTCGGAGGGGTTAAAACATATGGCCTTTTGTCTTGAGTCTGATAAAACATTAGAACACATAAAATATCTCTGATATTAATATTTTTCACTAGCTTACATTAAATGCTTATTCATTACTTCACTTTGTAAGTTCCAAGAGGTGCATCTTGTTTAGGCTGTGAATATTTGCTCAAATGTGTTCACTTGATCATTTGTTACTGTGGGCTTGACAGGCATCTTGGGCTAAGCTACAGTTCGACTCCAGGTGATGAAGTTGAAGACATGTTGATCCTTTTAAAGGAAGTGAAGCAGCAGATACCATCTGTCTCAGCAGTTTCGTCTGGTGCCATCGCGTCTGATTATCAGAGGTTACGTGTTGAGAGTGTATGTTCTAGGTTAGGACTTGTTTCATTGGCATATTTGTGGAAGCAAGATCAGTCATTGCTCCTTCAAGAAATGGTAAGACTTAACTGCAATTTCAAGTTATTTATGGTAGTTCATTATATAGTTCTTGATAGTCGGAATTAATTTTTTTGGTAATGTTAACGGGTACTGTCTTTCGTTTGTCTCCAGATAAGAAGTGAAATTATTGCCATCACAGTAAAGGTATAAGGTGTGTTAACTTTTTTTTTATTTTAAAATTGGTTTAGTATTTCATGCCTTCTTGTACACATCTAAATGTTGTCTTTGGAGTAAAGTTGTGTGGAACATTTAAAGTCCTACATTACAACTCAGCCTTCTTGGCAATAATTTTGCTGAAGGTTTTTGATTTATGAGCAGTTTGACTGACTTTGTGATTTGCTCTCAATCTATGTTGCACGGACACGGATATGGCGACACGGACACGGACACGGACACGGCGACACGGATTTTTTAAAAATTTTAGGACACGACACGGCTCCGACACGGCTATATTTTATATAAATAAATATATTTTATATATAAATTAAAATATTTTATATAAAAATAAAAATAGTTTATAAGTATAATCTAGATAAAATAAAATATTTTAAAAAAATATGTATAATTAAAAACTAGAATAAGTTTGTTATTCTAGTTTTCACCCCAAAAAATTCTAAAAATATTAAAAAATGCATAAAAAACTTTATTTAATTAGAAAATTTGCCCCGCCGTGTCCGAGCCGTGTCGGACACTTCACCCCGCCGTGTCCGACACCGTGTCCTATTTTTTTTTTAATTTTTTTTTATTTCGGACACGTTTCAGCCGTGTCCGACACGTGTCCGAGCCGTGTCCGAGGCGTGTCCGTATCCGACACGTGTCGGACACTGTACGGAAACTTTTTTTGCCGTGTCCGTGCTTTCTAGCTCTCAATACTACAGCAAAATGGAATAATAATGTATCTCGATCTCTGTTTCAACTAGTATCTATCTCTGTATTTCCCTCCCACCTACTTTTTCCTTTTCATAGATTGCAGCCATAGGGTTGCACCCTTCAAAGCACTTGGGGGAGGAAATAAGACATTTAGAGTCCCACCTACACAAACTAAAAGAGTATGTTAGCCAACTCATCTCTAATACTGCATGCTGTTTATCTCCACACTAATTATTGTTTTGCCGATCCGTTGGCAGGTTGTATGGGATAAATGTATGTGGCGAAGGGGGAGAATATGAAACTTTAACTCTGGACTGTCCCCTCTTCATAGTAAGCTTTCATTCTTCTCTGATTTTGATCTTTCTAAATATCTACTGTGGAGTGGCCTGAAACACGTACAATTTGGTCGTCGTAACTGCTTCTTTCTAATTCTAAGATTTATAAAAGTATATTTACTTGATTATATGCTTGGGTTTTGGTTCTCTTTCCTTTTGATTATTAACAAATGCTTATGCATCTCTTCTAGAATGCCCGAATTGTGCTAGACAAGTTCGACGTTGTATTGCATTCACCAGATCAAATAGCTCCCGTAGGGGTTCTTCATCCCTTGGAGTATCACCTGGAGCAGAAGTTGATCTCTCTGTCTGCCAATAATGAGGAGAAAAGTAATGATGTAACTGTGAAAAAATTCAATTCAGTATGTGAAGTACTGGGAGATTGCCAAGATATCAAGGAAGTCCAGTCTCATAAACATGATGCGATTTCTGACTTGGTGCAAGATACAAAACATGAACTTCGCATCTCAAAATCCAAGAGGGATGATACTTTTTCCATTTCTTGTTGGCTGCAGGATTCGTCTAAAAACTCAACAGGTATGGCTGTGCGTGAAATGGTATGATGCAGTCTGAAGCACATATTTCTTTCCCATATGCATATGTTATCTTTTATTCCTTTCTCCACTTGCTTTTGTTATAGTTTAGACATATCTTTTATTTGGATTGTTCAAGATCCCTGTGTTCTTATACCCGCCTAATTGTGCAGATTTACGAGAGGATCTGGAGGTGGTTTTAACAAGAATTGAATTCCTGCTTATCGAATATAATTGCTCTTGGGAGAATGTTCTTTATATACATCTTTATATTGCCCATATGAATGAGTTTACGCTAGCAAATGATGAATATGTGAAATTCATTACTCAAGAAAAGTGTCCTTTCGGTGTGCCTTCACGTTCTACTATAGAACTTCCTTTGTTGCAAGCTGGTTTGGGAAGGGCATATGTCGAAGTATTGGTGTCGACAGACAGTACTAAAAATGTGTTGCATGTCCAAAGTATTTCCGAGTGGGCTCCTAGTTGCATTGGTCCCTACAGCCAGGTGAGACATCTTTCATATAATTCTGATTATCTTTTTGCCATATCACATGTTTCAAGGATTTTGACGACCGCACTTTTATTTGTTGTAAGTTGCATTTTATCCCCGTTTGGAGTTGTCCTGCAGTTTTGATTGTGACTTAATATAGATAGCTGCATTGGAGATAAAAATAGTTCGTCCAACTCATTTAGCCTCTTGGACCACATGGGACTTTTACGTATCTTCCAAATATTCTGTGTTGGTAATATGTATTCTCGTGTTCCTCTGTCAGTAGCACTAACAGTATTCAACATTAATGAATTGTAGCAATTTTTCAATGTGAATTGAGATTGGAATTGATTGCTAGTAATAACTGTTACTAAGTATAATCTAATGTAATCTCTACAATAAATTTAGTTTTTAGTGTTGGTTTCTGAAGTTTCTTAAGCTAAAAACCTTCTAAACAGTCAGATATTTGGCCTCATCTTTTGTCTGTTAGTTCCTTTCAAAGCATAGTGTTCCAGTCATGTACTGTTACAAATTTGCATGTAAGTTAAATACTATGATAGGAGTTCTGTAGTTATTAGCTGTTTGTCAGATATTTAGCCTCATCTTTTATCTGTTAGTTCCTAACGAACCAAAGTGTTCGAGTCGAGTATTTTTCGTGTATTTTCACTATGCTTATCAGTTCTTTTTCTGCAACTATTCAGCATATACTCATTTATATATCATATAACCCAGGCAACGTTGCACAAGGATGCTTTGTATATGGCTGGACAATTGGGGCTTGACCCTCCAACGATGTTGCTTTGTGATGGGGGTCCTGCAATTGAGTTTCAGCAAGCACTAGAGAACAGTGAAGCTGTTGCAAAATGTTTCAACTGTTCAATATCGTCGTCTGTTGTGACCTTGGTCATTTACTGCTCGGTATCTTTGAGTGAATCTGGCAGAATTGCAATTGAGAATCAGAAGAATGTCTGTCTTGAGCAAATGAAGTCGCGGTTAAATAATGGACGCAGGTCCAACATGCCTGTAGTGAATCCTGTTGTTTTATACATTCTTGTTCCTGATCTGCCAAAAAGGTGATTTACATCCTCGAATGCTTATAAGTTTACCATTACATCATAATTGCCACAACGTAAATGATTCTGTAAGGAAAAGAAGGATGAATCACAGAAATGGTCCCGCAAGTTTAGGTTTAGAATCATTATGGTACATCTTAGCAGCCTTTTAGTACCTAACATTAGTTTTAGTTTTAATTTAGTCCCGGAGTGTTTCTGCTTTAAAAAATAATTCTGTGCATTGTGTATACTCATTTTAAGGGGCAAAATGGTGACTTTATTTGGATAAGTCTTTTATCAGGTGATTGAATAGCTTCAATTTCCCCTTAAGCATTCACACCGCACGTGATCATTTATTTGGTCATTTTCTGAGAGAACTCACTTTGAGGGACTAAATCAAAGCCATAAATAAACATTAGGGAGTAAAACGCTGCCAGTTAAAGAAGGAAACAATAATTCTAAATCCAAACTTGAGGGACCATGATCTGTGTGATTACCCAAAAAAAGAGTAATACATCGTGAAACCTCTAGAGTTCCATTTTTTCCTTTTTTCCCTTTCCTGGTTTTTCTGCATGCAATACATTTAGCTTCTGGTACGTACTATTTACTGGCATGCAATTAACATGGCAAAAGAAAATTCTGGGGCTCAGAAATTTTCTTTTCATTAATCATTGTGGCTTTGTTGTGCAGAGCTTTGGTGGAAGTAAAACCCTTGCTTTACACTGGGGAGAACAGGGAGACTCCAACGGATGTCATCAAACAAGATTTATGTCCTAGACTAGCTTGTTGGGGGTTTCAGCATGAAAGTTGGCATCATAATTGTATTCAGAAATGTATTATTGGTGGAAAAATATGCACAGTTGTCATATCAGTCACACAGGAAATTGCTGCAAAGATCTGTTCTCAATCTGCTGACCCTGCTTGTGATGGGTCACAATGTAGCGGCTCCGGAAAACAAATTCCAAAGGTGGCAGAATTTTGCATCTATCTTCTTGATAAAGTCCTTCTAGAGAATGATTTCTCTTGGGATGACGTATTGGTTAGTCTTTCATCTCCGTTGTGTTCATTTTCTCTTGATGCTAGCCTTTTTATTCGCCCTAATCCTCTTGAAATTTTGTAAAAGATTAAGAATTTGGAATTACTCTGACTGTTGACTGAATTTCAGATTTGTGTTAATGATTGAAAATGTAACTCGAGTTCGTTCCTAAAGAATTTAGGAGATAGTATTTAACATTAAGAATGAATATGATGCCAAAGAATTATATTAGAGACCGACCTTCTTCTTCCTTTCCATTTTTTAATAGAGTTCGTAAGATTTAACGGTGTTTACATACTGCCTTTGAGGTTGGGGAAATTCGGCTGTTATAGCTCGTTATAGAAACCTCACTGCATCAGGCTTTTGCTTTTCCTTGCTTTTTGTAGGCTTGTGTGTACTGTTGAAATTTCTGATTTTCTCTCATTGACATGTAGAATTTGAGGATCTATTTCACACCAAGTCCCGACACCAGTCACGAAACATTGTCGACACTCTTTACCAATGCATTCAATGAATTTGCCGGTAGCAGCAGGAGAATCGACTGCGGTAAAGGGCCGATTTTCAACCTTGTTCCTGTATTGGGTGCTGGCAACTCAGCAACATCCATGGACAATATACTTACCTGTGAGCTATTTGCCAAGATATTTTAGCCAATTTCTTTTTGTTACTCGAGCTATACAGACATAAATACATACGAATTGTTGATGCAAGAATTGATGCAATTTATGAAAGCAAATCTTTATCTTATATACCTTTGCTTTGTTTTCCAATTCTTGATAGTTGGACAGATTCTTTGTTCTGTCAACATTATTGTAATGGTTTAGTTTATAGACTTCTGACATGTTCAACAGTAGAAACAATTGTTGATTCGTTCTGAATTTCGCCAATTTGGCTAACCTTTGTAATTTAATTGGTAACATGGATTGAATTGTTATATGTGAATTAGACTGAATTGTAATTTGGAGTTGTTTTAGATTATGGTGTCATCTATGATGTACGGATATTTTTAAAATTATTATTTTGTCGTATCGTGTTGATTACTTACATCTGACATCATGTTCGATATTCCTCACGTGGGAAATTTAAGAAAAAGTGTGTATTATTGTATTCATATCATGTGTATATTGGCATGTCCTTGTATGTACGTCATGGGGTATCATTCAATTGATTGAGTAGTTTTTGATAATTAATTTCTTTAAAATGCACTTGATACACATACTAAGATGTGGCACTTAATGCGCAAATAATCGAGTTGGCCCATTATTATTTTCGACCTGATCCTGACTCTGCTCGTCATACTTCCTTTCTCCTTTTGGCATGTTTAGGCACTCCACAACATTAATTGCTTGCCCATACATCGTTTTAGGAAATGAAAGAACTACATGTGTCCCGGCTGAAAAATTAAGGACATAGGAGTTTGTCCGGGTGCCTCGTTACATCAATCTAGAGGTCGATGTACGGACTTTCCTGACCTGACTTAGTTGAGGATCGATGAGTCCTTTTCAAAAGTGCTATTTTTTATAAATTAGGTTAAGAAAATACCATTACTTTTTTAAACTTTAACAAAATAGTATAAATCGTGGATGTTATCTACGAATCTAAAATTTTCATTCAACCTTGGGTTTTTCCCCTACTATTCATGAATAGTAATAATACAATAACTTTCTAAAATTATAATTTTAACCCAAAACTTTTTTATAAAAAAGGCCTAAAAATTTTCTAAAAATATCAAATAAACCCCTAAAATAAAAAAACTTATATATTATATCATTGATGATAATTCTGATGGTGATTTTAATAGAGAACTACTCCTTGCATGTAATTTTTGTAAATGTTTTGATGGAGATACATCTAATAAACATTTTAGTCATTTTGTAAAACGATTCTTAACTGATAGAATGAGAATACTAGGAAGAGAACATACAGAAAAGCATAATATAAATCAAATAGACTATGATGAAGAATGTGCAAAAACAAATAAAAAATTAAATTTTATAAATAAAATTATAATAGCTATAGAACAAATTTATGAACAAGACAATTAAATTGGTAAAATGAATAATATGAATAAAGAAACATTTAGAGCTATGGTTTTTAATATATTAGATGCATATAGGCAGTTATGTTATATTCGTCCTTTAACAATTGAAGAATTATCATTTTGTTTTTACTTAGATTTTGTTTGGCACAATTTATAAATATAAGAATACCAAGTAAATATTATAAAAGGATCCGTGAATTAACGAGAAATATACAAATTAACATAGATTTTCAACGAGCTAGAATTAATATTGAGAAAGAAAAATTACAACTTATTAGAACTATTAATAAAGATAATTTATTTAATATTGAAGAATATCATATCATTAAACAAATAGAGTTTCATGAAGCAATGTTAGCTTCTGAAATAAGAAGACAAAAATATATTGAAAAGGCAATAATCTAATTTATAAATAATCATGTTTAATACCACCTTTAATATCATGTTTAATATCACCCAAATACAAAATATATCCGCGTCTAAGTGGTATCAGAGCCATACAATCCAAATAAATAATAAAATAAAATGAAAATATTTGATAAAAGGAAAATAATCGAATCAATAAAATACTTCGATTCAATGTATAAATGGTATAAAAACCAATATAAAAAATATCGTAGTAAATATTATTATGATAGAATGAATAACCAGAAAAAAGATAGAGATCATTATATAAATCTTTTGACAATATAAATGGTAATATTATTAAAAACTGATCAAGTAACCCATTTAAACAAATGGATTAATAATATAAATAACATTTCAAAATTAAGAACAATACTAGAAGAATATAAAAGAGAAATTAAAAGTAATAAAGAAAATAAAGAAATAAAAAATAAAATAAAATTGTGTAAACAAAAAATAAGAAAACAAAAGGAAGAAGCCGAGAACAATTGGCAAAAATGGAAAAAGTTATAAATACAATAATAGAAAGTTATATAATAGGAATAATATTACATACAGCTTTGATATATTTAAATTTCTGTTCAGATAAATGGAATTTAAATGAAACATATACAGAAGGAGGATATGAATCTTACGATGATACAGATTGGCAACTCGCTTCACCTTAATGAATCATATTGAATCAGTTGCAAATGCTATAAATACATTATTGGAAGAATTAGCAAAATTAAAATCTGAAATAAAGAATATAAATACAGAAATCCAAGTTATTAGAATTGAAATAAAACAATTAAATAACCTTATTCAAGATAATATTAAAAAGACAAAATTGGATAAGAAAAAAGAAATAGAAAGAACGATAAAAACACCTACAAAGATTGTTACTATACCAACAGAAAAGAAATATGAACCTGGATCATTTGATGAATATATGTATACAATATACCTTCCTAAATTATTAAAAGAGCAAGATGATAGAGAAAATAAAATTAAGGAAGAATCAAAATTAAAGGAAATTATAGAAGAAACTAAACTAGAAGAAAAAACTGAGAACAATGAATGAAGTAAATGATTTAATAGAAGAATTTGAAAAGATAAATCTGGATGATATAGTTGAATATGAAGTTAGAATGAATACAACCGGAGGACCTTCAGGAGTAACTAATGAAACTCCAGAATCCTCTATGGGTTCTAACGAAAATTACCCTAAAACATATTATGGACCTAAGAGAAATAAAGAACAAGGTAAAAAGAATATACCTTATAATCCAAAATATCAACCTACTGAACAATATAGTGAACCTATAAATCTCCAAGGGAGTAAATTAAATCTAGATTGTCAAGTAGATAATAGAAAAGCTATAGTAAAGTGGCAAAACGATATGATAGCCTTTTTATTAACCCAAGATGATATATATTGCGGAGCTAGTAAAAAGAGTGAATATATTATAACTACGTTTGATGGAATAGTTCTTAAATGGCGGGAAGGAGTATCTCCTGATATACAAGAAATAATGAAAGTTGGAATGGAAACTGGATTTGATATAGATATAAGAACAGGAGTACAATGTATAATTGCAAATATATCTGATGAATTTTTAGGTGAATCATGAATAGCTAATAAAGAATAAGAAAGAGAAAGAGAAAGAGAAAAAGATGAAGCAAGAAATAATCTAATAAACCTAAGTATATTCTCAGTGTGCAATATAACAAATTATGTATGTGAATTTAGAGATTATTATTATTACCAATATTATAGTACAGAATCTCAAGAAATAATGTTAAATATGTTTTACACTAAACTTCCTTATCCCTGGAATAATCATATGAATAAAATATGGAAAGAGAAGAAAGATGGGTATCCTCAAAATCTTGGAGGAAGAATAAAAGTATTAACATCAGAACTTAAAAGAATATGTACTGAACAACAATTATATAAAAAATCTAAAAGAATAACTAAACTCTGTTGTGATACAATAGAATTACCTACACAATGGGGAAGTAATAGAAATACATACCCTAAAAAGAATAAAAGAAAATTTTACAAGAAAAAATATAAAAAGTATAAAAATTTTTAAAGAAAAAATATAAAACCTAGAATAAAGTTTTTTAAGAGAAATAGGTATGAAAATAAATCTAATAAGTACAGAAATAAAAAATTAACTAAATATCAATGCTGAAATTGTGGAGAAGAAGGTCATAAATCACCTAAATGTCCAAAACCTAAAGCTAAACACATTAAAAATATAGAAATTGAATTTTTAGAAATAAGAGATGAACTTGAAGAAATTTCTGATATAGAAAACTATTTTGGAAAAGAAATATATATGGAAGAATCTGATATCTCAGAAAATGAAATCTCTTCTCAAATAGATTCTGAATTAGAATGAATTCTGAAGTAACATAATTATCTGATGAAAAAATAGATATTTATGAAGGATCAGAAGGATATGCAGAACGCATTACCTTCAATAAAGAAACTTTAGATAAGATAAAGAAACTAAAATTAAATGCTACAAATCCTAGTCAAAGTATATTTAAAGGGATATCAAGTCTTATAAAAAGAAATAAAATAAATATATATGACTACCATGAAGTAGAAAAATCTATAAACATTGAACATACTTCAGGACAGGTTAAGATTAACTTGTTAACAAGAAATACTATAAATCAAGCTTTGAACAAAATAAAAGATAAAAAGGAAAAAGTAAAATACTATATATATTTTTAGGAAGAGTTCAATTCCTGGTAAAATCATTGTTTAGAGAATGAATAGATAGTCCTATAGTACTTTCTCTTCATGATCAAAGATTTACAGATACAAAGAGAAGTCATCTAGGAACAATATAAGGAAATTTGTGTTATAAACAAATATTATTTGATTTATATCCTAAATATAGTGTGAATATAAATGATCATAATATAGACGAAACTTTAAGTTTACATTACAAATTCATAAAAGATATAGGATTGAAAGAAAAAAGTAAAGCTTTCTCAATTTACTATAGAGCATTATATGTTCTAAGTAATAGTAACTATGGAAAGATTTATCAAGATAAACCACATTTAGAAATAGATGAAAAATGTAGAGAAATAGCTTCAGCTAAATTACCTCTTCTTGAAGACCCTAAAGAAATAACAAATTTTGAATTAGAAATCATAAATAAATCTTTAATAAAAGAAGGATCTTCTAATAAAACTCCTCAAATAGAATTTGGAAAAAATAGTATAA
Organism: Lantana camara; assembly: GCA_037501455.1. NCBI lineage: Eukaryota > Viridiplantae > Streptophyta > Magnoliopsida > Lamiales > Verbenaceae > Lantana > Lantana camara. The sequence goes on from CM074863.1 coordinate 93,528,078, forward strand.
CTAGAAGAAATAAAAAAATGAATATAACCAGAACTTTAAGTATAATTAAAAATTCAGTAAATAAAACAATGATCATTTTAGGAGAATACTTTAATGGTCAAGAATATATTAAAGAACAAAAAATATTGATAGATACAGGAGCAAGTGCAAATCACTTTGCTAAAACAAAAAATAAAGGGTTAATGACAAAAACCTTGAATGAGAGTTTCTATTATGAAAACTTTGAAGGAAAGATAGTTGCATGTAACCAACAAATATCAATCCCAATAAATATTGATAAATCTAGAATAATTGTTAAATGTTATCTAGATGAAAATATGACGGAAAGTTCCTATGACATAATTTTAGGAAATGCTTTCCTAGATAGTTGTAATTACTATAAAATAGAAAAAGATGGAGTAACATTCTGCATAGAAGACAAAGTCATATATTGTCCAAGAATAAAATGAAAGGATATAACTTTACAGTTAGTGTTTTCATTCAGGTAGGAATAAGAGAAACTCCTGAACACGAAATAATAACTTGTGTTTTAATAGATACTGGATCTGAAATAACTATTTTCAAAACCTTCTTGATTAATAAATGGAAAGAAGATGGGAAAATCAGAATAAAAGGTGTGACTGGAAAATCATAGGATATACACAGATCATCAATAGATGTTGATATTGTCCTAGGAAGTAAAATAATAAAGGTTCCTAGAATATATGAATATAATGAACTAGAAGTTGATATATTATTAGGAAATGATTTCCTACAACAATTTCAATATTACATGCAAAATGCATATTCTATTGTGCTTAAAACAAAGTGTGGTCATTTGTTAAAATTACCACGACTAAACCATCCTTTCAGAGTTCAGTCAGCTAAGCGTGGTGGACACTCGATATATGAAAAAATACAAATACCAATAAATAAAATAGTTATAAAAAGAATAAACTTAGAAACAGTTATTAGTAAGATAAAAGAAAATTATAGTGACCATCCATTGGCTTTTTGGAAAAAGGATTATCCAAAAGCTAGAATAGAATTAACAGATAATATAATAATTAAAGAAAGACCTATGAGACATACCTTAAGTGAAGAAGATGAGTTCAAAAAACAAATTAAAGAACTTTTAGATAAAAGATTGATTAGGAAAAGTTTTAGCCCCTTTTTCTAGTCCAGCATTCACGGTAATGAAAGAAGCTGAAAAGAAAAGAAATAAAGCAAAAATGGTAATAAATTACAAAATATTAAACCATTTTACTAAGGGTGATAGTTATCAATTACCCAATAAAGAAGTATTAATAGACTTAGTAAAGAATAAATCATATTACTCAAAATTCGATTGTACATCTGGATTTTGGCAAGTAAAAATGGAAAATGATAGCATCCAATATACAACTTTTAGTGCCCCTCAAGGACATTATGAATGGTTAGTAATGCCATTTGGATTAAAAAATGCTCCATCAATATATCAAAGAAAAATAAACGATATATTTAGCAAATATAGGGAATTCATGGTTGTTTTATAGATGATATTCTTATTTGCTCAGATACTATAGATAAACATAGAAAACATCTTTTGCTCTTTGCTAAATTATGTAAAGAAAATGGTATAGCCCTGTCTGAAAGAAAAGCAGTCATAGAAACTAAAGAAATTGAGTTTTTATGATTAAAACTGAGTGCTACAGGTATAAAATTGCAACCGCATATATTTAGAAAAATAATTGAGTTTCCTGATAAATTAAAAAATAGAAAACAAATAGAAAGATTTTTAGGATGTCTTAATTATGCTGAAGGTTTCATACCTGAGTTAGCTAAGAAAAGACATGAAATACAAAAGTAATTAAGAAAAAATAATACAAAAGGATGGACACCAAAACATACAGAAATTGTCATAAAGTTAAAGGAAGAATGTAAAACTCTTCCAGAATTAAGGCGTCCTGATAAAAAATGATAACTTAATTCTTCAAACTGATGTCTCTGATTTATATTGGGTTGCAATCTTGAAAACAGATCTTAATGAAATTTGTAGATATACAAGTAGTGCTTTTAAATCAGTAGAAATAAATTATACTACACATGAAAATGAGTTATTAGGAGTAATAAATGGGATTAAAAAGTTTTCACTTTTCCTACCCCAAAAATCTTTCATTGTTCATATTGATAACACTTAAGTTCCGGGGTCTCGCGAACAATAAATTACTCAGTGAGCCAAATTATAGAACGTTACATAGATGGCAAGTTTTCCTATCCCTCTATAATTTCAAAATCATTTCCATAAAAGGAACTGATAATTTTCTAGCAGACTTTCTATCCAGAAATATAGATTTTGATTCAAAATGAAGGCCAATATATGGGTATACATATATCTAGTCTATCTCAAACGGTAGATGGTAAAGACAAAGTCAATTCCGTTAATGGGTGGTGATTTTACAAAGTCAAATCCGTTAATGGGTGGTGATTTCCCAAAAATCACTTATATAGATTAGAAGACCAATATATGGGTATACATATATCTAGTCCATCTCAAACGGTAGATGGTAAAGACAAAATCAAATCCGTTGATGGTTGGTGATTTCCCAAAAATCACTTATAGAAAATTTTGAAAAGAATTTGATAAAACTTTCTCTCTTTTACAGATGGAGGATAAAATTGATATTTCACAAATAAAAGAAGAGATCTCATATATCAACAGTATGACAGAAGATCTCTATGAAGGAACTGTTGTTCTAGAACAATATTTGTATAAAAATCTTCCTCCATTGATAGATTTGGTAACAGAAAACCTGGAGAAGGTAAATAAAGTGACTCAAAAGTTAGAAAGATATATTGCCAGATTTGAGTCAATAAAAATAGATGAGACTGAGTCATCTGGCGAGAAAAATAAAGAAGAAGTCAAGAATAAAGTTCCCTCAGTCATCGAAATAAAACTGGAAAAGAAGTCTTCTCCAAAGGCAATAAAGATTGAAATAGAAAAATATGTTCCTAGCACTGAATGAGAACATTTATATGTTCATACAGTTGATGAAGTATATAGTATGGAAAATACAGATACTATATTTTTCTCCAAAGGTAAAAATATATATCCAAGATTGACCTGCATTATGGGAGCATGTCCCGAAGCAGTTTATAGATATGCTTGTTTTGGGTTCCTTGATATAATCTACCCCAGTAAAGATCTCAAGAAAATTTTCAGATTTGATGATACCCTAAAATCTCAAATCAGTAAATTTGTCAGAGGAAGGCAAGTGGTTCTCAAGTTCTACACCATTTCTCCAGAATCAGAGAAGCATATAAGGCATGAAGCTTTCTTCATGATCACTGTAGATCACCTTTCTGACACCATAAAAATTGAGCAAGGAAATAAACCTTTAAGAAAGGTCCAAGTTACTAAAGAATGGATTGTCCAAAGGCGTGCCTTGGGAATAAAAGCTATTCACAACGTTGCAGAAAATCTGTACAAATATAAGTTCGAAACGCTGATGAGTAAAGGAAATTGAATTCTACTCACCAAAGGAGGAAAAATAAGCTCTCCTCTTTTAATGGAATTCATAAATAAATTTGAAAAACATGAATTTTTCTGCACTGCAGAGACTAGACAAAAAGCTTGCAAGATGATGGGTTGTAAGCATCAGTGATGTAAGCACATACATCAGCAAGGAAATGAGGAAATGACGAATGCCATGACGTCATACTCCATTTATCAAGTGGCAGATAAAAGTATCGGCAGAATCTCAACCATAGAAAAGTGTCGGCAAGATCTGGATCGTTGAAGGATAAAGCAGCGGATTCCAAATAAAAATTTCAAGTATTAACAATAGTAAGAATATAGCCTATAAATAGAGTCCTCTTGTATGGTGATAAACACCTGGTCTTGAATTCAGAAAATCATATGTAAAATTGTTTGAGGGTCTTCGAGTCTTTGAGTGTTTGAGTATTGTAGTTCAGATAAATCTTCTTTTTAGAATATATAATGTTTGTATAAACCTCGTTTGAAGGAAATAAAATTCTCCTTTTATATACACGAGATAAATACTTTGTTAAGAGTTTTATTAAACCTTTTTACTCCAATCTATTTCTACAAACCTTTTATTGAAACTTACAAGCCGTAGTGAGGTTTTCCATTGGAGGTTGAAGTCTGTTTCCAGTTAATGTCCGTAAAAGCACGAAGCTGTGAGGACTTTTGGAACAAGGAGGGCTAACCGAGGAGGAACGAAGACGAGTCTTGGAGGGCCAATAAATCAGAGTTGTAGAAGAGGAAGGAGATAAAGAGAGGTAATAAAATTTTTACAAATTATTTGTGTGTTTTATGAATTATAGGATGAATTTTAAAGTACTTCTGTTATTAAAGCATGATTAATTTCAATGTTTATGCTTACTTTCTTGATATTATCTATGAAAATATACTTTATATACCCATCTAAAATATTTTAGAAGTCTTGGAGTCACTTTTATAATTAATATAAAGTTTATAAAATAAAAACAAAATATTTTCTTAAAGTCGTTGAGCTCATCAACGATTCCTAGTAAAATCTTAAATCAATCCCAAAAGGTATTATTTTATTAAACTAAATAAAATTTGATATTATATTTGCAAAAGGCTCGAGGATCGATCTCATCCCTTCAATTCTCGACCTAGCTCTAGCCTTGCTAGCCTGGGTTTTCAAGGCTTATGAGTATCAAACAGTTGCATCAGTGAAGATTTAAGCGACAGGAAATGCCGAAAACAACAAAAAAGTATTTTATAATTCATTACTCTAGAAAACAAATTTAAGAAGTAGGGAAAATATCATTTTTAATTACATATTTTAGTTTTATTTACGAATTTGGTCTCACTCATATATTGCAAATTATGGACTAAAAGATATATTTTTCTGTCTGCCTCAAAAAAAAAAAAGATATATTTTTCTGTCATAGTCCACTTGGCCCATTTCGGCTAAATAAGGGATGAAAAAGTCACCAGAATTGTATATGCTTCGTTGATCAACTTTCGTCTTATTATAATTCAACCCTTAAATTAATTCAAATTTATAAAATATTCCCTAATCTCTAAAAAAATCAATTGAGTGATCCTTAAGGATTAAAAAATCTAAAAAATACCAATAATATCAATTTTATTTTTATAATATACATTAATTTTAAAATTTTATATAGAATAAAATAATCTTCAATATACAATAATCTAATGTAATAAAATAATATACTGTTACAAATACCAATACGAAAATGTAAACTTTATAAAAATATCCTAAATTTTATTAATATCGAATTAAAAACCAATTTAAATATATCTAAAAGATAATATAAATATTTTATTGAAAATGGACATAATAAAATCAAACAGTTAAAATTTAAAAATTATAGGTATTTTTTTGGGACAGTTTGAAACAACTCCCCATCAATTTGAAATATTTTTACTTTTAACTCCCATAAAATTATATTACATAATAGGATATAAATACGTTATTAGAACGTTTTAGTACTATATTTTATGAAAATTATACAACATATTTATTGAGAGGTATTTTAAGGTACTACATTATATGAAAATCATATGATATTTTGCTCAAATAAAGAATTAAATAAAAATATGATGTGCAATGGGGGATTTATCATCACGTTTTACCTGGAAAAATAATTATATAATTTAAAAAAAAAATTCAATTATAACAAACAAAAACTACAGTGAGGTACTGTAAAATGTAGATACACCTCCAACTTTTTCAAAACAAATCGGCCACCGCCATGACCACCAGCAGCCCATCTCCGCCGCCATCACTGCCGCACACGGTAGCTATTTTCCCCTGCAATGCAGCTCTCAAAATCTCCCGCCGCCGCATCATATTCAGCCAGGCGACGGCGGAGCAAGGGTGGCGTCCATCACATGTTCCAGATCTTCCTTCCTCCACCACCAGCCCATCACGGTAGGCATTTCCGCACTCTCTGGATTTTGATTTGTTTGAGACGGTTTGGGAGGAAGAAAGGGTGGTGGCGGTTTCAGATCTGGGCGGCGTTGTGGTGGTGGTTTCAGATCTGGGTTGGGAAATGATCATTTCCCCTTAAAAACATATTCATTTCGTACACTTTTGGAGTAATCTTCAAAAGAATTCTTCAATTGGACGCTTCTTTCCATGATTATATTTTCATACTTTGTGGATCTTTTATTAGAAGAAAGTCGGCAGTAGTTTTTCTATGCGATGTGCACGTCTAACTATGCTCATGTGCAATTTTGCTGCTAGGAAGGAAGCATCTGATGTGAAGCTTAAAAGTCCAAAACATACTTTAAATCAGAGGAGGAGTTTTTGGAGTTCGATTGTTGTTTCACTTAAACACTTCTATGGCCAAAACAAAATTGTTGTTGCCACTGGCCATGGTCCATGAGTATCCACTAACTAACAAATTTTATTTTCCGCTAGACTAAGATGTTCTTGTAGTTCAACCTTTTCTAGGATCGAATTGAAAGCTCGTGCCGCAGTACGAACCCCCTATTTACCCCTTCTCGATCCAATTATGTATTTTATCGAGAAAGGTCACTAAGGTGCTTTGTACGGCTGCACAAGCTTTCAATTTGATCAATAAGAAGATTGAGCTATTAGAACGCCTTCGCCTATTGAAAAATAAAATTTGTTACACGTTGCTTGGGGATCTTGATGGTCAGTGACAGCATCAATTTTGTTTTGGCCGTCAAAGTGTTTGTTTGGGTTAACTGAAACAAAATTTGACGAGAAACAGAATATTGCATTCACAACATTCCCAAAATGCGTGCAGTATTCCCAAGGCAAAAACACTCTCGTCATGATTTTTCTTGTCAAACAGATGGGTGTGAACTCAGTTGATATTTCAACATTCCCTACATGTCTCAGTTGATATTTCGACATTCCCTACATGTCTCGGATGCAATTTAGACGATAGAATAAAATCGAGATGTATGATTATGAAAATTGTTGAAGAAAAGGCTTGAAAAAGATATTCAAATGGTTGAGGTCTTTAATTCCAGGAGATGAAATTTTCATCAAAAAATACATTCAACCCTTCGTGACATACCTGAGCTTCTTGACATATATCGAGGAGCTCGGATGGTGAAATTGTTACACAACATGTTGCCTTCAACCTTTCAGGACAAGATGAAAGGGCGTGTATATTGATGTATGAACCTTATTAAGATATTATTGGCTTTCTATTATATTCTTTTCGTGGTTTGGAAGCACCTCAACATTGTAACGTCTGGGAGCTCCCTTCAATCCGAATTCGCTAAATATGATTAAGGTACACTTGATGTTGGAGCTATTGCTTCTTGTTTTTGGTTTAATCTTTTATATTGTGATGGTGAGACTTTATGTTGGCTACTTGATGAGAAAGGTAAAGTATTTGTGTTGTCAGGCGCTGGCTGCCCTCTTCGGACAATATGGAGCTATAGCATGCTGCCTTTTATTAGCAGCAAAGGGCGGAGAGCTGTTCGCTGAGATTGCAGCAAGCATGCGGATAAAGGTTGTCTTCGAGTGGTGGTTAAAGTTATACAGGTTGCCATTTGGGTTAAGATAAGGATACACAACTGTTGCTGTGTTATTTTTATTATTTATAGTTTCTGGATGGATATGATGTTGGATCTTTGGGCGAGGCCATGTGGTGTTTGTTTGTGCATGCAGGTTGGCGAGCTTGTGGGGCGTTGGGGGTCTCAAGGGAGATCATTTGGTCTAGTTGTCGCCTTTGGCAGCGAGTTTGGAACTCAAGAATTGACGGTAGTCTTGTACAAGGTGTCCGATGGCAGTCGAGATGTGCTAATCTTTTGATCCATCTATATAGAGATAGTCCTGAGGGGTTGGCTTGGAATGCCTGCCATGGAAGTATTTTACATTTTTATGTTGGGTTTGGGAATTTCTGTGTTTTTGTGTTTTTGCGTTACATGATCTTTGGATCATGGTTTCATGCTTGTACTCTTATACTCTTGTTTTCTTGACTGTTAATATATGAGGTTCAGGCCTCGATAAAAATCTCACTGTCGGTTTTTGGGAGAAAAAAAATCTTTAAATACTTTTTCAAACTTGTTCATAAATTATCCAATAATATAATAATTTGTAGAGGATAAACAAGTTCAAACAAAGAAGAAAAAAGAATTAGGCCAATATTAATACTTTTGGGTCAAAAGATACTCTTGCTACACTACATAGTATAGATAGGGATATGTTAGTATTATATAAACAACATATATGTATAAGTTAGTAGTATTCGATATTTTGTAATAATATAGTTTTAGTTGTACATATATATGAAAATGAATTAAATTAATAATTAACGGATATTTAGAGTTAAACTATGAATAGGACTTGAGTTTTTATTATATTCTCCATTTCAATAAATTTTTTAATTAATTCCCTAATTATTCTAAAATGACTTAATTATTCTTCACTTAGTTATTTTGCTGAATAACATAACAATTCCACAAAAATTAAGATATAGTTCCATAATTATATGATCATATTTAAAAAAAAGTTCTTTATTTAATAACTAACGCACAATAATTCCTTAAAATTCAAATTTAATGTTCCAAATTCAAATATAAATACTTTAAATTAAAAGAAAAATTCTTCATTTAACATTTAAGGGTTGCATAAAATAAAAATTCTTTAATATTTAAATATAGTTCTATAAATTTATATATAAATACTTCATATTAAGAGAAGAGTTCTTCATTTAACATCTAACCGTTGTATAACATAATAGCTCTTTATTATTTAGATATAGTTCTACAAATTCAAATATAAATACTTCATATTAAGAGAAAAGTTATTCATTTAACATCTAACCGTTGCATAACACAATAATTCCTTAATATTTAGATATAATTTTACAAATTCAAATATAATTAAATACTTCATATTAAGCGGAAAAAATTTCATTAAGTTATTCAACTACCAATTGCTAAATAATACAATAGTTCTTCAAAATGCTGATATTATTCCACAAATATATAAGTGAATACTTAATATTAACATAAAATTTCTTCATTGAATAATAAACCATTGTTTATCACAATAGTTCTTCAAACTTTAAATATAGTTCTACAAATTCAATTGTTAGTTCTTCATATTAAGAAAATCAAGGGTGATGAGGTAGAAATACGCTCGTTCCCATTTCTACACGTGGCACCCCAGGGATGATGACACTTGACTCTCTTAGATTGCATCCGATGTACACGAGCGCTCAGGCTCACAAACGCCAATATCCTTCAAGAGCACGTGCCGTCCCTGCTACCCCTACACGTGATTATCGCTACCCCGCTTTTACGAGCGCCATTCACGTCACATGGCGAGTGTTCCAATCTATCCAGAGAGCCCACTTCGAGCGCTGCCTTCCCTCAGAGTGGTTTTTTCCCCCTAACTCATTACATAAGCTTTGGCCCTCATCCCCTAGCGGATTTCTTGGTCCCCAAGGCTTTTGGTTGTCACGAGCGCGCTCTTAAGCCCTCGTTACCAACCCCCCAAACGGCTCTCTGACACACCGTACATGCCCGCGCACCTGCCACTGTTGCCAACACTAACTTTCAGCAGTTTTTGCAGAAGATTCCTCTTAGGTTTCTCTCTCACAGCGCCACGTGTTAGGGCAACATTCGGCCAGGACCACCCGCGGCAAATGACCAAAGTGTCCCTGACCCTCAACTATAAATATGAGTCTTCATCTCCTTCACGGTAAGCAACCTCCATTTCTGCAAATCCTTATTAAGCTTACACTTTCTCTTTCAGATCCTTATCTGACTTGAGCGTCGGAGAGCCAAACTGGGAATCGCCCCCAGGTCCCCCCAGCTTGGCCTTCTGACTGTGCCCTTGTGTTTGTCCTAGCAAGTAGAACCCTCAACTTTTCTGGTGAACTTCCAGTGGTTTCCTCACTCAAAACAAATTCTAAAGTGATCGGACTCTGTAACCCATATTCAGAACCCATCATTTTTTGCGCCGTCTGACCAGTTCTCAACTTCTTTCTTCCTTTCTGCTAGTAGAAAAGCAAACACCTAGAATCTTTACAGCAATGGTTGCTACGAGATCCGGGGCTGTGGGAGGAGGAGATAACACCCCTCATGATGACAATATCACTATTCCCTCCACCTCTGGTGACGGAGTCCCGCCTCCTTCCGTCGCCGTTGGCGGAGCACCCCCCGCCATAGGAGTGACACCACAGACAGAGTCTTCAGTTCCTCCACCAACACCGCCGGAGGGGTTTCCCTCTCCACTCTTCCACCACTTCCCCAGACTCAATGGGTACATACCCATGCGAACCCAAAAGGTCAAAACTACGTGATGCCACCACCTGGGTATACACTCACTCCCACCATCATGGTGCCGCCGGTTCAACCTTATCACGCCGGCCAGATCCAGCTCCCGGTGGTGATCCCAAGGGAGATTGAGGGGGTGGAGTTACCCCCTCTAACTTCTCAGCAGCTAAGGGCTCTTTATACCCAATGTGAGGTTCAGGCGGCCCAGGGGGCATGGGAGAGGTTTCACTCCATGTACTTTCCCTGGGCAGGCCACTCAAGCAGCCGCCCCACTGGGAGGACTGCAAACATATCCGCTCAGGGAGGCCCAAGCCGTCCTAAGGGCACCACCGCCGCCTCCGCCAGCCGGAGAGACGCCTCAACAGGGCGACAACGAGCGTCCCCCTGTGGACAGGAACAGAGAGCCCACAGAGAGAGTCAACGAGAATGAAGGGGACTCTCATGCCTCCCGGAGGGCTTCCCCGTGCCACCAAGCAAGGAGGCAGAGACGGGGATGCGAATCCTAATATCCTCGCAGTTGTGCAAGACCAGCTGCAGGGTTTAAAGGACATGGTCGGACAGCTCTCTCGAGCGCAGTCTCAGATCTCCCATAGCAGGGTTGAACGAGCCGATGCCAGAGACGCTCATCGCAAGGACCGCCAATTACAGGTCCCCCACCATAAAGAGCAGGAGGAGAACTTCTGCACGTATGATTATCATCCGTTGGCGAGGGGCTCTCCCCTCGTGGAGGAAGTCTTGATGGCCCAAGCGGGAACGGCCAAGATCCCCACCTCCATCAATCGCTATGATGGAACAACTGATCCAGCTGAACACTTGGATCACTTTCTGCACTTGATGCATCTCTACGAGCACTCAAGCAACTACTGGGCCAAGGTCTTCGTCACATCCCTGGTAGGAATGGCTCAAGAGTGGTACAAGCGACTGCCGCCGCACTCAATACACTCATATAAAGAGTTGGCCGACGCTTTTCTCAACCACTTTAATTCTTTGAAGGCCCCGGTCACTGCTCCCACTGCCCTCTACAACGTGGTGCAAGGCAAGAATGAGTCTCTTCGCTCGTTCTTTGCCCACTTCAACAAGGAGATCCTGCAGGTGGATAGGCCGTCCATGGATTTCTTGATCCCAGTGCTCTTTCAGGCTGTGGATCACAAACAGTATGTGAGCAAGAAATTCGTTGATGCTATTGTGGAGAGAAGACCTGGAACACTCACGGCCTTAAGGGAAGTTGCCGAGCCCTTCTTTGCTCTCGAAGATATGTATGGGACGAATGGTCCCCGACATCACAGCCCAGCGAGAAACGAACGCCCCCAAGAGCGGGGCCGGGAGGTTGTTATAAAAAAGGAGCGTCACCAGGAACGCAAGAGATCACCCCCGCCCCCTCGACGATTCGAGCGCATCCCGCTCACCAGGCCGAACTCTGAAGTCTATAACCTCTCCGATAAGAAGCTCTTCAAGAGACCCGTCAAGATGAGGGAAGCGGAGTCACTGAGGCGCTCGAACAAATACTGTGCTTTCCACAAGCAGAAGGGGCACGACACGGATGAATGTCGCCAACTGGAAGCTGAGATTCAAAGGCTCATCGCGGGGGGCCATTTGAAGGAGTTTGTGAAAATTTTGGAGCTCTATGACGAGCGCTGTCGCGACCGTTCCAGGGAGAGGAAGAGAAGCCCATCGCGGTCGAGAAGTCCACGGGGGAGAAGTCCTCCCGAGAGCAGCAGCCGCCACAACAAAGGAAAGGCTCCCGAGCAAGAGAATACCCCTTTTGCGGTTATCAACATGATAGAGGGAGGTTCTTCTGGGGGAGATTCCAATGCCGCCCGGCGGCGGTATGTCCAGAGTTATGATCAACGCCCATCCGTGCCCAAACCCATCTACGCCATTCAGAAGGCGAATGATCAGCACTCCAAAGAAAATGATGTAATAGGCTTTGATGATAGGGATTTAGGGCACATTGTAACACCCTATGGGGACGGTGAAACCTCTGACTGCCCCATGGTGGTTAGCGTGGACGTCCATAACCACGTTTTAAAGAGGGTGTTGGTGGATAGTGGAAGCTCTGTTAATGTTTTGCCCTACTCCACATTCTTGAAAATGAATGCTAACCTCCCACTAGAACCTCTAAAAATAGCTCTCATTGGCTTTGGGGGATCAGAGGTTGTCCCACGAGGGCAAATTCGCTTAGCCACTTCATTCAGTCGAGCCCCTCAGCGCAAGACGCTCGTAATCACATATGCTGTGGTAGAGATTGACATTCCATATAACATCATAATTGGGCGCCCAACCCTCGTTGATTTCAAAGCCATCATCTCCACCTACCACCAGAAGATCAAGTTCCCCACCCCCGAGGGCGTTGGAGCAGTACTGTGCAACGTGCGTGAGGCTTGGGAATGCTACATGTTGTCCCTCAGAAAGCCTAAGACAGAGAAAACCTACCAAATCGGATCTACTAAGAAGTCTGTTGACTTTCCCAACATGGACGAGGATGGCCCAATGCGCAAAAGGGCCAAGTTATACAAGAAAAAGAACAAGAAGAAGGATCCCAGCGCCAAAAACTCCCTCGAAAATTGTAACGCCCCGGTTTTCCATACAATCATTATGTGATATTATGTTACTTTATAACTTTATAATATTATATGCATTATGTTTATATAAACTTATATGAATTATCATTAACGTGAAATTACGTGACTTAATTGATAATGTGCGTAATTGTATGAATTAAGTGATCTAATTGAATCAAATGTCCTTAATTGCTCTCTCGTGTGAATTCTTGGATTTAATTGTATATCATGACTTGGAGCTAAATGAATTAATTGTTAGAGATTATCCTTAAGTGCATTAACTTAAATAAGTGAAGGGCTTAATTGCAAAAAGAGATGACTCACATATTTTATGCCCAACTTAGGATATATCATGATTTTCCACATTATTCCATTCATTTCTTCTACATTCCAAGAACATAAATTCCACACACACCCCCCTAGTGGATTACGGTTTTTACACCAAGAAGAGAAGGAGATTTCATTTCAATTTCAAGCTAAATTCTTGAAGGATTCTTGAAGATAGAAGCATCATTAACCTCATATCATCATCTCATCCACCATCTCTTTAATTCAAGGTAGATATTGGAAAATTTGAGAAATTCTTGAATATTTGATCAAGCATGGATTTATGAATTTGTTGATGAATTCTTGCATGATTAGAGTCGAAAGTATGATATTAATCTTTTGGAGTAAGGATTGCATGAAAACATGGGATTTCATGGAGATTAGAAGCATGATCAAATATGGGGGTTTCAAGCTTGATCTTTGCCACTTTAATGTTTATTTCTTGGTTAGTTTGATGAATACTTGAAGTATGATGTATATTTGAAGTGTTTCAACATTTTTTATGGTTGGAAATTGGAGATATGTTGAATTGGGTTGAATTTTGCATGGAATCCCCTGTTTTCTCCCCTGTTTTTGTTGTTACGCATGTGGTCGCGGCCGCTACCCATTTTTGGCCCAGTTTCGAGATTTGAAAAAATTGGACAAAAATTCGAAAAAATACTTGGTCGCGGCCGCGACCATTTTGTGAAGGATTTTGGTCGCGCCCGCGACCACCCTCCAGAAACTGCATTTTGTCCAACTTCGAACCTACGCCATTTTCACCTCACTTTGAATTAGAAAACATGCCATATAGCGTTGGAAAGGTCTATGTGTCTACTTTCATTCCCAACAAGCAAAACTCAATTCCCACTTCTAGAATTTAAGATATTACAGTTTTCCCACAACATGTGCATTTTCCCAAAATTGTCAAGTCTTCCTAAACTTCACCAAAATCTTTCATATTGCATTCCTTTCACTTTCTTGGCTCCCGTATGTGAATTATATGACTTTTATGCCCTATTTGATCATTGTTATCTTAAAATTGCTAAATTGAACATGTCATGATCGTTATTGATTGAAATTGCATAAGTGACATTATTGGATCATGCCGTTCGTCTTTGTTGGTTCATAAGGGTAGAGTCTTATGTACACTTGTACCTTTGTTACACAGATCACGGTCCGGGAGACGTGGGACACGCACTATAATTATATCCTTGTTTTGATCATCAGGTGAGGTTTAATTTCTAGATATATAGAACCCTAAAACCCTACTTGAGGTTTGAGCCGAAATGTATCTCTATATCTATACTTTTCCCCAACCTATTAATTACTTAAAAATTGATCGATTGTAATTACTATTGTATTGACCGATTGTTATCGTATTGAATTGATTGATTGATCGTATTTTGGCAGGTAAAGCATGTTCACATTGGGCCCGAGGGTAGTGCACTGAGCCAACCGAGGAAGCAAGGGCTGACGGGTAACTCTTGCACTATCCTCACGACTTTGGGATGCCCCCTGAATCCACTAGGAGATTAGTGGAGGAAGGAGTTTCGGGTATAGGGAATCATGAACCCTATACTCAATGAGCATGGATGGCGGGGCCTTGCAATCCCCCATCAACTGGAGGAAGAAGGAGACTGGGGACGGGTCCGGCACCACGGATTGTCCTCGGGTTATTGTCATGATTGCACTTATTGATTGTCTTGCTTGAATACAATATGCACAAATGCACAATAATTGAACTGCATGATCACATATTGATTAATAAAGCAAGCACGAATTGTACACAGTCGGAGTAAGGTTGGAGAATTGCCCTCACTCGCCGGGCCACTGATTGAAATGAATTGTAATTGATTGTATTGTTAAATTGGATAGTTGTAATCTCGGGCGAAGATTATTTCTTTTATTAATTTATATTGTTTCAACTGTAAAAGACTTTACCCGAGATTATAGCTTGCATGATACGTGCGCTAATATTTATTTATACCCCTCACTCAGTCTGTGGTAGACTGACACCTCACACTTTTCAGGTGCTTTCAGTGGTGTGCTAGGCGGGAGTGCGAGTTGTGTCCAGTTGTCGAGATGAGTCTAGCATTGCATTTTTATGTTATGGACATTTATGGATCAATTAGGTTGTTGTTATGGATATGGTGGAGATGATAATATATTGATATAAAGTTGGAAGTTAACTCTTTTGGGATATTTGATATATGCTAATGAAATTATTATGCTTCCGCTTTCAATTCCTAGACTTGGACTTGAATGGTTTGAGGGTTAGTCTAGCCTAGCTAGTGAGTTTTTTTTTATTGTCACCCGTTCGCCATGAGTCCGGTTCATATATGGACTATCCATTTCATGTGTGAGCTAGACTTATGGTGCGGGGGTGTGGTATCTCGGCGTTCCGGGTGCTACAAAAATGCTCCGCCAGGGACAGTCGAAGAGTCTTCCTCAGAGGGAGGCGAGCGTGAGGAAGACGAGCCCCATAATGATGGACGCTTGATAGGAAAAAAGAGGGCGCTTGAACTACCTCGCCCAGAAGTGAGAATCGAGCCCTCAGAAAAATTCCTTACTATCGAGCTTGAGCCCGGAAACAAGGATAAAACTACTCAGATTTGGTCCAACCTCTCTGGACCTTCGCAGATCCTGATGATTGACTTCCTCAGAGAAAACATTGACGTTTTTACGTGGAAAGCGTCAGACCTTACAGGGATTGACCCAAGCGTCATAGTCCACAGGCTCAATGTGGATCCCTCGTTTAAGCCCATAAGACAGAAGAAACGGGACGTACATGGTTTTCGGAAGACGGTTATCGAGGAAGAATTTAACAAGCTTCTGGAGGCTCAGTACATTGAGCCCATCTTGTACCCAGAGTGGTTGTGCAACGTGGTGTTGGTGCCTAAAAGCGTAAACAAGTGGCGCATGTGCAATGATTTTACTGATCTCAATAAAGCCTGCCCTAAGGATCCTTATCCTTTGCCACGGATAGACCAGTTGGTGGATTCAACCGCAGGGTGCGAACTCATGAGCATGATGGACGCCTTTCAAGGGTACTACCAGATCTTCATGGCTCCAGAGGACCGCCCCAAAACTTCATTCGTTGTTCACTTGGGGGTATACTGTTTCTTAGTCATGCCTTTTGGACTCAAGAACGCTGGAGCTACATATTAGTAGCTCGTCAACAAGATGTTTGAGAAGGAAATCTGAGGATCCATGGAGGTTTATGTAGACAATATGATTGTCAAGAGCGAGCGTCAGGGCTCGCACCTGGAAGATCTCAAGCGCACTTTGAAGTTGAATCCTTCAAAGTATACCTTTGGAGTGTGAGGGGGAAAGTTCTTGGGCTACATGGTCAGTCAACGGGGGATTGAAGCCAACCCAGAAAAGATCAAAGCTATCTTGGAGATCCCCTCCCCTCGAAATCTCCGGGAAGTGCAAGTATTGGTGGGAAAGGTTATCTCCTTGAACAGGTTCATTTCGCGCTCGGCGGACAGAAACCTTCCTTTCTTCAAAATTTTGAGGAACGCACGAAACTTCGCTTGGACGGATGAATGTGAAAAAGCACTGCAAGACATGAAGGCTTACCTGTCGAGCGCTCCACTACTGACCAAACCCGTCAAAGGCGAAAGGCTATTTATGTACCTTTCTATTTCAGTCGAGGCTACGAGCGCGGTGTTGATAGCTATGCGGAAGCGAAAACACTTGCCTGTTTATTATCTAAGCAAAACGTTGCAGGGAGCTGAGAAGAAGTATTTAGAAATTAAAAAGTTTGCGTTTGCTCTCATAAACGCATCGAGGCGGTTGAGGCCTTACTTTCAGGCACACTCAATAACGATCCTTACTGATCAACCCTTGAAACAAGTTTTGTCCAAACCAGACGTGTCAGGAAGATTGATAAAATGGGCCATGGAATTGAGCCAGTTTGACTTATGCTTTGAGCCCAGAACCGCAATACAAACTCAGGTTGTAGCTGATTTGTTGGTTGAGCGCTTTGGTTTAGAACCCGCTGTTTCCGAGAACGAGGGATTATGGGTTCTGCACACAGATGGTTCCTCAACCTCTCAAGGGGGAGGAGCAGGGGTATCCCTTAGAGACCCCAATGGGATTGAGTTAGACTTCGCAATCAGGTTGGATTTTCAAGTGACCAATAACGAGGCAGAGTATGAAGCCCTGGTGCAGGGGTTGAAAATTGCTTTTCAGAATGGAGCTTCCAGAATTACTGCTTATGTGGATTCACAGTTAACTGTGAGCCAGATTGAAGGAGCTTATGAGGCTCGAGAAACCACCATGGTGCAGTACTTAAGCAAAGCCAAGGAGATCATTGGGAAGTTCAAGGAATTTCATCTACTCCAAGTACCACGAGCAGAAAACGAGCGCGCTGACGCCCTATCTAAATTTGCTTCGGCATTGGAGGGCACTTCTGAGCGTTCGGTAATGTTCCTTAGAACGGAAGAACCTCTGATTAAGGAGAGAGTCGCCAAAGAGACGGTCGCTATGATTGATCCACACGAGCCGTGTTGGCTTGATGACATCATCAGGTTTCTTAAAGATGGTGTTTGTCCTACTGACAAGATAGAGGCTCGGAAGATTAGAAACAAGGCGCCCCGGTTTTCTATAGATTCTGAAGGAAGGTTGTTCAAAAAGTCATTTCAAGGACCTCCGATGAGATGTCTAAGGTCGCAAGCGAAGGAAGCACTCGAACTTATTCACAGTGGGAGCTGTGGGAATCATTCAGGAGGGCATATCCTAGCTAAGAAGATCCTGAGGAGTGGGCTCTATTGGCCCACAGTCCTCCAGGACGCCGTTGAATTTTCCAGGAAGTGCCCCAAGTGCCAGTTCCATTCAAAGCTCCCTCAACTGCCAGCCGCTCAAATGATCCCTATAGATGTTTCCTGGTCTTTTGACCAATGGGGGATAGACATTGTCGGCCCCTTGCCCATCGCGGTCGGACATAAGAAGTTTGTTATTTTGGCTGTCGATTATTTCACCAAATGGGCCGAGGCCGAGGCCGTGGCAAAAATTACCTTCAGGGTTGTGAGGGATTTCATTTGAAAAAACATTATCTGCAGGTATGGGATACCGAGGGTGCTTATTTCGGATAATGGATCCCAGTTCATAGCCGCTGACACGCGGGAATGGTGTTCAGAATTGGGGATTGAACAACGCTTTACTTCCGTGGGCCATCCCCAAGCCAATGGACAAGCAGAGGTTACCAACAGAGTCATCTTGCAACACCTGAAAACAATGCTGGAGAGTAAAAAGAGTGAATGGACAGAAGAATTACAAGGAGCACTTTGGGCTTATCGCACTACTCCACGAGCGGCCACTGGCGAGACACCTTTCGCGCTCGTATATGGGTCAGAAGCAATGATACCGGCCGAGGTTGTAAATGAATCAGCTCGTGTAACTTATTTTGAGCCTCAGCTTAATGAAGGCAACAGGAGCCTGGAGCTGGACTTACTGGAGGAAAGAAGAGACAAGGCCTGGGCTAAAATTCACAGATATAATGTAACGCCCCAATTTCAGGTACGCACGACACGTGTGATTTTGAGAGTTAGGATTTAATCTTAATTCTTTCGTTTAGTAAATTCCTACATTTTATGATAAATTATATAAATTATATGTCAATATGATTATGTGAAATATGAATCAATTTGAACCTTATGGCATGAATTGGATTCGTTTGTTACATGAATTAATTGTCAAACATGATTTAATTACCTAATTGTCCTTAATTGCTCATCTCCTTTTCTTTAAGGACCGAATTGCATGAAAATACCTTTGGACCAAATTGAACAATTTCCAAACTTGCTATACTCAATTGCATGAACTTATATTTTAAGGATTTGATGGCAAATATTACAATATTTCCCCAAATGTATCGGTATATACATTCCTTCCACAAGCTTCATCCTCAATTTTCATGCCAAACCTCATATTTGCTTCCTCCCTCACCGAGCCATTTCCATTCAAGAAATAAAGGAGAATTCATCACTTTCATCAAAGAATTTGAAGGATTAGGAGCTTGGAGGCATCATCATCATCATCCTCATCATCTCATATCACTCCATTTCTTTCTTCCAAGGTAGACATGGAAATTATGTGAAATAATTAGTGAAGCTAGGGTTATGATTTGGATGCAATAATTTGTGTTTTAGTCATTAGAAACATGATTCTAAGCTTTAGTTTTAAGTTCCATGCTTAAATCTTGAATATTATGGGGTTATATGTTAATTTGATATATGGGCTTGAAGTGATGATCATGATGATTAAAGTGTGATATAGGTGTTTATATTAGGTCTTTTGATACCTAAAGCATGCTAGTATATTCCTCTTCATGAATTATAATGGTTGGAATTGAGTTATAATTGTTTGGGAGGAATTTGGGTTAATTTCGTGCCTCCCCTGTTCTTCATCCTCTGTTCTGCATCTTCTGCGTAACGGGAACGGCCCTTCCCGTTCCCTTTGTAAATAGGGAACGACCGTTCCCATAATTTGAATAGTGTGAAGGGCGGCGAGGATGGGAACGCCCGTTCTCACTTTGTCTCACAAGACGGGAACGGCCGTTCCCATCTTCGGGAGCAGCTTCGGGAGTAGGGGAACGGCCTTTCCCAATTTTAACTAAGGGCCGGAACGGCCGTTCCCATACCCCTGGAGGTGCAGAAACATTCTGCATAAAATTACAGTTTTAGCCCCTCGATCCGATGACTTATTTGATCCCAAATTGCTATTATATGATCAATTACATGCCATAACATGAATATATCATGCTATATTCGTGAATGCATATCATATCGTTGTATAGTCATGCCGTGCGTCCTATTTGGTAACAATAATGAGTTATTGTCTCACGAGTACACCATGTCCTGTTTCTTGTCCAGTTACTCTCCCGGGGCGGGGATTGTGATCAACAGAGCACGTTCACGCATCCATGAGTCGTGCGTCGCCTGTCAGGTGAGGTTTAATTGCTAGTTACTTAGAACCCGTATAACCTTATGTGACTTTTGGGCCAAAAAGGGATATAAATATATAATGATAAGTGTTTCTGAACTATCCAGTCGTGTTCTTTCAAAGTAACCGTGTTCCTTGAAAGCAAGTCATGTTCTTTACAAGTAAATCATGTATTTATTGAAAGCAAGTCGTGTATCGTGTTACAAGAAAGTCATGTATCGTGTTGCTAATCGTGTTCATGACAAGAGAACCGTGTATCGTGTTATTGTGATCGTGTTTGGCGAATTATCGTGTACCATGTATCGTGTATCGTGTTTATGGGCCCGAGGGTGAGTGTTTGAGCCAACCGGGAAAGCATAGGGCTGACGGGTAACTCACAACACCTCTCTCAAACCGTGGGGATGCCCCCTGAATCCACCAGGAGGTTTGGTGGAGGAAGGAGTCCCGTACGTGGGAGTCATGTTCCCGACGTACATCGTGTTATCGTGGGTGGTTCGGGCCTTGCAAACCCACCACCAATGGAGTGAAGGATGGATTTCATGTTATTGATCGTGTGCACTTTAATGACTTGCATGATAACTTAATTAAATGAAAGTGCAACCCTTGTTCACTGTCAAGGTTGGTTGGAGATCGTGCACGCCCCTCGCTAGGGCCACTGATAGTTAAAATAGCCGTGATTATCGTGTTAAACCTGATAGTTGTAATCTCGGGCGAGTCCTTGATATTCTTGCACTTATATTATTGTTATTATTGTTTTAGTTACAAAACCTTACCCGAGGTTACAACTTGCATGTTATTTGCGCTAATATATATCTATGCCCCTCACTCAGTCTTCCATAGACTGATACCTCCACCTTTCAGGTTCTTGCAGGTGCACGCTAGGCGGGAGTCGAGTCGTGTCAAGTTCAATCCATGTAGTCGAGTCGATCACGGTGCATATTGTTTATTGTCGTGTTAGAATTGTTATTATAGTTACCTGTTATTTATATTCGGAGATGATAATGTATTGATATGGAAAGCTAGAACATATTTTGTCTTACTTGGCAATCGAGAAATGTCGTGACATGTTTATTGATTATATTTGATCGTGATTAGTTTATGCTTCCGCTTTCACTCGTTGCATGTATACATAACCCGCCTAGCTTGTCGTTTATTGCATTGTCACCCGTTCGTTGTAGGTTGGTTCATGTACGGATTGTCCGTTTCGTATGTGGATTGACATATAGTGCGGGGGTGTGGCACCTCCACGTGTACGGGGTGCTACATATAAAGCCACTGTGGCTCAACAGTACAACAAGCGCGTGAGGGAAAGAACTTTTCAGCTGGGAGACTTAGTTCTGAAGAAAGTAGAAGTATCTAGACATGTGGGGAAGTTGGACCCCAACTGGGAAGGACCGTTCAAAGTCATACAAGTTAGAGCTAACAACACCTACACCCTGGAGACACTTCAAGGGGGAGCACTTGCCTCGCCCTTGGAACGCATGTAACCTCCGGCGGTTTTATGTTTAAAAGCTCTTTGCAAACGATGATGTAACCATCCCGTTAGTGGGTTCTATGTACTTCAAATCTCAAGTAAGATGCAATACACTCTTTTTAATGTACTTCTGTTTCTTTAATTACAGGAATGGATGAGTCCCACGTCCCTCGTCTCAACGAGCGTGGTTGGCAATTCACTCCAATGCATACATTATTACTGCACCTGGGTCACGCTTGCCAGCGCTCTACTCTACGTGGGGGGACGCCTTCACAAGGATAGATTGGTAACGCTCACAACCAGCTTGTTAAAGAAGAAGAAAATACGAAGGAAATCCTAGTAGGCCTTGGCTGTTTATTACAACGCCTTGCGCTCGAAAACGGGATCGTTTTCACATTATAGAAGGTAAACAGGCTCGGTAACGATTGATCAACGACAGCACCACCTGGAGGAAATTCTCACAAGTCTTGAACGAGGGCAGTCACTCAGTAAGACCCTCGTAACCACTCCAGACTTAGCAAAATCTCCCAAAGCTAAGAAGGAATTACACAAGTCTTGAGTAGGGGCACTCTCACAGAAAGACCCTCGTAGCTACCCCAGACTTAGCAAAATTTTCTAAGTACAAAAGCAAAAATTTTCACAAGTCTTGAATGGGGGCATCCTCACCATAAGGCCCTCGTGATTACTCAAGACTTAGTAAGATTTTCCAAGTTTACAAGATTCAACGAAATCTTTCAAATGTCAAAACCTACCCAGGCAATGCAATTTTCACTAAATAATGCAATCCTTACTGAGCATGTTACACACAGTCTTGTTATTAACAGGATTTATTTACAACAAGCGCCAAGTGAAAATTCGCATTCAGAAAGGGAAAGAGACAACATTACGGAAAGGGAATATTTCATTAATAGAAAGGCTTTTGCCAAGGGTTACAAAATAAGGACTCAGAGGCCCACGATGTTGTTGCAACAAAAGGAAAATCACTGAAACTAAGGAAGGGAGAAGTTACAAAACAAAGCTGAAAGAGAGGATCCTTAGGCTATTGGGGCCACATCTTCATCGATGACTACTAGAATGTTCTGGGCAATTGGGTCGTAAACGGGACCTTCCGGCTCTTGAGGAACTACTGCTGGAGGCTCTGGATTGTTGTCCTCAGGCGCTTGTTGGTTGATTTGCTCATTGGCATTGGGCTCGTTAGCTGGGACAGGGACGTTCTCACCAGCTGGAACAAACACTTGGGGCTCATCTTCGTGAGGATCATTTTGAGCAGCCTGAGGGGCGTCATCTACAGGATGGGTTGCTATGTACTTATCCTGGATAAGCTTAACCAGGAAGGAGTATTCCTGATCAGAAATGGTGTCTGCGGGGTCATCCCGGTCCTCGTCATCTTCCTCACAGCGCTCATTGAACACGAGCCCCGTGCCCTCAGCCCCTCACATAGCCGGATCTGTCAGCCCTTTGTGAATGCCCTGCTCCACTGCTAAGTTGAAGGCCTTTTGGGCCTCGTCCAAGCAGTGCAAGGAAGCCGCGAAATTGAAGGCCTTGGAATGACAGAATTTGATAAGAGCCTCCTTGTTCGCTCGGTCAAGACTTCGAGGCCATTCGTGTTGGGTGCGGCGGGCCCGAAGCAAAGTGACGGTACAGCGGAATATTTCAAAAAATTTCGCCATAACCTCGTTATCAAAATATTTCAAAAATATTTTAATAAAGCAGCGGAACAAATCGGGCAGCATAACTCTAATATATACAGGCATCGATAACATAATTTTAAATCATCTAGCATACAATATGCAAATATTAATTTGGGTAGCACAACGGTATTACCGTACTGCAAATTTGGCTATCAACGGCACTTTTCCAGCACCTCGATATCTTCTCGTGAAACCGGCAGAGCTTCCCCGCAATATCCCCGATTAAGAAATTGGAGTGTGGGCTCCGACAGTATTTCGCTAAATACTTTGAGAAAATATTTTTCAGAAAAACCCTTTTTTCTAATTTCAGAAAATCCCTATTTTCTAATAATTAAGTGGATTATATATTAATTATATAACCACCTAATTAGTAATTAATTAATCCTTAATTAAGGATTAATTAAAAACAAGAGAAATCAGCCGAAAAGGCTTTAAAATTGGCTGCTAATATTCTGAAATTGAATGCCCAAAACTTGTATTTAAAAAGAAATGGGAAGGCCTATTTATAGTTCACAAATTGGGACATCCGCGTCCTTTTTCGAATTTTCAGCGTGCCTCCCAAGTTCCGCTGGCCAATCAAATTGCACCGGAGTGGAGTACATGCCAAGACGAATCCAGACGCGCCGACCACGCGCGGAAAGGGGCCCGCACACGCCCACACGCGCCGCCCATGTGGCGGCTGTGTGTCTGGCGCGTGTGGCACGCACGCTGCAACAAGCAGCTGCCACGTGGCCGGTCCGGTCCGGTCCGACCGACGGTCCAACTCTTGGACCGGTTCAGGAGTGAACCGGTCAGTTCAACTTGGTCTGGCCCCAGGGACACGTAGGGGTGTAAACGGATATTAAACGGATCGGATGTATGATTACCATATCCTTATCCTTTTATGATTCGGACGGATACGGATAATATCCTTTTAAATCGAATTCGGATAATATCCTTTTTATACGGATACAAGGCGGATTCGGACGGATTCGAATTTTAATCGGATTTTCAACTATTCATTTTGACCTAAATTATTTAACTATATAACTTCGAATTTTTAATCAAATTATCAATTACTCATTTATAAATAAATTATTTAATAATTATATGACTTTGAATATATATTAGACAAAGAGAGAAATAATAACTATATCTATATATATTAATTTTATTTTTTAATGAATGTATAAATATGTTGGAAATTATAAATTTTATCATATAATTAATTTGAAATATAATACTTTTATTAATAACATAATATATGTTACTTATATTATCTCAATATAAATGTTGAAGTAAACATATGGTT
This sequence comes from Lantana camara, assembly GCA_037501455.1. Classification (NCBI taxonomy): domain Eukaryota; kingdom Viridiplantae; phylum Streptophyta; class Magnoliopsida; order Lamiales; family Verbenaceae; genus Lantana; species Lantana camara. The sequence continues at coordinate 93,552,601 of CM074863.1, forward strand.
ACTATTAAAACCTAAGATTTTTCTTTAATAAATGTGCTAAAAATATTTCTTAACACTAATAATTTATCATACATATACAGTTGTGTGTATATATTTTAATATAATATATTATTTATCGGATACGGATTACGGATAAATCGGATAACGGAAAATCTAACGGATAATGAAACGGATCGGATGTTAAACGGATCGGATGTCTTATTACCATATCCTTATCCGTTTATAATTCGGATGTCTATAATCGGATACGGATAATATCCTCTTGAGACGGATTCGGATAATATCCTCTATAAACGAATTCGAATGCGGACGGATATCGGATTTTCGGATATCCATTTACAGCCCACACGTGCCATCATACCATTCGTCCACGTGTCCGGGTCGGGTAAACCGTGACCCGACCCTATCCGATAACCCAAACCGGTGACCCGTTTCTTTGGCCCGTTGATTTTCCAGTCAACATCATCCGGACCGTTGAAACGCGATGACGTGGACGAATCCCAGCCGTCCACGTATCTTGGCGTGTGGCGTCCAGTGGCGCTGACCCGCTGACATGGCGTGACACGTCACCTGCCAAGTCATCAAAAACATTTTTTTTTTTTTCGAAAAATTTTATTTTCTTCAAAATAAAATTTCGGGCATTTCCAACTCCTTGGAATTTAATTTATTTTCTCAAAATAAGTTTCTTGGCTATTTTCAAACACTTTGAAAAATCATTTCTCTCTCTCGTTTTAATATTTTCTCTTTGATCTTCATTGGGGCTTGCGGGGGGACCTGCAGGACTAATTAATTTTAGCTCCAAACGGGTCAATCTATTATCATCCTATGACAATAATTGATTACCGTTTAACAATATTTAATTCCACTAAATAAATATTGTTGAACTCTAAAATTAATTAAATTATTCACGAATTTCTCGATCTAGAATAATTTTGCATTTTACTCCTCTGTACAGATATCCATGAAAAATAAATCAATACTACTATCATTTATTTTTCACTTTCAATCTGAAATTTCTTGATTCGCCTTAAGTCCAAATTCCCTGCATGTGAAACACATTCAACATACAACTTCGGTGACGAACACACGAAGTACTTTGGCCAAAGTTTTAATTCGAACTTTTTGCAAATCTATTTCAGGGGTATCTTTAAACCTTCCAGCAAGGCTACAGATTCCTTGATCAATATTTCTCTCTAGCACATTTCATGCAATCACCGAACGTACAAAGTATTTTGGCCACCCGTTACCGAGACCTCACTTCTGAGTACATCACAGTGATTAACACTACATGCCTAAAGTCGAAATACTATCAGGATTAAGAGTCTAATGCTTCCGAGATTTTGTTCATTTTAGATAGCAGTATAAAATGAACAATCTCAGTGGTCCAGTTCGATGTTTCCAATCTCATTGAAAATCATCAATGTGTTATAATTGGAAACTCCATTTCCCTATGATGAAAGACTAATCATCTTATATAACACATTATAGTCTTGATAAGAACATCTTCTTATCATACTGACTAGAACTTTAATGACACGTGATTCTTGGTATTTAAAGTCTTTTCCTATGAAACACATTTCATATAAAATACCGTCACACGTCATTAATTATTAAATTCGTAAAATACTCATAACTTGCTTTAATTTCAGTTTTATTAATCCAAAATATTTACAATATAATTGGATTTTCAGGGCATTAATCCCAACAAATCGTTCATGGTGTCGTTGAATTTTATCTCCGCCTCTTGAGCCCTCGTTTTCCAGCTTTCGCGCTCGGTCTCAAGTTTTTTGTAGCCCTCACTGAGTTGGGCCGACTTATTGCTCAAGCCGCTCCGAGCGCTCTCCACGCTCGCAAAATCATCCTTCAGCTTCTTCAACTCCCCCTCCGTTTTCTCGTACAAATCCTTGAGGGATTCATACTTGGCCTTTTCAGTATGCAGCTCCACTTGCATTTGAGCCGGGTCATTGGAGCGCGCCATCTTCTTGTACTTGGCCTTTCGGTCGGTATAGACCGAGGCGCGCATCTGTATGTTTTTTGCCCTCGGAAGTACTTGCTGCACACGCTCGTAAATGGCAAGAATGTTAGCAAATATGTTAAGGAATTACTTTTCCCTAAGAAAGTAAAGTCACCAGAGAAAAAAGAAGAAGACTTACAGAGAGAATGGCATGCACCATATCACTTTTCACATGTTCGACGGACTCTGAAAATAGGCGCTTGTGGTCGGCGGTGAATTGGGCCCTTCGCTAACGGTCTGAGTGAGTGTGCCGGACCGCAGCAGGACTTCGCCTCCATCGGTGGAGCCGGAAAAATACCTATCTCCCCGGTGAGAAAAACCCCACAAGTATTCCTCCTCTGAGGAGGAAGTTTCCCCATCACCTTTGGGACCTTCAGCTAATTGTTTGCCCTTGCCTGTTATAGCAAGGGTATCTGGCATCCTCTTCCTCCTGCGGGAAGGTTGAGAGGAGCCCTCAGGGGCCTCGTTTAACCTCACATTGGTAGCAGGCCTCGTTGGGTCAGCGGCCTCGGGGTTGACCACCCTAGAATCTACGGCGGGCGACGGCCGTGCCACCAAGCGGTTCTCAGTATTGGTCGCACGGTTTTCCCCTCGGCCTCGTTGGGTTTGAGCACCGGAAGCTACGCTCGAGCTGGCACCCTGCTGGCTACCCCGAGCGTCCCCTCTGCCTACTCCCTGGCCTCGAGGGCGTTGTTGCTCTTGCTGGTTTTGGCGCCTGTTGTTGTGGGCAAAACGAGCGGCGTCTCTAATTCCTCCTGCCATTGCTAAGATGGAAGCTCCTGCAGGGAGGGAAAAAAGGAGAGTCAGAAACCCTTGAACAAAAAGTTACAAATTTAGAGATACAAGTTGCAAATGTAAAGAAGCAGTTAGTATTCCTATCTACAAGTTAGCGCCCTAAGGATCTAACCATCTCTCTCCATGTCCCGAGCCGGAGGGCTGTCAAGATAATGGGGGTCATCAGAAAGACCGCACAAGAACATAAGTTCCGCGTCGTCTATCCAGTCCTTTGCTTCAAGAAGGTGACCCTCGTCCCTCAGAGCTTCAGCCAAACTCTTAACCCAATCTTTGGGAAAGCAGGTTCCAAACGATTCTTTACGAGGGAACCCTTCCCACGTGAGACCCAACCTGACGGCACCCCAAATCCTTCCTCCGTGGGGGCCTTGACAAAGATGAATTTTTCCTTCCAGTTAGGGCCGTAAGTGTTGGAGGGAGAGTTGATTAACTTCGTATGAGCCTTCGCTTGGATATAATTGAAGCCCACCTCAGGTGATGAGCGTGATGAGCTGACTACTTGGAAAAGAGCGTTGAAGTTCCGCAGGTAGGGCTCGTAACCAACGCTCCTCATCAAGATCACAAAGCATGTTATGAGTGCGAGGCCGTTGGGCACAACTTGTGAAGGGCAAAGGTTCAGATCGTTCAGAATGTGAGCCATCGAGGCTGAAATTGGGAACCTCAAGCCCCCAGAGCCGACTGCGTCCACGTAAACTGCCATCTCACCGGGTGGCAGATGGTTGGCACGCTCGTGTTTGGTAGGGATTCTCCACGTGTAGCGCTCATCCCAGAAAATGGGCGCCAACATTGTCTTCACCTCTCCCAAAGTAACTGTGCTAGGAGTTTCATCTGGGGTACGCTCGGTAGCCTGCAGGCCCGAGCCTTCACCCTCGTTGGGCCCTTTGGATTTCTTGGTCTTTTTAGGCTTTTGAGGCTTCTTACCCTTGCCCTTACCAGGGGCTCTTTCAGAAGGCCTTGCTATTTCCTCGGCTTCCGGCACCGGAGCCGCGATTGCCACTGTTACGGTATGACGGTGGGGGTGTGTCGCACTCTCAGTCACCGGAAGAGTTACCCCCTGTCTCTCCGCCTCCATTACCAGGTTCATCTCTTCAAAAATAGGTTCAACCCCTTCTGGGTCGCTTTCATCTATGGCTATCACGGCCGCCTCCAACCCTTCATCCCTGGAAGAATCCGAAGGAGTCGAATTCTGGATAGCCATCTCTTCGACTTCACGGGCAAACTCTTCTACATGATGATCGGCCATGGTGGTGCTGGAATTTGAAAGAGATTTGGGAATTCTTTCTGGGAAATGTTGTATATCTAAACAGACTTGAGATTTCTGGGGAGTAAAATCCTAAGGAATTGCTGAATCCTAAATATGATTCTAAGGTTAGAAGTTAGAAGGTTTCACCGGAAATTACCTTGAAATTTCTGGGAAAGCTTGAAGGAAGATTTGGGATGCTCTGAAACTGGTATGCGAAGAGTTTTTTTGCAAAAGGACGCTTTGGAGATAAGTTCGCGTAAAAGATGAAATGGTTTCAGAATCCCTTATTTATAGGGATGGGAGTTGGTACTTTTCTGGTAAGGAATTCAAAATTGTAATCATTTCCCGCCTAGGAAACCGTTCACTTTACTGAACCGTCACGTACTTCCCCAGACCCACGCGCCCCACGCGCATCAACATTTAATGCTCAGACGCTCCAAGTGGTCAGAAGAAAGTACAACATTTAATGCTGAAGCGTTACAAGCGGTCAATTGAAAAGACCGCATTAATGGCGTAACCAGAAGAATGATTGCTCAACACGCCAAACTTCATACGAGCGCCACGCTCGGAGGATTGAACATGCTGAATTCTACAGCCCTTATCACTAAGGACTACAGAATTGGGGGGCAAAATGATGAGGTAGAAATACGCTCGTTCCCATTTCTACACGTGGCACCCCAGGGATGATGACACTTGACTCTCTTAGATTGCATCCGATGTACACGAGCGCTCAGGCTCACAAACGCCAATATCCTTCAAGAGCACGTGCCGTCCCTGCTACCCGTACACGTGATTATCGCTACCCCGCTTTTACGAGCGCCATTCACGTCACATGGCGAGTGTTCCAATCTATCCAGAGAGCCCACTTCGAGCGCTGCCTTCCCTCAGAGTGGTTTTTCTCCCCAACTCATTACATAAGCTTTGGCCCTCATCCCCTAGCGGATTTCTTGGCCCCCAAGGCTTTTGGTTGTCACGAGCGCGCTCTTAAGCCCTTGTTACCAATCCCCCAAACGGCTCTCTGACACACCGTACATGCCCGCGCACCTGCCATTGTTGCCAACACTAACTTTCAGCAGCTTTTGCAGAAGATTCCTCTTAGGTTTCTCTCTCACAGCGCCACGTGTTAGGGCAACATTTGGCCAGGACCACCCGCGGCAAATGACCAAAGTGTCCCTGACCCTCAACTATAAATAGGAGTCTTCATCTCCTTCACGGTAAGCAACCTCCATTTCTGCAAATCCTTATTAAGCTTACACTTTCTCTTTCAGATCCTTATCTGACTTGAGCGTCGGAGAGCCAAATTGGGAATCGCCCCCAGTTCCCCCCAGCTTGGCCTTCTGACTGTGCCCTTGTGTTTGTCCTAGCAGGTAGAACCCTCAACTTTTCCGGCGAACTTCCAGTGGTTTCCTCACTCAAAACAAATTCTAAAGTGATCGGACTCTGTAACCCATATTCAGAACCCATCAAAGGGTAAAATAGATAATTATTAATAGGGAGCAAACTAAAAATTTATTTGAATCGGAAAGTGGACTAAAATTTTTTAGTCAAACATGGAATTTACTCAAAAACTCCCTTACATTAATCGTTTATATTTATCATTGAAACTTTAATTTGATTCATTAGTCATGTCCAAATCAAATTTTCGTTGGAATGACCTAATAATCCTAATTATTTAAATCTAATTTTTTAGGTTGAAGATTCGCGACTTTCTATATTTATTAATAGCTGTTTTGATGATTGCCACCAACAAGGTTTTGATATTTTTCATCTTGATTGATTAGGAGTTGCAACTACACATTTTACATTTTTTTATGGCTAGTTGCAACTTGCAACTATTTTTAATTCGGATTATTCGGCCGCTGTTGTAATAATAATAATAATAAAACAAAATAAAAACGTTCATATGCAATAATAACCTCATCTAAATTGTCAAATAAATTATTAAATATTTAAATATCTCGATACCTCTCCTTTAGCAATATCTTCCTATTTGATCTTACTCGCAATAGTGCTCATTTGATCATCTCTTTGGTTTGCATTTTGATATTATATCCAACGATCACCTTTATGCAACACTTAATAAAAATTGTAAACAAGTATTAGATGAATCGAATATGAAGAATTTTAAATAAATATATTTAGAAATCAAAATTTCAGTCATTTATTTATGATTCTAAACTGGTTATACTAATATATATATTCCCATCTGAAGTCCATCTCTGTTGATTTTTTTGTTCTGATGGTGTTTTCGACACGTTCCGAGGTGGTTGTTCTGATGGTTATACTATGAAGATATTATGGAATGTGGAATGTGGAAATATTATGTAATGATATGTCGGATAAATACCCATTTGCGCAACGAATATATATTCAGAGGTGATGTTAAAACTAAGTGTATATTTGATTATCATATTCGCATCAATTTAGGGTTATAATATCTAAAATCTGAATCATCTCATATAGAATGTGATGGGGTCAAAATACGATCGTCCCACGTTAAGACACGTGGCGTCACCGAGATAATGACATATGTCTCCCCAAGGCTGCACCCATCGGCGAACGAGCACTAAGCGCAACAAGCGCAATCCTTCTCCATGAAGTTAAGCCCAATGAGCGCTCACTCTCACGAGCGCCCCTCATACTGTGTGTTTGGCTCGTCCATATGCCGAGGGAGCCCTCTTCGAGCGTCACACTCCCTCAGAGTGGTCTCCCCTCTCGGCTCGTCACTTGAACTGAAGCCTCCATTCCCCTTAGCGGATATCCAGGCTCCCAATACTCTAGGTTGTCACGAGCGCGCTCTCAAGCCCTCGTTACCAACCACCCAAATGGCTCTCTGACACAACGTACATGCCCGCGCACCTGCCACTGTTGCCAGCACCAACTTTTGGCCGCTTTTGCAGAAGATTCCTCCTAGGTTTCTCTCTTACGCCGCCACGTGTTAGGGCAACATTCGGCCAGGACCACTTGAGGCAAAAGACCAAAGGGCCCTTGACCCTCAACTATAAATAGCTAAAGTCATCTTCTACATGGGTAAGCTCTTCTTCATCACTGAAACTGTGACTGAACTTACATTCTTCCTTCATACCTTGAACTGACTTGAGCGTCGGAGAGCCAAACTGGGTATCACCCCCAGTTCCCCCAGCTTGGCCTTCTGACTTTTGTGCTTGTCCCAACAGGTAGAACCCACCTCCTCTTTTCCGGCGAAGCTCCGGTGGTTTCCTCCACTATTACAAATCGTAAAGTGATCGGATTCGGACCCATACGTTTCTGAACCCATCATTTTTGGCGCCGTCTGTGGGATTAGACAAATTTTCATTGCATCAGAGAAATAAATATCCACAGAGTATGCTACACACAGTCTTATTATTACAAGATTTGTTCCAGCAAGCTCTAAATATAAGTTCTGATTCATAAATGAATAAAAGAACAAAGTCATGAGAAGTGAGATATATATTCATTGCAAGAGAGAAATATTACAAGATAAGGGCTCAAAAGCCACTGAACATTGTTTCAAGGTGAAAAAAAAAGAAGAGGAAAAATACAGGAAAGCAGGAAGGTATATTGGAAAAGGAAAAGGCTTCAAGCGGCCGGGGCAATGTCTTCATCAACGATCACCAGAATGTTCTGGGCCACGGGACCATGAACTGGGCCCTCAGGCTCTTGCGGTTGATCTTGGGGATCGTCGGGCTCATTGGCACCCTGGACGGGGGCATTAGCGCCCTCAGCAGCTGGGACGGGGACATTCTCCACGAGAGGCGCTTGCGGATCGTCTTCAGGCGGATCATTTTGAGCGGAGGAAGCAGCATTACCCGCCGGATGAGCATCCATGTACTCATCTTGGAGGAGTTTGACTAGAAAGTCATATTCCACCTCGGCGATGGTGTCAGCGGGGTCTTCTTGGTCTTCGTCATCCTCCTCACAACACTCGTTGAACATGAGCCCTGTGCCCTCCGCCTCCCTCATCGCCGGATTGGTGAGCCCCTTGTGGATACCCTGCTCGACGGCAAGGTTGAAGGCCTTTTGAGCCTCGTCCAGGCAGTGCAGAGAGGCCATAAAGCCGAAGGCCTTTGAGTGACAAAATTTGATAAGGGCCTCCTTGTTTGCACGCTCCAGACTCCGAGGCCACTCGTTTACGGCGTCGTTGAAATTCCGCTCGGCCTCCATAGCCCTCGCCTTCCAACTTTCGCGCTCGGCCTCTGCCTTCCTGCAACGCTCATTAGCCTGAGCCAACTGGCCGCTCAAGCCGCTCCGAGTGCTCTCCACCGCCTGGAAATCCTCCTTTAGTTTTCCCAGCTCCCCCTCCGTTTTATTGTACAAATCCTTGAGGGATTCATACTTGGCGATTTCTGTGTCTAGCTCCGATTGGATATGAGCCGGATCATTTGAGCGGGCCATCTTCTTGTACTTGGCCTTGCGCTCGGCGTAAGTGGAGGCTCGCATTTGCACATTTCGGAGCCGGGGAAGAACTTGCTGCATAAGTGGGAGGAAAGGAAAGTGTAAAAAAAAAAATAATAAATATATAAAAAAAAAAAATTTTAACTTACAAAAATCAACAAAGATAGCAAGGAGTGAAGACTTACGGAGATTAGAGCGTGGGCCGCATCAAAGGTCACCTTCTCCACAGACTCGCTGAAGAGATGCCGATGGTCCGCCGAGAACTGGGCCCGGCTGTAAAGATTATGGGAGACAGTCTGAGCTAACGTGCCCGGCCTCAGCAGAACTGGCCCCCCGTCCGGGGCACCCGTGTAGTCCTTGTCCCCCCGTCGAGAGAACTCCCATACATGTTCTTCCTCTGAAGAGGAAGTTTCCCCCTCGCCCTTGGGGCCCTCGACTACCTATTTACCTTTGCCCTTGATTGCAGTGGTATCGGGCATCCTCTTCCTCTTGCGGGAAGGCCTGCTGGCGCTCGGAGGGGCCTCTGTTATGGCCAGGGCGGTTACTGGCCTCGTTTGTTCCGCGGTCATGGGAGGTTGAACGTCTCCCGCACGTTCTGTGGCCAACCGCCCCCTGGACTCCCTGTTGGCCAACCTATTCTCCCCCCGACCACGAGGAGGTTGAACCTCTGGATTAGCGCTCGAACTGGCGCCTTGACTGCCGCTACGAGCGTCTCCTCGATTGCCACGATTGCGAGGGCGCTGTTGCTCGCGCTGTTGGTCCCCTTGCGGGGCTTGGTTCCTGTTGGCATGGGCGAAGCGGGCGGCTTGTCTGATTCCTCCTGCCATCTCTAGTATAAAGGCTCCTGCAAAAATGGGAATTTCGAGGGTTAGAAATCCTCAAACCATCTGCTCAGATTGCAAGTTACAAGTACAGAGAAGAAGTTAGTATTTATTCCTATCTAAAGTTAGTGCCCTAAGAATCTAACCATCTCTCTCTATGTCACGAGCCGGAGGGTTGTCAAGGTAATAAGGGTCGTTTGAGAGACCACACAAGAACATGAGTTCTGCATCGTCTATCCAGTCTTTCGCTTGAATGAGGTGGCCCTCGTCCCTCAGAGTTGCTGCCAGGCTTTTGGCCCAATCTTTAGGGAGTGCGGGTGGCAAGCGGCTCTTTGAAAACGAGCCCCATTCCGTGGGTACCCCAAAGCCCTCTTCTGTTGGAGCCTTGACGAAAATAAACTTCTCTTTCCAGTCAGGGCCATAAGTGCTCGAGGGTGAGTTGATCAATTTCATATGTGCCTTCGCCTGGATATAGTAAAAACCAGCCTCGGGAGATGAACGAGAGGAGCTGACCACTTGAAAAAGGGCGTTGAAGTTCCGCAAGAAGGGCTCGTAGCCCATGCTCCTCATCAGAATCACAAAGCAGGTCAACAGAGCCAAGCCGTTGGGCACGATTTGTGATGGGCAGAGACCCAGATCATTCAACAGATGAGCCATCGAGTGCGAGATGGGGAACCTCAAGCCTCCTGAACTCACCGTATCCACGTATACGGCCATTTCCCCAGGAGGCGGATTATTAGCGCGCTCGTGGTTGGCTGGGATTCTCCACGTGTACCGCTCGTCCCAGTAAATGGGCGCCATCATCGTTTTCACGTCTCCCACGGTGACTGTGCTGGGAGTCTCGTCGGGCGTGCGCTCGGTGGCCTGGTAACCTGATCCTTCACCCTCGTTATGTCCTTTGGATTTCTGGGGTTTCTTGTTTTTTCCTTTATCACGGGCTCTTTTTGAAGGCCCGGTTATGGCTTCAGCCACTGGTAGCGGGTTCGCAACGGCCACCGTCACGGTATGGCGGTGGGGGTGAGTGGCACTCTGAGTTATGGGAAGAACAACTCCTTGCCTCTCTGCCTCCATCACCAGATCCATCTCCTCAAAGAGAGGATCTACTCCACCAGGATTCCTATCCTCCATCGCCATCACTGCCGCCCCCAACTCCTCATCTCTAGGGGAATCGGGTGAAGAGGAACTCTCAGTGGCCATTTTATTAATTTCACGGGCAAATTCCTCAACATGTTGGTCGGCCATGGCAGAAGCTGAGATTTGGGAGAAATTCAATCTCGATTAAACAATGGGGTTTTCTTGGAAAGAGATTAGGGTTTCCTCAAGGAGAAAAGTCTAAGAGGTTATGAAATCCTAAAGTCTGAATCTAAAGTTAGCAAAGTTAGAAGTATACGCTGGAAGCTTACCTTGAAGGTTTCTGAGAAAATCTGGGAGAAAGGTTGAAGATGCTCTAAAGAACTGGAGTGCGAGAAAATTCTTTTTTGCAAAGGATGCTTGGAAGTTCTGAATGCGTAAAGAGTAACAAGATTTCAGAATCCCGTATTTATAGGGATGGGAGTTGATACTTTTTTCGGCAATGAATTCAAAAGGGTCATCATTTCCCGCCTAGGAAACCACCCACTTTGTGGAACCGTCAAACGTTTCCCAATATTCACGCGCCCCACGCGCGCCCGCATTTAATGCTCTGACGTTTCGGATACTCAAGTATAGTACAAACGTTCAGTGTAGAAACATTACGAGCGGTCGGTTGAAAAGACTGCATTAATGGCACAATCAGAGGAGAAATTGCTCAACACGCCAAGTCCTACACGAGCGTTGCATGCGAAAGATCGAGCGTGTCAAAATTCTACAGTCCTTATCACTAAGGACTACAGAATTGGGGGGCAAAATGATGGGGTCAAAATACGATCGTCCCACGTTAAGACACGTGGCGTCACCGAGATAATGACATCTGTCTCCCCAAGGCTGCACCCATCGGCGAACGAGCACTAAGCGCAACAAGCGCAATCCTTCTCCATGAAGTTAAGCCCAATGAGCGCTCACTCTCACGAGCGCCCCTCATACTGTGTGTTTGGCTCGTCCATATGCCGAGGGAGCCCTCTTCGAGCGTCACACTCCCTCAGAGTGGTCTCCCCTCTCGGCTCGTCACTTGAACTGAAGCCTCCATTCCCCTTAGCGGATATCCAGGCTCCCAATACTCTAGGTTGTCACGAGCGCGCTCTCAAGCCCTCGTTACCAACCACCCAAATGGCTCTCTGACACAACGTACATGCCCGCGCACCTGCCACTGTTGCCAGCACCAACTTTTGGCCGCTTTTGCAGAAGATTCCTCCTAGGTTTCTCTCTTACGCCGCCACGTGTTAGGGCAACATTCGGCCAGGACCACTTGAGGCAAAAGACCAAAGGGCCCTTGACCCTCAACTATAAATAGCTAAAGTCATCTTCTACATGGGTAAGCTCTTCTTCATCACTGAAACTATGACTGAACTTACATTCTTCCTTCATACCTTGAACTGACTTGAGCGTCGGAGAGCCAAACTGGGTATCACCCCCAGTTCCCCCAGCTTGGCCTTCTGACTTTTGTGCTTGTCCCAACAGGTAGAACCCACCTCCTCTTTTCCGGCGAAGCTCCGGTGGTTTCCTCCACTATTACAAATCGTAAAGTGATCGGATTCGGACCCATACGTTTCTGAACCCATCAGAATGATCACTAATATTCTATTTAAAATAATAAATAATTGCCTTGTATTTAAGTTTAATCATAGAATAAATAAATAAATAAAAATTAATTACAATAAATTTCATTTAAATCAAAATTATATTTTAGTTCTTAACTTTTAGGACAATTTGTGATCCGTGACGTTTGTTAGGGTTCAGTTATGTCATTTTAAAAATACCCTCAATTTTTTAAATTTGATTGGTAAGTTCAGGGACTATATTGTTAAATCATAATTTGTAGGGATCTGTTTGTTTATATTTGTAAACTTTACAGATGATTGGTATATATTTAACAGGTATGGATTGTTGGGAATGGTGCCCTGAAAATTCAATTTATTGAATTAATAACACTGAATTTGCAGCAAGTTGTGAGTATTTCATATATTGATAATTAATGGCGTGTGATGGTATTCTTATATGAAATGTGTTTCATAGGAAAAGACTTTGAATACCGAAATCAAGTGTCATTAAAGTTCTAGTCGGTAAGATAAGAATATGTTCTTATCAAGACTATAGCGTGGTTATATATGATGACTAGTCTTTCGTCATAGGGAATGGTGATTCCAATTATAGCACGTTGATGATTTTCAATAGGATTGGAAACATCGAACTGGATCACTGAGATTGTTCATTTTATACTGCTATCTAAAAATGAATAAAATCTCAGGAAGCATTGTACTCTTAATCCTGATAATATTTCGGCTTTAGGCATGTAGTGTTAGTCACTGTAACATACTTGAAGTGAGGTCTCGATAACGGGTGGCCAAAATACTTTGTATGATTTGGTGACAACATGAAATGTACTAAAGAGTTATATTGATCGAGGAATCTGTGGCCTTGCTGGAAGGTAAAAGATATCCTTGAAATAGATTTGCAAAAGTTCGAATTAAGACTTTGGCCAAAGCACTTCGCGTGATACGTCACCGAAGTTGTATGTTGAATGTGTTTCACATACAGAGAATTTGAACTTAAGGCGAATCAATAAATTTCAAATTAGAGATGAAAAATAAATGATAGTAGTTGCAATTTATTTTTCATGGATATCAACACGGAGCAGTAAAATGCAAAATTATTCTAGATCGAGAAATTCATGAATAATTTAATTAATTTTAGAATGCAACAATATTTATTTAGTGGAATTAAATATTGTTAAACGGTAATTAATTATTGTCATGAGATGATAATATATTAATCCGTTTGGAGCTAAAATTAATTAGTCCTGCAGGTCCCCCTGCAAGCCCCAATTGAAAACCCAAAGAGAAAAAATTTTAAAAGGAGAAAGAGAAATGAATTTTCAAAGTGTTTGAAAATAAGCCAAATCAAGTTCCAAAGAGTTGGAAATGCCCGGAATTTTATTTTGGAGAAAATAAAATTCTAAATTTTTTTTTAAAAAAATAAAATAAAATGTTGACGTGGCACTGACGTGTCACGCCATGTCGGCAGGGTGGGCCCAAGTGGTGCTGACTGGGCGGCCGCGTGGCGCGCCACGTGTAAGGTCGAGATCGCGCCACGTCATCGGTATGAACGGTCCAGATTTATCCGGACCGGGTCGGTCAACCGGGTCAACAGATCGGGTCAACGGGTCGATTCTCGGATAGGGTCGAACCGGGTCCGGTTCCGGGTCGGACCAGACCCGGACACGTGGCCAAATCAGAATTGGCCACGTTATCAAGAAGCCCTAGCCGCGTGTACAACACACGCGCCACCTTCTGGTGGAGCGTGGCTGGTAGTGCTGGACTCGTGGTGCTGAGATCTACGACGTGGTGACCTTGGAATTCGTATCCAAGTTGGCTACGCAAGTGGGGTGTGAAATTACTATTTTGCCCTCGGTTTTTCCCCTATAAATAGGGGCCTTGGGTCCCCATTTTTCATTCACAACTTTGGGTGAGGTTTTGGTGGAGCTCTCGGCTTTGAAACCATATCCCTTTTCTCCTAGTTAATTCCGATTTATTTTGGAATTAATTTAATTAGGTGTTTGTATAAAATGCCTAATTTCGGGAGATTAAACCCTGAAAAGGGTTTCCTAGTTTAAAGTTCATTTTCTCTAAGTATTTAGAGAAATACTTTCGGAGCCCACACTTCGAGGGATTCTCTGGGGTTATTGCAAGGAAGCTCTGCCGGTTTCACGAGGAGATCGGGTATCGGGTTCACGGGAGGTGAATTCGGGAGCTGGAAAAATATCGTCAAATAGCCATGTTTGCAGTACAGTAATATTTTACAGTTATTTTATTTTAAGCATGATAAATTATGTGTTTTTAAGTGTTAATTGCATGTTAGATATTTATCTTTTTAAGTGATTTAAAATTTATTATCAATTGCATGTATATACTTGAGTAGATCTGGCTAGTCTTCCGCTTTGTATTAAAATGTTTTAGAAATATTTTAGTACTTGCATTATAAAGAAAATTTTAAAATGTGGTCCCGGACTGCTACTGTTCTGGGTCCACCACCCAGCAACTGGTATCAGAGCCGTGCTCTAGATATATACATGCATTGATATGATGCATGCGATGCATAATTTTAAATCTGCTATTTTGCACATAAATTCTGTCAAATGAGACTGGTTTTTAAGTGGGACCGTTGTGACCCCTCCAGTGTTTCCTGGGAATTTACGTGGAATAGTAATTTTTTGGGAATCGATTTCAATAATCTTCCTGGTTAATTACCGAATCAATAAACATGATTTAAATTATGAGATAATTTATTTATAACATGTTTACTTTATGTCATTTATTTTAAGCATGATAATTACGTGATAATTATATGAAAGCATGCTTAATTATTTTTATTTTATGGCATGATCATGATAATATGAGATATTATGATATTTCAATTATGCATATTTTATTTAATGTGATTAAATAGTATTGTTTAATAGAGATTAGACGCGATGCATAATTGAACTAATATTTTTCGGCCTAATTAATAAATTGTTATTAAAGCCTTAAAATATTATTAGGATTATAAATGTGATTTGGTAATCCTAGTGGGAGGGTATTAATTAGATTAATCACTTCCAACAATAAGACGCAAAAAGTGATTATTAAATAATCAACAGATAATCCACACCTTTTAAAAATTCAAGTGGAAGCGAGATGAAAAGAGTTGGATTCTCACGGCCTCCATTACCGGTCTATAGTATAGTGGATATATACTACTCCCTTCGGTGGGTATGTATTCGCGGTATACAAGATTAGACTTCTACGGATAGAATGAAATATGGGAAAGTCAGCTCGACCACTCCTCCGTGGAGTGTCTTGACCTACTCGTACGGACTTCTAGGCAATGGTGCACACTTTACTAAGCAATGTATTAACCTCCCTTCGGAGCTATGTTACATTTACTTAGAGGCCAAGGGTTGACGTGGTGGATTGACATTGTTTGGTAAGAGTTACCTAGACGACATGTTAATTAAGAATAGTTCTTGCTTTTCTAAGCATTTTTTGACCTCGCCTCCGGGGAGTCAACTGCAGTTAGTTAAGTCACCATTGCGTAAATCAAAATGCTTACGTGGACTTCGTTTATTGGTTAGACGCAAAAGAAAGTGAAATACATAATCATAACTTGCATTTTTTTTATTTATTTCAGTTTTATAATAATAACGATCTCTCTTAGCCCACTCCTAACTATATGTCTATAGGGAAATAGGCTAGTAAGGATTAAACTATGCTGACTAAGTAATAAATCTTGACATCGTGTTGAGACACGAAAGTTTACGTACTTACTGAACCTTATCCAAAAATTTCGAAAACTACAACCAAATAAGATCAGAAAGGCACTTATGCCAAGTAGATCAAGTGTAATAATCTGGCTACTCTTAGATTCTGACGTCTGTCTCCAATGTTCTTAAGTATCAAATGCATGAGATATCTACTGATAAGAACATGTTTTGAAGACAGAATCGTACGAAGGTACGAGTCACGAAAAGGTTGCTGTTAAAGATGTTTGAAGGATCAATGTTTCAGAATCATATTATGGATATGATAACTGATCTGAACGAGATTGAAAGTCTCTGTGCTTAAAGAGACAATCTTAACAGATAGGATACGATCCTATACTCTCTGCCTAAGTCATTTGAACTTTCAAGGTTATTTTAAATAAATTTTTTTAAAACCAATGAACGATCTCAATATGGCAGAAAGGGTGATATAGACTAAGGGAAAAGTTCTCTTTAACCAGACATCAATATACACGGCCTAGAAAGCCAGTAAGTGGAAGAAAGAAAAGGAAAAGTTCCCAATCTAAGGTTCAGAAATTGAAAGTCAAATCCGACAATGGAAAAGTGTTTCTATTTCGGTGGTAACGGGTATTGGAAAAGAAGTTGTCCAAAATACTTAGTTTGTCTGTTTGCTACGCTGTTTAGATAAGATATGAAGATATCTTACTCGTTGAAAATATGTTTAGTTGAAAATTCACCAGACTCCTGGTGTGTGAACTTGAGATGAACTAATCATATTTGCAATTTGTTGCGAAGATTCAAACTAACCAGAAAGTTTGAAAAACGGCTAACACACAACTACTGCTCGGGGATAATATGAGTGTAATTGTATTAGCAGTAAGGACTATAAAGTCGTATTTTGGCAATAGGGTTTTTATATTATACGTGTCGTATATACAGAAATTTGATTTTTGTAAGTTATTTGATAACTAGTGGTTTAACTGTTTGTTTTGAACAAAGGGTTACCGTTAAGCAAAATAAAAGGTTTATTTGCTCTGGCATAATAAAAGATGGTCTTTTATACCTAAAAAAAAAACCCTAATTTAAGTTTAACATTAAGAAGCTTGACTTACCATCTAAAGGGAAAAACTTCTACGTGGCACCTATCTATTGGTCAATTGAATCTGAATAGAATCCAAAGACTGATTGTTGAGTCCTATTAACTTGAAAACGGCATCAATCTGCAAATCCTATTAAGAAAGACCAAGAAACCTTTTTTTTTAGACAAAGGGTACTTAAGCCATGAAGTTGCTTGTGTCAGTTCATACGGATATGTGATCCTATGAGTGTTCAAGCAAGAGAAAGTTTTGGGTACTTTATCATTCATTTGAATGATTACTCTAGATACAGATATGTTTATTTGATGAGGCTTAAATCTGTATTTTTGAAGAGTTCAAAGAATATTAGACTGAAGTCAAATTAGAAAACATCTCAAGGCACTTCGATTAGATCGAAGTAGTGATAAGTATCTAAGCTCAAAGTTAAATATAATTTCTCAAATGAGATTAGATCTCAACTATCTGTATAAGATACGTCTTAGGAAGGATGTATTGCAGAAAAGGAGAAATAGAACTCTAATAATGATGGTAAGATTCATGAAGAGTCATGCTACCCTACGAAGTTCGTTTTGGGGTATTGCGCTCAAAACAACAAATACACTAAACCTAGTTCTATCTAAGTCAGTTCCTAAAACACAGATGGATCTGTAGCTGGGGTGAAAACCCTGTATCTCTTATCTTCGGATTTGAGATAGCCTGGTCCACGAGTTAAGATGGATCCTGACAAGTTAGAATAAAGAACAAAGGTTTATCTGTTCTAAGGTTATCCTAGAAGAACTAGAGGTGGTAGATTTTGTAATTTGAGAAATCACAAAAGATGTTTGTGAATGTTTCAAAGATAATTACATAGATAACCACAAAGGGTGGAGGCAAAGTAGTGTTAAAAGAAATAACAGTATTAGATACTGATTTCCATAAACCCATGATAACTGAAAATGTATTAGATACATGTGATGTACCAAATACAACATGTGATGTAGAGACGTGTACACGAGAGCATCATTATAGTGGGAGGATTGTCAGGACACCTGACAAGATACCTAAGATTAACCCAAGTGGTTGAATCTAACGTATCTGAACCTGTCACGTGTAATGAAGTTGTGGATTATATAGACGTGACCAGTTGGTCAAAAGCCATAGAATCTAAGTTAGAATCTTTGTATTCTAACAAAGTCTTGATCTTGTAGAGGCGCCTGAAGGCATTAAACCCATTAGATGCAATTGGGTTCTACAAGAAAATAAAAGGAAAAATGGACGAAAAAGTAGAGACTTTAGAGCAAACTTATGGCAAGGGATTTTACCCAGAAAGAAGAAATCATTTATGAGGTCTTCTCGCCTATAGCAATGCTTAAGTCCATTGTCCTCTCCATTTTATCTCATTTAATTATGAGATTTGACAAATGGATATAAAGACTATGTTCTTGAACAGGCATCTTCAAGAAGAGAAGCTACATGGCATAACCTGAAGGCTTCACAGCCAGAAATCAGGTGCATATAATGCAAGCTTGATAGATCGATTTATGCTCTTAAGCAAGCGTCTAGTTTATGGAGCATCAGAATTATAAGGCAATTTAAATTTTTTGGATTTGTATATTTGCCTGATGAACCAATAAGTGTACAAAATGGTATCCTGATAACGTTGTAATATTTTCACTTTGTACGTAATTAATATTCTGCTCATTGGGAATGATGCAAGAATTTTGTGAGTGGTCAAGATTCGGACTTCAAATCATTTTGACAAGAAAAGACCTATGTGAGACCGATGTTATTCCAAGGATCAGACTTTTGTCGTGATCATAGGAATAAGGAGATTGGTTAATCACAAGAAGCATACATAGATAAGATGCTGGCAAGGTATAATATGACAAATTCCAAGAAAGGTTCATTACCTTTAAGATATGGAATTTATCTATCTCGGGCAGTGTCCTAAGACAACTGAAGAGATAGAAGGCATGATTAGAGTTCCGCAGCGGAAGCTTTATGTATGTCATATTATGTACAAGGCCAGCTGTCTATTATGAAATAGGTCCAAGTCAGCAAATATTAGTCAAACCCTAGAATCTGACACTGGGTAGTAGTGAAAGCATATATTGGAGTACTTGAGAAGAACTTGAGATTATATGCTTCTCTACCACAGTGGTGAGCTCATTTCAATAGAGTATACAAATTCAGATTTACAATCTGATTAGTATTCTAGATGTTTGACATCAAAATACGTGTCTACTCTAGAAAGAGCAACCATTAATTGGGGAATGTTAAGCAGACTTGTATTGCTTACACCGCCATGGAAGTCAAATACATGGTAGCTTGAGAAGCAGCCAGTTAGATGTATTGGATTCGTGATTTCCTAGTTGGTGGCTCAAAGAAATATCTAATAGATTTCTTCACTAAAGTATTGGCGCAAAAGAGTGCAAAACGAGTTTTGACACTCATGTAGAAGGAATAAGACTTAGATGTATGGCCAAATTGAATTTAGGGCAAGTGGGAGATTGTTGGGAATGGTGCCTTGAAAATTCAATTTATTGAATTAATAAAATTGAATTTGCAGCAAGTTGTGAGTATTTCATATATTGATAATTAATGGCGTGTGATGGTATTCTTATATGAAATGTGTTTCATAGGAAAAGACTTTGAATACCGAAATCACGTGTCATTAAAGTTCTAGTCGGTAAGATAAGAATATGTTCTTATCAAGACTATAACACGGTTATATATGATGACTAGTCTTTCGTCATAGGGAATGGTGATTCCAATTATAGCACGTTGATGATTTTCAATAGGATTGGAAACATCGAACTGGACCACTGAGATTGTTCATTTTATACTGCTATCTAAAAATGAATAAAATCTCAGGAAGCATTGTACTCTTAATCCTGATAATATTTCGGCTTTAGACATGTAGTGTTAGTCACTGTAACATACTTGAAGTGAGGTCTCGGTAACGGGTGGCCAAAATACTTTGTATGATTCGGTGACAACATGAAATGTACTAAAGAGTTATATTGATCGAGGAATCTGTGGACTTGCTTGAAGGTAAAAGATATCCTTGAAATAGATTTGCAAAAGTTCGAATTAAGACTTTGGCCAAAGCACTTCGCGTGATACGTCACCGAAGTTGTATGTTGAATGTGTTTCACATACAGAGAATTTGAACTTAAGGCGAATCAATAAATTTCAAATTAGAGATGAAAAATAAATGATAGTAGTTGCAATTTATTTTTCATGGATATCAACACGGAGCAGTAAAATGCAAAATTATTCTAGATCGAGAAATTCATGAATAATTTAATTAATTTTAGAATGCAACAATATTTATTTAGTGGAATTAAATATTGTTAAACGGTAATTAATTATTGTCATGAGATGATAATATATTAATCCGTTTGGAGCTAAAATTAATTAGTCCTGCAGGTCCCCCTGCAAGCCCCAATTGAAAACCCAAAGAGAAAAAATTTTAAAAGGAGAAAGAGAAATGAATTTTCAAAGTGTTTGAAAATAAGCCAAGGGATTTATTTTAAGAAAATAAATCAAGTTCCAAAGAGTTGGAAATGCCCGGAATTTAAATTTTTTAAAAAATAAAATAAAATAAAATGCTGACGTGGCACTGACATGGCACGCCACGTTAGCAGGGTGGGCCGAGGTCGGGCTGACTGAGCGGCCGCGTGGCACGCCACGTGTAAGGTCGAGATCGCACCACGTCATCGGTATGAACGGTCCAGATTTGTCCGGACCGGGTCGGTCAACCGGGTCAACGGGTCGGGATTCGGGTCAACGGGTCGGTTCTCGGATAGGGTCGGAATAGGCACGGACACGTGGCCGAATCAGAATCGGCCACGTCATCAAGAAGCCCTAGCCACCTTCTGGTGCGCATGAGGGCGCGTCCGGCGTCTGATCGGCACGTGGCTGGTGGCGCTGGACTCGTGGTGCTGAGATCTATGATGTGGTGACCTTGGAATTCGTGTCCAATTTGGCTACGCAAGTGGAGTGTGAAATTACTATTTTGTCCTCGGTTTTTCCCCTATAAATAGGGGCCTTGGGTCCTCATTTTTCATTCACAACTTTGGGAGAGGTTTTGGCTGAGCTCTCGGCTTTGAAACCATATCCCTTTTCTCCTGGTTAATTCCGATTTATTTTGGAATTAATTCTAATTAGGTGTTTGTATAAAACGCCTAATTTCGGAAGATTAAACCCTGAAAAGGGTTTCCTAGTTTAAAGTTTATTTTCTCTAAGTATTTAGAGAAATACTTTCGGAGCCCACACTCTGAGGGTTTCTCTGGGGTTATTGCAGGGAAGCTCTGCCAGTTTCACGAGGAGATCGGGTATCGGGTTCACGGGAGGTGAATTCGGGAGCTGGAAAAATACCGTTAGATAGCCATATTTGCAGTACGGTAAAATTTTACAGTTATTTTATTTTAAGCATGATAAATTATGTGCTCTTAAGTGTTAATTGCATGTTGGATATTTATCTGCTTAAGTGATATAAAATTTATTATCAATTGCATGTATATACTTGAGTAGATCCGGCTAGTCTTCCGCTTTGTATTAAAATGTTTTAGAAATATTTTAATACTTGTATTATAAAGAAATTTTTAAAATGTGGTCCCCGACTGCTACTGTTCTGGGCCCACCATCCAGCAGGGATAATTACGAATAACCCCCTGAGGTTTGGTGAAATTACAGATTACCCCCTGAGATTTGAGAAATTACAAACTCCCCCCCTGATCTTTACACTCTCTCTCACAAATTTCACCAACGTTAATCACACCGTTTAAACTCATATTTACATTAAAAAAATACCCTTAGGGGGTATATTGTAATTTTACTAAGAGTTTAATGATATAATTGTAATATTAGTTAATTTTGGATTTTTTGTATTTAAAAAAATCATTATTTTATTTAAATTTAATATTTTATCTATAAATATAAATTTAATTAGATATTCCATGCATATTTATTTTTATGAAGTATGATAGAAAATTATATTCCCTCTTATATTTATATCTTAGTTTTAAATATATTTTGTACAAGTTCATTTAAGTTAATTTAAAATAATTTATTTGCAGTTATAACAATCTTTTCCTCAAAATAAAAATTCATA
This sequence comes from Lantana camara, assembly GCA_037501455.1. Lineage (NCBI taxonomy): Eukaryota > Viridiplantae > Streptophyta > Magnoliopsida > Lamiales > Verbenaceae > Lantana > Lantana camara. Next base: position 93,574,455 of record CM074863.1, read on the forward strand.
TAAAAAAAACACACAAGAAGTATCAATTAGTGTATTATCAATTTTTTCCCTCAAAATTGAAAATCATAACAAACACACCAACATCAATAAATTTATTAGTAAATTCACATAAATATCCGTTAGAGTCATTTAAACAATTATTGCAAACGTTGAACATGCATGATCAATATCTACAGTAAAATATTAGGCATCCATAAAATCTATGTATGAAATTAGTTTATCATAAAAATATTAAAATATTATTAAATAGTATTCACTGAAAAAAATATGTTAGGTAGACACAAAACCCAAGTATTTACTTCAAACCCCCTAAAAATTTCAGTCTTTGCATTAACCCTCCTACCTTTGGGCTCTTTATTACATATATCCCCCTGAGTTTTAGCATATTAGAGGCAAAATAATAAATTTCACACATTCCGTTAAGTTTAAAGGAGTAGATAACAGGTTAGGGGGGAGTTCGTAATTTCTCAAACCTCAGTGGGTAATTTGTAATTTCGTCAAACCTCAGGGGGCTGTTCGTAATTACCCCTAACGAGTAATGTGGGATAAATCCCCAATTGGGTATTGTATTTTTACTTAACTCCCCATTTTGGCAAAATGTCGTATAATTTTCATATAATGTAGTATTTAAAATACCTCTCAAAATATATTTTATAATTTTCACAAAATGTAATACTAAAACGCTTTAATGCAGTATTTATATCCTATTATGTTGTATAATTTTATGGGAAGTAAAGTAAAAATATTTCAAACTGATGGGGAATTATTTCAAACTGCCCATTATTTAATGTAGTCCTCATAAAAACTTGCAGAAACATAAGTATACTTTTACAAATTTCGTTAATAATTTCAGATCAAATAGTCCTATATAAACTAAAATATATTTTTCAATTTAAATGAATTTTTTTTTATAACTAAATTTAAATGCATCATAGCCAGGGTTAATACAGAGGCTTCAGGGCCATGACTATAGTGACACCTTGTGGATTATGGGGTATACTGGTAGAGTTGCCTCTGATCTGGGACAAGAAGATTTAGATATGCGTGGTGTCTGGCTTAGGGGCTTTTTCTTTGTTTATGTTGCGCTTGCCAACCTTTTGTATAGTCGGGTTTGGCTTTTGCGTTTTTTGGGTATGTTTTTCATTAATTTTCTTGTGTAACTTTGCTTGATATATGAGGTGGGATTCTCATTAATCCCTCATTGAATTTTTTGATCCGATTTTATTAAAAAATAAATTAAAAAAAAATAGTTAGGTGTGAATCGCCCAAATAATACAAACGTTGTGGATTATTAGATTCTCAACTATCTATTTGTACGTTTAATATCAAATTGAAAAAAAAGAATTAAATATTTAAATATCTTTTCGTCTCAATGCATTGATCTCCTAAGCGACATGTAAGAAACCAATAATAAACTACAATCCTATACTAAGAATAATCTTCATCTATTTAAATAATCATCTCATAAACTATTCCAAAAATGTCCTTTTTCACTTGAAATAATGTGATAAATTATTAAAAAAGAAAAAAAAAATCTTATAATATCCATCTTTTGCTAGGACGGTGGAAAGATATTTGACCTTGGACTTTATTTAATGCATCACAAGTTCACAACAGATGGAGTTGATCTACACATATAAATTATAATAGTTGCCTTCTTGATAGTGGGAAGGTTACAAAAATTTTAACTCAAACCCGATTCAATCGTATTCTAGTTAATTAAATAATGAGTATATTATATTTGTTATTTAATTAATTATTAAAATAATTATATTTAATTACCTTGCATCTAGGTCTAATTACAATGCAATGCATCATTTTTGAAAAGTTACATTTTAGTCCCTAATTTTGAGAACCGTCTGTGGTTTCTGGAGTTCCGTTATGTCATTTTAAAAATACTTAAATTCGTAATTTGTAGTGATCGTTATGTTTGTTTTTATAAACTTTACGGATGATTTTATATATAATTTTGGTTATATATTTAATGTAATACTCATAAAATCGTCAGGACATAAATATACTTTTACAAATTTCAATTAAGGGACCTCAGACCAAACAAGATTTACAAGGATTAAAATATAAATTTCTAATAATAATGAATTGTATTATAATTAAATTTAAATGTTGGGTATGCAGATATAAATGACCCTAGCCATTCTTGCTATTTATATACTTTTGCTAGTTGTTCAAATATTTGACATGTTTACATTTGAAAAATAAAAAAGATATAAGATGGGGGAAATTGCATTTCCAGTCCTATAATTATATCTTATTCTCAATTTTTAGTCCTATTATTCTAATAATGTGTACATTTAATTATATAGTATTCAATTTGTTGAAATACTAGGCCATCAGTTAAATTTTAAACTGAAATGGGTAGGTGTGCGTTAATCTACGATATACAGATATTTTTAAAAATATTATTTTATTATATTGTGTCGTGTCGAACATCGTATTAAACACTCATCCGTATGAAACTTTTTCAAAAATGTGTTTTTGAAAAGTTAATATAATGGACATTCAGCAATTTTCACTCAAAAACCTAATAAATGAACTAACTCTGCAAGAAATTAAATTCATAGTATCACCAAATAGTATAGTTTATCGTTTCGATGTTATACTAACTTAATTAAATGTTTCGAATTCAAACCCTGAGAATACAACTATCATTAATTGGGAGAATTTTACGTCCAAGCGATTCAATCCGCAGGATCCATGAAAATAGATTATAAAATTTTAAAAAATTAAATCTTGTAGTATGAAATATGCAAATTGTTAAAATAATGAGATTAAAATCAAGAACAATCTATTCTTATGGAACAAAAATACAAATTTCTCTAAGATGGATGAAATGAATGAGACAAAGGCTAATGCTTATTTTCTTTAATAAATAAAGACATTAAGGAAGTACTATTAAATTAATATAGAAAGATGAAACAGTGATGTCAGAAAAGTCAGAAATTTGTGCAGACAACATGAATATGAATACTACTGCCTATGCATGTGATGGAAATTGGAAACAGTACATGTAGCAAAAGCAGCTAAAATAATAAAGTAAAAAAGTAATTGGTACTTTTATTTATAATTTCATTATTTACTTTTATGTATAGATGAGATTATCCAGATCGATTATAATGATTAGTAATGAATTACAAATGTCCGAAAGGTACGTTAGATGAACCTTACGGAATTATAACTTATAAGTAGTCCGAACTCCGAAGGATTAGTCTGACGATCATAAAATTTAAAATTGCTTCTATATTAAATAATAGAGCAAATTACATTTTTGGTCCCATAGGATTGGGCCATTTGCAATTTTGGTCCCATTGTTTTAAAAAGTGACAATTTTGGTCCCATTGGATTCAATTTGTGACATTTTTGGTCCCAACCGTTAAACTTTGGATGGAAACCGTTAAATGAGTTTGGGCAGGAAACCGTTAAAGAAATTGTTGACAACGAAAAACTTAAAGGACGCTGGTAGCCCAGCGGTGGCGAGTTCTCCTCACCTATGTGAGGTTATGGGTTCAAAACCCAGCCATTACATTTTTTGTTCAAATATTATTACTATGTTAAAATATAAATTAATTTTAATAATAATATAATATAAATATATAATATATTTTAAAATAAAAAAATATATATAATTACGTTAAAATATTTTTTAAGCTAAAATATTATTTAATATATACACGTGTATATTTAATACATATAGTATGTAAATATATTTTTTATAAATACATAATATACATTTTATATGTAAACATATTATATACATAAATATTAAATATTATATATATATATATAGAATATAATATATTTTTATAAATATAGTATATATTAATAATAAATATAATATATTATATTTTTATATTTATATTAAATATAGTATATAAATATTATTTTTTATAAATACATAATATACATTTTATATGTATACATATTATATATATTAATATTAAATATAATATATTATATTTTTATTTTAGCATAATAATATATTTATATTATATTATTATATTTATATTAAATATAGTATATAAATATTATTTTTTATAAATACATAATATACATTTTATATGTATACATATTATATATATTAATACTAAATATAATATATTATATTTTTATTTTAGCATAATAATATATTTATATTATATTATTATTAAAATTAATTTATATTTTAACACAATAATTACACGTATATATAATATATACATAATATATATATATAATATATGTTAATATTATATTTATATATATATATATATATATATATATATATATATATATATAAATATATATATAAAATAATATTTATATACTATATGTATCAAATATTATATATTTATATATAATATACACACTTAAATATATAATATTATATATAAATAATATTATATATCCATATATATATATATATATATATATTATATACAATAATATATATATATACACGTTAATATATATACTATATATATATATATATAATAAAAATATAATATATTATATTTAATATTAATATATATAGTATGTATACATATAAAATGTATATTATGTATTTATAAAAAATAATATTTATATACTATATATAAATATAAAAATATAATATATTATATTTAATATTAATATATACTATATTTATAAAAATATATTATATTATATATATATATATATATTATATTTAATATTTATGTATATAATATGTATACATATAAAATGTATATTATGTATTTATAAAAAATATATTTACATACTATATGTATTAAATATACACGTGTATATATTAAATAATATTTTAGCTTAAAAAATATTTTAACGTAATTATATATATATTTTTATTTTAGAATATATTATATATTTATATTATATTATTATTAAAATTAATTTATATTTTAACATAGTAATAATATTGGAACATATATATTTAATATTTATGTATATAATATGTATACATATAAAATGTATATTATGTATTTATAAAAAATATATTTACATACTATATGTATTAAATATACACGTGTATATATTAAATAATATTTTAGCTTAAAAAATATTTTAACGTAATTATATATATTTTTTTATTTTAAAATATATTATATATTTATATTATATTATTATTAAAATTAATTTATATTTTAACATAGTAATAATATTTGAACAAAAAAAGTAAAGGCTGGGTTTTGAACCCATAACCTCACATAGGTGAGGTGAACTCGCCACCGCTGGGCTACCAGCGTCCCTCAAGTTTTTCGTTGTCAACAATTAGATTAACTGTTTCCTGCCCAAACTCATTTAACGGTTTCCGTCCAAAGTTTAACGGTTGGGACCAAAAATGTCACAAATTGAATCCAATGGGACCAAAATTGTCACTTTTTGAAACAATGGGACCAAAATTGCAAATGACCCAATCCTATGGGACCAAAAATGTAATTTGCTCTAAATAATATATATTTTGTTTAATTCACTCTAAAAATTAAGTGATGGAGTGAGAAATGAGCATTTTCTAAAAGTTAATTAGTAACAAATAGTTTAGAATTTAGTTGATGTGAGATGATTAACATGCTTCTGCACGTTTAAAATCGAACAATTATGATTAACTTAAAACATGAAACTTAAATGTAGAATGCATTCTGCTCTAATATAAGGTTAGATAGTATATACTTAAACGAACCTCATTTAAAAATTAATTGATAAGGTGAGAATTGTATAAACTTTATTACATAATAGGTAGTTAATTTAATATTTATTCAGACATTATACTATTAATCTGCATACCCAAGATTAAATATCCAAATCTAATATTTGATTGAGAATGGATACTATTTTTTCTATTCAATCATAATAAAATCCCTTATTTATTATTTTTGAAAAGGTTATACTATTAATCTGCATACCCAAGATTAAATATCCAAATCTAATATTTGATTGAGAATGGATAATATTTTTTCTATTCAATCATAATAAAATCCCTTATTTATTATTTTTGAAAAGGTTATAATTACTCAAAAAGGTAACTAACTGGTCCTTTTACCCAGAGTTCAATTAGAAACAAAAAGGTGAATTTACCTGATCCACATTGTAATTAGTGGTCCTCAAATGGCAAATAAAGAGCCTTCCTTGATTAAAGAGCTATTTCTCAAGTCTTTTTCACTACAAAAAAGTGAGGGAAACAAAAATGTAATGCACTATATAGAAAGTAGTGTTTTTCTTGGAAAAAAGAAAAAAGAAAGAAAAAATATAGTTCATTCTTACAACGAGATTGTATAATTACAACTCATACTTATTTAATTAAAAAATACTACAAATTTTATCTTTACGAGTTACGAAATTACAAATAACCCAATTTCTGTAGAGTTTAGGTTAATTAAAGGACAAAAATAATATTTATATTCTTAATTTAAAACTTAAAAATTAAGAATAAAATATTTTGAAAAATTGATTCAATATTAAAGTAACTTTATAACTAAATTTAATTTGAATATTTTAAAAATATACATTTTTTGGTTCTTTAATTTTTAAAAAATAAATAAATTGTGGATGAAATGGTTAATTTACTCATAAAATCAATGAAACCCTAATGAAACGAAGCAATTTGTAAATTTTAAACCTCTTATAGATGAAATTTGTAATATTTTTATTTAAAAGGGTTCAAGTTATAATAATGCATGCAATCTCCTATGAAGTGTAGATGTAAAAAATCCAAGAAAGTATTAATTATTAATTGACAACATTGTTATATATACGTGTATATATATATATATATATATATATATATATATATATGTGGGGTGAATAAGATTAGAAATTTAGAATGAAAGCTACTTTGAATTGAGATATTTAAATATTTAATAACATTTATTTCTATCTATTTAAGTTTTTTAAATAAAGTGCTCATTTAATATAGTATATTGATCACAGAGTAAACATATCCTGATTGTGGTTCATCTATTTAAAATAAAAAACTATTTAATATCCCTTTTAACTCTATTAAAATGTGATTAGTTCCAACCCTAAATGTGGCCTACCAGCAGAGAATCTTTATAGTCCATAAATTAATTATAATTCTTAGCTAAAGTCCAATAAATATTATTGGCAAAAATTCAAAATAAAAGAATGGGTCCTCATTGTCATTGGATAAAACCACCCCCTGAGGCCTGAATTCCTTTCCCTACCACAACTACTTTCTCCCTAAATTATAAATTGTTATCTATCAAAGTATCAATTTTTATTACATGAAATTTTGTTTGTTTCTAATTTTTGATAACCTTTTCTTTCTCTTTATTTATCCATTATAAAGGATTACTTTACTCCATAACTTAGAATAAAACGTAACAAATAAGTCAAGAAAATAAGTAACTATACTATGCATTATTCATATTTCATCTCACACCCCATATTATTATAATCACAATTATAATGTACCCGCAACTAAAAAGAGTCTTAATTACAAATATCAATTCAATAAATTTTTAAATCATGCATGAGCAGATTGCATCTTACATTTCGCTCTCCAAATTGTACAGAGGATATGTCATGCATTTCCCGCTTCAGTCTATGCGGGAGATGTGTATTCATCCCTAACACATACTACTTAACACATTTTCAAAACCTAAAGATCCTATGACATAAATTAACAGTTCAACATTTATTAACTTAACCAGTAATTTTATATTCGAGTCTTTCGGTATATAATTACATTTGGTAAAAGAATTTTATGACTTAAGTGGCTTAATTAGTACCGTAATCAAAAAATTATAAGAGGGGCAAAAATGGCATAATTTCAAGAGACAAAATGACATTCATCCTATAATTCTTTGATCAATATAATAAAGACATTGCCCAAACATAACAACATCCAAGCATATGAGAAGTGTCTGTGCAGACTGCATTCAAGCAAGAATGCAGTGAGAGAGAGAGAGAAAGAAACTACTACATTATCTCTCTCACACAACACACACTAGCTGTCCCCAATCCCCATGGAGCCTTCCCAGATCTCTCATCTTCTTCATATTACAATAAACTCTCTCCGAAACCCTCCAAATTCAACTGACGCCATTATTTGTAAGAAAAAAATGGAATCTTGACGTTTTTTTTATGTAACTACCTTCGCATTTTCCCCCAATATCTGCACCAAAGAAGGAAAAAGAGTACATCATTTCCTTCCATTTACAGTATAATATTTTTGCTGAATTGCTTTGGATTTTTTCTGATTCTGAAGATGCTTCTCCGTAGCTGCATTCTGTGGTTTTGCCTTGTTTTGAGCTATTTCTCTTCGTTTATTGGAGTTAACAGTTTGTTGAATCTCACTCTCCCTCATCAGCACCCCGACCCTGAATCTGTTACTCGAGAATTGAAAAGGTACATATGTATATATGCACACAGATACAATGCGAACACATATTTGTATGTGCATTTCTGACCATAGAATTAGAAAACCCTTCTGGGTTTTTGCTCATTAGAACATCTTTCACTTCTCTGAACGGAATTTCATCTGGGTGTTGATATTTTGGAATTTTCAGAAGTTGGGTTTTTCTGTTTTTTGACAATAATTTGACTGTGTAGTGTGTTTCGTTTCTTCCTGCTACTATGGCTTTCATTTTGTGAAGTAATCGCTCTCTCTATCTCTCATTTCAAGATCTGTGCTTGCTCAAGTTTGGATTTTCTTATATTGCTCTGTTTCTGCGGTCCCTGCACCCTCCCCTGTTTTCGTTGTGATTCTTACCTATTTCCCATTTTATTCGCAGACTCGTTTTCTAATCTATTTCTTACTGCAATTTTACCATTTACTCATTCTTGCTATTTTATTTACAGTTTAACCCTAAAACTTATTTGTATTCTCCACAGCAAAGTAAATGCATCAATTTCAAGCAGGCGCCAGCTAGCTTCATCCCAATCCCAATGCCTGACCGGAAACCCCATCGACGACTGCTGGCGGTGCGACCCCAACTGGGCTAACAACCGCCAACGCCTAGCCGACTGTGCCATCGGCTTTGGCCAGTCAGCAAAGGGGGGCAAAGGGGGGCGTTTCTATGTAGTAACCGACTCATCTGACCACGACACGGTAAACCCGACACCTGGAACCCTCCGCCATGCTGTAATCCAAGATGAGCCCCTTTGGATAATCTTCAAATCCAACATGGTTATAAAGCTCAAGCACGAGTTGATTGTCAACAGCTACAAAACCATCGATGGCCGAGGGGCCAACGTGCAAATAACAGGAAATGGGTGCATCACTCTGCAATATGTGAGTAATGTGATCATCCACAATGTGCATGTGTATGATTGTAAGCCCTCGGGGAATACTAATATAAGGTCGAGCCCCACGCATATCGGGTATAGGGGCAAATCGGATGGGGATGGTGTCTCGATCTTTGGGTCGAGGAATATTTGGATTGATCATTGCACACTCTCGCATTGTACGGACGGATTGGTGGATGTTATAATGGGGTCCACAGGGATTACCATATCAAATAACTATTTCACTCACCATGATGAGGTTATGTTGTTGGGTCATGATGATAAGTACTTGCCGGACTCGGGAATGCAGGTTCCTTTTTTGTTTCCAAATTGATCTTTCGAATGTTCTTGAAGTTTCTATTATAGCACAAATAATAGTAAATAAATCTTGCAAGTTGTACTTATAGTGTGATGATGTGTTGTGAAATAGGTGACGATAGCGTTTAATCGCTTTGGAGAGGGGCTAGTGCAGAGGATGCCGAGGTGCAGAAGAGGTTACATACATGTGGTGAATAATGACTTTTTTGAATGGAAAATGTATGCAATTGGTGGAAGTGCAAATCCGACCATTAATAGCGAGGGCAATCGTTATACCGCACCCGATGATCCTAGCTCTAAGGAGGTATATATTCATGCAATTTTTCATTACATTAGAATAGTGGTGTTGTCTGTGTTGTTATATAACTAGGAACTAGGTAAAATTAATGGCTCAACGTTAATGTTGTTTCTAGCTACAAATTCCTTCCTTTTTAGGAAGCAATGGCGCTCCCATAATCAACTCTGAAGTATGTTTTGATCAATATACATATCTTCTATTTCCTATCGACGCATATGCTTTAGTTTCCTGAACGTGCCATATGGATTCTAATTATCTTCTTCTGCACATTTCTTGATAATCTTTGTATGTTAACTATGTGTCATAATCAAAGGAGGGGGCGAGTGTAAGGTAGGAATAAGTTACAAGGGAGGTATTTGTAATTTTTGTAGCACCATGGGATATTTGTATAATTGTATGCAGTTTCATGACCAATTAGAATATTGCAATTCTCTCCATATGTTTGTATGTGAATTTGTTTCTCTTACAATAGGTTACAAAACGTGAGGACACAAACGAGGGGGAGTGGTCGGACTGGAATTGGAGGTCTGAAGGGGACATTTTGGTGAATGGCGCATTCTTCGTGCCATCCGGTGAAGGGGTGGCAATGCAATATGCCAAAGCCTCGAGCGTCGAGGCCAAGTCTGCTACAATCATCGAACAACTCACCATGAACTCCGGCGTTCTTGGTGGCCCAAGGTACACACACACACACTCTCTAAAAAATCTCTCCTTTTTTGCACTTCGCCTTCGAGAGTTAGCATCATGCAACGAAGAAAACCCCATATCTTCTGTTAGCTAACACTTAACAGTAAAAGCACTTTACAACCCAAAGAAACACTCTGATGATGAACTGTCATGGGGTCAGGGCATTTTTGTCTTTTCACACCGTAACTGTTCTTTTCTTGGGAAATGATATCAGGAGGATGTCCCACACTCCCACTTGGTGAACCTTTTGCAGCCTTAGTTCTACTTGGTAGTACTACATTGCCTCTTCTACATGATTCAATCTTGAGGAAAAAAAAGTCTGCATTTTTTTGATGGTTTCAAATCTTTATTTACAATAACCAGCCAATATAGTGCACATTGAGATATAATTACCAGTTCCCTTACCATTTTGGAATGTGCATTTCTCTGAAAATGGCCTCAATTTCATTTTTGAATCTCAAGAACTTTAGTGATTCCAGTTTTTCTTACATGTGCATTGATCTTTGTGAGCACTCTGCCTTTTTCAAGAATCTAACTGACAAAAAAGGAGAAAAGCCCAATAGATTTGAGTTGTCCTTTTATTAGACTTTTGAGCAAGTTTATTTTAACTTAATGTTTGGATGACCATAAGGCACAGCAGCAGCAGGTGACAGTGTTGGAGATATTTCATGGGTTTAGGGTATCCTAAGTTGCAAGAATCTAGGATAATTGTCCCTTGTCTTACTGCCAAATAGATGATTTAGAGGGTATTTGGCTAAGCTATTAAGCTCTTCTAAATAGCTTATAAGCTGTTTGGGAGCGCGTAAGCATAAGCTGTTTGGGAGCTCGTAAGCCCTCTTAAAGTATTCGACAACTTCTTTTCCAAAAGAGCTTATAAAATGTTAAAATAAGCTACTAGGAGCTTATAAAGGATCAGAGACAACTATCCCTAATAAGATTCGAATCCGTAACCTATTAGTTTACACTTTACAGATACAGATGCTTATTCTGTTCGTCTTTAAGTCACATCGAGCAGTTAGCCCAATGAAACTAAACATATTTTGTGATTGGATATTGAAAATATAATTCAACTTCCAAGAAAACGATGTTTTGTGGGTACAATCACTTATTGTAAACAACTTTTGCGCTCCAGCTTGTTGCCAGTGGCTGTGGTGCTGGATTCCAGGCCCCCACCCCCTTTTCTTTTTTTCTTTCCCTTGGCCCCATCTATGAAATTACAATCTTGCCCTTGGTACGACGGTGATTATTAAATTGCATGGAAATTTTTCCCTCATATATTTTATTTTAATTTGAGTTGGGATCTAATTAGAAACTTTACAAAGTCAATAATAATTGCTTAATTTATTATTTCTTATTTTTTTAAAATTTGAGTTTCGAATCTCATCAACGTGAAATTACCATTTTGCCCTTGACGTGATAGACTTTTCCTTTTCTTTTTTTTTTTTAAATGATTAATTTTTCCTCTTATGTTCTATTTTTCTTTGAGTAGGGGTCTAATTAGAAACGTTACAAAGTTAGTAATAATTGCTTTATTTTTTATTTTTTGATTTTATGGCCCATTTATATGACTCGAGTTCATAATTGCTTAATTTTTTTTTTCTTCATTCTTTTGAAATCTTGGTTTGGGTTTTTAATTGTAGTAAGAAAATGAACAAAAATTTAAGCAATCTTTTTCTAAATCTTTATTTATGCTGATTACATCATTTTAAATTTACCATAATTTTTATATGGTCTCTAGATATGTTCTGCACAAATATTGGTTCTTAATTTCTTATGTCCTCCCATCATAAGTTTTTGATTGGAACAAGAATTTCTTTGTTTCTAACTTTGAGGTATTTATGTTAATTTAGGGACAATAGTGTGAGCATATCATATGGTGGAGGGACAACCACCGGAGGCGGCGGCAGCGGCAGCGGAGGATCTCGTGGTGGTGGCGATGACTACTTTGGAATGATTTTTGGAAGCGGCGCCGCCCTAACGCAATCATCGCCACCCACAATTATGTTGTTGACTTGTCTAATTACTCTAATTTTGTATATTACTACCAACTGTGGTGATTTACTATGATCGCCTCATTTTTTCCATGGGTATTTAAGTATTTAAAAAAAAAAAATCAAAGAGAAAAAAAAATGATTTAATTCAAGTGAATTTTCCTTTTTAAGATGTATTTTACGTAAATAAAAGTAAGTTCATATATCTTATAAAAAATATTGTTAATATATTTAGAAAATAGATATCAAGAGTTCGAAAATAATAATTGTAGTTACTGACGATGGGAGCTTGTGAATTCCTTTTAGGATAATAATGATAAAATATAAATACAACATTGATTAATTTCACTCCAATTATCTTTTAGAATGATAAAAATACGATATTAAAAAAATACAAAATAGGTATATAAAGTAGGCATTTTCATATCATTTACCGCTAAATGATCTGGACTTTCTCAATAATTATGTATGAGCCAACACGAACCCGACTACGACATGAGGATATAATTATTTTTATCACATGATAAGTATTCAATACGAATATCCAACTTGACGGGCCATGATATTTTTTAAGTGTCAACGCGCATCCATAAATTGTTACTCATCATTCATCACAAATAAGTAAGGCCATCATATGAGATTCATTGCTAATATTTCAGATAACCAGAAAACGAACAAACTCATGCATGCTGCAGGTCTAACCTATTAACATCTACTAACACAAAACAAACGAGGCCAGAACACCTTACACCCGATCGAAATATAGAACGATTCACCACTTAGAAATATGCCTGATTTTCAGAGAGCAATGTAAACAAATCATCATATCAAATCATACAAAACCATTACAAAATCACAGCTCCAGAGCAAGCAAATCTGTCCTAGTACAAATTGCAAAGAATAACAACCAAAAAGACCTCAATTGAGGAATGAATAAGAAGAAATCATGTTTGTATAAATAACAAAACAAAGTTAACAAACAACCAACACCGTAACACCACCTTTAGCAATCAAGCTTTTTACCTTGTATTAGTTGTACAACTTCACACATTCTATAATCACATAAGGAATAATTTCAACGAATATTTACAAAAAGCAAGCTCCAGAACAATCGCGATCAAGAACCTCATCCCTAAGTTTTTCTGCCCGTCCCTCTTTCGGTTTCGTAAGGAGGAAATCTTTGGAAAACACTCAACCATGCCAAATAATAAAAAATTACAGAAACCCAATATGATTATAAGTCATGCAAGAATATTGAAACATTGAGAAACGGAACCAGAAAGGAAAAGCATAGTATAGAACACAATATGTTAATACCTTTTGTTATTTTGCCCTTTTTCCTTCCTTCAACTTAATTCGCTTTCTACAAATCGGTCTATTCCTTTGGAGTAATAAGAAAGCAAATGAAAGCCATCAAGAGGGTGAAAGCACAAATTCTTCGTGTGACTTTTTTTTCACCTTGGGCCACTTGGTTGATGTAGCTTAGCTGCCTTTGCCAACTCCAGAAGCTAAATAACTATTTCAAGAGATATGTTGGGGGAAATCAACTCAAGTATCACTAAAAGCAGACCATGTTGTCTTCAGAGTTAACTTGAGAAGCAACTTCTTCGAGTTTCTTCCAAGTCAATTCACGTTGCTGTTCCACTTCTCCAACTTTTGCTTCTCTTTCATCATGTTGCCTCTGGCACTCTTCGAACAGCTCAGAGTCCATCTCTAAAAACATTCTTCGGACATTGGAGCTCAAACCAATAATTGCCTGGTTCCAGTGGTTTCTTATATTTCTTTCTAATGCATCAAATATGATCGGTAAAATAACATGTCTATTCTCGGCTATGAGGCCAACTATGTGCTCATTGTTCCACAAGAAAAGGGCCCGTTCAGATACCTGTCACATAGGAGAAGAGTGAACAACCAAACAAGAATATGGAATGAAATTAAATTGAATAATTTGGTGTACCATAAACTCATTGCAAATGTGTAGGAGAAAATTTCCACAAGAATTGGGAATGCCTCGTTAATGCATGATAGTTTTCATCAAATGGATTGTTTTGATTTTTTTTTTCCTCCTGAATTTCTCATGTTATAGTTAGATTTAACTGAGAAGTTCTTGTATTGACCTATCCCCCACTGATTAATTTTTCTTGCTCCATTCACTATCTGCATTCCCATAATTTCCTTTTTTATTTTTTCGGTACAAAAAATTTTAGATTGAGGGGACGACGCCCAGGGAATGCCTTCGGGATCAGCAAGCACTTACAAAGGATTTACATTGTAAATCACCCTATGGAGACAAGGGGGTTTGAACTTGCGACATTGCCAAGATCAAACCATATCATGCTCACCTTGACCATCCCCATGGGGGGTTATTCCCATAATTTTCTAGCAGAAACTTCTAAATGAAAGTTTTCAAAGCCATGAATTTGCTTGTGGCCTAACTCTAGATTTTTCATTCAATGGCATTTTCCCATTCTCTAATGACCAGATGCAGTAACTGCAACAAGGTGAAACAATTGATTTCCACGGTATTTATCACCACATGAAGCATGTTGGTAAATACCATCCCATTAACATTCTCAACCTCAGGTCATTGTATTTTTTAAGTCCCACTCCTCCTCAAGAAAAGGACTATATAAAAATTTTAGACTTCATGAAATCTCCTTTCATTGGTATTTTTCAGGGTTTGCCATCAATCACTACCATCACCTCTCTCCTCAAGCATATAGAAAGAGCAAAGGAACTATTTAACAAAGATAAACACAGTCAGGCTAATAAAGCTAAAGATAGCAGGCTTAATATTCTAAAGCAGATTATTAGTTTTATACATTGAAAGACGTAAGAAGTAGCAGGTTTTAGAAGATACAGAAAACATCAAAATAGAAAGCACGAGGCTTTCACACTCACAGCGAGATAGCTACGAGGACTCGTTGCCAAGAACCTTGCACACTCAAAAAGCATTCTCATATTATGGGATTAGTAGCATAACATGGTCCAACTTAAGTATTATGAGTTGGATCCAAACTATATGCACACTCACAGCGAGATAGCTACGAGGACTCGTTGCCAAGAACCTTGCACACTCAAAAAGCATTCTCATATTATGGGATTAGTAGCATAACATGGTCCAACTTAAGTATTATGAGTTGGATCCAAACTATATGCATCTCAAGGAAGGGTGGACATTTTAAATAAATGGGAGACCTATATGAGAAGAACTGAGCAGTTTTCATGGTATAAATATTTGCTGTTAAGTCCTATACATGCTCATTTATATTAATATTGTCCATACCTAACTACCTATCTTACTAAAATACATTAACAATACCAAGAAGGAGTATTTTTTCAAACCTGAAAATGTGAGCTGTTGAGGCTTCGTCCAATTTGTCTAAACAGAGGAACCATACAGCGTTGAAACTCAGCAGATTGAGTAAACTCCAAAACCTCTTCTAGTTCTCCAAGAAAGAGAACCTCCTTCCCACAGTTTGTGACAGGCCAATATTTCAGCAACCCCCTAATGACAGTATCAGCTAACCTATAATCTTTCTCAACAAACTGTGTTATACAATAGGACAACTGCTGATGATAAGATGCAATACTCTTAGGTTTGTGCAACGGAATAAGCGCTCGAACAAGAAATAGCTTGTGCTCTTCTTTCATGGGCAATGCAAAACCATTTATTATACTTCCAAGAATCTCCAAAAGTTCAGCAATACCATTATACCTCTCAGTCTCAAATACAAATCGATAAAAGACGTTGTTTATAGCATTCCTGATAAAGGGTCGATGAACCATAAATCTCCCATATATCCGATGGAGAATTGTCTTCAAATACTCCCGCTCCCTCATGTCCTCCGAATCAAACAAATCAAGCAATTTAAGAACAAAGGAGTGATCAAGATACCTCTTGGCAATCTTAGTGTCCGTCTCTGACGAAACAACATATCTTAGAAGCAACTCATATACAAGTTGCAGGTGAGGCCACGAGGGTTCCATAAACATCTCATCCTCATCAGGCTCTCCACCCTCCAATCCAGTATTCTCATGTGACGCAGGTGGCAAGCAGCGAAATATATTCACAGATATCATCTTCAATAATTCCTCCTGCATCATCTCACTCATTTTAAATAATCCCGACTGCACCAAATCAACAAGCTCGACAAGTGTCTGCCTCTTGATCTCCTTCTCACGCACGCACTTCGTTGTATCAGAGAAATCAAAGAGAAAACAACAGATTTGAAGCTTCCGAATGAATAAGTTGTGTCTGTCGGACATTGGAACATCCCTTAACATCGGCAATATCTCAACTGTACCAGGGTTTTGTGGAACAGTAGCTAGAGTAACGGGTGGTGATGCAGCAGATAACCGTGACGCATGATTGACAGTGACACTGGAAGCCGATGATCCGGATATCGGAGGATCAATGACATCAGATTTCGAGGGCTTCCGCTGCCCTCTTTTCATAATTTTGTTCAACATTGGTGCTTCCACTCAAACAAGAAAGATGAAGACTTCCAGAAACAGAGCCAATCAGAACAAAACGAACCCACTGCACAACACTAAAAACCTATCTTCTCTTCCCTTCCATTACACTTCCACCATAGTTCAACCAGAGCAGTTCATATAAAACTTCCAGAAACCTCAGCGCGAGAATACAGGGCAACCAATTAAAACATACTAACTTAAATACACTTAAGAATCATGCTTTTAAATAGAACTCATACATGCGCTCGTCCCAGTATATGAGTGCGCAACTACGAACGAACTGAATAAAGTTATCAAATCGTTAGTTTGGAGACAGAATTGGAAATCCGGCATAACCGATCACCAAAACCGGCGGCAAACTCCGGCGAGGATCGCCGTTGCTGAATCTGCCAAGTCGCGCTCAAGTCAACCTTAATTCTTCTGGAAATAATACCGGTAAATCAGAGGGCACGGCGGCGGCGGAGGTCGGAGACGGCGGAGAAGAGAGAATGATGGTGACGGAAGAAGTGGATATGGTGGATTGCTCAACGCCGACGAGAAAGTGAGGACGAAGACTCTTCTTAGGGCTTCTGATTTGATTTCCACTTGTTGTCTTTTCTTTCCTTTATCTCACTTTTAAAATTTGAATTCAAACCATATAAAAAGATAACGCAGTATATTTGCTATTGGGCCGCTAATGGCCCACTGTTAATTTCAATATTGGGCTACATTACAAATATATTCACCTCTTTTAGGTAATGCTGTGTTTTTATATTTTTTTTAATGAAAGAATTATTAATAAAAGAGAGTTTTATTTTCATTATTAATTTTTTTTTGTCGTAAGCGAATTCAAGATCCACGCAAGAGTCACGAGAAAAAAAAAAAAAAAAAAAACGAGACTAACCAACACCATCAGGTGGCATTGTCGACCGAGAGGTACTCCTAAGTCTTATGCCGCATGCGAGCAAGACTATCTGCGCTCTTGTTACGTGACCTTGGGAGTTGGGACATGATCAAATTTTTTCTCCCACGGTTTCTTAACAGCTCATGACAATCCAGAATCAAGTTGTTGAGTGGGTGATCTTCAAGTTGTTCCTTTTTAATGAGATTGACAATAACTTTCGAATCAATCTCGATTTCAATCTGGGGGTATTTTCTCTCCCAAGCCAGACGCATCCCCTTACGTAGGCCATGGATTTCTGCCACCGTTATTGACACATCTCCATAGAGTTTTATCTATACTATTATGAGTTTGATCTTTTGACTCTAAAATTCTTAATTTCTCTTTTCTCTCTCATCACTTTCATTATCTTTTTTTTTATATATAATTTTATCACTTTCCATTTATATATTACCAGTATAATAACTTTTTTTATAATTACTAATATGATAATATTTTAGGCTACTTATTCGTTTATTTACCATAATTTAGTAATTATATTAAAAATAATTATAAAATATATATTTAATAAAAAAATTTAATTTTAATATATTTATACAATAATAACTACTTATTTGCACATGCATCGAATGTGGAAAGTTACTAGTACCTATTATCTATATAATCCAACTTAATTCAATCAAACTCAAATACATAAATATAGAAAAAGAACATCTGAAAAAGGATTGTTTTTGGTCATTAAGTTTTAAAAATACAATTATCATTGATGAAAAGAATTTAACTTCTCCAGATAAAACGAACTATATAACAAACAAAAAGACTGATGCTACCGCAAATCAAGTAAAAGGGATTTTTATATTTATGATTAAATTTGTTGCTATTATGGAATTATTAATTCTAATCTATGATTATTCCTATTATTGGGTTGAATTGAGGCCATATTTTATTTCGCAATTAGCCCAAATGATTGTAGATCTAATAGGCCCAACAGGGGAGAGTGACCCGGTTTGAAGAGGAAAAAAAAAAAAAGAAGAAAGACAGAAGCAGTACGGCAAAAGAAAGGAAAAGGGGATGAGAACCACTTTCAATAAGTGATAGGAATTAATTCTCTTGGATAAACTAGGACAACAATCAACATCCTTACCTTTTTTTCTCTACACTTTCTTCCTAATAACAAAGTATTCTTTTAGTTTTGTTGAAATTTATCACGCATCAAAAACCATTTAAAATTCAATTTTTATTTTTTTTTTGTCATTACGCTTGAAAGAAAGAGAGACCATAGTAAGGATGTAATCCACCCATTGTCAATAAAAAATAATTACATATTCTCCCCCTCCCACCAACACCTACTCTGATAGGCTATAGCACTTGTAACACAAACTCAATTCACCCCTAAAACTCAAGAATATAGGTTATATAGAGAACCTATCTTATTGTTACCCTAACCATATTTAATAAAATCATTAAAAAACAATACAACATTCTTCTTAAATTAAAATTCATAGGTAATATCAAATAATAATGTTAGTATCGACTATGATAAGGTAAAGGGTATCATACTTGAGGGTAATTATAGTCTGAACCTGGTTCGACCAAACCGAAATAACAAAAAGCCAAATATTTTTCACTTCTTGTACAATTGGTTCGAATCCAACCCATCATAATAACAAGTACAAAGAGCAAAAAAATGCAAGCATGCATGTGTGTGTGTGAGAGTGAGAGAGAGAGTCTTGGCCACAACACACAAAACAGAACGTTAATAAGGAAAGTCCTGCGCACACATCATAAGGTTAAAATGTGGCAGCAACCATTAGCAACAAGATTCTTCTGCTCAAGGAAAACTAGACAAGCAGATATTTTCTTGCTTCACCGAAAAGCTAACCCCTCCATATTTGACTCCCAGCCAAAATTCTTTGGAAAAACTAAACCGAACCGAGTTCACAAGCTTGGAGATTGATAATAATATATATTATATATATACTAAGAGAGTCAGTTTTGCAGGCCAACATCGCCACCTCGGTGAAGTACTTGGCCAAATATCTTCGGCTGCAGTTCAACGGAAACAGAACTCTC
The DNA here is from genome assembly GCA_037501455.1 of Lantana camara. Classification (NCBI taxonomy): domain Eukaryota; kingdom Viridiplantae; phylum Streptophyta; class Magnoliopsida; order Lamiales; family Verbenaceae; genus Lantana; species Lantana camara. Next base: position 93,594,418 of record CM074863.1, read on the forward strand.
ATTATTAGCCATTTCAAACCAATTCAAACAGCAAACATTCTGTTACGAGACACTATATTAATAGGCAAATTCAAGAGGGAAGAAAATGATTAATGATACTGATAACTGCCAAATGGTTGTGATCTTTTCTGTCCTTTACTCCTCTGCAAGAACATGTTATTTTGCAAACTACTTCATTGCCCCAAATTGCTTAACAATAATAGAGAAAATAGGAGATCTGACAAAAGGGAAACATAAAGCTATCCATCATGCTGCTTATTTAGGAATAGGTTCTTTATTTAGGAGGGATCTTAAATCACTCTTTCGAAAAAGAAGTTAGCAAGAAAGAAAGAATACTTCCAAAAACAGTTATTGTCAATGCAAAATATGTTCCATGATGCAACAAGTAAAAACCAAAAAACAGAGACTTTCAATGTTAAGCTAAGATTCTAATCATACCTGACAGCACAACATAGTTATCTTTTTCCTATTTTCCTTTTTTTTTTTTTTCAATTAACAAACCACCCGTGGAAGTTTAGAAAGTTTACAAAATCCACTCCCAAATATAAGGTGGGTTTTATCAACTTTTAAACATTTTTAAGGGGTGGTTTCGTGACTAAGTCCTATTATTATTACTAATATTTCCTTTAATTCTTTGCCCACCGTGCCGGGGGTACTCTTTGCCCGCCATGCCATTTTTCTGAGCATTTGAAAAATTACATGATGTGAGATAAAAAGTCAATTTGAGGGGTAATACCTTGGGAAGTTCTCACCACCCTCCTTTCTTATCACCTTCGCCGCCCCACGAGCTCCCTGCAGCTTTACCCCATGCATCAGATGCTCCTTCATCCTTATTGTTCCCACTATTTTTGCCACCATTAACATCTGCCTTCCAGTTCCCACCTACATCCCTATTTTCTGTTGCAGCCCCCCATGAACTCGACACAGCTTTACCCCAAGCTTCGGACGCTCCTCCCTCCTTGGTGGGCCCACTGCTTTGGCCCCTATCACTAGCCCCCCAGCTACTTTCTGCTGCTGTTTTTTCACCTGTTCCCCAACCTGTCGATACTTGGGTTGAGGCAGTTGATGACCCCCAACCACCACTACCTCCCGTTTCATTTTTACCACAATCTTTGTTAGCAGAATTCCATGAACTAGATGCATCCCCCTTTGCTTGGCTCCAGCTTGAACTCCACCCCTGACTGCCTCCATTACCAGAACTTTGCCATCCCCCAGCATTGCTGTTTGATCCTTTGTTCCAACTATTACCACCATCATCTCCTCTGTTATTCCAGTCACCGCGTCCTCTGCCGCCTCTAAAACCACCACCTCTGCCACCACGGAATCCCTCCCCATCACCACTTCTGCCTCCAAACCCTCCCCTGCCTCTCCCCCCAAAACCACCACGGTCTGAACCGCCTCTACCTCGAAAACCACCACGATCACCTCTCCCACCCCGGCCTCCTCTCCAGCCTCCACCTCTTCCACTGTTTTCACCACTTTCATTTGTTCCACTTTTTGACCAAGTACTACTTTGACCCCATCCAGAAGACGAACCACTACTCACATTCTTTTCAGAATTCCACGAGCTACCCTTCCAATCGTTTCCATTGCCTCCAGAACTCTGACTGCCCCAGTTACTAGTTTTGCCCCAACCAGAAGAGTGATTATCATCCGAGGATTTCTTTTCTTTGTCCCAACTATCTTGGCCATTACCAGCTTCTTTATTTGCATTGCCTGAGCCACCCCAGCCAGATGAGTTGCTGTTGTTGGAAGCATTTGAATTGTTCCAACCACCGGTTTCACCTTCTTTATTTGCAGCACTCCCTCGGTTCCATGCTGGTTCCTCATCCTTGCCAGAAGCAATTGCTTTGCCCCAACCACCTGCATTATCACAACTGTCAGTAGATTTTTTCCCAGCATCACCGCCCCAGCCACCTGCATTATCACCATCTTCACTTAATTTTTTACTAGCATCACTTCCCCAGCCACCTGCTTTATTGCTATCTCCACTGGCTTTTATCCCAGTATCACTGCCCCAACCACCTGCATTATCACTATTTTCACTTGATTTTTTCCCAGCATCACTGCCCCAACCACCTGCATTGTCATTATTTCCAGTTGAGTTTTTCCCAGTATCATTGCCCCAGCCACCTGCATTATCACTATTTCCACTCGATTTTTTCCCCGCATCACCGCCCCAACCACCTGCTGCATTATCACTACTCCAGCTCGATTTTTTCCCAGCATCACTCCCCCAACCACCAGCATTATCACTACTCCAACTTGATTTTCTCTCAGCATCACTTGATCCACCAAATTGGCCCTGATCAAAAGATCTGCCCCGACCATATTGATCTCTTCCTCCTCGACCCCTTCCTCCTCTTCTTCCACCTGAACCACGCCCAGAATCAAATGGTTTTGATCTTCCCCAACCACCAAATCCTTGGTCTCCCCCTGCACCATCAATGTTGCTTCGTGCATTTGCATCAGTTTGCTGACCCCAAGACTTACCAGCTGAATTATTCCATGACGATCCACCATCTTGTTTGCTCCATGATGATGTTCCCTCAGATTTGCCCCATGAAGTTTTTCCTTCCTGCTTATTCTCTGAAGGGTTACTCTGATCGTTCCAGCCTTTTTGCTTACCTTCTGCATTTGCATCAGTTTGCTGACCCCAGGAAGGCTCATCAGCTGACTTGCCCCATGAGGATCCACCATCTTGCTTGTTCCATGATGATGTTCCCTGTGGTTTGCCCCATGAAGCTTCACCTCCAGAGTCGGCACCAACAGATTTTGGTTTATTCCAACCATCAGACTGACCTTGAGTGGTTCCATCTTCACCACCAAAAGAATCTTTCTTCCAGGCACTTGTTTCTGGTTGATCAAGATCTCCACCTGCTTTGTCAGTAGGTTGGCCCCACACTGCTTTGCTTCCAGAAGCATCATCACTAGTGGTCCATTTCTCAGCAGCTCTGCCCCATGAATCATCTTTCTGTGTCTGACCAGACTTGTCCTCTTGCGACTCAACAGGTTTGCCCCAGCCATCAACGGTACCTACCTCAGAAGTCATTTTGGCGATAGCTGCAGCTGCTCCCCACGATGAATTCTCACTCGGAGTAGCTTTTCTTTCCCAAGATGATTCTCCTATCGAAACATTATCCGTAAAAAGAATAAGTTAAATGCATAAATACATGAAATCACATACACATATGAAGCCCAGTTTCATTATTCTCTGACAGTAATTAAGGAAGAAATGTTAAGCTTAAAACAAAAAATTCTAAAATAATGGAAAGTAAAGCTAAATCAAGCATGTGGAACTGATTACATCAGACCTCAATGTAACAACTAACAAACTAGTGCATCTGCTCAAGTTCACGAGGTCAACTAGTATGAACTTCCCAAGATGTTTTTGTTAGCTAGAAAATGTCAACATTTGTTCCTGGATTACTTATGCATCAATCATTTGTATCCACAATTTATTCAATCATTTAGAAGAGATGATGTTCTTCTCTAACACGTCAGGTTCTGTTAGCCTGCTCTAGTCAATTACTTGGTTGAAAACTAGCAATTAGCAGATAAGTGGAGACCATAGAATTACACATGTACCTTTCTTAGCATCATCATCCACTGGTTCAACAGAACCAGACTCCTTGGAAAGCTGTAAGAGTACATTAGCTAATCAGTATACTGATCCAAATGGGAAAGATAGGCATTCTATAAGATTAGAAAGCAAACTACTGCATCTAACCGAGAAGTTTGACGAAGGAAAAGCAGACCAAGAAGACCTGCAAAGAAATAATGTCATCATCAACTCAATCTAGGAAACGTGTAATATAAGTATGGACTATGCAGTCATCCAGAAAACTATCACCACAAAGGTAGTTTCTTAAGAGAATTAGACAAATGCATATAAATATTCAGTTTTTTAGCTTGGTTATGTTTCAAGGTAGTTGCAAACTAAATTCACAAAAGTTACTTCTTTGTGTGTCTCGTCTTCTGGCTTTCAAATGGACCCCAGCAAAGACCTCTTTCTAAAATTCTATGTAGAGCTCACGTGCACTCATGTCTTGCACACAGGTATGTGATCAAATGCAAACTCCTCCAAAAAGAACACTCTATAGTAACAGATACTCATGATAACAGAGTACATTTAGGGTCAAAAATTTTAGTTAAAACCTAAGCATAACATAACCAACTGTCACTTGAAAATAGCAGAGAAAGATCACATCAAATTCCATCTTAAGTCAGCATAATATCAACAAAAAGTGACTGAATTATTCCAATGAGTTATAAAAGAATCAACTGAACAATTCCAGACAAACTAAAATGGTAGGGGTCTCAGATTGTAAAATGAACTGAAAAACTAGTGGGAAATCTTGAAACACTTTTGAACATTAGGTATGCACATGAAGAATAAAAACATGCACAATTTTAAATAGGAATAGGCATAAATTGCATTTTCAACCTTTCTGTAGATCCCGCTGCATTCCATGCATCACCTTCTGTTGGCAATGCCGTTGAATCCATCCAGCCTTCATACCATAGAGGTATGTTAATCCAACGGCAAAAGGACAGAAAAACCCACTAGAAAAGGATGGCAAGGGAAAGGGATTCAATAAAACAGACTCATACCTGTTGCATCATCCTGCGATCCAAGAAAATCAAATGGCTTTGCAGACCCTGCTTCATCCCTGAACAGCAACAATAGCAGATAAGGGTGATTCAGGAAGGATCACAGACAATAATCAAATTGAGAAACAAAAGAAATTATTTTAAGTTAATAATAGTACCCTTGGGCAACAGCAGAATTCCTTCCACGAACTTCAGACAAATGCTCACTTTTCACTATAATGGCATAAGAGATAACTTGTACATTAAAGAATCGGGTAAAGTCATCCATATCAATGCAAATCTGACATACCAGTAAGAATTTTTTGCTGAGAATCCAACTTCACAGTAACATCAGAACGACGAATAGCCAACACTCGACAAAGGTAACCCTTTAAAGGGCCCACACGGATTCGTAGTGACTGGCCGACAGAGAACATCCCATTGTCATCTCGTTTATCTACATAGATATGGGCATATGAGATCAGAATAAGTTAGCAACTTCAAAGGAATTCTCAAGCAATAAGAGGCTATTTAGAACACACAGCTGCTCTTATTCTCCTTCTCTTGCCAAGATCTGTCAGGAGATAAAGGAGATTTGGGAGATGATGACAAATCTGCAAAACCTGATGGCCCAGGTTCAACACCCTGAAAAAAAAAATAATTGAAAAAGCAGATGTAAATATCATGGATTAAAGAGCAAAAAACTAAAGTAATCAGGGAGAAATCACACTTCACTGACTGTATACATTCAAACCTTTTCATTTGAAGCATTACTCAGATTCAGTTTCTCACAGAGTTGTGCTTTGACGCAAATATAACCACTATTCTCCTGTTCACTTTCATCAAATAAAAACAGTATCCCCTTGTAGATTTTCTTAACAATTCCTTGCCTATCCTGCAATATTAGATTTCATATACTAATATTCACACACTTCACAAAACTACAGTGACATAATAAAGCTTCTAATAAGAAACTGCTTCCAAACCTTCAGGGAGCCTTCCAAAACCCGGACATTGTCATTGACTGATAAGGTGTTTTTCTGCTGATCCAACACATAGAACAACTTCTTATCAAAGTACGCACCTTTCAGTTCACTTTGTTTAACAGTAACCACTAACGGTCCTTCTGAGCCTTCTTTAATGACCTGAAAGACAAGGAGGGCATAAGAATTACAGAAAGCGGAAGGACACCACAACACATAGGATATATACACACACACACATATATATATATGTATTAAAGTGTATAATATTTACACCTTGACACTGTCATCCTTCTCCGAGCCAATGACAACACCAAAATCCTTCCGACTGCCACAAAAGTTGGGGCATAAAGCATGTCAGCAGAAGCAATTGTTAAATCGGCCACAAGACAGAATATTAATTAAACCTACCCAAAAAATACTAGATCATGCAGTTCAAAGTTATTTCCCACACTAGTGCTAGAGGAGCCTTCTCCTTTCCCGCCCCCTTTGTCCTGCTTAGCAATTTGAAGTTCTTTTTTCTTTTTTTCACCAAAAAGTTGCGAGATCCATTGTACATCAGTAGATTCATTCTTATTCGATGGCTCAAACTTCAAGAGCTCATCCTCAGTAGGCGTTACACCCCAGAAGCTCAATGAGTCGATGGCTATTTTTTTGTATAAATATCCATCCTTCAGCATCATTCCATCAAGGACCTCAACCACTTGGTTGGTTTCGCGGTCTCGCCGAACTTGGATAACAGCTCGGAACTCACTGAATTGTTTCACATAAAACATATCAAACAAACGAAAGAAAGAATGAAAGAGACCATAACGAATGAATGCATAGAAAATTACTCAAGCTCGCTTGAGCTGATCAGTCTCTGTGCTGGAGTAACATTCCTCTTAGCACGAACTCCTCCACCCTACATGTACATATAGAATAAATGGCTACATATCATTATTTTCCACAAGCAGATACTTCTTGGTCAACCAAGGAATTTTGAAAATGCACTCTGAAGGTCAGCAATGGTTCCGAGTGAGGCGAACGAGAATTAAGGAAAAAGCAGACACAAACTTTGAACGGATTTTTTTTTCTTTTTTCTTCTTCTTTCTTTCCTTTTCTTTTAACAAATTTTTATGGATGAAGTTATGAAGAAGAGATAAATATAAGGATTTGGGAATTTATTGAGCCTATTCAGTATCTGGACTACCCCTGCTCTCTTCAATTCCCAACACATGAAATATTTACCTATATACCCACATATACCGAAATTGAAAGAAAGTTGACACACATCTCCATACATATAATAATGTGGGCAAATGTTCTTACAAGTTTTTCAGCCAATGCTTTTAAATCTATTCTTGGAATCAGTTTCACCGTAACTTTCTTCCGGACATGATTCACTGCTTCAACCTAGAAATAGAAATAGAACATTTTATGAAGTTAGATGACAATAGCAACCCAAAAGTACCTGAAATCACAACAAATACATGAACTAACAGAAATGTAGTAGTCATCATAGGATCAAATCAATATCATACCAGTGCCAGATCACCTTTGTACGTCCCATTCTTCACGCGGGCCCACATGCCCTTAGAGATTCCACCAGACTTGCTTCTTACTAACAACAGCCGGGAGATTTCATTATTTGGAACAGGAGCCACTCTGCTTGAATATATGGTGGACAGACCTTTACATGCCTGTATTTTCAGAAATTCAGACAGGCTTTAGATATTAAAGCAACCATATATCCATTGTTCAAGCTCCACATGCACAAACATAAATGCATGGTGCAAGCACGTGACGAGGAATTGCAATGTAGATAAACATCAACTCAGTCCCGGGGGCCCCAACCACCACGAATGAGATATAAAGTATAAGAACAAGAGCAAGACGAGCACCTCATAGATAGTGTTTTGCTTCTCAGCTTCAATAAAGATAAAGCCCTTCACATGATCGAGTGCACATGCAGATATTATCTGCAGCTTAGTTCCCAAAATTTCCAAGTCCACAAACTTTTGCATAAGACAAAAAGCTGAATATCTCTCACGGCCGACCTAGCAGAGCAGAGTGTAAACAGAATTCAATCAAGTAAAAGATATATTGGCATAGAAACTAGAAGCAGAAAATCCAATTCATTTAACACCAACAGTATACAACATATACCATGCATTTCACTTTCCAGATTTGTGGATCCTTGGCAGAGGGCACATATATGTCACTGTCAATGAACTTCTTGTGCTCATATCCATCTTCCGCATAAGTAACAAAACCAGAACCAGGTTTATATCGCTCTCCTAACATTCTTTCAAACTCTTCCTCACTCATCTCCTCCTCTTTAGGAATAAAAGGAAGCTGAGGGACTTTCCCAGGTGCATTATCTTTGAGCTCAGAGCCAAACTCATCTTCCAGAAAATCTGTTTCAGAGTTAGGAAAAAGCCATAAGTTATTCATAACGATAAGTTTAATATCTAAATTGCAAGAGGGCAAAGCTATCTATTGGTTTAGATATGGTACTTATAACAATTTCAGGAAGAACATATGGTTCTAGATTATTACTTAATACTATATATAACTCCAAACAATCCAATTGCAGGGAAATAATCACAGTTTCTGCTTACTTAGAGATGGTTGTTGAGTTCATTAGACGAAATTTAGGTAAATCATTAAACAATAACAACACAATTTTTCGGACTTGGATAATACATCAAAGTCATCCAGAAGTAAAGCTTCTGTAAACTAAACTAAAATGAGAGAAGTAGAAATCATGAAGCAAGAAAGCTTGATAAATTGTGAGAAGCACAAACTCGATGCATAACAACAATAAATATCATAATGGAAAGCAACAATGAGGTCTGTGCATATCCCAAAAGTTAGGAATCAATCCTAGCAATTATTTACACAACAAAAGTTAATAATCACTTGCCCTTCTTTAAGAAAGATTTCACATCATCTCCAAAGATCAGAGAGTGTTGCATACAAATACTGAAGTATACATAACAGAATTATCAAGAAAGCAGAATCAGGACTGGAAGGATCCAAAACAAAAATTTCTCAGAATTTTTAGAAGAAAAGAAATTGATGACAATAAGGGCCAACACAGGCTAAACACTTGGATACTTGCTTGACTTGGTCGTACCACAAGCACGAGATACACGTGTGGCAGATTGCCGAGACCTATATATGGTTGTTGATCATAAAAGGATAACAAACTGCATATCCTCCAAAAAAACACAGTAGAATCAAGTATAATCCAAAACCAGTTACTGATCCTTCGATGGGAACAACACATAGGTTAAGGTCAGTTCGAAAACAAGATTCATTCATTAGTTAGGTGCAACTAAAATGCAAAATTAGATATTTTCATCAATCAGTACCAGTAAATTCCGAGATGAAAATACAATGCAAGCCATCAATGACACATGCAAAAACATCAACAGACAATAGTAATTCATTTCATCTCACGCAACATTCATCAAAATCCTTCACATGCGACAGATCCTCATAAAATAATCACCAGAGACGAGCTAACAAGTAACAATATCGAACCAGCACTACATATAACACCAAAAAAAACCCATGCAAAAAAATAATAAACACCAAACTTAAACAACACAATAACCCTAACCCAACATGATACCACCAAAAACCCTAATGTTTCAGTTCATCAACCAAAGAGAACCCTCAAACACAAGAAAACACCCAAATGTAGGGGAAAAAAAACAACCGCACAAAACACAATCATTAGCCTCTCCAGCATTTGAGGGCAAATTTCGTCAACACGTTACCATCGTCATCAAATATGGAGTCATCGCTGGAATCTTCGTCCTCATCCACCTGATACGCCGTGTCCTCGAAGAACTGAAGCACGCCGCGGTTCTTCCGCTTCCGCCCCGTCTTGTCATCGTCGCCACCACCGCCGCTAAATTTCCTCTTCCCCTTGCCTCTGTTGTCCGTTACCTTCTCCTTACCCTTTTCTGTAACCATTCCGAACCCTCAAATTTTCCTCAATTCTCTTTCAATTTTTCACTGGAAATTGTGATACTGTTCGCCCAGAATGTACATTATCACGGCTTTTGCATTTTTAGAGAGAGAATGTGGGAGATGAAAACAGTGGGTGAAAGAGTGAGAGTAAAAGACGAGAGGATTGCGACAGTCAAAATAAATACCTGCAGATGTTAGAGGGTAACTTTGTCTTTTAATAGTAATATGATGTCATAGTTCACTACAATTATATTTCATTTTATATAATATATAATATTAGAAAAATTATATCATCTTCCTTGGGATAAAAAAATATGAAAAATTTATTGTGAAAATGAATTCTGAAGTTGCTACGACCCTTATTAGAGTGTTGAAAGGAAAAGCCACCATTTTGGGAACATTATCTTGGACTACATAATTCTGTTAGGGTTATCGTAGGAGAGCAAACTCTTACACATGTTAAGAAGTAGTGACGCTTGTGCATATCCACTCGCTCATAAGGGTCACTGGGTACGAGGGATGGTTATCTTCGACATGATGGATGAGAGTTTAAAACTCATATTAAAGGGGGATTTTCGTACTATTTGTTAGTTGTTAGTGTTAATTTTTCATATTAAAAAGGAAAAAATAAAAATTAAATTAGATACCAGTAACATAACCAACAAAGTTTGGTTCAACTGATTAATGTGTTTATTTTTTAAGGGTAATAACTAGGGTTCGAATCTCGTTAAGGGGTGTATATTAAAATTAAATAAAAAAAGGATTTAAAAGGAAATTGCTATGACGTACTAAAGTTTTTTTTTGTTTTTTTAAAGTTGGTATATATACGTTTAAAAGAATATTTGATCTATATGAAATTTCAAACCTTATCACAAAAGATTATTATATGCAATAATGTTGTTGTTTATAATAAAGTTGTTACGTATAATAATATTGACAGAATCTTTCGATAAGTTTTTTTTTTTTTTTTTTTTTTTTAAATAGAAATATGCATAAGTGAGATTCAAATACGAAATATTATTTTGAAAAATAAACTCATTAATCACTTGAACCAACTCGTATTGACATCTATTTATAAGGTTGAAATGACTACACACATTAATAAAATTAAAATGACCATACACTCTCAATTTGCTATAATAACAACATTGCATCTTTTTTTTTTTTCCTAACATTGCATCTTTAATTAGATGGAAGTACTACTCATACCCACTTCGTTATCATAAATCAACACACGAAAAAATAAATGAATACAATATAAAAATTCAATAATATTAACAATACATCCGGAAAGAGTTTACTTCATTGGTTTGTATTCATCGAATTTGGGGTAGAAATAGTAAAATTTGTGTCTATAAAAACTTAGACCTTTTTTCTTTTTATGATTACGAACATCTCCCTAAAATATTGATGAAATTACAGATTTTCTCTTGAAATTTGAGAAATTATGAATTCCCCTTTGCTTATTATTTCTTCCGTTAAATTTAACAGAATATGTAATTTTACTAATTTACCCTTCATATATTGAAACTTAAGGGCGTATAAATAAGAAAAATTCAAAGACAATGAGATTAATGCATGTATTGAAATTTTGGGGGGTTTGATATAAGTACTTGAATTTTGTAATTATATTAAAAAAAATAAAAAATGCTACTTAATGATATTTTAATATTTTTACGATGAACTAATTTCATACTTAGAGTTTACAAGTACTAATTTTTATTTTTTTTATATTGAGCATGCACGTTTATATTGCGATATTATTCTTAATTTGTATGTAATATAAATTAGGGATCACCAACACTAAAATATTTGTTTCAATAAATCTAATGGATATTTATGTGAATTTTCTAATGCATTGATTAATGTTGGTGTGTTTGCAAAAATATATTATTCTCAAACAAATAAATTTAAATAAACTTATGCAAAATATGCATAAAATTAAAATATAAACATAAGATATGAGATAAATATGCATGAAATATCTATTTAGATTTATACTTATAGATAAAATATAAATATTATATTAATTATAAATTTTCAAATTAAAAATACAAATTTAACTAATTTAACTAATATTACAAATATATCATCATATTTAAAGTATTATTACAATTTACTCCCTAAGGATATGATTGGAATTTTTAAAAATAATTTCGTTGACATGATCAAAATTTAACATTGTTATTAACGGTTTGAACAATTTGTGAGAGAGGGTGTAAATCTTAGGGGGGTGTTTGTAATTTCTAAAATCTTAGGAGGGATCCGTATTTTTGCCATACCTCAGGGACTGTTCGTAATAATTCCTTTTTTCTTTTTACTTTAATGGTTAGTCCATTAGCTAATGTAGTTTGGTTAATTGAAGCTAAAATTGCATACCTTAGGGTTGGCCGACTACTTCTTGCCCAATAGTGACGCCAAGTACGAACTATCAGTTGGCAACCGTCATGTTTCCACTTTTAACTATTCTAGATTCATCTCCATTGAAGGTCCAATCGTTTGTTTGAATTTTTTGGTACTCCTTCGTATCATATCAAATTCATCACGTGAAAGCGTTAGAAAATTTCTCTTGCCATATACTTTGCCCTTTTTCTCCTTGTATTCGTCACTTGATGAATTTCAAAGTTTTTTGAGCCTTATTAAATAGACGGTGATTAGTTATCACTCTTCTATTAAAAATAAACAAAAAAATGAGACAACACAATATAATTTGTTCACAATTTTTTTTTTCCCTAAGGATATTCTTCTCATCACATCCATCTTTCCAAATCCCAACTAAAGCTCTTTCCTCTCTACATTTCCTTTAATCCACGTCCAAAAGAGTAGTATTTCGGAAATTTGGTAAAAAGCATGTATATCTCGTTTGTTAATAATCCATTGAGAATGGGTTATGATCACTTATGAATACTAAAAACATTGGGTATATTAACGGCCCACTCCATCCTTTTACTTTAATATATTGGGCCTTCATTACCTTACCTTGTATTCAGTCCAATTTACTTTGTTATTTTATAGCCCAATGGACTGAATGAGTCATTACATTTTTTACTAACAACTATTAACGGTCGCACCTATGTTTTGAAACCCGGACGACGTTGAACCGGGACCTCTTACTGGTTATTGGTTTTACTGGTTCGACTGGTCGGACCACTGATCAAACCGGTATGACGTCATAATTATGTAATAATTATAATTAATTATATAAATATATATTAATATAAATATTAATTATATAACATAATAGATATTAACTAAAAATAATGAAATAATATAAAAAAAATTATTATTTTTCAAATAACATCTCTAAAAATAAACTTTCAAATTATAAGTTTACAAATATATAGATCAAATATCGAACTAAATAGCAAAATAATCAACATCAACCAAATAAAAGATTGATTTAACAAGTACCATATATTTTATTGAAAAAGAAATTAACACATACATTAATAAATATATATATAAAATAAAATATTTCACATTATTTTATTCAGGACTTACATTGAATTCTTATGACGTATTATTTAATCATAATTAATATTTTTCCAAGAAATTAATTTTTAGTATAATTACAAATTTCCAAATGATATATAAAATCTAATTTTACCAATAAAGTGACAACAAAACTAGCTAGCTCAGCTGGTTGATGCACCTTCATTTTACATGGAGGGGTTGAGGGTTCAAAATCCCCACAGGCTCATATTTGGTTTCAAAATTTGGAAAAAAAAAAAAAAAGGGATTTCAGGGCCAAACGGCCCCAAACCGATTTTCGACTGGTTTTTGGCCGGCCAAACTGGTCCAAAAAGAGACTGGTTTTGGGGGGTCACCGGGACTGGACCGGTCGGTCCGGTCCGGGTTTCAAAACATAGGGTCCCACAAAGTAGGGGTGTACACGGTCTGGTGCGGGTGGTTTTATAAATAAAATGTCACCTGACCCGAAATATACAGGTTCACAAAAATGCAAATCGTAAATGCGTAATAATTTTCTCAAATCGAACGGTTCGGGTTGAGCGGGTAAGGTTTTATTGCGGGCGGATTAGTGGTTTGATAGGTTTTATGTATATATTTTATAAAAAAAAATAAAATTATACTTATAATTTAAATTCAATAATAAAAAATATATAAAAAGTATTTGAACTTATTCTAATTTATAACCTATTGCAACACTAATACGTAATAATTTTTAAGTAGACGAAAAAATTAAAAACAATATTAAATTTATATTATTAAATGAAGAATATGATTTCATAAGTATAATGTTATATAACTTTCTAGTTTATTGAACAACATATATAATGTTAGTTTAACACGCAAATATATTATATATGTGTGTGTGTGTATGTGTATGTATAATTTGTAAGATACACGTATAATAATTGTCTTATGCAACAACTATATATAAAATATAAATATGCATATAGCGGGTTGCGGTTTAGGCGGTTTTGAATATCTAGACCCACCACCCGACCAAACAGTGGCGGGTTACAATATTTTTTAACCACGGTTAAATTTTAAAGAATTTCAATCGATGAATTTCGGGTGGATCGACTCGGTTCGGGCGGATTAGGCTGGCTAAGCGGGTTTATGTACACCCCTACCACAAAGTGAATAAAGTAGAGTGTTGATTATGTGGCAGATTTTAATGGGAATTTGTACAAGCCATTTCTTGGGCCATACCTTTACCGCAACCTTTGTATTACAAAGTAAATGGCATATTATGGTGTGCAAATTAGTCAACACCCTCTAATATATAGAAGTAAATGGTCCCTATATTGGGTTTGGTATCTATCGGTTGCATGCGCTTACTTTGATGGGCTTTTAGCCTTGTTGTAGCCCTCAGGCCTTATGGATTGGATTGGGAATGATGGGTAACTTAACAACTACAAAAAATTGTTGCTAAATAGCCCAACATGAATGGGCTGATAGGATTTACTTTTATGCCCTTATTCATTGATCATATTTCTGTCAAAAAGTTATCTTTTTCTGTGTAATTAGATTGTTTAATTGGAATTTCACCACTCCCCAATTGTAATGGGTCTATCAAATATACTAAGTTCATGCTATAAACCCAATAGCCCTACACTGTAAAGTAAACAACGGATTAGGGACTATAAAGATAGTCCACATGCTCATCACTCAAACCAATTAGATTGAAACATAGAAAAGTAAACTAATTCTTAGGTCGAGTTTACTTTTGGTGAAAAGGCATGATTGTACTACTTGACATGCATTTTCTGTCATTTACTTCTCATGTGTCACGGTCTGGTCTAAAAGTTGCAGCCCGTATGATTTGCGTGTTTTGGGGGCTGATATATGACACGCTTTTTTGGCGCGTTTGTTTATCATGAATTATGACATGGGATGAAAAATTACTTTCCTGCCCACTTGTTGTAATTATTTACAGTGAAATTGTCATTGAACTAGCATTTCCCCACTTTAATTTTTTCTACTGAAATTTTTGGAGGAAATCAAATTTTTGAAAGGCCCGTCAAAGCACAAAGAAAAACTCTCAGCCTTTTCGAAATAATGTTGGCATATCTCAAGAAACCCTAGGGAGCTCTTTAATTCATTCTTTTCATTAACCCAGTTGAAAAACAGAGGTACAATTTCCTATTTCTTGATGCAATTCTCACCATTTGCATGCCTTCGATCGATTGATTCTCGAATTGTTTTTTTTTTTTCAACCCCTTTTTTTTTTCAACCTCTGTCCAGATAATAATTTTTTGTGTTGATATTTGTTTTCTCTACATCTATATTTGCATTCCAGTTGAGCTTGAGTTTATGCCATAAATAAGGGTTTTTCTTCTGTTACTGTTTCTATGGTGAATTTCAATAACGACTTGTTGGCGATTCTAAATCAACAAAACAAAAATGGAGGAGAATTGAATAATTGGAGATGAGTATTTCTCCCATTGCACACTCATTATATTCGGTTCAGCTATTTTAAGATCCTTTATACTACAAGAGTACACAAACTGTTTGTAAAATCGGCCTAATAAATGATGTGTTTTCATTTCTTATTTCTTTGGTTTGAAATGATTTTGTTGTGATGATCACTAGAGTTATGGGGAAAGGAGCATTATGCTGTGCGTTTAGAGGAAGAGTAGAGTTTGTTGAATACATGATGTTTATGGTAATATTATTATGCTATCTTTGTTTGTTCTTATTGTTATTTGATGAAAATGGGTTGTTAGTTCTTATAAAAAATGTGCTTTTAGAAAACAAGTTCAAAATGATTTTGCTATACCTAAACGACAACATTGTTGTTAATATGTAATTATATCTCTATTTTAATTTTGTTACTTTGAGGAATTAGGCTAGTGAATGAAGAAGGAGATGTGACAATTCTTGTTCTGGAACTCATCCGGTCATCCGTATGTAGGTTCTGAGCTTGTTTTTATTGATAATCTTATAAGGAGGTGATGGAAACACAAATTGGAGGAAGCACTGTTGTTGGAAGAACTTAGTAAGGTCTCCATTTGATGTTATATTAAAGTTAGAATTCTATTTGATGTAATATCATTTGGAAGTAAATTTTACAGTTTATACAAAATGATTTGTACATATTTGTCTATTGATGTTCAGTGTTGGGAAATCGGATGCTGAGAATATTTTGGGTTTTGGTAAAATATTCATAATCATGCCAAAAATTGAATGTAACATGCTATAAAGTATTGTCCAAATTGTAAGTAAACTCATGTTTGTGATCTATCACAAATATGAGAAATCACAACATGGAATAGCATAACTTAAAAAGTAAACGAGACCTTAGTGATTTATGGTCAGAAGATTAATATATACAAGGAAAGTGCATTTTCATGTGAACATATATATGTATATAGCTAAGATACCAGAAACAGCGGCACAAAGATATAAACTAACCCTCCTATTCTCCCTCTTCCCTCCCGTTCTCCATGGATTCTCCACCTCATTCCTCCTTCATGGATCCTCCACCTCGTTCCTTCTCCATGGATTCTCCACATCCATGAATTTTTCAAATTCCATTATTCTACCCTTACCCTTCTCCCCCAGAGATTCTACACCTCATCCTGATCAATGTACCAAATTCCATTATTCGTTGCTTATCCACAAAACTTTTCTAGATCTGGCTACTAAACACATGCCACCTGAGGACTTTTAGATGAGCAAATCTGATCAGCAGAGTGAACGCTGCACACTTTTTAGGCAAGCTATATAATCAAATGAGGGAACAGGGGTTCACGAATGCGTTGGTGCCGTATTTTGCTCCGACTTACTATGATAGATACGTCTCTGGATGCTCTATTACAGTTATTAGTGTGGATGAGAAATTTCAGCTATTCCTTTTGGCCTGCACGGTCCTGGTAATGAAGAACTTGAACTTACTAGATTCGGAATATATTGAGCTGATACGACGTGACTTGTTACTGCTTCCTTTGGTGGCCGACAAAGGATTTTCTGTTGATCGACTCATTTCCATGGAAAACTATCAATGGACTTTTTACCGAGGATGGTGGTGAAATAACCCTAAATGTGCTGATGATACTTGAGCATTATTATGATGCGGCCTATTCTACTGTAGGCGGGAATTGTATGAATTACTGATCAGGCTGTTTGGAGATCCGTTCTATGTTAATATAATTAAAGCCCAGCATCATGGCTGTAGCAGCGTATAATGCAATATTGACCAGAATACTACCGATTCAAGATGTGAACAAGCATATGGATAATCTGTTAGGATTTGGATTTTCAAGTGTTGATAGGGAGAAATTTTTAAGTTGCTCCCGCAGAGTGAACAAGTTCTATTGGAGTAAAATCAGGGGAAAGTACCAATAAAACCCTTGTCCCAAAAGGAATGCATTCGACGACATTGAATTGGGTTGGGATGATATTAGAGATTGAGCTGGGGTGGGAATTTATTGAACTCGATATTTGTAAATCACTGAACTCATATCATATTGAACTAATGTGATAGGAAGAATGTTTGTAATTCATTGAACTCATATCATATTGAACTCATGTGATAGGAAGAATGTTTGTTTTTACAAGTTTTTTTATAGGAATAATGTTTGTAATATATATATATAGCTAATAAGAAAAGTTCACATTTACAAACACTAATATTTGTTGTGTTTTACTTTAGCTTCTCTTTTTTCAAAAGTTATGTAAAAAACTTTGAGAATTTATTATTTATGTAAAAATATATAATTTTTGTGCAAATAGAAGCTTCAACTTCACACATCCTTCAAATCATATTAATTCTTTGATCGTGGATTTATAGCACCGAGTGCTTTCTAATAGTTTGAATGTAGCCGGAGTCCTATAAAAATTAATCAGCCAATAAAATAAGACTGATTTTGAGATGAAAAAACAACTTTTATTGTACCTTCAACATTTCAATACAAAGATAATTTCGATAGTAAGTAGTCCATCATATGTGATCCGACTTAAATTTGGTCGATCCGACGTGTCTAGCTGGATGATAGTTTAGGTCGATTAGTTAAAAATTCATAAAATGAGGTTTTTTTTTTTTTTTTAATATGCAAAACACTCAATACCTAAGAGGTAAAATAGCCTGGATTTTAGCCAGAGACGCCCTCTAACGGTCAAATCAGTATGGGATTTTTAGATAGAGAAATAAATGCAATTGAATGCTATTAAATGCTTACCAAAAACTATTCATTATGGGGGTATTTATGTTTTTGGACCATTAATACAGTAGTGCGTGTACCTTGTATTGGTATTAATGGCGATGTATTTCGACCTGGCTATGTGTGGCAATCGACCCGACCAAGTTTGTACAACCAGAGCCACTTTTTCCCCTTTTCGCTATGTTTCGAAACCTGGACCGGACGTCGAACCGGGGTCTTTTACTGGTTACTGGTTTTACTGATTAGACCGGTCGGACCACTGATCGAACTGGTATGACGTCATAATTGCGTAATAATTATATTTAATTATATAAATATATATTAATATAAATATTAATTATATAACATAATAGCTATTAATTAAAATAAGTGAAATAATATAAAAAATATAATTTTAAATCACTTTCAACTATTGATTATTTTTCAAATAACATCTCTAAAACTAAATTTTCAAATTATAAATTTACAAATATATAGATCAAATATCTAACTAAATAGCAAAATAATCAACATCAACCAAATAAATAAAAGATTAAATTAACAAGTACCATATATTTTATTGAAAAAGAAATTAACACATACATTAATATATATATGTATAATAAAATGTTCCACATTATTTTATTCAGGACTTATATTGAATTCTTATAATGAATTATAATATTTTAATCCTAATTAATATTTTTCCAATAAATTAATTTTTAGATATAATTACAAATTTTAAACTGATATATAAAATCTATTTTTACCAATAAAGTGACAATAAAATTAGCTAGCTCAACTAGTTGATGCACCTACATGTTATATGGAGGGTTGAGGGTTCGATCCCCCACAGGCTCACATTTTGGTTTCAAATTTTGAAAAAAGAAAAAAGAAAAAAAGGGATTTTCGGGCCAAACGGCCCGCGAAGCGGTCCGGTTCGGTTTTTGATCGGTTCGCCCCCGGGCCAGACTGGTCCAGAAAGAGACTGGTTTCGGGGGGTCACCGGGACCGGATAGGCTTCCAGTCACCGGTCCGACCGGTCGGTTCGGTCCGGGTTTCAAAACATAGCCTTTTAGGCAAGTCAAGTACTGAGGGACATTAAATGCTTCCTCGTACGCTTGTCCTAGGGAATGATATGGCTACACGTGTCCCAACAAAGATGTTTTATGGAATGGACTGATCTGGTGGCTAATATACCAATATGAGGATCGATGTAATAGCAACGGAATTTCCGTCGCTATATATACCAATTTATTTATTTTTTGTATTATTTAATTTTAGCAACGAAAAATCCGTTGCTATTTTTTTTCATATACAGCAACGGATTTAGCAACGAAAATTCCGTTGCTAAAGCATTTTGCCACGAATTTTTTTTCCATTGCTAAATAACAACGAATAATTTATGTTGCTATATGACAGATTTCTAGTAGTGTATTGTGAAAAATATACAACATAATACGATTTAAGTACGTGATTCTTGAGTTTTTAATATACAACATAATACGATTTAAGTACGTGATTCTTGAGTTTTTAGTTTTCGCAATATGTAGTATGTGCTGTACAAAATGAGGAGTAAACGAAAATTATGATTCTCATCTGGGGAGTGAAGAGAAATAATTTTGAAAATGGGGAGCAAACAAAAATTTGAGTCCCCATTTGGGGATTTTTCGGGGAATTCCCCGTTTTATTATTTACGTAAAAATATATAATTTTTTTACTTTAGCTTCTCTTTTTTCAAAAGCTTTGTAAAAAAACTTTGTGATTTTATTATTTACGTAAAAATATATAATTTTTGTGCAAATAGAAGTTTCAGCTTCACACATTCTTCCAATCATATTAATTCTTTGACCAATGGATTTATAGCACCGAGTGCTTTCTAATAGTTTAACTGTAGCTCCTGATTTCAGATCGCCGCCTCCCTTCTCGTCGCTAACCGCGACATGGGCCCGCCTATTTTCGCCTCTTGCCATCGCTCTGGTGTTGGTTTTTTGGTGCCCTTCCCACCAGTCCCGGTACCCAATCACCTCGAAGCACTGCTCTGCAGTGTGTTTTGGTTTCCTGCAGTGTCCACAGGTAATTTTGGACTTGCCTTCACGCGGTGATAAACTGCGTCCGGTGCTGTCGCCCCGTCCACTGGCCGCCGCATTGAGGATTTGGGGACGGGCGGCTTCCCGGTGTGAATGCATTGGAACATGAAAGAGCACCTCTTTGCATTGGAACATGGATGCATTTTTGTGAAGCTAAAAAACTGCATGAAGTCTAAACTATGTTTAATAACCTACCTTTCAATGGAGTAGAGGCCAACGTGGTAACCTATAACATCCTGATAAAAGGATGTTTTCAAGATGGACAATTAGAGAAAGCGAAAGATCTTCTTTTGAAAATGAAAGAGGTAAATTTGTTGTCAGATGAGATTTCTTATAATTTTGTTGTTAGAGAATTTCTGAGGATCGGTGAATACACTGATGCGTCAAATTTTCTCAAGGAAATGAGTGCGAGAGGACTTTCCTGATTCATCTACATGAGGCATGTTGATTGCTTTGTTAGGGGAAAAAGAACGTAACCCTGCACTTTTTGAAATGATTCAGCAGTGTGTATGCCAATAATGTGGCTTTCTTGATTAGCCATTTTCTTTATCTTTGTCAAACTAGCTTTGTTTATCACTGTTTGTAGTTTATGTACTAATTGTATTGGATATTTATGTCTAAGGTTAATTTTTTGCTGCTGATTAAAGGGAAAAAAAAACTTTGTTAACCTTGAAAATTACTCACTTATAATGCATGAAGACGGATACAGCGACACACATAACATGACACGGATATGTCAAAATATTTTTTTTTAAAATTTTCGGTGTGAGAAGTGTTCATCACGGTATCCAACTAGCAAAGGGGACTTCACCCTTATTAATTAAGTGGGGTCAATTGATCCCACTAAAAAATAGTTATATATATGTTGTATTATTTAATTTGCGATTTTATAAATTGTTTTTTGTACCCACATAGAAAAAAAAGAAAAAAATTGTATTGACTCCTTAAATTTTGAAGCCGTGTGTAATATTAAAAAAAAAAAACTATGACCCAAAAATATAAATAAAAACCTATTTAATGATTACCTAAAACACTCTGAAACTATACTATTTGTAGTTTTTTTCAATTTCAAAAGATATGTTAGATATGGAAACGTATTACAAAAGAAAATCACAATTTTAGACATGTTTTTTACTCCTTAAACATGTTTTTCACAAAGAAATAAGCTTTTCTACAAAGAGATATTGGTGGAATGATGCACCAATTAATATAGTTTATTTGCTTGTTAGACTTGACTACTGTAATAATTGAAATGATATTTTTAAAAAGACTATAAAACATCAGCTACAAACCGTATTGGTGATCAGTTTATGAATGATTGTTTAGTTACACATATTAAGAATGATATATTTAGTGCAATTAATAACGATAAAATTATGGTATGGTTTCAAAATACAAAAAATTACAGTAGAGATTGAGCTGGGGTGGGATGATATTGGAGATTGAGATAGGGTGGGAATTTATTGAACTCGATATTTGTAAATGGGATAAATATTTTTTGCCATCCGAACTATGTCCATTTTTGCAATTTACCATCCAAACAAACTTTCATTGCAAACTGTCATCCAATCTTTGCATTTGTAACAAACTGTCATCTAAAGGTGGTTTTGGTGTGACGTGTATGTTTACAAAAATGCCACGTGTCAATTTTTTTTTTTTCCCAAAACCACCAAAAAAAATGGTTTAGATGGCGGTTTGTTACAAATGCAAAGATTGGATGGGGGTTTGCAATGAAAGTTTGTTTGGATGGTAAATTGCAAAAATGAGCATAGTTCGGATGCTAAAAAATATTTATCCCTTTGTAAATCCGTGAACTCATGTGATAAGAAGAATGTTTGTTTTTACAAACTTTTTTTTAGGAAGAATGTTTGTAAAAATATATGTATATATATAGCTAATAAGAAAAGTTCACATTTACCAACACTAATATTTGTTGCATTTTACTTTAGCTTCTCTTTTTTCAAAAGTTTTGTAAAAAAACTTTGAGATTTTATTATTTACGTAAAAATATTTAATTTTTGTGCAAATAGAAGTTTCAGCTTCACACATCCTTCAAATCATATTAATTCTTTGACCGATGGATTTATAGCACCGAGTGCTTTCTAATAGTTTGGTTGTAGCCAGAGTCCTATAAAAATTAATCAGCTAATAAAAGAAGACTGATTTTGAGATTGAAAAAACAACTTTTATTGTACCTTCAACATTTCAATACAAAGATAATTTCGATAGTAAGTAGTGCATCATACGTGATCCGATTTAAATTTGGTTGATCCAATTTGTCGAGCTAGATGACAGTTTAGGTCGATTAGTTAAGAATTTATAAAATGTTTTTTTTTTTTTAAATCTGCAAAACACTCAACACCTAAAGGGTAAAATAGCCGGAATTTTAGCTGGCGACACCCTCCGACGCTCAAGCAGTATTGGATTTTTAGATAGATAAATAAATGCAATTGAATGCTATTAAATGCTTACCAACAACTATTTATTGTGGGGGTATTTATAGTCTTTGGACCATTAATACAGTAGTGCGTGTACCTTGTACTGGTATTAATGGCATTGTATTTCAACCTGGCTGTGTGTGGTAATCGACCCGACCAAGTTTGTACAGCCAAAGCCACTTTTTTCCCTTTTAGGCAAGTCAGGTACTGATGGACATTAAATGCTTTCCTCGTATGCTTGTCCTAAGGAATGATATGGCTACACGTGTCCCGACAAAGATGTTTTATGGAACGGACTAGTCTGGTGGCTAATAACCGATCTGAGGATCGATGTAAGGTTGTCAGAGGTGTACGTTCCATCGAGGTCGATTATTCCCTATTGATTTTCGAACTGAGTTCCCCTCGATCTGACCAGTTCAAATGTCTAGATTGAACGATTGGGCATTATCGATCTCATGACCTTGGGAGTGGATTATCTTGGTCTTTACACATCGATCTGAGGGCAGATCTATCACGAGGAGGAGCGTCGAGCATCCACGTGACCTTATAGTGACGTTCACGTGGTGTCCTTATGGCTCTACGCGACGCTTAGGTGGCCGACACGTGTCCGCTATTTATTGGCTAAAGGTAGTGTGGGGTCCACGTGCCAATATTATGTCATGCCAATATAATTGTTACAATTATTTTGAAATAAGGAAACATTTTGAATTATAATATTAAACTTTCAACTTTAATAAAAAAAAAAATATATTTTTTTTTTCTATATTGTATCTCTCGTTATTAATTAAAAAAATAAAATCACCGCCAACATTTTAGGGTTTGGTGCATTTTGTATCTATATTCAAATCAATGCAATTTTTCCATAACCATTCAAAAGCAACAACATTCACCATAAATCGTTTCGAATATTCATGTCATCTTAACATAATCAACATTAGGGTGATTTCTAGGACCATTTCGGATATTTTTCTAATATTTTCATTTTCTTCTTTTTTTCCTTTTTTTCTTTTCTTTTTTAATCATCATTTTCTTCTTGCCTCCATCCCAAAATTTTAAGAAATTTGTTTCTCACCAATCCATAAAATTTGACCTAAAATAATATTAGAGGCCATTTTAGTTGAGAAGAAGAGAAAATATCTTAAGAGCTCATATCAAGTCAAATTTAGAAACCAAATTAGAATGGTGGAGCATTTGAAAGTAACCTCATAAATACTAAAAATGACGAAGAAGAGGAGAACGCTTAACTGAGAAGAAGTTACAAATATGTAGTCGCACCAATATATTATTAATATGTTCATGCAAAATGAATAGTTGTTGGAGCAGAGGATCGAGCTTGTTTTCGGCGAAATTGAGACAAATTGAAAGGATTGAAGTTTGAAATATAATATCACGACTTTATCGTTAGATTGATCGTAATTTTCAGAAAGTTCCTTGCATGAGGAAGTAATTATTTATTTTTCTTTCTAAAGATGGGGAGAAAATTGCACAAATTTGAATAGTAGAGTGTAAAACTCATTAACCAAGTAACCAGGATGAAAGTAATTATTCTTAAAACATTGAATAATAAGGGAGTTTTTGAAAAGACTTCCCATTTCATTAAAAAAATTTAGATTACTTCCCAACTAAAATAAATTTTTAGTTTGCTTCCTATTAACATAAATTGTCTATTTTATCCTTAATTTTGTTAATATGAAGTACTAACATTTAGTTTTTTATAACTATATTTAAATTTTAAAGAACTATTGTGATACTCCATAGTTAATTATTGAATGAACAACTTTTATATTAATATGAAGTATTCACTTATGCATTTGTGGAACAATATCTGTATTTTGAGTAATTATTGTATTATTTAGCAATTGATAGTTAAATGATTTTAATCAATATTATTTTTGTTTATATGCAGTATTTATATTTGAATTTGTAGAATAATATCTAAATATTGAGGAATTATTGTATTATTCAATCATTTGTTAAATGAATAACTTTTATTATGAAGTATTTACATTTGAATTTTGAGTATTATATATGAATTTTAAGGAATTATTGTATTATGCAACCGTTAGTTATTAAATGAATGAGTTTTCTTTGAATATAAAATATAAAATAATGTAATTGTGAAACAATATATAAATTTTGAGGAACCATCATGTTATTCAGCAATATGAGTAAATGAAGAATAATTAGATCATTTTAATATAAATTGGGAAATTAACTAAAAAATTTGTTGAATCGAGGAGTATACTCAAAATTGAAGTTTAAATATCCACAATAATAATTGCATACTAATCCAAACAATTGTTCATTTTGAATATGTTCAATTCATTTAAGAGAATTTTTGACAAATCCTCCTATTTAACTAAAATTTTTAGTTCACTCTCCATTTCAAATAAAATCTTAATTTGCTCCCTAATAATATAAATTCTCTATTTTACCCTTCATTTTCGTAAAATGAAATATTTAAGTTTTAAGTTAGTAGAATTATATTTAAAATTTAAAGAACTATTGTGAAAAGGAATAGTTGGTTATGAATAAACAACTTTTATGTTCATATGAAGTATTATCTTGTGCATTTGTGGAACTATATTTACATTTTGAGTAACTATTGTATTATATAGTAACTATAATTGAATGACTTAATGAAGATTTTTTTTTCCCCTTAATATGAAGTGTTTATATTTGAATTTGTAAACTTATATCTAAATATTGAGAAATTATTGTGTTATGCAACTGTCAGATGGTAAATGAAGAATTTTTCTCTTAATATGAAGTATTTACATTTGAATTGTGAGCATTATAACCGTTAGTTATTAAATAAAGAATTTTTCTTTGAATATGAAGTATAAAATTATATAATTGTGTAACTATATCTAAATATTGAGGAGTTGTTGTGTTATGCAACTAATAGATGTTAAATGAAAAACTCTTATCTTAATATGAAGCATTTAGCCAACGGGGGTTGACCAAGTGGTTTGAGAGTTATTTCTCGAATACAATGACCCGGGTTCGAATCCCTCTGGCCGCTTGGGTGTGTGCGTTAAAAAAAAATAGTATTTACATTTGAATTTTGAGCATTATATATGAACTTTAAGGAACTATTGTTTTAGGTAAAACCGTTAATTGTGAAATAAAGAAATTTTCTTTCAATATAAAGTATTAAATTATGTAATTATAGAACTATATCTAAAATTTGAGAAATTTCTTTCGATATAAAGTATAAAATTATGTAATTATAGAAATACATCTAAAATTTGAGAAATTGTCATGCTATTTAGTAATATGACTAAATAAAGTTGATGGTGCAGGAATGTGAGTTTCCTAAATGCAACAATCACTTTAATATTTGTTTGTGAAAGGGAAGACCATCACAGGCGTAAGGGCCTCAGGATCTGGGTTTCCTGTTAAGCGTGGGTTCTTCCAGCTAGGATAACACCAAGAGTGCAGGCTACAAGGGTAGTGTTACTGTGGTGAAGGAGAAGCCCTGAGAAGATCGGTGGAAAATGCCCAGAATCGGATGTGCTTTTTGTATGCAGAGGATGAGTTGGGGAAGAATGCATGGATTTCCCCTTATTTATATGTTAGGGATGGGGGTAAATGGGTAAATTGACCATGTGGTCCCAAACCTGTGTCGCCCTAACGCGTGGCAGCCTGTGAGGGTGTGAGGGTGACGTCTCTGAAAAGGAGACGGCGCGCCAGGTGCACTGTGCGCAGTACTTTATGTCAGAGGTTGTTGGCGAGGGTCACGTGAGAGGAGGGCTCAAAGTCCTCCTTACTAAGGTTTGGGTCCCTCGCCGGGGAGGTGAGATCACTTACGAGCGTGATGACGCTCGAAGAGTGCACGGATGGATCCTCCGCGACCGATGACCATTGAGCGTCAAAACCCCGAGCATCAGGAATGAGGTCCCCGCGTGGGTGCTTCCCTGAGAAGGATAAACCGGAGGACCGAGATGCGAGCGTTATGCCCGCGTGGGTTCATTCCTACTCTTGGACAGTGACTGATGTTGCTTTATTATGCTCGCCGCTCCCATGTTAATATCCTTCGTTTGAATGTTTGCAATAAGCGTGTATGATGAGGGGTTTTCTTCGATGGTCCCTTGACGCTCGTCGTCAGGTATGTTAAGCTTAGAAGTCTTCGATGTTTAGGCAGATGACATGCTTGCAAATATAGGCGCGAGGGTGACCCTTGGGAGGGTTCCCTGGCCACAGTAGGAATGAACTTTGAATCCGGACTTAGAAAACCTTCGAGGGCATACAGGCGCGAGGGGGACCCTTAGGAGGGTTCCCTTTCCACGTTCGAAATGAAGTTTCGAATCTAGATTTAGAAAAACTTTAGCCAAGAATTGGCCTAGATCTGGAATCCTAGGATCCTCATAGAGGCTCGAATTTGAACTTAGGGAATCCCTTTGTACTTGTGGATACGTACCCAAGCAGCATTCCTCTTCTCATCCAACAGATCTAATTCGAGCGCCCGATTGGCCTCGTTGGCGTCATGCTCAAAATATGCAACGCGTGCGGATTCTTGAGTAATTTCCGCAGGTATCATGGCCTCGGATCCGTACACGAGGGAATAAGGGGTTTCCCCCGTTGCCGCTCGCGGAGTAGTACGATACGCCCACAGGGCTCCCTGAAGTTCCTCAGCCCATTCTCCCTTCTTACTCTCGAGCATCGTTTTCAGATGTTGGAGTATGGTTTGGTTGGTCACTTCAGCTTGACCATTAGCTCGAGGGTGACCCACGGAAGTGAATCGTTGTTCGATCCCTAACTCATAGCACCAATCCCGCGTGTCCGCAGCAATAAACTGGGAACCGTTATCCGAGATTAGCACCCTCGGGATGCCGTATCTGCAGATGATATTTTTCCAAATGAAATCCCTCACAACTTTGAACGTTATCTTAGCGACCGCTTCTGCCTCAGCCCACTTGGTGAAATAATCCACAGCAAGTATTACGAACTTCTTTTGCCCGACCGCCATTGGGAGCGGTCCCACGATATCAATGCCCCATTGATCAAAAGGCCAGGAAACATCAATAGGAATCATTTGAGCTGCCGGCAACTGGGGAGTGTTGGAGTGGAACTGGCACTTGGGACATTTCTTGGAATATTTGACGGCATCCTGCAATACCGAGGGCCAATAAAACCCACTCCTTAAGATTTTCTTTGCCAAGATTCGTCCGCCTGAGTGGTTTCCACAACTTCCACTGTGTACATGCTCTAAAACTTCTTTAGCCTGCGAGGGTCTCAAACATCTCAACGGTGGTCCTAGGAAGGATCGCTTGAATAATCGACCCTCGGCATCCAATGTAAAGCGAGGAGCTTTGCTTTTGATCTTCCGAGCCTCAACTTTGTCGTTCGGACAAGTTCCGTCATAGAGGAATCTGACAATTTCATCAAGCCAACAAGGCTCGGAGGGGTCAATCATGTGCACTTCTTTTGAAGGTTCGCCTCTACTTATCAGTGGCTCCTCCGTTCTCAGGAATGTAACAGAGCGCTCACTATGGCCATCCAGGGCGGACGCAAATTTTGAAAGAGCGTCAGCACGTTCGTTTTCTGCCCTCGGAATTTGCAAAAGATGGAATTCCTTGAACTTGGCTATCTCTTCCTTGGCGCTCGATAGGTACTGTGCCATGGTGGCTTCTCGAGCCTCATAACTACCATCGATTTGACTTGCGATCAACTGCGAATCAACGTACGCTGTGACACGAGTGGCTCCATTTTGGAGCGCAATCCTGAGCCCTTGGATGAGGGCCTCATACTCAGCTTCGTTGTTGGTGACTTGAAACGCCAGCTTGATTGCGTAGTCAACTTCTGCCCCAAGGGGATCCCTGAGGGTCACCCCGGCTCCTCCCCCATGTGAGGTCGAGGAGCCATCCGTATGCAAAAGCCATAAACCCTCGTCCGCCAATGGCATAGTCCCCAGATTGAAACGTTCAACCAACAAATCGGCCACCGCCTGAGCCTGTATAGCTGTACGGGGCTCGAAGGAGATATCAAACTGACTAAGCTCAATTGCCCATTTAATTAACCTTCCCGAAACATCCGGCTTAGATAGCACTTGTTTGAGTGGTTGATCTGTAAGCACTGTGATAGAGTGAGCCTGAAAATATGGCCTCAGCCTTCGGGATGCGTTAACGAGCGCAAAGGCGAATTTCTCAATTTCCATGTACCTTTTTTCTGCTCCCTGTAGAGTCTTGCTCAGGTAATATACTGGCATATGCTTACGCTCGCGGATTGCTACGAGGACAGCGCTCGTGGCCTCCAAAGAAACGGACAGATAGATAAACAAATTTTCGCCCGGGATTGGCTTGGTCAGCAAAGGCGCGCTCGACAGATATTGTTTCATGTTCTGCAGGGCCTTTTCACAATCCTCGTTCCAGGTAAAGTTGCGAGCGTTGCGCAAAATTTTAAAGAAGGGTAGATTCCTGTCCGCTGAACGGGAGATGAACCTATTTAGTGAAATGATCTTTCCCACGAGCACCTGGACCTCTCTCAGATTGCGAGGGGAGGGTATGTCCAGGATTGCTCTAATCTTCTCGGGGTTTGCCTCTATGCCACGTTGACTGACCATGTAACCCAGGAATTTACCTCCTCGAACGCCAAAGGTGCATTTTGATGGGTTCAACTTCATTCCGTAGCGACGAAGGATGTCGAAAGTCTGCTTGAGATCCTTCAGATGGGAGCGTTGGCGCTCACTTTTGACTATCATGTCGTCTACATATACCTCCATAGATTTTCCAATTTCACTCTCGAACATTCTATTGACTAGGCGCTGATAAGTCGCTCCCGCGTTTTTTAGCCCAAATGGCATGACTTTGAAACAGTAAACGCCCAAATGCACAATAAACGAAGTTTTGGGACGATCTTCGGGCGCCATAAAGATTTGATAATATCCCTGAAAGGCGTCCATCATACTCATGAGTTCACACCCGGCTGTAGAGTCTACCAACTGATCGATCCTCGGTAGAGGGTAATGGTCTTTGGGGCACGCTTTGTTGAGGTCCGTGAAGTCGTTGCACATACGCCACTTATTGGCGCTCTTTGGGATGAGCACCACGTTGCAAAGCCACTCTGGGTACAAAATTTCCTCGATGTACTGAGCATCAAGCAACTTACCAACCTCCTCTTCGATAACCCGTTTCCTAAAGCCATGAACGTCTCTCTTCTTCTGTTTGATGGGCTTGAAGGTTGGATCCACGTTCAATCTGTGTACAATGACGCTCGGATCTATTCCGGTGAGGTCAGAAGCTTTCCACGCGAAAACATCTAGGTTCTCCCGTAGGAAGTCGATCATCAAAACTTGCGAGGGCCCATCTAGGCCCGAGCCAATCTGAGTGGTTTTATCCGGGTTCCCAGGCTCCAATTCAACGGTCAAAAATTCTTTCCACGCCTCTAGCGCTCGTTTTTTCCCGGTGAGCATACTCTTGGGCTCGTCACGCTCGCTTTCTGAAGATGAGCCCTCGACGGCCCCCGGCGGCCTATCCTCTGAACACTGAACGTCCCCAGGAGTCCTTTTTTTATTCTTCTTTCGGTACAGCTTTGCTCTCTTGCGCTCGGGGCCATCTTCGTTTAATTCAGGGAAGTCCACGGACTTCCTAGTAGACCCGAGTTGAGCGCACTGCTTGGGCTTGTGGC
Source organism: Lantana camara (assembly GCA_037501455.1). Classification (NCBI taxonomy): domain Eukaryota; kingdom Viridiplantae; phylum Streptophyta; class Magnoliopsida; order Lamiales; family Verbenaceae; genus Lantana; species Lantana camara. Next base: position 93,624,726 of record CM074863.1, read on the forward strand.
TGCGAAGTGAAAGTATGTAACACTCCCAAGCTTCTTTGACGTTACACAGAATTTCTCCGGTACCCTTGGGGGTTGGAAACTTGACTTTTTGATGATAGGTGGAAATTACGGCCTTGAAATCCACGAGGGCTGGGCGCCCAATGATGATATTGTAAGGAAGATTCACTTCAACGACGGTGTAGAGGACGCTCAATGTTTTTCGCTGTGGGGCGCGACCAAAGGAGGTGGCCAAGCGAATCTGTCCGCGAGGGACGATCTCGGAACCTCCAAACCCTACGAGGGCAGTTTTGAGAGGTTCGAGGGGGATGTTTGTTATGTTCATTTGTTGAAATGTTGAGTACGGGAGAACGTTCACAGAGCTTCCACTATCAAATAAAACCCTCTTTACAGTGTGGTTATGAACGTCTAAACTAACCACCATGGGACAGTCAGAGGTTTTTCCCATCCCATGGGGTGTTACAATGTGTTCAAGATCTTTCTCAGTAAATCCTATAACTTCCTCCTCCTCCGAGCGCGAAGAATTGTCAAGGGAGAGCACTGGACGAGGGAGAGACGCTCCTTGGTTGTAGCTCCGAACATGGCGACGCCGTGAAGCGTTGGAATCGCCCCCTGAGGGTCCTCCTGCGATCATGTGAATGACCGCGAAGGGCTGATTTTCCACGTCCACCCCTTTCCCCTTACCGCGCTCGCTGGTTTCGGTTCGATGGCGGTGAGGGCTTCGGGAACGTGAGTGGCTTCTTCTCCTCCCGAGCGCTCGTTCCGCGCAATGTTCATCGTAGCTTTCTAGTACTTTCACAAACTCTTTGAGGTGCCCCCCGGCAATCAACCGCTGAATTTCCTTCTCCAGGTGGCGGCATTCATTAGTATCATGCCCCTTCTGCTTATGGAAAGCGCAGTATTTCCCCGAGCGCTTCTGAGCCTCGGTTTCTCTCAGCTTGGGAGGTCTCTTAAATAGCTTCTGGTCCGCCAGGGAATAAACTTCGGCAATTGGGCGGTTGAGGGGGACACGCTCGAGCCTCCGCGGAGGAGGCGAACGCCGACGAGCGGATACCGGGCTGCGGCGATGACTCCGGTGGGGATCCGCTTTGTCCTCGTGGGTTCTGTTGGGGCGAGGGGCATTGGCCATCTTCTGTTCCCTCGCTATATACATATCCTCGAGGGTAAAGAAGGAGTCAGCAATCTCCCTAATTTCCATCAACGAGCGCGGCTTCTTCTTGGCTACTTCTTCCACAAACTCTTTGCTGACGTAATGCTTCATGTTGATGGCCCCAAACAGAACGTGCCTCAAAAAGTCCATCGAGGGCTTTTCTACCAACAAGATTTCTTTATTGAACCTCCCCATGAAGGACCTGAGAGTCTCGTTCGGCCCTTGGACCAGGCTATAAAGGGCGGTCGCGGCCGGGGCCGGTGCTTTCACCGAATTGAAGTGGCTGACAAAGGCATCCGTCAGGTCGTAGTATCCTCGGATCGAGCGCGGGGGGAGCTTTTTGTACCACTCTTGGGCCATTCCGGTGAGGGAAGTAACAAACACCTTGGCCCAGTAGTTGTCCGGATGGTCATACAGGTGCATTAGGTGCACAAAATGGTCCAGGTGCTCGGCTGGGTCCGTAGTTCCATCGTATCTGTTGATTGACGAGGGAATTTTACCCTTCCCTGCGCGAGTCATTAGAACCTCCTCGACGAGGGGGGAATCACCCGCCATGATCCGGTAGTCTCGTTCGTCGGGATCTTCATAGCTGGCTTCTCTCCTTCGGCGGGACACTGGGCTGCGTGGTCGACGAGCGTCTCTGGCCTTGGACCTCTCGTCCCCATCACGGGGGACTTGAGACCTTGCTCGAGAGAGCTGCTCTACCACATTCTGGAGCCCTCTGATTTGATCTTGGACCGCGGCCAGCTGAGGGTCACCAACATTTCTGCGGTTTGCCCTCCCTGCGGCCCTCGATTGGATTTCTTCATTATCTCCGGCCGCCTCATTTCGAGGGGCCTTTTCTTCTCCTACAGCTGGTTGTACTTGCTGGACCCTCGGTGGGGCTTCATTTCCTTGGTTCGGCGGTGGGGGAGGTTGCTGTGCCCTTAGCGCATTTTGGGCCATCGTCAAAGGATGCGCCGGGAGCCCGCCAAGAGGCGGGGCCAGGCGAGCGCTAGCCTGCGAGGGGAAGTATGCTGCCATGAAATGCTCCCAGGCGTTCTGAACGGCTTGGCTTTCGCACTGCGCATATAGCGCCTGAAGTTGCTGGCTGGTAACTTGGGGCATCTCCACCCCCTGTATTTCCCTTGGTAATGACGTGGGGAGATTCAGAGTCCCCACCTGGTAAGGTTGGATCACCGGCATCATCCCAGGCATCATTCCAGGCTGCATAAACGGGTATCCCGGAGGGGGAATGGCCATGGGATACACCCCTGGGTAAGGATTTGAAGCGGGGGCGGTATGGGCTGCAGGCGGAGCAACGGAGCTGGGTCCGCCCGCAACGTTACCACCTGGTGGGAGAGTTGTCCCCGCTGGCTCTGTGTTCTCGTCCCCATTTCCGGCGGCTGGGGGGTTTGCTCCTCCGGCGGGGATGTTGCCTTCCGCGTCTTCCCCGTTGACGGGTGGAAAAGCACTCTTTTCTCTGATTGCTCCAGATCTCGTCGCAGTTACCATGATTAAAGACTTGGGTGTCACTCTTCGACTAGCTTTTGAAGGAAGAAACTGGTAGTACCGAAGATGGTGGTGATGGATTCCCACAGACGGCGCCAAAAATGATGGTGCAGGAATGTGAGTTTCCTAAATGCAACAATCACTTTAATATTTGTTTGTGAAAGGGAAGACCATCACAGGCGTAAGGGCCTCAGGATCTGGGTTTCCTGTTAAGCGTGGGTTCTTCCAGCTAGGATAACACCAAGAGTGCAGGCTACAAGGGTAGTGTTACTGTGGTGAAGGAGAAGCCCTGAGAAGATCGGTGGAAAATGCCCAGAATCGGATGTGCTTTTTGTATGCAGAGGATGAGTTGGGGAAGAATGCATGGATTTCCCCTTATTTATATGTTAGGGATGGGGGTAAATGGGTAAATTGACCATGTGGTCCCAAACCTGTGTCGCCCTAACGCGTGGCAGCCTGTGAGGGTGTGAGAGTGACGTCTCTGAAAAGGAGACGGCGCGCCAGGTGCACTGTGCGCAGTACTTTATGTCAGAGGTTGTTGGCGAGGGTCACGTGAGAGGAGGGCTCAAAGTCCTCCTTACTAAGGTTTGGGTCCCTCGCCGGGGAGGTGAGATCACTTACGAGCGTGATGACGCTCGAAGAGTGCACGGATGGATCCTCCGCGACCGATGACCATTGAGCGTCAAAACCCCGAGCATCAGGAATGAGGTCCCCGCGTGGGTGCTTCCCTGAGAAGGATAAACCGGAGGACCGAGATGCGAGCGTTAAGCCGGTCGGCTCTGGCCCTTTATCTGACCAATTATCCGAGGCCCAATGGCCTGACTTAGTTGGCAAGTGAGTGGGCTGGATGGGCTCACGAGCCCATCAATTCGAGCGTGTAGTCTTCAAGTCAGTCGGTTGGTGACACGTGGGCGGCTCTGATTCGAGTGCGTTTCTGAGTATCATCAAAAGTATAATTAGGTTATTTTAAAATAATTAAAGAGTTAACTAAAATTTTTTATTAAATTTGAGAGCATACTAAAAATTCAAGTCTTATTTCGAATTAAACTCAAAATATCCGTTTTCTTAAATGATAAATCCAATTAAACATAAGGTTACTAGCGAAATTAATCATTGTTGGACTTAATCAGGCTTGGCCCAAAATGGAACAACTAATCAGAACGCCAGCCCACTCACTTATCAGCCTATAATGATATCAATTAATAATTATATTAATTTATCAATTCTCTATTCTTGTCAATATTATTTATAAGAATTATTAACAAGTTTTAAAGTGGACCCGTATAAGCTGATTGGGTTTGGCCAAGTGGTTTAAGATTTCTTTCTCGAAGGCAATGACCCTAGTTCAAATCTCTCTAGCCACTTAGAGTATGTGTGTTTAAACAACAAAAAAGAAGTTGGACCCGTATAAGTATTATATTAAAATATATTCTAGGAGATCAGAAATTAATTATATATTTATACTGAAAGGTAAAATACTTATACAAGAAATTAATTAATACCCCATATATTTATTTATTTATAATATACAATAACATTTAATTTATAGAGCAAATCCTTAATTAAATTAAGAAACATAAGAGAATTATAACTATAAGAAAATTAAATAATTAAGTAATCATGTTGATATCTAGGGCTGTCAACGTGTCGGATTCGGGCTGGATCAGGGGATTCCGGATCCGAATCCGACAAGAAGATCCGACAACCGAATCCGAATCCTATAGGATTCATTCATTTTGAATCCATGCATAATCGGATCGGATTATATCCGATTAAAGATCCGACCCGATTAGTAATAAAATTTAATTTTTTTATTTAACAAATTTAATATAAAGAATAAATATAATTACATAATATTTGATGGGGTCAAAATACGATCGTCACACGTTAGGACACGTGGCATCGCCGAGATGATGACATCTGTCTCCCCAAGGTTGCCCCTATCAGCACCCGAGCGTTAGGCCCCACGAGCGCTGGGCTCAACAAGCGCAATCCATCTTCAGGAGTTAAGCCCAACGAGCGCTGTCTCCCACGAGCGTCCTACAACTAAACAGTTGGTACGCCCACGTGCCAAGGGAGCCCTCTTCGAGCGTCACACTCCCTCAGAGTGGCCTTTTCTTTGGTTCGTCACCTGAACTGAAGCCTCCGTTCCCCTCAGCGGGTGTCTTGGCTTCCAGTACTCTAGGTTGTCACGAGCGCGCTCTCAAGCCCTCGTTACCAACCACCCACATGGCTCTCTGACACAACGTACATGCCCGCGCACCTGCCACTGTTGCCAGCACTAACCTTTAGCCGCTTTTGCAGAAGATTCCTCCTAGGTTTCTCTCTCACAGCGCCACGTGTTAGGGCAACATTCGGCCAGGACCACTTGAGGCAAATTACCAAAGGGCCCTTGACCCTCAACTATAAATAGCTAAGGTCATCTTCTACCTTGTTAAGTTTTTCTTCATTTCGGCAACTGTGACTGAACTTACTCTTCTTCATACATTGAACTGACTTGAGCGTCGGAGAGCCAAACTGGGTATCACCCCCAGTTCCCCCAGCTTGGCCTTCTGACCTATTTTGTGCTTGTCCCAACAGGTAGAGCCCACTCTCACTTTTCCGGCGAAGCTCCGGTGGTTTTCTCCACAAATATAAATTGTAAAGTGATCGGATTCGGACCCATACATTCCAGAACCCATCATTTTTGGCGCCGTCTGTGGGAAACCAATCCTCCATCTTCTTCCTTCCTTTTTGTTGGTAGAAAAACAAGCACCCCTTACCTTTAACAGTCATGGTTGCTACGAGATCTGGAGCAGTTGGAGGGGGAGATAACACCTCCCCAGATGCAAACACCATTATTCCCTCCACCGCTACTGGTGGAGCACCGCCACCTTCCGCCGCCGCTGGTGGAGCACCTCCCGCCGCAGGAATGCCTCCACCAGCAGAGTCTTCTGTACAACCACCTGCACCGCCGGCACCGCAGATCCCCACCACCGCTGGAGGAGCCTCTCTCTCTGCTCCTCCGCCGCTTGCTCAGAACCCCTGGTTCCACCCCCAGGTGAATATTGGGGGACAGGGGTACATGATGCCCCCACCAGGATACGTCCTTACTCCGTCAGTCGCGATGCCGCCGGTCCCGCCGTATCAGGCCGGTCAGATCCAACTCCCGGTGGCCATCCCCAGGGAGATCGAAGGAGTGGAGTTACCTCCGCTTACCACGCAACAATTAAGGGCTCTCTACGCCCAATGTGAGGTTCAGGCGGCCCAGGGAGCATGGGAGAGATTTCACTCCATGTACTTCCCCTCTGGGCAGGCCACTCAGATTGCTGCACCTTTAGGCGGACAGCAAAACTTCCCCCTCAGAGAAGCTCAGGCTGTCCTGAGGGCCCAACCACCACCACCGCCAGTTAGAGAAGTGCCCCGGCAAGAGGGCAACGAGCGTCCCTCCATGGGCCGGAACAGAGAGCCCACGGAGCGAGTAAATGAAAATGAGGGAGACTCTCATGCCTCCAGGAGGGGATCACGAGCCCCCGGGCACGGAAACAAGCAAACGGACGTAAATCCTGACATCCTCGCGGCTGTGCAAGACCAGCTGCAGGGTCTCAAGGATATGGTGGGACAGCTCTCACGAGGGCGGTCAACTCAGATCTCCCCTAGTCGGGATGAACGGGTTGACGCCAGAAGCACCCGCACCAAGGACCCTCCTCCAAGGGTCCCCCGTCGCAAAGAGCCGGAGGAAAACTTCGGCACGTACGAATACCATCCATTGGCGAGGGGTTCCCCCCTCGTGGAAGAAGTTCTGATGGCCCAAGCAGGCATGGCCAAGGTCCCCACCTCCATCAACCGTTACGACGGGACAACTGATCCAGCTGAACACTTGGATCACTTTGTGCATCTCATGCACCTCTACGAGCATTCCAGCCATTACTGGGCAAAAGTGTTTGTCACCTCCTTGGTAGGAATGGCTCAAGAGTGGTACAAGCGACTGCCGCCGCGCTCGATCCACTCGTATGAAGAGTTGGCCGATGCCTTCCTCAACCACTTCAATTCTTTGAAGGCGCCAGTCACCGCACCCACAGCCCTGTACAACGTGGTGCAAGGCAAGAGCGAAACTCTGCGCTCGTTCTTCGCCCGTTTCAACAAGGAGATCCTACAGGTGGAGAGGCCCTCAATGGATTTCTTGATCCCAGTGCTCTTTCAGGCTGTGGATCACAAGCAATATGTGAGCAAAAAGTTTGCTGATGCCATCGTGGAGAGGAGACCTGGGACCCTCGTGGGCCTAAGAGAAATAGCCGAGCCGTTCTTCGCGCTCGAAGACATGTACGGGACGAATGGTCCCCGGCATCACAGCCCGGCCAGGAACGAGCGACCTCATCACGAGCGGGGACGGGATGTGGCTGTTAAGAAAGAGCGCACGCAAGAGCGCAGGAGGTCGCCACCACCCCCTCGTCGATTCGAGCGAATTCCGCTCACCAGGTCAAATTCAGAAGTCTATAATCTCTCCGATAAGAAGCTCTTCAAAAGGCCCATCAAAATGAGAGAAACGGACTCACTCAGGCGCTCGAACAAGTACTGCGCATTCCATAAGCAGAGAGGGCACGACACGGATGAGTGCCGACAGTTGGAAGCTGAAATTCAGAGGCTCGTCGCAGGGGGCCACCTGAAGGAGTTTGTCCGGGTGCTTGAGCGCTACGACGAACAGTGCAACGAGCGCTCCGGGAGGAGAAGGAGGAGTCCTTCCCGTTCAAAGAGCCCAAGGGGTAGGGGACCCCCCGAAACCAGCAACCACCGGGGCAATAAAGGGAAAGCCCCTGTGCAAGAAAACGAGCCTTTCGCAGTTATAAACATGATTGCAGGAGGCTCATCAGGAGGGGATTCAAACGCCTCCCGACGACGGTATGTCCGGAGCTACAACCAGCGCCCAGCAGTGCCCAAACCTATTTATGCCATCCAGAGTCCAAGCGCTCAACGGTTAAAAGAGAGCGATGTAATAGGCTTTGACGATAGAGATTTGGAACACATTGTAACACCCCGTGGGGAGGGTATAACCTCTGATTGCCCCATGGTGGTTAGTGTAGATGTGCATAATCATGTTGTAAAAAGGGTGTTGGTGGATAGTGGAAGCTCTGTTAATGTTTTGCCTTACTCTACGTTTTTAAAGATGAATGCTGACCTTCCGCTCGAGCCTCTCAAAACGGCCCTCATTGGCTTTGGAGGCTCGGAAGTTGTCCCGCGAGGGCAAATTCGTTTGGCTACTTCATTCGGCCGAGCCCCCCAGCGCAAAACACTCTTGGTAACCTACGCAGTGGTGGAGATAGACATTCCGTATAACATCATTATTGGGCGCCCAGCCCTCGTGGACTTCAAAGCTATCATCTCCACCTACCACCAGAAGATTAAATTCCCCACCCCCGAGGGTGTGGGAGAAGTACTGTGCAACGTGCAGGAGGCTTGGGAATGTTACATGCTGTCCCTCAGAAAGCCAAAAGCGGAGAAAACATTCCAAATAGGTTCCACCAAAAAATCAGTGGATTTCCCCAACTTGGATGAAGACAGCCCCGCACGGAAGAGGGCGAAATTGAATAAGAAGAAGAACAAAAAGAAAAGGGGAAACGACGGGGAGAATCCCCTCGAAAATGCACCGCCAGGAACTGTTGGGGGATCGTCCTCAGAAGGAGACGAGCCGAGAGAAGATGAGCCAGCATCCAGTGACCGCTTGACGGGAAAGAAGAGGGCGCTCGAACTTCCTCGCCCTGAGGTAAGGATTGAGCCCTCGGAGAAATTCCTTACCATTGAACTGGAGCCTGGGAACAAGGATAAGACTACTCAGATAGGATCTAACCTCTCAGGGCCTTCTCAGATCATGATGATTGACTTCTTAAGGGAAAACAGGGATGTATTCGCGTGGAGAGCCTCCGACCTCACGGGGATTGACCCGAGCGTCATCGTCCACAGGCTTAATGTGGATCCCTCATTCAAACCCATCAAGCAGAAAAAGCGGGATGTACATGGTTTTCGGAAAAAAGCCATTGAGGATGAAGTTAATAAACTCCTGGAGGCTCAATATATCGAGCCCATCTTGTACCCGGAATGGTTGTGTAATGTCGTTTTGGTACCCAAGAGCGCGAACAAATGGCGCATGTGCAACGATTTCACTGATCTCAATAAGGCCTGCCCTAAAGATCCATACCCGCTGCCCCGGATTGACCAATTGGTGGATTCGACCGCTGGCTGCGAGCTCATGAGCATGATGGACGCTTTCCAGGGATACTATCAGATCTTCATGGCCCCAGAAGACCGCCCCAAAACTTCGTTTGTTGTCCATCTGGGGGTATATTGCTTCTTAGTCATGCCTTTCGGACTCAAGAACGCAGGAGCTACGTATCAGCGGCTCGTTAACAAGATGTTTGAGAGTGAGATTGGGAAATCCATGGAGGTTTATGTGGACGATATGATTGTCAAAAGCGAGCGCCGAGATTCCCACTTGGAAGATCTCAAGCGCACCTTTTCGATCTTACGCCACTATGGCATGAAGTTGAACCCTTCAAAATGCACCTTTGGAGTACAAGGGGGAAAGTTCCTAGGGTATATGGTCAGTCAGAGGGGAATTGAGGCCAATCCGGAGAAGATCAAGGCTATTTTGGAGATCCCTTCCCCTCGAAATTTGCGGGAAGTACAGGTCCTAGTGGGAAAAATCATCTCGTTGAACAGGTTTATTTCGCGCTCGGCGGACAGGAACCTTCCCTTCTTCAAAATTTTGAGGAACGCACGTAACTTTGCTTGGACAGAGGAATGCGAAATAGCGCTGCAAGATATGAAGACTTACTTATCGAGCGCACCATTGCTGACTAAGCCCGTTGAAGGTGAGAGATTATTTATGTATCTTTCCGTTTCTCCCGAAGCCACAAGCGCTGTTCTGGTCGCTGTACGAGAGCGGAAACATTTGCCTGTCTATTATCTGAGCAAAACATTGCAAGGAGCTGAAAAGAAGTATTTGGAAATTGAAAAGTTCGCGTTCGCTCTTATTAACGCCTCAAGAAGGCTAAGGCCTTACTTTCAAGCGCACTCCATAACGGTTCTCACCGACCAACCCTTGAAGCAAGTGTTGTCCAAGCCAGATGTATCTGGTAGATTAATCAAGTGGGCCATCGAGTTGAGCCAGTTTGACCTATGCTTCGAGCCTAGGACGGCGGTACAGGCTCAGGTTGTCGCAGATTTGTTGGTTGAACGCTTTGGTTTCGAGCCCGCCGTAGCGAAGAATGAGGGGTTATGGGTACTGCACACAGATGGTTCCTCAACCTCACAAGGGGGAGGAGTAGGAGTGGCCCTAAGAAACCCCGATGGGATTGAGCTGGACTTTGCCATCAAGCTGGATTTCCAAGTTACTAATAACGAAGCAGAATATGAAGCCCTCGTGCAAGGATTGAATATTGCTTTTCAGAATGGAGCTTCCAGAATCACCGCTTATGTGGATTCACAGTTAATAGCGAGCCAGATTGAAGGAACTTATGAGGCTCGAGAAACCACCATGGTACAGTACTTACAAAAAGCTAGAGAAATCATTGAGAAGTTTAAGGAATTCCATCTACTTCAAGTGCCAAGAGAAGAGAACGAGCGTGCGGACGCACTGTCAAAGTTTGCATCGGCTTTAGAGGGCACTTCCGAGCGTTCTGTCACGTTCCTTAGAACTGAGGAACCACTGATCAAGGAGAGGATCACCACCCAGATGATCGCCATGATTGATCCAAACGAGCCCTGTTGGCTTGACGACGTCGTCATCTTCCTTAGAGACGGACTTCCCCCAGCGGATAAGGTGGAAGCTAGGAAAGTCCGGAGTAAAGCCCCTCGTTTCGCTTTGGATCCCGAGGGGAGGTTATTCAAGAAATCGTTTCAGGGACCACCAATGAGATGCCTGAGGCCCTCACAAGCGAAGGAGACGCTCGAACTCATCCACAGTGGAAGTTGTGGGAATCATTCCGGAGGGCGTATTCTGGCAAAGAAGGTCCTGAGAAGTGGATTTTATTGGCCCACAGTTCTTCGAGACGCCATTGAATTTTCGAGAAAGTGCCCCAAGTGTCAATTTCATTCAAATCTCCCTCAGTTGCCAGCCGCACAGATGATCCCAATAGACGTTTCTTGGCCTTTCGATCAGTGGGGAATAGACATCGTGGGCCCCTTGCCCATAGCTGTGGGACAAAAGAAATTTGTCATTTTAGCCGTCGATTACTTCACCAAATGGGCCGAGGCCGAAGCGGTTGCAAAAATTACTTTCAAGGTTGTGAGGGACTTCATCTGGAAAAACATCATTTGCAGGTACGGCATACCGAGGGTACTCATTTCTGACAACGGATCTCAGTTCATCGCAGCTGACACAAGAGGGTGGTGCTCAGAGTTGGGGATCGAACAGCGGTTTACCTCTGTAGGGCACCCCCAAGCTAATGGGCAAGCGGAAGTTACCAACAGGGTTATCTTGCAGCATTTGAAAACCATGATTGAGAGCAAGAAAAGTGAGTGGGCTGAAGAGTTGCAAGGAGCGCTTTGGGCTTATCGCACCACCCCACGAGCAGCCACTGGAGAAACTCCTTACGCGCTCGTTTACGGGTCAGAAGCAATGATACCAGCGGAAATAGTAAATGAATCCGCTCGTGTCGGCTATTTCGAGCCCCAGCTCAACGACGGCAACAGGAGCTTGGAGTTGGATTTGCTGGATGAAAGGAGAGACAGAGCATGGGCTAAGATCCATCATTATAAAGCCTCTGTGGCCCAACAGTACAACAAACGTGTAAAGGAAAGGACCTTCCAGTTGGGAGACTTGGTTTTAAAGAAAGTGGAAGTATCCAGGCACGTGGGGAAGTTGGACCCCAATTGGGAAGGCCCATTCAAGGTCGTACAACTCAGAGCTAACAACACTTACACCCTGGAGACACTTCAAGGTGAGCGCTTGCCTCGCCCTTGGAACGCATGTAACCTCCGGCGGTTTTATGTTTAAAAAGCTCTTTGCAAATCCTGATGTAACAACCCTCTTTGACGGGTTCTATGTACTTCCAATCACAAGTAAGTGGAAACATAATCTTATTAATTTTTCCAATATTCTTGTTTCTTTGATTGCTTGGATGGATAAGTCCCACGTCCCTCGTCTTTGCGAGCGTGGTTGGCAACCCATTCCAATTTGTATGATGTTATCTTGTATGGGTTACGCTGGCCAGCACTCTACTCCACATGGGGGGACGCCCTCATAAGGATAGACTGGTTACGCTCACAACCAAATAGGCGAATTGGAAGAAGATCATAGAGAAAATCCTAGTAGGCCTTGGCTGTTTCTTAAAACGCCTTGCGCTCGAAAACGGGATCACTCACAAGAGAAGATCCTAGTAGGCCTTGGCTGTTTCTTAAAACGCCTTGCGCTCGAAAACGGGATCCTCCACAAGAGAAAATCCTAGTAGGCCTTGGCTGTTTCTTAAAACGCCTTGCGCTCGAAAGCGGGATCCCCCACAAGAGAAAATCCTAGTAGGCCTTGGCTGTTTCTTACAACACCTTGCGCTCGAAAACAGGGACCTCCTATCAGAACAAATTCTTACTAGGCCTTGGTCGTCTCCTACAACGCCTTGCGCTCGAAAACAGAATTTCCCGCAGAGCTAGGAAAATGATAAGAGCCAGAGCGCTCGAATGATGGCCTCAGAATCAAGAAGGAATGTCACAAGTCATGAGCGGGGGGCAATCTCACAGTAAGACCCTCACGAGCGCTCATGACTTAGACAAATTTACAATGGCAGAAATTTATACAAGTCATGAGCGGGGGGCAATCTCACAGTAAGACCCTCACGAGCGCTCATGACTTAGACAAATTTCCAAAAGCTAAAACAAAATTTATACAAGTCATGAGCGGGGGGCAATCTCACAGTAAGACCCTCACGAGCGCTCATGACTTAGACAAATTTCCAAAAGCTAAAACAAAATTTATACAAGTCTTGAGTGGGGGGCAATCTCACAATAAGACCCCCACGACCGCTCAAGACTTAGACAAATTTTCGTAAATTTTCGGAATATATTACACAGTCATATTATATGATTCGTAAATGAACAGAAGAGCAAAATCATGAAAGGGATATTCATTCATTGCAAGGGAAAATACTACAAGATAAGGGGCTCAAAGGCCCATGAACATCATTTCAACAAAAGAAAAAAGACAGAAAAACAGGAAAATACAAGAAAAGCTTTGGAGGGAGAAGCTTCAAGCGGCTGCGGCTACGTCCTCGTCCACGATCACCAGAATTGGGCCATGAACGGGGCCATGGACTGGACCCTCGGGCTCTTGAGGCTGGGCTTGAGGATCGTTGGGGGCGTTGGCATCCAGAGCGGGCGCATTGGCATCGGGAGCAGGAGCGTTGGCATTTTCAGCAGCTAGGGCTGGGGCTTCCTCCATGATGGGCGCTTCAGGCTCGTCTTCAGGATCATCCTCTTGACCCGCACCCCCGTCCCTATGAGCGTCGGCGTACTCATCCTGGAGCAACTTGACCAGGAAGTCATACTCCATTTCAGCAATGCCGTCCTCGGGGTCGTTGGGATCCTCATCCACCTCTTCACAGCGCTCGTTGAACAAGAGCCCCGTGCCCTCGGCTCCCTTCATCGCCGGATCCGTCAGCCCTTTGTGGATGCCCTGATCCACTGCCAAGTTGAAGGCGTTTTGAGCCTCATCCAAACAGTGCAACGAGGCCGCGAAATTGAAGGCTTTGGAGTGGCAGAATTTGATTAAGGCCTCCTTGTTCGCGCTCTCTAGACTGCGAGGCCACTCATTCATGGTATCAGCAAACTTCCGCTCGGCCTCCAAAGCCCTCGTCCTCCAACTTTCACGATCCGCCTCCGCTTTCTGGCACCGCTCGTTAGCCTGGGCCAGCTGGTTGCCCAAATTGATGCGAGCGCCGTCGACCGCCACAAAATCTTCTTTCAGCTTCCCCAACTCCTCCTCCGATTTGTTGTATAAACCCTTGAGGGTTTCATACTTGGCGATTGCTGTGTCCAGCTCCGATTGGATATGAGCCGGATCATTCGAGCGGGCCATCTTCTTGTATTTGGCCTTGCGCTCGGCGTAAGTGGAGGCTCGCATTTGCACATTACAGAGCCGGGGAAGAACTTGCTGCATAAACGATTGGATATGGGTTCTGGAATGTATGGGTCCGAATCCGATCACTTTACAATTTATATTTGTGGAGAAAACCACCGGAGCTTCGCCGGAAAAGTGAGAGTGGGCTCTACCTGTTGGGACAAGCACAAAATAGGTCAGTTGTGCGTAATGGGATGGGGACTTTGTCCAGTTAAATCGTGTTACTGTGTAATGGGATGGGGACTTTGTCCAGTTAAACGGGTATAATGCTTGATGGGATGGGGACTTTGTCCAGTTAAACCGTGTTAATGCATAATGGGATGGGGGCTTTGTCTAGTTAAACCGTGTTAATGCGTAATGGGATGGGGACTTTGTCCAGTTAAACCGTGTTAATGCGTAATGGGATGGGGACTTAAGATTGATTGATTAACGTAAGTGTAATGTGGTGGACAAGAATACTATAGTAATGATACTCAAGATTGATTGATTATCACAAGTGTAATGTTGTGGACAAGAATATTATAGACAAGAATATTATAGTAATGATACTCAAGATTGATTGATTATCACAAGTGTAATGTTGTGGACAAGAATATTATAGTAATGAACAAAGTCCCCACCCCATTACGCATTAACACGGTTTAACTGGACAAAGTCCCCATCCCATTACGCATTAACACGGTTTAACTAGACAAAGCCCCCATCCCATTATGCATTAACACGGTTTAACTGGACAAAGTCCCCATCCCATCAAGCATTATACCCGTTTAACTGGACAAAGTCCCCATCCCATTACACAGTAACACGATTTAACTGGACAAAGTCCCCATCCCATTACGCATTAACACGGTTTAACTGGACAAAGTCCCCATCCCATCACGCATTATACCCGTTTAACTGGACAAAGTCCCCATCCTATTACGCATTAACACGGTTTAACTGGACAAAATCCCCATCCCATTACGCATTAACACGGTTTAACTGGACAAAGTCCCCATCCCATCACGCATTATACCCGTTTAACTGGACAAAGTCCCCATCCTATTACGCATTAACACGGTTTAACTGGGCATTGGAAAGCCTGTGGCGGTTCCATAAAGTGGGCACAAAATAAAGTGGGCTCTACCTGTGGGGCGCGTGAGCATTGGAAAGCCTGTGGCGGTTCCATAAAGTGGGCAGTTTCCTAGGCGGGAAATGATTACCATTTTGAATTCATTGCCGAAAACGGTACCAACTCCCATCCCTATAAATATGGGATTCTGAAATCTCTACACTCTTTACGCATTCAGAACTTCCAAGCACCCCTTGCAAAAAGAATTCTCTCGCATACCAGTTTTCTGAGCACCTTCAACCTCTTCTCCAGTTTTCTCAAACACCTTCAAGGTAAATTTTCAGTGTAATTTTCTAACTTTGCTAACCGTAGATTTGAACCTTAGGATTTCATAACCCCTTAGATTTCTTTCCCCGAAGAAACCCTAATCTTTCACCAGAAAACTTCCAAACCCCAATTTCTGCCATGGCCGACCAACAAGTTGAGGAGTTTGCCCGTGAAATTAACGAAATGGCCATCGACAGTTCTTCTTCCCCAGACTCTCTCAGAGATGAAGGGTTGGGAGCGGCGGTGATGGTTGTGGAGGACAGGAACCCCGGCGGAACGGATCCTCTTTTTGAGGAGATGGATCTGGTAATGGAGGCAGAAAGACAAGGGGTCACTCTCCCCATAACTCAAAGTGCCACACATCCTCACCGCCACACCGTGACCGTGGCAGTTGCAAACCCACTTCCAGTGGCGGAAGCCATAACCGGGCCTTCAGAAAGAGCCCGTAATAAGGGAAAAGGCAAGAAAACCCAAAAATCCAAAGGTCCCAACGAGGGTGAAGGGTCAGGCTACCAGGCTACCGAGCGCACACCTGATGAGACTCCCAGCACAGTCACCGTGGGAGATGTAAAGACCATGATGGCCCCCATTTACTGGGACGAGCGGTACAGGTGGAGAATCCCCGAAAGCCACGAGCGTGCTAATAATCCGCCTCCTGGTGAGATGGCGGTGTACGTGGACACCGTGAGTTCAGGAGGCTTGAGGTTCCCCATCCCGGTCTCAATGGCTCATTTGCTGAATGACCTGGGCCTGTGTCCGTCCCAAATCGTGCCTAACGGCTTAGCCCTCTTGACGTGCTTCATTATTTTAATGAGGAGTATGGGCCACGAGCCCTTCTTGCGGAACTTCAACGCCCTTTTCCAAGTGGTCAGCTCCTCCCGTTCATCTCCCCAGGCTGGTTTTTACTATGTCCAGGCGAAGGCCCATATGAAGCTGATCAATTCGCCCTCGACTACTTATGGCCCTGACTGGAAGGAGAAGTTTATTTTCGTTAAGGCTCCAACAGGAGAAGGCTTTGGGGTATCCACGGAATGGGGCTCGTTTTCAAAGAGTCGTTTGCCACCCGCACTCCCCAAAGATTGGGCCAAAAACCTGGCAGCAACCCTGAGGGACGAGGGTCACCTCATACAAGCGAAGGACTGGATAGATGATGCAGAACTCATGTTCTTATGCGGTCTCTCCAATGACCCTTTTTTCCTTGACAACCCTCCGGCTCGTGACATAGAGAGAGACGGTTAGATTCTTAGGGCACTAACCTTAGATAGGAATAAATACTAACTTCTTTTCTGTGCTTGCAACTTGTAATCTGGGTAAAAGATTTGAATATTCCTAATCCTTGAAAGTTTCCCTCTTGCAGGAGTCGCTATCTTAGCAATGGCTGGTGGGATCAGACAAGCGGCTCGTTTCGCCCATGCAAACAGAAACCAAACCCCTCAAGGGGACCAACAGCGAGAACAACAGCGACCCCGCAACCGTGACAACCGCAGGGGCGCTCGTGACGGCGCGAGTTCGAGCGCCCATCCTGAGGTACAACCCCCTCGTGGCCGAGGGGAACGCAGAGTGGTCAGCAGGGAGACCAGAGGGCGGTCTTCTTCAGAAAGAGCGGGCGATGCTCAACCTCCGGTGACCGCGGAACAAACGAGGCCATTAACCGCCTTGACCATAACAGAGGTCCCTCCGAGCGCAAATAGGCCTTCCCGCAAGAGGAAGAGGATGCCCGATTCTGCCGCAATCAAGGGCAAGGGCAAACAAGTTGTCGAGGGCCCCAAGGGCGAGGGGGACACTTCCTCTTCAGAGGAGGAGCATTTGTGGGGGTTCTCTCGACGAGGGGACAGGGAATGCTCAGGTCCCACGGACGGGGGGCCTGTTCTGCTGAGGCCCGGCACCCTATCCGAGACTATGGCTCAGGATCTCTACAGCCGGGCCCAGTTTTCGGCGGACCATCGGCACCTCTACAACGAGTCCGTGGAACAAGTGGCCTTCGACGCGGCCAACGCTCTAATTTCCGTAAGTTTTCACTCCTTGCCTATCTTTGTGGATTCCTATAAATTATCATCTTCTTGGCTAACACTTTTCCTCTCGTTTATGCAGCAAGTTCTTCCCCGGCTCTGTAATGTGCAAATGCGAGCCTCCACTTACGCCGAGCGCAAGGCCAAATACAAGAAGATGGCCCGCTCGAATGATCCGGCTCATATCCAATCGGAGCTGGACACAGCAATCGCCAAGTATGAAACCCTCAAGGGTTTATACAACAAATCGGAGGAGGAGTTGGGGAAGCTGAAAGAAGATTTTGTGGCGGTCGACGGCGCTCGCATCAATTTGGGCAACCAGCTGGCCCAGGCTAACGAGCGGTGCCAGAAAGCGGAGGCGGATCGTGAAAGTTGGAGGACGAGGGCTTTGGAGGCCGAGCGGAAGTTTGCTGATACCATGAATGAGTGGCCTCGCAGTCTAGAGCGCGCGAACAAGGAGGCCTTAATCAAATTCTGCCACTCCAAAGCCTTCAATTTCGCGGCCTCGTTGCACTGTTTGGATGAGGCTCAAAACGCCTTCAACTTGGCAGTGGATCAGGGCATCCACAAAGGGCTGACGGATCCGGCGATGAAGGGAGCCGAGGGCACGGGGCTCTTGTTCAACGAGCGCTATGAAGAGGTGGATGAGGATCCCAACGACCCCGAGGACGGCATTGCTGAAATGGAGTATGACTTCCTGGTCAAGTTGCTCCAGGATGAGTACGCCGACGCTCATAGGGACGGGGGTGCGGGTCAAGAGGATGATCCTGAAGACGAGCCTGAAGCGCCCATCATGGAGGAAGCCCCAGCCCTAGCTGCTGAAAATGCCAACGCTCCTGCTCCCGATGCCAATGCGCCCGCTCTGGATGCCAACGCCCCCAACGATCCTCAAGCCCAGCCTCAAGAGCCCGAGGGTCCAGTCCATGGCCCCGTTCATGGCCCAATTCTGGTGATCGTGGACGAGGACGTAGCCGCAGCCGCTTGAAGCTTCTCCCTCCAAAGCTTTTCTTGTATTTTCCTGTTTTTCTGTCTTTTTTCTTTTGTTGAAATGATGTTCATGGGCCTTTGAGCCCCTTATCTTGTAGTATTTTCCCTTGCAATGAATGAATATCCCTTTCATGATTTTGCTCTTCTGTTCATTTACGAATCATATAATATGACTGTGTAATATATTCCGAAAATTTACGAAAATTTGTCTAAGTCTTGAGCGGTCGTGGGGGTCTTATTGTGAGATTGGCCCCCACTCAAGACTTGTATAAATTTTGTTTTAGCTTTTGGAAATTTGTCTAAGTCATGAGCGCTCGTGAGGGTCTTACTGTGAGATTGCCCCCCGCTCATGACTTGTATAAATTTTGTTTTAGCTTTTGGAAATTTGTCTAAGTCATGAGCGCTCGTGAGGGTCTTACTGTGAGATTGCCCCCCGCTCATGACTTGTATAAATTTCTGCCATTGTAAATTTGTCTAAGTCATGAGCGCTCGTGAGGGTCTTACTGTGAGATTGCCCCCCGCTCATGACTTGTGACATTCCTTCTTGATTCTGAGGCCATCATTCGAGCGCTCTGGCTCTTATCATTTTCCTAGCTCTGCGGGAAATTCTGTTTTCGAGCGCAAGGCGTTGTAGGAGACGACCAAGGCCTAGTAAGAATTTGTTCTGATAGGAGGTCCCTGTTTTCGAGCGCAAGGTGTTGTAAGAAACAGCCAAGGCCTACTAGGATTTTCTCTTGTGGGGGATCCCGCTTTCGAGCGCAAGGCGTTTTAAGAAACAGCCAAGGCCTACTAGGATTTTCTCTTGTGGAGGATCCCGTTTTCGAGCGCAAGGCGTTTTAAGAAACAGCCAAGGCCTACTAGGATCTTCTCTTGTGAGTGATCCCGTTTTCGAGCGCAAGGCGTTTTAAGAAACAGCCAAGGCCTACTAGGATTTTCTCTATGATCTTCTTCCAATTCGCCTATTTGGTTGTGAGCGTAACCAGTCTATCCTTATGAGGGCGTCCCCCCATGTGGAGTAGAGTGCTGGCCAGCGTAACCCATACAAGATAACATCATACAAATTGGAATGGGTTGCCAACCACGCTCGCAAAGACGAGGGACGTGGGACTTATCCATCCAAGCAATCAAAGAAACAAGAATATTGGAAAAATTAATAAGATTATGTTTCCACTTACTTGTGATTGGAAGTACATAGAACCCGTCAAAGAGGGTTGTTACATCAGGATTTGCAAAGAGCTTTTTAAACATAAAACCGCCGGAGGTTACATGCGTTCCAAGGGCGAGGCAAGCGCTCACCTTGAAGTGTCTCCAGGGTGTAAGTGTTGTTAGCTCTGAGTTGTACGACCTTGAATGGGCCTTCCCAATTGGGGTCCAACTTCCCCACGTGCCTGGATACTTCCACTTTCTTTAAAACCAAGTCTCCCAACTGGAAGGTCCTTTCCTTTACACGTTTGTTGTACTGTTGGGCCACAGAGGCTTTATAATGATGGATCTTAGCCCATGCTCTGTCTCTCCTTTCATCCAGCAAATCCAACTCCAAGCTCCTGTTGCCGTCGTTGAGCTGGGGCTCGAAATAGCCGACACGAGCGGATTCATTTACTATTTCCGCTGGTATCATTGCTTCTGACCCGTAAACGAGCGCGTAAGGAGTTTCTCCAGTGGCTGCTCGTGGGGTGGTGCGATAAGCCCAAAGCGCTCCTTGCAACTCTTCAGCCCACTCACTTTTCTTGCTCTCAATCATGGTTTTCAAATGCTGCAAGATAACCCTGTTGGTAACTTCCGCTTGCCCATTAGCTTGGGGGTGCCCTACAGAGGTAAACCGCTGTTCGATCCCCAACTCTGAGCACCACCCTCTTGTGTCAGCTGCGATGAACTGAGATCCGTTGTCAGAAATGAGTACCCTCGGTATGCCGTACCTGCAAATGATGTTTTTCCAGATGAAGTCCCTCACAACCTTGAAAGTAATTTTTGCAACCGCTTCGGCCTCGGCCCATTTGGTGAAGTAATCGACGGCTAAAATGACAAATTTCTTTTGTCCCACAGCTATGGGCAAGGGGCCCACGATGTCTATTCCCCACTGATCGAAAGGCCAAGAAACGTCTATTGGGATCATCTGTGCGGCTGGCAACTGAGGGAGATTTGAATGAAATTGACACTTGGGGCACTTTCTCGAAAATTCAATGGCGTCTCGAAGAACTGTGGGCCAATAAAATCCACTTCTCAGGACCTTCTTTGCCAGAATACGCCCTCCGGAATGATTCCCACAACTTCCACTGTGGATGAGTTCGAGCGTCTCCTTCGCTTGTGAGGGCCTCAGGCATCTCATTGGTGGTCCCTGAAACGATTTCTTGAATAACCTCCCCTCGGGATCCAAAGCGAAACGAGGGGCTTTACTCCGGACTTTCCTAGCTTCCACCTTATCCGCGGGGGGAAGTCCGTCTCTAAGGAAGATGACGACGTCGTCAAGCCAACAGGGCTCGTTTGGATCAATCATGGCGATCATCTGGGTGGTGATCCTCTCCTTGATCAGTGGTTCCTCAGTTCTAAGGAACGTGACAGAACGCTCGGAAGTGCCCTCTAAAGCCGATGCAAACTTTGACAGTGCGTCCGCACGCTCGTTCTCTTCTCTTGGCACTTGAAGTAGATGGAATTCCTTAAACTTCTCAATGATTTCTCTAGCTTTTTGTAAGTACTGTACCATGGTGGTTTCTCGAGCCTCATAAGTTCCTTCAATCTGGCTCGCTATTAACTGTGAATCCACATAAGCGGTGATTCTGGAAGCTCCATTCTGAAAAGCAATATTCAATCCTTGCACGAGGGCTTCATATTCTGCTTCGTTATTAGTAACTTGGAAATCCAGCTTGATGGCAAAGTCCAGCTCAATCCCATCGGGGTTTCTTAGGGCCACTCCTACTCCTCCCCCTTGTGAGGTTGAGGAACCATCTGTGTGCAGTACCCATAACCCCTCATTCTTCGCTACGGCGGGCTCGAAACCAAAGCGTTCAACCAACAAATCTGCGACAACCTGAGCCTGTACCGCCGTCCTAGGCTCGAAGCATAGGTCAAACTGGCTCAACTCGATGGCCCACTTGATTAATCTACCAGATACATCTGGCTTGGACAACACTTGCTTCAAGGGTTGGTCGGTGAGAACCGTTATGGAGTGCGCTTGAAAGTAAGGCCTTAGCCTTCTTGAGGCGTTAATAAGAGCGAACGCGAACTTTTCAATTTCCAAATACTTCTTTTCAGCTCCTTGCAATGTTTTGCTCAGATAATAGACAGGCAAATGTTTCCGCTCTCGTACAGCGACCAGAACAGCGCTTGTGGCTTCGGGAGAAACGGAAAGATACATAAATAATCTCTCACCTTCAACGGGCTTAGTCAGCAATGGTGCGCTCGATAAGTAAGTCTTCATATCTTGCAGCGCTATTTCGCATTCCTCTGTCCAAGCAAAGTTACGTGCGTTCCTCAAAATTTTGAAGAAGGGAAGGTTCCTGTCCGCCGAGCGCGAAATAAACCTGTTCAACGAGATGATTTTTCCCACTAGGACCTGTACTTCCCGCAAATTTCGAGGGGAAGGGATCTCCAAAATAGCCTTGATCTTCTCCGGATTGGCCTCAATTCCCCTCTGACTGACCATATACCCTAGGAACTTTCCCCCTTGTACTCCAAAGGTGCATTTTGAAGGGTTCAACTTCATGCCATAGTGGCGTAAGATCGAAAAGGTGCGCTTGAGATCTTCCAAGTGGGAATCTCGGCGCTCGCTTTTGACAATCATATCGTCCACATAAACCTCCATGGATTTCCCAATCTCACTCTCAAACATCTTGTTAACGAGCCGCTGATACGTAGCTCCTGCGTTCTTGAGTCCGAAAGGCATGACTAAGAAGCAATATACCCCCAGATGGACAACAAACGAAGTTTTGGGGCGGTCTTCTGGGGCCATGAAGATCTGATAGTATCCCTGGAAAGCGTCCATCATGCTCATGAGCTCGCAGCCAGCGGTCGAATCCACCAATTGGTCAATCCGGGGCAGCGGGTATGGATCTTTAGGGCAGGCCTTATTGAGATCAGTGAAATCGTTGCACATGCGCCATTTGTTCGCGCTCTTGGGTACCAAAACGACATTACACAACCATTCCGGGTACAAGATGGGCTCGATATATTGAGCCTCCAGGAGTTTATTAACTTCATCCTCAATGGCTTTTTTCCGAAAACCATGTACATCCCGCTTTTTCTGCTTGATGGGTTTGAATGAGGGATCCACATTAAGCCTGTGGACGATGACGCTCGGGTCAATCCCCGTGAGGTCGGAGGCTCTCCACGCGAATACATCCCTGTTTTCCCTTAAGAAGTCAATCATCATGATCTGAGAAGGCCCTGAGAGGTTAGATCCTATCTGAGTAGTCTTATCCTTGTTCCCAGGCTCCAGTTCAATGGTAAGGAATTTCTCCGAGGGCTCAATCCTTACCTCAGGGCGAGGAAGTTCGAGCGCCCTCTTCTTTCCCGTCAAGCGGTCACTGGATGCTGGCTCATCTTCTCTCGGCTCGTCTCCTTCTGAGGACGATCCCCCAACAGTTCCTGGCGGTGCATTTTCGAGGGGATTCTCCCCGTCGTTTCCCCTTTTCTTTTTGTTCTTCTTCTTATTCAATTTCGCCCTCTTCCGTGCGGGGCTGTCTTCATCCAAGTTGGGGAAATCCACTGATTTTTTGGTGGAACCTATTTGGAATGTTTTCTCCGCTTTTGGCTTTCTGAGGGACAGCATGTAACATTCCCAAGCCTCCTGCACGTTGCACAGTACTTCTCCCACACCCTCGGGGGTGGGGAATTTAATCTTCTGGTGGTAGGTGGAGATGATAGCTTTGAAGTCCACGAGGGCTGGGCGCCCAATAATGATGTTATACGGAATGTCTATCTCCACCACTGCGTAGGTTACCAAGAGTGTTTTGCGCTGGGGGGCTCGGCCGAATGAAGTAGCCAAACGAATTTGCCCTCGCGGGACAACTTCCGAGCCTCCAAAGCCAATGAGGGCCGTTTTGAGAGGCTCGAGCGGAAGGTCAGCATTCATCTTTAAAAACGTAGAGTAAGGCAAAACATTAACAGAGCTTCCACTATCCACCAACACCCTTTTTACAACATGATTATGCACATCTACACTAACCACCATGGGGCAATCAGAGGTTATACCCTCCCCACGGGGTGTTACAATGTGTTCCAAATCTCTATCGTCAAAGCCTATTACATCGCTCTCTTTTAACCGTTGAGCGCTTGGACTCTGGATGGCATAAATAGGTTTGGGCACTGCTGGGCGCTGGTTGTAGCTCCGGACATACCGTCGTCGGGAGGCGTTTGAATCCCCTCCTGATGAGCCTCCTGCAATCATGTTTATAACTGCGAAAGGCTCGTTTTCTTGCACAGGGGCTTTCCCTTTATTGCCCCGGTGGTTGCTGGTTTCGGGGGGTCCCCTACCCCTTGGGCTCTTTGAACGGGAAGGACTCCTCCTTCTCCTCCCGGAGCGCTCGTTGCACTGTTCGTCGTAGCGCTCAAGCACCCGGACAAACTCCTTCAGGTGGCCCCCTGCGACGAGCCTCTGAATTTCAGCTTCCAACTGTCGGCACTCATCCGTGTCGTGCCCTCTCTGCTTATGGAATGCGCAGTACTTGTTCGAGCGCCTGAGTGAGTCCGTTTCTCTCATTTTGATGGGCCTTTTGAAGAGCTTCTTATCGGAGAGATTATAGACTTCTGAATTTGACCTGGTGAGCGGAATTCGCTCGAATCGACGAGGGGGTGGTGGCGACCTCCTGCGCTCTTGCGTGCGCTCTTTCTTAACAGCCACATCCCGTCCCCGCTCGTGATGAGGTCGCTCGTTCCTGGCCGGGCTGTGATGCCGGGGACCATTCGTCCCGTACATGTCTTCGAGCGCGAAGAACGGCTCGGCTATTTCTCTTAGGCCCACGAGGGTCCCAGGTCTCCTCTCCACGATGGCATCAGCAAACTTTTTGCTCACATATTGCTTGTGATCGACAGCCTGAAAGAGCACTGGGATCAAGAAATCCATTGAGGGCCTCTCCACCTGTAGGATCTCCTTGTTGAAACTGGCGAAGAACGAGCGCAGAGTTTCGCTCTTGCCTTGCACCACGTTGTACAGGGCTGTGGGTGCGGTGACTGGCGCCTTCAAAGAATTGAAGTGGTTGAGGAAGGCATCGGCCAACTCTTCATACGAGTGGATCGAGCGCGGCGGCAGTCGCTTGTACCACTCTTGAGCCATTCCTACCAAGGAGGTGACAAACACTTTTGCCCAGTAATGGCTGGAATGCTCGTAGAGGTGCATGAGATGCACAAAGTGATCCAAGTGTTCAGCTGGATCAGTTGTCCCGTCGTAACGGTTGATGGAGGTGGGGACCTTGGCCATGCCTGCTTGGGCCATCAGAACTTCTTCCACGAGGGGGGAACCCCTCGCCAATGGATGGTATTCGTACGTGCCGAAGTTTTCCTCCGGCTCTTTGCGACGGGGGACCCTTGGAGGAGGGTCCTTGGTGCGGGTGCTTCTGGCGTCAACCCGTTCATCCCGACTAGGGGAGATCTGAGTTGACCGCCCTCGTGAGAGCTGTCCCACCATATCCTTGAGACCCTGCAGCTGGTCTTGCACAGCCGCGAGGATGTCAGGATTTACGTCCGTTTGCTTGTTTCCGTGCCCGGGGGCTCGTGATCCCCTCCTGGAGGCATGAGAGTCTCCCTCATTTTCATTTACTCGCTCCATGGGCTCTCTGTTCCGGCCCATGGAGGGACGCTCGTTGCCCTCTTGCCGGGGCACTTCTCTAACTGGCGGTGGTGGTGGTTGGGCCCTCAGGACAGCCTGAGCTTCTCTGAGGGGGAAGTTTTGCTGTCCGCCTAAAGGTGCAGCAATCTGAGTGGCCTGCCCAGAAGGGAAGTACATGGAGTGAAATCTCTCCCATGCTCCCTGGGCCGCCTGAACCTCACATTGGGCGTAGAGAGCCCTTAATTGTTGCGTGGTAAGCGGAGGTAACTCCACTCCTTCGATCTCCCTGGGGATGGCCACCGGGAGTTGGATCTGACCGGCCTGATACGGCGGGACCGGCGGCATCGCGACTGACGGAGTAAGGACGTATCCTGGTGGGGGCATCATGTACCCCTGTCCCCCAATATTCACCTGGGGGTGGAACCAGGGGTTCTGAGCAAGCGGCGGAGGAGCAGAGAGAGAGGCTCCTCCAGCGGTGGTGGGGATCTGCGGTGCCGGCGGTGCAGGTGGTTGTACAGAAGACTCTGCTGGTGGAGGCATTCCTGCGGCGGGAGGTGCTCCACCAGCGGCGGCGGAAGGTGGCGGTGCTCCACCAGTAGCGGTGGAGGGAATAATGGTGTTTGCATCTGGGGAGGTGTTATCTCCCCCTCCAACTGCTCCAGATCTCGTAGCAACCATGACTGTTAAAGGTAAGGGGTGCTTGTTTTTCTACCAACAAAAAGGAAGGAAGAAGATGGAGGATTGGTTTCCCACAGACGGCGCCAAAAATGATGGGTTCTGGAATGTATGGGTCCGAATCCGATCACTTTACAATTTATATTTGTGGAGAAAACCACCGGAGCTTCGCCGGAAAAGTGAGAGTGGGCTCTACCTGTTGGGACAAGCACAAAATAGGTCAGAAGGCCAAGCTGGGGGAACTGGGGGTGATACCCAGTTTGGCTCTCCGACGCTCAAGTCAGTTCAATGTATGAAGAAGAGTAAGTTCAGTCACAGTTGCCGAAATGAAGAAAAACTTAACAAGGTAGAAGATGACCTTAGCTATTTATAGTTGAGGGTCAAGGGCCCTTTGGTAATTTGCCTCAAGTGGTCCTGGCCGAATGTTGCCCTAACACGTGGCGCTGTGAGAGAGAAACCTAGGAGGAATCTTCTGCAAAAGCGGCTAAAGGTTAGTGCTGGCAACAGTGGCAGGTGCGCGGGCATGTACGTTGTGTCAGAGAGCCATGTGGGTGGTTGGTAACGAGGGCTTGAGAGCGCGCTCGTGACAACCTAGAGTACTGGAAGCCAAGACACCCGCTGAGGGGAACGGAGGCTTCAGTTCAGGTGACGAACCAAAGAAAAGGCCACTCTGAGGGAGTGTGACGCTCGAAGAGGGCTCCCTTGGCACGTGGGCGTACCAACTGTTTAGTTGTAGGACGCTCGTGGGAGACAGCGCTCGTTGGGCTTAACTCCTGAAGATGGATTGCGCTTGTTGAGCCCAGCGCTCGTGGGGCCTAACGCTCGGGTGCTGATAGGGGCAACCTTGGGGAGACAGATGTCATCATCTCGGCGATGCCACGTGTCCTAACGTGTGACGATCGTATTTTGACCCCATCATTAATATATAATAATTATTTAATGGATTATTTGATGATTTTATTTATATTTATTTAAAATAAGTTAATTTAAACTTATTAATAAAGGAAAATATATACTTTTAGAGTAAATAATTCAAAATTTATTGTTGTTTAAAGTGATAATTATGTTAAAATTGTAATTTTAGTCATTTTTCTTAATATTATGTACTAGTAAATAATTTATTTTAATTAAATATTATATATATAATCGGATTCGGATTCGAAACGGATCGGATTCGTTAATTCCATATTCGCTCCATTTATTTCGGATAACGAATATTTATAATCGGATATGATCCATCGGATATTTTTATCGGACGAATATGCTAAAATTCGGATCGGATTCGGACCGGATTCGGATTAAAATCCGATCCATTGACAGCCCTAGCCGTAATAACTAATAATTTACAGAGAATATATATATATATATAGAGGCCCAAAACATAACTGAAAAGGCCCAATTAACCTTAAAGCCCAAATAATACCGATCTTACATCAAGCCTTCCGTCCGTCAGGCTCTCAAAGCTTGGCAGATGATAATGACATCCTAAATTCCTAATATCCTATGATCGCCTTATATTCTACCCATTATTCCGGGTTGTGAATCGGTCAGATTTTAATTCGAATTCGATCCAATTCGATTCAATTCGAATCCTATTTTATATATAATATTTATTAAATAAACTATTTATCAATAAAGAATATTAAGTAAAACAACTAAATTAAAATTTATATATATTATAATAAACCATAATAAAATTTAAATTATTTACTCTAAAAAATATATTTTTCTTTATTAATAAGTTTAAATTAATTTATTTTAAATTAATATAAATAAAATATCAAATAATTCGTTAAATAAAATTAAATATATATAATTATATTTAATTTTTTACACAATTTTGTTATTTAAAATATTAGATTTTATTATTAATCGTGTCGGATCTGATACGACCTGATCATACATAGATTCAAAATCGTTGTATCCGAATTCTATAATATTTGGATTCGGATCCAGCTATCGGGTTTTTTTTATCGGGTTCAGATCTGAAATCTCTTGATCCGGCCTGAATTCGGTCGATTGATAGCCCAACCATTATCTATACCAATGTTATAGATACAAATACAAAAATATAAATACGATACGATATAAATAGGATGATACATATTTTTAAAAAAGAACTTCACGGAAGAAGTCCTTCATGCAACGTGTGACACTAAAATATTTGTTCATTAAAGATAGATACTCTTTGAATCATACCCTGAAATATAACTTATATATTAAACCAACAATATAGAAAGAACCACAAATTCAACCTCAGTAACACCCCTGCAAGCCGAAATCACATTTATTATTAACCTTTCTTATGCTTTACAGTATCATATCTGAGTTCGAATTGAAAATAACGAAAATGTAAAACTCTCACGGTTAATAACAAATATATGTTTCTAAATTTCAACATGAAATTTATAACCAAATTCAAACAAAAGAATTCCAAATTTTGGTAAAAAATTAAATTGAATTTTAAATATGATTTATTTGGTTCGGCTCTATTCATTTAATTCTACGAATAGGTTGTAGTACTAAATATAAATGACTTATTAATTAGACTAGTTTATTAGTGGTATAGTGTAATACCTATGTATTTATGGGACAGCTAATGGAAGGACCAAAGTTTTAATTGTTCCTATTAACTCATATAAACTAATTAAATAGATTAATTAAATATTTCGTAAATCAAAGTTTGAAACCTTTTGAAATTTCTATTAAAAGTAATGTCCATTGCCTTGATTCTCGTACTTATTTAATTATTGTTTGTTTCAAAAGATTCTAATCATATATTGACAATTAATATTTGTATCCAGTAGGCTGTAAACATTAAAACTAAATATTTATTTCCGCATTATTTGGGTTTTTTTTTTAAAATTATTATTATTTGGAAGTTTATTCATGCTATATGTATACTTATCAACTGTAGTTGATCTAAGTGGTTAAAAAATTCATTTTTTAAGTTAATGAATTGAATTTGAATTCTTTTAAACATTTAAAGGAGTGTATTAAAATAAAAATTAAAAAAAAAGATTGTATGCATAGTTTTAATTAAATTAATTGTACTCAATTTATTTCAAATATATGTTATAATTTTGAGGGAAAAAAATAAATATTTCCGAGTCAACCCGACAAGTGTTGCATAAAACTTCAATAATGCAGTCCTTAAAGATGGGTCCATTATTATAACCAAGAAAATAGACGAAGTAATCAACGTTATTGGAAAAGTCAATTAATTCGTTAATAAAAACAAATCTCTCTTTTTAATATATATATATATGATACAATTAAAAAAAAGGGGGTTACCCCAGTTTTTTGGAATTTTTTACTCTTTACCTCCTCATCTTTAAAAAAATATTACACTTATCGCCTTTTAATAAACTTTGATCTCGATTTCTTTTTCATCACAGCGACCCAAATTTCAAGACTACAACCATTGTGTTCGTCAGTCGACCCTATTAGCCACCGAAAGCCACTACAAAGTTTCGTCCATCGTGTATCGTCTTTGAATGATAATTTCTATTTCGTCGGTTGTCGGATTTTGATTTCGAGATCATTGTTGTGTTCTTGACTCGATATAAAATCAATTTGAAATCTACATTGTATAAATTTGCTTTGTTAAAAGGATTAAGTATGATATTTTTCAAAGATATAAGGAGAAAATTATGAAGATTCAAAGGTTAGGGCAAAATGCCAAAAATCACAAAAAAATAGGGGTGTTTGGGATTAACCCTAAAAAAAATATCAAAATTCGAAAGATGAAACCACGGTAAACTACTGGAGATTTACTATCCAGAAAAAAATTACTTCATCGACAAAAACTCCTATTGTTCTTTGAGATATATTTGTGAGCAGTGTGATAAATCCTATTTATTAATATCTATAAATAAAATATAACAAAATCAAATTAGAAAAATAATTTATGGCCCAAAATGGGAGAATTTTTCGTATATTATTAAAAAAAAGGGGGAAAGAGAAATAGTAATTGATTTCCATACAAACAAGAAATACATTCTTAACTCTTAAGTGATTTTACAAACTATAACCTTTAAACCTTTACAACGTATATATTTCCTCTCAATTTCCCTAAATTAATCCGATCATCACTTCGTAGCGTTGGCACCATTTCCGGCCGCCGACGGCGGAGGCACCACCACCGCCACCATCTCCTCCTCCTCCGTCCTAAACCTCTTATAAATATCACTCTTATAAAACTTCCTCGTTCTAATCACCAACAGCAACGAAACAAAGGCCCCAAACACCGTCACTGCCGTGATTATGATAAACGCCAGCCTGAAACACTCCACACCGACACAGTCCAGCTCCTCTCCGGGAATTCGTCGCCGGCCCGCCGCCACCAGCTGCTTCATCGCCTCCTTATCGTATAGATGCCCCGTCACCTTCACGTTGAGCACATAAAGGCCCACCGGAGACGCCACCGACCCAAAATTATACAACGTCGAGTAGTATTTCAGGCCAAAAAGCTCTGAAATAATGGCGAAAAGCAGCGGCCATTGAGCTCCAAAGCAGAATCCGATGATCACTGATGCGAAGTAGAGACCATTAGGGACGTCGAAGGCGATTAGAAGATGTCCGACGCAAGAAACTACGAGAGTAAGTGTTAGCATCAATGGTCGTGGGAATTTATACTTCTTTAGGAAGTGTTCCGATAGGAATCCGGCAACGACCCGGCCGAGATAGTTCCATATACTGACGAGGGAGACGAAGGTGCTGATGGATTTCTTGGGGTACCTTAGGGAGGCTCCGATTTGGCCGAGGTTGTCGATGGCGGTGAGGGTTCCCCCAACGCCACAGATGGTGGCGAAGAAGAGTATGAGCATGTCGATGCTGAAGAGGGCTTGGAGGATTGTGTAGTCGTCGCCTCGTTCCGGTGGGTGGAATATGCTTTGTGGGTTCCAGCATGAGATTTGGTGGTTTTCTGGTGGTGGCGGTGGCGGCGGCGGTGGGGTGGTGGCGTGTGGTGGTGGGGGAGGGTTAGTGGGGGGTTTTAGTTCGGGGATGGGGTTAGTTTCCAAGTCTTGTTTTTTGTTTCTTGCGTTCTTGAGTTCTTCCTTGACGGCGACGGCGATGGGTGCGAAGAGGAGGACGATCACTGTGGCGGCAGAGACAGTGTACTCGGCGCGGGTGAAGTTCAGTTGTCTTTGGAGAATGATGACAATCATTAGGAATCCGGCGAGGCCGAGAGATATGTACAAGAATCGGTAAAAAACTTTAAGCTCGTGAGGTATCCGAACGACCTTAATGATCCTTATCGTCCTAAGGAAGGCAAAGGAGATCGCGGCCGGGAGCCACCCAATGAGGAGTATGAGGGCTTTCGGGTCGTTGTTGTACACGGCATGGTAAATCTGTGTTATGATGGCACCACTCAGGCCCACAAACCCCTTTAGCAGCCCGAGGACCGCACCCCGACTCTCTGGGAAGTTTTTCACGGCGGTGACGAGCGCTCCTGTATTGGCAAACGACTGCGAGTTGGCGCCGATACAAATATATAGACACATGTGCCACACTTGGGGACGCGCTATCTTCTTGGAAACCGCGAGCCATATCATGAGGTAGCCGAAGAAGTTGAGGACGGCGCCCATGGTGAGGACGACCCACGGTGGGGTCACCTCGTTCACCAAACCAGCAAGGACTCCGACGTTGGAGCCGAGATCTTTGAAGAAGCTCAGGAGGTTCAGGGTCGACTGGTCGTACCCTAACGAGGATTTGATCTCGGGGGAGTACAACCCGAACATATACGTGGCACCGGCTGCCGACATGATCAAGGTTGTGGCAAAGACCATGAACCACCGCCCGGTCAGGACTTGAACGGCGAAGGTTTTGGCGCCGCCGCCGCCGCGGGAGTCGCCGGCGACCACCATTTGGTTAGATATCTTGGTGTGCTACGTACTACTTGGATCTGGATGGATATATATGTGGGGTTGGTGGTGTGAAAGGATTAATGGGGTTGGGACAAAGAAAGAGTCAAAGAGAGTGTTGAGAGATTTGATGCATAGATATATCATATGTAAATCCCTCCAATTTATAGAATATGGGACTGTGCGCATGCAAATTGCAATTGCCAATTGGGGTGGGGGTACATGGAGGTAGGGTGGGGGTGATATTGATATGTATATATATGATAGGAAGGAGACTTTATAGTTGACTGATTGGCCAAGTTGTAGTTTGATCTTGTTTGTTTCACATTTATCGACTTGGTATGGTATGTCGTCACTTCAAACTTGATTCAATCGAACTCAATTAATTATAATAATAAATATTTTTTATTTTTTATTTGATTTATTAATTTTTCTAAATTTCATAAATTTAATCAAATTAAATTTAAATTATAATCACCTCATATTTTAAGAATATTTGTTATGCATCAACTCAAATATTTGTTAAACACATATCCCAAATGGTCAAAGAGGTTTGAATCCGGATAAGATGCTATTTAATACGGGGAAATTTTCCCGGTGCATGCACCCCTCAATTTTAAAATCCAAAAAAATAAAATAAAAAGCAAAAAAAATATTCAAAAATTAAAAAAAAAATTTACATTTTTTTAATATCGGGTGTAGGTAACACCCGGTCCAGCCAAGAATTTTCCTTTAATACGTAGCCCTGCCGCTGATAAAACTCTTTCTATCTAGGTACTCAAACACAAATTATCTAATTAAAGTTGGAAGGGTTATTAATTTTTAGTGTAAGAATACTTTTAAAAATATTATGTTGTTGTATTGTATCATATTGGATACTCATTTTCAATATTATATTCGATGTTTTTTAGGTAAAAAAATTTTAAAAAATTATATCACTATATTACGTCCCGAACATCATAGCTACTGATAGTCAATTATGATTTTATAACTAAAATCACAATAGTGGTGTGATTGGTTAATGATTCAAACAGTTAAATTAAAAATTCCATGTGATTAGAAAAAATGGGCTGTCGATCAAGTTGATCTTATCTATAGGAGGACTCTTGTTTCGAGGTGGGTGTTATTCGTTTTCCTCAAAATTTCCTGATTTGATTAATGTATTTTCTAGTTTCTTGGTCAATTCATACTTAGTAGAGTGTGATATTCATTAATTAATACTATATATATATATATATATATATATATTAGAGCTTGCCAACGAAGGTGAGGTCCCGGGTTTAAATCTCTTGAATCACTTGGGATGTGTGTGTTAAAAAAAATAATAAAAAATATATATATATATTAGAGCTTGATTTAATTTCCATATAGTTGTTGTTTGTCTTCTTCAACCATCATGTGGTGGAATCAGTGCCAGCACCGATCATTGACTTTTCTTCTTCTTATATCTTATATGTTTTTCAAGTTATTTTATGGCTAATCAATGTTTATTTCGAGAATTAATTAAGACCCTGCAAGGAAATAAGTGAACATATTATTTAATTGGGATTATAAGACACAAATATAACCCCACTAGCTAGAGCTTAGGTTTCTTCAAAGAATCAAGATTTAGTAACATCTAGGTTTGTATTTGTAGATGTAAACGGATCGACCGAAGTTTAAATTTCATAGAAATAGTCAAAGAATGAATAACAATCTTTAAAAAAAGAAGAAAAAAGAGTTCTTCTTGGCCTAAATTCAGGACTATATATGAGGTAGGTCGATTCTCTTTAAAAGTTATCCGATTATACTTCTACGTGGATCATTAAATATGTGGCACTTCAATTAAAGTTATACTACCTTAGTATGACATCGTGATATTCGGATGTGTCCTTCCTCGGCTGGGTCACTAGTTCATTTAAGGGTGATCTCATTAGATACATGTGATTATTACCATTTAATAGCCATTA
Organism: Lantana camara; assembly: GCA_037501455.1. NCBI lineage: Eukaryota > Viridiplantae > Streptophyta > Magnoliopsida > Lamiales > Verbenaceae > Lantana > Lantana camara. The sequence continues at coordinate 93,658,072 of CM074863.1, forward strand.
TATTTACATTCATTTATAAATAGCATCATCATTTATTTCACTTCGATAAGATATTCATTACTCATAGATACTTTCTCTAGAAAACCCACTTGAATTTTCTCTAACATACTCGCTCACTTGAGCATCAGAGTTCTAATATTCGTATCGACCCCAACTCAATCTTCTAACTCTTGTGTATTCATTTGAAGACCTTTGAGGTTCAAACCATCATCTCTCCCTATACTCATTCAAGTTCCAACTACTTTTAAAATATTTGTACACTATCTTCCTTGCTGAGATAATCAAATGAATGTGTTCAAGCAAAGTTTCAATTCAAATATTTTTTAATAAATCAACACATATATTATAATTTTAAATCATCCTCATATTAAAATTTCAATTTTTTTTTAAAATAATAATATTGAAATAATTAAATGAGAAACGAATCAATTTTCTTACACCGTTACACATATACTCCCATCCCACGGCCCCGGAGATGTATCTCCAACAATTACAAAATTATGTGCCTTGCGTCTCAACGATGTTTGGACAACTAATTTTTAATAAGAAATAATTTTTAATAATTGTCTTATTATTCTATTTTTCTAATAATGTCGTAATTAGAGCGACGTAGAAACTAATGTTAGTTCGTATTTAATTTTAATTAATTAATTAATATTGTGGGGATGCATGTTGTCACGGGCTTGACATTTATCTCCTATTTCAAGAAAACGATTATTTCTAAGAAAAACTAAGTTATCTATTATATAAGTTAATTAATAGTGAAAGTATCGAGGAGATCGCCCTTTCGAGCAACATAAAATGTTTGTGAATGGTTTCTAATTACATTTTCAGTTAAAATTAACAACGTATTGGTTTAACCGTGTGATCGATTGGCTTGATGAGTCGAACTAAATAATTAAATGAGATGAGATCTATAAATAGAATCGATAATTTCGTACACACAATAAGTATGTAAATAAAAAATATTATTATTTAAATATATCAAAATCATTTTTCATCATAATATATGTTCTATAATTATTTTTATATAATTACTAAATTAAAATAGATAAAAAAAAAAGAATTCAACTACGTAAAAGAAAAAAGAAGTGAAACAATCAATAAAGAACTTACAAAAAAATAAAAAGAAAAGTTAATCAGTAAATAAGGAAGTTGGGATTGTCTATTATTAGGTTGGATTCGTACTGAACTTACGTTAGGTTGGTCCGTACTTATCTGAACTAATTTTATTTAATTTAAAAATATGTATTTTTAAATCAACCATCATGTTGAAGTTCCTATTTTTTCTCTAACCAACTACATTAATTTAATATATTTATTTTAAATTAAAACATTATTTGCTATAATTCTTCTGCTTTATCTCTAATAATTTATTAAAAAAATATAATCTATAATTGATAATCATTTTTATAAAAACTTTTAAACTCCTATTTTCACTCCAATCATTTTATTTAATTAGAAAGTTCTACGCATTTTAATATTAAAAAATTTGCACCAAAAAAATATTAAAAATTAATTAAAAATATGCATGCAAAATATGTTGTTTGTGAATATATCATCTTATAATTGATTTTCTCTAGTCTGACAAATACCAAAAAAAATTTAGATTCTCATAAATTACGTTTCTACTAAATAATTACTAAATTTCTAATGAAATTTAATTTTTTATAAATTTAAAATACAATTATGTGTGTTATTTAGCAATGAAACAAACATAGAAAATTATTAGTTTCATGTAGAGTCAAAAAATATCGATTAAATTGAATTTATAAAATTGATCTTGATTTATATTATATTAGTACAATCAATTTATTCTCCAAATAAGTTTAAAATGTTAACTTCATTTTACCACATGCATTGAATAAGTTTTATGTTTATATTATATGTGGTTTTCTTTGGAAATTGGGTTTAGAAGGGAGAAAGAAACTGAAAGAGAGAGAAAAAATTAATTTAAAATAAAGAAAATAAATAAACATTAAAGATAAATTTAAGAGAGAGAAAAAATTTAATGAACAAAAGTTGACCGACAAAATATTGATTTAAGAGAGAGAAAAAATTGATAAAAATAAAAAAAATAAACGAACGTGTTCTAAAAAGACGAGAGAAAAAATATAGATGAACATGATCTGAAACGTATACAATTGAATTGATTAAAAACTAATTATATATTTTAAATCAAATAAGATACACAAAATTATCAAATGTTCTATAAATAATTAATTTTAAGAAAAATATATAGATAATAAAATAAAAATTAGTTATTAATGATTTTAGTATATTGTGCACATAAGGTGGGTGTGGAAAAAAATATTTTATTATTATTTTAAAATAAAATTATTAATTATTATTGTATTTTAATTTTATTTATCTAATTTTTTAACATATATGTGTATATGTAGTTGTGTATTCGAAAAATGAAATGAAAAATATTTAAAAAAATACAAAGAATAATAAAAGATAATTAAATTGGATGTCATATTATAACTTACATTCACTCGAATTAAACAAAACAAATTTTAATTTTAAAAAACTTATTAAATTTATTAAAAATCTCAATTAAAAATATAAATGATTTTTTAAAAATAAAATATTAAAGAGAAGTTGGGTGATTGGATATATATAATTTAAAATTACATAATATTAAAAATTTATTTAAAAAATAACATAGTACAATCTTGTACAGATCGACCTCATGTAAGGTCAGTACAGATTGAACTTTTGTTAGACATCCCCAAGGAAGTTATAATAAAAAAAACTATGTCAGAGTAATAGAAAAAAGAGTATAAAAAAAAAATTTATAGAGTTTAAGAGATTAAATTCAAAATTTTCGCTTAATATAATAGTATAAATAGATAATAAAAAAAAACGCAACATCAAAAACCCCGGATGGAGGAATCTACACATCTGTCATTCAAAGCACTGGTCGCACAATTTTTTTTTAAAAAACAATTTGTATAGTCTCGAACGCATGTAATGTAAACAAATTTAAATAAAAGATTATATCATTTCAGTCCATCGAGTGAAAAAAAAATTAAGAAAATTTATATATGGTTGTCTTGTTTGGATCATTGGAGCAGCTGGCTATTAAAATAATAAACTTAGTTAACGACTAGCCATGATTAATTATCACATATTTGTTTACTACTTCCGATCCGAGTCAAATGCAACTTTTAATTAGCTTAACTTAATTAATTGAAATTATCTTTTTCCAATGCATGTGGGACTCGTAACAATGACGTTTAAGACGATCGAAAGGGCTATTTTGAACTTCTCTTTCAGTTCATACTTGCACGTCAGTAATGCTGAATAGTAAATGATTCTGTGCGGCAAATCAAATCACAGAAAGAATAATACAATAGAATATATTTGGGGAAAGTGAATATTATTATTAAATCTTTTTAATTAAGTTTACTTTATCACATAATTTAACTTTAATTATATTCGGTATGTTTCGAAATAAGTTTTTCATATGTACTTTTAATAAATTGAAATTATAAGTTTCCAAAAAAACACTATTTTATAATTTTAGTCATTATCTTTTGGAAAAGTAGTAATAATTGTCCTCCAGAATTTGAATTATAATGATGGCAAAAATGATCATATACTTCTCACAAAGTATATGCTACTTTTTATTTGCACACATCCAAATTTTATTTTAAAGTTCAAACCTCATGAATAATTGTGAAAGGTTATAGTTCAGACTCTTGTTTGATTTGATCTGAACCAACCAATTATATAATAATTGTACTGAATATATTGATGAATTTATCACAGTCTCACTATTTATAGGAAAATTCTTCCCTAAATCGGGTGTTGCATACCGTCGGCATTAGAACATTGAAAAAAAAAATTCCCTATTTATTATATGAGTCACATAACAAATATTATATACCTCTTTTCTAATTATATTGGTTTGACAGGTCATGTTCGAACTAAATTATCAATAACTAATATATAAATTATCATAAATCTTAACCAAACAATAAATTATAATTACAACTAATTAATACCACCACTAATTGGTTTATAGTAACATATATTTTTTTCCGATTCTATATCTCATTAATATGCAATTTTTTTTAATATTAATAATTGCCTAACAGAAACTCGAATCCAAAATTTTAAATTAAACTAATATAATATCAAACACTTATAACATGATTATTTTGCAAGACTAATGATGACTAGATTGATAATTATAGTTAAACTTGGAGAGATTTTCCAAAATAATATTTTTTTTAATCGGATTTAATAAAGTAACACTGCTGTAAAAAGTTTTAAAATTTTACCACAAGTCGCGGGAGATATCCGCGACTCCTATTATTTTAATATTATTTATGTCGGAGTCGCGGATATCATCCACGACTTCAATTATTTATATTATTTAATTGAAGTCGTGGAGATCATCCACGACTCCACAATTTTTTTAATCATTTTAATTGGAGTCGTGGTTGAGAACCACGACTTCAATTTGTTTTTTTATTTTTTATTTTTATTTTCCTTTTCTATATTAAATGTACGTTTCGTTTTTAAATTTTTTTTTTTTTTACATTATTTGTTTCGATTGAATTTCGGAGGTTCAAACGGGTTTAGAAAAATATAAGGCTTGTTCCATTGCTCCGAATCGTCAATTCGAGTCCAACGTTGGTGACGGAATTCGAATCCGAATCCCCGAGCTCGAGATACGGCGCCCGGAACCAAAGGTGCTCTAAGTGCTCTTTAGTCCCATTTTTGTCCCGTTCAAACAAAATAAATCCGAAACCTTATCAAACGACCCCGAAAACGAGCGTCGAGCATACGAGCATAATCATAACTCACATAATTCACGCATACCAAATTTTCACAAAAATCGGAATTGAATTCGAATAAGAACGACACGCATTTCAATAATCATTCATAGATTGTGGATAACATTTGGAAAATCTCTCTTAAACTTGTGTTTATTAATACTTTTACAAATTCAATATTAATGATATGATCCGAGATTAAGTTACATGACTCAGATAGATTGTGGATAACATAGACTATACGAGTAAGCTAGTAACTACACATATAGATATAGTACACCAAATTTGACGGAAATCTTGTGAAGTCACTATCCTAAGTCAATGGCCGAAACCCTAAGGCGTTGTGTAATATTAACTAAAAAAAGTTTTGTTCTTTGAAAAATCAACAAAAACGTGAAAATGAAGTCAAAAATAGACAATATATGTCAATATCTAATGAAATCTATGTATTCTGCTTAAGCAAATTCACTTTGGGTGTATCTGTAATTATTTATATATTAATTATATCTCACACACGAGTTCACACTATTAATGGAATGGTTTTCTTTTTCTTTATTTGGTATATATTAGTACACAATTTGAGTTATATTAATTGTGAAATTTCAAATTAGAGTACCAGAATCTTGAAATTGGAAAATTAAATAATCAGAGTGCTGAAAGGTAAAAGGAAGTTGTTCTCTTTTGGACCAACAAGAAAAAAGTAATGATTGTAGTTTTGACTTCAATTACCAACACATAAAGGGATAAAGAAGCATCTATTATGAATGACTTATTGGACAAAATGTGAGAATAAAGTACACTTCCATAAGTCTTGTTTGCGGACAAAATGTTTGAATTTTAGGGAATAAGGGGAAATTCTGCATTTAACTTGAAAGGAAACTTCACAAATATTATTCTTACTTTGATAGAGTGGAAAATTATTTTTCCTGTCATTATTTGTACTTTGTGGAAATCGCGGAGCAAGTTTGTTTTCCAATAAAAAAAACGAGTCTTTAAAAGAGATTATTCCCCAATCAAATTCTTTGTGTTGGACCTGTGATGCTAAGGGGATCTCTATCGAAGTTACGAACTAAGTTGGATTAAAGCACTTAAAAGTTGGGTTAAATCAAATAGGAATGAGAGTGTTTTTCAAGAATCTTTGTCAGCGGGCTGCAAGTGGTTGGGTTAGAGATGATCGGGGTATATATTTATTTGATTTTTCGTATAAATTAGGAAACATATCTATTAATATGAGTGAACTATTTGAAATTAGAGAAGGGCTTGGGAATGACGATACGAGAAGATTCGGGTTGAGAGTTACTCACAAGTCATTGTTTTTCTAATAAAAAAATGTGATCATCCCTTTGATCAACATCCTTTATGAAATTTGATTACCAATTGTTAAGTTTTGCTTGATTTTTCGTCAGAAGCGTAAATTATTCATATTTGGCATGAAAACAATAAATGCATGAACCTTCTTGGAAGAAAATGTAACATATGTAACGATTTGATTTTGTGGAACTGTCCAGATAATAATTTGAATATTCTTTAGAAAGAGCCTTTTCATTGAGACTCCTCTTAACGCACACACCCAAAAAAAAAAAAAAAAACAAACTATCATAATAAAGAGTAACAAAAATTAAATAAGAGGGATACTAAATAGGGAGAATGAATATATATAAATATGTCATAAAATATATAAAAAGTAAGAACGGATCCAACACGAAGAGTGGAGAACTTACGATGAAGTTATCTGATTTAGTAATCCTCTCAAATGGACATACTTTTTTCATTTTTTAAATACATACTCCCAAATTTACTTAATTTTAAAGTTTTGATGAGATCTGGTACGGCAATACCGGTTTCATTGTATCCTTACACATGCTCCTAAACGATTAGAGAGATTCCAATCCGAATAATTAATTTGGAGAATACCCTTGCATAAGTTTGATCGGTTGCTATGCACATATAAGCCCAACTTTCAACGTATACACATACAACCAAATTCAACAATTAACATGCTCTCTAGCAATAACCATCCCTCTACAACTACGAGATTTCATATTCCAAAACAACAAATGACCCATTCACTTTCCTTCTTTCCCATATTTGAAAATTTAATTTCTTTCCCAAAAAAAAAAAAAAAAAAAAAAAAGAAGGAAGAAGTAACCTTGATAGCAACAACTCTCTCAGTTGACCGAAACTTCCCACGACTCTCAGTTGGACGCCACTTCTTCCACCGGAAATCGCCAACCGTGTCGCCCCTCTCTCGCTTTTTTCTGCCGCTAGGGTTCTCTGCGCAGAGAACCCAGTCGGCGCTTTTTTTTAAACGTCTTCTTATGAAGGCGTTTTTCTGGAAAAAAATCTTCTAAAAACGTTTTCTTGGGAAACACCTTCATTAGCTTTATGTCAGTCAGACACTTAAGTATGGTCAATAGAAAATCTTGTAAAGACATTTTTCTATTACGTGTTTTACACTAAAATTAAAATATCCGGTAAAAAAACACCATTTTAAAACTAAGACCTATGAACAATACACTAACGGGGTGTTTACTAAGGTTGTTATGTTTATGCATGTAAGGGCTATGAATGTTAGTGGTAATAAGCAAACATGTGTTTATAGTTCATGTTCCAAACTATTAAGCATGCATGTTTATTTTTGTTAAGAGTGCTTACTTTGTGTGTTTGTATGGGCATGATAGGGGTAAAATACTATTTTACCGCTGTCTATAATTTAAAGATAATGTGTGCCGCTACCTCAAATTTCATTCGATATTGGTGTGCCCTGCAACTGTAGCAGACTAGCAGCTCCATTTATGGCAAAAGGGTTTGCTGAGATTTGGGGAATTCAATCTAATCTCAAGAGTCATTTGATTATCATATTTGGTAATGATTCCGCATATAAATTCATTCTTGAATGTTGTCTCTGTTATTGAATGTTCTTTTCACCTTAAATTATTATTATTTTTTTCCTCTTCCAAAAACAACTGATTCATAGATAATAATAATAGGAAAAAGTCTTTAGGCAAACAATATATTCTCTAAAGAAATGGTGCACCCATACAAAGCAAGAAAAAAACGGAGGTATGAAGTTTGGCAACTAATCAATTGAACTTATAAAAATTATTTTGTTGAAATGGGAGATTTATGTTAAGGAAAAAATTTTATGTATGTATCCCAGGATGATTGTGCCTTTGCGTCAAAATATATAAACTAGTGCATAAATGGTAACAACTAACAATGATGCTAAAAATTTTGCATTACAGCAGTTGTTGAAGTATGCAATACAAACACATTGGCATTTGAATAACTACAAATTAATAATACCATTTCTGAGTACATATGATAACAGAGTATAATATATCTAGGGGCCAAATACAAATATACAAGCCATAAAAGTAAAATTTCACCAACCTAAAAGGCTAAAACCAAGTAGAGGATGCACAATATACAAGCCCCAAAGGTTTGGAAAATTTCCATCATTACCACTATCTCAAATTCAAATAGCTAGAAGCCTAGAACAAAAGGTTGATGCCAGATTCAGATTGTCAAATCTTGCACAACTAAACAAGAATTATCAAAATAAGTTATTAATGGGCCAGCAAAACAAGTACATTTCTTTGATTTTCAGACCTTCTGATTTTGATGAATTTTTCTAGTTTCGACCCTCTTTCGGTTTGATTAAAAGTTCTGGACATTAGTCAAGATGAATGTCTACCCTTATCTTCTATACAAGTTTCCAATCAAACACAGATCCAAGCTTCATCCTTCGAGTCACGAGTTCAAATCATTCTTCCTTCCAGCTACAGGAATCCGCAATCATCATCAAAAGGTTAACCAGCAAGATGCAGAGCAAAAGAAGAGATTTGATTTCAAGTCTTACATGCTGGAAAAAATCACCGCCGTGAATCGGGCGTTAGATGCGGCGGTGCCCCTGAGAGAACCCCCCACAAAAATCAATGAATCGATGCGGTACTCTCTCCTCTCCGGCGGCAAGCGCATCTGCCCCATAGTCTGCCTCGCCGCCTGCCGCCTCGTCGGCGGCTACGAATCCACGGCGATGCCGTCCGCCTGCGCCCTGGAGATGATCCACGCCATGTCCCTAATGCACGACGATCTCCCCTGTATGGACAACGACCACCTCCGCCGCGGCCGCCCATCCAACCACGTCGTCTTCGGCCAAAACGTCACCGTTTTGGCAGGCTACGCGCTCCTCGCACGCGCCTTCGAGTACATCGCCGCCGCGACCCGCGGAGCGCCGCCGGAGAGAATCGTTCGCGTCATCGGCGAAATAGCGCGGCTGATCGGGCCGGAGGGGGTGGTCGCCGGCCAGGCCGCCGATCTGGAATGCGGCGGAGAGGATGCCGGACTGGAGAAACTCGAGTACATACATCTCCGGAAGACGGCGGCGTCGGTGGAGGCGTCGGCGGTGGCGGGGGCGGTACTGGGCGGCGCGCGCGATGACGAGATTGAAAAGCTGAGAAAATATTCGAGATATACTGGGTTGATGTTTCAGGTGGTGGATGATGTTCTTGATGTTACCAAGAGTTCGGAAGAATTGGGGAAGACGAGCAGTAAAGATTTGAAGGCAAATAAACTGACGTTTCCGAAATTGATTGGGAAAGAGGGATCGAAGGAGTATGCTCGCGAGTTGAACGAGTCGGCTCGACGGGAACTCAGTGCGTTTGACTCGGAGAAGGCTGCGCCCTTGCTGGCCTTGGCAGATTACAGTCTTCACAGGCAAAAGTGATTCCATTTTCACTGTATTATTTTATCCGTAAAACTTGTGAGACCATTGATAATTCGGAAATTGAGTAATCATTCATTTGTTTGCGACTCTTGATTTCACATCATTTCGTCTGTGTACTCCGATAAAAATCATAAAATTAACTAGTGACCCTGGCGTGCAAAAAGAAAAATATTAAATTATAATTTTTGTATTATCACTTAATTTCTAATTATTTTTAATATAATTATAATTTTGTAATAAATAAATGAATAAATAATATCAAATTAGTATAAAGTAATAGTCAAGTAGAAATTAAAAAATATAATAAAAAAATTGAAATGAGATAAGAGGAAAAAAAAAATTAAAGATAGGTAAGTGATAAAAAATAAATAAAAAAGAAAAGAATTTGAGAATTCAATAAATATTAAATACAGAACACGTTAAGTAGTGCTAAAATACGTTGTAGAATTTGTCTATACTACTATATAAAAAAAGAAGCGGTATTACATTTTATCTATACTATCTATTAAGTCAGAGACCCAAGTTTAGTCTCTTGAACTCTAAAAATAAATTATTTTTTATTTAATTTTTTAAATCTCTCACAACGTGTTAGTTTGATTGTTTCTTATCTCTTTACACTTTCTTTTTCTCTGACTTCACGCTATTTTTTCTATTCTTTTAATCTTTTTTTCATATTTTATCAATTCTATTTAACTACTATTTTTACTAATATGATATTAGGTTATTTTATTTATATTATTTATAATTAATTAATAATTATACTAAACATAATTAATTATATTAAACATAGTGTTATGTGTAGAAATTGCATGATTTTGAGCGCTAATTAAATTATATTTTGGTGTCGTTTGATGCGTTTATGTGTTTATTTTTGTAGCACCCTATACGCCAAGGCACTACATCCCCCACACTATAGTCCGGTCCACATACGAAATGAATAATCCGTACATAAACCAAACATATAGCGAACGGGTGACAAGACAAGAGACAAGATAGCTAGGCGGGACTAGAACCCAATTCATTCAAATCCAAAACAATGAAATTCAAAAGCGGAAGCATCATATGATCATTACTAGCATAGGTACCATATTTACATCATATACATCAAAAGTATAAGTAGTAGGTACCAACATATATCAATACATTATCATCTCCTACATATTATATATGCATAAATCCGGAGGTATCAATACATGGAAGTGCAATGCTAGACTCAGCTGAATGAAAGACACGACCCAGACTCCCGCCTAGCACCCGACCATGAGTACCTGAAAAGTGAGGGTGTCAGTCTACCGAAGACTGAGTGAGGGGCATAAGTATATATAAACATAAGTAACATGCAAGTTATAACCTCGGGTAAAGATTTAGGAATGGAAGTGATATAAGTTTCAAGAATAGACTATTCTTCGCCCGAGATTATAACTATCAAACTTAACATTTCATTTAATCAAGTTCATTCAATACGTGGCCCGGCGAGTGAAGGCAAATCTCCAACCTTTACACCAATCGTGAACAATACATGCTTGCTTTATTAATTAACATGTGATCAAGCAATTCATTTAGTGCGAACAAGTAGCAATATCATGACCCCTTCTTCCTCCGCGTGATGGTGGGTTTGCAAGGCCCAACCATCCATGACATGGTGTACGTCGGGAACATGACTCCCACGCACGGGACTCCTTCCACCACCAAACCTCCTAGTGGCTTCAGGGGTGATCCTAAAGTGGTGAGGATAGTGCAAGAGTTACCCGTCAGCCCTTGCTTTCCCGGTTGGCTCAATACACTACCCTCGGGCCCAAAGTGCAATCATGGTACCCGCCAAAATATGCTTGAATCATGATCAATCATGGCTTGCTTGAAATCATTTGTAGTTTGGAAAGAATATTTATAATATAATACGTTTTGGCAAAAAACTGCACATAAAGGTTATAAGGGTTCTATGTAACTAGAACAAAACCTCACATGTGCGACAAAATATAACAAGGATATACTCTAAGGTGCCTGAGCCTCGTTCACGGCCTCGTTATCTGTGCAATCAAGACGTGTATACGTGAGACTTGACTCAAAATGGACCAAATATGACCAACGGCGAAAATGCAACGAGATGACGAGCAATATACAATGTAGCATGAAAACATCTTATTTTGGCATGTAATCACTCATATAATAGCAATTTGGGATCAAAGAAATCATTGGGATAAAATTTCAAAATTCCATTTTTATGCAATAGCTTTTGTTCTGTCGCAGGCCTGGGAACGGCCGTTCCAGGTGATAGTGTAGAATGGGAAGGGCCGTTCCCATGCCCTTCCGAGAACGCCCCCACGCTTTTAAATTTTAAAATGGCGCTTTTAGGTGGGAACGACCCTTCCGGCTCAAAGGCCAAAATGAGAACGACCATTCCTATGCACGAGTGGGAATGACCGTTCCCAGATTGAACTGGGGACGGGAAGGGCCGTTTCCGCTCGTCTGCAAGCCCAGAAACAGAGGATGCTCTCGGGACAAAATAAAACCATACAAAACACCAAGTTTCAATAACTTTGGATGGAACCGTTTCATTTTGTCATCGGTTTCCCACATAGCTTCTTCTGATTTGTCACTTCTCCACAACACTTTAACCATAGGAATGCTTAGGTTTCTCAACTCCTGAACCTTCCTATCCAAGATCTTAACCGGCTGTTGAACAAATGTCAAGTTCGGTTCCAATTCAACTTCTTCAACGGGGAGGATTGTGGTTTCGTCGGGGTAATATTTTCTTAATTGAGATACATGAAATACATTGTGAATCCCCATAAGACTCGGTGGTAGATCCAGTCGATAAGCTACCTCACCAATTCTTTCAAGAACCTCGAAAGGACCTAAGTATCGAGGATTAAGTTTTCCTCCTTTTCCAATCCGAGTGAAACCTTTCCTTGGCGACACCTTCAAAAATACCCGGTCACCAACTTCAAATTCAAGATCTCTTCGGCGAGTATCGGTATAGCTCTTCTGCCTGTCTTGGGCGGCTTTCATCCGTTGTTGTATCATTTGAACTTTTTCAATCATAGCTCGAACGACCTTAGAAGGTTTCTCCAACTTTTCACCTTTCTTTATACCTTCTTGTTTCGACCATTTCCATTCTTCCAAGTTGAAAAACAACGGAGATCGACACTTTCTTCCATAAAGAAGTTCATAGGGAGCCATCCCTATCGAAGCCTAATAACTGTTGTTGTATGCAAATTCAATCAAGGAAGCTGTTCTTGCCAGGAATTCTGAAAATCCATCGCGTAGGCCCGAAGTAGATCTTCCAAGTATCTTATTAATCTTTCTGACTAACCATCCGTTTGCGGGTGGAATGAAGTACTAAACTTGAGCTTCGTCCCCAAAACTCCTTGTAGTTCTTGCCACAGTTTGGATGTAAATCTCGGGTCTCTATCTGAAACTATACTTACCGGAATGCCATGAAGTCGAATAATTTCTCTGTTGTATATTTCCGCTAACTTGGGAATTTTGTAAGTCATCCGGACTGGTAGAAAATGTGCAGATTTCGTCAAACGGTCCACGATTACCCAAATACCATCAAATCCGCCTTTTACCTTTGGCAACCCGGATACAAAATCCATCGTTACTTGTTCCCACTTCCATTCAGGAATAGGTAACGGCTGTAGAATCCTTGCGGGTTTCTGATGCTCAGCTTTTACCTTCTGACAGGTCAAACAGTGTTTTACATACTCGGCAATGTCTTTCTTTAATATTTTCCACCAATAATATTGTTTCAAGTCCTTATACATTTTATTTCCTCCCGGGTGGATTGAATAAGCCGACTTTTGAGCTTCTTCAAGCAAGACTCGTTTCAATTCTTCAGGCACAACCACCCTATTTTTAACCCGAAGCAAACCGGTCTCATCAAACCCAAAAGGACTTTTCGGATCAGCTCTTGCCTTACTTACCAATTTCTGCACCTCCGGATCATTATTCTGAGCTTCAAATAATTGATACTTCAATTCCGGATGAATTACAATATTAGAAACCCAAGCCTTTAAAATAATTGGAGCAACTTCCTCACTTTCATTCACTTCTAAATTTGATACACTCGCCTTCCTACTAAGTGCATCGGCGACCACGTTGGCTTTCCCAGGATGGTACTTGATAGTGCAATCATAATCCTCTAATTTTTCCATCCAACGTCGTTGCCTCATATTTAAATCCTTCTGCGTGAATAAATATTGGAGGCTTTTGTGGTCAGTGAAAATTTCAAAAGATGTCCCGTATAAATAATGTCTCCACTTTTCGAGTGCAAAAATCACGGCTGCGAGTTCCAAATCGTGTGTCGGATAATTGTTTTCATAATCTTTCAACTTTTGGGAAGCATAAGCAATCACCTTTCCCTTCCGAGTCAACACACAACCTAGACCTTCCTTGGATGCATTGGTATAAACCACATACTCTTCTGAACCTTCTGGAAGTGTTAACACCGGAGCTGAGGCCAACTTTTCTTTCAAGAAGTTGAAGCTTTGGTCACACTTTTCATCCCACACAAACTTGACATCTTTCTTTGTCAACTGGGTTAACGGAGCGGAAATCTTTGAAAAATCCTGAACGTACCTTCTGTAATACCTAGCCAATCCCAAAAAGCTTCTAACCTCCGAGGCATTCTTTGGTTTCTCCCATTTTAACACGGCCTCGATCTTTGAAGGATCGTCTTCCAAACCTTTTCCTGAAATAACATGTCCCAAGAAAGAAACCCGATCGATCCAAAACTCACATTTGCTAAACTTAGCAAACAACTGACGTTCCTTTAAAGTCTGTAAAACAGGCCTGGGATGTCTCGCATGTTCCTCGGCAGACTTCGAGAATACCAAAATATCATCGATGAAAATTACCACGAATTTGTCGAGGAAAGGCCTGAAAATCCGGTGCATCATATCCATGAAAGCTGCAGGAGCATTAGTTAACCCAAATGGCATGACCACGAACTCATAATGCCCGTACCGAGTGTTGAATCCCGTCTTTGGAATATCCTCCGCTCGGATTCACAGCTGATAATACCTTTGTCTTAAGTCGAGTTTCGAATAGACTTTGGAACCTTGAAGTATATCAAATAATTCCTCAATATGCGAAAGGGGATAATTGTTCTTGATAGTCATCCGATTCAGCTCCCGGTAATCAATACACATTCTTAAAGTTTCGTCCTTTTTCTTTACAAATAAAACCGGTGCACCCCAGAGAGAAGAACTCGGTCTGATATACCCAACTTCCAATAATGCATCAAGCTGAACTTTTAATTCCTTTAATTCTGCTGGAGCCATCCGATATGGAGTCTTTGAGTAAGGCTCCGCATTCGGATATAAGTCAATTACGAACTCAATCTCTCGTTCAAGAGGTAAGGAGTCCAAATTCTCTGGAAAGACCTCGGGAAAATCCTTTACCATTTCTGTCTCTTCCAACTTAACCTGATCCTTGGGCTTATTTAGAATGTAAGCAATGAATCCCGTAGCCCCGTCCTTAACTAATTTTCGAGCCTCAGAGAAGGAAAGTAGAGGTACCGTCTTCGAAATCCAACCTGTAGTAACCTCTGAACCCAACTGTATTTTCTTTGCCCGACAATCCACTGTAGCACAATGCCTATATAACCAATCCATCCCCAGAATAGACCCATACCCCTCCATCGGCATTACAATAAAATCTGTCAGAAATTCTCGACCCTCAATCTTCGCCGGAACATCCCTGTATACCTGATCCGTCTCTCTACTACTACCGAAAGGAGAACTAACCAAATAGCGCACAGAAGAACATATAACAGGCAAAGATAAAGTAATAGCAATAGAATACGCAAGAAAGGATTGTGTAGCTCCTGGATAAAATAAGGTATGGATGTTCGTGCCATGTATGCATATAGTACCTTCAATAACTGCGGTTGGGTCAATGTCTGCATCCTGCTCCTCTCCAGCTAAAGCATAGGCCCGAGCTTTCACAAGTGGTCTCTGACCCCCAGGTGGCGGATCCTGACGATCCGGGTAGCCATCTACCCGATGCTCGTTGCTCCCACAAATCAGACATAACCCTAACCGGCGCCTGTTGGAAAACACGAATCAGAAAGCAGCGGAATTTAAAAATTTTTCCCAACAGAAGGATCTAGGACTCGCAATCGTGTAACCAAATTCGTAGGGATTAGAAACTTACTTTCTTAATTAACTTTCTTGAAGCGTTTCAAGCCACCCAAGAACGCTCTTCTCGCGGCTTGATCCCCTCTCCTTGGTAAAGCTCGAATCTTCAAACTTCTAACTTGAAGCTCTCTAGAGATAGTCCACCAACTTGACTACAATCTAACTAGTAAGGATGCTAGTTCTCTAGTTAGTGTTTAGGCTTAACCTAGGGTTTCGTTTATCTTGGAGAAAGGATGGTGTTCAACACATGAACCAAAAGAATTGCCAATTCGCTCTAAGGGGAGCTCGAGCTCCCCTATTTATAAGAAGGGGAGGACCAAAAATCCTAGTCCTTATGGGCTAGGGTTTTGGTCTCTCTCTCCTATTACTTGATCATCAAGTAATTTTGACTTTGACTTTGAATTCAAATTCAAATCAACTTTCAAGAGAGCTAAAAATATCCAAACTAATTTTGGATAATTTTATACTTTATTTATTTAAAATAAATAACTTATTTTTATCTAATTAATTAATTCATAATTAATTAACTAGATTAATTTTTCTCCAAAATAAGACTTTCTTTTTAATTCAAAATTAAACCAAAGTCTATTAAATAATTAAAAAATTAATTATTTAATATATATACAATATATATATATATTTACACGTTTGGTTTCACACTTGTGGAACCCTCTTGGCCCGATTAACTCGTTTAATCATTTTAAAGCCTCAACTCATGTAACCAAGTTGTTGTGTGTGACCCTCTAGGTTCTCAATTCAATTAGCAGTGACCCTAATTAATTAATTCACTAATTAATTAATCAGTCCACAGATTAAACGACCATAGTCTAGCAACAGGTGTTTAACCCCTAGCTGAATTGGAATGTTCAGATTCGACAGAACCTTTAAGTCATTGATTAATGTGAGATACAATCCTCCTACTTACTATCTCTCAACCAAGATCTAGGGTAAGGGAATAATCAGAACCCTAATAATCCGGTCTTAAAGCTAAGTGCATTTCGTGTCCATTTGATCTCAATCCAAGAAACCCTTTTCTTGATGTCTTGATCTACTGCCTTGGCCAAGGACTCCATATGGTATATGAATGAGTTACACAATAAGAGATCACCTTGCAAATGCAAGTGTAGGTCCTTTCTTGATTCTCATTTACTTTCATGAATCACTTGTGTAGCCCCAGCATAAGCCTTGAATCAGTTGTCTAAGGCGACACTCTTTAAAGCTTATACCTAAGATTACAGAGTTAACTCATAAAGTGACAAGGAACCTCAAGTCTAAGGATCAATTAATCACATCAATGACTCGTGAGATATTTTCTAATCTGGAAGTTTCTATTTCCTGAAATAGAAACTTCCTTTCCCATTTAGGAATGTTCTCACACGGGGCACCTCAGTGAACTTACTTATTGAAGCAAGCACCTCATGTATCACGCACGTATCAACTATACACTTTGCACCTCCATGAAACAAGGTGGTCCTTCTTAAGGGCGTGATCCCACAAGCAAGCCTTAGAGGAGTCAGGTTGACACTCCCACTGTCGGTAGGACTCATCGGCTTGGAGTATTTTACTAATCATGACTTATGTGATATAGGGCTCGTTTCATGAACCATTTCACCTAAATGATAGAGTCCTAAAGTCATCAGGATTAGGGGAGTTCTCATACATGCACAGATAAAGTAAACGAATACCAAACAAGAGCATATAAAGAAGTGTTGCCTCAATTCGTTATTTCATTCAAAGATTGTCTGTGATTACAATAAGGAAAAGCACAAAGCGGATATACAGTCGGCTTTCTAGGGCACTATTCCTAACAATCTCCCACTTGCCTGTCAAAGCCATTCTAAAGTTACTCTAAGTCCCATCTTCTGAAGATGACCTTGGAAAGCTTCTCGACTAAGGGGTTTAGTAAGTGGACCTGCCACGTTCTCTGCTGATGTGACCCTCTCAATTTGCACATCTCCTCTTTTGACAATATCACGGATTAGGTGATACTTCCTTATAATGTGCTTGGTCCGTTGGTGAGATCTTGGTTCTCTTGCTTGAGCAACCGCCCCAGTGTTGTCACAAAACACAGAAATGGGGTCTTTCATGCTAGGAACAACATTCAACTCTTGACTGAAGTTTCTAATCTGAACACCTTCCTTAACTGCATCATTTGCAGCCAAGTATTCGGCCTCAGTGGTCGAATCTGCAGTGGTAGTTTGCTTGGAACTCTTCCAACTCACTGCTCCGCCGTTTAGGCAGAAAATGTATCCTGACATTGACTTAAAATCATCTAAGTCAGATGCAAAGCTTGCATCGCAGTATCCTTCGACAGTAAGATCTTTCTGACCTCCGTAAACTAAGAATAAATCTTTAGTGCTTTTCAAGTACTTAAGAATATTCTTCACGGCAGCCCAGTGACCATCTCCAGGGTCAGATTGGAAACGACTTGTCACACTAAGTGCATAAGCCACATCCGGTCGAGTACATAACATTGCATACATTATGCTACCTATTGCTGATGCATAAGGTGTATGAGTCATTCTTTCCTTCTCAAGGTTAGTCTTAGGACACATCTTCTTTGAAAGACATGTTCCTACACTCATAGGAAGGTTCTTAACCTTTGCTGACTCCATATTGAATCTCTTCAATACTTTTTCAATGTACATCGACTGTGATAGTCCTATTAACCTTCTAGATCTATCTCGATAGATTTTAATTCCAAGGATATAGGACGCATCACCAAGATCTTTCATCTCGAATTGGTTTGATAACCATAACTTAGTCATTTTCATGTCACCCTTCGAATTCCCAATAAGAAGGATGTCATCAACATAAAGTACTAAGAATTGCACTGAGGTCTCCAATTCCTTTCTATACACACATGATTCATTCGAAATTTGAATGAAGCCAAACGCTTTGACTGATTCATCAAATCGAATGTTCCAATTCCTAGAAGCCTGTTTCAATCCATAGATTGATCTTTGGAGTTTGCAAACCTTTTGCTCACTCACACTGAATGTGAAACCTATGGGTTGCTCCATATAAATGTCTTTATCAATGTCACCATTGAGAAAATGCAGTTTTCACATCCATTTGCTATATCTCGTAGTCATAATACGCAACAATGGCAAGCATGATCCGAATAGACTTTTGCATTGTAACTGGCGAAAAGGTTTCATCAAAGTCCACGTCGGGTCTTTGAGTAAATCCTTTTGCAACCAGTCTTGCTTTGTAGGCTGCAATGCTTCCATCAACTCCAAGCTTTCTCTTAAAGATCCATTTGCAACCTATGGGTTTGACCCCATCAGGCAAATCTACCAAGGTCCAAACTTGGTTGGAGTTCATGGAGTCCATTTCGGATTTCATGGCTTCTATCCACTATTCAGAGTCAGAATTTGAAAGTGCCTCCTCATATGTTAAAGGATCATTATCCTTTTGAGAGATTTTATAGAAGAATCCATACCATCTCTCCGGCTGTCTAGGAGTGCGTTCAGAACACCTTAGAGGAGGATTTTCGTGTGTATCGAAATTCGTGATTGGTTGTGGTTGATCAGTAGGGGATGTTTCTTCAGTGGGTGGCGTGGGGTCACTTTGTACTTCCTCTAATTCTATGATCTTGCCTTTCTTTCTTTAAGGAACGGTTCCTCCAAAAAAGTGGCATTTCTGGAAACAAACATCTTTTGCTCAGATTGATCATAGAAGTAATATCCAATGGATTCCTTAGGATAACATACAAAGTAGCATAAGTTAGAACGAGATTCTAACTTATCTCCCACTGTCCTCTTCACGTAAGCAGGACAACCCTAAATTCTTAAGTAAGAATAACTAGGGATTTTACCATGCCACATTTCATAGGGCGTTTTAGGGACTGACTTAGAGGGATCTAGATTCAAAATCTTTGCTGTGCTTTCTAGGGCATAACCCCAGAAAGAAGGTGGTAAGTCAGTGAAACTCATCATGGAACAAACCATATCAAGTAAGGTTCGATTCCTTCTCTCAGAAACTCCATTAAGCTGAGGAGTTCCCGGAGGAGTCCACTGAGAGATAATCCCATTATCTTTGAGATGATTAAGGAATTCTTCACTAAGATACTCGCCTCCTCGATCAGATTGAAGTGCTTTGATCTTGTGACCAGTTTGGTTCTCAACCTCCTTTTGAAATTCTAAGAATTTCTCAAAAGCTTCAGATTTATACTTCATTAAGTATATATAACCATATCGACTAAAGTCGTCGGTAAAGGTTATGAAATACTGATGATTGTTTCTAGTGCTTACACTAAGCGGTCCACAAACATCAGTATGGATCAAATCCAAAACCTTAGTGGCACGTTCCACAGTTCCTTTAAAAGGAACTTTGGACATTTTTCCTTTGAGATAGGATTCGCAAGAAGTTAACTCTTTAAGATCATTTTCAGAGAATGATCCTAAAGTGTTTATCTTGCTAATTCTGTTCTTGGAAATGTGTCCTAATCTAGCGTGCCATAAGGGAGCTGAAACTTTGTCATCTCTCTTACGTTTAGTTTCTCGTTGTATATTCATAATATTGATATTCTGAGTTAGATAAAGTCCATTACTTAGAGTACCGATGTGAACGGAAGAGTTGTTCCGTTTGATAAAGTATTTACCATTCTTAATATAAGTTTCATAACCTTCACAATCTAAAATTGGAACTGAAATTATATTACGAATAATGCTCGGTACATAAAGGACTTTATTTAAGACTAACTCAAAACTACCTAAATCTAATCTAATTGTGCCTAAAGCTCGAGCTTCAACGTTTGAGCCATCGCCGATCTTCAAGACACATTCTCCTTCCTTGAGTTGTTGGACTTCATTTAGCATCTGTACATAATTACAGATATGAGTTCCACAACCGGTATCAAGTACCCAAGAACTAGAATTAATAGAAAGATTTACTTCAACGAGAAAGATACCTTTCTTTAGAGTAGCCTTGTACTCTGGGCAGTTTCTCCTCCAATGTCCCGCTTTGCCACAATGGAAGCAAACATCCTCTTTCTGATCACGCTTCTTCTTTTGGGCCTTCCCCTTCGAAACGCCACCAGTGGGCCTAAGGGGTTTCTTCTTCTTCTTTTGGGCTTTCTTGCCCTTACCTTTAGAAGGCCCAGAAGAGGAAGATGGAGCATTCACCATCAAAACCTTATTGCCCTTCTTGATCGTGCTTTCAGCAGTCACAAGTTGACTAATCAGCTCAGCTACAGTAGCACCAGCATGATTCATATTGAAAAGGACAAATGGGTTGAATGATGGTGGGAGCGAAGCTAGCAACAAGTCCACTGAAAGCTCATCTTTCAGTGGCATGTCCATGGAAGCAAGTTTCTCAGTAAGGGCGAGAAACTTGAGTCCATATTCATGGACACTTGAACCTTCCCTCATTCTTAAGTGGAACAATTCCTTTGAAGTGTTATACCTTGTAACACGTTCATGAGGGCGGTAAAGTTACTCTAAGTGGTCGTAAATCTCCCAAGCGAATTCCATGGCCTCATGTTGCCTTTGCAAGTCCGGAGACATGTTAGCCAACATAAGGCAACGGGCTTGGAGATTATCATCCTTCCACTTCTGAATCGCGTCCCGCTCGGCCCGAGTGGGAGCCTCCCCTTCGGGACTAGGCTCCCCTTCGAAGAGAACATAAGTTCTCTTCTCAGAATCTAAAATGATTTTTAGATTCCTTAGCCAATCAGAATAGTTGGTACCAGTCAACTTGTTTGACTCGAGGATCGATACAAGAGGGTTTTTGGTTGCCATTTCAAAACACGTAGAGAATCACAGAATCTACGACCTAAATGGTAAAACAGAGAACTAGTGAGCATGCTGAATTATAATGATATACAAAAGATAAGGTCTTTAATCTAATGTAGCTCCCACTGTTTTTCAAAGATCTAGAATTCCCAAAGATCTAAGAGGAACACGTTTCCCAATGGGTACTAAGATCCTAGGCATTTTACCTCGAACCCACGACTCGCGGACATTCTAAGTAAGAACCCTAGGTAGGTACAACTTACCAATTCTAACACCTTTAGAACTCTTAGTAATTATTTTTGCATCACCTGTCTTTCAATACGGACCCACGACTCGTGCGACATCCATATTTACTTAGGCGTTGAGCTAGACCCATCAATCATAAGATCATGATCAAAACTTAGTTCGAACGACCCACGACTCGTGGACATCGCCCTTGCCAAAATTAACCACGAAATATTGACCATTTAAAATGATCAATTAGGTAACTAAGAACTAATAAGCTCCACTAGCTATCCCACGACTCACGGACAATAACTAGTTTCACTTACTAAACTTAAAACCTATTGATGGAATGCTAGGAATTTAATTCAAAATTTGCATCTCGAATTAAATACCTATTTGTTCGAAATTAGCTTAATATTTAATGGGAATTTTTGAATCAACCGGAGAGTTGTCCAGTTCGACCTCACCAACATATATGTTATCTAATTTTATTAGTCTTCATTAATGCAAGTACACTTAAATGCATTTCAAACAAGCACATAAACAGATAACATGTCCTAGCATGATACTAACATGTAATGATCATGGGTTCTACCTATCTTATGCGTGATATGTGGGAGCCACTCCACAATCACAAGTTCTAACATACATGCCACATAAACAGTTTAAATCACATAAGGGAAAGCGGTAACAAAATACGAGCCCTATCTCTATTACATTTTTACAATTGAGATTCCCCTCCCTAACATTTTGAGGGGTCTTCACTTATGGCCTCAATAACTCAATAATATTGTCTTGGACCCCTTTGTACTTCATTGAATTAATCTTGATTGACACCATCCCATTATATGATAACTTGATTCGATTTTCTTTTGTTAATTCTGACTTAGGAGTTCACAGAAACTCTCTTATAATTCCATCACCTCCAGATCGGAATTCCATACGTGGAAATGTTCAATGAACCATTTCCCTTATATCCCGTAAAATCTCCACCCGAATTTAGCAATGTAGCTTCTCTCTTAACAGCTTAACCATTACCACCATCTTATTCATTTCTAGTCACCACCATTAGGACTTCCAGATCCTCTTTAATTTGCATCCCCGTTATTACTACTAACATATTCATTTCGAGCACCACTTCCATCCTCCAATTTATCTCTCGGTTGTGCTCTCCCCCTTAAAATTGTTGCTCTTACATGCCGAACTCCCTCAATCTTTCTTGTATTGAAATTCTTGACGGAAAATTTTTATCAGGCAGGGTTTTAACTGTCATAGCAACCCAGAGGTTTTTGCCTTCCAACTTTCCTACAATCCTCTTGATAATCAAATCCTCCTTCTCTATTCTTATTCGATCCGAACACCCCGAAGCCAAATCTAACCTCACTTTCCTTCGGAGTTACTTTCCACCGACCTATCCCTTACCTGAAGTTCTTTATTTTCCGAAGTCCTCTTTCTTATCATGTGCCATCCTGTTATTGCTTTTCCTCATCATTCAGATGTGGCCAGTCGAAAAGATACTTGCTGAGTGAAGTGAAAGAACTTCCTACCAAGTAAACACTAAAATGCATGTCGGGTAAAGATGTCAATGCATGTGTCACGTTTACAGCAAGCAAATATGCAACACATTAGAGCAACGAAATCAAATAGAAATGTACGGATAAACATAAGGCCAGAAAAATAAATAATTGATGCGAAGTATGATGCACGTGCTATGAATGTTTTGGAACCTGTCACCAATGTGATAAGTTGTTAGCTCGGTAGCTTTTCCTCGTTCCTCCAATCCCGAGATTACTTTGACTTGCTGATTATTCCTTGCCTTTCCCACGGTCTTCAAGATTTCCAAGAATTCTTGTGCATCAACTTGTACCTTCCACCATCCGGAATTGACTTTCGCAATCCCTAATTTCTTCTACATCCATTGAGGTAGTATCTGAATTCCTCCCTGAGAATTATCCTTCAACTAGTCTTCGCCTTTCTGCATCGTTCCCATTTGTTGCTCCATTTCTCATTTCAACCTCACAACACGACAATTCAGCTTGGATTTGGAAAAACGAACTCAAATCCCATCCTCAATATCGCCACCTTCCCTAAATTGGTATTTACCCAGTTACTTGCCTCTCTCTCTACTCCTTTCCATACTCGTTTTCCATCTTAATTGAAATCCAAAGCACTTAAATTTAAACTCGTCCCCATCTCGACTTCTACAATCTCGGTTTTTAATTTCCAGATTTATTTAGAAACCCGTCTTTGACAACTTCTAGTGCTCCATTCCCACCAGATTTATTTTACCTTAACTCCTCTCAGTCCTCGGTGTCTCTTCAATGGTCCGAACCCTGAACCAAAATACCTTCAAGGTTTGTTTACTTCATTCTTTAGGTTGAACGATCCTGTTGAATCCAATTATGGCTTCCTATGTAAGCGAGCCGTATATACCCATATTCGGAGTCATAACTATTTTCCCCGAACAACTCTTATCTTCTCAAGTGTCTCTCTCTACTATTGCATCCCTAAAGTGGAACCTCCCATTCCGGCTCCCAACCCTTGAACTCTAGCTCCAAATAGGAAGGCCTCACATCTCGAATTCCCCAGATTCCTTCCCGGTTCATCCCTCATATCTTCCATGCCTCAGGAAAAATTTGCAGTAGATCGTCTTCATCATGGAACTTGGCCGTGGTTTGATATTATTTTATAACCTGTAATTCAAAACTTATTTCGAGAGTATATGCATGCGATTAGTGCATGCTCATGACACATATTCAACACAAAAGGCAAGGATCCATATAATAATGCAGCAGATAGTCCAACAAAATTCAAAAGGAAAACCAGATTTCATGTTCAAGATCGATGCAATGCACACATTGTCATATAGTTCCTAAGCCGTACGACCTAGACTGACTCAAACATGACTCGAGAACACTGGTTTTGCAACCGGGCTCTGATACCACTTAAGGATGTAGCACCCCGCACGTGAGGCACCACATCCCCCGCACTATGGCTCAACACGAGTAACGAAATGGGAAGTCCGCACCCGTATCAAACCATAGCGAACGGGAGACAAACAAAATAACCTTCCTAAGCTAGGCGGAACTTAGACCCTGCAGATATAACTAATCAACAAGACATAATGCGACGGAGAACTAAATCCAAACACATGCATTGGCCGGGGGCCTACAGAAGTTAAACACTCGAACTACAGGCAAACTTGGGCTCCTCAGGCCTCTTTTAATTCATAACAAAGCCCGACAAGGCAATTCAATAGCAAATATACAAAGTTTCAAGTTCATAATCTTACAAGGTTGAATCATGCACAATTTAAATACATAAGTGAATGCAGAGACGCTTCTAACTTAACTTGACCGACTCAAACTCAACACAACTCCGTCTAGCTCGAAACTCCAAAGCCAAACCTGCGCACTAAAAGGTTGGGGAGGGAGAGGGTCAGTCTCTAGAAGACTGAGTGAGCAGGAGGGACATACGTATATATAAAAACAAGCACATGCAAGTCGTAAATCCCGAGCAAGGTTTTATTTAAAATTAAATCACAAAAAGGGCAAGAGAATAACTAAGCAATGCTCGGATTTTACGACTAATCATTTTACTTCATTACGTTCATAATTCATACATAAACATATAGGCTCAACGAGTGAGCGTGCATCATATCCTACCAAACTCCGACTGTGTACGACAAATATCATTAATACTTTAAATAGGTGATCATGCAATATATCATAATACACACAGATCATATATCATATCATAAAACATATTCGTTTGGGTAATCCGTGTCCCGGCGTTCCAGCACAGTGCATATCTATCTTACGTAAACATAAATATAATCATAAGAATCAGTTCCAACCTTCTTCCTCCGGGTGGTGGACGGGTTTGCAAGGCCCGACCACCTAAACATATCATTGTGGCCATGAGGTTCATGAGTTCTCAAAACCCGGTTAGCGTTTCCCCGTCAAAAACTCCTTGACGAGGTCCGTTTCGCTGTTAAACATAATGGAATCAGCACATGGGATCAGCGTCGGCCCTTGTCTCCCCGGATAGCCACATGTACTGAATTCCTGGGCCCGTGCACATAACATACATGCATAATCTCGCCAAAACATATCAATTCATGAGAAACATAACATATTTCATAATTCATTTGAAAAGGGTTTATTCGATGACTCTACCTTAAAAGTAACATATATATATACATAAGGTTTTGGCCAAAGCTGGTCACATAATGTTGTAGGGTTTACTACGTAACTAGAACAAAAACACCCTCACCTGGAACATGGCGATACAAGGATACGAATTACCGAGTGCCTAGTTGATCAGGACTTCTCTGCCCTGGAGACAAACTGTGCAAAGGACAATGCAACGATTTGTGAGACTGAGGACTCCAAATGTACCATATATGACGCACGACATGTTATGCACATGATTTGAAGGCATAAAAGATGATATTATGTCATGAACACGTTCATGTGCACTATTAAGGAATTTAAATCATATAATCAAGTCATTCAATCATTCGTTCACTTTCATTCGAATTCATAATTTCACGTTTCCAATAAATTTAATTAAAGGATTCAAACATGATCATAGCACTTATTAAATCACATTTACAATAAGAAAATAAATAATTAAATACATTCAATTTAAAATCGAGAATTAAATAAAACATGAAATAGGTAACAATTAAATTCTATAATTCAATTAAATCAAATAACAATTAATATTCAATAAATATATATAAATATATAATTAAATCTACATACATATATTATATTATATTATATGTATATATATATATATACACGTACAGTTCACGCATGCAAAACAATTATGCATGCAAAATTTCTTAAAATGCATGCAATATTAACACATGCATGCAAAAATTCATGCACAGCAACTCCATGCATTCACATTTCATGCATACTACAACAATTAGCAACCAATCATGCAGGAAAGAAAAGGAAACAAGCAGCAGCAGCTTCACGGCAACACAAAACATGCATGGAAATTACAAGGTGACACCCCCGTGTCACCCACACAGAACAAACCGAGACACCCCCGTGTCTCGGTACAGAGGTTTTAGACCAACAAGCACCCCCGTTACAAGCTGAAAAGGAACAGATTGACACCCCCGTGTCGGAACGCAACAACTCAACATATACGCAGGCTTATCCCCTGTTTTCTAGCTTAAAAACACAACAGCAACTCAAGCAACCTTTAGGCAAGATATGCAACAACAAATGGCATGAAATGCAACAACAAACCAGCCCTAACAATGCCCAAAACTGACAGCAACAACAAGAATCAGAGCAGCAGTTTGACAGCAGGAATTCCAGTCCAAAAACAGGGCATAAATCACACGAAAACAGGGCATAAATGATCCTCTTCATCTCCACATATTCAAGTCAGTTTAGGCTATCAAATGTGCAGCAAAACAACACCAATTCAATGTATAAATCAGTTCCAAAAGAGCTCAAACACGTAAAGAAGGCACACGTGACCAATCATGAAATTTTTCTCAACATGCCATAACTGATATCTCATAAATACCTCAACTACCATGTAATCAATGATCATAAATGAGAAGAGGATGTCAAAACAATCATACTCATGCTTGGAATCACTCAAAAAGCTCAAGAATTGAAAGAGATCAACCAAAATGCTCAAAACCTAATATATATCCAAGGCAACATATATATCCATGAAACCATGATCAAAATTAGGGATGAATGAATGAAAATGACTCATATTGAATGTACATAACATATCCAAGCTTACCTTGTGGATTAATGGAGGTTTGGAAGGAGATTTAAGCTTGAATCTCTTGGAAGGGCTTGAGCTAAGGGAAAAACTGGGAAGCAGATGATGTTTGGCCAATGTAATCCAAGTGGGAAGGGTTGTCTCGGTTTGGGGGGTTAATGGCTGAATAAAGGGTTGAGTTAGGGTTCCATAGAGTCTAACCATGGTTAATTTGGTCAACAAATGAATAAGTTATGGTCATTTTAGTGCAGCAAGGTCAGTTTGGTCGCCGTTTCATTTTTCGGTTGGATTTCGGAGGTTCAAATGACGTTAGAAAAATATAAGGCTAAGTTCACTAAACTCGAATTTTCGTTACGAGTTCAGCGAAGTTGACGGAACTCGAATCCGAGTTCCCGAGCTCAAGATATTAAATACGGAACCAAGGGTGCGCTAAGTGCTCGTTAGCCCCCGACTTGGATTCCAAAATTCAAATTAAATCCGAAACACAAGCAAATGAGTCCGAAAATACGAAACGAACAAATATTCACATACAAGACACGTATAAGTTCAACATATTAAATTTGCACGAAATTTCGGTATCAATCCATATAGAAACGAAGCACGTAAATGTCACTCGTACGCAATGTAACAATAAAATTCATAATATTTCCAAATAAATACAAAACTTTAAAATTCCTATAATTTATAATTGTAGTGCACGTATTAATATATACTATAATTTAAAAGTGCACAATTAGAATATAAAATGAACAAATTTATTTAATTTAATGTCACAGGCACAATTTAAAAATAATTACAATTAAAGTGTACAAATTAAATTATGTTTTGGTATTAACAAAGTTAAAATATAATTAATTAAACACCTAAATATAAAATTAAATATATAGAATTAAAAAATATATAAAACACTTATAAACAATTAATCACATAATTAAATAATTTAATTGCGCAATTCATAAACACATACGGCATATTAGGACAAGTGAAAAACCGGGGCGTTACAATCTCTCCCCCTTAAAAAGAATCCGTCCTCGGATTCACTGCACGCCTAAAACAACCAATGAGAGATTCCCCGTCTCTCACAAGCAAAAAGGAGAGAGCCCCGTCTCTCGAGCAGCAATGAGAGAACCCCGTCTCTCCAACAACAATGAGAGAACCCCGTCTTTCGCAAGCAAAGAGAGCACCCCGTCTCTCGAACAAGAATAAGAGCATCCCCGTCTCTTACAAACAACGAGAGCACCCCGTCTCTCAAACAAAAATAAGAGCAAGAAAGTCTCCAATACTCCCAAGCCACACACGCGAAACCCTAATTAAAATCATGTAAGACACCCCAAAGCAAGTAACAGACATCGTCCACGTTGGTTATCAATTACTCCAAGCTATGATGCACGGATACGGACACGACGACACGGACACGACACGACACGGATACGGCGACACGGATTTTTTCTTGAATTTTCCACGTGAGGAGTGTCGGACACGAGTGTCGGACACGACACGACACGGCAAAATGATATTTTTAGGAGTGTCCGTGCATCATAGACTCCAAGTAATTTAACATGATAAGAAATCAAAGCACATAATATAAAAATTATTTAAGTTAAATTTGCATGGATGCATATATCATGGATGTTATAAGTACCGTTCACCGTAGTTGCGAAATTTAGAATTGTGACTTGTCGTTGTCCAGTTTATGATCTGTCCTGAAGATAAACTTAGTACTCAGCTTGTCTTTAACCTCTTCAGGGTACCCCGGTTAAGCAATTGATGAATCCTTTAAGGATTATACTTTTGGATCCCTTCTGACTTGTACTGTTTCCAGTCTTCACCATTTCCCATAATCTTCGTTCGACCAACTAATTCTTTTTAATTGACCGAGCTTGACCTCCCCGAATACTCTTAACTCGTCTGTCCCGAACTCAGGTCCATAGTTATTACCTTTACCATATCGAAGTCTAACATATCCCCGAGGATAACCACTCTGGACAACCTTGATGATTCAATCCCGACCTTAAGATGTTTATTCTTATGGTCTCTCTCAACACAAATCCTTTCCCATCTTCCGTTCCTATGATCCGTTCATTCCCTTTTGTCCCCTGAAGGTTATATTCGATAATTAGTCCCATATTTCTTAAATCAAAGACAGAAGGTTCTTGATGATTCTTGAAGTTTGATATCAATCCTCCAATTATTATCCTTTTCTATCTGGTCCCTTCTTAAGTTTCCTCCTGGATTAC
Source organism: Lantana camara (assembly GCA_037501455.1). Taxonomy (NCBI): domain Eukaryota; kingdom Viridiplantae; phylum Streptophyta; class Magnoliopsida; order Lamiales; family Verbenaceae; genus Lantana; species Lantana camara. The sequence goes on from CM074863.1 coordinate 93,687,700, forward strand.
CATTGATATAACCAATAACTCAATAATATTGTCTTGGACCCCTTTGTACTTCATTGAATTAATCTTGATTGACACCATCCCATTATATGATAACTTGATTCGATTTTCTTTTGTTAATTCTGACTTAGGAGTTCACATAAACTCTCTTATAATTCCATCACCTCCAGATCGGAATTCCATACGTAGAAATGTTCAATGAACCATTTCCCTTATATCCCGTAAAATCTCCACCCGAATTTAGCAACGTAGCTTCTCTCTTAACAGCTTAACCATTACCGCCATTTTATTCATTTCTAGTCACCACCATTAGGACTTCCAGATCCTCCTTAATTTGCATCCCCGTTATTACTACTAACATATTCATTCGAGCACCACTTCCATCCTCCAATTTATCTCTCGGTTGTGCTCTCCCCCTTAAAATTGTTGCTCTTACATGCCGAACTCCCTCAATCTTTCTTGTATTGAAATTCTTGACGGAAAATTTTTATCAGGCAGGGTTTTAACTGTCATAGCAACCCAGAGGTTTTTGCCTTCCAACTTTCCTACAATCCTCTTGATTATCAAATCCTCCTTCTCTATTCCTATTCGATCCGAACACCCCGAAGCCAAATCTAACCTCACTTTCCTTCGGAGTTACTTTCCACCGACCTATCCCTTACCTGAAGTTCTTTATTTTCCGAAGTACTCTTTCTTATCATGTGCCATCCTGTTATTGCTTTTCCTCATCATTCAGATGTGGCCAGTCGAAAAGATACTTGCTGAGTGAAGTGAAAGAACTTCCTACCAAGTAAACACTAAAATGCATGTCGGGTAAAGATGTCAATGCACGTGTCACGTTTACAGAAAAAATATGCAACACATTAGAGCAACGAAATCAAATAGAAATGCACGGATAAACATAAGGCCAGAAAAATAAATAATTGATGCGAAGTATGATGCACGTGCTATGAATGTTTTGGAACCTGTCACCAATGTGATAAGTTGTTAGCTCGGTAGCTTTTCCTCGTTCCTCCAATCCCGAGATTACTTTGACTTGCTGATTATTCCTTCCCTTTCCCACGGTCTTCAAGATTTCCAAGAATTCTTGTGCATCAACTTGTACCTTCCACCATCCGGAATTGACTTTCGCAATCCCTAATTTTTTCTACATCCATTGAGGTAGTATCTGAATTCCTCCTTGAGAATTATCCTTCAACTAGTCTTCGCCTTTCTCCCTCGTTCCCATTTGTTGCTCCATTTCTCATTTCAACCTCACAACACGACAATTCAGTTTGGATTTGGAAAAACGAACTCAAATCCCGTCCTCAATATCGCCATCTTCCCTAAATTGGTATTTACCCAGTTACTTGCCTCTCTCTCTACTCCTTTCCAGACTCGTTTTCCATCTTAATTGAAATCCAGAGCACTTAAATTTAAACTCGTCCCCATCTCGACTTCTACAATCTCGGTTTTTAATTTCCAGATTTATTTAGAAACCCGTCTTTGACAACTTCTAGTGCTCCATTCCCACCAGATTTATTTTACCTTAACTCCTCTCAGTCCTCGGTGTCTCTTCAATGGTCCGAACCCTGAACCAAAATACCTTCAAGGTTCGTTTACTTCGTTCTTTAGGTTGAACGATCCTGTTGAATCCAATTATGGCTTCCTATGTAGGCGAGCCGTATATACCCACATTCGGAGTCATAACTATTTTCCCCGAACAACTCTTATCTTCTCAAGTATCTCTCTCTACTATTGCATCCCTAAAGTGGAACCTCCCATTCCAGCTCCCAACCCTTGAACTCTAGCTCCATATAGGAAGGCCTCACATTTCGAATTCCCCAGATTCCTTCCCAGTGCATCCCTCATATCTTCCATGCCTCAGGAAAAATTTGCAGTAGATCGTCTTCATCGTGGAACTTGGCCGTGGTTTGATATTATTTTATAACCTGTAATTCAAAACTCATTTCGAGAGTATATGCATGCGATTAGTGCATGCTCATGACACATATTCAACACAAAAGGCAAGGATCCATATAATAATGCAGCAGATAGTCCAAAAAATTCAAAAGGAAAACCAGATTTCATATTCAAGATCGATGCAATGCACATATTGTCATATACTTCCTAAGCCGTACGACCTAGACTGACTCAAACACGACTCGAGAACACCGGTTTTGCAACCGGGCTCTGATACCACTTAAGGATGTAGCACCCAGCACGTGAGGCACCACATCCCCCGCACTATGGCTCAACACGAGTAACGAAAAGGGAAGTCCGCACCCGTATCAAACCATAGCGAACGGGAGACAAACAAAATAACCTTCCTAAGCTAGGCGGAACTTAGACCCTGCAGATATAACTAATCAACAAGACATAATGCGACGGAGAACTAAATCCAAACACATGCATTGGCCACGGGCCTGCAGAAATTAAACACTCGAACCACAGGCAGACTTGGGCTCCTCAGGCCTCTTTTAATTCATAACAAAGCCCGACAAGGAAATTCAATAGCAAATATACAAAGTTTCAAGTTCATAATCTTACAAGGTTGAATCATGCACAATTTAAATACATAAGTGAATGCAGAGACGCTTCTAACTTAACTTGACCGACTCAAACTCAACACAACTCCGCCTAGCTCGAAACTCCAAAGCCAAACCTGCGCACTAAAAGGTTGGGGAGGGAGAGGGTCAGTCTCTAGAAGACTGAGTGAGTAGGAGGGACATATGTATATATAAAAACAAGCACATGCAAGTCGTAAATCCCGAGCAAGGTTTTATTTAAAATTAAATCACAAAAAGGGCAAGAGAAGAACTAAGCAATGCTCGGATTTTATGACTAATCATTTTACTTCATTACGTTCATAATTCATACATAAACATATAGGCTCGACGAGTGAGCGTGCATCATCTCCAACCAAACTCCGACTGTGTACGACAAATATCGTTAATACTTTAAATAGGTGATCATGCAATATATCATAATACACACAGATCATATATCATATCATAAAACATATTAGTTTGGGTAATCCGTGTCCCGGCCTTCCCGCACGGTGCATATCTATCTTACGTAAACATAAACATAATCATAAGAATCAGTTCCAACCTTCTTCCTCCGGCTGGTGGAAGGGTCTGCAAGGCCCGACCACCTAAACATATCATTGTGGCCATGAGGTTCATGAGTTCTCAAAGCCCGGTTAGCGTTTCCCCGTTAAAAACTCCTTGACGAGGTCCGTTTCGCCGTTAAACATAATGGAATCAGCACATGGGATCAGCGTCGGCCCTTGTCTCCCCGGATAGCCACATGTACTGAATTCCTGGGCCCGTGAACATAACATACATGCATAATCTCGCCAAAACATATCAATTCATGAGAAACGTAACATATTTCATAATTCATTTGAAAAGGGTTTACTAGATGACTCTACTTTAAAAGAAACATATATATATATACATAAGGTTTTGGCCAAAGCTGGTCACATAATGTTGTAGGGTTTAGTACGTAGCTAGAACAAAAACACCCTCACCTGGAACATGGCGATACAAGGATACGAATTACCGAGTGCCTAGTTGATCAGGATTTCTCTGCCCTGGAGACAAACTGTGCAAAGGACAATGTAACGATTTGTGAGACTCAGGACTCCAAATGTACCATATATGACGCACGGCATGTTATGCACATGATATGAAGGCATAAAAGATGATATTATGTCATGAACACGTTCATGTGCACTATTAAGGAATTTAAATCATATAATCAAGTCATTCAATCATTCGTTCACTGTCATTCGAATTCATAATTTCATGCTTCCAATCAATTTAATTAAAGGATTCAAACATGATCATAGCACTTATTAAATCACATTTACAATAAGAAAATAAACAATTAAATACATTCAATTTAAAATCGAGAATTAAATAAAACATGAAATAGGTAACAATTAAATTCTATAATTCAATTAAATCAAATAACAATTAATATTCAATAAATATATATAAATATATAATTAAATATAAATACATATATTATATTATATTATATTATATATATATATATATATATACACGTACAGTTCATGCATGCAAAACAATTATGCATGCAAAATTTCTTAAAATGCATGCAATATTAACACATGCATGCAAAATTTCATGCACATCAACTCCATGCATTCACATTTCATGCATACTACAACAATTAGCAACCAATCATGCAGGAAAGAAAAGGAAACAAGCAGCAGCAGCTTTACGGCAACACAAAACATGCATGGAAATTACAAGGTGACACCCCCGTGTCACCCACACAGAACAAACCAAGACACCCCTGTGTCTCGGTACAGAGGTTTCAGACCAACAAGCACCCCCGTTACAAGTTGAAAAGGAACAGATTGACACCCCCGTGTCGGAACGCAGCAGATCAACATATACGCAGGCTTATCCCCTGTTTTCTAGCTTAAATACACAACAGCAACTCAAGCAACCTTTAGGCAAGATATGCAACAACAAATGGCATGAAATGCAACAACAAACCAGCCCTAACAATGCCCAAAACTGACAGCAACAACAAGAATCAGAGCAGCAGTTTGACAGCAGGAATTCCAGTCCAAAAACAGGGCATAAATCACACGAAAACAGGGCATAAATGATCCTCTTCATCTCCACATATTCAAGTCAGTTTAGGCTATCAAATGTGCAGCAAAACAACACCAATTCAATGTATAAATCAGTTCCAAAAGAGCTCAAACACGTAAAGAAGGCACACATGACCAATAATGAAATTTTTCTCAACATGCCATAACTGATATCTCATAAATACCTCAACTACCATGTAATCAATGATCATAAATGAGAAGAGGATGTCAAAACAATCATACTCATGCTTGGAATCACTCAAAAAGCTCAAGAATTGAAAGAGATCAACCAAAATGCTCAAAACCTAATATATATCCAAGGCAGCATATATATCCATGAAACCATGATCAAAATTAGGGATGAATGAATGAAAATGACTCATATTGAATGTACATAACATATCCAAGCTTACCTTGTGGATTAGTGGAGGTTTGGAAGGAGATTTAAGCTTGAATCTCTTGGAAGGGCTTGAGCTACGGGAAAAACTGGGAAGCAGATGATGTTTGGCCAATGTACTCCAAGTGGGAAGGGTTATCTCGGTTTGGGGGGTTAATGGCTGAATAAAGGGTTGAGTTAGGGTTCCATAGAGTCTAACCATGGTTAATTTGGTCAACAAATGAATAAGTTATGGTCATTTTAGTGCAGCAAGGTCAGTTTGGTCGCCGTTTCGTTTTTCAGTTGGATTTCGGAGGTTCAAATGACGTTAGAAAAATATAAGGCTAAGTTCACTAAACTCGAATTTTCGTTACGAGTTCAGTGAAGTTGACGGAACTCGAATCCGAGTTCCCGAGCTCAAGATATTAAATACGGAACCAAGGGTGCGCTAAGTGCTCGTTACCCCCGACTTGGATTCCAAAATTCAAATTAAATCCAAAACACAAGCAAATGAGTCCGAAAATACGAAACGAACAAATATTCACATACAAGACACGTATAAGTTCAACATATTAAATTTGCACGAAATTTCGGTATCAATCCATATAGAAACGAAGCACTTAAATGTCACTCGTACGCAATGTAACAATAAAATTCATAATATTTCCAAATAAATACAAAACTTTAAAATTCCTATTTAATTTATAATTGTAGTGCACGTATTAATATATACTATAATTTAAAAGTGCACAATTAGAATATAAAATGAACAAATTTATTTAATTTAATGTCACAGGCACGATTTAAAAATAATTACAATTAAAGTGTACAAATTAAATTATGTTTTGGTATTAATAAAGTTAAAATATAATTAAATCACTTAAATATAAAATTAAATATATAGAATTAAAAAATATAAAAAACACTTATAAACAATTAATCACATAATTAAATAATTTAATTGTTCAATTCATAAACACATACGACATATTAGGACAAGTGAAAAACCGGGGCGTTACAATTGAGACGAATCAGAAACACGATTAACGAGGTGGCTCTGATACCACTTGTTGGAAAACACGAATCAGAAAGCAGCGGAATTTAAAAAATTTTCCCAACAGAAGGATCTAGGACTCGCAATCGTGTAACCAAATTCGTAGGGATTAGAAACTTACTTTCTTAATTAACTTTCTTGAAGCGTTTCAAGCCACCCAAGAACGCTCTTCTCGCGGCTTGATCCCTTCTCCTTGGTAAAGCTAGAATCTTCAAACTTCTAACTTGAAGCTCTCTGGAGATAGTCCACCAACTTGACTACAATCTAACTAGTAAGGATGCTAGTTCTCTAGTTAGTATTTAGGCTTAACCTAGGGTTTCGTTTATCTTGGAGAAAGGATGGTGTTCAACACATGAACCAAAAGAATTGCCAATTCGCTCTAAGGGGAGCTCGAGCTCCCCTATTTATAAGAAGGGGAGGACCGAAAATCCTAGTCCTTATGGGCTAGGGTTTTGGTCTCTCTCTCCTATTACTTGATCATCAAGTAATTTTGACTTTGACTTTGAATTCAAATTCAAATCAACTTTCAAGAGAGCTAAAAATATCCAAACTAATTTTGGATAATTTTATACTTTATTTATTTAAAATAAATAACTTATTTTTATCTAATTAATTAATTCATAATTAATTAACTAGATTAATTTTTCTCCAAAATAAGACTTACTTTTTAATTCAAAATTAAACCAAAGTCTATTAAATAATTAACAAATTAATTATTTAATATATATACAATATATATATATATTTACACGTGTGATTTCACACGTGTGGAACCCTCTTGGCCCGATTAACTCGTTTAATCATTTCAAAGCCTCAACTCATGTAACCAAGTTGTTGTGTGTGACCCTCTAAGTTCTCAATTAAATTAGCAGTGATCCTAATTAATTAATTCACTAATTAATTAATCAGTCCACGGATTAAACGATCATAGTCTAACAATAGGTGTTTAACCCCTAGCTGAATTGGAATGTTCAGATTCGACAGAACCTTTAAGTCATTGATTAATGTGAGATACAATCCTCCTACTTACTATCTCTCAACCAAGATCTAGGGTAAGGGAATAATCAGAACCCTAATAATCCGGTCTTAAAGCTAAGTGCATTTCATATCCATTTGATCTCAATCCAAGAAACCCTTTTCTTGATGTCTTGATCTACTGCCTTGGCCAAGGACTCCATATGGCATATGAATGACTTACACAATAAGAGATCACCTTGCAAATGCAAGTGTAGGTCCTTTCTTGATTCTCATTCACTTTCATGAATCACTTGTGTAGCCCCAGCATAAGCCTTGAATCAGTTGTCTAAGGCGACACCCTTTAAAGCTCATACCTAAGATTACAGAGTTAACTCATAAAGTGACAAGGAACCTCAAGTCTAAGGATCAATTAATCACATCAATGACTCGTGAGATATTTCCTAATCTGAAAGTTTCTATTTCCTGAAATAGAAACTTCCTTTCCCATTTAGGAATATTCTTACACGGGGCACCTCAGTGAACTTACTTATTGAAGTAAGCACCCTCATGTATCACGCACGTATCAACTATACACTTTGCACCTCCATGAAATAGGGTGGTCCTTCTTAAGGGCCTGATCCCACAAGCAAGCCTTAGAGGAGTCAGGTTGACACTCCCACTGTCGGTAGGACTCATCGGCTTGTAGTATTTTAATAATCATGACTTATTTGATATAAGGCTCGTTTCATAAACCATTTCACCTAAATGGTAGAGTCCTAAAGTCATCAGGATTAGGGGAGTTCTCATACATGTACAGATAAAGTAAACGCATACCAAACAAGAGCATATAAAGAAGTGTTGCCTCAATTCGTTATTTCATTCAAAGATTGTCTGTGATTACAATAAGAAAAAGCACAAAGCGGATATACAATCGGCTTTCTAGGGCACTATTCCTAACAGCGCCTGCATCCATCATAAGTATGTGTAGGCAATCCACAATAGGTACAACCCGGTTTCTGAGGTGGCGGTGGTAACGCAGGAGCACGTGGAACCTTCTGAACTGGTCCTGCCGGTTTAAATTTCTTCCCGGGCCCTCTCTGTGCTGGTGGTGCAGAATAAGAGATAGGCCTCTTCCCGAAGCTCGAACCCTGTCCTGAACCCGAGCCTGAAGCCTGTCCAGCTCGAGGAATAGGCCTCCGTGTATTTACTGAGTCCTTGACCTTCAAGTCTTTAGTAGTAGCTTTAGCCCAGGTACTCGTATTAACAGCTTCCAAGGCAACCTGAATATCTGGCCGGAGTCCTTGCACGAACTGCATCGCCTTATCAAAATCATCACTCGCTATGTTGGGTGCATAACGAGATAACCTCTCAAACTCTGCGATGTACTCAGCAACAGATCTCCCTCCTTGCTTGAGTTCGGTGAACTCCCTCAACCTGCGGGTGCGAGAAGCTGGTGGAATAAATTTGTTCTTGAACTCCCTGACCAATACCTCCCAAGTAATAACTTCCCCGGCAGCCTCTAACACAATCTGAGTACTCTCCCACCAGGAATAAGCCTCACCCTGGATCATAGTGATAGTACAAGGAGCTTTCTCCCGGGAATCACACGGTATAAGCTGCCAGATCCTCTCTACTTCCTTAAGCCACATCTCTGCCTGAATATCATTGCCTTTATAGAACTTAGGGGGATGCTGATTCTGAAACTCCTGGAGTATGATAGAAATAGGGTTCTCCAGTGGTACTGGTGGCGCAGGTGGTGCTAGAGGCACATAATCTCGAAGCCTCTGGTCAATCAAACCAACAACCGCGTTCATGAAGTCCTGTGGCTGAGCAGGAGGGGGTGGAGGTGGAGGAGCACGAGGGACATGCTCATGACGGTATCCCCTATGCTCTGGAGAATGCTCACGACGGGGTCTACCTTGAGGCATCCTGAAATCAGATCACTGTGCATGCATGGTTGATTAATAAATGCGAATGAGTGCAATTAATTTCATAATACCAATAAACCACATACTTCAAGGAATTCAAGTAGTTCAAATAATTCAAGAATTCAAGTAAATCACATAATTCAAATAAATGCAAGACTCTTAAGTAACAATTAATCCTATGCCATACGACCTAAACTCACGAGACACGACTCCAGAACCTCGATTTTGCAACAGGGCTCTGATACCACCTTTAGATGTAGCACCCTATACGCCAAGGCACTACATCCCCCGCACTATAGCCCGGTCCACATACGAAATGAATAATCCATACATAAACCAAACATATAGCGAACGGGTGAAAAGACAAGAGACAAGATAGCTAGGCGAGACTAGACCCCAATTCATTCAAATCCAAAACAATGAAATTTAAAAGCGGAAGCATCATATGATCATTACTAGCATAGGTACCATATTTACATCATATACATCAAAAGTATAAGTAGTAGGTACCAATATATATCAACACATTATCATCTCCTACATATTATATATGCATAAATCCGGAAGTATCAATACATGGAAGTGCAATGCTAGACTCGGCTGAATGAAAGACACGACCCAGGCTCCCGCTTAGCACCCGACCATGAGTACCTGAAAAGTGAGGGTGTCAGTCTACCGAAGACTGAGTGAGGGGCATAAGTATATATAAACACAAGTAACATGCAAGTTATAACCTCGGTTAAAGACTTAGGAATGGAAGTGATATAAGTTTCCAAAGTAGACTATTCTTCGCCCGAGATTACAACTATCAAACTTAACATTTCATTTAATCAAGTTCATTCAATACGTGGCCCGGCGAGTGAGGGCAAATCTCCAACCTTTATACCAATCGTGAAAAATACATACTTGCTTTATTAATTAACACGTGATCAAGTAATTCATTTAGTGCGAACAAGTAGCAATATCATGACCCCTTCTTTCTCCGGGTGATGGTGGGTTTGCAAGGCCCAACCATCCATGACATAGTGTACGTCGGGAACATGACTCCCACGCACGGGACTCCTTCCACCACCAAACCTCCTAGTGGCTTCAGGGGTGATCCCAAAGTGGTGAGGATAGTGCAAGAGTTACCCGTCAGCCCTTGCTTTCCCAGTTGGCTCAATACACTACCCTCGGGCCCAAAGTGCAATCATGGTACTCGCCAAAACATGCTTGAATCATGATCAATCATGGCTTGCTTGAAATCATTTGTAGTTTGGAAAGAATATTTATAATATAATACGTTTTAGCAAAAAACTACACATAAAGGTTATAAGGGTTCTATGTAACTAGAACAAAACCTCACCTGTGCGACAAAATATAACAAGGATATACTCTAAGGTGCCTGAGCCTCATTCACGGCCTCGTTATTTGTGCAATCAAGACGTGTATACGTGAGACTTGACTCAAAATGGACCAAATATGACGAACGGCGAAAATGCAACGAGATGACGAGCAATATACAATGTAGCATGAAAACATCTTGTTTTGGCATGTATTTACTCATATAATAGCAATTTGGGATCAAAGAAATCATTGGGATAAAATTCCAAAATTCCATTTTTATGCAGTAGCTTTTGTTCTGTCGCAAGCCTGGGAACGGCCGTTCCAGGTGATAGTGTAGAATGGGAAAGGCCGTTTCCATACCCTTCCGAGAACGCCCCCACGCTTTTAAATTTTAAAATGGCGCTTTTAGGTGGAAACGACCTTCCGGCTCAAAGGCCAAAATGGGAACGACCGTTCCCAGGTTGAACTGGGGACGGGAAGGGCCGTTCCCGCTCGTCTGCAAGCCCAGAAACAGAGGATGCTCTCGGGACAAAATAAAACCATACAAAACACCAAGTTTCAATCACCAAAATGCATAATTTCTGGAAACCAACATGCATACATGTTCAAGATGCAATAAAACTCCATGTAAACACCTAAATCCTACATGACCATCAAGAATCAAGAGTTTCAAGTTCATGCAAGAATTCATCATATAAGCTCAAATCTTCCATGAATTTATGCATCAATCCAATTCAAACTCACATATTCATGCATTAAACAACCAATAATCCATTTATTTCATGAAATCTCAAACCCTAGCTTCAACAAAATCCATCAAGAAATCACATATTCAACTTACATGCACTTAAAGGAAAAGAAATGGATGAAGATGATGAAAATAGATGCTTGAGCTTTAGAGCTTGAAATTTTTTGGAAATCTTGGTTGAAAATTGATGAAATCTCTTCTCCTTTTGTTCTTGAATGGACCGAGATCAACAAAGAAGCAAAGTTTGGTGAATTCTTGGATAAAATGAAAAATGGAAGCATGAAGAAGCCTTATACATGATTCACCGTTTTGAAATTGGTTAAATGCTTATATTGCAATTTAGTCCCTAAAATATATAAGCCATGCAATCAAGGATGAAGGTTTGGCAATTAATCCAATTAGGTCCAAGAAATGTTTATGCAATCTAGTCCTTAAATTTAAAAGAATGCTTACATAGGGACAATTTGGCAATTAAATCACTTTCGGAAACTATTTCATGTAACGAATATTTTCAAGTTATTACTTAAATTCTCAATTTGATACAAATTAATATTTTTAACATAGATATAATGATATGCAATTTATAAAAATTATGATAACATATAGGAAAATAATAAATAAAAGAAGTAAAATAAATTCCTAACGCTCACAAGCTCACACGTGGCGTGCTTACCATCTCGTTCGGAACTGGGGCGTTACAATTTTACTCCGTTCAGGTGATTGTGGAGTTGAATTTACGAAACGGCGAAGCAAGGCGATTTCACGCATTTTTGGAGGAAATTGTGGTAACTCCCGTTACCATCTTGGAGTATAAAAAGAGTAACCCCCGTTACTGGCCACAGGAGGGGAGTGTTTGGCGAGAGAGGAGGGGTAACGCCCGTTACCCCTGTGCAGAAGGAAAGTGGTAACGCCAGTTACCACTAATAAAAACGTTATGGCGATTTCAAGCAGTAACGGGCGTTAACAACAAATACACATGGATAGGTAACGCCCGTTACCTAGGGCGGCGAGAATTATTTTGGGCTGCTATATTAGTGCGTTTTTTGAGTCTTTTCTAGAGAGGGGAGACAGAGACGGATAGGGATAGATAGCCAGAGCTTTTCTTCCAGGTCAAGACCTAGGATTTGGAGAGAAGACCCAGTACTTCAGAGATTTTTCAGAGAATTCGGGAAGACGAAAGGATTGAATTCCTTGAACGATCTTTGGTTTTATTGTTGCTTTAATTTACAAACTAATTCCTTTGAATTAGTTTCGCATGTTAGATTTGTTTTTAGATACTACTGAATGTTTATACTTTTGTTTTGGAGACTTTGTTTAGATTTGATTACTATGATTTATTTTAATGCAATTACCTTTAGTTTTATGAGTTTGGCTTTAATTATGAGTAACTAATTCTCTAGGGCTAGGGGGAGTGATGAAGATTGCATGATAGATGTTTGATAAGATGCTTGAATGACTTGTGGTAATTCTTAGTTTGAAAACAGGTTTGAATTGACTTGCGATGGCCTGATCACCCTTAGCATGTGTCATAATTGCCTATAGATCGAAAGAGTGATGGTAATTTAGATGGTTTTCAGAACTTGTAAGTTGTAGGGTACAAAGAGATTTGGTCCTAGCTTATACAACAGTAATCTTATTCCATGCCGAGCCGCTAGAATACTGAATTGCACTAGTCTTGTTCCTATGGTTTAACTAACTATTGGTGATTGCGAAAGCAACATTGAACACTAATTAAGCACTTGGTTATACCTTGAGAGAGGGTAATACAAATATAAGCGACTAGGTTGCAGAATTACACTTGTCAGACGAGTATCACATCAACTCTTGATTGTATGATTTATTACTTTTCCCCTGCCTGCTTTGTTTATTGAAGTTAATTTGTGCGTTTCGTTAATTGTGTTCATTTCTAGTTAGTTGTTAATTTCTGGTTTAGTAGAGTAATAGAAACAACAATTGATTTTCGTTAGGTCTTTAGATTAGAGAAGAATATAGAGTAGTGATTGATTTCCCTTCCCTGTGGGTTCGATCCTATTGTGCTATGCGTATGTTAGTGTACACATGCACGATTGGTTTTTAATTGTAGTAAACCTTACAACACATAGTTATAAAATAAACATTAAAATCAAAAATTGAATTCAATATATAATTAAACATAATAATAATTTGATAACAATTTGAGTCCGCTTGGATTACTTTGTATCAGAATTTATTTATAATTTACAAAATAGATTTTTAAAATTTTATTATACGTCTAAATAAGATATGATGTTTTTTAAAACAGAAATATATGTTTCTTGGACTCTTTATAATTTATTTTATTTGAAGAAAAAAATATGATATTCCACATTCTACCCTACGTTTGCACGTAGAAGATTATTTGTTTACAACCTCCGTAAGATTTATTTTTTGCAGTTACCTACTTAGAATCTCCTCAATAACCGCTCAGATTCAATTTCAGCATTCAAAGTCATTCACCACGACCTAATATTTTCTCTAATTCGGCCTTCAAACTTGATTATTCGAGACTCTCTGTTCTTTTAAGAAGATCTTGGAAGACTGAAAATCAAGGCCCACCTCAAACAGAAAGGTAATAACTTCAACACACCTACATTTTTTAAAAAGAAAAACAAATAACTTACATAAAATCGTTTTCACAATGTTCAATGAAAGGGACAGAAAATTTGGCATTAATTAGGAAAATGCTGTAAAATTTGTCAAGGTAAGAAATTAAGTATTTCAAAATTATATTTCATAACTTGGAGTGAAGTTTGTGTGTGTGGATGGTGGGAGAGAGATGAAGAGATACCAGAATTTTATTCAAATACCCACTATGCTAGAAGCCTCAAATGTATTAGATAAAATTTTATTAAACATTAGTAATAGGTGAATTCTAATGGTTTTTGTGATATTTATTTTTTAAACAGGAAGCTCTGAGTAAGGGAGAGGATGTACACAGACAACATCGAAAGTAAATAGTAAAAGAAACTTTGTTAAAGGTATAGTGGTGTGACGATATGTTCTTTGTTATCTATTGTGAAAATCTGACTTACGTGGTATAACTAGAACGCATAGATGTGGATATATTGAGCTGTTTTATACTGAAAATTTTTTTTTACTACAATTTTTTCTTGATGTTTTATTTGGTCTACTTTCACACAAGTTGCTTAATAATTCAGTTTTGGCGAAAATCTGTGCATGCGTGTCGGAGTTTGGTTGTATTGTTTGACAATATTTGTTGAGATTTTAATGGTTGTAATAGTGGTATTTTTTTAACGTTTTTCGTTTGTTTTTTTTTTAGTTGTTTGTTGAAGGGAAAATTAAAAGTATGCATTTCTATATGTTTTTTTGTTCAGATATAGAGGTAAAACTGATTACTCATTCACCGAAGGAAGCCTCAGAATTTCTCAGGTATTGTTTTTATAATTAAGTTAATCTGGTTTAGGATTTTTCAGGTATTATTTTTAGAACTAAGTTAATGGATAGTTATGCTTTTGTTGAGGTATTGTTTTTAGAATTAAGTTAATAGATATTTATGCTTTTGGATGGAGCTGATTTTACATCTGTGTTGTTACTATTATATCTGTTGGATTCTAAAAATCATTTTTTTTTTTTTATCATTCCCTCACCGCTCTTGAACTGTAAAATAACATGTTATTTCGTATTTATTTTTTAACTCTTTTTTTTTATCCTCACTCCAATTTTTCCTATTATATTTTTAAATTCTTTTCTCATATTATAATAAAGGAAATTAAAAAATAAATATTAATATGAAGAATTTATAGACTTATAACACACCTACATATTAAAAGGAAATACAAATGAGGGTTAATTATACAGACCCCCCGTCCTTTGGGCCCTTGGGCGAAGTGCCCCCTATCCTTTGAATTCGGGCGATTTGTCCCATAACCTTTCATAATTGTTACACTTTCCCCCTTTTTGACGTTTCCGAAGGCATCTTTTTGGAATATTCCGTTCATGAAAGAAACTCATCACAGATCCCCCCCCCCCCCCCCCCCCTAAAAAAAAAAAAATCCTTTGGCCCTTGGGGCGGATTGCCCCCTATGCTTTGATTTTCGGCATTCCTAATTTATTAGGGTAGTGACTAAGGTTGTAGGGTAGCTAGGTGTTTAATTATAGAGTGTTAGGGTGTACAGCTAGGTGTATAAGTGATGTAAGTGCATATGTATACATGTATAACCTAATAAATACATCATCATAAAATAATTGTAAAATAGGGCGAAATAATAATAAAAAAGGTAGAAGAATCTCTAGATCTTATTTTGAAATGGGAAAAATTGCAAAAGAAAGAGAATCGAAAGAGCTTTCCGATGATTATAAACACTTAGCGTTTAAAGGTATAAAATTAAAGTAGTAAGCGTTTAGAATTTGAAAAAATAAGAGAAAATACATAGAACGAAGCTAGGATGAAAATTAATTTATGAGAAGGTGTTCATGATTCATAAAATAATTTAAGGATTTTTTTGAGTATAGTATTGGATACCAAACGCCGTACGGTTTAAAATTTAGTTTTTACGGCAGGAATAGTACTTTAGGAAAAATAGGAAAAAATTATAAAACAAGCTAGGATTTGAACTAGGGTTCGGAAAAGGTCTTAAAATTTATAAAATAATTCAAGGATCATTAAGGGCGACGATAGGATTGGAGAGTAGAATCCCCACAATTAGGAATGCCGAAAATCAAAGCATAGGAGGCAATTCGCCCCAAGGGCCAAAGGATAGAAGGGGATCTGTAACGCGTTTCTTTCATGAACGAAATATTCCAAAAAGATGCCGTCAGAAACATCGAAAAAGGATAAAGTGTAACAATTATGAAAGGTTAGGGGGCAAATCGCCCGAATTCAAAGGATAGGGGGCACTTCGCCCAAGGGCCCAAATGAGAGAGGAGGGGGGGATCTGTATAATTAACCCTACAAATAAATTAAAGAAATAATTTTCTTCTGTTTTTACATATCACGTAAACCAATGAGGGTGATTAATCATTGCTTTATTTTATTTTACAACCTCATTTTATATTTTAATTTATTTTTTAAAAATTAACTTTGGTTTCACATATTTTTTTCTTCCCTTAAGTAGATATGGATCATTCGCCATCGGATTTAAGAGCTCGACAACGAGAGCAATGAAGAACATATCATCAACTTCGTCACCATGCCATGAATCACGAACAACGGGCTGCACACTTAGCTCAACGTAGGAGAAACTACCATCGAAGAAGAAGACAAATAATTTCAAACGATGAGAACACAGGTACGATATAACTAGGATTACTAAAGCAATCCTTTTTATATTCTCTGAACTAAATCATCTAACGCCATTTAATAATTAATAGAAGACCAATAACCAGTCATAGAAGAAAATTTTTTAAAAAGAAGAATGCATTGCATTAAAAATGCACAATAATAACATATTCGTTTAAAACAATAGGTAAGACGGATCATAAAAAGTCATTGTAAAATAGTATGTACTTTCTTTTTTTTATTTTTAATTTAATCACACTTTATATTCGTTTAAAACAATAGGTAAGGGATCATAAGAAGTCATTGTAAAATACAATTTACAATTTTTTTTTTTTAATTTAATCACACTTTATATTTATTTTAACCTTGCTATAATTTTTGTAGAGGTCCACGAGGGGTGGAGAACAATTGAGCGTGCACGGCGTAATAACATGAACGAGGAGCGAAGGGAAGCATACTTGACTCAACACAGGCGAAATTATCACAATAGAAGAACACAAAATATTACATCAAATGCGAACACAACTGGTACATCACAATGAATTGTACGGATTTTGTATTTTGTAATAAATTAGAAGAATTAATTTGCTAATCTAGGAAATATAACAGATTCCCATTCAATTGTTCAACAAACTTCTACCTTAGAACCAATAACATATATGGTTGATGCATCTACATATGAACGCGGTAACACGAGCCGCAATGATGCAGTTCATAATCAAAACCCAGGTAAGACGAAGTTGTATAGCTAAATTCATACAAAAATAGGATATTGGTTATTTTTGCATTGCTTAATTCTAATGAGTATGTTGTTAATATGTTATTGTTTAATTTTTACTATAATTTCATTTATACATGTACATGCATTTAAAGATGCATTCATAAAAATAGAATGTGATGAAGATTGCATAAAGAATAATAAAAAATTAAATTTTATAAATAAAGTAATAATTGTTATAGAACAAGTTTACGAACAAGAAAGGTCATCAAATTCGTAAAGATAAAATGAATTCTAGAAAAATAAAAACAGATATAAAAAGGTTAGGATTAAGGTTAAAAGCTATAATAACAAGGTTTCCAAATTTAAATTTTATGATGAAAATTTTAAAGATTATTGATGAAGATAATAGATTAGAAGAAACTTCGAAAGAACAATATAAACAAGTTAAAATAATAAACAAAAAGATAGTAGAGAAAATATATTAAAGGAAAATAAATGGTTAAAAATGGATCTATATGAAAAACAAATGAATAGACAACAAAGAATAAATGCTAGAAAAGCGATGAAATATAGCACAGAAAAATTAAAGACTATTAATAACCAATCTCAGAAAATTATGTATGAAAATATATTAGAAAAATTAAGAATAAAAGAACAATATCTTATGAAAGAGATAATAAATTCTAAAAATACTTTGTTACGTTTGGAAGAAGATATTAATATGATAAAAAAACAAAATAAATAAATAATATAGTCAATGCAAAATATACCTCGTTATAATATAATAAATAAACAAATATTAAAAAAAAAATAATGAGACTATAAGATGGTACGAAAATAGGATAAGGAAAATATATATACTTTCATCCGCATAATAAAGTCTTCCTAAATATAAAAACTAAAGGACCTTTTTGAAAAAATTTCAAAATATTGGAGCATTTTAGAATTAATATAAAACTTAAATCTAAAAGAAAATAAAGAAATTTTTTTGTGAAGATTCCCTAGACATCAACTTTTAAAATACGTCTCAAACTCACGTCATTATTAGGAAAAGTGTAGTAAAATTACAAAATACCCGATAAGAAGCATCTATTATGAATGACTTATTGGACAAAATGTGAGAATAAAGTACACTTCCATAAGTCTTGCGGACAAAATGTTTGAATTTTACGCAATAAGGGAAAATTCTCCGTATATTAAAGAAGTGTATCAATGATCATACGTAAGCATCAGAAATTCTTAAAATACAGCAAATGGAACGGGTGCAACTGCAACACGAGGAGTTTTGATGTGATTTGATGTCATGTAACTATCTGATTCCGTAATTCCGTAATTTTTTTCTTGTGGGCCTACTTAATTTGAGGGTTTTGATGTGGTTTGATTGTACCCTTACATAATTTTGATTATTTGGCATGTGGAAAAACCCCAACCTTCGACAGGGCTGTCAAAGCTCAAAGGGTTGGATTCGGGCCGGGTCAGGAAATTACGAGCCCAAATCTAATAACCGGACCCGATTCAAATTCTATACATAATCAGGTCGGATTAGATGCGATAAAAGATCCGGCCTGATTATGAATAATATCCATTTTTTTAAATGATAATTTTAATATAAAAAAAAAATCTAATTACATAATATTTAATAAATAGTTATTATTTAATGGATTATTTGATAGTTTTGTTTATTTTTAACTATAGTAGGTTAATTTAAATTTATTAATAAAAGAGAATATATATTTTTAGAGTAAAAAATTTAAATTTTATTACTATTTAAAATGATAAATATATGAAAATTTTAATTTTAATCATTTTACTTAATATTATATATTAATAAATAATTTATTTAATTAAATCCATATTCGCTTTGGATAACGAATATTTATAATCGGATATAATCCATCGAATATTTTTATCGGATGAATATACTAAAATTCATATCGAATTCGGATTAAAATCCGATCCATTGACAGCCCTAGGCTACAATTAAAAGAAAAAAGAAAAGGGTTAAATTTAGATATTTATTAATGTATTATGTAATAAAATATTATGATGCTTAGATATGAGTGAGCTTGCATTGGAGTCTATACCGTTGACGTAATAGTAGACTATACGATACGTGGAGAATACAGGTACACGTGTCTCACTCTTGCCAGCCAACTTTGCATGGCCACCTCTATCTACCACCGCATGCAAAACCTACACTAAATTATAATTATTCCCATTTACCAAATCATCAATAACTTGAATATGATTCGATATAATGCTATAAAATTGTAAATCTTTTTTATTAACTATATAATTAATAAAGAATTTTCAGAAAACAATTAACTTGTCGCATGGGTTTTCCAAGTACTATAGCGTCGTCAAGCATGTTTAATTTTTTTAATTATAGTAGTGATTAGTTTATTCAATCATTTTTGTAAATTATAGACTCATTAAAATAATCGACCATAAATTAGAGTGATTAGGTCTATAATTTGTGTTTACAAAAAAATAAAAATTTTCTTCCCTTTGAGTAGATGATAATTTAATTTATAGCACCTTTTCGTTCGAACGGATTTTTACAACAAATAAAATTGATTACCGGATCAAATTACAATTAATAAAAAGTATAGGGGCACAAATTGAATAAACCAAAAAATCCCACCGCCAACCTCTTCATCACAAATCCATTACTGCTATTTCTTCACCTCCAATCCCAAAACTGATCAACAAACCATTGCACAAACTATAATGAAAGGTGGAGGTCTAATCTACGCAGCGGGTGTCGCCGCCGCATTTGCACTCTTAACCTGCGCACTCACCCTCCACGCCGCCCCCGGAAACGACCCAAAAATCCTCCAAGTCACCGACAACCACCACCATCACCTCCTCGGCACGGCGGCGGAGCACCAGTTCAATAAATTCATTCAAGAGCACGGGAAGGTTTACCCTACTCGCGAGGAGTACCTCCACCGCCTCGGGATCTTCGCCAGGAACTTAATCAGGGCCGCCGAGCACCAGGCGTTGGACCCAACCGCCGTCCACGGCGTCACGCAGTTTTCCGATCTGACGGAGGAAGAGTTTGAGGGCATGTATCTGGGAATGAAAGGTGGCGCCGCCGCCGCAGCTCCGTGGGAGAACGCGGCGACCCAGGCGGCGGAGATGGAGGTCGGGGATTTGCCGGAGAGCTTCGATTGGAGAGAGAAAGGTGCTGTTACTGATGTTAAGATGCAGGTGATTAATTATAAATTATAATTGTTTTTTGTGTATTTTAATGTTGTTATTTAATTTTGTCCATTATTATTATGCTTTTATTTTATTTATTTATTTATTTTGTCAAACTTAAAAACATGATATACTTAATTAAATGAATATCAAGGTTTCTTTCAAATTGGAACTACAAACAGTTATCTTTGAAATTGTGCAACAATTAATGAATATTAAGATTTTTGCATATATGTATATCTCATTTAAGTGTACTCTATAATCAATTTTTTCTTCAAATTAAGTAATTACTATTGAGATTTTAGTTTCCTTATTTTTGTTGTAATTTTGATGGATGAATACAGGGCACCTGCGGATCTTGCTGGGCATTTAGTACCACCGGAGTTATCGAAGGAGCCAACTTCATTGCGACGGGGAAGCTGTTGAATCTTAGCGAGCAACAACTAGTCGATTGTGATCACGCGGTACTTATAATTGGTTATTCGCGTTACTATTATATATCCGATAAGAGGTTGTATATGGTAGTATTTCATGGATTAGGTGTTTTTTGGTGATAATTTGTATGTTGTGTATACATTAGTGCGATGCGAAGGAGAAGAAAGCGTGTGATGATGGATGTTCCGGGGGCTTAATGACGAATGCTTACAAGTACTTGATCGAGGCAGGAGGGATAGAGGAAGAGGAGATGTATCCTTATACTGGGAAACGTGGCGAATGCAAGTTCAAACCTGAGAAAATTGCGGTTAAGGTTTCGAATTTTACTACTATTCCCATCAATGAGGATCAGATTGCTGCTTATTTAGTCCGACACGGTCCTCTTGCAAGTGAGTATGACAAAATATTCTTACACGCCTATTTTGGTTACACTACTTTATTATGATAAGAACTAATTTTGTCATGATTCGATGAATGGTAATTTTCGCAGTTAATTAATTTTGTCAGAGGGTAAAGTGGCTTGCTAGAGGGGTATAAGCTAGTCAACTCAAGCCAAAATACCAAAGCTTGAGCTCTTAATGTTCGTTTAATCTAGGGTGATATCACTTTTGAGTTCAATTTATACCTAATTTCAAATTTGGTGATGACACACTTGCACCTTATTTTGTGGCTACACAAAGTCGGAACCAAATGGATCTATATGTTATGTTTCATGATTGTCAATTGTTGGAAATATAACCCTGAGTTGGTGGTGCAAATTGTAGTCGGGCTAAACGCCGTTTTCATGCAAACCTACATTGGTGGAGTCTCGTGCCCGCTCATATGTGGCAAGAAATGGGTCAACCACGGCGTTCTCCTAGTCGGGTACGGCTCGAGAGGCTTCTCGATTCTGAGATTGGGGTACAAACCATATTGGATCATCAAGAACTCGTGGGGGAAGCGTTGGGGAGAACACGGATACTACAAGCTGTGCCGGGGTTACGGTTCGTGCGGAATGAACAGTATGGTTTCTGCTGCCATGATACAGGCCTCCCAGTAAGATATATCCAGGACATGGAAGAATTATTACACAAATTAGAAGGTTTTATACTACGTTGTGCTTTTACTTCATAAATGTTATAGTTCAAGAACTTGTGGAAGATGTTATAATAGTTTTAGACTGTTGGCTTTGGTGTAATATAGGGTTGGAACTTGCAATCATGGAACTTCACAATATTTTGGATGTCCTTCTGTGGTTAGACATCCGTATGTTGTTATAAATAGAATGAATCGGGGGGTGGCTTAACTTGTTTTGATGTGTAATGTGGGAGTTATCTCACCACTACTACTATCGTACGATTATCGTTATTTTTAGTTACGATTTTGATGTGTAGTACCCGAGTCATTTTTACCATTACTTTTTTTTTTTTTTTTGGTAGAGAATTTTTACCATTACTACTATTACTACAACCATCATTAGTTTCATACATTTAGTAGTTATAGAGCTCGTAGTCATTTTAATAAGAGTAGTAGTTTTGCTTGTTTGATATATGCGTTATTTTGAGAAATTTAATAATTGTGATCTTTTGTATTAATTGAGATTTGTTAGTTTTTTATTTCTTTAGAAAATTGCATCACCCTACAAAACAATTAACGGAAAAAAGAATTATGAGAAGTGTGAAAATAATTGTTGAAGAACTGTGAAAATAATTATTGAAGAAAAAAAACTTATGAGAATGATAATTAACGTAGAAAAAGCCTGCAAAACAAAGGTTAATATATGTGGGTAATAAGATGAGGAAAATACGAATAAGAACAGTGAATAGATAAATAATACAAGAAAGAGACTATGTTCTTTGCCCATGCAAATTTCTGAAGATCTAAAAATTGTCGTAGAGAAGAGAATATTTTAGAGAGAGAAAAATTATGCATGTTATTTGCTTAATTAAAGATTGTTGTAGAGAAGAGGGTATTTTAGAGAGAGAGAGAAATCATGTATGCTATTTGCTGAAGACTTTTAAAAAATAGTGTGCTTTTTAGAATGCTTTTTAAAACTAGTGTAAAACGAGAGTGTGAAAAGCGTCTTCCAAAAAATCATGACACAGTTGATATTTTCTTATAAATCAATACCAATAACTTTTGAAATATTATATTTTCAATCACAATACTTTTAATGAAAAAATATACTTAATATTTAAGAGATCTATACGAAAAATATAACAATCATAAAAACTTATATTTAATAGCTAAAAATAATGGACACTGGTATATCACGAGATATCATGAATATTGGGCAGAATATTATCAAAAACAGATACAAAAAACTATTTCAATACTAAAACGATTTGAAAGATAAATATGGATCAATATCAAAAACAAGAAAGACGTCAAGAAATACGACTGCTACGAGGAATAATTAAACAAAAAATAGATATATTAAATAAAATGACTAATCCAGCAGATTATGAAAAACAAGAAAAAATCATTCAAAGCATGAGACAGAGTGAAGAAAATCTTGTAAAAGATAGAATACACATTCCCACTACTATTTCAAGACTAGAAGAATATATGAAACTTATCAAACGATCAGAAGGAGGAATACCAGAACTTATAGATGAAAATAAAAAAGTAATAGAATGGTGTCACGAACAAATAACTAAATTAAATATACTTTCATCAGCATGAATGAATTACAAAATTTTGTAGAAACATTAAATCAACAGATATAATCTTTAAATAATACAGTACAAACATTAACAGAACAATTAATAAATACTAACGAAAAGATGTCTCAACTTGAAAATACTTTTACAAATATCCATACTAATCAAGAAATTAAATCATA
The DNA here is from genome assembly GCA_037501455.1 of Lantana camara. Classification (NCBI taxonomy): domain Eukaryota; kingdom Viridiplantae; phylum Streptophyta; class Magnoliopsida; order Lamiales; family Verbenaceae; genus Lantana; species Lantana camara. The sequence goes on from CM074863.1 coordinate 93,711,142, forward strand.
CTATCAAATTGATCAAAACATTTTCTCTTGTCATCAGGAGGGGGGAGAATATCCACATTTATTTCACACTACTACAAACCCACAATTAAACACCATTATAGATATGTTACAACAAATTCTTATAGATAAAAAACAGAATGTTATAAATGAAATAGACAATACGCAAGAAATTTTAGATAAACTTCTACAAGAGCTTAGAGGAAAACAAGTGGAAAACCAAATTGGTACATCTGAAGAAAAACAAATAATACTTCCTATGTCAAACTGTCAAGAATTATTAAAACAACTCAAAGAAGTAATTATACGAAAAGAATATTCTAGACAAATAACTATTGCTGATCTTAAAACATATTTTGGAAACAAAAATTTCAAACCTTTTCAAATAGGAGCTCCACGTTTATAATGGAAACTTTTGATTTAGAAGAGAAAATTGCTGAATTAAACAATTTATTAGAATCATTAAAAATAGTTGATGAAGAAAATAAACAAACCCATACATTAGAAGCTATAAAACCGGAAGTAGAAAATGAAGAAGTAATTTATGGATATGAGTCATCAGAAGACGATGTGTTAGGAATGGAACACAATTTAAAACAAGAAAAAGATAAGAGATATACCCCAGAAGCTAGTAACACAAAAAGGGAAGAAGAAATTAAATGGGAAACTTATCAAGAGGATAAATATACTAATCCTCTAAAAAATTCAAGCGTACAATACAATTTTAAAAAGGGATATATTCCAAATAAAAAAGGAAGATGGTCTAAAATACCTGAACCAAAGGGAATATTAGGAGTCGATGGAATATTAAATTTAGATTGTGTAACAAACAAATCAACACTTATTACCGAATGGGCACATAAACTAGGATTAATTATCGAAACCGAAGATAGATTAAGATTAGGAATTTTTAAAACAATATTCAATTTTGTACAATATAAAACAACAGGAAATGTAACACATTACTTAGCCTCATTATCAGAAGAACAGAAAACACTCTTGATAGGAGGAGATTCTATAGATACTTTTTGGAACATAGTTGCAAAAATATACTCAAAATTCGTCGGAATACCTATGCAAGATTCAGGACTCTTTGTTAATAAAAGAGAACAAGATAGAGCAGCATACCATCTTGCTAATACACAAATATTAGACATGTGCGCTATAGAACACTTTAACTGTGAATACAATATGTATTACTATGATTTATCCAAAGAAAACAGTGAAAAATATATATCCTTATATTTCAATAAACTACCTTATCCAGTTGGCCAAATAATATATGCGGAATTTAAGAAACAAGTAAATGAAGAATACGGATACTTTTCTCAAGATATTGTTATAGACAACAAAAAATTAAACAAAGTCAGAAGAAAAGAGTTAAACTTAATTGATGGACAAGATATGAAAACAGATTTAAAAACAAAACTGAGTAGAAAAAACATTATATTATATGGAAAATTTACATGTGAAACACCTATTGAAATTTCTACAACAAAAGGAACACAGGCTATTTCATTAATAAACAAAGCTGATATAATTCAGAAAATTAAAAAAGCAAAACATACACCTAGCGAAATATGATATATACATATTTCCACAATACAGATACTAATTAAGAGTACATTTGCTGAAGGAATAAACTCACCCATAAAACTAGCTATATGTGATGACAGAATTATGAACATAAAAGATAAAATACTTGGAATAGTTGAAGGAAACCTGGCTTATACCAAACTACTTTTTAATGTAGCTTTACATTATGCTATACCTCTTATAACAGAAAAACTAGACAAATCCTTAAACATTGCCTATAAATTTGAAAGACAAGATTTGATGGAAATAAACGATTATCCATTTTCAATAACATACACAATTGGATATGCTCTGACAAACAGCCATCATAGCATACAATTTAAAAACACCGATAAAATATATATGGAAGACATTTTTCGAGAAGTCTCTCGTATAAAATATATACCAAAAACACCGATTATAAAACATGTTAATACTAATGTTTTTCAAAATAAAACACCTAAACTTTTAAAAAGTAAAAGCACATGTTATACATATTTACCACCAAACCAAAGAACTAATGAAACTAGTACACGGGTCTCTATTAAAAACTTTAAAGAAGAGGGATCTTCTAATGAAATAATTGAAAACGAATTCACACAATTAGCTGATCAAATGGCTAAATTAACCACCACTATAAAGGAAACACTCTGATCCTTTCTGGTATCAGAGCCCGTACACGATTCAAAACATTAATACTGAAAATCACAGATTTACAATATGTATGAATATAATAGACAAAAATTTTATAAAGACAATATAAAATCAATAAACGAAAGTTATGCTAAAGAAGTAAAATTTTACTTGAAAGCTAAAAACGAAGGTCGTAAAACAGACGGGACACAACATTTGAAAAACATTATTAGTTTAGAAAAATCAAAACAAATAGTTACACAATTAACTATAACATAATGGAAAGATTTAATTACAAAACAAGAATAACACGAGATATACGAGAATTAGAAGAACAAGTTATTATAGATGAATATCTTGTTAAAATGGCATACCATAATTTAAGACACAATAAAGATTTATCACAACGAACTCAAGAGATAATGATAAAATCTGCAAACGAGGATTTAAAAAATACCAAAAGAAAAAGAGATACAAAATATCAAATGTCACACGCTTAATTATGAGTTATAAACCGAAAATAGAATTAGATACGATAACAGAAGAAAAACAACGAGTAAAAGAAATTATGAAGACTAAAAATATTAAACAAATGGTAAAAAATTTGGAAACATCTTTACAAAAAGAAGAAATATATAAGAAAAATTACGAAAAAATAATAAATAAAAATATATTAAATAGAGATACAATTATACAAGGTATAAAAGAAAAAGGAAAAATAATAAATCATATAAATAATAAACTTATAGAAAAAATACATGAAAGGGAAATTAATGGACCAAACTGAAAACATTCATAAACTTAGGGACTTAATACAAAAAGTAAAAACAAGAATTATGATAAAGACGCTAAATGGATTTACGTCTTGCACTAATATTGAAAAGGAATATAGAATTACACCAATTTTATAAAACTTTTGGGAAATGATACTATTCTTACAATTTCACCCTATTTGCTTAATTAATGATCGTATATGACTCTTATTTTCCTTTTTTTTTGTTAACATAGGCACACCCAAGTAGGGATGGCAACGAGTCGAGCCAGCTCGCGAGCCACATGAGCCGAGCCCGAACCCGAACCCTTTGAGTCTTGGCTCGTGGCTCGCGAGCCCATATATTTAATTAAAAAATTAATATTTTAATTTTTATATATATAAATATTTTATAAATATATAATATTATATATATATTTATTAAATTTTATACAAAATGAATAAAAAAATAATATATTTATTATATATATTCATTTAATATATATTATTATATATAAAAATATATTAAATTATTAAAAAAACTAATTTTTTTATTAAAAATAATATTTATGGCCGAGCCTCGAGCCGAGCCGAGCCCGAGCCTATAAAAAAAGGCTCGGCTCGGCTCGTTGCCATCCCTACACCCAAGGGGTTCGAACCCGGGATTTTGTCTTCGAGAATGAACCCATTAACCACTTGGATCAACCCTGTTGGCTTTTATTTTCCTATTTGAACATATACTAGAGTCTTAAAATAGGGTTGAGAGAAAGTGGAGTTTTTCTCAACTATCCATTATATAGATAAAACTTACATTTTAATTTTTAAGTAAGTTAAAAATAGGATGCTTGCCAACAAGGGTTGGTCAAGTGGTCTGATAGTTCTTTTTCGAAGGCAAGGTCCCGAGTTCGAATCCTTTTGGCAACTTGGGGTGTGTGTGTTTAAAAAAAAAAAAAAAAAGTTAAAAATAGGATGCATCAATATCATATATAGTTATATTGATTAGATTAGTTTATTCGTAATGTTTATAAATATTTTGTATGAAAAAATATTAACATTCCTCACCTAACCTAATTGAAGGGAGTATTTGTAATTAGTAAATTTTTTAGGAAAAATATTATAATTTTAGAAATGAAAAGGGATCTAAAAGCAAATATGTCAGAAATACGTCCAATGTAAGTTTATATATCCTCAATATAATTAAAAATTTTGTACTCTAATCTTCTTTTATCCTTAATATTTGTTTATAAATCTTAATTTTAGAGCTGTGTGAATATGATTCTTTCTTTATTCTCTCGCATCATAAAAAACTAAATTAATGAAAATAATAATAATAGCAAAAGACAGAGGGAAAAAGAAATCCGACCTGCCGGATTCGAACCAGCGACCTAAGGATTGCTATAAACATACTACAGTCCTCCGCTCTACCAACTGAGCTAAGGTCGGTTGTTGGTTATTATTCGTCATATTTTTCTTAAATATTCTAATTTTATACAATAGTTGTATAAAAACATACATTTCATTTTCACACTCAAAATGTGTATTAATAGATTTCTATTTCAATTTGCCGGATACCAAAAGTACCGGTAGTTATCATTGTTCTGCATCATAAGTTGTTTTGTTTTGACGCTGTGGTGGAAGTGTAACAGATTGATTATAAAGAATGAATGTCGTTTCTACTATTTGAGCTTATCCGTTATGTTGTTATTATTGACATTTATAATTGGAGGTCGAAGTGAAGATCACGTGTTGAGGTTTGAGAGGAGCATATCAAAGATTTGACCATTAGCAACGGTGTCTTATGTAAAAATTAAATTTAATGGGTGTTATTTGAGACGAATAAACAATGAGAATTATGACTAAAAATAAAAAAAGTGAGAATGTCGCGGGTTTTCACCTTTGGTGGTTGAGATTTTCGTTGTGTCTCAAACAAACCTTGCAGTTAGAAGAAATTAGTTTCATGTGGAATTCAATGGCTATGCACACAATGTCGTCATTAAGAAATATGGTCTGAATTTATTTACAGACGTGTTATTATTTGTGATGTGAGCGTTAGGTTCTTTGGCTTTATTCTCTTTGTATCTCTTAGATGTGTTTCGTACAACAAGGAATAGAATACCTCACAATTCAATCAGGATATTTTATTTTATTTTATTTTAATAATTGAGATGATTGTTTCTATTAAAAAAACAAGGCTATTTTGCTATTTGTAAATTTTTTTTTTTCAACATAACTCTAATAAATATCCCATTTTATTTTGACATTTGTCTTAATTTACACCATAATTTTAAATAATAAAATAAATGACATTATCTATCACAATCTTTCTTGGTTCAGTTGCCATATCACAATCTCTCACTAAAATATAAACATGTTAAATTCCACTTGTGGTAGGTGTTCTCCTTCCATCTCGTGCCATTTTCGAAATTATAGTATTGTACCTTTTCCTTTTCTTCTCTATTATTAAATGACCAAAATGCCCTCGAGGTACAAGCTCAATATGCACAGTAAAGGGACCATCAAAGGTCATTATCGAAACAGGTCGCTTTATCCAATAATGGAACCACATCCACATCAGCTAAAGAGAGAGACAGATGAGAGGCAGAATCAAGAAACTTGAGAAACTGTGAAAAGAATGCTACCAAAACAAGAAAATGACACTTTATTATTATTATTATTATTATTTTTTAAAATTATAGATTTTGAAAAATAAATGGATGAAACTTTAGAAATTGTGTGTAAAATAAAATAGAAATTGAAGTCTCCGTGGTTTACCGAAAAAAATTAGAAATTGGTGATCATCGAGGATTGAAGAACTTTTTTAAGAACATCGTGGCATGTCAAACTTAAACATGTTTAAAAAAATAATAATTTTTTGTGCTTATATTCTTGCAAAAAAAAAGATACTAGATAGACATTTGGGTTCAGGTTGGAATACTCGTACTTCAACCTACTTAATTTGGATAAAAACTAACCTTCGATCTTAGTATTTTATAAAAGAAAAATAAAAGCTTTAGAAATTGAAAGATAATTGATTTGAGAAAGTATAGAAGGATTTAACGACACAAAAAAGTTTTAATTATGATCCGACTCCAATAAATTAATGTAATAAGTGGATAAATATTATGTACTTATCGGTTAATGGGTCGAAATTTATAGAAAATGATTAATTGAGTATTAAATATTGAATATATAACACTTGTTATCTTAATAATATAATTGATTAAGTTGGATAAAAATTGAATATATAGGTTTTCTTCACCTCCACATTTTCTTTCGTTACTCTCCGTTTTGGCGTGGCCTTCTTAGAGGAAAGTTCCCGTAAAGGTACCATCTTTCTTTGTTTTCATTTGTTTATTTGGTTCTTTATTTTATTGTTTTGCACTGAGGATTTGGGTTGTATTTTTCACTGTAAATGTATGTATGAGTGCACCCTTTTCGAATCTTTTGATGGTTTTGACTTTTGAGTTTTCTTTCATTTCATTGGGGTGGGGTGTGTGTGTGCAGTGGTGGTTATTTAAGGACAAGATAATGGGTTGTTTTTAATTCTAAGGTTTTCTTGAAATTCTTGTTTTGTCTCTGCGCATTGTTGTGATGCAAGATTTGATTTTTATGTAAATTATGGAGCTTTTTACAGACATAAATTCTCTTTGTTGAATGTTCTCTCCCTCTCCATGTATATTGTGAAAAAGATTCAATTTTGGGGAGTTTGGTTACTGATTCTACTGGATTTGTGAAGGATCACCTATATTTGATTGTTCAAAACATGTGTATGCTTAAGAAATGCAGTATCTCTACTGGTTTTAAACTGCTGAAATGAGAGATGATTAAGTATTTAATATTTGTCCCAAATGGCTGCAAAGCTTATGTTCTTGAGTAGCCCAGCATCCGAACAGTAGTGTAAAATATGTAGAACACCTAAAAAGAATTAAAGAACAGTTTAATTTTGAACAATCAGATGTGTTTATGGAACTAGAGGATTGGATGCTTTGGTTTATTTTGAACTCTTTATGTTCTTAATGCTTGAAATATCTCGGATTTGTACTGAAGGTTGAAATACTGATTTCGGAATTATAGGTACAGGTTCTGCCATCCGAGGAAGTCGCTTGCAAACTCCGAATGGTTTTGATACGAAGTGATAAAGTTCACGGTATTATAGTCGAAGGTGCTTTCTTTGCCCCGTTTTTGTTTGTATTTGTTGATTTCACTACATTTATCCGTAATCTTATAAGCTGAATGTGAGCTGGATTACTTACAGTCACCATGAAAGTTTCATGATCTTGCTTTCTTATTTTCGTTTCCTGCATTTGATTTTACTATAAGGTTTTCAAGAATTATCATCTGTTCGTTCTTGTTCGATTCTTTTTGCTATGATCATGCATAATAAAAGGATTAGTTTGAAATTTTATTTGTAGATCCATGTTTGTTCTCCAAACGTAGCCTAGTTTTGTTCAGCTACGCTTTCTTGGAGCAACCTTGAAGGGACAATTGAAGCATTCGCTTTGGGGAGATAATGGTTATTTTTTTTGAGAAATGATGGAAGTTAATGGTACAACTTCCACGAGCAACGAGAAGAGACCTTCGGAAAATTCGTGCGATGAACAAAAAAAGCCAGTCGAGAATAGCACAAGCAGTTCCGTATTTGTGAATCACGGTAGGCTTCTTCATATATGCACTTTTATATGTTTAATAACAAGTATACTATCATTGCAGTTAACCAAGAGTTGTTTTTTCATGTAATATTGTGCTATTAGATATTATGTCAATTTATTGTTTCACTTGTACATAGGAAATTTTATTTTCTTTTTCTGATACCTGTATTCTGAACTACAAAATATGAAAATCAAGAAATATACATGCCAGCTCTATAATATGTCTATATTATGTTGTGTAGCTGCAATTGAATGGGACGAGAGCAGAAGAAAATGGATCGGAGATCTATCACAGAGGCCAGAAAAAGTACCAAAGGATCCAATTCTAAGGTACTCTCGAAAATCTAAATAATCCCCTTGTACTTTCTTTTGTTAAAGTTGAAATCTGAACTTAAAATCACTTTTACATATTTGCTAAACAAAGCTTTGTCAAATAATAGTAGGGATAATCATACTGACATATTCTGAAGTTTGGCCTAATTACACAAACACTCCATAAGGTTTGTGGAATTACAAATACTTCCCTTGTCACAGCATTTACATTATATGTGAATCAATGAATTTTGATGAAGTCATCCCTAGTTTTTTTACGAGTATCCTGTTTTGCGCGTGGCACTAACTGGTTAATATTTGACCCTAAATTCATGACTATAGTAGCATGCATTAAGGTCAAACCTCAGGCCTCATAGTACGTTGGGGGAAGTTTTTGTAATTTGTCAAACCTTAGGGAAGTGTGTGTAATTAGACCAAACCTCAGGGTATGTAAACCCCATTATCCCTTAATATTAAGCATGGTTCAATCCACAAAGTATATTGGTATTTTTATTTTTTTTTATCTTTTGTAAATATTGAATATTGATTCGTTAAGTTTCGTTATTGCAGCTGGTCCATGGCGTATGACGACCTGCTCTCGACTCACGACCCTTTTCCTGAGCCGATTGCTTTACCTGTAAGTTTCTTTGAGTTTTACAAAAGAATTCGTGTGGTCGATGTCGCATTTTCTTGCTGCTGAAAATTTGTAATTATTTATCCAAATCTTCTCGTAACATGCACTCAGCATTGAACACCAAAAACAGTGAGGATTACGTCACACGTCCGCATGCTGCGTGGCTAATTTTCATAGTTTTACGTTTACATTTAGTGTTTTTAAGAATATCCGCGTATATATTCCTCGTTTTGTGAAAAAAATACTGAAATTTTATCATGCACATTTATGAGTTTTTGCAGGAGATGGTTGATTTTTTGGTCGATATATGGCAAGATGAGGGACTTTTTGATTAGATGATCCTATTGAAGTCTTCTTATCTGCAATTGTTCTTGAAGAAGAACATTTCTTGGACCAATTAATGGCATTTATTATTTGGAAGTCATAATTGTTGTAACAATATATGGCTTTATATAATTGTGACAAAATATTGATTTTAGATACTTGTAATCTAGAATTTGTACTTTCGAGCTCATATTGAATCTAATCAAATGTTTTTGTGTACTAATCCCTAAGGCCTAAATAGAGTTACATATGCATATATACTTTAGTCTCCACTTAAATTGTTCAAATTTTCGATTGCTACGATACTTTTATTGTGATGGACTGCTTCGTAAGAAAAGAAATAAAATACGATACAAATATGTAGACAATCAGAATTTGGAAGAAAGGAGGAGTCGAATCTTGAAGCTGAATAATGTGAAGAAAACTTTATTTTGATATACTCGAGCTACATTACTTTTGTAGATAATCAGAATTTGAGAGAAAGGAGGAGTCAGAATCTTGAAGCTGAATATTGTGACGAAAACTCTACTTTGTTATACAATAAACTTTATCTTAGAGAGTACAAGACTTGTATATGAATTTGAAGCTGAATATTGTGACGAAAACTTTAGTTTGTTATACAGAAAACTTTATCTTGAGAGAGTACAAGACTTTAGACTTGTATATGAATCCATCACTTCGTATAGTGAAGGCCGAATGGTTACATTTGTAATATCAGCTATAACTTAACTTACCATATAACTAACCTTTTTTTTTCGGTGGGAAGAATGGCCAAAACAGTCAGGCAACCAGGAGCTTCATCCCAGACTTCCAAGTCCCCATATAACTAACTAATTTAATGACAAATGCAACGATTTTCGCATGCGGTCTAGATCCAGTGGCTCTTGAATCGGGTCTGGATTCAAAAATAAGTGACCTGTTTAATTTTGGGTCCTTATTGGGTCTAACCGCATTCGATCCAAACCCGATATAAAAAAAAAAAATGAGAGACCCTAGACCAAAGGATGCAAAATAATTGAGTCCGGTCACGAGCCAGTTGAACCGAACCAACAAAGATTCGAGTTTGAATTATAGTGTAATTCTAACTCAAGCCGAACCCTGACTCAATTTGAGTGTCATTCACTCAAATTCGAACCCACTTTTTTATTTTGTGGCCCGGGAACTGACTCCCGAACCTTTATATTTTAATAAAAAAATTATTTTGTTTAAGTGTTAAAAGTGTTTAGGATTAGGATATTGGAAATTAGGATGGAAAATATAATATATTATATATGAATATTATATATTTGAATTATAATAATAATATAATAAAGATGTTAAAAAATAAAAGAATATGTAATTCGGTATCGGTCGGTTCGATAAACCGCAACTAAATATTAATATTGAATCGAATATCGAATTTTTGGAAAGTCATGTACCTAATATCGAATCAAATTATCGGTGCGATTTTCTGTAGGTACCTAGTTTTTTATTTCGGCTAGTATTATCGAACTCTACACACCCCAATTTGTGAGTCCAAAATTTAGATCTAGATCTTCCAAGATTTAGTTCGAACCTACAAGCCTAACGGATTTTTTTTGAGGTTCGTTGAACTCGAACTCAAGTTCAGGTTAAAAAAAAAGAGTAGGAGTCCCCCGGTTGATTTGCTCTCTCATCTAAAATTCTCTATCTCTGCTACCCAGTCACATTGACGCTCCCACTCTGCCACCGCCACGACGCGATCTGTAAGTCTATTTTTTGCCACCTTTATGGACGAAACCGAGGGGGCCCCTAAATTTTGAAAAATTTTAAATTATATATATATAGAAATATTTATAATTTTGTTCCCCAATTAGAAATTTCCCACCTTTTATTTTTATATTTCAATTTTCGTCCCTTTATATTAAATTCTAGCTCCGTTTCTGCCCACCGGCGCTATCTCTTTTCTCTTCATGCATTTCGTGGGGGTTTCTGAGCTGGGTTTTGTGAAATTCGACCAAATAGCAAATGATTTGGTATAAATTTGGATGTGGGCTGGTTTTTTTGTTCACAAAGCCTCAAACCCAGCATCATCTTTACGTTTTTCATGTTTCTTTTTTCTGGGCATCGTAATGTTGATAGTATAAACCGGAGAGACCTCATGAACTCCTCTTGGTCGGTGCTTATCTTCCCCCACCTTCGCGTCTGATTTATAGAAAGGGTTAAAATTGTGTTTCTTTTAAAACCGTCATCTGATTCTGCCATTGCTCTTGACTTGTTATAACTAGCAACTCTATACATTCGATTCGGTGCTCAAAAAATATGTGATCTGGTATTTCAGAAAGACATGTAAATTGGTCAAAAGTTAAAAGAATATGTAATCTGGTAAATACCGATATTCAACTGAATATTGAATTTTTGGAAAGACATGTGCCAAATACCAAATCAAATTATCAATTCGGTTTTCGCTACAAACTGAAATTTCGGATTATCAACTGAATATCGAATTCAGTTTTGATCGGTCCGGTCGGTATTACTGAACTCTACACACCCTTAGTTGTGAGTCCAAAATGACTTTGCTAAATATTAAGAGTTTTTTTTGAGCTTTTGGTTTAATCCTTTGGATCTTTGTAGTAACATTTCCAATCTAAAAAAGGAATTTTTTTTTTGGGTATATAGTTCCCGCCAATTGCTTAAGCAATTGAAGTACTCATATATTTGGCAAGAAATGGGTTTGAGAGTCATCTTATATTAGGCAAGAAATGGATTCCTCAATTTCTAATCTTTGACCCAATTCCTCAATTTCTAATTTTTGAGCCAATCCTCAATTTCTTAACTTTTTGTGCCAATGAGAGATGACTTTCTTGCCAAATATATGAAGAACCATGTAAATCTTCTTATACATTAAAATGGACCAACAAAAGAAATTCAATTGATGAATAAGTCAAAAATCTCCTTTGGATTGAAAATGCTCTTACAAAAGAAAAAAAAAATCTCAACAAAACTTAGTGATACCAAGTTATTTTGGACCCACAATGAAATTTGCGATTCCTTTGGATGCAGAGTGCTTGCCTTGATTTCTATCTCAAATTTTTGATTGAATTGAATAAGAATGAATTTTTTGTGCCCAATTGAAGCAATGGTTGATACTAGTACTCCATTTGCTTCGACTTTAGAGCATCAGGAGATTCAAGTGCAGCAAAAGATTGATGTTTTTCTCCTACAGTGATTTGTATGCATTCCTTTATTTCGACATTTTTAGCAGAGTGGGGCTACTCTAGCCAGATATGTAAGATTTCTATTCCTGGCTAATTTTCTTGCACAAATTTCATGCAAGCTTTCTGTTGCAGTGGTTACGAATTCTTTTTCTTAGTTTTCATTTCCTACGAAAAGTTCCAACCAAATAGATTTTGTCTTTTTTTAGCTCAATTCATTTCATAGGTTTTTTTGAATTGGTTAAAAGTCCTATTTTGATGTCAAGTCAAAGGTACTAAAAATCTCATCGATACACTAGGTGAAGTGTTTCCTTCATCGAAATGATAATGTTGGATGCTGATCAACTGCCACTAAATTCAGAGTGGTTTAAATACCAAGTTAGTATTTGAATGAAGGTATGACAATTATAGAATAACACATTCGTAATAAGTATATTTTCTATCTCTGCACTTATCATGGTACAAACATTATTAATTTTTAGATTGCAGTTTAAACATTTTTAGATTCTCACTTTACTTACCCCTTCAATCTATGTGTTGTTGAGAATGTGCTGCTATTGTTAGATTAAATTTGTACTTTATTTCTTATGGACTTGTTAGCTGTTACAGGTTCCAATTTTTTATCTGTTCTTTTTTTGCATAATTATACATTAGTATGGTTTTACTGTGCCATTAATTAAATTGAATCTTGGTTCTACGGGATTACAATGTAAATATAGAAGTCATGGCCATAGTAGTACTGCCAACCATGGAAATTAAGCCTGAGAAGAAATCTGCGGCGAAGCAAAGGAGAGTGGTTGTGACAAGTTCGCGCGTGGAGACACCAATTGGTCATGATCCGGATGTCTTCTACAATAACCTGCTTGAAGGAGTCAGTGGCATTAGTGAGGTAGAGACTTTTGATTGTTCCAAGTTTAACTGTATGTATTATTTTCTCCCACATTTTCGATGTTCACTTATGTGGTTCTAATGTTGACTTGAAGCGATTTTGATTTGGACGTCTGATTTGTAGTGAAATGCTGCAGAAATCAAAGCATTCTCGACAGATGGCTTAGTTGCTCCCAAACTTTTCCAGAGAATGGATAGGTCTTTGAATTCAAGTGACAACGTGTTTAAGTCCTTTGCTGTAATTCTCGGATATGAATAGATAAGAGTTCTTTTTAATAGCTTTCTTTGTAGAGTTCATGTTTTTTTTTTTTTTCCTTATTTTGGCAGGTCTTTATTGATGCAATTGAAGCTCTATGGATCTCATATAGGAAGATGAATTCATTTTTATCGTACAAGTCTTTAATTGATGCAATCCGAAGTCTTATTTTTGACAGGAATGCAACCGCCCAGTGGTCTGGTCTCAAAGAAACACGAAATTCCTAAAAGATGGGGAGAAGAAGTCCACTGCAGGATTAAAGATCGAAAAGGCGATATTAGAGCCGATCGTGTAAAGGCCAAAAGTGGAGTGGCTGAAAGAAGCACGGGGATTATTCATTCTTATCATCAGACTGATCCAGCCAATTAGCATTATCAGGAAGATGTATAGATATGATCCCACCAAGTTATGTGGTGATAAAGATGATCTCAGCATGCTAATTATAATTGTATACATAAAATGCAGTAAACAGTGAATGTAATTTAAGAAAGTTTCAGTTGAACCATGTGTAAGAAAGGAAACAAATAATTAGGGGATTTGATTTGTAACGAGATTATTTACTTCCCTAAATTAGCTAGTTGATCTCTGTATATAGTTTGTATGTACCATTGTATACTGTGCATTACAATTCATTCAATAATACAGAAAAGCTTCCCAAATACCATGGCATACATAATTCTCAACATGGTATCAGAGCGGACGACGATCCATTAAACGGATCTAAGCCTTACTCATCACATACCTCAGTCTTACCGTCAATCAGTCATGGCCGATCTCAACAGCACGGCCGACTCCGGCAACGAATCACAACAGCCGGTTGATTCCTTCGCCACCCAGTTATCTAGTCTACTTCAAAACCTACAACCACAACAGATCCAATCAAATCAGCAAATCGTGACTCCATCAGTTTCGATCAATATCAAGTTAAATGAATTTAATTTCTCCCTTTGGGCTCAACTAATGAGAATGGCAATCGGGGGTAGGGGAAAACTAAGTCACCTCACCGGAGACCCATCACCACCAGTGGCGACAGAATCAGGCTACACTCAATGGGAACAAGCCGACCTCGTTGTATGCACTTGGATTCTCGACAACATGGAACAGAGCCTTGTTGCAAATTATGCCGAATACCCGACTGCCAAAGCCTTATGGGAGGCATTACAGGCTACTTACGGTCAAGCCAGAGATGGACTTCAAATCTTCGACCTTACCGTTCGGGCAAATAGTCTGAAACAAGGGACCGACACCATTGAGCAATTCTACAGCAAATTGCAATGCATATGGAGAGAAATCGAAGTACGCTAATCGAATCCCATGACATGTGATAGAGATATGGGCATATTCAACCGCCTCAGATCCGAGATCCGTTTATTTCAATTTCTCGCCGGGGTAGACGACCGCTAAGACACCGAAAGGCGGGATCTATTGAAGGAAGACCCTCTACCAACGGTGGAGAAGGCATATGCCACCATCCGGCGAGAATCGGTAAGGAGGGAAATCATGGCGTCTGACCGGACATCATCACTGGCGGTGAACTCAAAGGAATCAGGCATAGGGTCTGGGTTCGCGACTCTGAAATTCACGGACAGAGGAGGAAAGACGGTGCCGACATCGGCACAAGGCGATTCCACCAAGTTTCGCCCAAAATCAGACCGACAAGGTCCCGTCGCTCCTCGTTGGAACAGCGACGATCGAACACCGGTCAGATGCGATAAGTACGGACGTAACGGCCATATCAGGGAAGGCTGTTTCGAAATTATAGGGTGGCCGGAAGGCTGGGGCAGCCGACGGAGTGACGGAGCAACGCCGGGCTACGCCGGCAACAGCCGTGGAGCGGCGGCGCATCACGTTACAGTAAAGGAGGAAAGGGATGAGAGAACAGAGACTGATGCGGCGCAAGATGGAGAACCAAAGGGGAAAGCTTTGTTAGGTAAAGGGTTTGGTGTAGGTAAAAGTCAACCGTGCCCTTCCACTATTTCTCATGCCTTTTCACCTAATTCCCCTCATATCAGTAATATTAATTGTAAAAATAATGTTCATTATTGAAATTTTTACTGTAAGACCACCTCAAATAATACACAGCGGGGATTAGCTCTTCAGGCCAATTTACAGAATGATGACAAAAAGTCCAGATGGATCTTTGATTGTGGGGCTACGGATACTATGACATACGATCGGGGAGACTTGACCTGTTATACCGTGGCTAAGAAAACCTCGATCCAAAGTCCTAATGGTGATTTTTCCCCGGCTCAGGGAAAGGGAAATGTTACACTTTCTCCCTCAATTAAATTAAAGAATTATCTCCATGTGCCTAGTCTTTCACACAAGTTACTGTCTATTAGCCATATTACAAGAGAGTTGAATTGTATGGTCCTAATATACCCCCGTTTTTTCCTGTTACAGGATATTCAGTCGGGGAGAGTGATTGGGCGTGGTACTGAGCAGCATGGACTGTACTATGTGGATGAGGTAGCTTAACAAGGAACTGCAGCACTTGCTCACAGGACTGTGGAACACCAACAGTGGTTGTGGCATCGTAGATTGGGTCATCCCTCCATAGGGTATCTTCAAACTTTATTCCCTAGTCTTTTTCCTCAGAATAGTGGTTTGTCCTGTGAGACATGTATTCTTTCAAAAAGTCATCGACAGTCATTTCATTTATCGAACTCTAGATCCAATGAAGTGTTTTCCTTAGTACATTCTGATGTGTGGGGCCCAGCCCTAAGTACTGGAGATCATGGTTTTAAATATTTTGTGTTATTTGTTGATGACTGCTCCCGGATGATGTGGGTTTACTTTCTTAGAAATAAATCTGATGTACCTTCAAAATTCGTGGAATTCTTTAGTATGGTTCAAACACAGTTCAAATCCCACATAAAGGTTCTTAGATCAGATAATGGGGGGGAATTTGTTAACTCTGAACTAAAGCAATTCTTAAGGGATCATGGATTAATACACCAAACTTCTTGCCCACATACCCCACAACAAAACAGAGTAGCAGAACGAAAGAACCGACAGCTCCTCGAAATGACTAGGGCACTTATGCTTGAATCACACAGTCCAAAACATCTCTGGCCCGAAGCAGTGGCCACGTCAGTCTATCTTGTCAACCGTTTGCCCACCAAAGCCCTAAAATTTGAAACCCCTTACAACACCTAGGAAATCAGGTCAGCATACCTTCTAGCTTAGCTCTACCACCCCGGGTTTTTGGTTGCTCTGTCTTTGTTCAGATCCCTAAGTCCGAAAGAACCAAATTTGACCCGTGTTCTCTTAAGTGTGTCTTTGTGGGGTACGGGATTCATCAGAAGGGGTATAGGTGTTACCATCCTCCCACTCGTCGTATGTATGCAACCATGGATTGTACATTCCTTGAAACAAAGTTCTTTTACAACCAATCTAGTGGTCAGGGGGAGAAACAACATGATCCACTAGACTGGCTACCACCACCATGGCCTAACACAGTCTCAACAGAGCAAGTAGGCGGAACCACCGAGCCAACCCACCACACAACACAGTCCCCTATACATCCAAGTACCCCGGTCACCCCTGCGGATATCCCAGAGGTATGTGAGTATGATTCTTCTGTGATATCATATGGACAGTGTGAGTTTAACAATGCATGTGTAAGTGTATCTTGAGTAACTTGAATCTGTAATAGGGAATATTTTGAGTAACTTGTAAGTCCTGCCAAGGCAGGAGGCCGCTAGGGCAGTTGTGTTACGAGAGATATATTCCCAGAATAGATTCGTTGTGAAAAGAGATATGTTCTCTACATTGTATGCTACACAGGGGTACAGGGCTCCCGGCCAGTGATGGTATCAGAGCCATAACAAAATCTTTTCAAAATGGGGCACCAAGTGAGTGTATTATGATACATTTCGGCGAGTTGGTAGAAGAAGAACTAGAAACCCTCCAAGCTATGGATACATCTCCTGATCAGTTGATTTCAGTTTCCTCTTCTCTTTCCCTTCCTCGTCACTCTACTGGTAAAATAGAAAACCTTGTAGAATATTCCACAATACCAGAAAATGCCATAATAGAGCAAACTGTTCCACCCTTAGTCAGTCCCTATAATATTTACAGAAAAAGAGGATCTCTGAGAGGAATCAGAACTTTGATCTCCTCCAACAGACCTTCGCAAATAAAAGAATTTGTCCAGTCCTCTAGACTAGACAAGTGCGATCTGCCATATTCCAAAAGAGAGCAATACGTCACACTCTCGATCCCTTCAGAGTTCATATCTTCCTGGAAATGGGAAGGATTTACACATCTCCACTTTGGAGCCGTTCGACTCGTTCTCTCTTACCAAGGGAGAAAAGGTCTTCCAGTAACTGCCAAACTTGCCTTGCTGGATACCAGATATCTGAAGTATGAGGATGCAGTTATCGAAACAGTGGTGACTAATCTCAACAGCGGAAGTGCAGTCTTGACCTACTTCCCCAATTTTTCCATGTCCCTGGGAGATGCCAATCTTCCTAACGCTTTGAAAGTTCAAGTTCAGATTACTGGAGCAGAGCAAGTAGCTACAGCAGTAACAGCTACTCTTCATCACCAGCTTGTCTACAGGTTGCAGAATCATGGTCTAGATCTTCAAGGATCTGGATCCCTGACGCCTTAATGATTCTAGTTGATTCTGGATCTGACATTCCAACCATTGTTCAAGTTCCTAGACAAATTCCTAGAAAGGAACTGGAAAGGTTGATGCCAACAGAATGGATCACAAACTATGAGTCACTCCAACAGACTCATGAGCCAGTCAGATCTACAACCTATGAGTTCCAAACGATGACAGATGGTAGAACCAAAACCATCTTCAAGCAACCTCAAGAAGAAATCCCATCTTCTTCAAATCCAATCTTTAAGCAGCTGATCATCCAACCAGTAGTTCCGACGAGCAGAGAGACATACCCTATTCTTGGGTACTTGCCAGTAAACTCCTTTTTCCCCGACGGAAAGGAAGTTTACACTGATAAAGTTGATGGCCATTTCGTATGGGATGCTGATCCATCCATGTGTGACCCTGGATGTTCTTGCGAAGAAGAATCCGACTTCGATGATGATGATGAAAGTGAGGCTAGTTGGAGAAGAAGACGAAGGAAAGCAAGAAGGAAAGGTCTTCCTTGTAGGACCTTTAAACCTGAAGATCCAGAACCAAATCCACCATCAGTCCCACAGCCCTTGTCTTGTTATGACGAGGCCTTAGCCATCCTCCGTGCAGAAAAGCAAAAAAGCTAAAGACAGGAATCACCTCAGTGCAATCCACCGCCATCACTACCATGCCAACCTTGCATGATGATATACAGTTACGGTACCGACTTTCCACCCTTGGAAAGAAAAACAGAAAACAAGGTTGCAATCCGACCTTACGTCCAGATTACTACAGTCAACCTTGATGGAGGAACAACTTCCTCTCTTTCACAAGGAGAAGAAGTCTTAAACTGGCAAACCACAAATGCCAGAGCTCAGAATAAAGCCTTAATCCAACTTGATTCTAAGGTTGATAAGGTTTTATCTCATTCTCAAGATACCAACCAGAAAGTGAACGCAATTACTCAGGACCTTGATCAGATGTATAAAAGAGTAGTTGCCATAATTGAGATTCTTGATAAAGAACTCAGGCAACTTATTTCCCAAAGAAGGATGGGTCCAGAATTTGATCAAAAAGAGAGAGAAATCAGAAAGCTTAAAAAGGATCTTGCCTACATGGAGCAAGATAGGAAGAGGAGTTCCATTCCTACACTTCCCTTTTTCCCTACGGCTGTTTCGCCTTCTCTTTATGACCCACCAACTTCACCTGAGTATACAAAACAATTTTTCATGGTATCTGATATTCCCATTGAGCCACCTCCTCCAAGGCTTAAAACAACAAGAGCCGCTCCTTCTTCCTCAAAGGAGAAAAACAAAGAAAAGGTTAAAGAACAACCCTCTTCTACATTAATGATTAGAAACCTTTCTAATCTTAATATCCGAGAAGAACTTAAAAGAAATGAAGATGCCTCTTCAGATGATACCAGTCCTCAACACTCTAGATCAGAAGCCTCTTCAGAAAAATCCTTTTCTCAACACAATATTTCTGAAGCCACCTCAGAAGAATCTTTTTCCCAATCCACTGAAAGTGATGATGACGTTGTAGGCATTTCCCAAATCCTCATGGCTGATGATCCAAACTCAGGATCTCATCAAGGACAAACTCATCAAGGATATGATGAACCAATGATGGATGAACCAACGATGGAAGAAACGCCTCCAGAATTCTATACTACAAATTCTGGACCATCCAAACCAGCCAATGGCCCGTGGTTCACTTTTGATGATATCCCAGTGGAAAAAAGAAAAGAAAGGCTATAATCTTTTGCTGCATGGATTGATCTCCAAAGAACCAAAGAATCACATCTCCCTACAATCTTAAGGGAGTTTGCATCACGATTCACGGGAACATTCAGAGAATGGTTCCAATCATTGGGAGAATACAGACAGATCCAATTTATGCAAGCAACCGCTCCCATGGCATTGATAGCACTTCACCTTGAATTCATTGGTGACAACACCCTCTACAAAAAGATGATCCAACAAAGCTATTTCGCCATGAAGTGTTGTTCCCTAAATAAGTCAGATTTGGATTTCCATTTCAAACGAATGGCGGAACTCTATTATGCTCTTAATGGGTATAATGATCCAAATCTAAAGCACGTGTACATTGCATCTCTTCCTCAAGAGATCCAGCCTGAGCTCCACAGAGCCATAACCATTTCAAGAAGAGAAATTCCACAACTTTCTCTTGGAGAGATCCATCAGATAGCCATTGCTACGATCGACAAGCTTTGTGAACAACAAACCATGTTCAAATCCTTAATGAAGAACAAATCAGTCTTAAAGAAAGCTTGTAAGAAGTCTCATCTTGAGATAAAGTGCAAATCCAAAGAAGATTGCAAATGTTCTCATCCAAAGCTTAAGAAGAAAGGATTTGCAGAAAGAAAAGTGAAAAAGAGAAGACGCCTCAGATTTTTCAAACGAAAACCTTTCAGAAATAGGTGGACTGATCAATGCTTTGTTTGCAAAAAGAAAGGACATTTTGCAAAAAAATTTCCTTAAAACCGGAAAAAATCAGCCAAAATGATTTCCCATGTTCTACAAAGCACAGAAGCCAGTCTCAATGATGCAGAGGTAGAATCTTTGTTCTCCGAACTAGATGAACAAACCGAAGACACCATCTTTGCAATTCAAGATGAATTTACAGATGATGGTCCCTACTTCTCCGATTCTCATGATGATCAAGTTCTTCCTATCCTTTAGTCAGAATGCATCAGTCAAGAGATTATTCATTCTCCTCATATCCATGTTCACATACTTCCTTCCAAGTATGACAGACCACTCAAAGTAATTGGATTTATGGATACAGGAGCCATGAAGTCCATGATGAATCCAAACATCTTACCAAAAGAAGCATGGACGACTCACTATGAATACTTCCAAGCAGCAGACGACCAGCAATTCAAAACATCGCTGATCACTAAGCATCCTATTGGGATACAATTCTTCCCAAATTGTACCATTTAGATGAAGGTCATTGGAAGCAAGTTGCATGGAAAAGATCTTCTCATTGGGTTTGATCTTTATCACAGAGCTCAAAAGCTAACCATTCTCCCCAATGGAATCAAGTATAAGAGAAGCTTCCAGCCTTATACTACACTCCAGAAGATCTATGCATTGACAGAAGCATCCAAGGAATTCTATGATCTTGCCTCAAAACTCAAAGGATGTTGTGCTGAATCCCACTCGGAATTCTCTCATCCACATCCCTTGTGGAAGAATTCTGAATTCTTCATTCAACTACCATTCAAAAAGAATGAAGACATAAATCCTACGAAAGCTACACATCCAGGAATGACTCCTGATGACGAAAAGCTTGCAATAGCTGAATGTGCTCAACTGCAGAAACTTGGGTTAATTGAACCCACAACATGCAATTGGGCTTGCCAGGCATTTTATGTTGACAAAAGGGCTGAACAAGTAAGAGGTAAAAAGAGGCTTGTAATTGATTATAAGCCACTCAACAATTTCCTTGCCGATGATAAATTCCCAATACCTCGAGCCCAAATGCTTTTCTCACATTTGGCCCAAGCCCAAATCTTCTCAAAGCAGGATTTTGGCAACTTGATATTGATCCAAAAGATAGGTACAAAACAACATTTTGTATCCCTAATGCCCAATACCAATGGATCGTCATGCCTTTTGGTCTCAAAACTACTCCATCACTATTCCAAAAAGCCATGACCCGCATCTTTGAACCCATCCTACATAGTGCCTTAGTTTACATTGATGATATTCTCCTCTTCTCAGAAAATGAGAAATCTCACAGGGCACTTCTCTCACAGTTCCATGAAATTGTCCAAGAGCATGGAATCATGCTCTCAGAGAGAAAGAGTCTCATTGGACAATCCTCCATCAAGTTTCTTGGAATGAAATTTTCAGAAGAAAAATACAAGCCAGGTCCCCACATTGCACAGGAGCTTCTCAAATTTCCAGATGATAATTTGACTACCAAATAAATACAACAATTCTTGGGAATAGTCAATTATATTAAGGACTTCCTTCCTCAATGCTCCAAACACACGAGTCAGCTTTTCAAGATGCTCAGAAAAACAGCCCCCACTTGGGGTAAGGAACAGACGGCAGCTGTCAAATACTTGAAACAAATCTGCCAAATCCCTCCACCTTTAAAGATTCCAGATAAAAGTGATCGTTTTTTCCAGAAAAAGGCGCTTATAAAATTCACTTGCCATGATAAACATTACAGTACATTTTTCAGCAAGAAAAGGAAAATGGAGTCCTTCTCTACCATCTCTTCTAGTGAAAAGCTCAAAGCTATCACCACCTCTGTTGTTCATCTCTGGCATCGGCCAATAGATCTCATGAACAGAGACCTTGGTTTCGCAAATCTGAAAATCAAGCTTCTCCAGAAGAAGATCCAGAAGTTGGAAGAAGAAAAAAGATTAATTCTTTTTGAAAATCTTTTAGAAAGATTATTCTTCTCAAACGTTGAAAGAAAGAATTTTCTTGAAAACCTGCCATCAGAACTCCAACGAAAAATTCTCAATATTTCTGACCAAAAATTCTATGATAATATCATGGAATTACAGGAATATATCTTCTAGAGAAAAAGAGTTGAAGTCCTCCACCAAATTATGGATAACATCCATACTAATATAGGTTTTAGGTGTTTTCAACCACAAAATGAACCATTAAGGGTTATCATTGACCTCCATATGGTTCAAGACATAAATTTCATTGCCGATCTTTACCACAACGGATTAATCAAAGGACTCTACCTTCCATTCTACCAAATAAAGTAGTCTTCCTAATACCAGAGTTCTTTGGTCCAACTACTATTTCAGCAATTCAGTCTTTCAGAAGGGGATTGCCTGTCTTCATCTCTATCCTGAGCAATTTCCCTCAGCAGCATAATGGGAAGTATCAGCCATGCCAAAGACACTTGCTCCTACATCATAAAAGACCAGTGTATTTCGGTCTTGAAAGTTCAAATATCAATCCCGTTACCTTTGGAATTGATAAAATCAAGAAATGCACAACAATCAAAGAACAAGCACCAGATCATCTTGCTCTGTTCGATAAAACTCAAACTACTTCCATATGGGTTGAGCATTGCCAAGATATGTACATGAGGAGCATCCACCATGTCTTTGCCAACGAAATTGGAGATCCGCAAGCCAGTTACCCTCCAGATGAAGAATGGAATTCTCTCTAAAGGTGTCTATGTGATGCATGACATGAAAGTGACTTAAAGAGAATCTTATCTCTTTAAGGTCATTGTCACCATGAAAGTCTTTGTAGGACCACCCATGAAGACTTTTGTATCTTTACTTTATGTCGTGTCGGCGATTGTTTAGGCCTGCTTTCTCTTGAACCAATAATGATGTATAATGTTTGCTGAGTCAGGGCCAGTTGTCTTTAGCCCTTGCTTTATGTCAGTGGTCTGCGTACCACCTTCCTTTGTCGGCCAGTATGTTTTGGCTTTTAGTGTGCATTATTGCACTTAGTGGAGGAAAAAGAAACCCAATTATATGAGGCGATAGGGCCCAGATGTGTACCCGCCATATAATTTGGATTTCAATTCCGCGTCTGAAATCCGTAAGTTTGCCTATATAAGGTGAGCTTCGACTTTCATTTTACTTATAATTATCAAAATGATTTTCAGAGGTAGATTCATTATAAGATTCAAAAGGATCAATGGAAGAGTTGGTACCAGTACTTTTCTGACTTTCAGCCATGAAGCCGATGCAATCTTCTTCGTTGTCAAAGGCTTCGGATTCTAAGTCACTCCAAGTGACCTTGAACGAAGTGTGTTTCCTATCTCTTTTGGTGTTGTTGATGAGTTTTGGACACTCCGCTCTTTTATGTCTTGGTTCCTTGCAATTATGGCAGACAACATTATTATCAGAGGTACTGGTATCAAATTTCTTACCTGATTCGTTCCTGCGAAATCTGGTCCTCATGTTGGTAAGATACTTTAGCCTTCTTGCACTACAAGAAATCCTGCAAATTTCGACGGAATTCCGACGGGACACATGCCGTAGGAAAACCCTCCATCGGAATTCAAAACCGACGGAATTCCGAGGGACAAAAATCAGAAAAAAAAAATTTAAATTAAAAAAATTCCGACGGAATTCCGAGGGAAATCCCGTCGGAATAGTCGTATTTTTGAAAAAATAAAATATATCTCCCGACGGAATTCCCCTCGGAATCCCCTCGGAATTTGCTTTAAAAAAAATTTTAATTAATTATTTCCGACGGAATTTCCCTCGGAATTTACTGGAAAAATAGAAACTTAATGAGCCACTGGGGATTCGAACACCCAACCTCGCGGTAGGAATATATTATGGAAACCAAGGAAAACCAGTTGAGCTAGATCAATTCATTGGTTTAGTTTGATACAAATATTTATATATCATTTGAAATAATAAAATCACAAATTTTGTAGACTATATTTAAAATTGAGTTCTAAGAAAATATTAATTATAACTACAAATATTATAATACGTCATAAGAATTCAATTTAAGCATAGATAAAACCGACGGAATTCCGACGGAAATCCCGTCGGAATTATTTAATATTATTTTTAATTTTTATTTTTAAAAAATCCGACGGAATGCCCGTTGGAATTATTTAATATTATTTTTAATTTTTATTTTTAAAATATCCGACGGAATGCCCGTCGGAATTATTTAATTTCTATTTTTATAGTTTATATTTAAAAAAAACCGACGGGAATCCCTTTGGAATTCCGTCGGAATTATTTAATATTATTTTTAAATTTTATTTTTTAAAATATCCGACGGAATTCCGACGGGAATCCCATCGGAATTATTTAATTTTAATTTTTATATTTTATATTTAAAAAATCGACGGGAATTCCGTCGGAATTATTTAATATTATTTGTTAATTTTATTTTTTAAAAAATCCGATGGAATTCCGACGGAATTTCTGTCGGATTTATTTAATTTTTATTTAAAAAAAAAAAACAAATTCCGTCGGAATCGGGAATTCCGACGGCCTGTTTCCCTCGGAATTTTCCGTCGGAATTTGCAGAATTTCTTGTAGTGTTGTAATCATTGCCACTTCCTCATCAATTTTCCTCTCTTTTTCTTCATCAACATTGTTTCCATCGTCGTGATCGGCATTGAAGGCAATGTCTTTCTTCTTTTCAACCGATCCTTCCTTTGGCAAGAGAGCAAGCTCATGAGGGGTAAGTGATCCGATGAGCTCAGCTACTGTCAGCTTTGTTAGATCTTTAGCTTCCTGGATGGCTGTCACTTTTGGCGTCCACTCTTTCGGTAGAGATCTCAAGATCTTCCATACTTGGTCTTGCTCGGATATGACCCTTCCAAGAGCAAACATTTGATTTACAATTTCCATGAAGTTTGCATACATTTGGCTAATTGTTTCACCCTCACCCATACAGAACATTTCAAACTTGTGGGTGAGCAGAGCAATTCTTTCTTTCTTCACTTGAGATGAGCTTTCATGTGTTACTTGAAGCATGTTCCACATGCTTTTGGCCGTGGCGCAGATGCTTACACGATTGTATTCACTTTTGCATAGTGAGCACGAAAGAATGTTCTTGGCCTTGGCATTCATGGAGATGAGCTTCTTGTCTTCAGCTGTTAACTCACTTCTTTCTTTGGGAACTTTCGTACCACTGACTATCTTTGTTGGGATCTTTGGACCTTCCATAACAATCTCCCAAAGATCATAATCGATCGAGATAAAGTACTCTTCAATCCTATTTTTCCAAGTGGCATAGTTGGTGCCATCAAAAAGTGGCGGGCGAGTGTGTGATGCACCATCAGCATAGATATCATTTTGCGCAGCCATATTGGATCGATCTCTTGGTTGTTAGACCAAAAATTATGAGTACCACGCTCTGGTACCACTTGTTAGACAAGAACGGGGTGAATTGTCACTTTTTCGCCCAAATACTTCAAGTATAAAATCCCCAAAGGATTGGATAAATCACCAATACTGAAAGCAGTGGTTAAACTGATTCCAATCAAGAATAGATCTGTTAAGATCACCAAATAACAAATCCACCCAGATTTATGTCCTTCAAAACCTAATACAAATATCAGTAGTGGAACTGGAACAAATATAAGTCACGTTCCAGTCAAGAACAGAGTAAGCACGAGTAAAGGAACACAAGATATTTATAGAGGTTGGCTCACCACAACTGTGAAAACACAAGTTGGGCAAGTTAGTCCTCTACCTAAGTTTGCTAAGCTTAGGATTTTAAATGGAGTATCAATAAGATCAGAATCAAGTGAAGCCCATGTAACAAAGACTATGGCTCCGACTTGATCCAAAGGTACAAGATACAAAGAGGGCTGAAAGCAAGAATGAAACCTATGTAACAAAGACTATAGTTTCACCAAGCCAGCAAGTTGAAAGCAAGAAGAGAACCTATGTAACAAAGATTATGGTTCTATCAGGCCAGCAATAAGAAGAAGCGAGGTTCCTATGTAACAAAGACTATGGAACCAATCGCTTCCAGGACCCAAGAACTCTGCAAGCTAAAGGACACTATGAGAAAACAAAGAATCTCTATGTGTATGGTAGCAATTGACAGATCTTGAAGAGGTCACTTGAATTTATATCTTCATCCCTTTTTTAAAGGTGTAACTCCAAAATAGCCGTTGGCTCATATTTGAACTTTGAAGTCTGCACATTTTCCCAGACTTTGTAAAAGAGCTGTTATAGCTTTTTGACTTTTAAGGTAGGAAAGATCCGTTGGGTTTCTTTGTTCTTTGATCAAGCATTGGGCCAACATCATCTGCTGACATCATTTGTTAATCTTGAACTCCTAAGAAGGTGTTGACTTGATTTCAAAGCTTGGATTTGAACTGCTTCATGCTAGTGGTCTTTTTTGTACCAGCTGAACCCTTTTCTTTTGATACTTGTTTCTCTTGATCCTTGGACATCCTTTTTGCTCTTGTCAGCTTTGGATAACTTCTTTTGTCTTTCCTTTGAAGTCATGATTCTAACTTTTGCTCTTCTGATCATGTTTTCCTTTGGCCTGTATTGATTGTGGACACACTTGGCCCATATGGATTGCTCTTCTCCTCTCTTCATTAGTATGCTTCCGGTTGTGCATTCCTTTTTGAGATTTGGCTTGAAGGTTGATCAGTTGTCTTGGTACCAGAAAGTACCAGAGATGAGCTGCTTCCATTGATCAATCCTTGTTAATGATCTTTCTGGATCTGCAAACAGAGCATTGGACAACAAGGACATTTAAGGAAGATCACAACTTGTTAATCATCAAAATCAAAACAAAGCAATTTAACAGAGCCTCCTGGAATTTATTGAGCATTGTATTTGCCACCCGGACACCCTTTGATTTTCTTGCAACAACGATTGATGTTGATGCATTTTCTTGGCTCGTTGTACCCTCTGGTGTCTCGGGCAACAATAGAATACGTACGGTTACTTCGCCCAAACCGTCGGGCCTTGTCTCTAGTGTCATGGGCATCACTGCAATGGAGTTTCGTGGTGATGAAGGAATTGTTGTGGTTTTTCATGTTGACAACTTCTCCACATTCACGGTCACTCGATTCCTGAATCAATTTCTGGGGACGAGGCGAGTCACCTTTGAGTGGATCCACATCCACCAAAACCTGACAAGTGAAACCCAATCCAAAACCCTGCTTCTTCCTCTGGGTTATATATATATATATATATATATATATATATATATATATATATCCTTGGCGGCTTTCTCCAGCTTTCCAACTAATGAAGAAGAAACAGAGTTCCTGGAATTGTAATAGGACTGCAAATACCCTTGACCACGAAACCTTGACAACAAGATCATTTTCCACACGGGCATAACTGACCCAGATAAGCTCCTCGATCGATTCCTTCAAAAAGGGACCCATGGCTTTCCAATGAAAGCCATTACCTTTTATGTTGTCAACTTCTCCACAGTCACCATGACTTGATTCTTACATCAGTTTCTGGAGACGATGCGAGAGCATGTCGCCTCTGAGAGGATCCACCAAAACCCGACGATCCAAACCCAATCCAAAACCATGTCTTATTCATCATCTCCATCTCCATCTCCATCTCCTTCTCCTTCTGGGTTTTATCCTTGGTGGATTCCTCGAATTGTAATAGCACTGCAAATACCTTTGACCACAAAACCCGGAAGACAAGATTCCCCATGCGGGGGATCCTCCACGACACCATTACAGACCCAGAAAAACTCCTCGATTCCCCCAAATATGACATCGGCGCAAAAACACAGAATAGGAATCGAAATCTAGTGTGCTTTTAAGGTGGTTCGTGGCGGCAGATCTCCGAAAATCAGAGGCGGATTTCTGCATTGCACTTGAAGAAGCCGTGGTTTGTTTATATTAATAAGACATTTGATTATGCATTTTGAAAATTAAATTAAATTGCAGAAATGAAAGAAAGTAAAATTTGAAAGAAAGATGACAATAACTTAAATTGAATTGGGTATAGAATAAAAAGAAAAGGGCGATTTACATCCGGATTCCCTGAGATATGACATAATTACAAATTAGACCCTATATTTTTGAAAATTACATAATAGTCCCTAAAATATGTGCAGATTGAGGTCCCTCTCTTTCATTAGGTTTCGTCAAGTTTAATTACGAAATGACACAAAAGGCCCTAATAAAGGGCTATTTTGTTAAGTAGTTTATATTCAGAGCTCGTTTTATTATAATAACTAAATCATACAAAAACTCTCACCCCTCCTTCCATTAAAATAAAATAAATTAAAATAAGAGGAGAAAAAAATTGTTTCATCTAATCCAATCTTCTGCGCCACCAGACCCACCACCCCCACCACATCAAATCATATTGCCGCCGTTGCCACCACCATGAAAAAACATCATCCCCGCCATCACCATCATTAATAGGTGATTTTAACCATTTTTTTATTTAATTAGAATTTGAAAATTCAAATTAAATCAAATTATAGTAATATAATATATAATTATATATTTTTACTTATTATAATACTTAATTGGAATTAAAAAATGATTTTGAACAATATCCTAATTTTTTATTTATTATGTATATTTTAAAAATGATATATAATAGTTTATTTATTTGTTTTATCCATCAATATAATATTTAATTAGAATTAAAGGTGATTTTAACCATATTTTATTTAATTACAGTTAAAAAATAAAAATTAGAACAAAATATAATTATATAACATATTGTTATATTTATATTATACTATGATAATTTTTATATGTTTATTGAAAAAATAATAGGAAAAGTAATTTATGTGTAACATCTAACGTAGACTTTACCGATTTTGGGACTAATAGTGGAAATTTTAGTTTTAGGACCAAAAATGTTAAAAATAAAAACGGGTAGGACTATTTAAAAACTGCGGGACAAAAAAAAAATCAACTTATATCTCATAGGACCAAAAGTGCAATTTTCTCTTTTTATCATTTTAATATTTCAACCCAGGGGAAAAAAATGTAAATTTTATTATTATTGGTAATAAATTATATTTTAAAAATAAACCCTAATATTAATTTAAATCATAATTTTTTAATTTTAAAATTTAAAAAACGAGAGAGATTAATATTGTTTTATTACTCACTAAATCCAGATTAATTTATATATAATATGTAGCACTCGGAGCACGGGCCACCACATCCCCCGTACCTAAACCCGAACCCGCATATGAAATGAGAAGTCCATACACGAGTCCAAGTCTAAGCGAACGGGAGACCACACACTCACTAGGCTAGGCAGAGCTAAAACTAAACCAGAGCGCGCGACAAATAAAGCAAATAGCGGAAGCAAGGAGTTCTAGTAATTTAAAAATTCCAAAATCGACATATACATCACGTGATTAAATATACATAGTCATGACAATTCATATTTCCAAA
This sequence comes from Lantana camara, assembly GCA_037501455.1. NCBI lineage: Eukaryota > Viridiplantae > Streptophyta > Magnoliopsida > Lamiales > Verbenaceae > Lantana > Lantana camara. The sequence goes on from CM074863.1 coordinate 93,740,787, forward strand.
ACAAAATTCATAGCATGTTCAATTCATTAAATACATGTCCAAAATGAAATGCGATGCACCTAGCACGACCTATACCCAAAATTGAGACTCGAACGACCCACTTCTCCGTCTAGCTCGTGCTCAAAAGACCTGCAAACTAAAAGTGGTAAAAGAGAGGTGTCAGTCATATCTCGACTGAGTGAGGGGGCTAACACACACCCGCACACTATAAATATATAGAGCAAAGCACAAAAAAAGATAAAGGTTATGAATCGGGAATAGGTTTTGCATACCAAATCATTTTCAAAGAACATTACATATCATATACGTATACATTACATTAATAAAGACTCTATTCCCGTTCCATAATCCGACCATTCCATTAAGCTCGGCGAGTACGAGCATCCACTATTACTTCACATTACATTACATTACATAAAACAAAAATCACATTCAATCCCCCCTTCAGTGATGGAAGGGTCGGCCGACCCTTAACCATCCATTAGTAAATTCCTCGAGGGCGGTTAAACCACACGACTGCCATTATAAATTCCTCAAGAGGTAGCTAACCCACACGAGTCCTCCCCGGTTCATTCCGAAGGCATCAAGAGCATCACGTCTTCCCAACCTCCCGGGGTCGAACGTAATACCTTGGAGGGAAACCACGCTTAGGCTTAACCCGACGACCCTCTACCGTACCGGGCGTCATAACCCGTAGTCTCCATGGATCCAACATTACCATTACATTACCTTTCATTGCATTCTCACTCATTACAAATAGTTAACATTACGAACATTAGCATTAAACTTTCATAAACATTAAACTTTCATTAAAACATGCGCTCATATATGCTCGTAGATATAGCCCTTTCGAAAGTCGAAACTTGATAACAAGATCATAAACATATCGTATATTACACATATTTAACTATATATATAATATATAGTCACATGCGGGGTAGAAAACAAGCATTTAAGGGTCTTAGGTCGCTTAACAAAAGAACCTAAACCTCATCTTTGAACAAAAGAGTGTCGTGGTGCAAGAAAACGATCCCAAACAATCTTAAACTTCGGGCACGACTCCTCCCGGAAGTACCCCTGTGACAAACAAACGCAACACTAAAGACTTAGACTCAAACATGTACCAAACAGATGCACGATGATGCAAATGAATGCGATGTAGGCAAATGAAGTGCAAGAAGGCACCACTTAAAGCGTTCAAGTTCATATCACATAAAACTTGTATCAAATAATTATTCCATAAAATTAATACAAAACATTAAACATACAATATAACATGTTTACGTAGCATACGGGTCATAAACGAATAAGAAGAATCCATTAGAAAGCAACGAAACAAAGCAAGAAAGCCACACATGCAAGTTCAAAATTCTTGAGATCATATCATATAAGAACTAAGTCAATTAATTCAATAACTAAATACATAACATATTTTATAATATAACATATACATATATATATACATATCATACATAACTGCATATCATATATATAATATAATATAATTTGAAAGTATATATATATATATATATATATATATAGGGTCAGACACGACAAAGGCAAAATGCATGGAATACAAATTAAAAGCAAAAAGGAACATGCATGCATGTAATTTCCTTAACAACCAATTTCATATATATATATATATACACACACATACCTGTAGCATTCAATATTACAAAAAGGAATCCATTATCAATGCATGGGAGGCAGCAAATAAAAATAACAAACGAAATGCATGAGAACAGGAATTAAAACAGCAACGTGCATGAACTGCCAGACTACGTCGCGGGCGCGGCCAAAACTCTTCACAAAAACGTCGCGGTCACGACTTCAATTTCAGTCAGCTTTGAGGTGAGCTTCGCGGGTGCGACGTTAATCAGTTCAACCGCGACGCTGCTTTCTCTTCCCAATTTAAAACGCAGCAGCAGGTCTTACAAACAGGGGAGATGCAGGGGCGAATGAGGCAGCAAACAAGGCAAGCAAAGGCAAGAAATTAAGGCACAAAGTAGCACAAAAATAACTGCAAATCAGTCCCTCAAGCTCGTGCAGACAACCGGCAAGAAATGGAGTTCAAATGCTCAAGTTACACCATGTTTTCTTGAAGTAAAAACTCAGGAACATACATCCCTTTTCCCCTGTTCTTCGTAGCAACAGCAGTAACAAGAAAACACAGCAGCAGGGCACACGCAAAGGAGCAAGAAAGGCCACAAAACTCATTCTAAAGTTGGGGAAATCAGCCACACAACATACACAGACTTGATCAGCCATAACTTGCAAGAAATTCAAAATATGCATTTAACCTAACTATTCATGAAGGAAGCCACAACCATGTAATTGTTAGGAATAGTGCCCTAGAAAACCGATTCGACGTAATCTGCTTTGGGACTTTTCTTGTATCACAGACAATCTTTGAATAATATACGATTGATCATAGGCAAACACTTCTTTATATGCCAATACGTGTTTTGAGTGTTTCCATTATGTGTGCATGTATGAGAACTCCCCTAATCCTGATGACTTTAGGACTCTACCATTTAGGTGAAGTGGTTCATGAAACGAGCCCTATATCACATAAGTCATGATTAGTAAAATACTCCAAGCCGATGAGTCCTACAGACAGTGGGAGTGTCAACCTGACTCCTCTAAGGCTTGCTTGTGGGATCACGCCCTTAAGAAGGACCACCTTGTTTCATGGAGGTGCAAAGTGTATAGTTGATACGTGCGTGATACATGAGGGTGCTTACTTTAATAAGTAAGTTCACTGAGGTGCCCCGTGTGAGAACATTCCTAAATGGGAAAGGAAGTTTCTATTTCAGGAAATGGAAACTTCCAGATTAGGAAATATCTCACGAGTCATTGATGTGATTAATTGATCCTTAGACTTGAGGTTCCTTGTCACTTTATGAATTAACTCTGTAGTCTTTGGTATAAGCTTTAAAGGGTGTCGCCTTAGACAACTGATTCAAGGCTTATGCTGGGGCTGCACAAGTGATTCATGAAAGTGAATGAGAATCAAGAAAGGACCTACACTTGCATATGCAAGGTGATCTCTTATTGTGTAAGTCATTCATATGCCATATGGAGTCCTTGGCCAAGGCAGTAGATCAAGACATCAAGAAAAGGGTTTCTTGGATTGAGATCAAATGGATATGAAATGCACTTAGCTTTAAGACCGGATTATTAGGGTTCTGATTATTCCCTTGCCCTAGATCTTGGTTGAGAGATAGTAAGTAGGAGGATTGTATCTCACATGAATCAATGACTTAAAAGGTTCTGTCGAATCCGAACATTCCAATTCAGCTAGGGGTTAAACACCTGTTGCTAGACTATGGTCGTTTAATCTGTGGACTGATTAATTAATTAGTGAATTAATTAATTAGGGTCACTGCTAATTGAATTGAGAACCTAGAGGGTCACACACAACAACTTGGTTACATGAGTTGAGGCTTGAAAATGATTAAACGAGTTAATCGGGCCTAGAGGGTTCCACACGTGTGAAATCACACGTGTGGGTCACGTGAGGAGCACGTGTCCTTGGGACACGTGCCTCACACGTGTATATGTATATATATGATATATATTAAATAATTAAATGTGTTAATTATTTAATAGACTTTGGTTTAATTTTGAATTAAAAAGAAAGTCTTATTTTGGAGAAAAATAATCTAGTTAATTAATTATGAATTAATTAATTAGATAAAAATAAGTTATTTATTTTATAATAAATAAAGTATAAAATTATCCAAAAATAGTTTGGATATTTTTAGCTCTCTTGAAAGTTGATTTGAATTAGAATTCAAAGTCAAAGTCAAAATTACTTGATGATCAAGTAATAGGAGAGAGAGAGACCAAAATCCTAGCCCATTAAGGACTAGGAATTTCGTCCCTCCCCTTTCTTATATATAGGGGAGCTCATGCTCCCCTTTAGAGCTAATGAAATTCTTTTGGTTCATGTGTTGAACACCATCCTTTCTCCAAGATAAACGAAACCCTAGGTTAAGCCTAAACACTAACTAGAGAACTAGCATCCTTACTAGTTAGATTGTAGCCAAGTTGGTGGACTATCTCTAGAGACTTCAAGTTAGAAGTTTTGAAGATTCGAGCTTTACCAAAAGTGGGGATTAAGCAAAACGATCAGAAGGGATGATGAAACGATTCTGAACCCGAAGTGAAGCGAATGAAAAAATCGAACCAAAGAAGATGGCGAAAACCGTTCGTCCATATCCTGAAGGATGAATTTTTTCACGAGGGTTTTGTGACTGGCAGTTTTCTACTTTCGCAAAACTGGTTTCGAAGGGAGTTTCAATCCTGCTTTTCTCGTTTCATGTTTCTTTCTTTATGTTATATTGTTAAGAACATCTCTAACATGAATTGAATCTAGGTTGGTGTGGATTCCTACCCCGACAATGGATTCTGAAGTAGAAAGAGACTTTCGAGGGACGGGTTGTCAAGCCACGAGAAGAGCGTTCTTGGGTGGCTTGAAACGCTTCAAGAAAGAATAAAAGAAAAGTAAGTTTTCTATCTTTACGAATTTGGATACACGATTGCGAGTTCAAGATCCTTTTGTTGGAAAAAATTTTAAATTCCGCTGCTTTCTGATTCGTGTTTTCCAACAAGTGGTATCAGAGCCACCTCGTTAATCGTGTTTCTGATTCGTCTCAATTATTCTGAATTTGGTAGAAATTCTTAGGCTTGATGCGATTGAGTATTTGTAATTGTTTTAGAAAGCCTGAATTACGAAACTGTATTTTTTTCCTGAAAGTTTCTGAAAATTGGTTTTTGCAAAATTTAATTTTTGAAAACTATTTTAGATTTGAAACTGTATAAACTGTTTTTGGATTTCTTGGATTGGTTTTGCTTTTGAACGAAAACACGAAACGAAAACCCGGATTACGACGAACACGCGAAACCCCGCACGCGAAGGAGTCGCGCGCGCGGGCTTCGCGCGCCGCCGCCCGCCTGTGCTAGGCGTGCGCAAGGGCAACCGCCCAGCACCTCCCGCACGCCTGTGCGGGAGCCTCCCGGGCGCGCCTAGGCGCGCCCGCCCGTCATCGCCCAAACCTGGCCGGGACAGACCGGCCAGCCGCCCGCAAGCTGGGCGATAGGACTGCGCGCGGCATCGCGCGCACTCTCGCGCACCGCTGTGCGTGCGGTCCCTTTCGCGTACGGGCCCCGTTGTTTTCGTAATCCGTTTTCGTGTTTCGTGCAATCCAGTCCCAATTTTTATTTTAATTTTAAAATTTTATTTTTTGAATATTTATTTTAATTTTTGAATAAAACTTAAAATTGGGATTTTTGAGAAATTGAAACGGTTTATATTTTGGGAAAATACAATCTTTGATAAAATTATTAATTTTCAGAAATTAATTGGAATTTTATTTGTTTTGGTAATTTGGGATTTATTGAAAACTTTTATAAATAAGACTCGCATCAAGTCGTGTTTTGAGTCATTAGGACTTGAAACGGGAATTTTAATTTATTGGTTAAATTTAAATTCTCGCAAAAGCATGTTAGGTGATCATGGGTTTAGATCTATGTATGGTTTTAATTTATGCACATGGATGGTTTAAATTGGGGTTGGAGCCCTATAGTTGTGTTTTTCAATTGAGGTTGGAGCCTCACTTATGTGCGTACTGTTATGTGATTTATTATGTGGCTTTCCATATTACTGTTTTTGAGGCCGGGGTATGCCCCGTGTAATTGTCTAAGGCCAATATGAAGATTGAGCCTTATTACTTTATGTCTTTTTCTTTTTATTGTAATTTGAGAGTAGAGATAGGTGGTGAGGTTTTATTTTCATTTTGGAGACAATGCACCCATGGAGTAAGATGGACCACATTCAAGTAACAAGGAGGCCATGAGTGAAGACCCCTCAAAATGTTAGGGAGGGGAATCTCAATTGTTAAATGTAATAGAGATAGGGCTCGTATTTTGTTATCGCTTTCCCTTATGTGATTTAAACTGTTTATGTGGCATGTATGTTAGAACTTGTGATTGTGGAGTGGCTCCCACATATCACGCATAAGATAGGTAGAACCCATGATCATTACATGTTAGTATCATGTTAGGACATGTTATCTGTTTATGTGCTTGTTTGAAATGCATTTAAGTTGTACTTGCATTAATCAAGACTAATTAAATTGGATAACATATATGTTGGTGAGGTCGAACCGAACAACTCTTCGGTTGATTCGAAAATTCCCATTAAATATTAAGCTCATTTCGAATAATAGGTATTTAATTCGAGATGCAAATTTTGAATTAAATTCCTAGCATTCCATCAATAGGTTTTAAGTTTAGTAAGTAAAGCTAGTTATTGTCCGCGAGTCGTGGGATAGCTAGTGGAGCTTATTAGTTCTTAGTTACCTAATTGATCATTTTAAATGATCAATATTTCGTGGTTAATTTTGGCAAGGGCGATGTCCGCGAGTCGTGGGTCGTTCGAACTAAGTTTTGATCATGATCTTATGATTGATGAGTCTAGCTTAATGCCTAAGTAAATATGGATGTCGCACGAGTCGTGGGTCCATATTGAAAGATGGGTGATGCAAAAACAATTACTAAGAGTTCTAAAGGTGTTAGAATTGGTAAGTTGTACCTACCTAGGATTTTACTTAGAATGTCCGCGAGTCGTGGGTTCGAGGTAAAATGCTTAGGATCTTAGTACCCGTTGGGAAACGTGTTCCTCTTAGATCTTTGGGAATTATAGATCTTTGAAAAACAGTGGGAGCTACATTAGATTAAAGACCTTATCTTTTGTATATCGTTATAATTCAGCATGCCCACATTTTCTATGCTTAGCATTTAGGTTGTAGTTCTGTGATTCTCTACAATATGAAATGCAAACCCATTCGTATCCATCCTTAAGTCAAAAGAGTTGACTAAGTCCTAACTAACTCTAATTGGCTTCGGACCGTAAAATTCGTTTTAGAATCCGAAAAGAGAAATTGTTCTCTATAAGGCGAGATTTTCATTTATTTGAAAATTCGACCCGGGCCAAAAGAGAAGCAATCCGAGGTGAATGGATTTTTTCCAAACCACTTAAGAGCAATTGAACCACCTCATAAAAATGTTATAAGGTATAACATTATGGAATTATTCAATATTCCAAATGGGGAAACAAGTGCACATGAACAAGGTCTAAAGATCTTATTTGAAGATCTTGTGGTCTCGATCATTAACTGAGAAAAGAGTTCTCAATGCACTGATTGCTTACATTGCTTCCACCATCATTCAAACCCTTTATGCTCAACTAGAATGATGCTAATGTAGCATAGTTAATCATTTAGTTGATAATGATTGAGAGCATCCTCAAGAAGGAATAAAAGGTTAAGATGGTTAATTCTTCTTCTAAACTCCCTAAGTTAAAGGCTTGAACGCCTAAAGAAGAAGAAACCCTTAAGAGCCCAATGGAGGGGCATGTAAAGGGTGCGCCCAAAAGACACTAGAGATCAAATAGGACGTTTGCTTCTATGGTAGCAAATAAGGACTTTGAAAGGGAACTGCGAAGAGTATGAGTACTCGGAAATGTTACCTCGTTTAGTAATTCTACTAGGAATAGAATTCACTAGTCTTGAGTCAATTCTGCATAATCCGTTGTGCAAAGACTCAAGGCACTAATGTTCTGAACATACAACGAGATAACAAAAGTAAGTGAGATGACAAAGCTTCGAATTACTTTGGAACGTTGAGATATAAAAGGATTAGCAAGTTAGACATCTTAGGATCATCTTTTAGAAAATGAACCTATAAAGTTGACTTCCTGTGAATCCTATCTCAAAGGGAAAACGTTCCCGGAACATTGTTTAGGTGAAACATGGAACATTCCAAAATTATAGTGGATTTCGATCCATGCTGATGAGTGTAAGATGCTTAATGTAAGCACTAGATACAATCGTCAGTTTAATCATTATGAATGAATGTACTTGTTAAAGTACAAATTCGAAACTTATATGAAATTATTAGAATTTCAAAAGGAGGTTAGGAACCGAAGTAGTCATAAGTTATAGGTAAATCGATATGATCGAGATAGCCAATATCTTAGTAACTGATTCCTTAGTCATCTTAGAGATAATAGGATTATCTCTCAGTAAACTAATTCGAGAACACCTTAGTGTTTCCGAATGAGGGAATGAAACCTAATGCAACATGGTTCATTCCATAGCAAGCTTTACTAACTTATAATCATTCTAGGAATAAACTCCCAGAATATGCAGTTAGAGATTTTGAATTTAGTACCTTCCAAAATCAGTCCTTTAGTTGCACTATGCAATGTGGCATATTAAATTCCCTAATTATTCTTATCCAAGAATTTAGTAGAATTCTCTTAAGTGAAGAGGATAGTGGGAGATAAGTTTGAAATGAGTTCAAGTTTATACAACGATATTGAATATCGTTTCTGCAATTCCCTTAGACAAAGGTTGTTTGTCTCAAGGAATGTATCTTTCTCAAGGAATCGTTCCTATAGAAGAAGAAAGACAAGCAAGCAGACCTCAAAGAAATTTGAGAATAAATATCCATGCCACATATAGAAGAAACGAGCCCATCTGATAAAACTTAGCCAAATTTTAGAGCATGTACACATGTGAAACCCTTCTCTTAAGACGTGTTTAGAACGCGTTCCTAGATAGCCAAGGAATTACTTGAAGAGGAGACACTGTCAGATTTGGAATCTGAGTAGTGTAAGCAAGCCTTGAAATCCAATATGGATTCCATATACTTAAACCGAGTTTTGACCTTGGTTGATCCACCTGATAGGATCAAGCTCCTAGAGCTTCGAGTAAATGGAAAGCATTACAACCTTCTTGACGGTTGAAATGCAAAAGTCCATTTGGGTTGTGTTTACCATATCCTCATATTCTGACTATGAGATATGATAAATGAATATGAGAACTATCTTGTTCAATATGAGATTGAAAGAGACTGAAATAAGGTATTTCTATAAATCTCATATTCAGTGGGAGTATGCATAAGGTATGCAAATCCCTAAAGTCAATCTGTGGATTGATAAAGGCTTCTAGGATTAGACAATTCGATTCCATAGGATAGTCAAATCGTTTGACACAGATAGAAGTCGAATAAGTCTCAAAGTGTACATAGGAAAGTTAGTGATGTAAGAGTCAATTTTTGGTTCTTTAGAAAACGACATCCTTCTCATTAGGAATGTCAAGGACGACGTGAAAGTTACCAATTCTTGTTTAAGAAACAATTTGACATGAAAGATCTTAGTGATTATCCTATATTCTCGACATTCAGATCTATAGAAGATAGATCTAAGAGAATAAAAGGATTATCATAAAATGAGTACATAACCACGGTACTAAAAGGAGTTTAGTATGGACAATGGAACATCTCTTTTGAAGAGTATGTGTCCTAAGATAACTTTGAGAAAGTTAGAATGTCCAAAATCCCTTTAAGTGAAAGGGTGCATAGTGTATGAAAAGTTATGTACTAAATTAGATATGGCGCAACACTAAGCGTAGTAGGCCGAATCTAATATGACCTCAGAGAAGGTCATTAGATCTCTGTAAAGGATGTCCTCAGAGTACTTGAGAAGAAATGAGGACATGTATTAGTTTACAGAGCCCAAAAGATCTTATTGTTAGAAGGATATTTGATGTAACCGTTCATCAAACATAGATGATTATGAAATCATTGAAAGGATACAACTTCTACCAGAATGGTAATGCAATGTGTTGGAAAGGGGTTCCAAGGACGGACATTGCAAAACTCAACTATCGTAGTTGAGAACTTAGTCGTATTATATAATACTAAGTTAAGTGTTTGGGTAAGAAACTCCATCTAACTTGTTAGATGAAGTTCCTAGCATGAAAACAACTCCTTGATCATATTGTATGATAAAAAGGATGGTTGCTCAAGTAAGAGAACCAAGACCTCACCAAGAGACTGAACACGTGATTACGAATCACTTTATAAGGAAAAGGTGTTTCCTAAGAGATGTGTAAACAAGAGGGTCACATCAGCAGAGAATATAGCAGATCCACTTTGGAAACGCCCAAAGTCAATAGGGTCTCTAAGTGCATCTTGAGAAGATGGGACTTAGAGTACCTAAATGGCTTTTACGGGCAAGTGGGAGATTGTTAGGAATAGTGCCCTAGAAAGCCGATTCGACGTAATCTGCTTTGGGACTTTTCTTGTATCACAGACAATCTTTGAATAATATACGATTGATCATAGGCAAACACTTCTTTATATGCCAATACGTGTTTTGAGTGTTTCCATTATGTGTGCATGTATGAGAACTCCCCTAATCCTGATGACTTTAGGACTCTACCATTTAGGTGAAGTGGTTCATGAAACGAGCCCTATATCACATAAGTCATGATTAGTAAAATACTCCAAGCCGATGAGTCCTACAGACAGTGGGAGTGTCAACCTGACTCCTCTAAGGCTTGCTTGTGGGATCACGCCCTTAAGAAGGACCACCTTGTTTCATGGAGGTGCAAAGTGTATAGTTGATACGTGCGTGATACATGAGGGTGCTTACTTTAATAAGTAAGTTCACTGAGGTGCCCCGTGTGAGAACATTCCTAAATGGGAAAGGAAGTTTCTATTTCAGGAAATGGAAACTTCCAGATTAGGAAATATCTCACGAGTCATTGATGTGATTAATTGATCCTTAGACTTGAGGTTCCTTGTCACTTTATGAATTAACTCTGTAGTCTTTGGTATAAGCTTTAAAGGGTGTCGCCTTAGACAACTGATTCAAGGCTTATGCTGGGGCTGCACAAGTGATTCATGAAAGTGAATGAGAATCAAGAAAGGACCTACACTTGCATATGCAAGGTGATCTCTTATTGTGTAAGTCATTCATATGCCATATGGAGTCCTTGGCCAAGGCAGTAGATCAAGACATCAAGAAAAGGGTTTCTTGGATTGAGATCAAATGGATATGAAATGCACTTAGCTTTAAGACCGGATTATTAGGGTTCTGATTATTCCCTTGCCCTAGATCTTGGTTGAGAGATAGTAAGTAGGAGGATTGTATCTCACATGAATCAATGACTTAAAAGGTTCTGTCGAATCCGAACATTCCAATTCAGCTAGGGGTTAAACACCTGTTGCTAGACTATGGTCGTTTAATCTGTGGACTGATTAATTAATTAGTGAATTAATTAATTAGGGTCACTGCTAATTGAATTGAGAACCTAGAGGGTCACACACAACAACTTGGTTACATGAGTTGAGGCTTGAAAATGATTAAACGAGTTAATCGGGCCTAGAGGGTTCCACACGTGTGAAATCACACGTGTGGGTCACGTGAGGAGCACGTGTCCTTGGGACACGTGCCTCACACGTGTATATGTATATATATGATATATATTAAATAATTAAATGTGTTAATTATTTAATAGACTTTGGTTTAATTTTGAATTAAAAAGAAAGTCTTATTTTGGAGAAAAATAATCTAGTTAATTAATTATGAATTAATTAATTAGATAAAAATAAGTTATTTATTTTATAATAAATAAAGTATAAAATTATCCAAAAATAGTTTGGATATTTTTAGCTCTCTTGAAAGTTGATTTGAATTAGAATTCAAAGTCAAAGTCAAAATTACTTGATGATCAAGTAATAGGAGAGAGAGAGACCAAAATCCGAGCCCATTAAGGACTAGGAATTTCGTCCCTCCCCTTTCTTATATATAGGGGAGCTCATGCTCCCCTTTAGAGCTAATGAAATTCTTTTGGTTCATGTGTTGAACACCATCCTTTCTCCAAGATAAACGAAACCCTAGGTTAAGCCTAAACACTAACTAGAGAACTAGCATCCTTACTAGTTAGATTGTAGCCAAGTTGGTGGACTATCTCTAGAGACTTCAAGTTAGAAGTTTTGAAGATTCGAGCTTTACCAAAAGTGGGGATTAAGCAAAACGATCAGAAGGGATGATGAAACGATTCTGAACCCGAAGTGAAGCGAATGAAAAAATCGAACCAAAGAAGATGGCGAAAACCGTTCGTCCATATCCTGAAGGATGAATTTTTTCACGAGGGTTTTGTGACTGGCAGTTTTCTACTTTCGCAAAACTGGTTTCGAAGGGAGTTTCAATCCTGCTTTTCTCGTTTCATGTTTCTTTCTTTATGTTATATTGTTAAGAACATCTCTAACATGAATTGAATCTAGGTTGGTGTGGATTCCTACCCCGACAATGGATTCTGAAGTAGAAAGAGACTTTCGAGGGACGGGTTGTCAAGCCACGAGAAGAGCGTTCTTGGGTGGCTTGAAACGCTTCAAGAAAGAATAAAAGAAAAGTAAGTTTTCTATCTTTACGAATTTGGATACACGATTGCGAGTTCAAGATCCTTTTGTTGGAAAAAATTTTAAATTCCGCTGCTTTCTGATTCGTGTTTTCCAACAGTAATCTCTAACATAAAACATGATTAACATGAATGAAAATGATCACAAGAGAGTGGAGATTAAGATTCTTACCTTAGACTTGAAGTAGGAGCAAAGAATCAAAAGTTTGAGGTCAAAAGGTATGAAAATGGAGGTTCTTCTTTCCTCCTTTCTTTCTTGCTTCTTTCCTTGTCTCCAAATCATAGCAGCAGACATGGAAGAGGGAGAGGGATGGCTTAGGTGAGATAGAGTCAAAGAAATGATGAAAGATTAGATCTCCAACCTCATACATAGGCCATAGGGGCGTTTTAGGATACGAGTGATTGAAATTGGCTTCGTCAGGGGTTGAAACGGCATCGAAAAATTATGAGACTTGTTCCATTGCGTCCGGATCGTTGAAAGGAGGTGAACGCCGAAGACGGCACTCGATTCCGAGTGCCAGATCTCAAGATATAAATTAAAAAGTACAAAAGTGTACTAAAATGACTTGTTTGCCAAACAAGTCCAAAACTTTCAAAAAGTTGCAATTAAGTCTAAAATCAAGTTTTCAATTAAGTCCACATATTTTAAAATCATGCAATTACATCCTTAAATCACGTATTTCACATAATTCACGAAATTAGCATGCTCGGGAATAAAATTCACATATCATAAATTCATAATTCACAACAATTCACATCGTATTTCCACTTATGACATTTTCTTGACATTTAAATCACATATTTCATGTAATTTCAAATAATTCATATAGAAAAATAATAGAAATAAAATATGAATGCATCAAATAAAAATGAAAATAAATACAATTATGGAAAATAAACTCACACGAGGTACAAACCTGTACGTGTGAACGAGCGGGGTGTCACATAATATATGCATAAACATAACGTAGCAAATTAAAAGTACTTAATTTTAACAATTAAAACAAATGTGAAACACAGTAGATTCCCCATCCATCATTGCTAGATCGCCGAATCGACACACCACTTCCACTATCGGAAAAAAAATCAACAACTCCACTTACTACCATCACCGTCAAATTCTCTGCTATCACGAAATCGATGTTGATACCATCACACCATGAAAATAACCCACCACCACCTCCACCTCCACGAACAAATTTGATCCCCACCACTCAATCCACCAGCACCACATCAATCACCGCCACCACGAAAAGTTATATCTAAGATTGTGTGAACATATCTAAGGGGCGAGGGGCGGTGCTTGGGAAGTGGTATAGTGGAGGAAGAAGAGAATGGTGTGAGAGAGAGGAAGATAATGGGAAGATGGTCGGAGACTGAGAGGCGCGGAGGAGGGAGATGAACAAGAAGATGGGTCTAGTGCTGGAGGCACGGGCTAATCTTGTTTCGGAGGCGGCGATGGTGGTGAGGCTATGGCAGTGGTGGTGGGGCTATATATGAGCAAGAAGTTGGTCTTGCTCCTCCTTTCCTTTTTTTTTGGTAAAATTATACAAATTGAACGGTGCGTACATGACCATTATAGTCAAAGATTTTTTTCCTTTTTCTTTCATAGCAGCAAACTGAAATATTAAAATGATAAAAATATTACAAAAAAATCCTTGTGTTTTAGTCATTCTAACAAAACGAGCCCCGAATATATGCTATTTAACAATCAAAGCATTTTGGTCATTTCATAATTAAAAATTGATGGAAACCTAACGTAATGGAGGGACCTCAAACGGCACATCCATTTTAAGAATTTATATCTAATTTCTAGAAGTGCAGGGTGTAATTTGTAATTATGTCATACCTCAACCCATGTCAAAATTTGAGAGGATTGCCCTAATTGGTGTGCACTTAGCTTATACTAAATCCTTCAACTAGGGATGTGCAATCGGTGAAAAATGGTCTTGATAAAATAAAAATTTTCGGTATGGTTTCCGTAAAAATCGAACAAAACCAAAAATTAAAACAAAGATAGAAGATAGAAAAAAAAAAGTTGGATAAAAGATTGCTTTTTCTTGATTCACCTATGATGCACGAACACTTTTAAACTACTCAAATAAACAGAGAAGTCCATATTGCCAATTTTCTCATTTTTAGTGCCAACGGCCAAGAGTTCTATAATATGTGAAACGTCCATCAATTTAACTTTGGTTGAATTTTTTTTTTTTTTTTGGTGTAGACTTTGTGGTTGTATTTACTCTCCGGATAGATCTACATTTAGAAACATATTTTGCATTTTTTTAACATGCACTTCAAAGTGATAAAAAAAAATTCAAACTCAAAATCTATTCATTAAGTATTTAAACCTTCGGTGTTCACCTTCGCAAATCGACGAAGCCTATTCGACTTTCGTATTCCCTACCCACATACCTGAAGGAAAGTAATAGTTAGAAAAACAGGCTATTCTCCATCTAAGACGGAAGATGAACCGAGGAATCCAACCAAATATGAATGAATAGGCATGTGGGAATAGTAATTGCTTGCATTGATTCAATTGATTTGAACCAACCGTTATACTCTACACATACATACTTTAATATGTTGGAGAAAAAACTCTTAACCACTTGGGTCACAATTAAACCATAATAATTCTATTTAATTAATTTTTATTTGTCTTGTAAACAATTAAGTTCTATTTAAAAAAATATCGCATAATTTTCTACATGAATTAAAGATCCCTGATTTTAATTGCAAGATTTTATTGTAAAACGAAAATGACATATATATTTTGTCATACAGATACAATGTTATAGGCAAATAGATGAGAAATGCCGGGAAGAAATGAATTTCAATTCTTAAAGATGATAAGTAGCATAGGATGTGCAAGGCTATGTTTCACGAATACGCGACAAAGATTTTTTTGTGTATTTTCCACGTGAGAAATGTCGGACACGAGTATCAAACACGACACGACAAAATGATATTTTTAAAAGTGTTAGGTACATTAGAGGTGCAAGAAAATAGCAAAAGAATGCACATTTTTCAAAACCTACACTCACAATTCAGATTAAAAAACATAACAACCCAATGCAACTTATACATTATTTGCACTCACAATACAAACTCAAGAACGGCTGATAAAAAAAATCCAAGCTCAAGAACTATGATGCACGGATACGAATATAACGATACGAATATGGCGATACAGATCTTTCCTTGAATTTCCTACATGAGGAGTGTCGGATACGGTGTCGGACATGAGTGTCCGACACAACACGACACGACACGACACGACAAAATAATATTTTTAAAAGTGTCCGTGAGTCATAACTCAAGAACGAACATGAGCCTTCATATAAAACATCTACACTCACCATTCAAACTCTAAGGATTAAATCGTCCATTATATAACCAACACTATTAATTGAAATAAAAAAAAAGAGAAAATATCATTTTTTGTCCTCTATATATGGCGTTTTTCGGTTTTTGTCCTGAACTTTTCACCTTTCAAAAAAATCTCAATTTTAGTCCTTTCACTAACTGACGTTAAATATTGGACCCAAAAAGGTGTGTGCCACTCACGCGCCACTCACATTCATTCGGGGCGTGTGAGTAACACGCGTCTTTTTCCGTTAAAAAATTAACGTCCGTTAGCTAAAGGACTGAAATTGAGATTTTTTGAAAGATAGAGGATGCAAGGTAAGAAAAGTGAAAAGTTCAGGACCAAAACCGAAAAACGCCATACGTAGAGGACAAAAAATGATATTTTCTCTAAAAAAAAAAAACATACCAAATGATGCATCCATTGTAGACTATCAATAACCAAACATGTTCAGAAAAGCCATGAGAGTGCTATTCATCGCAAGCTCGTATGGTGACCATAGAAAGTTTCCCGAATGTTGTACAATTTGTCAAATGGTCCATTCCTGCACCTCTTTTTTGAATTCCAAGTATCATATATTGTACTACCCTGAGGAAATGCATGCAAATAAACTCGTGACATCAACAAACATTTTCTCAATCATGCGATAAGCGGAGATCAATAGCCCTACATTCGACATGAGCCAAGGCTAAACTAGTTAAGTTAATTCAGAGGTTGAGCTCAAAGAGCTCCGATTGATCTCCAGCCACACCACGATCTGGATGTCCGTACATCGATCCCCAGATCGATCTTGCAAGTATGTACACTCCCGACACCCTTGTCGAGACATGTATAACCATCTAATTATTCCCCAGGCCAACGTACGAGAGAGCAATTAATGTTCCAGATTACCTGAATTTTTCAAAAGGGGAAAGGAGGAATGACGACACAATCCTGACCATGTCAAAAATAGTAATGAGCCAGATCGATGGCACGCGAATTAAATGCAACACCTTAGTGCGTGTACGAAGTGCATGCCCAACCCAAAGCTATAAATACCCCAATTATGAATAGTATTGGGTAAGCATTTGAACTCATTACATCTTCTCTCCAGAATCCAATACTGACTTGAGCGTTGGAGGGATGTCGTCGACTAATACCCCGACAGTTTCACCCTTTTAGGTTTTAAGTGTTTTGCAGGCCGAGCTCATTAAATCTTCTCTCTAGAATCTAATACTGACTTGAGTATCAGAGAGGCGTACTAAGTACTAACACCCCCACTAGTTCACCCCTTTAGGTCTTAAGCGTTTTGATGGTCGAACCAATCAGCTCAACTAATTTTTTACCATGATCAAATATCATTATTGATGATTTCCCTTTTCAATTGAAAATAAAAGAAAATGGAAGAAAAAAGGGGCAGTTTGAAATAACTCCCTATGAGTTTGGAATATTTTTACTTTACTCTCCATAAAATTATACAACATAATAAGATATAAATACTGCATTAGAATATTTTAGTACTACATTTTGTGAAAAATATACAACATGTTTTGAGAGGTATTTTAAGTACTATATTATGTGAAAATTATACGACATTTTGTCAAAATGGAGAGTTAAGTAAAAATATGATGTCCAATTGGGGATTTATCCCACATTACCAAAAATTACAATATTTGACAAAAATTAAGAGGGATTAGATAATGCCAGTTAAACTTATTTTGGGGCAATTCGCGAAAATATTAAAATATTGGGGTTGAAGTGCCATTTACCCAAATGTACTCTGTATATCCTTACCAAAAAAGATGTACTCTGTATATATGCGATATTTCCTTTTAAGCAGAAATTTCAAGACAAAAGGAACACAGAAAGAGTGAGAAAATCAAGCAGAAATGAATACTTCGTCTCTAAGCTTCCTCTCTCTACTTCTTCTCCTACTCTCGCCGATCTCCTTCGTCATCGCTTTGCTCCGGCCGCCGCTGAATCTGCCGTCGGTTGCTGCCGAGAAGCTAATTCGAGAACTCAACTTGTTCCCCAACCTTCCGGTTAACATCGTCGAGAATGATGCTACTCATTTCGCTGCTCCGAAGATCGTCGAGAGGCGAGTTAACTTCCCGAATTTGGGTGATAGTGACGGAGTTTCAGCTGAGGAACTAGGTCACCATGCCGGTTACTATCAGATTGAGCATTCTCATGGAGCCAGGTAATTGCGTGAAATGTAGGAGAAAGAGTCATTTCTCGTTTATTTAGGTTTTGGTTTAGTGCTTTTACTTGATATTTTTTAATATTAAGTTTTTTTTGGGGTTGAGCTACCGATTGGGAGGATTACCACCTTGTTGGTGGGTTGTGTGAAGTTTGTCGGGAGTTTCTGTGTTTTGTGGTTCTGATAATTTTTCTGCATCCGTGTGCGTTTGTTTATGGTTTTATGATCTCCAGATAATGAATGTATGAATTTGTTCCTTTTTTCTATTACAATTTTTTAAAAACTAGATATAGCTTCCTTGAAGCAGCAACATGTTCCTTATGACCTCTTCGTAATGTTGTCCTAAAGCTCATATTAAGGAGGCCATCAAGCTTTCAGCCTTCCAGACACCTTTGGCTTGCCTAATCTGATACAGATAACCCTTTATTGCAAGCAGTTATTTAGTTTGAAGGTCCATCTGGTTTTTATGCCTTGGACACTCTTAGTATTTATTAATTGGATGTTGTTACATTTTGCATTGCCATCTGTTGGCTGAAAATTGAAAATAAGTGAAGACCCGGATCTGCCTGTCTTGGGGTTTCTCCTTGATTTGAAAGTTGTCAACCTCATGTAGGATGAAATTCGAGTGAGTGTGTGTACGCCTTTCTAACATGCACTCTTCATTTTATTAATGATTGATATATCTAGCTCTGTAAAGAATATTCTAAGTGTAGGGTTAAAAAAATCCTTGTTGAGACGTCTTTTTATTTCAGTTTATATGCCTCTCATTATACATTGTAGTTGAAGTGATCTTAAAGTGGTGTTCTTGATGCCAGGATGTTTTACTTCTTCTTTGAGTCGCGCAATAGCACCAAAGACCCTGTTGTCATCTGGTTAACTGGTGGGCCAGGTTGTAGCAGTGAGATGGCTCTTTTCTATGAAAATGGACCTTTCGCCATTGCCGATAACTTATCTCTTGTGAGGAATGAGTATGGCTGGGACCAGGTAATTTATTCTGATGACAACAAGTAATTCTAGTAAGTAAGAAAGGTCGCAGGGATTGGATTATATGGAAATCCTTACACTACCAATTCTTAATTCCTTTTTTTTCCCTTGCTATATATATCATAATTCATTTGATGATGTGTCTAGTATCTCATATTTCAAAAGCTTCTAACTCTTATCTTCTTTTTTCGTCTATGTTCCCATTTGAGAGAGATCTGAAATGATAGTCTAGAATTGGGGGGGTTAATTTTTTTTTTTTTTTTTTTGAGAAATCAAAGATATTTATATACATGTATATTTCATACAGACAGATTTATATGTCATGTTATTTTTTTCAACTTCGGGTAACATGAATTCTCTTTCTCGGCAGTGTTAAATATTAGTAAGATGTGTTTTGCTCTCTGATTAGATTTCTTTATTCACTGTTTTGTTGATTATCTTTTTGCATTTCATATTTGGATTCGGAAACAGGTGCAGCTGACAGTATTTGAATGCTTATTATTTAACTTGTTTAGTTTCTATGATAATTTGCAGGTTTCAAATATCTTATTTGTTGACCAACCTGTTGGAACTGGCTTTAGCTATAGTACTGACAGGCGTGACATTCGTCATAATGAGAAGGGTGTCAGTGATGATTTATATGACTTTTTACAGGTTAGTTTGTTTCATTGTTTGTTTGTACCCTGCTATGAAGGAACCTGTTGTCTTTGTTATGATGAAGCAGAAAGCAACTTAGCGAAGCTATAACTGCCTTATCAGTTTGGGTATTGGATATGCCAACAACAACTAAAAGTAAAGAGAAAATAAAATTGGGGTTAGAAGAATAGGGTTGTCACTTAAAACCGAGGCAAGTGCATAATAGTTGTCTTGCTGCAGTTCTTCCTATCAGCTAGCTAGTAAGCCTTATGCACTGTGGTTGTAGGTTTGTTTCCAGTATAGCTCAGACTTAAACACCTAGGGTCAATTTTACAAATTCTTTAGTGTAGTCCCTTTGTCTTCTTTCATTGCTGAGTCGTCTTTGATCTTTCGTGTAATCCTTCCCTCCTTTCACAATTGCTCGAGTGTGCTCGTGATGCATGTATCTTTTGTTCGTCACCAAACCAGTATACCCTCTATCACAATTAGCTGACGCTTTTCACCCTGAAGAAAAAAAGTAGCAATTAAAATTGTTGAAATAGTATTTCTATTCAAAGAACTTATTCCAGCTTGTTGCTTGTGTTTGTACTTGTTATTCTACTTGTACTGCATATTTCACACTAAAATGCCTTTTTACATGTACTGTGAAATTAAATCACATATGAGCAAGGTAAAGAGTATTCTAAGAAACAACTTATATTGAATGGATAGAAATTCTCACATCTGAAATTATTTCGTTTAGGCTTTCTTCAATGAGCACCCTAAATTGGCCAAAAATGATTTCTACATTACTGGAGAGTCATATGCTGGACATTACATTCCGGCCTTTGCTTCTCGTGTCCACCAAGCAAACAAACAAAAAGAAGGGATTCATGTAAATCTGAAGGTATTTCCGGGTGCATAATGTTAAATAGATCTATGTTGCTATGCTGCTTTTCTTATATGAAGTAACTATACAGGGATTTGCTATTGGAAATGGACTTACAGATCCAGCAATTCAGTACGGTGCGTATGCTGATTATGCTCTTGATGTGGGGCTAATTAAACAATCTGAGCATGATCGCATCAACAAGATACTTCCACTGTGTGAAGCAGCAATAAAGCTTTGTGGTAAGTTTTACATCTTATTTTAAATATCATATTCTTTCTTTTTGATGTACACATTAGAACAGATTTTTGATATTTCTGTCCTATCAATTTGTCTTCTATGTGAGCGTCTTTGGATGCGTTTGTTGTTTGTCATTACTACAATAAGAAGCGAGCACACTGTACTTTGCTTGTTCTGACACTGAAACTATTTCCCTGAGACCAAAGCTGCTCTAATGCAATTCATTCAACCTGTTTCAGGCACTGATGGGACAATATCTTGTGGGGCTGCTTATCTTATTTGCAACACAATATTCACTTCTATTATGTTTCGTGTTGGTGATGTCAATGTAAGAATCTTGTATAGAATTTCTATGTTTTTGGCTGACATGTGTGGAGTCAGTTTGAAATCGGGATTCTGGTTTTCTCCTGATAGATACTTCCTTGTTTGTATGTAATTTCTTAGAAACATCAAGATGCGTGCTTTGGTTTACTGTTTCTGTCTGTCTAACCAATTTGGGAGCTCACAAAAATTTACAAGTGTGTCCCCCTTTTCTGCAGTATTATGATATTAGAAAGAAGTGTGTTACAAGCCTCTGCTATGACTTCTCAAACTTGGATAAATACCTCAACCAGAAGTCGGTCAGAGAAGCACTAGGAGTTGGAGATATAAAGTTTGTGTCGTGTAGCACTACTGTTTACCTGGCCATGCTTATGGATTGGATGAGAAATCTCGAAGTGGGTATTCCTGCTCTTCTTGAGGATGGAATAAAGCTTCTGGTGTACGCTGGAGAATATGATTTGATCTGCAACTGGCTCGGTACGCCTAGTTCATAACTTTCATCTTTTCAGTATTTTCACACATTTCTGTGTCAATATACAATTTTAAATTTTAAAAATTTTGAGCATAATTACCAAACCTTCTGATCAACTTTGCTTCGTTAATAAATCGAAATCAACTATGCCTGGGTTTAAACAATTAAAAAGGCTGAAGTCATGTATCGGGAAGACGGTTTTCCCCCCTATTTTTAATATAAAAAAAAAAGGATTAATTACTTTATATATATATTATGGTTTCTATGGAGCAGGTAACTCAAGGTGGGTCCACGCCATGGAATGGGGTGGTCAGAAGGAGTTTGTTGCCTCTGCTGAGGTTCCTTTTGAGGTTAATGGTTCAGAAGCTGGAATGTTGAAAAGCCAGGGACCTCTCAGCTTCTTGAAGGTAAGTTTCTCTCCCTCTAGTGCGGGCGCGACACTTTTTTATTCGAATGATGCTTTGCTGATATTTGTTACACTCTTTTTCATCTTGTTTTCCTCATATTTTGAACTGAAAAACAGGTGCATGATGCTGGACACATGGTTCCAATGGATCAGCCTAGGGCTGCACTAGCAATGCTGAAGAGGTGGATGTCGGGATCCCTCGTCGCTGAACCCGAAGTCTTGGTTTCTTCGATGTGATTTGATAAGCGCTTAAAAACGTTGTAAATAAGTGATGACTGACGGCAACGCGGGAGTTTCCGTAGGGCAATTGAATGATCGGTGACGGTGAACATTGAAATTTGTCCTAATGTTCGGTACTTGTATGGCTGCCCTTTTACCAAGCAGTTCGTTGCCTAGTGATGTCTACTTTCAAATAGTAATGTCCTGTAAAATGACACTCCGTTCTAACTAATCTTGGATGTATATAGTGGGCTCAGGGTTGGTTTATGGCTGGGTGCATCCTCTATTCTGAACAATGTTTTGTTTTAATTCCATTCCATAGGTAGATGGTAGGTATTTAAATGGAAAGAATGTGTATGTATGAAGTGGAATAGACGATCTGAAATCGATGCTTGTATCCAGGAATAAAAAGTTACGAGACAACTCACATTTATAAGTTGGGCTGATGTGCAAAACCCCAGAGCGGAGTTGTTTTCGTATTTTACCCGTTCTAAATTCCTCGACATCGGTACGGATACTATGTTGGACACTTTTCATGTGAAAAGTTTTCAAAAAAATTCTGTAATGTATTCATATCATGTCGTGCCACTATTAATATACAAGCGTCTCATAAGTTTGTTTTGACATTAATTAATATTGAAACTATAATTTTTTTTTTTTTTTTTTTTTTTTCTCTCAGAGTTTCCCCCCACCCAATTGGGTGAATGACTAATTTTCTTTTTTTTTTCTCTCAGAGTTTCCCCCATCCAACCCCACTCAATTGGGTGAATGACTAATCTCCCGAGATAGCTGAAGGCGCTTATTGCGGCGATCTTTTCCAACGTAGTTTTTTACATCCACAAGGTTCGAACCCGAGACCTTGCTTAAGTGACTTCAAGCTCTTATCCACTTGAGCCAACTGTCCGTTGGTATTGAAACTATAAATGAGAAAACTAGGTTAGTTGATCCAAAGATAGTAAATTGAGTTTTTGTAAATAGAAAACTGAGGGGAACTTCAATAGATAGTGAGAGAGAATGAACATAGTTTTGGACAACAATTGCAAGATTCTTGATAAAACATTATTCAAAGACCTGAGGTAATGATCTATCGCTGTGAGCCTTTGTAAAACAACAAGAAACTAATATAATACAACAAAAACTACCCAAAAACAGGAGACTGAAATCTGTTAACAATCATCAATATTCTTTATCCAATATGGTTCGTATGGCCCCTGCAAAGGTTCTTGGACAGTTCATCTTCTGTTGCCCGCAACTCTTTGAGGAGAAAAATACATGATCTCACATAAATAGGCTATTTAACTTATAGATGATCATTGTATTTCAACAGCACAAGAGAGCTCAAAAGTTTCATCACTTGATGTAGTTCACTAACTTGTGGCATCATGTCTCATCTGATGTGGTCAGAGTTAGACACGGTGGCGCAGGTCGCAATAGAAGATAGAGGGCCGGCCCAAAAAATGGAATTAACGAAAAAGGAAGAAGCCAACTGCCTTTGTCCTCCCTACAAGATTACAATGGGAGAGGGGGGAAGAAAAACATTTTATCGAGTCATATCATTGTACACCTAAAATGGAGTGAATGAACTTAGAGAACTGAAGTCTAACCATTTCCGTGTAGTCATATCATTGTATACCCAAAACGGAGCGAATGTCGAAAGCAGTCCGAAATCAATAGTCATTATATGGATCTGCATTAAGAAGTGTATCAAGAATGAAGATAGACATAATCGAGAGAGAAAGAGAGAAGAGAGAGAAACAAACTGCGTCAACCATCAAACAGACCAAAACAAATTCTAATGGTAAGCTACAGGGAAATGTGGTCCTCTGTAAGTTTGTTTTGCCAAATATAAGTTACTTCACTGATTATGTATGCATCTAAACTAAATCTACATAAGAGCTTGAAAATTCCTCCCATTTTAATGTGAACTTTTAGATTGATTGGCTCTAAAAATATGTACATGTCACACTATCCAGAAATAAGTGTCAAGAAATGAAATACTCACGAATTTGCTTCCTTGGAAGTATTGATAAAATTCCTTCCACGCATCACCGCCTGATGACAATGCATACACTGCTATAGCCAGCCCTGCAGCCAACGTAATCTGATGTGTGGTTACTTAGCTACGTTTTCCAAAAGAAACTTTTATGCAAAACAAAAGTTAAAATCCATCTACTTCTTTAGTCGATATTCGTCTTATGTTTTATGTCGCCACGAACCATCAATTCCATATATAGAGAAGACGAAAAGGACATTATTGGAGCAAAATGTGATTCCAAGTCATTCGACCAAAGTCGGGGAGAGTTTGCAAAATCTGTGAAAGAGAAAGCACTTCGGGTGTCTATGGAGAACTAAATTCCGTTTAGCATTTCATTTTTTTTTTTCTTCTTTTTTCACTTTTAACACGCCTTACAAGCACTCACCACTTTTACTACTATGAATTTTGACAACTTTCGGCAGACACCCCTTAACAACGTTCGAAATATCTACTTTCTGCTTTTTCCTTGCTCAAACGAAAGGGGGAAAAAAACTAAAAAGTTTCTCATACCAAACTTCAATTACTTCTAGCTTTTTATTAGAAAAAGAAAAAAGAGCCAATCGGACCCCCTAAAAAGCCATGGCAGCTTAAA
Organism: Lantana camara; assembly: GCA_037501455.1. Taxonomy (NCBI): domain Eukaryota; kingdom Viridiplantae; phylum Streptophyta; class Magnoliopsida; order Lamiales; family Verbenaceae; genus Lantana; species Lantana camara. The sequence goes on from CM074863.1 coordinate 93,765,387, forward strand.
ACACAACTCCTAAAGCAGAACCGTAGTTCACTTCTTCATATGAGATAAATCCAAAATTTTCCTTTATCCATTCTAAAACAGAAAATGCCAGCAAAAAGACCTCCTTACCCCTGCAGTCAATTTCGATTCCAAGAAATTAAGAGGCCATTTCCGAAGCTCAGATTCTTCAACAGCTGGAGCTGGTGGCCTCCATAGAACAAAATAGGGTATAAGGGCATATGCACCTCCAAAACATGACCCAACAACAAATGGCCAAACCGGGATTTTGCTTTTCGAGCTGCACAAAAACAAAAAGATGTCATTAAACAGATAAGCATTAGCATATATAAGTCAGGTTCATTAATAGTTGAGATAATAACATTTACATACCTTGAGGTTAGATCTAATTACACAAACTTCCCCCTGAGGTTTGAGAAATACAGGAACTTTCTCAATCAAAGCACTTATATTACACTTGGATCAATAAATTTTGATATCACCTTTAAAATTTTATATATACCCTAATTTTCCCTTAGACACTTATCGATCAATATTAGATTTTAAATACATGACTTAGGTACTTAGGCCAAATAGGGAACACCGGGGGAGGCTTTTGTAATTTTACAAACTTCAGGGGAAGTTCGTGTAACATGTCAAACATTCGCGTATCCCAACCTAACTATCCCTAAATAATTTCCGTGAATTATCACTTGATGCTTAAAGAATTGCATAAATTTCTTCTTCCTATCTTATTGCCATTTTATCAATTTCTAAATAACTTGAATAAAAATAATAAACGGAAAGAGTTACCTTCTGGCAGTTGGAAGGAGAAGCATACCGTATATCAAGGGCCATAATCCCATGATATACCATTCAGCTACCAATACTTGATTCATTTCAAAACCATCATCTCCTTTCAAATTTAGCAGCTTTTTCAAGAAGTACATGTCTGTCACCTAAGAAAATTGCACGAAACAAACAGCATCGCAATCCACAAATTTAGTTTAATTCCCAGTAAAGAATCCTAAGCAAAATCTGAAAATCAATACAATTATACATACATACCGGTGTTTGATCAGGAGCAAGAAAGAAAACATAGTACATGAGACCAACCCAGAAAGCAAAGAGCAAAAACGACGTCGTCCAGTCCCTGCCCTCCTCTCCGCCGCCGCCGCCGCCATCACTCCCATTGTCAACAATCAGCTCATTTTCCTGCGCCGATGAAGAAGCTTGAGGTGGGTCTTGTGGAGTTCGAGTGTTGAATGAACTCCGGCGGATTTGGAGATGACCCCTCTTCAGATTGAGGTTAAAAACTGATAATTTGGAGATTTTTTTGCTGGGATTCGATTCAACGGAGAGGAAGGTTGGGGATTTGGGGGAATGGGATTTGAGTGGCAGCGGAGAGAAGTTGCAGGAGATTATATTACTACTTGCTATCATGTTCTTGTTAATTCTTCTGCTGAAAATTTGAAGATTCTTCTGATTTTTGTGAGAATTTATATGTTTGATGCTGCCAAAATTATAAATTTCTTGAAGTTCAACAGACGATTCTGCTGCTGAAAATTTGAAGATTCCTCTGATTTTTGTGAGGATTTATATGTTTGAACTTTGATGCTGCCAAAATTATAAATTTCTTGAAGTTTAACAGACATCAGCAAGTAAGCAACACTTGGTGAAATTGGCTTAAGGGAACAACTCGTGTGGTTTTAATGCGACTTTTGTGTGTGGAGGGAAGTAATTCTTCATGTGGACTCGATAGCAACTTTTGTTGTTTTACTACTACAATTTATAAAATGAAATGTGTTCTGAATTGGTTATAAGAACTAGTTGTCAATGTCTCCAATCTCAACATAACATTGTTCCAAACCCTTTTCTCTTCGTCCATCTATTGACCGGGCCACGGCATAGCATCAGGAAGACTGTTAGCAGAATGTTTAATATGTGGAAGGACACACTCCCATGGCTTTCGGATGAATCCACGCCTTTTTCGATACTATAAATGTCTACTCAAACAGAAGATCAACACCTCTATCCGGATTAGACTTTTTGTGATGGGGTGGAGAACATTTGTGATTAAATTCTTGATTAAGAAAATTCTTTGCCACAAAATAAGATAACAATGCCGGGAGAGTGATGCAATCATAGGATACGAATATGGTATTATCAGTTTTTTTTTTTTTTTTAATCTGACAATGTCTGAGATAACCAAACATGACAATGAAATTTTTAAAAGAATTCGTAATTCAAAAATAATGACATAGTGGTATGCAAGTTTCTTGAGGAGGTGAAGTGCAACATAATCATGCATTAATGTACTTCACTTAATAATTAATTTCCTTTCATTGGGAATTAATAATCCAAAACGATCTATTCAAAAGAGCCTCAACAATAGTAGTTGAACTACGAAAGATACATGAACTCCAACGTATAAAAATCAAATTTATACCAATCATACACCTACGAAACACATACATACAACGTATACGTACATTATACAAAATTACATACATAGATATATAGGTACAAACTTATGCTCAAGGTACAACAGCCCAAAGCACATGTTTTGAACAAATGCGTAGTATAATGGTATAACCTCATTCCAAACTTCCAAGAGTTGAGTATCATATTCCCTTCTAGCTTGCTTGACTTGCAGTCTGCATAAGGTAAGAAAGCTGGCAAGTGAGAGAGTATACACAGCTGAAATAAGGGCTCATATGTCTTTTCACAACGTCGTCTTTTCTTTTTTCCGAAATGAACAGAAGTTTAACTTACTAGCATTTCATGGTCACCCATAATCTCTTCGATTAACTCTGATAACGGCTTGTCAGCACTGTTTGGAACAAGTGCAGCGAAAATCGGAGGTTCCAGACCTGCATAGAACAATGCATGAATGAAAGAAAATGAGAAATTTAAGAAATAAATGATGTGGATTAATCGAACTAATCTTTCTAAAAAGATATGGAGAATTGGATTTTTGGATTTTTTATCCATCACCATTTGATCAAAAGTGGTATAAATTTCATGAGGATAAATAAGAGATAGGAAAAAATTACAGATGCCCCCCTAAGGTTTAGTCATAATGGAAAGAATCCCTGATGTTTCAGAAATTACCATTACGCCACTTGAGGTAACATAAGCCTCATTTCATGAACCAAATTTCTCTTCTTTTTTTTAACTGAATTTTGTAATTTGACTAAACCTCAGGGATGTTGATTGTAATTTACACTTAAAAATATAGAATGGAATGAAAAGCTTAAGAGGAGTATCATATGAAGACACATACTGGTTAAGCAGAGATTTTAACCAATTTAGTGTTTCAATATTCATTACCACTCTTTGGAAAGTCATCGATGAACATCATCATCTCTTCGCCAGTAAGACCAGAAAAAAAGCAAATTCGTGGAAGTGATGTTGCAACCTGCAAAGTTAATTATCACATAAAAATAATTTGTTCAAAGTATTTAATAATAAAACTGTATTATCCATCTACACATTTAAATAAGAGAATTGAAAACTCAAAAGCACATATAATACTCTGCGAAATCAGGTTAAAATTGGTTGTTTCGGTAGTATGTCGAATGCTATGACTCATAAAGGCCCCTGTATTTTTAAGATTAGTTTGTAAAAGTAGAAGAAATTGGAACCAAAATAGGGATAAAATTGATCATGATATTTTATATATTCAGAAAATGAATTATGTTATATATCATATATTACAATTAAATCCAATACTGTATATCCTTGGTATAATTCTCTAACCTTTGATGCATCCAAATTTGATTGTTTAGTGTTCATAGCTTCCCAGAGCGAACGGTTAATCATGTCCTCAGTACAAAATATCACCTGCATCAAAAATTTAATCATTAAAATTTTGATTCGTATAATTAAAGAGGAAATTAAAGAATAAAATGAGAATAAGACATATAAAACCAAAAGTATGCTCTTCAATCATTAGAAATTTTCATCATATTCAATTTTATTAGGGCAAATTGCATCTAGATCTAGACCCCCCATTGTTAGGTGTATTTACACTTGGATCCCCTTCTGTTTACAAAATTACATTTTCACCCCTTATGATTTGCTAATAGATTACAAATACCCTCTTTGTTGGACCCTACTGGGAAGGAAAAGAATTGCTTTTGTGGATATTTTGATGCGTAGTACCAGAGGTATTTCACCATTAACATTTAACACCGTAAGTTTCACACCAACCGATAGTTGTAGAAATTTAATATTAATTGTAATAAGATTGAGCAATCTCGATTGTTTAATACAGGTGATTTCGAGAAGTTTCGACGGTGTCCGTGATTTAATAAGTATCAATTTGAGCCTCCCATCTCATTGATGGTTCAATTTAACAATTTATCAGTATTATATATAAAAAAAATTTAATGGAAAAACATTTAAATCCCTATCAAAGTCATTAATGGAGAGGGGAGTTCGTAATCCATTGGCTAGTCACATTAGGGGTGAAATGTAATTTCTAAAACCAAGGGGGGCCAAGAGTCAATATGTCCAACTACAGGGGTTTAGATGTAATTCACCCATTTTTCAAATACGAAGTATGAATGTATGATGGTAGCAGCAAGCAAAAAGATAGATGATTCTTATTTATTTACCAAAAGGCATCATAAAATTTAAAAACAAATGGTAAATCACAGAATAGAATGCTGATATTTACCTCAAGAAATTCACCATCCAACTCCTTGAGAAACCTTTGTATCTACAGAAAAAGATAAAATATATAGTTTAGTATGGTAACTGGGGAGTTCATCAAGTTCTAACTGAATGCTATTCCTTTATTAACACCCTGGCCCCCTCAACCCCATTTTGTTTTAAAAAATAAAGAAATTAAATATATAGGTTTCACCCCTCAAAATAATTTAAAATTTACTAGTTTTTGGCCCAATAACGAAATATTTAATCCTCCAGGCAAAAGTTTCTAATACTGCCCTGTACGTCAACGTATTTGAAACTTTTTTTCAGAATATTATTGAAAGCATAATCTTTCGAAATACACCTAACTTCTAAGAACATCTTATTCATGGAGGACTCGTATTTTTCTCCATCCTTTTTTTTTTTTCTTTTGTGTGGGTGTGTGTGGATAATAAGAGGAATGTCGGTCACAAAGGACAAGAATCTAAAAGCCAGAAGTCTCAAATTTGCATGAATATGTATATTTGTGTGTGTGAGAGTGTAGGAGATATATTAGTACCTGTGCTGCCTCTTCCACTTGAAATCCCAGCAACAATAAAGCCTGCCAAACATTCCATCTTTAGACATCATGCAATAATCTACGTTTTGCTGATAAAGGAAAGCACACACACACACACACACACACATATACTTTAACTTATAGCTCAACCATGGAGGAAATACCAATTAAAGTTAGTAGAAACTTAAGGACCAGGTTGAATTTCCAAATTTGCCACTTCCAATCATTTCATATGAAAATCGAGTAAGGAAATCCAAGAAATCCAAAAAGAAAAAGAATATAAAAAAGAAATGGCATGGAACTGAACTGACCAGAACTTACAGGTGGACCATATGTTGGATCCTCAGGATTTAAGGGTACAAATTTGGAATCCTCAATCAACTCAGACGGAACATCTGTGATAGGACATAGAAAACAAATTAAAGATCACAAGCATATAAGGGAGTCCACTGTGAGAAGAAACTAAGTTTAGGTGAACATCAAAAGGCAAAATTTTCTACAATCCTAATATCAAATGGTTCGATTATATATTGTTTGATATATCTGAGAGACGTATAACTTTTTCCTAGCAACTGCAAATGGTTATTAGTGATTGGCAGTCGACAAATGGAACCCAAAAGATAGTGAGGGCTCAAAAAGATAAAATAGAATAAAAATGCATTACACATAATATGTCCTCTGACAAATAGTATTGTAGAGAGGTGACTTCAAAGATATATTGCAGCAGCAGGGAAACCAAAAGTCATAAAAAAATTGGAGGAGCAAACGTGGGAAGTGTTTGAAGAAAAAAGAGAAAAGTACACAACAAGTAGTTGAGTGTTTGAAGAATAGTAAGAGAAGCACTTTTACTACAAACAAACTTCCAGTATTCATAAAGTTAACCAAAAGGTTATAAGTTAGAGCTAAAAGCTGGGTTTGGAGGCTTCCAGAATCTAGCTTCTAGCTTTTTCATCCATTTTGTCCCCCGGATAGATAGCTTTTCATCTTAATATAAGCTGAAGTTGGTTTTTCAAACATCATATTTCTGTTTTTTTCAGGCAGAACCCCAAAATCACATTTTTTAAGTGATTGCAAACACCCCCATATAATAGCACAAATAAACAAAACCAATATCACAAAAATCATTGCAATTAATATGACAACCAACTATCGGCAAACTCGGGACATTCTCCCACTTCATGAATAATACCATGATGATGGTAAGCTGTATTGAGCTACCCCAAGAATCAGCAAAACTTATAAAAGTGATTTCTTTTCTATACAAAAAGTTGCAAGAATAGACTCATACTTTATTATTCATACGTTTTATGCTCTCAATTCTCATCAATAATACTCGCTGAAGTACTAACCTTAACAAGAATGGCAGCAGCAAAAAGCAAAATTAGGGGGAAAAAAACTCCTACAACCACACCAAATTTCTAATTATTCAAAGAGAAGGTGTCAAATGCAAGCAGAATTATAGGAATCCCTGGTGAACAAGAAACTCAAGAGTCAAGAACATGCAATTACTGCATTCTAGGAAGCCCTGATGGATACAACACTTAAAAACATGTGAAACACATTTAAACCCATAAATTACTGCAAATTCTAGGAAGCCCAGATGAAAACAAACTTAAAAACAAGCAAATACATGTAAATACAGTTTAAGCACATAAACACTAGAAAATAAAGAAAAAGAATACCTTCAGATGAAGCATTTGTAATTCTGAGCAGCTTCAAATGAGAAGCTCTTTGCCTTGATGAAGAGAAATCTGGATTCCATTTGATCATAGAACATGGTGCTTTGGGCAGGTTTAGAGAAGAGGAAGATGATGGACATTTGAAGAGAAAATTATGGTTGGAGATAAGTGAAGAAGCCATTATCCTTTTGAAGCAGATACCGTTACTTGGGTTAAAAATGGGCTTTATTTTCTGGGGGTATATTATAAAACAAAGAATTTGAGGGGTGTTACCTAAATTTCCAATAGATTTGGGGTCAAAGTGTATTTTATCCAAAACTTTGTTAGTAAAATGGGTCCGGGTCCGAACTTGACCCATCAGTGCAACTAGATTCAAGTTTTCGGATTTTTTTATTTATTTTGTTTTCCATCGGAGACCCACAAACCGGGTCCAAGATGACAATTACATCCTCATCGGTCATCTCGCAGCCTGGTGGCGAGTCCCACTCCACACAATCCGTGTGTATATCATGTCCCATTTTTGCGAGGTTATGAATGCTCTTATTATATTTTTTAAAAACATGTTTAATTTATGTAACAAAAAAAAAAAAAAAAACATGTTTAATTTCGGTTATCCCATTCCAAGTCCATGAGGCAGTTACCTTTGGGTTCATGATCGAGCATGTCCCGCTTCCTTCCGTTTGGTAACCTTCTCCCAATTAACGAAGTGTGTTCGTTTCTTTGTAATATCAGTTCCCCAAAGAAACGATCTGCTTAGATGATCCAACTTATCGAAAAGTTTTCAGATTCGAATACTATATTATTTTTATTTCAGGAATATCTTTATTTTTTCTAAATATTTGTGCTATATTCTATCCATTTCGTGTCTCAAAGGTGGTCTCATTTCATTTTTAAATGGGCTAAAAAATTGTGCTAATATAGTTAATATGTCAAAAAGAGTTATAATTTGCCAACTATACTCCATATTAACTATTATAACTATTATGCATGAGCTATGCTGGAAAATTTAAAATAATAAAGATTTAACTAGGTGTATAAAATATAATTTTGAAGATTAACTATAAGTTAAAAAACAGTAAAATGAATTGTATGATGGGACAAACCAAAATAGAAAGAGGGTTCGTATATTGAAAGGGTGGTGGTCAGCTAGATTACATGAGTTGAAATTTATCTGATTCTTTAAGAGATTTGGGATTCAAATTAATGTTTATATAGCCGCGAAGTCCTATTAGTTTAATTATTTTGTTATTATCATTCCATTGTATATTCTAATATGTTATTATTCTTTGTTTTCTAAGAGATCATTTTTGTCGCACTCTCTTCAAATTGTATTGTCACTTGTCTCTTGCAGGAATTCGCACCCCCAAACCCCTAAATTATTCTTTAACTACAAGCTTGCGGGAGTAGTCACGTCCTTCTGATAGGATCCCATTAAAAATCTGCATATTTAAAAAAACTTTTGGAAAGAGCTTTATTTATTAGCTAACTTAAACTGAATTAAATAAGAGAGAGAAAAAAAAAGAAGGATCATCTTCACGGGACTAAGAGAGTACTTATTATAAATTCAAGCTATAATCATATTTATGTCAATCAGTGAATAACATTGCCATTGAACTAAGATATATGGAATGTTAATAATCTTTTTGTGCGATCAATTATCTAATATACCTTAATGTTGCAATAATGTGCTCTTATGCATTAAATCCTTCATCCATTCAAGATTTGAGTGCCTTCCCTTTCTAACTAGTCAATTCTCCCAAATTCCATGTTTGACATTGATTTAGCACCAAATAAATAAAAAATAACAATAATAAAAATGTTTGAAACATAAGGGTAAATCTGTCATTTCACAAAGATTCTTGTTGCAATGACCTTCTGGAGATAGGGATGGACACAACGACTCTCCAGAAAAGAGGAATTCATCGAAACAAAAAGAGACAAAAACATATATTGCAGACATTGACATCTCACATGAAAAGAGTATATAAAATGAAATTAGTATATATATAATCAGTCCATTGGAATGGGCAACGGAAGAACACCCACTTCAGCTGGATAACATATGTGTAGGTTTTCTGATTCTTCTCCATAATCCCTACTTTACATTGTTTTATCAATTTTCTGCGCAATTGTATGGCTATAATTACTTCTTGATTCGTTTTTCGATTGCTATGAGCTGAAGATTGCATTTTGTGAAGTGGGTTACCTCTGAATTTTGATGGGTCGGCTGGGGTTGGCTTGCTTTTAATTTTTCCAGCTATAATTATTGGAAAATTGAGGATTTTTGGATTGGAATGTTTCTGGGAATTCTTATTGAATGTTGAATTAAGCTTGCTATTGGAGAATTTGGTGCTTTGACTTGAAGAATTGAAATTGGTATTGGTTATCTGTAATTGGAGATGAATTATTATTATTATTTTTAATCTGAAGGCCCTAGTTATTTGTCTCTGAATACAAAAGAATGAGGAGGGTTTTTCCTAATTGTTTTGCAAACTATTGGAAAACTGAAACAAATGAGTGTTGATATTGATTCATCAATCTTTTGTTTGGGGAAGAATCATCAGAGTGCTAACTGAAGAATTTTTTTTCCGAATTGGCTTTGCAGGTTGGTTTATTTTGCTAGGTTGGATGTAACCTGCATAAGAAGAACATCACTTGATGCATGATCTATGTTCAAGTAAGATGTTATTCTAACTTGTAGTTTCTTTGGAGGAATATTGATTTTTATCGCAAAAGGTCGTTGAAACGGCTGCTGCCTTTCATCATAAGGCGAGATAATATTCATCAAAATGGAAATAAGATTCGATATCAAGAATTGATTACGTAGGGAAATAACCCCCCTACCCCCCTAAAGATTATCATTTTAGCAGGAACTCCCTGGTAATGGAAATATACTGTTCTATTTTAACCCTAAAACCAATTTTTTAATGGCATATTGCTTCCTCTGGCAAACTGCAATACATCAATTAATAATTTAAAAGGTAAATTGTGATTTTTTTAATCTCTTGTGGGCTAACTGCGAATACGTGTTTCTTTAGGGGGGTTGAAGTGAGATTTCCTCCATAAAAATTCATATCCTTACTTCTTGCATTCGATTCTTTAGGTTCTGTGTGAAGAATTCTCTGAAATTATCTTTTTGAATTTAATTTTCTTATTTACACATTTCTTTGACAACATATTGATTTGATCCAGTGATGAGGAGCCAATTGACTTCAAAAGGATGCATGATTTTTCCACGGTTGATGGTTTTGTGGAAATAACGGAAAATTTAGGAGACATGATAAAATTCGTGGCCAACGAGCCTTCCGTGGGGCTTTTCTATGTGCAGCAACATGCCCAAAATGCAGCTCCCAATCTTCTCCATCACAAAAACAACATAATCGAAAAATCTCATGAGACAAGTTTGCATGCGGAGGATCTAGAAGATTCCATCACCATGGTGGCGTCCATGAAAGAATGTGGTTTCCCAATTGCTGATGAGATGATTAAAGATATCAAGAAATCGCTCTCCATTATATCCTCAAAACAACCTAAAAGAGGATTGATACATAATTCAAGCTCGGGTTTTCTAGGAAGGACTAGTTCTTGGTCTCCTGCCACGTGGGGCCGTAACTCGGTTTATTCACATTCGGATGGGGAGACGAGTAGTGGTTACTTATCAAGTGTTTTTAAGTCAGCAAAGCAAAGGGCTAATAGCTTCAAAAGTGCTCAAGTGGAGTCTAGAGAAGAAAGTCAACCTATAGGTGAGAAAGAGATTGTTTTCCGATGATTTTATTGAATGCTTACCTATTTAAAAGTTTAAATGGTGTTTTGGGAGTGTTTGCAAACTCTAAAAAACAATGATTCTTTGCTTTTAGCTAAACTAATGTAGAAGTTTGATGTTTTGTTTTTTTGGTTTCTGCTTAAAAGCACTCTCAACCACTCTCAAGCAAGCTAAAAGCACTTTTGAGGTGGCTTTATAGTTTCTCTCCAACCACTCTCAAATTTTAGTAATATTTTTCATAACTTCAGCATCTACATTTGCTTCTTGAAAAGCGAATTTTTGCTGACACCCTATTTGCTAAGCTTATCTTTTAAGTGCTTATAAGTTTTGAGAGCTTAGAAGCTGCCTGCATCCAGGTTTGAAGATGAAATGTCCAAGTGATAATGTAAGAACCATTTAGTTAGTTATAAGATGTCTTGTGTGAACTTGTAAGTAATTGTTGTGTTTCATAAAAATGAGAGCTTATGAGTTATGAGATATTTTAGTGTAAAACAATGAAAGAAAACGAGATGCTAAGACGTTAATTATCAATTATTATTTTTATTTATTTATTTATCGAAGCTTTTATTGTTTGAAATTAGACAGCTTACAAGATGTTTCAGAATAAATTCTAAAACCTCTTATAAAACTTGTTCTATAAATATTATAAGTTCAACATGCCCTCAATTTTACATACCAGCAGTTTCCATTAAAAATGAAAGAAGTTGAATTTACATTATTTATCAAAAAAAAAAGACATTGAATATATTGAATCTTTTTTCACAGATTTCAATTCTACATTGACAAGTACAGTTGATAGTCCTATGAATGAACCGGAGGCGGCAGCAGAGACTGAGGATTTACCATTGTCTAGTGAGGTGGAGAGGGAGCTACAAGAAGAATCACAACTCAGCAAAAGTTTGTCCCACCAACAATTTCTATCTGTGTACGAGAATTATGACGAGTTTAAAGCCAATCGAGAAGCAAAACTTGAAGAATGGTTGGGAGGGAGGCGCGACGAGGGCGACCATGTTGGTATCCAAGGAGCTTCAACTAGTAAGGACATGGTTCCATGACCCTAAATTTTCTTGAGTTTTGTTTGTATCATGAGAAAATAACCAAAAAGGGGAAAAAAAACCTGTTTTTTCATAGTTCTTGATAACCATGATTGCATGAGGTTTGGCGCATGTGTTTTATAGTTCTTGATATCATGATTGTATGAGGTTTGGTGCATGTGTTTTATGTGAAGCATATTGCTAATTAGAAATCTGAACTTACGTTGCTAACCAAAAATCTGAACCTACGGTTGTGGAATGTAAATGTGTGTTTGTAGCAGTTATGTTTTTCCGTTTTCTTGAAGGGCAATTCTGTTTCTTGAAATGTTTGCAGCTGTTCTGTTTTCTTTAAATGTTTGGTTTTGAAGATTTTGGTACTGAAATTTGAGAGGGATCAAACCTACTAGAAAGCAAGAAGTTATTTATTTATTTATTTATTTTTAACACATACGTACACACAACCCCAATGGGACTTTATCTAATTTATAGCTATTATTATATGCTTTTTAACGTTGTCTTGATGCACACCCTAAAATCTAGTACAATGAAAATCCACTTTCAAATAAAATACTTAAAACTCATTAACTAATTAATTTCAAGCGGGTTTTTCTTATGTGTGCATCGTATGTATTGATAACTGTAACAATACTTGCATCTCACACTCAAAGAATATCTTGGAGATTTTAGCTTCGACCAACGAGTATATCACGAGCAAACTGCCGATCAACTTCACCTGCTTCAAGTTCAAATAGGCTTGGGGTGAATATTGGCTTATCCTTTTCATTTTGTCAGAAACTTGTATCTGTTACATACTTTTTACACGGCTGATGTTACTGCTATTTTCACATTCTTTAGACAGAGGCATGGCTGATATTACTGATATTTTCACAAAAAAAAAAAAAAAAAAACAACTAATCGATCAGCTCGTAGCCTCAATTTTCGGTTCTTGCTTTATAAAACTGGTGTACGTATCTTTTCTTTGATTTTCATACACTGAGTTTGTATATCATTTTATAGAATTCAATTGGTTGATTGTTGTGATATTTATATGATATTTTTTTAATTTGTCGCAAATGTAAAATTTACAAAATACTATAATATTTAGACATGATTAGATACTTTTTGCTTGATTGCTTACGAATGAGATAAATAAACTTAACATAAAAATGATCGGCTTAAATTTATTTGATCTAATGGTTCATATCAATCTTCTCTACACTATCCTATAAATTTAGAATATTTTATACAAATTTAAGACTTGTCTGGAATGCTTTTAAGAAGTTCTGGTGAATCTATCTGGTTAAAAAATATGTATAAATTTAGAATATTTTATACAAATTTAAAACTTGTCTGGAATGCTTTTAAGAAGTTCTGGTGAATCTATCTAGTTAAAAAATAAGTACAAGTTTAAAACCAATCTACACACCTCTGAATTTTCAAGTACATCAAAGATGCAAAGTGTTCTCGATCACCATGAACTTCCTTCAAATGGGCAGATTTAACATGCTGTTGAATTGTGTCCAAAATGACACTGTTAAATTAAAGGAGATTTTGAATCACTTAGTAGGATTATTTCATTCTAAAAAAGATTTATAATAGTTGGCTACAGTTACTTGGTGTATGTTTTAATTAAACCAATCGTGCAAGTGTACATTTTAAATATACGCGTAGCACAATAGGATCGTACCCACAGGGAAGAGAAACCAATCACTACTCTATACTTATCTCTAATCTAAAGACCGATCGAATATCAAGTTGGTTATCTAAACTACTAATAAGAAATTCAAACAATTAACTAAAGGAAAGCACAAATAGATGACTTAAACGCCCGGATTGAAATCAAGAGACAAACAAGGCCGGGGAGTAACAACTATGCATGCATGATTCAATGTAATACTAGTTTGACAAGTGCAATTCTACAACCTAGTCACATAAGTTCAATCTATCCTATTTCAAGGTCTAGATGAGTGTTAAAATAGCTTTAAAGATTGTTCTCACAAGCAATAAAAACCAAGTTAACCAATTGATCAAAACTAGTGTAATTCCAATTCTAGAGGCTTGGCATGGAATAAAAATAACAAGTCATATAGATTAAGAATTAAATCTCTTTAAGTTCTAAACCTACAAGTTAAGAAAATGTCTCAATTATCATTAATCTTTCGATAAGTAGGCAATTCTAAGTTATGCTAAGAATGGCCAAACCGTTGCAATCAATTAAAACCAAGTTTTCAAAACTAAGAATTAGCACAAGTCATTCAAGCATTATATCAAACACTTAGCATACATAATTCATCACTCCTCTAGCCCTAGGAATTTAGCTATGCATAATCGATTCAAAACTCATAAACATAAAAGGAATCGTATTAAAGAAACTCATATTCAATGAAATTAAACAAGTGTTCAAAATCCAAATCCTAAATATTCATGAAACTCCGAAAAACGATTAAACATTCAAAACGATTAAATTCTATGTTAGGAGGAATTAGTTTGATACGAAAAACAATATATAAACCGTAATTAATGGAATTGTTTGAAGAAAATCAATCCTTTCGTCTTCTCAAATCTCTCTGAAAACTCTTCTCTTAGCTCGTCCGCTCCCAAGATTCTAGGTTATGAATCTCCAAATGCGAACCTTAAACATAATGATTCTCACGCAATATATAGCTGCCGCAGGAAATCTCTCGCCGCCAAGGGATACGGACGTGTCACCTTGCTTCACAAATCTCGCACTCGCCTGTGTCTCACATAAATCGTGTTGGCGCTTTTAGTATGTGACACGGGCGTGCCACCTTTTCTTCATACTGGGAGACATGGGCGTGTCTCCCCTATCTCGCGTAGCCTGAATCTCCTGTACCGAGAAATGGGGGTGTCTCGATTTATTCTTGCCAGGAGACACGGGCCTGTCTCCTATCTTCCTTGGAGTTCTATACCGAGACACGGGGGTGTCTCGGTTTCCTCTTGTGAGGGGACACGGGTGTGTCTCCTTAAATCCACCAAAAATCCACTTTTTCCTATACTTAGCTCCGAATTCGTATTTTTCTCTTGTTTCTTAACTCCAATGCAAAGAGTACCTAAATGAAGCAAAATAAACACATAAGCTCTTGAAACGACATAAAATATACTCAAATTAACGCTCAAATTCATGCGAATTCTACACTCAATATTACTTAAACAATTGGAGAGCTGTTGTCCCCAACAGAAGGCGTCGGCTTCATGATTATACCTCATTATGTCGAACATAATGAGAATTTGAGGTTCTCTATTTGACGTACTCCTAATCTAGTCCTTGTTTTAATGTCATAGTTATTTGTGAAATTTGCTCGGATAATCCAAGCTCTGGCCCAATCTGGCCAGCCAGGGGCGGAGCCAATTAAGTCCAAGGGGGGAACTCAAGCTCCCCACTCCCCACTCCCCCCCCCCCCCCTCTAATTCCTCAAAATTAATTTAAAAAATATAAATATATATTATAGAAAATAAATCAATTAACACTTTTAATGAGTATAAATTTACTAGCTATTATATATAATAAGTGTTAAATGTATATATTATATTAGATATAATTCAAGTTTTGCTCAAATATGAAAATAATTAAAAATGTGAACTTTTTGTTATGATTGCGTCAAACATTTCAGGAAAAAATCAATTGACCAATTGTGTTTTTATACAAGGAAAAATTAGTGTATATAATGTATCGTATGTATCATATAATATTAGAGAGATCAAAGATGTCATATCACGTAGGTAATTCTAATCAAAATCTAATTCAGTCAAATTAATATCAAAAAAATTCTAATTTTCAATACAAATTATTTTAATAAAATGTTGTCAATTCGAATTTTAATTTCGAATATAAAAGACTTAATAGTTTTTTTATTCAACTGTCTATATTTTTACTTATCTATAATTTATTGAAAGAATTAATTACTACACTCCATAGTGGATATTATAATCTCGAAATAAATTTTATTTTTTTTGGGAAAATATAATTTTTCGTCCTTTACAGATGTCTTTGTTCGATTTTGGTCCTGATCTTTTAACTTTTCTCACATTGCATACTTTATGTTTCAAAAAATCTCAATTTCAGTCCTTTAGCCAACGGACGTTAAAAAATTAACGGAAAAAGGCGCGTGTTACTCATGCGCCACTCACATTTATTCAGGGCGCGTGAATGATACGCGCCTTTTCTGTTAAAAAATTAACGTCTGTTAGCTAAAGGACTGAAATTGAGATTTTTTGAAACATAAAGGATGCAATGTGAGAAAAGTGAAAAGTTGGGACCAAAACCGAAAAAGGACATCTGTAGAGGACGAAAAATGATATTTTCCCTTTTTTTTTTAACAAGAGACCATATTAGTATCTGTACGTGAAGACTTTAGTTTGAGAAAAAATAGTGGGAGCAAATTGAAAAGAACACGAATCGTCCAAATCAGTTATAATCTATGAATTGTAGTGTCTTTAATTAATTTCAAGTTATTATTATTATTTTTTAATATATTAAGACCTATTGCAATTTTCAACCCCGGCTAATGAGAAATCCTGGATCTATCCCAGTGGCCTGCTGATCCGCACACCTATGTTTGCTTCTCCTAATGTGACTGAAATGCACCAGCCAAAATGTATGGAGAAGACGCCTACAGTCTTCAAGAATGCCATGCAACGAGTATATTTGATGTTACACGACTTGGTTAGGTGGACAACCACACTACAAGAAAAATCTCTTTTGTCAACGCCAATTTTGCCTACACTTGTAAAACCGTAAGGATTAAACTTTTAGCTATGGTTTTTTATGTGTAGTCTTAATAATTTATAAAAGACTACGGTAAAAACTAAAACTGTAAGAAATAACTGATTATTGCTTACGAAAGTACAAGCGTAAGGAATAAAATTTTAAATAACTACGTTTTTAATCCAAACCGTAATCAATACTTAATTATTATTTACAGTTGTACAAGTGTAGTACAAACGTAAGGAATAAGATTTTGAATTACTACATTTGTAATCCAAACCGTAATCAATACTTAATTATTGGTTACATTTCTACAAGTGTAATTAATAATCTAACTAAAAAATTACGGGTCTAACTAAAACCGTAAGCGAAGATCTAAGTATTGTTTACATTTATGTCATCGTAATTAATAAAATTAGAAAAGCCTACGGTAATAAATAAAAAAAACGTAAGTTATAAATTTCTTAAATACTACACTAAATTAATAGTGTAGCTAATACTTAATAATTTTTATTTTTGAGTATGTAAATATTCTTATAATTAAGGGGCAATTTTTGAATAGTACCAAAAAAATTTCAAATTCCCTTTTACTCCCCAGTTTTGAAAAAGTTCCGTTTCACTCCCCAATTGAAAAACACAATCTTTTTTTACTCCCCATTTTTTCAGAATGTTGTACCCGAACTCAGGAATCGCGTACCTAAATGCCCAAATGATGTATTTTTTTTCCACCAAATGACGTAAAAATACATCATTTGGGCATTTAGGTACGCGATTCCTGAGTTCGGGTACAACATTCTGAAAAAATGGAGAGTAAAAAAAGATTGTGTTTTTCAATTGGGGAGTGAAACGGAACTTTTTCAAAACTGGGGAATGAAGCGGAATTTCGCTTATCACTTGGGGAGTTTTGAGGAATTATCCGTATAATATTAATCGATCTTTTGCTCTTATTTTATTTTAATAGAATGTAATACTAATTTTAAACTATTTATTTATTCGTATTTTACGTGTGACCAGTCTTATTTTTTGTACGAAAAAATTTCATTTGTATCCTGATAAATTAATTTTAATTTATATTTTCATATTTATTTTAAAAATTTTTGATATATAGATATTGATATGGGTAGATCACGTAAACATCCATGGACTATGATAGGTGGAGACTTTGATGGAGTTACGGCCCGAAACACATAACATGTCCCTTCAACTCAAGTCACTCGTTCACTTTTGACAGATGAGCATAGTGAATCTAGTGAATCTTATAAATGTTTTAATTAGGGATAACTACATATAGGTCCCTGAGGTTAGGTCTAATTACAAAATGGTCCCTATTCTTTTAAATATAACATTGTAGTCCATAAGCTTGTTAATTTGTTAATTTTTTTATACTTTTAGGGACTATTTTGCATTTTTGGTCATATATATAGGTAACACTCACAAAACCTTCAAAGATATAAGTGTACTTTTACAAAACTCATTAATAAACCTCACACAAAACAAGAAATATAGGGACTACAGTGTAATATTTAAAAGAATAGGGACCGACTTGTAATTAGGCCTAACCTCAGGGACCTATATGTAATTATACCTTTTAATTATTACAGATTCGAGCTAAAAAGAATACTGAGAGTAGAAAGATTAAAAAACATCCATATGATAGAATTGGTCGAAAAACTTTTTCTATTTTAAGAGATGAGGTATAAATTATAATTAGTATTTTTTCTTGTATAAAACACGTCTATATGATTTTTATTATTTTAATCAATTACCTTCGAAAACCGGCTTATACAAGTTGGAGTGTCTGATCCTGGGAGATTAGATGTGTGGATTGAGTCCCGAAAAGGAAAGAATGCTAACTTATGCATAAGTTTTATTAAATTTGTTTAATTTTTAACCATAAACATAATAATTATTATTTTTAATTGGAATAGGCTGAGCTAGAAGAACAATCCAAACAAGTTCCATAAAATGAAAGTGATGGTGCAGAAACTTGTAAAGGGGTTTAAACACCAATCACTTTAGAATTTGTGAGTGAAAGGGAAAGACCATCACAGGCGTAGGAGCCTCAGGAACTGGGTTTCCTTTTGAGCGTGGGTTCTTCCAGCTAGGATAACACCAAGAGTGTAA
Organism: Lantana camara; assembly: GCA_037501455.1. Classification (NCBI taxonomy): domain Eukaryota; kingdom Viridiplantae; phylum Streptophyta; class Magnoliopsida; order Lamiales; family Verbenaceae; genus Lantana; species Lantana camara. The sequence continues at coordinate 93,783,907 of CM074863.1, forward strand.
AATGCGGTGGTGATGCAACTATGTTGAAGGTAGTGTGTAGCTTGGGAAGATGCAGATTAATGGAGGAATATACCAGTTCAATGCGTGTTTTGATGGAGAAGATCACTTGAGGAAGAAAGCTTGTGTTTCCCCCTATTTATAGGTTAAGGGTGAGGGCAGATTGAGTAATTTAACCGTGTGGTCCCAAACCTGTGTTGGCCTAACACGTGGCGGCCTGTGAGGGCATGAGAGTGACGGCTCTGAAAAGCAAGCGGCGTGCCAGGTACGAGGTGCGCACTGCCATAGTGTTAGAGGTTGTTGGCGAGCGTTGAGCTTTGGGAAGCTCAAACCCTGTCCTGTAGGTGTACGAACGCCTTAATAGGGGGTTGATCATACTCGAGCGTGGATGAAGCTCGAAGGGAGGCACGAGGGGGTCCCCTGTGACTAATGACAAACGAGCGTTCGATAACCGAGCGCAAGGTAGAACGTGCCCTCGTGGGACGCTTCCCTGGGAGGATAGCCCATGAGAGGACCGTATCACGAGAGCTGGGTTCTCTAGCCTGAATCCCCCGCTTGAATAGTGGGCCGAGGCACGTAGACCTGGACTTAGTCATCAAGTGGATGGGCTGGGTAGGCACGCGAGCCCGTTAGTGCGAGCGTATAAGTTTTAGGTCAATAGATGGCGACACGTGGACGGCTCTGATCCGAGCGAGGTTTTGTGTCTCATCAGAAAGATCAAACGAATTTAAAGATGATTTATTTGTCAATGCAATGAGACTTGATGGACATAGAAGAGTTAGGTGTATGGGCAAATGGGTAACAACTACACAACTTAATGGAAGTTCGTTTGCTTCTAGTTCTCGACAAACAGACATGTTTATGATGAAGGATTAGGTAACGGCTGAAGTATGAGAAGAGCTTCGTGAAGAAATTTGAGCTGCAGTACAAAATGAGGTGCAAGTTAAATTGGTTGAAGTGGAGTCCGTGAAGAAACAGACGAGAATTTTATTGAATTTGTTGAATCCTTCAACTGTAGAAGCTTTTCGTGCTGCTTATACCCATTCCGCTGGTGTTTGTTCTGCAACATCTCCTCGTGGAAGATCAAATCTAGCTTACACATCTGGTCGTAAGGTTAGTCTAAAAAAATTGATTATTTTGATACATAAAAATTATAACACTTGCAAATATGCATATATACTTATAAACGAATCAATTATAGAATATATCTGGATCTGGCACTCATTTAGAATTAAATGAAGATGAGCATTCTCCGTTTGATCACATTAGGTGATGGGACACAAATACGCTCGACCCACGTTTTGACAGGTGGCGTCCGAAGCGTAAAACATGTGGCCATCAGGACCCCACATAAGCCACCCACGAGCGGGCTTCACCCTCGTTCCCTGGGATATGCAAATCCTTCAAAACAGTTACCTGCCGAGCGTGAAACGACATGACCCTCATACACGCCCCTTGGAGGAATCAATAAACGCGGACGAACTGAGGAGCAAAACTCCCCTCGTCTCACAGTCCTGGCCCGGGTCCCCCTCGGATCTGCGGGCCTCCAAGGCTCATGATAAATACGAGCGTGCATCTCACCCTCGTTACCAACCCAAAACGACTCTCTGACATGACGTACACACCCGCGCACCTGCCACTATTGCCCGCACCACTGCTATGCCCTCGTCACCGCCCACATCGCGTATTTTTGGTCGCTGCAGGACGTCGGCGACGCGCTTCGGAAGTTTGTTGATGAGGACCTCACTACTAATGCCCCTTCTTCTTCTTTCTCCTTTTTCTCCTCGCCGTCTTTAGTTAATAACTGCTAAATTTGTGGTTAGAGCAGTTTATTTACGATGTACCTACAAGACTTGGGAAATGCATTAAATCAGAAGCATATGCTGAAGCAATCAAGTTTTACATTGGAGCCACGCCATTTTTCCAGGTTTATCTTCTGACCTCATGCATAGTGGCTTGGAATTATCTTTACTACTATAATCTGTTATTGTTTTGATTGGTGCCTGTCGTTGCTTTTTATTGGTACCAGGCTTATGAGAATTCTTCTTTTCAAGATTGTAATCGAGCATCTGAAGAGGCAGTGACTTTAATTACAAGAAACTTGCAGGCAAGGTGTTTTTTCCCTTAATTTATTGCCTCCATCACTTGAATTGAGGTTTTTTAGTTATAAATCCTTATACAGGATGAATATACTTCGTTTCATATAATGGAGCGAAAATTGTTATGAACTGTGGTGGAAAAAACATCAGTAGCTAGCAGTAGTGATTGACAATTATACTCGTGTAGGTGAAAATTGTTTTTATAGTCTAAAAACTGCACATGCTCTGCAAGCATATATTATAATTTATATTGTTGAAAATTGTTTAATACTCGAGCAAGTTAATGTTTTGTCATGACTAATGACTAATATTGCATATTCATGGCATTAATTGTTTGTCCTACGGTTTGAGTTAAAGACATTACCTCTCTTTGCTAATTGATGACTTGAAATTTTCTTTAGGGCTGATGATGAGCTTGTTGATCCCAAGAGAGAGCTTGAGAGTGAGACTATAATCTAACTATCTACTGTTTTGACAGTGAGACTACAATCTACCTAGAGATTGTTGCTTTTAGGTATTTGATCAATTGCAAAATGTTTGTTTTGGGCATTGATTTAGGAATTTGGGTTTGAATTTGTTCTAGTGGACATTGGTAATTTTGTTTCATTTGGAGTATATGTTAATCATTCTAATGATTGTTGTATGTATTTTTGCAGCCAAAGGTGTTATGTGGATTTACTCGAATCTAAAGATGGCCTTGAGTTGGTATATATTGCAGAATGTGGCAGAGATACATTTTAAAATCGTCGAGTTGCTCACTCTTTAGCTAGACTAGCTTTAGATGCTAATTATGGAGACAATGAGCTCCCTGATGTAGTGGTTTTATGTTTGGCGGAAGATATTGGCGCCTTGTAGCTTATTTTTGCTCTGTATTTGTTTCAAAAAAAAATAAAAATCATTGTAATGTAGTGTTTGTTGTACTTACAATTAAAGAATCACACATGTTTGTTGATATTTATTTTTGAACGATTGAATTTGTATATAAAAATATTTTTTAATTGAATTTTGTTAATGTGGATTGTGATTTGAAATTACTTTTGTGGAATATTGATGTCAATGATTAATTATATTTTATATTTTTAATAAAAATTAAAAATTGAAAAAAAAATTAATTATACTAAAATAATTTAATATTTTAAAATATTTTTATATTAATGACTACTGTTTGCAAAATGTAGCTAAAAGTATTTATTTTTTAAAACTAATATTATATTTTTCTTAATAAAATTATAGGTAAAACTTAAAAATATTGGTTACAGTTGATCAAACCGTAGCCAATAATTTATAATATCGACTACATTAGTTAAACCGTAGTTAATAGTTTTACTGATTACGAGTTTACAAGTGTAGGCAATGTTTTTAGAGTATCCGTCACGTTTTAAAAAATTGTCGCCAATGTTAGGTCCAAGCGTAAGGAAAACTTTGGCTACGCTTTCCAAACCGTAGCTAAGTATTGACCACGGCTACGTTTATTACGGGTGCCAAAGCGTAGCAAAACCGTCGCCAATAATGTATTAGTTACGCTTTGCACTTTTTCATTACGGTTTGGGTACCGTAGCTAAAACCCCTTTTTTTTGTAGTGCCACCTCGGAGTCCAGCTCGATTTCAAGTTTACGTAAACCTTCTTGATTACAAATGTTTTTTTATTTTTAGATTGATTATGGGTTTGCTCAAGCAAATTAAGGACAAGTGCATCTCTAATACTGACGAACAGACTTAGAGAACTCAGAGAAGTTATTTGAGCAGGTATTGTCTGTGCTTATTGATGAAAATAAACTCATGTCGCAATTTATATGCTTAATACTAAAGTGAAACTTTTAGATGAATTAATAAACACAATGTGCGTTGCACATTAAATACGTGATTTATCTAAATATTTTAAATAATTGAATTATTAAAATGAAAATATTTAAAATATTAATTTTTTAATTTTAAATATAGTGATGAAATTTAATTTTCTAACAGACAGTCTCACGTATATAAATAAAAAATTTATAATTTTAGATTAACACTCTTATGATGTTCAAGCAGTTCTAAATATTATTGTATCGTATCATATTTAGGTTGGATACCGTGACAAACGTCTTTCACATATTAAATTTAGAAATTAATTTATGTTGTATCATATTTATATCCATACATCATAGAGACACGAAAAATATAAATTATAAAAGTAACATGAAAAATTAAATTATAATTTGTATTTTATTTGTATATGACTCTAAATACTTAGTTTGATTTATAAAATTACTCATGTTTTCTTTTATTTATTTCTATTTTATTGGTTATCAATCGTAATTTAAATAATAATTATTTTTAATAAATTTAATACTTTATAATAAGTATATAGTGTTAATAATATTTGAACTAAGTTTAAAATATGAAAACTATAATTTGTATCAAGCAATCAAAACTACAAATTGTCCTCATTCAATTAAAAGATCACAAATTCACTTAAATTCACTCGAAATAGTTCAATATGAAAAATTTTACTAATAATGTATTTTTATAAAATTCTTTTTTTATATTTATATATATGAAACTTTCAATATATATATATACTAAAAATCGAAGGTTTATAATTTCAATTTATAATTAATCATTATTTAATAATTATTAGCAATTATTTTATACTTATACAAAAAATAATTTAATTTATAATTTTGAATTAATAATTTATTTCATTGATTTAAGTAAATAAAAAAATTTAAAAAATTCAATAATAAACTTTATAGAGAATTAGTTTGTATTTTTGATTACTTTTTCGATTGTCATTAATTAACTCTTATTGATCTATACCATAACATTAATAATAAAATAAAGATATAATTCATATTAGCAAAATGTATTAATAAAAAATTATTTATTTTAATTGATTTACTGATTATAACATAAAATTCGGATTGATAATAAACACTAATTATCATCTAAGTTATATATAAGCTCTCTCTCAACTCTCTAGCTTCATACTACGATTCTTCCTTGACTTCTCTCTCTTTCTCAACCACCAGCACAATAGCACCCCGTCCAGTCTTTATTTTTTTTTTTATTCTTTCAACCAATTTTTGTTATTGTCTACTTGTCGATCACTCACTTAATATTAATGTCATCACATACCACTATGTATGATTATATCTATATTTTATTAATGCTTCATTTTTCCTTAAACATGATTATTTGTGTGTGTAGAAATAATGACAGTATGTTCCGTTTGATAATAAAAATTTTGTTATTTGATATTTATATTATTCACTTAGTACAATCTCATTAAATTTATAAAAAAACATTACAAATTTAATCCAATAGGACGCAGTGCAGTCTAAAACACACACAAATCACACACTAAGATAATTTTATTAAATGTGTATCTCATAATATGTTACTAAGCATACTTTCAACCTAGCTTAACAGATACTTTGACTTTTCATCTTTTAGCTACATTTGGTATATTTGACATTAAATGTCTTCTAATAATCTGACATATGAACTTAGAAGTTGACACATTTTCATTCTTAGGTCTCCAGGTCGTTGGTAGAATTTTGGCTTGTAATATCTTATCGACCTCTTGACCTAAGGTTTGGTCAACGGGGTCTCATTCGGTCTTTAGGCTTTAGCCAATGGGTTTGCTTAGTTACCGGATCAACCTCACGACTTTTCATATGTTGGTCGATCTGGAGGTTGTCTAGGCTGACTTTGACTGTTTGACTCATTTCCTTCAACTCGTCGACTCAACGACCTCATGTGTAGGTTGCTTCTTAGCCAGTATGACTTTGCCATGGAGTTTGACCACAAAGGTTGAAGTCCACGTGGCCATTCATGGTTCGCCCATGATGGACTTGTAGCACCCGAGCGCAAGGTACCACATCCCCCGCATAGAGACCCGACCCGAATATGAAATGGACAATCCATGCCCGAGCTAAATCACGGCGAACGGGGACATACACACTCGCTAAGCTAGGCGGGAGCTAACTTTCGCAACCAAAGAGACAATAAAACAGAAATATTACCAATGCGGAAGCGAAGTACATACATAAATAACAAGATAAGCAAAGAGCAACGGGTTCAACTAGCATAGATACCTAATCCCGAAATTCAATAAAATCATAAAACATCAATTCCAGATTCTTTCTATTCCTGTAAGCTTATCTTGAATTCATGATAGTAGTAGTAATCAATACAAATTATACATTCTCCGTAACTTAAACAAATCATAGTTCAATATGCATAAATAAATTCATAATATATAACAAAGTTTAAGTTCATATTTAAATAATTAAATCAAAGTGTGAATTTAATATAATTAAACTAAAAGGCAATACTTACATATATTTTAAAATCAATGCACGAAATACATATATATATATATATATATATATATATATATATATATTTAGTATTAATACATTAAGATTTAAAAGTCACTAATTAAATATAATTTAAAAAACAAAGTGCACATATTAATATACATTTAGTATTTATAAGCTTTAAAAAAAATGTGAATGTCAACGATTTAACATAAATTCAATATTAATTAACTTAAGATATGATTAATTGACAATTTAACATTTAAAATATAAAATTAAATATATAAAATACTTATAAACAATTAGTTCGCGCAAATTAGTAAACACATACGTCATTTTAGAATATGGAAAAATTGGGGCGTTATAGGACTTAGGGTCCACATGGTTCCCGTTAGGAGCGTTACATGCTATAATTGAATTATGCCATGTTACCAAATATTTATTTTTAATATATATTAAAATAATATATATATATATATATATATATATATATATATATATATATATATAAAATAAAATGTGAGAGTTTACTTTAACATTTGCGTTAACGTTAAAAGGAGTATTTTCAAAATATACTATTTAAGTTTAATATATAATAGTTTATACACTTAAAAAATATTTAAAACAACTACCTTTACATCAATATAATATGAATTATAAAATTAATAATTTAATTACATTAATGTATTAATATTTTTGCAGTTATATTCTATCTCACTTCACTCTCTTACAAATATAAATATTTTTTAGCATCTCTATTCCTATCTCCTTTATACCCTTACTCTTTTTTTAGTAAATTCATTTTCTATATTTCCCATTTTTTATTTAATATAATTATGAGTTTTTTTTTGTATCAAATGTATAATATTATATTACAGTAGCACAAATACATCTTCACATAAAATAAAATATTGTTCCTTATATTATCTTATAAATTAATTTTAGTAAATAAATACAGTAAAATATATGAATATAAGTTCAATAAGCATTTATATTATTAGTAAAGTAATAAACTTAGGGTAAATTGCGGCAATCCCCTGTCTTTTCACATGTTTCGCACTTTCCCCCTTAACCTTTAAATTTGCATGATTTCCCCTCATTATCTTTGTAAAATGTATCACTTTCCCCCTTTTGGATATGTCCTGTGGAATATCCTTGGAATATTCCGTTCGGACCAAAATACGATCAACTTTGACCGTCGATTTCTCCTCCATCATGGTAACCCAACAGTTAAGGCCACCACCATTGTGTTCCTCTCTCTCTCTCCAAGACGAACAAAGCTCATACCCCCATTCGATCCTATTGATCGCCGGAAGCCATCGGAATTCACATGTAAAGCTCTGTCTTCTGTGTGCCATCTTTGACCGATAATTCCTCTTTCACCGGTCATCGGATTTTGTGTTCCTTGTGTCGATTGCTTCGATTTGATGGATAATATTAACACATTTGACATATAGGGAAATCGCCTAAATTTAAAGGTTAAGGGGAAAAGTGTGAAACGTGCCAAAGGATGGGGGGTTGCCGCAATTTACCCTTAAACTTGGTCTAAATTATAAATTTGCACCAAAAATTTTTGCAGAGACCTTTTTTTTTTTTAATCTCTCAAAGTTTTTCCTTCTTCTTTTTTTTTTTTTGGGAACTCCCAAAGTGGGTCAGAGGCTAGTCTCCCAAAGTTTTTTTTTTTAACTCCCAAAGTAGGTGAGAGGTTAATCTCCCGGTGGGTGAGAGGCTAATCTCCCGAAGTTTTTTTTTTTTTTGAACTCCCAAGGTAGTTGAGAGGCTAATCTTCCAGTGGGTGAGAGACTAATCTCCCGAACTACTAAATGCGTTTTTCACGGGAACCTCTCCCAACATAGTTTTTTACATTTACAAGGTTCGAACCTGAGATCTTGCTTAAATAACTCAAGCCCTTATTCACTTGACGCAAGTGCCAGTTGGTGCAGAGTCTTTAGTTTAACCTAATTTTATTTTTTAATTTTTCTTTTCTTTCACCCATTTGACTTCTTCGTGCTTCTATGGTATCCATTTTTTTTTAATGTATGTGTGTGTGTGTGTGTTTATTTATTTTCAACTGTACAATTTAATTTTTCATTTTATTACTTATTACAAGTTAAATGTTTAGCAAAAATTATATCAGAAATATATGTCCATATTATTTTTAATAATTCTTTGACTCTTAAAATATTATTTGAATTGACCTTTAATTTTTGTACTTCTTTTTAATTATCTCTTATATTTTATTATTTTTCCCTTTTATTTTTATTTTGTACTTTTTTTCTTATTTATATTTTCTAATGAGTATTATTTAAGATTAATTTTAATTTTTTTTATCATTTATGTATGTAGTATAAATGGTTAAAAGAGTATATTTGTATAAAAAATTTAAAAGAATATTTAATTGAACAATATAAAAGTTGATCTTTTTTGGACTGATCTGGGATGGTGCCATCAAACTCTTCAAACTTTTCTTGGCCCTATGCTCGCTAAGCAGATTGCAGAGGTTCCTATAAGGCGTGCTCAATTAGACGTGGCCCTCTAGAGTATAGAACCCAATGGATGTTTCTCGATTAGTTCGGCTTACAATGCCATTAGGGAGAAACTTCCACCTTCAGAATCTTGGAGAGCGATCTGGAGTTGTAATCTCACGCCGACAATCCAGATTTTTATATGGAGACTTATCAAGGATTGGCTCCCCACAGATGAGCGATTGGAAAGGAAGGGAATTGCCATACCATCGAAGTGTGCGTGTTGCTCTAACGGAGATACGACTGAGCATGTGTTCTCTAGTGGCCCAAAAATCAGGAACGTGTGGGCTTTCTTTGGGGATTACTTCGACATGGTTCATTCTGCAGCTTCCCCGTTACATGTCCTGCAGAATTGGATTACTTCCTCCCCTTACAGCCCTCACAAACACATTAGAATTGTAATCCCGATTTTAATCTGTTGGTATGCCTGACTTGAAAGAATCAGAACAAGACATGAAGGGAGTCCTTTCTCTTATTTGCATATTATTCGTAGAGTTAAGTAACATATTTATCAACTTAACCGAATTGGTGGTTTGTGCAGGAAATGGTGGATCGGAGACATTCACTCTGCTCGAAAATTTGTCATTCAACTGACCAAAAGATCGAGTAAACAAATCCTTATTGTAAGATGGCTTCACCCTCCGAGCAATTGGTGCAAGCTGAACACGGATGGTGCAGCCCGCGGCAACCCAGGGTCTGCGGGTATTGGAGGCTTGATTAGAGACGACAATGGATCTGTTATATATGCGTATAGCCATGGAATTGGGCACGGCACCAATACGGAAGCAGAGATCAGGGCTATTGCTATGGGCATTGCCAAAGCGGCTGAGCTCCGATGCCAAAACCTCTGGATTGAGACTGACGCCACAATAGCCATATCCATTCTTGGTAGAGGTAGAGCAGGGGATCATAAAATACAGGGAGCCATTGTCGAGTACCTGAACAATGTGAGCAAGTTGACAGTCAGAATAACGCATGTGTACAGGGAAGGTAATATGGCAGCTGACAAACTTGCAACCAGAGGAGCTATTGAGCAAGATGACTGGACTTTCCCAGAGCGACCACTTAGTGGCTATACCAGAGGGATCATTCGGATGGATAAAATGGGGATCCCAAACTTAAGACAGAAACTTTAATGAGTTTCCATTCTGTTTATTGTAAAGCTTGCTCTAAGCGAGCTAATTTTGTCCCTTTGATCTTTCCTAACCTGAATTTTAATATTTGTGATGCAGACTCACCTTTCAGGAAACATTGTATGATTGGCCATTGGTGGAGTGGTCTTTCTCCACATGTACAGCCTCGCATACCTGGTAGTGATATGAATGGTGGGACTTTTATCCTTGCTTTTAATGCTTACCAGTTATTTGTGATTCTTGATATTGCACTTGATACTTCCTTGTTCGAGAAGAGTTTTCTTATACAGGATCCTAACCAGAATAAGACGAGCAGTTGTAGGTACATCGGTCTAGTTCGATGGCCACCATGCTGTTGGAAAACACGAATCAGAAAGCAGCGGAATTTAAAAAATTTTCCCAACAAAAGGATCTTGAACTCGCAATCGTGTAACCAAATTTGTAGAAATAGAAAACTTACTTTTCTTTTATTCTTTCTTGAAGCGTTTCAAGCCACCCAAGAACGCTCTTCTCGCGGCTTGATCCCCTCTCCTTGGTAAAGCTCGAATCTTCAAACTTCTAACTTGAAGTCTCTAGAGAAAGTCCACCAACTTGATCACAATCTAACTAGTAAGGATGCTAGTTCTCTAGTTAGTGTTTAGGCTTAACCTAGGGTTTTATTTTATCTTGGAGAAAGGAAGGTGTTCAACACATGAACCAAGAATTGTCAATTGCCCTCTAAGGGGAGCATGAGCTCCCCTATATATAGGAAAGGGAGAGGGACGGCCGAACCTATTCCTTGTTGGGCAAGGATTTGGTCCCTCTCTCTCCTATTACTTGATCATCAAGTAATTTCCAACTTTGACTTTGAATTCTAATTCAAATCAACTTTCAAGAGAGCTAAAATATCCAAACTATTTTTGGATAATTTTATACTTTATTTATTTAAAATAAATAATTTATTTTATCTAATTAATTAATTCATAATTAATTAACTAGATTAATTTTCTCCAAAATAAGACTTTCCTTTTAATTCAAAATTAAACCAAAGTCTATTAAATAATTAACACATTTAATTATTTAATATATATATATATACAATATATATATTCACACGTGTGGGACACGTGTCACAAGGACACGTGTCACTCACGTGACCCACACGTGTGCCTTCACACGTGTGGAACCCTCTAGGCTCGATTAACTCGTTTAATCATTTTAAAGCCTCAACTCATGTAACCAAGTTGTTGTGTGTGACCCTCTAGGTTCTCAATTCAATTAGCAGTGACCCTAATTAATTAATTCACTAATTAATTAATCAGTCCACAGATTAAACGACCATAGTCTAACAACATGTGTTTAACCCCTAGCTGAATTGGAATGTTCGGATTCGACAGAACCTTTAAGTCATTGATTCATATGAGATACAATCCTCCTACTTATTATCTCTCAACCAAGATCTAGGGCAAGGGAATAATCAGAACCCTAATAATCCGGTCTTAAAGCTAAGTGCATTTCATATCCATTTGATCTCAATCCAAGAAACCCTTTTCTTGATGTCTTGATCTACTGCCTTGGCCAAGGACTCCATATGGCATATGAATGACTTACACAATAAGAGATCACCTTGCAAATGCAAGTGTAGGTCCTTTCTTGATTCTCATTCACTTTCATGAATCACTTATGGAGCCCCATCATAAGCCTTGAATCAGTTGTCTAAGGCGACACCCTTTAAAGCTTATACCTAACACTACAGAGTTAACTCATAAAGTGACAAGGAACCTCAAGTCTAAGGATCAATTAATCACATCAATGACTCGTGAGATATTTCCTAATCTGGAAGTTTCCATTTCCTGAAATAGAAACTTCCTTTCCCATTTAGGAATGTTTTCACACGGGGCACCTCAGTGAACTTACTTATTAAAGTAAGCACCCTCATGTATCACGCACGTATCAACTATACACTTTGCACCTCCAAAAAACAAGGTGGTCCTTCTTAAGGGCGTGATCCCACAAGCAAGCCTTAGAGGAGTCAGGTTGACACTCCCACTGTCTGTAGGACTCATCGGCTTGGAGTATTTTACTAATCATGACTTATGTGATATAGGGCTCGTTTCATGAACCATTTCACCTAAATGGTAGAGTCCTAAAGTCATCAGGATTAGGGGAGTTCTTATACATGCACAGATAAAGTAAACGCATACCAAACAAGAGCATATAAAGAAGTGTTGCCTCAATTCGTTATTTCATTCAAAGATTGTCTGTGATTACAATAAGAAAAAGCACAAAGCGGATATACAATCGGCTTTCTAGGGCACTATTCCTAACAATCTCCGTTAAAGCCGTTCTAAAGCTACTCTAAGTCCCATCTTCTGAAGATGACCTTGGAAAGCTTCTCGACTAAGGGGTTTAGTAAGTGGATCTGCCACGTTCTCTGCTGATGTGACCCTCTCAATTTGCACATCTCCTCTTTTGATAATATCACGGATTAGGTGATACTTCCTCATAATGTGCTTGGTCCGTTGGTGAGATCTTGGTTCTCTTGCTTGAGCAACCGCCCCAGTGTTGTCACAAAACACAGTAATGGGGTTTTTAATGCTAGGAACAACATTCAACTCTTGAATGAAGTTTCTAATCCAAACACCTTCCTTAGCTGCATCATTTGCAGCTAAGTATTCGGCCTCAGTGGTCGAATCTGCAGTGGTAGTTTGCTTGGAACTCTTCCAACTCACTGCTCCGCCGTTTAGGCAGAAAATGTATCCTGACATTGACTTAAAATCATCTAAGTCTGATGCAAAGCTTGCATCACAGTATCGTTCGACAGTAAGATCTTTCTGACCTCCATAAACTAAGAATAAATCTTTAGTACTTTTCAAGTATTTAAGAATATTCTTCACGGCAACCCATTGACCATCTCCAGGGTCAGATTGGAAACGACTTGTAACACTAAGTGCATAAGCCACATCCGGTCGAGTACATAACATTGCATACATTATGCTTCCTATTGCTGATGCATAAGGTGTATGAGTCATTCTTTCCTTTTCAAGGTTAGTCTTAGGACACATCTTCTTTGAAAGACATGTTCCTACACTCATAGGAAGGTTCTTAACCTTTGCTAACTCCATATTGAATCTCTTCAATACTTTGTCAATGTACATCGACTGTGATAGTCCTATTAACCTTCTAGGTCTATCTCTATAGATTTTAATTCCAAGGATATAGGACGCATCACCAAGATCTTTCATCTCGAATTGGTTCGATAACCATAACTTAGTCACTTTCATGTCATCCTTCGAATTCCCAATAAGAAGGATGTCATTAACATAAAGTACTAAGAATTGCACTGAGGTCTCCAATTCCTTTCTATACACACAGGACTCATTCAAAATTTGAATGAAGCCAAACGTTTTGACTGATTCATCAAATCGAATGTTCCAATTCCTAGAAGCCTGTTTCAATCCATAGATTGATCTTTGGAGTTTGCAAACCTTTTGCTCACTCCCACTGAATGTGAAACCTATGGGTTGCTCCATATAAATGTCTTTGTCAATGTCACCATTGAGAAAGGCAGTTTTCACATCCATTTGCCGTATCTCATAGTCACAATATGCAGCAATGGCAAGCATGATCCGAATAGACTTTTGCATTGCAACTGGCGAAAAAGTTTCATCAAAGTCCACGCCGGGTCTTTGAGTGAATCCTTTTGCAACCAGTCTTGCTTTGCAGGCTGCAATGCTTCCATCAACTCCAAGCTTTCTCTTAAAGATCCATTTGCAACCTATGGGTTTGACCCCATCAGGCAAATCTACCAAGGTCCAAACTTGGTTGGAGTTCATGGAGTCCATTTCGGATTTCATGGCTTCTATCCACTGTTCAGAGTCAGAATCTGACAGTGCCTCCTCATATGTTAAAGGATCATTATCCTTTTAAGAGATTTCATGGAAGAATCCATACCATCTCTCCGGCTATCTAGGAGTGCGTTCAGAACGCCTTAGAGGAGGATTTTTGTGTGTATCAAAATTCGTGATTGGTTGTGGTTGATCAGTAGGGGACGTTTCTTCAGTGGGTGGCGTGGGGTCACTTTGTACTTCCTCTAATTCCATGATCTTGCCTTTCCTTTCTTTAAGGAACGGTTCCTCAAGAAAAGTGGCATTTCTGGAAACAAACACCTTTTGCTCAGATTGATCATAGAAGTAATATCCTATGGATTCCTTAGGATAACCTACAAAGTAGCATAAGTTAGAACGAGATTCTAACTTATCTCCCACCGTCCTCTTCACGTAAGCAGGACAACCCCAAATTCTTAAGTAAGAATAGCTAGGGATTTTACCATGCCACATTTCATAGGGCGTTTTAGGGACTGACTTAGAGAGAACTAGATTCAAAATCTTTGCTGCACTTTCTAGGGCATAACCCCAGAAAGAAGGTGGTAAGTCAGTGAAACTCATCATGGAACGAACCATATCAAGTAGGGTTCGATTCCTTCTCTCAGAAACTCCATTAAGCTGAGGAGTTCCCGGAGGAGTCCACTGAGAGATAATCCCATTATCTTTGAGATGATTAAGGAATTCTTCACTAAGATACTCGCCTCCTCGATCAGATCGAAGTGCTTTGATCTTGTGACCAGTTTGGTTCTCAACCTCCTTTTGAAATTCTAAGAATTTCTCAAAAGCTTCAGATTTATACTTCATTAAGTATACATAACCATACCGACTAAAGTCATCAGTAAATGTTATGAAATACTGATGATTGTTTCTAGTGCTTACACTGAGCGGTCCACAAACATCAGAGTGGATCAAATCCAAGACCTTAGCGGCATGTTCCACAGTTCCTTTAAAAGGAACTTTGGACATCTTTCCTTTTAGACAGGATTCACAAGAAGTTAACTCCTTAAGATCATTTTCAGAGAATGATCCTAAAGTGTTTATCTTGCTAATTCTGTTCTTGGAAATGTGTCATAATCTAGCGTGCCATAAGGGAGCTGAAACTTTGTCATCTCTCTTACGCTTCGTTTCTCGTTGTATATTCATAATATTGATATTCTGAGTTAGATAAAGTCCATTACTTAGAGTACCGATGTGAACGGAAGAGTTGTTCCGTTTGATAAAGTATTTACCATTCTTAATATAAGTTTCATAACCTTAACAATCTAATATTGGAACTGAAATTATATTACGAATAATGCTCGGTACATAAAGGACTTTATTTAAGACTAACTCAAAACTACCTAAATCTAATCTAATTGTGCCTAAAGCTCGAGCTTCAACGTTTGAGCCATAGCCGATCTTCAAGACACATTCTCCTTCTTTGAGTTGTTGGACTTCACTTAGCATCTGTACATCATTACAGATATGAGTTCCACAACCGGTATCAAGTACCCAAGAACTAGAATTAATAGAAAGATTTACTTCAACGAGAAAGATACCTTTCTTTAGAGTAGCCTTGTACTCTGGGCAGTTTCTCCTCCAATGTCCCGTTTTGCCACAATGGAAGCAAACATCCTCTTTCCGATCACGTTTCTTCTTTTGTGCCTTCCCCTTCGAAATGCCACCAGTGGGCCTAAGGGGTTTCTTCTTCTTCTTTTGGGCTCTCTTGCCCTTACCTTTAGGAGGCCCAGAAGAGGAAGATGGAGCATTCACCATCAAAACCTTATTGTCCTTCTTGATCGTGCTTTCAGCAGTCACAAGCTGACTAATCAGCTCAGCTACAGTAGCACCAGCATGATTCATGTTGAAGTTAAGGACAAATGGGTTGAATGATAGTGGGAGCGAAGCTAGCAACAAATCCACTGAAAGCTCATCTTTCAGTGGCATGTCCATGGAAGCAAGTTTCTCAGTAAGGGCAAGAAACTTGAGTCCATATTCATGGACACTTGAACCTTCCCTCATTCTCAAGTGGAACAATTCCTTTGAAGTGTTATACCTTGTAACACGTTCATGAGGGCGGTAAAGTTGCTCTAAGTGGTCGTAAATCTCCCAAGCAAATTCCATGGCCTCATGTTGCCTTTGCAAGTCCGGAGACATGTTAGCCAACATAAGGCAACGGGCTTGGAGATTATCATCCTTCCACTTCTGAATCGCATCCCGCTCGGCCCGAGTGGGAGCCTCCCCTTCGGGACTAGGCTCCCCTTCGAAGAGAACATAAGTTCTCTTCTCAGAATCTAAAATGATTTTTAGATTCCTCAGCCAATCAGAATAGTTGGGACAAGTCAACTTGTTTGACTCGAGGATCGATACAAGAGGGTTTTTGGTTGCCATTTCAAAACACGTAGAGAATCACAGAATCTACGACCTAAATGGTAAAACAGAGAACTAGTGAGCATGCTGAATTATAACGATATACAAAAGATAAGGTCTTTAATCTAATGTAGCTCCCACTGTTTTTCAAAGATCTATAATTCTCAAAGATCTAAGAGGAACACGTTTCCCAATGGGTACTAAGATCTTAGGCATTTTACCTCGAACCCACGACTCGCGGACATTCTAAGTAAGAACCCTAGGTAGGTACAACTTACCAATTCTAACACCTTTAGAACTCTTAGTAATTGTTTTTGCATCACCTATCTTTCAATATGGACCCACGACTCGTGCGACATCCATATTTACTTAGGCGTTAAGCTAGACCCATCAATCATAAGATCATGATCAAAACTTAGTTCGAATGACCAACGACTCGCGGACATCGCCCTTGCTAAAATTGACCATGAAATATTGATCATTTAAAATGATCAATTAGGTAACTAAGAACTAATAAGCTCCACTAGCTATCCCATGACTCGCGGACAACAACTAGCTTCACTTACTAAACTAAAAACCTATTGATGGAATGCTAGGAATTTAATTCAAAATTTGCATCTCGAATTTAAATACCTATTTGATCGAAATTAGCTTAATATTTAATGGGAATTTTCAAATCAACCGGAGAGTTGTCCGTTCGACCTCACCAACATATATGTTATCCAATTTTATTAGTCTTGATTAATGCAAGTACACTTAAATGCATTTCAAACAAGCACATAAACAGATAACATGTCCTAGCATGATACTAACATGTAATGATCATGGGTTCTACCTATCTTATGCGTGATATGTGGGAGTCACTCCACAATCACAGGTTCTAACATACATGCCACATAAACAGTTTAAATCACATAAGGGAAAGCGGTAACAAAATACGAGCCCTATCTCTATTACATTTAACAATTGAGATTCCCCTCCCTAACATTTTGAGGGGTCTTCACTTATGGCCTCCTTGTTACTTGAATGTGGTCCATCTTACTCCATGGGTGCATTGTCTCCAAAATGAAAATAAAACCTCACCACCTATCTCTACTCTCAAATTACAATAAAAAGAAAAAGACATAAAGTAATAAGGCTCAATCTTCATATTGGCCTCAGACAATTACACGGGGCATACCCCGGCCTCAAAACCAGTAATATGGAAAGCCACATAATAAATCACATAACAGTACGCACATAAGTTAGGCTCCAACCTCAATTGAAATACGCAACTATAGGGCTCCAACCCCAATTTAAACCATCCATGTGCATAAATTAAAACCATACATAAGTCTAAACCCATGATCACCTAACATGCTTTTGCGAGAATTTAAATTTAACCAATAAATTAAAATTCCCGTTTCAAGTCCTAATGACTTAAAACACGACTTGATACGAGTCTTATTTATAAAAGTTTTCAATAAATCCCAATTTAACAAAACAAATAAAATTCCAATTAATTTCTGAAAATTAATAATTTTATCAAAGATGTATTTTCCCAAAATATAAACCGTTTCTATTTCTCAAAAATCCCAATTTTAAGTTTTATTAAAAAATTAAAAATAAATATTCAAAAATAAAATTTTAAAATTAAAAATAAAAAAACTGGGACTGGATTGCACGAAACACGAAAAATCGGATTGGATGGAGGAAAAACGGGGCCCGTACGCGAAAGGGCTGCGCGCGTCGCGCGCACTCGTGCTGATGCACGCGGCCCTTTCGGCCAGTGCGGGCGGGCGGTGGGCGGGCGCGCCTAGCCTCCCGCGCGGTTGCGGGAGGGTGCTGGGCGGCTGCCCTGCGCGTGCGGGGTTTCGCGTGTTCGTCGTAATCCGGGTTTTCGTTTCGTGTTTTCATTCAAAAGCAAAACCAATCCAAGAAATCCAAAAACAGTTTATATAGTTTCAAATCTAAAATAGTTTTCAAAAATTAAATTTTGCAAAAACCAATTTTCATAAACTTTCAGGAAAAAATAAAGTTTCGTAATTCAGGTTTTCTAAAACAATTACAAATACTCAATCGCATCAAGCTTAAGAATTTCTACCAAATTCAGTATAATTGAGACGAATCAGAAACACGATTTACGAGGTGGCTCTGATACCACTTGTTGGAAAACACGAATTAGAAAGCAGCGGAATTTAAAAATTTTTCCCAACAAAAGGATCTTGAACTCGCAATCGTGTAACCAAATTCGTAGAAATAGAAAACTTACTTTTCTTTTATTCTTTCTTGAAGCGTTTCAAGCCACCCAAGAACGCTCTTCTCGCGGCTTGATCCCCTCTCCTTGGTAAAGCTCGAATCTTCAAACTTCTAACTTGAAGTCTCTAGAGAAAGTCCACCAACTTGATCACAATCTAACTAGTAAGGATGCTAGTTCTCTAGTTAGTGTTTAGGCTTAACCTAGGGTTTTATTTTATCTTGGAGAAAGGAAGGTGTTCAACACATGAACCAAGAATTGTCAATTGCCCTCTAAGGGGAGCTCATAGGAAAGGGAGAGGGACGGCCGAACCTATTCCTTGTTGGGCAAGGATTTGGTCCCTCTCTCTCCTATTACTTGATCATCAAGTAATTTCCAACTTTGACTTTGAATTCTAATTCAAATCAACTTTCAAGAGAGCTAAAATATTCAAACTATTTTTGGATAATTTTATACTTTATTTATTTAAAATAAATAATTTATTTTATCTAATTAATTAATTCATAATTAATTAACTAGATTAATTTTCTCCAAAATAAGACTTTCCTTTTAATTCAAAATTAAACCAAAGTCTATTAAATAATTAACACATTTAATTATTTAATATATATATACAATATATATATTCACACGTGTGGGACACGTGTCACAAGGACACGTGTCACTCACGTGACCCACACTTGTGCCTTCACACGTGTGGAACCCTCTAGGCTCGATTAACTCGTTTAATCATTTTAAAGCCTCAACTCATGTAACCAAGTTGTTGTGTGTGACCCTCTAGGTTCTCAATTCAATTAGCAGTGACCCTAATTAATTAATTCACTAATTAATTAATCAGTCCACAGATTAAACGACCATAGTCTAGCAACAGGTGTTTAACCCCTAGCTGAATTGGAATGTTCGGATTCGACAGAACCTTTAAGTCATTGATTCATGTGAGATACAATCCTCCTACTTACTATCTCTCAACCAAGATCTAGGGCAAGGGAATAATCAAAACCCTAATAATCCGGTCTTAAAGCTAAGTGCATTTCATATCCATTTGATCTCAATCCAAGAAACCCTTTTCTTGATGTCTTGATCTACTGCCTTGGCCAAGGACTCCATATGGCATATGAATGACTTACACAATAAGAGATCACCTTGCAAATGCAAGTGTAGGTCCTTTCTTGATTCTCATTCACTTTCATGAATCACTTATGTAGCCCCAGCATAAGCCTTGAATCAGTTGTCTAAGGCGACACCCTTTAAAGCTTATACCTAAGACTACAGAGTTAACTCATAAAGTGACAAGGAACCTCAAGTCTAAGGATCAATTAATCACATCAATGACTCGTGAGATATTTCCTAATCTGGAAGTTTTCATTTCCTGAAATAGAAACTTCCTTTCCCATTTAGGAATGTGCACCTCAGTGAACTTACTTATTAAAGTAAGCACCCTCATGTATCACGCACGTATCAACTATACACTTTGCACCTCCATGAAACAAGGTGGTCCTTCTTAAGGGCGTGATCCCACAAGCAAGCCTTAGAGGAGTCAGGTTGACACTCCCACTGTCTGTAGGACTCATCGGCTTGGAGTATTTTACTAATCATGACTTATGTGATATAGGGCTCGTTTCATGAACCATTTCACCTAAATGGTAGAGTCGTAAAGTCATCAGGATTAGGGGAGTTCTTATACATGCACAGATAAAGTAAACGCATACCAAACAAGAGCATATAAAGAAGTGTTGCCTTAATTCGTTATTTCATTCAAAGATTGTCTGTGATTACAATAAGGAAAAGCACAAAGCGGATATACAATCGGCTTTCTAGGGCACTATTCCTAACACATGCAACTTTGGATTTGACGGTAACCTGTTACATTTTGCCCGACACCAACCAAACAACAACGAACATAGTCCTGTGGACGCTAGCGATAGTCAAGCGATTAACCGTTGCAAGAGGAGTGCCACACTGACACACAAATTTTTTGCCCGGAAGACTAGGCGCCTCATTCAGAGGTCAACGGTTGATCCATATAAGACGCTTAGCAAGAGGGACTTAGCTTGGAGGAAACACCCGGGAATGCAGATATTGATTAGCGGCCTTCGCCCACGGTCTTTTGATGATTATGCCCTTATGAATTATTTGGTTGTTTTTTATGTTCGTGGGCACCGTTGTATTTCGAGCGTTAATGATCCTTGGATCATGAACATTTGTATCTCTTTCTTTGGTTTGGTTGGTTTATATATGAGGAGGGGGCCTCGGTAATAACCTTACGGCGCGTTGCCGGTTTCTAAAAAAATAATAATAATAAAATAAAAAAAAATAAAAAAATTGAACAATATAAAAGAATAATTATAAAATTAAAATAAATCTTGTTTTTATGCGGAGACATGTTGAATCTTCTGAGATTCCTTAATTTTAAGTTACTTTGATTAGACCTATAATTTTGGTATGTGGAATATTCTTTTGATTTAGTAACAAATTTTTAAAATTTATCAAAGTTTTATCTGTTATAATATATCTAATCTCTTATTTAACTATGTATTTCTTTTTCCATTTCAAAACTTTATCTACTTTTTTATTTTTCATTTTTGTACTTGTCTCTATCTAATAGTTTCATATATTTTCTCTTTATTTTTAGTTGTACAATTAAATGATATATTTTTTATTCATCAATAAGTTATAATAAATTTTCATAGTAAAAACATACATTTATGTGAAACGTTGTAAGTATTTATTTTTATATTATTAATTTTATTTTTACTCAAATAAGTATTTTTAAAATTTTTAAATATAATAGCATCTTATAATATAACTTATATTAATTAATTTTAAAAAGAGTCCGGTATATATTATCTATAGATTGAAAGAGTTTTGATTCTAATTTATTAAAGAGTTATATTTTCATTTAAATAAGTATTTTTAAAATTTTTAAATATCATAATATATAGTATGATTTTACCAAATCAGTCACGGTATATGACGAGAGTGTTCGATACGACACGATGTGGCAAAACAATATTTTTAGAAATATCCGTGCGTTAGAGTGACTAAGTGAGTTTGGAGCAGAAGCTGCTGAAATTTTGGTAGAGGTGCCTAAATTTTTTCTGTTGAGAAGGTAAAATAAGTATATTTACAAAATTCAACTCATGAATAAATAATATAGGAAAATTAGAAGAATTTATGTTTATATCAAATTTGGTAGAACTTTGCCTGCAGCCTTCAGGTTTATATCAAATTCAATTCTTTCCTGTATATTTGATTCGTTTTAAAAGTTTCTGAAGGAAATAAAAATTTCTTGCCAGGATTTAATCTAAAATAAGGTTTGCATTATCTAATCCAAGATATCAAATTTGAGGCAAATACAGGCCGATACAATCGGGATTATGTTAATGAAATTTGAGTCTATACAATCTTTAAACGTGGCATCTACTATGTACACATATTCTTCTCTACAAACTCTTAAACATAATTAAAAGCGAGCATCGATTCCCTTCTTTTGTCATTGTGTGACCTTGCGAACTTGTGTATCCATATGATCGATGCTCTTCGGTCTAGAACTGTGACTTGAAACCGAAGTTTGATAATGCTACTTTATTATGTTTTTCTAGGGACTAAGATCTATACAGTCCAGCTGTGCACAATAGAAAAGCAGTCGAACTAAGATGTATTGTCATGGTATCTAGGAAACAATCATTTTGTCTTCACCGTGTTAGCTTGGGCGACTATATGCGTTATAGTCATATAATATCGGCATAAAGGGACATTATATGCTATTGGTGATGACTCAAATGATTTGGGGTATCGAAGATGTGAAAATGTTATGTTAGTTGGATGGTGAGTTAATATAACATTTATTGAGGTATTGTCATATAGGGAATAGTTTAGGTAACTACTGTGGGCCTATGCCAAGCCCATAGAATAGAAGTGGATTATATAGCCTTCTATCATATATATATATAGAGGTTATCTGTGAGATAACAAACACACGAGATATACATACAACATACTCACATAATAGATCTCCTTCTTACCTAGTCAGTAAATACTTGGGGCGTCTAGTCCGTCATTCGGAGACTAAAGACTTGGGGTGTGGAAACATGGTGACTCTAGTAGCCATCTTCGAGATTACAGTCAAGGTTGCAGTGGGCGTAAAACGACAATTAAATTCGAATTCTCTTCCGCAAAAAGGTAAATCCTATTATATGTTCCAACGATAAAAAAAAAAAAACACATCTCATAATTCTAACTTTAACCCAGTAACACACGTGAATGGCGCCAAAGTCCGTAAACTTCTTGGTGTTCTTAGCTTTGTTTACCTTCTTACCTCTTTGCTTCTGTCACAACACAAATGGAGGCTTTCTTTACCCGCACGTCTACGACAGGTCACGTCCCAGGGCACAAGAGATAGTTAATTCTATTGTTGCGAAGGCGGTTGCAAAAGAGGCTCGAATGGCTGCTTCTCTTGTCAGGCTTCATTTCCATGACTGCTTTGTCAAGGTTTGTCTCTGGCATTACGGAAATTAATATATGTTATGGTTGCGTAAGTAGAAAACGTCGTACTGATGAACGCGTTCTTGATTTTGATGATATGTGTTATAGCCTTATAGGGGTGATGCGTCAATACTTTTAGACAGCAGTGGAACCATAACAAGTGAGAAGAGATCAAATCCGAATAGAAATTCGGCTCGTGGGTTTGAAGTGATCGATGAGATTAAATCTGCATTGGAAAAAGAGTGCCCTCAAACAGTTTCTTGTGCTGATATCATGGTTATTTCTGCTAGAGATTCCACTGTTCTTGTGGGTAGAAAAAACAAGCAATTCAGCAATTAAATGAGAAATAATAAGAAGAAGAATACTTAGAGTGACATACCTTGAGATTTAACAAGATTGCACAAACTTCCCTTTAACATTCAAGAAATTAAAAAAACTTCCCCTGACAAATAATTTACATTACATCTTGACGAATCCATTTGAAGATTTTACCTCTAATTTCTTATGAATACTCTATTTTTCTCTAGACACTTACTGATCAATAGTTGAGTTTAGCTATATGACACTATAATAGCATGTGTGAGGCCAAATCTTAGAGTATGCCACATAAAGTTTTTGTAAGTTCTCAAACCACTGGGGAAGATTTTGTAATTAGGCAAAACCTATTTTGTAATTAGGCAAAATCTCGGGGTATGTCACTGTAATTACCCCGAAAACTAAGCGATTCCTTTTTTTTTCATTTTCTTTGCATAAATGCCTGGCCATTTTCTCATATGTGTGTGCAGAGTGGATGTCCTTAGCTGGGAAGTTCCATTGGGAAGAAAGGATTCAAGAGGCGCCAGTTTGAGTGGCTCCAACAAAAACATTCCTGCTCCTAACAACACTTTCGAGACAATCCTCACAAAGTTTAAGCTTCAAGGACTCGACATCGTTGATCTCATTGCATTATCCGGAAGCCACACCATTGGAAATGCAAGATGCCTCAGTTTTAGACAAAGGCTCTACAACCAGTCGGGAAATTCACAATCGGACCTTACCTTGGATCAGTCCTATGCAGCACAGCTGCGCAAAAGGTGCCCGAGATCTGGTGGTGACCAGAACCTATTTGTGTTGGACTTTGTCACTCCTATAAAATTTGACAACAGCTACTTCAAGAACCTGTTGAGTTATAAAGGCCTCTTGAGTTCCGACCAAGTTCTGGTTACCAAGAACAAAGTGTCGTTGGATCTAGTGAAGAAATATGCAGCGAATAATTATCTTTTCTTCGAGCAGTTTGCAAAATCCATGGTCAGGATGGGAAACATTTCTCCGTTGACGGGCTCGAAGGGAGAAATAAGGAAGAACTGCAAAAGATCAATACTTAGAATACACATACGTGTGTGTGTGCATGTGTGTTATACAAATTCTTTATCTTTGTGCTGTATTTCTTTCTGGTGTTTTATTGACCTTCTTTGTTCCAGACAGAGGACATTTGATTCTTACTTTGTACGAGGTGTCTGAACATATGGCGAAAATTATAATGTCCCTTTTGTTCTGTATGTTAATATTGATCATCATGGATCTGTTGTCATATTGTTATGGTCTTATTCTCTTAGTATATATGTCAGTGCATATTATTTATCTGTTCCCATTTGGTTTGTTTTTGTCTAGAGTATCGTGTTTGTTCTGGAATTTTTTTGTCACATAATACATGTATTGCCAAAATATGGGACGACAGATTTAAGCCAAATAGGTAACGTCAACTGTAGCACAAAAAACCAAACAGACTTAATAAGTACAAACTGATTAGATCTTAGCTAGCATTTCTGTAAAGACATTTTGGGTTGTTGTTGATCATCGCATAAGTAATCATCGGTTGCATCATCCTATTCATTCGACGTTCCTGCAGGAAAAAAAAAATAATAATAATAATAAAGCATCAGAAGCTACCGAAACAGATTGTTAATTTGAAATGGCAAGGGAACCATAAGTACTATTATTAGCTAATACCTGACAGCAAACCATGCACTAAAGATTGGTTGAGAAGAATCATAACTCTACTCTTTGTCTCACAAATGATTTTTTCGTTCCAATCAGCCTTAGCCCTTTCTTCCGACAGTTTTTGTTTCAGATCCTCCAACCCCTTCTCCAGTCTTTCCTTCTCTTTCTTAACTCTCAGGTAATCAAGAGACATAGTTTTTGTCTCGGAGATGTACTCCAGCCTCTCGCGAAGCCATCCAACGTTCACCTTGTGAAGCTCAAAAGCATTAACACTCTCCAACATTTGATTCAGCTCTATAAGGGTGATATTGGAATATAGTTTCTGCTCCAGTTTTCCGTAAATGTCGCACAAAGATTCAAGCAAGAGTGAAAGGTAGTCAGAAGGCTTGTAATCACTTTCAGCTGTAATGTCTCCATATTTCTTGAAAATTTCTGTAAGCAGAGGAGCAATCACTTTCTTTACTATATGTCCATCCACAATGGTGTAGGCATGATCAAGAGACTCAACTTCAGCTGGGTCGTCTTCTATCTCATCCTGGAGCTTTTCGGCATATCTCGTCATGCTAGATATGCACTGGCTGCTTTCAGCGACACATGTTCTCTTTTCTGGTCTATTCTCAGGACCAGGAGTAATTTCTTGGTTTTCTTGAGTTTTCTGATATTGAGAAGAGATTTTGGAAGTGACATTGTTGAGGTCCAAGAGAGCCTCACTAGTAGCAGCAGTCCAAACTGTAGCTCGACTTGAGGTATTATCTCTAAGGTTTATTGGAACAGTGGATTTGCTGTTATCAGGACTAAAGGACCCTGAGGAGGCAGCTGGAGTGTAAGTGGCCTGCAAGAACAGAAAGTGAGAAACTGCTGCAAGAATGAAAGAAGCACAACATAGGGACATAAAATAAGTTAAATAGGGCTATCCCATACTACATCTTCATGAGGCTGTGGTAAAGTAAGAGGCGGCAACTCTAGCCTTGCAGTGTCTGTGTTTCTTGAATGTGACTCATTTGTTTCATTTATTAGTCCAGCAGTATCGGCATTGACACATCGACGAGGATTCAATTGTGGGGAATGCAAAGTATCCAATTGAGAAAGGATTATTCTGGGGCGTCCTGGTCGTCTTGGAGGTTCAAGAGAGGATAGGAGGATCTATACAGTGGATAAAAACTGGTTATAACTTATAACTGCTTTTGGGAATCTAATTCTAATTCAACAGATATAACAAATTGTAGAGCGAGGTAAAGAAGAGTTATGTAATTTAGGGACCTCTACGGTTCATCAACTCTATACAGATTTCTCAAATGCAATGCATGGCTTCTATTCAATAAAAGTCATGTGTGTTTATGATGCTCATACGATGCAGGTCGATGTGAAATTAATGTATAAATGGAACAATTTGGAACGAGATTATGCCTACAGGCAAAAGTTATTGAAAAAACTCATGAGTAATTATATTACAGAAGATTGATTGTTAAGATTATGTTGGAATAATATATTAGCTAGATTAGAGATTTCCTTCCAACTACTGTGAATTAAATGATAATATGAATCAAAACATTGAAAATGAATCATATTATGCACAGTTATACCTTTTTTTTTCCCTGGCGTAATCAGTTAGGCTCGTTTGTGGTATATAACAACCAAACTGAGAGCATACAAAAACATCACAGTTTGAGCTCATAAATCAGTCATTGATACTTTGCTCCATTTGAAATATCTGTACTCCCAAATATACGGAGTGAAATATACCTCTCCTCTATAAAATTATGAAATTACATATTACTCCGTTTTTAAATCTTACGGAATTACGAATACCTCCCTTCTAATAACTTATGAAAATTACATATACCTCCCTTCTAATAACAAACACCCAACAAATGGAGTTATGCAACCTACTAGATTTCTTATATCAGACAAGTTATGCAAAGACCATATGCTCTTTTTTCTCCTCAAATAACAAAAAGGAAGAAACAGGAGAAATAAAACAAGCATCAGTACTTGAAATGTCCAAACACTATTTAAAATTTGAAAAACCACAAACCCAGAAGGGATAAACATGCATTTAATAAAATATTGCAAATAAAGACCAAAAAACCACAAACGCAGAAAGTAAACACAGACACTAAGAACAATAACACCAGAACAGATGTACAAAATGCGTTTAAAAATAATAACAATGGATGATTCATTGTTTTTTCACGACAGAAATTCCCTTTTCTACCTGATCCGTTGGATGTAGGTTAATGATGTTAGGTGTATGTGTTTCCACGGCTATCTTTCTCGGCCTTCCCCTTCCTCTTCTCCTTGATCCATCCATGGCTAAATGTGTGGGTGAAGTGAGAAGGTAAATATTACTGCAAAACAAACAATCAGACTTGTGTTTTCTCTCTCTCTCTCTCTCTATATATATATACATATACATAACTGGAAAGCACAGCGTGACATACCAAACCAGGAATAATTAAGTCTTTCTCATTGCATGAATTTCATATGCAGACTGCAACTTATTTGCAGCCTGACACTCATAAACCCTTCATAATGCAGTTACACGGCAATAGGATTAGGAACTTCTCCATAAATGGAAATAACTCATCTTCCCTTTTAGCGCAAACTGGAATAAGCATGCGAATAGGCGAACACAAACAAAGGAAAAGATATCAACAGTACTCATTTCTATTTTTATGTTAACATTGGGCTTGGACCTCTTCAGTTTCAACCACTTATAGTCTTATACATACCAAGTACATATTATGAGAGAGTTTCTTTTTTCATATTACAATTATTTCTTTCTTTTAATCACGATTAACGACACGTCCATCCATTTCATTTACTCTATAAATATTAGGAGTGTGCATTCGATACTTACAGAACCGACCAAACTGAAATTTTGGTACGTCAAAATGGCGTACCGAATACCGAACCAAAAATTTTCGGTTTGATACGGTTTTTACCGAAATTATTTCGGTAAGATCAGGTACAAAAGGGAATTACCAAAATGTATATTAAGGAAAAAAAAAGGCTAAAGGCATCACAAAAACTTTGAAATCAGCTAACTGTTCCAGTTTCCAAATCTCGAAGTCATTACGGAACTGAAGTGCTGGATCTAAATCTAATGGTGTGGTTTTTGTTCAAGCATGTGTTGGTTAAAATTTATAAAAAAAGTGTTTAGATTAGGATATTAGGAATTAAAATGGAAAATATTATATATTATATATAAAAAGGTAATTACACCCGACTCCCATATTAGATGGGATAATTACAATTCACCATTATTTTTAGATTAAATTATAGACTAGACAACAACTTGCAAGAAATAAGTAATTACACTCGACCGCCATTTTCGTTTAAAAATCGCTCACATCGGCAAAATTTTTAATGAAAATCCGAAAATACCCTCCGTTGACTTTGGTATTTTTTATTCTCATGTTACCCTTGAGGGTTAACTATACTAATATGGGATTAAATGTAATATTTTTAATAAAAATTTTCAATTATCATTTTTTAACAAAATATAGCCGTTGTAACAACTATATTTCTCTTTCAGCTAGAAGTTATTATTAAATTTTTTTTATTTTCTTAGCTTAATGAAAAAATTATTAATTCAAAATTAGAAGTTAAATTAGTTTTTATATAGATATAAGTTGATTGCTAATAATTATTAAATAAAAAGTTAATTATATTTTAGAGTTAGTTCAAATGTTGTTATCAACAAGTATCTATTATAAAATACTAAATTCCTTAAAAATAGTACTTATATAAGTAAATTAGGATAATGTATTAATTAAAAATAGGACTTATTTAATTTAAAGAAAATATGAGCGAATTTTAGAAATTAAACTAAACATATAAAGTCAAATAAAATATGAACGAAGTGTATAGTCAATTGTAGCTAAAACAGGAATATATTTGTTATAATGGCCATATTTGTTATAATGACCATATTTATAGGGCTTAACATAGAAATGAACGGCTTAAGATCTATTTGATCTAGTGTTCATATCAATCTTCTACGATATTCTATAAATCTAAAATATTTTATACAAATCTAAGACTTTCCTAGAATCCTTTTAAGAAGTTCTAGTAAATCTATCTAGTTAAAAAGTATGTATAAGTACAAGTTTAAAACCAATTTAAACATCTCTAAATTTTCAAGTCCATCCAAGATGCAAAAAAAGTTTCGATCACCGTGAACTTCCTTCAAAAGGGCAGATTTAACATGCTGTTGATTTTGAATCACTTAGTAGGATTATTTCATTCTAAAGAAGAATATTTATAAAGTTGGCTGCAGTTACTTAAATAATTGGACAGTTCGTGTCACTGGCAGAAGGTCTGGTTCATGATTATTAGGGCTGTCAACGGGTCGGATTCGGGTCGGATCAGGGGATTTCGGATCCGAATCCGACAAGAGGATCCGACAACCGGATCCGAATCCGAATCCTATAGGATTCAGATTCATTTATTTTGAATCCATGCATAATTGGATCGGATTATAGCCGATTAAAGATCCGACCCGATTAGCAATAAAATTTAATTTTTTTATTTAACAAATTTAATATAAAGAATAAATATAATTACATAATATTAATAAATAATAATTATTTAATGGATTATTTGATGATTTTATTTATATTTGTTTAATATAAGTTAATTTAAACTTATTAATAAAGGAAAATATATACTTTTAGTGTAAATAATTCAAATTTTATTGTTGTTTAAAGTGATAATTATGTGAAAATTATAATTTTAGTCATTTTACTTAATATTATGTACTAGTAAATAATTTATTTTAATTAAATATTATATATATAATCGGATTCGGATTCTAAACGGATCGGATTCGTTAATTCCATATTCGCTCCATTTATTGCGGATAACGAATATTTATAATCGGATATGATCCATCGGACGAATATGCTAAAATTCGGACCGGATTCGGATTAAAATCCGATCCATTGACAGCCCTAATGATTATATCTCATTATGTCGAACATAATGAAAATTTGAGTTTCTCTATTTGACGTACTCCTCAAGGGGAGCATCCCAAATTTTGCTCGGATAATCCAAGCTTTGTCCCAAACTATGTGTGCTTCTCCTAATGTGATTGAATTGCACTTGCCAAAATGTATGGAGAAGACGCCTATGGTCTTCAAGAATGCCATGCGACGAGTATGTTGGACATATGTATTGATACTTTCAAAATTAAGCTAATGGAGGTTTATTGGAAATATCAAAAGAGGCATATGAAAAGGTGTTTGGGAAAACTAAACCTGTCCCACATTGGATTAATAACTAAGTATGGTCAACTATATAAGTTAAGACACTAAGTAGGTTATTAATTCAATAAATGTGAGGTGGACTGATGGGCTCACATGCGGTGCGGTGCACCGCACCGCCCGCGCACGGGCTCGGGCACGGGCCGGGGCCGTGGGCTGGGCATGGGCGAATGTGGCGTTTGATGGCGCACGTGCGCATCGTCGCTAGGAGCCTCGCCTCCGAGCCCAGAGCCTATCTTTTTGGGCCAAATTCATTCAGAATTAACCCTAAATCAGTCCAATAAATCAAATGTGACTGTTGAGTGGCCAATGTAACTGAATGGTCAAGGAGACTTAAACCACAAATTAATTCAGGGGCCACTAACAGCCCAATTGATGCTGAATTAATTCTCCAACAGTCATAATTTGATTTAATCCGTTTTTGTAACACCTGATATCAATATATACAATCCTTGAGCAGAAACACATTCATCCGGTTTCTTGTGCAGTGCTTGTACACGAAATCATTCCCAGAAATTAGCTTGACCTATATCCTGGAAGTGTATCGCCTGAAACCTTAAGCACACTTCCCAGAAAGTTAGGGGCGATAGAAACTTTAAGGACAGGGATTACCCGTGTCTAGCTTCTGTTTTTGCTATTTTTGCCCTGATTTCTCAACAATCTTAAAGTTTCTATCCGTAGAAATGGAGTCTGAATCCTTCAGAATCATGAACCAGCAAAAGCTAGACCGTTTCGATGGCAACAACTTCAGCCGCTGGCAGGACAAGATGAAGTTCCTGCTTACTGTCCTTAAGCTTGCCTATGTTCTGGATCCCAGTCTGCCACCAATTCCAGAAGATCCTCCTGCTCCCCAGCAGCCTGTTGATTTGGATCCACCAACCACTGCAGCAGGTGTTGTTCCTCCTGCCAATCCCACTACAGCAGGCGGTGCTCCTCCTGTCAATCCTTCTGCAAGTACTGCAGCCGCAGGTCCCTCTCAGAATGCCTTGCAGATCCATCAAGAAATAGTACAGACACTTCAGCAACAACGAAAGAAAAGAGCTGAAGATGAAGAGTTGGCTCGTGGCCACATCCTCAACACTCTTTCTGACAGGTTATATGATCTGTACACAAACGTCAAATCACCCAGAGAGCTTTGGGAGGCGCTGGAATACAAGTATAAGGCTGAGGAAGAAGGTACTAACAAATACTTAGTATCTAAATACCTCGATTTCAAAATGGTTGATAATAAACCAATCCTGGAGCAAGTGCATGAGCTCCAGGTAATTGTCAACAAACTTCGGATAGTGAAAATTGTCCTTCCAGAAGCCTTCCAGGTAGGAGCTATAATTTCAAAGCTCCCCCCTACCTGGAAAGATTATGCAAAGAGATTGATGCATAAATCTGAGGATATGTCCTTGGAACAAATTCAGAAACATCTGCGTATTGAAGAGGAGGCTCGGAAACGCGATGGAAAGAATTTGGTTCAAGGACAATCCAGCGTGAATTATGTTGAGGCTGGAAGTTCTAAAAATAAGCCTTTCGGGGTTAAAAAGAATCAAGGGCAATTTAAGAAATCCGGGCAGAAACCTAAACCTGTTCATAATGCTACTAACAAAAGAAAAGGCAAGTGTCATGTTTGTGGAGAAACAGGACATTATGCGAGAGAATGCCCACAACGGAAGAGTGGATTCGGAGTTGCAAACATGGTTGAGGAGAACCTAGTTGCCATGGTGACTGATCTTAGCCTCGATGTGGCTATGATTTCTGAAATCAACATGGCAAGTGAACTTTCTGGATGGTGGTTAGATTCTGGAGCAACGGTTCACATTTGCAATGATCGAAGGCTTTTCAAGACCTTTGAAGAAGTTGTGGGGCAAGAGGTTCAGATGGGAAATAGCTCCAAAGCCGGTGTTGGAGGCAAAGGATCTGTCGAGCTCAACTTTACCTCCGGGAAGAAATTAACTTTAATTAATGTCTTGTTTGTACCAGATGTTAGAAAAAGTTTAATTTCTGTTGATTTGTTAGATAAGAAAGGTTTTAAGATTTCTGTTGAATCTGGCAAAGTCATCATCATGAAAAATGGTGAATTTGTTGGAAAAGGCTATGCTTGTAATGGGATGTATAAGATGTCTATCAATAATATGAATCTCGTTTCTGCTTACATGATTTCTTCAATTTCTTTATGGCATAGTCGATTAGGACATGTTAGTGCAAAGAACTTGAAAAATATGCATGCAATGGGATTAATTGATATTGGTAAAAATGAACTTGATAAGTGTGAAATATGTGCAAAGTCAAAAATTGTTAGAAAACCTTTTCCAAGTGTTAAAAGAGAATCACAAATATTAGACTTAATTCATACAGATATTTGTGAATTAAATGGAATTTTAACTAGAGGTGGAAAAAGGTATTTTATAACTTTTATTGATGATGCTAGTAGATTTTGTTATGTATATCTTTTGCGAACTAAGGATGAAGCACTTAGCTCGTTTGTGAAATATAAATCAGAAGTAGAAACCCAACTTGAGAAGAAGATTAAGGTTCTACGATCTGATCGAGGCATGGAATATTGTTTGAATGCCTTTGATACACTTTGCGAAGAAAGTGGTATCATACATCAAACAACTGCCGGTTATACACCCCAGCAGAACGGTGTAGCTGAAAGGAAAAATCGTACCTTTCTGGACATGATAAATTGCATGTTAAATCATGCAAATTTACCTCACAACTTGTGGGGTGAAGCTCTTCTGTCGGCGTGCCATATTCTAAATAGGATGCCTAGTACTGTTGTGAAGTCTAGTCCCTATGAAATATGGAAAGGCAGAAAACCCAACATAAGCTATTTTAAAGTGTGGGGGTGTGTGGCTTATTTTCGGGTTCCTGATCCCAAACGGACTAAGTTAGGAGCCAGAGCTATTAAAAGTGTATTCGTTGGATATGCTCTTAATAGCAAGGCTTATAGACTTCTTGATTTGGAGTCAAATGTGATAACTGAGTCCAGGGATGTTGAGTTCTTCGAAAATACATTTTCAAAAGATGTTGGAAATGATTCTGGGCCGTCCCAAATTGAGCCTAGAGGTCCTGTAAGGCCGGTTGAGGAAAATAACATACCTACACAACCAATTGAGCCTAGAAGGAGTACTAGAGCAAGAAAAGAGAAAAGTTTGGATAAAGACTTTATCTCTTCTGATGCCTTATTATTCTTGGTGGAGGGGGACCAAGGTAATAAAGTGGTAAGTGAAATACCGTTTGTATTTTCACTTGAGACGGATCCTAAAACATTTACAGAAGCTATGGCTTCTCGAGATGCTTCCTTTTGGAAGGAAGCTGTAAACGATGAAATGGATTCGATCTTGGGTAATAATACTTGGGAATTAGCAGACTTACCTCGTGGTTCTAAACCCATTGGGTGCAAGTGGGTATTTAGAAGAAAACGGAACACTGATGGCACTATATCAGCTTTTAAAGCTAGATTAGTTGCCAAAGGGTTTAGACAAGTAGAAGGGATTGACTACTTTGACACTTATGCACCGGTGGCTCGAGTTGCTTCCATTAGGATTCTTCTTGCCTTAGCCTCTCTTTACGATCTGTTTGTTCATCAAATGGACGTAAAGACAACATTTTTAAATGGAAATTTAAAAGAAGAAATCTATATGGAGCAACCTGAGGGTTTTGTAGCACCGGGAACAGAAAACAAAGTGTGTAAGTTAGTCAAATCTCTTTATGGTCTAAAGCAAGCACCAAAACAGTGGCACGAGAAGTTTGACACTGCTATCTTGAAATTTGGATTCAAGTATAACAGTGCTGACAGGTGTATTTACTCCAAAAGTATGGTTGACTATATGGTGATAGTCTGTCTATATGTCGATGATATGTTGATCATCGGGACGAATATGATTGGAGTAAACGAGACTAAAAAGTATCTATCCTCGGTCTTTAAGATGAAAGATTTAGGTGAAGTAGATACTATTTTAAGCATTAAAGTTAAAAAACATAGTGGGGGTTTTTCACTAAACCAATCTCACTATATTGAGAAAGTTCTGACTAAGTTTAGTCACTTCGAGATCAAGGAGGTGAACACTCCGTTTGACAACGGACTGAAACTTAAAGAAAATACTGGTAGAGCTATTGCACAGCTTGAGTATGCAAGTGCTATTGGCAGCCTTATGTATGCAATGCATTGCACTAGACCAGATATTTCCTTTGCAGTTTCAAAACTTAGCAGATACACGAGCAGTCCCAATGCTGATCATTGGAAAGTTATTAGTAGGGTACTTGGGTATCTTAAGAGAACTATTAGCTTTGGTTTGTTCTATAACAAATTCCCTAGTGTGTTGGAAGGGTACTCAGACGCGAGTTGGATAACTAGCGTGGGAGATAACAAATCCACAAGTGGGTGGGTTTTCACTCTTGCCGGTGGGGCTGTTTCTTGGGCAAGCAAGAAACAGACAATAATCTCTCACTCTACCATGGAATCTGAGTTTATAGCTTTAGCTCAAGCTGGGCAAGAGGCTGATTGGATAAGAAATATGTTGTTAGACATAGATCTTTGGCCAAATCCAATGCCTCCAATCTCGTTGTATTGTGACAGCGAAGCAACGCTTACAAAAGCGTACAGTGGTACCTATAATGGTAAGTCTAGACATATTGGTCTTAGACATGCATTTGTGAGACAGTTGATACAAGATGGTATCATAACGATTGTCTATGTGAGGTCAAATAAGAATTTGGCTGATCCGTTTACTAAGCCTCTGACGAGAGACTTAGTAGCTACAACTACTAGAGATATGGGACTTAAACCACCCGAACCATAAGTGATGGTAACCCTACCTATAATCTAGGTTTCCCCTGATTAAAGGTTCAAAGGGAAAAACAAGTCACGAGATGGTTAGAGCTATCAAGTGGTCTCATATATAGTAGAAGATAGCTCAGTGGGTTGCAAAGTGACAAGGTTGAGCTATGCTCTTAACAAAATGCTGCACTATTTGCAACTAGTGCCCGAGAAACATTTTGCCTATATGAACTAGAAATGAAGCCGTTTCTTATAGAGAGTTATGGTTTACTCTCTTAGAGGTTCATGAAACGGGATATGGCGTATGGCTTGATAAGCGCCGAGCAGTGGAGTGCTTGTTGTGTGAGAAAGAACACGTGTGTGTGGTGACTCCGGTCACACCAGTAAGGAGTTGAGGTTTAATCTGCGGACACCATCAACTTCGGGGTGACTTTGAGCTACTTACACTAAAGGGAAGGTTCAATGTTCGTCACACCTTCTGTTATGCACGTGATCTTTAAATAAAACCAGTCAGACACTGGTTTGGGAAAGAGAAGTTTTCCAAACAAGTGGGGGATTGTTGGACATATGTATTGATACTTTCAAAATTAAGCTAATGGAGGTTTATTGGAAATATCAAAAGAGGCATATGAAAAGGTGTTTGGGAAAACTAAACCTGTCCCACATTGGATTAATAACTAAGTGTGGTCAACTATATAAGTTAAGACACTAAGGAGGTTATTAATTCAATAAATGTGAGGTGGACTGATGGGCTCACATGCGGTGCGGTGCACCGCACCGCGCGCGCACGGGCACGGGCTCGGGCCGGGGCCGTGGGCCGTGGGCTGGGCATGGGCGAATGTGGCGTTTGATGGCGCACGTGCGCATCGTCGCTAGGAGCCTCGCCTCCGAGCCCAGAGCCTATCTTTTTGGGCCAAATTCATTCAGAATTAACCCTAAATCAGTCCAATAAATCAAATGTGACTGTTGAGTGGCCAATGTAACTGAATGGTCAAGGAGACTTAAACCACAAATTAATTCAGGGGCCACTAACAGCCCAATTGATGCTGAATTAATTCTCCAACAGTCATAATTTGATTTAATCCGTTTTTGTAACACCTGATATCAATATATACAATCCTTGAGCAGAAACACATTCATCCGGTTTCTTGTGCAGTGCTTGTACACGAAATCATTCCCAGAAATTAGCTTGACATATATCCTGGAAGTGTATCGCCTGAAACCTTAAGCACACTTCCCAGAAAGTTAGGGGCGATAGAAACTTTAAGGACAGGGATTACCCGTATCTAGCTTCTGTTTTTGCTGTTTTTGCCCTGATTTCTCAACAATATATTTGATGTTACACGACTTGGTCAGGTGGACAACCACCTCGGAGTCCAGCTCGATTTCAAGTTTACGTAAACCTTCTTGATTACTAATGTTTTGTTATTTTAGATTGATTATGGGTTTGCTCAAGCAAATTAAGGACAAGAGCATCTCTAATACTGACGAACCCAGAGAAGTTATTTGAGCAGGTACTGTCTGTGCTTATTGATGAAAATAAACTCATGTCACAATATATATTTGAAGTGAAAAAAAAGAAAAGGCTAAGAGGAACCAATGAAAAAAAAAGCTTGAAAATAGGAACTATCTGCGTAAGCTGAAATTTTAGTTTGTATTTTGTAGACTTGCTCAGGCAGCCAATATGCCTGGATTTCCTCGGTGCACGCAAGAAAAGGATTTAGGTCTGCTTGGGTAGTTTGAAATAAATACCAAATGCTTGGTTTTCGGTATAGTTTAGTAGCTCATGTGAGGTAATACTACGGCTAATTTTGTTTTCCATAATTCGTAAGGTTAAAAGATGTTTGTGGCAAGATCTTCTTGTTAATTGTCTGAATTTTGAGTGCTGTATAAGGATCTTCTAAGCTCGGTGAACGAGAAGTCAAGAATAAGGGATAGAATTACTAATTGAAATACCACAAGACGATCGTCACATAAGAATTCTCATCAAAAAATTTGAAAGGTTATTACGAAACACGTCTCATTAAAAAATAATGTCATATCGAATCCAACACCTTTCTGTATATTTGATCCGTTTAAAAAGTTTTTGAAGGAAATAAAATTTTCTTGCCAGGATTTAATCTAAAATAAGGTATGCATTATCCAAGATATCAAATGTGAGGCAAATACAGGCCAATAAAATTGGGATTATGTTAATGAAATTTGAGTCTATACAATGTTTAAACGTGACATCTACTATGTACACATATTCTTCTCTACAAACTACTAAACATAATTAAAACCGAGCATCGATGTTTTCATGGGAGTTTGAGAAACACTTTCACCAAAGGTGTTACAATGTCCATTGAAGTCTTCCTTTTTCTATGATCCTCGATCCGATCTTAACAAAAACCCAAGAAGTTTGAATGAAGTTTGGTTACCAGAAGCTCGCTTGAAAACTGTCAAAGAACATGATCCACATTTTGGATAATCCATAACCAAATGTTAAAGTGGACAATGGTAAGCCAAGGCCGAGTAAATAGAACCCATCTTTGCATAATTGTGGAATAGTCTCACGGTAAAGCCATATATTCAAAAACGATCTACCTACGAGCTTGAAAGAAGACTGAAGCATTCAAGCAACAACAAATGAAATGCCATATGTAAATAAAGCCACAAATTCAAGCAAAAGGGGGAAGAAACATAGAAGGTTGTAAAGACTAATTATCAATGTCATGATAAGAAATTAAGAGGAGAATGGGAACCTTTATCGAATGTGGCAAAAGGGAACTTCGTCGAACTATGGTCTTCCATATTCATGTACCAAACAAATGTGCATGAGGAGCGAGCTTCTCTTTGTTTTCTTTAATTCATCCAATTGAACTGTGTGGAAATAAATGTAGTATCAAGCTAACCGCCATAGGGTGTAGTGTTAGGAGAGTCCTGACTCTAGCCCATTTATAACAAAACTTAAAACATTTGAAAAACATCAGAAAATCATTCATTGTTCACACCAGAATCTAGCAAATGCATTTAATTTTATCTGATTTTCCACTCATTAGAAATTACCAACATCCAATGAACTTTTGGGTGACATATTGCCTAGCTAACAACCACAATGCCCAACAACCAGAGTGGACTTTCCCCTTTAAACTACTCTCTTTGGTATAAAAGGGAGTAAATCTGGAGATGCTACAGTGAAGAGTGAACCATGCAGGATATCCTCAACTAGGAAAATGTTATTGTGTTGGTCCAGAATCCAGATAAGATGCAGACAAAAAGATAAAAAAGTTAACATACCAAAATATCTAATACAGGATAATGCTAAATCAAAACCTTAAGAGGCGAAAAATCATAAATTTCGATGTGTTAGTATAGCCTGAAAATGCATTAAAAAAAGTAAAGCTTTAAAGGGCAGGAAAAAACTTACCAGATAAAAAGGCCTCGCATTGATTTCAGCACCTATAGTTTTCCCGTGAACTGCCAATTACCAGAATTTGTGCTGGAAGAGGGAAGCAGTTCATTCATAATATCTTCAAAAATGTTATCTTGATTAGACATACTGCTAATGCTATCTGAAATATCCCCCATACCATTTTGAGGGTTAAAGCTACTAATAATTGAATTTGACGGTTCCAGGTTGTTATTACTGCTAATTGCTCCAATCCCAATTTCGGAACTTGGAGGAGCAAGCGAGCCATAACTATTGACAAAATTTTGAGGGTTAGAAACATTTGTATGATCCAATAGATCCATTTGAACATCTATTTGCGGTAGAGATGGACTTTCATTAATGCTTAAAACTCCCGCCAGGCCATTTGAATTTGCATGAGTCGAGCAGCTGGGAAGAAAAATCGAGGGTTCACTGCTTGATGCCATGGACCCAATATTAGCACCAAAAGGGGCTGCTAAGCCATTATGGCCCACATTCTGTGGGATAGAACATCCAATATCACTAAAATCAGAACCAATATGCATGTTTGGAGGAGGTGGGCCCTTATTACTGCCAAGAGTCGAGCCATTACCACTGGAAACTGTTTCAGAATCCACTTTAATACTGCTGCTACTAAGTTTACTTTCAGAATTTGTGCTTGGAAAGGAAGATCTTACAATTGTAGCCTTTCTGTGTAAAACAAGAGAGGAAAAGATGCATGAGACAAAAAGAATCTAAAGTTAGTGGAATTGGAAATATATGAATATTTCTGTTCATACCTAATTAGTTTTTGTTTCCCAGAAGCTGCTTTCGACTTTGGTATACCTTTATAACAGAGAACATTAGTTAGGACCTCTACATATAGAAAATATAGCATTTACATAATACTTTATAAATGATAACTCCTGAATAAACCCAAGCTTCAACAGCTTCATGTTACTACCCTTTCCAGATGTAAGTTACATTGATTCCACAAAGAGTTAGTCTGACAATTAGGTAAAATCAACTCGCTCATTAAGCCCTTTCTATTTCATGCTCTCTTTACATCCCTGAAATGTGCTGAAAAGGGTAAACTGCTGCATTGCTTCACTTAAACTGAATTGTTTTATATTTCTCACCGGATAAACATATAAAACACTAAAACCTTTCTATCGAGCATAAACTGAAAATCTCATAGTATCCTCACGAATACCTAATGGCAAGACAGACTCGTGTAACATACGCTTATGCATAAGGTTAGGTAGGGAGCACCTACCAGATGATGAAGACTTCCGGTTGCGCCGGCGCCTGCGGCTCCTCTCAGCTTTAATTGAAGCAATTACAGAATCTGCAGATGGCCCCAAACCCTTTCTTCCCACCAGCTTGGCTCCAACTTTCTCGGTGACATAGTTCAGCCTAGCTTCATCACCTCCTCTCACCTCTCTGAGTTCAAGGGCCTGTTGCTTAGATAGCAGTGTATAAACGTGAAATTCCTGCTGCTGATTAAAATGAGATTGAAGCTGCTCAAAAAGTAACTTATTAGAATATTGCGGATCTGGTTTTTTCCTCTGTCCACCAAATGTCACCCTCAAGATTGCCGTTGAATCAGCACCCTTTCTGCCAAATAGTACAGCAAAACTGCCAAATTGCACATCTGGCTGCCTGAATAAATCTGCAAGAATAGAGGCACAAGTGTGTGCGTTTTGTGACGGGTTCTTCTCGACTTTTATCTTCAATGATCTAACTCTAGCATGATGAGCAATGTTAGCAGCCTCTCTAAACCCACTAAGCAAAGCACCATGCATGGTTGCTGGATAACGCCGATTGGTAGCCTCGCCAGCAAAGAAAAGCCTCCCATCTCCCACACTCTCAGCTAAAATATCATAGTCATCTCCTGATGCCCCAACTGCAACATTAGAGTAAGAACCGCAACTTAAAGTGTCACCTCCCCATCTTGTACAGACAGTTTGGATAGGATCCGGGACTTCAATGCCTTGTGGTTCATATATGCCTGTACACATGTTAGACCAGCTAAAGTTAAACTTCATCAGAAATATATAATACCTCAAGCATTACATGTTGGCTTAACCAATAAAACTAATACCAATTTATCATTGCTCTAAATTCTTTGTCAATGTTTTTTTCACAAGAGTTATAACGGGATGTGCCTCTACAAGCTCTTATGTAATACATCTTCATGTACCACAGGGTGATGCATAAATAGGTTTAAATACAGAACTAAATGTAAATTGTTAGAGAGGTATAGTGAAATTATTAGTTCATTTGAAACCTACCAATCTCGTATGAAACTAGCTCATTAAAGTTCACGAGCAGGACTTGATGTCAAAAACTACTAGTCGATGGAAGTGTTCAGTGAAATTGTGAAAAGTGGACACATGAAGCGGATTTAACACATATCCGAAATAAAATATATCATGCATGTATAAGTTACACATCTAATCTTCTAGAAGTCAGACAACGATCCACGAGCATCCAAATTCAAGTGTAGAAAACCAAGAGATATGAACCTCGAAGAATCCGAAGCACCCTCTGTACAGCATCAACAGGCTCCATGACCTCAAACCTGTAAGCAGCTTCCCCTGCTACTAAAGCAATCAAAAGTGGACCACCAGCTACGGTTGCATAGCTGTAGAAAAGGAAGAACTCCCCTCGGTGGCTAGGATGATCAGACAGATGACCAAATGTATCAAGATCGGTTCCCCAAAATGCATGTGGAAAGAGCAAAGCAACCTTGTTTAACAAACCAAAACCCAATCTCTTTATCGCGTCAAGCTTCCGCTGAGGCAACTCAGGGATAAACTTGATCGAACCACTTTTCAGGACCCCCAAAGGAACGGTGCAGAGAACCATGTCACCCTCGTAAATCTGCCCCCCGCCAACAGCAACCTGCACCCCATCACTACCGTAACGAATGCCTTGGACAGTCTTCTCATAATGGATAGGAACATTCTCTACCAATTCCTGCACCAGTCTACCATTTCCACCAGGCAGAAAGCAGTGATCCCCTCCCATGTCATATGGATCGTCTTGATCCCAAAATGCAAGTGAGAGCTTTGAAATCAAACCAGCGTTTGCATACTCCAAGTTGGCAAGATGCCAATTAAACAAGTTCATCTCCTCTTCATTGAAGGCATCCCGAAATGTCTCCAATGCAGCACCAAGTGAAATATCCTGAGAAACCTCTCCCATTGACTGCCTGAGCTTGCTAAGCTTATCCAAAAGTTCATTAAAAGAAGTTTCTACTCTCCGATCCAAATCAGGGTCCACAGGTTTACCATCCACTTTGTAAAGGGGACACTTATCCCTGACCTTATGAAGTGTAAATGACAACTGCCGAGCCAAGATCCCAAGTGGATTCCCCAAGGTGCCTGTTAACACACTCCCTCCCAAATCCACAGCTGCATGCTTATTGTTACCTGACAGTGTCTTAGTATATACTCTCCCTCCAGCACGCTTTCTCCCCTCCAGAACAGTCACCTTAAACCCAAAAGACATCAACTGTCTTGCAGCAGCCAACCCGGCGAGCCCAGCTCCAATAATTATCACATTGGGCTGTTTTGCCTCCCCAGTAATCCTCTCTTTTATTGCAGGTGCCACCCCAAAGTTAATATACCCATGTGAAACCAAGTAACCATAAGCAGTGTCCAATAGTCCAGCACAATGCTTCGGAACAATGTCCACAAACATCTCCTTCCTGATCCAATTCGACACATTCTCACGCCACCTTGTAATTATATGATTCCTAATCAATATGTAATTAACCTGCTCAATTCCTCCCACCACAGACACCACGCCGTAATCTATTTCCTCCTCAGTAAGAGAATCAGCCGGAAACCCCGCAGTTAATGCAATCAAAGCCTCAGCAGTGGCATCCTTATTAATCACGATTATCTCATCCGACATGTCATCAACAGTTCTCTTGGCCAAACTACCAGAATTTGAAGCAATTCCATGTTTTCTCGAGCTTGAATAACTCGAATTTTCAGTCTGGACCTTGCTAACCGACCCCGAACTAGGGGTCACTGAGGAAATCCCTAAGTTATTCACCCCATTAATAGACAGCGATGATAAATTCGGCACCTGGTTTGAAGACGACGCCGAATTCCTCGGCCTTCCGCGTCTTCTTCCTTTCTGGAATTGCGGCGGAGGCAAATTCTCTTGGACTGGATTAGCATTTAAGCTAGGGTTTTGCCCAGAATTGAGGTCCGAATTAGGGTTTTCAACGGGATTGCTGCTAGGGATTGCTGATTGGGGTGGATAGGTGGTGAATTGGAGAGTATTGTTGAGTTGATTAGGGATTTGAGCATGAGGATCTTGGTTTGATGAATCCATCCGAGTATTACAAATCAAAATCTTGAAATGCAAGTAAAATACATGAATATATTTTTGCTTTTGCTTTGTTGAATGAAGTATTATAGTTCAGAGCTGAGAAGAAGAGGGAATGGAGTATTTCAGTTTCAGGGCAGAGGTTTGGCAATTTGGTTGCTGAAACTATTTACAATCTGCCCACAATTATTGTAAAATTCGGATTTGACCCCAATGTTCTTGAGAGAAAAAGCCATAAAGATTCAAATTTCCACAGCTGTGCACGAAAACTTTTAAAAACATCATATTGTCGTCGTATTGGTATTGAAAAATTAAAACAAAAAAATTGTTATCGTATATGTGTCAATCTCTCTCTCTCATATCATTCTATATTTGTGTACCATAATTTGTAACTTATGATTTACGGATATGGATAGAATTATACATATATAATGCGATATAAATATAATGATATTAATTTTTTTATATATTTAATAATTAAGTGTTCAACACGGTACAATTACAAATATCCAACCCTATACCTAAAAAAGAAAAAAGAGATAGAAATTCTTAGAATACGACTTGCATTTTGTTGCACGACCATTATAAGGATCAAGTACTCATTCCAAAAGTTGTGCTAATTTTTGTTTTAGTTTTAATAATTTGATTGTAATTGATTGAAGTATTTATGCATGGTCAACCTGTATTTTGTTGCATCCGATTGTTATTGATACTAGTGGAAATCCATGTTGTCAAGCCTAAGAGATGATCCAATACGTTTTAAGAAATGACCAAGCCCATGAGTGCTCATTGTGAGCAGCAGTCCATTTCAGGCCTGCTTATCAGATGGGATAACCAGCATGTCAACCAGCCCAACCAGCAGGCCCACGTGGGTGTAACTTTAACCACCCTTCCTGATCATGGGGAATGTTAGCAGCTCGTTAGGAAGTGGGAAGTAACTGTCAAAGGGTTCAAATTCAAATAACCAGCCTCCCCTAGAAGAGACCTGCCCGCAAACCTTTCAACCAACTGCCTGCCCGGGTGCTACCTACCCCAGCTTCTCAAAGCTATAAAAAGAGCCCCGCCAGCTTCATTCTCTAACTTTTGACGCACCAGCTATCTGCATACAATTTACAGCATACTTGTTCACTCAAGCGCAAGGCTTCTAGCAGGACTGCTATACGAGCCGCTCAAGCACCCCTGCTAATCTTTACTTTCATTATTGCTTTCTTAATCATTTTTGTTATTTTCTTTATCTCTTTTTCGATCAATTACTGACTTAATTCAGTGGAGGGTGACCCCTTTATTTTGTAGGTCTCCCCCCTTTTTGATTCCAACAGGTTGGGATCGGTGAAAAGAGGTGAATCGGGGCTTCGTATGCTATCATCTCTCGACAAACTCAGTGGTGCAGAAATCGACAAGTATCAGTTAAGTTACATTATTTGATTCACTTGTTAGTACTTGATCTATGTTAATTATGGGTTTTACTGATAAAAAATGTGTGAATAAAATATGATTACTTTATACATTAAACATTCTTTTGTGAGAATGAAAATAAATTATGCTTCTTTTATAAAAATTGAAGAAAAGAAAAACTTATTTTAGCTTTAAAAAAAAAGAAGACGTAATCAATTAATAAAATCTTAATAGCTTAAGAGTTTAGCTAGAACTAAATTCTAGTTGAAATATTTATTTAAGATAATCAAGTTAACTACATAAAGTTTATCCCTTTATTACAAATATTTATCCAAAAACCCCGTTTAACATGCATGGTCGTTTAAATTTGATCGAAATTGACATAATTTTTTAAGAATTAGGACAAAATTTATCATGTATGAATTGATAGCATCTAACCACTACTGACATG
This sequence comes from Lantana camara, assembly GCA_037501455.1. Lineage (NCBI taxonomy): Eukaryota > Viridiplantae > Streptophyta > Magnoliopsida > Lamiales > Verbenaceae > Lantana > Lantana camara. The sequence goes on from CM074863.1 coordinate 93,828,506, forward strand.
GCCCAATTTTGTCAGAGCCCCATGGGTATTTCCAAAAACGCCATGTGATCCGAAATACTAGGGCGATAGCCTGCACAATTTTGTGGCATGCTCCCTACGAGGTAAAGAGTTCCCCTCGAGATAACGAAGCGAGGAGAGGGGAACGGCTTCGTCGAGGATTGCGCCCTAGCCGTTCAATTAAGTGCCTTTCCTCGCCATTAGACTCGAGGGAAAGGAGATCGGTTTTGGGTGCCAAACATCGGGATCAAAAACCCAGTTGGGCAAGAATAAGCCTCGGGGGTACCCCGTTCGAGTCCCGAGTCCCAAACGTCATTTTCATCCTTAAGATGTCAAAACGGTTATTATGATATCAACCTCTATGCCACTACCTTTCCCTATCTTTTTACAGTAACTAGAGCTTTGACACTTTGTACCGGATGACGTTGCACCCGCATATGCCACGTAAGTGGAGACCACGAGAATATTCTCTCATCTTACTTGGAGGCATCCCTTTGAGGGCAGGTGGCGATATTGCAGCACCCGATACGTACCAAGTGATCCCCCCGAAGGAGGACCACAACCCTCACACATGCTCATCAACCCCAAGGGCCTAGCTATAAATGGCCACGCATCACCACTAATGAGGAGATCTTCTTCTGCCAACAAGAAACTCTAGCGTGCTCTCTCTCTCCCCGACCTTTTTCTACCATTCTAAGGGTTGGTGCAAGCTTGCCCACTAGTTTGCGCCTAATACCTCACATTGTCCTAGCTAACAGGGCTGATCCCTCTTTGTCGTTCCTCCCATGCAATACCTCATCTCCTGAGCTCCCATATCAGCTCCACCATTTTCTAACTGTTAACAGTTTGTGGTCCGTTGGGATTCCTAACTGCATAAGGATAATATTTATTAATTACACTAACTCCCACTATTCTAGAATCATCGGGGAGATAACCACTAAGGGAAAACTGCTTAAGTCAATACGTAACTGATGGAGTTACTTATATAAAAGGAAAAGGATTCCTAAGGTCCCTAAGCACGAGATAACACATACAGAAACCAATCCATCAGGTTGTGAGGGTCGGTGCTTAGAAGAACCTTAAGGAGAAAAGGGGTCTAGAGGAAGTCTTGTAGAGAGAAGACTTGAAGCCATTGACGGATTTTTTCGTGACCATCTGACGATTGGAATGCGTGGGCTAAATCAATTTCGGAGTCGGCAAAGAAAGAGCAATGGCGGGAGGTATTTCGATCCTAATTTCCGCTGTGTGAATTCATGATTAAGTTTGTTATATGAATTCGACTGATTATGCTTACATGACTGCGTGAATTCATGATTAAATTTTGTTATATGAATTCGATTGATTATGCTTACATGTGGTATCAGAGCGTGACAATATATCTCTGTCTTGCTCGTTTTGATGCCGATACCTTGAATAAATTGCCGTTATTTTGTTCATGAATTTAGTTTACCATGCGAGAATTTGATGCCTGATTACCTTGAATTCAATCTCGGGCAATTATCGAATTAGGGTAATTATGCCTGACGTAAAGTTTTGTTTCCGTCAAATATTTCATGAATTGACATTCCTTCAATTTGGTTGGTTATATCTGTGACAGCAACAGCATGATTGCATGCGTTAATTAATAGGAGACTTGAGTCCCAGACTTGGAAGTTGGAATTATGATTTGACTTTTGTATGCAATTTAAAGACTTACTGGAACACTAATTTGTGTGACGTACTTTGTGTTGTTGGAATATGCTTTTGGTATTTTAGCATTGGTATACATGAATATTCACTGTTCAAATTCATGCGTATGAAATGAGAATACATGTGCAATTAGGAGTCTTGAGCATAATGATGTCATGATGTTGGAATACTTGGACATTTACTGCTTACTATATTTATGCAATTTGAGGAATTGCTGGAATGCATTTGAATTTTATTTTCATTTAATTATGAGACTCCGGCTAGTTTATGTGCATGAACAGAGAATATATGGTGATTATATACAGTTTTAATAATCACACTTTAAGTTATGATTTGGAAGTACTGAATCAAGTATATAATCCCATCAAGTTTAATATTGGTCATTAAGAATATGCATTAGACATTATTTAGTGGTTCGTATAATTTTATTTAATTGGAGATTAGCCACAACAACTCTAATTAAATTTAATTATATAATAAAGTAAAACCACATATGGTACTTTATATGTCTAATATTTGTGCATATTTTAAGTAACTTATTTTTTTAGTGACTAATTGAATTTTATTTTATTAAAGACTAGCCACAGCATCTTTAATCGAATAAAATTTGTTATTGGGGATCAAATATGGTACTTCATTGTGTTAATAAGATAAATTATTAAATGCCCTTTCACAATTACCCACAGGGTTGTGGAATTGAATTTAATAATTTTATCAAGGGATAGAAATTATCTCAAGTTTTCGATAATTCTATCATCAAGTAATGGATCTCATCGAATTAAAAATTTAGCCCACAGGCAATTTTTATGTCACTTGATTCATTTGTTTGTGGTTTGCATTGGTAAATCATAATTAGTTTATTTGCCTCAATTTAGTTATTAAGCATGTTTATATGATTTTGCAGTTAGAAAACCTGTGGCTATCTCTGATTTTAATGTTGAAATCCCTGAACTGAATGGTGAGAATTATAAGATGTGGAAGGATGGGGTTCTCCTCCACTTAGGGTGTGTGGACATTGATTATGCTATTCGGAAAGACAAACCACATATCACTGAAACCAGCACTCAAGCAGAAAGGGCTCTTTATGAACAGTGGGAGCGGTCTAACCGACTCAATGTCATGTTCATAAAGACTAAAGTTCCTGCTGGAATACGTGGTTCTGTGGAAAAGCATGACGATGTCCGGGCATTACTGAAGGCACTGGATGAACAGTTTGAGACTTCAGATAAGACACTTGCCAGCACCTTGATAATGAAATTCTCAAACTTAAGGTTCACCGGAGTTAAAGGTGTGCGTGACCACATCAATAAGATGAGGGATATAGCAGCTCAATTGAAGAATCTTGAGGTTGATATGTCTGAAACTTTCCTTGTGCACTATATACTGAATACTCTTCCTAATCAGTACGGCCCATTTAAGATCTCTTACAACACACATAAGGAAAAATGTTCAATTAATGAACTTATGGCCATGTGTGTTCAAGAAGAGGGAGATTGGTTATGGAAATGGGAGAGAGTGCATTGGTGACCACCCAAGGAAAGAGGACTTCTCATGCCAAGTATAAGGTGAAGAAGAAATTACTTCCTAATGCTGATATCAAGAAGGAATCCAAGTGTTTCTTCTGTAAAAAGAAGGGACACATAAAGAAGGATTGCATCAAGTATAAGAAATGGCTTGAGAATAAAGGTAATTTAACCTCATTTGTCACGTATGAAGCAAATATGGTTGATGTTAACTGTAAAACATGGTGGATTGATTCTGGTTCTACAATCCATGTCTCAAATTCCTTGCAGGGATTAACCAACCTGCGAAAACCAGTGGGAAGTGAACGATGCATCTATTCGGGAAACAAGATGCAGTCACATGTGGAAGCTATTGGAACATGCAATCTAGTTCTTAAAAGTGGTTTTGTTTTGACATTAGAAAATACTTTTTACATTCCTAGTTTCTCTAGAAATTTGATTTCAGTTTCAAGACTTGTTCCTTTTGGATACTCTTTTAACTTTGCAAACTCCTCTTTTAATTTGTCTTATGAATCTGAAATTATTGGACAAGGAGTGTTGTGTGATGGTCTTTATTCTCGTGATTTGTAAAATGACACCACTCATAATGTTATGCATGTTCAAGCTGGTATTAAGAGATGTGTTACAAATGAAAATTCTTCTGTTTTATGGTACCGGAGATTGGGACATATCTCCATTGATCAAATTAAGAGATTAGTAAATGATGGGGTACTTTGTACTTTAGACTTTACTGATCTTGATATTTGTATAGACTGCATTAAGGGCAAGCAGACTAACAAGTTGAAGAAAGGTGCCAAAAGAAGTACAACCATATTAGAAATCATACATACGGATATATGTTGTCCAGACATGGATGCATATGGTCAGAAATACTTTATCACCTTCATTGATGACTACTCACGATATATGCACCTCTACATGCTTCACCACAAAAGTGAAACGTTAGAAGCCTTTAAGGTTTATGAGGCTGAAGTAGAGAAGCAATGCAGTAAGCAAATTAAGATAGTGAGATCTGATAGAGGTGGTGAGTACTATCGTAGATACACTGAAGATGGACAAGCTCAAGGTCCATTTGCGAAGTTTCTTCAAGAAAATGGGATTGTTGCCCAATACACCATGCCTGGTTCTCCAGACCAAAATGGTGTAGCAGAAAGAAGAAACCGAACTTTAATGGACATGGTGCGTAGTATGCTTAGTGGTTCTAAGCTACCTAAGTCTTTGTATATTGAAGCTCTCAAAACGGCAGTGTATGTATTGAATCGAGTTCCAACTAAGGCTGTTTCTAAAACACCATTTGAGTTATTCAAAGGTTGGAAACCGAGCTTAAGACATACACGAGTATGGGGATGCCCATCTGAAGTTAGAGTCTATAATCCTCAGGAAAAGAAACTTGATCCAAGGACCATTAGTAGGTATTTCGTTGGATATGCCGAAAGGTCTAAAGGATACAAGTTTTATTGTCCATCTCATAGCACTGGGTTTGTGGAATCAAGAAATGCAAAATTTCTTGAGAATGACTTAATCAGTGGGAGTGATCAATTGCAGGATTTTATTTCTGTGAGGGATCAACCTTTTACTTCAAGTAATAGATTAGTTGTTATTCACAACACCCCTCAAGAACAACCGGGTGTTGAAGAACAACATAATGAAGATCCACATATTGCTGAAAATACTCAAGTAGATCAAATTGTTCAAGAAACTCCACAAGTTATTGAACAACAGGTAGAGCAGCATGATCTTAATGAGAATGTTGGTCAAGCCTTAAGGCGATCTACTAGAGAAAGGAAATCAGCACTTCCTAGTGACTATGTTGTGTATTTACAAGGATCTGACTGTGATGTTGGAGCTGAAAGTGATCCCGAGTCTTTTTCACAAGCTATGAGTTGTAATGAGTCAGAATTATGGTACAATGCTATGAAGGATGAGATAAACTCTATGAAATGCAATGAAGTCTGGGATCTTGTCAAGTTGTCTGACGGTGTAAAACCCATTGGTTGTAAATGGGTGTTTAAAACCAAGAGGGATTCATTAGGCAACATTGAGAGATATAAGGCTAGACTTGTTGCAAAAGGGTTTACTCAAAGAGAAGGAATCGATTATTCAGAGACATTTAGTCCTGTTTCTAAGAAAGATTCCTTACGCATTATGTTAGCATTAGTAGCCCAATTCGACCTTGAATTACAACAAATGGATGTGAAAACGGCATTTCTGAATGGTGATCTAGAGGAAGAGGTTTACATGAAACAACCTGAAGGATTCTCCTCTAGTGATGGTGAGCAGTTGGTCTGTAAGTTGAAAAAGTCCATATATGGATTGAAACAAGCCTCCCGACAATGGTATTTGAAATTTCATGATGTTGTCTCTTCATTTGGTTTTGTTGAGAACATAAAGGATGAATGTATATACCGTAAGGTTAGTGGGAGTAAAATTTGTTTCCTTATCTTATATGTAGATGATATTTTGCTTGGTACCAATGATAAGGGGATGCTATATGATGTAAAACAATTACTTTCTAAAAATTTTGAGATGAAGGACATGGGTGAAGCATCTTATGCATTGGCATTAAGATCCATCGAGATAGACATAAGGGAATTTTAGGTTTATCTCAAGAAGCCTATATCAACAAAATTTTAGAAAGATTTCGGATGAAGAATTGTTCATCAAGTATAGCTCCTATAGTGAAGGGTAACAGATTCAATTTGAATCAGTGCCCGAAGAACGATCTTGAGAGGGAACAAATGAAAAACATTCCTTATGCTTTTGTTGTTGGAAGCTTGATGTATGCTCAGGTTTGTACAAGACCTGACATTGCATTTGCAGTTGGAATGTTGGGGAGATATCAGAGTAACCCAGGTATTGATCATTGGAAAGCTGCAAAGAAAGCCTTGAGGTATCTTCAAGGGACTAAGGATTACATGCTTACATATAAACGATCAGACAATTTTGAGGTGATTGGGTACTCCGATTCAGACTTTGCTAGCTGTGTTGACTCTCGTAGGTCAACATCAGGATACATTTTTATGTTTGCCGGTGGAGCTGTATCATGGAGGAGTGCAAAACAGACCCTAATTGCTACTTCCACTATGGAGGCTGAGCTCGTTTCATGTTTAGAGGCTACCTCACAAGGATTGTGGTTAAAGAGTTTCATTTCTGAGCTTGGAATTGTGGATTCAATTTTCAGGCCAATAAAGATACACTGTGACAATTCAGCTGCTATTTTCATGGCTAAGAATAACAGAAGTGGTAGTCGAAGTAAGCATATCGACACCAAGTATCTAGCCATAAGGGAACGTGTCAAGAATAAGGAAGTGGTCATTGAACACATTAGCACTGAATTGATGTTAGCTGATCCTTTGACTAAAGGCATGCCACCATATAAATTTAAGGATCATGTAGTTAGTATGGGACTTGTTTCTCATATGTAAAGTTTCGTTATTGGACGAATGTTGTGAAACTCTGAATTTATGGATATTTCTCATGGTTTATGGATATGTGCACATTTATGTTGTTTTGAGAAATATCAATACAGTTTGGACCTCGAATAAACATAGGGTTTATTCATAAAGATTATGCGGTAAAGTTGAAACCATAATGCATTGTAATACATGGAAGATACTACTCATCCATAAGAGGAACAATCGCCATGATTCGTGTATTGTGTTTTCTAAAGTTTGGGTAAATGTGGGTTTACGGACCAAGTGGGAGAATGTTAGCAGTTTGTGGTCCGTTGGGATTCCTAACTGCATAAGGATAATATTTATTAATTATTATTGTTTTTTCTCTCCCACTATTAATGACGTAAATAAAGAATCCCATTAATCCCACTAACTCCCACTATTCTAGAATTATCGGGGAGATAACCACTAAGGGAAAACTGCTTAAGTCAATACGTAACTGATGGAGTTACGTATATAAAAGGAAAAGGATTCCTAAGGTCCCTAAGCACGAAATAACACATACAAAAACCAATCCATCAGGTTGTGAGGGTCGGTGCTTAGAAGAACCTTAAGGAGAAAAGGGGTCTAGAGGAAGTCTTGCAGAGAGAAGACTTGAAGCCATTGACGGATTTCTTCGTGGCCATCTGACGATAGGAATTCGTGGGCTAAATCAATTTCTGAGTCGACAAAGAAAGAGCAATGGCGGGAGGTATTTCAATCCTAATTTCTGCTGCGTGAATTCATGATTAAGTTTGTTATATGAATTCGACTGATTATGCTTACATGACTGCGTGAATTCATGATTAAGTTTGTTATATGAATTCGACTGATTATGCTTACACTGACCACTTTAGATATGCATAATGAGATAATTTTGGATTGAATAGTCTATAATTGTTGTTTATATCCTCCAGTTGCTATTTGCATGATTTACAACTCGATTTCATCTGATAGTATCGTGGTAATGAGAAAATTGGGAGTTGGGCCATTAAACACTTTTACAAGACCCTAACAAATGCAAATGCATCTATTAGGGTCTTGCAGTTAGTCCTTTTTAAACTTGAAAAGTTTGGTTGTCAATCTATTGATATGAAATATATATTCAGGTGTGTTTATATGAAATTCCTGTGAATGACATAATTGACTTCAAGGGGTACTAAAATCAACTCTCACTTCAAACGGACAGAATTAAGATGTTGTTGAATTCTATACAAAAATCAAGACATGAAAGTATAATCTGCATCCCTCCCTAAGCTATTAGACGTCTAATAGTGAGTCCAAGATGACTTTGCTAAATATCAGTGAGTTTTGTCCAGCTACTGGGATTAATCATTTCGATATTTTTAAGCAACATTTCCAATCTAAAGTAGATTTTGTTTTACTTGATTAATTGATTATTTTTTTTTAAGGAACATTTCCATTCTAAAGAAGATTTACATAGTTCGCTGTACTAGGTTGTATTGTGAGATAGTTTAATGTTCCTTTTAAGTTTCACTATATTTTACGTTCTATATTCCCTTTTTCGGTAGCAATATTTTAAGAATCTTGTAAAAAGACAACATTTTGAGTGCTATTTTCAAGCAAATGAACGTCGTAAATGTAAAACTTAATGTTGTGACCAACTACTAGTCTGCTACCTCATAGGCAACAACCTTGAGAAAGTTTAACTGTAATTTTTTAGTTCGTGATGTAATATTTAGACATAATTTAATACACTTTTTTTTATTATCTTGTAAATGATGTTTTGGGTGCACAATTCATTCGACACAAATCATAGATGTCATCTCACACTTTTTAAAATTTGGAGCTTAAACATTGAATTTGGCATTCAATGTTTGTAGTTTTTTTTTTTTTTTTTTTTTTTTTTAACATGACACTTACGTTTTATCTTTATGTCATTTGATATGAGGACACTATCTATTTGAGTGAAACTTTCTACTGTTATCAAACGAGTCAATCCTAATAGTAAATGAATATTATCACTCTAAATTTAGACTTTTAATCCATGAATAGTCTTAGTTCGTTTTAATTTATATTCGCTTTGGGTTGAATAGTCCATAATTGTAATTTATATATTCTTAATGCTATTTGCATAATTTACAACTTTATTTCATCTGATTGTAATATCGTGGAGAAATAACAAAATTGAGAGTTTGACCATCAAAGAACGTCTACAAGACCTAATAAATGCATATGTGTCTGTGGACTATTTAGCAAAGCTAAAGGGGTAGTGGAATTGTGTCCTCCGCTCCGACCACTTGCTTGTGCATAATTCTCGTTTTCTTAAGAAAGAAGCAAAAAGAGAATGGAAATGGCTTATAGATTAGCCCGATTTATACAGCAAAAAATGGCTCCCGAAAGATCCTAAGGGGTCCCACTCTAATCATAAAACACCAATCAACAAAAATTTGGAGAATAAATTAAAATGTAGCTCAATTTATACTACAAAAATGGGTATGGAAAGATCTCAAGGGGGCTCGCTTTAATAACGAAAACCAATAAACAAAAATTTGGAAAATAAATTGAAATATGACAAGAGGAGTCCGGCCCTAATCACGAAAACCCATCTCAATGCACGATATGTTGAGTATAAACTACTAGAAACCATTATTGAAATTTTGGTTTACATGGGGCAATAAGCTCATATTTATAGAGTTTTACAAATAAAACGACTAGATGAATGTGAAAGAGTCATTGTGACAAATATGTTATGTCAAAAAAGGACAGTTGTAAATTTTCCTTATAAAATTACACTTAACCCCCCTTCAATAAGGTAAATTACGGTTAACCTCCAAGTACATCATTGGAATAAAAAATTTGATTAAAATTTGATTACACTTTTTCGGATGGTATATATACTTAAATTCAAATGTGATTTGCGACTTGTAATTATCACACTTTTTCGGATTGTAATTCGAGACAGTTCGTTCTTTTTTTTTCAACTTTGAACATTTGTTATCCTGTTTGATTTATACATTGGCGAGTGGCGACTAGCAGGGTTAACTTTTTATATATGATGACAAAGAAGACAAAACTTGGACCCTACATGATGTGAATTTGGCATGCCTTTTCTTTTTCATGAAAAAAGAAGTGTGATAAATAGTAGATTCTACAGAAGAAACAGTAGTGAGTAGCGTAATCAAAGGAGTGTTAAACTTTTATTTTTGTTTGGTTTGTCTTTCATTTCTCAAATGCATTTATTCTGGTTAGCAAGGAGTCCCTGTAACCGATTCTTCTTTTTCATTTGCTCTTTCTTAGGCTTTGGCTGTTGCGTCTTCGATTGACGGTGAAGTTGTACAGACAAGATTAGATCGTGTTCGAACGTATTATGAATTATTAAACATGCCCTTTGAGGTAATGAAATCATCTGAAAATACTGGTGCAGCGTTCATATTCTTGCCTTTCCACACATTTTTTGGCTGATGAGAATTGTTTTGTGGTTTTTACAGGCGTTGCTTGCTTTCATTTCAGAGCATGAGGATCTTTTCACTGCTGCAGAGTGAGTTCTCAAGAAACTTGAAACTCTTAGGCCTCGTTTACTTCTGAGGTAACCGATGGTTTTTCCCCTTTGTCCTCCCCTTTCCCCTGTCTACTTTGCCTGTGCCGGAGCCTATGTTTGCCGTACAGGCCCGTAGGTTGTGCATGTTTTTGACAGAGCCAGGGAACACGGCATTTTGGCGTGTTGGCTGAGACATGCCTTTTCTCAAGGAGGCCAAATTACCTTGCGAACCAAAAGTTGGGTGTATTTACATGAAATTGGCATTGTAAATTAGGTTTCCCTCCTTCTTTTTGTTCGTTTCGCGCTAGAATCCCAAAATTGGTTGCTGAAATTGTAATAGCCCGGATAGGGGCCTGGTCGTAAACGGTAAGCTAAGGGTATCGTAAGAGCGTTTATAGACCTTCATCCATATTTAAAATACTTCATGCATTGCATATTTATGTGAAATACGTGCTCTTTTGTGATATTATGTTATTTCGAAGGAAAGTCGGCACCAAAACCCTAAAGTACTATTCATTTCCCGAACCACTACTGCTCTGTTTTGTCAATAGAATTTTTAAAGGATCAAAACTTATGATTTTTAATCATTCAATTTCGTTTTCCAAGTTCCGAGAACCTTTTATGAATTTTTGAAGCAATTTAGGATTTTCTTTTAAAATTACTATTCATCGCCGAAATGAACTTTTGATCGGTACACCGTTTACCCCTCAATATTACACTTAAAATGACCCTTGAATTATTTCATGAATTTTGATATGATTTTCAAGCCCTAATTCCGACCCTAGCTCGAGTAGTAAACGAAAACGTTTAACAAATAAATTACTATTCATTTCGAGAATTAGAACTTTTAAACCGTACGTCCGATTTTGACGTATGAGTAGGCGTTTCGAAGGAAATTTTATTTCCCGAACCTTGAACACTTTTCCCACTCTTGTAGCTGCTCGTTTGAAGATGAAATGACCTAAATATCCTTTTTCTATCATTTTATATTTATTTTTGATAAGAAAACTAATTAATTCTTGAAAATCTCACATAGAACCCCACGTGGCCCTTTGTGCAATTAATAATTGCATTTGACCCTTCTTCATGCCTATATATAGCACCCATCCCTTTCAATTTTGTTTGCCCCATTTTGTTCGGCCGACTGACTACTGAGGTTAGCTTTCTTCTTTTCTTTTTATTTTTCATTTATTTAATTTAAGTTTTATTATGTTTTAGTTTTAGATTTTTAATTTATGTTTAGTTTTAGATTATTTTATGTTTTGTTTTATGCATGAGTTATTTGTTTAAAATTTTATTTTAATTGCATGAATTACATAATTTATGTTTATAAATGATAGTTTATTTTGAAATGTACAATTTAATTATGTGGCAACTATTAGGACATGTTACATGCTATATTTGAATTATATCATGATGTTAGTTGGGTAATTTAATGTGATACATGATTTAATTATGATACATGTTACATTTAATTATAATTTGTTCCTACTTAGGTAAACTAATATGGTACATGATTTAATTATGATACATGTTACATTTAATTATAATTTGTTCCTACTTAGGTAAACTAATATGGTACATGATTTGGTTATATACATGTTACATGAAATATAATTTATAGCCTATAGTTTTTAATTGTTACATGTTTAAAAAATTTAGCCTAATCAATTGATATAAGTTATAGTATATAGGTATAAATACGTATACATATTAGTTTTTCCTATGTATAAATACGGTATGTATTTTTGTATAAATACCAAATATATTTTAGTATAAATACTCAAAGTATTTTCGTATAAGTACCAAACGTATTTTCGTATTAATACAATATACCTACCGTATAAATACCATATACCGATCGTATAAATACGGTATACGTGAACAGTACCATTGACCGGAACAGTACCGTTGACCGGAATAGTAATTTTGACCGGAATAGTAACTTTGACTTTATATCAACGGACTCATTTTGACGAGACGGATTCAACGGTAAAATCCTTTTTCGCTAATTTTCAAAATCGAGAATCAAAATTAAGCTTTTAAATCAAACTCTTTTCTAGAAATTGATCTTTTTATAACCCTAAGCATGTTATTCAATTTTGTACTATAATTTTTCCAATTAAGATTTAATTACTTATCCGAATTCTTCCTCCGATGAAGGTAATCCTTCTCGATTAATACTCCCTAGTCAATTGTGTGATTTTCATCATTCAATCATGCATCATTGATCCATTCCGGGACTTAGTTCCTTAAGCTCATAGTAGTGTATTACTTACCGGAGTTAAGACCGAGACCTGGAATCCCCAGGGCACTGCTTGATCCCTATCTTCTACCAACTACCTATCTACCTAAATAAATAGGTGAGGTTTAAACTATTTTCAACTGGAACCATGAATATACATACGTATACAAATGATTTCAAAAATCAATTCATTCAGATTCAAAGACACTTATCCTTTAAGTTAAACATTTTCCCTTTTGGGACAATGCTTCCATTTTAAAGTAATAATTTTTGGATATACCGTTTTGTTTACAGTTATTCAGTTTTGATTAAAGATCCAATTTCTAAACTCTGTGTGCTCTATGCACTTTTGATATTCTGAAATGCAAGCTTTTGGAATCCTGTTCTGTTGGGCCCTGACGGTTCGGTTGATTAGTAGACCGGGAGGCACGCGCCAATGGCTACTATGATACTGGCCGTTGTACAGACCTTGATGATGGTTTAATCGGAGGTTGGTTACTCCACATCGAAGGTCGGGAGAGGTGAATGTAATTCCTCCCATTCCTGTTTACGTCACCGCGGGGTAGCTCCCTGGGCGCGACAACCGGAGGAAGAAGGATGGTGCATGTGATTATGGGTATCGGGATCCTAACCGGTCTCGATACCAACCCTTTTAAATGTTTTGGGAGTAAAGGTTGGAGAACGCCTAGCTTACGGGCAAATTCAGTTTTGAAAACTGGTTCATACTTTTGAAAATACACCTTTACCCTATCCCTTTTTGCAAAAATACCTATGAACCATCACCCCTGATGTGTGTGCATGTGTGTGATTGCTTGAAAATCTTGATAAAGGAAAAAGATACGACACTTGATTTCAACATAAGTTTTGAATTAGAACCCTTTCACAGTCCCTAAAGTTCTTCCAAGTTCTTAATATATTTTCAAGCTATATCTCACTTAGTCCCTTTGACTAATCTCTCTCTCGTTTTCTGACCTCATGGTTTCAGGTTTGCAGCCAGACGCTTTCTAGAGGTATCTTGAAGCTTTAGGACGTCTTTTATTAAGTCAAGACTACTGTTTGCTCTATTGTTGTTTTGCATAATATCGGTTGCCTCTACCTATATGTTTATATGTTTCTACGTTTGTTCTGGAAGCATGTTCAGGTTGTATCCTGAAACATTACTGAATTCTGTTAAACTTAATGTTTCCCCACTTGTTTAGTTTAAGTTAAAGATGGTATGATACTATTTGCCTAGTTGTTTCTTTACTTAAGATCATGCTATCTATTGTTGAATACATGTTTTAAGAGTTTTTAAATTTCTATAAATTCCGCTGCTTTGTTAACACCATTAAAGGTCTGTTTATTGTTGAGTATGTCCGTTCGCCGAGGTATCTCTCGAGTGTTAGGGTTTTCTAGTTACTTGGGATGTACATCGGTGCGGGGTTGTGGCGTTGGGGGCGCTACAGCTTAGGTGGTATCAGAGCATCAGGTTGAGTAAGGAGAGACTTGACCTAGTTGCTGGGAACTTGGAAGAGTGCTATGGATTTCATTATTCTATACTTTGGTATTCATATCAGTGTTTTCTTTATAGTTATGGATGATCAGTCACAGCAGGAGCATGAGCCTCCTCGGACCATTGCAGTGGTACGTCGTGGTCGCCCACGTTACTATTCCTGGCAGAGGGCATAGACCAGAGGACACCCGGGATATTAGTATCCCAACCGGGTAGTTCACCATTTGGAGTTGGAGCGTGATGAGTACTATCGGGACAGCCAGAGGTTGAGAGAGGTCCGTCTGGAGGCTATCCGTTACCATGACCTTGCCGCACAGCACCTGACTGATAGGGACATAGCCAGACAGCATGCTAGGGAGATGGATGCCTTATACACCGACTCACAGCGGGTTAGCACTCAGCGAGCATCTCGTATTGCCGAGCTGGAGGCAGATTTAGCTTCTATGACAGTAGACAGAGACGTCTCCATGGACACTCACTATCATTATAGGGGACGGATGAGAGCTAGGCTATGTGAGGCTTTTCATTTGACCGATGAGCAGGCGACCCTGGAGGCGGTTGGACAGGTAGCTGGTACCCCACCCGAGCCTGAGGATCCGATGGATGCCCGGGTTGATGGAGATGTTGAGGCTGAGGGATCTTCTGAGGAGGAGAGCCCAGTTAGAGCCGGACGGGGAGGTGTTGTCGCAGTTCCTGACGACAGTGGTGAGACCGGGGACAGCCAGTAGGTGCATGGTTGAGTCCAGACTGTTGGGACTTTGTACATAGATGCAGATATTAGATATATAGCAGCTGACGCAGTATATGATCTATGGGACTGATGCATGGTCGAGGGATGTATATACTCAGCAGGACCCTCACTTTTTGGGATAGATGTGTTAGCCGTGATGCAGTTTATGGCCACTAGTTAGGGTGACTTTTGACAGTTCAGAGGGGAGATGTATATACTCACGGGGATCCCCACTTTTGATAGATCACGGCATATGATGATAGATGATTTTAGAGAGCTCGGGCGGTATGGGAGCAACTCGACTTGGTTTCGGGTCCTCCCCATTTTGTTTTTTTTTTTATGGCCTCTGTACAAAAGCTTTTCCAAAATCTTGCATATATATGATATCATCTTTTGCGACTTTATTTATATAGGTACATGTTACTGCTTTCCATATCTGTCATATCCTGAGTTTAGAGATGCTTCAAGATACCAGTAGGGCCGTTAGTAGATCATGCCATTTCATTTCTTGCATTCACTTACATGAACACTCTCAGTGTTACCTGTGGATAATATTTGCTTGCTTGGTCACTTGTGATTCTGTGGAACAATGACTATATGATTCAGTGATTAATTGTTATGTGATTTTATGGTAATGGAATTTGATGGTTATATGAGATAATATATCTTTATCATCCTTAAATGTCATGCATCATATATATGTTTTGGGTGTTGTAAATACAGTAACATCATGCCACCAAGAAGAATTCCACGAGGTCGCCTTCCACCACCGCCACCACCAGGAGGATTTCCCCCTCCACCACCAGTGCCACAAGGACAAGCTGATGTAGGGGAGACTTTAAGGCAATTTGCACAAGCTTATAACTCTGCTAATGAGAAGACACTTGAGAAGTTTCTCCGAATGAACCCTCAAAAGTTCTTTGGAGAACCTAACGATTTGAAAGCTGAGAACTGGATTGCAAGTCTGGAGAAAATCTTTGAAGCTATGAACATCCTACCTGAGGATAGAGAACGAGTTCAATTTGCGACCTTCCTTCTCGAAGGGGCAGCACTGAACTGGTGGAAGCATATTAAGGAAGTTTGGATAAATAGTGGGATAAGGTATGGTTGGTTTGAGTTTGTTCAAGAATTCCAGAGTAAGTATATCCCACAAGTCACTAGAGATGCCCGGGAGTCCGAGTTTATGAATCTTGTACAAGGGACACTGCCGGTAGCTGAGTATGAGGCCAAGTTTGTAAGGTTGATCCAGTATGCACCACATATCCTTCATGATGAAAGGAGGAAAACCAAACGATTCATTGATGGACTTAAGCCGGAACTACGCTGGGCTCTAGCACCTCTGAACATTTATGAATACACCGAGGCGGTTGATACGGCCTTGAGTACTGAGGCGGCTCACAGGGAGATTCGGATGACTGTTACTCGTGGAGGACCACAACAACCAAGGCCACATCAAGGATTCAAACGTCCAACAAATCAGGCGAACTTTAAGCAAGGAAAGAAACTTATGAGGACACCGCAGCAATCACGACCACCACAAGCCCCTCAGAGTGAGATTGAATGTGGATATTGTCATAGGCCGGGACACACTGAGGAGAATTGTAGGAAGAAAGCTGGTCAATGCTTCTTCTGTGGAAGCCCTGATCACCAGTTGGGAAATTGCCCAAAGAAAAACAATAGGCAAGGATATCAGGATAAAGGAAAAGGCAAGGCGGTGGTGGGAACGTCGAACAAGCCAATGGTTAGAGGAAGGGCTTATGCCCTGGATGGATGTGAGGAGCTTGATCCTTCAGCTGTCGTGGAAGGTATGGTATATGTTCTTGACATGCCAGTTAAGGTCTTATACGACCCTGGTGCCACGCATTCATTCATTTCATTAAACTTATGTGAGCGTTTAAATTTTCCACTTGAATACTTGCCATATCTTTTCGAAGTAAGTTCTCCTTTAGGAACTTGCCTCATAACGGATCAAGTATATAAACGCTGCCCTATAAGAGTGGGTAATCAGTTTTATCCGTCGGATCTTATCACACTTCCAATGACGGTATACGGAATCATACTAGGTATGGATTGGCTCTGTAAATACCATGCTAAACTGGATTGTTTTAAAAAGGAGGTCATCTTAGGAAAAGATGAAAGTTGGACACAAGAGGGTAAGGAAAAACAGTCATCAATAGTGTCGGTAATAGAGGCAAAGAGGATGATTCAGAAGGGAGCTACAGGGTTCGTTGCCTATCTCTTGAACAGACCAAAAGATCAAATCAAATTGGAAGAAGTTGAGATTGTTAATAAATTCTTAGAGGTGTTTCCTGAACACCTAGATTCGTTACCACCAGATCGTGAATTGGAGTTTGTAATTGAAATAGTTCCAGGAGCCGAACCGTTTTCCAAGACACCATATAGGATGGCACCTGCTGAACTTCAAGAATTAAGAAAGCAACTTGATGAGTTAATAGAAGCAGGTTATATTCGACCGAGTACATCACCTTGGGGAGCACCTGTACTATTTGTCAAAAAGAAGGACGGATCCCTACGACTTTGTATTGACTATCGGGAGCTCAACAGAATGACCATCAAGAACAAGTATCCTCTCCCTCATATCGAGGAGTTATTCGATATACTCCATGGATCTCGAGTATACTCCAAGTTAGATTTGAAACAAGGATACTATCAGTTGAAGGTGAAAGCAGAAGATATCCCCAAAACAGCTTTTAATAGTCGCTATGGACATTTTGAGTTTGTGGTAATGCCATTTGGATTGACGAATGCCCCAGCTGCATTCATGGACATGATGCATCGGATTTTTCGACCATTCCTTGACAAGTTTGTCGTAATTTTCATAGATGATATTCTAGTCTTTTCCAAGACACCAGAGGAACATGCAGAGCATCTTCGATTGGTGCTAGGCACTTTGTTGGATCACAAGCTATACGCAAAATTCAGCAAATGTGAGTTTTGGTTGGAAAAAGTCACATTCTTGGGGCATATCATATCGGGTTCAGGGGTCGAAGTTGATCCCTCGAAGATTGAAACGATTATGGACTGGAAACCACCAAGGAATCCTTCAGAAGTGAGAAGCTTTTTGGGACTCGCCGGCTACTATAGGAGATTCGTGCAAAACTTTTCAAAGATAGCTGCACCGCTCTCAAGGTTAACCAAGAAAGAAGAAAAGTTTGAATGGACAGAGAAGTGTGAACAGAGTTTCCAAGAGTTGAAGAAAAGATTAACGACAGCACCTGTACTGACATTACCAGAAGGAAAGGAAGGGTACACCGTCTATACTGATGCCTCGAAAGAAGGAGTGGGGTGTGTTTTAATGCAACATGGAAAGGTAATAGCGTATGCATCAAGAAAGCTTAAACCACACGAGGTTAACTACCCTACGCATGATTTGGAACTAGCCGCAATTGTTTTTGCCCTTGCAAAGTGGAGACATTATCTGTATGGGGTTACTTTTGAAGTCTTTACGGATCATAAGAGTTTGCGTTACTTATTCACTCAGAAGGAACTAAATATGAGGCAAAGAAGATGGATGGAATTTCTTGAAGACTACGATTGTATAATTCAGTACCATCCAGGAAAAGCTAACGTGGTAGCTGATGCACTGAGTCGGAAGGCTAGCTTGGCACAGACCACGGGAGATTTTACAAAGAGCCGAAGGGAACCAGTACGAGTGATATCAAGAGCTAGATTGGCTAACATAGTCATTGTGTCACCGCTAAAAGAGAAAGTTTTAGAGACACAAGCTACATACAATTGGATTAAGAAATGTTTAAATTCCAAGGAGAAGGACGACGCCACAAAATTCAGAAAAGGTGAAGATGGAATCTTGAGATATAAAGATAGAGTTTGTGTGCCGTCTGAAATTCGAAAGGAAATATTGGATGAGGCACATAAAACACGATATACGATACATCGTGGAGGGACAAAGATGTACAAGGATCTCAAGGAGCATTTCTGGTGGAATGGAATGAAAAGAGACATCGCTGAATATGTCAAGAAATGCTTAACTTGTCAAATGGTTAAAGCAGAACATCAAAAGCCAGGAGGAAAATTACAACCCTTGCCAATTCCTACATGGAAATGGGAGCAGATAACAATGGACTTTGTCACCGGATTACCTAAGGTTAAAGGAGGACAAGATAGCATTTGGGTCATAGTCGATAGATTAACTAAGTCAGCACATTTTCTGCCGGTAAAGACCACGGATAAGGTTAGCACCTTAGCGAAGCTATACCATCAGGAGATTGTAAGATTGCACGGGATACCAGCTAGCATAGTATCTGATAGAGATCCAAAGTTTACATCGCAACTTTGGCGGAGTATTCAAGAATTAATGGGAACAAAGTTAAATTTCAGCACAACAGCACATCCTCAGATAGATGGACAGTCAGAAAGATTGATTAAGTACCTGGAGGATCTGTTGAGAACGTGCACGTTAGATTTCCCAGATAGTTGGAAGGATTGTCTGCCACTTGTGGAATTTGCATACAATAACAGTTATAAAGCTTCGATTCAAGCAGCTCCTTATGAAGCTTTATATGGAAGAAAGTGTAGATCTCTGTTATATTGGGATTTGGACGAAGCAAGATGGACCCCTGAGAAGACCAATAGACCAAAAGTCATTGAGTGGATAGAGAAAGCTACTGAAAAGATTAAGATTATTCAGCAAAGAATGAAGGCTGCTCAAGATAGACAGAAGAGTTACGTAGACAAAAGAAGAAGGGATTTGGAGTTTGATGTTGGTGAGAAAGTGTTTTTAAAGACATCACCAAGGAAAGGGTTCACAAGAATTGGAAAAGGTGGAAAATTGAACCCCAGATACATAGGACCCTTTGAGATACTGGAACGTGTGGGTCCAACAGCGTATCGCCTGGACTTACCAGCAAGCTTAACAGGAATCCATAATGTATTTCATGTATCCCAACTTCGCAAGTACTTTGCCGATGAGACACAAGTGTTACCAGTAGAGGAAGTTTCTTTAGAACCAAATCTAACCTATGTGTTGAAACCAACAAGGATCTTGGATAGAAAATTCCAAGAGTTAAGAAATAGGAAGATTCCAATAGTTAAGGTGTTATGGAAAGAACATGGTACTGAGGAAATCACCTGGGAAACTGAAGAAAAGATGCAGAAGCATTACCCGGAGTTATTCACAGATCGGGAAGAGAATCTGAGGACAGATTCTTCTTAAGGAGGGGAGATTGTAATAGCCCGGATAGGGGCCTGGTCGTAAACGGTAAGCTAAGGGTATCGCAAGAGCGTTTATAGACCTTCATCCATATTTAAAATACTTCATGCATTGCATCTTTATGTGAAATACGTGCTCTTTTGTGATATTATGTTATTTCGAAGGAAAGTCGGCACCAAAACCCTAAAGTACTATTCATTTCCCGAACCACTACTGCTCTGTTTTGTCAATAGAATTTTTAAAGGATCAAAACTTATGATTTTTAATCATTCAATTTCGTTTTCCAAGTTCCGAGAACCTTTTATGAATTTTTGAAGCAATTTAGGATTTTCTTTTAAAATTACTATCCATCGCCGAAATGAACTTTTGATCGGTACACCGTTTACCCCTCAATATTACACTTAAAATGACCCTTGAATTATTTCATGAATTTTGATATGATTTTCAAGCCCTAATTCCGACCCTAGCTCGAGTAGTAAACGAAAACGTTTAACAAATAAATTACTATTCATTTCGAGAATTAGAACTTTTAAACCGTACGTCCGATTTTGACGTATGAGTAGGCGTTTCGAAGGAAATTTTATTTCCCGAACCTTGAACACTTTTCCCACTCTTGTAGCTGCTCGTTTGAAGATGAAATGACCTAAATATCCTTTTTCTATCATTTTATATTTATTTTTGATAAGAAAACTAATTAATTCTTGAAAATCTCACATAGAACCCCGCGTGGCCCTTTGTGCAATTAATAATTGCATTTGACCCTTCTTCATGCCTATATATAGCACCCATCCCTTTCAATTTTGTTTGCCCCATTTTGTTCAGCCGACTGACTACTGAGGTTAGCTTTCTTCTTTTCTTTTTATTTTTCATTTATTTAATTTAAGTTTTATTATGTTTTAGTTTTAGATTTTTAATTTATGTTTAGTTTTAGATTATTTTATGTTTTGTTTTATGCATGAGTTATTTGTTTAAAATTTTATTTTAATTGCATGAATTACATAATTTATGTTTATAAATGATAGTTTATTTTGAAATGTACAATTTAATTATGTGGCAACTATTAGGACATGTTACATGCTATATTTGAATTATATCATGATGTTAGTTGGGTAATTTAATGTGATACATGATTTAATTATGATACATGTTACATTTAATTATAATTTGTTCCTACTTAGGTAAACTAATATGGTACATGATTTAATTATGATACATGTTACATTTAATTATAATTTGTTCCTACTTAGGTAAACTAATATGGTACATGATTTGGTTATATACATGTTACATGAAATATAATTTATAGCCTATAGTTTTTAATTGTTACATGTTTAAAAAATTTAGCCTAATCAATTGATATAAGTTATAGTATATAGGTATAAATACGTATACATATTAGTTTTTCCTATGTATAAATACGGTATGTATTTTTGTATAAATACCAAATATATTTTAGTATAAATACTCAAAGTATTTTCGTATAAGTACCAAACGTATTTTCATATTAATACAATATACCTACCGTATAAATACCATATACCGATCGTATAAATACGGTATACGTGAACAGTACCATTGACCGGAACAGTACCGTTGACCGGAATAGTAACTTTGACTTTATATCAACAGACTCATTTTGACGAGACGGATTCAACGGTAAAATCCTTTTTCGCTAATTTTCAAAATCGGGAATCAAAATTAAGCTTTTAAATCAAACTCTTTTCTAGAAATTGATCTTTTTATAATCCTAAGCATGTTATTCAATTTTGTACTATAATTTTTCCAATTAAGATTTAATTACTTATCCGAATTCTTCTTCCGATGAAGGTAATCCTTCTCGATTAATACTCCCTAGTCAATTGTGTGATTTTCATCATTCAATCATGCATCATTGATCCATTCCGGGACTTAGTTCCTTAAGCTCATAGTAGTGTATTACTTACAGGAGTTAAGACCGAGACCTGGAATCCCCAGGGCACTGCTTGATCCCTATCTTCTACCAACTACCTATCTACCTAAATAAATAGGTGAGGTTTAAACTATTTTCAACTGGAACCATGAATATACATACGTATACAAATGATTTCAAAAATCAATTCATTCAGATTCAAAGACACTTATCCTTTAAGTTAAACATTTTCCCTTTTGGGACAATGCTTCCATTTTAAAGTAATAATTTTTGGATATACCGTTTTGTTTACAGTTATTCAGTTTTGATTAAAGATCCAATTTCTAAACTCTGTGTGCTCTATGCACTTCTGATATTCTGAAATGCAAGCTTTTGGAATCCTGTTCTGTTGGGCCCTGACGGTTCGGTTGATTAGTAGACCGGGAGGCACGCGCCAATGGCTACTATGATACTGGCCGTCGTACAGACCTTGATGATGGTTTAATCGGAGGTTGGTTACTCCACACCGAAGGTCGGGAGAGGTGAATGTAATTCCTCCCATTCCTGTTTACGTCACCGCGGGGTAGCTCCCTGGGCGCGATAACCGGAGGAAGAAGGATGGTGCATGTGATTATGGGTATCGGGATCCTAACCGGTCTCGATACCAACCCTTTTAAATGTTTTGGGAGTAAAGGTTGGAGAACGCCTAGCTTGCGGGCAAATTCAGTTTTGAAAACTGGTTCATACTTTTGAAAATACACCTTTACCCTATCCCTTTTTGCAAAAATACCTATGAACCATCACCCCTGATGTGTGTGCATGTGTGTGATTGCTTGAAAATCTTGATAAAGGAAAAAGATACGACACTTGATTTCAACATAAGTTTTGAATTAGAACCCTTTCACTGTCCCTAAAGTTCTTCCAAGTTCTTAATATATTTTCAAGCTATATCTCACTTAGTCCCTTTGACTAATCCCTCTCTCGTTTTCTGACCTCATGGTTTCAGGTTTGCAGTCAGACGCTTTCTAGAGGTATCTTGAAGCTTTAGGACGTCTTTTATTAAGTCAAGACTACTGTTTGCTCTATTGTTGTTTTGCATAATATCGGTTGCCTCTACCTATATGTTTATATGTTTCTACGTTTGTTCTGGAAGCATGTTCAGGTTGTATCCTGAAACATTACTGAATTCTGTTAAACTTAATGTTTCCCCACTTGTTTAGTTTAAGTTAAAGATGGTATGATACTATTCGCCTAGTTGTTTCTTTACTTAAGATCATGCTATCTATTGTTGCATACATGTTTTAAGAGTTTTTAAATTTCTATAAATTCCGCTGCTTTGTTAACACCATTAAAGGTCTGTTTATTGTTGAGTATGTCCGTTCGCCGAGGTATCTCTCGAGTGTTAGGGTTTTCTAGTTACTTGGGATGTACATCGGTGCGGGGTTGTGGCGTTGGGGGCGCTACAGAAATTTTTGGATTTCCCCCCCTGTTGAAGGAGTTCCTATGTCGCAGATAGTCATACAAAAGTGCAGAAGAGGCGAAGGCAGTTTTGTTGAAGAAGCTCAGGTAATTAATTTCCCTTTGGTAATTAACCGTTTCTTCATTCTCTGCTTGGAAAATGACTCTTGAACTCGAAATTTGCTGGTATTAGGTTTTGTTTGAAGTTTTAGTTGAATACCTACTTGGAAGAAAGTAATATCTAGATTCTGTTACCTGTTACCAAGGTACATTGTTGTCCTTCCTTTGCTTGTGTGTGATAAATGCTGGTTAATATTTTTTCCCAGAGGATGTGTTCCTGTGTTCAGTTCAAATACCAAGTCGCATGCGTACATCTATACTCAATTTGGTGTCTTCAATTGAAAATGAACTTTATTGAGTCAGTGTAATTGTAGCAGATTTTCAGATACATATTCAGTGGTTTATCGCATGTGGATATTGTTGTGGTTGTGTGTGTAGCCCAGATGTGAATCTCTTGTGGTAGTATAGGGGTTATCAATTTTAAAACTGAAGTTGGTGTTGTAGATTCAATGATGACTTAACTGAAAACAATTTACCTGAAGCTCTGTTTTTTGGGAACGTAATACCAAGTGGATGCAGGCCATTAATATACGGTTGATGTAAATGTTATGGTGTTTTAATTTCCATGCCCTTGTAAAACTTGTAGACTGGAAAGAATGTCTGAAGAGGAGGAGGCGTTGATTGCCTTGGAGATTATTCGTTACCAAGTCTTGAATATGTTAATGTTAGTTTACTTGTTGTTGCAAACTGGTTTGTTGGATAGTGAATCAAAGCGTCGTTGTTCTACGCAGTATAGCTTGTTAGCTAGGATCCCAGCACAGATTGAACATTTACACGGGTTAGTTAAATTAAGTGAGCAGGACTGTATTGATCAGCTGCGGTTAGGTCGAAACGCATTTGTAAAGTTGTGTCTAATTTTAGAACAAAGGGGTGGGTTACGTTCGACACGTGGTGTCGCTGTAAGTGAAAAAGTTGCTATTTTTCTTAGTGTTCTTTCTCACCATCAGAAGGTTCGCGTTGTCAAGAAATCCTTTATACGGTCTGGTAGAACAGTTAGTCGGCATTTCCATACCGTTTTGAATGCAGTTTTGAAATGTTATGAACTATTTGTTGTCAAACCTGTACCGGTGGAGGCTGACTGCGATGATGACAGGTGGAAATGGTTTAAAGTGAGTATCTTCAATTAATTTGGGAGTTTGTGATTCGTTGTTTTCTTAGATAAAGAGTTAATTAAAATCTCTTTTCATGTTTTTTTAGGGTTGTCTAGGGGCTTTAGATGGAACATATGTACCTGTGAGAGTTTGTACGGCTCATCAGGCCCGGTACCGTAGTAGAAAAGGTGTTGTAGCTGTCAACACCTTGGCAGTTTGTGATAGCAATCAAAATTTTGTCTATGTCCTCACCGGATGGGAAGGTTCCGCTGCAGACGGTCGAGTTTTAAGAGATGCTATTTATAGACCCAATGGACTAAGAGTACCTAGAGGTTAGATCAATGTACATGAAGTGTATGTAGTTGGCCATTAGCTTATTTATGTGGATATTTTGTTAATTCTAGTGTTCACTTTGATAATTTTTATAGGCTCTTATTACCTCTGTGATGCTGGGTACACGAACGGGGAGGGGTTCTTAGCACCCTATAGAGGGGTGAGATACCATTTGAAGGAATGGGGTAGTGGAACAGGCAGACCACAAAACTACAAAGAACTTTTCAATTTACGGCATTCAAAAGCAAGAAACGTAATTGAGAGAGCTTTTGGAATATTAAAGATTCGGTGGGGGGTTCTTCGTAGTGCGTCTTTCTATCCTATTGAGACTCAGAACAAAATAATCATAGCCTGTTGTTTACTTCACAACTTCATCAGACTTGAAATGAAGATTGACCCGTTCGAAGCCTTAGCTCCCGAAGAACCAGATACCGATGAGACCGTAGGTGTAACACCCCAAACGGAGGATGCCACATCCCCCGCACTAAGATCCAGACCCGGTCACGAAATGGAAAATCCATGCCCGAATCCTAATCATAGCGAACGGGAGACCAACTCACGCACTAGGCTAGGCGGATCTAACTTGACAAACTCAGAGTGCGGAAGCAATTAAACCAACAACAATAGATAGCGGAAGCATTCAAAACAAAACATGCAAAGCAGGTGACGGGTTCAACTAGCATAAATACCTAGTCCCGAAACAATTCATAATCCAACATAATAAGCAGCATACGTATCATCATAATATCTACTAACATCCAAATACTAGCTTACCAACCCCACACAGGTTTAAGTCTAAGTAGAACATAAACATAACCTTCAAGTGTGAAACATAAATACATAACATAAATAAAGTATGCGACAAATGCATCCTAATACCAACTAAACTGACAAGTGTGACTCAAGGGACTCACTTCCGCCTAGCTCAAGCCAAAAGGAAACATGCAAACTAAAAGATAAATGAGGTGTCAGTCAACTGACTGAGTGAGGGGGCTAACGCACACCCACAATATATATATACAGAGCACAGCACATATCAAAAGGGTGGATTCATGAACCGGGGATAGGTGTTGCATACCAGAACATTTCAAAACAACCCAAAATAGATATAGATATAAGTTTAGAAATCATTTTCAGAAAGACTCTATCCCGATTCATAAATCCGATAACAGATCATAACATATGCTCGGCGAGTACGAGCTTCCAACCTCAACTCCTCATATCATAACAAAACATAAATAACATGTAGCACCCGGAACGCTAGGCGCCACATCTCCCGCACTATAGGCTCAATCCACGTATGAAACGGGCAATTCATACATGAACCGAAACTATAGCGAACGGGAGACAATAAAAAAAACACAAGGCTAGGCGGGCACCCTCAATTAAAACCAAAACAACTCAGAGCAATAAAATAGCGGAAGCAAAAGCGTTCAATACCTATAGATACCATATTTACATATTTACTTATAGGTACCGGCAAAACACACCATTACAATATCCATCCAAGTAAAATTCAAGATTTACTACAAAACAACAAGTACAACACAAGTACAATGTATGAAGGTGCAGTGCTAGACCCGAATAAAAGACACGAGACCCTAAATCCCGCCTAGCACGAACCTGCAAAACTGAAAAGTTGAGGTGTCAGTCCAAACGGACTGAGCAAGGGGTATAAATAAATATATGCGCACATACATGCAAGTTATAATCTCGGGTAATAATTTTTAGAAAAACAATACAATCTAATAGGTTAAAAGAGATACTATCGCCCGAGGTTACAACTAATTCCATTTACCAATTACTTCAGTTCAATACAATCAATATGTGGCCCGGCGAGTGAGGGCAATTCTCCAACCTTGCTCCGACCGTGTACAATCAATCAATTTATTAGGTGATTAGGTGATCAAGCAATTATTTACTGTGCACAATTAGCAGTTTCAGTCCATCCTTCTTCCTCCGGGTGATGGTAGGATTGCAAGGCCCCACCATCCAATCAGTCTGGGCAGAGGGTACATGAATCCCTAAGCACGGAACTCCTTCCTCCCCTAATCTCCTAGGGGGTTCAGGGGTCATCCCATTTGGTGAGGATAGCACTCGAGTTACCCATCAGCCCATGCTTTCCCGGTTGGCTCGAGCCACTATCCTCGGGCCCACAGTGCAATTCAATACTCGCCCAATACAATCAATCCGTCAATCAATCAATCCATTTTATCAAATCATTTGAAAGTCATAAGGTTCGCAAACTATAGATATATATATATACATTTTGGCCGAAATAGTCACATAAGGGTTGTAAGGGTTCTATTTATCTAGAATTTAAACCTCACCTGACCAGACGACCAAAAGAAAGTAAGAGAGCACCCTACTGAGCGGGCTCCTCAAAACCGGGACCGTGATCTGTGCAACAAGGACAAGTGTGAAATAAGACTCGACTCGAATGAACCAATTATGACGAACGGCAAAGTTATGTACCAATATGTTATGCAATAATTATTTAATGAATGTCAAATACGAGCATGATGTCAATAAACCAAGTATATAACACGTACACGTACATCCAAGCATGCAAAACAATATGCATGAAAACAAGGGGTGACACGCCCGTGTCACAAAATTACACTAAGCCGTGACACCCCCGTGTCACGGTACAGCGGACCAAAAGCTTGCAAAACAAGGTGACACGCCCGTGTCACCAAAACAAGGCAAACCGTGACACCCCCGTGTCACGGTACAGAAAAACCGACCCAGCCAACATGCACCCCCGTGTCACCCAAAACAAAGCAAAGGTGACACGCCCGTGTCACCTGTGCGTGACAGAAAAACAGGGGAGAAAACAGGGGTTTCCATGCAAAACCAACTCCAAACCAAATAAATCCCAAACACCAACCATAACAATTGTTAAAACACCTCATACATGCATCATACTTCAAGTATTCATCCATCCAACCAAGAAATAAACATTCAAGCATCAAGAATTCCTCATGAAAACCCCAATAATAAACATGCTTCTCAACCTTCACATAACTTCATGCTTTATGCAAGTCTTGAAGGGAAAAAGGACCTAAACATGCTTCTATACAAGAATAACCATGAAAGCATCAAGCTAACATCAAACCCTACTCATATAGTCACTCAAGAAATTCAATCCATGCTTCCATATATACCTTGAAATGAATGAAGAATGAAATGAGATGAAGAGATGAAGATGTTGATGCTTCTAGCTCCAAAGTTCCTCAAAGTAGCTTGGGATTATGAGATGAATTCTTCTCCTTCTCTTGAGGTGTAAAAATCGATCCTCACTAGGTGTGTGTGTGTTCTCTTGTGTGTATGTAATGTATGAGAGTGAGGGGGAATGAATGCATATACTAGATATATATTATATCATCCACTATCTTAACATATGTCCCCAATTTGCAAACAAGTCCCTAGGTTATTTAAATGAATGCAATCAAGTATTATCCCTACCTAAAAGATCCATTAGCTCCAAACCAAGTTATGCAATTGAGTCCATAAATTTCATGAAATGATCAATTAAGATCACATAATACAATTAAGCACACTATCACTTAATTCATGAATTTCACATTTAAAAGTTAATTCGTATAAATATAGAGAATTGTATAATGCACACAATATTATAAAGAGATCCTAATAAGCAAGTAAATGTATAAATTTAAACTCCCAACTCCCGAAGACCCGCACGTGGCGTGCTTACCTGAACTTCCGGAATTTGGGGCGTTACATAACATACCAACCTCAACTCCGGGTGATGGTAGGGTTGCGCGACCCTAACCATCCATACGGTCGAGGGGAGTGCTAATTGCTACTCATACCCTCAAGACTCCGTTTCCCAACCAAACCTCCTGGTGGGTCCCGGTAGATCCTTTTCATACAGATGGAGACTACGCACAGGTATATCCCCGACGGCCCGATACCGTCCCGGGGGCTCCTTACCCGTAGCTCCTGGGCCCCATAACAGAACATAACATAACATATACCAACTTTCATGGCAATCTCGCTACATAATCATAACATAACTTAACTTTCCGAAATAGCTTACATATGCCTTCATACTTAATTTCTAAAACTGAAGTTGTATCATAAGGTCATAATCATATCATAGCCACACATATTTAATCGTATATATAGTATATAATCGCATGCGGGGATTGAAATCATCATATTGGGGTCATAGGTCGTTTAACTATACAAAATCCTAAACCTCACCTGAGAAGCGACAAGATACGAGAATTGACGATACGGATGCGTACTCGACCAAGTTGTCTCCGTCCTGGAGATCACTGTACAGAAGAGGAAATACAGTGTACTCGTGAGACTCGACTCAGACATGAACCACATAGACGCACGGCAATGTTTATGAGTCGATGTAAAGTAATATTAAATGGTATGTTATAAAATTAAGATCATGAAATGTCATATATTGTAATGAGCAAGTTTTTATGCACAATTAATATCTCACGTAGTCGAAAAGCCCAATTAACACGTATCATACAGTTCAATTAATGCATGCCAACCCATCGCAAACAATACACGAGAGTTCTCATTTACAACAATTGTACCATTAAAACAAATTAGTATGCGTCCAACTGATTCGCATTTCAACTCAGCTTAATATATAATATATGCTTAGTAATTATCTAACATGTATACACGGATGCAGCACACACACAAACTCATAATATATGTACTTTGCAGATTAATTCAAAACACAATCAAGCATGACATTAAAATCAACATTCATAGATCTTATTCCAAAACACCTTATATATATTTAACAACACGCACACAACACTATACCACACGCACACCTAATTCACAAATTCCACTTATACATAATATATAAAATTCTGATTTATAAAGACATGCATACCTCCACCCGAGTAATTAATAAAGTTAGTTTCAAGTTATTAGAATTTTAGTAGCATTTCACATGTAACTTACCACTAACAGACTTACAAATATACATTTACAACCCAACTTAAAATATTATATTCTTAACAACTATCTAATATGTACATATATATATTTAAAGCTTCATGCACTCACTCGCACGCAATTAACATATACACATACACCCAGATTCTTAAACAATTAAAGGATACCACCACTTATCTATTAGTTCCAATGGTAGTACAATTTTATTAACACATGTCTTGAATATCCAGGCCAATTTTATTTACACAGAGAAGTATATATATACTCACGTACGCAGCATCAATCTCACATAAACACCTCATACAGAACTCACCTATAAACTTATTAAATCAATCAACAATTCCATTCATATCAACATCGAATTGCATACGGCTAATACAATTGTCCAGAATTAGTCCAAACTGAATTCCCCCAATAATTCATAACCCAGAATGACACAAAATCTAATTGACCGATTCAATTAAATTCAATGAATACTAATTCAACAATTATTCAATATATACAATTAATTGTACAATTAAATACCCAAAAGAATATGAATGGGGAAAGGATGAAGCGGCAGCTGACCAACTCGGAAAGGAAGGAAATGGCTAGTTGTTTACCAAGGCAAAGAGACCATCGGTCCTGATGGCACGAGCTGCTACAGCTGCTGTTTCTTGGATTGAGAGTAGAGAGAATGGCGGCTGCCGGCAGTGGGAAGGGGGATTCCCGGTTCTGCTCAGATCTGGGCGATGGCTGAAACTCAGGTGGCGCAAGGAGATCTCGAAAGAGGGGAAAGGTTGGTGATCGAACGGTGGCTTAATGGTGGAACGGTGGTTCTGCGCCTGTCACTTGTGTATGACAGAGAGGGAGGAAAAACGGTGGTCGGCACGTCGCCGGAAAGAATGGCGACAGAGTGGGGTGATGGTGGTTGCCTTGACTCTGGCCGGTGGTTGTGAGGGCGAACGGCGACAAAGGAGACTCCGGTTCCTTCTTCAGTTCTGAGGATAAGATGAAAGAGAGAGGTTGTGATGGCAACTCGCCGGAATCCATGGCTGCTGGCAGTGGTGGCGCGTCATTTGGTGTCTTCTCTCCCAGATCTGGAAAGAGAGAAAGGAGATCGCAGTGGTGCGGTGGTGGAGTCATCGCCGGAGAGAGAGATCGGTGGTGGTGGCTGGATCCGAGGATAGAAGGTGGAATGAGGATTCTCAGATCTGGTCCGATATGGGCGAGGTGGCCGGATCTGAGTGGTGCCGGCCGCGAATCGTCACCGGCGACGGTGTGGTGGTGCGTGGCTCCGCAGTGGCGAAGGGCTGGCCTCCTTCTTTCTGACAGGTGGTGAGATGATGGCGGAGATGGTGGCGGTGGCATGGAGCTGCTGTTGTCGCGCCGCTGCCAACGTCTGTTGAAAGCCGAAAGGGGAGAGGAGAGAATGCTTGTGCAGCTGTTGAAGGAGATGAAGAAATGAAAATGGGCTAGGGTTTCTCGGTGTAAAAGGGGACCCTTCTTCCGAAATTGCAAACAAGCCCCTTGAGATTCTAAGTCTTGCGATTGAGTTCACATAGTTCAATTAGGGTTCAAATAAATCCAATTAGAGATTGTATAATTATAAAAGCACCCCAAAGATTTAAAGTGATGTCCAATTAAGTCCAAATTAAATTTCTTATAATTAAAAGATGATCCCCAACTTTTATTAATTTCAATTTAGCCCTCATAATTTAAATTAAAGGCAATTAGGCACTAAACATATTTCTATTAAGTTCACATATTTACATAAGTTTGCAATCGAGTCAATTAAACTATTAAAACATAAATGAGGCAATTCAAGCACAAGCAAAGTTAAATAAGTAACAATCTAATAGCACGAAAACGACATCGTATCTTGCTCCGAAAATGCGGGGTGTTACAGTAGGAGAATATGTCGAACACATCCAGGACACCCAAGCGTGGAACAATTGGCGTGAAAACCTTGCCCAAACAATGTATAACGATTGGCGCCGGCGACACTAATTTTAATTTTCGCAGACTAGTTCCAAAAACAATTTAAGTTGTAGTGTGATGTACTGTCACTTTTTTATGTGATTTGTTTCCGTTGAAAACAATTATTGTTTCTATGTTAATGCTTAATTAAGTATTTTATGGTTTATGTAAGAATTTATCGCAGGTATTTTCTGTAACATTTGATTAAGTACCATTATTCATTGAAAATTAATTGATGTCTGTTATATGAGCTTTGTTGCTTGTTTTTATATTTGAATTTCAGAGGCTTGTAACTTGCTTCATAACAGATGTCAGTCCCGCATTCGGAAGGTTGTGGGACATCCAAACTTAAAGGTCGCCGAGGTTGGACTGTTCAGGAAGAAAATAATCTTGTACTTGCTTTCAGAGACATTATTGCAAGTGGATGGAAGGCACAAAACGGTTATCCTAGTGGGTTCATTGTGCAGTTGGAAGCACGGCTAAAGGACTATATGCCGAGAACAGACATCAAAGCTGAGCCACACATATCTTCGAAGTATACTTCCTGGAAGAAGACGTATCATCAAATCTCGAATGCATTGAGCTTTAGTGGTATGAACTGGAATTCCAGTACATTCACGGTTGAAGCCGAGCCACCGGAATGGGATAGTTATCTCCAGGTAACAAAACAGATTTAATTGTACTGCATTTGGTTCCTTTTGTATTATGCAACTTTGAATTTGTTGAAGTACTGAGAAGATGACACTTTTTTGCAGCAATTTCCAAGCCACTCCTCCATCAGAGGAAAACCATTTCCGTTGTACGAAGCATGGGTTGAAATTTACGGAAAGGATAGGGCAACGGGCAACAATGCAATGGACTGGTCTGCTGCTGCACAACATACGCCTGTTGATCTGACTGCTGATACCGAAGAACCAAACTCTGGATCATACCGCCCAACCATACCAACTGTAATTGCAGAAGAAGAAGTCAATCAAGCCAACTCGGCCGGCTCTCATCCTAATCCTGAAACTGTAGTGTCTGAGAAGAAAAAAAGGAAAAGATGCGAGAAAAATGGTGCAGTTATTGTCGACGTCATAACAAACTTCTGCTCTGAATCAACTGCAACTCTACGTGAGGTAGCTGCGAAGCTTGGCGCTGCAAAAGATACGATCAAGCGGCAGGAAGAAATCTTTGAAGCAATTGGTGCACTTCCTGTTCAAATTGATATTGAAGACCATATCAATGTTTCGAACATGCTAGTGAACAATCCAAGTCAGATGAACATGTTTTTTGGTATGAATCCTGCTGCACGGTGCATCATGGTATAGATGGCGATTGAAGGCAAAC
Source organism: Lantana camara (assembly GCA_037501455.1). Lineage (NCBI taxonomy): Eukaryota > Viridiplantae > Streptophyta > Magnoliopsida > Lamiales > Verbenaceae > Lantana > Lantana camara. Next base: position 93,861,446 of record CM074863.1, read on the forward strand.
TACGTTAGCCCGTGGTTTGTTTATAAGCGCTAAGGTTTTCTACATAAGTCTATTAATTGTTGAACTTCGGAATGCGATTTTAGATGGTTTTGGTAGTTTTATCGCAGGTAGGGTTGATTATGATCTTCAAATGTTTTGGGTTAGATCAGGTGTCTTAATAGCTGTTATTTTGATGAAGGTTTCCAATTTGTATTGCTCCCGGTTTTTGTGAATTTTTTTGATTTTGCGGAACGTAAGGAGATTTCTTTCTGCATTAACGATTGCGATTATTTTGTGTGCATCAGGGATTTATGTTTGACATCATAGTAAGACAGGAACACCCATTCGTTTATTGCAATACGAAATAGCAAGCACTAGTTTATGCACTCTAACTGAATGCATAAATTTGAATTATTACAATTTAAAACATGGTTTTTGCAGCAAATTATTCCTCGTCTGAGTCGGAGTAGATAGCTGGGTCGACGAATAGGTCCGGCGAGTCGGTCATGAAATTTGGAAAACGACGCTTGCGAAAAGATCCATGAAGTTAATCCCACAGGGGAAATCCACCCGTACGAAAATTAGTCTCATTCGGGGTCTCCTATATTCAAAAAAATGTTGCAATGTTACAAGTTTAATTTTAAAAATGTTGTAAAAAAAAAATAAAGACTATAGCTTACTTAACAAACCTGTGGGAGATGGTTTTGATTGTATTCCTCGGTGACTTCAATTTCGTCGTTGATGCTGTCGTAAATCACGCCGAGTATCATTAGAAATTTACGGAAGTCAATGTACTCCGCTCTAAGCGACGTAATTATTCTTTGAACTCGACGTGATCGAACTCCTGCTTTCAACTTGCTTGAGATAGACTGACAAATTACGCCGCACCCCCAAAGAGCTTCCACCGAAGACGTTATTACATGATTGCTTGCAAAGTCATCCAATTCATATGCAACAATCACCCGGAGACATGTAGCACAAGGAAAACTTTGCCTCTGAATTGCAGCCATATTCCGTCTACGGAATCTGTATATATTTTCTATGATGTTATGGTAGAACTATTTATATAGATTTGTAGTTAAATGTTTCAATACAGATAAAGAAATTAGGCTGATGCAAATAATTTCCAATCGTAATTAACATTACATGTTTGCCATGTCAAGAATATATGTACCTCCAATTGGGGTATACTTACAGAATGGACAAGAGGGGCATGCGCAAGGGAATAGATTCCCTTCGTACATGGATATGAGAACGTAGCACCACTGTTTCAATTGAAATAAAAAATGGGTATGAACGGATGTTTCATAACCTTTTGAACATCTAATGCCCATTGATCAACAAATTCATTAGAAACAAACATATCTCAGTACTAGCAACATTGATACGTACACATCCGTTCTTAATTAACATTCGTACATAAAATTAGAAAAAATAAGCAACATAAGCTACGAGTGAAGATTTTGTTAGTGATGCCGTCAATCACCATCGGAATCTGAAAAACTTTCTGGAGCGACATAATTTGCATCCGGTTCACCAGCAAGAAGCGGGAATCTCTTCTTGCAGAAAATACCGTGAGATTTATCCCAGTGCGGAAATCCATTTTCTGCATATGCCAGTTGGTAAATGGTAGCCTGCAGGAATTGAGTCTTAATTGAATTAAATAACTTCGTTGCTAATAGATTTTTACAGTAAATGAGACATACCTCGGTTAGGTGCTTCTCGTAATACTCTATTCGAAGCTCAACTTTGTTTAAATCTCGGTTGAAGGAGACCCCTTCTAACTTCTCAAATTTTCGAAAATCAACATAACGAGCACGTAACTCCTTCAGTAAGTTCCTAATGCGTATGTAATTTAACCTGACACGGAGTAAATCAGCTATTACCTTGGATACCTCCGCGCATGCCATCTCGGCATCAGAAAGACTGACTACACTATTCTTGTTCATGTACTCCCATAGCTCCTGCAACAATATCACCTCTAAGCAGCTGTCACAAGGAAAATTTGGATTGACCGCCAACCTACTACTGCTCATGTTAAACTCTTTGATTAATGAAATGGAGTTCTAGTACAAGCTCATGCACAGTATATGCCTATTTAATAGGGGTAAAGTGGAAAAGAAAGCTGGCAAAAGAAACCACTCCTTCACGGGTTGGCAAGTAAAAGTGTCTTTAAGAACTGTGTCTTAGCAGAGAATCTTATGCCTATTTGGTTTTACCTGTTTGGCACCAGCTGTGTATGCTTTGTGGAAGAATAATTTACATGTTCCCTATAAAGATGCCACAATATTCATATTAATGTTCACAACAATAGCAAACACAAATTAAATAACACCATGTGCAGACGTAATTCAGTTAAATGTCAGCTTTCATTTGAAGAGCATGAATACCCATGCTTCAATTGTAAATCAAAAGTGGCATTGAAATTGTTGTTAGATCATGCAAAGGTCTATGGAGTTAGTACTGTGTCTAGCGCTATCAGATGCATCACTCGTGTAGCTGAACAGATGAGTGAAAATTTTGAAAAACTCTACACATGCTATGATATTCGCGATTTGGTGGCTGTGTTTAGGGAGAGATATCTACGCTGTGAAACTTTTGTGGCAAAAACAGACGTTTTCTACGACCCGGACACAAACAAATTCACAGTTGGCGAAGTCTATAACGCACAGAAAAGAACCCTGGTATAGTCACACTCATATTTATTTGTGGTTACTATGCTCTCAAGTTGTCTTATAAAACATAGTATCGTATTAAATTTTGCAGGGAGTGTTTTGGCCAAACGAGCATGCCGTGGAGAAAAAATTCATAAAGCATGGATTTGCAAACTACAAAGAACTGCACATTCTGTTCAAAAGATTGAAATTTCACTTGCTTATTGGAGAGCCACCGGAACACGATCAAGATCCAACATATTTTGCAAAGACGGATTCGGAGTGTGGAGAATACGAACCTGAAACAAACGCGTTCGATGATGGAAGCAACGACTGGTAGCCTACAGCCTGCATGAGATGGAATTTAATTTCCTGAAGTACATGTATGCAACAAAGGTTATGAAAACGTAGTACTTGCTTATGAAAATTTTGGACCAATAAAACATACAAACTCAATGAGTTTGTGATTTATTATCTTAAACGACCAGCAACGGAATACATCATATAACAAACTATTACATGAAATGACCCGCCTACTAAACTGAAAGCAGAGCTATCAGATTGTAACAAGTAATGTGATACATTTTATTCGTAAACAGACGAGTACATAAGGGAACAAGAAATTAATTATTCATCAAGTAGAAAGGGTCCAAAGTTGAAAGCGTCTCCAAAAATCTCTACGAGGGCTCCCCAATGACGCTCGCCTTGATGGTAGTAGACTAACGACCGTGGGTTATCCTAAACAAAATTATAAAAATGTCAAAGTTAGTACATCATAACCAAGACAAATATTTTAAGAACTTAAAACATGTTACACCTTTGCAATTTCTTCCCACTGGTATGGTTCGAGAAATAATTTGTTGGATTCAGCATCATAGTGGCTGCCAGAGAGAGTTAACAGGAACTGGAACCTGTGGTATCTTGATCGGAGCATTTTGATTTTCCTTACGTAGAATTCTTTAGTTTCAGATATTTGTAGCTCTTGGTTAAGGGTTTCCAACAAACTACCCACGATCTCACTTTGAACAGAAGTCGATATTAGAACTCCTGTTCTTGCTTTCTCAAGTAAGCGTTGAACGAAGCGGTTCTCCTTCGTTAAGTCCCACCCATCTTTATAGAATATTTTCTCTTGATCGATCGTAGCGACTCGTCGAAGCAGATCAGAACAAGCCATTTCCAAGAAGATAAAAAGAAGGCTATTGGAAAATAAAACAGCAGGCATCTTACAGGGGTTATGCAAGCCAACATTTATATTGAAAAATTGTTTGGTAGAGGACTTTTTTTCCATCCAAAAAATGATTCTTATTTTGAATACCATACAATTGCAGTACAAAACAGCATGCCTTCTACAGCTTTAGATCAAATCAAAGTACAATGTCACCATTACAAATGATCTACCAGCCTATTACGAAAACTGAAATCTTAAATTAATTATATAATTTTTAATATTCTTTTTTCCATCTATAAATACATGTCCAAAACCTGTGGTAAAAAACACATTCATTGCAACACCAAGTTTGTACACCACATAACAACTGGGAATTATGAAAGAGGTATCACTAGCAACTGAAATAAAATCTTTTTTTTTTTGGCTGAAATTTTTCTTGTTTTCTGAAAACTGACATTGGCACTTCATTCTTTTCTTTGTAGATTGTGTTTTTATGTTCGAGAGGATGGTACCGAAGCAGGCTTCATATACACAACAAGCATTGTTTTACACAGAAGAGTGGACAAAGGAAGTGGACAAGAGATTCATTGTCCAGCTCTATCTCCACTCGTGGATCCTCTGTAGGCCAATAACATTTGCTGATACATAAAATATTGAGCTGGCCAGAGAAAATGTTAACAAAAAATTTGGAAAAAACTTCAGTTCTGAGTTCGTGCTCGATAGGTTCACCATGGCCTACAACAGGTACCTAACTTGGAAATTAATTGTGGGTTACGAAGGCGTCAAATACAATGAACGTGATAACTCAGTTCAAACGTCAAGGTCTGTGTGGAAAGAAATGTGCAAGGTAAAACAAAACGGTTGTGATTCAAATTATAAACACATGGCCCTTACATGTTAACTCTAACATCATATTTTCTTAGGAAAACGAGATGGTGGTTGTATACATGAAAGAGGATGAGCCGATGTGGTTCCACCTATACGAAATCTTTGACCCAGAGGCAGAAAGAGAGCTGTTACTAGAGCGGCCAACGAATTGGACGCCGGACATTGAAGAAATACTTCGCGAGACAGGTTTTTTATTCAAATTAAATAAATAAGCGTTGTAACAGTTTTTATTAAAACTCATGTTTGTTGGCAGGCTTACCAAACCGACGAACAAGTACTGCAGTTCCCAAGCAAATTACACGAGGACGTGATAGGTTGTCGGGAAGTGAATTCTCGGGGATGATTCTGCCCAAGCCCCCCCCAAAGTTTTGGTTTAGCAACAGGGGTGGTGGTGCCAACTCTAGCAACAGCTCAAAGGGTTCATGCTCTACAACAACCAAATCCTTTGAATTTTAACGGATCATCTAAGTTTTATGTAATTTGCAAAAAGTGTGCAGCTGCATGCATTACAACGTTGTTTGTGTATTTTCCATGTTCCAAAAAGTGTGGTTTCACACATTTGTTGTCTTAGTGCCAGCCTTACATTTCAACAAGATAAAATGGTCATTTAATCCCAACTTGCTACATTACCTCCCATTGCATCAAAACTAATAAGCAAAGCAAATAATTGTCAGGCTTAGATCGGCTTCATGTAACAAAAGATCACGACTTCATCTAACAAAACATCACAAAACAACGGAACCGGTGAACTATTTCACCATAACTAATACAAGGACAGACACCAACACCAACACACAGACAACAAGCAATGTAGTAACAATTAAACAACAACCAAGCAGTAATCGAGGATTCACTTCTAAAGCATTTCCAATTGAGACAGAGAAGGGGAAATTATTACCAACAGATGGCGGTGCTATGGAACTAGAGGCGGCACCATCGTTCATGTCTCCTTGCATAAAGCGTTGAGTCCTTTGATCACCCCCAGTTTGGGAATCAAATTCAAATACCTCATTGTCCGCCCTCAGATGTTGGCGTAGATCACGGTATTGATCGTCCCAAACCGCATCAGCCCAGACAAACCACAGCCGATGTTGACTTCTCGACGGGCAAATATAGTAAAATCTCCCTGGAAATCTGGCATTTCTCCCGGCATAACGAAAGTTCATTAACCCATTCCCACAATAACAAGGGATTCGAAACTGTCGGGCCATCTACAACAACCAAAAACAAATAATCATCAACTAGGCATAAAAAATTAAAATAACGTAAGAATACTTACCGCCGGCACTAACGACAAGGCGGACGACGAGATTAAAGAGAGACCCCGCAGGATTTCTCAACTTCGCAGGAGGGGATTGTGAAAAACCTAGACCAATTGGTGTGATGAATTTGGGGGAAATGTTTGCCAACTGAACGCAACAAAAGGCAATTAATAAGAGGGTCATTTTCGTAAAAGCACATGAAACCTGCATTTTCTTGCTCTTCAAAGTAAACAAGGATCCAAAAATCAGCGAAATGCAAATTGAAAGTAAACAACAGAAATTGGCATATTAAATTCATTGCCAATCTCCTAAAAACATGACCGCTCTTTTCCTTTTTCACTAAAGTAAACGAGGCCTTAAGGGAAAATTCAACCCTTTCTTTCATTCATCAATAGGGCCCTGGTCGGTCACTTTTCTGCACCGGGATCGATAAGTAAAGTAATAGTTCCAGTTTCGATCGAGATTTGCGGAAAAATGGAAAATGCTGACGTATACGAAGGAGTGCAATTCGTTAGACGTAGTTTCGCCGCCTTTATACAAATCCCCTTTCATGAATAGCCTGATTCACAGCGCCTACCTAACTTGAAACTCTTAAGGGAAAATTCTTGTGCATCGGCCCCACTCGTGTATCAAATTATGCCACACTCTGCACGTATTTGGGAAAAAAATTTACATGTAAAACAGCACAATCTGATCCATTTGGTGCATAAGTAAGATAGTTGGATAATAACCCTGACCTAACCTGAGGTTTCGTTTATTATACTAACTTCCCCTTCCCCTGAGGTTAAAGAAATTACAGAATTTTTTTTGTGGCATACCCTGATTTTGGCATAATGCATGTATTATACTCACAAAATGGAATTCAAATATTGATGTAATGTAAGTTCTTTAATAGGGGAAGTTTTTGTAATTTATCAAACCTTGTGGAACTTTGTGTGATTAGGCAAGACTCAGGTTATGTTAGTGTAGTTATTCCTAAGATCAAAGACGAGGTCCATACAAGAATTTCCCATTCTCCAGGAATTGTGTAAACCTAATATTGTCGCTGGAAGGTATTCAAATCTTTTGAAGTTCCAGGTTCCAGGGAGGGAGATTCCTGATGATGCTCATGATCGCGTAGCTGAGATTTTGCACCGTTAAAAACCTTAAAGGATTTTGGTGCACTGATATCATGTGGAGCCGAGTACTGGATTAGCTTGTGCCTGCAGATGAAATTCGAGTACAAGGAAACATGGTGTACATTAAGCTCTGCATCAAAATGAAATTGGGAAGCAAATTTCGCGAAATTCTACATCTCCTGAAGCTTCAGTATATATTTGTCCACTCTTTTGAGTATATTTCTGTGAGTAATTCTTTTAGGGAGACAAATATTGAACCCTCTCTCTCGCTCTCGCTCTCCCTCTCCCTCAAAATCTTGTGTACATTCAATTTTGTATCTGTTAAGGCACGTAGGGAAGAAAAAGATTTTACTGAATTCATTGTTATGCAAAGGGAGTTACAGGAGAAGAATATTTAACCTACTAAATCCCTACAAATCAGGGATTATTGAATCTCCCTTAAAGGGAAACTCTCTAAATTAAGGTATATTTCCTAACACTCCCCCTCAAGCTATGCAATCGGATTCCCGATTCTTAGCTTGTCCAAAGTTGTCCTGAACACTTGTCCTGTAACAGCTTTCGTGAGAATGTCGGCCAGCTGATTTTCAGATTTTACGAACGGAAGCTCAATGGTGCCATCTTCTAACTTTTCCTTTATGAAATGCCGGTCAACTTCCACGTGCTTAGTTCTGTCATGCTATACCGGGTTTTCAGAAATGCCGATCGCAGCCTTATTGTCACATTTTAACCGCCTGGGCTGCCTTGGAGCCATCCCAATCTCTGTCATTAGTTTCTTTAACCAGATGATTTCTATTACAGCTTTTGTAATTCCGCTGAACTCTGCTTCGGCGCTAGAAAGAGCTACCACTTTCTGTTTCTTGCTCCTCCAAGTAACTACATTCCCTTCAACAAGGGTAAAGAACCCTGAGGTGGATCGTCTGTTGTTCGGATTGCCAGCCCAGTCAGCATCAGTGTATGCCTCGATTTCCAAGTGTCCATGCCTTCCAAACATAATCCCACTCTCTATGGAACCTTTCAAGTACCGGATTATTCTTATTACTGCTTCCATATGGTCCTTCTGAGGCCGATGCATGAACTAACTAACTATCCCCACTGCATAGGCGATGTCCGGCCTAGTGTGGGATAAGTAGATTAGCTTTCCAACCAGTCGCTGATACCGTTCCCTTTCAGCGAGCTCCCCACCCTCATTTAACTTGAGCCTGTGGTTTATTTGAATTGGGGTGTCAACTGGTTTGCAATCCAGGAGCCCAGTTTCTGCTAGGAGGTCTAGAATATACTTTTTCTGTGAGATAAAAATTCCTTGTTCAGATCGCATCACCTCTATCCCTAAGAAGTATTTCAAGCCCCCTAGATCCTTCATTTCGAACTCTTTGAATAGATTTTCCTTCAACTGTTCTATTTCCTCCTTATCACTCCCGGTGATGATCATGTCATCCACATAGATTATCAAACAAGTTATAATGCTTCCCCGATTCTTTAGGAACAGGGTGTGATCTGAGTTGCTTTGCCTATACCCGTACTTCTTCATGGCTACTGTAAATCTCTCAAACCATGCACGAGGGGATTGTTTGAGCCCATACAACGCTTTCTTTAGTTTGTACACCTCATTTGTCCCAAAATGCTCAGAAAAGCCAGGAGGGGCCTCCATATATACCTCGTTTGTTAGGTCTCCATGCAGAAAAGCATTCTTTACGTCGAACTAATGTAATGGCCAGTCTTGGTTGGCTGCTAATGAGAGAAGGACTCGTACTGTATCAATCTTTACCACTGGTGAGAACGTCTCAGAGTAGTCAATCCCATATGTCTGGGTGTACCCCTTTGCCACGAGACGTGCTTTATATCTTTCCCCCGTTCCGTCTGCCTTATATTTAATGGTGAACACCCACTTGCACCCCACTGGCCTCGTGCCTTGGGGTAGTTCACATTTTTCCCAGGTGTTATTCTTTCCCAACGCATCCATTTCCACGATTATGGCCTTTCTCCATTCCTCTATTTCCATGGCTTCCTGTGTTGTTCTTGGGATCTGTTCTTTGTAGAGACAGCTCAAAAAGGCCTTAGCCCTGTCAGATATGTTTCCTTTCACCATATTACCCACAGGATATCGAGAAGTCCGTGATATCTGTTCGGGTGAATATCGGTGTGGGGGAACTCCCCTGGTGCTTCTCTGTGGCAGAGTATATCTGTGACTTTCTGTGATATCTGAGACAGGGTTAACTGTATTTGGAACATGGTCACTATCAGAAATTGAAGAAGAAGAGATCGGATCTATTACCTCAGTTTGGACATCATGCGGAGGAGTATGACTGGTGGTGGTACTGAGCTGGATGTTGTCAGGGACGGATGGAGAAAGAGAACCAGAATCAATATGAAGACCAGAGTCTGAACCAGAATTAATGAGAAGACCAGAATATGAGTCAACTGAGTCATTGAGACAACATAGTGAGTCACCCAAGTACTCCCCCTGAGAGCTATGTTGGGTCTGAAAGTAGTATTCTGATTCCAAGAACTCACAATCCATAGTAACGTGAAGCCGTCGAGTGATGGGGTTATAACACCGGTACCCCTTCTGATGAGGTGCATAGCCAACAAACACGCATTTGATTGCACACGGTTCAAGTTTGGTTCGTTCGGCTTTGGGAATGTGTACAAAGACTGAACAACCAAAGATCCTTGGTGGCATGGTAAGGGACGGGGGTATATCAGCTTGTGTTTGGAAGACTGATAGAGGTGTTTGGTGGGATAGGATTTTGGTGGGTAATCTGTTGGTGAGGTAGGTTGTTGTGGCGACTGCTTCGGGCCAAAAATGGTGGGGAACTTGTGATTCTGTTAAGAGGGCTACGGTCATCTCGAGCAGGGTTCTGTTTTTTCGCTCGGCAACCCCATTTTGCTAAGGTGTGTTTGGGCAAGTGGTCTGGTGGATAATGCCCTGATTGGTTGTAAACTTTTTCATTTTTTGGTTTACATACTCTCGTCCATTGTCAGACCTGAGTACTTTGATTTTCCTGTCAAACTGAGTTTGTACCATGGAAGAGAATGCTATAAAAGTGTCACAGACCTCTGACTTATGCTGAAGAAAATATATCCACGTCATACGAGAAAAATCATCAATGAACAACACAAAGTACCGACTCCGATTATGATTAGAAACTGGGGCCGGTCCCCAAACATCTGAATGAACTAAAGAAAAAACAGATTCAACTCGAGTGTTCGTAGGTTTAAAAGAGGTTCTATGACTTTTTGCAACTGAACAAGTCTGACATGACAAACTCAAATTCTGACTCTGAAAAAGTGAAGGAAACAATAATCTAAGATACCCAACAGAGGGATGTCCTAGGCGTCGGTGCCAAAGCCAAACTTGTGTTTCTGCAGTGCCTTTAGACAAGAGACTTCGAGCAGGTGATTCCAATTCTTCCACATAATAAAGTCCATCCCGCTCAGTACCACGCCCAATTATCTCCTTCGTATGAATGTCATGTATCAACCAGAAACAAGGGTATATTAGAACCATGCAATTCAATTCATTCGTCATATGACTCAGAGGTAGCAGTTTGTAAGACAAGGACGGAACATAGAGGCAATTTCTCAATTTCAATCGGGGTGATATATGCACTGTCCCTTCCCCTTTAACTTCCATAGGACCCCCATTAGCAGTTTGAATACTAGAAATTTTTTCTGTTGAGAATTCCAATAAATCAGAGACATCATAAGTCATAGTATCTGTAGCCCCGCAATCCAATACCCATTGTGATGGTTTATTGTGGGTGTTGTGTACAGTTTGCAAAATAGAGGGGTCAAATTGCACATTCCTAAACACAGGGGGTTGATTTGTAAATAGAGAAACAGGGGGGCATTTAAGCATAATTAAGCTAGGGTTTGAGTCATTTGACTCAAACCCTTTACCTATTATGTCTGATTCCTGGTGAGAAGCAGAACCTCTAGCGGCGGCGGCTATGTTGGCCCGCCGCTCAGTCGCCGTCCCTGTTGTCGCACCGGAAGCCGCCGCACCGGTGTCTCGTGGTCGGACGATGCCTGCGGCGGCGTCTTCTCCACCTCCCTTCTCTGGTGCCCAGCCGCGGGTCTCTACCGCCGCGTTTGCACGCCGCGTCCCACCGCCGGCGGCGGCGCGTGCCTTTTCCTTCTTATTTCCTTCCCACCAGTCGGGATATCCGATTAGTTCGAAACATCCCTCCTTCGTGTGCCTGGGTTTTCCACAGTAAGAGCATTCCAACCCTGATCTATCCTCTTGTGGTGAAGGACGCCGGTTGTTGCTTTCGATGGTGCACTGGTTTCCCTCTGGTTTCCGGCCACCTCTACCGCTTTTCACCATCAAACCTGTTCCGATGCCCGGTGATGAATATGCCCCTTCGCCATCGGTTGCCGTCTTCAAGATTTGAAGACTGGCAGCCTCCCTCCGGATAGTGGCGTACGTGGTCTCGACTGAGGGCTTCGATTCGAGTTTCAGAAGGTCTCTCCTAATCGGGTCGTCTTTGTCGTCAATGCCCGTGAGAAACTGATACAACCTCTGATCTTGTATGATTTGGTTGAAGATTGTGATGTCTTCTGGACATTTCATAGGATTTGGTTGTTTTCGATCTATTGACATCCAAATCCCTTGAAGATTATTCCAGAAATCCTCCAAACTATCAAGCCCCTGTCTCTGTGTATTTGCTTTCCTATGCAGATCGAACAATTGGAGAGGGTCCGATCCGCTGCCGTAAGTCGTGGCAAGGCCACCCCAAAGTGTCTTCGCATTCGGGTATTGCAAAACATTATTTATCAGATTTGTTTCCATGTTTTGTATGATTCATGTGAACACATTCTGATTTTTTTGTTCCCATTGATCATATGTTGAATCGGTGGTGCTTGGAGCTGGTGGAATTCCGGTGAGGTGTGAACGGCATCCCCGTCCTTCGATTGCCATTTTCATCAACCGGGCCCATACCGGGTAATTCTCACTGTTTAGTTTGATGCCTATTAACAGATTTTGATTGGTAAGGTTTGGTTGTTGTTGCATATTGTTTCGCAACAAGTCTGCTAATTGAAGGGATAATTCTATGTCTGGTTTTGATTCTGTAGGGGTGGACATCTTGATCGATGTTGAGGGTTTGAGAAAGGTTTTAGGACGATGTTGTTGTAACTGAGTCCCGAGGATGTTTATTTCTGCTCTGATGCCATGTTAAGGCACGTAGGGAAGAAAAAGATTTTACTGAATTCATTGTTATGCAAAGGGAGTTACAGGAGAAGAATATTTAACCTACAAAATCCCTACAAATCAGGGATTATTGAATCTCCCTTAAAGGGAAAACTCCCTAAATTAAGGTATATTTCCTAACAATATCCTTGGGCTTTTCAGTTTGGTGTTGAGGATTTTGTTTCAGTAGATACTGATCCAAGATTGTTCATTTGTATTCAAACGTTTTATGATATTGAGGATTTTGCATGTTACTTTGTAGGATGAAGGGGGATTAGATTAATAATCCTATTTAAACTTATGTTTACTAGTATTTTTGCGAGTCCTGGATTGATGACACGGCCCGGGATGATATTGGATAAAAGGTTGATTATTCATCTCACATGCCCCATGGGATGACCAATCCACCATCACATCCCACAACTGATCCCAATTAACAAAGTAACGCTCCATAAATAGTGCATCCTTTTTAACTGCACTTGAAACAAAGGCTTAGCTCTCAGTTATGATGATTGATGGTCTTCTTAGCCACCATGTCAGAACTCTGAAGCATCACATAACTCATCGTGGTTGACTTCGAAAATTGTGAAATAATATCCATCCTTGACGTCTCCTTCAGTTGTCTTTAAGGAGTTTTGGGGAAATTTCTGCATGCATCAGGTGTGGGTTACGGTAGATGCATTTATCATTTTTTTAATGAAGAAAAATGTTTATTTTTACTTTCTTTTTTATTTTATTTTTATTTTTATTAAATTTTTTGGAATAAAAAAATGATGGATATGGATCGGGTCCACACCTGATACATGCAAGAATTTCCTAGTACGGTCCTTTTGATCCAATTTCCAAAACTAGTAAAAATTTATCAACTTAGGCTATTTTTTATTTCATTCGGGCACGTGCTTGTTTTTGATTTGATGACGGAGAAAAGGTATTCAAAAGTTGATTTTGAGTTCTTATGTCCAAACAATTTTAAAAAAAATTTTTTTTTAATTTTAAAATTTTGTATTGTTATATTTGTATCATGTCATTTTTATTTATTTATTTTTTAATTTTTGTGGGATACCAAATTTGTAGAAATTAAAGAAGAAGAATTGGTAAAAACAAGCCATAAAGGTAATATATTTAAGTACCATTTCAGTTTAGCACGACAAATAAGAACTCAAAAGAGGGAAAGTTCTTTTGGAAATTTCTGTCACATGAGAAATGAAAACTATATTCAATAATATTTGGAAATTTATTATGGAGTGTTTACTAACTCTACCCATAAATAAAAGTTAAAATAGAAGTGAAAGTCATAAAAAATTATTGTAGTAAAAGTAGTGAGTGTTTGTAAAAAAAAAAATGATAAAGTATAGTCGAGTGTTTGCAAAGAAAAATTGATAATCACTTTTTAACTCTTATAAAATTATTAATTTACCCTCAAATACTTTAAAACATTTTTGGGTATTATATATAATATGATTTAAATATCATGCCAATATAACAATTATTATAAATTATTCTAATTTTGTATAACATTATTTATAATTAATTAAATATAAAATTATTGTATAAATACTTTTATTTATAAATTTATAAAAATTAAGGAAAAAAAAGATTTATATCGTAATTGTTGATTTTTTAGCAACGAGACTTTTTGAGAGATACTACGTGGTTGAAGTAGAAAAAGAAAACATACAAGTAGAAAACCAAAAGATATAATGAATATATAAACTTTAAAGTTGTATTTTTATGTGAAAGATCAATTTAGGTATATTAATATTTTAATAAAGAACCTTCAAAAAAATATTTTAATAAAGATATTATTTTAAAATAGAATTTTAAATTTAAAAAACCGTAATGTTTTGGACTGGTCTTCTAAGGAGAAGTTGATTATCTAAATACTCCAAAACTACTGATAATAAACATTTATCACATGAATACTTATTTTTAGAATTTGCAAATGATACAGAAAACTAGAGTAGATTTTTGGCTCATATTCAAGCATGCAAAATCTTGGATGTCTTTCTAAGATGAAAAAGTTTTGCAGCTTGTAAATTAACTGCAGATTCTTTTGAAATGGTCGTCGATGGCCCGCTCTCTCTTTCGTGCTGTCTCCTCACTTTTCTGGTCACGAATTAATTATCAAGGGTACTGGACTAGGAAATTTCCTCCAAAATCAATGGGGAGTATTCCACGTCGAATAATCAAAGATGTGGATTTCAACTCAACAACTAGCGTGTTATTCATCGGTCTTAAATACACAGGTCAGGTGGAACCCTGGTTCCTGAATCAAGCAAATTGCACTTGTTCTGTTTCTGAAACTGAAACTATAAGCTATGCTAACGCTGCTGGTGTTGGTTTTTCTGTCTCGGACAAACCTGGTAGCCTGGTCCCAACCTTTCTGTATCAACAATGGCATGAACTACTCCACTAACAGCAGCAGATACGGGACTAATCTCAACACAGCCATCTCCACCCTGACAACAACCCTCGATGACAACGGTTACTCCAACGCCTCCGCGGGACAGAGCCCTGACAGAGCCAACGCAATAGTCCTCTGCAGAGGCGATGTTCAGCTCACCACGTGCCGATCCTGCGCCGAAGCTGCTAAAAGGGATCTTCCACAGTCATGTCCTACACAGAAGCAAGCACTCCTCTGGAGAGAGGAGTGCATGCTGCGGTACACGAACGAGACGTCATTAGAGAGCTTCAGCATGGCTCGGCAATGGTGGCCGGGGCCTTGGAACGCCTCGAGTCCCCAGCAGTTCAAGGAAGATCTAAAAAGGCTGATTGATGATCTGACGGACCAGGCGGCTAATGGTGGCGATTCGTTGAGGAAGGTGGCGGCTGGGAATGTAAGTGGACCTGATTTTCAGACCATTTTCGCGCTGGTTCAGTGCACGCCGGATTTGTCTCCTGAGGACTGCCAGCGCTGCTTAATTGAAGGTGCTACGGATATACCCCGGTGTTGTGAAGGGAAGAGAGGGGGTCGAGTCCTGAAGACGACTTGCAATCTTAGATTTGAGATAGAACCTTTCTTCAATATGTCTAGGCTTCAAGAACTAGGCTTCGAACCCCGTCCCGTGCCTTCTCCTCCAGTATTGTCACCACCAACTGGTAATCAAGACTACTTCTTTTTCCTTTTATTTATTTATTAAGTGAATCAAGAATTTGATTTCTTGAGCTTTTGCAGGAAAGGGCGAAGGAATTACAACTCAAACAGTGATCACTATTGTTGTCTCAATTGTTGCAAGCCTCATGCTAGCAGTTTTCATTGGCTTCTTCTCATTGAGGAAGAGAAGTAAACGGAAAGCGACATTAGAAATACATGAGAGTAAGTGTTTGATATTCTCTTACCAAGTTATTGTCTTCGATTTGTCTAAATTGTTTTTCTTGCAGCTGATGAAGCTGTCGATGAGATTAGCACACCTGAATTTATGCAGTATACTTTTAGCGAAATTAGAGAAGCAACGAATGACTTCTCGGATGAGAACAAATTGGGGCAAGGTGGATTTGGAGCTGTTTACAAGGTAATTTCATAAAAGGAATAAAATTGATATGTAACAATTTATAATTAGTCAAGTAAACTCACACTTTAGCTTACTACTATATATTATGTTTTAATACCAGGGAAAATTTTCAAATGGTCAGCAAATAGCGGTGAAAAGGTTGGCCAGGGATTCAGGACAAGGTGATTTGGAATTTAAAAATGAGGTTCTCTTATTGGCCAGACTTCAGCATAGGAATTTAGTTAGACTGTTGGGTTTCTGCCTCGAAGGAGTGGAGAAGCTTCTCCTGTATGAATTCGTTCCGAATGCAAGCCTAGATCTCTTCATATTTGGTAAAAATATTGTAGTAAATCTTATCAGATGGCTCATGCTCTTTGTAAGTTTCAGTGAATCAATATTTCACACTTTATTCGGACATGCAGACAGCGTCAAACGTACATATCTGGATTGGGATAGGCGATACAAGATCACAGTTGGAATTGCCAGAGGAATTCTCTACTTGCACGAGGATTCTCGGTTCAGGATTATTCACCGTGATTTGAAAGCCAGCAACGTACTTTTAGACGGAGACATGAATCCTAAAATTGCAGATTTTGGAATGGCAAGATTGTTTGGACAAGATGAAACTCAAAGAAACACAAGCAGAATTGTCGGAACATAGTAAGTGTCTGTACCTGACTGCCATGTGAAGCTGATTAATTTATATGCAAGTCTGCTCTGCTTACTTGCAACAAATAAATCAAACTAGAAATAGTATCAATTACTATGATTTTGTATGTACATTGCAGTGGATATATGGCCCCAGAATACGCAATTGACGGACAGTTTTCCACCAAGTCGGATGTCTTTAGCTTTGGAGTGTTACTCTTGGAGATCATTAGCGGCCAAAGAAATAATTGTTTCAGAAGTGGAGAGAGTGTGCAGGATCTCTTGAGTTTTGTAAGCACCATTAAGAATTACATTAACTTCCCATAACCTCAGGGTTAGTAATAAGTTGCCCGGCAATGAGCCAAACCATGCATGTATAACGACCAATGGGTTCGATATAACTCAACTGCCAAATTGTTACAGGCTTGGAAAAATTGGCGTGAAGGAAAGGCAGCAAACATGGTGGATCCATTCTTGATGTCGAGTCCAGGTTCCATGAGCGATATTATGAGATGCATTCACATCGGTTTGCTATGCGTTCAGGGAAATGCGAGCAATAGGCCAACAATGGCGTCTGTAGTTCTGATGCTTGGCAGCATCACTTTAACTTTGGGAGTACCCTCTGAGCCTGCATTTTATATGGGCAGCACTGGCTATGATCCAGAAGTTGCAGTCATGGGTGAAGGAGACATTGAGAACATTAGTTCGTCCAATAACGATGCCTCGATCACTGAGTTATATCCGCGATGATTTTCGATGACAACACGTATTGTAGACATATATGATGTTATAGTTTCTTTCTATTCTTTATTCTGCCAATAAGATTTCATTGATAATGCTATATATTTAGACTGTTTCAAGTCTTGACTTGATTCCTGTAAAGGACTGAGAGAGTAATGCATGCTCGTGAAGTCGAGCTGCTTATTTGCCATCCCGTGCTGTTTGAACTGCTGAAACTACGACATTCAGCAAAAATTTCAGTATGATTTTCTAATCTTCGTGTTCATCCTATTAGGAAGAGGACCCTTTATGCGAAAGGGTGATGAAAAAAAAGTATTTTAAGACAAAGACTATAGGAAGAAACCGAGGTGGAGAGGTAGAACACAAGATATTTGTCTACTCAAATCAACACTTTAAACTCAAACTCAACTCTTCTAATCTTTTGTATTCTTGTTTTGTCTTCTCTTGCTTTACAAATTCAAGAACACCTCTATATATACTAGTCTAAAAGCTATATAATCTAATTAATTATAATATTGAACTCCAATCATAAATGCTATAAAGTTATAGCATCACTAAATACATGTTGTTGGGGATATCTTGGGTGAGTCTGATCGGACAGAATAACTCTATTACTATCGAATAGATAGAGACAGATCTTGCTCGGATCTACGGAACAATAGGAGAGTTTGGGAAATAAAGCGGACTTCGGTAGTTATCAAAGGAGGAACTCTTTTTAGAAAGAAGAAGAGTCCAAGGGGAATAAATTAAAAAAATAATCATTATCTTATAAAAAGAATAAGAGATACGAGGACGAACAGATAAGAACAAATCTAGGTTAAATAATGAGAAGAGGACCCTAAGTACAATTATAGGGACTCAGAACAAACTAAAAAGAAGAGGAATATAGGGAAAAAAGGGAATTAATCGGAGAGTAACGCATCACATTTAGTTAATTAACCTATAGCCTTTCACTTAGTTCATGAAGTCAAGATTAATTACCACTTTTAACACACACCCCTAAGCTTGACTACATCATGTCAAGTAAACTCCTTAATTTCGCAAAAACTTCACGTTTGAGGGGCTTTGTGAATCATCATGTCAAGTAGACTCCTTAACTTGCCAAAAACTTCACATTTGAGGGCTTTGTGAAAATATCCGCAACTTAGTTTTCAGTCTTCACGTACTTTATTTGTACTCTTTCTTCGCTATACCCAGTCCAATGAAATGGAAACGGTTACCCATTTGCTTGCTTCGATCATGAAAAACTGGGTTCTTTGCTAATACAATTGTTGACTTGTTATCGACATAAATTTCGGTTGCATCATTTTGCTTAAACCCATCTCTTTAAGCAAATTCCTCAGACATAACGCATGACAAACACTTGATGTTGCAATCACGTACTCCGCTTTGCAGGTTGACAACGTTACTAATGGCTACTTTCTTGAAGTTCAAGTAAAAGTAGTCCCCATAGAAAAACACAAATCTGGTGCTGTTTTTATGACTATCAAGACTATAAATATCTACTGCTCAGTCGTTGTCACTGTATCCCACTAGTTTCATGTTGTCAGTAGTATGATAGAATATGCCAAAACTTTAAAATATTGAAAGATCCAGTATGATAGAATATACCAAAACTTTAAAATATTGGAAGATCCTCTTTACTAAAATGATAAGTTGTCGGCTTCTCCATATATCAACTAACTATCCCAACAACGTAAAGGGCGTAGACACCAAATTTTTAGGAATTAAAGAAGAAAGAATTGGTCTAAACATACCATAGAATAGGTCATATTTTTAAGTACCATTTCAGTTTGCATGATAAGTTAGTTAACGTGACAAATAAGGAATCAAAAGAGAAAGTTCTTTTGGAAATTTTCGTCACACCAGAAAAGAAAATCAAAATTTTTATTTCGTTGTGTGCGTTTAGGCAGCATCTACTTTGAATCCATGATAGGGAGTTATCTCCACTGGGGATGGTTTAAGAACAGTTAAAAGAATAAGTTATATAATCTAATGGTCCAATTTACTTCATTATTTATTGATTTCTTTTTATTGCTTGTACTTTTGAGTTTTTTTACTTCACTATTTATCTAATGGCTTTCAAACTAACGAAGTAAATGACGAAAAAGACGTGTAAATTAAGTAAATCTGCCTTGCAATAATAAACAGGATGCGTTGCTCTCAGCCTCTCACTTGTTTTGAGTTTTAAATGTGAGATAATATTGGGAAAAGCCCAAAAGACATTTGATCAAGTCTAAATATCGTGTCGAAAGTTTCAAGCATCAACCTTGGATCAGTCACTTAATATTATCAAATTTTAGAACTTACCATACTTAATTACAAAATTAAAAACAAATAGGATCAAAATTGCCAAAATTATAAACTTATAGGACTTAATTGCAAATTTTAAAACAGACAAAATTAAATTGCCAAAATTACAAACTTACAAGACCAAATTTATATTTTTACCTTATATTAAAGATCAAATACAAAAACAAACAAAACATGTAGAGATATATAGAACCATGGAACTTAATCAAAGAACGAAAAGATTACTTAAATCAAAAAATAGAATCATGGAAGAATATACATAGATAGGGGTGGGTATCGGGTCGACTACTACCGTCGAGAGAGAATTTAGGGAGAAAAAAACTCAGAGAATGAATTCGTCGAAGTTCCAAAACATAGTTAAACAATAATATTCAACTGTTTATGTACATTTACCAAAAATACATGCAACTAAAAGCATACAAATCTGTGAGTTAAGTCTATCATCACTGTGCACAAAGTTCGCCCCGGAATAATGCGCTCAATCTGAGCGTCTTCTTCGCCAAGTTGCGGATGTCTTCTCTAGCAGACTCATCTGAGATTTCGATAAGTTCTTTCAGACCTCCGGTTGTTATAAAATCCTTGGCATTGTCCTCTGTAAAGCAGGAATGTTATTCAAAATATTAGTATGGGTAATTTCACCAACCTCCCCTGTCATCATGTGTAATTCGTAATTACGCATACCTCCCCTCTTAGTTTTTACATTACATATCCTTTTCTAAGTATCAATATTTGATTAAAGAATTACACAAACTTCCCCAAGGTTTGACAAATTACAAAATCTTCCCCTAATATATCCCAAGGGTTGGCGTAATGCATATCCTATTGTAGTCATATCTTTAAAATTCAAATACTGATACAAGTATCAACGGCAAAATAGGATAATCGTTCATCAAAATCCGTCCCAGATTTAATTCAAATTATTTGATAGGGGTACTTTTTTTTTTTTTCAAATCTCAGGGATGTTTGTGTAATTAAGTCAAACCTCAAGGCATGTCAATATCACTATACCCTATGTATATTTAATGACCGACAAAGGGAGGTAACTGTAAGATGCACACATAGTTAAAAGGAACGTTTTTGAAAATCAAGAACCATGATTTATTTCCTAAGAGTTAACTCATTTAATTAAAATACATAAATAGATAGAAACTTCACCGTTTTGAGCTAAATGGCAAATAGCAAGTTCCATGTGCCTTCTGGTCGTCGTAGAACAAGCATTCAAGTTGGCAACTAACCATGACAGAGCTCCATCTTCCATTAGAAGCGATCGACCTCTTCCTTGTCCTATATAACAAATTATTTGATGCATTTTTTCAGAAATATATTTATTAATTAATATTTTGATAATTACTAAATACAATAAAAAATTGATTTTACGGTACCTTGCATGATTCGCCTTGACTCACACTTTGCAAAATTAGCCAATCCCCTTGCAACCTGAGCAGTGATATCAGAATTTCCGGCTCTCGCCATTTCCACTAGAGCTTTGATTGCTCCATCTTTTTTCAGCACCAAATGCAATTTCTCTGACAGAGAAAAAAATGGTTAATATTAGAAATAACTTATATGTAATTGCATAAATCCGCCACCTGATTTCAAAATAACACATATTACCCATGAAATTTATCCGTATTACACATAGTTCGATGATGTCAACTTCACATTCTAGTGGACTTTCCATGTTGCACAAGCATATATGGAGGAATTCATTCAAATCTTTTAATTGTCAATTTTCAGATTTTGTCGGAAGGGGATATTTCTATTTCCGAAAGCATAAGTTTATGAAAACACTCTCGAAGAAAATCAACTCTATCTCCATTCTTACCATTTCCACATAAGTTTGCAATTGCTCCAGCAATCATGCGAAGAGTTTGAGGATCGTTTGTTCTGGAAGCAGCAGTTGCAAGAAGTTTAGCTCCTCCTTTATTCGTTATCAAAACTTGATTCATCTCTGAAAACCAAAAAAACCCAAGTGTGTTTTTCAATGAGACTGAGGAGAAATTTAACATATTCAATCCCTATAAAATTAAAAAATCACCATTCATCGCCAAATTTGCTATTGCACCAGACGCGACTCTGAGTATTGTTGTGTCGTGTGATGATTCCACCAACATGAGCAGTGCATCTAGGCCGCCTTCTTGAACAATTCTCTCTTGATTGATATCTGAAAATTATAAATAATCATTAAAAATAATCTCAATCACAAAACACTGTCACGGATCGGATTCTGGCTCTAATTATGCTTTTTTACATGAGTGAAAATAGAAATTCAGGAAAAGTAAGTCAAAAGATAAATAAATTTAAATACTTCAACAGTCAAAACACACACACACACACAGATACCAGTAAGTAGATTTTTGTAATTGCAAATAATCCTCTCTTATTTAAGAAATTGCCAAAACCCCCCAAGGTTTGTGTTATATGACTAGCATCATAAAAGATGTTTTGTTCCGAATATCCTTTTACCAATTATTTAGGACTACAGAAACACAAGCACTCACACATAAACCTGTAGTTTTCACATACCTTCAGCTGCAAGGTTAGCCACAACTTTTACAGCATGGATTTGGACATCTAAATCTCCAGACTCTAGCAATGACACTATCTTCTGGAGACCAACTGTTCAATAAAACAACAAAGCATAAATTTCAGAAATAAATGTAATAAAATTAATTAAATCCTGGAATTTTTGAGCAATATCAAACACAAAATCAAGAATCTTGCCTTCTTCACATATTTTAGTGATTGTATTTCTCTGGCTGAGAATAGATTCTCTCGACCGGTTCGATTTATATGAGCTTTGAGGGTTGCGTAAAGTTGAAGCCTCTTTTGTAGTATTTTCATGCATATGTAATTTCTTTTCCTGTAAAAAGAGATTGAGGTATGAAAGGTGAATTCCAGGAATGGCAGGAGTAAACTGTAACAAAGAGGAAGTTTCTAATTCACCTCAAAGGTCTCTTCACTTTCTGGAACAACCTTTGTTGTGTTATGCAGCTCGATTTCAACTTCTTTTCTTCGTCTTTCCTCCATTTGAAGTCTTTGTTTCATGGCATGAAGTTCATTTCTAAGTGTTGCCTAATATTGAAGCGCATCAACATTTATCAAAATAGTGAAATAATTGTCTTTTGCGCTTGTAATTAAAAGAATCTTGTCTCTCCCCTACAGTTATGTAAAATTACACAAACTTCCCCTCTTGCTTTCTAAATTAGGACTATCTCCTTCTAATCATCGAAATTAGAAAAAGATAGACAAAAAATATAACAAAGACTCTGATCATACCATCTGTATAAGCAAAAATGCAAATTTACGAAAGTTTTTAGAGCTACAAAAGAAGACATTTGTAAAGGTAAATGTGTGTAATTTTGGAACAAAAAGGGGATATTCATGTAACTATATTTAGATTTTTTTTTTTTTTTCTTAGTCCAGTGCACCAGAGATACCTTCTCTGATTCAAGATTCTTATATTCTCTTTTTAACAACTGAAGTTCATTGGCAGTTGTTTCATGAAGCTGATGCATTTCATGCAGTGTTCCTTGAAGCTCGTCAATCTCTTTCTCCGTGTTGGTCTACAAGATGGAGAGAAAAAGGTTAATGATGAAGGAAATCAAGCTAACAATAACTAAGGCATCCTCATTCAGTAATAAATAATAATATTTATATTGGACAATACTAGAATAAGAACAATTAATTATTTGTTTCTTACAGGACAGTTCAATACACGATTGCTTGACAAGGAAAAAGATATGGAATAAGAATTATTATTAAATTCAATTTCTTGAGGAGAGAGGAGATTATTTGTTGCACATAAACATGCAATGCTTCACCTGTATTGAATTTTGATACTCTTTTTGAAGCATTTTTGTAGAATTCAGTTCTTCTTCCATCCTTCCAGCACGAGCACGCTCGTTTTTAAGTTGCTTATTTAAAACCTCCATTCTCTCTTCATACATCTTAGTGTTATCTGCAAGTGCTTTTTGATATCTTGAATTTTCCACTTGATTTTGCTGTTACAAAGAAGAAAATATGGGATGTTTTATATCTAAAAATGATATAAAGGAAAAAGTGAAAATTTTTAATTATAAGTATACACCTATATAAGCAGGTTTGTTTAAAAAAATATGTTTTCACGACAAGCATAATCACATATTAAAATAATTTATTATACAAAGGAACAACTTATTCTTCCAATATATATAATTTTGAGCATGTTTAAAAATTTTAATAAATTAAAATATTCACATAACCTTCAAAAAATTAGTATTTTCTAATAATATAATTTTCTCATCTTCGGAAAAGTATTTTGATACTATATTTTCAAAATGTAACTGATTAATATTTTTTTTAATATTAACAAATTTATTCAAATGCTATCCGAGCTAAGCACGTAATATTCAACCTGCAGCGATACCTGAGTTTCAGTTATTTGCTTCTTCATCCTCTCAATTTCTTCAACTGCACTATTATATCGCTCGTTCTCATCTTCTATTTGCTTCATCAAATCAGCTATCTTCTCCTCGTACATTTGGGTCGTATCAGCAAGTACTTTTTGATATGTCGAACTCTCTAGCTGTTGTTGCTACTAACAGAGAAACCAATTTGCGTTAAATTTTAAGGATATGGAGAAAAAAAAAAATCATGCTATGAAATAAGAAAGATATGATTGTAAAAATTAACTTTTTTGCATGCTTGAATTAAAAAGATCACTTTTCCGAATTTTGGCCAACTTTTTGATCAGTTTTTGATTTAAATTCCGACACATTTTCTTGGAAAAAGAATTTAGAATTCCATCTTCAAATCATTTTATATATTTTATGTACCTTTGTATGGTTTAAATTCTTCTCCAGGCGCACAATCTCATCATGCAAGATAATATTTTGATCTTTCTGGCATTTGAGCTCTTTCGTAACATCATTCACCTCCAATTCCAGACGAGTATTTTCCTCCTCTAAAATCTGTGATCAATAAAAGCACTAATAAGGCCTGACGGAAAAAATGTAATTTTAACAGTTGTATGGAATTCCAAAAATATCATATTATATTTCCTGAAAAATAAAGAACCAACTACCAAAGCAGTTTCTGTACCTCAGTATTCTTCGCACACGTTGCTAAGCGTGCAATCTCGTCCAAATACAATTTGTTCTGTTCTTTCTGATGATCCAATTCTTGTAGTAATTGCTTTATGTCCGATGTTAATTGAGCATTCTCCTTTTGTAATAACTGCAAACAATATATTTTGTTCAGAATATATCAGTTCATTTGGAATGTTAAAACTAATTTGCGGTAAATTACACTGACGTTCCCTACGGTTTGGTTTAATTACACAAAGCACCCCTGAAGTTGAGAAATTACAAACACTTGGTGTTTGGTTTAACACATGCTATTATAGTCATGAATAAAACCAAATATTGTCGACGGAGAATAAGGTGTTCGTAAGAAATGAGAAATGCATCATAATTGATATTATGCCGCCATTTGCATAAGCATGACATAAGTACTTTTGAGCTTTTCACTTCTTCAGAGCAATTACTAGTGTATACAATTCATGCTTTTACTTTTTCTGAGGAAAAGAGAGTGGGAGGGAAGCTAAAATGTGAGAGCACCCTACAAATCTTAGTAACTAGCTTTTCTTCTTTCTTGTACCCCTAGCAAATTCTAGAATTTCTAAATGTGAGTTTTCAAACTCTATTACGAAAATCATATTTCCCAAAATCCAACTTTTATTTCAGGAAAAAGGCAGAAGAAATACCTCAGACCTAGCAGCGAAACGCTTTTCTGCTTCGGCAGAAGAATTTTGAAATTCCTCCAGAATCTTCTTCATTTCCTTTTTGTCATTCTCCCTCAGCTTCTGTTGACGATCAATCTCAGCAGAAAGATGATCGACTTGAGTCTCCAGCTTCCTGCACAAGCTTTCGTAATCAAACTCTTCTTTCAGCTTTACTGCATTTATGACTTTCATGGCCTGCACAAATCAACGACAACTTATTTTGATCTTTGGAAGTCAAAATATTGGTACAGAAGAAATAAATAAAAATTTGCTAACCCGTTGTCCAAACATTATAGTGCTTGCAGTTTCTGCATGGTGACGAGAAGATGGTCCTATTGTAATTATAAGAGAAGTTCTTGCAGAACCTGTCAAACATAAACGGACAATTACAGAAAAACCCAACTAAATTCTAAAGTTAACTTTACACTCCTAAAGATTCTAAGAAAATATGGCATAATGCATGAAACACAAGTACTCCTATTTTCAGCTTAAAGGGAAACATAACAAATATAAATTAAAAAATTCAAATCACCATTATACCCTTATTCTGATGTGGGTCAGAATTCATTTAGAATCAAGAAACCAATTAATTCCATATTTTTTGTCGTAACGGTGACCATACAATTGTGAGAATCTTTTACGAAGGAAGGTCTTGTAATGGCAATGCAGAAAAAGTGTACTGAGATTAACATTTCATTCAATAATATTTTAAAATAACAAAGCAAAGAGTTGGTCAAATTTTACTTATGTTAATTATATAATTGTAATATTTACAGTACCATACCACATAATAAAAACCTTCATGCCAATATTAATAGTACCAAAATAATAATAATATTCATGCTAAAAATCAATATATATGATGTATCTGTATATTTATAACAAGCTTGCAGGAAATCTGTGTAATAAGAGATGAACGAAAATCAAAAAGGAAAAGAAATAACCTCCAAATGAATCACGAAGCAATCTCGTCAGCTTAGAATCTCTAGTTGGAATATGAGGACTATTTTCAGCCAATGCATTTATGCACTTTCCGAGAGAAGTTAGAGAAAGGTTGATGAATTTGGCTTCCTCAAGCAAGTGGCCTTCGCTTCCTGAAATTAGAAAGGATAAATAAATTAACAACATGAAAACAATAAAGATAAGCAAACTTTAAAAAAATTTAAAAAAAAAAGAAAAAACTAAAGGAGGACGAACTAAGAAGAAATGGGTGGAGGGAAAAACTATAACATAAGCATTTTTTGGTGGAATTGGATGCTGATTTGCATTCCTAGTGTTGATAACAAGAAATAGCAAATAAATTATGAAGTATGAGAGAAGGAAACTGAAAATGAAAAATGAAAAGGCAAATACCTGATTTGTTCACTCGCTCGGATCCAGCAAGATCCACAATTAATAGCTTACTTTTCCGAATAGTCGGCACATGATTTGTTTCTTCTTTCTCATTTGCAGATCTACGAATATAAACCTATAAAAAAGTAATAGTTAATATAATTGAGGAAAAATATTTTGTCTTTTTAGCTATACTTTGCTTCTAGTAACGTACATTAATTTTTGTGAAACTTTACAATCTCAACAGAATATTCAGAAAAGATAATGTCCAATACTTCTTATTCCAATATAACTTGACAAAGTTTTGCTATATGTACCATGAGAATTGCATGACTACGTGATGATTCCGTATTCATCTTCGTATTAGCTGCATGACGATTAGCTTCTCCAATTTGCAGTATTTGCAAGAAGTTATCCATGTTTCGTATTTTGACTATTTCCGCACCAGGCACTGATACTTCTCCAGTCTTGGCGTCGTCCACTATTGGAATGTTTATATTTTCTGGAGCAAGCAAATCTTGAATAGATTCCATGTATAACTGTTGAGTAATAAACATTTGTTGTTATCAAACACAAATAAAAAACTAAGAGCAAAACAAAAACAATGATGGATTACCATATCGCCCATACCTGCAAAAAAGAGACTTCAACACTATCAGAAGCAGATGTGCCATCTAATATATCCTCCAAAGCTCTAACCATAATTCCACGCTCAGATGCATCTTCTTTACTAAACCTTCCAAGTGTGTAAGTCTTGCCAGTGCCCGTTTGACCATAAGCCATAACTGTGCCATTATATCCATCCAGAACACTCTGCAAATATAGATTTTTTTTTCAAACTATAATTTGTTTCCACTAAGAAAGTTCATAATAATACTAAGGGGTAATTTCAGAGACATAATCCTGAGGTACGGCCTAATTACACAAACTTCCCCTCATTTTTGAGAAAATAAGAAACTTCCCGTATCGAAGAATTTACATTACATCAATAGTCATGAATTTGATGATTTCATCTCTAATTTTTCATAAGAACACCCTATTTGGCCTTTGACAGTTACTAGTCAATATTTGACTTTAAATTCATGAATATAAGTCTATGGTATGCATTACTCAAGCCTCAAGGTATGTCAGGGAAGTTTTTGTCATTAAGTTCAACCTTAGAGCATTTTAGTGTAATTATCCGTAATAATAACAGAGCCCCGAAAAGAGAAACAAAACTGTTCCTCTTGAGAAGTAGACATATAAATAAACAATTCTAGGATTTATTAGCAAACAGAAAGAATTTGAGAAAATTTTTGAACGTATTATGATATATTTCAACCTACCTCAACAACAGGCTTTGCTACTGCCTCATAAACACGTCTCTGAGAAGCGCTTTCGGTAAATACTTCATCGAATTTGTAAAACTCAGAGCTCCAATTGTTTTTTCTCAACTTTAATCTTTTGAGCTGCAATAACGAGCAAATTATTTGAAACCACTATTAATTTAAGAAAAGTAAGGCGACAAAAGGGCAAGAAACAAAACAACTAGACTCATTTCAGCGTGGGGAAATGAAATGTACCTCCAGTTTGAAGTATGAAAAATAAGCAGTAACTTAGCAAAATGCTTACTGATAAAATAAATAAATATCCAACAAAACGTAGCAAAGTGCAAATAATACCTCTGGTTGAAGCTCCACACATTCAGCATAATCAGGGTCAGAGAGATCATCAGCATTTTTTGGCCGGAGTCTAACAGCAACTCTCACTCTTTCAGATTCTAAGACATGAATAAGAGGAATTATAATATCAAAATTTAAGGATCTTTAATCATACAAATCAACTTCCTTGCTTCAAGAATTACACATACCCCCTTTTCACAAACAAAATTTCATAAAAAAAAAAAAACGAAATTCTTCAAGAAACTTGGGCAGGTCATGACATATATCCCAGAGCATCAGACCAATTTGAGCAATCACTCAGACCTCTTTTAATCAGAAAAAGCAAGTTACAATAAAGATTCAATGCCATTCTCTGATCACATACATTTTCCCCTTTTACCACATCACTTTTAAGACAATCATAGTTCCAAATACAAAATCATCAAAAGCTTAAACCACGTATTGCTAACTAATATTTCTCATGTTCAACAAATAATAAATGCAATGAAATGTTACTGTTCACCTCTCTCTCTCTCTCTCCCACACACAAACACACAAATAGCACCAAACACACCGGCATTACACACACACACACACATCTGTATCTAAATGTATGCAGAGAGAGAGAGAGAGAGAGAGAGAGGGAAGAGAGAGAAACCTGGGCCATTATCAATTGGCATGGAGCGAGTTCTTGAAGTGGGCGTGACGGAGCGTCTCGAATTAGGCGTCGGCGGCGCTTTCGTCCGGACAGAATGCCCACCGCCGCCATTAATGCTTCTCGACGAAGAATTCAAAGAAGCAGAAGAAGGGGGCCTCTCAGACCTGGGCAAAGCTCTTCCCACATTGCCCAAAGACGCCATTTTTCCTCTTCCTTCTCCACACACCAACCCTCAGAAAACCTCAAGTCCTCAAAACAGTTTCATAAAAAAATGTGAAAGAAGATTTGTCCCTCACGTCGACAGCCTTTTAGAGGGCGAAACAAAGAAAGATAGAGAGAGAGTGAAGTTTCCAACATTGAGGCCGGCACGATTGGAAGTAAAAAGAAATAATTTTTCAATAGAAAAAACTAAAAAGGCTTCTTTTATGAGTTCCCGCGTTGATTACAACCTCGTTTGTTCATTCACATCATCTGATTCTAAGTGTAAGTGTAATAAAGGTGACATCTTTTTTCTTGGACTTCTTTGTCTCTTTCAGATGTCTCTGAATTGTTGAGAGAGATTTTCATCACAAATGTAACTTTTTGATAAAAGTACCTTTGAAAACTATGGGTAAATTACACATCCACCCCTCGAATTACGCAATTTACAAATTAATCCCTCTAGTTTGAAAATTTATGATATCACCTTCGAATTTGTAATTTATTGGAAAAAAAAATTTAGGAATGGATTTACTTACGACTGTTTTCAGGGGTATTTTTGGAAGCTCGGCTATTTTTTATAAAATTCGAAAACTATACTATTCCTACCGAAGTATTTTCAGGGATATATTTGGAAGTTTATATATTTATTATAAAATTCGTGGATTATATCATAAATTTTTTTATAGAGGGATTATTTATAAATTTTATGTTTTTTTACAATTTTTTATAAAATTTGGGAATTATAAAATTTCTATTTAAGTATTTTCAGGGGTATGTTTGGAAGTTTATATATTTATCGTAAAATTCGTGGACTATTACGTACATTTTTCTTATTAGAGGGAATGTAAATTTACCTAGTTATAAATTATAATAGTGGTCGATGTAATTCACCCTATAGTTTGATAACTAAATAAATTAATTCAAGAAATAATTTGGTAATTAATAATTTCAAGAAACTTTTATTTTGCCCGACTTTGTCGTGAGAGAGAGATTTAGTCAGACAACTAATCAATCAAACAGACGGCAGATAAATTGGGCTTCGTTTCATAGATTGGATGATTAAAATTACATTTAATTTATTAATTTAATACTCTATTTATTCAAAATTATTTTTATTTATTAATAAAAATATAATATAATTTAAAAGCTAGGAGCTGAACTTGAGACTTATTCTAGTTTTAGCCAGAAATTATGTACATATTTTTATGTGGTTGTTAATACCAATTAAAAAGTGTGATTTTAATAATTGATTTGTACCTTTTCAAGAAAACTATAATATCAATTTTGAAGATTAATGTTGTCATAAATCATAATGTAAGATATATCACCAAATGTATTTAATTATGTCTTTTTTGCAAATAAATTATGTAGAATAGTGTGATTTGGTGAAGAAATGAACAGAATTGCTATAGAATTTGGTAAGCTAAATTTAATTTGGATCTGATTTGGCTAAATCAGTGTAGTGAGGAATCGAATGTATTTATATTTATCATGTAATTAGTGAAAATCTATAGGAAAAGTGATCGATTAAATACCCAGTATAATACATTTGTCATGTGGTCGATTTTTTCATTTTTTAATTTAAATGTATTAAGGATCCCTCCCCTTCTCAGAAAAACAACAGCGGAAAAAATATTACATTAAGTACCAGCATTTAGATAAAATAAATAAATAAGTACTAGCTACTTCCCTTATATCAGGGATATCTATTTGATAATCGTGGTTATTATTATAATCTCGATTCATCATTAATATTATCACGATAGGTTGAAAGTCATCGCAAGAATGAAGTTGTCTTTTGGTGACAAAGATATCTTCAAAGTGTAGCTTAACGGATTTAGCCCCCGGATGAGAAGCATTTACGCGCGGTGAGGGTGGTGATTTTTTAATGTACATATGTAATTGGTTGAAGTTCAACGGAATCGGTTGTGAATTATATAATTTTATCTAAATCTTGAAAGGAGAAAGAGAGGGATAGTGATTATTGTGTAGTTGATTTCATGTCAGAAACTATAATGATGCCAAATGTTTTAGGCAATGGGGAGGGGCCTCATTGCTGCCAAGTTCTATTCAATACAAATGTACTAAATTTGTATAAGAAAGCAAATATTTAAAGGGACCCCTTGTAACAATGTACTAAAGAGGCTTCACTTTTTTTTAGTTTTTTCTTTAATGTTAGCCTCTCTTAATATATTTCGTTATTTAAACATTTCCAAAAGTTTGGGAGCCACTTTTTCAGAGAATTGAAGTAGAAGTGGACTCGGCCGAGGTGGTCAATTGGATTTTGAGGGACGATGTCAATATTCACCCTCTCAAAGATTCTATTATTGATTGTCAGAGCTTACTTCATCACCCATGGAAAGCGATTATTCGGCATGTGCCTCGCGAAAGAAACTTCGTTGCAGATGCTCTCGCTAAGTTTGGTCATTCCGTGAAAGGTGGTTATGAAGTTTGGGTAGCTCATCCTTTCGGGATTGTTCTTAATTGATTTGTTTTGCATTTTGCTCTCGAGTTGACCAAATAATAATAATAATGTGATAAAGATAGGTAAAAACAATAGAATATATAGTAGAAAATCCAAAAGAAAATAGGCATTAGTAAGATATTTGTAAAAAATTATATGAAACGACTCGAGTTATACAAACTCTTAAAAAAATAGAATTTCGGTATGTTTTTGTAAATAAATAAAAATATTACTTAATTAATACTTTGTATATATGCTTTGAAATATTTAATATTTCTCTAACCCCATTTTACTAAGATTTTTCCATGATAGCTATGATGATATAGCTCCTTAAATTGTGATCCATTCCCATTTAATTGCAATTATTGCATCTCAATTATAGTCATTTTTCCAACTTGCAAATTAATTGACATTGCTAAAACAAGTCCAAATTTTCTTTTTCTTTTCGAAAGGGTGTAGAAGATGGAGTTACACTGAATTTGAATCTCGGGCAATACAAGAAACGACGACATCGCAGATATCACAATCTCATCACAAACATTTTTTTTTTTAACACACACCTCCAAACAGATAGAATGATTCGTACCCGAATCTTTGTCTTCAAGAACTAAACCTTTAACCACTTGGATCAATCCTTGTTAGCTCATCACAAACATCAAGAGCTAAACGAGCTAATCTATGGGCAATTTTATTTCTTTCACGACGTAAGTAAGAGAACTCGACTCTCGAAACATGTGAAAGAGCCTTCTAATATCATTGTTAATGACACCACAGTTAGACCATCCGCCTCGCTCACTTATAATTACAAAATTGGATTTTCAATTTCAGTTTCAATCTTACCTTCCATCTCATATTTTACTATCATAAGGTCATACTTATGAGATAAAATCTTTTAATTTCTTTTTTACATCTCAATTATTTATTTATTTGTCTAATCTCAAATACTTAACTACTTGTCAACATCTGTTATTAATTAACACAACATCATAATAACCAGTCAAAAGATTGACTAATTCGCATACTTAAAAGGGTTTAGATTCTTCACAACCGTCCTTGAATAAAAATAATGACGAAAACTACAATTGATAAAATGTGATCCAGATCAAGAAATAGAGTTACACATTGAGTTTCTACGTCATGAGAGGTGAGAGCTTATCGGATTTGATGTTATTCGTTCTTATCATGAGAGATAGTTCTCTTCACGATGCTTTATCAATTCATCTGTTCTCACGACCCTGCAAACTCATCCATCGCGAGCTCATCAATTCGCTCATTTCCTTGGACAAGCTCGTCAATTCGTTCATTTTCAACTCATATGTTCACTTTATACTATCAATTTGATGACTCGGACATCTGATCTTATCCGTATATTAGTAGAACCTTGGGATAGATGCGACAATACCGTCGATGTTAAAGATAAAAATTTATATATATCCAAATGATAAGACAGTGAGAATAGTTGGTTTTTGTCTCAATTGTAGCACAACACTAGAAAGGTACGAATAGGTGGTGAACATGTGACAATCAACATGGCCTGCCGGCCCAACACAGCCTGTAGTGTACCCATTCCTTAGTACTTGCATATATTCTTAATTTAAATACGCATCAATTATTGCCTCTTCCTTTCTATGATTTCCAATTGGGAAATGATGGCTATTTATGATGTTTTAAAAGTATCATTTTTGTTGGATTGTATTCTTGATAGATACTCGTATTAGATAATTCTCACGTGATCAATTTAAAAAATAACCTATTCGGGTTATATCATTGTTCATGCATCATGATAGGATGCAAAATCAGCCAGTGACTTGGCTGAATAATTTAGTTTTATATTAGTTTAACAATTTGTTTTGCGTTCGAGTCCCAGGGAAACCCTATTACCGGAGATAAAGAAAACCTTTTTTCTTTTCTTTTTTTTTTTAAAAAAATTTACACACCCTAAGTGCTTAGAAAAATTCAAACTCGCGTCAATCCCTACAAAAGAAAATAAAATAACCACTTGAACCAATCCCTACTGATAAAAAATATTAGAGCCTAATAGGATCCGTGATTAAAAGAAGGAAATTAAATATTAGACCCTTGCACTAGAAGTCTATTAAATATATGACCCTTGCACTAGAAGTCTAGAACCTAAGATAAATGAGACATAAAATTTAAAGGAAAAAAAAAATGTCATAGGGTGGTTGTTAACGAATCATAGGGTGTATCATGTATACATTTAAAATCTCTATTAAAGCCTAATGTAAGGAGACTTTGTAATTCAATGGTAAATCATAGAGGATAAAAATGTAATTTCCTTAACTAAGGGTGGTCAAATGTAAATATGCCCAACTACATGAAATCCAATGTAATTTACCCTAAAATACATAACATTAAAAGAATATAATCAACATTTAATTTGTTGGGGTCTAAAAATTAAAATTCAAGACTCTTCCCGAAAGTCGATTTTTATTCCAAAGCGTCCCTAAGAAGGAGGGTCGATTTTTATTCCAAAGCGTCCTTAAGAAGGAGGGTATGATGCACGAACATAGACATGAACACAAGAAAACAACCACAAGACGGAAACAACAATACCATTTTCTTGAAAAAATTGACATTACGACAAGTGTCCGACATAGTTGTTAGCGACGACAAAAAAAGTATTTTTAAAAATGTATATACGTGCATCATCGGACAAAACCCACTGTCACTCCTTTCAAATTCTTTTGTAAAATTTGACTTATGCCAAAACCCATAATTAACATTACAGTTCTTAAAAGCTTAATGATCCCTCAAAAACAACTTACAATATATACAATTCATGTAATTTACATATACTTATATGTATATATTGAGGAGGAGTAGAAAAAACTGAACTTGGTTTTGGGATGGGGGGTATTGAACTTTGGAAGGGAGCAAAACCTTACATGTATATATAATCTTTGCAACAAAACCTAAAAACATTAGGTTAAAAGGGGAAGAAAGAACAAGATTACAGAAAACTGAGATTTCATGTACCTTTCTAGTCGGCATTGCCTATCTTAAGTCTTTGAATCTTCAATGGCACATTATTCTCCAAAACTGAAACATTGATGTTGTTCCAAACATCTGATTTTGTTGGGAGCTGGGCAATTTTCTCTGCGATCGTCATGTCTTCTGGGAGCACGGAACCAAATACGGTATATGATTTCTTCCACTCTCTGTGATTCACTAAGCTTATAAAGAACTCGGGGCCGGATCCCACCCATGCTACGGAACCCCTTCTTATGATTGGACGGTACTCCGGTTCAATCTTGTTGAATAACATTCCTTGCGCGTCTAGGGTTCCTTGAATAAGACCGAATGGAGGTCCAAATGAAGCCTGAAATGTTCCAAATCGGGAATGAGTTCAACATGTTTGAGTTTGACTCCGAAAAAGGGAATATATATATAATCCAGAGGCTGAACGAAGCCAGAAAAGTTTACAATGAGGGAGGTGGCACATCTAGCACAAAAAAGAAAAGAGAGATAACTGAAGTGGAATTACATAAATCTCCCTTCAAATTTCAAGAATTACCTATGCCTCCCTTGTAATTTACCGCTGCCTTACAGCCATGGTACCTTGTTAACTCATAAATACTGCTATTAGGCACATCTAATGATTTTCTCTAACTTCTTGTTGCATATATGGATAATGTCATTCAGATTTCTTGAAAAGTTTTTCAATAATTTGATCAAATTTAAAGAGAAATGAAGACAATTACATGCAGAAAATGTAAAAACCAAGAAATAATATATACTTACGTCTTTTATGTGGTTCCCCTTAATATCCCAAGATTGACCTCGACTTTCTGCCCGGTAAAAATGGCAACCAGCACAATGGCGTAGAGTCAACAACTCCAGGATGTATGCAACTGAATTTGGAGAACAATCAGGCAAAAGCTGTAAAGGGGAAAAAAAAAATTTAATCATCATATCATAAAGAGAAGAGAAATAAGAATAAGAATCCCATCGTAGTGGTGTATTTTCTAAAATAAAGGGGATTGTTATTAAATTACACCAAACTTCAGAGATGCCGTTATAATTTCCCTACAAGCAAATATGGCAGCATTTGAATGAAATTCAAGAGCGTCTGACTCTCTTTCACAACTTTCTATAGCTTTTGGGATATTTGAGAAACATAGTTTATTAGGTCTAAGCTCCCTATGTACTTCAGCAATATCCGGCTATATTGAAACCTATTACGAAATAAATCTAACTTAACTTCTCTGAACTTTGAAGAGCACAGGAACGCATTCAATAAATCGAGAAGCACAGAAACAGCAGCCATCTTTATGTTTAAAAACAATATGATAAACTTAAAAATCTTGTAATTTTGTTCGAAATTGACATTGAACTCATTTCTGCTACTTAACAGGATAAGAAGTAGTACCTTAATGTGAATAGTACCATACTCTGTCTCTAACCCCACAATGCCCTTCAACGAGAAAAAAATGAGCCAACTGTTAATCTTGGAAAAATTAAAGAATAAAAAGAAAAAGAAAACACACACAACACAACACATAAACACGATGCGAAACAAGGACTACTTCAGTGTAATAGGCAATAAATACGAAACAGTCAAGGACATTTGATAATCACAAACACACACACACACATACCTCTCCTCTTCCAAAAATGATGCCTGAAGTCCACATGACTTTATTTCCAGTCTCCTGCTTATCAGGAACCAGAACATCCTTCTGTTTCTTCAACCAACACTAAAAAGAGAGAAAAGGAAATTGTTCAATATAGAAACAGCATAAACAAAAAAAATTTTACCGTTAAATGATAGGCAGCACAAGCAACTTAATTCCTGTACTTACTACGCTAGATGCCTAGTTAACACTCTGAAATATAAGTATAGTGAAACGACCAACAAATCAAAACAAAGAAAGCATGAAACCAGAAGTTAAGCAAAACAATGCCCTACTTTCTCAGATTTTCAATATCAAGGTGATCATCACATAAAGATAAATTCTCTGTCGGAAAAGACACTCGATGTCCAACCAATCGTTCACCAATTAAATGAACAGAGCCATTTTGTTACAGAGAAACTATTTTGAGGGGGGCCGCCACCCCCCTGCCAGCCTCAAACAACAGTCCACCAAACCCCCACCCCAACCCCACCACCACCACACACACTTCCCCAACCAAAACAAACACAATCAAGAACAATGAAAGAGGGAATGAATCTGCCTCAAATCTAAGTTTCACACCTTGTATATCTCAATAAACATGAATCAAAGAGAAAACAAAGAAAGCAATTCAAAACAACTGACCTCACCAAATTTGTCCCCACAAGCCTCCTTATTCCCACAAAAAACCCACGTATCACAGAGGCACGGCCCGTCTTTCCCCGTGCACATTTCCTTACAAGCCTTACAACACTGCTCCGAGGAATTGAACTTGAAATCTGTTCCCCATTTCACAGCAGAACCCCACAGCTCCAATTTCTCAATCCCTTTACAACAACTACCACTCTGTCCCAATTCCTTACCTCCATCATTACTCTCAGACACAACTTTCGAGCTAGCTGATGTTGACAATGACGATGATGATGGCGGTTTCATTACAGATGACATGAAAATATACACAACAGAAAATGACACCAAACCCATCAAAAGCAGAATCAAAGAACCCCACCTCGCGGGTCCTAGCTCACTTCCCCTCCGAGCCATTTAACTTTTTTTTTTCCCTTTTTTCACTTAATTGAAATTTGAAATTGAAGAGCTGGCCAAAAGCCCAAAACCCAGAAAAATGGGAAATGATTTCTTTAGGTGATGTTGAAAGAAAAGGCACAATCTTTTCGCTGTCTCCCCGAATTAATGCATCTTTACCTCACAATCAAATTGTTCCATGAGGAAATCTGCGTCAATTATGGGGGAAAAAGTAAGAACAAGAACTAAAAAAGGGAAATTTCCAGAATACACAGATTAATTGTACACGAAAAGGGTTCTTGAATCTTACTTGAAATTGGGAGGAGACGGCAATGAGGGAAATCGAAGCCCTCTTGATCTTCTTCCCAGTATCGCTGCAATGGAATTGTGGGGATTTTGTGGGTTTGTTGCATGCGATGGGCTGAGTTGACTAAAGATAATCTTCTTGCAATTGTTGCTACCTAATTCAATTTACTCTTGTATTTTATGTAATAATTATTAGTTGGAAATAAAAGAAATTTATTGTTTTATTTGTTATTTTATTCAATTTAAACAAGATTATTAAGGGTTCCTCCACTATTTTTAAATAAAATTTGAATTCGTAATTTATCCGGTTCACATACGTAAATGTTGTATTATTTTATTATTTGTATTCTTAATTTTACGATAAAAATGCAAAATCGATCCTATAAAGTTTTTCATTTTGATAATTCAGAATCCTATTTTGTAATTGAATCCTATAATTTTAAAAAAATTACAATTTTTGTCTGATTTTTACCAAAAAATTAATTTATTATCGGAAATGTCCATGTATCAACCATGTTAGCAATATGAATTTGGAAAAATACTGAGTCAATAAAATGCCAATTCAAAAAAATACAAAATTAATTCCGTAAGTTTTTCATTTTGAAAATTTTAGTCATATTCATCTTATCATTTATAATTAAAACTCATAATTTTTAAAATTTTGCAATATATATCTGATTTTTGTCGAAAAATTCATTTGTCAACGTAAATATTTTTTATGATAAATTAATTGATCCCTATCAACATATATGGTGGTAAAAAAATGAAATAGTGGAATCAATAACAATGCATTTTTTATTTCACGTATGTATGATTATTTTTTGTTTATAACTTACCATACCTATAATCAAATCTCAAGAAAATCATAATACACGCACAAATTAAATTATCATGAGAGCAAAATTATTTTGGAATCAATCTCTAAAAATGATTGTCTCTCTTAATAACGAACATTGATCCAAAAGCTCACCACCTTCAAAATATTTTTTTTTATCGTAAAGACTCTTCTTATTTCACAAAATTTAGGGAAGTATAGCCTATGACATTTTTTTTTAAAAGACTATGTCACTATGGCATGCTTGTGTATGGTATATGACTATAATTTTAACTTTTTAAGTGAAAGTGGAAACCAACTTCTTGGACGGATTCTATATTATTCCCACATGAATTGTAGAATTTATTATGAATTAAAGCCTAAACCATAGACACTGGCGGAGCCATGTTCACATGAGGGCAGTGGTGGAGCCAGAAATTTGATTCGGGGGGTCATATTAGGCTTTTCCGCATATATATATATATAGAAAACCTTGTCAAATATAAAAAATACAAGATAAACCCTATATAAAAAAAAAGAAAAAGATTTCTATATAATATATATAAAAAAAATTATATACCAGTGCACGAGGGGGTGCAATTGACCCCCCTCAACTTCTTTTTTTTTTTTTTTTATATATATATTATTATATATATATATATGTAAATATATCAATATATGTATATAATTTTATGGGATTTTTTATTATTGACCCCCCTCATCAAAGTTAAAATTAATACTAGTTAGGGTCAATATAATAAATTGTTAATAATTGAGACCACACAAATAATATATGAGTTATATGCACCCAACTCTCTTGTGTTATTCGAAATGAGCGTAAAAAAACCTCATGTTATATAAAATCTCATAGAAAACCTTGTGTTTTTCTTAATTTTGTAAGGAAAATCTTATGACTGGATGCTCGGGTTTAGCGAATTTTCTTTACTAAAATGTGTTTTGTACTTATATGCATGATCTCTTAATTTTTATAATTTCAATTTTGCCTCAATATTCACAAAATTTCTCAAGTAGATCCTAAAATAATTTATTTTAATATGTAACTTTTTACTCATTAATTTCTCTTTAATGTATGTTTTCTACCCACTTTTGATTTATGTCTTTCTCCTTTCATGTTTTACTTCCCGATAAGAATTTTTGTGATATTTATATTCTTCATTTATTTCTTGCATATACCGTTTCCAATATTTTCTGTTATATTCTATTATATATTTTTGCAATTTTCTATTTGCAAATATTTTTTGTCTAATTTTAGCTTTTATTTTCGTGAATAAGGGCAACACGTATGACTCAAACAACGTGTGAGGATTTTTTATATTTATTTTTATAAAACACAAGATTTTTTTATGCTCATTTTTGAAATATAGGGTTTATCTTGCATTTTTGATATTTGACAAGGTTTTCTATATATATATATATATATATATATATATACTGACCATAGACATTGTACATCTAATGTAATTTGATAAGTGAAAATTTTTGGCAACAGGGATTTATTCAAGTGGTTAATGATTTTTCTTACAGATAATATTATGGGTTCGAATCTCGATTGGGTGTGCGATGAAAATTTCTTTCCCATATTTGCACTTATTGTTTATGTACTTGCTAATGCATAATGTTTGTCAAATTTAGCCACTTAGGGGTAGTGTTTGGCAAACTTAGGGGTTAGATTTGTAAAAGTTTATATTCGGTCTAACTCACTTATGTTCGGAACATGAGCAGACTGCATCTTGTTAAATTGAATTAAATTAGATTTTACGTTCCAGGATAGATCATCGATCGTTCGGGCCTAGACGTGCTTGAATTGAGTTTCACGCTCCAAGATAAATTCCCGATTGTTCGGGCTTGGGCGTGTGGTGGATGTATTATCATCCCACGTTGAAAAACGAGTACAATATGTGCTAGTTAAAAGATCAAAATATGTACTAGTTAATATATGCAATGTAACCCTCACCTTATCAGCTAACTTTCGAGGTGAGTTAAATGGAGCATAAACCTTCACAAGATTCACCAAAATACTCCCATGTAACACTTTTAAAATATACATTATATCCTCGTTTGGAACCGAACATCTGTTATATAAAAATCATATTTATATTATCGTATCCGATTTATATGCAATAAGTAATAACAAATAACCATAGTTTTGGCTACTTGAAATTATTTTAATGCACTACAATTATTAAGTAGACGTTGACAATACATCATTTAAGATATTAGTTATTAAATACAAAAGAATCCCATCCGAGTTGGAAAATAGAATTCAACCTCAATAATGCTTGCAAGTTGCAAGATTCATATTCGATGTATAGTCTATTTCATTTGGTCAATTTGAAAGCGGGGCGAGATTGAAAAGTAAAAACAAAATTTATTTGGTTTACAAGGCGAAATTACAAATTTTTAAGAAATAAAATTGAAATCATCGATTTAATAGTTCAATTATGATGCATGGATACGACACGATGGCATAGACACGAAACAACTCGGATACAAAGATACGAACTCTTTTCCTTAAATTTTTCACGTGAAAAGTGTTGGACACATAATGTCATGAAATACGAGTGTTTGACATGATACAATACAATATGATAAAATAAAATAATCTATCTATATCTATATCTATCTATATTATAAAAGCACATAAGTTTCTTACAAAATGTTCATCGCCTAAAATATCCTCTTAATAGTTCTATTAATAATTATTAGTTAGGGACAATTATACAAATACATGTTATAAATTATTAAATTAAATACCTTAAAAAATATTTGTTTCAATAGGACTCTTCCGAAAAAAGAAGTCGCCTAAAATACCCTCTTAATAGTTCTATTAATAATTATTAGTTAGGGACAATTATGTAAATACATGTTATAAATTATTAAATTAAATACATTAAAAAGTGTTTATTTCAATAGGACTCTTCCGAAAGGAGAATTATATAAGATGCTGATCGCCTAAAATATCCTCATAATAATTATATTACTAATTATTAATTAGGGCCAATTATGTAAATACATGTTTGATGAGACACAAAACCGCTCTCGAATAGGAGCCGGCCACGTGTCAACGCTTGACGATTGCGTTACTAGACGCTCGCATTGATGGGCTCGCGGGCCTACCTAGCCCACTCACTTGCTCATCAGTACAGGCCCCTGAGCCTCGGCCAACCGTTCAAATGAAGGATTCAAGCTGATGGGCCAGACGCTCAAGTCCCGACCCTCAGGGTCAGCCTTCTCAAAGAAACACCCGCACGAGGGCCTCATTCTTGATGCTCGGGATTTTGGCGCTCAAGGGTCATCTGCCGTGGGGGGCCCATCCGTACACTCTTCGAGCGTCACCCGCGCTCGTGCCTGATCCTACCCCACTGCGATGGACCCGAACCTTAGCAAGGAGGACCTTGGGTCTCCCTCTCCCACGACCCTCGCAAACAACCTCTGACACAAAGGTAGTGCGCACCTTGCACCTGACACACCGCCTCCTTTTCAGAAACGTCATTCTCATACCCTCACGGACTGCCACGTGTTAGGGCAACACAGGTTTGGGACCACACGGTCAATTTACCCATTTACCCTCACCCCTAACATATAAATAGGGGAGAACACATGCTCTCTCCCCCAAGTCATCTTCTGAAGACAATACACTACTGAACTGACATTTTTCCTCTGCATCTTCATCTTCTCCAAAGCTTCATACATTTCACCATTTTTCCTGCATCCTTGCTGCAAGATTTCCTGGTGTTATCCTAGCTGGAAGAACCCACGCTCATTGGAAACACAGTTCCTGAGGCTCCACGCCTGTGATGGTCTTCCCCTCAACAAACAAATTCTAAAGCGATTGGTGTTTAAATCCTTTACAAGTTTCTGCACC
This sequence comes from Lantana camara, assembly GCA_037501455.1. Classification (NCBI taxonomy): domain Eukaryota; kingdom Viridiplantae; phylum Streptophyta; class Magnoliopsida; order Lamiales; family Verbenaceae; genus Lantana; species Lantana camara. The sequence goes on from CM074863.1 coordinate 93,903,621, forward strand.
ATCATTTTTGGCGCCGTCTGTGGGAAATCCATCACTACCGTCTTCATCGTTATCAGTTTCTTCCTTTAAAAGCTAGTTGAAAAGTGACACCAGCAGCTTTCATCATGGTTACTGCTACAAGATCCGGAGCTCTGGGGAATAGGAGCGGTCTTCCTCCTGCCAATGGAGAAAACGCTGAGAACCCCATCCCCGCCGAAGGCACGCCTCCGCCTATTGCCGGAAACACCGAAGTAGCCGCTGCTACTCCCCCTCCCCCCTGGGGGGAACGAGGCCGGAGGATCTGGCACCATTCCTCCTCCCCCTACCTTCACCAGCAACGCTCCTGCTTCCAATCCTGGCGTGTATTCCATGGCCGGGCCAGGATACGCTTATATGCAACCTGGAATGATGCCAGGAGTAATGCCCATGATCCAGCCATATCCGGTGGGGACACTAAATCTTCCCCTGTCGCTGCCTAGAGAAATACAAGGGGTGAAAATGCCCTAGGTTACAACTCAGCAACTCCAAGCGCTTTACGCACAATGTCAGGGGCAGGCAGTACAGAACGCCTGGGAGCACTTCACTGCCTCCTATTTCCCCTCTTTGGTAGGTGCTCGAGTGGCCCCGCCCTTGGGAGGACTCCCGGCTCACCCGTTGATAATGGCACAAAATGCGTTGAGGGCCCAGCAACCTCCCCCACCACCGATTCAGGAAAATGAGGCCCCTCCAAGGGTCCAGCAAGGGCCGCAGCCAGCGGGAAACGAGAGAGCCCCTCAAAATGAGGGGGCTGGAAACAATTAAGTGGTCCAATCGAGGGCCACAGAAAGGGCAAACCGCAGAGATGTCGGCGACCCTCAGCTCGCTGCGGTACAAGATCAGCTTAAGGGGCTCCAGAATGTGGTGGAGCAGCTCTCTCGAGCAAGGTCTCAAGTCCCCCGCGATGGGGGCGAGAGGTCCAGTGCCAGAGACGCTCGCCGACCACGTAGCCCCGTTTCTCGCCGTCGAAGGGAAGCCAGCTATGAGGATCTCGAGGACAGAGATTACAGAATCGTGACGGGCGATTCCCCCCCTCGTCGAGGAGGTACTGATGACCCGTGTAGGGAAGGGCAAAATCCCCACGCCCGTCAACAGATATGATTGGACCACTGATCCAACTGAGCATTTGGACCACTTTGTGCACCTGATGCATCTGTACGATAACCAGAGCAACTATTGGGCCAAGGTGTTTGTCACCTCCCTCACTGGGATGGCTCAAGACTGGTACAAAAAACTTCCCCCGCGCTCAATCCGAGGATACTATGATCTGACTGACGCCTTCTTAAGCCATTTCAACTCCCTGAAGGCACCAGCCCCAACCGCGACAGCTCTCTACAGCTTGGTCCAGGGGCCGAACGAGACGCTCCGGTCCTTCATGGGAAGGTTTAACAAGGAAATCTTGTTGGTGGAGAAGCCCTCGATGGATTTCTCGAGGCACGTTCTCTTTGGAGCCATCAACATGAAGCACTATGTCAGCAAGGAATTCATGGAGGAGGTGGCCAAGAAAAAGCCACGCTCGTTGATGGAGATTAGGGACATAGCTGACTCGTTTTTCACCCTCGAGGATATATACATCGCGAGGGATCAGAAAATGGCAAACGCCCCTCGCCCCAGCAAAGCCCCCGAGGACAGAGGAGAAACCAACAGAGGTCGCCGTCGCAGCCCTATTCCCACTCGTCGGAATTCCTCTCCCCCACGAAAGTTTGAGCGCATTCCCCTTAACCGCCCCATGGCAGAGGTATATTCCATGGCGGATAAGAGACTCTTCAAGAGGCCGCCAAAACTAAGAGAAACTGAGGCCCAAAAGCGCCCGGGAAAGTACTGCGCTTTCCACAAGCAGAAAGGGCACGACACCAACGAATGTCGTCAGCTTGAGGGTGAGATTCAGAGACTAATCGCTGGGGGGCACCTCAAGGAGTTCGTGAAGGTGTTGGAGAGGTATGATGAGCATTGCGCTGAGCGAGCGCGTACCCAACGAAGAAGCCGTTCACGATCGCGGAGTCCGCGCCACCATCACCCCGAGCCAAGCGACCGTGGCAAAGGGAAAGCCTCAGACATGGAAAACTAGCCTTTCGCGGTCATCCACATGATTGCTGGAGGACCCTCGGGGGGCGATTCTAACGCTTCTCGGCGTCGCTACGTACGGAGTTACGATCAAAGATCTTCTCAGTCCAGGCCAGTGCTTTCCATCGATAGCTCATCACGCTCGAAAAAGGATGAGAGCGTAGGTTTCACAGAGAAAGATTTAGAGCATATTGTAACACCCCATGGGGTCGGTGAAACCTCTGACTGCCCCATGGTGGTTAGCTTAGACGTTCACAACCACGTTGTAAAGCGGGTCTTAATTGATAGTGGAAGCTCCGTGAATGTTTTGCCTTACTCTACGTTTCAGAAAATGAACATAACAAACATCCCGCTCGAACCCCTCAGAACAGCCCTCATCGGCTTTGGGGGTTCCGAGATCGTCCCTCGCGGACAAATTCGCTTGGCCACCTCTATCAGTCGCGCCCCACAGCGAAAAACTCTAAATGTTCTCTATGTAGTGGTCGAAGTGAACCTGCCATACAACATCAGCATTGGGCGCCCAGCCCTCGTCGACTTCAAAGCTATAATTCCCACCTATCATCAGAAGGTCAAATTTCCCACTCCCGAGGGTACCGGAGAGGTGCTGTGTAATGTTAAGGAGGCCTGGGAGTGCTACATACTGTCCCTTCGAAGCCACAAGCCCAAGCAACCTACCCAAGCAGGCTCCACCAAAAAGTCTGTCGACTTCCCCAAATTAGATGAAGATGGCCCCGAGCGCAAGAGGGCCAAACTCTACAAGAAGAAGAATAAAAAGAAGGCCGCGGGCAAACCCGTAGATGCGGGGAATTCACCCCTCGGAGAGGTTGGGGATTCCCCCTTGGAAGACGAGGATCATATACCCTCGGGAGATACCAGCGAGAAAATTACAGGCAAGAAACGAGCGCTCGAACAGCCGAGGCCTGAAGTGCGGGTAGAACCTACGGAGAGCTTTCTGACCATCGAGTTGGAGCCTGGGAATCCTGATAAGACTACGCAAATAGGTTCCGGCCTCGACGGTCCCTCCCAGATTATGATGATTGAATTCTTGCGAGAAAATGTTGATGTCTTTGCTTGGAAAGCTTCCGACCTCACGGGCATAGATCCGAGCGTTATTGTCCACAGGCTGAACGTGGATCCGGCCTTCAAACCTATAAAACAAAAGAAGAGAGATGTTCATGGGTTCCGGAAGCAGGTCCATAGAGGAAGAAGTCAATAAACTGCTTGACGCTCAGTACATAGAAGAAATTCTGTATCCCGAATGGCTTTGCAATGTGGTGCTCGTTCCGAAGAGCGCCAACAAGTGGCGTATGTGCAATGACTTCACGGACCTCAACAAGGCATGTCCTAAGGATCCGTACCCACTACCTAGAATTGACCAGTTGGTGGATTCGACCTCTGGGTGTGAACTTATGAGCATGATGGACGCTTTTCAAGGATATTATCAGATATTTATGGCTCTTGAAGACCGTCCCAAAACTGCGTTCGTAGTCCATATGGGTGTTTATAGCTTCAAGGTTATGCCCTTTGGGCTTAAAAATGCAGGAGCGACATACCAACGCCTTGTCAACAGAATGTTCGAGTGTGAAATTGGAAGGTCCATGGAGGTATATGTGGACGACATGATCGTCAAGAGCGAACGCCAGTATTCTCATCTGGAAGACCTCAAACGAGCGTTCAACATCCTGCGTCGTTACGGTATGAAACTGAATCCTTCCAAGTGTACATTTGGCGTGCGGGGGGGCAAATTCTTGGGGTACATGGTCAGCCAACGGGGCATAGAGGCAAACCCAGAGAAGATTAAAACAATCTTGGACATACCCTCCCCTCGCAATCTGAGAGAGGTCCAGGTGCTGGTGGGTAAGATCATTTCACTAAACAGGTTCATCTCCCGCTCAGCAGACAGGAATCTGCCCTTCTTTAAAATTTTGCGTAACGCTCGCAATTTTACCTGGGGTGAGGACTGTGAGAAAGCCTTGCAGGACATGAAGCGGTACCTTTCGAGCGCGCCTTTGTTGACCAAACCTAATTCGGGGGAGAACTTGTTTGTCTATCTGTCAATTTCTTCAGAAGCGACGAGCGCTGTCCTCGTAGCGATTCGCGAACGTAAGCATATGCCAGTGTACTATTTAAGCAAGACTCTACCGGGAGCGAAGAAAAGATACATGGAAATAGAGAAGTTTGCTTTTGCGCTCGTTAATGCCTCTCGGAGGCTAAGGCCTTATTTTCAAGCACATTCTATCGTGGTGCTTACAGATCAGCCCCTCAAACAGGTGCTTGCAAAGCCGGATGTCTCAGGAAGATTAATTAAATGGTCAATTGAACTTAGTCAATTCGACATCACCTTCGAGCCTCGCACGGCGATACAGGCTCAGGCCGTGGCAGACTTATTGGTAGAACGTTTCAACTTAGATACCGTGCCCTCGGCAGAAGATGGTTTATGGCTTTTGCACACAGATGGCTCCTCGACCTCACAAGGGGGAGGAGCCGGGGTAACCCTCAGGGACCCTCTCGGAGCTGCAGTTGACTACGCAATCAAGCTGGCGTTCCAAGTCACCAACAACGAAATTGAGTATGAGGCCCTCATCCAGGGGCTCAGGATTGCGCTACAAAATGGTGCCACTTGGGTCACTGCATATGTTGATTCGCAGTTGATTGCGAGTCAAATTGACGGTTCTTATGAGGCTCGAGAAGCCACCATGGTGCAGTATCTGGCGAGCGCTAAGGAGGTGATAGCCAAGTTCAGGGAATTCCACCTTTTGTAGGTCCCAAGGGCAGAAAACGAACGTGCTGACGCTCTTTCAAAGTTCGCATCCGCCCTGGATGGTTTTAGCGAGCGCACTGTTACATTTCTTATAACAGAGGAGCCGCTGATAAGTAGAGGCGAACCTTCGAAGGAGGTGGGTATGATTGACCCCTCCGAGCCTTGTTGGCTCGACGAAATTATCAGGTTCCTCTAGGATGGAACCAGCCCAAGTGACAAAGTTGAGGCTCGTAAAATCAGAAACAAGGCCCATCGCTTTTCATTGGACGCCGAAGGACGATTATTCAAGCGGTCCTTCCAGGTCCCACCGTTGAGATGCTTGAGACCCTCGCAGGCCAAGGAAGTTTTAGAACATGTGCACAGTGGAAGTTCTGGGAATCACTCGGGCGGTCGAATCTTGGCAAAGAAAGTCTTAAGGAGTGGGTTCTACTGGCCCTCGGTGTTGCAGGATGCCATTAGCTACTCCAAGAAATGCCCTAAGTGCCAGATTCATTCTAACACCCCTCAGTTGCCGACGGCTCAAATGATTCCTATTGATGTTTCATGGCCTTTCGATCAGTGGGGCATTGATATTGTGGGACCCCTCCCAATGGCGGTCGGACAAAAGAAATTCGTAATACTCGCTGTGGATTACTTCACTAAGTGGGTCGAAGCTGAAGCAGTTGCGAAAATAACGTTCAAGGTTGTGAGGGACTTCATCTGGAAGAACATCATCTGCAGATACGGCATCCCGAGGGTAATCATCTCAGATAATGGATCCCAATTCATTGTCGCTGACACGCGGGATTGGTGCTACGAACTTGGGATTGAGCAACGTTTTACTTCCGTGGGTCACCCTCGGGCCAACGGTCAAGCGGAGGTAACCAATAGAACCATACTCCAGCATCTGAAGACGATGCTCGAAAGTAAGAAGGGCGAATGGGCTGAAGAACTTCAAGGAGCCCTGTGGGCGTACCGTACTACCCCGCGAGCGGCGACAGGAGAAACCCCCTATTCCCTCGTTTATGGCTCCGAGGCTATGATACCTGCGGAGATTTTGCAAGAATCTGCCCGCGTTGCCTTTTTCGAGCATGCTACCAACGAAGCCAACCGAGCGTTCGAATTGGATTAGCTAGACGAAAGGAGGGATGCTGCTTGGGCTCGAATCAATAAGTACAAAGCGACCGTAGCCCACCAGTACAACAAACGAGTCAGAGAAAGGACTTTCCAACTGGGGGACTTGGTCCTCAAAAAAGTTGAGGTTTCTAAACACGTGGGCAAGTTGGATCCCAATTGGGAAGGCCCCTTCAAAGTTGTCCAAGTGCGAGCAAACAACACCTACTTGCTAGAGACTTTGCAAGGCGAGCATCTCCCGAGACCGTGGAACGCGTGCAACCTCAGAAGGTTCTATGTGTAAACGTCAGTCCTTGTAATTGCCCATTGGCGGCATGGAGTACTTTCTTTGGACAGAAAGCGTGTTGTAATCATTTTGAAAATTGCAAGTATAATAGTAAGTATTTAGTTCTTTGTTTTATCATTTATTTGCTTTCCTATTTGATCAAATGATTCAGGCAACAGAAGGCCTACTCCGTGTCGAGCATCCTCCACGTCGAACGGCCTACGTAATACCTCAATCATTTCAAAGCAACGTTATCCGGACGTTGAGACCCTCCCCACGAAATAGTCTTACGATTCCTAAGAGTACAAAGTTCTAATAATGAGCGTGTCGAACCACGGGGAGCAAAATGCTTAATTTAAGCCAGCTGAGTGTTCGCCACTCCGGCTCGCGCTCGTAAAAACCCCGATGACCCTCAACTTCCAGAGTAAGAGTACACTCGTAAAATAATGGATCCAAAATTATTCCTTTCATGGATTCTAAGCGACGCTAGCCCCACGCGTACGCTCGCTTTGATCCCATACTTAGCAAATCCTACTGTTGATTCCTAAGTATATATAACCCACTGGAGCGTGCGAGACGAAGGTGCATATTGTTGGGGCCAACACTTGGGCGAATCCTCAGAGGTTTCCTAAGTTCAAATTCGAGCCCCACTACAAGTACGGTCAGGGGACCCCCATGGAAACACCCTCGCGCTCATACTGGCCTCCCTCACGTCACTGGACGCTAACAAACATTAAACTAATGGTGCAAGGTGATAAGTGCCAGGGAACCTTCGGAGGAAGCACCCTCGTGCACATACACGCCCATCACACATGGACAAGAAAAACAAGTGTACAATCACCAAGTGCGACGAAATCACAGCAAATCCAAAACGTCCACATTTAAGAGTAAAAGAAAGGGCAGAAACATTCAAACAGTAAGAAAAGAGTCCAAATATGTAGGAAGAAGCATCAAGGAGTCCAAAACTTTCAGGAAAATAGCTTGCAGATTAAGTACAGACGTTAATTGTTCGTAAATAGGAAAAGGAAATTAAACTGGCAAAAACTGGGGATCAACAACCAAGGGATCATCACTGGGCTTGAGAGTCAGGCTCTGGAGGGGCAGTCGCAAGAGGAACTGGGGCCAAAACATGGGCGTCAGAAGTTTGAGCCTCGCCTGGTTCCTCGACATCCGCGACATCCATGACGGTGCCCTCGTCCTCTATTCGGATGGGCTCGGGACCTAGCGTATTGGCAACTATGAACTCCCGTTGGAGCGTTTGCACCAACTCCTGGTACTCCTGGCTTCGCCAAACTCTCAGTGGGATCCTCGTCTTGGACCATAGGCTCGCAATTTTCATCCAGGTCCATGCGCAAACGCCCGTCGGTTCGAGCACTGTCAGGAGCCAAGCCAAGTTTCACCATCTGCCCGATAGCCTTATGGAAGAAGCGCCGAGCGTTGTCAAAGCACTGTATGTTGGCTGCAAATACGAAAGCTTTGGAACGCACGAACTTCATTACTGCGTCCCAGGAAACCTTCGGCGCCAGTCCTTCCACCTTCCCCTGCAGATCAGCGAGAGCCTTCTTAGTATCCTCATTCTGGCGAGTGCTCTCTGCCAGCTGTGTGCTCAACTCCCTATTCTGGACCCTCAGTTGGTCGCGTTCCACCTTCAGCTCCCTATGACGCTCGTCAAGAGTAAGGTAGGCCGCGTCCGCCTTCTGCAGATTCTCCCTCAGCTGGTCCTTTTCAAGGTTGGCGACGGTCAGTTGGGCGTGGACATGGTTGTAATCCTCTTGCAATTTGCCGGGGTCAGAGGTTCGCAACAGTTTCTTGTACTTGGCCTTATGCTCGGAGTAGGCCTGCGCTCGCCCCTGCAGGTTCTTCAACCTAGGGATTACCTCCTGGAGAGTCAGAAGCAAGGATTAACGTTAAAATCGGAACAGTGGAAGTGGGAATCCTCCAGAGAGTATTAAGGACTCACCGTTATAAGGGCGTGACAAGCGTCATCAGCAACACGAGCGGCGTCATGCTCGTTCAGCTTATCGTGATCGCCGGAAAATTGGAGTTTTCCGACGATGTCCGAGACGAGATTCACGGAGTAGGCGCTCTTCTTCAGAAGCACGGGACCCTCAGTCCGCTGGAGCTTGTAGCGAGTGTCGCCTTTGCAGCCTATCTTCCAAAAATCCTCATCCTCTGATGAGGAAGTGTCGCTGCCCTGCCTCTGTGCCCCACTACCACTTCTTTTCCTTTGCCAGAGATGGGAATAGAATCTGGCAGCCTCTTCCTCTTCCCTGGACGGTCTGTAACGCCCCGAATTATATTAATTACATTCTTACGTTTATTATAGTTTTATAAATTGTATTTTATCAAACTTTCATAAAATTTCATGAATTTATATTAAAGTTAGAATTTATTTCATAACTTGAAAATATTTATTGCATGAAATCAATGCCGAGAGTGATGAAATTACCAAATTGCCCTAGTTAAATATTTGCTAAAACTTTAGGGACTTAATTGCACATTCTTTAAGGGTTTGATTGACCATAATTCAAAATCTTGTATACCTTATTGCATGACTTAAACAACCAAAGGATTGAATGGAAAATTAGCACAATTCACACAAATCAATGGGATGAATCACGTAACAACTTCATCTCCATTCTTCCTTGATCATTTTCATCCAAATCTCACAAGTATCTCCATTTTCTCTCTCTCGGTTCCAAGGAAAGAAAAGGAAGAATTGAATTTCATCCAAGATTTCAAGAAATCATCCAAGTTTTGGGAAATCGATCATCATCTTCATCTATCTTCTTCATTTCTTTCACTTTAAGGTTGGTTTTGCATGAAACCATGATTCTTGATCATGTTTGAGATGGTTAGGGTTTGGAATTTATATGCTAGATGGATTGATTGGACATGGAAGCATGAATATGTGATCATATCATGAATTATGGCATGATTTATTCATGAATTCTTGAATATTTGAGCTTGTATGATCAATAGGAGCATGAGCATGAAACCTTGGAAATCTTGATAATATTTCATGCCTTATGTGTTTAAGTGTTATATTAGCACTCTTTGAATATATATGCATCAGATTTCCAGAAAATCATAGCTTTGTTGGTTGAGAATGGAATTTTAGTGGCTTTGTTGTGCATACTCGTAAGCCTCCCCTGTTTTGCTCTGCTTCTGTAAGTTGCAGAAACAGGGAACGGCCGTTCCCATGCCTCAAGGCATTGTGGGAACGGGCGTTCCCACCTTTTCAAATAAATAGGCGGCCGAGCATGGGAACGGCCGTTCCCATTTTGGCCTTAGTGCCGGAAGGGCCGTTCCCAGCTAAAGGCGCCCTTTGTATTTAAAAATCGTTGCCGCGTCTTTGGGGTTACGGGAACGACCGTTCCCATTTACAAAGGGAACCCGGAACGGCCGTTCCCACCTGACTTACAGAACAAAATATTCTGCATAAAATTACGATTTTAGCCCCTCGATCCAACGACTTCTTTAACCCCGAATTGCTATAATATGTGCTAATATGTAGTGAAACAACATGTTATCATGCCACATTGTAATTTCGTGGTCGTCTCGATACATTTTGGCCGTTCGTCATATTTGGTCCATTTTAGGTCATGTCTCACATATACACGTCGTGTTTGCACAGGTCACGAGGTCGTGAACGAGGAACAAGCTCCCTAGAGCGTATCCTTGACACGTTTTGCAAGAAAGGTGAGGTTTAGTTACTAATTGTATAGCACCCTATAACCTTTATGTGAACTTTCAAGCCAAAAAGGTATTTACATATTCTTCTTAAATTCTTTCCAAACGTTTAAACAATTTCAAGCAAATCGGACTCATGCAAAGCAATGCATGTGGTTCGATTAATAGCATGATTATGCAAAGCAATGCATGTATTGTACTATTCGTGATTGTTTAGTGGCGAGTAGCATGATAGCACATTGGGCCCGAGGGTATGTGTACGAGTCAACCGGGAAAGCATCGGGCTGACGGGTAGCTCTATACACACCCCTCAACACTGGGATGACCCCTGAATCCGCCAGGAGGTTGGTGGAGGAAGGAATCCCGCACGTGGGAGTCATGTTCCTGACGTGCATAGCATGGATGGATAGGGCTTTGCAAACCCACCATCACCCGGAGTGAAGGAGTTCATGAATGAATATGTGTACACCATAAATGAATTGCTTGATCATATGATACTTCAACTAGCCTGTAATGAATCACTACTGGAGTAAGGTTGGAAAAGCCCTCACTCGCCAGGGCCACGTGTCAATAATATGAACTTTAATTAATAAACTTGATAGTTGTAATCTCGGGCGATGAGTATTATATTTTAAACTTATATTACTTTCATAGTAAAACATTACCCGAGGTCACAACGTGCATGTTACTTGTGTTATACGTATATTTACTGCCTCACTCAGTCTTCTATGGACTGACACCCCACCTTTCAGGTACTTGAGAGCGGTCGTATGCTAGGCGGGAGTCGAGTCAGGTCGCACCCTCCACAGAGTCTAGCATTTCATTTTATGTACAGAACTTTTGGTATTATGTTATGACCGTTACTACCACATGTGGGATCTTTTGATATGAATAATATGCAAGAGATGATAATGTATTGATAGTGGTATATATATTACCTATACTGATGAGTTATTCGGTGCTTCCGCTTCATTTTATTGCATGAATAGTTTAGTTCCTGCCTAGCTCGTTGGTATTGCATTGTCACCCGTTCGCTATAGTTTTGATTTATGTATGGACTATCCATTTCATACGTGGATCAAGGCTATAGTGCGGGGGTGTGGCACCTCCACTAGTAAGGGGTGCTACATCTAAGGTGGTATCAGAGCCCGGTTGCAAAACCGAGGTTCTCGAGTCGTGTCACGTGAGTCTAGGTCGAACGGCATAGGATTATTTGTTACGTGAGAAGTCGGTGTTCAACTGAATTATATGAATCACTTGAATCCTTGAGTTATTTGAATTTCTGAGATTCCTTGAAATGTGTGCTGCATTAACTTTATGAAATTATTTGCACCCATTTTGCATCTATTAACTAAACCATGCATGTATAGTGATCTCATTTCAGGATGGATCATGATAAACATCATCGTGACCGGTCCCCGAGACGTAAGCATCATCATCACCGCCGCCACCATCACCATGAGGAGTCATCCCCTTCTCCATCTCCTCAAGCCCAGCCCCAGGATTTTATGAACGCCGTGGTAGGGTTAATCGATCAGAGGATACAGGAAAGGGTTCCTCCCGTACCACCTACGCAGATAGCATCCCCGGGTAACCCTATTTCTGCTATACTTCGGGAATTTCAAAACCAACAACCCCCAAAGTTCTACAAGGGTGATGATATTCAGGCTGAAATGTGGCTCAAAGAGATCGATAGGATTTGGCAGCTCATTCCTTGTGACTCCCAGGAAAAAGCTCGCTGCACTCTCACTTTGATTCAGGGCGAGGCTTATTCCTGGTGGGAAAGTATTCAGATCGTATTAGAGGCTGCCGGGGAAACTATCAATTGGGAAGTATTTGTCAGAGAATTCCGAAACAAGTTCATTCCTCCAGCTTCACGTACTCGGAGGTTGAGAGAATTTACTGAATTAAAGCAAGAAAGAAGATCTGTGGGGAAGTACATAGCAGAATTTGAACGCTTATCTCGCTATGCACCCAACATAGTGAGTGACGATTTCCACAAAGCAATGCAATTTGTGCAAGGACTCAGACCGGAAATACAGGATGCTTTGAAAGCCGCTAATACAAGTACCTGGGCTAAAGCTACTGCTAAGGCGTTGAAGGTGGAGGATTCGGATAATGCAAGAAGACCTGTTCCTCCTCTCGAACAGGACTTAGCTTCGGGTTCAAGAACAGATTTTAATATAATGAAAAGGTCTAGTAGTGATTCGGTTCTACCACCTCCGGAAAGACCTAAAAAGAAGAAGCCTCAGAATAATAGATCGGCTTCAGGAAGTACTTCTACTATAACTCCGCCATCACAGTCAGGAAAGATTCTTTGCACCTATTGTGGACGCGATAATCATACCTACGAGAATTGTCGGGAACGACTAAATTTATGTATGAGATGCGGGAGCAAAGAGCATCAAGCAAATATGTGTTCGAGGCGAAGAGAAAGAACAAGAATAGCCCGAGGTATCAACTACATTCATAGCAACTTCAACGGTGAATGGTATCATTAAACATGCATGTCACGAGCATCATGAATTTTATTATTAATGAAATTATTGCTAGCAACAATGTGCTTCGGTGTAAAAGACAAATAGATGTGATTGGCGTGAATATACTTGCCTCTTTTGTGATAAATGTTTTCAGCATTGTTTTGGATTATTACTTGAGTATATTAGAGAGACGGGGTTCTCTCCTAACTTGTTTGAGAGACGGGGCACTCTCATCTTTACCGAGAAACGGGGTTTTCTCATTTATTGTTGAAAGACGGGGATCTTTCATTCCTTGTTCAAGAGACGGGGTTCTCTTATAACTCGTGCATGATTTGAAAACTCGAAAGTGGAACTGGGGACCAGGTCCTTTTAAGGGGGGAAGAATTGTAACGCCCCGAATTATATTAATTACATTCTTACGTTTATTATAGTTTTATAAATTGTATTTTATCAAACTTTCATAAAATTTCATGAATTTATATTAAAGTTAGAATTTATTTCATAACTTGAAAATATTTATTGCATGAAATCAATGCCGAGAGTGATGAAATTACCAAATTGCCCTAGTTAAATATTTGCTAAAACTTTAGGGACTTAATTGCACATTCTTTAAGGGTTTGATTGACCATAATTCAAAATCTTATATACCTTATTGCATGACTTAAACAACCAAAGGATTGAATGGAAAATTAGCACAATTCACACAAATCAATGGGATGAATCACGTAACAACTTCATCTCCATTCTTCCTTGATCATTTTCATCCAAATCTCACAAGTATCTCCATTTTCTCTCTCTCGGTTCCAAGGAAAGAAAAGGAAGAATTGAATTTCATCCAAGATTTCAAGAAATCATCCAAGTTTTGGGAAATCGATCATCATCTTCATCTATCTTCTTCATTTCTTTCACTTTAAGGTTGGTTTTGCATGAAACCATGATTCTTGATCATGTTTGAGATGGTTAGGGTTTGGAATTTATATGCTAGATGGATTGATTGGACATGGAAGCATGAATATGTGATCATATCATGAATTATGGCATGATTTATTCATGAATTCTTGAATATTTGAGCTTGTATGATCAATAGGAGCATGAGCATGAAACCTTGGAAATCTTGATAATATTTCATGCCTTATGTGTTTAAGTGTTATATTAGCACTCTTTGAATATATATGCATCAGATTTCCAGAAAATCATAGCTTTGTTGGTTGAGAATGGAATTTTAGTGGCTTTGTTGTGCATACCCGTAAGCCTCCCCTGTTTTGCTCTGCTTCTGTAAGTTGCAGAAACAGGGAACGGCCGTTCCCATGCCTCAAGGCATTGTGGGAACGGGCGTTCCCACCTTTTCAAATAAATAGGCGGCCGAGCATGGGAACGGTCGTTCCCATTTTGGCCTTAGTGCCGGAAAGGCCGTTCCCAGCTAAAGGCGCCCTTTGTATTTAAAAATCGTTGCCGCGTCTTTGGGGTTACGGGAACGACCGTTCCCATTTACAAAGGGAACCCGGAACGGCCGTTCCCACCTGACTTACAGAACAAAATATTCTGCATAAAATTATGATTTTAGCCCCTCGATCCAACGACTTCTTTAACCCCGAATTGCTATAATATGTGCTAATATGTAGTGAAACAACATGTTATCATGCCACATTGTAATTTCGTGGTCGTCTCGATACATTTTGGCCGTTCGTCATATTTGGTCCATTTTAGGTCATGTCTCACATATACACGTCGTGTTTGCACAGGTCACGAGGTCGTGAACGAGGAACAAGCTCCCTAGAGCGTATCCTTGACACGTTTTGCAAGAAAGGTGAGGTTTAGTTACTAATTGTATAGCACCCTATAACCTTTATGTGAACTTTCAAGCCAAAAAGGTATTTACATATTCTTCTTAAATTCTTTCCAAACGTTTAAACAATTTCAAGCAAATCGGACTCATGCAAAGCAATGCATGTGGTTCGATTAATAGCATGATTATGCAAAGCAATGCATGTATTGTACTATTCGTGATTGTTTAGTGGCGAGTAGCATGATAGCACATTGGGCCCGAGGGTATGTGTACGAGTCAACCGGGAAAGCATCGGGCTGACGGGTAGCTCTATACACACCCCTCAACACTGGGATGACCCCTGAATCCGCCAGGAGGTTGGTGGAGGAAGGAATCCCGCACGTGGGAGTCATGTTCCTGACGTGCGTAGCATGGATGGATAGGGCTTTGCAAACCCACCATCACCCGGAGTGAAGGAGTTCATGAATGAATATGTGTACACCATAAATGAATTGCTTGATCATATGATACTTCAACTAGCTTGTAATGAATCACTACTGGAGTAAGGTTGGAAAAGCCCTCACTCGCCAGGGCCACGTGTCAATAATATGAACTTTAATTAATAAACTTGATAGTTGTAATCTCGGGCGATGAGTATTATATTTTAAACTTATATTACTTTCATAGTAAAACATTACCCGAGGTCACAACGTGCATGTTACTTGTGTTATACATATATTTACTGCCTCACTCAGTCTTCTATGGACTGACACCCCACCTTTCAGGTACTTGAGAGCGGTCGTATGCTAGGCGGGAGTCGAGTCAGGTCGCACCCTCCACAGAGTCTAGCATTTCATTTTATGTACAGAACTTTTGGTATTATGTTATGACCGTTACTACCACATGTGGGATCTTTTGATATGAATAATATGCAAGAGATGATAATGTATTGATAGTGGTATATATATTACCTATACTGATGAGTTATTCGGTGCTTCCGCTTCATTTTATTGCATGAATAGTTTAGTTCCCGCCTAGCTCGTTGGTATTGCATTGTCACCCGTTCGCTATAGTTTTGATTTATGTATGGACTATCCATTTCATACGTGGATCAAGGCTATAGTGCGGGGGTGTGGCACCTCCACTAGTAAGGGGTGCTACACGATCGGACCGGATGGTTTCATGGATACGGACCAGTTCCCCCGAGCGATTGAAGGAGCCGCTCGAACTCAGTGATATTGGACCCTCGGGGGCCACCGGCGGAGGAGTAGCCCCGCTGGCGCCATCAACCGTCAAATCCTCAATGGGGCCCCTACGAGCTTCGTTCTCCGCACCCCCGCGAGCGCCATTATGGCCGCGACCAGCTCCTCGCCTAATTCCCCTCCCCCTTGGAGCGTTGGGAGGACGAATTTGCTGTTGTTGCAGGGGCTGAGGGTTAGCGCCCTGTCCCTGAGCGCCCAGCAAGCGAGAAAGAGCCTCGACATTCATACCTTGCGATAGTATTTGGACACCTGCAAGTAAGAAGATACGAGCGTCAAAAGTTGGTTGTTTGCATCACAAATACAAAAATACAACAATCACACCAAGTTAGGAGACTATTCTAAAAGTTAGAGCAGTTAGTTCCTAGAATCTAACCGTCGAGGGCCATGATGTCAGCTGGAGGGTTGAGTATCATATCTGGAGGGCAAGATAAGCCGTAACGGAACAACACTCCCTCGTTTTTCACCAAGGCCTCAGCCTTAATCCACTTTCTCTCACCCCTCATCCCGAGGGCTAATCCCTTTGCCCAATCCTCAAAGGTTTTATTCCTTGTCCTTTCCCTAATCAAAGGACCCTCGCCGTGTATTAACCACTGTCGGTGAACCCCAAAAATTCCTCCAGGGGCCCCCACGAACAAATACTTTTCCTTCCAATGCTCGCCGTAGGAGGTGGATGGGGAGTCTATCATCTTAAAGCCCGACTTGGCCTGAGCATAATAAAACCCGTCCGTAGGGGACGAGCGTGTTGAGCGGGCTACCTGTATCAAACTGTCAAAATTGGCAATCGAGGATGCATGGCCTAGGACTCTCATCATTAGTACGAAGGTGTTGATTAAAGCTATGCCGTTTGGCAGAATTTGTGAAGGGCAAAGCCCTAGATGATGGTAGATGATGGCGACGGCGTGAGCGATTGGAAACCTCAGGCCCCCGGCCAGGACAGCATCCCAGTAAACCGTCATCATCCCGGGCGGCGGTCGGTTGACCCTCTCCCCCTCCTCGGGAAGTCGCATGGGAAATACTGCTTCATCCCAATAAGCTTTCGCCTTCAACTCTTCCAAATCGTCGAGCGTCAAAATGCTCTCAATCTCGTTCGGAGATCTATCGGTTTGGTGACGGTTGTCTTGCCTCACTCTAGTTGCAGGCTCCTTTCCTTTCCTTTGACGCCTTCTGGAAGGCTCAGCCTCAAATTGATGCCCGGATGGCCCTGCACCACCCTCGGGGGCCATGACGGCCACTGTGATCCTGTGATCTTGGGGTCTCACAGCACTGTTAAGTACAGGGAATACTCTCTCTCCTTGCCTTTGCATTTCCATCACATTGTTCATCTCTTCAAAGAGGTCATTCATCCCTCCAGGAGCACGCTCGTTCATCCCTTGAACAGCGGCGTCGACCTCCTCGTCCCTGGTGTCAACTGGTGCCTGGGCCACTGGAATAGCAATTGGGATTCCCTCACCTGGGGACGCCCTCTCCATGGGAACGGCTGTAGGTACATTCCCATGAGGGGAAGAGCTCCCCACTGACATCTCATCTATTTCCCTTACATAGGCATCTGCGTTATGGTCTGCCATATCTGGGATCTGGTTACTGGAAATGAAGCTTTTCACAAAAGACTCAGCGGAGAAGAAAGATTCTGGGATGGATTCAACGGTAGAAAGGATTCCACACTTAGAAAGATCACTCGCGCACAACCTAAATCTAAAGTTAGTAGGAGAAATAGGGGTTTACGGATTTTTACCTAGAGTTTGGAGAACAGAAACTCGCCGGAATCGGTAAGAGTTGCAGAAAATTTGGGGTTGCGTATTTGCTTGAAGAAAGTGAATGTGTGAAAAGAGTAAAAGAGCCTTCCGGAACCCTATTTATAAGGGAGTAATTTACACTAATTAGGGTTGGGGATTTGAAAACGCAATCATTTCCCGCCTTGGGAGACTCCCACTTTTGGGAACCACTTCACGTCTCCCGGAGTCACGCGCCCACGTTCCCACTCAGCATTAAATGCGGATAGGACATCATTTAATGCCATGTCAGAACGTGTCCGTTACGGAAGCCTAGAGGTCACTTCTCTTGAAAGAGGATTGACCCTCGGATGTTCAAAAAATTCAAAGCTTGCTTCTCCGAAAATTCTACAGTACGCTCAAAGTGATACTACAGAATTTGGGGGGCAAAATGATGAGACACAAAACCGCTCTCGAATCGGAGCCGGCCACGTGTCAACGCTTGACGATTGCGTTACTGGACGCTCGCATTGATGGGCTCGCGGGCCTACCTAGCCTACTCACTTGCTCATCAGTACAGGCCCCTGAGCCTCGGCCAACCGTTCAAATGAAGGATTCAAGCTGATGGGCCCGACGCTCAAGTCCCGACCCTCAGGGTCAGCCTTCTCAAAGAAACACCCGCACGAGGGCCTCATTCTTGATGCTCGGGATTTTGGCGCTCAAGGGTCACCTGCCGTGGGGGGCCCATCCGTACACTCTTCGAGCGTCACCCGCGCTCGTGCCTGATCCTACCCCACTCCGATGGATCCGAACCTTAGCAAGGAGGACCTTGGGTCTCCCTCTCCCACGACCCTCGCCAACAACCTCTGACACAAAGGTAGTGCGCACCTTGCACCTGACACACCGCCTCCTTTTCAGAAACGTCATTCTCACACCCTCACGGACTGCCACGTGTTAGGGCAACACAGGTTTGGGACCACACGATCAATTTACCCATTTACCCTCACCCCTAACATATAAATAGGGGAGAACACATGCTCTCTCCCCCAAGTCATCTTCTGAAGACAATACACTTCTGAACTGGCATTTTTCCTATGCATCTTCATCTTCTCCAAAGCTTCATACATTTCACCATTTTTCCTGCATCCTTGCTGCACGATTTCCTGGTGTTATCCTAGCTGGAAGAACCCACGCTCATTGGAAACACAGTTCCTGAGGCTCTACGCCTGTGATGGTCTTCCCCTCAACAAACAAATTCTAAAGCGATTGGTGTTTAAATCCTTTACAAGTTTCTGCACCATCAATGTTATAAATTGTTAAATTAAATATATTAAAAGATATATTAATATACTTTAGTCCCCCGGTGTTAATTCGTATAAATTGTTAAATTAAATATATTAAAAGATATATCAATATACTTTAGTCCCCCGGTGTTAATAGGTTGCAACATAACTTCCTTTGTCAGAATTTAGACGAAAATAGTTATTCCTTTGATAATTCTTCAATTACCATTAATTCTAAAGAAATTAGATTTTTAATTCCATCGTGCATGAAAGGTTTTCTTCTCAATTTCAGTTTCGTTTGCTTAAAAATAAGAGCATTTAATTTTCTAATAATTTTTTTTCGATGTTATAGTCCACTAGGGATTTTCTAATTCTTGTGTGTTTTTTTTACTCATATTACATATTCAATTGTAATTATGGCTAATTCTTCTAATTATAATCAAATTTATGTATATTAGAAATATAATTGGATAAGGTTTCCAAATTATAAAACATTATAGCGTAATCCTACTCAACGAATCTAGACTACTAATAATTCTAATTCTAATCAGATTTTAATAAATCTCTTTTAATATCTATAAATAATAACCTAATACTTAAAATTTATAACAGAAAATTTTGTTTTTCTATCAACACGAGATTTGAGTATTTGGTTCCATCGAACATCCTATACCAAAAGACATTTTGTTTTTCTATCAACACGGTTTTCTATCAACACTTGAGCTACAATCGAACAAAAGAATACTCATCATATTTTTAGGTAAATTCTTAAATTACATATCTTCTATTCAAAAGTGTGAAAAATATTGTGTTAGATACTTCTATCTCATCATATTTTTAGGTAAATTCTTAAATTAACTATCTTCTATTCAAAAGTATGTGATAAATATTGTTTTAGATACTTCTATCCAAAAGTGTATTTACCTAAATTGTGGAGTGTGATATTGTGTTAGATACTGTTCACTAGAAAATTAAAGAAAAAAAAATGATATCTTTATATTTGTAAGGAGTGAATAAAATAACTAAATAACATTCCATTGGGAAAAATGGTTGCGCCAGCCATGCATATGTTAGTAATTTTCTCTTTTACAACTCTTGATTATAGTAAATAGTCAAAAAGTCCATAAATAATATTAAAAAGTAGAGAAAGACTGATAAATATAAAGATATCATTTTACAACTCTTGATTATAGTAAATAGTCAAAAAGTCCATAAATAATATTAAAAAGTAGAGAAAGGCTGATAAATATAAAGAAAATATTTAGATACTGCTCACGTAAGAAATTAAAGAGAAAAAAATGATATCTCTACATTCGTATCCTTTTTTATAAATTAATACTCAAATATATAATTTTTATAAATTTAAATTAATCGTAATTCAAAAGCACTTAATTGGTGGGTCAACTATTTAAAATGATTATATAATTGGTGGAGGTTTGATCTATACACACAAATTTCACCTGAAGTTTCAGAAATTACAAAAAGCCCCCTTGACGTACTGTATGATTCGGCCTAATGCATGCTATTGATAAGTAAGTTTCAAGAGCGAAGTAGGATATTTATAAAAACAATATTCATCAATTCGGATGTAATATACATATTTTAATGTGGAAAGTTTTGTAATTTCTCAAACTTTAGGGGAATTTTGTGCAATTAGGTCAAACCTTAGGGTAAGCTCGGGTAATTATCCCTAAATTTTTTAGATTCTTGAAAAAAACTAGACCTAATAAAAGATAAAAGAAGAGCAGGAAAGACTTTCTTTATTTGAAGATCGCTACTTTAATTAGCTTAACTCACCACACTTCCCTAACATCCTTAACTCCTCTCCACTCACCCTCACACGCATATATAATCGACAGAGTCACAAAACCTCCATGCTTTTTCAGCTCCATCCTCAGAATTTTAGAAATCTTTTCAGCAAGATCTCTCCTTTCATGGATTTTGCAGCCATTGAGGAAAGCTCCAATAGTTGAATCAGTGAGGTCCGCCCCAATTTGTTTAACAATATCATAAGTCTTCTCTATTCTCCCATAACGGCACAGAAGATCAATAAGACATGAGTAATGCTTATAATGTAAAAACAGGATTCTTCATAAAATATAATTAAAACTCCTTCAATTTAGAAAATATATAAATGTACTAGAGTGATGAATACAAGCTCAAAAAAATAAAATTTCTATTATCAAATGAAACACATTACCTTTCTCTACATGCACATACAAATATTCGTGTTTAAGAAATATTACTCATTAATAGATTATGAGTATAATCAAACGTAACGTTGTCACATTAGTTGATGTTAAATATGTGATTAACACTTATGAAAGAAAAGTGAGAGTTTGTCGAAAGGACCTAGAGCAAATACAATTAGATAATACCCTATCATGCCGGTAGTAGAGAAAGATATACAGTGACCATGGAAGAAGTTATGGTATAAAATTAGGAGGTTTGGATGAGGCTTATACTTAACCTAAAAACTAATTAGTACATATTACCAATAATAATTTTGTATTCTAATTAATTAATCAATTAAAATAATAATTAAATTTCACATGAGATCTCATTAGTATATTTAAAATTTAAAATTTTGATATTTTCAAATAATTTTATTTTAATATTTTAATAATTAAAAATATTAGATACTTTAAGTTGGAATCATTGTTCTAATACAATGGTCAATTAACACTTTTTAATATGCCAAAAAAAAAGAGGAAGTTTTCTTAAAAAGAATTTTCAAATGTTATATATAAGAAAAACAAGATAAATATTGAATAGATTTCAAGAAAGAATTGATGGCGGAATTTAACAAACTATTGAAACAAGAAGATATTATTTGGTTTCAGAAGTCGAGAATTCACCGACTTCAATTTGGGGATAAAAATACACGCTTTTTTCATCTCTCAAATATAACCAGAAGGAAGAATTGTGTAAATGCTTAAAAATAGGTGATGAATGGAATAATGACCAACTAAAGCAACACACTTGGGAGTACTATACCAAACTATTTGATAGATATACCATCGAATGGTCACGAACCTTAGGGTGGTAGCGGAAATATAACTTGGCAAGAACGACCTCAAATGAGGAAACCCTAAGGGTAGTGAAGAGCATCCACCCATATAAAACGTTAGGATCAGATGGTTTCTAATCATACTTTTTCAAGACCTATTAGGACATAACAAGAGACTTTCGGTGGTGAAATTCATAAATGATTGCATGAAGAGAAAATCAATTCCCATGTAGGCTTGCTAAATGTTTATTTGTCATATTTCGAAAGTTAATGCTTAAAAAAAAATAATAATAAATTTGACCCATTACAATATCTTGGTACTTAAAAAAGTGTTACACACGTTACATCACTCCAAAGACAAAAAGGGGGCATGGTGCTAAAATTGGATCTTGAAAAGAAGTACGACAAAGTTTGGTGGAATTTTCTAAGGGAAACTCTAACTTTCTTCGAATCCCAACAAAAATCATCAATATCATTATGAGCGAAGTGGAGGGGATAAAATCGGAGATTCTATGGAATGGTGAACTGACGGAGGTTATACAGATAACATGTGGCATTAGACAATGGGATCCACTCTCGCTTTATTTGTTTGTGCTTTGTACAGAAAGATTTATGCATATGGTTGAGAAAGTTATTTCGACCAAATAATGGAGACCAATTGCGGTATGTTAGGGGGACCCTTAGACCTCACATTTAATTTGCTTTTTGTGGACGATTTAATATTTTGAGCCAAAGTTAACATGGATGAAGTGATATGCATTTAAAGTGAGGTTTAGGCGTTTGCAAGGTACCAAACCTCAAATTGAAATTGATCAGATCACACGTATTGTTCGCACCTTATGTATCAAATAATTTAGAAGAACAGGTTAGTAAAATTTTGGGTATGGAAAGTACAACCAACTTAGAGAAATAGGGGGTGCAGACGAATTTTAATCGAAACTATAGTGAGCTTTTCTCAAAGGTGATTGAGAGGGCAAAAAAGCTTATTCGGGATAGAAAGCCAAAATGCTAAACATTGTCAGACAATTATATTTATTCGGTTTATCATGAGTCAAATTCCATCAAACATATGTCTACGAATTGACTCACCAATCACGCGTGCGATAAACTTAGTCGACTCAATCGCAAGTTTCTTTAGGTGACTAACATAATAAAGAAATGAACTCATATTATAGGGTGAAACAAGGTGACTAAAAAGAAGCGAGAATGAGAAATGGGTATTAGAGAAGCCAACAAAAAAATAGCGATGTTTGCTAAAATAGGATGGGGAATGCTCAACAAGAAGACAACGCTGCGGAGTTAGATATATAAGAAAAGATATTTAAAAGAGGGGGGAAGGGATATTCTTGAAAGTAAGCCTCAACTTTTGGCTTCTTGAGCATGAAAGAGGATTGTTAGAAGTATTTGGTTCGGTAAACCATTTTACAAATACTGGAAGATTGGAAACGGTGATGGGGTGTCTTTATAGAATGATAGATGATTATCACAAGGAAAACTAACCGACATATTGAAAGATAACATTTATGAGGAAAATAAAGTTTTTATGACATATGATCTCAATGGAATATATAAAAAATAGAGCATAGTTAAGCTGAAAATAAAAGGAGACGAAAATTAAATATAAATAATATAAAGTATGGTGAAACTAATGGTAATTCTTCCAATAAAATAATCTATAATCTACTTTATGGTATCGAATGAGATATGCGAGAAAATACTAGAAACAAATTTAGAAATTATCTTACCCTTAAAAGTTCAAGATTTTCTTGTGACTTTGCCAGCATGACTGCTTGCACACGAATGCATTGAAGTATGACTGAAAATTTAGGGAAACCGATATATGTACATGTTGTTGTACAAGACGTGAAGATGTGGATCATGTGTTGAGAAGCTGTCCGCTTGCATTTCAGGTGCGGAACAAGATTGTTGATATGTAGACTGTTCGAAATCTTCGTGACTTGTAAGGTTCGAAATGGCTCGAAGAGACCTTTTAACAACAAGGTTCAGAGCAACATGTTACCAGAAGGTCCTGGGTAGATTGTCTTGATCTCAACACTCTACAATCTTTGAAAAATACGAAACTGATGAAGCTACTAGAATATTATGAAGTCTAGCAATGTCATTATTCACCACATAAAAGAGTTATCTGAGTCCTTGGTACTAATTAGTGAGGACAAAAAACATAGGCAAAAGAAAACATGCGTTGAGTTACCTTGGAATAAACGCGAGAAGGGATGGGTGAAGCAAGATTTAGATGAAAGTTTTATAGCCACATCAGCAATGCTTCGACTAGGAGCATCATTCAAGATGACAGTGGAAGATGGGTGATAAGATATTCTATAAATTTTGGTAGAGTTTCAACAAAAGTGATGAAGTTATTAGGCTTACGTGAAGGATTAAAGCTAGCTTGGGAGAGACGCATTATGAAGATTAATATGGAGATTGATTCGGAGACGGTGGTGAAATGAATAAAGAAGGATTATAAAGAGCACCCCATGAAAAATTTAATATTTGATTGCCGAAATTTACTCCTCAAGCTCTAGGAAGCTCAGATTGAGCATATTCCGATAGAAAGAAACATTATGGTGGATAAATTAGTGAGGATAGACCACAAGGTTCGAAATGGTTATTGAGTCTAGGATGGTCTACCAACGGACTTGAATAAATCTTAACTTGAGGCTACTATTCCTCTGTTGGTTTACAAAAAATCCAATACATTAACATACAAATGTGGAGAGGGTGATTCTTATAGAAAATGCAATAACCTTTACATATTGAGTTATAGCAAAGAAACATTTCAAAACTTTATTTAAAAATCAAAGATAAATCACAAATTATGTTAATGAAAACCAAATTATAGAAAGAATAAAGTACATATAATTAACATAGTATTTTATATGATCTTTTAAATTTTTTAATTTAAATTTTATATATGTCTTTTTATATACATTATCCATTTTAAATATTTTATTTTTATACAGTAACATAATTTCAAATATATATTTTGATTGTTTCTTTATGAATCGAATATTTTTCTAATTTAAATTTTTACTTATTAGATATGGTTTGAAAGGGAAATTTCAAATAAAATGTTTTGTATGTGTAGTTTTACAAAATCAAATTGATTCATTAAAAATTTTATTATATTTATTTAATTAAATTAGATACTTTTAATAAATTAATTTACTCAATAAACATAATAATTAAACTTATCGAAATAAACTGAATGATAAACGTGCATCGAATGTTGATTTTGCTAGACATCCAACATATAAAAAATACAAACTTTTAACGTGCATCAATAAGTACCTATACAGAGGCTATACAGATAACATGTGACAATAGACCAGGGGATCCACTCTCGCTTTATTTTTTTGTGCTTTGTATGAAAAGATTTGTATATATGATTGAGATAGTTGTTTCGACCAAATAATGGAGGATGTCTAGGAGACCCTTAGATCTCACACTTGTCTTTTAAAGACGACATAATATTTTGAGCTAAAGTTATTGTGGATGGAACGATGTGCATTTAAAGTGAGGTTTAGGCGTTTGCAAGGTACCAGACCTGAAATTGAACTTGAGCAAATCACACGTATTATTCGTACCTTGTGTCAAATAATATAGAACAACATGTTAGTGAAATTTTGGGTATGGAAAGTACAAACAACTTAGGGACCTAGGGGGTGCAGACGAACTTTGGTCGAAATTATAGTAAGCTTTTCTCGATGGTGATTGAGAGGGTAAAAAAACTCCTTCAAGATAGAAAGCCAAAATGCAAAATATTGTTTGACAATTACATTTATTCGGTTTATCATGAGCTCGAATCCCATCTACCATATGCCTACGAATAGGCTCCCCAATCACGCGTGCGATAAACTTGATCGACTCAATCGTAAGTTTTTTTCGGTGACTAATATAACAAAGAAATGAACCCATCTTATAGGGTGAAAGAAGTTGACTAGATAGAAGTGAGAATGGGGATTGGGAGTTTTAAAAGCAAAAAAAAAAAATGATAATAATAGTATAGCGATGTTTACTAAAATAGGATGGGGAATGCTCAACAAGAAGACAACACAGCGGAGCTAGATACATAAGAAAAGATATTTAAAAGAGGGAGAAGAGATATTCTTGAAAGTAAGCCTCAACTTTTGGCTCCTCGAGTGTGAAACATAATTGTTAGAAGTATTTGGTTGGCAGAACCATTTTACAAATATTGAAGGATTGAAAACAATGGCGGGGTGCCTTTATAGAATGATAGATGGTTACCACAAGACAAACTAACCGATGTATTGAAAGATAACATTTATGAGGAGAATAAAGTTCTTATGACATATGATCTCATTGGAATAGATAAAAAATGGAACATAGCTAAATTGAAAACAAAAGGGGACAAAAATTAAATATAAATAATATAAAGTGTGGTGAAACTAACGATAATTTCTCCTATAAAATGGCCTATAGTCTACTAATGGCCCAAAATTTTAGTCAAAAACTCATGAATGCATTGAAGTATGACTGAAAATTTGGGGAAAACGATATAAGTACGAGTTGTTGTACAAGATGTAAAGATGTGGATCACGTGCTGAGAAGCTGTCCGTTCACACTTTGGGTGTGGAACAAGATTGTTGATATGTAGACTGGTCGAAATCTTTTTGGCTTGTAAGGTTCGGAATGGCTCGAAGAGAGATTTTAACTACAAAGTTTAGAGCAACATGCTACCATAATGTCTTGGGTAGATTGCCTTGATCTCAACACTCTGCAATCTTTGAAAAACACGAAACTGATGAAGCTATTAGAATATTATGAGGTCTAGAAACATCACTCTTCACCACATAAATGAGTTACCTGAGTCTATGGTACTAATTGGTGAGGACAAAAAACATAGGCAAAAGAAAAAATTCGAGAAGGGATAGGTGAAACAAGATTTAGATGGAAGCTTTTATATCCACACCAGCAATGCTTCGACTAGGAGCGTCATTCAAGATGACAATGAAAGATGGGTGCTAAGATACTCTATAAATATTGGTAAAGTTCCAACAAAAATGACGGAGTTATTAGGCTTACATGGATTAAAGCTAGCTTGGGATCGAGAGGCGCATTCTGAAGATTAATATGGAGATTGATTCGGAGACTTTGGTGAAATGCATAACAAAGAAGGATTACAAAAAGCAACCCATAAAAAAACTTAATATTTGATTGCCAAAATTTACTCCTCAGGCCCCTAGGAAGCTCGGATTGAGCACATCCTGAGAGAAAGAAATATCATGGTGGATAAATCAGTGAGAATAGACCACAAGATTCAAGATGGTTACTGGGTGTAGGATGGTCCACCAACAGAGTTGAATAAGTCTTAGTTTGAGGTTACTATTCCTCTGTTGGGTTGTAAAGAATCCAACACATTAACATACAAATCTGAAGAGGATGACTCCTATAGAAAATGCAATAACCTTTACATTTGGAGTTATAACAAAGTAACATTTCAGAACTTTATATAAAAATTAAAGATAAGTCATGAATTATATTAATGAAAACCAAATAATAGAAAGAATAAAGTACATATAATTAACATAGTATTTTATATGATCTTTTAAATTTTTAATTTTAAATTTTTTATATATGTCTTTTCATTTATATTATCTATTTTAAATATTTTATTTTTATACAATAACATAGTTTCAAATATATATATTTTGATTGTTTCTTATTAGTTAAATGTTTTTCTAAGAAAATATTTTGTATGTGTAGTTTTACAAAATCAAATTGATTTGTTAAAAATTTTATTATATTAATTTAATTAAATTAGGTACTTTTAATATATTAATTTACTCAGTAAATATAATATCTACACTTATCGAAATAAACTAAATGATATAATTCTAAAGAAATTAGATTTTTAATTCCATCGTGCATGAAAGGTTTTCTTCTCAATTTCAGTTTCATTTGCAAAAATTTAGTTGCAAAAAACTTCATAAAAACACTAAAAGTAAAACACCAATTATATTAAACAAATAAATAATACCATGAATAAACTATGTATAATTAATATGGTATTTTATATGATCTTTTATATTTTTGTCTTTATTCTTTTATATATATCTTTTTACTTATTAAATATATTTGAAAGTTATGAACTATTACTTTCGATTAAAAGTTAGAACTATTTGGGAAAATTGATATTATACTCTTTAAATACTTTGTTTTATTTATTTTTTTTTTGGTGAAATACTTTGTTTTATGATACAACATAGTTTCAAATACTTTTACTGTTTATTTGTTTAGATATTTCTCTACTTCGAAATTCTACTTATTGTACATGATTTGAAAGAGAGATCTCATATAAATATTTTCGCATGTATTACTTTTTAAATATCCTAATTTATTCAATAAATATAATTGCTAAATTAATTTAAATAATTTAAATGAAAAACGTGCAACGCACGTTCACATAACTAGTATTGATGAGACACAAAACCGCTCTCGAATCGGAGCCGGCCACGTGTCAACGCTTGACGACTACGGGACTGGACGCTCGCATTGATGGGCTCGCGGGCCTACCCAGCCCACTCACTTGCTCACCAGTACAGGCCCCTGGGCCTCGGCCAACCGTTCAAGTGAAGGATTCAAGCTGATGGGCTTGACGCTCAAGTCCCGACCCTCAGGGTCACCCTTCTCAAGGAAGCACCCACGCGAGGGCCCCATTCTTGATGCTCGGGATTTTGACGCTCCAGGATCATCTGCCGTGGGAGGTCCATCCGTACACTCTCCGAGCGTCACCAGCGCTCGTACATGATCCTGCCCTACTGCGATGGATCCGAACCTTAGCAACGAGGATCTTGAGCTTTCCTCTCATGCGACCCTCGCCAACAACCTCTGACACAAAGGTAGTGCGCACCTTCCACCTGACACGCCGCCACCTTTTCAGAAACGTCATTCTGACACCCTCACAGGCTGCCACGTGTTAGGGCAACACAGGTTTGGGACCACACGGTCAAGTTACACATTTACCCTCACCCCTAACATATAAATAGGGGAGAATACATGCTTTCTCCCCCAAGTCATCTTCACGATACATACTGCATTCGCTGTTCTGGGTCCTTTCCGCCATTTTTCTGCATTTTCTCACGCTTGACCTTACCTTCACCACAGTTGCTTCATCACTGCATTAAGCACTCTTGGTGTTATCCTAGCTGGAAGAACCCACGCTCAAAAGGAAACCCAGTTCCTGAGGCTCAACTCCTGTGATGGTCTTCCTTTCTACAAATAAATTCTAAAGTGATTGGTGTTTAAATCCTTTACAAGTTTCTGCACCATCATTTCTGGCGCCGTCTGTGGGAAACCATCATCTTCTTCAACTAGTTGAAAAGTAACACCGGCGGCATTCACTATGGTGACTGCGACGAGGTCAGGCACGGTGGACAAGAGGGGGGCTCTTCCTCCCGTTGGTGTGGAAAACGTCGAAAACCCTACCCCCGCCGGAGGTACACCCCCGCCAATCGCCGGAGACACAGAGGCAGCTGCTGCAACACTCCCTCCAAGAGGGAACGAGGCTGGCCCCATTCCTCCTCCTCCTACCTCCGGGCCCAATGCTCCAACCTACCATCCCGGCATGTATCCCACCACAAGGATACGCTTATCTGCAGCCCGGGATGGTGCCCGGGATGATGCCTATGGTCCAGCCCTACCAGGTAGGAACACTGAATCTCCCCTTGTCGCTACCTAGGGAGATACAAGGGGTGGAAATGCCCCAGATTACTACTCAGAAACTCCAGGCGCTCTACGCACAATGCGAGGGCCAGGCGGTCCAGAACGCTTGGGAACACTTCACTGCGGCATACTTCCCTTCACAGGCTGGCGCTCGAATGGCCCCACCCCTTGGAGGGCTCCCGGCTCATCCATTGACGATGGCGCAAAATGCATTGAGGGCCCAGCAACCCCCCCTCCCCCGCCACCTGTCCAGGAAAATGAGGTTCCTCCGAGGGCCCAACAAGAGCAGCAGCCCGGTGGAGATGAGAAGGCCAGGGATAATGAAGAAGTTCAATCAAGGGCCACAGAAAGAGCAAGCCGTAGGAACGTCGGTGACCCACAACTCGCCGCGGTACAAGATCAGCTTAAGGGGCTCCGGAATGTGGTTGAGCAGCTCTCTCGAGCATGGTCTCAAGTCCCCCGAGATGGGGACGAGAGATCCAGGGCCAGAGACGCTCGCCGGCCGCGTAGCCCTATTTCTCGCCGCAGAAGGGAAGCCAGCTACGAAGATCCCGACGACAGGGATTACCGAATCATGACCGGCGATTCGCCCCTCATTGAGGAGGTATTGATGACTCGCCCGGGGAAGGGTAAAATCCCCTCGTCTGTCAACAGGTATGATGGAACAACCGATCCCACCGAGCATCTGGATCACTTTGTGCATCTGATGCATTTATATGATCACCCTAACAACTATTGGGCCAAGGTGTTCGTCACTTCCCTCACTGGAATGGCTCAAGACTGGTACAAAAAACTTCCCCCGCGCTCAATTCGAGGGTATTATGACTTGACTGATGCCTTTGTGAGCCATTTCAATTCTTTAAAAGCACCAGCCCCGGCCGCAACCGCCCTCTACAGCTTGGTCCAGGGGCCGAACGAGACCCTCCGGTCTCTCATGGGAAGGTTCAACAAGGAGATCTTGTTGGTAGAGAAGCCCTCGATGGACTTCTTGAGGCACGTTCTGTTTGGAGCCATCAATATGAAGCATTATGTCAGCAAGGAATTTGTAGAAGAGGTGGCCAAGAAAAAGCCACGCTTGCTGATGGAGATAAAGGACATAGCTGACTCGTTTTTCACCCTCGAAGATATGTACCTTGGGAAGAATCAGAAAATGGCTAACGCCCCTCGCCCCAGCAAAGCCCCCGAGGACAGAGGAGATTCAACCAGGGGTCGCCGCCGCAGCCCTATTCCCACTCGTCGGAATTCTCCACCTCCGCGTAAGTTTGAGCGCATCCCCCTCAACCGCCCAATCGCCGAAGTTTATTCCATGGCGGATAAAAAGCTGTTCAAGAGACCGCCAAAATTGAGAGAAACAGAGGCCCAAAAGCGCTCGGGAAAGTACTGCGCTTTCCACAAGCAGAAAGGGCATGACACCAACGAGTGTCGTCAGCTTGAGGGTGAGATTCAGAGGCTCATCGCTGGGGGGCACCTCAAGGAATTCGTGAAGGTGTTGGAGAGGTATGATGAACAATGAGCCGAGCGAGCGCGTGCCAGAGGAAGAAGCAGTTCACACTCGCGGAGTCCATAACACCATCACACAGAGCCAAGTGACCGTGGCAAAGGGAAAGCCGCAGACGTGGAAAACCAGCCCTTCGCCGTCATCCACATGATTGCTGGAGGACCCTCGGGGGGCGATTCTAACGCTTCCCGACGCCGATACGTTCGGAGCTACGATCAAAGATCTTCTCAGCTCAGGCCAGTGCTCTCCATCGACAGCGCATCACGCTTGGAAAGGGATGAGAGCGTAGGTTTCACGGAGAAAGACTTAGAGCACATTGTAACACCCCATGGGGTCGGTGAAACCTCTGACTGCCCCATGGTGGTTAGCTTAGACGTTCATAACCACGTTGTAAAGAGGGTTCTAATTGACAGTGGAAGCTCTGTGAACGTTCTCCCTTATTCCACGTTTCAGAAGATGAATGTAACAAACATTCCACTCGAACCCCTCAGAACAGCCCTCGTTGGCTTTGGGGGTTCCGAGATTGTACTTCGCGGACAAATTCGCTTGGCCACCTCATTTGGTCGTGCCCCACAGCGAAAAACTTTGAATGTTCTTTATGCAGTGGTTGAAGTAGATCTCCCGTACAATATCATCATCGGGCGACCAGCGCTCGTAGACTTTAAGACGGTGATTTCAACATATCACCAGAAGGTCAAGTTCCTTACCCCCGAGGGAACAGGCGAAGTACTGTACAATGTCAAAGAGGCTTGGGAATGCTACATCCTTTCCCTTCGAAGCCACAAACCCAAGAAACCCACTTAAGCAGGTTCCACCAAGAAGTCAGTGGATTTTCCCAAGTTGGATGAAGACGGCCCCGAGCGCAAGAGGGCCAAACTTTACAGAAAGAAAAATAAAAAGAAGGCCGAGACCGAGCCCAAGGACACAGGGAGGGCGCCTCTTGGTGCCGTTGGAGAATCATCCTCGGAAGACGAGGATCGCCTACCCTCGGGAGATTCTAATGAGAAACTTACAGGCAAAAAACGAGCGCTCGAACAGCCAAGGCCTGAAGTACGGATAGAGCCTTCAGAGAGCTTTCTTACCATCGAATTAGAGCCCGGGAACCCTGATAAAACCACCCAGATAGGCTCCAATCTCGACGGCCCCTCACAGATCATGATGATCGATTTCCTTCGTGAGAACCTTGATGTATTTGCATGGAAGGCTTCCGATCTCACGGGGATAGATCCGAGTGTCATAGTCCACAGGCTCAACGTGGACCCAGCCTTCAAGCCCATCAAGCAAAAGAAAAGAGACGTTCATGGATTTAGGAGGCAAGTCATTGAAGAGGAAGTAAACAAGCTCCTCGAGGCTCAGTACATAGAGGAGATCCTATATCCTGAATGGCTTTGCAATGTGGTGCTCGTTCCAAAGAGCGCCAACAAGTGGCGTATGTGCAATGACTTCACAGATCTCAACAAGGCGTGTCCTAAGGATCCGTACCCACTGCCAAGAATTGATCAGTTAGTGGATTCGACCGCTGGGTGTGAACTTATGAGCATGATGGATGCTTTCCAAGGGTATTATCAGATATTTATGGCTCCTGAGGATCATCCCAAAACTGCGTTCGTTGTCCATATGGGTGTTTATTACTTCAAGGTTATGCCCTTTGGGCTCAAAAATGCAGGAGCGACATACCAACGCCTTGTCAACAGAATGTTCGAGTGTGAAATTGGAAAATCCATGGAAGTGTATGTGGACGACATGATCGTTAAAAGCGAACGCCGATATTCCCATCTGGAAGACCTCAAACAGGCGTTCGACATCCTGCGTCGTTACGGTATGAAATTAAATCCTTCCAAATGTACATTTGGCGTACGGGGTGGTAGGTTTTTGGGGTACATGGTCAGCCGACGAGGCATAGAGGCAAACCCAGAGAAGATTAAAGCAATCCTGGACATACCCTCCCCTCGCAATCTGAGAGAGGTCCAGGTGCTTGTGGGTAAGATCATTTCTTTAAACAGTTTCATCTCCCGATCAGCGGACCGGAATCTGCCATTCTTTAAAATTTTGCATAACGCTCGCAATTTTGCTTGGAGCGAGGACTGTGAGAAAGCTTTGCAGGACATGAAGCAGTATCTTTCGAGCGCGCCTTTGTTGGCCAAACCTAACCCGAGGGAGAACTTGTTTATCTATCTGTCAGTTTCCTCAGAAGCAACGAGCGTTGTCCTCGTGGTGGTTCGCGAGCGTAAGCATATGCCTGTATATTATTTAAGCAAGACTCTACAAGGAGCGGAGAAAAGATACATGGAAATAGAGAAGTTTGCTTTTGCGCTCGTTAATGCCTCCCGAAGGCTAAGGCCTTATTTTCAAGCACATTCCATCATGGTGCTTACAGATCAGCCCCTCAAACAGGTGCTTGCAAAGCCGGATGTCTCAGGGAGATTAATTAAATGGTTAATTGAGCTTAGTCAATTCGACATCACCTTCGAGCCTCGCACAGTAATACAGGCTCAAGCCGTAGCCGACCTATTGGTGGAACGTTTCAACTTAGATACCGTGCCCTCAGCAGAGGATGGTTTATGGCTTCTGCACACAGATGGCTCCTCGACCTCACAAGGGGGGGGAGCCGGGGTGACCCTCAGGGACCCTCTCGGAGCTGAAGTTGACTATGCAATCAAGCTGGCGTTCCAAGTCACCAACAGCGAAGCTGAGTATGAGGCCCTCATCCAGGGGCTCAGGATTGCACTCCAAAATGGTGCCACTCGGGTCACTGCATATGTTGATTCACAATTGATCGCGAGTCAAATTGACAGTTCTTATGAGGCCCGAGAAGCCACTATGGTGCAGTATCTAGCGAGCGCTAAGGAGGTGATAGCCAAGTTCAAGGAATTCCACCTTTTACAGGTCCCAAGGACAGAAAACGAGCGTGCTGACGCCCTCTCAAAGTTCGCATCCGCCCTGGATGGTTCTTGCGAGCGCGCTATTACATTTCTTAGAACAGAGGAGCCGCTGATAAGTAAAGGCAAACCTTCGAAGGAGGTGAATATGATTGACCCCTCCGAGCCTTGTTGGCTCGACGAAATTATCAGATTCCTCCAGGATGGAACCAGCCCGAGCGACAAAGTGGAGGCTCGGAAAATCAGAAACAAGGCTCCACGCTTTTCATTAGACGCCGAGGGCCGACTATTCAAGTGGTCCTTCCAGGGCCCCCCATTGAGATGTTTGAGACCCTCGCAAGCCAAGGAAGTACTAGAACATGTGCACAGTGGAAGTTGTGGGAACCACTCGGGCGGTCGTATGTTGGCCAAGAAAGTGTTAAGGAGTGGGTTCTACTGGCCGTCGGTGTTACAGGACGCCCTCGCCTACTCCAAGAAATGTCCCAAATGCCAATTTCACTCCAACACCCCTCAACTGCTAACTGCCCAGATGATACCTGTTGACTTTTCTTGGCCTTTTGACCAATGGGGAATTGACATAGTTGGGCCCCTACCCATGGTGGTCGGGCAGAAGAAATTCGTGATCCTCGCAGTGGATTATTTCACCAAATGGGCAGAGACTGAGGCGGTCGCGAAAATAACGTTCAAAATTATAAGGGACTTCATTTGGAAAAACATCATTTGCAGATACGGCATCCCGAGGGTAATCATCTCGAATAATGGATCCCAATTCATTGCTGCTGACACACGGGATTGGTGCTACGAACTTGGGATTGAGCAACGTTTCACTTCCGTGGGCCACCCTCAGGCCAACGGTCAAGCGGAGGTAACCAATCGAACCATACTCCAGCATCTGAAGACGATGCTTGAGAGTAAGAAGGGCGAATGGGCTGAAGAACTCCAAGGAGCACTGTGGGCGTACCGTACTACCCCACGAGCGGTAACAGGAGAAACCCCCTACTCCCTCGTTTATGGCTCCGAGGCTATGATACCTGCGGAGATTTCGCAAGAATCCGCCCGCGTTGCCTTTTTCGAGCATGCTACCAACGAAGCCAACAGAGCGTTTGAATTGGATTTGCTAG
Source organism: Lantana camara (assembly GCA_037501455.1). NCBI lineage: Eukaryota > Viridiplantae > Streptophyta > Magnoliopsida > Lamiales > Verbenaceae > Lantana > Lantana camara. The sequence goes on from CM074863.1 coordinate 93,938,243, forward strand.
ACGAAAGGAGGGATATGGCATGGGCTCGAATCCATAAGTACAAAGCGACCGTAGCCCACCAGTACAACAAACGAGTCAGAGAAAGGACTTTCCAGCTGGGGGACCTGGTCCTCAAGAAAGTTGAAGTCTCCAAGCACGTGGGAAAGTTGGACCCCAATTGGGAAGGCCCCTTCAAAGTCATTCAGGTACGAGTGAGCAACACCTACCTACTAGAGACTTTGCAAGGTGAGCACCTCCCGCGACCGTGGAATGCATGTAATCTTAGACGGTTCTACGTGTAAGAATTGGCTCTTGTAATCGCCCGCTCGTGGCACATTGTACTTTCTTTAGACAGAAAACATGATTAATTGGTATCTTTTATTGCAAGCTTAATGATAAGTATTTTACCCCTTTATCGTTGCTATGTCATGCACTTACTTTTCCTTTCATGGTGATGATGGACCCGCTCTGTGTCGAGCGTCCACAATGCTGAACGGCCTAGTGGGCATTCTGGTAACTTCAAGTTAGCGTTATTCGTATTCTGAGAACGCCATACGCCAAGCACGTATGAAGCTCACACGAGGGTAAATCCTGGGAAAGAGCAAGTCAAAAGGGGATGCTAAACGCTTAATTTACACCAACTGAATGTTTACCACTCCAGTTCGCGTCTGTAAAGCCCCCAACGACCCTCGCCTCCATAGGTAGGAGCACGCTCGTAAACACCAAGCCACGAGCGCATCCGATCGCAGGTACCTTAGGGTAAAGCTAACCTCAGATCTACACTCACTCCCTTTCCTTAAGCGAATCCCACAGTTGGCTTTTAAACTCGCTCCAATCGCTGGGACGCTCAAAATGGGAAGTATGCATCGCACCTCTAAGGCCAATACTTAGCTAAATCTTTAAAAATTTACTAAGTTCAAATTCGAGCATCGTTGCGATTATGGCCAAGGTACCCTTGAAGGGAACACCCTCGAGCCCATTCGTTCGTCTCACAAACGGCTTGTCCCTATAGAAGCCTAAACTAAAGGAGATACTCTCGTGCGCATACTGTATTATCACAGATATTCCAACATAAAAAAGAACGTGCCTGGAGGCGTCAATAAATGGGAAATTAAAGCTTAAAGCATTCAAACAACAGGGAAATTAGCATTGATTGTCAAAAATACAGACATCTATCGCAGAAATTAAAAGTGTTCATAAACATAAATGGAATCTAAGATGGCTAAGCAGTAAAGTAGCAGAGGGATAATCTTCAAGGGGCTTGACTCTCGGGCTCATGAGGGGCAGTTGAAAGAGGGACTGTGGCCAGCACATGGGCATCAGAAGTTTGCGCATCACCAGCATCCTCGCCACCTTGAGCGTCAATGGTAACGCCATCATCCTCTATTTGTAGGGGCTCGGGATTTAGGGGATTGGCCGCCATGAACTCACCCTGGAGCATCGCCATCAGCTCCTGATACTCGGGCTCAGCCAATTCCTCCGAGGGATCCACGTCACGAACTACGGGCTCGCAGTTCTCGTCTAAATCCATGCGGAGGCGGTCGTCGGAGCGAGCACTTTCCGGGGCTAACCCTAGTTTGACCATTTGCCCAATTGCTTTGAAAAAGAAGCACCTGGCGTTGTCAAAGCAATGGAGGTTGGCAGCAAAACCGAAGGCCTTGGAGCGCACGAACTTCATCACTGAGTCCCATGCCACCTTCGACTCAAGGCTGGCCACCTTTTCTTGCAAGTCAGCGAGGGACTTCTAGATTATATCGTTCTGGCGAGTACTCTCGGCCAACTGCTGTCCCAATTCCCCATTCTGGACCCTCATCTGGTCACGTTCCTCTTTCAGCTTATCGTGACGATGGTTGAGGGTCAGGAAGGCGTCGTCTGTTTTTTTCAAGGCTTCTTTCAGCCTATCCCTCTCGAGGTTGGCATCCGTCAGTTGAGGGCAGACTGCATCGTAATCCTCCTGCAACTGACCAGGGTCGGAGACGCGCAACAGCTTCTTATATTTGGCCTTGTGTTGGGAGTAGGCCCGCGCTCGAGCCTGCAAGTTCTTCAGCCTCGGGATTACCTCCTGGAAAGCCAAAATCGAGGGTCACTATCAAAAGTGGAGACAGAGTAGACTGACGTTTCGCAAAGGAAATGGAAGACTTACCGTCATGAGGGCATGGCAAGCATCGTCCGCAACACGAGCGACATCATGCTCGTTCAACTTGTCATGGTCGTCGGAGAACTGGAGTTTCCCGACGATATCAGAGACTAAGTTCACGGAATACGCGCTCTTCTTCAGCAGTACCGGACCCTCGGTCCATTGGCGTTTGTAACGAGCGTCCCCCCGACAGCCAACCTTCCAAAAATCTTCTTCCTCCGACGAGGAGGTATCGCCGCCTTTGCCCCAGTGGCCCACGACCACCTCCTTGCCTTTGCCCGAAATGGGAAGTGAGTCGGGCAGCCTTTTCCTCTTCCCTTGACGGTCGGCCCTCAGGAGTTCGTGTATTTGGATAGCTGTCCCCGAGCGGTTACGGGAGGTGCTTGAGCTCAGGGCAATGGGCCCTTCTGGGGCGGCAGGAGGGGGAGTAGGATCCCGAGCGCCGTCGATGGTCAGGTCTTCGATGGGACCGACGATCGGAACTTCATTGTCCGCACCCCTTCCGCCATGTCCTCGCCCTGCCCTTCGTCGGGCTCCTCTTCCCCTTGGAGCATTGTGGACTTGTGCATGTTGCTGTGGTTGTTGAGGGTTAGCACCTCCCCTCTGGGCGCGCATTATCTCAGCGAGACGTTCGGCATCCATTCCTGCTGTTAGTATTTGGATATCTGCAAAACAAAGGGTGCGAGCGTCAGAAGTTGAATGTTTGGATAACAACTACAAAGCGTAATAAGTGAAGATAAGTCAGTGAAACTATTCTAGAGGTTAGAGCAGTTAGTTCCTAGAATCTAACTGTCGAGCTCCATAATTTCGGCCGGAGGATCTATTATCATGCTTGGGGGGCAGGATAGGCCATAACGGAATAGTACTCCCTCGTTCTTCATCAAGACCTCAGCCTTGATCCACTTCTTCGCACTCCTCATCTCGAGGGCTAACCCCTTTGCCCAGTCCTCAAAAGCCTTATTCCTTATCCTCTCCCTAATCAATGGCCCCTCGCCATGTGTCAACCACTGTCGGTGAACCCCAAAAATTCCCCCTGGAGCCCCCACGAAAAAGTATTTCTCTTTCCAATGCTCACCATAGGAGGTGGAGGGAGAATCTATCATCTTAAAGCCCGATTTGGCCTGGGCGTAATAGAACCCATCTGTAGGGGACGAGCATGTTGAGCAGGCCACTTGTATTAAACTGTCAAAATTGGCGATCGAGGGTTCGTGACCCAGAGCTCTCATCATAATTACGAAAGTGTTGATTAGGGAAATTGCGTTCGGCAAAATTTGTGAAGGGCAAAGCGCCAGGTGGTGACAGATGGTGGCAACGGCGGGCGAGATGGGAAACCTCAGGCCCCCGGCCAGAACCGCGTCCCAGTAGACCGTCAACATCCCAAGCGGCGGTCGGTTGGCCCTCTCTCCTTCCTCGGGAAGTCGCATAGGATACACTGCTTCATCCCAATACACTTTCGCCCTCAACTCCTCCAAATCGTCGAGCGTCAAAATACTCTCAATTTCATCAGGGGATCTGTCGGTTTGGTGAGGGTTATCTTGCCTTACTCACGTTGCCGGCTCCTTTTCCCTTCTTTGATGCCTTCTGGAAGGTTCAGCCTCAAATTGACGCCCGGCTGGCCCTGCACCACCCTCAGGGGCCGCCATTGCCACTGTAATCCTATAATCTTGGGGCCTCACAGCGCTGTTAAGCACAGGGAGCACCCTCTCTCCTTGCCTCTGCATTTCCATAACGTTACCCATCTCCTCAAACAAATCATCTACCCCTCCAGGAGCTCGCTCGTTCATCCCTTGGACGGCGGCATGGACATCTTCATCCCCAGCTTCAGCCGGAACCCTAGCCACGGGAATGGCGGTTGGAATCTCGTCGCCTGGAGAAGCTCTGGTCAGGGGGACCGCTGTGGGAACGTTACCATGAGGGGAGGAGCTCCCAACGGACATCTCATCTATCTCCCTCACGTAATCGTCTGCTTGGTGCCCTGCCATGTCTGCTCTTTGACTTTTGAAGACGCAGCCTCTCGTAGAGAATCAGTGAAGAAGGAAGTTTCTGAAGCGAATTCGATGGCAGAAGGGGGTTCTTCGCTCAAGAATTTCCCTCACTCAACCTAAATCTAAGGGTTAGTACCGAGATATTAAGATTTGTGAAATTTTACCTAAAGAAATGGAAGAAGGAGGTCGCCGGAATTCGTAGAAAAGTCACAGATATTCTTGTTGCTTGATTTGCTTGAAGAGTTGAATGCGTGAAAAGGATAAAGGAGTCTTCCGGATCCCTTTTTATAGGGGAGAGATTTACATCAATTAAGGCTGGGGATTTGAAAACGCAATCATTTCCCGCCTTGGGAGACTCCCACTTTTGGGAACCGCTTCACGTCTCCCGGAGTCACGCGTCCACGTTCCCACTCAGCATTAAATGCGGATAGGACATCATTTAATGCAATGTCAAAACGTGTCCGTTACGGGAGCCTAGAGGTTACTTCTCTTAAAAGAGGCTTGACCCTCGGATGTTCAAAAAATTCAAGGCTTGCTTCTCCGAAAATTCTACAGTACGCTCGAAGCGATACTACAGAATTTGGGGGACAAAATGATGAGACACAAAACCGCTCTCGAATCGGAGCCGGCCACGTGTCAATGCTTGACGACTACGGGACTGGACGCTCACATTGATGGGCTCGCGGGCCTACCCAGCCCACTCACTTGCTCACCAGTACAGGCCCCTGGGCCTCAGCCAACCGTTCAAGTGAAGGATTCAAGCTGATGGGCTTGACTATCAAGTCTCGACCCTCAGGGTCACCCTTCTCAAGGAAGCACCCACGCGAGGGCCCCATTCTTGATGCTCGGGATTTTGACGCTCTAGGATCATCTGCCGTGGGAGGTCCATCCGTACACTCTTCGAGCATCACCAGCGCTCGTACATGATCCTGCCCTACTGCGATGGATCCGAACCTTAGCAACGAGGATCTTGAGCTTTCCTCTCATGCGACCCTCGCCAACAACATCTGACACAAAGGTAGTGCGCACCTTCCACCTGACACGCCGCCACCGTTTCAGAAACGTCATTCTCACACCCTCACAGGCTGCCATGTGTTAGGGCAACACAGGTTTGGGACCACACGGTCAAGTTACACATTTACCCTCACCCCTAACATATAAATAGGGGAGAATACATGCTTTCTCCCCCAAGTCATCTTCACGATACATACTGCATTCACTGTTCTGGGTCCTTTCCGCAATTTTTCTGCATCTTCTCATGCTTGACCTTACCTTCACCACAGTTGCTTCATCACTGCATAAGCACTCTTGGTGTTATCCTAGCTGGAAGAACCCACGCTCAAAAGGAAACCCAGTTCCTGAGGCTCAACGCCTGTGATGGTCTTCCCTTCTACAAATAAATTCTAAAGTGATTGGTGTTTAAATCCTTTACAAGTTTCTGCACCATCAAGTATATTATAAAAGCACGAGTTGGATTTTTGGTTTCTTACAAAATACGGATCGTCTAAAATATCCTTACAATAATTACGTCAATAATTATTAGTCAAGGATAATGATGTAAATACATATTATAAATTATTAATTTAACTATATTTAAAAAGTACTTATTAACTTAAATAGGGCTCTTGATGAAATTGAAAATTTTCTAAATTACCCAAAAAAGATATATAGTTCAACAATGATCGTTTTAAATAATATTTATATATTTAATTTATATTTTATTATATAAACTAAAAAACTATTTTATTGGTTAGTCAGAATTAAATAATTACAATTATATTAATCTTAGTTAATTGAACATATTACATTAGGATTAATTAATTTATTAAAAAATATATTATATTTTATTCAATTATTTCTTATAAAATATAGATCGCCTAAAATATCCTCACAATAATTAGGTCAATAATTATTAGTCAAAAATAATGATGTAAATAGATGTTACAAAATTTTTAATTTAATTATATTTAAAATACACTTATTAACTTAAAATAGGACTTTTGGTTGAATTAAAAATCCTCCAACTTATCCAAAAAAGATATATAGTTCAACAAGGATTGTTTTAATATTAATATATTAATTAATTGTTTTCAAATTTTATTATATAAGTTGTCTATATTTTAATTTTAAGGCCTATAATTTAAAATGTTATAATAAGATATGTCTAACAACGAACTGGAAACAACAAATTGATTCATTTTATAAATTTTAATAAAATTTTGAAATTATGTAACATAAAATATTATTTAAATTGAACGAGTTACATAAGATAACTTTCAATAAATCAATCCTAATATAAATATAATTATATAAGTCCATAGTTCTAATTATCTAAGTTCATAAAATTTCTTAAATTAATATCATATTATAATTCTATAAACTTGTCTAATTAACAAAATAATATAATTGAATAGTTTATATAAAATATTTTTTAATAAATAAATTAATTCTAATGTAATATTTTTTAATTAACTAATACTAATATAGTAATATTGATGGGGTCAAAATACGATCGTCCCACGTCAGGACACGTGGCATCACCATGGTGATAACATCTGTTTACCCAGAGTTGCACCCATATGCACCCGAGCGCCGAGCCCAACAAGCGCAATCTACCCTCTGGAGTTAAGCCCAACGAGCGCTGTCACTCTCACGAGCGTCCCACAAACTAAATGAATGGTACGCCCACGGGCCAAGGGAGCCCTCTTCGAGCGTCACCCTCCCTCAGAGTGGCCTCCCCTTTGGCTCGTCACTTGAACTGAAGCCCTCATTCTCCTCAACGAATATCTTGGCTTCCAGTACTCCAGGTTGTCACGAGCGCGCTCTCAAGCCCTCGTTACCAACCACCCAAATGGTTCTCTGACACAACGTACATGCCCGCGCACCTGCCACTGTTGCCAGCACCAACTTTTGGCCGCTTTTGCAGAAGATTCCTCCTAGGTTTCTCTCTCACAGCGCCACGTGTTAGGGCAACATTCGGCCAGGACCACTTGAGGCAAATGACCGAAGGGCCCTTGACCCTCAACTATAAATAGCTAAAGTCATCTTCTACATTGGTAAGCTTTCTTCATCACTGAAACTGTGACTGAACTTACATTCTTCCTTCATACCTTGAATTGACTTGAGCGTCGGAGAGCCAAACTGGGTATCACCCCCAGTTCCCCCAGCTTGGCCTTCTGACTTTTGTGCTTGTCCCAACAGGTAGAACCCACCTCCTCTTTTCCGGCGAAGCTCCGGTGGTTTCCTCCACTATTACAAATCGTAAAGTGATCGGATTCGGACCCATACGTTTCTGAACCCATCATTTTTGGCGCCGTCTGTGGGAAACCAGTCCTCTGTTTTCTTCCTTTCTCTTTGTTGGTGGAAAAGCAAGCACACCCTTACCTTTGACAGTCATGGTAGCAACAAGATCTGGAGCTGTGGGAGGAGGGGATAATGCCTCCCCGGATGCCAACATCACTATTCCCTCCAACGCTACTGGTGGAGCCCCGCCTCCTTCCATTGCCGCTGGTGGAGCACCTCCTACCGCAGGAGTGACTCCACAAGCAGAGTCTTCCGTACCTCCACCAGCACCGCCGATTCCCACCACCGCTGGAGGAGTCTCTCTCTCTGCCCCTCCGCCGCTTGCACAGAATCCCTGGGTCCATCCCCAAGTTAATCTCGGAGTACAGGGTTATATGATGCCCCCACCTGGATATACCCTTGCTCCAGCTGTGATGATGCCGCCGGTCCAGCCGTATCAGGCTGGTCAGATCCAGCTCCCGGTGGCCATCCCCAGGGAGATCGAAGGAGTGGAGTTACCTCCACTAACCACGCAACAGTTAAGGGCTCTCTATGCCCAATGTGAGGTTCAGGCGGCCCAGAGGGCATGGGAGAGGTTCCACTCCATGTACTTCCCCTCTGGGCAGGCCACTCAGATTGCTGCCCCTTTGGGCGGACAGCAAAATTTCCCCCTCAGAGAAGCCCAGGCTGTCCTGAGGGCACAACCACCGGCACCACCGGTCAGAGAAGTGCCCCGTCAGGAGGGCAACGAGCGTCCCTCCATGGGCAGGAACAAAGAGCCCACGGAGCGAGTGAATGAAAATGAAGGGGACTCTCATGTCTCCAGGAGGGGTTCACGAGCCCCCAGGCACGGAGACAAGCAAGGGGACGTAAATCCTGACATCCTCGCGGCTGTGCAAGACCAGCTGCAGGGTCTAAAGGATATGGTGGGACAGCTCTCACGAGGGCGTTCAACTCAGATCTCCCCTAGTCGGGATGAACGGGTTGACGCCAGAAGCACCCATACCAAGGACCCTCCACCAAAGGTCCCCCGCCGCAAGGAGCCGGAGGAGAATTTTGGCACGTATGAGTACCACCCATTGGCGAGGGGTTCACCCCTCGTGGAAGAAGTTCTGATGGCCCAAGCAGGCATGGCCAAAGTCCCCACGTCCATCAACCGTTACGACGGAACAACTGATCCAGCTGAGCACCTGGATCACTTTGTGCATCTAATGCACCTCTACGAGCATTCCAGCAACTACTGGGCGAAAGTGTTTGTCACTTCGTTAGTGGGAATGGCTCAAGAGTGGTACAAACGACTGCCGCCGCGCTCGATCCACTCATATGAAGAACTGGCCGATGCTTTCCTCAACCACTTCAATTCTTTGAAAGCGCCAGTCACCGCACCCACTGCCCTGTACAACGTGGTGCAAGGCAAGAGTGAATCTCTGCGCTCGTTCTTTGCCCGCTTCAACAAAGAGATCTTACAGGTAGAGAGGCCTTCAATGGATTTCTTGATCCCAGTGCTCTTTCAGGCTGTGGATCACAAGCAATATGTGAGCAAAAAATTTGCTGATGCCATTGTGGAAAGGAGGCCTGGGACCCTCATGGCCTTAAGGGAAATAGCCGAGCCGTTCTTCGCGCTCGAGGACATGTACGGGACGAATGGTCCCCGGCATCACAGCCCGGCCAGGAACGAGCGACCTCATCACGAGCGGGGACGGGATGTGGCCGTCAGGAAGGAGCGCCCTCAAGAGCGCAGGAGGTCGCCACCACCCCCTCGTCGATTCGAGCGAATTCCGCTCACCAGGCCAAATTCAGAAGTCTATAACCTCTCTGATAAGAAGCTCTTCAAAAGACCCATCAAGATGAGGGAAACAGACTCGCTCAGGCGCTCGAACAAATACTGCGCCTTCCACAAGCAGAGGGGGCATGACACGGATGAGTGCCGACAGTTGGAAGCTGAGATCCAGAGGCTCGTTGCAGGGGGCCACCTGAAGGAGTTCGTTCGAGTGCTCGAGCGTTACGATGAACGCTGTAACGAGCGCGTTGCAGGGAGGAGGAGGAGTCCGTCCCGGTCAAAGAGTCCAAGGGGTAGGGGACCCCCCGAAACCAGCAGCCACCGGGGCAATAAAGGGAAAGCCCCTGTGCAAGAAAATGAACCTTTTGCAGTCATAAATATGATTGCAGGAGGCTCGTCAGGAGGGGATTCCAACGCCTCCCGACGGAGGTACGTCCGGAGCTACAACCAACGCCCAACAGTGCCCAAACCTATCTATGCCATCCAGAGTCCAAGTGCTCAACGGTCAAGAGAAAATGGTGTAATAGGCTTTGATGATAGGGATTTAGAACACATTGTAACACCCCGTGGGGAGGGTATAACCTCTGATTGCCCCATGGTGGTTAGTGTAGATGTCCATAATCATGTTGTAAAAAGGGTGTTGGTGGATAGTGGAAGCTCTGTTAATGTTTTGCCTTATTCTACGTTTTTAAAGATGAAGGCTGACCTTCCGCTCGAGCCTCTCAAAACGGCCCTCATTGGCTTTGGAGGCTCGGAAGTGGTCCCACGAGGGCAGATTCGTTTGGCCACTTCATTCGGCCGAGCCCCTCAGCGCAAAACACTCTTGGTAACATATGCAGTGGTGGAGATAGACATTCCATATAACATCATTATTGGGCGCCCGGCCCTCGTGGACTTCAAAGCTATCATCTCCACCTACCACCAAAAGATTAAATTTCCTACATCCGAGGGTGTGGGAGAAGTACTGTGCAATGTGCAAGAAGCTTGGGAATGTTACATGCTGTCCCTTAGAAAGCCTAAAATGGAGAAAACCTTCCAAATTGGTTCCACCAAAAAGTCAGTGGACTTCCCCAACCTAGATGAGGACAGCCCAGCGCGGAAAAGGGCGAAACTAAATAAAAAGAAGAACAAAAAGAAAAGCGGAAACAGCGAGGAGAATCCCCTCAAAAGTGCACCGCCAGGAACTGTTGGGGGATCGTCCTCAGAAGGAGACGAGAGGGAAGAGGGTGAGCCAGCACCCGGTGACCGTTTGACGGGAAAAAAGAGGTCGCTCGAACTTCCTCGCCCTGAGGTAAGGATCGAGCCCTCGGAGAAGTTCCTTACCATTGAGCTGGAGCCCGGAAACAAGGATAAGACTACACAGATAGGATCGAACCTCTCGGGGCCTTCTCAGATCATGATGATTGACTTCCTAAGGGAAAACAGTGATGTATTTGCATGGAAAGCCTCCGATCTCACAGGGATTGACCCGAGCGTCATTGTCCAAAGGATTAATGTGGATCCCTCTTTCAAACCCGTCAAGCAGAAAAAGCGGGATGTACACGGCTTTCGAAAGAAAGTCATTGAAGAAGAAGTTAGTAAACTCCTAGAGGCTCAGTATATCGAGCCCATCTTGTATCCGGAGTGGTTGTGCAACGTCGTTCTGGTGCCCAAGAGCGCAAATAAGTGGCGCATGTGCAACGATTTCACTGATCTCAACAAAGCCTGCCCTAAAGATCCTTACCCGTTGCCCCGAATTGACCAATTAGTGGATTCGACCGCTGGCTGCGAGCTCATGAGCATGATGGACGCATTCCAGGGATACTATCAGATCTTTATGGCCCCAGAAGACCGCCCTAAAACCTCGTTTGTTGTCCATCTGGGGGTATACTGTTTCTTAGTCATGCCATTTGGACTCAAGAACGCTGGAGCTACGTATCAACGGCTTGTCAACAAGATGTTTGAGAAAGAAATTGGAAGGTCCATGGAGGTTTACGTGGATGATATGATTGTCAAAAGCGAGCGCCAGGACTCCCACTTGGAAGATCTCAAGCGTACTTTTTCAATCCTGCGCCAGTATGGGATGAAGTTGAACCCATCGAAGTGTACCTTTGGAGTACAAGGAGGAAAGTTCTTAGGGTACATGGTCAGTCAGAGGGGAATTGAGGCCAATCCGGAGAAGATCAAGGCCATTTTGGAAATTCCCTCCCCTCGAAACTTGCGGGAAGTACAAGTACTAGTGGGCAAGATCATCTCGCTGAACAGATTTATTTCACGCTCGGCGGACAGGAATCTTCCCTTCTTCAAAATTTTGAGGAACGCACGTAAATTTGCTTGGACGGAGGAATGTGAAAGGGCGCTGCAAGATATGAAGGATTACTTATCGAGCGCCCCATTGCTGACTAAGCCTGTCGAAGGCGAGAGATTATTCATGTATCTTTCCGTTTCTTCCGAGGCCACAAGCGCGGTTCTGATCGCTGTACGGGAGCGGAAACACCTACCTGTCTATTATCTGAGCAAAACGTTGCAAGGAGCCGAAAAGAAGTATTTGGAGATTGAGAAATTCGCGTTCGCTCTTATTAACGCCTCAAGAAGGTTAAGGCCTTACTTTCAAGCGCACTCCATAACGGTTCTCACCGACCAACCCTTGAAGCAAGTGCTGTCCAAACCAGATGTGTCCGGGAGATTAATCAAGTGGGCCATCGAATTGAGCCAGTTCGACTTATGTTTCGAGCCCAGGACCGCGATACAGGCCCAGGTTGTAGCTGATTTACTAGTCGAACGCTTTGGTTTAGAGCCCACCGTTGCGGAGAATGAGGGGTTATGGGTACTGCACACAGATGGTTCCTCAACCTCTCAAGGGGGAGGAGTAGGAGTAGCCCTCAGAAACCCTGATGGGATCGAGCTGGACTTTGCAATCAAGCTGGATTTCCAAGTCACTAATAACGAAGCAGAATATGAGGCTCTCGTTCAAGGATAGAATATTGCTTTTCAGAATGGAGCCTCCAGAATCACCGCTTATGTGGATTCACAGTTAATAGCGAGCCAGATTGAAGGAACTTATGAGGCTCGAGAAACCACCATGGTACAGTACCTAAATAAAGCCAGAGAAATCATTGGGAAATTCAAGGAATTTCATCTACTTCAAGTGCCCCGAGGAGAAAACGAGCGTGCGGACGCTCTGTCAAAGTTTGCATCGGCTTTAGAGGGCACTTCCGAGCGTTCTGTTACGTTCCTTAGAACTGAGGAACCTTTAATCAAGGAAAGGGTCACCACTAAGCTAATCGCCATGATCGATCCAAACGAGCCCTGTTGGCTTGATGACATCGTCATCTTCCTTAGGGACGGAGTTCCCCCCATTGACAAGGTGGAAGCTAGGAAAATCCGAAGTAAGGCCCCTCGTTTCGCTCTGGATCCCGAGGGAAGGTTATTCAAGAAATCATTTCAGGGACCACCAATGAGATGCCTGAGGCCCTCACAAGCGAAGGAGACGCTCGAACTCATCCACAATGGAAGCTGTGGGAATCATTCCGGAGGGCGTATTCTGGCAAAGAAGGTCCTGAGAAGTGGGTTTTATTGGCCTACAGTTCTTCGAGACGCCATTGAATTTTCGAGGAAGTGCCCTAAGTGCCAATTTCATTCAAATCTCCCTCAAGTGCCGGCCGCACAGATGATCCCAATAGACGTCTCTTGGCCTTTTGACCAGTGGGGAATAGACATCGTGGGCCCCTTGCCCATGGCTGTGGGACAAAAGAAGTTTGTCATTTTAGCCGTCGATTACTTCACCAAATGGGCCGAGGCCGAAGCGGTGGCAAAAATTACTTTCAAGGTTGTGAGGGACTTCATCTGGAAAAACATCATTTGTAGGTACGGCATACCGAGGGTGCTCATTTCTGACAACGGATCTCAGTTCATCGCAGCTGATACAAGAGAATGGTGCTCAGAGTTGGGGATCGAACAGCGGTTTACCTCTGTAGGGCACCCCCAAGCTAATGGGCAAGCGGAAGTTACCAACAGGATTATCTTGCAACATTTGAAAACCATGATCGAGAGCAAGAAAAGTGAGTGGGCTGAGGAGTTGCAAGGAGCGCTTTGGGCTTATCGCACCACCCCACGAGCGGCCACTGGAGAAACTCCTTACGCGCTCGTTTACGGATCAGAAGCAATGATACCAGCGGAAATAGTAAATGAATCCGCTCGTGTCGGCTATTTCGAGCCTCAGCTCAACAATGGCAACAGGAGCTTGGAGTTGGATTTGCTGGATGAAAGGAGAGACAAAGCATGGGCTAAGATTCACCATTATAAAGCCTCTGTGGCCCAACAGTACAACAAGCGTGTGAAGGAAAGAACTTTCCAGTTGGGAGACTTGGTTTTAAAGAAAGTGGAAGTGTCCAGGCACGTGGGGAAGTTGGACCCCAATTGGGAAGGCCCATTCAAGGTCGTACAACTCAGAGCTAACAACACTTACACCCTGGAGACACTTCAAGGTGAGCGCTTGCCTCGTCCTTGGAACGCATGTAACCTCCGGCGGTTTTTTGTTTAAAAGCTCTTTGCAAGATCTGATGTAACAACCCTCTTTGACGGGTTCTATGTACTTCCAATCTCAAGTAAGCGGTAACGTAATCTTTTTAATTTCTTTAATACTCCTGTTTCTTTGGTTGCTTGAATGGATAAGCCCCATGTCCCTCGTCTTTGCGAGCGTGGTTGGCAACCCATTCCAATATGTATGCTGTTATCTCGTATGGGTTACGCTTGCCAGCACTCTACTCTACATGGGGGGACGCCCTCATAAGGATAGACTGGTTACGCTCACAACCAATTAGGCAAATTGGAAGAAGATTATGAGGAAAATCCTAGTAGGCCTTGGCCGTTTCATAAAACGCCTTGCGCTCGAAAACGGGATCACCTACAAGGGCAAATCCTAGTAGGCCTTGGCTGTTTCTTATAACGCCTTGCGCTCGAAAACGGGATCTCCTACAAGAACAAATCCTAGTAGGCCTTGGCCGTTTCTTATAACGCCTTGCGCTCGAAAACGGGATTTCCTGTAGAGCCAGAAATACAACGAAAGCCAGAGCGCTCGACCAATGGCCTCAGAGTCAAGAAGGTATTGCATAAGTCATGAACGAGGGAAACCACTCAGTAAGATCCTCGCACACACTCAAGACTCAGCAAAATCCCCCAAGGGTGGAAGGAATGTCACAAGTCATGACCGAGGGCAGCCTCTCCATGAGACCCTCACGATCGCTCATGACTTAGACAAATTTATACAAGTCATGAGCGGGGGGCAATCTCACAATAAGACCCTCACGACCGCTCATGACTTAGACAAATTTATACAAGTCATGAGCGGGGGGCAATCTCACAATAAGACCCTCACGATCGCTCATGACTTGGACAAATTTATACAAGTCATGAGCGGGGGGCAATCTCACAATAAGACCCTCACGACCGCTCAAGACTAAGACAAATTTACAAATTTTCAAAGATTTACAGAAGTCAGCAAAATTTCTCAAAGCTCTAAAGGCTTATCAAGGAAATGAAACATTCACGGAGTATGCTACACAGTCTTGTTATATGATTCTTAAAAGAACAGAAAAACAAAGTCATGAAAAATGGAATACGCATTCATCGCAACTGGAAATATTACAAGGGGAGGGGCTCAAAGGCCCGTGAACAATGTTTCGGAAAAGAGAGACAGTAAAACAGGAAAAATACAGGAAAAAGCGATAAAGGAAGAATCTTAGGCAGCCGGGGCAATGTCTTCATCAACGATCACCAGGATGTTCTGAGCCACGGGACCATGAATTGGGCCCTCAGGCTCTTGCTGTTGAGCTTGGGGATTGTTGGGCTCGTCTGCACCGGCTTCGGGAACGTTGGCTGTTGGAAAACAGAATCAGAAAGCAGCGGAATTTAAAAAAAAAATTTCCCAACAAAAGGACCTTGAACTCGCAATCGTGTAACCAAATTCGTAAAGATAGAAAACATACTTTTCTTTTATTCTTTCTTGAAGCGTTTCAAGCCACCCAAGAACGCTCTTCTCGCGGCTTGATCCCCTCTCCTTGGTAAAGCTCGAATCTTCAAACTTCTAACTTGAAGTCTCTAGAGAAAGTCCACCAACTTGATCACAATCTAACTAGTAAGGATGCTAGTTCTCTAGTCAGTGTTTAGGCTTAACCTAGGGTTTAATATAATCTTGGAGAAAGGAAGGTGTTCAACACATGAACCAAGAATTGTCAATTAGCTCTAAAGGGGAGCATGAGCTCCCCTATATATAGGAAAGGGGAGGGGCGGCCGAACCTAGTCCTTATTGGACTAGGATTTGGTTCCTCTCTCTCCTATTACTTGATTATCAAGTATTTTCCAACTTTGACTTTGAATTCTATTTCTAGTCAACTTTTAAGAGAGCTTAAAAATATCCAAACTATTTTTGGATAATTTTATACTTTATTTATTATAAAATAAATAACTTATTTTTATCTAATTAATTAATTCGTAATTAATTAACTAGATTATTTTCTCCAAAATTAGACTTTCTTTTTAATTCAAAATTAAACCAAAGTCTATTAAATAATTAACTAATTAATTATTTAACATATATATATATACAATATATATATACACACACGTGTGTGACACGTGTCACAGTGACACGTGTCACTCACGTGAGCCACACGTGTGAATTCACACGTGTGGAACCCTCTTGGCCCGATTAACTCGTTTAATCATTTTCAAGCCTCAACTCATGTAACCAAGTTGTTGTGTGTGACCCTCTAGGTTCTCAATTCAATTAGCAGTGACCCCAATTAATTAATTCACTAATTAATTAATCAGTCCACAGATTAAACGACCATAGTCTAGCAACAGGTGTTTAACCCCTAGCTGAACTGGAATGTTCGGATTCGACAGAACCTTTAAGTCATTGAATCATGTGAGATACAATCCTCCTACTTACTATCTCTCAACCAAGATCTAGGGCAAGGGAATAATCAGAACCCTAATAATCCGGTCTTAAAGCTAAGTGCATTTCATATCCATTTGATCTCAATCCAAGAAACCCTTTTCTTGATGTCTTGATCTACTGCCTTGGCCAAGGACTCCATATGGCATATGAATGACTTACACAATAAGAGATCACCTTGCAAATGCAAGTGTAGGTCCTTTCTTGATTCTCATTCACTTTCATGAATCACTTGTGCAGCCCCAGCATAAGCCTTGAATCAGTTGTCTAAGGCGACACCCTTTAAAGCTTATACCTAAGACTACAGAGTTAACTCATAAAGTGACAAGGAACCTCAAGTCTAAGGATCAATTAATCACATCAATGACTCGTGAGATATTTCCTAATCTGGAAGTTTCCATTTCCTGAAATAGAAACTTCCTTTCCCATTTAGGAATGTTCTCACACGGGGCACCTCAGTGAACTTACTTATTAAAGTAAGCACCCTCATGTATCACGCACGTATCAACTATACACTTTGCACCTCCATGAAACAAGGTGGTCCTTCTTAAGGGCGTGATCCCATA
Source organism: Lantana camara (assembly GCA_037501455.1). Taxonomy (NCBI): domain Eukaryota; kingdom Viridiplantae; phylum Streptophyta; class Magnoliopsida; order Lamiales; family Verbenaceae; genus Lantana; species Lantana camara. The sequence continues at coordinate 93,954,909 of CM074863.1, forward strand.
AGCAAGCCTTAGAGGAGTCAGGTTGACACTCCCACTGTCTGTAGGACTCATCGGCTTGGAGTATTTTACTAATCATGACTTATGTGATATAGGGCTCGTTTCATGAACCATTTCACCTAAATGGTAGAGTCCTAAAGTCATCAGGATTAGGGGAGTTCTCATACATGCACAGCTAAAGTAAACGCATACCAAACAAGAGCATATAAAGAAGTGTTGCCTCAATTCGTTATTTCATTCAAAGATTGTCTGTGATTACAATAAGGAAAAGCACAAAGCGGATATACAATCGGCTTTCTAGGGCACTATTCCTAACAATCTCCCACTTGCCCGTCAAAGCCATTCTAAAGCTACTCTAAGTCCCATCTTCTGAAGATGACCTTGGAAAGCTTCTCGACTAAGGGGTTTAGTAAGTGGATCTGCCACGTTCTCTGCTGATGTGACCCTCTCAATTTGCACATCTCCTCTTTTGATAATATCACGGATTAGGTGATACTTCCTCATAATGTGCTTGGTCCGTTGGTGAGATCTTGGTTCTCTTGCTTGAGCAACCGCCCCAGTGTTGTCACAAAACACAGTAATGGGGTCCTTCATGCTAGGAACAACATTCAACTCTTGAATGAAGTTTCTAATCCAAACACCTTCCTTAGCTGCATCATTTGCAGCTAAGTATTCGGCCTCAGTGGTCGAATCTGCAGTGGTTGTTTGCTTGGAACTCTTCCAACTCACTGCTCCGCCGTTTAGGCAGAAAATGTATCCTGACATTGACTTAAAATCATCTAAGTCAGATGCAAAGCTTGCATCGCAGTATCCTTCGATAGTAAGATCTTTCTGACCTCCGTAAACTAAGAATAAATCTTTAGTACTTTTCAAGTACTTAAGAATATTCTTCACGGCAGCCCAGTGACCATCTCCAGGGTCAGATTGGAAACGACTCGTTACACTAAGTGCATAAGCCACATCCGGTCGAGTACATAACATTGCATACATTATGCTACCTATTGCTGATGCATAAGGTGTATGAGTCATTCTTTCCTTCTCAAGGTTAGTCTTAGGACACATCTTCTTTGAAAGACATGTTCCTACACTCATAGGAAGGTTCTTAACCTTTGCAGACTCCATATTGAATCTCTTCAATACTTTGTCAATGTACATCGACTGTGATAGTCCTATTAACCTTCTAGATCTATCTCTATAGATTTTAATTCCAAGGATATAGGACGCATCACCAAGATCTTTCATCTCGAATTGGTTCGATAACCATAACTTAGTCACTTTCATGTCATCCTTCGAATTCCCAATAAGAAGGATGTCATCAACATAAAGTACTAAGAATTGTACTGAGGTCTCCAATTCCTTTCTATACACACATGATTCATTCGAAATTTGGATGAAGCCAAACGCTTTGACTGATTCATCAAATCGAATGTTCCAATTCCTAGAAGCCTGTTTCAATCCATAGATTGACCTTTGGAGTTTGCAGACCTTTTGCTCACTCCCACTGAATGTGAAACCTATGGGTTGCTCCATATAAATGTCTTTGTAAATGTCACCATTGAGAAAGGCAGTTTTCACATCCATTTGCCATATCTCATAGTCATAATATGCAGCAATGGCAAGCATGATCCGAATAGACTTTTGCATTGCAACTGGTGAAAAGGTTTCATCAAAATCCACACCGGGTCTCTGAGTGAATCCTTTTGCAACCAGTCTTGCTTTGTAGGCTGCAATGCTTCCATCAACTCCAAGCTTTCTCTTAAAGATCCATTTGCAACCTATGGGTTTGACCCCATCAGGCAAATCGACCAAGGTCCAAACTTGGTTGGAGTTCATGGAATCCATTTCGGATTTCATGGCTTCTATCCACTGTTCAGAGTCAGAATCTGAAAGTGCCTCCTCATATGTTAAAGGATCATTATCCTTTTGAGAGATTTCATGGAAGAATCCATACCATCTCTCCGGCTATCTAGGAGTACGTTCAGAACGCCTTAGAGGAGGATTTAAATGTGTATCGAAATTCGTGATTGGTTGTAGTTGATCAGAGTGGGACGTTTCTTCAGTGGGTGGTGTGGGGTCATTTTGTACTTCTTCTAATTCTATGATCTTGCCTTTTGTTTCTTTAAGGAACGGTTCCTCAAGAAAAGTGGCATTTCTTGAAACAAACACCTTTTGTTCAGATTGATCATAGAAGTAGTATCCTATGGATTCCTTAGGATAACCTACAAAGTAGCATAAGTTAGAACGAGATTCTAACTTATCTCCCACTGTCCTCTTCACGTAAGCAGGACAACCCCAAATTCTTAAGTAAGAATAACTAGGGATTTTACCATGCCACATTTCATAGGGCGTCTTAGGGACTGACTTAGAGGGAACTAGATTCAGAATCTTTGCTGCACTTTCTAGGGCATAACCCCAGAAAGAAGGTGGTAAGTCAGTGAAACTCATCATGGAACGAACCATATCAAGAAGGGTTCGATTCCTTCTCTCAGAAACTCCATTAAGCTGAGGAGTTCCCGGAGGAGTCCACTGAGAGATAATCCCATTATCTTTGAGATGATTAAGGAATTCCTCACTAAGATATTCGCCTCCTCGATCAGATCGAAGTGCTTTGATCTTGTGACCAGTTTGGTTCTCAACCTCCTTTTGAAATTCTAAGAATTTCTCAAAAGCTTCAGATTTATACTTCATTAAGTATACGTAACCATACCGACTAAAGTCATCAGTAAAGGTTATGAAATACTGATGATTGTTTCTTGTGCTTACACTAAGCGGTCCACAAACATCAGTGTGGATCAAATCCAAAACCTCAGTGGCACGTTCCACAGTTCCTTTAAAAGGAACTTTGGACATCTTTCCTTTGAGACAGGATTCGCAAGAAGTTAACTCTTTGAGATCATTTTCAGAGAATGATCCTAAAGTGTTTATCTTGCTAATTCTGTTCTTGGAAATGTGTCCTAATCTAGCGTGCCATAAGGGAGCTGAAACTTTGTCATCTCTCTTACGCTTTGTTTCTCGTTGTATATTCATAATATTGATATTTTGAGTTAGGTAAAGTCCATTACTTAGAGTACCAATGTGAACGGAAAAGTTGTTCCGTTTGATAAAGTATTTACCATTCTTAATATAAGTTTCATAACCTTCACAATCTAATATTGGAACTGAAATTATATTACGAATAATGTTCGGTACATAAAGGACTTTGTTTAATACTAACTCAAAACTACCTAAATCTAATCTAATTGTGCCTAAGGCTCGAGCTTCAACGTTTGAGCCATCGCCGATCTTCAAGACACATTCTCCTTCTTTGAGTTGTTGGACTTCATTTAGCATCTGTACATCATTACAGATATGAGTTCCACAACCGGTATCAAGTACCCAAGAACTAGAATTAATAGAAAGATTTACTTCAACGAGAAAGATACCTTTCTTTAGAGTAGCTTTGTACTCTGGGCAGTTTCTCCTCCAATGTCCCGCTTTGCCACAATGGAAGCAAACATCCTCTTTCTGATCACGCTTCTTCTTTTGGGTCTTCCCCTTCGAAATGCCACCAGTGGGCCTAAGGGGTTTCTTCTTCTTCTTTTGGGCTTTCTTGCCCTTACCTTTAGAAGGCCCAGAAGAGGAAGATGGAGCATTCACCATCAAAACCTTATTGTCCTTCTTGATCGTGCTTTCAGCAGTCACAAGCTGACTAATCAGCTCAGCTACAGTAGCACCAGCATGATTCATGTTGAAGTTAAGGACAAATGGGTTGAATGATGGTGGGAGCGAAGCTAGCAACAAATCCACTGAAAGCTCATCTTTCAGCGGCATGTCCATGGAAGCAAGTTTCTCAGTAAGGGCAAGAAACATGAGTCCATATTCATGGACACTTGAACCTTCCCTCATTCTTAAGTGGAACAATTCCTTTGAAGTGTTATACCTTGTAACACGTTCATGAGGGCGGTAAAGTTGCTCTAAGTGGTCGTAAATCTCCCAAGCAAATTCCATGGCCTCATGTTGTCTTTGCAAGTCCGGAGACATGTTAGCCAACATAAGGCAACGGGCTTGGAGATTATCATCCTTCCACTTCTGAATCGCATCCCGCTCGGCCCGAGTGGGAGCCTCCCCTTCAGGACTAGGCTCCCCTTCGAAAAGAACATAAGTTCTCCTCTCAGAATCTAAAATGATTTTTAGATTCCTCAGCCAATCAGAATAGTTGGGACCAGTCAACTTGTTTGACTCGAGGATCGATACAAGAGGGTTTTTGGTTGCCATTTCAAAACACGTAGAGAATCACAGAATCTACGACCTAAATGGTAAAACAGAGAACTAGTGAGCATGCTGAATTATAACGATATACAAAAGATAAGGTCTTTAATCTAATGTAGCTCCCACTGTTTTTCAAAGATCTATAATTCCCAAAGATCTAAGAGGAACAATTCCCAAAGATCTAAGAGGAACACGTTTCCCAATGGGTACTAAGATCCTAGGCATTTTACCTCGAACCCACGACTCGCGGACATTCTAAGCAAGAACCCTAGGTAGGTACAACTTACCAATTCTAACACCTTTAGAACTCTTAGTAATTTGTTTTTGCATCACCTATCTTTCAATATGGACCCACGACTCGTGCGACATCCATATTTACTTAGGCGTTAAGCTAGACCCATCAATCATAAGATCATGACCAAAACTTAGTTTGAACGACCCACGACTCACGGACATCGCCCTTGCTAAAATTGACCACGAAATATTGATCATTTAAAATGATTAATTAGGTAACTAAGAACTAATAAGCTCCACTAGCTATCCCACGACTCGCGGACAATAACTAGCTTTACTTACTAAACTTAAAACCTATTGATGGAATGCTAGGAATTTAATTCAAAATTTGCATCTCGAATTAAACACCTATTTGTTCGAAGTTAGCTTAATATTTAATGGGAATTTTCGAATCAACCGGAGAGTTGTCCGGTTCGACCTCACCAACATATATGTTATCCAATTTTATTAGTCTTGATTAATGCAAGTACACTTAAATGCATTTCAAACAAGCACATAAACAGATAACATGTCCTAGCATGATACTAACATGTAATGATCATGGGTTCTACCTATCTTATGCGTGATATGTGGGAGCCACTCCACAATCACAAGTTCTAACATACATGCCACATAAACAGTTCAAATCACATAAGGGAAAGCAGTAACAAAATACGAGCCCTATCTCTATTACATTTAACAATTGAGATTCCCCTCCCTAACATTTTGAGGGGTCTTCACTTATGGCCTCCTTGTTACTTGAATGTGGTCCATCTTACTCCATGGGTGCATTGTCTCCAAAATGAAAATAAAACCTCACCACCTATCTCTACTCTCAAATTACAATAAAAAGAAAAAGACATAAAGTAATAAGGCTCAATCTTCATATTGGCCTTAGACAATTACACGGGGCATACCCCGGCCTCAAAAACAGTAATATGGAAAGCCACATAATAAATCACATAACAGTACGCATATAAGTGAGGCTCCAACCTCAATTGAAAAACGCAACTATAGGGCTCCAACCCCAATTTAAACCATCCACGTGCATAAATTAAAACCATACATAGATCTAAACCCATGATCACCTAACATGCTTTTGCAAGAATTTAAATTTAACCAATAAATTAAAATTCTCGCTTTAAGCTCTAATAGCTTAAAACACGACTTGATGCGAGTCTTATTTATAAAGGTTTTCAATAAATCCCAAATTACCAAAACAAATAAAATTCCAATTAATTTCTGAAAATTAATAATTTTATCAAGATGTATTTTCCCAAAATATAATCCGCTTCAATTTCTCAAAAATCCCAATTTTAAGTTTTATTCAAAAATTAAAAATAAATATTCAAAAATAAAATTTTTAAAATTAAAATAAAATTGGGACTGGATTGCACGAAACACGAAAAGGCCGGATTGCTAAAACGGGACCCGTACGCGGAGAAGACCGCACGCATGCGGCGCGCGAGTGCGCGCGCTGCGCGCTGCTGCGCGCGGCTTTCCCGCAAGCATGCTGGCGGGGTGGGCGGCCAGTCTCGGCCGCCCTGGGCGGGCGCGCCTAGGCGCGCCCGGAAGGCTCCCGCACGGCGTGCGGGAGGGGCTGGGCGGGACGCCCTGCGCACGCCTAGGTCAGGCGGGCGGTGCGCGCGAAGCCCGCGCGCGGGGTTTCGCGTGTTCGTCGCGATCCGGGTTTTCGTTTCGTGTTTTCGTTCAAAAGCAAAACCAATCCAAGAAATCCAAAAACAGTTTATACAGTTTCAAATCTAAAATTGTTTTCAAAAATTAATTTTTGCAAAAAACAATTTTCAGAAACTTTCAGGAAAAAATACGGTTTCGTAATTCAGGCTTTCTAAAACAATTACAAATACTCAATCGCATCAAGCCTAAGAATTTCTACCAAATTCAGTATAATTGAGACGAATCAGAAACACGATTAACGAGGTGGCTCTGATACCACTTGTTGGAAAACAGAATCAGAAAGCAGCGGAATTTAAAAAAAAAATTTCCCAACAAAAGGACCTTGAACTCGCAATCGTGTAACCAAATTCGTAAAGATAGAAAACTTACTTTTCTTTTATTCTTTCTTGAAGCGTTTCAAGCCACCCAAGAACGCTCTTCTCGCGGCTTGATCCCCTCTCCTTGGTAAAGCTCGAATCTTCAAACTTCTAACTTGAAGTCTCTAGAGAAAGTCCACCAACTTGATCACAATCTAACTAGTAAGGATGCTAGTTCTCTAGTTAGTGTTTAGGCTTAACCTAGGGTTTAATATAATCTTGGAGAAAGGAAGGTGTTCAACACATGAACCAAGAATTGTCAATTAGCTCTAAAGGGGAGCATGAGCTCCCCTATATATAGGAAAGGGGAGGGGCGGCCGAACCTAGTCCTTATTGGACTAGGATTTGGTTCCTCTCTCTCCTATTACTTGATTATCAAGTATTTTCCAACTTTGACTTTGAATTCTATTTCTAGTCAACTTTTAAGAGAGCTTAAAAATATCCAAACTATTTTTGGATAATTTTATACTTTATTTATTATAAAATAAATAACTTATTTTTATCTAATTAATTAATTCGTAATTAATTAACTAGATTATTTTCTCCAAAATTAGACTTTCTTTTTAATTCAAAATTAAACCAAAGTCTATTAAATAATTAACTAATTAATTATTTAACATATATATATATACAATATATATATACACACACGTGTGTGACACGTGTCACAGTGACACGTGTCACTCACGTGAGCCACACGTGTGAATTCACACGTGTGGAACCCTCTTGGCCCGATTAACTCGTTTAATCATTTTCAAGCCTCAACTCATGTAACCAAGTTGTTGTGTGTGACCCTCTAGGTTCTCAATTCAATTAGCAGTGACCCCAATTAATTAATTCACTAATTAATTAATCAGTCCACAGATTAAACGACCATAGTCTAGCAACAGGTGTTTAACCCCTAGCTGAACTGGAATGTTCGGATTCGACAGAACCTTTAAGTCATTGAATCATGTGAGATACAATCCTCCTACTTACTATCTCTCAACCAAGATCTAGGGCAAGGGAATAATCAGAACCCTAATAATCCGGTCTTAAAGCTAAGTGCATTTCATATCCATTTGATCTCAATCCAAGAAACCCTTTTCTTGATGTCTTGATCTACTGCCTTGGCCAAGGACTCCATATGGCATATGAATGACTTACACAATAAGAGATCACCTTGCAAATGCAAGTGTAGGTCCTTTCTTGATTCTCATTCACTTTCATGAATCACTTGTGCAGCCCCAGCATAAGCCTTGAATCAGTTGTCTAAGGCGACACCCTTTAAAGCTTATACCTAAGACTACAGAGTTAACTCATAAAGTGACAAGGAACCTCAAGTCTAAGGATCAATTAATCACATCAATGACTCGTGAGATATTTCCTAATCTGGAAGTTTCCATTTCCTGAAATAGAAACTTCCTTTCCCATTTAGGAATGTTTGTTAGGAATAGTGCCCTAGAAAGCCGATTGTATATCCGCTTTGTACTTTTCCTTATTGTAATCACAGACAATCTTTGAATAAAATAACGAATTGAGGCAAACACTTCTTTATATGCTCTTGTTTGGTATGCGTTTACTTTAGCTGTGCATGTATGAGAACTCCCCTAATCCTGATGACTTTAGGACTCTACCATTTAGGTGAAATGGTTCATGAAACGAGCCCTATATCACATAAGTCATGATTAGTAAAATACTCCAAGCCGATGAGTCCTACAGACAGTGGGAGTGTCAACCTGACTCCTCTAAGGCTTGCTTGTGGGATCACGCCCTTAAGAAGGACCACCTTGTTTCATGGAGGTGCAAAGTGTATAGTTGATACGTGCGTGATACATGAGGGTGCTTACTTTAATAAGTAAGTTCACTGAGGTGCCCCGTGTGAGAACATTCCTAAATGGGAAAGGAAGTTTCTATTTCAGGAAATGGAAACTTCCAGATTAGGAAATATCTCACGAGTCATTGATGTGATTAATTGATCCTTAGACTTGAGGTTCCTTCTCACTTTATGAGTTAACTCTGTAGTCTTAGGTATAAGCTTTAAAGGGTGTCGCCTTAGACAACTGATTCAAGGCTTATGCTGGGGCTGCACAAGTGATTCATGAAAGTGAATGAGAATCAAGATAGGACCTACACTTGCATTTGCAAGGTGATCTCTTATTGTGTAAGTCATTCATATGCCATATGGAGTCCTTGGCCAAGGCAGTAGATCAAGACATCAAGAAAAGTGTTTCTTGGATTGAGATCAAATGGATATGAAATGCACTTAGCTTTAAGACCGGATTATTAGGGTTCTGATTATTCCCTTGCCCTAGATCTTGGTTGAGAGATAGTAAGTAGGAGGATTGTATCTCACATGAATCAATGACTTAAAGGTTCTGTCGAATCCGAACATTCCAATTCAGCTAGGGGTTAAACACCTGTTGCTAGACTATGGTCGTTTAATCTGTGGACTGATTAATTAATTAGTGAATTAATTAATTAGGGTCACTGCTAATTGAATTGAGAACCTAGAGGGTCACACACAACAACTTGGTTACATTAGTTCAGGCTTGAAAATGATTAAACGAGTTAATCGGACCAAGAGGGTTCCACACGTGTGAATTCACACGTGTGGCTCACGTGAGTGACACGTGTCACTGTGACACGTGTCACACACGTGTGTGTATATATATATATTATATATATATTAAATAATTAATTAGTTAATTATTTAATAGACTTTGGTTTAATTTTGAATTAAAAGGAAAGTCTAATTTTGGAGAAAATAATCTAGTTAATTAATTACGAATTAATTAATTAGATAAAATAAGTTATTTATTTTATAATAAATAAAGTATAAAATTATCCAAAAATAGTTTGGATATTTTTAAGCTCTCTTAAAAGTTGACTAGAAATAGAATTCAAAGTCAAAGTTGGAAAATACTTGATGATCAAGTAATAGGAGAGAGAGGAACCAAATCCTTGTCCAATAAGGACTAGGTTCGGCCGCCCCTCCCCTTTCCTATATATAGGGGAGCTCATGCTCCCCTTTAGAGCTAATTGACAATTCTTGGTTCATGTGTTGAACACCTTCCTTTCTCCAAGATTATATTAAACCCTAGGTTAAGCCTAAACACTAACTAGAGAACTAGCATCCTTACTAGTTAGATTGTGATCAAGTTGGTGGACTTTCTCTAGAGACTTCAAGTTAGAAGTTTGAAGATTCGAGCTTTACCAAGGAGAGGGGATCAAGCCGCGAGAAGAGCGTTCTTGGGTGGCTTGTAACGCTTCAAGAAAGAATAAAAGAAAAGTAAGTTTTTCTTTCTTTACGAATTTGGATACACGATTGCGAGTCCATGGTCCTTTTGTTGGGAAAAATTTTTAAATTCCGCTGCTTTCTGATTCTGTTTTCCAACAATGTTCTCACACGGGGCACCTCAGTGAACTTACTTATTAAAGTAAGCACCCTCATGTATCATGCACGTATCAACTATACACTTTGCACCTCCATGAAACAAGGTGGTCCTTCTTAAGGGCGTGATCCCACAAGCAAGCCTTAGAGGAGTCAGGTTGACACTCCCACTGTCTGTAGGACTCATCGGCTTGGAGTATTTTACTAATCATGACTTATGTGATATAGGGCTCGTTTCATGAACCATTTCACCTAAATGGTAGAGTCCTAAAGTCATCAGGATTAGGGGAGTTCTCATACATGCACAGCTAAAGTAAACGCATACCAAACAAGAGCATATAAAGAAGTGTTGCCTCAATTCGTTATTTCATTCAAAGATTGTCTGTGATTACAATAAGGAAAAGCACAAAGCGGATATACAATCGGCTTTCTAGGGCACTATTCCTAACATTGGCAACCTCAGCAATCAGGACCGGGGCCTCCTCCATGACGGGCGCTTGAGGCTCGTCTTCAGGATCGTCACCTTGGGCCGCACCCCCTTCCCTATGAGCGTCGGTGTACTCATCCTGGATCAGCTTGACCAAGAATTCGTACTCCATCTCGGCGATGGCGTCCGCGGGGTCATTGGGGTCCTCATCCACCTCCTCACAGCGCTTGTTAAACATGAGTCCCGTGCCCTCGGCTCCCTTCATTGCCGGATCGGTCAGCCCCTTGTGAATGCCTTGATCCACTGCCAAGTTGAAGGCATTTTGGGCCTCATCCAAGCAGTGTAACGAGGCTGCGAAATTGAAGGCTTTGGAGTGGCAGAACTTGATGAGGGCCTCCTTGTTTGCACGCTCCAGACTCCGAGGCCACTCGTTTACGGCGTCGTTGAAATTCCGCTCGGCCTCCATAGCCCTCGCCTTCCAACTTTCGCGCTCGGCCTCTGCCTTCCTGCAGCGCTCATTAGCCTGAGCCAACTGGCCGCTCAAGCCGCTCCGAGCGCTCTCCACCGCCTGGAAATCCTCCTTTAGTTTTCCCAGCTCCCCCTCCGTTTTATTGTACAAATCCTTGAGGGATTCATACTTGGCAATTTCTATGTCCAGCTCCGATTGGATATGAGCCGGATCATTTGAGCGGGCCATCTTCTTGTACTTGGCCTTGCGCTCGGCGTAAGTGGAGGCTCGCATTTGCACATTTCGGAGCCGGGGAAGAACTTGCTGCATAAGAGGGAGGAAAGGAAAGTGTTAAAAAGAAAATATATATAAAAAGATGGTAACTTACAGAAATCAGCAAAGATAGCAAGGAGGGAAGACTTACGGAGATTAGAGCGTGGGCCGCATCAAAGGTCACTTGCTCCACAGACTCGCTGAAGAGATGCCGATGGTCCGCCGAGAACTGGGCCCTGCTGTACAGATTCTGGGTGACCGTCTGAGATAGCGTGCCAGGCCTCAGCAGAATTGCCCCCCGTCCGTGGCACCTGTGCAGTCCTTGTCCCCTCGTCGAGAGAACTCCCATACATGTTCTTCCTCTGAAGAGGAAGTGTCCCCCTCGCCCTTGGGGCCCTCGACTACCTGTTTCCCTTTGCCAAGGATTGCAGTAGTATCGGGCAACCTCTTCCTCTTACGGGAAGGCCTGCTGGCACTCGGTGGGGCCTCTGTTATGGCCAGGGCGTTTATCGGCCTCGTTGGTTCCGCGGTCGTTGGGGGTTGAACATCTCCCGCTCGTTCTGCGGCCAACCGCCCCCTGGACTCTCTGTTGGCCAGCCTATTCTCCCCCCGGCCACGAGGAGGTTGGACCTCAGGATTGGCGCTCGAACTGGCACCCTGACCGCCGCTACGAGCGTCCCCGCGGTTGTTACGGTTGCGAGGGCGCTGCTGCTCGCGCTGCTGTTCCCCTTGTTGGGCTTGGTTTCTGTTGGCGTGGGCAAAACGAGCAGCTTGTCTGATTCCACCAGCCATCTCTAGTATAGCGGCTCCTGCAAAAATGGAAAATTTCAAGGGTTATGAATCCTTAGACAATAATTGTTATGCATGCAAGCTACAGATACAAAGAAGCAGTTAGTATTCATTCCTATCTAAAGTTAGTGCCCTAAGAATCTAACCATCTCTCTCTATGTCACGAGCCGGAGGGTTGTCAAGGTAATAAGGGTCGTTCGAGAGACCACACAAGAACATGAGTTCTGCATCGTCTATCCAGTCTTTCGCTTGAATGAGGTGACCCTCGTCCCTCAGAGTTGCTGCCAGGCTTTTGGCCCAATCTTTGGGGAGTGCGGGTGGCAATCGGCTCTTTGAAAACGAGCCCCATTCCGTGGGTACCCCAAAATCCTCTTCTGGTGGAGCCTTGACGAAAATAAACTTCTCTTTCCAATCAGGGCCATAAGTGCTCGAGGGCGAGTTGATCAATTTCATATGTGCCTTCGCCTGGACATAATAAAAGCCAGCCTCGGGAGATGAACGAGAGGAGCTGACCACTTGAAAAAGGGCGTTGAAGTTCCGCAAGAAGGGCTCGTAGCCCATGCTCCTCATCAAAATCACAAAGCAGGTCAACAGAGCCAAGCCGTTGGGCACGATTTGTGATGGACAGAGGCCCAGATCATTCAACAGGTGAGCCATCGAGATCGAGATGGGGAACCTCAAGCCTCCTGAGCTCACCGTATCCACGTATACGGCCATTTCCCCAGGAGGCGGATTATTAGCACGCTCGTGGTTTTCTGGTATTCTCCACGTATACCGCTCGTCCCAGTAAATGGGCGCCATCATCGTTTTCACGTCTTCCACGGTAACTGTGCTGGGAGTCTCATCGGGCGTGCGCTCGGTAGCTTGGTAACCCGATCCTTCACCCTCGTTATGTCCTTTGGATTTCTGGGATTTCTTGCTTTTTCCTTTGTCACGGGCTCTTCTTGAAGGCCCGGTTATGGCTTCAGCCACTGGAAGCGGGTTCGCCACGGCAACCGTCACGGTATGACGGTGAGGGTGAGTGGCACTCTGAGTTATGGGAAGAACAACCCCCTGCCTCTCTGCCTCCATCACCAGATTCATCTCCTCAAAGAGAGGATCCACTCCGCCAGGATTCCTGTCCTCCATGGCCATCACGGCCGCCCCCAACTCCTCATCTCTAGGGGAATCGGGTGAAGAGGAACTCTCAGTGGCCATTTCGTTAATTTCGCGGGCAAATTCTTCAATATGTTGGTCAGCCATGGCAAAAGCTGAGATTTGGGAGAAATTCAGTCTCGGTTAGACAATGGGGTTTTCTTGGAAAGAGATTAGGGTTTCCTCAAGGAGATAAGTCTAAGAGGTTATGAAATCCTAAAGTCTGAATCTAAAGTTAGCAAGGTTAGAAATATACGCTGGAAGTTTACCTTGAAAGTTTCTGAGGAAATCTGGGAGAAGGGTTGAAGATGCTCTAAGAACTGGAGTGCGAGAAAATTCTCTTTGCAAAGGATGCTTGGAAATTCTGAATGCGTAAAGAGTAATAAGGTTTCAGAATCCCGTATTTATAGGGAGGGGAGTTGGTACCTTTTTTCGGTAATGAATTCAAAATGGTAATCATTTCCCGCCTAGGAAACCACCCACTTTGTGGAACCGTCAAACGCTTCCCAAAGCTCACGCGCCCCACGCGCGCCCGTATTTAATGCTCTGACGTTTCGGATACTCAAGAATAGTACGAAGCTCAGTGTGGAAACATTACGAGCGGACGGTTGAAAAGACTGCATTAATGGCACAGTCAGAGGAAAAATTGCTCAACACGCCAAGTCCTATACGAGCGTTGCCTGCGAAAAATCGAACGTGTCAAAATTCTACAGTCCTTATCACTAAGGACTACAGAATTGGGGGGCAAAATGATGGGGTCAAAATACGATCGTCCCACGTCAGGACACGTGGCATCACCATGGTGATAACATCTGTTTACCCAGAGTTGCACCCATATGCACCCGAGCGCCGAGCCCAACAAGCGCAATCTACCCTCTGGAGTTAAGCCCAACGAGCGCTGTCACTCTCACGAGCGTCCCACAAACTAAATGAATGGTACGCCCACGGGCCAAGGGAGCCCTCTTCGAGCGTCACCCTCCCTCAGAGTGGCCTCCCCTTTGGCTCATCACTTGAACTGAAGCCCTCATTCTCCTCAACGAATATCTTGGCTTCCAGTACTCCAGGTTGTCACGAGCGCGCTCTCAAGCCCTCGTTACCAACCACCCAAATGGTTCTCTGACACAACGTACATGCCCGCGCACCTGCCACTGTTGCCAGCACCGACTTTTGGCCGCTTTTGCAGAAGATTCCTCCTAGGTTTCTCTCTCACAGCGCCACGTGTTAGGGCAACATTCGGCCAGGACCACTTGAGGCAAATGACCGAAGGGCCCTTGACCCTCAACTATAAATAGCTAAAGTCATCTTCTACATTGGTAAGCTTTCTTCATCACTGAAACTGTGACTGAACTTACATTCTTCCTTTATACCTTGAACTGACTTGAGCGTAGGAGAGCCAAACTGGGTATCACCCCCAGTTCCCCCAGCTTGGCCTTCTGACTTTTGTGCTTGTCCCAACAGGTAGAACCCACCTCCTCTTTTCCGGCGAAGCTCCGGTGGTTTCCTCCACTATTACAAATCGTAAAGTGATCGGATTCGGACCCATACGTTTCTGAACCCATCAAATATAATTATAATTATCTAAATCTAACTAACTATATAACCTTCCTTTAGTTTATATAATAAAATATAAATTAAATACTTAAAAGTACGAATAACTTTTTTTGTTTCTTACGAATTAATATACCACAATTTAGAATTTCAGGTTGTCAGACCAAAGTTGCTTTAAAAAATTCTTAGGAGACTCAATATGTGTGCATATTAAAATAAGATATAATCTAATTTTATAAATAATGGTGGGTGTCGAGGCCATCAAAATTAAACCCCAAGTATTGCACACGATTGAATTGTAAAATAGTGGCAACGGGTGTCGATTCTCGAGAATTGGATGAATTTTGTATCTTTTAATATGCCAAGAAACGAAATAAACAATTTGGGGGGGGAGGGGGGGGAGGTTTGATATTTGGATTAAACTAATAACAATTAAACTAAACAATTAACGAGGAATAATTAAACTAAACTAAAACTCAAAATAAGCTCAAGTAATTCAATAGATAGCAAATAATAATAGTTGGGAAATTCCTAATTATGCATAGACTACGATCATCGATTCAAGATTTTCATTGATTTAACGCTAGATTAGCTATAGTCGCCAACTACCTCTGGCTCCCTCGTTTCTTCTTATTTTTAGAACGATTAAAAGAAGCTCCTAATAACCATTCCCTGACTAATTGATAATCCTATCGGAAACTCCCTCAAAAGATTCAATCGAATTAACCGCTTTAAGAACTAAAGAAACACTATTCCTAACCGGTTAGGCATAGACTCCTGCTTCACTCAATTAGACCGTAAACTCATCGACACGAAATCAGAAAAATTCTAATTATTCAGTTATCACCACCAAATAAATTAGATAGCTATATGCAAATTAACAATTCAAGATTTGGCCAGAATCAAAGAACTAATTAACAAGCAATAACAAGAAAACGGAAGCAATACGGATAGCATAAATCAACCAATTAAAATAGATTAATCTCACAAGTCTAGCATAATATTCGAAAATTCCCAACTAATACGAAACCTAGCTACACATACTGAACTGAACAAACGAAGTCTTGAACAAAATCAACATAGTATATGAAATAAACAAAAAGAAAGAGAAAAGAAATTAAAACTAGAAATTGTTGTGTTTTCCCTTCCAAGTCTGGTGCGTGCTTATGTAGTGCCCAATTGATAAAGTTCTTCCCCCACGTTCTTGCCCCAACCGCCAATCATCCCTCCACTAATTCCCATTAGTTACATAATTTAATTCCCAAAACGTGTGCAGTGATGTGTGTAACTCTTAGGAATATAGGGCTGATCTTTGTGGGTTTCTTCCTAACATGGGCTTCCAATGTGGTCTTGGGCTTCCTTCCAAAATAATGCATAAACCCTCAATTAAATAATTAATAAAGGCTCTTCAAATCGTGACTTGAAGCTGGACTTGACAAAGGCCCACGATTCTCTTTTCCAGCCATTCCATACAGCTGCTATATCTCCAACACAATTTCTCCAAAGTTAGGTAAACCGAGACGTACCTGAGCATAACCACAAAATCAATTAAATGCTGAAAATTACACCAAGTTATGTGGTTACATACAACAAATATAAGCTCAAAATATTGATAAATATGCATCATATCAAATAATTTTTTATCGTATTTCATTAAACATTCCTTGAATTTTGATATAAATATACTTTTTTAATTATTTCTACCACATACATAAAATTAATTATAAAAGAAATTAACATAAATCTGAAATAATACTCATTAGAGAAATACAAATTATAAGAAAATGCAGTGCAAGAACTAATAGCAAAGATAATATAAAAAAAGAGATATATAAAGAATAGTTCTTTAAAAGAAAGAATTATTTGATTTTAATCTATATACCTACGCATACCAAAAGTAAGGACAACTGTACAAGTAAACTCAATGCAAGATAAAGTTCTACATTTGCAACAAAAGTAAAAATGCAAATATTTGAAATTCTTCATTTTTTGTTTTCAACCTTAACATGTACTCTATATGTTATTAGGTTCAAAACAACTTCAACATCACTCAATATACATGAGTTATCAATGTAAAAAAGAATGAAAAATATCAAAGAAGTGATGCTAAGAGAAATCATACGCAAAAAATTTACACTCTTTGAGATACTTAATTTGAAGTATTTACAATTTGCTCATTTTACATATCAGAGCAAAATATTTAATGTTGATTATATTTTTAAAATTATGTAGGATACGTATTATAATTTTAAAGGAGTAGTTGATAGAGTTGAATGAATCCCCCTATGATATGAGACGTGCAAAAAATAATATACATCAATACACAAATGTGAAGAGGGTATTTCCTGCAGAAAAAGAAATGTCGAAGATATACAAACAATGCCGAGGTAATATACACATATCAAGCCATAAATAAGTAATTTTTTAATTTAAAATTTTTATTTTTTAAATAATTTTTTAATCAATAATAGGTACACAATAGTGCTAAATGTTACTAATGAGGTGGTAGTTCTTCCATCACATTATTTGAGGAGCCAACAACCATGTATATAAATAAAATGTTCAATATATCAATATCAAAAATCAAATAAAAAAGTAATTATTTTCATAAAACATTGCTTCTTTACTTTATAAATAAACTAATCATTAAAATTTCTATTAGTATTTTTTATATTCAAATTATTAACACTTTAATAGTTTGGGAAGAACATGACTCAAAATATTATATATATGAAATTGAATTTACAAGCATCAAAGAAGTTTAGATTTCTTATTTGCAATTAAAAATCAAAGAGTAGAAGTTATCAATGGAAAATTATATGTGGTATAGTTGATGCAATTAACAAAATAGTGTTTGAAATAGACATGAAAGGCAAAAAAAATAAAATAAAATAAGAATTGAATCAAATACAATTATGGAGAAGAAGATGAAAGTCGTTACAACAGGATAACCTTCAAAATGATGATATGCCAAACACTATAATTTTAAGAGATGGAGGTTTACACCAAGGTGATTACACAAAAAATGATGATGATGATAACAAAAATCTAATTCCTAGAGCTTACGGAATGAAGAAAAACAGACAAAATAAAGAAAGAAATAGTGATGTCCCCATTTTAAATAAAGGAATTAAGGTAAAAAAGGGAGGAAAAAAGATTAGAAGCCAAAAGTATAGTATTGAAAGTGAAAATCACCTTTACATTTTAAGTTATAATGAGGAGACACTTTAAAGTTTCGGGAACAAAAACAAAAGAGAAAATTATTGATTTCGTCCCATAAATATTATATATATTAGAGACACGTGTATATATATGTATATATATATATTAATATTATAATAAGTTATATATATGATATATATTACATATTTCTACCAAAAATAATATTTATATATATTATATGTACTATATATTATATATTTATATACATTATAATATGTATGTTATATATTAAATATTACGTATATATAATATTATACATATATATAATGTATATGTGTGTATATGTTATATAATATTATAATAATATAATATAATATATATAATATCTAATACCTAAAGTGAGACAGTGACAACTGTTGGAACCAAAATTACAAGTGGGTTATTTTACGGGACGAAAAACAAAAATAAATCTCACATTATAGGTAAAAATGCAATTTTGGAAGAATAGTTAAACTATGATGTGGATACTCAATTAGCGTCTATGGCGTTTTGTTTTTATTTGATAGCCACGTTTTTCATGGTCATGTCATTAAAAATGCCACGTGTGAAGTCTTCCGGCGAACTCATGGCTTTTTTCGACAAGTTGTCCTCAAATTAACACATTCTTTACTTAGTGGGTCACTATCATCAAGAAAAAAATTTGTCCCAAAAATGCAATTCCGGAATAAATCGTATTCCGAATTTACATTTTTCCCTATATTATATTATAGAAGATCAAACAAGAGAAGAAATGAACATGTAATTTTCATAGTTTTTTATACAATTTTTTAAACTTTTAACTATACATTTTAGATATGTTTTCTCATTTGTTAAGTATATTAGAGAAGTTTTAAACAGTAATATAATTTTAAATATTCTAATTGTTTCTTTACTTGGTTGTTTTTCTAAATTTAATTTTTTTGTATATGTTTGTGTAGCCATTTTATTTGTTACTTTTCAAAATTAAGATGGTTGATTTAAAAAAATTACGTTTATTTAATCAAGTTAGAAACTGGGAATATTTCAATTTGTTAAAATAAATTTAATAATAAAATTAATTTTAAAAAACCCAATAGTGAACGTGCAACGCACGTTGATTTCGCTAGTATTTTTAAAAATATCAGTGCATTAGAGGAGACCAAATTACAATTTATTTTCTCGCCCAATTAGAGAAAAAAGAAAATTAATATGGCATTGGGATATGGGTATTGAATATTGATAGATTATTTTTGGGGCACATAAAATGGGCCCGAAATTAATATGAATTGGTCCACATAACATGGGCCAGCGTAGTATAATATTATATGTTTGAAGAACAATATTATCATATGCTTCAATTGCTTATTACTGTATGGAGCTTCAAGAATTGGTGGACTCTGAAGTCTGATCCTCGGCAACCGCTATCCGCCGCTTACCGCCTTCTTCACGGCGATCTCAACCACGAGGGAAGTTGGTAATTAGAGGTGTCGCTCTTGGCGGATTTAGTTCAGCTTTGCAGTTCATGAATGGTCAATGTGAAGCACCTCTTCTCAACCACTGGGTCACAATGCGAGTCACTCTTGTACCGCTGCGCCACCACTGCGAAATCCCTGCCGGCCACCAAGAAGCTGCACGCCTACACCATCACCTCTGGCCTCCAATCGCCCCATTTTCTGTCTCTTCTGACTTCCGCATATGGTCTCTGTGGACATGTGGGGTACGCGTGTAAACTGTTCGATGAATTGCCAAACCGGACACTGGTGGCATACAAAGGCATGATAAGATTGTACGCTGAAAATGGGCACTCCCGGGGTGCGCTCCAGCTGTTTGTGGAAATGCGTGGCTCGGGTGTGTGCTCGGGTGATGATTATATTTACCCTTTTGTTATTCGGGCTTGTGGGGATTTGGCGTTGCTTGAACTGGGGAAGGTGATTCATGGGTTGACGGTAAAGAGTGGGTTTTTATCGGGGAGTTTCGTGGGGAATTCTTTGCTTGCGATGTATATGAAGTGTGGGGATAGAGAGGGGGCTGGTGGAGTTTTTAGCGGAATGGAGGAAAAAACTGTTGTCTCTTGGAATACAATGATTAGTGGGTGCTTACGAAATGGCAGTGCTGAGGAGGCTTTGATGATTTTCAGGAGAATGGTGGATAACAAAGTGGAGGTTGATTCTGCTACAATTCTCTCAGTTTTGCCTGCTTGTGGACATCTCAAAGACTGGGAGGCTGGGAAAGAGGTTCATTTTTTGATCAAAGATAAAAGCTTATGGAAAAGATTGCCTGTTCGAAATGCATTAGTTGATATGTATGTGAAGTGTGGAAAGTTAGATGAAGCGCGCGTTGTTTTTGATCGGATGGTGGAGAAGGATGTAGTCTCCTGGACTACTATGATTAATGGTTACATTTCTAATGCAGATTTTAAAGCTGCTTTGGAGCTTTGCAGATTGATGCAGTTTGACAGTGTGAGACCTAATGAGGTCACCTTGGCTTCACTTCTGGCTATGAGTGCCAAATTTAGTGATTTGAATCTTGGCAAATGTTTACACGGCTGGTCAATCCGTCAATATATTGATTTTGATGTTAATGTGGAAACTGCTTTGATTGATCTCTATGCCAAATGCGGTTCTTTTAATCTTAGTTTTAGAGTGTTCTCAAGGACTTCGAAGAAGAGAACCGTGCCATGGAATGCAATTCTTTCTGGTTGCATTCATAATAAATTGTCCAAAGAAGCAATACAACTTTTCAAGAAAATGCTGATGGAAGAAGTAAAACTGAATGATGCAACGTGGAAGAGCATCCTTCCAGCGTATGCCATTGAAGCAGATCTTCATCAAGCAATGAACGTACACAGTTATCTGATAAGATCAGGGTTTGTCAGGAAACCTGAAATTTCCACCGGTTTGATGGATATATACTCGAAATGTGGAGGTTTGCAATCTGCACATAAACTGTTTCATAATCTTCCCATGAGGAAAAGGGACATCGTCTCATGGAGTGTGATAATAGCTGGCTATGGAAAGCACGGAGACGGTAAAGCTGCTCTTTCTCTTTTCTATGAAATGGTTCAATGTGGCTTTGAACCTAATGAAGTAACATTTACTTCCATGTTGCATGCTTGTGGCCATGCGGGATTGGTGGATGACGGGTTAGATTTATTTAATTTCATGCAAAGAACACAACCGGAAAATCTAAGGACAGATCACTACACTTGTATTGTTGATCTTCTTGGTCGTGCTGATCGGCTTCAAGAAGCTTATGAAATTATCAATACCATGCCGTTTTAGCCAAACTCTACCGTTTGGGGTGCGTTGCTCGGTGCCTGCGTCGTACATGAAAATGTTGAGCTTGGAGAAATTGCTGCTAAGTGGTTGTTTGAGTTGGAACCTGAAAACACTGGAAATTATGTGTTGTTGGGAAATATTTACTCTGCTGTTGGAAGGTTTGATGATGCGGAGAGGGTAAGGAGGATGATGGATAGCATTGGCTTAGTAAAAGCTGCTGCAAACAGTGTGTTTCTGTAATATGGATAGCTACGAGAGAAATGGTTAATTTCTTATTAGGCTTTGGCTGAAATGAAGTCCATAAACCTCTTTGGCTTACAGCAGATTTGTCTCAATTCAATTGCACTGGAACAGGTTTGTGATCTTTGAACTCTTTGCTCACACTTCCCCTCCTTCCTACTCTTCTCCGTCTGCAATTGGGGGAGTTAATTTTGTTAAGTGCTGCACATAAAGAAAAAAGAGGTCTAATTGTAACGAATTCAATGGCAATGCTGAGACATGCATCCTATCAGAAATATTAGTTACTTAGTATGTCAGTAGCTTAAGCTTTTAGATGAAGTGATCATTCAATATGGTAGTAGAGTGGCCCAAGTAGGTGGTCCTATGTTCAAATCCACCTCACCCTTTAATGCGAAAGCATGTTGAAAGGAGTAAAAGCTGAATATATTATTAATGTAGTGTAAGATCTATTACATAAGAGACTAATCAACCTCTATATATAATAGAGCAGAGCATAGAGAGAACTATTAGACTAAGAATCCTAATCCATATCACATCAGGATAGATCAAACTATCTAATTTCAACTTCCTAATACTACTAGATGTCAACTATCTAAGTAATTCTCACACGTTTCACGTGCAAGGTTTCAACGGTTCACCTGTCTAACAGTTCTATGTTTGCAATGAGATGGTCAATCAATAGGTTCAATGGATTCAAATGATCTTTAGTAATCCATGCATGAATATTTAATCAAGTTACTTCAGTAGGCAATGAAAAACAAAGAATTGCCTAAAATGCATAAGCATCCACTTACAATCTTTATCCATTGATGTATGCACAGAGAATCCTGTCACTCTCAGTGATCTAGGTAGATGTCGAGACAGTGCGTCTTTTTTCAACTTTGAACCATTTCTTATCTTGTTTGATTTATACAATGATGACTAGTAACAACCTTTTTTATATATGATAACAAAGAAAACAAAGCTTGGATCCTACTTGATGTGAATATGACATGCCTTTCCTTTTTCATGAAAAAAGTGGTGAGATAATTAGTAGATTCTATACAAGGAACAGTAGCGAGCAGCCTAATCAAGACGTGAGTATTAAGTCTCTTATTTCTGTTTGGTTTCTCTTTTTTTCAGTTCTCAAGTGCATAATTCTGGTTAGCATGGAGTCCCTATAACCGGTTCTTCTTTTTTATTTGCTCTTTGTTAGGCTTTGGCTGCTGCTGTCTCTTCAATTGATAGTGAAGTTGTACAGACAAGATTAGATCATGTTCGGATGTATTTTGAATTATTAAACATGCTCTTTGAGGTAAAGAAATCATCTGAAACTACTGGCATAGCGTTCATATTCTTGCATTTCCATACATTTTTTGGCTGATGAGAATTGTATCGCTTTTTTTACAGGCGTTGCTTGCATTCATTTAAGAGCATGAGGATCTTTTCACTGCTGCAGAGTGAGTTCTACTGAAACTTGAAATTTTAAGGGGAGATTCTTGTTCATGGGCCCTACTCATGTATCAAATTATCCCACAGATTGCATGTATTTGGCAAAAAAAATTACATGTAAAATATTGCACATTCTGGTCCATAAGTAAAATCATTGGATAATAAGACTGACCTAACCTGAGATTTCGTTTAATTATACCAACTTCCTCTTGTCCTCAGGTTTGAGAATTCACAAAAACTTTTTCGTGGCATACCCTGATTTTGGCATAACACATTCTGTTATAGTCACAAGATGAAATTCAAATATTGATGTAATGTAAGTTCTTTGATAGAGGAAATTTTTGTAATTTATACCTTAGGGTAAGTTTGTGTAATTAGGCCTAAACTATGTCAGCTTAGTTATTTGTAAGATCAAAGACAAGGTCCATACATTCAATTTTGTATCGTTTGGCTTTTTTGTTTGGTATTGATGAGGATTTTGTTTAAGTAGAAATGGAGTCATGATCATTTATTTGTATTCAACTGTTTTGTGATATTAAATAGTGCATCATTTTTAATTGTACTTGCAACAAAGGGTTGCTCTCTATTACGATGATTGATGGTCTTCAATCTACTTTCTCCATAATTGTATCATCTGACATGTAAGTATATATAAACAATTTGCAAGTATATATAAACAATTTCGAAAATAGTAATTAAGATTTATAAATTTTTAAGCTACTTTCGATTTTGTTTTGTAATTTATTAATTATTATGGAAATGTCCAATGGGACTAACTTTGACCTCATTTTAGTCTAATGAGACCAAAAATAGAAACTATTGATCACAAACATATACTGCGGTTCTCATGTAATTACACATTTAAGATTTAATTATTGATGGTGTTTGAAATTGATTTGATGTGATCCACGTTGAATCAGAAATCGAATTATCCAAGGATCTGTTAAAAAAGAATATTTGAATCTTCTTGAAAACTAAAAAAAAATAAGCAAACGTGAGTTCAATGGTCAAAACGGGAATTTGGATTCGTTTTGGCTTTCCGATTCTCAAAACAATTATGCTCGTCAATTTGAGGACAACAAAAAGTGGTAGGTGAAAGAGTATTTAATGTGGTGATAGTAACATACCTGAGAAAAATAAATGAGTGGACATTTATAGGAAAGAGTTTTGTGAGTGTTCAGTACACATTGTGAGCAACAACATGATTCCTCGTACCTACCTTGTCAGGGGATTTGCAGTGTATGACAACATTTAATGTGTGTGTAGAAGGGATATCCTGCATTAAATGTTGTTAAGTACGTGATAACCTAGGTTGAATCGATCGTCGGTCGTGGGTCTACTAGTCAAGAGACCACCACGTTCGAGGGAGGCACGATAAAGTTGATACCCTTGAAAAAGCGTCCCAAACTATAAGTAAGAATGTAAGATCATTAGATAATAACACTGACCTAACCTGAGGTTTCGTTTAATTATACCAACTTCCCGTTACCATGAGGTTTGAAAAATTACAAAAAGAATTTGGTGGCATACCTTGATTTTGGCATAATTCATGCTATTATAGTTACAAAATGAATTCTTTGATATGAGAAGTTTTGTAATTTATCAAAATTGGGGAAAGTTTGTGTAATTACGCCAAAACTCAGGGTATATTAGTGTAGTTATCCCTAAAGATCAAGGACAAGATCCTTATAAGAATTTCCAATTCTCCAGAAACTGTGTTAACCTAATATTATCGTTGACAGGTATTCAAATCTTTTGCAGGTCTAGGTTCTAGGGAGGGAGATCCACGAAGATGCTCACGATCGTGTGGCTGAGATTTTATTTGGTTAAAAGATTAAAAGCAATTCGGTGCACTGATATCATTTAGAGCACAGTACTCGATTAACTTTTGCTTACAGATAAAATTTGAGTAGAAGGAAACATGGTGTATACTAAGTTGTGCATCAAAATGAATTCGGGAAGCGAATTTTGTGAAATTCAATATCTCTTGAAGTTTCAGTATATAAATCTTTTGAGTATATTTTTGTGAGTAATTTTTTTCGGGAGATAAATATTGGGACTCCAATCATGTGTTCATTCAATTTTGTATCACTGGGCTTTTCTGGCTTATGCCTACAGATGAAATTTAAGTAGAAGGAAACATGGTGTACATTAAGCTCTACACCAAAATGAATTCGAGAAGCGAAATTTGCGAAATTCAACAGCCCCTAAAGTTTCAGTATATATTTGCCAAGTCTTTTGAGTATATTGTTGTGAGCAATTCTTTTCATGAGATAAATATTGGACATTTTCTCTCTTCTTCTCCCTCCCTCCCTCTCACTCTATCTAATCTTGTGTACATTCAATTTTGAATTGTTGGGCTTTTTTGTTTGGTGTTATAAAGATTTTATGACGGCCGATACTCAAGACAGCTAGACTGGTCGATTTGAAGTCGATAGAGAGTGGTTGGTGACAGATTATTCAATGTGCTAAAAGTAACATACCTGAGAAATAAATAAGGGGGTATTTATGGGAAAGAGCTTTGTGCGTACTTAGTACACATAATCAACGATGCAATTATTGCATGACATGGTACACGTAAGCAACATCATGGTTTCTCGTACCTGCCTTGTCAGGGAATTTGCAGTGTATGACGAGCATTTAATGCGTCTGCAGGAGGGATGCCTTATATTAAATGTTTTTATGTACCTGACACCCTGGGTCGAATCGGCCATCCTCTCGAGAGGCCACCACGGTCGAGAGAGGCTTGATCAATTTGCTATCCTTGAGAAAACGTCTCAAACTATTAATTAGAATGTAAGATCATTGGATAATAACACTGACCTAACCTGAGGATTCGTTTAATTATACCAACTTTTCCTTCCCCGGAGGTTTGAGAATTTACAAAAACTTTTTCGTGGCATACCCTAAGTGTTGCATAAGGCATGTTATTATAGTTAGAAAATAAATTTTTGGGATAATATATTTTAGACAACCTATACTATCGCGAAATTTGGAGTTTGCATCCCGAACTATAAAAAATCTACGTTTGCATCCTGAACTATTTAAGTTTCGACGTTTGAATCCTAAGTGCAAAATCCAACCACTTTTGTCATTGGAGACACTTTACACGGGTAGCACGTGTGTACATTAAGGACAAAAATGTCATTTTGGACACGTGGATCTTGACCTAACGTTAGTATTCGCTATAAAATTCATTTTTGACCAAACTATCTCTTGTACATCTCAAAGCACAAGGTTGGATGAGCATGGAAGCTGATCTCTGTCAATGCGGGAGAAAGGTGTTCATGAAGATGTCTTAGTCCGATAAAAACCCAGGACGTAGGTATTATACTTGCAAGAAATTCAAGGTTTGGTTTTCTTGTTCTTAGATTAACGAAACCCTATTTATCTGATTTGGAGAAAATTTAAATTGGGGCTTTCCAATTGAAGTTTGTAGTAAATTGGAGGTTGCAATTACTTCAGTTGAATGGACCCTGAAATGTGTGCAAGATCAAAACTAATCATACCTGGTCTTCAACATCGGCTGAACAACATGGAAGCTGAGCTTAAGAAACGAAAGAATATCGAGATATGGTTAGGGGGCTGTTGTGGTCTTTTGTTGTCTGTTCTTCAATTTTATGTAATATCTCTTAAGAAATTAGGAACTTGGTTGTTGGTTGTTGTTTTGGTATACAGAATTCCAAATTTTCACATTGATGAAGAATTCTCTGGTTAGGAACATGTATTGCTGTTCAGAAAATGATGTAATGTAATCTCTATCTATTGTGTAATAAAATTTATTTTTCAAGATACATGTACTTAGGGCTGTAAATGGATATTCGAAAATCCGATATCCGTTCGCATCCGAATTCGTTTACAGAGGATATTATCCGAATCCGTCTCAAGAGGATATTATCCGTATTCGATTATAGACATCCGAATTATAAACGGATAAGGATATGGTAATAAGGCATCCGATCCGTTTAACATCCGATTCGTTTCATTATCCGTTAGATATATCCGTTATCCGATTTATCCGTAATCCGTATCCGATAAATAATATATTATATTAAAATATATACACAAAACTGTGTATGTATGATAAATTATTAGTATTAAGTAAATTTTTTAGCGCATTTATTAAAGAAAAACCTTAGGTTTTATTAGTAACTATATGTTCACGTCAATATTCATATAGAGATAATATAATTAACATATATTATGTTATTAATAAAAGTATTATATTTCAAATTAATTATATGATAAAATTTATAATTTCACCACATTTATACATTCGCTAAAACATAAAAATTATCTATATAGATATACTTATTATTTCTCTATTCGTCTAAAATATATATATTCAAAGCTATATAATTATTAAATAATTTATCTATAAATGAATAGTTGATAATCTGATTAAAAGTTCGAAGTTATATAAATAAATAATTTATGTCAAATTTTGAATAGTTGAAAATCCGATTAAAATCCGAATCCGTCCGAATCCGCCTTGTATCCGTATAAAAAGGATATTATCCGAATTCGATTTAAAAGGATATTATCCGTATTCGTCCGAATCATAAACGGATAAAGATATGGTAATCATACATCCGATCCGTTTATTATCCGTTTACACCCCTACATGTACTGCTGTTCAGAAAATGCTTTGCATTCATTACCAAAATAGACAATAACATAATCTGGCATGACAAATATGACCAAACATCAATGCTAACAAGGCCAAAACACAAGGTCTTACATGACCAATACCAAGGTCTAACTTGACCTAAGTCACATAATCCTTCTATTATACTCAACGCACTCGCACTCAGTTTTCGCACTGGCGAATTTTTGCGCATTGCTCGCTTTAAGAAGACTTAAAATTTTAGTTCTTCGCACTGACGAATTTGTGCACATTTCTCGCTTTAAGAAGACTTAAAATTTATTTAATATACACATATAATAATATGAAACATGAATTTTAATTTTTTTGATTTAATATATGATTATTATATTATAAGGGAAAATTACATCCAGCTACCCTGCATTTAGGCCTAATTACAATCCAGTCCATCGTTATCGAAAAATTACAAATAAGTCCCTATAAGTATTGTTTGGCTTGTGGTCCTTGACAGAAAATGTAAATTTATCCCCATACCCTTGACGGAATAGTAGTTTTTTCTTAAGAATTTTTTAATTAAAAGTTAAAAATAGGAAATGACAAAATTTTCCTTTATGTTATATAATTAAAAATTCATTATATATATATATATATATATATGTGTGTGTGTGTGTGTGTGTATCCCTTTCCTCGCCCCATCCCCTAACCAAATGCAGAGATGTCGCCGGCTAGAAAGAATGCAAGGATCGCCGGATCACCGCCAACCAAATTTGCTGCCGCCGCATATTATAACCATCTCGTTCCGCCACCGCCACCCCACCACTCCACAACCTCCCTAGCCAAATCCGCCGCCACCGCCGCCGCCACCACTGTCCATCAAAAATTCGCAAAACAATCGCCACCGCTCGTCTCAAATCACGGCCACCCAAGTCCACCTCCGCCCTATTCCTCACTATTTCAGTCACGATTTTCCCCCGCCCCCACCCTCTAAAAAAAGTGCAGGGATGGCCGGCCACAAAATTTTTGCGTTTGTGTGTTTGTGTGTTGAGAAGAAGAAGGGGTGGTGTGTTGGTCGTGGTCGTGATTGTGTGATTGTGACGATGGATACACGGGTGGAAGGTCTCGTGGTTGTTGACGGCTATGGTGGTCGCCGAAAAAGAAGCCCCAACGACCTCCGCCATTGCCGCGAACCCCCACCGCTAAAAACCGGATTACGAAATTGGTATCAATGAGATCCCCGTGTCACGGTGATCGAAAAGCACTACCCGTGCGTTGAATTCGGCGGAGAAACGAGAATTCCCCAATTCATGTGGCTTTCATCTTCTCCGACGGCGGGGGTGGCGGGGTGGCGGGGTTTGGGTTTTTTCTTTTTCTTTTTTTTTTTTTTTTTGAGTTTTGATTTTAATTTAATTTAATTTATAATATATTATGTAAAATAAAATATAATTTATATGAATAAAATTATTAAAAATATATTATATTTCCTCAAAATACAAAAATATGATATATATATATATTTTTTTTTGAATTTATTAGAAATAGGATTTTATAAAAGAATGACTAATTGAAACTATAAATATAAACAATAAAAATAAGATTTATTAATTACATATATTTCTTTTTTTTGAATTTTTTAGGAAATATGATATTAATATAATTTGAACAAAAAGATACTAATAGTACACATTTTTTAACAAAACAATCCCTGTATAATATGATAATTACATTACAGTCCCTGAGGGTATTTTGGTAAAATTATAATAATAATAAAATATTCAAGGGTATTTTCGGCACTACAGGGACGGAACCCTAACGGCGTCAGGGACCTCTAACGGAACATGAAATATGAGGACTTATTTGTAATTTTTTGATAATGATGGACTGAATTGTAATTAGGCCTAAATGCAGGGTAGCTGGATGTAATTTTCCCTATTATATAATGATAAAATTAAGTTATTATAATCAATACTTAAATAAAATCAATTTTTTTTATATATAAAGTTAAATAAAATAAAATTATATTATAAATATAATTTTTTAAAATAATTTTTTATTAAACGCTTTAAGGCGCACCCGAACTCAATTTTTTAAAAAATCTTGTGCATTGCGCATTCGCACTCGCTCCCGCATCAGCATTATGTGACTTAGAACTTGACCAAACAGAATCCAACATTACCAAAACATGACATTGTCAGCTGATAAAACATAACTAAACATGGAGGAAACATTGTCTAACACATGAAGCAACATGACAAAACATGGACAAAACAATGTCTAAAACATGAACATTCTACACCATATCTTGATCTTTTGTGCCAACGGTCTTGCCCTTACTTTTTCTAGAAGGGAGTTTGCTGAATCTAACAGAGTGAGTAACAGATCTACCAGCTGGCAACCAAGCCAGCTTGGGATGTGACATTTGATTTTTTAGATCTGATCTGCATGGGTTGTGTTGTTGTATTAGGCTCCTTTTGTTTCTCTTGATCTTACAAACAAGGGCGACGCCACTTAGACAGAAATGGGGTCAATTGACCCCACTGAAAAAAAAAAAAATACTTTTGTATTTATATATATATATATATATATATATGTTTTTATATTTTTTGTTTAAGAACAACATTTTTGACCCCACA
Source organism: Lantana camara (assembly GCA_037501455.1). NCBI lineage: Eukaryota > Viridiplantae > Streptophyta > Magnoliopsida > Lamiales > Verbenaceae > Lantana > Lantana camara. The sequence goes on from CM074863.1 coordinate 93,984,838, forward strand.
TAATAATGGAAAAAACTGAATTGCTTCCCTTAAATTGAAAATTAGTATAATTAAAAAAAATCCATGACCCAAAAAAATAAAAATAAAAGTCTTTTTGACGATACTCTAAATATTAAAAAACTCTAAATAATATAGATTTTGCAGTTTTTTTTCAATTTCAAAACACATACACAAGGAGTGTTTGTAAACTCTAAATAAACACTTATGAGACAAGTGATTATTTTTAATAGTTTTGGAGTATTTGAAGCTTTCTAAATTTATTTAAAATTTTATTTTGACAAATACAATATGTTCCTTACATCTTTTTTTTTTCTATTCTTTTATTTTTTTCACTTTTTTTAATTTTTATAAATTTATAAATAAAGGTATATATTGAATAATTCTATGTTTGATTAATTACAAACAATCTTATATAAATTATATAATTTATAATAATTTTTATATTAATGTAATAATTAAATCATATTATAATACCTAGAAATCTTCCAAAATATTTTAAGGTAAATTAGTAACTTCATAAAAGTTAAAAGTGATTATCCTGCTTATCAATTTTTTTTTCAAACATTCATTACTTTTACTATTGCAATTTTTTTTCAAATTGCACTTCTGTTTCAACTTCTACTTATAGAGTAAAGTTTGCAAATACCCCCGATGGTTGTATTTAGTACAAATAAAAAATCTTAAAGGATAAGTGTAAAATAAATATTGATGGTGCAGAAACTGGAAGTGTGTTAATACACCAACACTTTAAGATTTGTGTATGAGGGGAAGACCATTACAGGCGTGGAGCCTCAGGAACTGGGTTTCCAGATGAGCGTGGGTTTTTCCAGCTAGGATAACACCAGAAAAATGCAGCAAAGGTGCAGTGAGTGCGGTGAAATGCAGGATTCTTGGGGAAAGAAGGGAATTCAGAGGAAAAAATGCCCAGTTTATGCAGAGTATTCTTGTGGAAGAAAATGACTTGGGGAAGGTGCATGTGAATCCCCTTATTTATACGTTGAGGCCAGGGTATTTGGGTAATAGTAACCAAGTGGTCCCAAAATCAGTGTTGCCCTAGACACGTGGCGGCCTGAGATGGTGTGAAAGTGATGGCTCTGAAAAGCCTGTGTGATGGCAGGTACGAGGTGCGCACTACCACAGTGCCAGAGGTTGTTGGCGTGCGGCGAGCGTGTGTAGGAACCTAACTTTGCCCCCCACACCTCTGAAATGCCCTCGGGAAGGACACTCCATGTTTCCGAGATCGATCCTCGAAGAGGGAAACACCTTCTAATACTAACCCGAGCGTTGGTTACGCACTTACGCTCAAGTGGGCCCTTGGCGGAAGGCCGCTGATGATGAGTGTCCGAGCGTCAGAGCATCGGAGGTATACGAGCGCGATTACCGAGGGGGTCCCAGGTATGGAAGAGAGGGAGCCCTGGCGTGGGGCATCCCTGGGGACTGTAATGTGAGCGTTCAAGGGGACCATTGGAGGGATCCCACGCTCGTAACTTGGGCCGAGGCGCACAAGTTCAGGTTGAAGAGGTGGTGAAGGAATGGGCCGGGTTGAGTCCACGAGCCCATTACCTCGAGCGTTAAACCCATGGGTCCTTCAGATCATGATACGTGTATGGTGTTGACCCGAGCGTAATTTGGCCCCATCATTTTGCCCCCCATATTCTGTAGTTACGGTCGAGCGTACTGTAGAATTTAAATTACTGAGCTCCAGCTTTGAATACTCGAGGGTTAGACTTTTGGTGGAGGATGACTGTCCGTCTTCAGTAACAGACATTTTCTAACATTAGCAATAAATGAAGTCCCATCCGTATTAAATGTTGAGTGGCGACGTGGGCGCGTGTGCCGCTGAGTGGGCGCGTGCAAATGGGGAACGTGCAACGGTTACCAAAAGGTGGGGGATTTTCAAGGCGGGAAATGATTGCGTTTTTGAATCCCGACCCTAATTAATGTAAATCTTCCCCCTATAAATAGTGCTCTAACCATTCTTCTTCAACCTTTTGCACATTCCTGAATTTTCAAGCAAAGCAGCAACAAAGCCTCTACAACTTTCCTTGATCTTTAGCAGTTTCCGGCGAGTTTTCCTTTGATTTAAGGTAATTCCCCATAATCTCCGATACTAACCCTAGGATTAGGTGGTGTTTGAGCGTCTTTTCCCGTGAGAAAACTCCTTCCTGCAATTTTCCGTATCAGACTTTTCCTCTCCTCTGCTAAACTCTTCGCAAAGAATCCTTTGAATCCTCTGAAACAATACCAACAATGGCGGACAATGTTGTAGAGGCTTTGGTGAGGGAGATTGATGAGATGTCTGTGGGGAGTTCTTCCCCTCATGATGAAATTCCGACAGCTATCCCAATAGCGAGGGCCCTAGAGGAAGCGGGCGATGAGGAGCTGGGGGCGGCCGTCCAAGGGATGAACGAGCACAACCCTGGTGGTGTAGATCAGTTGTTTGAGGAGATGGATTTATCTATAAGGATGCAGCAACAAGGGGAAAGGGTATTCCCCTTGCTTAACAGCGCTATAAGGCCACAAGACCATCAGGTAACTGTGGCAATCGCGGCTCCAGAGGGCGGTGCCGGACCTTCCGAGCGTCGGACCGAGGGTGAGCCTCCCCGCAAGCGTCGTCGCCAAGGGAAGGAACCTTTGACGCAAGTGAGGGTAAATAACCCTCACCAAACTGATAGGACCCCAGATGAAATAGAGAGCATACTGACGCTCGAGGACCTAGAAGATTTGAAGGCCAAGGTGTAATGGGATGAGGCAGTGTTCCCTCGACCTCGTACGGGCGAGAATTGGAAGGAGAAATATTTTTTTGTGAGAGCACCCGGGGGAATTTTCAGGGCTCACCGAGGGTGGATAGTTCACGGAGAGGGGCCTTTGGTTAGGAACAGATCAGGGGATAAACTCTTCGAGCGTTGGGCGAAGAACTTGGCTCTTGTCATGAAAAATGAGAAGAGGTGGATAAAGGCCAAGGATCTGATGAGTGATGAGGAAGTGCTATTCCGTTATGGTCTAGTGCAGCCCCCGGAGATGATATCCAACCCTCCCGCTCGGACCATGTCTCGCAATGGTTAGATTCTAGGAACTAACACTTCTAACATGTAACGCCCCGCGTTTTCACACGTGCAGGTACGTGTTACGTGCGCATTTACATTTAATTATATGATTTTATACTTTGATTAATTGGTTAAACTCATTTATAATTTGATTTATCTGTTTAAATTTCATATGAATTCCAATGTGTGTTATGAATATATGAATGAATTGGTGAGAATGTGAATTTCGTGAATTTGGTGATCATTGAATGAAATTGTGTGTTTCGTGTGATCCGTGGACTTGATTGTAGCTTATTTGAATGTTTTGGACTCAATTGAAAATTGAGTTTGGGCTTAATTGCCACTTTTGAAAGTTTAGGGACCTATTTGTATAATAGGCAACCCTGAACGGTTTTCGCCATATCTTGAGCTCCGGACCTCGAAATCGAGATCCGTAACCGGCGTTGAACTTGTTTCGACGTTACCTATCCTTTAAACTTGACCTTGTATCTTTTCGATATCATTTGAACCTTCGACGACGAGCATTTTAGCCATTACGACCCTTATGACTTATAGTGACCCGTTTTCTTTCTAACCGGACTTGAACCGACCCGTATTCTACCCATTTTATCACTAAATATCAGCATTTTCCTTCTCCTTGCTTCCATTTTCCATCGATCATAGCAGCCAAGAGAGAGACCAAGAGAAGCTCCAAGAAACCCTTATTTTGATCAACCAAATTTTGAGCTCAAGATCAACCAATCTTCCATCTCCTTTCAAGGTAAGATATGGATTATTTTTCCCTCACTCTTTCTCCATTTTCTTTCGATTATATCTTGGTATAGGTTGGAGAATCATGTGTTATGAGAGAAAGCTTGAATAGGAACAAATGATATGAATTCTTGGTCCCATGTCTTTCCTTGGGTTTAAGTGAGAGTTGATGCTTGGAATGTGTTGCTTGTAACTTCCTCATCATTTCTATATCTTTAAATCTCATGTTGGGTATGTATTACATGATGTGCCATTGTTGGAGCTTGAAGCTTCCATGGATGAAAGCTTGGTATTGAGTGATCTTTTGCCAATTTTGGATATGAATTCTTGTATATATGAATGAATTACATGATATATATGAGTTTTGTGGCTTGAAAGCATGTCTAAGAGTGTATGAGAGCTTCCTTATTGCTGCCCCTGCTTTCCAAAGCTTTTCCCTCGAAGAAACAAAGCTTCTGCTCTGTTTCTCTTGTGAAGACGACCGTGTCAGCTTTGAACTGAAAATAGACACGGCCGTCTTGGGCTCTCGACTTTGAATTTTTTCTGATTTTAACCTCGGACACGGCCGTGTCCAAATCCTTTGAAAATGCAACACGACCATGTCAAGCCCTCGACTTTGAATTTTTTCGATTTTAAACCTCGGACACGGCTGTGTCCGTTTCCTTTGAAAACTCAACACGGCCGTGTCATTTGAAATGGCAGCTTTGGGGGAACTCTTTTATTGCTTGTTTTGCGTTTATTGCTCGTATTTGTGAATTGTGTGCAACGTGGATCTATTAAAACTGAGATTTACGATTGATATATGATATTGATAATCATATGAATGCAAGAATGAAAGGTATGAAAGTATGAACGATATGAACGGGAATGAATATGATTTTATCGTATATTGAACGAAACTTGGTAAATTATGTGTTTAATTGAATTCTATGGTATTCATGAGCATATTTGGACATGTTCTTATGTTTCAAGCATTCCATAACATGTCATTGCACGCCGAGCGTCAAATGTGGTCATGATTGAGTCTCACACTACCTTTGTCACACAGATATTGATCCAGTAGGTGGCGAGGGTGAGCAGTGAGAGCTTTGTCGGGTTCTTTTGTCTACCAGGTGGGTTTTTCTTCTATTAGTTAAGAATATGACCCCCAATATACCCAATGTGCAAGATTTTGGCCAAAAGATATATATGTATTTATATCGAGTTTTCAACGAATCAATGTTTTAACGAAAGCCTTTTTATTTGAATATCCTACCAAAAGTTTGGCGAGAAATGTATGAATGTTCACAATGAATTGGGGTCCGGGACTTAGTGTATTGGTGAACCGAGGAAGCATGGGCTGACGGGAATCCACATATACTAGTTCCAAAAATTTCGGTAGCCTGGAATTCACTAGGAGATTAGTGAACGAAGGGGGACCCACGCTTTTGGGGATTCATGTACCCCTCTAGCACTTATGAATGAGGGTTCGGGTTTTGCAAGCCCGTTCCCTACCCGGAGGAAAAAGGAGTATATGAATGATCGAATGAATGATCGAATGTATGTGCACGAAAGAATGAAATGTATGAACAAATGAATGAACGAATGAATGATTAATGAATTACACGAGGTGTTGGTTGGAGATAATGCACGCCCTCTCGTCGGGCCACAAATGACTTAATGAATGAAATGAATGGTTATAATCCTATTCGTTGTATTTATTTTCCCACTTGGGAAAAATGATTATAAACCTCGAATAAGGATTATAGCTTGCATGTATGTGTTTAAATTCTGCCTTATTATGATATTATGCCTATTTTTATACCCATCAGTCTGTCTAAGACTGAACCCGGAGTTGTTTCAGTTATTTTTGCAGGAAGGGATGCTAGGCGGGATTCAAGTCTGGGAGAAGTCTTGCATAGTGTCTAGCATTTCTTATCTTTACACTCATACGATTACATTATTCATCATTTTCGATTTTGTATATATATGGAGCGTACATGTAATTGGTACCTATATGTATCTTACATGAAATATTGGTACATAGAGCGTATAGCTCAATATATGGAATACATGTTGGTACCTAGAGCATCTAGCTCAATATACGGTATATGAATTATTGGTTCCGCTTTTCCGTTGCTCTGATTGTTGTTGTTGGGGTTTAAGTTATAGGCTAGTCCCGCCGGGCTTAGCGTGTGTGTATGTCTCCGTTTGCTATGAGTCGACACGTGTATGGAAATCCATTTCATATACGGGTCGGGTCATGGTGCGGGGGATGTGACGTCTCGCACTCGGGCGTTACATAACATTTAGCATAGGAACAAACTTTTAAACTATTGCCTTGTTTTATATGCACAACATTTCTGATGCTCGTTTGCTTTTCGCTCGTAGGTGTGGACATTCTCATGGTGGGAGTTGATGCCGAGAGCATTGTAGAGATGTTGCCCGCTCACCAAGCGGGCGGTAATCAGCAGCAATCGCAACAACAGCAGAATATCCAACCCCCTAACGCTCCATGGGGGAGAGGTGCCCGTCGGGGAGCGGGACGAGGCGATGGCAGCAGAGGCGCTCACCGGAGTGGCGTTGAGGGTGGCCGGGGTAGCGGCCACATTGAAGACCTAACACTCGCTGACGATCGGGGGGCCACTCCTCCAGTCGCTCCTGAATGGCCAGCGGCACAAAGCTCCGGCAACTCTCGAAACCGCTCGGGGGAGCTGGCGAGGATACACGATGAAGTGTGAGCCGAGCGCTTGGGGAAAAGGAAAAGAATGCCGGACTCCATCCCCATATCTGGCAAGGGGAAGGAGGTTGTCATGGGCCCTCGCGGCGAGGGCGGTGATACCTCATCCTCGGAGGATGAGGATTTTTGGAAAATTAGGTGCGAAGGGGACGCACGGTACAAACGCCAGAGGAGGGACGACTCGGTCCTCCTGAAGAAAAGTCTATCCTCCTATAATTTGGTCACAGGGGTTGTGAGCCAACTCAAATTCTTTGGCGACCACGACAAGTTGAACGAGCATGACGCCGCTCGGGTCGCGGATGATGCTTGTCGGGCCCTTTTAACGATGAGTCTTCTTTCTCTTTTTCCTTCGCAAAGTTCCAATCCTTTCCGTTTTTACTTCTGATAGTAACCTTTGTTCTTGGCCTTTTAGGAAGTGATCCCAAGGCGGAAGAACTTGCAGGGACGAGCGCAGGCCTACTCCGAGCACAAGGCCAAGTATAAGAGGTTGCATCGCATTTCTGACCCAGATCAACTGCAGGAAGATTATAACACCGTCTGCGCTCAACTCATTGCATCCAATCTTGAGAAAGATAAGTTGAAGGAGGACCTGAAGAAGTCAGATGATGCATACTTGGTCCTTGACGAGCGTCATAAGAAACTCAAGGAGGATCGCGACCAGTTGAGGGTAGCCAATGGGGATCTGGGTAGGCAATTAACTGAGATTACCCAGTAGTTTGAGGTGATCATGAGGGAGCTCGCCAACTTACAGGAGAAGGTGCTCACCTTAGAGTCGACGGTGGCTTGGGAGGCGGTGACCAGATTCGTGCGCTCCAAAGCTTTTGCCTTTGCAGCCAACCTCCACTGCTTTAACAACGCTCGGCGATTCTTCTGGAATGCGGTGGGCCAAATGGTGAAACTGGGAATGGCACCCGAGAGCACTCTGACTGATGGCCGCCTGCGCATGGACTTGGATGAAAATCTGGAGCGAATCATCCGCAACAGGGATCCATCAGCTGACTGGACGGAGCCTGAGTATGATGAGTTGGTGATGATGCTTCAGAGGGACTTCATAGCAGCCAACCCAGTGGACCCCGAGCCTATTCCTGTGGAAGACGACAACATTACTCTCAATGCTCAGGACGGCGTGGGCCCAAGTGATGCTCAAACTTCCGACGCTAATGTGTTGGTCCCCGTTCCCATTTCAACTGCCCCTCCGGAGCCCGAGAGTCAACCTCAGTGATGCTCTTCTATCTGCTGCTTCAAAATTCTGTCTTTCTGTTTCCTGTGAACATTTGAACTTTTGGCACTTGTACCTTTGATAATATACTTGTGCTTGCTCTTATTTTGATGATTGTAATTCTCTTATGAATGATGAAGTATTTTTTGCATGATGTTGAACTTCTGAATGTTGTCTATTGGTTTCTTTTGATGCTAGAGTGTTGGCAGTATGTGAATGTGTGAGTGTGAAGACATCTCAGGCGATGATATCATAGCCATTTTCCATAACAAGGCTCGAATTTGAACTTAGAATCTGCTAGGGGTTTTGCTAAGTATTGGCCTCTTTAAATGTGTGGGGTATTTCTGTCTTGAGCGTCTCAATAATTTAACGATGAACTTATAATACAATAGGATTTGCTAAGTGTTGGATAATCGGTGAGCGTAGTTGTAGTGTGAACTTGATATTAAGGCATTCATGAGGGGGTTAGTCCAGTATTTTTTATCTACGAGCGTACGCTCTTTCAAGGGGATGAGTCTATTTTGAGGGGTTTACGAACGCGAACTGGAGTGATCAACATCCAGTTGGTGCAATTAAGTATATAGTGGTCCTTCCTTTGACACGCTCATCCTTAGGATGTAATTGTTTATGAGCGTCAAGCTGTTTATTCGTCCATTCAAGAGCCTGGATCAGGCAATCGTCAAGCCATTTGACGTGGAGGATGCTCGACACGGAGTGGGGATTGGGGCAATTGACAGCTTGAGTCATTAATTAGAGCAAAGCAAGTAAATAAACAAATAACCAATTGAAAAATACTTACTGATGTGTTTGCATTGCTCGAGCGGGCAATTACAAGAGTTGTTATTACACGTAGAACCGTCTAAGGTTACATGCATTCCATGGTCGAGGGAGGCGCTCGCCTTGCAAAGTCTCTAGCAGGTAGGTATTGTTCGCTCGTACCTGTATGACTTTGAAGGGTCCTTCCCAATTGGGATCTAATTTACCAACATGCTTGGATACTTCAACCCTTTTGAGGACCAGATCACCGAGTTGGAAGGTTCTTTCTTTGACGCGTTTGTTGTGCTGATGGGCTACTGACTCTTTGTATTTATGCATCCTTGCCCAAGCTGTTCTCTCTTTTCATCCAGCAGGTCTAATTCGAGCGCTCGGTTGCTCTCATTGGCGGCGGGCTCGAAGTAAGCGACACGTGCGGACTCTTGGACTATCTTTGCGGGTATCATGACCTCGGAGCCATAAACGAGGGAGTAGGGTGTCTCGTCTGTTGCCGCTCGTGGGGTTATGCGATAAGCCCAGAGGGCCCCTTGGAGTTCTTCAGCCCACTCACTCTTTTTACTTTCGAGCATTGTTTTAAGATGTTGGAGTATGGTTCGGTCTGTGACTTCAGCTTGACCATTAACCTGAGGGTGACCCACAGAAGTGAAGCATTGCTCAATGCCTAGTTCATAACACCATTCCCGAGTGTCGACAACAATGAACTGGGACCCGTTGTCCAATACAAGCACCCTCGGGATTCCGTATCTGCAGATGATATTTTTCGAGATGAAGTCACTCACTACCTTGAACGTTATCTTCGCGACCGCTTCCGCTTCAGCCCATCTGGTGAAGTAATCCACCACGAGGATCACAAACTTCTTTTGTCCGACCGTCATCGGGAAGGGGTCCACTATGTCTATGCCCCATTGGTCGAAGGGCCACGAGACATCAATAGGGATCATCTGGGTTGCAGGCAGCTGAGGGACGTTGGAATGGAATTGGCACTTGGGGCATCTCTTGGAGAAGTTGATGGCATCCTGTAATACCGAGGGCCAGTAGAACCCACTCCTTAACACCTTTTTGGCCAGAATTCGATCGCCAGAGTGGTTCCCGCAGCTTCCACTTGGCTTGTGAGGGTCGCAGGCACCTTAATGGTGGGCCCTGGAACGACCGCTTGAAGAGTCTGCCCTCGCTGTCTAGTGAAAAGCGGGGGGCTTTACACTTAATCTTCCGGGCTTCTACTCTGTTGCTGGGGTAGGTACCATCCTTTAAAAATCTGATAATGGCGTCAAGCCAACAAGGCTCGGACGGATCGATCATGTTCACTTGGTCCGAGGGTTTTCCCTCATTTATCAATGGCTCTTCCGTCTAGAGAAACGTGACGTGACGCTCGCAGGTTCCTTCCAGAGCCGACGCGAACTTGGAGAGAGTGTCAGCGCGCTCGTTTTCTGCTCGGGGAACCTGCAGCAACTGAAACTCCTTGAACTTGGCGATCACCTCCTTAGCTTTGGCCAGATACTGCACCATGTTGGCTTCTCGAGCCTCATAAGTGCCGTCCACTTGACTAGCGACTAACTGAGAGTCAACATAAACAGTGACCCGAGAAGCTCCATTCTAGAGGGCGATCTTGAGTTCTTGGATGAGGGCTTCATATTCAGCCTCATTGTTGGTGACTGCGAAGGCCAGTTTGATTGCGTAATCAATCTCAATCCCTCGAGGGTCCCTGAGGTGACCCCGGCTTCCCCCCTTGTGAGGTCGAGGAGCCATCTGTGTGTAAAAGCCATAACCTCTCCTCTTTCGAGGGTACTGGGTCCAACCCGAAGCGCTCGACGAGCAGGTCAACTACCGCCTGACCGTGTATGGTTGTTCTGGGCTCAAAACTGATGTCAAATTGGCTGAGTTCAATGGACCATTTTATGAGCCTACCCGAGACATCCGCCTTCGAGAGGACTTGCTTGAGGGGTTGATCCGTAAGCATTGTGATGGAGTGAGCTTGAAAATACGGTCTGAGCCTCCTGGATGCATTAATGAGCACAAAGGCGAATTTCTCTATTTCCAGATACTTTTTTTCCGCCCCTTGGAGTATTTTGCTCAAATAGTATACTGGCAAGTGCTTGCGTTCGTGTATGGCAACGAGGACAGCGTTCGTGGCATCCGCCTAGACGGAAAGATACACAAATAAATTCTCGCCATGAATAGGCTTCGTCAGCAAGGGTGCGCACGAGAGGTACCGTTTCATATCTTTCAACACTTTCTCACATTCCTCAGTCCAAGCAAAGTTGCGAGCGTTACATAGAATCTTAAAGAAAGGTAAGCTCCGGTCCCCCGAGCGGGAGATGAATCTATTCAAAGAAATGATCTTGCCCACCAGTACTTGAACTTCTCTTACATTTCGAGGGGAAGGGATGTCTAAGATTACCTTGATCTTTTCCGGGTTGGCCTCTATACCCCTCTATAGGGATGGCAACGAGCCGAGCCGAGCCGAGCCTTGGCCTTTTTCAGGGCTCGGGCTCGGCTCGACCAAGGCTCGAACCCGGCTCGGCTCGGCTCGAGGCTCGGGCCTTTAATATTATTTTTAATAAAAAAATTAGTTTTTTTAATAATTTAATATATTTTTATATATAATAATATATATTAAATGAATATATATAATAAATATATTATTTTTTATTCATTTTGTATTAAATTTAATGAATATATATATAATATTATATATTAATAAAATATTTATATACATAAAAATTAAAAATATTATTTTTTTAATTAAATATATGGGCTCGCGAGCCGGCTCACGAGCCACGAGCCAAGAAATAAAGGGTTCTGGCTCGGCTGGCTCGGCTCGTTGCCATCCCTACCCCTCTGGCTGACCACATACCCCAAGAATTTTCCTCCCCGAACACCAAATGTACACTCAGAAGGATACAATTTCATACCGTACTGACATAGGATGATGAATGCTCGTTTTAGGTCCTCAAGATGAGAGTGCTGACGCTCGCTCTTAACGATCATATCATCCACGTAGACTTCCATAGAGTTTCCTATTTTACGCTCAAACATCCTGTTGACGAGGCGCTGATAAGTGGCCCCTGCGTTTTTAAGCCCAAACGGCATGACCAAAAAATAGTAAACTCCCACGTGGACCACGAAGGAGGTCTTGGGACGGTCCTCGGAGACCATAAATATCTGATAATAGCCCTGGAAGGCGTCCATCATGCTCATTAGCTCGCACCCAGCCGTTGAATCCACTAACTGATCAATCCTCCGGAGGGGGTAGGGATCTTTATGGCACGCCTTGGTTAACTATGTGAAGTCGTTGCACATGCGCCACTTGTTGGCGCTCTTGGACACGAGCACCACGTTGCAGAGCCACTCAGGATATAAAATTTCCTCTATGTATTGAGCCTCGAGAAGTTTGTTGACCTCCTCTTCGATGACTTGCCTCCTAAATCCATGAACATCCCTCTTCTTTTGCTTGATAGGTTTGAAGGCCGGGTCCACGTGTTGGAAAATAGGAATCAGAAAGCATCGGAAATTTAAAAATTTTCCAACAAAAGGATCAAAAACTCGTGATCGTGAATCCAAATTCATAGAGATTAGAAACTTACTTTTCAATAATCTTTCTTGAAGCGTTTCAAGCCACCCAAGAACGCTCTTCTCGCAGCTTGATCCCCTCTCCTTGGTAAAGCTCGAATCTTTAAAACTTCTAACTTGAAGCTCTCTAGAGATAGTCCACCAACTTGACTACAATCTAACTAGTAAGGATGCTAGTTCTCTAGTTAGTGTTTAGACTTAACCTAGGGCTTATTTGATCTTGGAGAAAGGATGGTGTTCAACACATGAACCAAAAAAATCATCTATCACCCTCAAGGGGAGCTCGAGCTCCCCTATATATAATTGGGGAGGGGTGGCCGAAACCCTAGTCCTTATGGACTAAGGATTTGGTCCCTCTCTCCTATTACTTGATCATCAAGTAATTTTGAACTTTGACTTTCAATTCTAATTCAAATCAACTTTTAAGAGAGCTAAAATATCCAAACTCCTTTTGGATAATATTATACTTTATTTATTAAATAAATAAATAACTTATTTTATCTAATTAATTAATTCATAATTAATTAACTAGATTAATTTTCTCCAAAATAAGACTTTCATTTTAATTCAAAATTAAACCAAAGTCTATTAAATAATTAACACATTAATTATTTAATACATAAACAAATATACATGTGTGGAACACGTGTCCATAAGAACACGTGCCCAGTCACGTGACCCACACGTGTGGAACCCTCTTGGTATGATCAACACGTTTGATCATTTTAAAGCCTCAACTCATGTAACCAAGTTGTTGTGTGTGACCCTCTAGGTTCTCAATTCAATTAGCAATGACCTAATTAATTAATTCACTAATTAATTAATCAGTCCACAGATTAAACGACCATAGTCTAGCAACAAGTGTTTAACCCCTAGCTGAATTGGAATGTCTCGATTCGACAGAACCTTTAAGTCATTGATTCATGTGAGATACAATCCTCCTACTTACTATCTCTCAACCAAGATCTAGGGTAAGGGAATAATCAGAACCCTAATAATCTGGTCTTAAAACTAAGTGCATTTCATATCCATTTGATCTCAATCCAAGAAACCCTTTTCTTGATGTCTTGATATACTGCCTTGGCCAAGGACTCCATATGGCATATGAATGACTCACACAATAAGAGATCACCTTGCAAATGCAAGTGTAGGTCCTTTTTCGATTCTCATTCACTTTCATAAGTCACTTGTGCAGCCCCAGCATAAACCTTGAATCAGTTGTCTAAGGCGACGCCCTTTAAAGCTTATATCTTAGATTACAGAGTTAACTCATAAAGTGACATGGAACCTCAAGCCTAAGGATCAATTAATCACATCAATGACTCGTGAGATATTTCCTAATCTGGAAGTTTCCATTTCCTGAAATAGAAACTTCCTTTCCCATTTAGGAATCTTCTCACACGGGGCACCTCAGTGAACTTACTTATTGAAGTAAGCACCCTTATGTATCACGCACGTATCAACTATACACTTTGCACCTGCATGAAACAAGGTGGTTCTTCTTAAGGGCGTGATCCCACAAGCAAGCCTTAGAGGAGTCAGGTTCACACTCCCACTGTCTGTAGGACTCATCGGCTTGGAGTATTTTACTAATCATGACTTATGTGATATAGGGCTCGTTTCATGAACCATTTCACCTAAATGGTGGAGTCCTAAAGTCATCAGGATTAGGGGAGTTCTCATACATGCACAGCTAAAGTAAACGCATACCAAACAAGAGCATATAAAGAAGAGTTGCCTCAATTCGTTATTTTATTCAAAGATTGTCTGTGATTACAATAAGGAAAAGTACAAAGCGGATATACAATTGGATTTCTAGGGCACTATTCCTAACAATCTCCCACTTGCCCGTCAAAGCCATTCTAAAGCTACTCTAAGTCCCATCTTCTGAAGATGACCTTCGAAAGCTTCTCGACTAAGGGGTTTAGTAAGTGGATCTGCCACGTTCTCTGCTGATGTGACCCTGTCAATTTGCACATCTCCTCTTTTGATAATATCACGGATTAGGTGATACTTCCTCATGATGTGCTTGCTCCGTTGGTGAGATCTTGGTTCTCTTGCTTGAGCAACCGCCCCAGTGTTGTCACAAAACACAGTAATGGGGTCTTTCATGCTAGGAACAACATTCAACTCTTGAATGAAGTTTCTAATCCAAACACCTTCCTTAGCTGCATCATTTGCAGCTAAGTATTTGGCCCAGTGGTCGAATCTGCAGTGGTCGTTTGCTTGGAACTCTTCCAACTCACTGCTCCGCCGTTTAGGCAGAAAATGTATCCTGATATTGACTTAAAATCATCTAAGTCAGATGCAAAGCTCGCATCGCAGTATCCTTCGACAGTAAGATCTTTCTGACCTCCGTAAACTAAGAATAAATGCTTAGTACTTTTCAAGTACTTAAGAATATTCTTCACCGCAGCCCAGTGACCATCTCAAGGGTCAGATTGGAAACGACTTGTTACACTAAGTGCATAAGCCACGTCCGGTAGAGTACATAACATTGCATACATTATGCTCCCTATTGCTGATGCATAAGGTGTATGAGTCATTCTTTCCTTCTCAAGGTTAGTCTTAGGACACATCTTCTTGGAAAGACATGTTCCTACACTCATAGGAAGGTTCTTAACCTTTGCTGACTCCATATTGAATCTCTTCAATACCTTGTCAATGTAAATCGACTGTGATAGTCCTATTAACCTTCTAGATCTATCTCGATAGATTTTAATTCTAAGGATATAGGACGCATCACCAAGATATTTCATCTCGAATTGGTTCGATAACCATAACTTAGTTACTTTCATATCATCCTTCGAGTTCCCAATAAGAAGGATGTCATCAACATAAAGTACTAAGAATTGTACTGAGGTCTCCAGTTCCTTTCTATACACCCATGATTTATTTGAAATTTGAATGAAGCCGAACGCTTTGACTGATTCATCAAATCGAATGTTCCAATTCCTAGAAGCCTGTTTCAATCCATAGATTGATCTTTGTAGTTTGCAAACCTTTTGCTCACACCCACTGAATGTGAAACCTATGGTTGCTCCATATAAATGTCTTTATCAATGTCACCATTGAGAAAGGCAGTTTTCACATCCATTTGCCATATCTCATAGTCATAATATGCAGCAATGGCAAGCATGATCCGAATAGACTTTTGCATTGCAACTGGAGAAAAGGTTTCATCAAAGTGCACGTCGGGTCTTTGAGTGAATCCTTTTGCAACCAGTCTTGCTTTGTATGCCACAACGCTTCCATCAACTCCAAGCTTTCTCTTAAAGATCCATTTGCAACCTATGGGTTTGACCCCATCGGGAAAATCTACCAAGGTCCAAACTTGGTTGGAGTTTATGGAATCCATTTCCGATTTCATGGCTTCTATCCAATGTTCAGAGTCAGAATCTGAAAGGGCCTCCTCATATGTTAAAGGATCATTATCCTTTTGAGAGATCTCATGGAAAAATCCATACCATCTCTCCGGCTATCTAGGAGCGCGTTCAGAACGCTTTAGAGGAGGATTTACGTGTGTATCAAAATTCGTGATTGGTTGTGGTTGATCAGAATGGAATGTTTCTTCAGTGGGTGGTGTGGGGTCACTTTGTACTTCCTCTAATTCTATGATCTTGCCTTTCTTTTCTTTAAGGAACTGTTCCTCAAGAAAAGTAGCATTTCTGGAAACAAACATCTTTTGTTCAGATTGATCATAGAAGTAGTATCTTATGATTCTTTAGGATAACCTACAAAGTAGCATAAGTTAGAACGAGATTCTAACTTATCTCCCACCGTTCTCTTCACGTAAGCAGGACAACCCCAAATTCTCAAGTAAGAATAACTAGGGATTTTACCATGCCACATTTCATAGGGTGTTTTAGGGACTGACTTAGAGGGAACTAGATTCAAAATCTATACTGCACTTTCTAGGGTATAACCCCAGAAAGAAGGTGGTAAGTCAGTGAAACTCATCATGGAACGAACCATATCGAACAGAGTTCGATTCCTTCTCTCAGAAACTCCATTGAGTTGAGAAGTTCCCGGAGGAGTCCACTGAGAGATAATCCCATTATCTTTGAGATGATTAAGGAATTCTTCACTAAGATACTCGCCTCCTCGATCAGATCGAAGTGCTTTGATCTTGTGACCAGTTTGGTTCTCAAACTCCTTTTGAAATTCTAGGAATTTCTCAAAACTTTCAGATTTGTACTTCATTAAGTATACATAACCATACCGACTAAAGTCATCGGTAAAGGTTATGAAATACTGATGATTGTTTCTCGTGCTTACACTAAGCGGTCCACAAACATCAGAATGGATCAAATCCAAGACCTTAATGGCACGTTCCACAGTTCCTCTAAAAGGAAATTTGGAAATCTTTCCTTTGAGACAGGACTTGCAAGAAGTTAACTCTTTGAGATCATTTTCAGAGAATGATCCTAAAGTGTTTATCTTGCTAATTCTGTTCTTGGAAATGTGTCCTAATCTAGCGTGCCACAAGGGAGCTGAAACTTTGTCATCTCTCTTACATTTAGTTTCTCGTTGTATATTCATAATATTGATATTTTGAGTTAGATAAAGTCCATTACTTAGAGTACCGATGTGAACGGAAGAGTTGTTCCGTTTAATAAAATATTTACCATTCTTAATATAAGTTTCATAACCTTCACAATCTAAAATTGGAACTGAAATTATATTACGAATAATGCTCGGTACATAAAGGACTTTATTTAAGACTAACTCAAAACTACCTAAATCTAATCTAATTGTGCCTAAAGCTCGAGCTTCAACATTTGAGTGATCGCCGATCTTCAAGACCTTCTCTGAGTTGTTGAACTTCATTTAGCATCTGTACATCATTACAGATATGAGCTCCACAACCGGAATCAAGTACCCAAGAACTAGAATTAATAGAAAGATTTATTTCAACGAGAAACACACCTTTCTTTAGAGTAGCTTTGTACTCTGGGCAGTTTCTCCTCCAATGTCCCGCTTTGCCACAATGGAAGCAAACATCCTCTTTCTGATCATGCTTCTTCTTTTGGGCCTTCCCCTTCGAAATGCCTCCAGTGGGCCTAAGGAGTTTCTTCTTCTTCTTTTGGGCTTTCTTGCTCTTACCTGTAGAAGGCCCAGAAGAGGAAGATGGAGCATTCACCATCAGAACCTTATTGTCCTTCTTGATCGTGCTTTCAGCAGTCACAAGCTGACTAATCAGATCAGCTACAGTAGCACCAACATGATTCATATTGAAGTTAAGGACAAATGGGTTGAATGATGGTGGGAGCGAGGCTAGCAACAAGTCCACTGAAAGCTCATCTTTCAGTGGTATGTCCATGGAAGCAAGTTTCTCAGTAAAGGCGAGAAACTTGAGTCCATATTCATGGACACTTGAACCTTCCCTCATTATCAAGTGGAACAATTCCTTTGAAGTTTTATACCTTGTAACACGTTCATAAGGGCGGTAAAGTTGCTCTAAGTGGTCGTAAATCTCCCAAGCAAATTCCATGGCCTCAGGTTGCCTATGCAAGTCCGGAGACATGTTAGCCAACATAAGGCAACAGGCTTGGAGATTATCATCCTTCCACTTCTGGATCGCATCCCGCTCTGCCCGAGTGGGAGCTTTCCCTTCGGGAGTAGGCTCCCCTTCGAAGAGAACATAAGTTCTCTTCTCAGAATCTAAAATTATTTTTACATTCCTCAGCCAATCAGAATAGTTGGGACCAGTCAACTTGTTTGACTCGAGGATCGACACAAGAGGGTTTTTGGTTGCCATTTCAAAACACGTAGAGAATCATAGAATCTACGACCTAAATGGTAAAACAGAGAACTAGTGAACATGCTGAATTATAACGATATACAAAAGATAAGGTCTTTAATCTAATGTAGCTCCCACTGTTTTTCAAAGATCTAAGAGGAACACGTTTCCCAATGGGTACTAAGATCCTAGGCATTTCACCTCGAACCCACGACTCGCGGACATTCTAAGTAAAAAACCCTAGGTAGGTACAACTTACCAATTCTAACACCTTTAGAACTCTTAGTAGTTGTTTTTGCATCACCTATCTTTCAACATGGACCCACGACTCGTGCGACATCCATATTTACTTAGGCGTTAAGCTAGACCCATCAATCATAAGATCATGATCAAAACTTAGTTCGAACGACCCATGACTCGCGGACATCGCCCTTGCTAAAATTGACCATGAAATATTGATCATTTAAAATGATCAAGTAGGTAACTAAGAACTAATAAGGTCCACTAGCTATCCCACGACTCGCGGACAATAACTAGCTTGACTTACTAAACTTGAAACCTATTGATGGAATGCTAGGAATTTAATTCAAAATTTGCATCTCGAATTAAACACCTATTTGTTCGAAATTAGCTTAATATTTAATGGGAGTTTTCGAATCAACCGGAGAGTTGTCTAGTTCGACCTCACCAACATATATGTTATCCAATTTTAATTAGTCTTGATTAATGCAAGTACAACTTAAATGCATTTCACACAAGCACTTAGCAGATAACATGTCCTAGCATGATACTAACATGTGATGATCATGGGTTCTACCTATCTTATGCGTGATATGTGGGAGCCACTCCACAATCACAAGTTCTAACATACATGCCACATAAACAGTTTAAATCACATAAGGGTAAGCAGTAACAAAATACAAGCCCTATCTCTATTACATTTTCAATTGAGATTCCCCTCCCTAAACATTTTGAGGGGTCTTCACTTATGGCCTCCTTGTTACTTGAATGTGGTCCATCTTACTCCATGGGTGCATTGTCTCCAAAATGAAAATAAAACCTCACCACCTATTCTACTCTCAAAAAATGAAAAAGTACTGAAAAGTAATAAGGCTCAATCTTCATATTGGCCTTAGACAAATACACGGGGCATACCCCGGCCTCAAAACAGTAATATGGAAAGCCACATAATAAATCACATAACAGTACGGACATAAGTGAGGCTCCAACCTCAATTGAAAAACGTAACTATAGGGCTCCAACCCCAATTTAAACCATCCATGTGCATAAATTAAAACCATACATACGTCTAAACCCATGATCACCTAACATACTTCTTGCGAGAATTTAAATTTAGCCAATAAATTAAAATTCCCGTTTCAAGTCCTAATGACTTGGAACACGACTTGATGCGAGTCTTATTTATAAAAGTTTTCAATAAATCCCAATTTACTAAAACAATTAAAATTCCAATTAATTTCTGAAGATTAATAATTTTATTAAAGGTGTAATTTCCCAAATTATAAACCGTTTCTATTTCTCAAAAATCCAAATTTTAATTTTTATTCAAAATAAATTAATTTAATTAAAAAACAAGTTTTAGTAAAATAAATAAAATTGGGACTGGATTGCACGAGACACGAAAAAAACGGATTACGAGGGCAAACGAGGGCCCGTACGCGAAAAGGCTGCGAGCGTCGCAGGCGCGCGGGGGGGCCCTTCTCGGTCGCTTGCGGCCGGCCTGGGGGCGAGCTCCTAGGCGCTCCCGGAACGCCTCCCGCGCGGTTGCGGGAGGGAGTGGGTGGGATGCCCTTGTGCGCACTTAGCGGCGGGCGGTGGCGCACAAAGCCCGCGCGCGCGACGCCTTCGTGAGCAGGGTTTCGTGTGTTCGTAATCCAGCCTTTTCGTTTCGCGTTTTCGTTCATAAGTAAAATCAATCCAAGAAATCCAAAAACAGTTTATACAGTTTCAAATCTAAAATAGTTTTCAAAAATAAATTTTAACAAAAACAGTTTTCAGAAACTTTCAAGAAAATTACAGTTTCGCAATTCAGGCTTTCTTAAACAGTTACAAATACTCAATCGCATCAAGCCTAAGAATTTCTACCAAATTCAGTTTAATTGAGACGAATCAGAAACACGATTAACGAGGTGGCTCTGATACCACTTGTTGGAAAACAGGAATCAGAAAGCAGCGGAAATTTAAAAATTTTCCAACAAAAGGATCGAAAACTCGTGATCGTGAATCCAAATTCATAGAGATTAGAAACTTACTTTTCAATAATCTTTCTTGAAGCGTTTCAAGCCACCAAGAACGCTCTTCTCACGGCTTGGTCCCCTCTCCTTGGTAAAGCTCGAATCTTTAAAACTTCTAACTTGAAGCTCTCTAGAGATAGTCCACCAATGTAGCGCCCCTTAACACTACAACCCCGCACCGTTGTACTTCCCGAGTGGATGTGAGACCTAGCACTCGAGAAATACTTCGGCGAACGGACAAGACTATACAATACCAGAGCATAAAATTTAAATGCAACGGAGATAAACTTAAACATGAGCGATGAAAGGGGACAATATATAACGAGACACATGATATTAAGTTGGATAAGTAATTACAACGATAGGTTTATAATCACGAAAGAGTGCTTATAGAAAGATGTACATGCACTCGTGATTAAACGAAATGACTGGAAAGTGACACCTTAAAGCTTCAAGATACCTCTAAGGCGTCGCTGTAACGATTCCTGAAACCATGAATTAAAAGAGTAGGAGAGTTAGTCAAAATGACTAAGTGACGGGGGTTTGAGATTTAGGATTATAAGTAAGATTTTGAAAATGTTTTGACCAAGAAAGTCTTGGTTTGAAATGTATATATTATACAATAACAAATAAGTATATGACAATAATATCCGGTTCATATTTGGTTGAAATAGGAGTAGGGGGAATATAGGCTATACTTTAGAAACTTTATGAACCGTTTTGAAAATGATTTTATGCCCGCAAGTTAGGCGTCTCCAACCTTAACTCCGTAAAATACGAGAAAAATAGTAACGACACTGATCAAGGTGTCGGTACTTAATAAAACCGATACGAGAATACCATCATTCTTCCTCCGGTGTCACGTAGGGTTGCAAGCCCTAGTGACGATGAACAAGATTGTGGGAGGGGCGTACCATTTCCCGTCACTTGGTGTGGAATAACTAACCTCCAGTTAGACCACCACCAAGATCTAGTTGGCGGCTGGTATAATAGTAGACCTCGGCCCGTGCCTCCCGGACTACTACTTCTACCAAGACCACCGGGCCCATAGGAAAAACAATAATTTTACTTGCGAGACGAGAATATTTACCCGTAAGAAAGTACTAAGTACTTTTCGGGTAAATGTATGTTTCTAATAATTAACAAGAATTACTTTCCCATAAAGGGAAGGATAACTTGAAAGGAGATTCAAGAAAATAAAGTAAAGTATTTTATCATGATTTCAGTTGAAAAGATTTAAAACCCTCACCGGTATCGAGACTTAAGTGGAACTGTGAGGATTCCACTCTTCGATCCTATGTTCGCCTGAAAGTAATAACTACTACTGACTCAGAACTAGGTTCTTAGTTCCTAACTAATCCAATTGCACACAAAAATGTAGTAAATAATTATAGAAGGTACACATTATGTATTGCGTTAAAGATTTCCCGGTAAACCCTAAATTCACCCGTTTAATTAATAAATTCAGGGTTTATGGGATCTTTAACTAATCAAATATTTATTGACTATATTATAATTCTAATTGTAAGGTTTAAAATGAAATTCAAGGTTTAATTTGACAATGTAGGTTATCTTTTGAAAAATATTACATAGTTTATTGATTTTTGGAAATTTTGGGGAAATTATTTCTTTAAAAATTCCAAAACTTATTTTATAATTATGTTTGAAATAATTTCGAAATAAATGATATTTTAGTTGACCAAAAAGTCAAAATTACTATTAAAAACATTTACTATTCAATTTCATATGAATTAAACACTTTATAACACAAAATCAAATTCTTACACACACACACATTGATCACGGCACACACACACACCCAAGAACATTATGAACATGTTCTTGAGCTCATTTGAATATTCAAAGAGGGTGTGTAACATGTTCTATCACATTCATATTCATAACATAATATTAAAGCTTAATATAGCAAAATATATGAACTTTCTATGAAAAATAATTCTAAATAAATTACTATAGGCATGAATTTATTCAAACAAGATCATATGCATTTAAATACATAAGAACATTATATCATATCATAATTCATGCATTTAATTGAATAAAATTTCATAATGTACACACATTGTTATTTAAACTAACAATTATGCACATATTTCATAAAATAAATTCCTAAAGCATAATTTAATTAATCCTAGGCATGCTACTATTATTTCTATACTAAGAACATTATATAAAACATGAAATAATAGAAGAAAACATACCTTGTAGAGAGAGAGAGGGTTGTGGCGTGAGAATGGAGAGGGAGAGAGTGATTTTGTGTGTTGAATTGTGAGGTATAAATGAGGCTTAAGGGGGGTATTTATAGGTAGTCATGAGGGGTTTCTAAGCAATAAATGAAAGTTTATGGGAGATGTGGTTGCCTAAGGTTTCAACAAATGCTTGGTAATTAAATTGAAGATGTGGTTTAATTATAATTTGAACAAATGCTAGGTTATTAACTAAGAAATGTGGAGAAATTATGCTCATTTGTTTAATCCTTCTAGAAGACCATGAGGTCATGGATGATGTCATTTTGATTAAAAATAAATGTAAAAATAATATAAAATTTATTCAAGGGTCGAGAGATAAAATTTTGATGTAGTGAATTAATAATAGAATGAGTGAAAAGTGAGCTTCGTTTTGATTATAAATATGAAATATTTGGAGTTTTCGTTTATAAATTATGAATACTAAAGATGACGAAAATCATAAGAAAAATTATATAAACGAAGCTATGATAAAGTTTAGAGTTTGGAAAAATCACTATAATATAGAGGAAAATTCAAGGATCGTTTTAAGTATAATTTCGACTATTGAATAAAAGCTAATTGTTTACAAATAAAATGATGATTTTTAAATAGGAAAATATTTATAAATATGCTATGGGTGAAATCGAGTTTTTGGTAAATGCATGAAAATTCATAAAATAATTTGAGGGTCGTTTTGGTTATAATATTGAATATCAAAAAGTAGATGAGTAAGGATTTATTGATGATCGAATCATAAGCTAGGGTTTTTGCCGGTTTTTGATACTACGGGAGTTAGGATGGGAATTGTGGTTCACGGAGGGTATCACGATCCTCGAAATAATGTGAGGATTCTTTTGGTTAAAATATTGGGTAGTGAAAGTGTTTCGGGAAATGTAGGAATATTTTTGAGCTGTAGGGGTATTTTCGTAATTTCCAACCTAAAACTGTAGGAATGGGTTTTGAAGTATATGAAGGGGTTTTAGGTGCTAGAAAGGAATGAATAGTAGAATTCTAGGATTTTATGCAAAGAGTTTCAAAGTATAAATTAAATAGAGAAAAGAATTAAATCTATGAACATTTAATTAAATTATATCATATAAAAGCATATAGGTCACATAAAATGCAATGCATGAAGAGGATTAATAAGGATCGAGGTTATAAATGCTTCTTGAATTACCCTTTACTTACCTTTTTCAACTTGGCCCTGAGTCGGGCTGTTACAACCAACTTGACTACAATCTAACTAGTAAGGATGCTCGTTCTCTAGTTAGCGTTTAGGCTTAACCTAGGGTTTATTTGATCTTGGATAAAGGATGGTGTTCAACACATGAACCAAAAGAAATCATCTATCGCCCTCAAGGGGAGCTCGAGCTCCCCTATATATAATTGGGGAGGGGTGGCCGAAACCCTAGTCCTTATGGACTAAGGATTTGGTCCCTCTATCCTATTACTTGATCATCAAGTAATTTTGAACTTTGACTTTGAATTCTAATTCAAATCAACTTTTAAGAGAGCTAAAATATCCAAACTCCTTTTGGATAATATTATACTTTATTTATTAAATAAATAAATAACTTATTTTATCTAATTAATTAACTAGATTAATTTTCTCCAAAATAAAACTTTCATTTTAATTCAAAATTAAACCAAAGTCTATTAAATAATTAACACATTAATTATTTAATACATAAACAAATATACATGTGTGGAACACGTGTCCATAAGAACACGTGTCTAGTCACGTGTGGTTTCACAAGTGTGGAACCCTCTTGGTATGATCAACACGTTTGATCATTTTAAAGCTTCAACTCATGTAAGCAAGTTGCTGTGTGTGACCCTCTAGGTTCTCAATTCAATTAGCAGTGACCCTAATTAATTAATTCACTAATTAATTAATTAGTCCACAAATTAAACGACCATAGTCTAGCAACAGGTGTTTAACCCCTAGCTGAATTGGAATGTCTCGATTCGATAGAACCTTTAAGTCATTGATTCATGTGAGATACAATCCTCCTACTTACTATCTCTCAACCAAGATCTAGGGTAAGGGAATAATCAGAACCCTAATAATCTGGTCTTCAAGCTAAGTGCATTTCATATCCATTTGATCTCAATCCAAGAAACCCTTTTCTTGATGTCTTGATCTACTGCCTTGGCCAAGGACTCCATATAACATATGAATGACTCACACAATAAGAGATCACCTTGCAAATGCAAGTGTAGGTCCTTTTTTTATTTTCATTCACTTTCATGAGTCACTTGTGCAGCCCCAGTATAAGCCTTGAATCAGTTTTCTAAGGCGACACCCTTTAAAGCTTATACCTAAGACTACAGAGTTAACTCATAAAGTGACATGGAACCTCAAGTCTAAGGATCAATTAATCACATGATCAATGACTCGTGAGATATTTCCTAATCTAGAAGTTTCTATTTCCTGAAATAGAAACTTCCTTTCCCATTTAGGAATGTTCTCACACGGGGCACCTCCGTGAACTTACTTATTGAAGTAAGCACGCTCATGTATCACGCACGTATCAACTATACACTTTGCACCTCCATGAAACAAGGTGGTCCTTCTTAAGGGCGTGATCCCACAAGCAAGCCTTAGAGGAGTCAGGTTGACACTCCCACTGTCTGTAGGACTCATCGGCTTGGAGTATTTTACTAATCATGACTTATGTGATATAGGGCTCGTTTCATGAACCATTTCACCTAAATGGTAGAGTCCTAAAGTCATCAGGATTAGGGGAGTTCTCATACATGCACAGCTAAAGTAAACGCATACCAAACAAGAGCATATAAAGAAGTGTTGCCTCAATTCATTATTTTATTCAAAGATTGTCTATGATTACAATAAGGAAAATACAAAGCGGATATACAATCGGCTTTCTAGGGCACTATTCCTAACACCACGTTGAGCCTGTGAACAATGACGCTCGGATCTATTCTAGTGAGGTCAGAAACCTTCCATGCAAACACATCAATGTTCTCTCGAAGAAAGTCAATCATCATGATCTGTGAGGGACCATCGAGATTGGAGCCTATTTGGGTGGTCTTATCTGGGTTTCCAGGTTCCAACTCGATGGTCAGAAAGTTTTCTGTAGGTTCCATACGTACCTCAGGCCTCGGAAGTTCAAGCGCTCGTTTCTTACCGATAAGTTTTTCATTGGGATTTCCCGAGGATGTATGACCCTCGTCTTCCGAGGATGATTCTCCAACAGCTCCGAGGGGTGCACTCCCGGCATCCTTGAACTCACCCTCAGCCTTCTTTTTGTTTCTCTTCTTGTTGAGCTTGGCTCGCTTCCGCTCGGGGCCATCCTCGTTTAACTTTGGGAAGTCCACAGATTTTTTGGTGGACCCTGCCTGGATGGCTCGCTTAGGTTTACGGCTACGGAGGGATAAGATGTAGCATTCCAAGCCTCTTTAATGTTGCACAGTATCTCGCCTGTTCCCTCGGGGGTGGGGAACTTGACTTTCTGATGGTATGTTGATATGACCGTTTTAAAGTCAACGAGGGTCGGATGTCCAATAATGACGTTGTATGGGAGATCTACCTCGACCACGGCATATAGGACGCTCAAAGTCTTCCGCTGTGACCAAAAGAGGTGGCCAAGCGAATTTGTCCGCGAGGGATAATCTCGAAACCCCCAAAGCCGACGAGGGCTGTCCTGAGGGGTTCGAAAGGAATGTTGGTTATATTCATTTTTTGAAACGTGGAGTAGGGAAGAACGTTTACAGAGCTTCCACTATCAATCAAGACCCTCTTTACAATGTGGTTATGAACTTCTAAGCTAACCACCATGGGACATTCAGAGGTTTCACCGATCCCATGGTGTGTTACAATGTGCTCTAAATCCTTTTCAGTAAAACCAACCATTTCATCTTCCTTCGAGCGCGGGGCCCCTTCCAATGAGTACACTGGCCTGGGTCTTGAGGACTTCTGGTCGTAGCTGCGGACGTGGCGCCTGCGAGAGGCGTTGGAATCACATCCCGAGGGCCCCCCGGTGATCATATTGATGACGGCGAAGGGCTGATTCTCCAATTCTGCGGCCTTCTGTTTGCAGCGCTCGCTCTTTTTTGGGCGGTAGTGGAGGGGGCTCCGGGAGCGCGAGCTGCTCCTTCTTCCGACTCTTGCGCGCTCAGTGCAATGCTCGTCATACCACTCGGGCACCTTCACAAACTCCTTGAGGTGCCCTCCAGCAATGAGCCTCTGGATCTCGCTCTCGAGTTGGCGGCACTCGTTTGTGTCATGCCCCTTTTGCTTGTGGAATGCACAGTATTTTCCCGAGCACTTCTGAGCCTCAGTTTCCCTCATTATTGGCGGTCTTTTAAACAATTTCTTGTCTACCATGGAATAGACTTCAGCAATGGGTCTATTGAGAGGGATGCACTCGTATTTTCGAGGGGACGGGGGTTCCTTCGAGCAGGTACTGGGCTGCGGCGGCGATTCTTGGGCTCTCTGTCCTCCGGTCCTCTGTTCGTTCGAGGGGAATTTACGAGCTTCTGATCCCTCGCCAAGTACATGTCCTCGAGGGTGAAGAAGGAGTCAGCTATATCCCTGATTTCCATCAACGAGCGTGGTTTTTTCTTGGCCACCTCCTCCACAAATTCCTTGCTGACGTAGTTTTTCAAATTGATTGCTCCAAAGAGCACGTGCCTCAAGAAATCCATTGAGGGCTTTTCCATCAGCAGGATCTCTTTATTAAACCTGCCCATGAAGGACCTGAGCGTCTCATTCGGCCCTTGGATTAGGCTGTAGAGGGCCGTTGCGGCAGGCGCTGGTTCCTTCATAGAATTGAAGTGGTTCATGAAGGCATCAGTCAAATCTTCATACCCTCGGATGGAACGAGGGGGCAACTTCTTGTACCACTCCTGTGTCATTCCCACGAGGGAAGTGGCAAATACCTTTGTCCAGTAATGACTGGAATGCTCATACAGGTGCATCAGGTGCACGAAGTGATCCAGATGCTCGGCCGGATCGGTTGTTCCATCATACCGGTTGACGGACGTGGGGATTTTGCCCTTCCCCGCACGGGCCATCAAAACTTCGTCTATGAGGGGGGATCCGCCTGTCAAAGGCTTGTAATCCTCCTCTCTCCAGTGGCGAAAAATCTGGCTGTGTGGGTTACGAGCGTCTCTGGCCCTGGACCTCTCGCCCCCGGCATGGGGGGCTTGAGACCGTACTCGAGAGAGCTGTTCCACCAGGTTCTGGAGTCCGTTCAGTTAGTCCTGCACAGCTGCAAGTTGAGGGTCATCGCCGTCTTGATGGCCCGTCCTTCTGGTGGCCCTTGACTGGACCTCCTCGTTTTCAGCCCTCTCATCTTGAGGGGCTCTTTCCTTTTCTGCAGGCGGCTGTGCTTGCTGGGCCCTCGGTGGGGCCTCATTCTCCTGAGCTGGTGGTGGCGGAGGCGGCTGGGCTCTCATCACGTTTTGGGCTGCCGTCAGTGGATGGACTGGGAGCCCCCCTATTGGTGGAGCGGCTCGAGCGCCTGTCGCTAACGGGAAATAGGCGGTGGTAAAGTGCTCCCAGGCGTTTTGTACCGCCTACGCCTCGCATTGCGCATAGAGCGCCTGAAGCTGTTGGGTGGTGATTTGGGGCATTTCCACCCCTTGTATTTCTCTTGGAAGTGACATGGGAAGATGTAATGTTCCCACTTGATAGGGATGGACCATGGGCACCAGATTTGGCATCGCTCCGGGCATCATTCCTGGTTGCACATAAGTGTATCCTGACGGCGGCATGGCCATGGAGTATACGCTTGGATTGGTGACGGGAACGGTAGGGATGAGCGCCGTGGGGGGAGGAACAGAACCAGACCCTCCTGCCTCATTTCCATTGGAAGGGAGAGTTCCAGCTGCCGCCTCTTTGTCTCCGGTCCCATTTCCGGCAGTAGGTGGGGGTGCACCTCCGGGGGGGATATTGCTCTCCACGTTCTCTTCATTGAGAGGTGGCAGGGCACTTCAACTGTCTAAAACCCCAGATCTTGTTGCAGTTACCATGTTTGGGAGATGAAGGTGTTGTATCTCGACTAGCTGAGAGGGGAAGTATCTTGTTGAAGATGAAGAGGAAGATGATGGTTTCCCACAAACGGCGCCAAAAATGATGGTGCAGAAACTGGAAGTGTGTTAATACACCAACACTTTAAGATTTGTGTATGAGGGGAAGACCATCACAGGCATGGAGCCTCAGGAACTAGGTTTCCAGATGAGCATGGGTTCTTCCAGCTAGGATAACACCAGAAAAATGCAGCAAATGTGCAGTGAGTGTGGTGAAATGCAGGATTCTTAGGGGAATAAGGGAATGCAGAGGAAAAAATGCCCAGTTTATGTAGAGTATTCTTGTGGAAGAAGATGACTTAGGAAAGGTGCATGTGAATCCCCTTATTTATACGTTGAGGCCGAGGTATTTGGGTAATAGTAACCAAGTGGTCCCAAAATCAGTGTTGCACTAGACACGTGGCGGCCTGAGATGGTGTGAAAGTGATGGCTCTGAAAAACCTGTGGGATGGCAGGTACGAGGTGCACACTACCACAGTTTCAGAGGTTATTGGCGTGCGGCGAGCTTGTGTAGGAACCTAACTATGCCCCCCACACCTCTGAAATGCCCTCGGGAGGGACACTCTGTGTTTCCGAGACCAATCCTCGAAGAGGGAAACACCTTCTAATACCAACCCAAGCGTTGGTTACGCTCGAGTGGGCCCCTGGCGGAATGCCGCTGATGATGAGTGTGCAAGCGTCAGAACGTCGGAGGTACACGAGCGCGATTACCTAGGGGGTCCCAGGTATGGAAGAAAGGGAACCCTGACGTGGAGCATCCCTGGGGACTGTAATGTGAGCGTTCAAGGGGACCGTTGGAGGGATCCCACGCTTGTAACTTGGGCCGAGGCGCGCATGTTCAGGTTGAAGAGGTGGTGAAGGAATGGGCCGGGTTGAGTCCACGAGCCCATTACCGCGAGCGTTAAACCCATGGGTCCTTCAGATCATGACACGTGTATGGTGTTGACTCGAGCGTAATTTGGCCCCATCAAATATATTAAAATTTTATTTTTTCATAAATTTATATTTTTTATTAGTAGTTAAATTTTTAAGATAATTTTAAATAAAATATTTTATTTTTTAATAATATATTTTTTCATTAGTAGTTAAATTATTTTGACCCCACTGCTCGATAATCCTGGAGTCACCCCTGCTTACAAACATATAAAAGTCATCGATAATGCATTATACCCATAATACTTATGAAAATACAACATGAATAAGTCACTTATAGGCAATTTTTTCTTCAATCTCAGTGTCTTGTTTATATATATAATTACAAAAAACTCGTATATTAGTATTAGTCATACCCTATTATTATTTTCATCATACACACACACATATATATTTACATATATATATATATATATGTGTGTGTGTATATATATATATATAATTACAAAATACAAATTACTGGGATCAATTCTATCCCTATCCATCTAAAAAAACATACAGTGCAGAGGCACGGTACAGAAAAAACTGTAGAAATTGGAATAGATAGAAAAGGTTGATGTACTGCAACAGCCTCGTTGGTACGTAGCAACCGTCCGTTGGTTAGAGTTAGGGTTTTGAATGGATCGGAGGATATGGTGAGTCGTTTAAGGGAAACCCTACCCTTGTACTACAACAGAAAACCCATAACCTTGTTCACGAGGGTATGGAGAGTCGTTTAAGGGAAATCCGGGAGCGTCGGATCAATCTTTTCTTCATGTTGTTTCTGTTTGCCATACTTTTGGCCATGCTTTTTCTTCAGATTCATTGTCAAACACACACCTCAGTATGAAGCTAAACCCGAACGGACGGTTGCCACGTACCATTGAGACTGTTGTAGTACATTAACCTTTTCTGTCTATCCTCTGTAGCTTTTTCTGTACTCTGCACTGCACTTTTTTCTTTTTCTGGGATCAATTCTATATATATATATATATATATATATATGTGTGTGTGTTTTTTTTATGTAAGCAAGACAATGGGATTGAAGAGAAAATTGACTATGAGTGTCTTATTGATGTTGTATTTTCATAAGTATTATATGTATCATGCATTACTGATGACTTATATGTTTGTACGCAGGGCGTCTCCAGGATTATCAAACAATAACTACTAATAAAAAAATATATTATTAAAAAATAAAATATTTTATTTAAAATTATCTTAAAAATTTAACTACTAATAAAAAATATATATTATTAAAAAATAAAAATTTAATATATTTATTTTACACTTATCCTCTATGATTTTTTATTTTCACTAAATACAACCATCTTTAAGGGGATACGTGCAAACTTTACACCATAAGTAAAAGTTTAAGCAGAAGTGAAATTTGAAAAAATTGCAGTAGTAAAACTAATGAGTGTTTGGGAAAAAAAAAAGGTGATAAGCAGGATAATTACTTTTAATTTTATGAGGTTACTAATTTACCCCAAAATACTTTGAAAGATTTCTAGGTATAATAATATGATTTAACTATTACATTAATTTAAAATTTATTATAAATTTTATAATTTTAGATAAGATTATTTACCATTAATCAAACATAGAATTATTCTATATGTACCTTTATTTATAAATTTATAAAAATAAAAAATGAGAAAAAAATTAAAAAAAATATATAAAGAGTAGAAAAGGGAAAGATGTATGGAACATATAAAGAGTGTATTTGTCAAAATAAAATTTTAAATAAATTTAGCAAGCTTCAAATACTCCAAACCTCTTAAAAACAATCACTTATCTCATAAGTGTTTATAACAATCACTTATCTCATAAGTGTTTATTTAGAGTTTATAAACACTCCTTAGAGTTTTTTAATAGTTAGAGTATCGTCAAAAAGACTTTTACTTTTTTTTTTCTTTGGGTTATGGACTTTTTTAGGGAAAATATCATTTTTGGTCCCACAGATTAACCCTTTTTTACTTTTGGTCCCACCGATTACAGGATTCTCACTTTTGATCCCAAATATTACAAAAAGTCTTAGCTTTAGTCTCCCGTTAACTTTTCCGTCCGTTGACTAACGGTTGACCATAAAATCCGTTTAAAAAACGTTATCGCTGAATTAAAACACAAAATTGGGGAAAAATTCACCATTCTTAAATCCTAAATTTGTTTGCCATTTCCTTCAACCCCATGTTCTTCTCACCTTTTTGTACTCAATCGAAGCAAATGCAACAGAAGTTATAGGGAAAGGAGAGTATTGGGATATTAGATGGGCATTTGCCTGTAGTATTTGATGAAGAGGAAAGCAACAATCAAGTGGATAAGCTCATTGAGAAGGATAAGCAGCAGCAACCACCCACGGACCAGAACAAACATTAAAGAAAAAATCACTTTTTTAGCAGCAGAAATGATTTGTGAGGTGGGATTTTTGTTTCAGGTGAGTTTTTTGCGATTTTGTTTTAGTTTTGCGTTCTTCAGATGATTAATCGTTTTTTTCCAGCTGGGTTTTGTGATAAATTAGTTTTTAATGAAAAAAGAAATTTTTTTTGGCTGATTATGGATTATACGAGCTCATTCTTCGGTGAGATTTTGAAAATATTGATGTTTTGTTGCTGAAAATGTTAATTTGATCTTCATTTCTGGGGTATTGACTGGAATTGGATCTTTTTTTCTTGTTGAGATTTTGAAGAAAAAGTGTTGGATTTTTCCATGGCGGTGAAGGATTTTTGTGGGCTTTTGTGAATCTTGTATTTTTGTTGCTAAAAATGGTGTTTGTGTGAGACTTTGATAATTCTTGATATTTTGGATATTTTTTGTGAAGGTTCTGAAGAAAAACTTTGAATTCATCAATGGAGGTGAAGACCAATGGATTTCCGGAAGGTACTCTGCCTGAGGAACTGATGAAGCTAATACTTACTCTTTCTGCAACCTGGGGAGATGTGATTGACTTCAGCTCTTTGAAGGTGTTTCATCTTAGTGGAGCCATGAATAATGAGGTTTATCGTATAAGCTGGCCGACGAAGAAGGAGAATGTTCATAGAAATGTTTTGGTTCGGATTTATGGCGATGGGAAACAAAAGATGATTTGTTTGAGAGATTATCCATTATGATATCAGACATAATCTCTGCTTGTCTCACCAATCTAGCACCTCTTATAGCTTTCAAGTGTAGCAGCAGTGGCATCAAGGAAAGGAAGAAACATTTCCACCAAGCAGCTATTCTTTGGTGAATTTTCCCCCAATTTCGTGTTTTAATTCAGCCATAACGTTTTTTAGACGGAGTTTATGGTCAACCGTTAATCAGCGGACGAAAAAGTTAACGGGGGACTAAAGCTGAGACTTTTTATAATATTTGGGACCAAAAGTGAGAGTCCTGTAATCGATGGGACCAAAAGTTAAAAAGAGTTAATCTGTGGAACCAAAAATGATATTTTCCCATTTTTTTTAATTATACTAATTTTAAATTTAAGGGAGTCAATACAATTTTTTTCATTTTTATGTGGGGTCAAAAATGTTGTTCTTAAACAAAAAATATAAAAATATATAATTACAAAAGTTTTTTTTTTTTTTTTTTCAGTCGGGTCAATTGACCCCACTTCTCCCCAAGTGGTGTCGCCATTGACAACCAAAGCTTTAGGCTCCTTTTGTTTTCTCTTGAGATATATATATAGAGAAAATTGCATTTTTGGTCCCATAGGAAATAGGTCTTTTTTTTTTTTTTTGTCCCATAGTTTTTAAATCGTCCCGTACTTTTAGTTTTTTGACAAATGTAGTCCCAAAGTGAAAAAATTTCAATATTAGTCCCAACAAATTTAAAAATATATATTTATAATATTTTTCCTTAATTAAAAAATACATATCAAATATTAGGAATAATTTAAAAGAATACTAACCACATGATATATATTTTATTTTTATAATAAATTATTACATTTTAAAGTATAAGTATTACTTTAAAATTATAAAATAAAAAAATAAAGACATTATACATAATAACATAATTATTAAAATAATCTTCAATATTGCATTTAGTTAAAAATATATAAAATAAAAAATTGAAAAATAATTAATATTTATAATATAATTAAAAAATTAAAAAGTAATTAATAGCCATATATATTTAATGAGAATTAAAAAATAACATCAAAATTTGAAAACACTATAATAATATAACGTACAATTATAATAATTATTTAATTTTTTAATTAATATTATGTTATTGGATAAAATATATATAAATTTTTAGTTATTTTTAATTTTAAATAAATCCAATGTTAATTATTTAAAATATATGCAATGTTATATATATAAGAAATATTTAAATATTATAAATATTAATTATTTTTCAATTTTTTATTTTACATATTTTTAACTAAATGCAATTGAAGACTATTTTATTAATTATGTTATTATGTATAATTTTTTTATTTTTTTATTTTATAATTTTAAAGTAATACTTATAATTTAAAATGTAATAATTATTATTTATCATAAAAATAAAATGCATATCATGTGGTTGGTATTCTTTTAAATTATTCCTAATATTTGATATGTATTTTTTTTTTAATTAAGGAAAAATATTATAAATATGTATTTCTAAATTTTTTGGGACTAATATTGAAATTTTTTACTTTGGGACTACATTTGTCGAAAAACTAAAAGTGCGGGACGATTTAAAAACTATGGGACCAAAAAAAATTTGACTTATTTCCTATGGGACTAAAAATGCAATTTTCTCTATATATATATATATACAAAATACAAATTACTGGGATCAATTGTATCCCTATCCATCCAAATTTTAAGTTAATAAAGAAATAAAAAAAAATTGCAGGCAAATAAAAATGTATAGTGCAGAGGCATGGTACAGGAAAAGCTGTAAAAATTAGGGTAGGCAGAAAAGGTTGATGTACTGCAACAATCAGGTGGCAACCTTCCCCTGGTTTGAGTTAGGGTTTTGAATGGATCGGATAATTTATTGGGTTCGGATTCGTTATCAAATGATAATTAATCACGTTGAAAACCCTAGGGTTTAGTTCCCCCATAATTAAAGGACCAAAAAAGAGAAACCATTGCACCCATATCAATATGGAGAGAGTTTTATCAAATCAAAATGAGCAGTTGCGAAAAAAGGAGATGAAGCTCCGTCACACCCAATTGAAGTTGTGTGAGGAGAACGCCTCATTGCAAACAAGGATCGATACCCTTGTTCATGAGGGTATGGTGAGTCGTTTGAGAGAAATTCGAGAGCGCCGGATCAATCTTTTCTTGATGTTGTTTTTCTTTGCCATGTTTTTTACCACGCTTTTTCGTCAGATTCATGGTTAAACACACATCTCACTAGCCGCTTCTCCGGCCCCAGCTCACAACCCAGCACCCTATGGTTCCGGCTTTCCCTATGGTTCCCAAGCTCACAGCCCAGCACCCTAATTTCTAGATGATTGTCCACCTGGGCTTAATTTGCACTTGATTTTAACAGTGGTTTGAGGGTTTGATTTCTTAATTTCTTCTGCATAGTTCCACAATTTGCCATACTCTTCTTTATCTGTTCCTTGTGCCATGTCTTGCACAATTTTCTTTGCTTTGTATACTATGTGCTTGTTGAAATGAAGCTTATGATCATCCTGCAACACAACACAATCATTGAGTCTACTTGCCATGCTGGATCAATCCAGATTTTCATCTTGTAATTCTCTACAACCCACTGTGCATTTGTATGAGATACTTTCTGCGATCTTGGACATTAATGCTTGGAGCATGTCTTCACAACCCTTATGTTTTCACCTGGAATTTTGGAAGCATAAATAACCCATGGACATGACTTGTGTATGTATCTTGCTTTCACTTTGAACAAAAGATTGATGGGAAATATAACATCTCTTCCAATCTTAATTGAATGCTCCCTAACAGCTTTCCTGAAAGCATGTGGATCTTTAAATGTCTCCCCAATATCAATTCTGTGATCATGATAATTTTTCCTGTCATTATGCACAGGTTTACCACTATATGTATCTATTTTCTTCCTTGACAGCCTTATTTGGGATCTTGTTTCCACTACAGCTTTCCCTTTGCCCTTGTAGGACCCATTCCATTCCACATGGTCAATATTTGTCTCAAACAACACATCATCATCAGAGACTTCATAATCACTATACAACAATACTTCTGAATCATCACCAAAAGATTGTGTGTCATAGTCATCTGAGTTATCATCCTTATCAATAATGGCCTCTATAACACTGTTCTTTTGCATCGGCTCACTTTGATCTTCACCAACAAATTCTAAGCCCCCTCAACACTTGGTAACTCAGTTTCATCTTCAGCAACAGACTCACTGTCTTCATCACTCTCTGGCACATCCTATCTCACATGTTTCACAAATATCCCCAACATTCTATGTTTATCTAAGAACCGAACCAAATTTATTGCTCCCACATCATCGTGCAAGAGCCGTATACAGTGAGCATCATCAGGATCATTTGCACGAAAATAGAACACTAAGTCTCCAGTATAACCAGCTTGTCTAGCCATGCTAATTATCTCTATCATGGATATTTCATCTGAGTTGTAGAAGTCAAAATGAGTAAATTCACCATCCTAGTAAACCTTTCTCCCTAGATTTTCAAGGAACTGACCTCCATGATGCATTCTAATTAAATAATCTCCATTATTCGAGTTTGACACATAAAGAAACAAACCCTAATGTTAATTTCTATCAAAATACGCCCAAAAGCAGGGGCACCACTTCAACCAAGGACCACACTAATATTAAATTGCATGAAAAGCAGGACATAAAATAGACAATACAAAATAGACCACAATCTTCTATAAAGAAACACATAAAGATTAAATAATGAAACCACAACAAGATAAAACATATGGTCTTGCTTCATCCGAAAAATTCATGTGCTTTAGCAAGAAACTCACCATAATCAGGAGAGTCTCCAGGGCGGTATGTTGGCTTCCTCTTCATTTCGCTTTTCCCAAGTTATATTCAAACAAGAAAGCTGAATAAACTTGCAAAAACTCAATCTTCAAGAATTTCCACAAATCGCACAACAAGAACCCTAAATTCTCTCCGGATTGTTTTTGTCCTTTAATTGATCTGTAAATGAGCCCTAATTAAAAGCCAAACAAAATAATAACATTAGGTCAAGATTCACGTCATTTTTGCCCTTAATGTACGCACGTCCTATGTGTATGAAGTGTCTCCGATGACAAAAGTGGTCGAATTTTACAATTAGGATATAAACGGTGGAACTTAAATAGTTTAGGATGCAAACGTCGACTTTTTATATTTCAGGATGCAAACTACAAATTTCGCGATAGTTCAATTTGTTTAAAATATTTATCCCTAAAATATTTATGGTACATTAAATATCGATAAAAAGATTTAACACTTGATGGATGTCATATACATCAAGTGCCATATAATTTTTTGTTTCAATAAAATATTCTATCAATAAATTTGAGCAATCAAATGGCTTAACAAAGAGAATAAAATTCAAATCATTTCGTTCAAACCCTAACAAGGCATAACGTTAATCGATCACCATTCATTTACCTGCCAAACCAGCATAATCCACACATTAAAAACCCGGAATTAATATTGAGGTCACAAACAGATCATCAAATCCCGATACTGTGGATGAAATTATTGAAACTAAGTAATTGCTTATATTTGACCAAAAGAAAAAGGTAAACACAAAAATAAAATAAAACATTAATTATATCCGACCCCTTCAATATCAATTTATTTTCTAAAAAGGAAAAGCAAAATAAACAAAAAATAAAACATTGATTACACATTCCATCACTTCAATATCGGGCCTCTTCAACATCAAAACTCAAAAAATAGTCGGTCATTGGATTAAATAGTTAAAAAATTCTTTTTTCAAAGCAATGACTGAGTCTGACTTCGAATTTCTTTGGCGACCGCACAGAGTGTGTGTTAAAAAACAATTTAAAAAAAAAAAGAATAAAATAAAACATTAATTACACACATATTTGTTTTTCACATATAATATACACAATGCACACGACATATTACCATAATTAACAACTGAGAATTTTCCAAATAAATACGCTATCTCTGGAAATAAATCCAGGATTCTGACAATATTAATGCATTCCAAATCCATGCACGTAAAATCCCCCCCAAAAAAACTCTATAAATAAACACGTCCCATTTTTCTAAATTACCACACACAAAAAAATGGCCCTTTTTCTGAATTTCCATGGCGCAATCACCCTCATCTTGCTCTTTGCTCTTCTTGGTTGCAATCACGGTTTCCCAGAATATCTTGGTTCAATAAGACAAGTCCCGTCAGGCCCGAACCAAGCTCATTCTCCAGATTTCCCTTTTTCAAGCATCAAGAGAAGAGTCCCGACTGGCCCGAATCAACAACAGTCTCCAGAAACTCGAACTCCTCCGAGAAACACTCTGAATCATGTGAAGAGGAGAGTTCCGACTGGCCCGAATCAACAACAGTCTCCGGAAATTCGAACTCCTCCAAGAAACAGTTTGAATCTTGTGAAGAGGAGGGTTCCGACTGGCCCGAATCAGG
Source organism: Lantana camara (assembly GCA_037501455.1). Lineage (NCBI taxonomy): Eukaryota > Viridiplantae > Streptophyta > Magnoliopsida > Lamiales > Verbenaceae > Lantana > Lantana camara. The sequence goes on from CM074863.1 coordinate 94,022,699, forward strand.
AACAGTACTCTCCGGAGATTAAGATTCGATCTCCCCCAAGAAATGTTTGGTTTTGATTAGTGCAAGGGATTATGGGCTTTTATGAAGATGTAATGTTTGTGGGGATGAAGATTATTTACGTAGAAGTGATGTGTTTGGTTTGATTGGCTGAATATCAAGGATTATATTTAAGTTTTATTTATATATATTATTTTAAAATAAATAAATTAATATATATACTCTTACAATGATTTATTTCCGTCTATTTACCGTGAATTGTGAAATAGGTGGGGTTGTGAATTTAGGATAATAATAGTAATTCTTTTTAACTATATTATATATATTTTTTTTTCATGTGTACATGTCTTACTCTCTATTTGTCAACGGAGGTTGGTTCAAGTGGTTAAAGGGTTAGTTCTCGAAGGCAATGACTCGAGTTCGATTTCTTCTAGCCGTTTGAGTGTGTGTTAAAAATAAAAAAAAACTTACTCTTTATTTCAAATAAATTTAAGAAGGGTTTGATAGGTCTATTTCACTACAAAAAAAAGCCCAAAACCGACGGGTACTTTCGCATGGATTTAAGCGTTAAGTTAATTTCGTATATATTTGTGAGTAATTCTTTTCGGGGATAAATATTGGACTCTCTCTCCCTCTCTGTCTCTCTCCCTCCCTCCCTCCCTAATCTTGTATACATTCAATTTTGTATTGTTGAGCCTTTCTGTTTGATATGGATGAGGATTTTGTTTTGGTGAAAATGAAGTCCTGGTCATTTATTTTTATTCAACCTTTTTATGATATTAAATAGTGTAAATAGTGTATCCTTTTAACTACACCTAAGACAAAGGATCACTCTCTATTATGATGTTCGATGGTCTTCAATCTACTTTCTTTATAATTGTATCAGATGACCTTTTTATGATATTAAATAGTGTAAATAGTGTATCCTTTTAACTACACTTAAGACAAAGGATCACTCTCTATTATGATGTTCGATGGTCTTTAATCTACTTTCTTTATAATTGTATCATCATCTGATAATAAGTATATATGAACCATTAAAAAATAGTAATTAAAATTTATAAATTTTTAAGCCACTTCCAATTTTGGTTTGTGATTTATTAATTATTGTAGAAATGTCTAATGAGACTAACTTTGTCCTCATTTTAGTCTAATGAGACCAAAATTAACAACATTTGTGACCCTGTTGTTGAGAAGAGGTGCTTCACATTCGCCATCCATGAATTGCAAAGCTGAACTAAATCCACCAAGCGTTACACCTCAATTCATTCATCGCTTCCATCTTCCATGAGATGTATGTCATTGCTCATTAAATTGGTAACTACAATCAGTATTTTAGTTAACAGATCAAGATAGGAAAACAATTTGTCCATCAAACCATACTCAAATTTACCAACTTACCATCCAAACTATAAAATATTATCACCAGAATTCGATGAAATGATTCAAATTGTCATCTCTATCCTTTTTTTCGGAAAGAAACCAGAATTCGATGAAATGATTCAAATTGTCATCTCTATCCTTTTTTTCGGAAAAAAATGACACGTGAGAGAAATTTGTGTGCGACACGTGTCATTTCTCATGCCAAAAAATGAAAGGAAATAAAATCTGAATCATTTCATCATGTTCATACGATAAATTGTAAATTTGGGGATAATTTAGAGGTTTTTTCCTCAAATATCAATTGTCATTATTTAGAAACAAGTATATATATACACTTAGAACGCAACACACACTCAACGAGAGACACAGAGAATACATCAAATCGGATATTTTTCATCGCACCCGAATCCGAATGTTAAAGTTCTGGACGTGCACCCGACTATCATAATTTAATCCGAAATTCAATTTATAAGATAAAGAAAAACAAGAAAGGCATGCATTTTATTCTCATAAACAATATGTACCCTTTTGGCAATATGAATGTGCACCTTTTTATTACATCCTGTCACCAATGTGCACAAGTTGAAGTTGGGAAGAGCCTAAATTGTGTATAACAAATGATGATCACCAGCCTTGTACAGTTCTCATACCATATGAAAAACTTACATCTTTTCAAGCAGACCAAGGGAAAAATGGTAATTCCAGAAAATTTTGGGTGAAAGAAATCTTTTCTTTTTCTTTTTATTTATTTTTTTGTAAATATATCAACAACTTGGTAGCCTGCAAAATCATGGAAGAGAATATAAGCCAACAAGAACAAGTTTTATGATCTGAGGAGAGTTTTCGAAACAAGAAGCAAATAATTGTTGTGCCCTACCATAAAATAGCCCCTCTTGATTTTGAAATTACAGATACCTCCATATGTAACTTTGTTTCACATTATAATTACCTCCTATAGTTGAGTGTTTAACATTGTTACCCAACTTTCTAAACAATATATTGGGATAGTTACACTGACATACCCTGCAGCTTGAAATAATTACACAAACTTCCCCTGAAGATTTTAAAGATTACAAAAATCCCTCCTGCCAAGTGATGGAAACATCCATTTTGATGATATTATTTTTAATTTTTTTTATGTATACTTTGTTTATCCCGTTGCACTAACTGATCAATATTTGAGTGAGATTCATGACTATAATAACATGAGTTAGGTCAAATTTAAGAATATGCCAGAGGAAATTTTCGTAATTATCAAACCTCAGGGTATGTCAGTGTAATTATCCCTCATATTTTTCAGTTTTGGTTTCTGATGATCAAAAGAGGGTATTTTGTAAGTTTCAACAGGAGGGCTTTGTGTAATTAAATATAATTATAGGGGAGGTTAGTGTAGTTCTTACATATTAACTGTGTTTGCCATCATGGAATTGAGCATTTCTTGATGACTTGAAAGTTTCAAGAAATTCATGAGCCTGTTTCAGTTCTTGATTTTGCCTTGATTTATCCCATTTGTGTTCAGCAGCCAATATTTCAATAATACGAGGCACTGCTCGCCGTGCAGCATCAGTGTCAAGAAAAGCAAGGCGAGACCTTCTGGCTATGAAATCCACAGCTGATTCACAATATTCATTTCTAGCACAGTATGCAACCTCGGCTTCCAGAATAGGATATCCATGTGCCAGTCTTTTCCCCAGATTTTCATTCTGAAGTTTGTGATGAATAATAGAAAAGAAGTTACTAGAGCTTGCATCAATAGGAGGAAAAGCAAAAAGACAATTTTTATAATATAGAGGTTAAAATTATGCGCGAGCTCTAAAATTGAATGTAGGGCTAGAGATAGAAATTATTATAATTATTTCGGAGGATGAGACTGGTTTCTTAGAAAATATTAAAAAATATTTTTTTGATTGTCTTGGGGAAGGCGCAAATTTTTTGAAATTTAGAAAGAACAGGAGAAATCTTCAAAAGCCTAAAATTAGATATTCATATCCAAAAAGCATATGAATCATTTTTCAATCCTAAAACATCATTTCATCAACTGTTCATTCCAAAAAAAAAAAAAAAAAGGGAACAAATGGTTTTTAATATGGTAAAAAAGTAGTATAAATTACCCTCATCCTTTCAGATCAAACTATATGGATAGACGGTTTTAATATGACCTTCTCTTTATGTGTTTTAAAATTAGTATTTTGGATGATGACTTTCACAAAATTATTCTTTTTTTGAAAGAAAATTATATAAGACAAATATTATAGCATTTTATTGGCATTTATGAGGGAAGGACAATTGATCCTACCAGCCCCGGCACTGTTTCTGATTGTGATTACTAAATTATGTCGCCTTAACTTCACAAGAATAATCTGATTAAACATGAATCATGAAGAAAGGCAAATAAACACACACATATATGTATATGTATATATATGTGCATAGAGGAAGAGAAACCTGAGCGATTGCAGCTACTTGTTCTGCAAAAGTGCCATAAGCATGTGACAAATGCTTTGCTGCGGCAGTGTCCATTATACCAGGAACAACCTTTCCACCATATGATCTCTTCATGCGCTTATATTGCTGAGCCAGAACAGTGAAAGACGAAGGATCCCATCCATCAGCACCTACAAGCTGTAGGTTATTCGTCACACATTTGTTTGGAGGGCTCAAATTTCCAGACTTTATAGCTGCGTCAACAGCATCCTCTGCCATACTGAAAATAATTTGAGTAAGCAAAAAACTTGCCAATATTTATTTATTATACACACATTTATTTTAAGCGCTTTTTAGTAATTTTCTCCTTATTTTTACCTTCTATAGGTAGTCCACTTTCCACCGGTAATTGTAACTAAACCAGGAAAATCTTCACACACAACATGGTCCCTAGAGATACTCTCAGTGTTTTTGGCTCTAGGATCCGTAGCCAATGGCCGAATGCCACTCCAAGCTGATAAAACATCTGTGCGCCGTACCTAAATTATCATTCTTAAACATTAATGGATCTCTGTAGGAGAAGAAAGAATTATTGAGCACGAATTAAGGCTGAAAAAGTAATTTCAGAAAACCTAGGAGCTGGACAACAGAACATATGTTGACTATTCCTCTTACAATGCATATATGAAGAAAGTAAGAACCTAAATTTTTTCATTAGATGTCGAAGAAACAACCAAAACGGATCCAAGTCTTAGTTGTAGTATATAAGATGATTATCAGCAAACCAAACCTAAAAATAGCTCTCCACTAGGAAGTGAGCCTAAGCTGCCAAATCCTTATAAGTAATAACTCCATATATCTACGTGCATCTAGCTCACAATCCAAAGAGGCAAGAGCAGATAATAAAGGAAGCTAAAGTGGAAGCGAATAATGAGCACCCATGCTTGGAGCATATCTATCTATCTATCTATCTATATATATATATATATATATATATATATATAGTTATATACATAAAAATGTTTTGAAATGTCTTTCAAGACAATGTTGAAACATCTTGCAAAATGTACCCAAAATTTTCAAGAATGCCAAAATGGTGTAAAAGAAGAAAGAAAGTGCAAATAGAGAAAAGATAAAATGAAACAATAATTAGATGAGAAATGCAGTCAAGGTTAAGAAAATTGAGAAACCTTAATATTAAGATAATCAGAGATGGCATCTAATATGAATTCAATCTCATTCTCATGAGGTTCAGGAAGCATTGTAATACTGGTATTTGAGTCCGTTGTGCCAGCAACTGTTCTTCCCAACCAAGGAAGCATGAAGACAACCCTGCCATCCTTAGTTTTGGGAACAATTAAACCCATTCCTTCTGGGGAATAGTAATCAGGAAGCACAATATGGACACCACTGCTGGGGCAGATCATTTGCTTAGCTTCTTTATCTGCCATTTTCCTAACAGAATCACAGAACGGTCCGCCCGCATTTACTATAACCCTTGCATAAGTGTCAAACTCGTTTCCTGCATGTGCTCATAAAGGTAAGATTTTTTGAAGTAAGATTAACCGCAATACAATTTTAAAGAAAAAGGGATAGTATATAACTTTATACATGTTAAAATTTGAATCTTTATACTTTTCATCTGATTACAATGGAAAAAGAACACAAATTAGGGACAATTTTCATATCTATCAGATAGACTGGAGTCACTCGACAGTGGGATTGTTCTACATACTCTATAATATTGAATTCAAATCATTTCGGAATTCGGAAGTTAAAAATTGCTTCCAAGACAAGTAATTGAAATATGCAAAAAAGATTAAGTCAACATGCACAATTCCACAGTAAGAAATTGAAACAGAAACATGAATAAAGCAAAAAGAAAGAATGACTCAAAGGAGATTAGTGCGAGTTTTCACATTCCCCACCACAATCTCTTTTTAAGGCTTATTTACCAAACCTGTAGTTAAAAAAAAATTGAAAATTTCTAATCTGATATTCAGAATGAGAAGCAGCAGTACAAAAGCTTTGCTAAACAAAAAAACATTGAAGGCTGACAAAATGATGTTATTACCATATATGAAGACAAGACTATGTTTATCTAGTTAAGTATATAGCATTTGAACTTGGAAATCACATTCCAGAGGCACATTATATCACAAACAAAGAAAACGTAAAATAGACAGTCCTCAAAGAAAGATCTTATAGGAAGTGTTCTATATGAAGAGAATGATTAATTTACCGGATATATGATTTCTTATCCGAGCTCCTATTATCCGTCCAGTATCATCCCTATGAAAAGAAATTACTTCTGCATGGTTAAGTACAGCTGCACCTGCTAAAGCAGCAGTACACGCTAATGCAACATTTAGACGTGAATCATTCATTTGTCCATCATAATATACCACTGTTCCTTTTAGGGTTCGGTCTTTTCCCTTTCTTGCTAAAGTGGGAAAGAGTTCAACTGACTCCTGAGATGAATAGTATCTAGACAAATGGAGCAAGTGCCTTCCAGCTACTAGATCATACATTTTCAAACCCATCCAGTAATAAATCACTTCAAACCAGCTAAAACATGGGGTCATACATGGGAGAGCGTTGCAGAGGTGGGGAGCATTTTCAATAACTTGTTTACGCTCCTCCAGAGCGTGGAAAACCAGCTTCAACTGCCCATAATCTAAGTTGAAAACAGCTTTCTCCAAATAGCGGACTCCTGGAATAAATAACAATAAGACTTTAAATTATGTTTCTGAAACTTAAAATTTTATCCCCCACCCCCAAAAAAGAAAAAGTAATACTTATATTGCCACTTTAGCAGCAAATTATAGGTGATAAAGTTAGGGAAATTACAAAGTTTATTGCTAGGACTAATGAAGCTAAATTGAGATGCAAAAAGCAACCAGGAAAACGTACGTACAACTATAATCATCAAAGAAACAAGAAAAATGGGGCAATTAAGATTGACCAAAGTATAATCGAGACAACTGAGAAGGTCAGTTTCAACAGGTACGAAACAGACAGTACAGAATTTCAGTAGAGCCTTCTTCAACACAACAAAATCTTGCTTGCTTCAAGATTCATATTAGTTTTTACCAGCAGAAACAATACCAGATACAGAATTTAATCTACAAAAACGTCTCCGACATTTGATCCAACTAGCCTATCTTAGAAAAGCAGCTAACATTGCTCACTGAGTTCCAAACAAACATGGAGCCATCCGCACATACATCTACCACCTTCTTACCGACTACAAACAACAAACTCAAACAATCTTGTACAAACATTTTCACATCATCAAAATAAGATATGGAAAGAAAGCTGACCAGGAAAAACAACATCATTTTAGCTAATTTATCTCCGGTATCCGCTAGCTATCCAACCTCATTTCTAATTTCACCACAGTTTTCACCAATTTATACAGCAAATCTGCATTAAGTTCATGCAGTATAAATGTAAACTATCTCTTAGACTACAGATTGCTTTTAGAACCACATTCTTTGAACTCCAAGTTACTAAGTTTCAATTTCGGTTCACGTGAACAAACATTGCAAACCTTTTTCACTTTCTACACAGTCACAGATACTACATGACACTACAACCCCAAAAGGCATTAATGCCGCCACACCTCACCGCAACCCCTTCCAATTCCAAAGTACAACTCTCCAAAACCAATGTACAACAACTCAATGTACAATCAAAAATCTTATGGAGAACAGAAAATGCGAACCTCCATGGATGAGCTTAGTCGACCTCGACGAAGTCCCGGAGGCGAAATCCTCCCTCTCCACGAGCCCTACCCTAAGCCCGCGGGTGGCGGCATCGAGCGCGACGCCGCAGCCGGTAGCGCCGCCGCCAACGACCAGGACGTCGAGCGGGTTCGCCACACTGGACCCGGCCAGAGCCGACTCCTGGGCGGCGCGTGACGGAACAACGGCCAGTGAGTCCGATATCTTCTCCCTGACGGCGGCGATTGAGGGGGGCGGCGGCCCCCGGTCGCTGGAGGCGATTGGGGGGTTGTTGAGGAGGGTGAAGTAGGCGCCTCCGGCCACGGCGGCGGCCGCACCGAAACGGCGGAGACGTATGGAAGCAGCCATTGCGGGAAATTGCGATCAGAATGGGAGATTGTTGGTGAATTTTATAGGATCAGAATTGAGAGTGTGGAAGTATGGGAGAAAGGAATAAAGGATTGATTCAGTTATGGGAATTGCAGTCAATATATATATATATATATATGTATATTGCTTTGGGAATCGGACATGTGGGGATGTGGAATTTTCTTCTGTATATTAATACACAAGTCAACATTCCAAATTACCCTTTTATGAATATATTTTGAATTATTTCACTTTATTTATTTATTTATTTACAAAATAATTAGGTCAAGGGAAAATATATCCAATATGATTAAGGGAAGTAGATCGGGTTTTCGTCTAGTAGTAATTGGCCGGTTATGATGTATGGATACGAAATGATGACATGAATATAATATGATAAGATAACAATATAAATTTTTTCTCGAATTTCACACATATCGGACACTGTGTCCTGCTGACGCCACTTGAAGCAAAATGGGGTCACATCCCGGTAACATTAACTCTTTATTATATATATTAGTATATTTTGAAATTTAAAATTTTAAAAATAAGTGTTTTGATTCCATATATTACAAATAAAAATTATATTGATCCCTTAAATTTTGAATTAGTTGGTAAAATTAAAAAAAAGTTTATTGTTAACAGAATATTAGATAATCTTTTATATTTAGTTAATATATTATTTCCTTTCCGCGTAGATAATTATTCCTCATATCTTCTCCCTTAAAATTCTCTGACAATATCTTGTAAAATCTTTACAATTCTATCTTAAAATTCTCTAACAATATCTTGTAAAATCTTTAAAATTAGATGTATATGATGTAAGTTGGTTGGAATCAATACAAAAAATTAGATCTTGTCAATCATAGGCTAAAATAAAAAATGTATATGATGTACCTTGGTTGGAATCAATACAAAAAAATTAGATCTTGTCACTCATAGGCTAAAATAAAAATGTATATGATGTACCTTGGTTGGAATCAATACAAAAAAATTAGATCTTGTCGCTCATAGGCTAAAATAAAAATAAACATAGCCTAAAATAAAAAATAAATATATATTTATTTTTTCGAATAAATATATATTTATTAATGTCCTAAATATTAAAAGTTGATAATCAAAATAATATATTTTTTATTAGAAATTAAACATCTTTGACCCTACTAATGAATAATTTTACTCGTCCCCGGGTGTCCAACACAACACGACACGACCAAATAGTATTTTTAAAAATATCAGTGTATCATAGATTCATAACTGACTGAATCATAATAAGCAAACTTTACCTGTAACACCCCGGAGCGAAGGGCGCCACATCCCCTGCACCATAGCTCAACACGTGAAACGAAATGGAGACTCCGTCCACGCATCAAGCCATGGCGAACGGGTGACCAACAAAATTCAAACCTAAGCTAGGCGGTCTAGACCCTATTCAGAGCGCGCAATAAAAACAAATAGCGAATGCGGAAGCACCAGAAACTCACAAAACAAATAAACATACTCGAGACATATAAAAAATATGATTCAAGTTATACAAACCTTTACAATTTCGAATTTAAGTCATAAATTATACATATAACGTGACTTAGCAAAATGCATAAAGAAAACAAAGTACAATGCATGACTCAAGCTACCCAAAACCAAGACTCAAAAACAACCGCCTAGCTCCAACTCCTCAGAACGAATACCTGCAAACTCAAACAAAAAGGGAGAAAAAGATAGAAATAACGAGGGTCAGTCTTAGAGACTGGTGAGGGGGCTAACACACGCACCCATACATATACATAAGAGCAAAGCATATACAAAGCTTAAAGGGTTCATGAACCGGGCACGGTTTTTGCATTCTAAAACATTTAACTCGTGGTAATATATATAAAGAAAAAAGTTTGGGGCCGAAGGCCAAATTCAGTTAAGTTTTAGAGTTTAGAAATCCGCCCTCGTTTCACAACCATAAACGAAACATAACGAACCGAAAGCTTAAATCCAACCCACTTACTCCAGAAACAAAGGCGAAGCGAAACACAAAACAAATCATAAATCAATCCCACCTCCACACCGTTTAGGGAAGAGAGGTGCCCCTCTCAACCCACCACAGAACGAAACTTGTGAACCGGAGGATCCCGCCCGGTTCCTTCGACGGCCAGCCAAAATGCGCTCCGTCGACATAGGAGAACTAAGTCTCCCGTTGGTGGAGAAGTGCACAGGGGTCGTAACCGGCGGTCTCCCTTACCCATAACTCCGGGGCCCATCACACATATAACACACATATATTCTTATACTTATCACACTTATCAGACGAAGCTTATTCACAAGTCATACCACACTTACACACACACACCTTCTTATCAAAGCTTCTCAAAACAAACGAAAATAGATCTTATATACTTATAAAAGCGTTTTCAAAGCCTCTTGACAAACGGGATAAAACCCCCTACATATCAAAACACATATCTATATAGATATACATATATATATCGCATACGGGTTCGAAATACAAATAGGGTTTTAGGTCATCATAACTAAAAGGAAAGAAAACCTCACCTGGACGACCAATCCGGACAAAACGGACCAAAAGGAGTCAAACGAACCACTTCCTCACATCGAAACGAACCTAAGAACAAAGCAAAGAGCAAGAGGCAAACTTAGACTCAAAATGAACCATATTGACGCTCGGCGAATGCATATGAATGCAAGTGATACTTATGGAGCTTAACAAATTGACATATAATGCATACGAGTTCATTTTAATGCATAAGTCTCATAAATCATATCAAACGGATCCACAGATTTCATATAACGATCATATCGTACTATACAACATGTTATCAAAGCATTCATAGCATAGAAGGAGCAAGGAATGACCATACAAGGCATATAGACCACAAACGGGACAAGAGAAAGCAACGAAAAGCAAGGGAACGGAAAAGAGTTACACTTAAAAATCAAACCGAGGGGAATGACACGCCCGTGTCATCCCAGAAGCCTAAACTGAGACACCCCCGTGTCTCAGTACAGGCGGGAACAAAGCTACAAAAAGGGGGTGACACGCCCGTGTCACTCCAGAAGAACAAACCGAGACACGGGGGTGTCTCGGTACAGAGGCGAAAAGGGGCGAAAAGGGCTGAAAGAAAGGGAACTACTCAGGCCTCAAATACACACATAACATGCATGAAATACACACAAAAGAATCACATTAAAAGGCCAAAGAATGAAGCAACAAAGATCATTCAAATCAAGCAACGAAAATCGGACAAAGAAAAGCATACCATGCATTCATGCCATGATCACCAACTTAGGGGCTGAGTTAGGAGTTAAAAGCTTGGGAACTAAATGCTAACATGCTACTCAAATACTCCAAGTATATGCAAATTGACACGAATTGGAGCACATTAGAACCACCAATTAATCACAAAATGCAACAGCAGCAGATCAGTTTGCACATAGCATACAAACAGGCCTCATGTTTCGATTTAGGAGCTGAAAATGGATCTAAAAGCTTGAAAGAGTAAGGTTAACATGTAAAGCAATTAGTGTACAACATCTCCATGCAAATTCACACGAATTGGAAGCCATTAACTCAAGAAACAAGGCACAAAACGTTACAGCAGTTCCAAAACAGGGGAGCAGATTTCTAACCTAGGTTTGGGGCTCAAAAACTCATAATTTCATCAAAGGATCTTAAGAGCAAATCATCCAAACATCATGTACTATCAGTTAAGTATCCAAAATGGTGCATAATAAGTTCATATGATCAGCTTTAGCACCCCAAAATAGCCACACAAAACTGATGCAAGAAAGGCATGAAAACAAGTCATATTCTAACTCATATATACAGCTGAAAAGGGGCATAAAAGCTTAAGGAAACTTAGCTAACATGTAGAACAACTCATATAATTCATGTCCATGCAATTTCACATGAAAATAAGCACAAGAGATCATCAAACCAAACCAAAAATCCTGACAGCAGTTCATACGGGCGAGCAGATTTTTGCAGCAGTTTTTAAGCTCAAAACTCATCATATAAACCAAGGTTTTCAAGGCAAAACCGAGCACATTTATAAAGCAACATGTTTAACACATAACCAAGCATTAGCACACGAAATTGGAGGCAAGAATTCCAACATTTGGTCTCAAAAACGTGACAGCAGTCCAGTGAAAAAGAGCAGATTTGCAGCAGTTCGGTTTTCAAGTTTCATGGCCAAAAACTCAAGGTTTCAATCATGTTATCAATGGAGAATCAACCCTAACACATCTATCATGAAGTATAGATGAAGAATGGAAGCAAAGAAGTTCATATAATCACCAATCATGCACCAATTCAGCCCCAAACTTAAACTAAGCCATGGATTCAAAAATATGAGCTAACCCTAACTATTCATGCAAGCTTCCATACCCTTACTAAATCTGAATTAAATCATGGATTTCAAGGATCGAATGAAGCATATAAGAGAGGAGAATACATAAATATACTTACCTTTAAGTGTTCATGAAGTATGGAGAAGATTGTCTTCAAAATCTCAAGACATGGATGAGGGGCTTCTTTTTCTCTTCTCTTTTCTCCATTCTCGATCAGTTGCAGCACAAAAAGAGGGGGGTTTGGCTCGGTTTTCAGCTGATAAGGGAGAGGGAGAGGGAGAGACTTAACTCAAGTCAAGATATCAAGGGTTAGGCTTGAGCATGGTTAAATTGGTCCCACAAGTGTAAGACTAGTCAAAGATGGTGGCTTTGGCGCAAGCTGTTCGTTCCGGGCGAAAAACGAGGGTCCAAATGGGCTTAGAAAAATACCAAATCAGGTTCCTTGGCTTCATCTCTTCGTTACGAGTCCAACGCATCTTCCGAAATTCGAATCCGAATTCCCTAGCTCAAGTTATGGCCTCCGGAACAAGAGGCGCGCTAAAACTAGTTAGGCCCTCATGTCCCTCGTCAAATACCAAAGGTTTAAAACCTCGACAAACGAACACGAAAACTTGAAACGAGCATGCAAACACATTCATAACTCACATATATCACGTATACCAAAATTTCACAAAAATCGAAATTGAATTTCGACACATAACGAGCAAAATACGAGCATACGAAACTTAAAAGTTTAAAATTCAAAGTTCATAAATATAAACAACTAATTTCATATCAATTCAAATAATCATATAAGCATTAAAATAACATTAAATACGTAATTAAATAATTTAAAGCACATAAACCCTCTCGTTACGACGTACCTGGAAATCCGAACGATCGGGATGTTACATTACCTGATTATTTTATATAAGAGGTCAGAACTTCTAAATCAACTCATTAGAAAAGATTTTTGGGGTTTGACTCGAACCAAATTAAATAAGACATATAACAAAAATATTTAAGTGAAATGTATAAAAGCAAAATATTGGAGTACTACTTGGAATTAAAGATTTATATTATATGGAACGCGCTGAACTTTAGACTTTGTTTTTTCTAAAAAAAAGGGGTCGAGTTCGAATTAAATGAATTGAGCTTCGAGTTCGATCCTAGTTAATCAAGAAAATTAGGAATCAAACTCTTGTTCAAACCCAATACCAAAAATTATTTTTGAATAGGGTTCACCTTACTCGAAAATCCTTCAAAAAAATTTCAAGTTTAATTCGGGTTCTGTTTGAATTTGGATATTTCGAACTTGAACTCAAAATTTTGAATTTAATTATAGTTATGTTTGAGCTCGGATACTTTAAAATTAAACTAAAAAATTCAAGCGCTATAAAGTTTTCGTCGTGCTCGAAAATTTTAAAAAATGAACTCAAAATTCCAGCCCCAATTCTAATTCTGTTCGTACTCGAATATTTTAAATAAATTGAGCCTCCAGTTTGATCCTAGTTAATCAAGAAAATTAAGAATCAAACTGTAACACCCCACACGCAAGGCGCCACATCCCCCGCACTCTGAGCCTGATCCACACATGAAATGGAAAGCCCATGCATGAACCCAGCTCACAGCGAACGGGGACTCACTCACTCACTAGGCTAGGCGGGAACTAAACTTCAAACTCAAACAAAAATATTCCAAAGAATAAAAATGCATGTGCGGAAGCGAAATATATAATCAATCATAAATACAATGAGCAATTGACGGGTTTAACTAACATAGATACCTAGTCCCGAATATTCCTACATAAACATATCCAACTATACATTCTTGTATAAGCCAACATATGTACAAAATGCGTATGAAGTGACTTAGACTTAAATATGAGACTTGACCGACTCAGAACCCCGCCTAGCACTCCAAACCTACAAAAGAACTGAAAACAAAGCCGGGTTCAGTCTATAGGAGACTGGTGGGCATAAAACAGGGCATATCATAGATAATATTACAGAATTTAAACACACCCACATGCATGCTATAATCCCGTGCGAGGTTTTTAAGATATTTCCCAAGTGGGTGAAAACAAAGGAAAACAACGACCGGGATTACAACGATCAATTTCATAATTCATAATCATATTCGTTCATGGGGTCAATATGTGAGCCCTGGCGAGTGGGCGAACATCTCCAACCTACTCCTCGTGTGTGCATATCAATTCAGTTTTATTTTAGCTATCATACACATTCATACACATTCGTTCATAATCATGATCATATCATGCATATTCATATCATTCATAATCATAAACACATACACCTTCTTCCTCCGGGTGGTGGACGGGTTAGCAAGACCCGACCACCGGTCCATACATAGGCCAATGGGGGTACATGAATCCCCCAAGGGCACTCAGCTCCCATTCCCTGCTAAACCTCCTAGCGAGGGTCGGTATCACCGCAAATGTGGTAGGACTAGTACAAGGGATCACCGTCCGCCCTTGCCTCTCCGGATTGCCACTTGCACTAAGTCCCTGGGCCCGTGCAATCATAATCATGTCCATGCCAAAAATCATAAGGTGGGAATACATAATAGAAGGGCTTTACGTTGGAAAATCATAGACTCTTTGAAAAAGACACGATATATATACATATAATATTTTTGGCTTAAAATTTTCACATAAGGGGTATATTGGGTCATCATAATTAATAGAAGAGAAACTCACCTGTTACACCTTACCAAACCAAGAAGACAAGAGGACTTGAGGATAACCTATGAACCCGGCATCTCCGTCCTGGAGAAAACTGTACAAATGATAATGCAATGAATTCGTGAGACTCAAAACTCCAAATGTACCATATAAGACGCACGACAATGTATGGATCATGATAGGAGATGCAAAAGAAATAGGATTCATGCTATGAGGTCATATAATCAAGAAACTCATCACAGCGTTCAATACGGGGTGGATTCATTTTCACGCTTTGCTATCTTCCATATCTTGCATTTATTCGAGCCATGAACCATATATGATAGAGATAACATAGGTTATGATTGCATAAGATATGATATTATGTCATGGAAACGTTCATGTGCCCGATTAATGCATTTAAATCATATAGAGGCAAGTTATCCATTCGCTCAAGGAAGCGTTCATATTCATTAAGTTCAATCCTTACACATTTTATAACAATTCAATCCAAGAATTCATGTAACAAGCATAACATGTATGATATCATGTTTACAACTAGAGAAAATAGGCAAATAAAGACATTCAAGTCATGATCGGAAGTTAAATAACACGAAATACGTTACAAGTTAGTTCCATAATTTAAATAAATTAAACCATACTTAAATCATATCATGGGAAAAATGTTCATTTCATCCGCCCGATTAGTCCAATTTGAAATCTTTGGAGATGATTTTGGGATTTGGCGAATTGGATCCTTTAATTTTGTAAACCATGAAATTATAGGACATTGACCCATCGGAATACCTCTTGAGTCGTCAGAATTTTTTGACGTGTCATTGATGCCATGTGGGATTTGAGCGTGTCATTTTGATGCCATGTGGTAATACACGTAATCATTTCCTGTCACTATGGAATTTTACATCACGTGATGCGCTGGTGTCATCAATTTTTGTTCCCAAAATGGGAGGGAAATTCCCCCCCCCCCCCCCCCCAAATTAACATTGACATCAATTTAGGGTTCTTGCATATGTTTAGGGACGACCGAGGAGGGGTGAAAATGTCAGAAATCCAAAACGATGAAGACTGCTATTGCAGAAGACGTCCAATTACACGCAGTTCATGGATGATGAGAACCAGGTCGAAGATTTAACACATGTTGGCGGTCCAGGGTAAGTTGTGGTCGGTAATTCTTTTGTTTTCGTTTCTACAGAAAAATAATCAATTTCTTGACAATTTTTTTCTCCAATTATGAGGTTTAGAGAGGCGGATGTCGGTATTTCTTGTGTTCGATCCACCCATGTTTGAGAGGGCAAAAATCATCATTCCGAGCCTTATGCGGAATATACGAAGTTTGGATGAGAGATCTTGATAGTTATAATTGATGGTTTAACCGGCTTTTGCGTTAGTTATGTAGTTTATAAGTTTGTTAGGTCTATTATGATTCAGTCTGGTTTAAGTTTCCTATTCTTTTGAAGGATGTTGGTGTGTGTATTACAAAATTTTAGGGGAGGTTGGTGTAATTTCTGGAAACGTTCAGTGTAGTTTCTTAACTTTTGTTTATGTTGTAATTTCTCTTTTGGTTGATTATTCAAATATCTGGTGTAATTTATTCAATGAATTCAGGTGCAATTGTTATTCCGATATTATCAAAAAAAAAAAATAGCAATTGTTTGTTGTTTGAAGGGATGTTGTGTTGTCAGAATTATTAGGGATGTTTGTGTATTTTTCAGAAACATGCAGGGGAGGTTCTTGAAATTTTTACTTCTAGCACTTCTGCGTTCTTCAATTGCTTGGAGAAATGCAAAATGTCCATAAAAATGGAGCTTCTTGAGCTAAAGTAGTTGTCAGAAAGCCCTAGAAATTTCGGACAAAAAGGAAAAAATGTAAGGAAAAAAATCTAAAACAACATTCTACCTTTAATTTGATTTTAAAATAGTTGCATAAAGATTAAAGAGCAACAAGGGCTTGATGCGTGTGTGTTGTATTTTATTTTATTTTATTTCATCATCCACATGGCGTTACTAAGTCCAAGTGGCCGCCAACATGTAAATCCGATTGCCACGTGTACTTTCAGGCATCCAACAAAGATTTCCGGTAGGTCAATGTCCTATAATTTCATGGTTTACAAAATTGAAGGATCCAATTCGCCAAATCCCAAAATCATGTCCAAAGATTTCAAATCGGACTAATCGGACAGATGAAATGAACATTTTTCCCATCATATCATTAACCTTGCAATTAATTAACATATAATCATAACTAAATATATATATAAGTATAGCATGCATGCATTAACAATAAAACAATTTAAAACCATAGCATGCATGCAAACATATGTAGTTATACAAGTACACACATACACCTCCCATGCATGCATATTATAGGGGTAATTCTAGTCCGAGCCTGGCTCGGTCAAACCGGTGTAATGAGGGGACGAGTGTTTTACACTTACCCTGTGGCTGGTGGAAAATTTAGGGGAAGTGACCAATCAAATGGCGAGTGTAACACACTTGCTCTTTAATTGGTTGGGGTTCGGCCGAGCCTAGTCTGGGCTAGAATTTTCCATATTATAGATATATACACATATTTATTCACATGCACACACGTAAACACAATTTCATTTACATATACATATACATATCATATATAAAACACGCACAGACATATACAGACAACACAACGAATTAAAGAAGGCAACAACATGTCAAGGAAGTGAACGGGGGTTCATCTCTGCCGCGAACAGTCGTTCGGCTTCATAGAATCAAAATCTGCGCTGCATGGGACTGAACGGCTATTCAGTCCCTTCCTTCTTCATGGCTGAACGGGGGTTCAAGGGTATAGAACCAGCAGCAGCTAACTGAACGGGGGTTCAGTTCTTTTCTCCTTGGCGAGTGAACGGTCGTTCATTGCAGCGCAGCAGCTGTTCCTTCACGTTTTGCAGCAGAAAACAGGGGAAAAACATGGCTAAAACAGGGGCAACACATAGGGGAACATATACAATTTATAACCAATTATAAACACAGAGAAAACACCACATATCATCAGCAATTCAGGCCCAAAAACGTCACATCAACAAGGTCCAAGGAGAGAAGTTTATTCTATGCATTTGTCTTCAAGTTTCATGAAAGGCAACAAAGGTACATCATGCTATGATCAAGTACAATGAAATATAAGGCAATTATTGAAGTTAAGAAGTTCAAATGATCAACAAACAAGCATCAATTCAGATCATAAAGCAAGGATTAGCATGGAATCAATAAACAGGAGCGTTACACAAACTCTTGTTTGAACCCGATACCAAAAATTTGTATATTATTTTCAAATAGGATTCATCTTACTCGAAAATCCTTCAAAAAAATTTTGATTTTAATTCGAGTTCTATTTGGATATTTTGAACTAGAACTCAAAATTTTGAATTTGATTATAGTTATGTTTGAGCTTAGATACTTTAAAATTGAACTAAAAAATTCAATCGCTATTAGAGTTTTCGTCGTGCTCGAATATTTAAAAATGAACTCAAAATTCCAGGCTCAATTCTAACTTTGTTCGTACTCAAATACTTTAAATTTCAACTTAAAAATTTACGCTCAATTCAAGTGGTATTGAAGATCAGATATTTCAAATTTGAACTCAAAACTTTAGTTTTGATTAGTGATGAGTATTACCGAATAGATCTCACCCTTCTCTTTTCGCGTTTGCTGTTCTATTTGACCTAAACTCATATACTATTAAGTTGATATGTCATTTGTCTGAAAGCCTAAACCGTCTAAGGTATGAAGTGTGAAACGTAGATCATCGCCGTTCTTAACCGAGACTCAGGTTAAGCTCCGTCTCGGAACCTTGTGGGGTTAGGAGTAAAGCATCCCGAGGTTGGCGCATCTCGTTGAGCGTGGAGAAGCATTGGGAACCCCAATTTCTTTCTTCGGAGCCGTTTTTTTTCCCTTCCCCCTGCCCCGGCATAGCGCTTCGATGATTCCGGTCTCAAGTTTTATCCTCAAGTTCAAATAGTACATCAATTTATCCCCTACAGGAAAAAAAAATAAAAAAAATCAATCTATAATGAAACATTTTACTAACTAGTTATTATTATTTCGACATTTTATCTCCCTTAATTATCAAGATTGAATTGTTTGAAAAATATCAAAGTATATGTATCATTCTAGGAAAAGACCTTGATTATACTCAGAATCCATGTTCAAGGATCTTGTCCCCACAACTTTGAATACTATTTCCAAAGAATGTCATGTTTCCATAATATTCTTGCATAATAATAACGTATGAAAAAATTAATTTGGAGAAGATCCTAGGCTTCTTTTTCTAGTTTTATTTTAATTTCGTGTACATTACATTACAAAGTTTTGATTAAATTGATAATTTGTGATAAATAAAACAACAATAATATGTTACATTTTAAAAATAATATAATTAAATTTAACTTATGGTTTTATATTCAAAGAAATCCCAATTGCAGACATGTCCAAGCCAGTAGCCACAAAAGAGAATCCGATTTTTTAAAATTATCTTGAACAAGAAAAAGCTTCACTTTTTTAGCTCCTTTTTAAAAGTCTTCAAGAATTTATCAATAATATTTAAAAAATAGTAATAAGAAAACGGCATATATTATTATTAATAAACTTCGGAAAAAATAACTTTTTAATATATATTTTTTTAACACACACCCCAAGTAATGAGAGGGATTCGAACTCGTGTCATTGCCTTTGAGAAAAAACCCTCAAACCAATCACTTCCGAGCGAGTCATTGCCTTTGAGAAAAAACCATCAAACCAATCACTGCCTTTGAGAAAAAACCCTCAAACCATTGCCTTTGAGAAAAAACCATCAAACCAATCACTGCCTTTGAGAAAAAACCCTCAAACCAATCACTTCCGAGCGAGTCATTGCCTTTGAGAAAAAACCCTCAAACCAATCACTTCCGAAAAAGAACCCTCAAACCACTTAGTCAACCCCTGTTAGCTCACTTTTTAACACTTGAATACTTTTAGATAAATATGAAATTGGAAACTTTAAATTCAGATTATAATAAAACAATCTTGAAAAGATTTACATATAAATATAATAAAAATAATATGAATTATCAGAAAATCTAAAAGTCATCTACTCTATTAAGAAAAATTTTCAGGATTCTTCCAAGTAAAATATTTTAAAATCCAAATAAATACTCTTTCAATGGGATGCATAATTTTTATAATTTAAAAAGCCATATGTTATTTAATTTTGGGACTTGAATGCATTGCCTTAATAAATAATTTTTTATACCAAGTTTATCCGAAATTTAAGAGATCCTCAAAATCTATGACACCACCTTAATATCTAAAATTTTAAAGGGTGATAAATGTAATTAACCCGTTAAATTTTCAAACATATATAACCATCAAATTATAACACCACCTATTTATATATATACTAGTAATTCCGCACACTGATGCCTGTGCAAAGAAAAAAAAAATTATTTAATATATAAAATTAAATTCTTCATCTTACTATAAATATAATAATTATTACATGTTGGAGAAAAATAAATAAATTAAATAAAAGAAAAAAAGAGACCAAATCCAAGATACCACAATAATAATAGAGTGTAGAACTGTAGATTCATCAAAAATCAATGTTAATCCGAAAAATCCAGAAAATAACACCTAACTCTGTGGACTCTTTCTAATAATTTTTTTTAAAGAGAATCATTATCGAGTGAAACTCTAATTCGAATCTATAACCCCCTATCTGTTCACGGTTGTGGATACTTATGAATCCGAGCCTGATACCACTAAGTGAATCCGAACCTATGCCCCCATTTGTTCTACTAAGAGATCTACTTGTCTCGAACTATTTTCAATAAATTGAAATAAAATAAAAAACCTATTCTAATAAATTGAAATAAAGCAAAATAAAATAAAACAAAACCCTAACCAAATACGTAATCTTTCTTCAATCTATATCTTGTTCAACATCTTCCCATGCCCATGGATATTCCCTCCTGATCGCCTCCTCTTCCCGCGGCGTAAAATCGTTCTCAACGCTGAACGTTTTTCTCGCCCACAGCACGCTTTTATCCTTCATAATGCCAGCGATTTTATTGAAAAGCAACTCTAACAACGGTTTTACGGCTAGATAATTAGCCGCCATGACGAGCTCGAACAGGCCGTCCACATCCACTCCAGAAAGAAACTCTTCGTCGAACTTCTTCTTCTCGTTGTCATCCGAAAAGCCCTCGTCGCCGTGCTTCTTGAGGTATTCGACGACTTTGGCGAGGATTTTACCGTCGACTTCAGAAATGGGTATTGGGCTGTTGCCATCGTCGGGGATGCCGTCCTCCACGATGTGCTTAATGGTCTCGGAGAGTACGGCCCCGGATTCGGGGAGCTCGAACTCCTCATTGTCGTTGCTTCTCAACGTGAAGAGCTTCGAGGGTTTTGGTTCGGAGGATGTGGACGCGTTGCTCATTGTGGAGAAGGAACGAACAGAAAGAGATTAGCTGATTAGGGTTCTTGGGGTTTTGATGAAGCTAATATATATAGAATTGTCTTGGGGTTTTGATGAAGCTAATATATATAGAATTGAAAAGGAAAAGACTAAGGTTGTTGGGGTTTTGACGGAGATGAGAACGAAGAGAGAGATATACGGGGTATATATAGATTTGGAGAGAGAGAGAGAGAGAGAGTTTTTTATTAGGAAAATATGTATTATTGATTATTGATACCATCCTAACTCGTAAGTGGAGGATTTTGGCAATGGCTTCTCTTTTCAGTTTTCATGCATGCACATAATAAGAAAATTTAAAATTTTGGACTTTAGGTGTGTATGATAATCATTGAGGGGATTATAATTATAATCGCTAATGGACATCTTAGTGTATGATAATCACTAGCTAATTAGGGGATTATATCTTAGTGTATGATAATCACTGGGGGATTAATTATTATAATCGGTAATGAATATCTTAGTATATACTTTAGATTCTTTTTAATTAAAATCGTATCATAAATTGTTCAATGAAGAACTTTACGAGGTCGTGGAATGAAGCCAACGAACCCTACGACCTAGATACACAAACTATTGTCAGTTGAACAAGTTGAGGGATACTTCAATATAGACCTAGATGATCAGTCAAGGAAGAAAATAGAAAGTTTAATTTATAAATTAAATAGAGAAAAAGATTTTTTCCCATCTGTACTTTGGCCGTTTTCGCAATTTTCCATCTCGCCTAATTTTCATTGCAAACCGTCATGTGAACTTTACGTTTCTTACAAACCGTCATCTAATGGTGGTTTTGGCCAAAAAACTTGACACGTGGCATGTTTTAGAAATGCATCACGTTAGTTATATTTTCACCCCCAAACCACCAAAAAAAAAGTTTAGATGACGGTTTGTAAAAAACCTAAAGTTCAGATGGCGGTTTGCAACAAAAGTTGGGCGAGATGGTAAATTGCAAAAACAGTTAAAGTACAGATGGGAAAAAATCTTTTTCTCAATTAAATATTAAGGGAATGTTTGCGAACTCAGCGGTTTTGGAGTGTTTACTTCTGCTTAATTTAAGTAGAAATAAGCTAGAATCCAAAATCAACCATTTGGATTTTGCTTCTGCTTATACGTTTTTTTTTTAGGTTTATTTAAAATTTTATTTTGGCAATAATACCCTTATTAAAACATGAATATTTCTAAATTAACTTTTTACATAGAAATAGAACTCTAAGGTTTAAATACGTTCACACCTTTTTCTTTTTTATTCATTATATCATTTCTTTTTTTTCCTCCAATCAAAATTTCTTAATCTCAAAAAAACTCATAACTAAAAATCTATATATCTTCTCTATTCTTAATTTTTATAAATAAAGGAATATATAGAATAATTTTTATATTAATATAATATTTGAATCATATTACAATGCCCAAAAATGTTTCAAAATATTTTAGGGTAAATTAGTAACTTCATAAAAATTAAAAATGATTATAACTTTTCTCCTCAAACACTCAACTGATTTTTCTGCTTAACACTTTTTTGTCTAAACACTCATCACTTTTACTACTGCAATTTTTCACAATTTTTACTTCTACTTATTGAGTAGAGTTTGCAAACACCCACTCAATATAGTAAGAGAGCGTTTGATATATGGGATTAGGCTCATTTGGCCCACTTAATTTTAGTTAATTTTTTATTTGATATCGCATATTAAATCTCGTCGACCCGGAAGAGTTAATCTTCGACCCGGTGTAATCTGCCTACTTTAGAGAGATTAAGTTCTCAAATGAATCCTAGGGGAGGGGGTGTGTTTATCGCAGATTAACTCTTATCTATTATAGATAAGTTTAAAAAGTTAGTTTGATTTTCTGGCTAAACATGAAAATTACTATTTATTTCACAAAAAAAAATAAAAATTACTATTTTAAATGATATTTCAGTTTATGAGATATATCAAACACGATAATAAGTGAAATTAGATGCAACTAAATTTATCAATTGAATGTATCAAACACAAAATTAATTTCTTATACGAGTACTTAATTTCACTTAATTCTCCACAAATAGATTAAGTGAAATAGGATAATCTACATTATCAAACGCTCTCTAAGAGTCTCCCACTCCTTACATAGCTTGAGGTGTTTACAATTGTCAGTACCAAACATGTACCAAGAATATCAAATGTCACAATCTTAACCTAGGTAGGTATGACCCTAATATTAAGGGCGTAGATTACTGGGGTTTTTAAAGTGCGGGATAAAGGGGCTTGAGCTTTAAACTTGGGCTTAAGTTAAATATTAATAACTATGTAAATAAATTTATTTTTGGTCCCATATGTTAGAAGACAGAAGTGATGTCATATTTAGTTCCTTACGTATTAACTAATTCCATACTTAGTCTCATAAGTCAAATTTTGAAAACGATTTTAGTCCTTTCATTATTTTTTTGCCATTTTCACTGTTAGGGTTTATAATTTTGAGCAAAATGTCATTAAAACTTCCATTTTTAGTGGGAAATATTGTAACACCTTCACTCATTAAAACCCCTCACACCCTTCACATGTTGTTTTTGCGATAAGTCTTGACCGTCTTATTTAACATCCACATATTATTTTTACGATGATTAAAGGGATAGACATTTGAGGGATTAGGATTGACGTGACTGAATTTTAAATCGTGTCAAGTGGCGTTACGTGTCCACTTGATATTTGATTGGTCTACTAACTATATCCTAAGCCATTTATTTACTATTGCCATCTTTTTTTTCTAAAGTTTTTCCGTTGTGAGAAATTTATTCTGCACAAGCACAAACGTAAAATATAATATTAATGTAACAATATTCGTAAACATAATTCTTACATTTGCAATTAAGACGTATTGTTAGCTTAGGTAGGTTTAATTGTCGTGTTTCTACCTAGTGTTGAAGTGAACCAGCAAAGAGAAGTTGATTTTAGTCACTTGAGAAATATGAGACTTAACGGAAGGACTAAAATTGTTCTTAAAACTTGATAAGTAAGTACGAAATCAAATAATTTAGGAAATTGAAATTGTCATCAAAACCTAACTTATGATACATTTAGTCCCCTAAATTATCTAATTATAGTATGATTTTTTCTATATATTTATCTCTTCTTTTATTTATTTATTTATTTTTAAATTAAACCGGCCAAGAAGATCTTAGGATTTTTACCGAGACTCCCTCCTCATATATAAATCAATCGAACTCCAAGTGTAAATACAAAGGTGCATGATCCAAGCATTCTCTAAGAAAAACAAATTAAAATGCCCACAAAACAAGTTATAAACATAAATTAAGTTGGCGAACTTAAAAAAACCACTCCTCATGCTGGTTGACTCCCTTAGGATCATCAGCTGGTCTCCCAAGAAGGCGCTCAGTTATCTGGACAAAGACGATATGTATCGATGTGGCACCTATGTGGCAACCAATGATCGCATTCATATCATTAACGTCCTCAAGACATTTATTATAGTCTGGCTGATATCTGCCAAAGTGCACATATCTAAAGCCGTCAATTTCGAAGTTACAAACTAGGTTCGTGAAGATAGGAAACCCGCTCCTGATGAGATCCATTCGCTTGCTCGTCACCACTTTCTGTGATATACCGAATCTGCAAACAAAATACCAAAAACAACTGGGCCAACTAATATCAAATGTAATATCCAAACAATAAAACCTATTCTCCCAAAGATTAATTAACATTAAGTTTTGGAGAATGGCAACTTGATCCAACGCCGGAGCCAGGATTATCGAGGAGGGGGCGAAAATTTATAATATAAAATAAAAGGGATAAAATCTAAATTAGGGGGCAAAAATAAATTTTTTCTAAAATATATAGATAAAAATAATTTTTTTTCAAAATTTAGAGGGGCAAGGGCCACCTCTGCCTCCGTCTTTGACCTGATTACTGCATTGTTAGAATATATACTGCTTATGCAGCTGAAATATATATGTATTACCATTTACCACGTCTAATGATATTGTAGGCAGAGAAAAGCCCTCCCTAATGGGGTTTTATCTCTTATTTTATTTATCTACGTATATAAGATACATACTATTGGTAATGGAGTGAGATTATGAATAACTGTGAAATGAAAGAAGAAATCAAGAGATATAAAAATAAAAAAATCATCTGATGTCTCTCCTGATCACTGAGACTAAGAAATAATTTTAATATGAAAGAAAACATCTAAGAGACGTCTCTACTAATAAAGATATAATGTAATATGAAATACTCAAAGTCAAATAATAAATCTTTTGTAGTAATTCTAACTTCACTAGTTAAAATAACATTCTAGAACTTTCAAATTATAATAATTAATATTTAAACACATATCTAAAAAAAAATGTCCAACCTAATTGCTCCCGGAAAAATATGGATTATTAATCAAATTAGCTAAATAAAAATTATTAAAATAAATTCAATATTATTTTATATAATAAATTACTATTCCTAATATAGTATCATTTATTTTTGCTATCATGTTCTTATTATATTAAGTGACATTCAATTGAAATAATAAAAACTATAATGTTTTCTTATTAATTGTAGAAATACAAGATATAATGATTAGAAATTGTCTATTTGTAACCTTC
The DNA here is from genome assembly GCA_037501455.1 of Lantana camara. Lineage (NCBI taxonomy): Eukaryota > Viridiplantae > Streptophyta > Magnoliopsida > Lamiales > Verbenaceae > Lantana > Lantana camara. The sequence continues at coordinate 94,048,710 of CM074863.1, forward strand.
TGTGACCGAAATGCCTTTTTTTTAAAGTAGTTTTGACTAAAAAATAAGATACGTACTATATCTACGCGTATACATGTCAATTATTTTTAAATCAAGATCACTAAAAAGTAGGAAATATCAATTTGGGGTAGGGTTTTCTCTCAAGCGCCGCTTAGCAGATATGGAAGAAGAGACCACAGTTTTACCGGCGGCCAACAAGCTGCCGGACTTATCTTATGCTCGCGTCACAGCCATGAAGGCAAGGGATTTTCGACTACCAGACGAAATCGCGAAGTTGAAGAGCTTTGATTTGGATACCTTCACGCCTCTAGGACACATCACGGAGTACCGGGGAAGACCTGCTGTTGTTTTTACAGAGGAAGAGGAGGCGGAGCTCTGTGACGATTTCAAATATGCATTGATTGGGAAATTTGTGCTTGGATACCCCTCAATGCGATTTCTGGAATTCTGTTTCCAACAAATGGCATTCCTCAAAGAGGTGAAACTAAGTCTGCTCAACAAAACGCACGTCCTAATCAAGTGCGAGGATCATAATGATTACGCACGTTTATTTTCGAAAGATACGTGGTACTTTAAGGACTTCCCCATGAGAACTCTAAAATGGACACCGGACTTTGATCCGGAGGTGGAATCCTCTATTGTTCCGGTTTGGATTTCCTTCCCAGGGCTTAAAGCACAAATTGTGAAGAAAAAGGGTATTTATACTGTCGCCTCTGCGATCGGAACTCCTCTACGACTGGATGAAGCGACAGCGAGGGAAAAGAACACTAGCGACCCTAGGGTCTGTATCGAATTGGACGTCGCCCTTCCCCTACAAAAGACGATCTTTGTCAGGATTGGAAAGTCATACGTGGAGCAAGAGATAATTTACGAAGCAGTCCCGGATTATTGCAAGCGATGCAACAAGTTGTACCACAAGACTAGGTCATGCAAATCTGGAACAGGTGAGGAGAAAGAAGAGGATAGAGAGGAAATCTCTAGGCCAACAGAAGATACGGGTCGAAAGGACATACAAAGGGAGGGAAGAAAAGGAATCCGAAATAATAAGGGAAAAGAAAGAATATTTGAATGGACAGAAATCTCCAAGAAGCAGGAACATAACGGCGTCCGACAAGAAAAGAAGCAGAATCCTATTTGATATGGCATAAAATGGCCGAGCCATGTGGCACGCCTTGGAGGAAGCCACGTGGACATCTCGCCACCTCAAGCGGACCAAGGTCCCCGCGCCAAGGGATCAGCGGATCGAACCTGATCCCCTACGCCATGACGGATCAAGTTCGATCCCTTACCCCGGTTGAGATCGATCCATCAAGGAACGACGAATCCCAAGGCTCAATGGATCGATCCGAGCCCACACGCCTAGAGGATCGATCCGATCCCTCATCGATCCGATCCCACTCGCGCTAGGGGATCGATCCGACCCCCTCGCTTACCGATCCGATCCCGCTCGCCCTAGGGGATCGATCCGATCCCTTACGCCTCAAGGGATCGATCCGACCCCTTACGCCTCAAAGGATCGATCCGATCCCCTACGCCTAAGGAACGACGGATCCGATCCCATACCCCCTAGGGGATCGATCCGATCCCTTAATCCGCAATGGACGGGCCATCCTTGTTCCTGCATGGGAACCAGGCATGAAGCGTCCTTATCCCGCGCAAGGCTTGGGGTCGAACTCGACCCCACTAACGGGTTCCTCACTACGGATATGCTTCATCACAACTCGCCTGACCCCGACCTCTCGGATCGAGCTCCCACGTCACCTGGCGACAAGATGCCATAAAGCATCTTTGTCGGGACACGTGTAACTCCCCGGTTCGCCAAGGCTAGACGCGCTACAGTGCATTTAATGCACCCGGTACATGTCTACGCCCAAAAGGGAAACAAAGTACGCCCGACCCCAAGGCATCCGCTCAGGCGCCCGACAAACGACCCGATCGACTGCAGAGCATTTAATACATAGCCGCGGTACACGCACTACTGTGTTAATTGCTCCTGACTATAAATACCAAGTCTTGAACAGTAGTTGGTAAGCAAATTTAAGAGCATTTATTTCGCTTCTCAGCATTTAATTCTCTCTCTAAAAAACCTTCCACTGACTTGAGCGTCGGAGTGCCAAACTTGGGTCCAACCCCAAGTCCCCAATTTGGCCTTTGAGCTCACGTGTGTTGCGAGTGTTTTCAGATCGATTAAAGAGCCCACGTCTACAAATTCTTGACTGATCGACCCGAGATTGCCACTTAGACCTCCAACTCAGCTAAACCATTTTCGAGCCGGATCAGTTTGGCGCCGTCTGTGGGAAACTACACTTCTCTCTACTTCGATCTTGAGTAAAACACTTCCTCTCCTTGCAATCATGGTGAACACTAGGAAGACCCGACAGGATGAGGACTTGGAGGAGGTCACCAAAGGCAGGCACGACATCAACGCGCCGCTTGGTCACCTCCCCACTGCTCCCCCCGTCGTCGGGGTCGCGGGCCCCAGCGCCAGTGCGATAGTGCCTCAACCAGAGGCTGCTCCGAGGGTCGCCATTACACAGGCTGACCTTGACGCCTTTCTTGACCAGTGGCGGGTCGAGATCGAACAAGCCCAAGTAGAAGGCCGGGAGCCAAGACGCCCGGAATTGCCGAGGGCTAGTCCCGCTACTATCCCCAGCCCCGTAATAGCCAGCACTTATGGGCCCGCGGCTCAAACTTACGGGTCTGCAGTACCCTACTACCTCCAGCCGCTCAACGGCGGACCCGCCCAGGTCATATGGGGCCTCCCTCCACAAGCGGGTGCGGGCCAAGCGCAGGTCCCCGGGTTTGCACCTCCTCCGCCACCTGCGGGAGGGAGCAAACAGGTCCCTTTGGAGGGTCATGGGGACTCGGAACATCCTAGCCGCGCGAATCACGGCAAACGAGCGGTCGATGACGACCATGAAGAGTATGACGATTTGCGGGCCCGGATACCCACTCGATCGGCCCGCGATCAGGCAGCTAGAATCGCTGCCGCCCGTAAGGAGAATGACCCGGATCGATGTGTCGATCCGCCCCGCAGACGAGTGCAAGACCGCCTGGGAGACCAAGGATCAGTGGTCTCCCAGAGGCAGGTCGATTTGCGCGCGGGGTTGGGCCGCCGACCCCTCCACTATCGATCCGACCGAGAGGAGGCCTCCCCATTTTCTGAAGATATTCTCCGTACAACCTGCGACGGAGATCGAATCCCCTCGGGATTGCCACTTTACAACGGGACGACCGATCCCGAGAAACACGTTACCGCTTTTGAAAACAGGATGTTGCTACACGCCCACCCACAACAGATTTGGGCCAAGATATTTGTTACCACTCTAACGGGCCCGGCGCAGGACTGGTTCATCCGCCTGCCGCCGCGATGCATTCGAACCTACAATCATTTTACTGATCGGTTCCTTGCTCACTTCTCCTCCATGGCAGGGGAAAAACTGCCTCCTTCTTACCTCAACAACCTCCGACAGGAAAAGGGGGAATCTCTTAGAGACTTCTTCACCCGATTCTCAAGAGAAGTAGTTCGGGTCGAGGACCCGACGATGGACACTCTGCTTCCGGTCGTCCATCGAGCACTACGCAACCGCCTGTGGGCGGATGAGATAGTCAGGGCCGGACCCAAGAACTTGACTGAAATCCAAGACCTCGCCCATGGTTTCATGCGGGTCGAGGAAATGGCGTTAGCCCACGGGCCCGTTCCTTTGCCCGTTCCAGAAAGTCATCACTACGGGTCGATCTCAACCCCGACCCGAAAGGGGTTCGAGCCGAAAAAATTGAAGGGAAAAATCGATCCGCCCGCCCAAATCGATCGGAGGAACTACATCCCCCTCAATACGACCGTCCAACAGATCTTCACGGTCATGGACAAAAAACTCTTGAACAAGCCCAAGACCATCCGGGAAGGCCCCAAAGCCCAGAAATCGGGGAAGTATTGCGGATACCATCAGCAATGGGGTCACACCACCGAGGAATGCAACGCCCTCCGCGACGAGATCGAAAGACTCATCCGAGGAGGGCACCTGAAGGACTTCGTTCGCAAGATTGATCACTACACTGAGAAGGCCGGTCGGAGCCAAGATCAGCCTCGGGATCGATCTCGATCCCGATCCCCATCCAGAAGAACCGGCAAGCAACCACTGGAGAGGGCTGAGGACAACCCCCCGACTAACGGCACAATCTACATGATCGCCGGGGGGCACGAAGGCGGTGATTCCAACGCTACCAGGAAGAAGAACATCCGAAGGGCGGCTCGAGAATACAACGGACCGCGTGAGGAGGTCCTCCAGATCGAGCAAAGCAGAGAGTGGGAGAGGCAAGAGGTTAGCTTTAGCGAAAATGACAGCCACTCTGGCCCACATCGGGAGGGTGAAACGCCTAGTTGTCCGATGGTGGTGACCTTGGGAGTGGCTAATTACAATGTAACCAAATGCCTTGTTGACAATGGAAGTAGCACGAACATTATCCTTTACTCTACGCTTGTAAAAATGAAACTGCATAACTTGAAATTAGATCCGATCCGAACGCCTCTATCCGGCTTCGGAGGATCCCAAGTTGTCCCGCTTGGGCGCATCAAACTGCTCACTTCGATGGGAACATCGCCTCAGCGAGTTACCCAAGAGGTCGAGTACGTTGTGGTAAACATGCCCCTCGCTTACAACATGATTTTTGGCTGACCCGGCCTCATTCAATTCAGAGCCATAATCTCCACCTACCACCAGAAGTTGAAAATGCCAACCCCCAACGGGGTCGGGGAAGTGGAGTGTGACGTCCCGGACAGCTGGGCATGTTATGCGATCACCCTTAAGGAACCGAAGGACAAGGAGAAAGACACGGGCGAATGCCTTGATCTCCAGACTTACACGAGCTCGGATCTCGATCTCGCTGCGCCCAAGGTAGACGCCGAAGGATCACGCGTAGCCCAAAAGAGGAAAGCAGTAGGTCGGATCGAGCCTTCTGATTCTTTAAAATACATACCCCTCGACCCGAACAACAGCAACAAATCGACGAAGATCGGGGCCAACATGAACCCCCAGCACGAGATGATGATGATTGAGTTCCTCCAAGAAAACGCAGACGTGTTTGCGTGGACGGCGAAGGACCTTGTGGGGATCGACCCGAAGGTCATCTGCCATCGCCTCGGTCTCGATCCCACTCACAGACCCATAAAACAGAAGCTAAGAACTCAAAGCAAAGAACGAAACGAGATCATCGAGGCCGAGGTCAACAAATTGCTCGATGCGGGTTACGTGACCCCGGCCCAATATGTCGATTGGCTATGTAATGTAGTCTTGGTACAGAAGACGGGGGGTAAATGGAGAATGTGTAACGATTTCACGGATCTAAATAAAGCGTGTCCAAAAGACCCTTACCCGCTCCCTCGGATCGATCAGCTCGTCGATTCGACAGCTGGTTGTGAAATGCTGAGCATGATGGACGCCTTTCAGGGATACTATCAGATCTCCATGGCGCCCGAAGATCGACCCCACACCGCTTTTATAACGATCAAGGGCATTTATTGTTTTAAAGTAATGCCGTTCGGTCTCAAAAATGCCGGAGCGACCTACCAGAGGTTGGTGAACAAGATGTTTAAGGAAGAGATCGGGAAGACGATGGAAGTCTACGTGGATGATATGATCGTAAAGAGCAAACAAGCGTGTGATCATCTCGGCCACCTGGGTCGAGTGTTTGAAATCCTCAGGGGGTACGGTATGAAGCTTAACCCGGGCAAATGCACCTTTGGGGTCGAAGGGGGAAAATTCCTCGGCTATATGGTTAGCCAGCGGGGGATCGAAGCGAACCCGGCAAAAATCAAGGCAATCCAGGTCATACCTCGACCCGACTGCATAAGCCAAGTCCAATCTTTGGTCGGCCGGATCATTTCCCTAAATCGGTTCATTTCCCGATCATCCGAACGGAACCTACCCTTCTTCAACATATTACGAAACCTAAAAAAGTTCGAATGGGATGAGGAGTGTGATAGAGCCTTTGAGCAACTTAAAGAGTACCTGGCATCTCCACCGTTGTTGGCCAAGCCCAACGAAGGGGAGACCTTGTACCTCTATCTCTCCCTTTCCAACGAAACTTTTAGTTCGGTCCTCGTCGCAATTAGGGATCGAAAACACATGCCCATCTATTATCTGAGCAAAATCCTACATGGGGCAGAGCGAAACTACCTTGAGATCGAAAAGTTTGTCTTCGCGTTGACACACGCGGCTCGAAAATTACGACCCTATTTCCAGGCGCACCCGATTGTGGTGCTAACCGACCAACCCCTTAGACAAGTCTTGTCCAAACCCGATGTCTCGGGTCGAATGATGAAATGGGCGGTGGAGCTAAGCGAGCATGACATCACTTTCCAACCTCGCCTCGCCCAACAAGCTCAGGTTCTGGCTGACTTTTTAGTCGAAAAGAACACGAAGCCCCCAAAGAACGCCCCCGATCCCTTGAGTTGGACAATGTACGTTGACGGCTCATCGACCTCCAAGGGGGGAGGGATGGGGATATCACTAATCAGTTCGGATGGTACACAGTTCGATTTTGCCGTCCGCCTAGACTTCAAGGCCACCAATAACGAAGCAGAATACGAGGCACTCATCGCAGGACTAAAGTTCGCTTCAGAACATCGGGTCGACCGATTGGCCGTCGTGACCGACTCCCAGCTTGTCGCGGGTCAGGTCAACGGCACGTATGAAGCAAGGGAAGAATCGATGGCGGATTATCTCAAGATGGTTAGAGAGTTAGCCTCAAAATTCAAAGAATTTCGGATCGAGCAAGTCCCCCGTGAAGAAAACACCCGAGCGGACGCATTGTCCAAACTCGCGAACGGCCTTCAGGGCACCCGAGACGGGACCATCTCATTTCACGTCTCACCGGGTCGGGTCATCGACCCGGGTCGGATCGATGTCGCGGCGATCGACCCGGAGGAGCCATGTTGGATGGATAGTTTGGTCTCCTACCTAAAGGACGGGACACTACCTCAAAGCCGGTTAGAGGCGAGGCGGATGAAATACCGCTCGCTGCTATACCTACTGGACCGCGAAGGGAGATTGTTCAAGAAATCATTCACAGGTCCACCGCTAAGGTGTCTCCGCCTGAGCCAGGCCAAAGATGTGTTAGAAGAAATCCACGAAGGGAACTGCGGGAACCACTCAGGGGGTCGAGCCCTAGCTCGCAAAATCTTAAGAAGCGGGTATTTCTGGCCGACCCTAATCCAAGACGCAAAGCTGCACTCAATGAAATGCCCCAAGTGCCAAAAACACGGCAACCTCATACACACACATCCCGCAACCATGATCGCGATCGATGTCTCATGGCCCTTCGATCAATGGGGGATCGATATTATTGGTCCTTTCCCCTTGGCCCCTCGTCAAAAACGCTTCGCCATAGTAGCCGTTGAGTACTTCTCAAAATGGGTCGAAGCCGAAGCAGTCCCAAAGATAACTGACGCGGTGATAAGAAATTTCCTCTGGAAGAGTATAATCTGCCGCTTCGGGGTCCCAAGGGTTCTCATCTGTGACAATGGGCCCCAGTTCCGAAGCGAGAACACCAAAAGCTACTGTCGGGATATCGGAATCGACCTCAGGTTCACCACCGTCGGCCACCCTCAAACGAATGGCCAAGCCGAAGTCACCAACCGGATCATCATTCAAAATTTGAAGACCCGTCTCGATGCCAAGCTGGGGGCGTGGACGGACGAACTCGACGGGGTCCTCTGGGCTTATCGAACGACCCCCAGAACGGCGACGGGCCAAACCCCCTACTCCCTGGTATACGGGTCGGAGGCAGTGATCCCATCGGAGTTGCTACACGAAACGGCCGGCGTCAGTCAATACCAGCTCGATAGGAATAACGAAAATCGGTCCGCTGACTTGGATCTGATTGAGGAAAAGCGCAAATGCGCATACCAGAAGATTAAACAATACAAGGCGGCCGCGACCCGATCATACAACAAACACGTCAGACCCCGTTCATTCCAGATCGGGGATCTAGTATTGAAGAAGGTAGAGGTCCTCCAGCATGTGGGAAAACTCGAACCCAATTGGGAAGGTCCCTACCGGGTTACAAAAGTAGGCAAGAACATGGCGTATCAGCTCGAAGATATAGCCGGAGTGCCCCTACCAAGACTCTGGAACGCGCACAACCTGAAGAAGTTTTATGTATAAAATCACCTACCTTGTATAGCTGATCGAACCGGAGCACGTTCAGAGCCCGGTCCCGATCCCATCTACGGATCGAGTCCGATCCTTTCGATGAAATTCAACAGTCGTTTTTATATAATGTGTATTTATTTGGCATTCGATCCACGATCATGCTATCATGTATTTATTTGGTTATTTTGTCGTACTTAAAAATCCCCAAGTCCAACGAGGTCGTTCAACGACCCGACGAGAACGGGACTAACGATGAAAAATACTTAGGACGGGGGAACCCAAACTCGAGACCCCGCACAAATGGGGATCGATTTTGATCCCTTCATGACCAATCGGATCGAAATCGATCCCATGAAGGATCGAGACCGACCCCACCAAACGAAGAGGGATCAAAATCGATCCCTCAAACATATGGGGATCGAACTCAGACCCCACGCAAGTAGGGATCGATCTCGATCCCCTAGACCGAACCGGATCGAATTCGATCCCTCACGTGAAATTCGGGATCAAACTCCATCCCAAAACACCTGGGGATCGGACACGACCCATCGCACCATACATGAAATCCGAGGAATATTGTAATGGAAAATAAAGCGTGAGAACAAAACAACGAAGTGTTCACGCTGTGACATCCCCGGCCGCTGGGTCAAATGAAAATGGTCTTTAAAATGAAAATAAATAAAAATACATGAAACTATCAAGGCTGAGAAGGAGATGAACCCGAGGCGCCCGTACGGCCCGAGGACTTTTTTCGACTGCGTCGGGTCGACGGTAGAAAGCTCTCAATATCGACCGGAGGAGGAAGCTCGTAGACGGGATCCCTCTTATCCCTCTTGGCGTAGGCCATGTCAATGGCAAACCCGTACTTGTGGTGACGCCAATCGATGTCCACAGGAGGTTCGGCGTCTTCCTCCAATGGGTCGGGATACGGATCGGGTTTGTCTAGACCGATGGAAGACTCGTCGAAGGACACCGGAATCAGGCCCTGGGCCTTGAGCTGATTGCGCGCAATCTTAAAGCCAGCCTCCATGTCGATCGCGGCCATGTCCGTGTTCGCCTCTTCGAAGGCTGGACCTTCCACAAACTCACGAACCGCGTACTGCTCGATCGGGCCCTTAGCCTTCCGAAAAGACTCAATCAGGGCGTCGATCTTGGCCTGTCCTTCCGCCAACGCGGCCGCTCGGGACACCGCTTCCCCCTCGGCCTTCGCCTGTTGGACCTTCTCCTTGGTTTCGGCCCGGATCTCATTGAGTTCGGTTTCACGAGCCTGTAGGACTTTCTCCAAATCCTCCATCCGATCGAGGGCGCTCTGCAACTCCGCGGCACGCGTTTGGGCCTCTTCCTCCCTAAGGCTCATCAGCTCGTCCAGCCGTTCCTGTAGCTCAGCTACCTTCTCCACCTTGGCTGACCTCAGCATGGCCTTGGCAGCCCTGTACTTCTCCTTGTACTTGGCCACCTCTTCTTGATAAACCTCCGCCTTCTGGGACAAGCTGATGGCAGCTGGGAGGATATCCTGTTCATAGAGACGAGAATTGTCATGGCTCAGCAAAACAAGAATACGCAAGAATAAACGACCCGATGCAACGGATCAACCTTATCCGACACCGGTATCGGATCGATATCGACCCGTTTGGGGTCGGATCGATTACGAGCCGAATACACGGGATCGAGACGAACACAAGGAGGGGGAAAGAAACAGATATAAGGGGGAAGCACTTACGCCGAAAATAGCCCTGCTGATCCTATACCTCTGGTGATCGACGGGCTCCTTATGAATAACGCGTTGTTCGTCGACCATACAACCGGTGTTGAAAAGTGAGGACAACAAGCTGATATCGGGGTGCCCGACGCCAAGGTTCTGAATCGACCCATCCTCCCGGACTCTCTCAAGTTCACTAGGCCATTGAGGTGGTGGAGTCTGTTTGAAGTTCAGCAACTTACTCTCAATATCCGACCCGCTGGAATCCCCCTCGATTTCAATCGGCACCTCTTCCACAGTCACCTTCTTCTTCCTTTTTCTCAAGCGCCTGTTAGACTCCAGCTGTTCCTCCTGGGGAAGAGTCAGGTCATAAAGATTTTCGTCGAAGTCGAAATAAAGATCTAAGTGGTCCAAATTTATTACTTGATCGGGGTCCTCAGGATCGGGCTCGACCGCATCCGAGGCCTGCCCCGGCTCTTGGACATCTTCCATGGGTTGAGAGTTCGGGGGGACCCTTCGACGAGGTTGTTGGGCCGTGGCTTGAGCTTCCGGCAGGGCTCCGTGGATCGCAGCTATAGCGTGGTCAATCCTTTCCCGTTCATCCTGCGGGATCGACTCGCCCTTTTTCAGCTTCATTGTCCTCCTCACCCTTTCCGCGCGACTCATGGCTAAGATATACAGACCTGCAAAAATGGATCGATTAGTACCTTGAAAGAGAAGGTCGCCGAATATAAGTATATATGAAAGCAAGAGTTCAAACACGATCCGGTACAAACGGATCCATTCGATCCGTCCACAAATTCGATCCCGACCCCAACTGGATCGATATCGATCCGATATGGCGGATCGAACTCGACCCCGTGACGGATCGAATTTGGCACGTAACCCGATCGGACGGGTCCGGCCTGAGGCGTAGGCTCACCGAAGTGGAAATTCCGCAACCTCGTCCCCGGGACCAAACCCGCCTCAACCAAGTGTCCCGTCCTCGTCAAATACTCGGGGTCGAGCGGGCCCAAGTTGGTCAAGAGCTTGAAAGATTCTTTTTTGTGCAGCCAGGCGCTTTTCCGTGTTGGAAGTTTTTTGGGTTCCTTGGTGGTCCATGTCGAACGAAAAGGAAGAGACATCGAGCAGTCGATGAAGAAATATCTCTCCTTCCAACCAAGCCCATGAGAGGAGACCGGGATATCCACCATCTTCCGACCGGGCTTGGCTTGGAGGTAGTAGTAGCCGGCCCCAGACTTAGGGGAGTTAACAAGGAGGAAAAACTCCCCCAAATCCTCGAATCGAGGCTCGAACCCCAAACACCTCAGGATGATGATAGCACTGTACATCAGAGCGAAGGAGTTCGGGACTAGCTGAGCCGGACACAGGTTCACCCGATGGAGAAAGGTTGACACCAGCGGGTGGGTCGGAAATCGGAAACCGTACTTCATTGTCGCGTGGTATAGGCCAAAAGCATATTTGGATTGTGGGGCCCCTACCGTCTCCCCGTCAAAGGGCAACCGAGCCATGACACCCTCGGGCATCACACTACACCAATTGCGAACCTCTCGGAATTCTTTGCCCGACAATGTCGACGGCCTCTGGGCGACGTCGGTTAGAGTACGGTAGACGTGCCCGGATACCCTGCTCTGGCCCCTCTTCCTCTTCCTCTTCCTCTTCCTCATCCTCCTCCGCTTCCTCGATCCGGCGTTGGGGTCTTGAGGTCGAGGCCCGGCCACGGCTTGCCCAGAATTCCTGGATCCGTATCTCGTCGGAAGAATCAAAGAACGACCCAAAATCCATGTTGGGCAACGGTGGGACACAGATGAACCGGAGCAACCCGCGGATGGGGTGAATGGCTCCTCCACCTCGCTCTCATCGGAGACCACACACATATACGGCCCTCTCGACATTTTTCTCTCACTAAGAAGAAATAGAAGGGATCGGAGAATCGACGAAATTACCTTTCTTCTTTCGCCTTAGGAACGAATGTTTGCTGCTCGAAACCGAAGTGAATGAAGGAAGGAGCGGATCGATTTTGTTGAGCAAGAAGGTGTGAAATGAGAAAGGGGGTGCCCACTTATTTATAGGGGAGGAAAAGTGGCTCCTCGAAGTACGCGACCCAGTCATTATTGCCCCTAGGAGACCGCGCTGCTTTTCCTCGATGCGTGAAACGATGCCATTATCCCACATGGAAGACCGTGCGGCTCTTCCTCGAAGCGCGAAACAATGTTGTCATTATTGCCTCAAAGACCGAACTCACCATACCGGGACGCGGAGGCCATGACCGAAGCAATGAAAATTACCCACGCGAAAATTCACGCCGGTAATTGGGGGGGCCTCTGATATGGCATAAAATGGCCGAGCCATGTGGCACGCCTTGGAGGAAGCCACGTGGACATCTCGCCACCTCAAGCGGACCAAGGTCCCTGCGCCAACGGATCAGCGGATCGAACCTGATCCCCTACGCCATGACGGATCAAGTTCGATCCCTTACCCCGGTTGAGATCGATCCATCAAGGAACGACGAATCCCAAGGCTCAATGGATCGATCCGAGCCCATACGCCTAGAGGATCGATCCGATCCCTCATCGATCCGATCCCACTCGCGCTAGGGGATCGATCCGACCCGCTCGCTTACCGATCCGATCCCGCTCACCCTAGGGGATCGATCCGATCCCTTACGCCTCAAGGGATCGATCCGACCCCTTATGCCTCAAAGGATCGATCCGATCCCCTACGCCTAAGGAACGACGGATCCGATCCCATACGCCCTAGGGGATCGATCCGATCCCTTAATCCGCAACGGACGGGCCATCCTTGTTCCTGCATGGGAACCACGCATGAAGCGTCCTTATCCCGCGCAAGGCTTGGGGTCGAACTCGACCCCACTAACGGGTTCCTCACTACGGATATGCTTCATCACAACTCGCCTGACCCCGACCTCTCGGATCGAGCTCCCACGTCACCTGGCGACAAGATGCCATAAAGCATCTTTGTCGGGACACGTGTAACTCCCCGGTTCGCCAAGGCTAGACGCGCTACAGTGCATTTAATGCACCCGGTACATGTCTACGCCCAAAAGGGAAACAAAGTACGCCCGACCCCAAGGCATCCGCTCAGGCGCCCGACAAACGACCCGATCGACTGCAGAGCATTTAATACATAGCCGCGGTACACGCACTACTGTGTTAATTGCTCCTGACTATAAATACCAAGTCTTGAACAGTAGTTGGTAAGCAAATTTAAGAGCATTTATTTCGCTTCTCAGCATTTAATTCTCTCTCTAAAAAACCTTCCACTGACTTGAGCGTCGGAGTGCCAAACTTGGGTCCAACCCCAAGTCCCCAATTTGGCCTTTGAGCTCACGCGTGTTGCGAGTGTTTTCAGATCGATTAAAGAGCCCACGTCTACGAATTCTTGACTGATCGACCCGAGATTGCCACTTAGACCTCCAACTCAGCTAAACCATTTTCGAGCCGGATCACTATTGGCACAGGGAATAGTTTCCAGGCGCTGGAGGAAGAAGAAGAGACGGGGAACATTGGGGTGGTGGAAGAAGAGGATGGGACCAAAGCAGAGGACCCTAACACAGAAAGACAAAAGCAAGATGGCGAAGGGTACGCCTCAGAAACATCAGACAGAAATTCACCCCCAGAAGAACGACAACAAAATGTTACTCCAGAAACAGATGGTTATCAAGGAGAGGTTCAGGAAGAGCCAAACCCTATGGCTATTGTCTGTGTGCAAACCGAATCCAATGCAGAAACAGCAACACCCAAAGAGGATGACTCAGCCATTCGCAAAGCCCTTGCTGAGAGCTATGCCGGAATAGCGAACTTTGTAGAAAAGAGCTCAACACAGGCTTCGGGTAGCGGCGAGGAGGAAGAGCTATTGGTTGATGATGATATAGACTCTTTGAAGGAAAAAGCTTTGCATAAGAGAGCTAAATCTGTTGAAAGGAAAAAATCGGAAGCTACCCACACACAGAAAAATAGAAAGAAACCGGAAAACAGACAAATTGCAAACCAGGCCACTAAAAGGGCGTTGAAACCGTCGGCCTCAACTACAAGTTTATCATGAATTTAACGGGCCTGATTTGGAATATTCGCGCGATTGGAAATGATGGTCGGAGACGAATTCTGAAAAGAATTTGCAAAAAGAATAAGTTTTCTTTCCTCGCTATTCTTGAACCTTTTATCCAGTTAGATAGGGCCTTTATGCTTCGCAAATATAACTTTAGCTCAGTTGTTTCTAATTGCTCTAACCACATTTGGTTTTTTGTTTGTGAGGGTATCAATGTTGAAGTTCTAGCTAATAATCGACAATATTTGCATATGAAACTTAGTTGTTCGGATTGGAATTCTGATATGCTCATAACTGTCGTTTATGCTTTGTGTGACTCTGTGGATAGGAGATTGATTTGGGATTTCTTAACTGATGTTAATGATGTTGCACTTCCTTGGATTGTAGGGGGGGATTTTAATATCATTTCCAATCTGGAGGAACGTAAAGGGGGACACGGGAATCCTGATTTTCGTGGTATGTTGGATTTTAACAATTGCATTCAAGAGTGTAACTTTCTTGAACCTCCATTTCAGGGTTCTATCTATACATGGACAAACAAGTCTCTATGGCAAAGGTTGGATAGGATTCTTGTTTCGGAATGCTGGAATGAAAAGTGGCCGAATACTCAGGTTCGACATTTGGCCCGCAACACCTCAGACCATGCTCCCCTACTGGTGACGATTAAGGATGAAGCTACACACACAGCTTGTTCGTTTAGGTTTCAAAACATGTGGTTGAGACATGCGGATTTCAAAAAAACCGTGGCAGAGAATTGGTCTCAACCTGTGCAAGGAGTCGGGCTTTGGCGTCTCCATCAGAAGCTTAACAGATTAAAGAAACACCTAAAGATTTGGAATAAGTAGGTTTTTGGTAATGTTTTCGATAGAGTCAAGGAGGCAGAAGAAAGGGTGTTGATCTCAGAAAGAACTTTCGATCTTAATCCGTCAAATGATAATCTTATGGACATGAACAGATGTACGGCCATTCTCAACAACATCCTTGCCATGGAAGAAGACTTTTGGAAACAAAAAGCAGTTTGCAAATGGATGGACGAAGGAGAAAGGAACACTAAGTACTTTCACTCTCTTGTTAAAAAGAAAAGAATTAAATCGTCTATTAGAAGTATACTTCAGGATACCAGGGTTATTACAGAACCGTCTGAGTTAAAGAACTCAGCCAACGAGTACTTCAAAGCTCTTTTGACAGCAGATCATGAAGTTGAATTCGAAGAGTCTGAGTTTCGAGCTAACACTTCTACCCTGGATCAAGCTGATCGCGAGCTCCTGTGTCGAAAACCTTCAGAAGAGGAAATAAAAAATGCAGTGTTCGGCATATCCAAATATAGTGTCGCGGGCCCGGATGGCTTCAGTGCAGGGTTTTTCCAAGAATTTTGGGACATCGTTGCACCTGACGTGTATGGAGCGGTTTCGGACTTCTTTCAAGGCAATCCACTCCCTAGAGCATACACGGCTACGTCATTATTTTTTACCCCGAAGAAGGATAATCCAGCGTCTTGGAGCGATTATAGGCCCATTAGCCTTTGCAATGTCTCTAACAAGATCATCACTAAAATCCTAAATAATAGACTGTCCATTGTCCTTCCAAAGATTGTTTCAGGAAACCAAAGCGGATTCGTCAAAGGAAGGATCATAAGTGACAACATCCTCTTGGCTCAGGAGTTAGTGCACAACATCAACAGCAGAAGAAAAGAGCAAAATGTGGTGTTGAAAGTGGACATGGAGAAAGCTTACGACAGGTTGAGTTGGAATTTTCTCATAAAAGTTCTCCGTTGTAAAGGATTTCCGGAAGAATGGATCAAATGGGTGAAACACTGTATTGAGAATTGCTGGTTCTCAGTTATGATTAATGGTTCTTCTTCAGGTATTTTCAAATCATCTCGTGGCCTTAGATAAGGCGACCCCCTTTCACCTTCTTTGTTTGTCATTGCTTCAGATTTTTTATCTTATGAGCTTAATGCGATTGCTAACAATGAGGCTTACACTCGGTATGATGCGAGGTGTGAAAATTCCATTTCACACTTAGCATATGCCGACGATATGATTATTTTCACTAACTCTGGCAGGAACTCTTTGACCCGGATAAAAGAAATTCTGGACAGATACTCAAGAGCTTCAGGTCAGAAAATAAACGTAGGTAAAAGTGAGTTTTTTGTGGCGAGGCAGGCCTCCTCAGCGGCGAACAGGGTGAAAGAGATTCTTGGCTTTAATAGAGGAGAGTTCCCCATGAAGTACCTTGGAGTGCCGATTTACTCCGGGAAGAAAAAAGCTGCATTATTTGATAACATGGTGAACAAAATCCGGGCACGGCTACAAGGTTGGGAGTCGATTATGCTCTCCTTTGGCGGCAGATTGCAACTGATCAAATCGGTTGTTTATTCGATGCAGATGCACTTGATACAGGTTATGGAGCCACCGAGATCTGTAATTGACAGGTTAAAAAAAATTTGTAATAGGTTCTTTTGGGGTTCTGATAACAAGAGCAAGAGATTGCACTGGACTAGATGGGATAACTTGTGCTATAGAACTGACGAAGGTGGGCTTGGGATACGTAGAATTGAAGATATGATAGAAGCCTTCTCGTGGAAACTGTGGTGGAGATTCCGTTCTCAGGATAACGTTTGGTCCAAATTCTTACGCCTAAAATATTGTGGGCGCTCTCATCCGGCTACAGCCATGGTTAGACAAAATCACTCTCATATCTGGAGACGATTATGTGGAGTAAGGGATGCGGCCGAAGCACATATCGCTTGGACTTTGGGCAAAGGGGAAACCTCATTCTTCCATGACCATTGGATGGAGGAAGGACGCATTGCGGAGCTAGTACAAAATGTCCCGGGAGACGTTCAAGTTCGTGAATACTGGATGAACAATGATTGGGATGAAAACAGGGTCAAAGCTAATTTTGGGGAGCAGATTGGGAGCAAAATCATTCGCACTCCAATTTCGGCTTTAGGAGAGGATACGGCTATTTGGAGGGAAAATCCTACAGGATGTTTCACTATGAAGTCTTCGTGGGAGCTCATAAGGGAAAAAAAGGAAATTTCTGACATGATGGGTGCGCTATGGTCTACAAATATTACACCGAATATCCTGGTGTTTGTTTGGAGATTGATCAAAGATTATATTCCAACAGAGGAGAGACTTCAAAGGAAGGGATTTGCGTTAGCCCCGAAGTGCGTGTGCTGTATGAATGTAGAGACACGGAGTCATCTGTTTCTCGATTCTGAAAAAGTTAAGAAAGTGTGGGAGCACTTTATGGAGATTTTTGGTTTGATGGACACACAGATTACGAATATCCACACGGCTATTAACTTGTGGAAAACATCATCGCCTTATAGTAATAAAAAGCACGTGAGATTAATTATACCAATTCTGATCTTCTGGTACACTTGGATTGAACGAAACAACACCAAACACGAGGGTGCTAAATTCTCTTCTTACAATATCATTAAACGAGTTACTAAACATATCTTTGATCTTCACAGGATTTGAAGAATGGAGTACACTTGGTGGCGTGGGGATATACACATTGCAGGGAAGTTTGGATTGAGGATATTCAGGCCCCGACAGAAGCTGCCTACAATTGTGGTTTGGAGAAAGCCACCTACCGGGTGGTTTAAGCTAAATTGTGATGGTTCCTCTATGGGAAATCCAGGCCCGTCAGGGATCGGGGGAGTGTTACGGAATGAGAATGGTAAAGTAGTGGCAGCCTTTAGTAAAGGGATAGGAATGGGTTCGAACGTGTTCGCAGAGATGGAGGCTGTGTGGGAAGGTGTTAAAATGGCATTCAATTTGGGATGTCCAAAGATTTGGATTGAATTAGATGCGAAAGTTGTTATTGACATCATCAAGAGAGGCTATTCAGGGTCATTAGCAATGCAGCACCTGATTTTCAAAATCCGATACCTTACTAAATTCATGGAGTTTCAAATTACCCACATTTTCAGAGAGGGTAACTATGCTGCGGACCTTCTTGCCACGCGTGGCGCTCGCCTTCAAGAAGATTGGACCTTCCCGGAAAACCCGCTGTTTCGGGAACTCATAGGAATTTTGAGAGTTGAAGAGTGGGAACTCCCTTCAATCCGAAAATGATTTATCATGATAAGGTGGCTGTACATCTGTTGATTCAGTCGACGACTGCTCAGGTGATGTTTACTTGCATGCATACTAAACATTATTATAATAGTTTTATTCACATTGATTGGTGTATGTACTGCATGATCAACGTAGTCAGGCTTGAGGAAGGTGATGTGTTTTGCAGTTTGATAGATAAGTTGCTGCTTGGGGACAACATTCATTACAAGTCTGACTTTAATCACATGGCTGGGGTCTACATGTGTTGGGAGCTATATTGGTCCATGTCCGATATTTGTAAGCTCCTTAAGGATAATCAAATCTTTAATTTAATTCCTAATTGCAATTTTCCTCATAGATGTTGGGATATTATGGATGATCTTATACTTGGGTCGAGATGGTGCTATCTCATGTTGCAGGCTATTAATAGCAAGAGTGAACTACATAGTACGAGGAGTCGCTCCAAGCGGCCAGTTTTGAACTTGGTAATTGACGGGAATTGGGTATATTTCGTTCGCTTACAACTGAGAGGTGAAGTTCAATTTTTTCACCATATTAATGATAGCCTTGAGGACGCCATCAATAGGGCAGAGCTCGCTTGTTGCTTGACTACAATCACATTAGTCACCTTAGCCCGGAAGGCTGGGCACCTTCATAGGCCAATGAGCGTCCCTAAGAGTTTGATGAGCATGAGAGGCTGTCTTGTGCATATTGCCCGTGGGCTGAGACTTGTTTTATTCCTTTTCTGGTTCGGGCATTTTTGTGTTTCTTCGATTAACGATCTTTGGATCATGTCGTTGTATTTGTTCTCTTGGATTCTCGGTTGTTTATATATGAGGGGGGGCCTCGGTAATAACCCCACGGTCGCCTTGACCGGTTATTTAAAAAAAAAAAAAAAAAAAGATCACTAAAAAGTAAAAAGTAAAAACTTGAGTTTAGAGGGTGATAGGTAACAAATATAAATATTAAATAATAATTTATAAATCGAAATAGTTTAATGTGCGAGTGTAAAATTCACGTTAAAATTATCTATGGAATTATTGTAGGAAATATATATATCGAATACTACGAAACAGCTCAGAACACAAACAATCAAAACTCGAACCTCCGGCTAGAAGAAGAGAATCTAGAGAGAGAAAAAGGGGGAGCGAGAAACAATGTTTCAGATTCCCAATTTAGAGAACGCACCGATCAATCTCTCTGCAATACGGTGAGTTTCTCGACTCCATTCAGCAATGAAAAGTGAATTTGTTATTTAGTTCGATTACATGGACCCATTTTTTTTTTTCTTGTTAAAATTTTTGTTTGTTGTTGAAATCCAGGGCGCGAGCTCAGTCGGAACTTGATACAATCCTAAAAAATGTGAGTTCAGTTTAATTGTTGCGCAATTGCGTACTGTGTGATTATGTTGGGGGTGCGTATTTGAATTCTACATTTAATGTGCAATTGGATGTTGGTTTATCAAGATTCGAGGAGACAAGTGTTTGGTGATTGATCCGAAGCTTAGTGGGTCGCTCTCGCATCTTGTCCAAAGCTCTGAACTGAAGGTATTTTGGTCACTCTAAAAAGTGTGTTTTTGTAAGTTATGTTTGACGAGTAAAATCGATTATTACTTGATTTTGAGGTCCTGAATTTGATTTCACGCCGGTTTCTATAATTTGTTTAGTTAAACCCAGAATTTGAAAGAAGTCGTCAATTAGTATAGATATTTAGATACCGGTAGTAATCAGATAATAATGGATATTAGGAAATACTAAAGGTATGATGCTTCTTATGATCAGAAACATGGTGCCGAATTACGGCATCTATCGGCTGAGCCAGTTCAAACGGAACGCACTAAAGTGGTCTACCTTGTCCGAGCTCAGCTTGAGTTGGTGAAATTCATTTGCTCACACATTCACAATGATACATCCAAAGGTCTTCACAGAGAATATTATCTTTACTTTGTTCCACGACGACTTGTTTCATGTGAGAAGGTGAGTAGCACAGTGTCTGAAAATTTGATAGAGTTTAGGTAGTTGTTTTGAATTACACCCCAGATATATTTTTATTTGGTGTTCTACAGATACTTGAGGAGGAAAAAGTACATGAGCTGCTGACCATTGGGGAGTTCCCCTTATACATGATTCCACTGGACGAGGATGTATTATCATTTGAACTTGACCTTGCTCAGAAAGTATGTGGTTTATTTGTTATATTGGGAATGAGTTATAGCTTCTATGAGAAAAACCATTCTTTCCATTCTTTCGTCTGTTGTGTCTAATGTTAGAAGGCTATGCCTGTCAGGAATATTTGGTGGATGGTGATACAACCTCTCTGTGGCATATGGCAAAGGCCATTCACAATCTGGAGGTATAGTTGATATTTGTTTTCTGTATAGTTAGATGATGTTAGTGGGAAACCTATAACCGTTTTGCTTTACTGAGAACTGTTATCAGTATTTAGCATGTTATGAATATGACTCTTAATGGGGGGGGAAAAAAATTCTGGCGTCCAATGCGTTCTTTTTTTTTTTTTTATTACTTTTGTAGCTCCATTTTTTTTAACGATTCTTATTGATTGTAATGTAGTTTTCTTTCGGAGTAATACCGAATGTTAGGGCCAAAGGCAAAGCAGCTACACGTGTTGCTGACATTTTGAATCGCATGCAAGCTGAAGAACCAGTCACTAATTCAGATGTAATTTCTCTTCACTTAAAACATACAGATTCTCTCTAAGCTTGAGGGGTTGTATAAAAATTTGCTGACATCATCTCCCCTTTCTCAACTGCAGATGGGTATTCCAGAAATAAGTACTCTTATACTTCTGGATAGAGAGGTATGCTTCCACTCCCTTTTTTTTTTTTTTTTTGTCTTTTTTTAACTCTTCTATTTTTATGAACTTATATTCCCCCTCGCTGTTGTTCTGCTGAGTTTAGAAATTTTTGTGATGTTTAAGTAGATATGTCACTTAATTTGGTTGTTGTCAGACGAAAAGCTTCCTTATTTGCTTGGGAATTTGTGATGATGGAAAAAAAATGTTTCCATTTGACATGAACAAGCCCCTTTTTTGTACTACTATATTTGATGACTAATTGAAATACTACTGAGATTTTTCCTTTTACCATCATTCTTTGTCTAATAAAAAATGCAGATTCATTTCACCCTTTTTTGTGGTAATTTTCTTGATTCATTTATTTGTAGACGGCTATAATTGTCTTTCAAATTCATATCCTCCAAAAGATAACATAAC
Organism: Lantana camara; assembly: GCA_037501455.1. Classification (NCBI taxonomy): domain Eukaryota; kingdom Viridiplantae; phylum Streptophyta; class Magnoliopsida; order Lamiales; family Verbenaceae; genus Lantana; species Lantana camara. Next base: position 94,069,937 of record CM074863.1, read on the forward strand.
CAGTACTACCTAATCTTAATCATAGCTTTGGCAGTCAACTGATGCATTTTCTATTACATGGCAAGGCAGGTTTTCTCGAGATCTGATTTGATATTTTTCTTGCAGGTCGACATGGTAACTCCAATGTGCTCGCAACTGACGTACGAGGGATTGCTGGATGAGGTAGTGTTTCAAGCGTTCTTTTTTCTCCAAATTCCATCTTCAAAGGCTACCCTAAAAACACATAATGTGCTCTTAGTTTGTGGATATAATTTTTATCTTACAAATGTATATGTTAACCTTGTTATTTTAAACGAACAAAGCATTCACAAAGCTAATATTTTAATGTCCTTGAACAAAGAGTTCCTCTGCCACTTGATATCATAATAAAAATCTTCTCTGTATTTCCTTTTTGGCATTGTATATAAGCTATCTCTAATAGGGTTGATGCAGTTTCTTGGTGTCAATAATGGTGCTGTGGAGCTAGATGCATCCATTATGGGAGGACAACAAGATGGGAAGAAGATGAAGGTTCCCCTTAATTCTAGGTAAATGGCAGTAGTGTACTTTCTGTTCGCTATTTACTTCCATTTGGAATAATTTTATAGAATTGTGAAGGTTGCATTTAGCTGCACATTTAAGTTTATGGACTTTCATTTCTTCATTCTTGTCATGGTGCATCTCTCCTTTTAGCCATTGATATCTGTTCACTGAAATTATGTTTTCTACTATTTGCGTTGCTATTCTAGTCCCCACCAGTTCAGATTCTCTTGTTCTCAAAAAAAAGTACAGATTCTCTTAGGCTTTCTGAATAGTCTTTATCCTTTCCCAGTGAAATTCTTTGTTCTGTGAAATATATATTAAGTCAATATCAGTGATATTTCTTAGTTTCAGATGAATTGCAGTGACTAACGATTTGTTTTTTTCAATTGTAGTGACAAATTATTCAAGGAGATAAGGGATATGAATTTTGAAGTTGTTGTCCAGGTTGATCAATTTGTTATCTTTATGTAGAAAATTATCTTGTTGGATACTTTGCATGATAACTTCAACTTCTTGTTCTGCAGATTTTGTTCTATTACTTTTGAACCTCTGTTTCCTTAATTGCTATTTGCAGTATGTTTCAGGTTCTTCGTCAAAAAGCGACATCCATGAAGCAAGATTATACAGAAATTTCAACAACTGTGAGTTGTCTCCAGATACACCTTTAAGCTTGTGTTTCTCTGTTGTCACTTTTCATTGCAAAAACATGGCCATCTTGTTATCTTGAATTGAAGTTAGGAAAAACTAACTAAGCTACAAATTTTGAAGTTGAATTTCTATTCATTAAGCTGATTCTGTACAGTTTAAACATTGGCTTATGTTGCTCTCCATTGAAATGAAGATTTTTAAGTTGGGAGTGAAAGAAGGCCCATCGATTCCTTCCTTGTGATATTCAAGCCTTCATTGGCCACTTTTTGTGTAGATGGTCATCTGAAAAGGAAATCCTTATGCATATTTATGAATCGTCTCATCATGAATATCATATTATGAACTTTAAAGTAATGTTCTTTAGGAAAGGAGAATGTGTTCTTCTATGGAATTGAAATTCTATATGCGCCATGGTAAATGATAACAATTGTGAGAGAGGTGCATAAAATTGAAACTGAAGTTTCTATCGACCTTCTTCAGAAATTTTTTTTTTCTTGAAATGATGTTTTACCTTCTAATTGTATAGAATACATAAAATGCTGATTCTGTTCCCTGTATACAGACCCAGAGTGTTTCTGAATTGAAGGACTTTGTGAAGAAGCTTAACTCACTGCCGGAAATGACTGTGAGTTTCCTTTAAGAATTCATGCTCGTGTTTGAATATTTTTGTGTATTAGCACTAATCTTGTCTTTGTTAATTCAGAGACACATAAATCTTGCTCAGCATATGTCAACATTTACAGCAAAACCGTCATTTCTTGGGAGACTTGATATGGAGCAAACACTTGTCGAGGCTCAGAGCTATGAAATGTATGCTAGACCTTGAAATTCTTTCATTATTTACTTATATATTTCCTAATTTCATATTCTCGGTATAAATTGGAGTGACAAATGATGTGTTATAATTGGAATTGTTTCGATGAATTGGGTTAAAGCTTTAAAATACGGAGTCATTTATCTTACAAATGAAGTTGTGATGGGTCAGCAATGAATCATGTCACAGTGTCAATCTATGTCAATTTTGCATATTTGTTCTTTCAAGTCCCTACTTTTGTGTTGCATCACACGGGCAAGATAGGCACTTTATATGATTTGTTCTTCATTGGGAACAGTTTAAATGTTGTGTATCTCTTAACCTAGTCCATTTTGGCCATTACCAACCTGCATATCGGCAATTCTGTTTGTCTGCTTGCTGTCATCAAACTCGTTGTGTTTCTCCAAGTTCTTAACTGAGATATCTGTAAGATGTTTCTCTGTTGATAAAATTGTTGTGAAAGATATGTATAATTAGCTTTGTTTTGGCAATTCAATTTGAAGTTGTAAACCAAATATTTTGAGGCATTCAGCATGAAGAACCATGCTTTTCCACATATATTGAGAGATCTGGAGATATGGTGCATGCAGTGGGCATTTTGTTCTATTTTTGATTTCCATTGTTTAAAAGTTCTGTGAATACGGTCACTACCCTTGTGGTTGATTTTAGAATGAGATTGTGATGACTTTTGGCTTTATGGTTTTCTTGGGAATTGTAATCTTTTCTAACCCTTTTCTGCATGCTTATTCTAAATGTAAAGACAAAAATGTTTAACTGATTTTATGCTGTAGGTTGGCTTAATTGACCTGTTTTTCTCTTATCTTCAGCTGACATTAAATTTTATACGTTTAGTTCTTCTTTATGTGATTCCCATGAGTGCATAAGCATGCATTTCATTTCATTACAGATTTGGTATTTGTGCCCTCTGTATGTTTCTAAACCGGAATATGTGCTGTGTATGAATGCAGATGCTTTGATTACATTGAAGAAATGATTCATAAGCAGGAGCCTTTTGCACTTGTCCTGCGCCTTTTGATCTTATTTTCAATAACAAACTCAGGCCTGCCAAAAAAGCACTTCGACTATTTGAGGCAAGTGGAACTTATGTCGTAGTTCATTCTGTACCTAAAACAGATTATTTAAATACCTCGAAAATTGTTGAGCTTCCACTTTTTTGTTCAGGAGAGAGTTTCTTCACAGCTATGGTTTTGAGCATATTGCTACACTCAATAACTTGGAGAAAGCTGGGCTCTTTAGGAAACAGGTTAAATTGGAATTCTCTTTTTGGCATGCCAAACCAAAAATAATCTTCATAAAATGATTATTTTTATTTGTTTTATGCCTTGCAGGACTCGAAGAACAACTACTGGCCGACAGTTAAGCGGGCTTTGAATCTTGTAGTTGAGGACACAGACACGTCTAAGTAATTTTTTTAAAAAGAATTTACTGCAAATTTCTTGTCTATAACGATTAAGAATGCCAAACATTAGGCAATAAGCACTTTATATGAGCTCTTGATATGTAGGTTAAAATATCGCAATCTTATTTTTTCGTTAAGTTTTCATAGAAGTAGCTGACTACATTCTATTTTTATTTTTCCCATTTCTATTTTTCATTTTTTGTCTTACGAGCTCTAGCTCACCATTAATCTCTCTCTGGCAGCCCAAATGATATTTCATATGTCTTTTCTGGATATGCACCTCTTAGCATTCGACTTGTTCAGCAGGCAATACGATCAGGATGGTGAGTTTATTTTTAAAATTTTTTGTATTGTATGGTTCCTTTTTGATGCGTGGGCAAAATAGTAATTTAGTTGCCCCTTAAGTATACGGGCCATAAGGCTCATTTATATTGGTTTCTCTCTTATCATAATCTTTTTTGTGTGAACAAGAAAGTTTGGGATTCTATGCCTCTCTTGTATAAGTATTGCTTGATATTTTTTCCAAATAAATGATATGAAATGCCTGTTGAGTCCTTGACTCTTTTGCACAATTATCCCCGACCAAATGCTGCAAAAATTTTATTCAATATTGTAAATGACATCAACTGCTAATACTGTATCTGAATTAACCCAATTAACTTTTTTCTTTTTCGTAATTCTCTTTTTGCTACAATTTGTCGCGCAGGCGCCCCATTGAAGAAATACTAAGGATGTTGCCTGGGCCCCACTCTGAAACTAAGAGAGTCAGTCATCTTTTCAATGTCTCTCTTTCTCAATTTATCATGTTACCCCTGAAACAATTTTCTTACAGATGGTTTTATGTTTGTACAGGGTGGAGTTCCCAGCATCCCATCATATGATGCAATGCCAGGATCTTTGAACAGTGTGGAAAAGTATTAGTCTGTTTCTCTTTTTTCCTTTTTGGGAGGAGAGTTTCTGGAGAGGACATTAATGAAGAAAATTGAGATATAAACAATGCGTGGATTCTTTAAAGTGAATTTTCTAGGGCCTATTCTAATTCATTTAAAATTTTAAGGGCAATTTCAATCGTTCTATGAACACAACCAAACCTATTAAGAGATTTTGATAAATTCTCCCAATTAAAGAAAGCTTAGATGGAATACGTTAACCTTGCCAGTTCTCTAACTTTGATTAAAAAATAAAAGAAAAAAAATCATACAGATTCTTGTCATGCAGCTTCTCTCATCTAATAACGGATCCTTTTCCTTTTCCAGAGTTGCAGATGGAAGGCGGTCTTTAGTCCTCGTAGTTTTCATCGGTGGAGTAACATTCGCAGAGATCTCAGCACTTCGTTTCCTCAGTTCCCAGGTGTGTTTCTTACATTCAATCATGAAATGCAATTTTTGATGAAATGCAATTTTTGGTATAGTCACCCTTCATTCGGATCAAGAATTTTAATTGTTTTTCGTTGTGGGAATTGACTGAAAGAAGCTTCTCCGCGAAGGTGACATATAGAGCCATGTTTAGTGATTCTTGTGATTCATGGTTCAAATTGCCTTCTCACTCTGCTTTATTACATTATGATTGTTGCAACTTTTTGTCTGTGCAGGAAGGAATGGCTTATGACTTGATTGTGGGAACAACAAAAATTGTCAATGGGCAGACACTCATCGAATCCTTTGTGGACAAGCTTGGTTGAGACTTCAGACAGACATAACAGAATCCTAAAGTCAGGTTTTCCTAGGAAAAGCTTCATAAATCATTGTTGTTTTGCAAGAGAAAGGATTTGTCTTTGTTTCATTTATTCTTTTTCTTGGTTTGGTGTGTGAAAATGGGACATAAAAATTAAGTTGTGATGGAGCCAGTTTGTCATCCTTCCTGAAAACCTACATTTGTTTATCATTTTTGTGTAAATTAAAAGGTCCATGTTTGCATAAATGGATTGTTTCTTTTCTTCTTGTGAATTTAAGTTCTTTGAGATGAAATAATTAACTTTTAGGATCGATATTAACGGGCAATTTATAATTTTCAAGAGTATTCTGTTAATCTTTTAACGGATAAGATCGGTATTGGGTGCAAGATGTTATTATTGGAATATAATTATTTGACTAAGAGGAATATGAGTTGTAGTATAATTATTTAGCTAAGAGGAATATGAGTTGTAGTTTTCAATATTCCCGAATCCAAATTAATTCAATCGTTTTGTTGTGTACATTTGTTGTTAAGATAATATATAGGTTTTGTCAACCGTTTTGAAGCAAGTGGTTGAGGGATAGGCCTTTTAAGATAATTTTTATCCGATATAAGATAAATTGATAGGTTAAGATATTTATCCGATCTAACCCGAACCAGACCGATTTGAGACTCAATGTGTCTCTGAGTCTTCCCATTGCTAAATGGGGCAGATCTAAGGACTAAAATCATGTCAAACCCGTCCAATTCTCATCCCTACCCAAAATTTGAAATTCAAATAAAATATTTAAGTGGATTGCATCACTTCTATTTTATATTTAAATAAGCAGAAATAAATAATCTTGGAAGAATTGAGTTTCTCATGAACATATATTATGAAGGATTATTGATAGTCAATGAAATTAAAAAAAAAAAAAAAAAAAAAAAAAGTCAGTCAAGAAATAATGTGTGATATTTTGGTGCAATTGATTAGACTAACCAACTTACTAGGGGACAGTCCCACATGATCAAATTAGATGGGGCCTTAATTTCTTGACCATTATCATTCATATTCACAAACTTATGCTTCTTGCCTTGGTCTTTCCATACTTGATTATATGCCCATCTTTTCATAGCCTTATCCTATAAACAATCCATAATAATGGCTTTTCATAATACATGTATATGTGACTTAGAAAGGGAGTTTTCATAACTCCCAAAAACAGTAATTTTTGTACTTGTTCAAACTCGCATCCCATGAGATTTGAATGACAGGTTGGATAGCCTAACGTGTATTGCACCGGGTGCTAACGTGGTTTTCATTGATCATTCCACTTAAAAGTATTTATAATTTGATGATGGACTAATTATTGTATTCGATCGTAAATATTCTAAATTATATTAAATAAAATAAATAACGATATACCTATGCACGTACATTATATATATAAAGAAAATGTGAAGTATTGGGCCAATACAAAAGGTAATGATTGGGAAGGTGATAAGAGAACATGGGCACGTGAATCAAACTATTAAGTTTGGAGCGTGACATCTGGTTTATGCATATTTTCTGCCCTCTAACAAATGTGCACCGTCCAGTGTGTGCGTGTGTGTATGGTACTCACACCAATTTGGCATTTTCATTTGCATCAGATTGTATTGATTAGAGATAATTCCAGTTTACATGGGTAGTGCGGTTTATTCCTTTTCTTTTAATTGGTGTGATTTTCTCTTTAACTATGGAAAAATATTATATTTAATCCTTTTTATACTATTTTGGCGGAATATTCTGTTCAAAATTAACTTTGATTGTTGATTTTTCCTCCGTTACAACAGTTTAGAGTCAAGACCACTATCATCGTATTCTTCTCTTCAAATCAAACAAAACTCATATCTTCTTTGACCGTTGATTCCTCCATCGGTTATCGAATTTTGATTTCGAAAGTACCATTGTGTTCCTTACATCGAGAAATTCAATTTGATATATAATATTTTTGATATTTAATTTGTATGGATTTGTTATTAGAAACCATGCCAAATTTTTATTCAAAATTCCGTCGGAAAGGGGTTAAGTACGACATTTTTGAAAGATTAAGGAGGAAATTGTACCGATCGAAAGAAAAGTGGACGAATCGCACCGCTCCCAAAGGATTAGGGGTGATGAAATTAGCCCTATTAATTATTAGGACGAATTACATCCAGATACCCTGACAATAGGTGGAATTACATTTCAGGAACCCTTGTTTGAAAAATTACATATTAGTCCCTGTAGGACGTGTTTGGCTTGAAGCCCCTGACGGAAAATAATTGAACACCCTAATAAACAATGCTAAACGTATAATGTTATAGAGCTAGGAAATAATTGAATGTAAGCGATGAATCATCCATTGTTAACTAAATACGAGGAATTAGGGTTTTGATATTGAGTACAAAATCATTTTAAATTTTCTAATCAAATTTCTTATCGTTTAAATGTCTATAATTCAACGAAAGAACGAGTCAAAATTATAAACCCCTCATTTCCTCTTAGATTGTATTCGACTTTAGATTGAGTTCGTGTGTGGTTGTGATTTGACGAAGGCACTTTAAAGAGAGAAGTTGGTGGCTTTTGGAGCTTAGTTATTAATGGAGTCTCTAAATGGGAGCTTGGTTTCCACCACACCATTCTTTGTTATAATAAAGATGAAAGAGCTGTGCCAATTAACAACTACAAATTTGTCTAACCACTTTTGGTAGTCTTGGATCTTCCAAAAACAGTACACATTCCGAGAGGGCAAAAAAAAAATAAAAAGCAAAAAAAATATATTTATTTATATTTATTTTTGATATTTTGAGTTTATTACGCGTGATATAAATTAAAAAATAAGTTCTTACACGAATATTCTTGTGTACAATAATTTTCAAATTAAGAGAACAACTTATATGCTTTGCTTCTTTTTTTTTTCGTGTATTTTTTTCTTTTAAGAGTTCGAATACTATAGAGATTTAATATGAAGTCGATCTTTCCATTTCAAATATCCTATTTGCTATGTTTGGAGTTTGAACACTAAGCATTTTAATTTAATGTTAGTAGTTAGGCGAAGTAAATTTAAACTTTATATTTACTTCGTACCTCTTCTTAAATTCTATATTTATACATCAACGGACAGTTGATTCGAGTGGATAAGGGATTGAGTTCACTTAAATAAGTTCCCGGTTTTAAATTTTGTGGATGTAAAAAATTACGTTAGGAGGAATTTACGTGAAAAACACCTTCAATTTTTCGGGAGATTAGTCTCTTACTCAATTAAGCGGGGGAAACTCTAAGAGATAATTTTTTTTCTTCTATATTTATACATGAAATTTCCTTTTTATTAATTTGAATTGTGGAAGATGATTAAAAGGATTAATTTACACTACTTGTCAAATTTAATAATTATATTTAGACCCTTGAGAGTGTATGGAATTTAGTAATATGAGAACTTCACGTAGCTTAACCAATTATTAGGGGATTGAACCACGAGTGTAAATGAAATATTTCGAATGATAGGAGTCTGATTGTAATTTTTATATATTTGTGGGGGGTTCAAATGTAAATAATCTAAATTTAAATATAAAAAGAAAATCAAATGTATTACATTATTATAATGAAAATTAATAATGTATAACGTTTAATATCAATGGAGAATTAATGAAAGGTCTCTAGTATACCAGAACACTTTTCCGAAACCCCCCCAATTAGTTTTTTACATGTTTTAAGGACCAAATATTCATAAAAGTTTTCCTAAACCCCCTATTTCGTGTAAAAAGACTAAGATAGCCTTAATAAAATTTGAAAAATTACCCCTAGTACCCTTTTTTTTTCCTTCCCTTTTTTCTTTTTCTTTTTCCTTTTTTTCTCCCTTTCTTCTTCCTATTTTTTCTGTTGAACCCGGAGGTTCACCTGCGGATGCGCCGCCACCGTCTCCGGCCACTTTCCGGAGACGGGACTACGTGTTTTAACTCATTTCGATGTCGCGACTTCATTGGTATCAACCACGTCTATTGAAAATGGCCGGAGAAGGTGTCGGGAGGCCCGCCGGAAACCTGCAAATTTCAATAGAAAATGGGTTTTCCGTCCAACGATTTTTTCCGGTGAAAATGATATGGATCTTGAAGTTCTCAACATGATAAACATATTGCATGGAACGAATTCGATTTTCGTCAAGCAGTTTGTGAGTTATCGTCATTTCTTTTTTAGATCTAAAATTTTTAGATTTGAAATTTGGGACAAATGAATTCGAATTTTGAAAAACTAACCGAAGATATGGAACGAGGACAAGAAGTACGTGCCCGGTGAATTTTTTGGGAATTTTTGGACCACCTCCGGCGGTGGTGGCGGCGGAGTTCCGGCGAATGTCTTGAGGAAGAAGATGATGGTGTGGAAGAAGTGAAAATGGAGTGGAAAAAGTGAAAAAATAGGGGTAAAGTAGACTTTTTAGGTGATTGGGGGGTTTAGAAAAAATGTTTTGTGTATTGGGAATTGTAAATGTATAAAAATTGAATTGGGGGTTTTGAATAAGTATTAGGGATATTTGGTCCTTTTAAAAAATTGACCCTAACATCAATTATGATGCATGGATACATACGGTAACATAAATATAATACAAATAGGACGATATAATTAAAAAAAAAAAAAATCATATGTGATGCGTTCTAGCCCAAACCCTTAAAGATTAATCCATCTTTCCTCAAGGATCTTACCGAAGTAAGCCAGGGTTTCAGAGAGACTAATCAAGAGATCAGACCAAAAGCTTGGATCGTCATATCTCAAGGGTCGTTTATATAGAATATCGGACTTAAAGTTTTAGTCATTCACGTTACCTTCTCTTCTATTCGATTTGTTATGATCTTACCAGATTCTTCCGTATCTTATTTAGTTGTTACTTGCCCGGCACTCCTCTAGATATCCTTCTGCTCCACGGTCTTCTATCAGCTCGTTATACTTGCGAGCTGATTCGTCTGTTCGTCTGTTCTCTTCGGTTCGTCTGTTCTTAGCGAACTCTTCTATTCGTGTTGTGCTATTGACTTAGGCTTTGGTGTTATCCGAATGCAGCTCGTCATTCCCCAACTCGCAATTCGTAAGATTCCAAGGAGCGAACTCACACCGCGAGCTCCCCCAGACAGCTCGTAGTAAGTTAGTTCTCTCAGTTTAACTCTCATAAGGCTGGCCATATGTCCTAGGTGGGTAGGGCCCCATCACTACTCCCCCCCTAAGTCCGGACAAGGTATCCATGCCTAGGCCGGATAAATGTCATTGTGGCCAGCTAACACGACTCTCCTTGAAAAGCAACTAATTTAGCATTGTGTCAACGAGCACTCAGCTCGCCATAGCTCGCAACCCCGGGCAGCCACTCCTCTCAACCCATGCTCTTTTTTGACGAGAAAAGACATATGCGGCGAGTAGAACAGCTCGCCATTTCCAACATATTTTCGGCAGCTTTCCTCCAAGTTCATAGAATTATGCAGTCTAATGCAAAACAGATAGCACCAAGAAACTAATTAATAGTTTAATGCTGTAAAGGGCATCCAACACTATAATCTACGAGGTTCTTCACAAATTACCAAAGCTTGCTGATAATGTAGCTGAATAAGAGTACTTGAATGAAAAGATATTGACGAATACTCAACGTCTTCCGTACTTAATTGTTTAAATGTCATGACATCCCAAAGATGGCGAGCACTGGATGCGTGACGCGTGATCCAGCTCGGGAACGAGCACCCGGATACGTGGCGAGTGCTCCATCATTCATGTGATCAGCGTTTATCCCAACTCTCCCTCAATCGTAGGCGGTCATAGCATACTTCCCGAGCAAGAGAACTCGTAATTGTCAAACAAATATTAGTGATGACAGCAATGCACCACCCCTTATGAATGCTACATTGAAAAGATATATCGCAACGAGCAGGATAGCTCGCCGTGTCCACCACTCACAGAGCCGCCTCATAAAAATTATAATTATTGATAGGTTTAAAATCTCATATCTCATCCGAAATAGCATTGAGGCAAACTTGAGCTCATCAACCCTGATCCATGGCCCAAGGGAACAACCATCTCAATAACATTTACTCCACAGCTCCCCCATAGCACTGCGAGATCGAATTCAATCAAAAAGATTTAACGAATATCACTCCGGCATTTTATGAAACAGTTGGCGTTCAACAATATAAGTAGACATTCTCGTGACACCTCCCAGTAACTTCAATCCAATGCAAACATCCAACAATGCATCATGAGTGTCCATCATAACACCATCAAAGGACTCAAAAGCAGAGTTAACCGCACTCTGGGGCGAACAACCGGCTTGCCGCGAGCTCCGGCACTAGCAACAGAACTCCAATCATGTAAATGAGGACGAATAGAACAACTCACCATCAAACGCAACTTGCTGTATCCGCCGTAGCTCGCCACATCTGCCACAGCAACGCAACTCGCATTAATTGCATGCACATCAGTCATTTTTTATCGAGCAGCAAGCTCGCTGCGAGACGCTGCACCAACGCTGACCCCAACCTCCAACAGGCAAGGGCTAGCAAACAGCTGGCCACGCCTATGAGCGTAATTCCCGGAACATATTCATACTCATCAGCGAGCTACACTAGGTGTAGTGTCTCGATAACACGAAACGAGCTATGCTCTGCCTCGGAGACAACTCGAACCCTCACCAAACCGCCACCTGAAGTTGTATAACTCCATTTTTTGCCAAATGAAATAAGCGTTAAAAAAAATTTGGAGGCAAAGGATATACCCTATTTTCTGCTAACGAACCAAAATAGTTCGCGAGTACAGTATCCTAGCCACGAGAATACTCAAGATAGTTCCATCTAAATCCGCTAATCTTCAAATTTCCATCGGGAACGCATAACTATTCACGAAAGGTCACCATACAAATTGCCGATGAAATCTGAACCAAACCCAGTGCTGAGTAGGCTTCTTGCAGTGATTATGCGACCACACCATATCCCGGGGTGACAGCTAGCTCGCACAGATAGCTAGCACCAGCGACGGTCCGACTATCATGTTAATGAGGGCGAACAGAGCAGCTCGCTACCTCGCTATTCCCCTCAGCTCGCACACATTCATAATAAGCAAAATATGATCCGTATACAATCTGAGCGAGCAAGACAGCTCGCCACACTTTTTGCTCGATTTCTTATAGTTCACCATATTTGCAGTAGCGAGTAATTAGCTCGCCTCAATGCAAATCAATACATCTATTTGATGTTCCTATTTGGTCCTCGTGAAACGCTGCACCAGTGGCGAACCGAACAACACGCCACCCTCATCCAACGGATCATTACAATAATTTAACACCATCAATTACGTGACCACACCTTCTTCCGGAATGAGCCATCAGCCCGCCATCATGCGAATGACGACAAACAGAAAAACACGTCACATTGCAGTAACTCGAACACATTCGTGTCAATCAAAGTGGGAGTCGGTAACAATTGTGGCGAGCAGGACAGCTCGCAGTACCCTCCCATTTGCGAAGCTCATCAGCGGGTCTATCAGTAGTGTAGGTTGTTAAGAATGTAAGCGAGCAGCCAGCTCGCGTAGTATACTCTTACCAAAATTTGAGTGAATGCAAACCTGTATGAAGACGCGACGATGATAGTCTCGGAACAAAATGATTGAATTGTTTGCTTGTGTCCTAGTGAACTATGAAACCGATCAATTTTCGTTGTTCTTCGTCTCCTTGCATTTATTGAATTTGTAATTTTGTTCATTATTCAACTGATAAGCAAAGCGTTAAATTTTTTTTCCTGCAAACTCTCTCCATACCAATACCTTAAACCGTCTTCAATCAATCACAATAACAAAGAGCAACCCCAACCACGAACAAATTACACACCAAACAATCTAATAAAGACAAACCTCTAATGCTTTGCTTTTAGATATATGACTTCATAACACAGAAACATAAATATCTTTCATACATGATATTAGCAATTTGGATATCAAGCTTCCAATCAATCTTGAGCATCTTGTTGGTTTAAAACTTAATCATATTATAAAACAAGTATGTTATTGACTAGCAGGCAATTATCTAAAGCAGCAGCTCGCACACATGTGCTATGCGATATCATGATTATCACTCTTAAGTATCATGACCAACATCACAAATACCTTGCCCTTATCACAACTCGAATAACTCTAGCGCAACTAGATACATGATTCGTTGCTCAACATGCAACAAATTCACCTATATGCTTGCTCAATAACGCTAAACTTATAATTGATTTTCACCTAAAATAATCAAATAATACCTTTGTTCCGGGCAACACAGCTCGCCATATCTTCAAATAGCTTGCCCAACAACTCACACTCAAGGTAATATACATCACTCACCTTACGATGAAACAACTGCTGCCGCAGCTCTCGAACATATGAACGAGATCGAGCAGAACAGCTCGTCAACCAAGAACCACCAAAGATTCCATGAACACCACAAGCCAGACACATTGTCTTGTGATCAGTATTTGCCAAAGATCTTGAATCCGTATACGCAAATCATTACACCGAAATTCTATCGAAATAATATTATACCTTGTATTTGAGTCACAAAATCTAACAACTTAGCGAGCTATTAGAGCAGCTCGCCGATCTATCCATCCAGCTAGTGAAACTGTTGCCAATGCATAGGCTTGCCCTAAAAAAATACGATGCTGAAATTACACTCCGATATTGCCCGTGTTGAGTGCACGATCAACCTTCACTCTTATAAGTTCTACATATCGATTCCTGTGCCCTGGTGAGCAGATAGACCGACGTAAACCCTGTGTGTCGTCATCCTTTTCATCGATTAGTGAACAAAGTCAAAAAAAACTCGACCAACTATAGATATCTGTTGCAGTGAGAATCTCGATGCCAAGCCAACCAAATCTAGAGCAGAAATAAGTTGCTCACATGCCGACCCCTTGTAGTTTTTATAGGGGTAACTTGATTCTTATCCAGTCAAAGTGTCATTCGAGTGACCATTTTTCTCTAGTAATTTAAGCATATAACTATCTAACACCAATAATTATAGTTCTATTCAGACTAGCAGTAAGTCTCGTGCACCAGCAACCCTCTGTTGGCTGGTGAACAGCTAGGGGCAAGCAAATAACTCAACTAACTATAGATGCCCGTTTAAATAGCTTGCCTTAGTTCGCTTATCACTTGTACCAGCAGTTATATCAGTTAGTCCTTTGCTCGCCATATATACCCTCTCGCCAGCTATTGTGGGCTCCCAATTCCCCTAAATTCGTACCTTTCTCAAGATAAGAACATTGTACGAGAGCGTGATCAGGCATTGCAGAAGATCTTCGAGCTGAGGGCTCTACTAGAGACGCGTTCTACCGAGAAGAAAAGAGCGAGGAAAATCTCAAAATGTTATCCGAAGTATTCTCTTCTTATCATCAAGATTTAGTCATATATAACGAGCAAGTGCTCATGGTGTTGTCAGCTGACCACGTGATGACCTCAATGAACCTGCTCGAGTTCCTAAGCCATACTAAAGGCTTAGAGGATTTTTCAGACCCCATTGTCATGCCTCCGAACACTCATTCGTTGCCTGAGGATCCCATGGTTTCAATTGAGCCCGAGCTCGTTATTTCGGGACCAGCTGCCATGCTTGATTCCAATAAGTAGATAATTTGTCAATTTATCATGTAATGGCTCTATATCTTCGGATAGTTGATTTACGCGTGTTCGACAGACTTTTGGACGATAATCCTTTATTTGTAGCTTATCGTGATATGCTTATCTTTATTATATTTCTTATCGTATTCAAAACTTATTGTTATCATGATTGTTAGCATATCTTTCCTTTCTTCGCCCTCAATCGATTAAATGCATAAACATGCAAGAGGTCATTTTGTTGCCGCGGGTAACACAGCAGCGCGCCCATACACGAACCCCATCAGCTCGCCTTAAGCCGTCATAAGTCGCGCGCACACCCCATATCGAATTTCTCTCAACTTTCCCCCATAAAATTATGGCGCTTGAATTCGAAATTGAAAAAACCTAAATTTCGAAATTCCCCACATATCTAGGACCATGTTTCTCAACATCCGGGTACTTTGCAGTAACCACTCGTTCCTCAATAGGATTTTCAAATGTTCGGTCATGTGAGCATTTATAGATATTGGCTATTCACGTTTTCAAATAGTACGAGGTTCATAATCATTCAACGTATCCGATCAAAGTTGTTTGGCTACCTGTTCGATATAGAACAAGGTTTTAAAGAGTCTTACTTTCATAATAGTTCAATGTATCCGACCAAGATCCCTTGATCACCTGTTCGATCCCGAACAGGGTTTTCAATTCATAATCACTTAACGTATCCGACCAAGAACCCTAGGTCACCTGTCCAATCCCGAACAGGGTTTTCCATATCGATATCCACCAACTGAATTCGCTTCAGGATTTCCTACATGTGCATGTTCACATAATATCTGTACCTTTGGAATTAGTAATCACCAAAACTAGAACCTAGTGGAAATATATTATTATATAAAGTGTCATTTCTGCTATCTTTATTTGTTTATTTATCGACAAACTCGAGCAGAAATCTTATGATTTGCACACATCCAAACATAATTACAATTTCAAGCAAAAACTCATGTTTTTATTCAAAGTATCTGAAATCGTAAATCATGTAAGATATGATATTAATCGGCAAGATATAAATCAATAAAATACTTATCTTCATGACTTCTATGTTGGTTCAGTGCTTTGCTCGAACTACTTGCTTTTGTGTTTGTTGATCTCCCATCTCAAAACTAGAAATTTTATCCTGCTTTGCTTTTAACTTGATGTTCCTAGCATACATCAAATCCACTAAGTTAGAATATCTCCATTCGCTACACTATCTCCACGAGCTCTGGAGCTTTTGTTTCTCCGTTATACATTTCTAATCCAGTGTGAAATCTGTAACTTTGGTCCTTTCAGTGTGGATTTGCATAATCTTCTATTTCATTATTTTCATAGAGATGTGACATCAGATACAAACATCTTAGTGAAGAGTTATCTCGAAGATTAAAATAGAAGCGGAAAACTTATTTTGGTCGTGTGTCCATCAAGCTCAGGTCACATCTCTGTATAGTATATAGCTGTATGGAAAATCATCGAAGGCTGAATCTCGTAGCTATGAGCTCATTGTTTTCACTTGCATCATTTTGTTGCTTCTAATTTCGCTTGTTCCCTTCCTTAGTTTCGCTATTCACTACGCGGAGCAATGAAGTTGGATTGCCATTGTCTTGCTATTTTGCTGCTCCGAACTCAGACAACTCGAGCTCTTCTATTCCGTTGTTCGGAGCGTTAATGCACTACTACTTCAAGCTCATCTGCTTCTTCCTTCGCTAGTTGTTTCTTTGAGTTTTGTTGTTCCGCCACTCGGAGCACCGAATTCATTCCTTCGTTGTTTTGCGACTCGAAGCTAATTGTCTCTGCTCAGAGCAGCAAAGTCAGATTTCCATTGCATCGCTGTTTCGAGGTTTGTTAAGTCGAGATCTTATGCTTGTTATTCAGAGCTCTACCTTTCGCTACTTTGAGCTTCTCTGCTTTCTGCTCAGAGCTCCGTTGCTTTGTTTCTTTGCTACTCCGAGCTCCATTACTTTGCTACTCTGAGCTCTTCTGTTCGTTTCTAGGAGCTCAACCTTTTTGCTGCTCTGAGCTTCGCTACTTCTAAGAGTTCCATCGGCTTGCAGTCTTCGTGTACTGAGCTCTTTTGTCAACCATTTGAGCTTTTTTCTGCTAAGAGCTTCATTTCTTAGTAGTTTTATTGCTCGGAGCTCTTCTTTTCACTGGATCTCTAGCTTTTGCTTCTCCAAAGCGCTTATGTTCGTTGGTTGGAGTTCGGTCTTTTTCTTATGCCGACCTCCGCTGTGTCGAGCTCCTTTGTTCTGTTCGCTGCTTAGAGCTGTACCTTTTCACAGCTCTAAGCTACTTTGTCTGCTGCTTAGAGCTCGTTCCTTTTTTTGCTTTGAGCTCTGCCATATCGAGCTCCTATGTTCTATTTTGCTATTCAGAGCTATAACGCTTTGATAATTTTGTATTCCGCTATTACGCTAAGTCGAGTCGCCATTACTTCGTTCTCTTGCTCCTCCGAACGATGCAATTTTGATATTATCTTCTTGCAGCAAAATTGGGTCGCCATTTTCTGTTTTGCTACTTTGAGATTTTCTTACTTATTCACTTGTTGATCCGCTTGCTGCTTCGTCGAGTTTTGTCGTTCCTCTGCTCGGAGCAGCAAAATCAATCCTTCGTTGTTTCAATACTTCAAGGTCATTTGTTTTGTTGCTCGATATTTTATCGCTATTTTTGAACTCCATTATTTTCTGCCTTGCTAATCCGAGATCCAACACTTCTTTAGTATCTTTTTTTTGCATCTTCTAGTTTTGTTATTCACTTGTCCGCTACTCTGTGTTTCACGGTGTCATAGCTCTCAAATTCTTTATTTTGCTTTTTTCAGTTCACGAGTTCGCTACTTTGTGTTTCCCGTTCCACATTTCCGTTGTTTTGCATCTTCGTGATTTCATTTGTGCTAAATTCATAATTTTACCGCTTCCTTGTTTCACTGACAATGATACATCATAAAAGTAAATCGTAAATTCTTAATTTCCCAACAGCAAACAATCGAATTGAGAAAAGCTACATCAGATCTGAATCTAGTTTTTGTATCCTTTTATCACATTCAGTTGCATCAATTATGGGGAAAAACGAACTCATGCATCACTTACAAACAAATTCACATTATTAATCGAAGGATCCGAACACATAACACATAAATCATGTATGATATTATATTAATTCGCGAGGTATGAATCAATAAATGACTTATCTTTAATTATGCAAAATTTTCTGTGATTCAACAATCTTCAAGCTTCGTTGCTTTGCCCAAATGAGTTGGTACTATACAAGTTAGAAGCTGATCGATCATCTCGACAATACCTTCACTCTACGCACTAATCATGGGAGTCCAGCATTTTCGAAACTAGAAAAGTATCATGTAAATAAAAATTCAATAACAAAAAATATAATTAGAATAAGAATCTTATCTGGCTTATATCAATATGGTGTCCACGGATAGCACAAGTCTTCATGGCATCACGAACATCCGGTTGAGAGAGTTCTGTTTTGAACATTCATTGACTGTATACCTCTAATTCCTATGTTGCTGCTTCCTTTCTGAACTTGTTTGGTATTACTCCTCTTAATGTGGAAGTTCGGTAAAGCTCTAAGGGCGACCACGCGAACAGGATGTAAAACAACGACAACGGAAGAAGCGATGTTAAGGCGATTGAGTTCGGCGAGAAGTTGGCTCCCGGAAAAAAGCAAGGCGACATGGCGAAATCGCAGCGTTTGGTTTCAATCGTTCTCAACCCAATCGCAAAGCTGTCGAGGCGATGTGTTACGGTTTTGGACCTGCTGGTATTCCAGAAGTAGCGGAGCTCATCGAGGCTATGATGGTTTCGCCACCATCGAAGGAGGCGAATTCCGATGTACAGCTCGAGGAGTAGCGAGCTGTTTGGTTGCTTCGTTTCCTTCAATCTCCACCATCAATTCTTAAATATTGTTAACTCTAGCTTCGAGAGCATCCGCGACAGAGATGTTGGTTAGCACATCCAACAGAACGTTCTTCCTCCTTTGCGCAAGTTCTGGTACTTCCTTTTCAATGTCTACTATTATATTTTTCCTTCCTTCATAAAGAATTTATAAGAATTTATACAAGATAATCTAATCGAAAATATAATCGAACAGCATGAACAAGAAAACTTATCTTCCAAATTGTTTTGCCCATCTTTTGTTTGTAAATCTCATATCCTTTTTCCTAAAAGCACATAAATCAACTATTAAACACGAAAACATGAAGCGAGGCTAAGTTGTCTGAGAGCCTTTATCATAATCAACTAATGCTTTGTCTAGCCATCAAAACGCAATAGATACAATTCAAAAAATATCAAATTCTCACAATTTGCAAAATTTAAATACAGGTTATATATTATATAAACAAAGACACGGCAACTAATTTGTAATCAATTGTTCGGATACTTATCTTAATTCCACCATGATGCAGGTTATGGTCCGACCAAATAACCGCGTATACTCCGAGCAGACATGGACATCAATACAAGGCTTTTTGGGTCGGCTGATTTAGACAGAAACACACGCAAGCTTTTTGTATCGCTTCCCTGTTCGTTGGCGACTTAAAAGATGGAAGACCTCGTGGCGGACGTTATCGGATTTGCAGGTCATAACAACCAGTGACTGCTCACAGACATCACACACTCAGGTCAATCCGTGACGAGAAACGAGAACTCTTTTGCGTCGCAGCTGATGCAAAGGAACGCGGTGTCAGTGCCGTAGAACATGGAGGCAGACGCTGATTTGCACGAGTCGCCGACATTGTTTTCGGAGGCAAGCAACAAATCTATGATATCATACTCCAATTGAAAATTTGGATTGAAGCTCGCACGGTGGATCATCAAGACCAAGCCGCTGCAATTTCTAGGTTGCCGACTTCCAGCCATGATAGAAGAAGAACAAATTCGTGAGGAACAAATATCGTTCCCACAGACGGCGCCAATGATGCGTTCTAGCCCAAACCCTTAAAGATTAATCCATCTTTCCTCAAGGATCTTACCGAAGTAAGCCAGGGTTTCAGAGAGACTAATCAAGAGATCAGACCAAAAGCTTGGATCGTCATATCTCAAGGGTCGTTTATATAGAATATCGGACTTAAAGTTTTAGTCATTCACGTTACCTTCTCTTCTATTCGATTTGTTATGATCTTACCAGATTCTTCCGTATCTTATTTAGTTGTTACTTGCCCGGCACTCCTCTAGATATCCTTCTGCTCCACGGTCTTCTATCAGCTCGTTATACTTGTGAGCTGATTCGTCTGTTCGTCTGTTCTCTTCTGTTCGTCTTATACTTGCGAGCTGATTCGTCTGTTCTCTTCTGTTCGTCTGTTCTTAGCGAACTCTTCTATTCGTGTTGTGCTATTGACTTAGGCTTTGGTGTTATCCGAATGCAGCTCGTCATTCCCCAACTCGCAATTCGTAAGATTCCAAGGAGCGAACTCACACCGCGAGCTCCCCCAGACAACTCGTAGTAAGTTAGTTCTCTCAGTTTAACTCTCATAAGGCTGGCCATATATCCTAGGTGGGTAGGGCCCCATCAATATGAGAAGTGTCGGATACTATATCCGACAAATTAATTTAAAATCAACTATTTAAGTTTGCCTTAATTTTTTATTTTTGGAAAGTGTTGGACAAATTAATAGAAGATTATATGAATCCAGAAAAAACATGTCAAAGAACAAATGGGAAACAGCTAATAAAATGTACTTGCAAAGTTAGATTATCCAATTATATCCCCGCATGGTATCGCTCATGTGAACTATATACTATGTTTGGAATTTCTCCATTTAATTATTTGAATCGACAAATTAATAAGAAATAATCATCTTTATATTTATCAAGAAAATCAACATAGTACAATAAAATCTTATATGTTATACTAAATTTAAAAAAAAAAAAAAACAAATACAGTTTAATTTAATTCAATCATTGTATCCATCACCGACCAACATAATGAATAGTCTCTATTATAAGTAGTATATTTTAATAGTTCGATACTATACTAATATAAGATGTCTCGTGTTCGAATAATTGATTATGCAATTGTTATTGATAGGAAAAACTTTACATCTTAATGATTTCACCTGACTCGATTCATATAAATAGATTATAAAATCAAAAAATAAAAAGTAAAAGATACAATGACTAATCACTAAAAATGTGAGATAACATATCAGAATAGTTATCGTTGTTCATTTTTTTAACACATACTCCTAATGAGATTTGTATCCGGATTATTGTCTAAAAAAATATTTGAACCAACCCTTATTGGTTTACGGTTGTTCATTTCATTTAACAATGCTCTCCGATTTGTTTAATATTCAATTCTTATAAGTCAAATAATAAAAAAAATAAAAATTGCATATACTTTTAATGATATGATTCGTCTCCATTTTTTTTTTTTCCCCTTTCTATCATACACCTCCAAACTCGTACGATGAATTCAAATCTAAAGTTATTTCAAATTTAAATGCTCTTATATATATACACACATTATATTATTAAAACTTTTATTTTTCCCATCACAAATCAAAGTGAATAGATACAAGTACATACAATTTAAAAGAAAAAAACTATGGTTAAAGACACGTTATTACTTGGATGAAAATTATTTACCAAATATATAATGATACATACACATGGAGACATAATTTTTTTTAAAAATTTTTTAAGTATCAACACAACACAAATATTTTAAAACTATGGTTGCATCTAAACATCATGTGTGTTTATTTATCAAATTTAAGGGAAAAAAAAAAGAAAAAAGAAACATAGTATTTATCAAAAAAAAAATACAAAAAAGACACTCAGAAACTAAAAAAATGATTATAAGAAAAAAAAAAAAAGAAAAAAAAGAAAAACGAAAAAGGTTACGAAAGGAAATGTACATTTTTTATATTAAAAAATAAGAATGGCTCCACACCCGGGTCATTATTAGAACAATTTCCCTCGATTAATTCATTAATTCAAATTAAGAGGACGCCACAAAAGGCGCGCGAGAGCTGCTACTTGTTTTAAATTTTAAAGGTCCCATCAAAATTAATTTGAGTTTAAAAAATCATCATTATCTATCTAAATAGGAAAAGGTCGTGTGCAAATAGCGTGTAATGGGATATGTAGTAATGAATGAAGTAGTCAATGTGACATGCTCAAACATACTGTAACAATGTTTGCCATTCGTTCCTTTGATGTGGAATTGTTCAATTTCTACTTTTTAATATATATAATTGTTCTATTTCTACTTTTTAATATAACAATTCTTTGTAATATATATAATTGTTCTATTTCTACTTTTTAATATAACAATTCCACATCAAAGGAAAGAATGGCAAACATTGTTACAGTATGTTTGAGCATGTCACATTGACTACTTCATTCATTACTACATATCCCATTACACGCTATTTGCACACGGCCTATTCCTATTTAGATAGATAATGATGATTTTTTAAATTAAAATTAATTTTGATGGGACCTTTAAAATTTAAAACAAGTAGCAGCTCTCGCGCGCCTTTTGTGGCATCCTCTTAATTTGAATTAATGAATTAATCGAGGGAAATTGTTCTAATAATGACCCGGGTGTGGAGCCATTCTTATTTTTTAATATAAAAAATGTACACTTCCTTTCGTAACCTTTTTCGTTTTTCTTTTTTTTCTTTTTTTTTTTTTTTCTTATAATCGTTTTTTTAGTTTCTGAGTGTCTTTTTTGTATTTTTTTTTTGATAAATACTATGTTTCTTTCTTTTTATTTTTTTCCCTTAAATTTGATAAATAAACACACATGATGTTTAGATGCAACCATAGTTTTAAAATATTTGTGTTGTGTTGATACTTAAAAAATTTTTAAAAAAATTATGTCTCCATGTATGTATCATTATATATTTGGTAAATAATTTTCATCCAAGTAATAACGTGTGTTTACAAGAATTAATATGCACTTCTATACATATATTTGAGTAATTAAAGACGAAATCTTCAATTCCTCGACTCTAAACTAATATTGGGAAAAAAAAATAAAAAAGGAGAAAGAGTGGGCCTAATTAAGATTTATGAATAATCAATGAATATTAATTGAAAGTAATATGATATCAAGAATCGTTGTAATGATCTTGCCAGCAAAGAAGCTTGACGACGCAGCGGCGGAGGATGTAAAATCTGGCTCTCTGCTCCTTCCTCAGACGGCCGCATCGCCGCCGGAATGATCTCATTTGGTCTCATTTTTCAACTTTCATGGCGGAGGAGCGGTGGCCGATGGCGGCGGCGGCGGTGGCGGTAGGTGGATATATTATGTGGTGTGGTGAAGACTGAAGTGGTAAAGATGCAAGTGTATGAGGAATTAATTAGGATATATGTACTTATAGTAGGAATTCTGGATTTCCTATTTTAATTCTTTTTCTTTTTAAAATCTTTCCGTAAATAATTATTTCTTCCTTTTTTTTTTCCTTCCAATTTTAACTTTAGATTCACATATTTTCTGGACCATTCAAAATCTTACAAATAGAACTCTAATAAAATTTTAAAAAAAGAAATACTTATTAATGTTTTAAGAGATTAAACTTCATAAATAAATTTATAAAATAGTGTAGATTAATACTATCTATCATATTGAGCTATATTGTATATATAATTTAATGAGTAATGTTGGTTAGCTATATAGTAAAATTGCATTCAATTAGAGGAAAGTTAATAAGTATTATAGTACTTGTTTAGCTAACCCCTCCATAATAAAATTAATTACATGTATATTTTTATTAATAATGATGTTGATCGATGATGATGTCATAGTGTTGTAACACATTCAATTTTTTTTTCTTTTAATCAGGAGCAATATGTCACTAACTCTCACCAGGAATTTAACGCAGAGTATGAGCGTCTTATACATGCAGTATGATTAATAAAAAGGGATAAAAAATTTACCATCATAAATTATGAGATTTTTTTATTAAGCAACCTAAATTAAAAAATATTCAAAATTGTAACTTCAACTATTACTTTTTATCAAAAATGCAACTTGATTCCACTTATCATATGACACGTACATAAAATTTTTCTCACATGTCATACGATAAATAGAATTGAGTTAGACAACAAATATAATATATTTGTCAAACTAGATTTGAGTTAGAATTCTCCTACAACCATAATATTTTTTTTTCTTGAGAAAATGATTTTTTTTTTTTAAATCTTATTACGTACCCCTTTCATTACTCAATCAAATAATCTGACATTGCAATAGTCGATATATAATTAGGATTTAGGAATATCAACGTCTCCTTATTTTGACGAATTCCTAACTAACAGATGAACAACAATATTATTACTTATCTTGCTAATATATATATATATATATAAAGATATATAGCATCTCCCTAATGCCACAAAACTCAATATAATGGAATATTGACCAATTAACTTTGCTCACATCAAAGATTCAAAACTATCATTAATGAGAACTACAATGGATCTCCTCCGATTTATCTTCTCAAGTTTAAGAGTATGAAAGAAAATAAAAAGGATAAATATACAAATGATCCAAAACTTTATTAAGTATGATCTTGTATAAGATAGCTAACATCATCACATGAATACAATTGCAAAACATCCTTAAATAGAATATTGTTCCATATATATCTTTCTGTATAAACAAAAAATATGTCCAAAACAAAAACAAAATAATAACATGAAACACACATATATAAAAGCACATACTATAAGGTTACATTTCTATAACAATTTGTGCCCCTCAAACCCTCAACTCACGTATTTTTATGGCCTCTTCTCTTGATGATCCATCGGAGAACACAATGTGGATTCAAGAGGTTGGTAGTTTATGTACCGGCTTGGGGCCGACGAATGTCTTCTCCCCTTCGGCAAACAACCCTCGATTCCCTTAACTCCGGATCCATTTCCCCCCTTCGCGATTTTTGGTTTAAACGTCGTATAATCTTCCGGTTTCATCCCTAGGGGCCTCGAGGAAGCTGCACCACTGGCAACGAACAAAATCAAGAGGGCGAAAATGAGAATGACCACGAAGAATGGAGACCTAGACATCTGAGTATTAGCTGAGAAATTGGCTTTGCTCTTCTGCATGAAAATATTGTACGTGTGAATGTATTTATATACTTGAATGGTGAAGCTTATTAATTGGACAAGTGTTAAAGTTTAAAATGGACTCGTGAGGAGTTGCAAAAAAGTGGACATTTTACCAGCTCACGACCTAGTTTTCCAGCATTGTAGTAGTTGTATACACGGTTGACTTAATACCATATTGACTTGAATTCTAGGATATACATGTAACAATTAGGGGGAAAAAAAAAAGGGTGAATTGTATGGATAATTAATTAATGTATGGGAGGATCCATCAGAGTGTCATAAGTGAAAATTAATTTGTAAATTTATTATAAACTTAGACGTTACGCTACGAAACCAACGAGTTTATTGGACGCGAGAGTAATTTTAGAACCCACTAAATATAATTTAAAATATAACCTTAATTATTATTCAAAAAGGATGGTAGTTGATTATAGTTGAATTCTTTACCTCATTGCATAACTTACTTCTTATTTTGTCTCGACGGGTACATCACAATATAGATGCCTTAGAAATGTGACATATAATTAATGTTGATGCACGATGTAGGATCCCATTAGTATTAACTATTAATTTAGTGTGCGAATAGAAAATAAATATGTATATTTTGTTGGCAAATTTTCGTATTTATTTTCATTAAAGTTGAGCTTTTTAGGGATCAAATTGTTTGCAAAGAAATGGGCATGAAGCCATAACTTGAATCCACCGTTTATTCAAGAAATAATTACATCTGACTACTCTTTAGTTAGGTCTAATTACAAGCTGGTCTATTTTTTAAAATATTACACTGTAATCCCTATATTTCTTGTAGTCTTATGTCCATTACGAATTTTGTAAAAGTATACTTATGCCCCTAATGGTTTTGTGAATGTTATATTTAATGTACGACCAAAAATGTAAAATCGTTTCTAAAAGCATACAAAAATTAATAAATTAACAAGGTTTAAGGATTACAGCGTAATATTTAAAAGAATAGGAGCCAACTTGTAATTTTAAGCCTAATATTAAGTACTTGTATGTACCGCGCCCTTTATTCAAACAACTCAGCAATAATAAAAAAAAGGGGTAGCCAAGCAAATTATACATGTGAGTTAATAAACTCTAACTGGCTCACAAGAACAAGTTGTACAGTGTTAACAATTATTATTATTTTTTTTTTAAAGGTGTTGTACATATACTTGGGGAAATTTGGTGTTGGAAAAGGGAAAGAATCTATACATTTTACATTATGTAGATTTAATGTTTACAACTTTACATAATTACATCTTTTTAAGTTAAATGTCAGTATTTGAATTCTAATATTCAGTATAAAATAATTTAAAAATTTTTATTGAGCTATTTTACCTTTTGAAGTACCTATGATTATCGAGGATTGGTCATTATAGTGAATATCCTAATAATAATAATAAAAAAATGATATGATTTTGTAATTCGAAAATTTTAGATACTCTATTTTATAACTCGAAAAATTTATAAGATTTGGATACTTTGTTTTATAATTTCAACAATCTATTTTATAATTTGGATATTCTATTTTATTTTTTTTGCCGATTGGATACTTTATTTTTTCTAATTAATACTTCAAAATATAAACTAACAATTAATTTTTACCCCACTATAATAATGGACTTTGATCGGGCTCGAAATTTGTAAGGTGGACTGGTCGATTCCGGGAGCTCGAATCACTTAGAATTTATAAGGTAAGAGAGTCTCGAGTAATCTTGAAAGAAAGGGACAGACGTGAGCTGAATGCCAACTGGGGGAATGGTGGTTGGATCCTAGTTTTTGACACTCCGACCCTCAAGTCAAGTACTTGCTCAAGAAAAATAGAGTAGTACTGAAGGTTGAATGAACAGTGATTGTGCTTACTAATGTCATAAATGTTGTGGATATTTATAGGCCTCTTGGGGGTGCGGGACACCTGTTCATGCACTGGAGGCGCATTTAATGTTCTAGCCAATTTGTTGGGGAACAGTAAGTCCTGTACGGTGCCTCTATGTCGGGCCTTGTTCCCCTTGTACCTGCCTTAATTTCGAGCCGCTATCATGACTCTTCGTGCACGTGTAGTGACCTCCCAGTCGATAGCATTTAGAGGTCGATCCAGAGGATCGGGGTCGTTGCCATAGTGCTTTAGTTGGGTCGATTGGCTCCTTGAGGGGAGTTAATCGACCTCTGGGATCGATCCCAATTGAAGGGTATCGAGCTGACATCTTTGATGATGTGACGTCTTAATGCCAGGTTTGGCTTACGTGTTGCTTACTGTTGATCCCCCCACGTGGCAACACGTGTTGTATTAAGGAAGTGTCCCGTCAGACTGCATTGTAATTAGACCTAAATACAAGGTAGTCAGATATAATTATTTTTAATATTAACCAAAAAGTTATATTTTAATGAAATGAATTATCGATTATGTATTTTAAATAATTGGGCATAAGAGGCCCAGTAAGGAAGTAACGATGCCAATTCGGGTTGCAAATATAATTACATGTTTAGTACTTCGGCTCATTACTAATGTTCGAATTTTTAAATAATTAAATATAAAATAAGTAAAATAATTTTTTTCCCCCTCAAGCGACCAGAATGATTTAAAAATAAGTAAAATAAATTTACTTTTAACTATGGATACATTCGGTATTTGACCTACAACCCGAGTAATCGAATAAGCTGGTCAACAATGTTTTCAAATAGGCCCAGAGAGTGAATCAGCAACCTTATTGGTTATCGGTTGGATCGGTTCGACCGATTCAACCGATCGAACACGTAATAAATAAATAAATATTTTTTTATTAAATATATGTATATTTATATAATATTATATAACAATAAACTAAATTTAAATTTTAGATATTTGAAGAAAAATAATAATGATTTCAAAAAATATCTAATAAAATTCTATAATTTAAAATTATATTTAATAATATACATAAATTATAAAATAAAAGAATAAATTTAATTTAGAAAGATTGCAATGGCAAAATAATCGGAGATTTAAATAAGAAAAACTCAGTAATCAAAGGGTTACTTCTTAAGGGATATGTGTTTATAAAATTTGATTATTTTCTTGAGACGGTCGAAACCAGCCGGTTCTGTAAATAGGGTTCTCCTAAATTATTTCCCACCCAGCTAGGGGGGTGCAAACAATCCGAGCCAGCTTGCGAGCTTCCCGAGTCGATCTCGAGTTGGCTCGGCTTGAAATCGTGTTTGTATGAGCTCGATCCGAGCTCCGTCGATCCCGAGTCAGCCCTCGAGTCAATCTTGAGTCCTTTGTACCTAGGCTCGCGGCTTGCGAGCTAGCTCGCGAGACTAGGCACACGTATTTTGTAAAATTTTATACATATAAGATATATATAATATATATTTAGTTTATAATATTTTAAATATATTTTTATGGCTTTATATTTAAATAATATAATAAATACATATCATATATTATATATACAATTTTATTAATTATATATATATATATGGTTCGACATTAGATAATGTAAATGTACATTTATATAATATATATATTTTAAAATTTTAAAAATATATAGTTCACCAATGTATATAATTTGACAAGATAATATCAATTATGCATTGCGTATGTTTCCCTTAGTAATATAAGAATTAACAATGTATTTGATTTAATATATATCTTTAATTCTTTATAGGTTAGATCAATATTATTTATGTGTACATTTGTTTTTAAACATGGACTAAATATATTTCATATACTTGTGTCTTAAATGCTTAATTGTATAGTTTATTAACTTGTATGGTACTATGGTTTGATAAGATAATATGTTATGATGTATCATATATTATAAAAAATATGTATGTAATATGTTATTATGTATCATATATTATAAAAAAATATGTATGTGTTTTAATAATATATGAGCTAATAATGTATTTTGTTTAAATTTTAATAATATTTTATTTCTTGATATATATATATATTATGATATATAAGATAATGTAAAATATACGATAATTCCTTGGTTTTAATTGGACTCCTTACAAGTGAGTCACCCCTCACTTACGAAATTATAAAAGATCCCCTTGGACTCCTGACGTATACGAAGGAGTGCAATTCGCTCAAGAAATTCGTATCTCTCTATCTATCTCCGAGATGTTTGGATTTTTCAAAATTATAATAGGTTTATGTTATATTATATTATATCTGGTTTTAATAATGCACAAACCACCAAATATATATCTTATATTTTTGTGTGATTAAATTTTAATACATGTTCTTTAATAATATAAACTATATATAAATATATAGTAATGGACCAAATACATTACATAAATTATATATGCATGTGTCTGAAATTCTTAATTATATAATTTACATGTTTAGTATTACGATTTAATAAGATAATATGTATGATTAATATAAATTATGTCTTAATAATATATAGTTTACTAATGGATGTACTTTTTTTTTTTTTTGTGTTGAAACTTATTGATGTATATGATCTAATATATAATACATAAGGTATATCATTATAATATAATAGGTTTATATTATATACATGTATGGTTTAATGATACAAACTAGGGATGGCAACGAGCCGAGCCTTTTTTCAAGGATCGGGCTCGGATCGATCAAGGCTCGAACCTGGTTCGGCTCGGCTCGAGGCTCGGCTGTTAATATTATTTTTATTTAAAAAATTAGTTTTTTTAATAATTTAATATATTTTTATATATAATAATATATATTAAATGAATATATATAACAAATATATTATTTTTTTATTCATTTTGTATTAAATTTAATGAAGATATATATAATATTATATATTAATAAAATATTTATATACATAAAAATTAAAAATATTATTTGTTTAATTAAATATATGGGCTCGCGAGCCACGAGCCAAGAAATAAAGGGTTCGGATCCGGGCTCGGCTCGTGTAGCTCGCGAGCCGGCTCGGCTCGTTGCCATCCCTAATACAAACACACCTCCATACTTATATAGTTAATAAATTTTATTTTTTACATTTAATACTGAATATGTCTATAAGATAAAGTAAAATATATTATATATTATAACAGATTTATGTTATATTACATAGTTCTTTCTCACCACTTGCATTCCTTTTCTTTTATGTTTTATATAATTACTAATATGATATTATCTTAGGCCATATATTCATTTATCAATCATAATTTAATAATTATAATTTAAATAATCATAGAATATATATTTTTAAAAAATTTAATTTTAATATTTATACAATAATTATTTTATATTTACACATGTATGGAATGTGATGGGGTCAAAATACGATCGTCACACGTTAGGACACGTGGCATCGCCAAGATGATGATATCTGTCTCCCCCAAGGTTGCCCCTATCAGCACCCGAGCGCTAGGCCCCACGAGCACTGGGTTCAACAAGCGCAATCCATCTTCAGGAGTTAAGCCCAACGAGCGCTGTCTCCCACGAGCGTCCTACAACTAAACAGTTGATATGCCCACGTGCCAATGGAGCCCTCTTCGAGCGTCACACTCCCTCAGAGTGGCCTCTCCTTTGGTTCGTCACCTGAACTGAAGCCTCCGCTCCCCTCAGCGGATGTCTCGGCTTCCAGTACTCTAGGTTGTCACGAGCGCGCTCTCAAGCCCTCGTTACCAACCACCCACATGGCTCTCTGACACAACGTACATGCCCGCGCACCTGCCACTGTTGCCAGCACTAACTTTTAGCCGCTTTCGCTGAAGATTCCTCCTAGGTTTCTCTCTCACAGCGCCACGTGTTAGGGCAACATCCGGCCAGGACCACTTGAGACAAATGACCAAAGGGCCCTTGACCCTCAACTATAAATATCTAAAGTCATCTTCTACACAAGTAAGCTTTCTTCACCGCTTCAACTGTGACTGAACTTACCTTTCCTCTTACACTGTACTGACTTGAGCGTCGGAGAGCCAAACTGGGTATCACCCCCAGTTCCCCTAGCTTGGCCTTCTGACTTTCCTTGTGCTTGTCCCAACAGGTAGAACCCACCTCCTCCTTTCCGGCGAAGCTCCGGTGGTTTCCTCCACAAAATATAAATTGTAAAGTGATCGGATTCGGATCAACCCATTTCCGAACCCATCATTTTTTGCGCCGTCTGTGGGAAACCAATCCTCCATCTTCTTCCTTTCTTTTTGTTGGTAGAAAAACAAGCACACCTTACCTTTAACAGTCATGGTTGCTACGAGATCTGGAGCAGTTGGAGGGGGAGATGACACCTCCCTAGATGCAAATACCATTATTCCCGTCGTCGCTACTGGTGGAGCTCCGCCTCCATCCGCCGCCACTGGTGGAGCGCCTCCTGCCGCAGGAGTGACTCCGCAAGTGGAATCTTCTGTACCTCCGCCTGCACCGCCGGCACCGCAGATTCCCACCACCGCTGGAGGAGCCTCTCTCTCTGCTCCTCCGCCGCTTGCTCAGAACCCCTGGTTCCACCCCCAGGTGAATATTGGGGGACAGGGGTACATGATGCCCCCACCAGGATACGTCCTTACTCCGTCAGTCATGATGCCGCCGGTCCCGCCGTATCAGGCCGGTCAGATCCAACTCCCGGTGGCCATCCCCAGGGAGATCGAAGGAGTGGAGTTACCTCCACTTACCACGCAACAGTTAAGGGCTCTCTATGCCCAGTGTGAGGTTCAGGCGGCCCAGGGGGCATGGGAGAGGTTCCACTCCATGTATTTCCCATCTGGGCAGGCCACTCAGATTGCTGCCCCATTGGGCGGACAGCAAAACTTTCCCCTCAGAGAAGCTCAGGCTGTCCTGAGGGCACCACCACCACCGCCGCCAGTCAGAGAAGTGCCCCGGCAAGAGGGCAACGAGCGTCCCTCCATGGGCAGGAACAGAGAGCCCACGGAGCGAGTAAATGAAAATGAGGGAGACTCTCATGCCTCCAGGAGGGGATCACGAGCCCCCGGGCACGGAAACAAGCAAACGGACGTAAATCCTGACATCCTCGCGGCTGTGCAAGACCAGCTGCAGGGTCTCAAGGATATGGTGGGACAGCTCTCACGAGGGCGTTCAACTCAGATCTCCCCTAGTCGGGATGAACGGGTTGACGCCAGGAGCGCCCGCACCAAGGACCCTCCACCAAGGGTCCCCCGCCGCAAAGAACCGGAGGAAAACTTCGGTACCTATGAATACCACCCGCTGGCGAGGGGTTCTCCCCTCGTAGAAGAAGTTCTGATGGCCCAAGCAGGCATGGCCAAAGTCCCCACTTCCATCAACCGTTACGACGGGACGACTGATCCAGCTGAACACTTGGATCATTTTGTGCATCTTATGCACCTTTACGAGCATTCCAGCAATTACTGGGCAAAGGTGTTTGTCACTTCCTTGGTAGGAATGGCTCAAGAATGGTACAAGCGACTGCCGCCACGCTCGATCCACTCCTATGAAGAACTGGCCAATGCTTTCCTCAACCACTTCAATTCCTTGAAAGCGCCGGTCACCGCACCCACTGCCTTATACAACGTGGTGCAGGGCAAGAGCGAATCTCTGCGCTCGTTTTTCGCCCGCTTCAACAAGGAGATCCTGCAGGTGGAAAGGCCTTCGATGGATTTCTTGATCCCAGTGCTTTTTCAGGCTGTGGATCACAAACAATATGTGAGCAAAAAATTTGCTGATGCCATCGTGGAGAGGAGGCCTGGGACCCTCATGGGCCTAAGGGAAATAGCCGAGCCGTTCTTTGCGCTCGAAGATATGTATGGGACGAATGGTCCCCGGCATCACAGCCCGGCCAGGAACGAGCGACCTCATCACGAGCGAGGACGAGATGTGGCTGTGAAGAAGGAGCGCCCTCAAGAGCGCAGGAGGTCGCCACCACCCCCTCGCCGATTCGAGCGCATTCCGCTCACTAGGCCCAATTCAGAAGTCTATAATCTCTCGGATAAGAAGCTCTTCAAAAGACCTATCAAAATGAGAGAAACAGACTCACTCAGGCGCTCCAACAAGTACTGCGCATTCCATAAGCAGAGAGGGCACGACACGGATGAGTGCCGACAGTTGGAAGCTGAAATTCAGAGGCTCGTCGCAGGAGGCCACCTGAAGGAGTTTGTCCGGGTGCTTGAGCGCTACGACGAACAGTGCAACGAGCGCTCCGGGAGGAGAAGGAGGAGTCCTTCCCGTTCGAAGAGCCCAAGGGGTAGGGGACCCCCCGAAACCAGCAGCCACCGGGGCAATAAAGGGAAAGCCCCTGTGCAAGAAAACGAGCCCTTCGCAGTTATAAACATGATTGCGGGAGGCTCATCAGGAGGGGATTCAAACGCCTCCCGACGGAGGTATGTCCGGAGCTACAACCAGCGCCCAGCAGTGCCCAAACCTATTTATGCCATCCAGAGTCCAAGCGCTCAACGGTCAAAAGAAAGCGACGTAATAGGCTTTGATGATAGGGATTTGGAACACATTGTAACACCCCATGGGGAGGGCATAACCTCTGATTGTCCCATGGTGGTTAGTGTAGATGTGCATAATCATGTTGTAAAAAGGGTGTTGGTGGATAGTGGAAGCTCTGTTAATGTTTTGCCTTACTCTACGTTTTTAAAGATGAAAGCTGACCTTCCGCTCGAGCCTCTCAAAACGGCCCTCATTGGCTTTGGAGGCTCGGAAGTTGTCCCACGAGGGCAGATTCGTTTGGCTACTTCATTCGGCCGAGCCCCTCAACGCAAAACACTCTTGGTAACATACGCAGTGGTGGAGATAGACATTCCGTATAACATCATTATTGGGCGCCCGGCCCTTGTGGACTTCAAAGCTATCATCTCCACCTACCACCAGAAGATTAAATTCCCCACCCCCGAGGGTGTGGGAGAAGTACTGTGCAACGTGCAGGAGGCTTGGGAATGTTACATGCTGTCCCTCAGAAAGCCAAAAGCGGAAAAAACATTCCAAATAGGTTCCACCAAAAAATCGGTGGACTTCCCCAACCTGGATGAGGATGGCCCGACACGGAAGAGGGCGAAATTAAACAAGAAGAAGAACAAAAAGAAGAGGGGAAATAACGAGGAGAATCCCCTCGAAAGTGCACCGCCAGGAACTGTTGGGGGATCGTCCTCAGAAGGAGACGAGCCGAAAGAAGATGAGCCAGCATCCAGTGACCGTTTGACGGGAAAGAAGAGGGCGCTCGAACTTCCTCTCCCTGAGGTAAGGATTGAGCCCTCGGAGAAATTCCTTACCATTGAACTGGAGCCTGGAAACAAAGATAAGACTACTCAGATAGGATCTAACCTCTCAGGGCCTTCTCAGATCATGATGATTGACTTCTTAAGGGAAAACAGGGATGTATTCGCGTGGAGAGCCTCCGACCTCACAGGGATTGACCCGAGCGTCATCGTCCACAGGCTTAATGTGGATCCCTCATTCAAACCCATCAAGCAGAAAAAGCGGGATGTACATGGTTTTCGGAAAAAAGCCATTGAGGATGAAGTTAATAAACTCCTGGAGGCTCAATATATCGAGCCCATCTTGTACCCGGAATGGTTGTGTAATGTCGTTTTGGTACCCAAGAGCGCGAACAAATGGCGCATGTGCAACGATTTCACTGATCTCAATAAGGCCTGCCCTAAAGATCCGTACCCGCTGCCCCGGATTGACCAATTGGTGGATTCGACCGCTGGCTGCGAGCTCATGAGCATGATGGACGCTTTCCAGGGATATTATCAAATCTTCATGGCCCCAGAAGACCGCCCCAAAACCTCGTTTGTTGTCCATCTGGGGGTATATTGCTTCTTAGTCATGCCTTTCGGACTCAAGAACGCGGGAGCTACGTATCAGCGGCTCGTCAGCAGGATGTTTGAGAGTGAGATTGGAAAATCCATGGAGGTTTATGTGGATGATATGATTGTCAAAAGCGAGCGCCAGGATTCCCACTTGGAAGATCTCAAGCGCACCTTTTCGATCTTGCGTCATTATGGCATGAAGTTGAACCCTTCAAAATGCACCTTTGGAGTACAAGGGGGAAAGTTCCTAGGGTATATGGTCAGTCAGAGGGGAATTGAGGCCAATCCGGAGAAGATCAAGGCTATTTTGGAGATCCCTTCCCCTCGAAATTTGCGGGAAGTACAGGTCCTAGTGGGAAAAATCATCTCATTGAACAGGTTTATTTCGCGCTCGGCGGACAGGAACCTTCCCTTCTTCAAAATTTTGAGGAACGCACGTAACTTTGCTTGGACAGAGGAATGCGAAAGAGCGCTGCAAGATATGAAGACTTACTTATCGAGCGCACCATTGCTGACTAAGCCCGTTGCAGGTGAGAGATTATTTATGTATCTTTCCGTTTCTCCCGGAGCCACAAGCGCTGTTCTGGTCGCTGTACGAGAGCGGAAACATTTGCCTGTCTATTATCTGAGCAAAACATTGCAAGGAGCTGAGAAGAAGTATTTGGAAATTGAAAAGTTCGCGTTCGCTCTTATTAACGCCTCAAGAAGGCTAAGGCCTTACTTTCAAGCGCATTCCATAACGGTTCTCACCGACCAACCCTTGAAGCAGGTGTTGTCCAAACCAGATGTGTCCGGTAGATTAATCAAGTGGGCCATCGAATTGAGCCAGTTTGACTTATGCTTCGAGCCCAGGACCGCGATACAAGCTCAGGTTGTGGCGGATTTGTTGGTTGAACGCTTTGGCTTCGAGCCCACCGTTGCGGAGAATGAGGGGTTATGGGTACTGCACACAGATGGTTCCTCAACCTCACAAGGGGGAGGAGTAGGAGTGGCCCTCAGAAACCCCGATGGGATTGAGCTGGACTTTGCAATCAAACTGGATTTCCAAGTCACTAATAATGAAGCAGAATATGAAGCCCTCGTGCAAGGATTGAATATTGCTTTTCAGAATGGAGCTTCCAGAATCACCGCTTATGTGGATTCATAGTTAATAGCGAGCCAGATTGAAGGAACTTATGAGGCTCGAGAAACCACCATGGTACAGTACTTACAAAAAGCTAGAGAAATCATTGAGAAGTTTAAGGAATTCCATCTACTTCAAGTGCCAAGAGAAGAGAACGAGCGTGCGGACGCACTGTCAAAGTTTGCATCGGCTTTAGAGGGCACTTCCGAGCGTTCTGTTACATTCCTTAGAACTGAGGAACCATTGATCAAGGAGAGGATCACCACCCAGATGATCGCCATGATTGATCCAAACGAGCCCTGTTGGCTTGACGACATCGTCATCTTCCTCAGAGATGGACTTCCCCCTGCGGATAAGGTGGAAGCTAGGAAAGTCCGGAGTAAAGCCCCTCGTTTCGCTTTGGATCCCGAGGGGAGGTTATTCAAGAAATCGTTTCAGGGACCACCAATGAGATGCCTGAGGCCCTCACAAGCGAAGGAGACGCTCGAACTCATCCACAGTGGAAGTTGTGGGAATCATTCCGGAGGGCGTATTCTGGCAAAGAAGGTCCTGAGAAGTGGGTTTTATTGGCCCACAGTTCTTCAAGATGCCATTGAATTTTCAAGAAAGTGCCCCAAGTGCCAATTTCATTCAAATCTCCCTCAATTGCCAACCGCACAAATGATTCCAATAGACGTCTCTTGGCCATTCGATCAG
Organism: Lantana camara; assembly: GCA_037501455.1. Taxonomy (NCBI): domain Eukaryota; kingdom Viridiplantae; phylum Streptophyta; class Magnoliopsida; order Lamiales; family Verbenaceae; genus Lantana; species Lantana camara. The sequence continues at coordinate 94,106,267 of CM074863.1, forward strand.
TGGGGAATAGACATCGTGGGCCCCTTGCCCATAGCTGTGGGACAAAAGAAATTTGTCATTTTAGCCGTCGATTACTTCACCAAATGGGCCGAGGCCGAAGCGGTTGCAAAAATTACTTTCAAGGTTGTGAGGGACTTCATCTGGAAAAACATCATTTGCAGGTACGGCATACCGAGGGTGCTCATTTCTGACAACGGATCTCAGTTCATCGCAGCTGACACAAGAGAGTGGTGCTCAGAGTTGGGGATCGAACAGCGGTTTACCTCTGTAGGGCACCCCCAAGCTAATGGGCAAGCGGAAGTTACCAACAGGATTATCTTGCAGCATTTGAAAACCATGATTGAGAGCAAGAAAAGTGAATGGGCTGAGGAGCTGCAAGGAGCGCTTTGGGCTTATCGCACCACCCCCCGAGCGGCCACCGGAGAAACCCCTTACGCGCTCGTTTACGGATCAGAAGCAATGATACCAGCGGAAATAGTAAGTGAATCCGCTCGTGTCGGCTATTTCGAGCCTCAGCTCAACAACGGCAACAGGAGCCTGGAGTTGGATTTGCTGGATGAAAGGAGAGACAAGGCCTGGGCTAAGATTCACCATTATAAGGCCTCCGTGGCTCAGCAGTACAACAAGCGTGTAAAGGAAAGGACTTTCCAGTTGGGAGACTTGGTTTTAAAGAAAGTGGAAGTATCCAGGCACGTGGGAAAGTTGGACCCCAATTGGGAAGGCCCATTCAGAGTCGTACAACTCAGAGCTAACAACACTTACACCCTGGAGACACTTCAAGGTGAGCGCTTGCCTCGCCCTTGGAACGCATGTAACCTCCGGCGGTTTTATGTTTAAAAGCTCTTTGCAAATCCTGATGTAACAACCCTCTTTGACGGGTTCTATGTACTTCCAATCACAAGTAAGTGGAAACATAATCTTATTAATTTTTCCAATATTTTTGTTTCTTTGATTGCTTGAATGGATAAGTCCCGCGTCCCTCGTCTTTGCGAGCGTGGTTGGCAACCCATTCCAATTTGTATGCTGTTATCTCGTATGGGTTACGCTGGCCAGCACTCTACTCCACATGGGGGGACGCCCTCATAAGGATAGACTGGTTACGCTCACAACCAAGTAGGCGAATTGGAAGAAGATCATGAAGAAAGTCCTAGTAGGCCTTGGCTGTTTCTTAAAACGCCTTGCGCTCGAAAACGGGATCACCCACAAGAAAATCCTAGTAGGCCTTGGCTGTTTCTTAAAACGCCTTGCGCTCGAAAACGGGATCCCCCACAAGAGAAAATCCTAGTAGGCCTTGGCTGTTTCTTACAACACCTTGCGCTCGAAAACGGGACCTCCTATCAGAACAAATTCTTACTAGGCCTTGGTCGTCTCTTACAACGCCTTGCGCTCGAAAACAGAATTTCCTGCAGAGCCAGGAAAATGATAAGAGCCAGAGCGCTCGAACGATGGCCTCAGAATCAAGAGGGTGTCGCACAAATCTTGAACGAGGGCAACTACTCATTAAGACCCTCGCACACACTCAAGAATCAGCATAACCCCCCAAGGGTGGAAGAAATTTATACAAGTCTTGAGCAAGGGGGCAATCCCGCTGTAAGACCCTCACGATCGCTCAAGACTTAGACAAGTTTATGGAAGAAATTTATACAAGTCTTGAGCAAGGGGGCAATCCCGCTGTAAGACCCTCACGATCGCTCAAGACTTAGACAAATTTACGGAAGAAAAATTTATACAAGTCTTGAGCAAGGGGGCAATCCCGCTGTAAGACCCTCACGATCGCTCAAGACTTAGACAAGTTTATGGAAGAAATTTATACAAGTCTTGAGCAAGGGGGCAATCCCGCTGTAAGACCCTCACGATCGCTCAAGACTTAGACAAATTTGCGGAAGAAAAATTTATACAAGTCATGAACGGGGGGCAATCTCACAATAAGACCCTCACGATCGCTCATGACTTAGACAAATTTACAATGGCAGAAATTTATACAAGTCTTGAGCAAGGGGGCAATCCCGCTGTAAGACCCTCGCGATCGCTCAAGACTTAGACAAATTTACGGAAGAAAAATTTATACAAGTCTTGAGCAAGGGGGCAATCTCACTGTAAGACCCTCACGTTCGCTCAAGACTTAGACAATTTTTCTTTGCATCGAAGAAATAAAACATTCACAAGAGTATGCTACCCAGTATTATTATATAAAGAAACTGAAGAACGAAGGCACGAAAAAGGAACATTTATTCATTGCAACGAGAGTTATTACAAAGATAAGGGCTCAAAGGCCCAGGAAATGCTGAAAAAAAAAAAAAAAAAAAAAAAAGAAATGCTTTCAAGGAATAATCTTAAGCGGCTGGGGCGATGTCCTCATCAACGATCACCAGAATTGGGCCATGAACGGGGCCATGGACTGGACCCTCGGGCTCTTGAGGCTGGGCTTGAGGATCGTTGGGGGCATTGGCATCCAGAGCGGGCGCATTGGCATCGGGAGCAGGAGCGTTGGCATTTTCAGCAGCTAGGGCTGGGGCTTCCTCCATGATGGGCGCTTCAGGATCATCCTCAGGATCGTCATTTTGGGCATGTTGAGCCGGATCCCCTCCCCGATGAGCGTCGGCGTACTCATCCTGGATCAACTTGACCAGGAATTCATACTCCATTTCAGCAATGCCATCCGCGGGGTCGTTGGGATCCTCATCCACCTCTTCACAGCGCTCGTTGAACAAGAGCCCCGTGCCCTCGGCTCCCTTCATTGCCGGATCCGTCAGCCCTTTGTGGATGCCCTGATCCACTGCCAAGTTGAAGGCGTTTTGAGCCTCATCCAAACAGTGCAACGAGGCCGCGAAATTGAAGGCTTTGGAGTGGCAGAATTTGATTAAGGCCTCCTTGTTCGCGCGCTCTAGACTGCGGGGCCACTCATTCATGGTATCAGCAAACTTCCGCTCGGCCTCCAAAGCCCTCGTTCTCCAACTTTCCCGATCCGCCTCCGCTTTCTGGCACCGCTCGTTAGCCTGGGCCAGCTGATTGCCCAAATTGATTCGAGCGCCGTCGACCGCCACAAAATCTTCTTTCAGCTTCCCCAACTCCTCCTCCGATTTGTTGTATAAACCCTTGAGGGTTTCATACTTGGCGACTTCTGCGTCCAGCTCCGATTGGATATGAGCCGGATCATTCGAGCGGGCCATCTTCTTGTATTTGGCCTTGCGCTCGGCGTAAGTGGAGGCTCGCATTTGCACATTACGGAGCCGGGGAAGAACTTGCTGCGTAAACGAGAGGAAAAATGTTAGCCAGAAAGATGATAATTTATAGAAATCAACAAAGATAGGCAAGGAGTGAAGACTTACGGAAATTAGAGCGTTGGCCGCGTCGAAGGTCACTTGCTCCACGGACTCGTTGTAGAGGTGCCGATGGTCCGCCGAAAACTGGGCCCGGCTGTAAAGATCTTGGGCCATAGTCTGGGATAGAGTACCGGGCCTCAGCAGAATTGGGCCCCCGTCCGTGGGACCTGAGCATTCCCTGTCCCCTCGTCGAGAGAACGCCCATAGATGCTCCTCTTCTGAAGAGGAAGTGTCCCCCTCGCCCTTGGGGCCCTCGACAACTTGTTTGCCCTTGCCCTTGATTGCGGCAGAATCGGGCATCCTCTTCCTCTTGCGGGAAGGCCTATTTGCGCTCGGAGGGACCTCTGTTATGGTCAAGGCGGTTAATGGCCTCGTTTGTTCCGCGGTCACCGGAGGTTGAACATCGCCCGCTCTTTCTGAAGAAGACCGCCCTCTGGTCTCCCTGCTGACCACTCTGCGTTCCCCTCGGCCACGAGGGGGTTGTACCTCAGGATGGGCGCTCGAACTCGCGCCGTCACGAGCGTCCCTGCGGTTGTCACGGTTGCGGGGTCGCTGTTGTTCTCGCTGCTGGTCCCCCTGAGGGGTTTGATTTCTGTTTGCATGGGCAAAACGAGCCGCTTGTCTGATCCCACCGGCCATTGCTAAGATAGCGACTCCTGCAAGAGTGAAATTTTCAAGGGTTAGGAATATTCAAATCATCTACTCAGATTACAAGTTGCAAGCACAGAAAAGAAGTTAGTATTTATTCCTATCTAAAGTTAGTGCCCTAAGAATCTAACCGTCTCTCTCTATATCACGAGCCGGAGGGTTGTCAAGGAAAAAAGGGTCATTGGAGAGACCGCACAAGAACATAAGTTCTGCATCATCTATCCAGTCCTTCGCTTGTATTAGGTGACCCTCGTCCCTTAGGGTTGTTGCCAGACTTTTGGCCCAATCTTTGGGGAGTGAGGGTGGCAAACGGCTCTTTGAATACGAGCCCCATTCCGTGATCACCCCAAAGCCCTCTTCTGTTGGAGCCTTGACGAAGATAAACTTTTCTTTCCAATCAATGCCATAAGTGCTCGAGGGCGAGTTGATCAGCTTCATATGGGCCTTCGCTTGAACGTAATAGAAACCGGCCTCGGGGGATGAGCGGGATGAACTGACCACTTGAAATAGGGCGTTGAAGTTCCTCAAGAGGGGCTCGTAACCCATACTCCTCATCAAAATTATGAAGCACGTCAAGAGGGCTAAGCCGTTGGGCACAATTTGGGACGGACACAAGCCTAGGTTATTCAGCAAATGAGCCATGGAGGCCGAGATGGGGAACCTCAAGCCTCCTGAACTCACGGTGTCCACGTACACTGCCATCTCCCCAGGAGGCGGATTATTCGCACGCTCGTGGCTCCGTGGGATTCTCCATGTGTACCGCTCGTCCCAGTAAATGGGGGCCATCATTGTCTTTACATCTCCCACGGTGACTGTGCTGGGAGTTTCATCAGGCGTGCGCTCGGTGGCCTGGTAGCCCGACCCTTCGCCCTCGTTTTGTCTTTTGGATTTCTGGGACTTCTTGCTTTTTCCCTTGTCCCGGGCCCTTTCTGAAGGCCCGGTTATGGCTTCCGCCACTGGAAGCGGGTTTGCAACGGCCACGGTCACGGTGTGGCGGTGGGGATGTGTGGCACTTTGAGTTATGGGGAGGGTGACCCCTTGTCTTTCTGCCTCCATCACCAGATCCATCTCCTCAAAAATGGGATCCATTCCACCTGGATTTCTATCCTCCACAGCCATCACCGCCGCTCCCAACTCTTCATCTCTGGGAGAGTCGGGGGAAGAAGAACTGTCGATGGCCATTTCGTTAATTTCACGGGCAAACTCCTCAACTTGTTGGTCGGACATGGCAGAAATTGGGATTTGGAAGTTTTCCGGTGAAAGATTAAGGTTTCTTCGGGGAAAAGAAATCTAAGGGGTTGTGAAATCTTAAGGTTCAAATCTACGGTTAGCAAAGTTAGAAAATTACACTGAAAATTTACCTTGAAGGTGTTTGAGAAAACTGGAGAAGAGGTTGAAGGTGCTCAGAAAACTGGTATGCGAGAGAATTCTTTTTGCAAGGGGTGCTTGAAAGTTCTGAATGCGTAAAGAGTGTAGAGATTTCAGAATCCCATATTTATAGGGATGGGAGGTGGTACCGTTTTAGGCAATAAATTCAAAATGGTAATCATTTCCCGCCTAGGGAACCGCCCCCTTTATGGAACCGCCACATGCTTTCCAATGCTCACGCGCCCCACGCGCATCCGCATTTAATGCCCTATCGCTTCGGATGCTTCAGAATAGTACAGCATTTAATGCGAAGACGTTACAAGCGGTCAGTTGAAAAGACCGCATTTAATGGCACCATCAGAGGAAAAATTGCTCAACACGCCAAGTCCCTTACGAGCGTTGTATGCGAAGTATTGATCGTGTCAAAATTCTACAGTCCTTATCACTAAGGACCACAGAATTGGGGGGCAAAATGATGGGGTCAAAATACGATCGTCACACGTTAGGACACGTGGCATCGCCAAGATGATGATATCTGTCTCCCCCAAGGTTGCCCCTATCAGCACCCGAGCGCTAGGCCCCACGAGCGCTGGGTTCAACAAGCGCAATCCATCTTCAGGAGTTAAGCCCAACGAGCGCTGTCTCCCACGAGCGTCCTACAACTAAACAGTTGATATGCCCACGTGCCAATGGAGCCCTCTTCGAGCGTCACACTCCCTCAGAGTGGCCTCTCCTTTGGTTCGTCACCTGAACTGAAGCCTCCGCTCCCCTCAGCGGATGTCTCGGCTTCCAGTACTCTAGGTTGTCACGAGCGCGCTCTCAAGCCCTCGTTACCAACCACCCACATGGCTCTCTGACACAACGTACATGCCCGCGCACCTGCCACTGTTGCCAGCACTAACTTTTAGCCGCTTTCGCTGAAGATTCCTCCTAGGTTTCTCTCTCACAGCGCCACGTGTTAGGGCAACATCCGGCCAGGACCACTTGAGACAAATGACCAAAGGGCCCTTGACCCTCAACTATAAATATCTAAAGTCATCTTCTACACAAGTAAGCTTTCTTCACCGCTTCAACTGTGACTGAACTTACCTTTCCTCTTACACTGTACTGACTTGAGCGTCGGAGAGCCAAACTGGGTATCACCCCCAGTTCCCCCAGCTTGGCCTTCTGACTTTCCTTGTGCTTGTCCCAACAGGTAGAACCCACCTCCTCCTTTCCGGCGAAGCTCCGGTGGTTTCCTCCACAAAATATAAATTGTAAAGTGATCGGATTCGGATCAACCCATTTCCGAACCCATCAGAATGTGCAGAGTTTGCTAATATAATAGTATAAGGATATTTTAATAATATATATGATAGATATATATTATGTCTTAATAATATATGATCAAATAATCCAATATATATGATATATTATAATAAGTTAATGTTATATTATATTAATACATGTGTGGTTTTAATAATCCACTAAATATGTTTTATATATTATATTATGTTCAATATTATAATAATATGTACTATTAAAGCACATATTAAATAATATGAATGCATATTAATGTCTTATAATCCATTAAGATCCCACCGACTGAAAAATAAAAAAAGAGAAATATAACCCACTAACTTAAATTTGAGTTATGATTTATGAAACCCTACCATTCACAAATCAAAATCTTCAGCCGCCTCAGACGTCCCAGCCACCCCAATCATTCACCACACACCATCGTCTTCGTCGGCAGATCCTCCGCCTTCACCCATCGCGATTGGAGCTCTCAAACTCGTCTCTTGCACCGCCACCCACCACCGCCAGCCTTCAAAGCTATACCGCCTCTTGCACCACCACCTACCGCCGCCAGCCTTCAAAGCTTTTCAACCTCGCCAAGCTGCTGTCTTTTGGGTAGTCTTCAATCTCTAAACTTCCGTCACGCCGGCCATCAATCCAACTAACAGAACTACGCCTCTTCTTGCTTCTCTGGTATATGTAAGATTTTTCGTTTTTTTACGAGATCTGAGCCCTCATTTCTTTTCCCCTTTCTTTTCGTCGAAGGCTGACAGAGATCTAAGATTTTCCATTTTTTTTTTTTTTTTACGCATCTCATTTCTCCCCTTGCCTTTTCGCCGGCGGTGATCTTGACTGAAGAAGGGTGTTCTGAGCAGCAAAAAGTTCAAGCCAACTCAAGCCGAGTCGAGTCCAGCTCGAGTTTTGTTCAAGCCGAGATGAAGCTCAAAAGAATTCGGCTTGTCAATCTCAAGTCCGATCCCGAGACAGATCTTTACCTTTCAATCTCAAGCCCGATCCTAAAATTTGTAGGAAAACTCGGATCGGCTCGTTTGCAGCATATCGCCGTCGCATTGATCTCTCGTTGTCGCATTGATCTCCAGTTAGGTGCCGTCGTCGCATCGATCGCATCGATCTCAGAAATAGGTACAATTTCTTCCATTAGTGATTTCTGCAATTCATTGATGCTCTTATCTTTAGTGATCAAGTTTTCATGATCATACTTGTTTAGTGAGTTTAGTGATTCTTAGTTATGATCTTACTTAAAGCAGATCATACTGGTCCTACACAATTAGTGCTTGATCAATGATGCTTAAGCTTGATTAATTCATATTTAGTAGAGATTAACAAAGGTTGGTGATAACTATGCATGTTTAGTGATAATTCTCCTTCGACAAACACTGAGAAGGTAATATGCAACTCTGCAATTCATTGATGCTGCTATGTTTAGTGATAATTCTCCTTCGACAAACGCTGAGAAGATAATATGCAACTCTGCAATGCAATTCATTGATGCTGCTATGGTTATGATTAGTTTGGTTGATGATTGTTTGTGTAGAGCTTTCTTCATATTCTTGTTGTTCATTTGAGTAGCTCAGGCTTTAGTTAGCTGTAAAAACATGGAATTTGAGTACCCATACGCAATGTCTTATTTTCACTGTAATTCTTGGCATGTTCTATGAAGTTCAAGTGTTTTCATAATTGACCATCAATCCAAAGAATGCCATTTCTTGTTATAATTTTCCAAAAAAATCAAGCTAAGAAAATGCCATTTCAGTTAATAATGCCTTTTGATCTAAGTTGTTTCAGAAAATTTTCTGTAATTATCAGTAAATTCAGTGAAGTTCGTCCAACAACGTGTATAAGTGTTTGATTGGAAACAAATGGATAAAAGTTCATCGAGTTCATAAGATTTTGCTGTCCCTATCTGCATGAACACTTCAAACAATCAAATGTCGCAATTTATTAAGTCCTTCTCGAAGCTTTATTCCCGACGAGGATATCAGAAATTACACTGTAAACAAGGAATCATAGCGAAAAATGGTTAAGCCTATTCAAGGATGATTAAGGTTTTATTATGATTGTTTAACCTTGTTTAGATATTATTAATGGTTATTGAACATTGATTAACAACGATCCCGTATTTTTTTTACCAACAGGTTTAATATCAAATATGTTTGCCATTGCGAAAAGGGTTTGTAACAGTTTACACCAAACAGGAACATTTTCTTCAAAGGCGACTTCAGTATCGAAGGAGAAGGAACTGCTGCCTCATGCCAATGACGATGTTTTCAAAGTAATCACAACTTATAATTTCAGTGATGTACAGATTCAAAGAATGGTGTATAACTGGCCTCCTCTCCTTAGTATGAAAACTGAAGAAAAATCTTAAACCAAAATTAGAGTATTTTGTATCGAAAGGGATTAAGGAAAATTCTTGAGTAGATATATTGTCCGGGCACCCCAAGATATTGGGGCGAATTTGGCTAACTTCATCATACCTATATGTAGCATTTTTATAGCTTTTGCTGTAAAGTCCTACTTGACAAAAATCCTCAAGTTCAAAGGTGCTCGGTCCTTTAACGCCGTGGGGGACAAAATCCAATTATTTCAGAAGCAGGGTCTTTTAAAAAATGGGATCCGTTATATACTTCGGCATGCCTCCAGGGTCCTATTAGTCCCAGATGAAAAGTTGCCGAGCATTTCAAAAAAGCTGCATCATATGGGATCGAAATCAATCAAACCAAATTTGCTATGGCACTCTCAGTGTTCGCCAGCTTATTTGAAGCCCACTTTTCTGAGAAGCAGAATTTATTTGGAGCATACGGATGGTCCAACACAGAGTTTGGTATAACTCCAGAAGCTCCGGTATTTCAGCTAGGAAAGGCCGAATATACTTTTCAATGAACAATCCCGATTTGGGAATTAAGAAGCTTAATGTTGGTGATCGTTTTTTCAAAGATTTTTTCATCACGATGCATCTCGGTTTAGTTCTCTCTTCGAAGTTATACGTGAAGCACCTAGGGTTTCTCGAAATCTCCACGGGTTTCATTTGCATTTCTCTGATCAAATAGTCCATAATTGACCTGATTTTCTCTTCAGAGTCCATAATTGATCTGAGAACCCATCTCGCAAGACGATTTCGCCTTTTCAAGTTCTGTTTGGTATAACTCCAGAAGCTCCGGTATTTCAGCTAGGAAAGGCCGAATATACTTTTCAATGAACAATTCCGATTTGGGAATTAAGAAGCTTAATGTTGGTGACCGCTTTTTCAAAGTTTTTTTCATCACGACGCATCTCGATTTAATTCTCTTTTCGAAATTATATGTGAAGCACCTGGGCTTCTTGAAATCTCCACGGGTTTCATTTACATTTCTCTGATCAAATATTCCACTATTTCTCTGGAGAAAATCAGGTTAATTATGGACTATTTGATCAAAGAAATGCAAATGAAACCCGTGGAGATTTCGAGAAGCCCTAGGGGCTTCACATATAATTTCACATATAATTTCGAAGAGAGAATTAAGCCGAGATGCGTCGTGATGAAAAAATCTTTGAAAAAGCGGTCACCAACATTAAGCTTCTTAATTCCCAAATCGGGATTGTTCATTGAAAAGTATATTCGGCCTTTCCTAGTTGAAATATCGGAGCTTCCGGAGTTATACCAAACAGAACTTGAAAAGGCGAAATCGTCTTGCGAGATGGGTTCTCAGGTCAATTACGGACTCTGAAGAGAAAATCAGGTCAATTATGGACTATTTGATCAGAGAAATGCAAATGAAACCCGTGGAGATTTCGAGAAGCCCTAGGTGCTTCACATATTTTCGAAGAGAGAATTAAGCCGAGATGCGTCGTGATGAAAAATTCTTTGAAAAAACGGTCACCAACCTTAAGCTTCTTAATTCTCAAATCGGGATTGTTCATTGAAAAGTATATTCGGCCTGTCCTAGCTGAAATACTGGAGCTTCTGGAGTTATACCAAACAGAACTTGAAAAGGCGAAATCGTCTTGCGAGATGGGTTCTCAGGTATGGCTGTATATAGTTCACTTTACACTTTAATTGTTGTCTTAGTGGGCAAGGAACGTGTGTAATGCATAAGTAACAAAAAGAATCTGTTTTACAAGTTGATCGCGTTGTGTAATTTGCTAGTGCTTACTCATGATTTCTGTCAAACTGTGTCGTTGTGATGCTTTTCTTTTTCTTTTTTGGTGTGAATTTTCTTGGAATTTTGAGTTAAGGTGTTAGAGAAGTGTGTGTTCTTAAAATTTTGCTGAATTTTATTTTTTATTTTGTTTGCTATGTGTGTGTTTTGCAGAATTTCTTTCCTGCAATGACGAAGATAGTTGGAACACTAGGGCTGAATTCGCGGTCGGTCGAGGTTATTTCTGGCTGTCTCAAGGCTGGAATGTCTGGTTATTTCCTTTAACTCTGCTTCTGCTTCTAGAACTGTAATTTTGGGTAATTTGTGCTTTGCACCCTTAAATTGTAAACTTCCCCATTTGTGCCCTGAAAGTTGTGGAAATACAAGAACGGACCTCTTTTAGTTTAGAATTTCCTTGGCACTTTCTACACCCAACAATATTCCTGTGCTTCTGTACTTGGAATATAATTTTGGCAGTTTATTATTATACACTATATCCATTTTCAATAATACATGCCTCTAGTTGTGTCGAACTAGATATGTTTCGTTCCACTTCTGTTTTTTTCTCAAAGAAATTTGTACATTAATTTGCAGACTTGATTTATACTTTCATGTAAATGTGCACATATTGATGGAGGGAGCGGTATTACCTGACTAATTTGCTCTGAAGAGACTGACTGATTTGTTTTTTTGGAAGTTAAAGAAACATTAGTGGGGGTGAGAAATCAAAATTTTGGTTGGAGGGTGCATTCTGCTATTTTGGCAATTTTAGGGTGGAATTTGGTCCGTTCGCGAAAATTTAAGGGTGCGTTTGAGATTGTAACGGGTACTTGATAGTTAATGGTCTGCTATCTTTTTGGCATTATGTAGAAAAGTATATCAAGTCTAAGTGTTACATCTAGACAAACTACCATCAACGTCGAAAATAAGACTATTGTTAAGTTATCTAGTAAAGTTAAATTCTCCTCCACTTTCAGTGTTTTTTCTGATTAATTTAGTCGCTGATCATGGACTATCTAATTATTGTTTTGAGATTAAATATTTTCCGCCATTTATCTAATGTAAATCCTTTGGTGTTTCAATAGTTGCACGGTTTGATTTCTCATGGGGCGATCCTGAATTTCACCAACAAACATTAGAAAACTTGAATGTAGCCGTCAAGACGACTAAAAAACTCTGTGGTGTAAGCTTCATATTCTTGCACCAACTTTGCAATGCCATTATTTGTTTATTTCAAAGATAAGAAGTCTGTAAACTAATTTTGTTTCATCAGATAAATAAATGAAATGATTTTATCAGGTTATGCTCGATACCATGGGTCCAGAGCTGCTAATCGTCAACAAATCAGAGCATCCTATTTCCCTTGAGGAAGGTTCCTCGGTTGTCTTGACACCTGATCAAAATAAAGAAGCTACTTCAAATCTACTTCCCATCAATTTAGTGGATTGTCGAAAAGGTAACATTTTTATTGTCAGATTATAATTGTTGGTACGATTCGATTATTATATAAAACCTAAATTTTGTCTTGACTTGCAGGCAGTGAAAAAGGGAGACGATATTTTTATTGGCCAATACCTGTTTACTGGAAGTGAAACAGCTTCAGTTTGGCTTGAGGTTTGCAATAAAAAAAAAAAAAAAAAAGAAACATTGTTTTCATTTCGGTATCTACTTTGCATATTCTTTTATTTTCACAAACTTCTGATTTAACCAAGTCCGCCTTTACCGTTATACAAGTTATTGATCTTCATTCAACTATCAGAAAATTCCCAATTTCAGTTTTCATTTCTGTTGTCTAAGTTTGACAACTAATGTACAAATTATGATATTAGTTCGAGTTATAACTTACGAGTGCAGTAACACAATTCGACAAAGCCAGAAATATTTGTTTGCAGGGGTGCAATTGAATTTGTATATATTATCAAATGCATTTTTACCATTCTCCTTTTCGTTTTGGCAGGGGAATTGAAATTAGATCAAAATATAAAACATATACAATGCTTTTTTGTCATTATTTCATTTTTTTTATAGATTTATGATCATGCAGGTGACCGAGGTGAAAGAGGAGGATGTGTTTTGTATGATCAAGAATTCTGCCATATTGGCTGGGCCACTGTATACATTACATGTCTCAGGAATCCACATTGACCTTCCTACCCTCACTAATAAAGATAAGGAGGTATATACTTTAGCATGTCTCTGGGGACCACATTGGCGTTGAGTTTCAAAAAATAAATAAAAATTCCAACCATAATGCATTATTTCTCCATAGTTTTTTTGATTTGGTACAATTATCAGATTATAAGCACGTGGGGAGTGCGGAACAAGATCGACTTCCTTTCACTTTCTTATGCTCGACAGGCAGAAGATATTAGACATGTAAGGTTTCTCTATTTGATGTTTAGTAACAATATGATTTGCTACCATAATTCATGAAAAGATACTCGTTGTCGTCATAGATGTGTGTCTCTACGTATCCTCACTGTATGCATGCTGTTAAGCATTATTTGTGACAACTTTCAATTTAGACTTAATAAGTTGCTAAGGTTAACCTTAGTAACAAAATGGGAAATGTATATCAACGAAATTGACTATAATAATGCTTTTCGTAATGGGCTGATGATTTTCCTGTTTTGCATCAGGCACGTGAATTTCTTTCCGAATTGGGCGACCTGAACCAAACTCAGATTTTCGCAAAAATTTGAGAATGTGGAGGTAAGCTTTGTATTTGATTTTGCATTAAAAATTTCTGAACTTGAAGCTGGCATAATATTAGAGCGAATTATTTGTCATACTTATCTTTTTATATATCTTTTTCAGGGTTTGGTTCATTTTGACGAAATTCTCAAAGCAGCAGATGGCATAATCCTTGCACGTGGAAATCTTGGAATTGATCTCCCACCGGAAAAGGTCCATTGCAGGATATAAATGCATAGTTAAAACCTTATTTGCTAATATATATCAAAAGAGACTAAGATTTCTGTTATATTCAGGTATTTTTATATCAAAAGGCAGCTGTTTATAAGTGCAATATAGCTGGGAAGCCAGCAGTGGTGACCCGTGTTTTAGGCACTATGACAGACAACCGAAGACCCGCCCCGTGCTGAGGCAACTGACGTTGCAAATGCTGTTCTTGATGGTGTCTTTCTTCATATTGTCCTTCTCATATTTGTGTCTTTTTATTCTTTTATTGTCTAATAATTATAATCATATAGAATATTGGGGACATAAGATGTCATTTGGCTCGGTTTCAGGTTGCGATGCAATTCTTTTAGGTGCAGAAACATTTCTGGGATTATACCCCGTTGAGACAATATCAACAGTTGGTAAAATTTGTGCTGAGGTGATACTTTATCCTATATTTTTCCCTTGCTTATTTTACCACTCCGAGAAATTCTTGTTTACGTAGATTCAGGAAAGAAAAGGGAAGTAACATAGCCAATCAATAATATAAAAAGATAACTTTTTCGATATAACTAGAACAGCCTCACTGAAACTAAGTACAATTACACGCATCTCCCTTATTAGTTTCAGTTACACATAGTTCCCACGTAACTTACACCACCTTACAGTTAAACCCCCTACTGTCAGACAAATATCTTAAATAAATGATGTCTCATTCTAATTTTAATGTATATATATTTACACTTGGTGAATTTGATCATCGGCAGAATGTAATTTTGTAATTTTGAAGAGAAAATTTATAGTATCTTCTTTGTGGGCTCATTAACTTAACATAATTTTATGCAGGCCGAAAAAGTTTACAATCAAGAACTGTATTTCAAGAAGACTGCCAAGTATGTTGGGGAACCAATGTCGCACTTGGAATCAATAGCTTCCTCAGCAGTAAGTAGCTATAGAAATTTCACTTAATTTTTTATTCATTATAGTTTATTGAATTATTTATAAAGCATGCTGCTTCTGATGATCTAGGTTCGTGCTGCCATCAAGGTTAACGCATCTGTCATTATTTGCTTCACTTCATCAGGAACAGCTGCAAGGTTCTCTCTCTCTCTTTCATGCAAAGACACTCACAAAAGGAAAAAATAAAAAATGGATAATTTGAAATATATTTCCAAATTATTGACGTTTGTAAAACATAAGCAGGTTCATAGCTAAGTACAGGCCTACGATGCCCGTTTTATCTGTTATTCCACGTTTGAAGACAAATCAACTGAGCTGGACTTTTACTGGGGCTTATCCGGTTTTTTTTTTTTCCCAACATTATTGAGATTTCAACACTACCCCATATATTTTACAGCCAAAGTGGGAAAGGAATTTAAGAAACAAAACCTCAATTCACACTTATAGTTTGTCACTATAGCTGAGCAGCTTTAACTGGTAATGGAATTGTATAATTGAGAACGATACTGAATATGTTCTAGAGATTGATTACGAATGGCGTATTTGAGAGATGGATGGAAAAATGGGTTCAAAATCAGATACAAGGGACTAACAGTGTGTGTGAGTGCTCATTTTGCAAATTAATTTGAGAAATTGATTCTTCTTCTTTTTTTCTTTTATTTTCTTTTGCAGGCGAGGCAATCTCTGATAGTCAGGGGGCTTTTTCCCATGCTTGCAGATGCTCGACATCCAGTAAGACATTTTCTTCATTTGTCTTCCTTGGTCTTGAATGAAAAAGATGCCCCGTCAAAATTTTGTCAACACTCACACTTTGAGACCATCATCGTATACATAAATATATGTTTTTCCAAATGAGTTTCACAGATATTAAATATTAGGGGTAATTACTTTGGCATTCCTTGAGAGATTTGAGCTGATTACACAAATATCCCCTGAGGTGTCAGAAATTACAGAAACTTCCCATGACACACCATAAGTTTGGCCTCATGCATGTTATTATATCATGGAATCGAAGTTAAATATTGACCAATGAGAAAATAAGATATTCGTAAGAATAGAGACTCAGCTCATCAAAATGAATCCAATGTAAATTCATTGATATGGAATGTTTTTGTAATTTCTTAAATTTGAGGGATGTTTACGTAGTTACACAAAACCTCAGGGTATGTCAGTATAGTTTTCCCTAAATAATAAATAATTAATGATTTTGTGGCTCAATAGGTGCGACTGACTTACGGGACTTTCTTCCACTTGTAAGTTGTAACCTATGGAAAATCCTTCTTTGGAACAGGCATTAGGGCCCTACTTATGCACCACACAATCATAATTTATGTCACCTCCTGTTTTGATTATTGCTTAATTAACCAAATCAAATGTCGAACTTCTGTTGAGATCTTTTTTAC
This sequence comes from Lantana camara, assembly GCA_037501455.1. NCBI lineage: Eukaryota > Viridiplantae > Streptophyta > Magnoliopsida > Lamiales > Verbenaceae > Lantana > Lantana camara. Next base: position 94,122,287 of record CM074863.1, read on the forward strand.
CAATCTGAATCATGCAGTCTGAATCTACACAAATGCAATGAACGAGTCTATCTTAAAAGTCGCTTTGGATCATGGGAAAGCAGCTGGTGTTATAAAGTTGCATGATCGTGTCGTCGTCTGCCAGGAAGTTGATGATGCGCCTGTAGTCGAGACCATTGAGGTTCAAGACTGATGATGCCTTTCTTGGTCTAGACATCTCCATTTTCTTGGTCTAGTTTGCTCCCTTACACTCAATCATTAGTTGGCGCATGTATATAAGCCAATTTTGTGTGTGTGTGTGTTGTTCATTCATTGAGTGCAAAGAACAGAAGCTCTTGGGGCCCCCACGTTCAAAAATGTCTATAAGGTTCCTGTGGTGGGTGAAATTTGTGTTCTTGGATAATTTTCGAGGTGGGTTTTTATGAATTTTTTGCGGCTGATTAAAGAACACGACCATTTTGAAACGCACCTAAGAGTGGGTAATTGTTGTCCGTCCATCTGGTGAAATGTTTTTGAAAGTTGATTTCTTCCTTTCTCCATTTTTGAAGCTTGATTTGTAGGGCTTTCGGGTTTATAATTGTTCTCAAACCCTCAATTTAGGCCCTAAATTTCCAACATAAACCTCCCTAAAAAGGCAGAATACGTAAATATAAGGAAAGTTACCTTTGTTTTTTTTCCCCCCTTTTTGGATCAAGGAAAAATTACATATACTATTCAATACTTTAGGTCTTATAAATTACTCACTCAAATTTTATTAATTATAAAAAAGTTCTTGATGTTTCATTTCTATTAAAAAACTAGTGGCCGGTTAAATTTTTGATCTAAGTTTTTTTCTAATTTTCCAAGAATACCTTTGAAAATTAGTTTGTAATATGTTAAAACTACCCGAAGCGTCCCCTTTATTAATTTATGATAGGGCGAATTATATTTAGGTCCTCTGAGGTTTGTCCTAATTACAAATCAGTCCCTCTTGTTTCGAAAATTACATATTAGTCCCTAAAAACACTATTTCAATTGAGGTCCCTAGACGCCGTTAGGGTTCCGTTAATTTTGACATTTCAATTTTCGAAAGATATTACAAAAAAATCCCTGAACTATGAATTTTCTTACAAAACGACCCCTTAAATAAATCACATTAACAATTTAGTCATGTCAAAATTAACGGAACCCTAACAGCGTCTAGGGACCTCAATTGAAACAGTGTTTTTAGGGACTAATATGTAATTTTCGAAACAAGAGGGACTGATTTGTAATTAGGACAAACCTCAGGGGACCTAAATGTAATTCGTCCTTTATGATATTATTATGGACTTTTTTATAAATAAACTTAAGAACACTATTTTTTAAAATAAAATCTTCGTCTTCAATTTAGTATTCATGATAATTTCATAATTGTATAAAAAGAATTAAATTTTAGTTGGGATGAACGGTCGTAACCTACAAGTAGGAAGACTATCACCGTTTTAGAACAGTGATATGTCGTATTCTTCATGAATACAACTATCATAGTTTTTTATATTTTCTACCTGTTTGATTCAATAAATTATTATGATAAACATACAAATTTTTTATAAACACAAATCAAATTGTATCAAGAAAAAATATATATATTTTTTAATTTTTATGTTTCTTAGTATATCCTTACAAGTTTCTTAACCAATTAAATTATCTATTTTTTGATAGTGAGTCGGATATAAACGAGCCGAGCTTTGATATTTCTTGTTGGCTCAGGCTCGTGGTCTGAAAACTTAGCTAGGACTTGGTTCGCGAGTCAACAAGCCACGATTTTTTGGCTCATGCCTAGCTCGCCTTTGATTCGACTCGGCTCGCGAGCCAAGACTTTAGTTTTTTTTAAAAAAAAAAAAATAATAAAAAACTGTCATTCAACAAAAGCTATTCATCCCCCTTCACGCTTCAAATACAAAATTACCAGACAAATTCATATTTTTGTCTTATTCAACCACGTTTTCAAGAAAAAGGAATAAAAGAATTTAAATTTAATACTTATACATTATGTTTTTATATTAATATATAAATATAAATTCGGTATTGGGTACCGTACGACACATCATATCAATATACCAACACCATACCAAGTATGGAAATTCCAAAATAGAAAATTAGAAATTATTGATTAGCGAACCGTTCGGTTCGATTAACACACTGACCGAATTTTCAATTTCTACTGGTTCAATCGATTTTATCGCGAGTACCCCTACTGTAGAGTAATTATTAGCAAAGTCAGTGTTCCAAAAATAAGAGAAATAGAAAAACTTGTCATCAGCTTATAAAATACATAAACACATAACTCTAAAAATAAACCAGAGGTCTCGAGTTTAAGTCCTTAGGAAAACAATTATCATTGATAGGAAGAACTTTATACCCTAAGTGATCCATCCCGACTTGACTCATAGAAATAGGTTATAGAACCAAAAAATTGAGATAAATGTGTCATCTCAAATTTTTTTTTACTTTTCTGCCCTAATATTTGATTTTTGAAGATTTTAACTTTCTTTTTTATTTCATTTGAGTCCTCAACAGTTTAATTGAAGAGTGGAAATATAACTTGGCTGACTCTATCTTTAATCAAGATGTAATCACTTTAACTGTGGAATAGTATGATTTGTTAAAAGAATTTCTAAATTATCTTATTTTCATTATAATTTTTGAAGGCATTGTAATTGTATTAATACATTTAAAAATCTTGTGATTGCCTGTCTTACATGGTGAAAAATATAGTAAATATATATTTTTTTATATAAGTTAAATAGCTCAAATACAAATAATGAATAAAATTTTTCTATATAAATCAAGTTATATATTAACTAGTTCTAAACCCATGCCAAGGTATGTGATACAATTATTGATAGTAAAATAACTTAATTTTTTTTAGATAATATTAAATTATAAATCAATAAATAATTTCTTTTAAATAATTATAATCATATCAATTTTAAAGTGTCAAACTATATGATGAAGAATCGAAAAGTATTTAAAAAAAAAAAAAATTTCATTACAAACTATGGTAGAGAGCATTAAAAATATATTTCAATAGTTCTAAAAACCCGTGCCATGGCGGGGGATACAATTATTTAGAATAAAATAAATAAATATATAAGTTATTTAGATAATTTTAAATTATAAATTAAAAAATAATTTGTTTTAATAATTATAATCAATTTTAAAGTGTAAAACTGTATGATAAAAAATCAAAAAAATATGGAAATAAATAACATGGAATGAGAATATAAATTGATTTTATAAGGTCAAACTAATTTCATGCATTAACAAAATTATAAATTCTATTACTTTTGAACCTCTGTTTCCTTAATTGCTATTTGCAGTATGTTTCAGGTTCTTCGTCAAAAAGCAACATCCATGAAGCAAGATTACACAGAAATTTCAACAACTGTGAGTTGTCTCCAGATACACCTTTAAGCTTGTGTTTCTCTGTTGTCACTTTTCATTGCAAAAACATGGCCACCTTGTTATCTTGAATTGAAGTTAGGAAAAACTAAGCTACAAATTTTGAAGTTGAATTTCTATTCATTAAGCTGATTCTGTACAGTTTAAACATTGGCTTATGTTGCTCTCCATTGAAATGAAGATTTTTAAGTTGGGAGTGAAAGAAGGCCCATCGATTCCTTCCCTGTGATATTCAAGCCTTCATTGGCCACTTTTTGTGTAGATGGTCATTTGAAAAGGAAATCCTTATGCATATTTATGAATCGTCTCATCATGAATATCATATTATAAACTTTAAAGTAATGTTCTTTAGGAAAGGAGAATGTGTTCTTCTATGGAATTGAAATTCTATATGCGCCATGGTAAATGATAACAATTGTGAGAGAGGTGCATAAAATTGAAACTGAAGTTTCTATCAACCTTCTTCAGAAATTTTTTTTTTCTTCAAATGATATTTTACCTTCTAATTGTATAGAATACATAAAATGCTGATTCTGTTCCCTGTATACAGACCCAGACTGTTTCTGAATTGAAGGACTTTGTGAAGAAGCTTAACTCACTGCCGGAAATGACTGTGAGTTTCCTTTAAGAGTTCATGCTCGTGTTTGAATATTTTTGTGTATTAGCACTAATCTTGTCTTTGTTAATTCAGAGACACATAAATCTTGCTCAGCATATGTCAACATTTACAGCAAAACCGTCATTTCTTGGGAGACTTGATATGGAACAAACACTTGTCGAGGCTCAGAGCTATGAAATGTATGCTAGACCTTGAAATTCTTTCATTATTTACTTATATCTTTCCTAATTTCATATTCTCGGTATAAATTGGAGTGACAAATGATGTGTTATAATTGGAATTGTTTCGATGAATTGGGTTAAAGCTTTAAAATACGGAGTCATTTATCTTACAAATGAAGTTGTGATGGGTCAGCAATGAATCATGTCACAATGTCAATCTATGTCAATTCATTTTCTCGGTATAAATTGGAGTGACAAATGATGTGTTAGAATTGGAATTGTTTCGATGAATTGGGTTAAAGCTTTAAAATACGGAGTTCATTTATCTTACAAATGAAGTTGTGATGGGTCAGCAATGAATCATGTCACAGTGTCAATCTATGTCAATTTTGCATATTTGTTCTTTCGAGTCCCTACTTTTGTGTTGCATCACACGGGCAAGATAGGCACTTTATATGATTTGTTCTTCATTGGGAACAGTTTAAATGTTGTGTATCTCTTAACCTAGTCCATTTTGGCCATTACCAACCTGCATATCGGCAATTCTGTTTGTCTGCTTGCTGTCACCAAACTCGTTGTGTTTCTCCAAGTTCTTAACTGAGATATCTGTAAGATGTTTCTCTGTTGATAAAATTGTTGTGAAAGATATGTATAATTAGCTTTGTTTTGGCAATTCAATTTTGAAGTTGTAAACCAAATATTTTGAGGCATTCAGCATGAAGAACCATGCTTTTCCACATATATTGAGAGATCTGGAGATACGGTGCATGCAGTGGGCATTTTGTTCTATTTTTGATTTCCATTGTTTAAAAGTGCTGTGAATACGATAACTACCCTTGTGGTTGATTTTAGAATGAGATTGTGATGACTTTTGGCTTTATGGTTTTCTTGGGAATTGTTACCTTTTCTAACCCTTTTCTGCATGCTTATTCTAAATGTAAAGACAAAAATGTGAACTGATTTTATGCTGTAGGTTGGCTTAATTGACCTGTTTTTCTCTTATCTTCAGCTGACATTAAATTTTATATGTTTAGTTCTTCTTTATGTGATTCCCCTGAGTGCATAAGCGTGCATTTCATTTCATTACAGATTTGGTATTTGTGCCCTCTGTATGTTTCTAAACCGGAATATGTGCTGTGTATGAATGCAGATGCTTTGATTACATTGAAGAAATGATTCATAAGCAGGAGCCTTTTTGCACTTGTCCTGCGCCTTCTGATCTTATTTTCAATAACAAACTCAGACCTGCCAAAAAAAGCACTTTGACTATTTGAGGCAAGTGGAACTTATGTCGTAGTTCGTTCTGTACCTAAAACAGATTATTTAAATACCTCGAAAATTGTTGAGCTTCCACTTTTTTGTTCAGGAGAGAGTTTCTTCACAGCTATGGTTTCGAGCATAATGCTACACTCAATAACTTGGAGAAAGCTGGGCTCTTTAGGAAACAGGTTAAATTGAAATTCTCTTTTTGGCATGCCGAACCAAAAATAATCTTCATAAAATGGTTATTTTTATTTGTTTTATGCCTCGCAGGACTCGAAGAACAACTACTGGCCGACAGTTAAGCGGGCTTTGAATCTTGTAGTTGAGGACACAGACACGTCTAAGTAATTTTTTTTAAAAGAATATACTGCAAATTTCTTGTTTATCTAACGATTAAGAATGCCAAACATTAGGCAATAAGCACTTTATATGAGCTCTTGATATGTAGGTTAAAATATCTGCAATCTTATTTTCTTGTTAAGTTTTCATAGAAGTAGCTGACTACACTCTATTTTTATTTTTCCCGTTTCTATTTTTTATTTTTTTCTCTTACCAGCTCTAGCTCACCATTAATCTCTCTCTGGCAGCCCAAATGATATTTCATATGTCTTTTCTGGGTATGCACCTCTTAGCATTCGGCTTGTTCAGCAGGCAATACGATCAGTGATAAACTGAACAAATAAATTGGGTTTGTATTGAATTCATTATTGAGAGTTAATCTTTTCTTGATGAATTACAGGCGCACTACTAGAAAACATGGGTTTATCAACCGAAAATTTGCAACCGAAAATTTCGGTTGCAAATTTGACCGATTTTGCAACCGAAAATCAGAATATCCAAATCTGTTACAAAAATTTTGGACGGTCAACATTTTCTAGTGTCTTTGCAACCGAAAATTAGGTTGCTAATTCGGTTGCAAATAGTTTGTAACCGAATTTCGGTTGTTAATTCGGTCGAAAAAATAATGAAAACAGGCAAATTTGGTCAAGAGATTTGCAACTGAAAATTTGGTTGCAAATTTGGTTGCGCAAAACTTGCAACCGAATTGCAACCGAAATTTCAATGTGCAAAATCCTTAAAAATAATTTCAAAAACATTTTTGCAACTGAAATTTCGGTTGCAAAATTTCGAACTATGTTATTCATTTTTACTTAAAATTTTGCAACAGAAATTCGGTTGCAAAATTTTTATGCAACCTCTTTGCAACCGAATTTCGGTTGCAATACTTTTTATATTTATTATTATTTATAAAAATAAATTAAGTAGTAATTTTTTAAAAAATTGTGTTGCTATTCGATTGCAAAATTGGTTGCAAAAAGTGTTTATACTTTATTATATTTAGTATATACATAATAACATTATAGTTCAATTAAAATAACATATATGTACTTTATAAGTATTACATATATATATATATATAATGTCTAAATCATTTCAATATTGTATAAAGAGTTCTAAATCTTTTAAATCATAGTGTAATATAAGTTTTCAATTAAAATGATAATAAATGTTATAATATATAATTTGTATATGTAATTTTAAAGTAAAAGGAAGTTAATTAATTATAATTATTTATATATCATGATCATATTAATTATAGTAGTACTAATTAATAACTATTAATATACTATTGTAATTACTGAAAATTATATGATAAAGTTTAATTAAAAGTTATGCCTCATAACTATAAGGTCTAATAGACATCATAAGTTATTATGATGTTATACAGCGATATATTACTTTTATGTACGTATACATACATATATGTTTGTATTCTATATTATATATAAACTATGTTATAATATAAGTTTCTTAAAATGAAGATATATGTTATATGATATAACATATATGTAATTGTAAAATGAAAACAAGTTAATTAATTGTACATGATGTAATTATTTGTACATGATCATATTATAGCTAGTGATAGAGCCAACATGGGTTGATTCAAGTGGTTAATGGATTCATTCTCGAACACAAGGTCCTAGGTTCGAACCTCGCTTGGGTGTGTGTGTGCTAATATATATATATATATATATATATATATATATATATATATATATATATATATAGCTAATGATATTAATTAATAATTATTGTTATATTTGTAGTTTATTAATTATATGTTTCGTAAAATGCGATATACTGATATGGATGGAGATATGGTGTATCAAGAGAGATATCAAGATGGAGAAGAGTATCACGTGAAATATCAAGAGAGAATAGGAATTGGATAAGTGTTAATAATTAGTTTGGATAGGATTTATATTATATCATTTAATGTTTAGGATTTATATTATATCATTTAATATTTCGTAGTATTACGTTGTTTATTAATAAGAGAAGTGTGAGTTATGTTGAGAGTCTTACTAGGTTTAGAATATCTTTACCTTTATATATTGTTAGTCCCTTTTTGTTTACAGTAAGCAATAACAATATTCAGAATTTCCAATCTAAATCTCTAATCTATCTCTCCCCCCTCAATTTCCCCCGTCCAGACGGTCCTCCGGATTATCCTTCTCTTCTCCCTTAATTTCTAACGAGCTTGAGACTGCTCTAAAGTCTCCCTTGTGATACATTAATTCGTATCATTGGTGCTTTCATTGAGAGGATGGCTGAAACAGTTAGTGTGTCCAGTTTGCAGTGAATCGACACGAATTTGAAGGAAGCCCTGAACCAAATTGAAATCATAATGACCTCGATACAGGCCATGAGACAGACCGTGCAAAATTTTCGTCTCTTCGTGGCTAAGACAGAAAAGCCGCGTGCAAAGCCTGAAACGGCGATTGCGCCTACGGTTGGGGAAACTGCTGCCACGTTTGCTAATAACCCAGTCGGTCCTACAATGGTTGTCGATCAGTGTAAAGAAAATTCGAACAACAATGACTCTGTGGAAAAATCGGTCACTCAAGATCCCGTATCAATTTTTCGTTTCCCAACCAAGTTCCGAACAACCAATTTTAAAAGAGTCAATTTTAGAGGCAATTCCGGCGCAGTCAACTTCACAAGACCCAACTTTGTGATTTCCGAAACAAATCTTGGTGGGTCTCTTGCTGTCGCCTCTTGGGAACCGGTGGGCACTGTTCGATGGGTTGTTCCCGAGTTACACCTTGAGGACAAGGTGGTTTGTGAAGGACGGGAGAGTGATATGGATGGAGATATGGTGTATCAAGACAGATATCAAGATGGAGAAGAATATCACGTGAAATATCAAGAGAGAATAGGAATTGGATAAGTGTTAATAATTAATTTGGATAGGATTTATATTATATCATTTAATGTTTAGGATTTATATTATATCATTTAATATTTCGTAGTATTACGTTGTTTATTGATAGGAGAAGTTTGAGTTATGTTGAGAGTCTTACTAGGTCTAGAATATCTTTACCTTTATATATTATCAGTCACGTTTTGTTTATAGTAAGCAATAACAATATTCAGAATTTCCAATCTAAATCTCTAATCTCTCTCTTCCCCCTCAATTTCCCCCGGCCGGACGGTCCTCCGGGTTATCCTTCTCTTCTCCCTTAATTTCTAACGAGTTTGAGATTGCTCTAAAGTCTCCCTTGTGATACATTAATTCGTATCATATACATACATAATAAATCATTAACATGATTATACTTCTACTGATGCAATATTATATAACATATACGATATTTAAGAATGTGACATCATACGATAATATATATAATGTGCAAGCTAATTGTAATTGCAACAAGATTAGTCTAATTGATGTAAGCCAATTAAGATATAATATAACATATGATATAATAGTTGCAAGTGATCCACTATTTTAAACTATAATATAATATGTAGTTACGTACAAGGCTTTTTTTTTTTTTCCCGGTTCAAAAGTTACAAGTCTATAATATAGAGATATTTATATTTAGGGATAAATATTTTTTAGCATCCGAACTATGTCCGTTTTTGCAATTTACCATCCAAACAATTTTTCATTGCAAACCGCCATCCAACCTTTGCATTTTTGACAAAACGCCATCTAAACCATTTTTTTTGGTGGTTTTGGGAAAAAAAATTGACACGTGGCATTTTCTTAAAACATACACGTTGGACCAAACCACCTTCAGATGGCATTTTGTCAAAAATGCAAAGGTTGGATGGCGGTTTGCAATGAAAAATTGTTTGGATGGTAAATTGCAAAAACGGGCATAGTTCGGATGCCAAAAAATCTTTTTCCCTTATATTTATGGTAGATATTATACATCATATGCTATAACAATATCTTACTCTCATTGTTAATGTAATACCTATAAGTGATAACTATATAATATAATATATAGATAATTATACTATCTATAAATCATGTTATAATATAAGTTTATTAAAATGAAGATATATGTTATATCATATAACATATATGTAACTGTAAAGTGATAATAAGTTAATTAATTGTAATTACTTATAAATGATCATATTATATCTATTAATGTTAATTAATAATATCTAATGTATAATATCATATATAATTATGGTAACCTATAGTTAACTATATTTATGATATAATTTACATAATAAATCTATATCTTCCGATCTTCATCTTATGATCTCAGAAAGACGGTCAAGGTTAAAATTTTATATGAAATAATATAACTTTTATGATATTTTGAAATTAACATAACACATGATATTATATAATATGCACAAGTATAATTCCTAGAAGTGTTCTATATATTATTTCACCAAAAAACAATCTATATAATAACAATATAATATAGAGTTGTATATTTATAAGCCTATTAAATAATATATAGATAATTATAAAATTATTAAATAGTATAATATATAATTTATTATGTTTACAATACAATTTACAAAATTTGTTCAAATATTATAATGTAATTTATAAATGTATTAAATGATATAACATCAAAATTTATGGAAATGTTTCATTCTCCCACAAATTAACCTCATTCCCACCAATTTTGTTGAAATGTTTCATTCTCCCCCCAAATTAAACATCATCTCAGATCTCTTTTTTCTCAAAAAAATTAAACACTTCCATCATTCTACCCTAATTTTTTCCTCCCCAACCCGCGCCTCCTTGCAGAGGCGAATCTATGCTTCCCTTCTGAACTTGACGACGCTGAGTTGAATCAAGAAGAAGAAGAAGAAGAAGAAAACCCACATGGCGATATTCGGGAAACAGAGTCTGAAGTCGAGGAGGAAGGCAATGGCGTCCCTGAACCAAAGGAAGCTCGGAGATTGTACGCTGGCAACTTGCCATTTTCGATGACTTCTGCGGAGTTGTTAGAAATTTTCTTCGAAGCTGGCCGTGTTGTTGCTGTGGAGGTATATTTCCAATTTCATGATAAAAATTGGACAGATTTCCCTAATTGATACGTTTGCCTAAACCTTTTTCCTTATTGTAATGATTCTGGTTTTCCATTTCGAAGATTGTGTACGACAGAGTTACAGATAGGAGTCGAGGGTTTTCATTCATTACAATGGGCAGTGTTAGAGAAGCCAAAGAGGCAATCCGATTGTTCGATGGAGCTGTAAGTCTCCCACTCGCTCTTCGTTATAATGGGGTTTTGTTCATTTGACAATGAAGATATTATAAATACATGAACTTTTTTTATCATAAAATTTACAGCAAATTGGAGGTCGCACAGCTTTGTGGGTTTTACAATTTTGTGCAAATTGTTGGTTTCCATTTTCTCGTGAGTGTTAGTGCTTAAATTTTATATGTTTATGCTGTTAACCTAAACATTCTTCTTATCGGCATAGTTCTATTGCTATCTATTTTAGTTGAATTTTGTTTGGATGGTGAAGGGGAATTATGTTAAAAGCTAGTTAATGCCAGTGTTATGTGATATTGGGTGAAATGTGTATGCTGGGTGGGATAGGATCATGTATCAATTTAAGAGCATTACATGGCACCAATTCATTTTCTTTTAAAAAACTGTAGCCTAAAATAGTTTACTTGAACTTCGTTAGGATAGTCTGGACTGAGCAAATTTTGGATTACCATTTTGAAAGCTAAGTATCTGCCAAATCAGTTCCTCTTATACATGTGCAAATTTTGGATTACAATTTTGAAATTGTCACTCTGCCACTTACGTTGTCTTCATTACTTCATTTAATTTAGTTCCTTCCCATTTAGCAGTATGTTATACCTTCACCTGCTTTTCATACTAGTTTGTTAATATGTTGTAGTGAAAGCGGCTGAATTCATCATGGGTTCGAAGAAAATTAGCTGCGGTGGGAACTATGATTATTCTTTCAAGGTTTTGTTGATCGGGGACTCGGGTGTGGGGAAGAGCAGTCTTTTGCTGAGTTTTATCTCGAATTGTCAGCAGTTTCCTCATGATCTTTCCCCGACTATTGGTATGTTGATTGTGTCTCTGTTTGTGTGTGGATTTGTTTGTATTGGTTTGTCTCTGTTTCTGGTCTGTGGTTGTATCTCTAGTTCTTGAATACCTAATTCTTGAAATTTGTTGAGGAAAAGGGAATCAGAGGTATGATGTTTTATCCTTAAATTGTGTTGAGGAAAAAGAAAATCGAAGTTCGAAAATGTATGTGGAAGGAACGAGCTTGAAGGAGAAACTGTTGTTGATTAATTTTGAGCTGATTTACTGCTCTGTGTTTTGTGTTTTCTTGATTAAATTTGTGTAGATTGATTGATGGTTTGATTGGTAATCTGGATATGTTCAGGAGTGGACTTTAAGATAAAACTGCTAACTACTGCTGGAAAAAGACTGAAACTAACAATCTGGGATACAGGTAACTCGGATATTCAGATTAATGTTCTAATTTTACTTGGTTTTTCGAATGCCTTCGTATAAATAAGGAGAAACAAATATGATCAGATGATAGTTTCGAATTTGAGTTTCTCGGTGTCTCGGTCCGCTCTTTTCCCTGCTTGGTGTATATTGAAAAATGAGTTATTCAGCATGAGTTTATTTGTGACAATTAGATTTAGTAGATATTTTCATTTAAATGACTTGTTGTCGTTTGCAGGCGGGCAGGAAAGGTTCGGAGCATTGACTAGTTCGTATTACAGAGGAGCACAGATTCAATTTTCGTTTAAATTTTCTGCCCAGATTCTTAAATGATGATGAATTAAATAAGGCCAGATTGCTTGTTCTCTTAAATTGCAATGAAGTATTACCTATCCTCGAGTAAGTATGTACTAATATAATTATATCATCTTTTACTTAATGATTCAAGTTAAATAAAACACATGTTGACTTATTTATACTGTTCAGTGAGTACAGAAAATCTGCTCGACATTATTCTCAGAACAATGCATAGATAACAAAGATTTATGTATTTCAGATTCTGGAAGGACTTCTTAAATTGCCTGAAAATAGGGAATGTGCTAATTGCAAAAGCAAGTAAGTATTTCTGATTGTTGCACTTTCTCGTGACTAGGCTGAGAAATTATATTAGCATCTTTACTTTCATGGATCTAATTAAATGTAACATGCTTTTTCTTTATGTTTTCCTCTGTTTGTGTTGATTTTCATTTGAAAGGCAGAGGTCCTAGATGGGCTAGTGTGAACTTAGGCATATTTATATGCATGCAATGCTCTGGGATCCACAGAAGCCTTGGAGTGCACATTCAAAGGTAACATCTTTTTTCATACTTACGTTTTTTGTTTCATGTTTGATTCCTTCTGAAATAGAAGAAGAGAAGTTTATTCTAGATGCAAAACCTTTCAGCTCCTAAGCATCTTGTTTGAAGAGCTATTCGCATATTCAACTGGTTGGTGTGGGGAAATTACTATGCTTCTTATTTTGGCCTGGAAAGTCTGCAGATGTTAGTTATATGTATATAGTTTTTGTGTTGTACACTTGTACTTGTAGGCTGTAGTAGAGTAGCAAAGCAAACAAGAACACTTACTTGTTCTTTTTTTTTTTTTTTTCTATAAATGTTACTCATTTTGATGTATTTGTAGATATTGTTAACTATTTGGTGATATTTTATAATGGTGAATGATTTATGAATTGTTGGTATATTTGTTTATGAATTTTAATTTGTTGTTGGTATATTTATTTATGTTTTATTGTTTTTGTTATGAATACAGGTTTAAAATTATAAGTTCTTGAAAAAAGATACAGGGCCACTTTTTTGAAATTGAATTTACAAAATATTAAATTTTAATTTGTTTATATTTTTGCAACCGAGTTTCGGCTGTAAATAATTATAAAAAAATAAAAAATAATTTTCCTTTTTTCAGATCATTTTTGCAACAAAATCATTCGGTTGCAAATTAATTAAATAAAATTTAATAACTTATTTTTTGCAACCGAATTTCAGTTACAAAATTGGTAAACATTTTAAATCAACTTTGCAACAGAAAAGTTTGGTTGCAAATTTCAGTTGCAAGAATTACCTTCCACGTCAACTTTGCAATCGAATTTTCGGTTGCAAAAGTAGTGTCAGTTTTGTAACCGAATATTCGGCTGCAAAGTGACGTGGCTTACATGCCACGTCTGCGTCTTCTCGCAACCGGAATTCGGTTGCTATTTCGGTTGCAAAAACTTCGGTTGCAAAAATTGGTTACTAAAGTTTGCAACCAGGGTTTTCGCAACCGAAATTTTCGGTTGTAATTCTGTTGCCAAATACTATTTTCCTGTTGCAAAGGGCCCTTTTTCAGTTGCAATTTCGGTTGCAAAAGTCATGTTTTCTAGTAGTGAGGGCAACAGAGACAAAGAATAAATAGTCCAAAGAGTCCTACATAACCGGACTAGATATGCAAATCAAACTCCTAATCTTACGGGATTTTAAATATTTCCCAAATTTATCTATTCTAACACTCCCCCTCAAGTTAGGCCGGGGGGACATCCAACGCCTAACTTGCATAGTATACCCTGGAACACACGGCTAGTAGTAGCTTTCGTGAGAATACCAGCAAGTTGGTCCTCTGATTGGACAAATGTTTAGGAAATGATCTCATCATCCAATTTCTCCTTGATAAAGAGTTAGTGGGCGTTTATTGAGGAGAGAATGTGTAAAAATAGTGAAGAAGCTTACCCGAGGTCACAGTCAGGAACCCTAACCCGTTTTTTGGGCAGCAACTTGGGCGCACTCATTGAGAACGTGGGAGTTAGTGGCCTTTATGATAAAGAACGTGGAGTGAAGTAGGGGGGAGATATCAACACTCTTGAGCTACAAATACAACGAAGATTGGAGACACCAGATGACACGCTTTGAGGAAGAGAAGCAACAATACGGGAGCTTTCGTTCTTCCTTCTCTTTATTCTAGATTTTGTTAATTTCCTTTGTTGGTGAATTTCTAGTTTCATTTTTGTTGGGATTTTCCTAGTATGCATTAGGTTTTTTGAGACTACTTCTTTTGTTGATTAATTCAAGTTATCCGTTTTATTTCTAAATTAATGTTATTGTGTTTGTTCTATTCTTTGATTAATTTAAGACGTCGAATCTTAGGATAAACAATTCACATACAACTAGTTAATTCGTTTGGTGGAGTCTAGCCGGGCAATTAACGAAGTGGCAATCAACACTAGGTTGTTAAGTTCGGCTGATTTTGTGTTGTGGAATAATTCGGTCTAATTAGGCGAAGTAGGAGTTTCTATTTAGTCGGTTAGGGCTAGTGTTTCTTTAGTACGTAAAGCAATTAGTTAATTGAATCTTTGAAGGAGTTTCTGAAAAGGTTATTAGCTAGTTAGGGAATAGTCTTTAGGAGTTTCTTCAGATTGTTCTAAAAAGTAAGAAGAAACGAGGGAGCCTAAGGTAACTGGTAACTATAGCTAGCCTAACGAGGAATTAATCACTCTATCCGTGATCATAGCCTGATGCATGCGTAGAAAAATCCCAGCTATTTGTCATCTACTGAATTAGTCTAAGTGTTTACTGTGCTTAATTATTTCTATTTGCTTACTTAGTTAATCTCGTTTTATTTAATTCATTATCAGTATAATCAAATCTCAAAACCCCCCATTTTAATTATTTGTTCATTTCCTTAGCATATAAAAGTTACAATTTCTCCCAATCCTTGTGGATCGATACCTGTTGCCACTATTTTACAATTTAATTGTGTGCAATATTTGGGATTTAATCTTGGTGGTCTCGACACCCATCAATGTTGCCTGGGCCCCACTCTGAAACTAAGAGAGTCGTTCATCTTTTTAACGTCTCTCTTTCTCAATTTATCATGTTACCCTTGGAACAATTTTCTTACAAATGGTTTTATGTTTGTACAGGGTGGAGTTCCCAGCATCCATCATATGATGCAATGCCAGGATTTTTGAACAGTGTTGAATATGCTGTGCATATATATATATATAATTAATTGTTGGAGAATTAATATATATATGATTAATTGTTGGAGGATTAATCAATAATTATGCAAAGGCATATCAAAGGTTGTTTGGAAAATGTGCATTGGTTATTGTGTCCCACATTGGAAAAATAACACTAAGCAGACAGCTTTATATATTAAAATGCTGTATGTGTTATTAAATTATAGGACCCAAGAGAGGACTAATGGGCTCACACGTGGTGCGGTGCACCGCGTGCGCGCGTGCGGGCACGGGCACGGGCTCGGGTTCGGGCTCGGGCCGGGGCCGGGTATGGGCGAATGTAGCGTTTGATGACGCACTTTGGCTAGGATCTTGGAGCCTCGCCTCCGAGCCCAGAGCTTTACTTTTTGAGCCAGAGTCGGCCTGATTCAGTCCAAATTCAAATTATGAACCAATGTCCAAGTACATCCGCTGAGGGATGTCTAGGTACATCCGAATCTGATTTCAACAGTCAGATCCGTTGAAGGATGTAATAGTCAGGTAGTGGACAATAATAGGGGTGTAATTCAGGCCATTAACACCTGAATTTGACCTATTCAAATTCCCACATTTAATCCTGCCAAACTCCTGACACCTATAAATAGACAATCCATCATCTGAAAATTACACAGAAAAACTCACCTGAATTCTGGCAAATTGCTATTGTCTGAATTCATATTTTACCAGCTTGACATATATCCTAAAAGTAAATCGTCTGCAACCTTTAGCAAACTCAGAGAGTAGGGGCGATTAACACTTTAAGGACAGGGACTACCCGTGTCATTCTGATCCCATTTCTCCCATTTTCTCAATAATCTTAAAGTGTTAATTCGTGTGAAGATGGAATCAGAATCCTTCCGTATCATGAACCAGCAGAAATTGGATCGCTTCGATGGAAACAATTTCAGCCGCTGGCAAGACAAGATGAAGTTCCTGCTTACCGTTTTGAAGCTGGCCTATGTTCTGGATCCCAGCCTGTCACCAATTCCAGAAGATCCTCCTGCTCCCCAGCAGCCTGTTGATTTGAATCCACCAACCACTGAAGCAGGTGGTGCTCCTCCTGCCAATCCTCCGACAACAGGAGTTGCTGCTCCTCCCAACACTGCAGCAACAGGTCCTTCCAGGAATGCTATGCAGATTCACCAAGAGATTGTGGAGACTCTTCAACAGCAAAGGAGAAAAAGGGCTGAAGATGAAGAGTTGGCTTGTGGCCACATCCTCAACACTCTCTTTGACAGATTATATGATCTGTACACAAACGTCAAATCACCTAGAGAGCTTTGGGAGGCGCTGGAATATAAGTATAAGGCTGAGGAAGAATGTACTAACAAATACTTAGTATCTAAATACCTAGATTTCAAAATGGTTGATAATAAACCAATCCTGGAGCAAGTGCATGAGCTCCAGGTAATTGTCAACAAACTTCGGATAGTGAAAATTGTCCTTCCAGAAGCCTTCCAGGTAGGAGCTATAATTTCAAAGCTCCCTCCTACCTGGAAAGATTATGCAAAGAGATTGATGCATAAATATGAAGATATGTCCTTGGAACAAATTCAGAAACATCTGCGTATTGAAGAGGAGGCTCGGAAAGGCGATGGCAAGAATTTGGTTCAAGGACAATCCAGCGTGAATTATGTTGAGGCTGAAAGTTCTAAAAAGAAGCCTTTCGGGGTTAAAAAGAATCAAGGACAATTTAAGAAATCCGGACAGAAACCTAAACCTGTTTATAATGCTACTAACAAAAGAAAAGGCAAGTGTCATGTTTGTGGAGAAACAGGACATTATGCGAGAGAATGCCCACAACGGAAGAGTGGATCCGGAGTTGCAAACATGGTTGAGGAGAACCTAGTTGCCATGGTGACTGATCTTAGCCTCGATGTGGCTATGATTTCTGAAATCAACATGGCAAGTGAACTTTCTGGATGGTGGTTAGATTCTGGAGCAACGGTTCACATTTGCAATGATCGAAGGCTTTTCAAGACCTTTGAAGAAGTTGTGGGGCAAGAGGTTCAGATGGGAAATAGCTCCAAAGCCGGTGTTGGAGGCAAGGGATCTGTCGAGCTCAACTTTACCTCCGGGAAGAAATTAACTTTGATTAATGTCTTGTTTGTACCAGATGTTAGGAAAAGTTTAATTTCTGTTGATTTGTTAGATAAGAAAGGTTTTAAAATTTCTGTTGAATCTGGCAAAGTCATCATCATGAAAAATGGTGAATTTGTTGGAAAAGGCTATGCTTGTAATGGGATGTATAAGATGTCTATCAATAATATGAATCTCGTTTTTGCTTACATGATTTCTTCAATTTCTTTATGGCATAGTCAATGAAGACATGTTAGTGCAAAGAACTTGAAAAATATGCATGCAATGGGATTAATTGATATTGGTAAAAATGAACTTGATAAGTGTGAAATATGTGCAAAGTCAAAAATAGTAAGAAAACCTTTTCCAAGTGTTAAAAGAGAATCACAAATATTAGATTTAATTCATACTGATATTTGTGAGTTAAATGGAATTTTAACTAGAGGTGGTAAAAGGTATTTTATTACTTTTATTGACGATGCTAGTCGTTTTTGCTATGTGTATTTGTTAAGAACTAAAGATGAAGCTCTTAGTTCTTTTGTGAAATACAAATCAGAAGTAGAAACCCAACTTGAGAAGAAGATTAAGGTTCTACGATCTGATCGAGACATGGAATATTGTTTGAATGCCTTTGATACACTTTGCGAAGAAAGTGGTATCATACATCAAACAACTGCCGGTTATACACCCCAGCAGAACGGTGTAGCTGAAAGGAAAAATCGTACCTTTCTGGATATGATAAATTGCATGTTAAATCATGCAAATTTACCTCACAACTTGTGGGGTGAAGCCCTTCTGTCTGCGTGTCATATTCTAAATAGGATGCCTAGTACTATTGTGAAGTCTAGTCCCTATGAAATATGGAAAGGCAGAAAACCCAACATAAGTTATTTCAAAGTGTGGGGGTGTGTGGCTTACTTTCGTGTTCCTGATCCTAAACGGACTAAGTTAGGGGCTAGAGCTATTAAAAGTGTATTCGTTGGATATGCTCTTAATAGAAAGACCTATAGACTTCTTGATTTGGAGTCTAACGTGATAACTGAGTCCAGGGACGTGGAATTCTTCGAAAGTACGCTTTCAAAAGATGTTGGGAACGAATCTGTGCCACCCCAAATTGAGTCTAGAGGTCCTATAAGGCCGGTTGTGGAAAATGATGTTCCTAAACAACAAATTGAGCCTAGAAGGAGTACTAGAGCAAGAAAAGAGAAAAGTTTGGATAAAGACTTTATCTCTTCTGATGCTTTATTATTCTTGGTGGAGGGGGACCAAGATAATAAAGTGGTAAGTGAAATACCGTTTGTATTTTCACTTGAGATGGATCCTAAAACATTTTCAGAAGCTATGGCCTCTCGAGATGCTTCCTTTTGGAAGGAAGCTGTAAACGATGAAATGGATTCGATCTTGGGTAATAATACTTGGGTATTAGCAGACTTACCTCGTGGTTCTAAACACATTGGCTGCAAGTGGGTATTTAGAAGAAAACGAAACACTGATGGCACTATCTTAGCTTTTAAAGCTAGATTAGTT
Organism: Lantana camara; assembly: GCA_037501455.1. Taxonomy (NCBI): domain Eukaryota; kingdom Viridiplantae; phylum Streptophyta; class Magnoliopsida; order Lamiales; family Verbenaceae; genus Lantana; species Lantana camara. Next base: position 94,141,613 of record CM074863.1, read on the forward strand.
GCCAAAGGGTTTAGACAAGTAGAAGGGATTGACTACTTTGATACTTATGCACCGGTGGCTCGAGTTGCCTCCATTAGAGTTCTTCTTGCCTTAGCCTCTCTTTAAGATCTGTTTGTTCATCAAATGGACGTAAAGACAGCATTTTTAAATGGAAATTTAAAAGAAGAAATCTATATGGAACAACCTGAGGGTTTTGTAGCACCGGGAACAGAAAACAAAGTGTGTAAGTTAGTCAAATCTCTGTATGGTCTAAAACAAGCACCAAAACAGTGGCACGAGAAGTTTGACACTGCCATCTTGAAATTCGGATTCAAGTATAACAGTGCTGACAGGTGCATTTACTCCAAAAGTACGACTGACTATATGGTGATAGTCTGTCTATATGTCGATGATATGTTGATCATCGGGACGAATATGATTGGAGTAAACGAGACTAAAAAGTATCTATCCTCGGTCTTTAAGATGAAAGACTTAGGTGAAGTAGATACTATTTTAGGCATTAAAGTTAAAAAACATAGTGGGGGTTTTTCACTAAACCAATCTCACTATATTGAGAAAGTTCTGAATAAGTTTAGTCACCTCGAGATCAAGGAGGTGAACACTCCGTTTGACAACGGACAGAAACTTAAAGAAAATACTGGTAGAGCTATTGCACAGCTTGAGTATGCAAGTGCCATTTGCAGCCTTATGTACGCAATGCATTGCACTAGACCAGATATTTCCTTTGCAGTTTCAAAACTTAGCAGATACACGAGCAGTCCCAATGCTGATCATTGGAAAGCTATTAGTAGGGTACTTGGGTACCTTAAGAGAACTATTAGCTTTGGTTTGTTGTATAACAAATTCCCTAGTGTGTTGGAAGGGTACTCAGACGCGAGTTAGATAACTAGCGTGGGAGATAATAAATCCACAAGTGGGTGGGTTTTCACTCTTGCCGGTGGGGCTGTTTCTTGGGCAAGCAAGAAACAGACAATAATCTCTCACTCTACCATGGAATCTGAGTTCATAGCTTTGGCACAAGCTGGACAAGAGGCTGATTGGATTAGAAATATGTTGTTAGACATAGATCTATGGCCGAGTCCAATGCCTCCAATTTTGTTGTATTGTGACAGCGAAGCTACGCTTATAAAAACGTATAGTGGTACCTATAATGGTAAGTCTAGACATATTGGTCTTAGACATGCATTTGTGAGACAATTGATACAAGATGGTATCATAACAATTGTCTATGTGAGGTCAAATAAGAATTTGGTTGATCCATTTACTAAGCCTCTGACGAGAGACTTAGTAGCTACAACTACTAGAGATATGGGGCTTAAACCACCCGAACCATAAGTGATGGTAACCCTACCTTTAATCTAGGTTACCCCTGGTTATAGGTTCAAAGGGAAAAACAAGTCACGAGTTGGTTAGAGCTATCAAGTGGTCTCATATGTAGTAAAAGATAGCTCAGTGAGTTGCAAAGTGACAAGGTTGAGCCATGCTCTTAACAAAATGCTGCACTAATGCAACTAGTGCTCGAGAAACATTTTGCCTATATGAACAAGAAGTGAAGCCGCTTCTTATAGAGAGTTGTGGTTTACTCTCTTAAAGGTTCATGAAATGGGATATGGCGTATGGCTTTATAAGCGCAAAGCAGTGGAGTGCTTGCTGTATGGGAAAGAAAACGTGTGTGTGATAACTCCGATTGCATCACGAAGGAGTTGAGGTTCAATCTACGGACACCGTCAACTTCGATGCAGTTTTGAGTTATTTACACTAAGGGAAGGTTCAGTGTTCGTCACACCTTTCTCTAGGCATGTGATCTTTGACAAAATCTTCAGGGACTTGTCTGGCAAAAGAGTAGTTTTCCAAACAAGTGGGGGATTTTTGAATATGCTGTGCATATATATATAATTAATTGTTGGAGAATTAATATATATATGATTAATTGTTGGAGGATTAATCAATAATTATGCAAAAGCATATCAAAGGTTGTTTGAAAAATGTACATTGGTTATTGTGTCCCACATTGGAAAAATAACACTAAGCAGACAGCTTTATATATTAAAATGTTGTATGTGTTATTAAATTATAGGACCCAAGAGAGGACTAATGGGCTCACACGCGGTGCGGTGCACCGCACCTCCCCCGCCCCCGCCCGCGCACGGGCACGGGCTCGGGCTCTGGCCGGGGCCGGGGCCGGGGCCGGGGCCGGGCATGGGCGAATGTGGCGTTTGATGGCGCACTTTGGCTAGGAGCTTGGAGCCTCGCCTCCGAGCCCAGAGCTTTACTTTTTGAGCCAGAGTCGGCCTGATTCAGTCCAAATTCAAATTACGAACCAATATCCAAGTACATCCGCTGAGGGATGTCTAGGTACATCCGAATCTGATTTCAACAGTCAGATCCGTTGAAGGATGTAACAGTCAGGTAGTGGGCAATAATAGGGGTGTAATTCAGGCCATTAACACCTGAATTTGACCTATTCAAATTCCCACATTTAATCCTGCCAAACTCCTGACACCTATAAATAGACAATCCATCACCTGAAAATTACACAGAATTGCTATTGTCTGAATTCATATTTTACCAGCTTGACATATATCCTAAAAGTAAATCGTCTGCAACCTTTAGCAAACTCAGAGAGTAGGGACGATTAACACTTTTAAGGACAGGGACTACCCGTGTCATTTTGATCCCATTTCTCCCATTTTCTCAACAATCAGTGGGGAAAAGTATTAGTCTGTGACTCTGTTTCTCTTTTTTCCTTTTTGGGAGGAGAGTTTCTGGAGAGGACATTAATGAAGAAAATTGAGATATAAACAATGCGTGGATTCTTTAAAGTGAATTTTCTAGGGCCTATTCTAATTCATTTAAAATTTTAAGGGCAATTTCAATCGTTCTATGAACACAACCAAACCTATTAAGAGATTTTGATAAATTCTCCCAATTAAAGAAAGCTTAGATGGAATACGTTAACCTTGCCAGTTCTCTAACTTTGATTAAAAAATAAAAGAAAAAAAATCATACAGATTCTTGTCATGCAGCTTCTCTCATCTAATAACGGATCCTTTTCCTTTTCCAGAGTTGCAGATGGAAGGCGGTCTTTAGTCCTCGTAGTTTTCATCGGTGGAGTAACATTCGCAGAGATCTCAGCACTTCGTTTCCTCAGTTCCCAGGTGTGTTTCTTACATTCAATCATGAAATGCAATTTTTGGTATAGTCACCCTTCATTCGGATCAAGAATTTTAATTGTTTTTCGTTGTGGGAATTGACTGAAAGAAGCTTCTCCGCGAAGGTGACATATAGAGCCATGTTTAGTGATTCTTGTGATTCATGGTTCAAATTGCCTTCTCACTCTGCTTTATTACATTATGATTGTTGCAACTTTTTGTCTGTGCAGGAAGGAATGGCTTATGACTTGATTGTGGGAACAACAAAAATTGTCAATGGGCAGACACTCATCGAATCCTTTGTGGACAAGCTTGGTTGAGACTTCAGACAGACATAACAGAATCCTAAAGTCAGGTTTTCCTAGGAAAAGCTTCATAAATCATTGTTGTTTTGCAAGAGAAAGGATTTGTCTTTGTTTCATTTATTCTTTTTCTTGGTTTGGTGTGTGAAAATGGGACATAAAAATTAAGTTGAACCAAGTCTGTGAGGGTTCTTTACGGCTAAATAGCTATGGATTCGAATTCTTTTGACCACTTTGAAAATGTATGTGTTAAGAAAGAATAAAAATTGATAGGCTTTCAAGATAATTTTTATCCGATCTAAGATAAATTGATAGGCTTTCTAAGATATTTATCCGATCTAATCCGAACCAGGCCGATTTGAGACTCTTGTCTCGAGTCTTCCCGACTTCCCGTTGCTAAATGGGGTGGGTCTAAGATCATGTCAAACCCGTCCAATTCTCATCCTACCCAAAATTTGAAATTCAAATAAAATATTTAAGTGGATTGTATCACACTTCTATTTTATATTTAAATAAGCAAAAATAAATAATCTTGGAAGAATTGAGTTTCTAATGAATATATAATATGAAGGATTAATTATAGTCAATCAAATTTTCAAAAAAAAAAAAAAAAAAAGTCAAGAAATAATGTGTGATATTTTGGTGCAATTGATTAGACTAACCAACTTACTAGGGGACAGTCCCACATGATAAAATTAGAGATAAAATTAGATGGGGCCTTAATTTCTTGACCATTATCATTCATATTCACAAACTTATGCTTCTTGCCTTGGTCTTTCCATACTTGATTATATGCCCATCTTTTCATAGCCTTATCCTATAAACAATCCATAATAATGGCTTTTCATAATACATGTATATGTGACTTAGAAAGGGAGTTTTCATAACTCCCAAAAATAGTAATTTTTGTACTTGTTCAAACTCGCGTCCCACGAAGTCTAAATGACAGATTGGATAGCCTAACGTGTATTGCACAGGTGCTGACGTGGTTTTGATCGATCATTTCACTTAAAAGTATTTATAATTTGATAACGGACTAATTATTGTATTCGATCGTAAATATCCTAAATTATATTAAATAAAATAAATAACCATATACTACGCACGTACATTATATATATAAAGAAAATATGAAGGATTGGGCCAATACAAAAGGTAATGATTGGGAAGGTGATAAGAGAACATGGGCACGTGAATCAAACTATTAAGTTTGGAGCTTGACATCTGGTTTATGCATATTTTCTGCCCTCTTAACAAATGTGCACCGTCCAGTGTGTGCGTGTGTGTATGGTATTCACACCAATTTGGCATTTTCATTTGCATCACATTGTATTAATTAGAGATAATTCCAGTTTACATGGTTAGTGCGGTTTGTCCCATTTTCTTTTAATCGGTGTGATTTAAAAATGTTACATTTAATCCATTTTATACTATTTTGGCGGAATATTCCGTTTAAAATTAATTTTGACCGTCGATTTTTCCTCCGTTATAACGCCTTAAGAGTCGAGACCACTATCATCATATTTTTCTCTCCAAATCAAACAAAACCCATACCTTCTTTGACCGTTGATTCCTCCATCGGTTGTCGAATTTTGATTTCGAAAGTACCATTGTGTTCCTTACATCGAGAGCTTCAATTTGATATATAATATCAACATATTTGACATTTGATTTATATGAATTTGTTATTAGAAACCATGCCAAAATTTTATTCAAAATTCCATCGAAAAGGGGTTAAGTGCAACATTTTTGAAAGGTTAAGGAGGAAATCATACCGATCGAAAGAAAAGTGGACAAATTGCACTGCTCCCAAAGGATGAGGGGTGATGAAATTAGCCCTATTAATTATTATAGGACATAAAGATTCATGTTAATGAAATTAAACTTTTAGCAGTTTTTTTCTAACTTGAATTCTTAAGTACACAACTAGTTTAATTAGATATCTCATCTACGAATTCTTAAATACACAACTAACTTGAATAAAGGAACGTATTATACCTTAAGTGATTCAACACCCTAATAAACAATGCTAAACGTATAATGTTATAGAGCTAGGAAATAATTGAACGTAAGTGATGATTCATCCATTCTTAACTAAATATGAGGAATTAGGGTTTTGACATTGAGTACAAAATCATTTTGAATTTTCTAATCAAATTTCTTACCGTTTAAATGTCTATAATTCAACGAAAGAATGAGTCAAAATTATAAACCCCTCATTTCCTTTTAGATTGTATTCGACTTTAGATTGGGTTCGTGTGTGTGGTTGTAGGTTTTGTGATTTGACGAAAGGCACTTTAAAGAGAGAAGTTGGTGGCTTTTGGAGCTTAGTTATTAATGGAGTCTCTAAATGGGAGCTTGGTTTCCACCACACCATTCTTTGTTATAATAAAGATGAAAGAGCTGTGCCAATTAACAACTACAAATTTGTGGAAAATTCTTGTATGAGTCGGGTGTAGTGCACTGTTCCCTACACCCTGCTCATACCAGAATTTCCCAAAATTTGTCTAACCACTTTCGGTAGTCTTGGATCTTCCAAAAACAGTACACATTCCGAGAGGGAAAAAAAGAAATAAAAAAAAGCAAAAAAAATATATTTATTTATGATATTTTGCGTTTATTACAGGTGATATAAAGTAAAAAATAAGTTCTTACACGAATATTCTTGTGTACAATAATTTTCAAATTAAGAGAACAACTTATATGCTTTACTTCTTTTTTTCTCGGGGTTTTTTTTTTTTAAGAGTTCGAATACTATAAAGATTTAATATGAAGTCAATCTTTCCATTTCAAATATCCTATTTGCTATTTTTGGAGTTTGAACACTAAGCATTTTAATTTAATGTTAGAAATAGTTTACTTTGTCATTTTGCAATCCAATTGGATATGGCTATGGACATATTGATAATAATGTATTTAGACAACCTAGTGTTTACTTGAATAGGTAAAAAGCTAGTTTAATTTGTTAATATGTCAATATTGTTTACTTTGCCATTTTACAACCACCATATAAGACATTAATTTCCAATATTGTCCTTGTTCAATCAATCGAGAACAGTCCGACAAAAACAAGGGGAAAATGCCTCAATTTTTTAATAAACGTGAGGGCAATAGTGTAAATTGATTTTACCCAACACAATTGGACTAATTAGCAACTGAATTTTGGAGTTTCAATTTAACCCATTAGACCCCATTTGACCCCTAGGGCTTGCGGGCCTGCACAAGGCTCAGAGGCCATTGAAGTAAACGCCATTAAATGACAGATACCAGTTGCAGCCCAGAGTTTTATATCAAAGTAAACTAATTCTTAGTAGTTAGGCGAAGTGAATTTAAACTTTATATTTACTACATACCTCTTCTTAAATTCTATACTTATACATCAACGGACAGTTGATTCGAGTGGATAAGGGCTTGCGTTCACTTAAGTAAGGTCCCGGTTTCAAATTTTGTGGATATAAAAAATTACGTTAGGAGAGATTCCCGTGAAAAGTACCTTCAGTATCTGGGGAAATTAGTCTCTTACTCAATTGAGTAGGGGAAACTCTAAGAACTAAAAAAGAATTCTATATTTATACATGAAATTTCCTTTTTATTAATTTGAATTGTGGAAGATGATTAAAAGGATTAATTTACGCTCCTTGTCAAATTTAATAATTATATTTAGACCCTTGAGAGTGTATGGAATTTAGTAATATAAGAACTTCATGTAGCATTATTAGGGGATTGAACCACGAGTGTAAATGAAATATTTCGAATGATAAGTCTGATTGTAATTTTTATATATTTGTAGGGGTTCAAATGTAAACAATCTAAATTTAAATATAAAAAGAAAATCAAATGTATTACATTATTATAACGAAAATTAATAATGTATGATGTTTAATATCAACTATGATGCATAGATATGTACGATAACATAAATATAATACAAATACGACGATGTAATTTTTTTTTAAAATTTTTACATGACGAGTGTCGGATATAGTATCCAACAAATTAATTTAAAATCAACTAATTAAGTTTGTCTTAATTTTTTATTTTTGGAAAATGTTGGACAAATTAATAGAAGATTATATGAATCCAGAAAAAACACGTCAAAGAACAAATGGGAAACAGCTAATAAAATGTACTTGAAAAGTTGATCGTCCAATTATATCTCCGCATTGTATCGCTCATGTGAACTATATACTATGTTTGGAATTTCTCTATGTAATTATTTGAATCGACAAATTAATAAGAAATAATCAACTTTATATTTATCAAGAAAATCAACGTAGTACAATAAAATCGTATATGTTATACTAAATTTGTAAAAAAAACAAAAACAAAAACAGCTTAATTTAATTAAATTAATGTATCCATCATCGGCGAGCATAATGAATAGTCTCTATTATTAAGTAGTATATTTTAATAGTTTGATACTATACTAATATGAGATGTCTTGTGTTCAAATCATTGAGTATGCAGTTAACATTGATCAGAAAAACTTTACGTACACCTTAATGATCTCATCTGACTCGATTCATATAAACAAATTATAAAATAAAAAAATGAAAAATAAAAGATACAATTATTAATTACTAAAAGTATGAGATAATAAATCAGAATAGTTATCGTTGTTTATTTTTTTAACATACACTCCTAATGAGATTTGAACCCAGATTATTACTTAAAAAAATCACTTGAACCAACCCTTATTGGTTTATTGTTGTTCATTTCATTTAACAATGCCCTCATTTGTTTAATACTCAATTCTTATAAGTCAAGCAAAAAATAAAATAAAAATTGGATATATTTTTAATAATATCATTCATCTCAAATTTTCTTTTTCTTTTTCTTTTTTAACCATACATTTCCAGAATCGTTACAGGGATTCAAACCTAAAATTATCCCAAATTTAAAAGCTCTGGTACATACACATTATATTATTAAAACTTAAAAGTATTTTTATTTTTCCCATCATAAATCAAAGTGAATAAATACAAGTACATATCATTTAAAAGAAAAGAAAATCATACGCAATTTCTGATTTCTATCTCAAAATTTTCATCCAAGTAATAACGTGTGTTTACAAGAATTAATACGAACTCCTATACATATTTGAGTAATTAATGATAAAAAAAAAAAGAGACAAAAATCTACAATTCCTCAAGCTAATTTAAAAAAAAAAAAAAGGAGAGAGAGTGGGACTAGTTAAGATTTATGAATAATCAATGAATATTAACTGAAATTAATATGATATCAAGAATCGTTGTAATGATCTTGCCAGCAAAGAAGCATGACGACGCAGCGGCGGAGGATGTAAAATCTGGCTCTCTGCTCCTTCCTCAAACGGCCGCATCGCCGCCGGAATGATCTCATTTTGTCTCCTTTTCCAACTTTCATGGCGGCGGCGGCGGTAGGTGGAGGGTGGGGATCGGTGATATGGTGGGGTGAAGACTGAAGTGGTGAAGATGCAAGTGCAAGTGTGTGAGGAATTAATTAGCTAGGATCGATGTATGTACTTATAGTAGGAATTCTGTATTCCTTATTTTATTTTACTTTTAAAAAATCTTTCCATAAATAATTATTTCTTCCCTTTTTTTTTTTTTTTTTTATAAATTTTGACTTTAGATTCACATATTTTCTCGACCATTCAAAATTTTAAAAATAAAACTCTAATAAAACTGAAAAAACAAAGAAATACTTATATTAATGTTTTAAGAGATTAAACTTAAATATTATTAATAAAAAGGGATAAAAGTTTTACCATTATGAATTGTGAGATTTTCTTTATGTTGTAAATTAAATTGAAAATTGTTTAAGATTAATTATAACTTCAATTATTATTTTTTTTAATAAAAATTGTGAGATTTTTTTAATGTCGTAAATTAAATTAAAAAATATTTAAGATTGTAACTTCAATTATTATTTGTTTAACAAAATGCAACATGATTTCACGCATTACGTGACACCTATGTAAAATTCCTTTCACGTACGTAAAAGAAATATTTTGGAATCGAAGATAATACCTCCCTAATGCCACAAAACTCAATGGAAAATTAACCAATTAAGTTTGTTTACATCAAAAATGAAAAGCTTAATCTTATTTTGCATCTCAATATTTGAGAATTTTTGCATTTTAATACTCAGAATTTTTGTATTTTAATATCCAACTTTTGAATACTGTTGCATTTAAGTGATCAATTTCAAAAAAGAAATGACGACACATGTCATCTTATTGGCTGAATCTGAAATTAGGCACTTAAGTGCAACAAAACTTAAAAGTTGGATAATAAAGTACAAAAATTTCCAAACATTGGGATACAAACTAAGATTAACCTTAGTGAAAGTTATGGTGAATCTCCTCCAATTTATCTTTTCAAGTTTAAAGAGTATAAAAGAAAATAAAAAGGATAAATATACAAACGATCCAAACTTTCTTAACTATGATATTGTATAAGATAGCCAAGTTCATCATAATACAATTGCAAAACATCCTTATAGAATATTGTTCCATATATATCTTTCTATATAAACAAAAATATGTCCAAAACAGAAACAAATAATAACATGATACACACATATATATCAAAGTACATACTATAAAACCTTAACTCACGTATATTTATGCCCCCCACCCCTCAACTCACGTATATTTATGGCCTTTTCTCTTGATGATCCATCGGAGAACACAATGTGGATTCAAGAGGTTGGAAGTTTATGTATCGGCTCGGGGCCGACGAATGTCTTCTCCCCTTCGGCAAACAACTCTCGATTCCTTTAACTCCGGATCCATTTCCCCCATTCGCAATTTTCGGTTTAAATCCCCTATAATCCTCCGGTTTCTCCCCTAGGGGCCTCGAGGAAGCTCCACCGGCGACGAACAAAATCAGGAGGGCAAAAATGACAATGACAACGAAGAATGGAAACCTAGACATCTGAGTTTTGCCTAAGAAATTGGCTTTGCTCTTCTGCATGAAAATATTGTATGTGTGAATGTATATATATATATTCGAACGATGAAGCTTATTAATTGGACAAGTGTTAAAGTTATAAATGGACTCGTGAGGAGTTGCAAAAAAGTGGACATTTTACCAGCTCACGACCTAGTTTTCCAGCATTATAGTAGTTGTATACACGGTTGACTTAATACCCTATTGACTTGAATTCTAGGATATGCATGTAACCATTAGAAAAAGTGTTCTTTTGGATAATTAAGATATTCAAGGATCCATCAATGTATTTTAAGTGAAAAATTGTAAATTTATTATAAACATAATGTTATGCTACGAACCCACGAGTTTATTGCATGCGAGAGCAGTTTTCGAACCCATTAAATATAATTTGAAATTTGACCTGAATTACTACTTAAAAGGGATGTTTCGTTGATTGAACTTGGTTTATTTAACTCATTGCATAACTTATTTCTTATTTTGTCTCGATGTATACGGGTAGGTCATTATATGGATGGTATGATGTACACATATAATTTTTCCACGTAAAAAGTATTGTACACGACACAACATAACACAGTAAAATGATATTTTTAAAAGTGTTCGTGTATTATATTATATATGCTTTGAAATATGGCATATAATTAATTCTGATGGAAGATTTAGTATTCCATTAGTATTAATTTAGTGTATGAATAGAAAGAAAAATGAATATTTTGTGGGCAAAATTTCGTATTTATTTTCATTAAAGTTGAGCTTTTAAGGGATCAAATTGTTTGCAAAGAAATGGACATGAAGCCATAACTTGAATCCACCATTTATTCAAACAACTCACCAATAATAAAAAAAAAGGGGTGGCCAAGCAAATTATACATGTGACTTAATTAACTCTAGCTGGCTCACAAGAATACCAGCTGTACACATATACTTGGGAAATTTGGTATTGGAAAAGGAAAAGAATTTATACATTTTACATTATGAAGATTTATATATTTACATATATCTTTAAATTAAATGTTAATATTTAAATTCTGATTTTGTATCAAAAAATATAAATTTTTTGATCATTTATTTTACTTTTTGAAGTACCTATGATTGTGAGGATTGGTCATTATAGTGAATATCTTAATAAGAAAAGAAAAAAAAATAGACATGATTTTGTTTCTTGTTAAATATACATATTTTTGATCCATTTTACGGGAAATTGAACTTCTTAGTTCGAGCTACTAAAAAATAAAATCATCAGCCATAATAATATGTTTCTGTACAATTAATAATGAAAAATGAACAATAATCTCAAACCAGCTCACAAGCTTTTACGAATACCCGAATAAAAATAATTTGGCTTGAGTTTAGGAAAAAAAATAAAGACTATAATTACATATGAACCCCAAAAAATAAAATACTTCTCGATCGCTATATAAATAATGAAAATTTAGGTCGAATGCGTAAAAATCCCTCGTTTGGAGCAACGGAGATGATTAATCTGGACACTTGTACGATGAAGGTTCAGACAATTGTGGAGATCCTATTGGTCCACATGGAAGCAAGTAGGTGAACCAGTTTTTGCAGGCAACATGCTGAATGAATCTTGCCACGAGAAGCAATCAAAGATTCACCTACTTAGGAAGATCTTACTTTGCAATCCTTTTTTGTTGGGAAATAAATTGTTATATATCTCCTTTTGCACATTGTGGATAGATCCTTGTTTTAGACCTGTTGATTTATATTTATATTTTATTATATTTACTACAGTAATTATTATTATTAAAAAAAGAATTATGATAATTCGTAACTCATTCCACAAGGCAGTGGTTGCAAAATTATGTATCATACTTTATAGCGATTATGTTAATTATGGGTAGTTGAAAAAGTAGTAACGATTTTCAACGTAAGTAATATTTTGAAAAATATATAGAACCATAGTTAAATTTTTCTAATTTAATACTGTTGGGACCCTAAAGTTTTATATTATTTGATTATGTTGGGACTTTGTTTTTGAGCATATTTCAAAAGACTTTATAATAATTGAATTGGATGAATACTTATATATTGGATAATTTTTTTAAAATTTATCACTTGTCAAGAAAACGTACACCTTCACTCTAACTTTGCATTAGTATATTATCCGCTTGGGGTCTAAGCTTTCATGAATTTGTTTTTGGACATCTCCCAACAGACCTCATATTAATGCAGTTGAGTGAGCAATTATATATTGGACATTATAAACTTCCTCAAATCTTTTGATGTGCGATTATTTTGCTTCCCAACAGATTAATATATTAATATTTATTAATTTAAAGAATGTTCTCGCTATTCAATAAAATTTGACTTCTAATTACATAGAAGTTTTACTAATTTTTATCATATTTATTGAAGCAATATAGAAAATAAATTCGGTTAGTTGAAATTAGTAAGTACAATTTTTAATGGAGCTGCACATGATACGTTATAAATGATGAAGTTGAATATGATAAAAGACATTTGGAAATTGGAACCGTCACGAGTAAAGAAAAACTTTACCACGTTTTGAAAATATTTGAATTATAGTACCATATAAACTCTTTCTTGCCTCTTTGTCCTTTGATGTAATTATTTCAGAACTCAGGTAAAATTTAATTGAAATTATTAGTTATGAACATTTATACTAGTATTTATAATAACTCATCATGTCCATTTTGGCATTTTCAGTCTCACGGGCTTTAGTTTCAAGCGGATCAAATCTGCAAAAAATTAATGTAATTAGATTTTGTGCTATACATAAACTTTTAACAATATTGTTTTAGTATAATGTGTCGTGTGTGTATCATCATCATATTTTACCTGTAAAATTTATTTGTTCGTCATCATATTCATATAATTCGATGTGTGATTTTTGATAATACGGTTTATTAATTTTTTTTTTCGCTTTATAATTTCTTTTCAAAGTTTTGAATTGTGCATTATTTGCCGAAATAACTCGATCAAATTGCTTTTCTGCTCTAATAAATATGTTTACAACAACATATGTAGCTGGTATAATTCGATTTTTGTTTAGGTCTAGTTACAATGCAGTCCATCATTATCGGAAAATTATATTTTAGTTTCTATAAATCTTGTTTGGTCTAAGGTCCCTTAACGAAATTTATAAAAGTACACTTATACCCCCTGACGGTGTTATGATTGTTACATTGAACATATGACCAAAATTATAAAATCATCCCTAATGTTTACAAATATAAACAAAACGATCTCTACAAATTATGAATTTAACAACAAATCAGGGATATTTTTGGAATAACATAATAAAACCCTGAGGCCACAAACGGTTCTCGAAATTAAGGACTAAAATATAATCTTTTAATAATAATGGATTGCGTTGTAATTAAATCTAAATATAAGGTAGTCAGATGTAATTATTTCTAATATTAACCAAAAAGTTATATTTTAATGAATTATCAATTATAATTGGGCTTAAGAGGCACTGTAACGATGCCATATTGGCTCAATAGCTGGTCAGGCGCTGAGTCAACGAGGAAGTGATCCGGATGCATCAGGGGATTACACACCTCAAGTATGCGTGGATCACATGGACCAATGGGTCCATGCCACGTAAGTCAAGTATGCAGTGGATCACATAGACCAGTGAGTCCATGCCACGCAAATATAAATGGGGCTGTTTCGCTCCCCAATTTTTAAATTTCGCCCGGTTTCAAGTTTTTAGTTTTCTGCATACCACTCTGAAAATCTTCCCGTCGACCACTTTGAGCTGCTTACTCCGACATCGACATAGGTACTTCTAACGCATATGTCTTCCATTACGCAGAATTCGAATTTGTTAATGCAGATCTGAGTAGTTTATGTTGATTTCTGGATGATTTTGTATTATGACGCATATAATAAATTGAAATTTATAGTGCCGATCCGAGTCGTTTATGTTGATCTGTGGATGAATTTTTCCATTACTTCCTATATATGCTTGGTTGCTCAAAGACGGTGGGAGTATATTCGAAGATAGGGGGAGCATATTGACAGAGGGAGCCTTCAATTCCTCACTTCAAGGGGAATACTTTTTGTCATCATAAAAAAGGGGGAGATTGTTAGTCTTTGAAATCTATTGTTTTGATTATATTGACAAAAAGCATTATTTTGCAGGGATAGGTGGTGGATTGGAATCCTCACAAAGAAAGACTAAAAGTTCATGATAGATGCAGTGGAACCTTAGCGGTGTTATTGACAAAATGAGATCTCGTATTCATGCATTCTTTCATAATATATCAGACATACAATATGATCACTCTTCTAACAATGATTTTGTAGGATTAAAACAACAAGGTTAGTCTTGTCTTTTTTAAGTCAACTAAAAGAAAAATAGCTGTTGGAAGCTGAAGTCAGTAGGAAGCAAATATAGCTGTTGGAAGTGGCTTGGGAACCTCACCAAGTGGAATTCAAATTACAAAAAGCAATGACTATTTTGATGGGCTTATTTATGGATGTCAAAATGCTGCCTAATAAGTGATTTCTTTAAAGTTGTCTCTTACAAGATATTTTGTGTTTACACTGTGTTGGAGATTGTGTGTTTTTCTCTTTGTGGGTAGTTTTTTTGGTGAAGCTTGAGGATCCAAAAGCTGGTCTGTTTTGTTTCGGGCTTTGTAACAGTAGGTTCCAGACAACTCTGTTGTATTGTATCTTGTTACTCTATTCCTAATAAAAGTGTTGACTTCGAAAATCCTAAGTTTGATAACTTATAGGATTAATCCTTTAGGCTCATATTTTACACAGTATTTAGGGCCAAACCTCTCTAAACTCCTTGTCTCATCGTTCTCCATTTCTTATACTTTGGTTGATACTTATTTGGTTAATGCTTGTACTTGTGCAAGTGAGTTGATCTGATTAATTATCTATCTTGCATTAACCGCACTAGTTAAGTTCAAGACTGAGCTCTAAATCACATATACCTTGTTTGAGAAGTTTGGCTTAAGTGCTATAGCTTGGTAACTGGTCTGAACTTCCATCACATAAGCTCTATATTAACTGAGCTAATCAAGCTCTTTGTTTAAGCCTCTGAACTGAGCATAATATACAACAAAGTTACACATCACTACGGGTGGGTGTCGGGTCGGGAACCCGAAATTTCGGGTAGCTATTTTTACTACCCAAACCCGACCCGAAAAGATCGGGTACCCGAAAATGTCGGGTATCCGATCATTTCGGGTTCGGGTACCCGTCCTGTTTTTTATTTTTTTCCATCAAAGTTTATGTAATTTTCATCAAAAACTGCTCCATTTCCAGTCATTCCAACACAGGAAAAATCCAAACTAAAAATGCACTAAAACTAATTCATTAGTTTTAACATCTAGCTCACAATTGGATAAGTAACAAAACACAATTACAAACGTAAAACTTAAAAGGAAGAAAAAACGTAAAATAAATTGGAAAATTGGAAAATTGTAAAACTTAAAAGGAAGTTCCAAGCGTGAAGAATGAAATTGGAAAATTGTATAATAAATTATAAACGTAAAACTTAAAAGGAATAAAAAACAATTAAGCATAATATATAATAATAAATATATTATATATAAAGTCAGGGTTTCGGGTACCCGATCGGGTAGATTTTTTCTACCCGAAACCCAACCCGAATTTTATGTCGGGTATCGGGTACCCGACCCGAAACTTCCCGATGGGATCGGGTCGGGTCGGGTACCCAAAACCCGACCCAAAACGCCTACCCCTACACATCACATACTCTGTGGTCGAGGCTTATTGATGTTTGAGCTTGCTAAATTAGCTGATATAGCTGCATATTTGGTGTACATTGATTGAACTTGATTGGAGTTCAAAGACTTGGTACTTGAACACTTAGGCTCAAAGTTGAGTCCATGAAATTGATACAAAGTTGCAATTAAATTTGAGAAAGAAAAATTCACCCCCTCTTGTTCGACGACCTTCCCATTGAAACACGCAATATATCTTCAATTACTGATTCACCTTCCACCAATACACATTAGTGAGTGAGAAAGTAATGTTCAACTCTTCAATTTCTATTGATGTTATTTTTTTTTTAAAGGTGATGTTGCGATTGATTTGAACCATGAAATTCTAGTCTTTTAACCAATTTTCTTGGTTGCAGATCTGAAAAGGGCAGACATATTTTTGATACATGCTTCATCCCAAAATTACCAGCTTGCAGCTTACGTATTCTGTTTAATTTGCCTTTTTTTTTTTTTTTAATTGTGAATTGGTCAACTATGTGGTTTTAGTTTTTCATATTTTGTTTCTTGTATGGTTGGCGAACCTAATTGTGATGTTGTGGTGGTTGTATTATTAATTATAGTTCCAATATGTAGTATAGGTCAATTTATGGATCCTAGGAAGTCTTCTAATAATTGAATTACTGTGTTTCTTTCTTCTTGGGTTTCTCATGGACACTGTTGTCATGATATGTTTAATAAAAAAACAGAGACAAAAAATTGAAGATGGATTCTAATAAAATCAATTTAAATGTTAGTGACTTTTCTTTGTCCAGTAGATAAATGTATAATTAGAGTTTCTATGTTTAATATGCCTATTATCTCAACTATTGAAGTTTGACGGTTAGCATGTGACCCTAGTAAAAGCTGTTTTAATGATCCCATATTTTGTATTCCACTAGGTTCAGAAACAGATATGTTTGCAATTGCAAAATGATTTTGTAACATTTACGATAAAACAAATCATTTTTTTCAAAACCTGTAGCGGATAGGGCGATAAGAGTATCTAAAAGATTGGAGATGAAAACGTTGCTACATGCCGATGATGTTTCTTGATACGCACATTGAAAAAATGGTGCATAATTGGCCACATCTTCTTATTATGAAAATCGAAGAGAACCTAGAACCCAAGTTGGATTATTTCCTATCGGCTGGAATTGAGAAGAAAATGTTGGTACAATTTCTGTCAAAACACCTGAATATCTTGGGGCGCAGCTTGGACAGTTTCATCAGACCTACGTATGACAAACTTATAAACTTAGCTGGAATGTCATACATGATAATGGCGCTTAATTACAAAGTTGCTCGCTTCTTCAATTCAATTGGGGGAAAGCTTAAATTATTTTAGAAAGGGGGTCTATTGAAAAATGGAGTCTTTTACCTACTTTGCCATTCCCCAGGGGTAGTATTGATGAAAGACGAAAAACTCGTCCAAAATTTCGAAAAGGCCGCAACATACAGAATTGAAAGAAACAAACCAATTTTGTTGTGGCAATTTCAGTTTTTGTCGGGTTAACTGAAACCAATTTTGCTGAGAAGCAGAAGCTGTTTATAGGATATGGATGGTCCAATAGTGATTTTGACATAGCGTTTAGATCATACCCTAAAATCATGTCCTGTTCAGAAGAGAAAATTACTTCAAATTATTTGGTGAAAGAAATGCATATGAATCTGGTGGACATTTCAAGAACCCCTAGATGCTTCTCGTATAGCTTCGAAGATAGAATTAAACCTAAATGCATCAAAATGAAAGTTAGTGATAAAAAAATGTTCTAAAAAACAACCACCAAACTTAAGTTTCTTTTGGAGTAACGAAGATGATTAATCAGGACACTTGTACGAAGTAGTTTCGAATAAATGTGGGCTGACATATTTTTGATACAAGCTTTATCCCAAAATTGCCAGCCTGCAGGTTACGTCTTCCATTTAATTTACCCTTCTTTTTTTTTCTTTTTAATTATGAATTGGTTAACTATGTGGTTTTAGTTTTCCATATTTTGTTTCTTGTATAGTTGACGAACCTAATTGTGATGTTGTGGTGGTTGTATTATTGATTATAGTTCCAATATGTAGTATAGGTGGATCCTAGGAACGCTCTTCTAATAATTGAATTACTATGTTTTTTTTTTCCTTCTTGGGTTTCTCATGGACACTGTTGTCATGATATGTTTCATAAAAAAAAAGAGGCAAAAAATTGAAGATGGATTCTAATAAAATCAAATTGAATGTTAGTGACTTTTCTTTGTCTAGTAGATAAATGTATAATTAAAGTTTGTTTGTCTGACGGTTAGCATGCGACTATAGTAAAAACTATTTTAATGATCCCATATTTTGTATTCCACTAGGTTTAGAAATCAAATATGTTTGCAAAAGATTTTATAACATTTTATGATAAAACAGATCATTTTTTTCAAAACCTGCAAGCGACTGCAGTATCTAAAAGATTGGAGAAGAAATTGTTGCTGCATGCCGATGATGTTTCTAAAGTACTAAGAACATATAATTTAAGAACATATAATTTTACTGATACGCACATTGAAAAAATGGTGCATAATCGGACACATCTTCTTACTATGAAAATCGAAGAGAACCTTCAACACAATTTGAATTATTTCCTATCGGCTCAGATTGAGAAGAAAATGTTGGTACAATTTCTGTCAAAACACCTGAATATCTTGTGGAGCACCTTGGACAGTTTCATCAAACTTACGTGTGATAAACTTAGACTTAGCTGGAACGTCATACATGACTAATGCTCTTAATTACAAAGGTGCTCGCTTCTTCAATTCAATTGGGGGAAAGCTCAAATTATTTGAGAAGGGCGGTCTATTGTAAAATAGAGTCTCCTACCTACTTCGCCATTCCCCTAGGGTACTATTGGTGAAAGATGAAAAACTCGTCCAGTATTTCGAAAAAGCTGCAACACACAAAATTGAAAGCAACAAAACCAATTTTGTTGTGGCAATTTCAGTTTTTGCCCAGTTAACTAAAACCAATTTTGCTGAGAAACAGAAGCTGTTTATAGGATATGGATGGTCAAATAGTGATTTTGACATAGCATTTAGATCATACCCTAAAATCATGTCCCGTTCAGAAGAGAAAATTACTTCAAATTATTTGGTGAAAGAAATGCATATGAACCCGGTGGACATTTCAAGAACTCTTAGATGCTTCTCGTATAGTTTCGAAGATAGAATTAAACCTAGATGCATCACAATGAAAGTTGTGATTAAAAAATGTTCTAAAAAACACCCACCAAACTTAAGTTTCTTTTGGAGTAACGAAGATGATTAATTGGGACACTTGTACGAAGT
The DNA here is from genome assembly GCA_037501455.1 of Lantana camara. NCBI lineage: Eukaryota > Viridiplantae > Streptophyta > Magnoliopsida > Lamiales > Verbenaceae > Lantana > Lantana camara. The sequence goes on from CM074863.1 coordinate 94,161,045, forward strand.
AGTTTTGAACAAATGTGGGTTGACAGATTTTTGATACAAGCTTCATCCCAAAATTGCAAGAAGGCAGGTTACGTTTTCCATTTAATTTGTCCTTCTTCTTTTTTTCTTTTTAATTGTGAATTGGTTAATTATGTGGTTTTAGTTTTCCATATTTTGTTTCTTGTATGGTTGGCGAACCTAATTTTGATGTTCTGCTGGTTTTATTATTGATTATAGTTCCAATATGTAGTATAAGTCAATTTATGGATCCTAGGAAGACTCTTCTAATAATTGAATTACTATGTTTTTTCCTTGTTGGGTTTCTCATGGACACTGTTGTCACGATATGTTTCATAAAAAAAGAGGCAAAAAATTGAAGATGGATTCTAATAAAATCAATTTGAATGTTAGTGACTTTTCTTTGTCCAATAGATAAACGTATAATTAGAGTTTGTATGTTTGACGGTTGGCATGTGACTGTAGTAAAAGCTATTTTAATGATCCCATATTTGTATTCCACTAGTTTCAGAAACCAAATATGTTTGCAATTGCAAAAAGGTTTTATAATGTTTTACGACAAAACAGATCATTTTTTTCAAAACCTGCAGTGGATAGGGCGACTGCAATATCTAAAAGATTGGAGAAGAAATCGTTGTTGCATGCCGATGACGTTCCTAAAGTACTAAGAACATATAATTTTACTGATACGTACATTTAAAAAATGGTGCATCATTGGCCACTTCTTCTTACTATGAAAATCGAAGAGAACCATCAACCCAAGTTGAATTATTTCCTATCGACTGAGATTGAGAAGAAAATGTTAGTACAATTTCTGTCAAAACACCTGAATATCTTGTGGCACAACTTGGATAGTTTCATCAAACCTATATGTGATAAACTTATAGACTTAGCTAGAACGTCATACATGACTAAGGCACTTAATTACAAAGGTTCTCGCTTTTTTAATTCAATTGGGGGAAAGCTCAAATTATTTGAGAGGGGGGGTCTATTGAAAAATGGAGCCTCCTACCTACTTCGCCATTCCCCAGGGGTCCTATTGGTGAAAGACGAAAAACTCGTCCAATATCTCGAAAAGGCCGCAACATACAGAATTGAAAGCAACAAAACCAATTTTGCCGTTGCAATTTCTGTTTTTGCTGGTTAACTGAAATCAATTTTACTGAGAAGCAGAAGCTATTTATAGGATATGGATGGTCCAATACTTATTTTGACATAGCGTTTAGATCATACCCTAAAATCATGTCCTGTTCAGAAGAGAAAATTACTTCAAATTATTTGGTGAAAAAAATGCATATGAACCCGGTGGACATTTCAAGAACCCCTAAATGCTTGTCGTATAGCTTCCAAGATAGAATTAAACCTAGATGCATCACAATGAAAGTTGTGATGAAAAAATGTGCTAAAAAACACCCACCAAACTTAAGTTTCTTTTGGAGTAACAAAGATGATTAATCGGGAAACTTGTATGAAGTAGTTTCGAACAAATTTGGGCTGGCAGATTTTTTATACAAGCTTCATCCCAAAATTGCAAGCTTGCAAGTTACGTCTTCCGTTTAATTTGCCCTTCTTCTTTTCTTCTTTTTAATTGTGAATTGGTTAACTATGTGGTTTTAGTTTTCCATATTTTATTTCTTGTATTGTTGGCGAACCTAATTGTGATGTTGTGGTGGTTGTATTATTGATTATAGTTCTAATATGTAGTATAGGTCAATTTATGGATCCTAGGAAGGCTCTTCTAATAATTGAATTACTATGTTTTTTCTTCTTGGGGTTCTCATGGACACTGTTGTCACGATATGTTTCATAAAAAAAAGAGGCAAAAAATTGAAGATAGATTCTAATAAATTCAATTTGAATGTTAGTAACTTTTCTTTGTTCAGTAGATAAACGTATAATTAGAGTTTGTATGTTTGACGGTTAGCATGTGACCGTAGTAAAAGCTATTTTAATGATCCCATATTTGTATTCCACTAGGTTCAGAAACCAAATATGTTTGCAATTGCAAAAAGATTTTATAATGTTTTACGACAAAACAGATCATTTTTTTCAAAACCTGCAGTATATAGAGCGACTACAATATCTAAAAGATTGGAGAAGAAATCGTTGCTGCATGCCGATGATGTTTCTAATGTACTAAGAACATTTAATTTTACTGATACGCACATTGAAAAAATAGTGCATCATTGACCACATCTTCTTACTATGAAAATCGAAGAGAACCTTCAACCCAAGTTGAATTATTTACTATGGATTGAGATTGAGAAGAAAATGTTGGTACAATTTATGTCAAAACACCTGAATATCCTGTGGCGCAGCTTGGACACTTTCATCAAACCTACATGTGATAAACTTATAGACTTAGCTGGAATGTCATACATGACTAAGGCACTTAATTACAAAGGTGCTCGCTTGTTCAATTTAATTGGGGGAAAGCTCAAATTATTTGAGAAGGGGGGTCTATTGAAAAATGGAGTCTCCTACCTACTTCGCCATTCCCTAGGGGTACTATTGGTGAATGACGAAAAACTCGTCCAATATTTCGAAAAGGCTGTAACATACAGAATTGAAAGCAACAAAACCAATTTTGCTGTGGCAATTTCAGTTTTTGCCGGTTAATTGAAACCAATTTTGCTGAGAAGCAGAAGCTATTTATAGGATATGGATGGTCCAATAGTGATTTTGACATAACGTTTAGATCATACCCTAAAATCATGTCCTGTTCAGAAGAGAAAATTACTTCAAATTATTTGGTGAAAGAAATGCATATGAACCCGGTGGACATTTCAAGAACCCCTAGATGCTTTTCGTATAGTTTCGGAAATAGAATTAAACCTAGATGCATCACAATGAAAGTTGTGATGAAAAAATGTTCTAAAAAACAGCCACCAAACTTAAGTTTCTTAAGTTTCTTTTGGAGCAATGAAGATGATTAATCGGGACACTTGTACGAAGTAGTTTCGAACAAATGTGGAGATCCTATTGGTCCACATGGAAGCAAGTAGCTGAACCAGTTTTTGCGGCCAACATGCTGAATAAATTTGCCGCGATTTGCAATCCTATTTTGTTGGGAAATAAATTGTTATCTATCTCCTTTTGCACATTGTGGATAGATCCTTGATTTTGGACCTTTTGATTTATGTTTATATATTATTATATCTACTATAGTAATTATTATTATTATTAAAAAAAGAAATATAATAATTCATAACTCATTCCACAAGGTAGTGGTTGCAAAATTATGTATCATACTTTATAGTAATATATGTTGATTCTCTGAAGTTGAAAAAGTAGCAATGATTTTCAACATAAATTTTATTTTGAAAAATATATAGAACCATAGTGAAATTTTTATAATTTAAAATTGTTGGGACTCTAAAGCTTTATTATTTGAGGGATGTATTATGTGATTATGTTGGGACCGTGTTTTGGGGACATCTTTTAAAAGATATCATACTAATTGAGTTGAGTGAACATTTATATATTTGATAAATTTTCTCAAATCTATGACTTGTCGGAAAAACGTTCATTTTTACTTTGACTTCACATTAGTATATTGTTGGCTTTGGAGACAAACCTTCACGGATATATTTTTGAGCATCTTCCAAAAAATTTCATACTAATGAAGTTGAGTGAACACTTTATATATTTGATAGTACAAACTTCCTCAAATTTTTTTTTTGATGTGGGGTGATTTTGCTTCCCAACAAATTAATATATTAATATTTATTAATTTAAAGAATGTTCTTGCTATTCAATAAAATTGACTTCTAATTATATAGAAGTTTTACTGATTTTTCAATCATATCTATTGAAACAATATATAAAATAAATTCGGTTAGTTGAAATTAGTAAGTGCAATTTTTAATAGAGCTGCGCATCATACATTATAAACGATGAAGTTGAATATGATAAAAGGCATTTGGAACCATTACGAGCAAAGAAACACTTTATTACGTTTTGAACTATTCACAAATTTTTAACACTTTATTATGTTACTAGTTTATGGAAGATATTGATTTTTTTATTGGTACAAGTTGGGACAAAAATTTATTATCAGTGTAAAATAAATATATACTTTAATGACGATGTGTTGACATATGGTGACGCTTAACTGGTGCTTAAGTGGAGAATTTCATGTTTGAATATAATAGGAAAGATAAGAGATCCTGCCTTGCAAAATGTAAGGAAGGTGAGAGAACCAACTGAAATATGCCCTAACGTTCATAAGTTAGTTGGCGACTCAACGAGAAAAATGAAAAAAATTAACTTGTAGGTAGATGGAAGTGTGAACGAATGAGTGAGCTATTTATAGGAGTGTTTTTGGAGAGAAGGTGTTCGTGTGGGCTGGTTGGTAACCACTTCATACGCTTGGGCAATGAGGGACGACCACTTAACTCATGGGGATAACTCCTCGTAAACTTCAGGAGAATATATATTCAAGTGGAACATATGATCGTACAAAATAATTGATTTTGTCTCCAAACCCCGAGGGAAGGCCTCCTCAATATTTGATCTCCATAGTGTTTTGGGTCTTTCCATGAATCTGAACGCTTGATAGGTAAGGGTGCTAAGACTTTAAGAGACGATTCCGAGGGTTCGTTCCAGATGGACCCCTTTATATATAGGTTACCGGGCCTTAGGTTTCTGATTCTCCATTTGCAAGGTTCTGAAGTTGTTCTCAACTTTGATTATTAAGATTCTCATCAACCTTAAAGTGAAATATCAAGGGTCTTTTCTTGTTCTTTCGGAGAGCCATTTGGGTAGGCATGGAGGAACCACGTCAGATGTGTCCTCTACGTGGTTTATGCAGACACTAAGAAAGCCTCACTTAGAAGCTGCAAAAAGGATTTTGAAATATGTCAACTCAACTCTGGATATGGGCCTACTTTACAAAAAAAAAAAGCTACCGCCTCTCTAGTTGGGTTCACAGATGCTGATTTTGGCGGAGACTTAGATGATCGAAGGTCCACTTCAGGATATGTTTTTCTCAGTGGTGGTACAGGTATTTCTTGGTATAGCAAGAAACAAAATTCAGTTTCCTTATCAACGACGGAGGCAGAGTACAAAGCTGCTGCTCTTGCTGCTCAAGAATGCATTTGGCTTCAAAGACTTGCGGACGATCTACATTATCCTATAACGAAGCCAACTGCACTATTTGGAGATAATCAGAGTGCTATCAAGCTCACAAATAATCCAGTATTTCACGCAAGAACCAAGCATATTGAGATCGAGCATCACTTTATTAGAGAAAAGGTTCTTGATGGCACCATCAACGCTCTGGAAGTGCGAAGTGAGGATAACGTCGCCGACATTTTCACTAAGTCGCTTTCCAAGGCTTCTTTTGAGTTCCTTCGTAGGAAGCTTGGGTTAATATCCAAAAAATCACTTTAAGGGGGAGTGTTAAAATTAAAGATGATTTTTTGGATTACATTTCTAGAACAATCTAAGGCTAGATATTTTGGTAGTCTAGATATTTCTACCAAAATATCTCTCTAGATAGTTTTACCAAAATATCTCTATATTAGATGTTTCTACATAGTATCCATGCATTATTAGGATCTAGAATCATCTCTAGAATTATCTTAGGAATCTAGAATTATGTAGTAAAAAATCTAGATTTATTTCTTTAGTATTAGGATCTAGAATTATCTTCCAATTAGTTTATTAGGAAATCTAGAACTATGTATCAAAATATCTAGTAACTAGAATCCTCCTTTGAGTAGTATAAATAGGAGTAGTCATTTATCATTTGAAATAAGCCAAGTTGTAAGCAAAAGTCCTCTAATAAAAGTTCCTTTCCTATAACTCTTCTCTTGAATCATTCCCTTTTTATTTTTGAGGTTGTTCTTCTTTTGGTTGTTTTCATCCACCCTTTTGGTTATTCCATCTTGGGCCAGCAGGCTTTCTCTATATTTTCTGCTGTGTTAATTATACTTTTACATGGTATCAGAGCCATAGGGCTCTAGTATCGTGTGTCAAGATCCCTTGGTGGAAAAATCAACCGGTGCCTCAAAAATGGATCAAGTGGTCGTAGTGGACTTGGTATCGAATTGTTAAACCAATCCAACTACAGGGTGTGGAGGACTTGTATGGAGTCTTATCTCGTTGGTGAAGATTTGTGGGATGTTGTTAATGGCAACAATACAACATCTCCCACGGATAAGCCAGAAAATGCCGATGCACTCAAGAAATGGAAGCAATTGAATGCAAAGGCGGAGTTCGTTTTGAAGCGGTCAATTTCTCAAGGCCTATTCGATCACATCATGAGGTGTAAATCAGCCCACGAGATTTGGCGAACTCTTGACAGACTCTTCAACAAGAAGGATGAAGCACGACTTCAAATTTTGGAGAATGAGCTCGCTAACACCACGCAGGGTAATCTTTCCATTTCTGAGTATTTCCTTAAAATAAAAAATCTTTGTTCGGAAATTTCTTTGTTAAATCCAGAAGAAGCAATTTTCGAAGCTCGAATAAGAAGAACTATTATTCGAGGATTGAAGCCCGAGTACATTCCCTATGTTACGTCGATACAAGGATGGGTTCAACAACCATCTTTGGAGGAGTTCGAGAATTTACTATCTTCACAAGAGTCACTAGCAAAACAAATGGCCGGTGTCTCTATTAAGGAGGAAGAAGGGAGTGCTCTTATGGTTAGAAGGAAATTCTTTAAGAGCAAAGGAAATCAAAATAGCCCGACCCTGCGTCAACAAGGCCAAAACAGCTCGAGCTCATATGGAGTTAGTGGTTCTAACAGTACCTCTAATAAGAAAACTTTCAAATGCTATCGGTGTGGCAGAACTGGGCATATCAAAAGATTTTGCCGAGCTAAATTACAAGAGAGTAACGTGGCCGACAAGGTTGTGGAAGAAGAAGACTGGGGAAAATGCTTCGTGGCAGAGACAAAAGCCGTAGATGCCTTAGCATCCATCAACTTTGAAAATGACTGGATCGTGGATTCTGGTCGCGGCCATCATCTGACTGGAGATCAATCCAAGTTTTCCAATCTCCAAGAGTATAGTGGAAATGATGCAATTGTGACGGCCGACAACACAGTCCATCGCGTGGAGAATGAAGGCACTGTTGTTATAAATGGAAAGCAAGAAGATTCCATTACACTTAAGAGTGTCTTCCACGTTCCAGGTATGAAAAAAAATCTTTTCTCAGTTGCAAATGCTGTTGATGCTGGAAATTTTGCGCTATTTGGTCCACGTGATGTGAAGTTTTTACGGAACATTAACGAGCTCAAGGCGGATGTCGTCCACACCGGTAAGAGAGTAAATGACTTATTTGTTTTGTCGGCTTCCGGTTCATATATTAAGAAAATGAGCAATAATGATAATGCACATATATGGCATGCTAGACTCGGGCATCTTAGCATGGATAAATTAAAGGCCATGGTAAAATTAAAATTGGTAAATGGGTTGCCTAATTTATCAAGTTTTGGTGGAGGAGAAGTGTGTGAAGGTTGTCAATTTGGAAAAGCACATCGGCTTCCTTTTGACAAATCCACTTCTCGATGTAAGGCTCCGTTAGAGCTTATCCATAGTGATTTGATGGGCCCGACAAGAACTCCCTCATTTTCTGGATACTCTTATATGTTGATTTTTATTGATGATTATAGCCGATTCACATGGGTGTACTTTGTTAAGCACAAATTAGAAGTGTTTAACAAATTTTTGGAGTTTAAGGAGCTGGTTGAAGGAGTGCTTGGTTCCAATATCAAGCGGTTGCGGACGGATAACGGAGGTGAGTTTACTTCTGAAGAATTCCTAACTTTTTGCAGAAAACATGGCATCAAGAGAGAGCTCACCTGTGCTGAGACGCCGCAACAAAATGGAGTTGCAGAGAGAAAGATTAGGCATTTGACGGAAACTTGTAAAAGTTGGTTGCATGCGAAGAATTTGCCCAGAGCACTGTGGGCGGAAGGTATGAAATGTGCAGCTTAAGTGATTAATAGAATGCCTCTTTCTCCAATTAATATGAAGTCACCATATGAACTTATCTTTGGAGAAAAACCTAATGTTAAACATCTTAAAGTTTTTGGGTCAGTTTGCTATGTCCATGTACCCGATTCCCAAAGAACTAAACTTGATGCAAAAGCGAGAAAATGCATTTTTGTCGGGTATGATGAAAGGAAGAAAGGTTGGAAATGTATGGACCCAAAAACTCATCTTTTTGTTGTCTCCAGAGATGTTATCTTTGATGAAATTTCACTGTATTATGAAGGAAAGGTGACTAACCAAGGAGGGGCTAAAAACTCAAGCCCGGAAATTATAGAATTATCTGTAACAGAAAATCCTTCTGAGAAGCACAGCGAAAGGGGGAGTTCAAGCACTCAACAATCTGAAGGGCAACATCCAGGAGAATCCACCGATGCAACTAGATCCGAGAGGCCTCGAAGAAATGTTGTCAAACCTGCCCGGTACAGAGATGAAAATTTTATAAGCACATATTCTTGCTTCTTTGCAGGTCCCATTGATGATGAGGAACCTCGTACCTTTGAAGAAGCAAAAGGAAACAAAGAATGGGAGCTTGCAATGGATGCTGAAATGGAGGCACTCGAGAAAAATCAAACTTGGAGTCTTGTTCCAAAGCCAAAAGATGTGCAACCCGTTTCTTGCAAATGGGTATACAAAATCAAAAGAAAAGTGGATGGAAGTGTCGAAAGATATAAAGCGCGGTTGGTGGCTCGAGGTTTCTCTCAGAAATATGGAGAAGATTATGAAGAAACTTTCAGCCCCGTAGCCAAGATGATTTCAGTTCGCATGGTGTTAGCCTTGGTAGCATCCCATAATTGGAAATTATGGCAGCTTGATGTGAAGAATGCGTTCTTATACGGGGAGCTGGATAAAGATATCTACATGGAGCAACCTCCAGGTTATGTTTCTAACTCTCATCCTAATTATGTGTGCAAGCTTAAAAAGGCTCTCTACGGACTTAAACAAGCTCCACGAGCATGGTATGGTAAAATCTCTCAATATTTACAATTTTGTGGCTATCATGCTTCGGATTCAGACTCTAGCTTGTTTGTCAAAAAACAAGGAAGCTTGCATCTTGTTGTGTTGTTGTATGTGGATGATATGATAATCACAGGCAATGATGCAACTGAAGTTGAAAAGCTTCAAGATGAGCTTGCCATCAGATTTGATATTAAGAAGTTGGGGGAGCTGCATCACTTCCTTGGCTTAGAGGTGACGAACTTGGTAAATGGTATCTTTCTTTCTCAAGAAAGTTATGCCAAGAAGTTAGTTGGACGGTTTGGAGTGAATCAAAGCAAAAGGTGTTCAACTCCACTAGAGGCCAAAATAAAGCTAAGGCGTGAAGAAGGATCACTTCTGGCCAATCCGCAGCCTTATCGTGCTCTTGTTGGTAGTCTTCTATATTTAACTATCACAAGACCCGATATTGCCTTTTCAGTTAATTTTGTTAGCAGGTTTATGCAGACACCAAGAAAGCCTCACTTAGAAGCTGCAAAAAGGATTTTGAAATATGTCAACTCAACTCTGGATATGGGCCTACTTTACAAAAAAAAAAAAGCTACCGCCTCTCTAGTTGGGTTCACAGATGCTGATTTTGGCGGAGACTTAGATGATCGAAGGTCCACTTCAGGATATGTTTTTCTCAGTGGTGGTACAGGTATTTCTTGGTGTAGCAAGAAACAAAATTCAGTTTCCTTATCAACGACGGAGGCAGAGTACAAAGCTGCTGCTCTTGCTGCTCAAGAATGCATTTGGCTTCAAAGACTTGCGGACGATCTACATTATCCTATAACGAAGCCAACTGCACTATTTGGAGATAATCAGAGTGCTATCAAGCTCACAAATAATCCAGTATTTCACGCAAGAACCAAGCATATTGAGATCGAGCATCACTTTATTAGAGAAAAGGTTCTTGATGGCACCATCAACGCTCTGGAAGTGCGAAGTGAGGATAACGTCGCCGACATTTTCACTAAGTCGCTTTCCAAGGCTTCTTTTGAGTTCCTTCGTAGGAAGCTTGGGTTAATATCCAAAAAATCACTTTAAGGGGGAGTGTTAAAATTAAAGATGATTTTTTGGATTACATTTCTAGAACAATCTAAGGCTAGATATTTTGGTAGTCTAGATATTTCTACCAAAATATCTCTCTAGATAGTTTTACCAAAATATCTCTATACTAGATGTTTCTACATAGTATCCATGCATTATTAGGATCTAGAATCATCTCTAGAATTATCTTAGGAATCTAGAATTATGTAGTAAAAAATCTAGATTTATTTCTTTAGTATTAGGATCTAGAATTATCTTCCAATTAGTTTATTAGGAAATCTAGAACTATGTATCAAAATATCTAGTAACTAGAATCCTCCTTTGAGTAGTATAAATAGGAGTAGTCATTTGTCATTTGAAATAAGCCAAGTTGTAAGCAAAAGTCCTCTATTAAAAGTTCCTTTCCTATAACTCTTCTCTTGAATCATTCCCTTTTTATTTTTGAGGTTGTTCTTCTTTTGGTTGTTTTCATCCACCATTTTGGTTATTCCATCTTGGGCCAACAGGCTTTCTTTATCTTTTCTGCTGTGTTAATTATACTTTTACACTTTCGGTTGACGACACTGCAACATTAGAGTATCTTCGCGCCCAAGAGGCGCCAAGATACTACAAGATATGCCGATTTTCAATACTTGAAAGCAGTGGCGGAGCCACAGCTTCATGAGGGGTGCAATTGACCCCCTCAACCTTTTTTTTTTTTCCTTTTATATATATATATATAGATATATAGATAAATGTATGTAATTTTATGGAATTTTTCATTATTGACCCCCCTCACCAAAACTAAAATTAATACTAGTGAGGATCAATATAATAAATTATTTTGACAAAAAAAAAAATAATATAATAAATTATTAATAATTGAGACCACACAAATAATACATGAATTATATATTCCCAATTCCCATGTGTTATTCGAAATGAGCGTAAAAAACCCTTTGTTATATAAAATCTCATAGAAAACCTTGTATTTTTCTTAATTTTGTACAGAAAATCTTATGACCGTTTGCTCGGATTCAGCGAATTTTCTTTACAAAAATGTGTTTTCTACCAACTTTTGATTTATGTCTTTCCTTTCGTGTTTTGCTTCCGAATAAAATTTTTTGTGGTATTTATATTCTTCATTTATTTCTTGTATTTATCATTCCAAATATTTTCTTTTATATACTATTATATTTCTTTGTAAATATTTTTTTGTCTAATTTTTGCTTTTATTTTAGTGAATAAGGCCAGCACGTATGACTCAAACAACGTCTGAGGGTTTTTATGTTTATTTTTATAAAACACGAGAGTTTTTATGCTAATTTTTGAAACATAGGGTTTATCTTGCATTTTCGATATTTCACGAGGTTATATATATATATATATATGGAAAAACCTAATATGACTCCCCTGAATCAAATTTCTGGCTCCGCCACTGCTTGAAAGGGCAAGCCAAGAAGAATTATGAACATTCTCATATTCATTTTGTGTATCTTTATCTTGTTGAAGGATAAAAATGCAGAGGCCAAGAAAGTCTCGTCATCTTCATTGTCATAGGATTTATTTGCTTTGATTTTCTTGTTCGGGCTGTTTTTATCATGAGACCGATATGACTTTTTAATTTTTTGATTAAATTGATGAGCATACCTGAGGGGCATACTACGACTACCACGAACTTGAATCATCACATGGCTGCTAAAGGAAGTGTTGCTTCACCCGGCCCTGAGGAAGCCAGAGGACCCTCTCCTTTCACAGCTGAAGGCTCCGAAACACATTGAAGAACTTTTGGATCCGTCCTAAAGCGCCATTCCCCTAGAGTTGCGAAGTTGGAGGCTCATCTTTTTTTTTTAAATTTTATTTTATCTCTTAGAGTTTTCCCCTACCCAATTGAGTGAGAGATTAATTTTCCGAGATATTGAAGGTACTTTTCATGGGGACCTTTCCCAATGTAGTTTTTTATATTCATAAGTTTCGAACCCGAGACCTTTCTTAAGTGAACATGATAAAAACGATCAAGTATGTGTTATTTGTTGGGATGAGTTTTCAATAAAAAGATATGATTGGAATTCTTGATAATTGCAGGCACGTGTGCCCTAAAAAATGTATGGTGAATTGATTCATATTCCAGAGGAACCATTGTCTGATTTGTAAAGCCAGGCATAATGTTTTTAGTTGATGACTACGATGCACGCATATAAATACGACGATATGGATACAACATGACATGATATGAATATATTCATACGAACTATTTTTCGAATTTTTTACGTAAGAAATGTCAGACACGGTGTCCGATACGATATAATTCAATAAAATAATATTTTTAGAAGTGTCCTTGCATTATAGATCGAAGCAATCTTAGTTAAGTACTCGGCAAAGTGTTCAAATGTTTTCGGATATATGTATGATCATTTCACGTATGACAGTTTCCGTACAAATAATGTTATTTTGTACCAAGTTATTTCAAACATTAGATTGTAGGAAAAATGTAATTTAGGTAACCATAGAGCGTAACGTATGCGAGCATGTGTACCACTATTTTTATTTATTATTTAAGAAATGATTAGATTCAACTATTTGTGTTTAGGCGTAATTACAACGTAGTTCAAAATTATTTAGAAATTATATTTTAATCCCTAACCCTTGTATATATACATTTTAGTCCCTAACCCTTGTTTATTTTTGATACTTTTAGGGATAATTTTGCATTTTTCATCATATATTAAATGTAACACTCACAAAACCGTTAGGAGCATAAGTATACTTTTACAAAATTCTTTAATGGACCTCAAACAAAATAAGAAATATAGGTTGTAATATTAAAAAAAAAAAATGGAACGGCTTGTAATTAGGCCAAACCTCAGGGACCTGTATGTTACTCGCTCTTTATTTAATTTTAGTTCAAAACTTTTTGAAAATAATGTGATTGATTCTGATAGTTTATTTTTTAGATGAGATATTTACGTGCCACTCACATGTATTGTTAGTAGGTCCCATTTTTTTTTATAGTTATAACAATTTGATAATAAAATCAATTGTTATTGTTTAAACTCTACCTGTAACGCCCCGTTTTCCCGACAAGTCAGGTACGATGTCACGAGAGAGTTTAATTCAGTAATTATGTGACGTTGCATGTTAAACGTGTCAACGTGTAATTTTATTTAATTGTGTGCGCTTTAGAAATTTATTTAATTTGTATTTGGACTCAATTGTCCAATAATTGCAAGATAGGAACCTAATTTTTATTAGGGTGTTTGAGGCCTTCGTGGCTACCTTGAGCCCGGGAATTCGGATTCGAATTCCAACCTTATTATGGAGTTCGTCTTGATGATTCGCATTCAAATACTTAACCTTTTATTTTTCTAAAGCTATTTGATTGCCCAACCGTTTTAAAATCCGATCCGGGTGGATCGGATACCGCTTGACCCTACCCGTTTCCACCGACCCGATTGACCAGCCCTAAAAGGGGCCAGCCTTATCCCTTTTTCCCCATTTTGATCGATCAGCAGCCATGAAGGAAGAGAGAAGGAGAAATTCCCAATTTTGGCTCCAAGACCTCAAGCTCGGGTTTTCAAGATCCAACCGTCCGATCAACGACCTAAGGTAAGATTCGTGCTCTATTCGTTACGTGCTTTAATTTGATTTAGCTTTCGTGCCTCGGATCTATGCCTATGTGGTGATTTGGGAAGATGATGAATAGTAACCGGGGTGTGAGTTTTATGTGATCAAGGCCGTTTTACGAGTTCTAATATACAAATATGTGATCTACGTGTTTTACTTGGTCCGTGGTATTAATTTCATGCATTTTGGAGTGGTTTGGGGCTGTGTTTATATGTGGAGTGTGTCTTTTCCGCCATTGTTACTGTTTCTGCTTCGTACCAGGAGAAAAAGGTGGGAACGGCCGTTCCCGTGTTGAACTGGAGTTGGGAACGACCCTTCCCAGGAGACATTTTTGCCAATTTCTTACAGAGCCACGGGGAGAGTTCGGGGAGCTGGGAACGGCCGTTCCCGTGGGCGGAGCTACTGTGTAACGCCCCAGCTTTCGGCAATTCAGGTATGATCGACACGTGTGCATTTAAGAGTTAGATTTTTAATTTTGATTGATCATTTCTTTAATTTTCCATATCATGACATAAATTCATAAAATTATATTCTAAGTATTTTATTGAAAATTTCATATCATATCATAATTATCGCATATATTGAATGTGATTGCAACGTGAATTAATTCCCCAAATGTGAGTTAATTTCTTCTATGTCCTTATTTGCTCATTTTCATGACTTTGGGGATCTAATTGCTCTGGACCAAATTGATCAATGGTTATGGAAATGGACTTAATTGCAAAACTTACTAAGTGAAAGGACTTAATAGCAAAATTGGCCATCTCTTCCCCTTTCTTAGCAGCATTCACGTACCATCACATTTCCTTCTTCATACAAAATACTTCATCTTTGTTCTTGCTTTCCTTGCTCAACCGAGACAAACCCTTCTTGGAAGAGAGGGAGATTTCATCTTGCAAGCATCATATTTGTGGGATTTGTGATGTTTGAGGCATCATCAACATCATATCTTCTTCTCATCTCTCATTTTTTTCATTTGAGGTAATTATAGAGTATGGATGATTTTCTTGAATAAATGACATAAATAGGGCTTTGCATTAGATTGGATAAATTGTGTATTGGTTGTTGGAAATATGTTTATGAACTTTGAGCTCAAGATTGATGCATAAATCTTGTGAATTATGGACTTGGAGCATGAGTGTTGATATGGGTTTCAAATGATGGATTATTGATGATCTAACATGGAAATGAGTGTTTAAATGAATTGTTATTGATTATATGTAAGCTAGTATGTTTATTGTATCAAATATATGCATTACATCTTGGCTTGAAGCCATTTTTGTGTTTGGTTGTTGTTCCTCCATTGCTGCTCTGTTTCTGTTCTTCATTCAGCTGCTCACGTATTTTGGGAACGGCCCTTCCCAACCCCTGTTTAAAACTGGAACGGCCGTTCCCATGATTCAGAGTCAGCCAGGCCAGCGAGACTGGGAACGGCCGTTCCCATTTTGGCCTGTGTGCCGGAAGGGCCGTTCCCAGCTAAAACGTTTTCCCTTTTTAAAAAAACGCTGGCGCGTTTCTGAAGGGCCATGGGAACGGCCCTTCCCATTTTTAAAGGGAGGCCGGAACGGCCGTTCCCATAGCGTCTGCAGAGCAAAAAGCTACTGCATAAAAATTGATTTTCACCACCATCATCCAATCACTTTTTTGACCCCTAATTGCTATTATATGATTGCATACATGTCGAAACGTGATATTTGCATGGTACATTGTATCATACTCGTCATCTCGTTGTATTTTCGCCGTTCGTCCTATTTGGTACATTTTGAGTCGTGTCTCACGGACATTTGTCTTTTTTGCACAGACCAGCTTCCTGGTGACGAGGAGCAGGCCCCGTGAGCTGTTTCCTTGGTTGTTTTTGGGTCGTTCGGGTAAGGTTTAATTTTAGATACATAGGACCCGTACAACCCTATGTGAAGTTTTAAGCCAAAACCTATCTATATATTTATAGTTTTCAAATGAGATTGGTTTTCAAATGATTTACCGAACTATTGAAGGGATTGATTGATTGATTGATTATTTTGGCGAGTATTGTATTGCACTGTGGGCCCGAGGGTAGTGGCTCGAGCCAACCGGGAAAGCATGATCTGACGGGTAACTCGAGAGCTATCCTCACCAAACTGGGATGACCCCTGAACCCCCTAGGAGATTAGGGGAGGAAGGAGTTCCGGGCTTAGGGATTCATATACCCTCTACCCAGATTGATTGGATGGTGGGGCCTTGCAATCCCACCATCACCCGGAGGAAGAAGGCGTTATTGGACTTGCTAATTGTGCACAGTAATAAATTGCTTGATTACCTAATCACCTAATAATTGATTGATTGATTGATTGTACACAGTCGGTGTAAGGTTGGAGAATTGCCCCACTCGCCGAGCCACAATTGATTGTATTAAATTGATTAAATTGAAATTGAATTAGTTGTAACCTCGGGCGATAGAATCTCTTATTTTACTAAATCGTTGTTTTTCCAAAATTATTACCCGAGATTATAACTTGCATGTATGTGCGCTTATATTTATTTATACCCCTCGCTCAGTCCGTGTTGGACTGACACCTCGACTTTTCAGTTGTTTTGCAGGGCGTGCTAGGCGGGAATTTAGAGTCTAGTTGTCTTTAAATTTGGGTCTAGCACACTTCATTCCCACATTTTGTTCATGTATTGGTACTCTATATATTTTGTAGCATGCCTTGTTATTTAATTTTGGAGATGATAATGTATTGATAGTGTAAATGTTGGTATCTATTAGTAAATAAATAAATATAGTACCTATAAGTATTGAATGAATATTGCTTCCGCTTTTATCTACTCTGAATTGTTGGTTGGTTTTAATTGAGGGTACCCGCCTAGCCTTGTGTCGTTGTATTGTCTCCCGTTCGCCATAGCTTTGGTTCATGTATGGATTGACCATTTCATATGTGGATTGAGGCTATGGTGCGGGGGATGTGGTGCCTAGCGTTCCGGGTGCTACATCCTAGGCATGGCCGTTCCCGCCCCTATTTTAGTGTATTTTCATGCTTTGTTCGTGTATTGTTATTTCGTAACTTCCTTTGCATGTTTAAGTATTTTACATTGTTTTACTTGCATAATTTCATGTAATTGAACTCGTTTATTGAATGTAAGTGCTAATTGATTTAATTGCCCTTAAATGCACATAAACATGATCATGACTTAGCTTAACATCTTGTATATCGTTCCATGACTTTCATGTCATTTCATATCAATGTCGTACGTCGTAATTGGTATCATTATTGAGTCTCCTCTCACGTGTACACATTATTTCCCTTCTTATTTAGTTTTTCTCCAGGGCGGAGATCATCGATCGAGTGAACACTTTCTTGCACATTGTCTTGTTCTGTCGCTTGCCAGGTGAGGGTGTTTTCGTTCTAGTTACCTATCGAACCCTAAAACCTGCGTGAATGGTATTTGGCCTAAAAACCATATTTATATTTATATTGTTTTCATGTGTGTAATCGAGTAAACCTTTTTTAAACTGAACCTATTGTTATTGCTATTGTTACTCACTGACCGTTCCTGTTTTGGCGAGATACTGTACTGCAAACTGATTGAGGGCCCTGAGACTTGTGTATTGAGCGAGCCGGGAAGGTATCGGGCTGATGGTAACCTCTTGCACAGTCTCACACTGTTGGGATGAGCCCTGAATCCACTAGGAGATTAGTGGAGGAAGGAGTTCCGGGCATGGGAGTTATGTTCCTGATGCTCACACTGACTGGATGGCGAGGGCTAGCTACCCAAACCATCATGGAGGGAAAAGGAGATCTTGGAAGAGTCCGGCACCACGGGTGACCCAGGGATTATTGTCGTGATTGATTGCACTGATTGACTGTACTGAGTGTGAACACTATTGCACTATTACACGGTATAATAACGATTGAATTACATGATCACCTTTAAATAACTGAAACTTAATCATTGTACACTGTCGGAGTTTGGTTGGAGATTGTGCACGCTCACTCGCCGAGTAACTGATAGCCTGAAATTGTAATTAAGCGTCTAAATTGATAGTTGTAAAGTCCGGGCATAGCTTAAGTGATTTCTTGCCCTCACGGGGAACTACTTTAACTAAAACGTTGCTTGGGATTTACAACTTGTATGTTCATGTTTCTATATATATTTATATCTCCGGCTCACTCAGTCTTCTAGAGACTGATCCCTCTTTTCCCCTTTTCTTCCAAGTTCCTTACAGGTGGTTGCTAGGCGGGATTGAGTCTTTTGTCTTTGTTCAAGTCCTGCACGTGTACACCCACTGCATATTGTATTCACCTATTGAATTGATTTATTTACTGAATTGTATTGAACTCGGGACAGGTTTCTAGGGCTTTAGTTGAACCCGTTCTATGTTATTGCATTGAATTAATTCGGGACAGGTTAGGACAGGTGCATCATTTAGTGGAACCCGTATTTACTTTTCCCTGGAGTTACATTTATTTCTCATGGATGTTGCAAATGTCATTGCCTTGCTTCCGCATTTCGTTTAATTTGAATTGTGACGGGGTTAGATTCTACCTAGCTAGGATAGTCTTTTTATTATCTTCCGTTCGCTGTGAGTTTAGTTCATGTATAGATTAGCCATTTCATATGTGGACCGAATTCATAGTACGGGGGATGTAGTGCTCTCTTCGCGGGTGCTACATCTTTAAATGGTGTCAGAGCTCTAGGTTGCAAAACCGGGGTTCTAGTGTCGTGTCGTGTCAAGTATAGGTCGAACGGCTTAGGAACAATGTGTTAATGTGCGCACCGCATTGAACATGAGTGTTGTTGTTGCTACTTGACATGGAAAATGTTGTTAAATATGCTTCTTTCAAAATTTTGTTGATTTGAATGTTGCTTGTTGCATCGAACATTCTTTTTGTGTTAATTATGTGGCATGAGCATACACTAATCTCATGCATTTATTTTGAAATGAGTTGTGATTTCTAGGATGAAGATGATATCAAACCACGGCCAATTTCTACAACAACCACAGTCTATCATAAACTCTTCTCTCTAGCTCGAAAGTTGGAAGGAATGCATCAAGGATTTCTACAAAATTTAAGAGCTAGGATCTTCTCCTCTAATTGGGTTATGGATCAGGTGTAAAGTCCGGAATGGAAGAATTAATTATGGGAGCAACTTACAAGTTTTATGGAAGTCGGTGGATACTTGGCAAGAAATTGGTAGGAAGTGATACTTATGACTTACAAGATAGCTACGTGAGATTTCATTATGAAAAGAAGTGGGTCGACCTGGGTTAGAGGATTGTCTCAACTTAAGGAAGAGGTGAAGGAAGTTCTGAGGGTACTCATGATTCAAGGTTCGGATTTGTAGGCAAGTTGCGGATCTTCAACTCGTGGGAACTAAATCAAGGTATGAGAAGAAAGTAACTCAAGTGATTCAGGTTGAAGTAAGAATTTTAGGAATCAAGTTTGGGATGAGTCGAGATACTTCGGACCTTGGAATAGGGTTTTGATCGATTTGGAAAAATGTAAGAAATCAATCGATTTTGGATTCATGAAACAACAATTAGAAGAATTGAACAACTAGGTAATTAATGTAGAGCTATCAAGAATTGAGACATTTTGGATTCGGGAAAGAAAGAAGCCGGATAGAAGGGAATTGAAGAGAACCGATCAATATAATGATTTCAAGTTCATGGGAAGCAAAGATGCTAAAGATTCTAGATTCGTGCAGATTGAGTTTATCTTCCAGATTCAAGCTGAATTATCGTATTGTGAGGTTGAATTGGAAGATATGGAGCAACAGATGGAAGTGATAAAGAAAGGCAAGGTAACAACTAGGGTTCAAGAAATTTCAACCTCGGTCGAGGAAAATATATAAATCGATGATAGAGACTTTTGAAGAATTGGAAGACCGTGGGTAACAAGAGATGATCAATAAACCCGGGACACACTTGCAATTCAACGAACCATGAACAAGTGCCATGCTAAAGGATGCAACTACGGTGACAGGTTCAACGCATTCATGGCACATGCATCATACGTTATTTTAAATTATTTTACTTCTTTTATTTATGTGTGTATCTTTAATTGATATAATTACTCCAACATGTTGCATCTTTAAATTATTTACAAGGGTGATATGTGCATCAGCATTTTTACCCAACATACATCTTAAGTGTTTTCTTGATAGGAGTTCTCTCCACTTTATCCGGCAAGCATTACTTCAACCGAGACATAACTGAATCATGATAGTGAAATTTATTGGGTTGGAATGAAAGAAGTGGGTTGTTATTTCCATCAATCGTTTCAAAAGTAACGTGAGGAAATTTATGGACAAGTGGCGTGATTGGAATCGATTATATCAAGGAAGCTAATTGGAGGAGTGGGAATCTTCAAATTTAAGAATTGATGCCACGAGCAACGGATAAGAATGGAAATTCTTAAGGGAGAGAGCTGACCGGGGGATGATTTGAAAGTTGAAATTATGTCTAAGTGGGTTATTTTAAGGGAAGGTATTAGAAGACTCTAACATTTGACGATCTTCAAGATCGGGGTGAGCATATGTGAAATAATTTTGGAAATGGGTATTCAAGAGATGATGTGAGAGTAAGTACTCGGTTCCATTTAAAACCAAGGAGGATGAAGCTTCGGAATTGATATTGAAAGAAGTATGCACTTCAAGATATAAAATATGGACTCAAGGGAAGCATGGTAATTGACTCTACGAGACGAGGTAAAGGATTAGTGATGGTAATTTTAGACGCAGGATCAACACCATTAATTCTCTTCCGAGATCCCTACAAGTTTAATTTTCAAGGTTGCAAGAATGTTGTGGTGCCACATGTTTCGTGTCTTGAAGGAATTTTAATAATTGGAGAGGACAATATTAGGTAAGGAAACTTGATTGGATCCTCATATGTTGGGGTGAAAGTGAGAGTCCATTTCTTTGAGCGTTGGAAGTGAACTATGTAGGGAGGAAAACACAACATGAACAAGATGGATTACCGGCTTGTTAAATTTTCCATGATGAACCAAAAACACTATAAAGGTTAGAGACTAAACTTGGAGCTACTGAATGAATACCCCGAGCATCCGAGAAGGTCAATTATAAATTGTGATGAAGATTGAGTATGATTCGTGGAAAGAACAAGTTAATTGGGTTCAAACAAAGCACATATTTAAGAATTAAATTGCTGGACCATGGTGTTGGAGAGAATGAAGGACTTGATCGCGGGTTGAAGGCCGAGTAATCACGAAAATATTTATATCTACATTAGTTTTCTGGGGTACGATAATTGAATTAGAGGGTAGATAGTGGAGGAGAAACCGGGTGATCACCAAAGTATTGGAAATAAGGGGGCAACTCGAGACAAGACACTATGATTAGATAGATTTTCAACAACGAGTCAAGTATCAAATCGGATCAAAATGAAAGAAGATTCCCAATCAACGGTGAACGGTACAACATGCATATCACGTGCATCACGCATATTCCTAATTATTGTTGTATGTGGTTTATGGCTATTTGTTATTGCTTTGGAGTGAGCGAGTGCCTTAGTCACACGGTGAAATGAGGGTCGTGCTGTGTAACGGGTCTTTGGAGACCATTTTTTGAAGCTAGTGGCGTTTCAAGAAACCAACTTCAAACCATGAAGTTGATGTGATGATGGAGGACCCGTTTGGGTTGGAGAACGAGTGGTGGAAGTTCGTTAACTACTCCACTTGTGATACCGAGCATGGGATGGTTAGGATAGATCAAACGGTGGGAGCTGAATCTCGTGTAGACCCTCCTATCGTACGAGATGTCCGGACTACTCATATTCGGATCAAGATCATGAACAGCTTGTAGAGTTCGTACAAGACTCCCCTTGTGCTTGAAGACCTTTCTGAACTAATCTCTATCGAGATGTCATGAACCCCGCGTGGGATGAACACAGAGAGTTTTGCTTAGAGTCCAGAACTCGAGGCAGTGGACCTGAGGATAGGTCCTTCTTAAGGGGGAAAGGTTGTAATGCCCCGTTTTCCCGACAAGTCAGGTACGACGTCACGAGAGAGTTTAATTCAGTGATTATGTGACGTCGCATGTTAAACGTGTCAACGTGTAATTTTATTTAATTGTGTGCGCTTTAGAAATTCATTTAATTTGTACTTGGACTCAATTGTCCAATAATTGCAAGATAGGAACCTAATTTTAATTAGGGTGTTTGAGGCCTTCGTGGCTACCTTGAGCCCGGGAATTTGGATTCGAATTCCAACCTTATTATTGAGTTCGTTTTGGTGATTCGGATTCAAATACTTAACCTTTTATTTTTCTAAAGCTTTTTGATTGTCCAGTCGTTTTAAAATTCGATCTGGGTGGATCGGATACCGCTTGACCCTACCCTTTTCCACCGGCCCGATTGACCAGCCCTAAAAGGGGCCAGCCTTATCCCTTTTTCCCCATTTTGATCGATCAACAGCCATGAAGGAAGAGAGAAGGAGAAATTCCCAATTTTGGCTCCAAGACCTCAAGCTCGGGGTTTCAAGATCCAACCGTCCGATCAACGACCTAAGGTAAGATTTATGCTCTATTCGTTACGTGCTTTAATTTGATTTAGCTTTCGTGCCTCGGATCTATGCCTATGTGATGATTTGGGAAGATGATGAATAGTAACCGGGCTGTGAGTTTTATGTGATCAAGGCCGTTTTACGAGTTCTAATATACAAATATGTGATCTACGTGTTTTACTTGGTCCGTGGTATTAATTTCATGCATTTTGGAGTGGTTTGGGGCTGTGTTTGTGTGTGGAGTGTGTCTTTTCCGCCATTGTTGCTGTTTCTGCTTCGTACCAGGAGAAAAAGGTGGGAACGGCCGTTCCCGTGTTGAACTGGAGTTGGGAACGGCCCTTCCCAGGAGACATTTTTGACAATTTCTTACAGAGCCACGGGGGGAGTTCAAGGAGCTGGGAACGGCCGTTCCCAGCTCAAGCGTGGAATCGGAATGGTCGTTCCTGCGGGCGGAGCTACTGGGCCGTTCCCAGCTCAAGCGTGGAATCGGAACGGTCGTTACCGCGGGCGGAGCTACTGGGCATGGCGGTTCCCAGAGTGGGCGAGGCCGTTCCCGTCCCTGTTTCAGTGTATTTTCATGCTTTGTTCGTGTATTGTTATTTCGTGACTTCCTTTGCATGTTTAAGTATTTTACATCGTTTTACTTGCATAATTTCATGTAATTGAACTCGTTTATTGAATGTAAGTGCTAATTGATTTAATTGCCCTTAAATGCACATAAACATGATCATGACTTAGCTTAACATCTTGTATATCGTTCCATGACTTTCATGTCATTTCATATCAATGCCGTGCGTCGTAATTGGTATCATTATTGAGTCTCCTCTCACGAGTACACATTGTTTCCCTTCTTATTCAGTTTTTCTCTAGGGCGGAGATCATCGATCGAGTGAACACTTTCTTGCACATTGTCTTATTCTGTCGCTTGCCAGGTAAGGGTGTTTTCGTTCTAGTTACCTATCGAACCCTAAAACCTGCGTGAATGATATTTGGCCTAAAAACCATATTTATATTTATATTGTTTTCATGTGTGTAATCGAGTAAACCTTTTTTAAACTGAACCTATTGTTATTGCTATTGTTACTCACTGACCGTTCCTGTTTTGGCGAGATACTGTACTGCACACTGATTGAGGGCCCTGAGACTTGTGTATTGAGCGAGCCGGGGAGGTATCGGGCTGACGGTAATGTAACGCCCCAATTTCCGGCTTTCCAGGTACGTACGACACGTGTGAAATTTTCGAGAGTTAGGATTTATTTAATTCTTTTACTTTTTAAATTCCTACATTTTACTATAAATTATATAAATTATATTTCAATATGATTATGTGAAAATGCGTCAATTCGGGATTTTGGTGTTACGCGAATTAATTGTCTAGACATGATTTGATCACCTAATTATCCTTAATTGCTCATTTCCTTTTCTTTAAGGATTAAATTGCATGAAAAACTTGTGGATTAAATTGATCACTTTCCAAACCTTTTATACTTAATTGCATGACTTATAAAACTTGGAGGATTTGATTACAAATATTATATTTTTCCCAAGATATATCGGTATGCATCTCTTCCACAAGCTTCATTTCTCATTTTCATGCCAAAACCTCCATGTTTGCTTTTCTCTCCACCGAACCATAACCCTCCAAGAAGGAAAAGAGATTTCATCTTTCTAAGCTAAGATTGAGGAAGGAATTATGAATCTTGGAGCACCAACATCATCTCATCTTCATGAACTAGAATCATCTTCTAGTTCATTTTAAGGTATAGATGTATATATATGATTTCTTGAATTAACATGTGAAGCTAGGGTTCATGAATTAAATGTGATAGGTTGTGTATTAGTTGTTAGAAGTATGATTACAAAGTTATAGCTTGAATTTCATGCTCAAATCTTGAGATTTATGGGGTTATGTGATGAAGTCCTATGTGAGCTTGATATGATGATTCTTGATGATTAGACATGAATTATGTGTTTATATTGAGTGTTATTGCTTCTCAAGCATGTATGCATATTTTCCTTCATGAATTCTAGCTTGTGAAATTGATTTATGGGTATTTTGGGAGCTTGGGACGTGCTTCCCCTGTTCTTCTATTTGTTTTTGTATCTTCTACATAACGGGAACGACCCTTCCCGTTCCCTTTGTAAAGGGGGAACGGCCGTTCCCATAATGTGAACAGTGTACGTGGCGGCGAGGACGGGAACGCCCGTTCCCACTTTGTCTCACAAGACGGGAACGACCGTTCCCATCTTCGGGAGTGGGGAACGGCCCTTCCCATTTTAAACTAAGGGCTGGAACGGCCGTTCCCATACCCCTGGAGAGGCAGAAAGTTTCTGCATAAAAATGGAATTTTGGGACGTCATTCCAACGGGTTATTTGACCCCAAATTGTTATTATATGAATGATTACATGCCGAAACGTGATATATCATGCTATATTCGTGAATGCATATCATCTCGTTGTATAGTCATGCCGTGCGTCCTATTTGGTAACATTGATGAGTTATTGTCTCACAAGTACACCATGTCCTGTTTATTGTCCAGTTACTCTCCCGGGGCGGAGATTGTGATCAACAGAGCACGTTCACGCATCCATGAGTCATCGTGTCGCCTGTCAGGTGAGGTTTACTTGCTAGTTACTTAGAATCCGTATAACCTTATGTGACTTTTGGACCAAACGGTACAAATATATACTTATAAATGTTTCTAAACTATCAAGTCGTGTTCTTTAAAAGTAGACCGTGTTCCTTGAAAGCAAGTCATGTTTACGAAAGCAAGTCGTGTATCGTGTTACAATCAAGTCGTGTATCGTGTTACAAGCAAGCCATGTATCGTGTTATCGAGTTACCATGATCGTGTTTGGCGAATTATCGTGTATCGTGTTATGGGCCCGAGGGTGAGTGTTTGAGCCAACCGGGAAAGCATAGTGCTGACGGGTAACTCACACACCTCTCTCAAACCGTGGGGATGCCCCCTGAATCCACCAGGAGGTTTGGTGGAGGAAGGAGTCCCGTACGTGGGAGTCATGTTCCCGACGTGCAACGTGATATCGTGGGTGGTTCGGGCCTTGCAAACCCACCACCATTGGATAAAGGAGGATTTCGTGTTATTGATCGTGTGCACTTTAATGACTTGCATGATAACTTAATTAAATGAAAGTGCAACCCTTGTTCACTGTCGAGGTTGGTTGGAGATTGTGCACGCCCCTCGCCAGGGCCACTGATTGTTATAATAACTGTGATTATCGTGTTAAACCTGATAGTTGTAATCTCGGGCGAGTTCTTGATATTCTTGCACTTATATTGTTGTTATTATTATTTTAGTTACAAAACCTTACCCGAGGATACAACTTGCATGTTATCTGCGCTAATATATATGTATGCCCCTCACTCAGTCTTCCATAGACTGACGCCTCCACCTTTCAGGTTCTTGCAGGTGCACGCTAGGCGGGAGTCGAGTCGTGTCAAGTCCAGTTCATGTAGTCGAGTCGTTCACGGTGCATATTGTTTATTGTCGCTTTAGAACTGTTATTATAGTTACTTGTTATTTATATCCGGAGATGATAATGTATTGATATGTAAAGCTGGAACATATCTAACTTGGGTAAATGAGAAATGTCGTTACATGTTTAATAATTATATTTGATAGTGAACTGTTTATGCTTCCGCTTTCACTCGTTGCATGTATACATTAATCCCGCCTAGCTTGTCGTTTATTGCATTGTCACGCGTTCGCTATAGGTTAGTTCATGTACGGATTGCCCGTTTCGTATGTGGATTGACCTATAGTGCGGGGGTGTGGCACCTCCACGTGTAAGGGGTGCTACAGGTAACCTCTTGCACAGTCTCACACTGTTGGGATGACCCCTGAATCCACTAGGAGATTAGTGGAGGAAGGAGTTCCGGGCATGAGAGTCATGTTCCTGATGCTCACACTAACTGGATGGCGATGGCTAGCTACCCGGACCATCATGGAGGGAAAAGGAGATCTTGGGAGAGTCCGGCACCACGGGTGACCCCGGGATTATTGTCGTGATTGATTGCACTGATTGACTGTACTGAGTGTGAACACTATTGCATTATTGCACGGTATAATAACGATTGAATTGCATGACCACCTTTAAATAACTGAAACTTAATCATTGTACACTGTCGGAGGTTGGTTGGAGATTGTGCACGCTCACTCTCCGAGTCACTGATAGCCTGAAATTGTAATTAAGCGTCTAAATTGATAGTTGTAAAGTCCGGGCATAGCTTAAGTGATTTCTTGCCCTCACGGGGAACTACTTTAACTAAAACGTTGCTTGGGATTTACAACTTGTATGTGCATGTTTTTATATATATGTATACCTCCGGCTCACTCAGTCTTCTAGAGACTGATCCCTCTTTTCCCCTTTTCTTCCAGGTTCCTTACAGGTGGTTGCTAGGCGGGATTGAGTCTTTTGTCTTTGTTCAAGTCCTGCACGTGTACACCCACTGCATATTGTATTAACCTATTGAATTGATTTATTTCTTGAGTTATTTACTGAATTGTATTGAACTCGGGACAGGTTTCTAGGGCTTTAGTTGAACCCGTTCTATGATATTGCATTGAATTAATTCGGGTCAGGTTAGGACAGGTGCATCATTTAGTGGAACCCGTATTTACTTTTCCCTGGAGTTACATTTATTTCTCATGGATGTTGCAAATGTCATTGCCTTGCTTCCGCATTTTGTTTAATTTGAATTGTGACGGTGTTAGATTCCGCCTAGCTAGGATAGTCTTTTTATTGTCTTTCGTTTGCTGTAAGTTTAGTTCATGTATGGATTAGTCATTTTATATGTGGACCGAATTCATAGTGCGGGGCATGTGGTGCTCTCGTCGCGGGTGCTACACTACCTGTGGTTTAGGGGTGTTTACACTGACCGAAAATTGAACCGAACCGACCGAAAATCGAACCGAACCAAACCGATCTAGGGGTGTTCTGTTCGGTTTTCAGTCCGCCCATTTCAAAAGTTCGATTTTTCGGTTTTTTCGGTTCGGTGGGCCGGTTAAACCGAACCGAATCGAAAACCGAACCTATAGGCTTTTTTTTTTTTATAAAAAATTTATTTATTTATATATAAAGATATGAATAAAGTAATTTTTAATTTTAAAGATGTAACACGTTTTTTAAGAGTGTAGTGCTGTTTTCACTACCCTCACTCAATTTCAAAGAATGAAAGCCACACATTTACAATTACACTCAAATCCCCAATCTGAAAAAGAAAAACCCTAAACGGGCCATTGCCGGCGACGACACCACTCTCTTCACCGACGTCACTCACCTTTGATTACCTGCTCCGTCGCCTGTCTCTCCCTCTTCCTCTCTCTTCTCTATTTCCTTTGCTCCTTCAAACTCTTTCTCTCCCGATTGCCCTTCGCCGACCACCTTATTCCAGCCATCGCCGCCGCTGTTCCGACCAAAACATTACCAGCCCCATTTCCTTCTCACCCTCTCAGTCCTCTCCACAACCCGCCACCAGCCGCCAACCCACCTTCTTGTGGAGACAAAAGGAGAGGATTTTGGTGTTTGCATGATGTTTATTTCAATTTTCATACTTGAAAGACTAATGTATGCTTGAAACTTGAAAGAAGAAAAATGCAGCTTTTCGAGAGTCCAGTGTATGTTTGTATTTCATGCTTGAGTCAAATTCTAGGTTTTTCGTTATTTTTTCTTTTTTTTATTTTATTTTTTATATATATATCTCTTTTGAGTTTCGGTTTTTCGGCTGAAAACCGAAACGGAACCAAAAAAGTTCGGTTAAAACCAAACCGAACCGAATAGAGTTTGGTTCGGTTTCGGTTTAGGCTTTTTCAAAACTAAAATCTTGGCTCGGTTGAAAAATCAAACCATGAACACCCCTACTTGCGAAAAAATAATCACATATAGCTACAACTATGGAAAAACTACTTAAAAGATAATTAATGAGATCCATTATCGGGGCATATGAGACACACGTAATAATTCCGTCCAAAAAACAAACGAGGAAACCAATATAACACTGTTTTTAAAAATTTTAGGACCAAACTTGGATAAGTTAGCTAAAAGAGTGATGCATACACTTACACACTTAACATCCTATGGTACCAAAATTGCGCTTTTCCTTAGATTGTCTATAATATTAGAGGTTTTCATTATTTATATTTGTTATTCATATTTGATTTTATTGAACTAACCGGTTATATACATCTTTTGTAATGGTTTAATATGAGTTATATTTTTCTTTTTTCTTTTTGCTTTTCACGGAGAGCTTTACATCTAGAAATATGATTTGATCGGAGCCCATAATGAGACATAAAACAAAAAAGTAAAATAAAATAAAAATTTTCATATTTTAGGTGGAACTAAAACATTTAAAATTAGGGAAAATTGCAAATTTGGGACTCTAACATACCACAATTTACAGTTTTGGACTTTAACTTGGCGTTTCTGGTTTTGGGGACAATTACTATAAAAATTTTGCAATTTTAGCCCGAGCACCACTGGAACCCTAATTTTTGCTCGGAATACAGCTTATGTGCTGACATGGCTGCCGGAATAAGCTGAGTATGTGGCCTTGAATGCCTAAATGGCATAGCAAATTTAGCCAACTCATTTGAAAAATTACATGTTGGATTTCTATATATTTATTTAAAATTTTAAATTAATTTACAAGAAAATTAAATTCTTAAAATAAATTTAATAATAAAATTTTTTAAAAAAACACAACCCTTTACGGCTTTACCCTTTACCAGGACCACCACCATCTCCTTCACCGGTAGGGGTAGGCCGGTAGCTAGGGTTTGATAAATGAAATTAAACCTTAAAATTATAAATTCTTTAGTAATTAAGATATTATATTTTAATTAGTCTTAATGTATTCTTTCTTTAAAATTAAACAGTGGACTTTGTTTTATATATTTTTTGTGTATTTAATTAAATAGTATGTCTTTTTTTCATGTACATATTTATAATATAAAATGTGGGTGTAAAAACAAATATGGTGTGAAAAAACGATTTATGGTTTATGTATATATTTACAATTAAAAATATTATATTCTTTTAATTTATAAAAATAAATAAATTTATTTACGTACATATAGAACTTTACATTTATTTTATCTATAATAAATATTTTATGATAATTGCATAATTTGTTGGAATTTCATTTTATTTTTTAAATAATATAAATTTAATAAACAGTCTACTTGGCATGGTTGTTTTGCCACGCGGATAAATATTGCCATGTAATCATTTTCAGGTGGAAAACTAGGATTCCGGTAAGGTTAAGGCTAAAATTGTAAAATTTTTATAATAATTGTCCCCAAAATCAAAAACGTCAAATTAAAATAAAAAAATGCAAATTGGGGTATGTTACAGTCTCAAATTTGCAATTTTCCCTTTAAAATTATAAAACTTAGGCAAAATTTTTCATATTTTGGACGTAAGTATAACTTATTTACAGTTGGGGTGGGGCAATGAAATTGAGAGAGCAATCAGAAGTCAGAAGTTTACACTCCGACTCGACTTCGCGTGTACACTTATTTTCAATAGCATCGAGTTAATATTTTGTCCTTAAATTGCGAGAATATTTAAATTAGAGGTAAAATTGCAAATTATCCTTTGTAGTATGAGGAATTCCACCGTGGAGGTTTGATGGCATGTCTTGTTAATATAAGTAATTGTATACTAAATGTAAGTAATTAATTAAAAGTATAATATTTGAAACTACCTAAATTGTTCAATATTAATGCCCATTTAAAATAAAATTAACCTAATAAAATTTCAATGAGTTGTCTAGAATATAGGATTACCTATCCGAGTCCAATAGAATAAGAAAACATTAGTTATGCAATATTATTTTGTGGGATTTAATCTTCACCATATTTGTTAGTTTAACGCTTCCTAACATGATTCATATTACCTTAGTATTTTAGGCTTCTTGTAAGACCGTTTCCTAATAATATATGATAATATGATTAACCAATAACCTATATAAATAACAATCAAGAATCTTACGAACAAGAAGTAATCCGCCATGGCTCCTCCAAGAACTCAACCCAATAATCCCCGAATTAATAGCCGTTACATCCCCCGTAGCTACCGAACCGCCGCCGGTCCGCCTCCGTCAGCCCTTCGCCGGCGACATCGATCCCTCATCGATATTAAATTCTACTGATGTGATATTCTTGGGAGGAACGACACTAAGTCCTTGGGAGGAACTTGTTAGAGCGTTTGATTTGTTGGACGACGACGGAGGAATCTCCAAAGACGATCATCTATCGGAAGAGACCATTTTGGAGAACATGAAAGTAAGAAACATCGTTAAACTTGATGACAACGACGATGATGACGAAGAAGTATGCGTTGTTTGTCATGATGATTTGTATCGTCAAGGAGAGAAGAATGTTGTCCCGATTCTTGATAATTGTGGGCATCATCAGTTTCATGCGGAATGTATGAAGGAGTGGCTCATGCACAACAATACTTGTCCTCTTTGTAAAGCTATCGGCCTGAATATAGTTCAAGACTAAGAAGACATTGTTATTGCTATTGAGTTTTGTTGAAAATAAGTACTTTCTATATTTTTAAGGAATTTGTATATTTTTAAGGAATTTTAAGGAATGTGCGTTCGTGTTGGATTGTTTATGTTCACAACCGAATTATAGTAACATTTTTTATTTTGATTTTACAATATACTTAATTGGAAAAATTGGGAGTTTTTAGTACCATATCAGTTCCTTTCTTCATATTGGATGCGATTATTTCAAAACTCATGTGATTTATTAAATTGATCCCCTTAACAAGACGTTGCAATAATGGAATTTCGTATTTGATTTGAAATGTTTATACTAACTCATCATGTTTGATTTAGTTATTTTTATCAGTTCTATTTCATAATTGGATTGTTTTTATAAGCTTTAATTAGTTCTTGTGGCTTAATTTTGGTATCCGAACACACTACATCACATATATATTTCCAAAAATTAACTGGATTTAGTCATGTGGTCAGTCTCAAATTAAAGGCTCTAATTTCAGTTGGATTTTGTACTGTGTTTGCATCATATATTATTATATTATATCTAGGATTTATTTTGGTAAAGAAATTTAGATAATCTGATAAGATAATCCAATACTTCGTAGTCTCCAAGCAAAACTTTAAAACAGTTGCTTTCAAACAGAATTAGTTGTCTAATTAGGAAATTAAAAGGTTTGGATAATCCAATTGGATTCTGTAGAGGGACTTATTTCCTTTTATGATAGGAAATTTAATGAAAGATTAATTCGCATATATTTCGACTAATATCAGATCTTTAGAGAGAAGTACAAAATCACTAATGATAGAATAATTCATTCCAGAATACTTCCATTACTATCATTTATTCTTTATAAAAATCACTGACGCATAACACAAGTAACAATTACTGAAACAGAAAAGAACCAAGAAAAATTTCAGCCATGGATTTTTACCAACGACATCCTTCTTCCCTTCTCCACCGCCACCACCCCCAAACCGTGACACCACCGCCACCCTTCCTCCACCACCGCACTGTGCTCCCACGGCCATTCTTCCTCAATGCCATGATCTCATATACTTATCCATATCATTATCATGGCGGTCTTTTTCCTCCATATCATTATTCTTTGCAACTCGTGGATGCACATGACGCTGCGGTACTGGAAAACATGTTGTTTCTTGAACACTATGGCCGGCCTCCGCCAAGATCAGAGAGTATTCCGGCGTATATTCGCGTTTCCTCGTATG
Organism: Lantana camara; assembly: GCA_037501455.1. Classification (NCBI taxonomy): domain Eukaryota; kingdom Viridiplantae; phylum Streptophyta; class Magnoliopsida; order Lamiales; family Verbenaceae; genus Lantana; species Lantana camara. The sequence continues at coordinate 94,192,944 of CM074863.1, forward strand.
ATCAAAGGTTTGCACTGTATTATGGGCTGCTGCCTACGCGAAGATTCAACATTGAAGATGAGACGATAATATTGAGTGATGCTTCATTGGATGAACTTTCTCGGAGATTTTATCACCAAGAAGATGAGACTATCTTGCTGGAAGATTTATTGGACAATCATCGCCATGTTTTTACCAACAATGGAGGTTTGTCGGAGGCGATCGTTCTTAGGAAGATGAAGACAGGAATCATGGGGAAACGTGATGAAAACGACGATGAAGTATGTGTTGTTTGTCAAGATGATTTTCAAGAAAATGATGAAATTGGAATGCTCGATAACTGTAAACACATATGTCATCAAGAATGTATGAAGAATTGGCTCGTGCACAAGAACCTTTGTCCGGTTTGTAAAGCCATTGGCCTTAATTAGTTATGAATTAGTAGTTGTTTTGATATCTTAAAAAATGTATGAATTGTAGTTGTTGTTTTGGTTTCTTATAAACTGTATGAATCGCACTCTCCAATCTTGTACTTCTTTCTACGCGAGACTTGAGATATCAATCTTAATTTACCAGAATTTAAGAAAACGAGATGAGAAATCTTAATTTTACATAATTTAAGGATAATAATGTAAATATCCCAAAGATTTATGTAGAGTTTTTGGAAGCAACAATCCATTCAAGTTTATAATACATAAGAGTATTTTATCAGCAGAATGACACAATAACTTATGGTTTTGGATTTTCTATTTTAAGTTGGTATTTTATCTTCTATTTCACTCATTTACACATGTTAACTGAAATAGGAGATGAATTCTAGTTCAAATTCGGTTTGATTGAACCCAATCAATTAAAAGGAGTAAGTGTATTACAATTAATATTTGATTTGTCACTCTTCCTAAATTTTCCACAAATCACACCACAAGTTCACTTTCCTTAAATTTTCTACAAACCACACAATAAGTATAAAATATGGCTTCTATTACACCGATTTCCCAAACCAAATTCAGGCTAAAACTACTTGAGATAAAACATATTTCCTCATTTATAATAGGATGCTTTCCTACTAGTATACTTCAATTACTATCATTATAAAAGCCACGCAAACGCATAATACAAGTAACAAATACTCACACAAACAAGAAGCAAGAAAGATTTCCCATGGATTCTAACCAACATCCTTCTTCCCTCCTCCTGCACCGCCGCCACCTCCACACCCTGCCGCCACTGCCGCCCTTCCGCAACCCCCTCACCGTGCCCCCACAGCCACACTTATTGAACAGTATTCCATATCATAATTACAATGATCTTCTTCCATATCGGTATCCTTGGCAATTCGTCGATGCACGTGATGCAGAGGTACACCAAAACATGTTGTTTCTTGAACAATACGGCTGGTCTCCACCAAGATCAGAGAATATTCCGGCAACGAATATTCGTGTTTCCTCGTATATCAAAGGTTTCCACTGTTGCCGCTTTGGGCAAGATTCAAAACGATGAAGATGTGACGATAGTATTGACTATTGAGTGATGCTACTTTGGATGAAGATGAACAGTCTCCGACAGTTTATCCTCGTCGGATGAACTTTCTCCAGATGACATTATCTTTTTGGAAGAGTTAGCGGACCTTCATGATTAGGTGATTTTCGGTGAAATTTGTTCATAAATTGACCATTTTGAAAGTTAAATTTTTTTTTTTATCGAAAAATTATATTCTGAAAATGCTTGCGAGGGTTTGTTGACATTGACTTTTGCATTTTTTTTAATTGGATTTGAGCTTTATTAAGGGAGTTAATAACATTTTACCCCCCTGTGTTATATTAAATTGGCATAGAACCCCCCTGTGAAACAACAATTCCCAAAAAGACTCCTTCTGTTTTTAAAAAACAGTCTCACTGCCTTCTTTGTCAATTTTAAATAGATTTTATCATGGAAAAGACAACCCTACCCTTTCATAAATTACACCTCATTTCATCAGTTCCCAAATACGAAACACTGAAACCTCCATTGCATTTTCATTTTTTCCCTCCCAAACATAAACCCTAACTTGCTAGATTGAGAAACAATGGTAGATTTTTGGATTCCAACGAAATTGACAACACAAGAAGATCTTAAAGATTGCGACATTAGGGTATGTTTATGATATTTATGTGTATGACGTATTTTCCCCTGTTTTTATCAGTTTTTACTGGGTTCTTCAATGGGTTCTTTGTTCTCTTATCTCTTGATTAAATTCTTTGAAATATCCTGTAAAATTTTGTAAGTTTATGTGTTTATTGAGCTCCTAAAGTGTAATTTTGGATTTGTTCTGTTGGGAAATCTTGTTGTTGTTAAATGGTGGGTTCCATGGGAATGTTTTGGTCCCTACAAACATGATAAAAGGTTTTGGTGTTTTTTTACGGTTGTTATCTTTTTATTGTGAGACATGTGCTTGGCTTTTTCCTCCTTCTCATCCATGTATGCATGTGATCTAAACTTTGAAAATTGAATGTGGTTCCAGTGTCCTGTTTTTTTACATTATTGTATTGAAATTTGTTGTTAAATGAATGGATGAGAAGAAATACCACCTCAACAATGGATAAGATCACACTTTGAAACACTCTGTAAGTGTGATGTTGTTGTGAATAATTTGTCTGAATCTTTCAATGCATACATACTTGTTGCTAGAAGCCTGCCTATTTTAAGACAACTTATGAGCCACTGAGCCACATATAAATGTAAAAAGGGGCAGACATCAGACCTACTAAAGCTAGAAGGAAAGGTGCAAATGAAGGGGGTGTTTCCACAAGAAGAGGCTTAACGCACACTTGTCAGAGGTGTCTAACTACTGGACATAATAGAGGCTCTCGCACTAACTCACCACATCCCAAGTCCAAGTTTTACAAGGTATGAGTCACTTGTTCATTAAGTCGTAGTTGTGTTGTCAAATATGTACTAAAGTTTGTATTTTTCACAGGGAGAACCACAAAACCAAACTGGAGGACAAGTTGAGATTCAAAACACCAATGCTTCAACTATGGTAAATACCAATGCATTACTAAATTAGGGTACAATATTTTTACTTTAAAACAAACTAATTCAAAGATATTCATTAGGGTTAGCAAGCAGCCCCTGTGAGAAGGTCCACAACACATGCAAGAAGACACTCTTCAAGACCAACAAATGCAGGGAGACAATCTACAGCTGGAAACTGATGTTCAAATGTGTAGTTATGGTGTTCTTTTTTTTGGATGAAACTGATGATCAAATGTGTAGTTATGGTGTCCTTTTTTGTGGGTGAAACTGATGATCAAGCTTATGTATATTCAGGCCATAAGGACTTGGTTTTTGTCAAACTTGTTATGGTATTTTTGTTGGTCACAGTGTTGCTCAAGCTTATGTATATTTTTGGGTGGAATGTGTAGTTGTGACAAACACTTTGGTCTGGAATTGTGTAATTATTATCACTGCACAGTGTTATCTATTTTGGGTGAAATGAATGCATATCAATTTATGATTTTTTTGCCTCTTCAATTGTGGATGTGGAACTTGTATCATTTCCATTCCTTTACCTTGTGATATGATCAATGCATCAATAATACCACAAAACTCTATAAGTTTGTTTACACAATCCGTAGAATGCATCATTTTTTTGGGGTGTAATAAAAATCACAGAAAATTAGGTGTATTGTTTTGGGGTGTAATACAAACTTATAGATGAAACGAGTGTAACAAACTCAAATCGAGTTATTATTTTGGGGTGTGCTACCATACCTCAAATTGATGAAACGAGCATTTTCGGGCTGGTGATTGGAAGAAGAAGACCCCATTTGAAAAACCCACACCTCCAAGCTTCAATCTCAACAAAAATGGGGGCCAACTGATGTGAAGAAAGGAAGAAAGAAGGCAAATTATATCAGAATACAATAAGGGTAATTTGGACAATTCAAATGCTTTAAATCGAAAAATCGCATATACCACTCTCACAAATCTATGCGTGAATCTCAGGCGCTGTATTAAGGGGGAAACGTGCTATTTAAAAATTTTCACAAGGTGTGGCTTAGAGAATTTCCATTTTACAGGGGGGTTAATTGAAAATTTTTAAATTCACAGGGGGCCCCTGGGGCATTTTCCCCTTATTAAGGATAGTCGAGAACCTACCATCATATACATATGTGATGATTGTTTTTATTAAATTGCACGCAGTGCTCAATACTAATTTCGTGATTTGGTTATTTTGTTTAGACTGCACACACACGGCTCCATATACCAAACTAGAGAGAAAATTTACGGAGAAAAAATGTTAAATTACCTATGATTTTAATTTTTAAACCGTGATATCTTAGAAAATTTATATTTTAAATCAAGCAATTGCAAACTCATTTTGATCTGAACCGCTTTTTTCTGCACAAAAATCTAGTGGTTTTAGTACATATGTAAAACTAGACTAATTTTCTGACAAGAAAAAGCGGTTCTGATCAAAATAATACATAATTGCTTAATTTTTTAAACATATAGACTTACTTTACAATATCCAAAAATAAAATGTATCAAAAATATTTAAGAGTTGAGTTGACATATCAAAAATGTAATTTTCCAATGATCATTATGGTGGGAATGGAATTTTCTATTGAATCTTCTATTTCATACATTTGTTTTATATTCTATTTTATTTTTAAATCGTCTACCGATATACATGACAGGTGACCTGCGCCAGTAATGATAGGAAAGTTGAACTTGTTGGGTTTATTTTGAATTTATGGTACCTATCAGACTAAATTTAACCCGAAAATGGAATCCAAACGCTCTATATTAAGTATGATAATATAAATAAGTAATTAAAATAATTTTTTTTTCTGGCTAATTATATTTCATGTTAAATACATAATACTTTAAAACTTATTTATACAAGCGGCAGTGAAATTGAGAGAGCAATCAGAAGTCAGGACTATAAATACCCCGACTTCGATCGCGTGTACACTTATTTTCATTATCATTTACCATCGAGTTTTGTTCTTAAATTGCTAGAATATTTAAATTAGAGGTAAAATTGCAACTTATCCCTTTGTAGTATGAGGAATTCCACCGTGGAGGATTGATGACATGTGATCGTGCTCGAAATCGGTCTACTGAGTTGGTCGACTCCGGGAGCTCGATTCACTTAGAATTTATATAGAGGAGAATGCTCTCGAGTAGATCTGTAAAAGGAAGAGCAAACGTGAACTGAAGGCCAACTGGGGGAATGGGGGTTATATTCCAGTTTGACACTCCGACGCTCAGTCAGTTACTTGCTCAAGAGAATAGGAGTGGTACTAAAGGTCGAATGAACAGTAAAATTGTGCTTACCAATGCCATAAATATTGCTGATATTTATAGGCCAAGATGTGTGTGGGACACCTATCCACGCACTGGAGGTGCATTTAATGCTTCGGCCAGTTTGTTGGGGAACAAAAGTACTGTACAACACCTTTGTGTCAGAGTTGGTCCCCTTGTACCATGAGAGGTCCTTGACCTCTCCTCCCCGGCCCGGGCTTGTTGTACGGCTCGCCGATCGATAGCTCAAGTGGTCGAAAAAGCCCGGATGTCGAGGGCTTGCAGTGGTGTGTTGGGGACCTGTGTTCCCCATCCGGTCGATTCCGATCGACCCCTGAGTGTGGGGCTTGGAGTGACGTGTCATTCCACATGGAGTTTGATGTTTACGTATCACCTCTCAGTTATCTGGCCATGTGACTGCACGTGGCGCTTTAGGAAAGTGCCCCGTCAGCATGTCTTGTTAACATAAGTAATTAATAAAAAGTCTAATATTTGAAAACTACCTAAATTGTTCCATATTAATACCCGCTTAAAATAAAATTAACCTAATAAAATTTCAATGAGATTTGTCTAGAATATTATAGGGTTACCGATCCTGGTCGAATAGAATAACACGATTCATATTAGTATTACCTTAGTATTTTAGACTTCTTGTAAAACCATTTCCTAATAATATATGATAATATGATTAACCAATAACCTATAAAAACAACAATCAAGAATCTTACGAACAAGAAGTAATCCGCCATGGCTCCTCCACGAACTCTACCCAATAATCCCCAAAGGTATACCCGTTACATCCTCCGCAGCTACCGAACCGCCGCCGGTCCGCCTCCGTCAGCCCTTCGCCGGCGACATCGATCCTTCACATCGATATTAAATTCTACTGATGCGATATTCGTGGGAGGAACGATACTAAGTCCGTACGTGGGAGGAACTTGTTAAAGCGTTTGATTTATCGGATGACAATGGAGGAATATCCGATAATCGTCTGTCGGAAGAGACCATTTTGGAGAACATGAAAGTAAGAAACATCGTTAAACTTGATGACAACGACGATGATGACGAAGAAGTATGCGTTGTTTGTCATGATGATTTGTATCGTCAAGGAGAGAAGAATGTTGTCCCGATTCTTGATAATTGTGGGCATCATCAGTTTCATGCGAAGTGTATGAAGAAGTGGCTCATTCACAACAATACTTGTCCTCTTTGTAAAGCTATCGGCCTGAATCTTGACCAAGATTAATAACAAGACATGTTATTGTTATTGTTATTGAGTTTTATTGGAAATAAGTACTTTGTATATTTTTAAGGAATTTCATGGAATATGTTCGTGTTTAGTAACATTTTTTTATTTTGATTTTACGATATTTAATTAGAAAAATTGGAATCTTTTAGTACCATATCAATTCCTTAATTTCTTGCATATTGGATGCGATTATTTCAAAAGTCGTGTAATTAAATTGACGATGAAAAAATGAAACTTCGTATTTGATTTGAATTAACTAGCTGTGAAGTGTTTATACTAACTCATCATGTTTGTTTGGTTATTTTTATCAGTTCAATTTCATAATTCGATTGTTTTTATAAGCTCTAATTAGTTCTTGTGGCATAATTTTCATTTCCGAACACACTGCAGTACTAGATATATATTTCCAAAAATTAACTGGATTTAGTCATGTGATCAGTCTAGTTAGGGTTGTGAACAAAAATTCGGTAATACTGATCCAACCGATCGAAACAAAAAGCTCGTACATACCGAATACGGAATACCGAATCAATAATTCAATTTGGTATTTAGGTGTGATATACTAATTCGAGAGAAACACCGAATTGCATATTTAATTATTTTTTAATATGTTTTTTTTATTATATTATTATAATTTTATACATGCACCCTGAATATGCATATATAATATATTATATAATTTATATTTTCCATATTCTACACGAGTTTTCTATAACTTGTAATTTTCTAAGTTTTAACTTTTTACTCAAACAAGAACACAGAGTTGAATTTCTGATATAACTTGCTGGGATGATGCGTAATGGGCTAATGGCTAGTGATAACATGCTTAAACCTCATATTTTTCGTGCATGCGTGACTGAACTTTAGAGCCTAAATTGAGTATATATTGGTGCGGTTGATGAGTTTTGTGTTTAAGTGGTGTAGGTGATGCCTATGATTTGATCTTGACGACTTTCGGGCTAATAAGAGAAGTTGGACCATGAATTCAAAAGTTGGAGTTGTTGTTGGGCGTTGTGGTTGAGGTGTTACCCTTGAATTAATATTCTTGTGCTAAAAGGATCGAGAGTCAGCAGGTGATTGCAAGAATTGAAATGGAAGATGGGCTTGGGTGGTTAGGCCCACACGTTTGCCTTGGGATCATTTAATTAGAGCCCAAGATTTTGGGAAGAAATAAGTGCTTGCATGGAATGGACTTTAGTCTTTTGGGCTTTGTTCTCTTGGCCCATCCGTGTGCTTTGGATTGGGAGTTCATTTTGGAAGACAATTCTTGATCAGCAATTGGCGTGGAAACCAAGTCCTTTTTGGACTAGGATTAGTGTTGGCTAAATCTGGTCACACCTTTGGGCAGCAGTTTAGAAGAACCTTTTACATACACATCTACGCAGCAAAGGGAAACGCAGAGTGGAGGCTTGAGGGCAGCGGCTTGGAGACATCGAGAGCATTATTCATCTATAGTTTTTTATGTTTTTCGTTTATTTTATATTTTCGTATTTTAGTAGTTAATTTCCTTAGTACTTAGCTACGATTTTATAATTTAGTTTTGACATCATGAGACCTAATTTGCTTTTATAATTCAATTTAATTTCAAGTATTTATTAATTCTCCGAGTGTCGTGTTATTGTGATTTATTTGCTTAAGTGATTACGGCTGGATCATCTAAGTAGGTTTATTGCATATCGCCAATCTTGATTGCATGAAATATACGTAGTGCTTGATAGATAATTAGTGGTACAATAACGAGAAGGATTGGTTGCAATTCTCAACTTGTTAAGGGAGCTAATAATCGGGTTTGAATTTGAATCTTGTACGTGTCGTGAATAGGGTAATTCGGATTAGTGTTTTCTTAATTCTTAATGTTGTCGATTCATTAAATCCTGTCGAGTGTCTCTAGGGGTTGTGAATTGATTAGGGAATAATTGTCGAGTGTCTCTAGATTGTCTCTAGATTATTCTAATATTTAAAAGAAAACGAGACGGAGTCGAGTGTCTCTATCTGCTATAGCTAATCTACTTGAATAACTTGAATTTATTTTTGAGTCTATGATTGATGTCTTAACTGAATTATAATTCCTAGCTAGGTATTGTCTTCCATTTGATTTCTCAAAACCAATCTCAAGTGATCTATTGTTTTTCTCTAGTTTATTTTAGTTGTTAGTTAGTTAATTAGTTTAATTAAATATTAAAAACCCCCCGATTTTACTTGTTAATTTTAGTGAATTTCCCCTATGATTAATTGGAATTATTTTCTCCCAATCTCTGTGGATTCGACCCGTAAACCAGATTATAATTTATTTTGACGAATTCGGCACCTGTCAGCTAGGATTTGAAAATTAGAATGGGTTTAAGTTTTTGCGCTAATACTTCCTGGTTTTCATTTTTTTTTAAATTTCGGTCATTTGATTTTTGTACGCTATTTCGGCGTATCTAAATATTAGTTCGGTTAGTTCTATAAATGCACACCCCTAAATCTCTCGTAAGCTCAAATTTCAATTGAATTTTATAGTATCATATTGTTACAAATACTTTTCATGATGCATATCAATTTTTATTGTGTTGTATCCATATTATTGTATTTATATTTGTAGGATTTATTTTGGAGGGAAACTAATAATAGTGCAAAGCAAATTAAATGCATACCCCAAAAACTCTATATAAAAGGTATACGAGGAAATTATCATTTTTGTTATTTACTTTATTTTTCTTCCCTACAATTGTTCGTTTATTATAATTTACCTACCATACTGTCATTATTTGATAATATCATTCTAAAGACTAATTTTTTGGTCAATTCTAAACAACAAAGATTAACTAATTTCCATAAAGAGACTTAGATAATCTAATTAGACAATCCAATACTTTCGTAGTCTCCAAGCAAAATTTTAAAAGATTTGCTTTCAAACAAAATTAGTTGTCTAATTAGGAAAAGGTTTAGATAATTAATCAAATTGGATTCCATAAAGGGACTTTTTCCCTTTTATGATAGGAAAGCTAATAAAAGATTGACTCCTAATAGATTTCAACTAATATCAAATTCTTACGGAGAATTACAAAATCACTAATTTCCTCATTAATTATGATAGAATTCATTCCACAATACTTCCATTACTATCATTTACTCTTTATAAAAACCTCAGACGCATAACAGAAGTAACAAATACGCACATAGAAAAGAACCAAGAAACTGGGTAATTCTAGCCCGAGTCTGGCTCGGTCAAACCGGTGTAACGAGAGGGTGAGTGTTTTACACTTGCCATGTGGTTGGTGGAAAGTTTGGGAAGAGTGACCAATTAAATGGCAAGTGTAATACACTTACTTTTTTAATTGATTGGGTTCGACCAAGTCGGGTCTGGATTAGAATTTTCCCTATATATGACCGCCGCTAACTTCTTGCACCAATCAAAAGCTTAATGAAGATACCAAGTCAAGAACTTTAAGAAATCAGGAATAAAACGCATGACACATATTTATTAGTAGATTCTTCCCCCCAAAATGGAAACGTTGCCCAAAACTTAGACACTCGCACTCTCCAATCTTGCACTTCTTTCTACGCGAGACTTAGAGGGACAAATTTTAATTTACCAAAATTTAAGAAAACGAGATGAGAAATCTACAAGTGATGGCTCAAAGAAGGCGGAGTCGAATTTTACATAATTTAGGGATAATAATGTAAAAGGTCGTTTACATCTAACTACCTTATATTTAAACTTAATTATAATACAGTTCATCATTATCGAAAAATTATATTTTAATCCCTATAAATTCTATTTGGCCTAAGGTCCTTAACGGAATTTATAAAAGTACGCTTATATCCTGACAGTTTTATTTGTGTTACAATGAATATATGAACAAAATTATAAAACTCTCCCTAAAGTCTTTAAATATAAACAAAATGATACCTAAAAATTATGAATTTAACAACAAGTCAGGTTTATTTTTGGAATGAGATAACGGATCCCTAAGGATCATAAACGGTTCTAAAAATTAGGGACTAAAATATAATTTCTTGATAATGATGGAAAACGTTATAATTAAGTTTAAATATAAGATAGTTAGATGTAATTATTTCTAATGTAAATATCCCAAAAATTTATCTAGAGTTTTGGAAGCAACAATACGTTCAAGATTATAATAAATACGAGTATTTTATCAATAGAATGACGAAATCACTTATAGCCACCCATAGCTTTGGATTTTCTATTTTATATTGGCGTTTTGTCTTTTACTTCACTCATTCACACATGTTAAGTGAAATGGGAGGTGAATTTTGGTCCAAACTCGGAAGGATAAGTATATTAGGATTTTCATTTAATTTATCATTTTTTCTAAAACAAAAAATCCAAACGCATCACATATTTCCTCGTTTATATAAAGATGCTTTCCTACTGTGGTTCGGACATCTATCATTATTGATTCCTAGTATACTTTAATTTCAATCATTATAAAAGCCACGCAAACAAAGATAGACGCATAATACAAGTAAGAAATACTCACACAAACAAGAAACAAGTAAGATTTTCCCCATGGATTCTTACCCACAATCCACATCCTTCATTCCTCCTCCTCGACCGCCACCACCCCCACACCGTGCCCCCACAGCCACCCTTCTTGACTAGTATTCCATATCATAATTTTATGATCTGTTGAAGAGCAAAGAAACGAGAGAGAAAGGTGTTGTATTCCACTAATTTTCAATGCAAGAATTACAATGAGAACAAGTAAAATAAACCTAGATCCCTAATCAAACCCCGTAATACATGGGATTAGGAGATCTTTCCTTAATTACTAAGGTCAACACTCCCCCTCAAGTTGGGTCGGGGGATGTCCAACGCCTAACTTGTGTAATGCCTCATGAAACACTTTCCCTGCAACGGCCTTAGTAAGAATGTCCGCCAGTTGGTCCTCTGATCGTACAAAAGGGAGTGACACGATCCCTCCTTCCAGCTTTTCCTTGATAAAATGACGGTCAATCTCCACGTGTTTCGTTCTGTCATGTTGTACTGGATTCTCAGATATGTGGACAGCAGCTTTGTTATCACACTTCAGAGGACACGCTCCTATTGGAGGAAACCCCAACTCAGTCATCAATTTTCTCAACCATAGAACCTCTGACAACCCTTTCGCGATCCCTTGAAACTCTGCTTCGGCACTTGAAAGTGCCATTACCTTTTGCTTCTTACTCTTCCAGGTTACTAAGTTCCCTCCTACAAATGTAAAGTAGCCAGAGGTCGACCTTCTGTCACTCAGGCTTCTCGCCCAATCTGCATCTGTATAGGCTTCTATTTGCAAGTGATTATTCCTTCGAAACAAAATCCCTGTGTCAGGAGTCCCTTTCAAATATCTCAATACTCGCAGTGCTGCCTCCATATGATTCTTTTGAGGATTGTGCATGAACTGACTCACCACTCCAACTGCATATGCAATATCTGGTCTGGTATGTGAGAGGTATATAAGTTTTCCAACAAGGTGTTGGTACCTCGCCCGATCTGCTGATTCAGCCCCTTTTGTGATCTTTAACCCATGATTGCTCACCATAGGGGTGTCACTTGGTTTGCAATCCAACAATCCTGCCTCTGCTAGTAGGTCAAGAATATACTTCCTCTGTGACAAATAAATTCCTTGATTTGACCTCATAACTTCGATCCCTAGGAAATACTTTAGGTGACCCAAGTCTTTCATTTCAAATTCCCTAAACAAATTTTGTCGAAGATCTTTTATTTCTTCAACGTCGTCCCCGGTGATGACCATGTCATCGACATAAATAATCAGGCACGTAATCTTTTCACCTCTCCTTTTTAAAAATAGAGTATGATCAGAATTACTCTGCGTGTACCCATACCGCTTCATCGCAATAGTGAATCTTCCAAACCACGCTCTAGGAGACTGTTTTAGGCCGTAAAGCGACTTTCTCAGCCTACACACCTCGTGGGTCCCAAACTCATGAGAGAACCCTGGTGGAACTTCCATATACACTTCCTCTGTTAACTCACCATGAAGAAAGGCATTCTTGACATCAAACTGATAAAGTGGCCAGTCCTGGTTTACGGCAACTGAGAACAGAACACGAATAGTGTCGATCTTCGCCATGGGGGAGAAGGTTTCAGCATAATCCACCCCGTAGGTCTGAGTATAGCCTTTTGCCACCAAACGGGCTTTGTACCGTTCAATAGATCCATCCGCCCTTCTCTTAATTGTATACACCCACCGGCATCCCACTGGTTTTTTGTCAGCCGGTTGCGAGCATCTCTCCCAGGTGTTATTCTTTCTTAGTGCATTCATTTCATCATCCATTGCTTGTCTCCACTCGGGGACCTCCATTGCCTCTTCCACACTCCGTGGAACAACATCTGCATAGATAGCCATAGCAAAGGCCTTTGCTGACTCGGTTAGGCTCCCCCTGACCAAGTTGGCTACTGGATATTTCTGTGTTCTGGGCTCGTGTTCCGGAAGATACCGTTTGGGTGGTATCCCACGAGTACTTCGTGCAGGAAGTACATATCTACCCGTTTCAGTCACACCTGCAGTGTTAGAAGTAACAGAGATAGAACTAGAAGAAGCCAAATCACTGGAAGAAGCCAAATCATCTGTACTAACCTCAGGGATATCAGTCGAGGAAGACAGTGGGACAGTGGCAATCTCCTGAACGGGCTGAACGTCTCTGGCATGGGAAGGGGTTTCGGATGACAGGGATGTTGCGCAAAGCCAAGTGAGTGGGTCCTTATGTTGACCAGACTCCCCCTGACCACTAGTTTAGCTTGAAGCCACATAGAAGTATTCAGTTTCAATAAAGTCACAATCCATTTTGACAAACATGCGACAGGTTTTAGGATTGAAGCACCGATAACCCTTCTGATGAATCCCATATCCCACAAAGACACATTTCTCAGCACAAGGATCGAGTTTGGTTCGTTGTGTGGTGGGAATGTGTACAAACACGGAACACCCAAAGATGCAGGGGGTAAGAGAAAGGGGTGTTGGCACTTTAGTGTATTCGCTCAGAGTATGTATAGGAGTGCGAAAGCGAAGGATTTTTGTGGGGAGCCGATTGGCCAGGTAAGTTGCTGTGGCTATGGCTTCGGGCCAAAAAGTCGAAGGAACACACGACTCAATCATTAAGGCCCTGGTGATCTCCAAGAGGAACCGGTTCTTTCGTTCTGCTAACCCGTTTTGTTGAGGTGTATGGGGACAAGTGGTTTGATGAATGAGCCCATTGGTAGAGAAGAAGGACTGCATTTTATGGTTCACGAACTCCCCCCCGTTATCGGACCGGAGTATTTGAATCTGAGCACCAAACTGAGTTCGAACCATATGATAAAAATGAGTGAATTTATCAAAGACATCAGACTTATGTTTCAAAAAATAAACCCAACTCATTCTTATGCAATCATCGATAAAAGTCACAAAATAATGAAATCCCCCCCCACCAGTAACCGGGGCCGGGCCCCAAACATCGAAATGAATTAAAGAAAAAGGGATTTCAACCCGAGTATTATTTAAAGGGAATGAGTGTCTATGACTTTTTGATAAAACACAAGTATCACAAGATAAGTTTGTACTCGAGAAATGTGGAAATAACATTTTTAGATAACCATCAGACGGGTGTCCTAGACGTCGATGCCACAACCAACTCTGCCTGTCATCCGACCCCTGGGCCAAATTAATCAGCCCCTCTGTGATCACTTCATCAACAAAATATAAACCGTCTCGTTCAGTGCCACGCCCAATTATCCTCCTCGAACGGATATCCTGCAGAACACAAAACGAAGGGTACATTATAACTGTGCAATTCAGCTCTTTGGTAACATGACTGATTGAAAACAATTTATTCGAAAGAGATGGGACCAATAAACAATTTGATAATCGTAACATGGGATTAAGTTCCACCACCCCCCAGCTTTAACCGGAACAATTTCACCACTAGCAGTTTGAACTGTCTGTCTCTTTGGATTTTGAAAAGAAATTAGATCATCCGGGTCATAGGTAACCGTATCAGTGGCTCCACAGTCAAATATCCAGTTGGAATTTTTAATATCAGCAGGCTTACATACAGAATTAATATCCCTAGACTTATGCACAACATTACTAGCAACAGGCTTAGCACAATTATCATGTTGAGTTAAAGAAGGGCAAAAAGGGAAATTAAAGCCCCTTTGCCCTATACCTGTCACGAGAGAAGGGCCTGGGCATTGCTGCTTTGAGCCATTTCCGCCGCCAGGAGTTCTCTCTTGAGAGAAACTCGCCGCCACCATCCCTGTTTCTCCCGCTGCTTCTCCGGCGCCGGCCCCGTTGGCGACGGCTGCTGTGCCACGTGTCCGCCCGCGGTCGGCGTCGGCTGGTTTCTCCCGCGGCACCCACCAGTCCGGAAAGCCTATGATCTCAAAGCACCCCTTCATCTCATGGCCCCTCTTTCCACACTTGTCACACACTAGATCAGCCTTGTTCCGGGATGACGATGCCTATGAAGTTCGCGGCGGATCTGACCGGCGCATTGGCTTATGGCTGAAGGACCGAGATTTGGTTCCTTGTCCCTGTAGCACCAGACCCATTCCGAGGCCCGATGATGAATTCGAGTTGGAGGATGTTGCCGGCGGTGCCAAGATGGCCTTCCGAGCAGCTTCCCGGTGAACGGTCGCATACGCGGCGTCGACTGAGGGCAGGTCCGTCTCCCTTAAGATCTCCCTGGTAATTGCATCATATTCCGAATTTAATCCCGAAAGAAACTTGAAGAGGCGATGTTCTTGTTGGATCTGATTATATTTGGTGATATCTTTTGGGGATTCCATTGGATTGGGTCGTCTCCGGTCAATTTCAACCCATAGACTCTTGCTTGTACTGAAATATTCTTCAAGAGTGGTTTGTTCTTGCTTGATTCGATCTGCTTTAGTCATAAGATCGAAAATTTGGAGGCTATCTTCCCCGGATTGATATGTGATTGATAGCCCTTTCCATAGTTCTCTAGCAGTGGGGTAGTGGATGAACTGGGTTACTAAAGATGATTCGATGGACTGTGTAATCCAACTAAACACCTGGAGATCGCGTTGTTTCCATGCCGGATACGCGTCTTCTGTTTCCAATGGTGGTGGTGGCTGGCCGGTTAAGTGGCTGAGACGCCCACGGGCTCCGATTACAATCTCGAGCATCCTCGCCCATAGAACATAATTATCATTGTTTAATTTGAGATCAATGGTTACTTGACTATCCGAGTATGATTGTGGTTGTGGTTTATGTTGTTGCAGGAGTATGGCTATCTGTTGAGATAAGGCCGTGGCAGCCTCGGTGAATGCCGGCGATGATTCTCCAGCATCGTTGCCCATTGCCCCGACGTGTTTCTGGCAGATGATGATGCCGGTTTAATGGTCCTTAGGATCGTATGGCTCTGATGCCATGTTGAAGAGCAAAGAAACGAGAGAGAAAGGTGTTGTATTCCACTAATTTTCAATGCAAGAATTACAAAGAGAACAAGTAAAATAAACCTAGATCCCTAATCAAATCTCGTAATACATGGGATTAGGAGATCTTTCCTTAATTACTAAGGTCAACATGATCTTCTCCTATATCGGTATCCTTGGCAATTTGTGGTTGCGCAGCATTAAACATGTTGTTTGTTCAACAATACTGCCGGTTTCTGCAAAGATCAGAGAAAGTAATGTTCAACTCTGCAATTTCTATTGATGTTAATTTTTTGTAAAGGTGATGTTGCGATTGCATTTGACCCACGAAGTTCTAGTCTTTTAACCTATTTTCTTGGTTGCAGATCGGAACAGAGCTGACAGATTTTTGATACAAGCTTCATCCCAATATGTAGTATAGGTCAATTTATTCTAATAATTGAATTACTGCAGAAAAGGTTCCTCATGGACACGGTTGTCATGATATCTCTCATTAAAAGAGGCCAAAAATTAAAGATGGATTCTAATAAAATCAATTTGAATGTTAGTGGATTTTCTTTGTTCAATAGATAAATATATATAATTAGAGTTTGTATGGTTTGATATGACTATTATCTCTGATAGGAAATATAATTGTATATGTCGTTTTCCCTAAGAGTATGTCAATCCCTTGTTGGGATTTCTGGCTATTTAACTAGAGTCTCCGATATAATCTGTATGCAATTATCAAAGAGATAAAAAAACCTTTTCTCCCTTTATGCCTACGTGAAAACAATCGCAACTATTGAAGTTTGAAGTTTGACTATTAGCATGTGACTGCAGAAAAAACTGTTTTAATGATTTCATATTTTTTATTCCCACAGGTTTAGAAACCAGATATGTTTGCAATTGCAAAAAGAATTTGTAAATGTTTTATGCACAAACAAAGGGAAGTATCTAAAAGGTCGGAGAAGAAGTCGTTGTTGCGTGGCGATGATTTTTCTTACTAAGAACATATAATTTTAGTGATAAGCACATTGAAAATATGGTGCATCATTGGCCATGTCTTCTTACTATGAATATCGAAGATAACCTTTAACCCAAGTTGGATTATTTCCTACCAGCTGAGATTGAGAAGAAAATGTTGGTACGAATTCTGTCAACACACCCGAATATCGTGGGGTGCAACTTGGACAGTTTCACCCTACCTACGTGTGATATAATTAAAAAAATAGCTGGAAAGTCGTAGGTGCTTAATTACAAAGGTGCTCACTCCTTCGATTCAATTGGGGAAAATATCAAATTATTTGAGAAGGGGGTCTATTGGAAAATGGAGTCACTTACGTATTTCGCTATTCCCAGGGGTACTACTGGTGAAAGACGAAAAACTCGTCGAATATTTCGAAAAGACTGCAGCATACGGGATTGAAAACCACAAAACCACATTTGCTGTGGCCATTTCAGTTTTTGTCGGGTTAAATGAAAGCAACTTTGCTGAGAAGCGGAACCTGTTTAAAGGATATAGATGGTCATAACCTTTAGATCATACCCTAAATTCATATCTTCTTCAGAAGAGAAAAAAATTATTTCGATCATGCATTTTTTTGTCGATGCATATGAACCCAATAAACATTTCAAGAATCTCTAGATGCTTCTCGACCGTAGCTTCGAAGATAGAATTAAACCTAGATGAATAACTATGAAACATTTCGAAGATAGAATTAAACCTAGATAAATAACTATGAAACACTGATGTAAATTTGTATAATTGTAAACAAGATATTTATACACTTCACCTAATGAAATTATTGATGGAAATTGAAAATATCCAATAATAAAGAAATAAATTTTAGAATCATCTAAAATTTTTTATTTATATTATTCTTTTAGATATGCATATGTCTTGTAATTTTAGATTTTACGAAATACTAATTATTTTAACTTATCTTATACATTAGTTTAGATTTTTCTAAAATATTTTATTATTGTCTGAAAAATAATTTATTTATATCTATAGCTATACTATAATATATAGGGAGAGTGTTTTTGACCAAATTATATCAATTTTGATCAAATTCTGATTTTCTAAAATTTTGAATTATGTTAATTGATAAAATTATTTGTATAGTAGGTTATTTAGCAATAATTGGAATCTTTAATTTTTCTAATCAACTAGCAGTCTTCCTAATCAACTCTCCCCCGCAGCAACAGAGGCGAAAATCATCGTAAGAACCATCCTTCTGGGATTGATCGATGATCATCGATATAGAGGGAGTTGGCCTTGCGACGAGGGTCTGTCGGAAGAGACCATTTTCGAGAACATGAAAGTAAGAAAACACGACGAGGATGACACCGAAGTATGTGTCTTTTGTATGGAAGATTTATATCGTCAAGATGAGGAGAACGTCGTCGCCGCTCCTGATAATTGTGAGCATCATCAGTTTCACGCAGGGAGTATGAAAAAGTGTTGGGAAGAGTGGCGCAACGGAAGTAACAATTAAATCGACAATGCACACCAAGTGCTCAAAACCAATCAACCCAATGGATCAAATCTTCCCTTTATGCAATCAACAATGAGCTAATACAAGAAGAGAAATACAGCAACAAAAAAACAACACCAAGATTTACGTGGAAAACCCCAAAGCGAGGAAAAACTACGGGACAATATCCGAGCCAACTTCCACTATAACCAATATAATGGGTACATAAGTTTCTTCCCTATCCAAACAATTTAGGGGCATCTAACAATCATCATATCATCAAGAAACACATGTTCTTGGTACACAAAAATCCTCCAACACTTACTCAATAAGAGCAGAAAAGCAACAAGAAGATTGAACAAAAAAATTATGCAAATTCGACCAAAACAGGGGATCTGTTTCGAGATGAATATCTCAAGATCTAACCGTTCAATCTTCAATCCCTTCGGTCAAAAACAAGGATTAGTGTCTGGAATCTACCTTAGAAATTTCAAGCCGATCAGAGAAGATCTGACTGTCCGATCGTCGACGTTTTTCGGACTGCGCAGAGCAGATTTTTCTGGAACAGCAGCTTGGCTTCTTCTCTGTTTTCTCTTCAGCCACCCCTGACCCTTTTACGCATTTTTCACTCTTCTCTGGAACACCCTAATTTTCTTTTCAGACCTCTTTTTATCTATGCAAGAGTTGTAATTAATAAGTGTTGTAATTACAAAACACACCTTTACTTAATTCTTCCACTTAAGTCAAATTAAGTGGGCATACTCACACTTCCTCCTTATAGGAGGGAACCCAACAAATCTCCCCCTCACGACTATAAGGAGGGATTCACCATCCCGGCTATAGCACAACAAGCTTCATGCTTTCCTTTGCTCAAACTCTTTGTCATCATGTCGGCACCATTGTCTTCGGTATGGATTTTCTCAATCACAACTTCCTTTGCTTCCACCACATTTCTTATCCAATGATATCTAACATTTATATGTTTTGATCTAGCATGAAAAGAGGAATTTTTCACAAGGTGGATGGCACTTTGACTATCACAATGCAATACATACCTTTCTTGCTTAAATCCGAGTTCTTGCAAGAATGTCTTCATCCATAACATCTCTTTGCATGCTTCGGTCGCCGCAATGAACTCAGCCTCTGTGGTGGAGAGTGCAACACATTTTTGCAATCTTGATTGCCAAGACACGGCTCCCCCTGAAACGGTTAACAAATACCCCGAAGTAGACTTTCTTGAATCAATGTCTCCGGCCATATCCGAATCCGTATACCCTTCAAGAATAGGCTTTCCATTTCCAAAACACAACCGTAATTTTGAAGTTCCCCGTAACTATTTGAGTATCCACTTCACTCCATTCCAATGCATTTTTCCGGGATTTGATAGGAATCTACTCACAACACCAACCGCGTGAGCTATATCCGGTCTTGAGCAAACCATCGCGTACATCAAACTTCCTACCGCTGATGCATATGGAACATTCATCATCTCATCCTTCTCTTTTTCATTAGAAGGGCATTGTGTGGAACTCAATTTGAAGTGGTTAGCAAGGGGTGTGCTAACCGGTTTCGCCTTATCCATGTGAAATCTTTCAAGCACCTTTTCAATATATTTCTCTTGCGACAACCACAACTTCTTGGTTCTCCTATCTCGTGATATTTGCATACCAAGAATCTGTTTTGCTGGGCCTAAATCCTTCATTGCAAAGGATTTACTCAACTCCATCTTCAATCTTTTGATTTTCTCTATATCATGGCCAATAATTAACATATCATCAACGTAGAGCAAGAGAATGAGAAACTCACCATCATCAAACCTCTTTATGAATACGCAATGGTCGGATAAAGTCTTTCGATATCCATGTCCATCCATGAGACTCAAATTTCTTGTACCATTGCCTTGGAGCTTGTTTTAATCTATACAAGCTTTTCTTCAATTTGCAAACAAGGTGCTCTTTTCCCTTGACTTCGAAGCCCTCGGGTTGGTCCATGTAAATCTCTTCTTCTAAGTCACCATGTAAAAATGCAGTTTTGACATCCATTTGTTCAATTTCCAAGTCTAAAGAAGAAGCTGGAGCAAGCACAACCCGAATAGAAGTCATTTTCACAACCGGTGAAAATATTTCTTCAAAATCAACACCTTTCTTTTGGCTAAATCCTTTCACGACCAGCCTTGATTTGTACCTCGATTTTGATGAGTTCTCCTCCATTTTTATCCGATATACCCATTTGTTCTTCAAGGATCTTTTCCCGTTCGGCAACTTGACTAACTCATAAGTTGAGTTTTCATGTAAGGAATTCATTTCTTCTTGCATTGCTTTGAGCCATTCTTTATTTTTCTCATATTCCATAGCTTCTTCAAAGCTTTCCGGTTCTCCCCCATCGGTAAGTAATATATATTCATTTACCGAATATTTCCTTGAGGGTTGTCTTTCCCTTGTCGACCTTCTCAATTGCATTTGAGCTTCTTGGGGTTGCACTTGAGGTTGTTCTACATACTCTTCAAACTCCATAGGAGTTTCACCATTTTCCTCGCCATCGGGATTATCATGATTTTCTCCTCTTGTCTGTTCATTCACTGGAGTAGGAGAAACTTCAATCAAGTCATGTTCTTGATTATCATTTTTCTTCTTAATTTTCTCTATATCTTCAATGGTTTGATCTTCCAAGAAGATTACATCCCGGCTTCTAACAACTTTCTTGTTAAATGGATCCCATAATCTATAGCCAGATTCATCATGGCCATACCCCAAGAATATGCATTGCTTCGACTTTGAATCAAACTTTGATCTTTCATCATGAGAAATATGCACAAATGCTCGATAACCAAATACTTTCAAGTGTTGGTAGGAAACTTCTTTACCGGACCAAACTCTTGGTGGTATATCACCATTCAATGGAGCGCTTGGAGTGAGATTAATTGTATCCACCGCAGTTTTTACAACTTCACCCCAAAATGATTTCGGCAATTTGGCATGCGACAACATGCATCGCCCTTTTTCAACAATTGTTCTATTCATTCTCTCGGCAACTCCATTCAGTTGGGGTGTTCTCGGTGGAGTAAATTGATGCCGAATTCCATGACTTTTGCAATAAAAATGAAATGGACCTCTATACTCTCCTCCATTATCGGACCGAATACATTTCAACTTCTTTCCTGTTTCCCTTTCAACACAAACATGAAACTCTTTAAAAGCATCAAGCACTTGATCTTTTCTTTTCAACATATAAACCCAAATCTTTCGTGAATGATCATCAATAAATGTAACAAAATATGATGCACCACCATTTGACTTAGTACTCATGGGACCACAAACATCCGAATGAACTAACTCTAAAATTTCATGCTTTCTTGATTGATTATGATTAAATGAAACTCTATGTTGTTTACCGGCAAAACAATGAGAGCATGATTTTAGAGAAGTACCTTGCACTCCGGGAATGAGCTTTTGCTTGGCAAGAATTTCCATTCCTTTTGTACTCATGTGACATAGTCTCTTATGCCACAACTCACATGTCGAATCATTAGTGGCGTTCACCAAGCCACTAGAAAGCGTCCCTTACATCACATAAAGTGAACAAATCTTCTTTCCTTTTGCCACTATCAATTTCCCCTTTGTTAACCTCCGTTGTCCGTCACCAAATTGGTTGTTGAATCCATCATCATCAAGCTTTCCCGCTGAAATTAAATTCATGCGAAAGTCGGGTATATGCCTCACATCCATGAGCAATAATTTGCAGCCAATATTAGTCTCCAAGTACACATCTCCAATGCCAACAACCTTTGACAATCCATCATTTCCCGTTCTTACAACACCAAGATCACCGGGTTTATAAGATGAGAAGAATTCCTTCTTGGATGTGACATAAATAGTAGCACCGGTATCAACTACCCAATTAGTCTCTTGATTTGTAATATTCACCTCGTTGTCATTGCAAACAAAGAAACTTTCATCAGTGGATGTGGCTGTGACTTTTTCCCCGTTGTTGGAGCCTTTTTCTACCTTTTCTCGATCTCTTTTCATTTTTCGACAATTTCGTTGTATGTGATTAGGCTTGCCACAATAAAAGCACTTAATTTCTTTGCTATTATTGTTCCCGTCATTCTTTCGTAGTCGAGACTTGCTCCTTGACTTTCCTCTTTGGTACGACTCTTTGCTTTTGCTTCTCCCCCTATTTTCCACAACTAATGCTTCGGTATCGGAGTATGTATCCGTTGTTTTTCTTCTCATATCCTCCCTCAACAAAGCGTTTTTAATTTGATTCATACTAACAACACCATCGGACGCGGAGTTGCTAATAGACATCACCAAGTTTTCCCAACTATCCGGAAGTGTGCCAAGTAGGAATAAAACTTGCATCTCATCATCGAAGAGTATCTTCATGGAAGCTAACTGATTTATAACGCCTTGGATTTCATTCATGTGATCCAAGATCGGAGTTCCATCCTTGTATTTGGTGGTAACGAGCTTCTTCACCAAATATACCTTGTTAATGCTTGTTTTTCTCCCGTACAAGGTCTCGAGATTTGTCTACAAGGCATGGGCTGAATCTTCCTCAATACATGATTGATGACATTGTCATCAATCCATTGTCGAATAAAACCTGCAACTTTTCGGTTCAAGAGCTTCCAATCAGCTTCATTCATATTAGCCGGTTTCGTCGAGTCACCTCTGATCGGAAGGTAGTAGTCTTTGCAATATAATATGTCCTCCATCTTCCGTTTCCAAATATAATAATTTTGACCATTCAAACTGATCATTCTACTTGTATTAACCTCCATGATTACACCCAACGAGCCCCTCAACCGGGGCTCTGATACCACTTGTTGGGAAGAGTGGCGCAACGGAAGTAACAATTAAATCGACAATGCACACCAAGTGCTCAAAACCAATCAACCCAATGGATCAAATCTTCCCTTTGTGCAATCAACAATGAGCTAATACAAGAAGAGAAATACAACAATAAAAAAACAACACCAAGATTTACGTGGAAAACCCCAAAGCGAGGAAAAACCACGGGACAATATCCGAGCCAACTTCCACTATAACCAATATAATGGGTACACAAGTTTCTTCCCTATCCAAACAATTTAGGGGCATCTAACAATCATCATATCATCAAGAAACACATGTTCTTGGTACACAAAAATCCTCCAACACTTACTCAATAAGAGCAGAAAAGCAACAAGAAGATTGAACAAAAAAAATTCTGCAAATTCGACCAAAACAGGGGATTTGTTTCGAGATGAATATCTCAAGATCTAACCGTTCAATCTTCAATCCCTTCGGTCAAAAACAAGGACTAGGTGTCTGGAATCTACCTTAGAAATTTCAAGCCGATCAGAGCAGATCTGACTGTCCGATCGTCGATGTTTTTCGGACTGCGCAGAGCAGATTTTTCTGGAACAACAGCTTGGCTTTCTTCTCTGTTTTCTCTTCAGCAACCCCTGACCCTTTTACGCGTTTTTCACTCTTCTCGGGAACACCCTAATTTTCTTTTCAGACCTCTTTTTATCTATGCAAGAGTTGTAATTAATAAGTGTTGTAATTACAAAACACACCTTTACTTAATTCTTCCACTTAAGTCAAATTAAGTGGGCATACTCACACTTCCTCCTTATAGGAGGGAACCCAACAAGAAGTGGCTCATGCACAAGAATACTTGTACCCTTTGCAACGCGGTCGCACTAAATGTCGATGAAGATTAAGAAGGAAATTTTAGTTAATTTTGTTTTTTAGGAATTTGTTATATATGTTTATGTAACATTTGTTATTTTCTCTTCTGTGGATTAATCTGTACAACTTTACGCGGTATTGAAATATAAATGTTATTAAAATTCTTCATTAATATTCATCCTATCAAAATTTTTCAGAACATATATATATATAATTATATATATATAGCCTTGCGACATGAGTGATATAGTTGGTTTTCTTATAATATTTTCATTAATATAATTAAGTTAATGAATTTTTATCCTATAGTTGTGAATTTTAGTATATTTTTTTTGGTAAAGAGTAATTATTAATTCTAAATCTCTAACTCTCAATTGTACCTACTTTCAACCGATAATTCTAGTTCAAACCTATTTTATATAGGGCTGGTGTGAAAGCAAGTGCTAGTGTGAATGCGGCATCTGCATCAGTTCAAAGTATAAAAAAGTTTTAAAGCATCTAATAAAAAATAATTATATATATAATATAACTTTATTTTATATATAATTGTAAATAAATTTTAAAAAATATTTTTACTTTGAATTATTTTATTAATAATTCTACAATTATTTTTTGAAATATAAATTTCGTCAATTTTCCTTAATCTTCTTTATAAAAATAGGTACAAATTCGCTAGTGCTGGGACTTAAAATTTTAAATTGTGTTAAACCGAGAAATGCGTATAAAATTCGCCAGAGTGTGGTTGTTCTGAGTATTATAGAAAGATTATGTGATGCAAGTTTGAACTTGAATCAAATTGGTATAATAAGAGAATGAATATCCGGACTACTAAGGGTGAATGTTTTATATTGGACAATTAGTTAATGAAAAATTTAGAGAGAATAATAAATTAAAATGTGATTGTGTTAGGAGTCACAAATAAAAAAAGTAATTCATTGAATTGGGTTTGAGCTGAAATTTTTTCTACTATCAAATCCATTTAACAGCTGAGACCTTAAGATGTCTTGTATTTGAATTTTGTATTACAAAGACCTCCACAATCCCTCTACGTGTGTTTGTTTTCGACTTCAAGTGAACCTAGTGTGTATGCACGCCGTCGTGAGCGGCTGATTCAATAAGGAGGCTGTATTTGCGCCTTGTGCGGCGGAGCTGAGAACAAGGGCAGTCTGCGCCCCGCCGTCAAGGAGAATGGCTGACGACATCTTTTTCGGTTTGAACTCGTTGAAAAGGTATTCACATTCCTCTCTCTCACACACACATACAGGTAACCCTCCGGCCCCGACAGAAACAGACCCAACATATGAACAATGGGAACAAACGGATCAAAACTTATTCACATGGATAATACAAAATATTGAGATAAGCCTTGTGAATAACGTCTTACAGTATCCAACGGCGAAAGCTTTGTGGGATGGTCTCGCCACCACGTACGGCAGTGGCTCGAATCCGTTGCAAACCTTTGACCTGCACCGGAAAGCCAACACACAGAAACAGGGGCAAGATAGCCTTGAAGTATTTTGGAACAAATTACAGGCGATCTGGATGGCACTTGATCGGAAACAACCCAATCCGATGAAGTGCCTAGAAGACATTACCATATTCAACCAAATAACCCAAGAGCACCGTCTGTATCAATTCCTTACCGGGATTGATGATCGATATGATCCAATCAGAAGAGACTTGTTGAAAACTGAACCAAAGCCCTCAGTCGAGTCAGCCTATGCCACAATCCGAAGGGAGGCGGCTCGTCTCCAGATCTTGAAGCCGGCCACCGGCAGTGAAGAAGACACGTCATCACAGGGCGTGGGATCTGGATTCGCTGTGCGCAGACCGGAAAGAGGCAGAACCACCGGAGGAAGGTGGTCCGAGAATCCCAATCGCGACGGCGGCGGTCATCGGGCAGCACAATAAGAAGATAAGTCTACCTTGGTGTGTGAATATTGTGGGAAACCGAAGCATACAAAGGATAGCTGCTTCGAAATCATCGGTTACCCCGATTGGTGGGTGGGTAACCGCAAAAGCAACGCCGCCGGAACTCAGGCGAACAGAGGGGGACATAAGAGGGCCAACGTTGTAAACGGTCGCGGGAGAGAGACCGGAACAGGGGAAGAAGAAGGGAAAGCATGGGAAACCACCACCGCGACGGTGGGCAACAACCAGATTGGGCGCGCCAGCGCCGCCGTCGGAATCATCAAACATGGAGGAGGAACCGACACCAATGGCGCAGGTACTGGGTTTGGGGGTAATGTCCCAAACCCTAGTTTCCTTTTTAATAATAAGAGTTATTTCTCTTTTTCCCACAATAATGCAATATTGCAGTTAGGCCCCCCATTTTGGGATGTTGTGGAAAAAAAACCCCAGACTTGTGAAAATATAATACAGGCCCACCATATTCGATCTCCTAAACTATCCCAATGGATTTTTGATTGCGGGGTGACCGAGACAATGACTTTTGACCCGACAGACATAATTGATTCGGTTTCCCCTACTCAGTGTCATATTCAGACAGCTAATGGAGAATTAGCTGCAGTGGTTAATCAGGGATCAGTAGCTTTATCCTCGAAACTGAAATTAAAAAATTACTTATATGTTCCCACCTTATCTTGCAAGCTGCTGTCTGTGAGTCACTTGACAAGGGAATTGAATTGTGAAGTACTAATGTATCCCCGTTTCTGCCTTGTACAGGACATTCATACGAAGGAGATCATTGGGCGTGGTACTGAGCAGGGAGGGCTTTACTATGTTGATGAAGTGCTACCTACAGCTCTCGTGTCAAGGGGTTCTGCCAATAAACAAATCTGGCTATGGCACCGGCGCCTTGGTCATCCTTCTCTAGGGTACTTAAAGATGCTTTTTCCCACTTTGTTTCAGAATAGTCCTGTTTCAAGTCTAGAATGTCAAACTTGTTTAGCTGCGAAAAGTCATAGAACATCTTTTAAGTCAAGTGATACTCGGGTTGATTCTGTTTTTTCTTTAGTTTATTCTGACGTTTGGGGTCCCTCCCCCATTTCCAATAAAGGGAATTATCAGTATTTTGTGTTATTCATCGATGATTTTTCTCGCATGACTTGGGTTTACTTTCTGAAACATAAATCTGAAGTGTTTGATACGTTTGTAGCTTTCTTTCGCATGATCCAAACACAATTTAATCAAACTGTTCGGGTGCTCCGGTCAGATAATGGGAAAGAGTATGTTAACCAAAAAATGAGTGATTTCTGTCAACAACATGGCCTCATTCACCAAACTACCTGCCCAAATACTCCCCAACAAAACGGCGTTGCCGAAAGAAAAAACCGCACTTTACTCGAAATTTCCCGTGCACTACTCACAGAATCTCATGTTCCTGCTAGATTTTGGCCTGAAGCTATTGCCACAGCCACATACCTAACAAATCGCCTTCCCACTAAAATCCTCTCTTACAAAATGCCATTGTCGGTGTTGGAAACCCAAACCACTATACCACCAACCCTCACTCTTTCGCCTCGAATATTTGGCTGCTCCGTGTTTGTTCATACTCCCAAAACTGACCGGGGTAAACTAGACCCATGTGCTGTTAAGTGTGTTTTTCTGGGGTATGCTACTCACCAAAAGGGGTATAGGTGTTACAATCCTGTCACTCGTCATATTCATGTCACCATGGATTGTGATTTCTTAGAGTCTGAATATTTCTACCTAACCCAACCTCGTGCTCAGGGGGAGAGTACTACTAGTGAGTCCCTAGGTTGGCTTGATCCAAGTTCTCTAGATACTCCTACGCATAGTCTGCCCAGTACCACCTCTGATCTGACTCCTCCAAATGATGTCCTACCCGAGGTAAGTATTCTCCCAGAGACTGATTTTGCTAATACTGTAGTTGATAATATTGGTGGCGAAAGTGATGATGATGTTAATGTCACTCTTGAGAATGTTGTTAGTGACAGGTATATTTTGCCCCCGAGAAGTACACGAGGGGTACCACCTAACAGGTACACTCCGGACCGGGTATCACACACCTCTCGGTACCCCATTGGAAATGTAGTAAGGGGGAGTTTTTTACCAGCTGCTCAGGCCTTCCTTGGACAACTTTACTCTGAACAGATTTCGAGAACAGTTCAGGAAGCAGAACAATCAAAAGAATGGATAGAAGCAATGGGAACAGAAATGAGTGCACTAAGGAAGAATGATACGTGGGAGATTTGTAAGCTACCAGAAGGGAAAAAGGCTGTAGGATGTCGGTGGGTGTTCACTATTAAACACAAGTCAGACGGCTCAATTGAGAGGTATAAGGCCAAATTAGTGGCAAAGGGGTATACTCAGACGTATGGAGTTGATTACTCAGAAACGTTCTTACCGGTGGCTAAGATTGACACCGTTAGGGTTCTCTTATCGGTTGCTGCAAACAAAGATTGGCCACTCCACCAATTTGATGTGAAAAATGAGTTCTTGCATGGAGATCTAACTGAGGAGGTATATATGGAGGCACCACCGGGTTTCACAGCCGAATTCAAAGATGGGGAAGCGTGCAGGCTGCGAAAATCCCTTTATGGACTTAAGCAGTCTCCGCGTGCCTGGTTCGGGAGGTTTACAGTTGCAATGCGACAGTATAGTTATGAACAAAGCAATTCAGATCACACTTTGTTCCTAAAGAAGAGAGGAAATCTGATCACTTGCCTTATCATCTATGTGGATGATATGATTATCACAGGCAGTGATACTGAGAAAATTGGAAAACTTCGAGAGAGGTTGTTCAGGGACTTTGAAATGAAGGATCTAGGAGGACTGAAGTTCTTAGATCAAAGAGAGGTATATTTATTTCTCAAAGGAAGTACATCTTGGATCTGCTGGCTGAGGTTGGGATAATTGACTGTAAACCTGTGGACACTCCCCTAGAAGTTAACCATAAGCTTATGATTGAGGGTGATGGAGAACCAGCAGACAGGGGGAGATATCAGCGACTAGTGGGAAAATTGATCTACTTATCCCACACCAGGCCGGATATTGCCTATGCGGTTGGGGTTGTTAGTCAGTTTATGCATCAGCCTCAGAGGAGCCATATGGAAGCAGTTGTGAGGATTATGCGATATCTGAAAGGTACTGCTGGGAACGGGATAATGTTCGGAAAGCATGGTCATTTAAGTATTGAAGCTTATACAGATGCTGATTGGGCAGGGAATCCAAATGACCGCCGATCAACTTCAGGTTACTTTACTCTAGTCGGAGGGAATGTCGTAACTTGGAGAAGTAAGAAACAAAAAGTTGTTGCACTCTCAAGTGCTGAGGCAGAGTTTCGAGGTATTGCGAAGGGGATAACAGAAGTATTATGGTTGAGGAAGCTGATGGCAGAGATAGGCTTCCCTTATGAGTGTCCAAGTCCACTGAAGTGTGACAATAAGGCTGCGATCAGTATTTCAGAGAATCCGGTGCAGCATGACCGAACAAAGCACGTCAAAGTCGATCGTCATTTCATAAAAGAAAAGTTAGATAGAGGGATTGTTGAGCTACCTTTTGTCAAATCCGAAGACCAGCTAGCAGATATTCTTACAAAGGCGGTTTCCGTTCAGGCATTTCAAAAGGCACTAGACAAGTTAAGAATTGGAGATCCAATTACTTAACTTGAGGGGGAGTGTTAGAAGATTCGGGCTTATCTCCTATATTAGGGAAGATCCCGATAATTTGGGATTGGGGTTCCTGACTTGTAGGGGGTATTAGACTATATAATAAGCTTTAGTTGTAATCTTCTCACTGTACAAAAATTACATAATGAAAACCTCGTTTCTAATCCCTAATTCCATCTCAACATATGGAATTCGCATTGAAAAAGTTCAGTTTCAGTTAGTTGAAAAGCTGAAATTTTAGTTTTCTTTAGAGGCTTGAGACCAGTTCTAACCGCATTCTCGGATAATCCCGTTTTTTCCTCATTTTATCCGGATGAATTTCAATTTTTCAAGAAATTACAAAAAAATATTATTTCATATGAATTTGAATATTGTTTGGGAACATTGAATTTCTTATTACATTAGTCATTATATACATTTTTCCAGCATATATGTTTGCTGGGAGTTCTTGTAATGACACCCCTTTATCAGCTTTCTTGAATCTTCATGTGTAGCCATTTATAATTTTGTGTGCGTTTTAAGCTATAAATCCATTCATCTTTGAAAAGAATTATAGATCAGTATTCTTTTAATTGGATATTCTGAATCTGAAGAAAAAAGAATGAAGAATTCGGTGTCGGATCAGAGTTTGTCAATGAGAGTGAGGATGATGAGGAGAAGGTACATGGAAGTATTATTGAAGAAGAAGGGAGTGATTCTGACAATTCTTCCAATTATTCCAACGATAATATTTACGAAAGTCGTCCGTATCCCAGTTCGTTGAATCCCGCTTGGCCTCAAAGTTACAGGTATAATTGTTATACTTGATGAGGATGAGTAATATACTGGATTTTTTGTTTTGATGTCTTGTTTTTTATGCTTGTTTTTCGTCCAAATACGTGTTGATCCAAATATTTATCAAGTTCTCTGTTTTAGTCTAGGCAGTTAGTGGTCTAGGCGAAATTCGTGAATGTAAATATTGGACTTTTCTGTACTTACGATTATTTGTGGTAAAATGTGAAGTAATTCTGAATCTAGATGTACATTTTCTGCTTTCTGCCTGGTGAAAAGCAAAAGCAGGCATCGCAAGTGCTTTTCAATGGTTGAAATAGATTTAAACAAGCGAAGAGAGAGCTTATTTTGAGTTTGCGATCATGTCCGATACATATAAGATTAATAATGATACATTAATTGTGTCGAATCACGTATTCTAAATTTGTTCTTGTTATTTGCTTTTACAGTTTACCTCCAAAATACTAAATCTTTTCACATAATCTTCGTTTCTACAGGCAATCGATTGATTTGTACAGCAGTGTACCATCTCCGAGTGCTTATGCCTATATTGGGTCGCAATCATTAACACGATTAGGAAGCTCGTTCCTTGCATCGTCACTTAAACACGCTCCTCCTGATTTAGGTATAAATAAGCCTCTTGTACAGGCTGTAGAAGAGGACAAGGCGAAACATGGAAAAAGTTCACAGTATCTGATATAACACCTTCATTATCAAGGAAACCTAGTTCAAGAAACGGTCCATGATAAGAGATCATCTATCATACATGAATTACCGCTTTCGCACCAAAGCTCAATCGGACAGGCTGTGCTAAATGGTTAGTTAGTTATCTCTATGTAATCAAGATTTTATTTTTGTTTTGCTTGATTTATTCTAATGCTGAGTTTTATGCCATTGAATTTTCATAAAATATGAGTAAGGAATAATCCCGCGCTTTTGCAATCATACAGATCTCTTTTTTGTGTTTAAAAATTACACATAGCTCCCATGTAACTTATCAATTTACTATTCTTCATCACATGTCAATGTTTAAAAATTTCGTAAATGTGTGTTTCAATTACTGCATGAAAAGAGAAATGATGTAGTTATTATGCAGGCATGAATGTGCTATGTGGAGTTGGGATTCTTTCTACACCTTATGCTGTTAGAGAAAGTGGATGGCTTGGGCTTTCGGTATTACTAATTTTCTCATTACTTTCTTTCTATTGAATCATAGGCCAAGAAGATAAAAGAAGAATTCATTTTTCACTCTCTAGAATTCAAGGTTACAGAAGAGAAGAGAAAACCCTCAACATAAATAGAATCGGATCCCTACAAGTGAGGGATTGAATTACTCCTCTAATTAAGGTAAAAAGATAACTACCCTAATTACGTGTATCTTCTAACACTGCCCCTCAAGTTAAGGAATGGAGTCGCCAATGCTTAACTTGTCTAATGCCTTTTGAAAACTCTGTCGAGACACCGCCTTATTCAAAATATCAGCAAGTTGTTCCTCTGATCTAATTAAAGGGAAGCTCAACAGTACCATCCTCCAGTTTTTCTTTTATGAAGTGTCGATCAACCTCCATGTGTTTGGTCCTGTCATGTTGCATGGGGTTCTCTGAGATGCTGATTGCGGCCTTGTTGTCACAGTTTATCCGACCGGAGCTTCTTAGAGCCATACCAATCTCGGTCAGTAGCTTCCTTACCCAAACAATCTGAGTAACAGCCTTTGCAATCCCTCTGAATTCTGCTTCTGCGCTAGAGAGGGCTACAACCTTCTGTTTCTTACTTCTCCATGACACTATGTTTCCTCCGACCAAGGTGAAGAACCCAGAAGTGGACCTTCTATCATTTGGGTTTCCAGCCCAATCTGCATCAGTATAAGCCTCAATATCCAAATCACCATGTCTGCCAAACATGATCCCAGTTCCTACAGTGCCTTTCAGGTATCGAATCACTCTGGTCACGGCCTCCATATGCTTCTTCTGGGGTTGATGCATGAACTGACTAACAACTCCTACTACATATTCAATGTCAGGCCTAGTGTGAGATAAATAGATCAACTTCCCTACTAATCTCTGATAACGTTCCTTCTCAGTCGGCTCTCCATTTTCCTCTTGTGATTCACTTGAATTGGGGTTTCTGCTGGTTTACAATCTAGTAGACCAGTCTCTGTTAGAAGATCAAGGACATACTTCCTTTGTGAAATAAAGATTCCCTGCTTTGATCGTAGCACTTCGATCCCCAGAAAGTACTTCAGTCCTCCCAAGTCTTTCATCTCAAATTCTCTGAGCAGGCTTCCTGAAGCCTTTCTATTTCCTCTTTATCACTCCCTGTAATTATCATGTCGTCAACATAAATGATCAAACATGTGATGAGATCCCCTCGGGTTTTTAGGAACAGGGTGTGGTCAGAATTACTCTGTTTATATCCATATCGCTGCATCGCCATTGTGAACCTTTCAAACCACGCCTGTGGGGACTGTTTAAGCCCATACAGAGCCTTCCGGAGTCGGAAGACCTCATTATCCCTAAAGTGATCAGCAAACCCTGGTGGAGCTTCCATGTACACCTCTTCTGTCAAATCCCCATGTAAAAAGGCATTCTTCACATCAAATTGGTGAAGAGGCCAATTCTTGCTCGCTGCAACAGATAGCAGGACCCGAACAGTGTCAATCTTTACTACCGGGGAGAAGGTCTCGGAGTAATCTATTCCGTATGTCTGAGTATACCCCTTTGCAACCAGCCTCGCTTTGTATCTCTCAATTGTACCGTCTGCCTTGTGCTTGATGGTAAACACCTATTTGCATCCCACTGGCTTCTTACCTTGAGGTAACATGCATTTTTCCCACGTGTCATTTTTCTCCAAGGCATCCATCTCCACATGCATAGCATTCTACTATTCCTTACTCTTTACTGCCTCCTGAACTGTTCTAGGGATTTCTTCCTTACAGAGACTCCCAAAAAACGCCTTTGCAGTACCAGACACACTCCCCCTGACCATATTTGCCACCGGGTACTTCAAGGATCTGGGCTTTGTTTCGGGTGAATATCGAGCAGGAGGTATTCCCCTGTTGCTTCTTCGGGGTAAGATGTACCCGTCACTCACTGTAGTATATAGAGTAGAAGGATTAACTATAACTGCACTAGTATCTTCACAATGAACGGTAGAAGATAGAGAACTTACAGGTTCTGTTACCTCATTCTGGACATCATGCGAATGAGGAGAGTTGGCAGTGGTGGTACTGAGTTCTTCGCTGCTAGGATGACCAGTGGTGGACTCAGATAGAAGACCCGTATCATCAAAATTGCTGAACCAACATAGGGAGTCATTGAGAGCCTCCCCCTGAGACCGATGTTGGGAGAGAAAGAAATACCCAACTTCTAAGAATTCACAGTCCATAGTGACATGGACCCGCTTTGTCACGGGGTTAAAGCACCGATACCCCTTTTGATGGGGTGCATAGCCGACAAACACACATTTTATTGCACAAGGATCAAGCTTCATTCGGTCGGTCTTTGGAACGTGAACAAACACAGAGCACCCAAAAATACGGGCCGGGAGGGGGGGTAAGGTAAGAGCTTGAGGGATAGGCGATTGAGTCTGAAAGATAGATATGTTGGAAAAACGGGAATCAAAAAGCAGCGGAAATTTAAAAATTTTCCAACAAAAGGATCGAAAACTCGCAATCATGAATCCAAATTCGTAAGGTAAAGAGACTTACTTTTCAATAATCTTTCTTGAAGCTTTTCAAGCCACCCAAGAACGCTCTTCTAGCGGCTTGATCCCCTTTCCTTGGTAAAGCTCGAATCTTTAAAAACATCTAACTTGAAGCTCTCTAGAGATAGTCCACCAACTTGACTACAATCTAACTAGTAAGGATGCTAGTCCTCTAGTTAGTGTTTAGGCTTAACCTAGGGTTTATTTTATCTTGGAGAAAGGATGGTGTTCAACACATGAACCAAAAGAAATTATCAATCACTCTCTAAGGGGGGCTCGAGCTCCCCTATATATAATATAGAGTGGGGCGGCCGAACCTAGTCCTATTGGACTAAGGATTTGGTCCCTCTCTCTCTTATTACTTGATCATCAAGTAATTCCAAACTTTGACTTTGAATTCTAATCCTAACAATCTCTCACTTGCCCGTCAAAGCCATTCTAAAGCTACTCTAAGTCCCATCTTCTGAAGATGACCTTCGAAAGCTTCTCGACTAAGGGGTTTAGTAAGTGGATCTGCCACGTTCTCTGCTGATACGACCCTCTCAATTTGCACATCTCCTCTTTTGATAATATCACGGATTAGGTGATACTTCCTCATAATGTGCTTGGTCCGTTGGTGAGATCTTGGTTCTCTCGCTTGAGCAACCGCCCCAGTGTTGTCACAAAACACAGTAATGGGGTCTTTCATGCTAGGAACAACATTCAACTCTTGAATGAAGTTTCTAATCCAAACACCTTCCTTAGCTGCATCATTTGCAGCTAAGTATTCGACCTCAGTGGTCGAATCTGCAGTGGTCGTTTGCTTGGAACTCTTCCAACTCACTGCTCCACCGTTTAGACAGAAAATATATCCTGACATTGACTTAAAATCATCTAAGTCAGATGCAAAGCTTGCATCGCAGTATCCTTCGATAGTAAGATCTTTCTGACCTCCGCAAACTAAGAATAAAACTTTAGTACTTTTCAAGTACTTAAGAATATTCTTCACGGTAGCCCAGTGACCATCTCCAGGGTCAGATTGGAAACGACTTGTTACACTAAGTGCATAAGCCACATCCGGTGGAGTACATAACATTGCATACATTATGCTACCTATTGCTGACGCATAAGGTGTATGAGTCATTCTTTCCTTCTCAAGGTTAGTCTTAGGACACATCTTCTTAGAAAGACATGTTCCTACACTCATAGGAAGGTTGTTAACCTTTGCTGACTCCATATTGAATCTCTTCAATACTTTGTCAATGTACATAGTCTGTGATAGTCCTATTAACCTTCTAGATCTATCTCGATAGGTTTTAATTCCAAGGATATAGGACGCATCACCAAGATCTTTCATCTCGAATTGGTTCGATAACCATAACTTAGTTACTTTCATGTCATCCTTCGAATTCCCAATAAGAAGGATGTCATCAACATAAAGTACCAAGAATTGCACTGAGGTCTCCAATTCCTTTCTATACATACATGATTCATTCGAAATTTGAATGAAGCCAAACACTTTGACTGATTCATCAAATCGAATGTTCCAATTCCTAGAAGCCTGTTTCAATCCATAGATTGATCTTTGGAGTTTGCAAACCTTTTGCTCACTCCTACTGAATGTGAAACCTATGGGTTGCTCCATATAAATGTCTTTATCAATGTCACCATTGAGAAAGGCAGTTTTCACATCCATTTGCCATATCACATAGTCATAATATACAATAATGGTAAGCATGATCCGAATAGACTTTTGCATTGTAACTGGTGAAAAGGTTTCATTAAAGTCCACGCCGGGTCTTTGAGTGAATCCTTTTGCAACCAGTCTTGCTTTGTAGGCTGCAATTCTTCCATCAAGTCCAAGCTTTCTCTTAAAGATCCATTTGCAACCTATGGGTTTGATCCCATCAGGTAAATCTACCAAGGTCCAAACTTGGTTCGAGTTCATGGAATCCATTTCGGATTTCATGGCTTCTATCCACTGTTCAGATTCAGAATCTGAAAGTGCCTCCTCATATGTTAGAGGATCATTATCCTTTTGAGAGATCTCATGGAAGAATCCATACCATCTCTTCAGCTGTCTAGGAGTGCGTTCAGAACGCCTTAGAGGAGGATTTACGTGTGTATCGAAATTCATGATTGGTTGTGGTTGATCAGAAGGGGATATTTCTTCAGTGGGTGGCGTGGGGTCACTTTGTACTTCCTCTAATTCTATGATCTTGCCTTTCTTTTCTTTAAGGAATAGTTCCTCAAGAAAAGTAGCATTTCTGGAAACAAACACCTTTTGCTCAGATTAATCATAGAAGTAGTATCCTATGGATTCCTTAGAATAACCTACAAAGTAGTATAAGTTAGAACGAGATTCTAACTTATCTCCCACTGTCCTCTTCAGGTAAGCAGGACAACCCCAAATTCTTAAGTAAGAATAACTAGGGATTTTACCATGCCACATTTCATAGGGCGTTTTAGGGACTGACTTAGAGGGAACTAGATTTAAAATCTTTGCTGCATTTTCTAGGGCATAACCCCAGAAAGAAGGTGGTAAGTCGGTGAAACTCATCATGGAACAAACCATATCGAGTAGAGTTCGATTCCTTCTCTCAGAAACTCCATTGAGTTGAGGAGTTCCCGGAGGTGTCCACTGAGAGATAATCACATTATCTTTGAGATGATTAAGGAATTCTTCACTAAGATACTCACCTCCTCGATCAGATCAAAGTGCTTTGATCTTGTGACCAGTTTGGTTCTCAACCTCCTTTTTGAAATTCTAGGAATTTCTCAAAAGCTTCAGATTTATACTTCATTAAGTATACATAACTATACCAACTAAAGTCATCGGTAAAGGTTATGAAATACTGATGATTGTTTCTTGTGCTTACACTAAGCGGTCCACAAACATCAGAATGGATCAAATCCAAGACCTTAGTGGCACGTTCCACAGTTCCTTTAAAAGGAACTTTGGACATCTTTCCTTTGAGACAGGATTCGCAAGAAGTTAACTCTTTGAGATCATTTTCAGAGAATGATCCTAAAGTGTTTATCTTGCTAATTCTGTTCTTGGAAATGTGTCCTAATCTAGCGTGCCATAAGGGAGCTGAAACTTTGTCATCTCTCGTACGTTTAGTTTCTCGTTGTATATTCATAATATTGATATTTTGAGTTAGATAAAGTCCATTACTTAGAGTACCGATGTGAACAGAATAGTTATCCCGTTTGATAAAATATTTACCATTCTTAATATAAGTTTCATAACCTTCACAATCTAAAATTGGAACTGAAATTATGGTATGAATAATGCTCGGTACATGAAGGACTTTATTTAAAACTAACTCAAAACTACCTAAATCTAATCTAATTGTGCCTAAAGCTCGAGCTTCAACATTTGAGCCATCGTCGATCTTCAAGATACATTCTCCTTCCCTGAGTTGTTGGACTTCATTTAGCATCTGTACATCATTACAGATATGAGCTCCACAACCGGTATCAAGTACCCAAGAACTAGAATTAATAGAAAGATTTACTTCAACGAGAAACATACCTTTCTTTAGAGTAGTCTTGTACTCTGGGCAGTTTCTCCTCCAATATCCCGCTTTGCCACAATGGAAGTAAACATCCTCTTTCTGATCACGCTTCTTCTTTTGGGTCTTCCCCTTCGAAATGCCACCAGTGGGCCTAAGGGGTTTCTTCTTCTTCTTTTCGGCTTCCTTGCCCTTACCTTTAGAAGGCCTAGAAGAGGAAGATGGAGCATTCACCATCCGAACCTTATTGTCCTTCTTGATCATGCTTTCAGCAGTCACAAGCTGACTAATCA
This sequence comes from Lantana camara, assembly GCA_037501455.1. Classification (NCBI taxonomy): domain Eukaryota; kingdom Viridiplantae; phylum Streptophyta; class Magnoliopsida; order Lamiales; family Verbenaceae; genus Lantana; species Lantana camara. The sequence continues at coordinate 94,230,843 of CM074863.1, forward strand.
GCTTAGCTACAGTAGCATCAGCATGATTCATATTGAAGTTAAGGACAAATGGGTTGAAAGATGGTGGGAGCGAGGCTAGCAACAAGTCCACTGAAAGCTCATCTTTCAATGGCATGTCCATGGAAGCAAGTTTCTCAGTAAGGGCGAGAAACTTGAGTCCATATTCATGGACACTTGAACCTTCCCTCATTCTTAAATGGAACAATTCCTTTGAAGTGTTATACCTTGTAACACGTTCATGGGGGCGGTAAATTTGCTCTAAGTGGTCGTAAATCTCCCAAGCAAATTCCATGGCCTCATGTTGTCTTTGCAAGTCCGGAGACATGTTAGCTAACATAAGGCAACGGGCTTGGAGATTATCATCCTTCCACTTCTGGATTGCGTCCCGCTCGGCCCGAGTGGGAGCTTCCCCTTCGGGACTAGGCTCCCCTTCGAAGAGAACATAAGTTCTCTTCTCAGAATCTAAAATGATTTTCAGATTCCTCAGCCAATCAGAATAGTTGGGACCAGTCAACTTTGTTTGACTCGAGGATCGATACAAGAGGGTTTTTGGTTGCCATTTCAAAACACGTAGAGAATTACAGAATCTACGACCTAAATGGTAAAACAGAGAACTAGTGAGCATGCTTAATTATAACGATATACAAAAGATAAGGTCTTTAATCTAATGTAGCTCCCACTGTTTTTCAAAGATCTATAATTCCCAAAGATCTAAGAGGAACACGTTTCCCAATGGGTACTAAGATCCTAAGCATTTTACCTCGAACCCACGACTCGTGGACATTCTAAGTAAAACCCTAGGTAGGTACAACTTACCAATTCTAACACCTTTAGAACTCTTAGTAATTGTTTTTGCATCACCTATCTTTCAGTATGGACCCACGACTCGTGCGACATCCATATTTACTTAGGCGTTAAGCTCAAGATCATGATCAAAACTTAGTTCGAACGACCCACGACTCGCGGACATCGCCCTTGCCAAAATTGACCACGAAATATTGATCATTTAAAATGATCAATTAGGTAACTAAGAACTAATAAGCTCCACTAGCTATCCCACGACTCGCGGACAATAACTAGCTTCACTTACTAAACTTAAAACCTATTGATGGAATGCTAGGAATTTAATTCAAAATTTGCATCTCGAATTAAACACCTAATATTCGAAATGAGCTTAATATTTAATGGGAATTTTTTAATCAACCGGAGAGTTGTCCGGTTCGACCTCACCAACATATATGTTATCCAATTTTAATTAGTATTGATTAATGCAACTATAACTTAAATACATTTCACACAAGCACTTAGCAGATAACATGTCGTAGCATGATACTAACATGTGATGATCATGGGTTCTACCTATCTTATGCGTGATAAGTGGGAGCCACTCCACAATCACAAGTTCTAACATACATGCCACATAAACAGTTTAAATCACATAAGGGAAAGCAGTAACAAAAAACGAGCCCTGTCTCTATTACATTTTCAATTGAGATTCCCCTCCCTAACATTTTGAGGGGTCTTCACTTATGGCCTCCTTGTTACTTGAATGTGGTCCATCTTACGTCATGGGTGCATTGTCTCCAAAATGAAAATTAAACCTCACCACCTATTCTACTCTAAAAAAATGAAAAAGTACTGAAAAATAATAAGGCTCAATCTTCATATAGGCCTTAGACAAATACACGGGGCATACCCCGACCTCAAAACAGTAATATGGAAAGCCACATAATAAATCACATAACAGTACGCACATAAGTGAGGCTCCAACCTCAATTGAAAAACGCAATTATAGGGCTCCAACCCCAATTTAAACCATCCATGTGCATAAATTAAAACCATACATAAGTCTAAACCCATGTTCACCTAACATGCATAAATTGCAAGAATTTAGATTTAACCAATAAATTAAAATTCTCGCTTTAAGCTCTAATAGCTTAAAACACGACTTAGATGCAATTCTTGTTCAAGAGCCTTTTCTATAAAACCCAGAAAAACTATAAACCAATAAAATTCCAATTAATTTCTGAAAATTAACAATTTTATTCTTTCAATATTTTCATAAAATAAAGTTTGCAATTTTCCCAAAATTTAAATCGCTTAATTTGAATTTTTCAAAATCCCAATTTAGATAACTATTTCAAAAATAACTTTAGATTTTAATAAAATAAATTTTCAAAGAAAAATGAATTGGGATTGGATCAAATTAAAAAAAAAACACGAAACCAACATCACCGCGAAAAGAGGGCCAGGCCACGCCCGCCCGCTAGCCCAGGCGGACAGCACGCATCGCGAGCGAGCGAGCCGCGCACGCCAGCAGCAAAGCTGCCGGCACGCGCGCTCTCGCCTAGGCGGGCAGGCTGGCTGGCGACGGGAGGCTCCCACACGGATGCGGGAGGCGACGGGCGGGAGTCGCTGGGTGGACGCGCCTAGGTGCAGCCGGGACGGCTCCCGCGCGGTTTCGGGAGGGGTTACCGGCATGCGCTAGGCGCATGCCCGGCATCGTGCGGCGATGGGTAGGCGGGGCTGGGCGTGCGACTCCTTAGCACGCCCAGGCCTCATGTTTCGGTTCGTAACGCGATTTCGTGTTTCGTAATTTTCTGTTTCAAAAACAAATCAATCCAAAATATAAAAACACAATTTAAACAGATTTGAATTAAAACGGTTTTCAAAAACACAATTTAAGACAATAATTTCAGAAATTTAAGAAAATTACAGTTTCGTAATTCAGGCTTTCTAAAAGAACTCAAGAATACCTAATTCGCATCTAAGCCTAAGAATTTCTACCAAATTCAGTTAATTGGAGATGAATCAGAAACATGATTAACGAGGTGGCTCTGATACCACTTGTTGGAAAAACGGGAATCAGAAATCAGCGGAAATTTAAAAATTTTCTAACAAAAGGATCGAAAAATCGCAATCATGAATCCAAATTCGTAAGGTAAAGAAACTTACTTTTCAATAATCTTTTTTGAAGCGTTTCAAGCCACCCAAGAACGCTCTTCTCGAGGCTTGATTCCCTTTCCTTGGTAAAGCTCGAATCTTTAAAAACTTCTAACTTGAAGCTCTCTAGAGATAGTCCACCAACTTGACTATAATCTAACTAGTAAGGATGCTAGTTCTCTAGTTAGTGTTTAGGCTTAACCTAGGGTTTATTTTATCTTGGAGAAATGATGGTGTTCAACACATGAACCAAAAGAAATTATCAATCACTCTCTAAGGGGAGCTCGAGCTCCCCTATATATAATATAGAGAGGGGCGGCCGAACCTAGTCCTATGGACTAAGGATTTGGTCCCTCTCTCTCTTATTACTTGATCATCAAGTAATTCCAAACTTTGACTTTGATTCTAATTCAAATCAACTTTTAAGAGAGCTAAAAATATCCAAACTCCTTTTGGATAATATTATACTTTATTTATTAATGAATAAATAACTTATTTATCTAATTAATTAATTTATAATTAATTAAATATATCAATTTCTCCAAAATAAGACTTTCATTTTAATTCAAAATTACATAAATAAACATACACGCACGGTGCACACGTGTCCATATAGGACATGTGTCACACACGTGACCCACACGTGTGCTTCACACGTGTCGGACCCTTTTGACTCGATTAACTCGTTTAATCATTTCAAAGCCTCAACTCATGTAACCAAGTTGTTGTGTGTGACCCTCTAGGTTCTCAATTCAATTAGCAGTGACCCCAATTAATTAATTCACTAATTAATTAATCAGTCCACAGATTAAACGACCATAGTCTAGCAACAGGTGTCTAACCCTTAGCTGAATTGGAATGTCTCGATTCGACAGAACCTTTAAGTCATTGATTCATGTGAGATACAATCCTCCTACTTACTATCTCTCAACCAAGATCTAGGGTAAGGGAATAATCAGAACCCTAATAATCTGGTCTTAAAGCTAAGTGCATTTCATATCCATTTGATCTCAATCCAAGAAACCCTTTTCTTGATGTCTTGATCTACTGCCTTGGCCAAGGACTCCATATGGCATATGAATGACTTACACAATAAGAGATCACCTTGCAAATGCAAGTGTAGGTCCTTTCTTGATTCTCATTCACTTTCATGAATCACTTATGCAGGCCCAGCATAAGCCTTGAATCAGTTGTCTAAGGTGACACCCTTTAAAGCTTATACCTAAGACTACAAAGTTAACTCACAAAGTGACATGGAACCTCAAGTCTAAGGATCAATTAATCACATCAATGACTTGTGAGATATTTCCTAATCTGGAAGTTTCCATTTCCTGAAATAGAAACTTCCTTTCCCAGTTAGGAATCTTTTCACACGGGGCACCTCAGTGAACTTACTTAAGGAAGTAAGTACCCTCATGTATCACGCACGTATCAACTATACACTTTGCACCTCCATGAAACAAGGTGGTCCTTCTTAAGGGCGTGATCCCACAAGTAATCCTTAAAGGAGTCAGGTTGACACTCCCACTGTCTGTAGGACTCATCAGCTTGGAGTATTTTACTAATCATGACTTATATGATATAGGGCTCGTTTCATGAACCATTTCACCTAAATGGTAGAGTCCTAAAGTCATCAGGATTAGGGGAGTTCTCATACATGCACAACTAAAGTAAACGCATACTAAACAAGAGCATATAAAGAAGTTTTACATCAATTTGTTATTTTATTCAAAGATTATCTGTGATTACAATAAGAAAAAACATAAAGCGGATATACAATCGGCTTTCTAGGGCACTATTCCTAACAAGATAGTGGTGTTTGGTGGGCCAGTATTTTGGTGGGTAGTCTGTTTGTGAGGTAGGCTGCTGTGGCAACGGCATCGGGCCAGAAATGAAATGGCATATGTGATTCTGTCATGAGGGCACGGGTCATTTCTAGTAGTGTACGGTTTTTTCGTTCAGCAATGCCATTTTGCTGTGGGGTATTTGGGCAAGTGATTTGGTGGATGAGGCCGTGTTTCTTTATAAACTCACTCATCTATTAGTTCACATATTCCCGCCTATTATCGGAGCGAAGGATTTTGATTTTTTTTACCAAACTGAGTTTGAACCATGTCAAAGAATGCTGTAAATGTGCCAAAAACATCGGACTTATGCTGAAGGAAGTAAACCCATGTCATACGAGAAAAGTCATCAATAAATAGCACAAAGTATCAAAAACGATTTTGATTGGTAACCGGGGTCGGTCCCCAAACATCCGAATGAACTAAATCAAAAACACAATCAACCTAAGTGTTCGTAGGTTTAAAAGAAGTTTTGTAACTTTTAGCAACTGAACAAGTTTGACAACATAAATTCAAAGTCTGCTTATTCTGAAATAAAGTAGGAAACAACATCTGTAAATACCCAATGGATGGGTGACCAAGTCGTCTGTGCCAGAGCCAGATTTGAGTATCAGCAATTCTTTTTGACAGAAGAACCTTTGATGGAGGTTTCAGTTTATCCAGGTAATAAAGTCCGTCCCGCTCAGTACCACGCCCAACTATCTCCTTCGTATGAATGTCCTGTATCAAGCAAAAACGAGGATAGATCAGGACAACACAGTTTGGTTCATTCGTAACATGACTTAGTGAAAGCAGCTTGCATGATAATGAGGGAATATAGAGGCAATTTCTCAATTTTAGCTTCGGAGATATGGTAATGGACCCTTCCTGTTTGACCTCCGCGAGGTCCCCATTAGCTGTTTGAATACTGGATATTTTCGGTGTGGTGGGGTCAATTATATCAGTGGGGTCACATGTCATTGTGTCTGTTGCCCCACAGTCAAAGATCCATTGGAATGACTTGTGAGGTTCAATTCGTGAATTATCCAAAACATGGGGGCTGATTTGAGATTTGTCCAAAGTTGGGGGTTTATTTGCAAAAAAGTAACTCTTGGGGAATAAATTGTAAAAAGAGTTAGGGTTTGGGTCATTACCCCCAAACCCGTTACCTCCATCAAATCCCGCTGTCTTTCCAATTGATACAGCAACGGCGGCGTGGCCTTCTGTCCGCCTGCTTTCCCCGTCATCGTGAGCCGCTGAGTTGGTGGCGCCGGTGGTAGGCTTCTCTCGTCCACTGTAAGCTGTCGCCCGGGCCTGGCTTCCCCCTACGACAGCATTGGCTCGTCGATTTCCTCCACCCGCCTATGACCCTGTTTTCTAGTTACCCTCCCACCAATCGGAGTAACCTATGAGTTCGAAACAGCCCTCCTTTGTATGTCTGGGCTTTCTGCAGTGGCTGCACTCCAATTCTGATTTATCCTCTTTTGGTGGTGGTCGGCGATTACCTCCGCCGTCTGGGCGAGGACCCCAGTCCGTTTTGCTCCGATTGTTTCTTTCTCTTCGCGCTGCCAACCCAGCCCCAATTCCCTGTGATGATATATCACCTTCGCCACCGGTTGCCGAATTCAGAATTTGGATACGAGCAGCCTCCCTTCGGATAGTGGCATAGGCCGATTCAACTGAGGGACGTTACTCGAGTTTCAGTAAATCCCGACGGATGTGGTCGTATTTCTCATCAATTCCGGTAAGAAATTGATAGAGCCTTTGTTCCTGCATGATTTGATTGAATAGGGTGATGTCTATTGTACACTTCATGGGGTTGGGTTGCCGGCGATCGATCGCCATCCATATTGCCTGGAGCTTATTCCAGAATTCTTCCAGCGAGTCATGTCCTTGTCGCTGTGTATTTGCTCTCCGATGGAGATCAAAGAGTTGTAGTGGGTCTGAGCCACTCCCGTAGGTGGTCGCGAGACCATCCCACAGGGCTTTCACCGTCGGGTATTGTAATACATTGCTGACTAGACTGATTTCAATGTTTTGTACGATCCATGTGAACACTAGTTGATCAGTTTTTTCCCATAGATCGTATTGTGGATCTGTTGTTTCTGGGGCGGGTGGCATTCCGGTTAGATGGGAATGGCATCCCCTTCCTCCGATTGCCATACGCATCAACCTTGCCCATAGTGGGTAATTATCGTTGCTGAGTTTGATTCCAATCGAGAGGTTTTCTAATTTTGATAGGTTTGGTTGGGTTTGTAGGTTGTCACCCAACAGATTTGTGATCTGTGACGTTCATTCAGGGGTAAGTACTTGAGGGTTGGTTTTCACTTCTGCAATTTCTGACATGCTTGGTTGTTGTGTAGGTGTGGGATGATGATGATTTATAACTGAGTCCCAAGGATTTCAACACCGCTCTGATGCCATCTTGAATCATAGGCCAAGAAGATAAAAGAAGAATTTATTTTTTACTCTTTAGAATTCAATGTTACAGAAGAGAAGAGAAAACCCTCAACATAAATAGAATCGGATCCCTACAAGTCAGGGATTGAATTACTCCTCTAATTAAGGTAACAAGATAACTACCCTAATTACGTGTATCTTCTAACACTTTCTATACCGGAATGCCCTTCAGATTACTTTCTTTCTATACAGGAATGCTCTTCAGATATTGTTTGGATAGTAAACCCGGCCTTGGAACATATCCAGACATCGGTCAGGCAGCCTTCGATCGGCACTCCAGGATGTGTCGTAATATCTGTAAGTGTAGCTTTTCTTTCTCCGAGGTTTGAGAAATTACAAATTCTTCTCTGACATACCCGAAGCTTTGGCCTAACACATGCTATTAAAGTCAAATATTGGTTCATAACTAATAGAAATATAGATATCCATAAAACGTTAGACATGATCCAATCAAAGTTCATCATTCTCAAAAATTAAGGGGAAGTTTGTGTAATTAGGCCAAACTTTAGGGTATGTTACCTTAAAAGAATAAAAGACGTGCTGACATTTATTTTCTGGTTTGTTGTCTTTGTGAGTGCAGGTTATTTTATACGTAGAGTTATATGTAAGTATTTCTTGCAACTCTAATATATAATACATTTTTGTGATGTTTTTTTTTTTTTTTTTTTTTGGCTCCTTTTTTGGAATTCTAGCTTACTTGACAATTTTATGACATGAAATTTATTCATTTGCAGCTGAGTTTATCTGTTTTCATAGGCTTGTTGCGTCGAGTACATTATCTTATCTTGGAGACTGACAACCTCTCCTCTTTATTTCCAAATACGCACTTAAACTTAGGAGCGTTCGATTTGAACTCACAGTATCTTTTCGCATTGATGACTACCATTGTTATTCTTCCTACTGTTTGGCTACGAGACCTCAGTGTTCTTAGCTACATCTTCGGTGAGCATTATTAATTTTATGAAGTTCTTATGCATTTTCGAAGTATAGAGAGAGTGAGACGGACATCTCAGTTTACAATCAAAAGACCGTTAAAGAAATATTTCATACTAATATTGAAGTTAATTAGACTCAACCCTCAATTTGTCACGACTAATGACCACCCTTGCTATTCTTCCTACTGCTTGGTTACATCTCTTAACACTTAGATTAACAATTATGTTCTTTGTTCATCATTTTGCAGTTGGAGGAGTGATTGCGCCGGTTGTCGTCATTAGTTGATATTTAGCTCTCTCCAAGAACTCATGGGAGGTTCGATGTTAAATTCTCTTCCCGTGGTACGAGAGGAATTCGTGCGAGCGTTGGTTCTTCCGATGATGGAGGAATCATCGATGGTGGCCTTTTGGAAGAGACCATATCCGAGAGCATGAAAGTAAGAAACATCATTAAAGTTGATGACGACAACGAAGAAGTACGTGTTGTTTGTCGGGATGATTTGTGTTGTCCGGGAAAGGATGAGAATGTTGTTCCATTCTTGATAATGGGGGGCATCATCAGCTTCATGTGGAGCGTATGAAGAAGTGGCTCATGCACAACACAACTTGTCCTCTTTGTAAAGCTATGTTATGGAGGGGATCAGTGTTAAGCATGGTAACACTTGTGAAGCAATGATGACGAAAGGCAGAGAAGTGATCAAAGGAATTTTGGGTGTTTTTGGCAGTAAGTCAGAGTGAAAACGGGGCCATTTTGGGAAATGCAAGTTACTTACAAAAACGTTACTTGAGTCTTACTTTTTAAATCCAGCAACTTTGTTTAATATTGTTTAAATGCTAAACCCTTTTGTGATTGGTCATTATGGCCTACGTTTTGGGTAGCAGAGATATATATATGTGTATGCTGCCTACGTTGGAGGCTCAGGAATAAAAAGTTAATCAATTTTCTCTCTTTCTTATCTCTCTCTCTCTCTCTCTCTCTCTCTCTCTCTCTCTCTCTGCTCTTTCTGTTCTTGTCAGTCACACATATTCACGCACTCATTGTCGTGGGTGTTTGTTGGGAATATTTGCAGTCATATCAGTAGACTCAGAGCCCAGGTTGTTGTATTTTCTTGGGAAGGAAACTATGACAAAAAACCAGGCTCAAAGGACCGAGGATTTGGAGACTGCTGTAACTCAGCTGAAAGAAAGGCATATTGCCTTAGCTGGGGGACAAGAGGAGATCAAGAAGCATTTGGAGGATTTCTCAAAAAAAATGGAGGGATCTCTTAACTCTAAGATAAAGGAGCTTGCGCGGTTGATAAGGGAAAAAGCTGTTTCCCCTGTTCTACCGGGACATACCACTGGATCTACATATGCTGATATCGCAGCGGGTGGAGGAGTAAATCAAGGGAGTGGAGGAGGATCGAGTATACCGCCCATGAGCAACTCACCTACGGGAGCATTTACAGGTAACCGTAGTAGAAATGATCCGGGTTTAATTTCTTCCCTTGGTTTTAGACACTCAGATCCACCTTTGCAAGGACAGTTTAAGAACAAAATTGAGTTTCCAAGGTTTAATGGTGAGGAACCTCGCGGTTAGATAAGGAAATGTCATAAGTATTTCTTATTCAACCCTGTGTCAGATTATGAGAAAATAATGACTGCAACTATGCATATGGAGGGTATAGCTGATCATTGGTATCTGGAGTATATAAAGGGGAAGGAGAACATGGGCTGGGATGCATTTAGTGAACTGGTTTTACAGAGGTTTTCAAAAAGAAAGGAGCAAAACCTAGTGGGTCAGTTTAACAAGCTGAAGCAGGTGAAGAGTGTTGAGGAATATGTCCTTAAGTTTGAAGAACTCAAGGCCTTCATGCGTAGTATAAACAGGACATTAACTGAGGAATATTTTGTCAACTGCTTCGTGAGTGAGTTGAAAGAGGAGATAGGACAAATGGTGGAAATGCTGGAACCATTATCTTTAACTCATGCTATCTAGATGGCGAGGAGACAAGAAATTCGTCTGGAAACGATGCAAAAGGGGTCCAAAGTGGCATCTAAAGGATGGAATCTAAAAAACAACAACTATGAGCAAAGAAATAGGAAGGGTAATTCCACTCACAATGAGAAATACCCACCCATTAGAAGGCTTACCAGTGAAGAGATGGATGCGAGAAGGAAGAGAGGCTTATGTTTCAATTGTGATGAAACTTATCATATTGGGCATAATTGTAAGAACCTGTTTGTGATCATCGGTAGAGAAGAGGCAGATGAGGGAACTGATACTTCAGTAATTGAGATAGAGAATGATGAAACTGAGGAATTTCATATTTCTCTAAATGCTGCATCTGGCCAAATCAGGCCTGATACCATCAAATTGTTGGGAAGGGTCAATGGGCATACAATCTCCATTCTAGTGGATTCTGGCAGTACACATACATTTCTGGATCTTGTAACAGCAAAAAAATTAAAGTGTGAGGTTGAGTGTACCAATCCTTTAATAGTTACTATTGCTGATGCTGGAAGGATGCACTGTAATGCTAGGTGCAAGGATTTTCAATGGAAAATTGGGGGACACTACTTTAAAACAGGTATCAGAATTCTAAAATTAGGAGGATGTGACATGGTTCTTGGTGTAGACCTACTAAGGAAACTTGGGCCAGTCACCTTTGATTTCGACAACCAAACTCTCCATTTCATGAAGGCTCATCAGATTATCACACTCTATGGGAACAAGCATGAAGTCTCATTGAGATTGATGTCTGGAAAGAGTTTGCAGAAATTCTTTCAAAAGAAGAGGAGTGAAGGGGTTATGTGTTTTTGTATGTTGACTTTTGTAACAAGTGAAACACATAGAACAGCCATGAGAGAGTTGGACCCTATACTGGCAAAGTATGAGGGAGTTTTTGAAGCACCATCTGAACTTCCACCAATTAGATCTCATGACCATCAGATTCCATTGAAGGAAGGAACTGAAGCTTTTAAACAACACCCTTATAGATATTCTTATGTTCAGAGAGCTGAAGTGGAGAAATTGGTTGCTGAAATGATGAAGAGTGGAATTATCAGGCCTAGTGTGAGCCCATATTCATCCCCAATTCTCTTGGTTAAAAAGAAAGATGGTACTTGGAGGTTCTGTGTGGATTATAGGAAGCTAAACTCTGTAACTGTTAAGGACAGCTATCCTATTCCACTAATTGATGAGCTTTTGGATGAGTTGAGGGGTGCTGCATATTTCTCTAGGATTGACTTGAGGGCTGGTTATCATCAGATAAGAGTAGCTGAGAAGGACATCAACAAAACTGCCTTTGTTACTTCTTCTGGGCTCTATGAATTCAAGGTAATGCCCTTTGGGCTAACTAATGCCCCAGCAACATTTCAGTCCCTTATGAACCACATTTTTCAACCTTATTTAAGACAATTTGTGCTTGTCTTCTTTGATGACATCTTGGTCTATAGTAAAACTGTCTCTGATCATTGTCAGCATGTGGAAATGGTTTTGAAAATCTTATCTGAAAATCAGTTGTATGCTAAGTCTGCTAAGTGTAGTTTTGGTAAAGAATCTATTGAATATTTGGGGCATGTAATATCAAGCCAAGGAGTAGAAGCAGATCCTAGTAAGGTTGAGGCAATGAAGAAATGGCCAGCACCTAAGACAGTGAAAGAGCTGAGGGGGTTTTTTAGGATTAACTAGCTACTATAGGAAATTCATCAGGCATTATGGACTCATTGCTAGACCTCTCACTGAATTAACCAAGAAGGGGAAGTTTCTGTGGAACGAAGCAGCTGCTACAGATTTTGAAGAATTGAAAGAATCCATGAGTAAGGCACCAGTGTTGTCTTTGCCAGATTTTAAGAAACCATTTATCCTGGAAACGGATGCTTGCTATTATGGGCTTGGAGCAGTTCTGATTCAAGAGCAATACCCTATTGCTTACATTAGCAAAGCTTTCAGTCAAAGGAATCTGGGGCTTTTAGTATATGAGAAAGAAATGATGGCCATCATTCATGCAGTTGATAAATGGAGGAACTACCTACTACATGACACTTTTATCATCAAAACTGATCAATGTAGCCTAAAGTATCTCTTGGATCAGAAGATTTCTACCCCATTGCAACATAAATATTTGACTAAGCTGCTGGGATTCAGCTATCAAATTGAGTACAAGAAGGGCAAGGAAAACGTTGTAGCTAATGCCCTATCAAGGAAGGGATTTGAGGAGGGTGAATGCAGCATGGTCACGGTGTTACATCCACAATGGATGGGGGAATTGATCAGTAGCTATGAAGGGGATGAAAAGGCACAGGAAATCATGATAGAAGCTGTTGCTTTCCCTTACAACTTATCTCTATACAGTTGTAAGAATGGAATACTGAGGTATAAGGGGAGACTGTATGTGGGGTCTGGAAAAGGTTTAAGAGAAAAGATTGTAGCCTATATTCACTCTTCCTTAATAGGGGGTCACTCTGGAATTCAAGCTACATTCCAAAGAATCAGATCTGTTTTTATGTGGCCTGAAATGCAAGAATTAGTGAAGAAAGTGGTGAGTCAATGTGATGTCTGTCAAGCTTGTAAACTTTCCAATGAAAGGGAATATGGACTCTTGCAACCACTTCCTGTACCAGATCAAGTATGGCAGCACATCACTATGGATTTTATAGAGCAGCTTCCAAACTCAGAGAGAAAGACCATAATTTGGGTGGTGGTCGACATATTTTCAAAATATGCTCATTTTATATCACTCTCTCATCCACTTACTGCAGCTATGTTGGCAAAAGTATTTGTCAGATTTATGAACTACATGGTTTACCAAATAGCATTGTGTCAGACAGAGATAAGCTGTTTAGTAGTCAACTCTGGAGTGAGGTGATGACCATATTGGGAATCAAGCAATACTTAAGCACAGCCTATCATCCCCAAACGGATGGGCAAACTGAAAGGGTTAATCAATGTCTAGAAGGGTATCTAAGATGTATGTGCAATCAGTTTCTAAGGAAATGGGCTAGTTGGTTGGCCATGGCAGAATTATGGTACAACACAAACTACCATACCTCACTGCAGATGTCTCCCTTTGATGCACTCTATGGCTACAAACCAAGGCTACTTGCTGCAGAATCTTATGCTCAACCAATCACAGCAGCAGCATAGGAGTTTATGCAAGAAAAACAGAGGATGGTGCAACTGATCAAACAGCATCTACACACTGCTCAGAACCGGATGAAACAGATTGCTGATCAACACAGGAAGGAAAAGAAGCTGAAAACTGGAAATTTTGTGTATCTTAAGCTCAAACCTTATAGACAACTTTCCATCAGAAACAGCAGCGTTTGGAAAGTAAGTTCTAAATATGCAGGGCCTTATGAAATAGTAGAGAAGGTGGGAGAGGTAGCCTACAGACTAAAGTTACCTGAAGGAGCAAAAATTCACTCGGTATTCCATGTTTCCTTACTCAAGAAGAAGGTGGGAAATACAGACAGGGTGGTCCCAACTCTTCCCTTGATTGATGCAGATTCTCAAGAATTGTTGCAACCAACTTGGGTTCTGGCACGAAGGTTAGTTAAGAGGAACAATGCAGCAGTACCTCAAATGCTGATTAAATGGGCTCATTTACCTGAGCAGGAATCTACATGGGAGGACTACCATGTCATCACTCAGCAGTTTCCATTTATGCAGTCTTGGGGTCAAGACTTGTCCCAAGGGGTGGGCAATTTTATGGAAGAGATCAGTGTTAAGCATGGTAACACTTGTGAAGCAATGATGACGAAAGGCAGAGAAGTGATCAAAGGAATTTTGAGTTTTTTTGGCAGCAAGTCAGAGTGAAAATGGGGCCGTTTTGGGAAATGCGAGTTACTTACAAAAACGTTACTTGAGTCTTACTTTTTAATAGCAACTTTGTTTAATATTGTTTAAATGCTAAACCCTTTTGTGATTGGTCATTATGGCCTAAGTTTTGGGTAGCAGAGATATATATATGTGTATGCTGTGTACGGTGGAGGCTCAGGAATGAAAAGTTAATCAATTTCCTCTTTTTCTTCTCTCTCTCTCTCTCTCTCTCTCTCTCTCTCTTCTCTTTCTGTTCTTGTCAGTCACACATAATCACGCACTCATTTCCGTGGGTGTTTGTTGGGAATATTTGCAGTCATATCAAGCTATTGGCCTCAATATAGTTCAAGATTAAGAAGAGTTCTTGAGTTTAATCTTGAGTTTTGTTGTAATGTTGGATTGTTTAGGTTTACAACCCAATTATTGTGAAAATTTATATCTGATTACCCTACATTTATAATACAGTTCATTTAGATTGAAAAATTATATTTTAGTTCTTAATTTTTTAGAATCGTTTGTGATCCCTGATGTCCTTTAGGGTTACTGTGTTGTTAAATTTAAGGATAATTATGAACTCCCGACTTGAGATTTGGCGAAAATACAGATTTCCCTCTAAGGTTTGAAAAATTACGAACACCCCCCCAAGTAACAGTGTTAACTAATGCTCATGTCAGCAATATTATTTTTAAAAATCCAATCATACCCTTGTGGAGTATATTGTAATAATATAAAAGGTATAAAGATATATTTGTAATGGAGTTAAATTTGTATTTTTCAATTTAAAATTTTCTAATTTAATTAATACTTATATTTTATCTATAAGTACAGATCGTAATAAATATTTCATGCATGTCTATTCCAATAAAATATGATAAAAAAAATTATATAATTCACTTTATGTTTATGTCTTAGTTTTATGCATATTTTGCATAAGTTTATTTAAACTATATTCGTTTAGAATAATAAATTTTTTTAATGAAATAGAAAATTATAACAAACACGTTCAATTCACATAAATATACATCAGAATTATTCAAACAAATATTTCGAACGTTGGTGATTTCTAATACATATATATACTTTAAATACGAGTAACATTCCAATATAAATATGCATGCCCATTTTTTTATTTTTTATTTTTTTGTTTCAAGAAAAAATTTGGTATTCATAAACTTTAGGAATGAAATTAGTTCATCATTAAAACATCAAAATATCATTAAGTAACATTCTTTACTATTAAAAAAAGAAGAAAAAAACTAGGTAAGCATAAAATTCAATTACTCATATAAAACACCTAAAATTTCAATATTTACAATAGTCTCCTTACTTTTAGACTTACAAATACTTATAAGATTGGTGTAAATTTGTATGATTCTAAGCTTAGTTACACGAGAGAGTTTACCACACTTATTAATCGGGTTTGAATTTTATTAAGAATAATTGGAAACCACCCATAATATTCATATGTGATTATTATTTTTATTAGATTGCACCCACTGCTCAATACTAATTTTGTGATTCGGTTATTTTTATTAGATTGCACACACGGCTCCATACACCAAACTAGAAAGAAACTTTACGGGAAAAAAAAAAAAAAAAGTTAAATTATCTCTTATATTAAACCGTGATTTCTTAGAAAAATTATATTTTAAATCAAGCAATTGCAAACTCATTTTGATCTAAACCCTTTTTTTTTTGCCGAAAAATCAAGTGTTTTTTAGTTGACATATGTAAAACTAGGTTGGTTTTCTAGAAGGAAAAGCGGTTCAGGTCTAAATGCATTTATAATTATTTAATTTTTTAACATAAAGACCTATTTTGCCATCCAAAACTAAAATGTACCAAAAATATTTAAGGTTTGAGTTGGCATATCAAAAATTTAATTTTCTAATGATCATTATGTTGATGGTGGGAGCGGGATCTTCTGTTGAATCTTGTATTTCATATATTTGTTTTATATTCTATTTTATTTTTAAATCATCCACCGATATATATGACAAGTGACTTGCGCCACTAATGATAGGAAAGTTGAACATGTTGGGTTTATTTTGAATTTATGATACCTATAAGACTAAATTTAACCCCAAAATGGAATCCAAATGCTCTATATTAAATATGATAATATAAATAAGTAATTAAAATAATTGTTTTTCTGGCTAATTATATTTCATGTTAAATATATATATAAAATATTTTAAAACTTATTTATAGTAGGGGCAATGAATTTGAGACGGCAATCAGAAGTCAGAACTATAAATACCCCGACTTCAATGGCGTGTATACTTATTTTCATTACCATTTACCATCGAGTTTTGTTCTTAAATTGCTAGAAAATTTAAATTAGAGATAAAATTGCAAATTACCCCTTTGTAGTATGAGGAATTCCACCGTGGAGGTTTGATGGCATGTCTTGTTGTATACTAAATGTAAGTAATTAATTAAAAGTCTAATATTTGAAAGGGGGAATTTGAGAAAACTCCCCATGATTGAAAATTACCTAAATTGTTCAATATTAATATCCGTTTAAAATAAAATTAACCTAATAAAACTTCAATGAGATTTGTCTAGAATATAGGATTACCGATCCTGGTCGAGTAGAATAACATGATTCATATTACCTTAGTACTTTAGACTTCTAGCAAAAAACAGTTTCCTAATAATATATGATAATATAAAAAATCTTCTCATAAAACATTCTATGTTTTAAAAAATACAATAGATAACTTTGTATTTTTTAAAATAAACTCATCGCTCCCACATCCCAAATAATAATAATAAAAAAAAAAAAATCCTATTATACCCTTATTGACTTTCACACATATAATATTGTTAAAATTATTTTTTAATTCAAGATAAATATTATATTAATACAATAAAATAAATCTTAAATTATATTAAATTATATTATTATATCTATTAAAAAGTGTTGCTCAAGTACAAAGGGATGTCTTCCTAGACACATGACCCAATGAGGGATGTTTGAGGAAAAGCATCCGTAGGCCCGCCAGAAAGTAAGCTACAAAAGTAACTGTAGTAAGGGCACGGTTATGTACGATGTGTTAGAGAATACTAATGGGTTGTTAGCCAGGAGCAGGGGCCCTGGATAGGCTTTGGGCGAGTGTTTTATCCCTAGTACATTCCCTCTCAAGCGGTATTGGTGCAATAGCCGAGGGGCATCTGTCCTCGAGATTTCTGAGCGCCCCAGGATCTCTTATAAAATCGTCCCTAAAGTGTACAAATATCAACAAAATGATCCCTACAAATTATGAATTTAACAACAAATCAAGGTTATTTTTGGAATGACATAAAGGAACTCTACGGACCACAAACGGTTCTCAAAGTTAGGGACTAAAATGTAATTTCTTAATAATGATGGACTACGTTGTAACTAAGACTAAATACAAGGTAATCAGATGTAATTATTATTATTTTTGAATATATAAATAAGAGAGTTTGTTAAAAATTGTACATTATATTTATTTAATAAAATTAGATACTGTGAATATATATTTTAATTTATTAAACTATATAATAAAAAAAATTATCTAAATAAACTACACAGACTAACGTGCTACGCAATATATAAGAAAAATACAATTCTTTGATTCTGTTTCAATCTATTTATGTTGATATCGGGTAGTTATTCAGTAGTTTATGACCTATTGTATCAATGGTCTAATGGCGCACTATAATCTATATCACGTATGATCAAATACACCTTAAAATTCAAAATCCACTCACTTCAAGAGAAACAATAAGATCAACTACATGTCTACATGGAACGGATCAAAGGAAGGAATCGAACATCATTTCTCATATAAAAGTAATGAAAGATGATCATTAAAGTCATTTGCATCATAACATCCTAAAGAAAGACAACATCGACCACAACAACATACAAAAGAAGCATATCCCTCCTCAGAGAGAGCCCAAAAATAAATTCTAGCAGAAGCTACAGAAATTAACAAGCCACTGTCATGCGTTGCTGACAAGCATATGGGCTAATTGCATTCATGATTCATCTTGTGATGTTGGACTCTTGACAGTACACATCTTACCGACCAAGTTTCTTCGCAATGAAACCAGGTACATCTTCCAACTCCACCTTAGTTGAGTCATGTCGAAGACCAATATCTGCAGCAACCTTACAGTTTACATATATTTCGATAACTGTTGCAGCAACGCCAACCGGGTTTGCAACCACAGTGGTCAAAGGAGAACGTAAAATTGCAGCTTTTTTTGCAGCAAAACTAGAAGAGAATGGATTCATTAATTCAATTCCAATTTGCTTAAGGGCAAACTTAGGAGCACTTAGCACTGATGAAGCTTGACCGCTGCCTCCATAACCACCTGTGCACCGAACAAGCAAACCAGTTTTACAATATAAAGCAAAATCCTCACAGTTGTTTTTACGAAAATCATAGCTCCCAAATCCAGTCTCAAGCAAACACATGGCCCTTTGGATCACAGTTTCAGGTGTGTCAGATTTTGCAGTAGTGCATGTGCCACTGCGTATTTTAACAAAAATATCAAAGCAGCCAACTCCATACTGATAACGGCGCATTGACCCATTTCCAAGGAAGCAGTTCAAACAAGACATGATTACTCCATTTCCGTAGCCTATTAAACAACAATCTGGATAATCTGAACACATCATTGGGGCTGCTTCTTCAGAAGCTGATGAGGATGAGAATAATGTTGACATCCAGGATCCAGAGGAACACAAGATTTTGTCATTGGTGAAGTGCACAACTTTGTTATCACCCACATAGATGCCTGAGAAGATAAAAACAGAAAGATAAAGAAAAAATTGTGTGCTTCACTAATGGACGAGAAGATAAAGAAATTAACCATGATGAGAGTATATAAAGCCTTTTCTCCAGGTGTAGATATGGTCGCCTACTTCTAAATCGCTTGCTTCCACTGCATGCGAGAAAAAACCCATCTCCTTTCCTTTCGTCCTTCTTCTGCAATTTTTATCATCAAATAACATGTCCGCTTAAATAGACCCTCATTCTACTTAATTTTCTTATAGCCTACAAGAATTTATTACAATTATTTTTGAACGAAGCAAAAATGAGGAGATTCTTCATTGAGATTCTCTCCATTAGAAGAGGAACACGAATTTGGAATTCGAAAATTAAAGGGCCCATCTCTCATTATCAAAGCAATTGGCAATGATGTTTTATCAGTTGAGTCATTTGGAATAAGGTTTGACTTACAGTTCAAGCTTTAGTTAATGAGTTGGAGCCTTTTATTTTATATTCTATAATGTATTTATGTGTTATTGATGGTCAGTATGAAGAGAAAGCATTCATTCATAATATTTAATATAATAAAATATGAAGATAAACAATATTTTTCCTTATGTAAATGAACCTGAACTCTAGCTTTATATTTTCTACAAAAGCTGAAAGCTATGAAGATTTTAAAATATAATCCAAACTTAAAATTGAAGAGGTCCATCGTGTTGTTTATCAGAAGAATAATTCTTTGAAAGCCTCATAAGTCCAAACAATAGAAAAGCTTATCAAATTATATAGAAGCTTATCTAATTATAGAGATGCCATATCAAATTACAGTCAGACAGACACTTGGCTGATTTTTTTCTAAAGGCACCTGAGCCTGATATCATGCCACCTATCTACTTCCAAAAATTCAAAAAATTTGTATGGGAAGATGTTGTTGCATATATTTTGGCTTTTCCCAAAACAGGTTCACACAATGCACTATACTCAAATAATTCTTTATCCCAAAGTGTGGCAAGTCCATCAAAATGTCTCAATTGCGCCCTATATGTATCTATAATGTTACCTATCAAATTGCTTCGAAGATTGTGGCAAACCGTTTAAAACCATTTCTAAATATTATCATTTCCACAATTGGCTTTTGTTGCCGATCTCGCTTGATTACTGATAATGTTCTTGTTGTCTTTGAGCTAGACCATTTTCTGAAGAACAAAAGGCATGGAAAGGAACGCTAAAGCTTGATATGAGCAAGATTCACTAGGAGTTTGCGAAGAGGCAAAGAAGATCAAAATCAACGAAGATAATTCTAAAAGATTTCTTATCAATTAATAAAACTTAACGGGCCAAAACCATAAACCTGTAAAAATCCATGAACCCCCCATATCCCTCTCAGAATCACCTCACTCCCCATTTAAAATTCCAAACAATAGTTTAGAAGATCACACAGATCCTTACTCTCACACATCAATCGGCAAATCAAAGAATCACCCCAATCCCCATTTAAAATTCCAAACATAGTTTAGAATGTCACACAGATCCTTACTCTATCACACATCAATCGACAAATCAAAAGTTCAGCATTGCGTCAAAAACCATGGGAATTTCTGTAAGGATCATCATCGATCTAAACCGAAAACAGGGAACAAAGGTAAAATGAATGAGTGTGTGTGACAGAGAGAGCATAAAAAAGGATAAACTCACCAAGATGAAGGATCCCAACAGAATGGCAGCGGCGGCGTGGTGGCAGAAGTGAGGCTAAGGAAGATAGAGATGATGTAGAGTGTTGAATTGATTTGTGATGAGCTACGTTTATTATTCCTCCTCCTTTTATGTATTTGTACACCAACACGACAGAAACCAATTGAAGAATCAAGAACTTTCTAGAACTTGTTTTAATTAAATTTAATTAATAAAGAACTCGTTTACTTTGCCTTTCTGCAAACCAACGGATAGGGATGGCAACGAGCCGAGCCTTGGCCTTTTTGCAGGGCTCGGGCTCGGCTCGACCAAGGCTCGAACCCGACTCGAGGCTCGGGCCTTTAATATTATTTTTAATAAAAAAATTAGTTTTTTTAATAATTTAATATATTTTTATATATAATAATATATATTAAATGAATATATATAATAAATATATTATTTTTTATTCATTTTGTATTAAATTTAATGAATATATATATGATATTATATATTAATAAAATATTTATATATATAAAAATTAAAAATATTATTTTTTTAATTAAATATATGGGCTCGCGAGCCACGAGCCAAGAAATAAAGGGTTTGGGTTCGGGCTCGACTGGGATCGGCTCGTGTAGTTCGCGAGCCGACTCGGCTCGTTACCATCCCTACCAACGGATTAGATTTTTGAAAATTGAAAATTTGGTTAAATAGCTAAATCCTTAAAAGTTGATTTGTTTACATGGCCCTTATTGGTTGGTCTTGTAGACTTCTTTAACACATATTGTTTACCCCGTTGGATTGGCACTTGAAGGGTATCTAATTCAATCTAACCAAAAAATAAATACCCAAAAATGAGTGGCAGCGATGTAATAAAAATGACACTTAGGACAGAGTTGTAAATTGACAACACTGACATTTTTTTTTTTTTTTTGACAGGGACAAAACTGACATTGATCGGACTATATTACAACACCAAAAAGGAGCAACAGTTATGTCCATGATAGTCCACCAATTGAGACGGGTCTGCCCCTTATCCACGGGCTTCAACCCATATGAAGTAAACAATTTTAGGGCTGTCAACGGGTTGGATTCGGGCCGAATCAGGACATTCTAGATCCGAATCCATTCATTAATACTAAGTCCAGATGTTAACGGGTCGGATCAGATTCGATAAAAGATCTGACCCGATTAACAATAAAATTTAAATTTTTTTTATAAAAGAAATAAATATAAAAAATATAAATATAAAAATTTAATATTTAATAAATAATTATTACTTGATGAATTCTTTAATTGTTTTGTGTATATGCATTTAAAATAGGTTAATTTTGAGATTTTTTAATAAAGAAAAACATATTTTTTAGAATAAATAATTTAAATTTTATTATTATTTATAGTGAACATATGTGAAATTTTTAATTTTAATTATTCTATTTAATATTCTTTACTAATAAAATAATTAATTTAATAAAATATTATTAAAAAATCGGATTCGTATCTTTAACTGATCGAATTCCTTAATTTCATACCCGGTCCATTTATTTCGGATAACGAATATTTATAATCGGATATGATCCAACTAGGGGTGGCAATATGGATTCAAATCCATGGATTCAATCCAATCCATTAGAATTGGATTGGATTGGATTTAATAAATTTTAAATTGGATCCAAATGAACTGGATTAAGTATGTGTTGGCCATTTATGGATTAATAATGGACTTCAAATGGACTCTTAATGGATCAAGCCCATATATTTAATTTTAATGTGATATTACCTTTTTACCCCTAATATTATTTATGAACTTCCTTATGAACTTAATTTTCGAAATTTGTATGTCAATTCCCATCTATACAGATTAATATTTAATTATGAACTTCCTTAAGAACTTAATTATTATCCTTAATTTTCCATTTCGCATTTTGTTGCGTACGACCATCCATACTCCACGTTTTTGTAAAAGATCATTTTAAACTAATTTTTAGTAGTTTTGGTAATCTGTAAATTAAAACGTGATGCACAGATAAATTTTAATAAGAGTAATTTTTTTCTGATTAAGTCATGCGTGTATCACATGCACCGAAACTACCAAAAGTCTCCCAAAACTATCAAAAATCCACGCAACCACCAAAAATCAAACAAATATATATATTTTTTTGTAAAAAGCACGAATAGGAATGATAACGTGTAATAAAATTTAATTTGAGTATAAAAGTATAAAAAACGTCTATACTTTGATTGACAATTTTTTTTTTATCTCAAAACATAATAAACAACCGAAAGATAGTGGAACATATTCATTTATTCTCAATCAAATGTTACAAGTTTTGAATTGTAATTTTCACAGTAGTTTGTGTTATTTATGTCAGTAACATGATTAATAAGAGAGCGGAAAATAAATTAATGAAAATTAATAAGAATAAATATATTACCAAACTAGCTAGATGGCCATTGACTTCGATTGCATTTCATCTATTCATAGATTTTCTTTTCACTTTTTGACTTTAGTTTCATAAGGAAGTTCATAATTAAGTTCATAAGAAAGTTCATAATTAAATGTTTAAGGATAATGAGATTAATCAAATAATACAGATTAATTCTTCGCATTACGATTGTAATGTTTATTTAATTACAAAACGAGACAAAACGGGTCGAGAATAGGTCGAATGAGTCAAAATATGACATATACGTTCAAAACGGGTTGAAAATAGGTCAAACGGGTAAAAAAAACGGACCAAACGGTTAAAAAATGAGTAAAACAAGTCAAATATGATAGTGAGTGGAATTTTGGACTTTTAGACATTAGGATTAAGTATAAATCCATTAAAAATCCGGTGTTTAACCCATGAATAATCCGCCAAAATCCATTATAATCCATTAGTATTTCAATCCATTTTCAATCCAATCCATTTAATCCAATCCAAATTCAATCCAACCCATCCATTTGACACCCCTAGATCTAACGGACCTTTTTATCGGACGGACATGATAAAATTCGGATCTGATTCGAATTAAAATTCGACCCATTGACAACCCTGAACAATTTTATACGGGCCGGGGAAAAGGCCCAGCCCATGAAAGGTATGTTGAAATTACGCCCATTTTTACTCATAAAATATATTATTTAGTTTTTTTTTTTCTCAATTTAATGCTTTTGTTGGATTAATTATATATTATGATTTTTTTTTTCTCATTTATGTATCATTATATAATTTCTTTAATTGCAATTCGACAATAAGATTTAACTTTTAATTGTTTTTATATTTTTGTGGTGCTTCTTTAATTTAACTTTCTTGGTTTACTTGCATTGAAACCTGCTGTTCTAAAGGACATGCACCAAAGAGGAATGAAGAAGACAATAACTCACATTTGTGCTGGATTACAAGTCAGACTGGAATTTATTAAATTTATTAAATATTTGGAACGATTGTTGACATATTTGTATATGTTCCTTTGTTGATTCTCTAATTTATTTAAGAATCTCATTTAGTGGTCAAAGTCTTCATAATTTCTCTTCATTTATTAAATTGATATGTATCAGTTTGGTTTTTTTTTTTTTTCTTTATAAATATTTTCCTTGTTAATCTATGGCAATTAGTTTTAGGTAACTATTAGGGTAGAGAATTTTAGTTTGCACCATAAAATAATTTGTTTAGTAGTAACTTCCTAGATACTAAATTCATTGTAATGACCTTCATTATTTATTTTTCTTTTCTTTTTTCTCTGTTTCTGTCTTTTCGGTCATTCAACTTATCTGTCATTCAATTAAATTAGTACGTCATTATATAACAATAAAAAAAACTTTTTATGATTTTTCAAACAAATTTCATAATAACTTGTTTTGGAAACTTTTTTTCATATGCCCTATTTTGAAAATTGAGTATCTTATTTCAGATTTGTTATACTAGTACATTATACTAGTACGTTATGTTCTTATTTCAATACCTTATTTTAAAAACCGAGTAGCTTAATATTCATATGTTAGACCCAATATGTTATATTTTCAATTTAATACCTATTTTTGAACTATTAAATACCTTATTTGAAAGTTGACTACCCTAATATTAGTATGTTATACCTAATATCTTTTCAATTCAATACCTTATTTTGAACTATTCAATACCTTCCAATCTCAATTCAATACCTTATTTTGAATCATTCAATATCTTATTTTAAAAATTGAGTACCTTAATATTCATATCTTATATCCAATATCTTGTGTCCTAAATTTAATACCTTATTTTGAAAACTGAATACCTTAATATTCTTATGTCAATTTCTTTCTTCCCATTTCTGATGTTGTTGCTTCTCTTAATCTTTTTCTCTTTATTTTTTTCGTCTCTCTACTAAATTTTCTCCACCTTCTTCGTCTCTTCACTAAATTTTTTTCGTCTCTCCACTATATCTTTTCCATTTTCTTCGTCTCTCTACTAAATTTTCTCCATTTTATTTGTATCTCCACTAAATCTTTTCCGTCTCTCCACTAATAGTTCTCTTTTTACTCGCTTTCTTTCTTTGTCGTCTCTATCTTTTTGAAAGTTTTTTGACACGGAAATTCTCTTTATTTGTGTTGGAAGTGAAACCGCAATGGGGTGGCATAGGTCTTTATAATTCTCTCTTAGGGATAATAGAGTAATTTTACTTAAAATATGGCTTGAATGAAAATTTAAATTTTCAAATGTGTAGATAGTACTAAAAATTTTGAATATGGGAGGTGACTAAAATTGGGTGTGGATAAGTGGTGCTTATCAATAATTATCCCATTAATCTATGGTCTTGTGTTTTATTTTTATCATTTGTCATTATCCGATTCTTCATTTATTTATTTGTATTTTAATTTTAAAAAATTTTATTTTGTATTTGTTTATTAGATTTAAAAGATTTTAGAAATTTGATATTTGATATTTTGTGAAATACTTTTTTTTTAACACACACACAAGCAAATTCGAACCCAAGAAATTATTCTAAAAGCTGAACTCATTAACCACTTAAACCAACCTCTGTTGGCATATTTTGTGAAATACTTGATAACCTATTAAAATATCATTAAGTAGTATTTTTAAAAAAAAATTAGATAGTTACAAAACTCAAATACTTACATCAAACGCCTCAAAAATTTCAATACTTGCATTAACCCTATTATCTTTGAATTTTTATTACATATACCCCCTTGAGTTTCAACGTTTGAGGGATAAAATAATAAAATCAAATATTCTTTAAATTTACCGGAGGAAATAACGAGTTAGGGGGGAATTCGTAATTTCTCAAACCTCAAGGGGAATCTGTAATTTCGCCATACCTCATGGGGCTGCTCGTGATGGAGCACAAATATAACGAAGCCAAGTCATCACATGTGGGCTCTGATGGACTCGGCACTTGTGCTTTCAAGAAAGCTCAGCCGCCCTCACATGGCCCCTTGGTATGGTAAAATCTTGACAAAAGAATGACTACAAGTCCCTTCTCGGAAGGTAACCCAGATGCTACCGAGGGCCAGGGCTAGCCCTCGAAATCCATAGTCACGAGGGCTGACGCCGAGAGCCTCACAAAGAACCTTTGGGCCCTCGAGCTATCAAGCTCCTCGGAACCCCTTAAAGAACCGCCATATTTGGGGAATCTGATCCCCATCAGGCCGAGTAAAGATGTCAAATGGGCCGGGCCGGCCCACCAACCCGTGAACCAGCCCGGAATAAAACCAGCCCAGGCCCAGCCCATAATTACTATGATGCGGGCTAGGCTGGGTTAGGGGTATTAAGTTGGGCCCCTATTGGGTTTAATTTTTAAGCCCAGCCCAGCCCGTGGCCCGGCCCACTTGAACGCATAACTAGCCCGGACCAGCCCGTAGCCCAGGCCCAGTTCAGGACCCGCCCAGGCCCGGCTCAGGCCCGCTAATTCATAAGTCCATATATTTTTTTATTTGTATTCACTAACCCAATTAACTCTAATCCACTTGCCCAAGTATAAAATATTTACTAAAGCCCAGCCCAATATTAAATTAATTGCAACATTCAATGAACTGAAATGGGCTTTGGCTTCAAGTTTTCAACGGGTGCCTATGCTATGATTTGACAGTTAACAAATTTGCATTAGTATTTTTAAGACTGCATGCTGCAGTTTATCACCTCACACACTTTTACACTCAACCATCCCCTACAGTGCAACGGTAAGTTTACAACGGTAAGTTTATAGTTTATTATTATTTTTATTTAATTCTTCTTCTATAAATACCACAATTTTAATCTCATTTCTCCACCAAATTCTCAATTCTATTTTCTATCATCCTCAATTGCTCTCAACTTTCAAAGTTCATTGCACTCAAATTTATTTCTTTAAGTATATATATTATATTATTTTATTAACTATCAATTATCATAAATATATGTTATTATTTTATCTTCAATTTAAATTATAGTAGGAAATTTTCTTGGCAATTCACGTTGGAAGATCGTTCGGGCAATTCGTGTTGAGGAACTCTCGAATCAATTTCGGTAACATCTTTTCTTTATATCATATTTATTTACTTGCAATATTTTTATTTAAAATTATTTGTTGTTTATAATTAGTTTGAGTTCCTAAGTTTATTAAAATTAAAAATGAGTACTAGAGATACTAGAGACCCCCCTCTTATGCCTCACACTAATATTAGAAGCACTAATTTT
Source organism: Lantana camara (assembly GCA_037501455.1). Taxonomy (NCBI): domain Eukaryota; kingdom Viridiplantae; phylum Streptophyta; class Magnoliopsida; order Lamiales; family Verbenaceae; genus Lantana; species Lantana camara. Next base: position 94,257,894 of record CM074863.1, read on the forward strand.
GCCCAAAATTTATTAGATGAAGAGCATGAACTAATTCATGAAAATATAAATAGACCCGATGGTCATTCCGTAAATTTAGAAAATGAAATTCCAACTCCATCTAGTAGTAGGCCACCTAATAGAAATAAAACTAGTAAAGTTTGGAATTTTTTTACATTGGAGCGAGAACGAGACCTTGCTATATGTAATTCGTGTAAGAAATCTTTTAAATTTGCTAAAAATAGTGGAACGGGCACATTAACTAGACATTTAACTAAAGATCATAATGGTTGGGATACTATTGAAGGGTCATCCGGTCCATCACAACAATTTTTGCATCAAACTAAAAGTGGTGCTATTTAAACTTTTCAATATAATCAAATGGAACAAAGAAAGGAATTTGCTAAAATGGTTGTTGGAGCGGAATTACCATTCAATTTTGCCGAAAATAATTACATGCATAGATGGGTAGCTAGAACTTTACAACCAGAATATAAGAAAATATCACGAAATACTTGTTATAAAGATGGTTATAAACAATACGAAGAAGAAATAATGGCATTATGGACTCATTTTTCTACTCTAACTTCAAAAATTTCTCTTACATCGGATTTATGGAGAGGTAGAGGTAATTTACATTATTGTTGTGTAACGGCCCATTGGGTTAATGAAGATTTTTATCTAGAAAAAAGAATTATTGAATTTGCATTGCTTGAGCATCCGCACACCGGTAATCATATTTATCAAGCTATAATGGATTGTTGCAATTATTGGAATATCGGTGAAAAAATTTTATCTATGTCTTTTGATAATGCAACAAATAACACCAAAGCTATTGATTATTTAATTCGAGATTTGAAACCAATGTTCAATGGCAAATGTTTTCATGTTAGATGTATTTGTCATATTATGCATCTTTGTGTTCAAGATGGTATGTCTTGGGTTGCATCTTATGTAGATAAAATAAGATCGGCTTTATCATACATTATGTCGGCATCAACTAGAACACAAAAATATAGACGTTTAGTTAGAAAAGCTAAAATGGAATTTAAAGTTCCATATCTTGACATACCTACTAGGTGGAATTCAACTTATAGAATGTTAAATGAAGCACATCCATATGCAAGTATTGTTACAAATTTAGTTAATCAAGAAATGCATAATGAACATGGTGGTGAATTTATTACCGAAACCGATTGGGATATTATTCATGTTATTGCACCTTTACTTGAAGTATTTCTTGATGTTACTAATATTGTGTCCGGAACGTATTATCCTACATCTAATATTATGTTGCCTAATTTAGTTAGAATTGTTAAATTATTTTATGATCATAGAAATGATGATAATGTTGCCGAAATTATTAAAAGTATGGAAGAAAAGTGGTGCAAGTATTATACAAAACTTCCCAAAATATGTGTTTTATCTTGTGTCTTTGATCCTAGATGTAAATTAGAAGGTTGCATTTTTCTGATGGAAAAATATTATTCTTATCTTAATTGTGATTCAATAAATATAGGGGAAGAAACAAATGAAATTAGTTCCATGGTTTATGCATTAGTTGATATGTATTCTACTAGTTTGTGTATGGCACAATATGAAACATCTTCTACACAAGCGACATCAAGTAAATCCGGTGGATCCGTATTTTCTGTATTAAGTCCAATCAAAAGAAGTAGAACCACATCTAATAGGCAAACATATGAATTAACACATTACTTGCAACTTCCATTATTAGACAATGTTCCGGATGAATTTGACATATTAGAATGATGGAAAATGGAACAAAAGAATTTTCCGATTCTTTCTTCGATTGCACGCGATCTACTAACATCTCAAATGTCTACCGTAGCTTCCGAAAGTGCTTTTAGTGCAGGTGAAAGAACTATTACCGACAGAAGGAGCCGATTAAGCCCAAAATCCATCAAATTTTGCATATTATGGAAGGATTGGTTAGATCAACAATATAGACAAGATGAATTGCACCGATTGGGAGAAAGATGGATACCACCTCAAAACTATCCTTCGGACGACGAGACCGCATTTGAAACAACCACCATTCCCGATAATTCTTCAACAATTTGTGAAGAACTTAATTTTGAACGAATGTACTTCCCACAAAATGCGGAGTATCCATATGGAACTTCTTCTATGCCGATGTACGATTGACAAATGATTCCGGATTAATTTTATATGTAGACTAGAATATAGAATTATTAGATTACATTTGTTTATTATTAATGTACAATGAAATTATTCATCATTATATGTACAATAAAATTATTAAGTTCATAAAATTAAAAAAGTATTAATATTTCATTAAATATTTTATTATTTTAGAAAATATAATGCATACTTTTTTTCTCTCAATTTTCAAATTTTGGAATAAAAAGTTCTTGTTACAGTTGCTACAAAGAAGTTCATATGCAGTAGATGTCTCGGTGACAATATATATATAAATGTTAAGAATAACTACTAACATAATAAAAAACTAAAATTAAAATTTATAAAGATAATAAACTAATAAAATATTATTAACATAAATTACAAATATTATTAAATTTTAATATAAAAAACCCCTAAGAAAATAGGCCCACTATTTAAGCCCACTAAATTTAATAAGTCAAGCCCAACGAACCCATTAAGCCCAGCTCATTTAAAACCGACCCAGGCCCAGCCCAGCCCGATTTTAGTGGGTTCTTGGGCTGAGCTGGGCCACTATAATTCAAAACAAGCCCGGCCCAGGACCAGCCCACTTCAAGATGGTCCTGGGCCAACCCAGCCCGCTACAGTAACGGGCTTAAACGGGCCTGGGCTGGGCTAGCCCAGCCCAGCCCAGCCCATTTGACATCTTTAATGCCGAGCTTGCCCGTCCCTCGGTAGCAACCTTATAGTGCTTTCTGATACTCCTTACATAGCAGTGCACCTGTTACTATTGCTTTACGACTACCCGACTACCTTTACAGTAGGCCCATAGATGCTTTACCTCAGACCCCCTCATTGGACCACGTGTCTTGGGTAACATCCCTCATGGGACCACTTAGAGCTAAGTTTCCTAAATGGTCCTCACCCTCAACTATAAATAACCCAAGTGTTATCCTTTTCAGGGATCTTCTTCATAGGAGTACCACTGAAACTGACCATTTGAGCTTCTCAAACTGTGTTGGCCTAACTGGTAGTACTCACACCCTTTCTTATTTCGATACGCCTTTTCCACCGGAGCGTAGCCTCCCCGGTGTTTCTCACTCTCAATATAAATCGTAAGTGGTGGAGCTTGTGATGTTAGGCAAAAGCCCGGTCAGCTCATAATTATCCCTTGATTTAATTGAACTAACTGGTTAAGTACATTTTTTGTAATGGTTTAATATGATTTTTTTTTTTTTTTACTTAGAACTTTACATCTAGAGGTATGATTTGACTCGATCCCCGTAATGAGATATAAAATAATAATAATAATAATAATAATAATAATAATAATAATAATAATAATAATAATAATAATAATAATAATAATTTTGATATTTTAGGATGATCGAAAACATTTAAAATTATAAAATTTAGGGAAAATTTTCATATTTTGGATGTAAATATCTATACTATTATATATAGGAAGGGTGTGTTTGACCCTAATTAAATTGATTTCGACTCAATAGAATTTTGTGATTTTTTTGAGATTTTTAATTCAAACTAAAAATTGTGATTGGTTGATAGTTATTAAATTTATTTATTTATTTAGAAATTTTATAAATTCCTTGATTTTTGGAAGTTGTCATCAATTAAAATATTAATTTATGGTAAATTTATTTTGAATGCATAAATTTAGGAGAATATATTTCAATTTAAATTTGAAATGTTATGTAATATAAATGTTTCTCCTTTTTTTTTGAATTTTTTTATTTTTTAAAAATTATTTTTTGATCATTAAATTCTTCATAATATTTAATATTTTGAAGGTTTTAATTATTTATCAAAATCAAATTAATTAACATATTAATTTCTTAAATTAAGAAAAATCCAACTAATAATATTTTATTTATGCCTAGTGAATATACATAACTTAATGAATTAATTGACTTTGATTAATTAAAAATAAATTTAATTCATTTTGACATTAATTAAGGGGATTAAATTTTTTTGATTAAAACTTATTTTTAATGCACTTTTTTTCCGTGTTCATTCGTCACATCCTTTTTTCACTTTATAATTTCTTTTAGTTAAGTGAGAAGATTTTGATAAATTGATTTATTTATGTATGTACATATATAAACACATAAATTTTGATAAATTAATTTGCTCAATCAAGTACCTAACTTATTGCCTCTCTTCATGGTTTCAAAATTTTGAAATTTACCATTAATGCTTAATGATTTTATACATAGAAATATCTTTTACATAATGAAAGAATATTCATTACCATATATATTGGATACTAACAAAAATATATATTAAAATGGAACTCATTTCTTCATATTTCTTTTATCTTTTATCTTAAGCTCTTAGTTCATTCATCAGAGTTTTTCCTTCTCTCTTTTTGTGTGTGTCCGATTTCATTTCCCAATTCTCATATTATATATTATTTTTATTGATATTTTCCTTGAAGAAGAGCTAAAGAGTTGTTACTATTTGCAATGAAGAAAAATACAAAGAAAAAAGAGAGGGGACAACAACCCTAGAGAAATCTCATATCCTTGTGATTTCATTTTCTATTTCACCGAGTTATTGGATTTTTACATTTTTTATATATTTTTCGTGCATTTTATTTTTCATCTTATTTTTTTATTATTTATTTATTTTTGTTCATATTTGATTATCATTGGTTTTACCTTTTATGTTAACTGTTTTGTGTTTATCTTTTTCTGCGTCAATTTTATTATTTTTTTGCTTATTGTAATGATTATTTTGTTTATTCGAAGGAATTAGTTTATTATGTTTTTCATATTTAATTGTTGTTTTTTTTAGAATATTTAATATTGTATTGTTATTTTGATTTGATTTCTTTTATTACTTTTATTTGCATTATTTTATATATATATATTTGTTTTTTCGAGAGATTTGTTGGAGTTTTTTTCCCCTCTAATATGAGCAATGACATAATTATATTTTATGAAATTTCTTAATCATGTTTATCTGACCACATATTTGAAGTTATGATGGAATAGTGCTAGAGAGTTGTATATTCGATTAGAATATTTTTTTAAACTTTCGTATATTTAATTCTTATTGTTTTATAGATTGAAGTTAAATTTATTGAATTAATTAATATAAGTTTACACATGTATATGAGTTGTATATTTCGATTTTATTATTTTCTAAAATTTTTATAATCCTATATTTATAAGCATTTGTTAGTATATTAGTATTTTAATTTGTAGTTTCAAATTCTTATTATGTCAACCTATGTCATTTTATAAATTGAGGGATGTTGATAATTTATTTTGAAACTTTAGTTTTATTTTAATTTTGATATATTTGTACATAAATAGGTAGTTTTTTTTTTTTTTTTGGTTTTATTTAAAAATGAGTATTTGATGTAATGACTTTTAACCATTCATTATTTATAGTTTTAAAGATCTAACAAATTATGAAATTTTTAGTAAATTTAATCAATTATTTATGCACAAATATTTATATAGTGTTAAATATTTCGTGCAAAGCACGGGGTTTTAGGCTAGTAACTTATTTATAACAGGGGTGGGACAATGAAATTGAGAGAGCAATCAAAAGTCAGAACTATATACCCCGCGCCCTTCGGGTGTACACTTATTTTCATTACCATCCAGTTAATATTTTGTTCTTAAATTGCAAAAATATTTAATTTAGAGGTAAAAAATTGCAAATTATCCCTTCGTAGTATGAGAAGCAACAACACAACTGTATCGGATGTCTTTTCACGCATTGACTGCAAGTTTGATTAAAAATTGAGAAAAAAACTTGTGAAATGGTCAATCTTCTTTATTTTTTCCTATGGTTTTCTCATACTTCTATATTTATTATATAAGTAAGTTAGATATGATTTTTACTTTTTGTAATTTCATCTAATATACCACTAATTTAGCGGTTCGATACTATACTACATTAATCAAAAGTATTGTATTTGAATCTTTGGGTACGCAACTACTGTTAGAGAGAATTATATTTTTTAGTGATTCGATCTGATTGACCTATATAAATAAGAAATAGAATAAAAAAATAAAAAGTAAATCGATCGAGTGTGACGAGTTGCTAGCCATGTTTAGGGATGTAAACAAGCCAAGCTTGCTCACGAGCTTCACGAGCCGAACCCCAGCCCAAGCTCTTTTGTTTGAGGCTCGTGGCTCGCGAGCGTATATATTTAATTAAAAAATAAATATATATTAATTTTTATATATGATTTCTCAGGAGATTGCTCTCTTAAATACAAGTAACACAATGGCTATAAAGTGTAAAATAAGGAAGGAGCCGTTTGGGATTGATTCTGGTACAAAAGGAAAGATTTTCAGCGAAATTCCAGAGTAATTTCAAAAGTACCAGGTCAACACTTTCCATACCAATAAAGATTCTAAGCATGTGACAAATATACGTATGGAAAAAATCAATTAAAGGATGCATAAAATCGTGGATTGAGATCAAGGTAAATAAGGAATGATTTTATGCAATTCAAATAATCTTTCCATGCTAGAATTAAACATGTGATACAATAATATATGGAAAGATGCACAAATATATCAAATATCTTGGAAGCATCAAAACTTACAATTTAAGTATCAAAGAGATCAACAAAAATGTATCAAAAATATTTAAGGGTTGAGTTGGCATATAAAAAATGTAATTTTCCAATGATCATTATGGTGGGAGTGGGATCTTCTATTAAATCTTCTATTTCATATATTTGTTTTATATTCTATTTCATTTTTAAATCGTCTATCGATATACATGACAGGTGATTTGCGCCACTAATGATAGGAAAGTTGAACTTGTTGGGTTTATTTTGAATTTATGATACCGAGGAAATTGTATTTTTGGTATATCAACTCACTCTAATTCGCAATTTTCGTACAAATAATTTTTTGGTAAAAAAACTACCTCATAACTGTAAAAGTTCACAATTTCACGTACTATTTGACCCGAATAGATACAACCCGACAGAAAATCCACCCGGATCTCCACGTGTCCGTTGGAGAATTTGCCACGAAGCGGGTTTTGCGAGCTTCGAGTGGGTTTTCCAGCAGGTTATATCTATTTGGTTCAAATAGTGCATGAAATTGCGAACTTTAACGGCATGATTGGTATGCATGAATGGAATGAGGTAGAAAATGAATGAACTTTGTAATGGAATAAGCAAAGGAATGAAATGACTTTATTATGGCATTGCTATGATTGGTACGCCAAGTAATAAAGTTAGGAATGAAATAAAAATTTTAAACTTATTTCACTAATAATAATAATAATAATAATAAAAGTATATAATTACAAATATTTTTATATTAAATATATATTACTATTTTATATCGAACATGTTATATATATGACATTTACTATATGTACTATGTGAGTGCGAGAGTGCGTTTGATATATATATATATATATATATATATATATATATATTCATGCATAGATTATGTATTAATTAATTATTATATTTAATATATTTTTTGATATTTAAAAATAAATTTTAATATAAATATCAAAATTCGTTCTTTATAAAATATTTGAATTTATAAAATTTTATAAATAAAATAATATTTTGAACATGTTTTTTAAATATATAATATATTTATATTTATATATATTTAATATAATTTATTAAATTTCAACGTGATTAATAGTATTTAATTTTTATTTATGAAAATAATAAAATATAATATGCATTTAATAAATATGTGACGATAATATAAAAATAATAATAAATTTTAAATATTGGGAATGACTAATACCATGGGGGACCAAAGGAATGAGTAATACCATGCTTGTGAGAATGGGCATTACCGAGGGAATGAGCATTCCTAATCATGTTTTGGTACCAATCATAGGTTTAGGAATGGACGCAGTAATGCTCATTCCATTCTCACCCCATTCCGTCATACCAATCATGCCGTTAGAGTTATGGACTAGTTTTTTCACCGTAAAATTTTTTGTACTAAAATTGCAAATTAAGGTGAGTTGGCATACAAAAATTGCAATTTCCCCGTATGATACCTATGAGACTAAATTTAACCTGAAAATGGAATCCAAACGCTCTATATTAAATATGATAATATAAATAAGTAATTAAAATATATTTTTTTTTTCTAGCTAATTGTAAAACTTGGCTAATTATATTTTCATGTTAAATATATAATATTTTAAGACTTATTTATAGTAGGGGCAATGAAATAGAGAGCAATCAGATGTCAGAACTATATATAACCCCGACTTCGCGTGTACACTTATTTTCATTACCATTTACCATCCAGTTTTGTTCTTAAATTGCTAGAATATTTAAATTAGAGGTAACATTGCAACTTATCCCAGTGTAGTATGAGGAATCCACCGTGGAGGATTGATGGCATGTCTTGTTAATATAAGTAATTAATTAGAAGTCTAATATTTGAAAATTACCTAAATTGTTCAATATTGATACCCACTTAAAATAAAATTAACCTAATAAAATTTCAATGAGGTTTGTCTAGAATATAGGATTATCGATCCTATATTAAACGTGATGCTAATATAATACCTTACAAATTTGTTGGAATTGCGGCTTCGGCCTGCGTTAATTTTCTTATTATTCCTTGTATTTTTGTTATTATTCCTCTTGATGTTCAATAATATTCCCCTTTGAGGGTTTGAGTTTCAAAAAAAAAAAAAAAAGAGTATAGGATTATCGATCCTGGTCGAATTTGAATAACATGATTCATATTACCTTAGTATTTTAGACTTCTTGTAAGACCGTTTCCTAATAATATATGATAATATGATTAACCAATAACCTATATAAACAACAATCAAGAATCTTACGAACAAGAAGTAAACCGCCATGGCTCCTCCAAGAACTCAACCCAATAATCCCCGAATGTATACCCGTTACATCCTCCGCAGCTATCGAACCGCGGCTGGTCCACCTCCGTCAGCCCTTCGCCAGCGACACCGATCCCTCACATCCATATTAAATTCTACTGACGTGATATTCGTGGGTGGAACGATACTAAGTCCGTGGGAGGAACTTGTTAGAGCATTTGATTTGTTGGACGACGATGGAGGAATCTCCGATGATCGTCTGTCGGAAGAGACCATTTTCGAGAACATGAAAGTAAGAAACATTATTAAACTTGACGGGGATGACGATGATGACGAAGAAGTATGCGTTGTTTGTCGGGATGATTTGTATCGTCAAGGAAAGGAGAATGTTGTCCCGATTCTTGATAATTGTGGGCATCATCAGTTTCATGCAAAGTATATGAAGAAGTGGCTCATTCAGAACAATACTTGTCCTCTTTGTAAAGCTATCGGCCTGAATATAGTTCAAGATTAAGAAGACATTGTTATGGCAATTGAGTTTTGTTTCTTGAGTTTTCTTGAAAATAAGTACTTCCAATATGTTTAAGGAATTTTAAGGAATGTGTTCGTGTTAGATTGTTTATGATCACAACCGAATTATAGTAACATTTTTTATTTTGATTTTACAATATACTTAATTGGAAAAATTGGAACTTTTTAGTACCATATCAATTCCTTTCTTCATATTGGATGCGATTATTTCAAAACTCATGTAATTAAATAAATTGATCCCCTTAACAAAACGTTGAAATAATGGAATTTCGTATTTGATTTGAAGTGTTTATACTAACTCATCATGTTTGATTTTGTTATTTTTATCAGTTCAATTTTATAACTCGATTGTTTTTACAAACTCGAATTAGTTTCAAAATTTTGGTATCCGAACACATTACATCACATATATATTTCCAAAAATTAACTGGATTTAGTCATGCGGTCAGTCTCAAAGGCCCTAATTTTAATTGGATTTTGTACTAAGTTTTATTCATATCATGGTATCTATATCCGTGAATCATATACTATATCTAGGATTTATTTTGGTAAAGAGAGTTAGATAATCTAATTAGATAATCCAATACTTCGTAGTCTCCAAGCAAAACTTTAAAAGATTTGCTTTCAAACAAAATTAGTTGTCTAATTAGGAAATTAAAAGGTTTGGATAATCAAAGGAAATTTAATGAAAGATTAATTCCAATATATTTCGACTAATATCAGATCTTTAGAGAGAAGTACAAAATCACTAATTTCCTTATTTATGATAGAATAATTCATTCAGAATACTTTCATCACTATCATTTATTCTTTATAAAAATTAAAAACCACTGACGCATAACACAAGTAACAAATAGTCAAATACTCAACACAGAAAAGAACCAAGAAAAATTTCAGCCATGGATATTTACCAACGACATCCTTCTTCCCTTCTCCACCACCACTCTGTGCTCCCACGGCCATTCTTCCTCAATGCCATGATCTCATATACTTATCCATATCATTGTCATGGTGGTCCTTTTCCTCCATATCATTATTCTTTGCAACTCGTGGATGCACATGGCGCAGCGGTACTCGAAAACATGTTGTTTCTTGGACCACTACAACAGAAATCCTCTATTATGACACATATATGGTGACACTTTCAATTTGTGTCTTAATAACCTATTAATTGAGACACGTTCTAATTAGTGTCACTATAAAAATTATTAATTAATATATTTTATTCAATAAAAAAAGAATATTGGCGCTGAATTTTTGGCTCCTATAGTTACCGCTAAAATAGAACCTTCTCCCTCATTTTCTCTCAAATCCCAAAATCCTGAAAAAAAACACCTAATTTCTTCGATATCTTCTACTAAAATTTTGGCTCGCACGATTACCGCTAAAGTAGAACCTTCTCCCATATTTCCTCTGAAACCCCAAATCCCTGAAAAAACCGGCCAATTTCTTCAGATTCTTCTACGGAGTTTCAGTTTGGAAATAGATTCTGCTCTTCGCGGTTTCAACAGCGACTGGATTTGAGTTTAATTGAAGCACATTCGTAAGCTGGTACTTGAAAGAAAAAAAGAGGGACTTTCATAGTCTTACTCCTTTTTAAGGTTTTCTCTGTGAGGGTTGTTCGTATCTCCTACTTAGCTTTAATGTTTTGTTACTTAGATTAAGTATAATACTGTACAAATTTCTTCTTAATCATATTAGGAAATTACTTTGATTTCAAATATTCGAAGATCGTCTCCCCCAGAGCAGAGCATAGATCAGTAAAGGTATAATCTTTTCTTCTTTCTTTTATATTTTAATTTTATGGTTTTTGTATTTTATTTATTATGTTTATACTTCTTTTTTCTTCTCCGACTCTGTTTGTTATGCATGTTCTTGTTGGAATTTCTTGTGAATTTTGTTGATCACCGGATATTTTGGTAGTTTCTGCTCTTAATTTGGAGAAAGGGATTGTGATTTATGAAAAAGATTAGTTATTGTATATGAGTTTTTGTTATTTCATTAGAATTTTGTTTTTTCTTAAATTTCTTATTTTTGATTTGTTCTATATCGTATTATGGTTTCGAGTCGGGTCACGTCGAACCATGAAGAGGTAAAAATCTAGTAGCTGATACTTTGAAATACGAAATACGAAATCCTAAATTTTTTGTGACTTCATGTATACTCTTTTTCTCTTTTTTGGTTGGATGAGTTTTAAGCTTGGTGAAAAAGTGAGAACTCTGGGTTATTTAATATCTGGAGTTATTTAATTTGGGCCTTTTTCTTGAATGTTGGAGTAAATGTTGAGAATTATTACTGAAAATACTCGGACACATGTAGGTATTATAATCTGTCATAGAGATAAGTAATTATGTATAATTATGCATATATTGGGATATATCATATAAGTGTAAAAGTTTCAATAAGACTCTTGATGAAGGATGTAGTTATTATTGTGAAATCTGGATTCTTGTAATGCACTAAAGTCCTCTTACAACAAGGTTAACATTGTGTTTACCGTTTAATCAATATTTGCAGGACCGTGGACCATTTTCTGTTGGATTTTGATTATCGTTGATATAATACTTCCAAAGCAAAGTCGCCAACTGAAAGTTGTTCGTAGAACCATATTTTATTGAGGTATGTTATTTAATTGTTCGCAATAGCTTTTAGAAAATTATTTATCTTGAACTTTTAACTAATAAAAACTTAGCATAAGTCGTGGTTTCTGATAGCATGAACCTTTCAAGCGTTTTTGTTTTTAAATTTTAATAATATTCTCTAAATTAAAGTATATTTTTTTAGTATAGGGATCAGCAGATGAATACTTCGGTATATCATTCTTGAGATTCTTAATTAGTCCAGATTATGATAAAACTGAATAACATAGTTTGATACATGAGTTCCCAATTCAATGTGATTTTTTGTGATGATTATATGAAGATTTGATACAAATTCTCAACTTAGTACGCATAAAATGTTTATCTAATTAACTAATTCTAAGTTGCAAATTCAAAATTACGAATTGTGAAACCGGTCTTACCCTTTAATAAGGTTGTTTGTCGATGGATCGAGTTTGGATCAGATTAGAGAAATCGGATAGATAAGCTGTTTAGGAATCCACATTTATGTAAATAAAATCTAATAAGAAAAATAACTCCAGAAATAAAAAAAAAAAAATTTATATTTAATTATTCATTAATTTTTGGAAATATTATTATAGAATTTGATGGGATTTTATTAAACTATAGTCTCGAAATAGGTTTAGGAGTGGTGGCTAGAAATTCGAAAATCTCTTGAATAGCAAGAATGGCCTTCCAAAAATTCGAAATTCATGATGATCACTGTAGTATTAGCAGCAGTCACATTTGTTTGTGACTTTGGGTGAAGGAGAATTGTGATAAAAGGGGATTGCCTAAACATAATCAATCAAATTAACACAACCAACGGTGGCCCATGTGCTAGGAGGATCACTACTTTCGGACTTGTAGTTCTTGTTGCGTCATTTTGATTTTTGTTTTCTTTCTCATAAAATTAATTATGTAGTTTATATGCTTACAAAAAATACAGTTCTTATTGGCATAAGTTCTAATGGTATTTGGGAGGGCAAGACTTTGTTATTTCTAGCATTCAACTTTAATTTTAGTTCTTCTGTTTCCGTAAACAAAAATTTTAAAATTTTAAAAGATGATAGGGATTAAGATTAAAGAAAGTCCAAAACGATAAGGTGAAGTTTATATTGTTACACTTATAGATACCACAAACAACTAAATAGCATTCTTGATAAAAAAACCAAAAACGTATAGATACCACTTATTTATGATAATTTTATAATAAATATAATTAATATAAACAAACTGAACTAAAATTATTTTCAAAGTTAAAATTATTTTTTTATTGATACAGTTGTTTTTTAAGGATCTATTAGCCAAAGGATAGTTATTTTTGAAATAGCACTATGGACAAGACATGGATGGATCTCCCAAGGTCAAGTCTTGAGTATAGAGAAGGAGTCAAATACTTTCTCAATTTTGCACTTATGAATTCACAAAATGGACTCATCTTGTGCCCTTGCAAAAAATGTAAAAATGCTAAATGTAGACAACCAGATGTTGTGGAAGGGCATTTACTTTGCTGTATCCCCATCTGATATATATGGGGCCATACCTAGTCGAGCAACTTGCCAGAGAATGAACTTGGAGTACCAAAATCATATTGAAAAGCTAATTAAAAGAGCTGATGACCAAGATAGAGAAATCAATGAACTGAAAAAGATGAATATGCAAAGACATTCGGATGTTTCCCCATTACAAGTTTCTCGAGTTCCATCATCATCTTTTGAACATTTTCCATCGTCCAACTATCAATCAACATCAATTATTAACAAAAAAACTCTAAAGGTAATCACTATGAACTTTACTCTAAAAAAGTATTTTTTTCATTACTTAGTTGTGTTTCAATTTGATGACTTCTGTATTTGTGAATTCTATTGTGATGTGTATAGACTTCCTCCCTTGATACATCATAATTACTGAACAACATAATTAGCTATATGAGATATAATTTTGAATAGCCTGTTAATGAAAAAAGAAATCAGCTGCATGACTTCTGTTTTTGTCGGTCACCTGATATTGTCATTATGTGTGGTATTAAACATAACTAATTATTGAATCTTTAATTAGTATTTCTGAAAAAAAGTGTGTTTGTGTAAAGGCTTTGTGTATATAGTATTCTGCATAGCCGTTACAACTGTCTTCTTATGAAAATTATGAGGCTTAGTATTCTCTTGTATCTTTTTTGTATTGGTGAATTCTATTGTGATGTGTTGTTAACCATAGTGTATTTGGATTTGATTTTGTATAGAGTCAATAACTAATTAGTGAATCTTTAATAAGGGTTTGATTTAACATACTGATAATGCAAGAAGTGTTTTTACATGCTTGATTTAACTCAAATTCTCTGCTCTTATTAGTTGATTTTGGCATGCCATACATGAATATTGAGCTCAAAATTATCCAGGTAATTGCTATATTAAAACCGAAAGTACCCTATCTTAAAAATCAAAATACTAAGAAAGCTGAGATGGGCTATATTATAGATTTTTATGGCTGATTGGTATAGTTTCAAATAAGTTTTGTTTAATAGCATGTATTAGATATGCTTGTGGGAACTAACTAGAATTCATGTCTACTTGAGACTTGCTTTGATAGTGAACAAAATACATATTTCCCTCGTTTATTTTATTAGATGATGCAATATCACTCATTGTGAATTAATATTGAGCCAAAGCAGGTGGTTTGGAATGTTGCAAACAAAAATATAGATTTTTACAAATATTGATTGTGCTAACTAAGGTATGCAACAATCAATATGTTTTTATCAAAATGTTAAGATGGCTTTAACGTACAATCATTGCTTCATTGACAAACCTGACTTAAATTTTGATGTGGTGTGTTAAAGATAGTGTGTTTCAATTAAATTTTGTATAGAGTTATTAACCAATTACTGAATCTTTAATTAATTAGTATTTACTGAAAATAAGTGTGCTTGTGCACAGGCTTTATGTATATTTAGTATTCTTCCTAGCTGTTACCACTGTTTACTTATGAAAATTATGAAGCTTACTATGTTTTATATCTTTTTTGTAACTTGCCTTGGTTTTTGAGTGCTAGTGAGAAATTAAGCTTTAATGCTGAATTTGATCATTATTTTTTTGTGCAAGGTATACATTTGGTTTTGGTCATTTGCTTTATCATCTTGGAAATACGTATGCTATAATTTGTTTTCAAATTGTGAACTGAAAATGCAGGTTTGGGCAATGGTCAAGTTAAAAAGTATGTTTGATCCATCGAAAATTGTAGCAATTGGTTGCATTGAAGGTTTAGAACCATCAAAACTAGTTGGGCAAAGGGAGTTGGGAAAGAATTGGTGTGAGGTGAAAATAAATGTAGCATTGGAGTCGGATGAAGAGTTGATTCGACCCTTTTATGAATTCACAACTATCGGGGAAGTTGTGGGCAAAGCTATTGCTTGGCCAATCCATTTGGTTAGTATTACTTTGTTTAGCTTCATAGTATAATAGTAATAATTATAATCAATTGTGTTGTAGTTTTCACTTTGTTATTATTCTTAATTCAAATAAAAATCTGACTAGTCTGTTGGATTTGTTATAGATACGAATGGAAGATGATTGGTGACAAAGAATCAATTAATTTGAGGTACTACAAAGGAATCAAGACGGATCCAGACTTTTTATTTTGTTTTTAATTTTCTAGTTAGACTTCTAGTTTTAATACTTACAGATATTGTTCTATAACTATCCTTTTGGATTTTATTCTCATTATGTAAATCATATATTATTATGAACCAAGTAATAGATAAGATGCTAGTGATTCATGTTTTAATGTTATGGTGTATGAATAATATATATTATGTAAGTCGTAACTAATCATGGTACATGTTTATTTAATATAAAAATAATAAATTTAAAATATTTCTATTTTTACACATTTACTATTATGTAACATAAGAAAATGTCATAATATATAAAGTATTAAGACACTATAAGGTGTCATTAAAAGTTACTTATTGTGACATTAAAAAGTATCTGATTATCTAAGTATTAAGACACAAAAAAATGTCTCCAAATCCAGTTATGGTGACATTAATTTGTGTCATATGTATTGGTAGTTTTTTTAGTTGGGAAATTATGACGTGACACCTAAAAGTGTCACAACATGAGTGTTATTGTAACATTATAAAGTGACACTATTTGCATTTATTGAGACATTTTAAAGTGTCACAATATCTTTTTGAGGCACCTTCCTACGTGACACTGTTTGCTAGTGTCACAAAAGCTGAAGTGTCACTATATCCATTTATTGTGGCATTTTACTGTGTCACAATAGGCATATTTTCTAGTAGTGGACAATATGGCCGGCCTCCGCCAAGATCAGAGAATATTCAGGCATATAGTCGTGTTTCCTCATATAATCAATTGTTTGCACTGTATTATGGGTTGCTGCCTACGAGAAGATTCAACAGTGAAGATGAGACGATAATATTCAGTTATGCGTCGTTGGGTGAACTTTCTCCGAGATTTTATCACCAAGAAGATGAGACTATCTTATTGGAAGATTTATTGGACCATCGGCATGTTTTTAACAACAACGGAGGTTTGTCGGAGGTGACCGTTCTTAAGAAGATGAAAACAGGAATCATGGGGAAACGTGATGAAAACCACGATGAAGTATGCGTTGTTTGTCAAGATGAGTTTCAAGAAAACGATGAAATTGGAATGCTCGATAACTGTAAGCACATATGTCATCAAGAATGTTTGAAGAATTGGCTAGTGCACAAGAACCTTTGTCCTGTCTGTAAAGCCATTGGCCTTAATTAGTTGTTATGAATTAGTAGTCGTTTTGATTTCTTAAAAAATATATGAATTGTACGATCATCGAAACTTCAAATTTTTTATGTTGTTTATAAAATGAGAGTCATTCTTTTCATTTTCATTGAATTAGTTTATGATCTAATTTACACTAGTTTTTATATTTCTTCATGTATAGGATCTGGTTATTTTATTGGTTTCGGCCAAACCTTTTTGTTCTGTTATGGTTCTTGCAATATGCTTAACAAACTTGCAGGAAAGGTACACAAAACTTGTAGCAAAAAGTTGGACATACTTCATTACTCTAAAAGGGCACATATATTGACATTTATATATGGCCAACCCTTAACAACCAACGCTAATACCCTGAACCAATCAAAAGATTAATGAAGATACTGTGAACTACCAGAGAACTGGAGAGAGAAAGGAACTTGAGTTGGGAGAAAAGATAATTTCCATAATAATCAATTGTAAAAGTACAAGTGTCTTGTTATATATTTATATACAAAGCTACACGTGCAGCTTATAATAGGAGGTAAATATATGAACCTCAACCCAAGTTAATAATTCTATTTACTCTGTAATTTTACTATCTTTACTATCCGTAACACCCTCCCTCAAACTGGCCGGAACATGAATATTGATGAGGCCGAGTTTCGAAATGTGAATGTGAAACGGTCCTGGAGGTAAAGCCTTTGTAAATACGTCTGCAGTTTGGTTGTCTGTGCGAATGGGCAGTAAATAAATGACTCCTTGTTGTAACTTTTCACAAACCACATGGCAATCGATTTCGATGTGTTTGGTTCGTTCATGGAAGCTGGGATTTGCGTGGATGTGTAACGCGGATTTGTTGTCACAATATATGATTGCTGGTTTGTCTGTTGCAATGTGTAGATCCTTCAATAGATATTTGATCCATTGCACTTCACATGTAGTTGCTGCCAGGGCCCTATATTCTGCTTCAGAGCTGGATCGTGAAACGGTTGTTTGCTTCTTTGATTTCCAGCTGATTAATGCGTTGCCAAGGAATACGCAATATCCTGTCACTGATCTTCGTGTGTCCAAGCATCCAGCCCAATCTGAATCGCTGAAAGCTTTCAACTCAGTGTTGGAATCTGCTGGGAAGTGTATACCTTGACCTGGAGCAAGTTTGATGTACTTTAGGATCCTTTGAGCTGCCTGGAAGTGTTGCTTGGTTGGTTTGGAAAGATATTGGCTTAATTGTTGGACACTGAAGGAGATATCAGGCCTGGTGGTGCAGAGATAGAGTAGTCCGCCGATCAATCTCCTGTAATTAGCAGTGTCTTCATATGCTTCCCCTTCATTTGTGACTTTGAGTGTTGAATCCATGGGTGCTTGGCAAGGTTTGGTAGCCAGTAATCCTGAATCTTGGAGTAGTTCCAATGCATATTTCCTTTGGTTCAGTGTTATCCCATCTTTGTTTCTTACAATCTCCAGACCTAGAAAGAACTTCAGTGAGCCAAGGTCTTTGATCTTAAAAGAATTGTCCAAGAACTGCTTTATATTGTTTATTTCTTCTTGACTGTTTCCAGTAAGTATAATGTCATCTACATAAACTAAGAGTGCAGTGAAAGAAGTGGCAGTGTGTTTAGTGAAGAGACTATAATCTGCAAAAGATTGATGATATCCTTGAGAGATGAGAGAGGATGATAGCTTGGCAAACCACTGCCTGGAGGCTTGTTTGAGTCCATATAATGATTTGGTGAGTCTGCAAACTTTGTTTGGATCTGCACAAATGAAACCTTGAGGTAATGACATGTATACTTCTTCATTTAAATCGCCATATAAGAAAGCCTTGTTTACATCTAATTGCTCAAAAAACCAGTGATCGTGTGATGCAAGTGCCAAGAGGAGTCTGATGGTTGTTATTTTTGCCACAGGGCTGAAAGTGTCAAAATAATCTAGGCCTTCAACTTGAGTGTATCCTTTAGCAACTAACCTAGCTTTGTATCTTTCAATGGTACCATCAGACTTATACTTGATCCTAAATACCCATTTACACCCTATTGGTTGTTTACCAGGTGGAAGATCCACAATTTCCCAAGTGTGAGTAGACTGAAGAGCATCTATTTCTTTTTGCATAACATCTTTCCACTCTTGATGCTTTATTGCTTGATTATAAGTCTTGGGTTCAGTGATTGTGGAAATGTTGAGTGTGTAGTGTTTATATGACTGTGTTAAGTGGGAATAATCTATGACAGAAGATAAAGGATAGGAAACACCTGATTATGAGGCAACAGTGTTTTGAATGAGGTTGCAGTGATAAGCCTGCAGATAAGAAGGAACCTGCCTGGCCCTTTTTGGTCTTGAAGTATCTGAAATTGTTGAATTTCCACCAAGGTGAGTAGGTGGTGCTGGATGAATGATGTTTGAATCCACTGAATGATGTGGCCCTGAAAGAACTTGTGTATCTGCTTCATGAGATGAGTCAGTATGACCATAAGGAGGATGATATACAGGGATATCATTGCTATAAAATATATCTGAGGAATTGGGGATAGATATGATATCATTGTGAAGAAGTTTTTGATAATGCATTGGAAATTGGCTCTCAATAAACTGAACATTCCTAGAGACAAAGATGTCAGAGTTCTCTAAATCAAGTAATAGATAACCTTTGGTTCCAGGCTTGAAACCCAGAAAAACGGTCCTTCTTGCTCTTGGATCAAACTTATCTCTCTGTTGAGTTAAAGTTGAGGCATATGAAAGACATCCAAAGACTTTGAGGTCCTTGTACTCAGGAACTGTGTTATACAAGAGTTCATACGGTGTTTTGTTCTGCAAGAGAGGAGTTGGTAACCTGTTGATAAGATACACAGCATGGATGACAGCATAAGACCACATATTCTTAGGTAAGTTAGATTGAAATATCAGAGCCCTTGCAACATTTAGAATATGTTGATGTTTCCTCTCTACAAGACCATTTTGTTGGGGTGTTTCCACACAGGAAGTCTGATGAATAATCCCTTTTGAAGAATAAAAGACATTCATAGCAAATTCAGGGTCATTATCAAACCTGATAACTTTAGCAGTGGTACCAAACTGATTTTCTATTAAAACAATGAAATTCTGAATTTGTTGCTTAATGTCAGATTTCTGTTTAACTAAACATACCCAAGTAAATCTGGAAAAGTCATCAACTATGATTAAGAAATATCTATGTCCCTTAACAGAAGGTGTAGAATAAGGTCCCCAAATATCCATATGCAATAATTGAAATAAAACAGTAGATATGGAACTACTTGAAGGAAAAGGAAGCCTCTTTTGCTTTGAAACATGACAAATATCACGGGAATTAGAAGAATGATTGCGTTTTATTGAAGAATCTGAAGTTTGAATTACATCCAAAATTGAAGAAGGTACATGACTAAGTCTGTAATGCCAAATAGTATCTACAGTGACAGATTTTGTATTTGAAAGATTAACAAGAGAATGAAAAGAGGAATCAGCAGCAGGTTGTAACACATATAATCCATGCTTGAGTTCAGCTGAACCAATCATCTTCATGTTCTTGAGATCCTGAATTACACAAGAGTTAGAAGAAAAAGCAACAGAACAACCAAGCTTTTTTGTTAGCTGAGAAATAGATAAGAGATTAAAGCTAAAATCTGGAATATATAACACATTTTGCAAGACGAGGTCAGTGGAAAGTTGTATTGTACTAGCTTTGTTAGCTGTGATTGTGTTACCATTAGGGAGTCTAACTGAAATTGGTGGAATTGATTGAATGTACTTAAACTGTGTGAAGGAAAAACAGATATGATCTGTGGCTCCAGTGTTAAGAATCCAACAATTAGGAAGACTAGAACATGCCATGATGCAAGAATTACCTTCAGTGAAAGAAGGAGTCAGATTTGCATTAGGATTGGCATTGGAAGTCTGAACCAGTGAGACTTGATTTGCCTGATGAGAGGACTGAGGCTCCTAAGGATGCTGGAGCATGGAAAGTAACCTCTGAAATTGTTCCTGAGTTAGAGACACATTAGGAGCAGTCTCTGAAACATAAGCTGAAGCAGTGACATCAGATTCCAAAGAACTTGGAGCTGGAGCATCAGAATCTGTAGGTTCCTGGGAATACAGAGCACCAGCAACTGGATTTGTAAATCTGAAATTGGGTGGGAAACCATATTTCTTGTAACATGTTTGCTCAGTGTGATTTGGCCCTCCACAGTGTCTACAAGTAGGACCATTGGAAACAGGGGGTCTCTTAGAATTTTGAAACTTAGACTGACCCCTGCCAAATCCTTTATACCCTTGAGTTTTAGATGAACTGCCAGGATACTTAGAAGATGATTTTCCAGAGGAAAATCTGGAATTACCAGACTGATTGAAAGAGTTTACCGCGAAAGACCTATAATCAGAAGAAACAGAGAGCTGACGTTCTTGTTGCAAAACCATAGAAAAAACCTTTGTGAGAGCAGGCAGCGGATCAATGAGCATAATCTGGGATCGTACGCCGGAGTACTTCTCATTTAAGCTATTGAGGAAACGAATCACGCAATCACTTTGCTGATATGCCTTAAACGTCTCAATAACCCCACAAGAACAAGGATTGACACACGAACAAGCAAGTAAAGGCCTGAAATTGTAATACTCGTCCCAAAGAATCTTTAATTTTGTGAAATACTCAGAAACAGTGCAATCACCTTGACTTACAGAGAATATCTCTTCTTGAAGCTCTGCTATGCGAAAAGCGTCGCCATGAGAAAAGCGCTCACGCAGATCACGCCAACATCACTGGCATTGTCCAACCACATAACAGATCTGGTGATGGAGGGAGTAACCACATGGGAAAGCCAGGACAACACCATCGTATTGCAATGTTCCCAGATGGGAAGAAGGGGATCCATGGCAAACGGCATAGGTAGCGCACCGGAGACGAAGACGTATTTTTTCTTGGATTGGAGCGCCATCTTCATACCACGCGCCCAAGTGTGATAATTGGACCCATCCAAAGGAGACGAAACCATCGTCAAGGCGAGATTCTCATTGGGATGAAGATAATATGGACTGGAAGCTGTGAGATGCGACTCAGCTGCTGCGATGGCTTCAAGGGACGTCATTGAAGAAATCAAGTGCAAGAATGAAGAAATCAAGCGCAGAGATGAAGGAATTAACCAAGAAACGCAGTAATCGAAAGAATAATTGACAGAAATTCAGCGGAAGAAATGGTGAAAAGATCGCGATGATATAGGGTTTGAAACAGAGATCAACTGATACCATGTGAACTACCAGAGAACTGGAGAGAGAAAGGAACTTGAGCCGGGAGAAAAGATAATTTCCATAATAATCAATTGTAAAAGTACAAGTGTCTTGTTATATATTTATATACAAAGCTACACGTGCAGCTTATAAAGGGAGGTAAATATATGAACCTCAACCCAAGTTAATAATTCTATTTAGAATTAGTTTACTTGGATAGAAAATGCTAGATACATGTTGGTATCTCCTGGTTAATAGCGTTTACCTCATAAGGGTCAGAGCCTGCATGGAGCCCGCTGGCCTTGTGGTTAGATGGGCGTTCAGTATTCTAATTAGCAACTCAAAAATTGGGTTTCTAATTAACCCATTCTCGATAGGCAAAGGCAATTTACACATTTGCCCTTAGTTTTGTTAGAAAATGGAGTGCAATTTACGCAACTTTTTGAAGAGATATGACTGAACTTTTTCTTTGCTAGTTTAAAGCTAAATATGAGGGCGTTTTTGAAAATTCATCTAATAATATATGGGTTGGACAAATAAAAGTAAACAACTACCCATTTCTGACTAATTAACCATTACTCTACAAAGCCCAAGTAAACACTGGGCTGTGTGTTTAAATTACTATCCATCTATCATTACCCCAAAACCAATGGATAGGAAAATATCCAAGTAAACTAATTCTTACTCTGTAATTTTACTATCTTTACTATCCGTAACAGATACTAACTCAAAAACTTAAGAAATCAAGAATAAAACGCAATAGTCTTTCACACGTTTTTATTGGTTATCTCTTTCCCCAAAAATGGCGCCATATTTCCAAACCTTTCAAACACATAAAGACGTTGCCCAAAACTTAGATAATCGCACTCTCCAATCTTGCATTTATTTCTACATGAGACTTAAGACTGATATCGTCATAACATGTTCATAAGAATAATTGGTGTAAATTTGTATGATTGTAAACCTCGTTACATGTGATGATTGTTTTTATTTGACTATATTCTAATTCTGATCGTATAATCGATGGTGAACTTGTTATATGATGTGCTTGTTCGGTCAAGCCAATAAATTATTGCAGAGATTATACTGATTTATTTCAATCATTTATTGATCATATCCAAACCTAATTCGATCAAATCAATTTAACAAGGGACAACACGTTAATGTAATTACTTGAATATTATAAAAGATTTCTAAAAAGCAAAACAAGTTAATTTTAGTTCTTGTGTAGATGTAGAATAAAAATTACACTATTCAAGTAAATTTTCATTATAATCTCGAGGTTTTATTTATTTATTTATTATTGATTCATTTTGGGGTTACATGTATCATATATTACATGTTTATTTTAGGGAAAATTACATAAATGGTATATGGGGTAGTTTGAAATAACTCTCCATCAGTTTGGAATATTTTTATTTTACTCCCCATAAAATTATACAACATAATAGGATATAAATACTTCATTAGAACGTTTTAGTTCTACATTTTGTAAAAAATATACAATAAATTTTGAGAGGTATTTTAAGTACTACGTTATGTGAAAATTATACGATATTTTGGCAAAATGGGGAGTTAAGTGAAAATATGATGCCCAATTGGGTATTATCCCACATTACCCAATGGCTATGATGCACGGACACTTCTAAAAATATCATTTCACCGTGTCGTGTCGTGTCGGACACTCGTATCCGATACCGTGTCCGACACTCCTTACGTGGGAAATTCAAGAAAAAATCCGTGTCGCCGTATCCGTGTCGTGTCGTGTCGTGTCCGTGTCGCCGTATCCGTATCCATGCATCATAGCCCAATGGTATATCAACTCTAGGATTTCCGGTGACATAAGCAACCTACATCTGTCAAAAAGTTATAATTTAATACAAATTTTCACCGGAGACCCAAAAATTGGCCGAAAATCCGACATGTTCGTACTTGTGGCCTTCACACGTGTCATTTTATCCAATGTGGCAAAATCAGGGTGGCCATATCAAATACTATTGCTAATGTGGCATTTTTAATCTCACTCAATTTAAAATTATTTGACAAGTAAGACATAATTATATATATTTAAATTACATTTATTTTAAAAATAAATAAAATAAAAAACATAAAATAATATCTAATAATTCCATACATATATATATATATTTAAATATTGAATATAATTAAAAAAATATCTAATATAAAAATTTGAAAATAATGGATACTAATTTTTTAAAGGAAATTTATATGCAAAAACAACAAAAATTTAAAGAAAAAATTAGCATTCGGATTGAATTTGTGAAAAATCGCAAAGCAAAGATCTATTATCCATCCATAGAAAAGTTCATAGACTATTGCTAACCTTGTTCCCAATATCTCACACCACCAACGATGCAACCATCAATAGATCCACATCACCCCTCCGGTAACCCCATCCCCGACGACTAGGGCTGTAAATGGATATTCGAAAATCCGATATCCGTCCGCATCCGAATTCGTTTACAGAGGATATTATCCGAATCCGTCTCAAGAGGATATTATCCGTATTCGATTATAGACATCCGAATTATAAACGGATAAGGATATGGTAATAAGGCATCCGATCTGTTTAACATCCGATCCGTTTCATTATCCGTTAGATATATCCGTTATCCGATTTATCCGTAATCCGTATCCGATAAATAATGTATTATATTAAAATATATACACAAAACCGTGTATGTATGATAGATTATTAGTATTAAGTAAATTTTTTAGCGCATTTATTAAACAAAAACCCTAGGTTTTATTAGTAACTATATGTTCAGGTCAATATTCATATAGAGATAATATAATTAACATATATTATGTTACTAATAAAAGTATTATATTTCAAATTAATTATATGATAAAATTTATAATTTCACCACACTTATACATTCGCTAAAACATAAAAATGATCTATATAGATATACTTATTATTTCTCTATTCGTCTAAAATATATATATTCAAAGTTATATAATTATTAAATAATTTATCTATAAATGAATAGTTGATAATCTGATTAAAAGTTCGAAGTTATATAAATAAATAATTTATGTCAAATTTTGAATAGTTGAAAATCCGATTAAAATCCGAATCCGTCCGAATCCGCCTTGTATCCGTATAAAAAGGATATTATCCGAATTCGATTTAAAAGGATATTATCCGTATCCGTCCGAATCATAAACAGATAAGGATATGATAATCATACATGCGATCCGTTTATTATCCGTTTACACCCCTACCGACGACCATCGACACCACCACCACCACAGGAAACCCAGACCTTAAAATTCAACCGAACAAGACAAGAATAACAGGTTTCTGCTAAAGGTTCTCACATTCTCAGATCTGTCGCTGCCTTCTACACCACCGCCCCATCAGTCGTTGCCACCATCAGTAGCGGGTGCCACGGCAACCAGCCCCAGCTCAAGATATGCTGCCTTCGTCCTCCTTCTTAGATTTTTTCTTTCTCTTTCTCTTTCGCCTTCACTGCCACCACCACCATCTCAATAGCATAGCCACAGTTGCCTCCTTCAAGAACTCCAAACCATTCACCCACCTTCCCCCCGCATCCTCCCACATCAGATTTGCTCCGCCAACTCGCCGCCCCCTCTAAGATTTGTCCCAAGGCAACCATCGCTGCTCTCCTTTGCCTTCAATCAGCTCTGCTCCATCGCAACCAATCTCAAGTTTCCCTTGTTTACTTTTCCAAATACGTCGATCTAGTGAAGTAGGGCTCAATTATTTTTGGGTAAGATCTTAACGGCGAGGTGAAAGTGGCTCTCAATAGAGGTGGTGGAGCTGCTGGATAGACGGAGTAACGAAGAAGATGAATATCGTTTTTTAGTTATTGGACTTAAAATTTGAAAATTGCTCTGTTTTTAATCTTTTATATATAATTTTCGTAATTTAAGTTGTAAAATCCTAAAATTAATGGAAATATTTAATCATGATTAATGGAAATTTTTACTTTTAATAACAGTATTTGACATGGTCACCCTGCTTTCGCCACATTGGATAAAATTACACGTACGGAGGCCACGTGTACGAACGGGTCGGATTTTCGGCCAGTTTTTGGGTCTCCGACGAAAATTTGTATTAAATTGTAACTTTTTGACAGATGTGGGTTACTTTTGTCATCGGAAAACTAAAGGTACCAAATTTGTTGAAATGCTGGAGTTGGTATACCATTTATGTAATTTTCCCTTTATTTTATTGGTTGGAATGAAATGAGATAGATAAGTGGTGGTAGGGGTGGGCGCCGGACGGGGAGTTCGGGGTCGGGGAGTTCGGGATCGGGGTGGAAAATTGGGTGCCCGAGCCCGTCCCGGAAAATTTCGGGTACCCGACTAGTCGGGGAGTCGGGACGGGTTCGGGGTCGGGCTGGGGGAGCCCGACTTATTTTTTTTATTTTTTATTTTTTTCGTTTGTTTACATTATCAATTTATTAGTGGGCCAATCTTGTAATTGAAGATATGGGCTGCAGAGTTATTGAATATGGGCCTATGACAAGAAAAGTTAAAATTGGAAAAATACCTCAAATTCTCAAAATTAAAGTTACTGCTTCAATGGTGGGTCTGTGACTGTGATTTTGAGGTGTGGCTGAGAACTGAGTGCGGTGGTGGACTGGTGTTTGGCAACTTGGTGCAAGTTACAACGCAGCAACGGTAAATTGGTTATTGGCCCGTGGCTGAGTACAGTGTTGGTGGCGTGGTTTGATGGTGGTGACTTTGATTGTGAAGTTGAAGGTGAAAGATTAGAACTCTGCAAGTGCGTGTGAAGGGAAAAGGCGTGAAAGGTAAGGTCCCTTTCTTGGGAAAAAAAAATAATAATTTAGATGTATAATAGATTAGTAATAGAATATATATTAGATTTTTTTTTTTTTTTAATTTCATCGGGGAAT
Source organism: Lantana camara (assembly GCA_037501455.1). NCBI lineage: Eukaryota > Viridiplantae > Streptophyta > Magnoliopsida > Lamiales > Verbenaceae > Lantana > Lantana camara. The sequence goes on from CM074863.1 coordinate 94,284,882, forward strand.
CGGGAAATTCGGGGAGCACTTTACTCCCCGATCCTGATCCCGAAAATTTGAATCGGGTTCGGGTACCCATCCCGAAATAAAAAAATCCCCGAATTCCCCGTCCCGATCGGGAAATACCCGATCGGGTCGGGACGGGGCCCGAATTCCCCGACCCGAACGCCCACCCCTAAGTGGTGGGATGATGGTGGATTGGTTATCCCATGAGAAATATGAGATGGATAATTTATCTTTTATCCATTATAATCATGACCATATCAATAATCCCGAACTTATAAAAATGTCGGCAAATACAAATTATGGGAAAATTATAAAATTGGGACAATAATTATACCCAAATTGACATTTTGAAATAATAATTATGACAGTTGCAATTTAAGACTTTAATTAAGAAAATTTTGCAATTTTGGGACTCCGGTGCGCTAATTCTATTTTCCAGTGAAAAAATTACATGGGTGTGTCACGTACTGCCTGAAAATGACGACATGACATATTTTAGGGGTATTTTACATATTTCACCCTTGTGTTAGGTGAAATGAGTACAAAAAATCCTGTGTTTTCAAAATATTTGTATTGCGAACCCTGAAATTTTATGGTGTCAGAGTCTAGAATACTAATTTTCTCTATTTATTGGACGCAAAATGACTAATTTCCCTTTGATATACATCATCTCGCATCTCTCTATATGGTTTAATTCTTTTTTATATGCACCAAGATTCTGTACAAAATAAAATTAAATTAAGAACCCTATAAATAAGTATATGTTCAATACTTTTTTGTATGTATAGAGACTCTATACAAAATAAAAATTGCATGAAGAACCATATAAACAAGTGTAAAAAGGGGTATATAGAGAGAGGTGAGATGATTTAGCATTTCTGCTTTCTAATTGCATGGTGAAATTCTTGATTATTGAGTTTTCTCATTATTGAATTCTCTACATTTATGTTTCTATGTTAATTAATTAATTAATTAATTATCATAATTAGAGAAACATAAATGCAGAAAACTCAAGAATTCCACCACCTAACAATTAGTCACTTAGTTGCGTTCCTCAGGAATTCCCTTAATACGTGCTCCTCCTAAATTAGTTTGAGACGCCTCTCCGGGTTGTTGGCTGGGCTAGCCTTTCTTGTGGGCTTTGTTCATAGGTGTCGGCCCAAGCTTTCCCTAGTCGTGATCTTTTCAGTCATCTAGCGGGCTTTACTAGCAGATGGGCCACGATCCAGGCCTGCTGGAAATAGGGTGCATCAATTTGATATTTTCTCTTCTGCGGATTAATCTGTACAACTTTACGCCGTATCCAAATATTAATGTTATTAAAAATCTTCATTAATATTCATCCTATCAAAATTTTTAAATAAAAGAGAATCTGGCAGATGTCCTGATTAAGGCGGTTACGACACAGATTTTTCAGACGACACTTGACGAGTTAAGTATTGGCGATCCCATCACTTACCTTAAGGAGAGTGTTTGGAAATATAATTGTATATGGCAAAGATGTCGTTTTCCCTAATTAACGGAGTATGTCAATTCTTGACTTGTAGGGATTTCTCGCTATTTAACTAGAGTCTCATATGCAATTATCAAATGATGAATCAGATGAAAAACCTTTTCTCTCTTTATGCCTATGTGAAGACAATCTCAACTATTGAAGTTTGATTGTTTGCATGTGACGGTAGTAAAAACTGTTTTAATTATCCCATATTTTGTATTCCAACAGGTTTAGAAGCCAGATATGTTTGCAATTGCAAAAAGAATTTGTAAAGTTTTACACGTAAACGGATTATTTTCTTCAAAACCTATAGTGGATAAGGCGACTGTAGTATCTAAAAGGTTGGAGAGAAATCTTTGCTGCATGCCGATGATGTTTCTAAAGTACTAAAAACATATAATTTTAGTGATAGGCACATTTAAAAAATGGTGCCTCATTGGCCACGTGTAACGCCCTAATTTTTCATCCGTTCAGGTACGCGCGCCACGCGTGCGAGTTTTGAGATTTAGGATTATTTAATTCCTTTTCGTTATTTAATTGCGCTGTTCAATTCATTTAATTTGAATTTTTGTGGTTATATGATTTAAATCTCTAACTTCGTGAATTCAATTACGTGAGTGTGTATTTAATTGTCCGAGCATGATTTAAGTGATTTGGCATAACATATATATATTCAACTCCATTTAATCATATTCTTTTAGAGCTTTATATATATATGTATAATCATTTGCATTCATGCCAATTTAATGCATCTCTAACTTGTAAATTCCTGAGAGGTAATGTAACGCCCGAGCGTGAGGCGCCACATCCCCCGCACCGAGACCCGACCCGTATGTGAAATGGGAAATCCACACACGTGCCAAATCACGGCGAACGGGGACACAACACACACGCTAAGCTAGGCGGGAGCTAACCCTTAAACCAAACAAGAATCAACCATACTAAAACTGAGAAAACAAAAATGTAAGTGGAAGCAATATCATTAATATTCACATTGAGCACCCAAGCTCCAAAATAATATCCCATATCCACATCAAACAAGGGTAACAACGACATCACGACACAAAATAACATAATATACGCTCCATACATAATCATAATATAAGATAAAAGTGTATATGAGTGTAAAGAAAATGCTAGACACCAATGCAAGACCTAGACGACTCGTATTCCCGCCTAGCACCTCCAAACCTGCACAAAACAACTGAAAACAAACCGGGTTCAGTCTAAAAGAGACTGGTGGGAAAAAAAAAGGGGCATAGTATAATATACAACGGAATTTAAACATATACATGCAAGCACTAATTCCATTCGAAGTTTGATAAGAATTTCCCAAGCGGGCAAAACAAAGAAAACATCAATGGAATTACGACTATCATATTTATTCATAAATAATCATAGGGTTTCATGGCCCGGCGAGTGGGCGTGCATTATCTCCAACCATCACCTCGTGTAATCATATTCATAATTCATTTGTTTTCATGCATATTAATCTTATGTGCACATTCATACGATTCATAATCATACATATACACCTTCTTCCTCCGGTGGTGGACGGGCTTGCAAGACCCGGCCACCTAATACATGGTGGCAATGAGGTTCATGAGTCCTCAATGCCCGGTTAGCGTTTTCTCGTCAAAACTCCTAACGAGATCCATTTCACCGTAATATGGTTGGAACTAGTGCATGGGATCACCGTCGGCCCTTGCCTTCCCAGATAGCCATAATACACTAAGCTCCGGGCCCGTGTTCATACATGATCTTGCCAATACATAAGGTAGGATTCATAAAGAAAGGGGTTTACGTTGAAAATCATAGACTCAAGAAAAGATTCTATATACGTATAATATACATTTTGGCTTGAAACTTTGCACATTGGTTGTATATAGGGTCGATTTAACTATTAGTAGAGAAACCCACCTTGAAGCAACAAAAGGATAAGAGTAGAGCCTCAAACGACCCCCTCGTCTCCAACTAAACCCGAATCTGTGGAAAAAGAGTAGCGTGAGACTCAAAATGACCACATACGACGCTCGGCAATGCTATGCACATGATATGAGATGCATAAAATGTGAAAATCATGTTATGATGCCATATAGACAAATAATTCATTCAAAACGTTCCATGCTTGAAGGTTACACATTCAATCGTTCATAACTTTCACAAATCATATTAAAACGAATCATAAACTTGATACATTAATCATAACACGTAATAATACATGTTAGCAAGGAATAGAAGTCATAAAAGAGGTGGAGGAAGATCAAACAAGCGGAGAAAAACAAGAAAAATGGAACCGGAGTAACGAAAAAAACGCAGGACAGAATCCACCCACATGGATTCTGTCCAGAAGCCTACTGACTCAAATCCACCCCCGTGGATTTTTCCAAAAAAATGAAATGGAAGCCAAAAGTCACCAAGCCAACACAAAACTCAACCTAAAAGCACCCTAAATCAGGTCATGAACTCATATATTCAAGCTATATCACATTAAACAACAAGAACTTCAAGTAATGCATCAAGAAGTCATCATCACATTCATATCTTCAAGCTCCATTAAAGGCAAGTCCAAGAATCTCCAACAACCATGCAAACCAAGTTCATATCCATCCAATTCCATGTCAAAGGGTCATATACTACTCATGAAATTCAAAGGAAATTCCAAGGATTCAAGTTGATCAAGAAAGGTGCAATAATTCCACTATTCATCATCTTCTTCCAAACTTAAGCAAATCATGGTGAAATCATGCAAAATTGGACTTAAAAGAACAACAAGGAGGAGCACATATCAAAAATGGAGTTAACTTTAAGAAATGGTGAGGAATGGATGAGAGATGAGCTTAAATCTCTTTGGTTGACACTATTCCCCTTCTTCCTTTCTTCTTCTCCTTCTTTTCTTCTTTTTGGCTGAGTTTGGGGTGTGTGGGAACGGAATGGCTCGGTATGGAGGGGCTGAGAGAGGGTAGTGGGGTGGTTGGAAAGTGGGTAGGGTCAAAGGGTAGGTCTTAGGTACGTTTAAGTAGGTCTGTAGCTTGTGTGGAATTATAATTGGTCGTTTTGGGCATAACGTGCTCGTTTCGGTTGAATTTTAGGAATCCAAATGATCTTAAAAAGGTATGAGGTTTGTCCCATTGCATCCTAATCATCGATACGGATCCAACGGAGGTGACGAAACTCGATTCCGAGTTCCCGAACTCAAGTTACAACACTCGGAACACAAGGTACGCTAAATGCCCTTTAGCTCCCTTTTCGGTTCCGTTCACACAAACGAACCCAAAACTCAAACAAACAAGAACAAAATCAATCAACGAGCATATAAACATGAACATAGAACACTTATATAAATCATTCCAAATTATCACGAAAAACGGAAATCAAATCAAGCTCAAACAAGGTCAAGTAAACAAATACTTTCACAATCTCAAGTAAAATTCAAATAAATAAGAATTCGAAATAAACATCAACTAAGTATAAAGTATGAAATTAAAGAAGTAAATACGAAATTAAAATAAGTAATTTGGTCAAATTGGTAAACACATACGTCGTACCTGTTTGACCGAAAAGTCGGGGCGTTACAGGTAAGGGCTTGTGTGCAAATAACTTTAATCATCAAGACTTTTCTCCCAACTTTAATTATATAATTATATACATACACATACATACACTTAGATTCTATCATCTTCTTGTTCTCTCCATCTCTCACGATCCAAATCCAAGAAAAGAGAAGGAAGGGATTCTTCATTTTTCAAGTTAAGATTTCCGGCAAAATAACAAGTTTTCAATCTTAGATCATCTACTCAACTTCTTCTTCTTCTCCTCTTTTTTTTTGAAGGTAGAAATGGAATTATTTTGAATTCTTGCATATCTTGATTGAAACTTTGTTAGGGTTTATGATCTAAATGAATTCCATGACATATTATGAAGCATATGTGTTGATTTTGAGTTAGTTCCATGCCTTTATAACTTGAGTTCATGAAACTTGGAGCATATGTGATCATATGAAAACTTTGGGATTCTTGAATGAATTCTTATGAATCAAAGCATGTTTCCTTGGATTATATGTGGCCTAAATGGTATATATGAGTTATATGCATGATATATGATGGTTTGTAGTGATTTAATTGCCTTAGTTTGGTGTTGGAATGGCTTGGGAGCCAATTCTCATGTGTATCCCCTATTTTTCGCCCAGATTACTTTCACACGGCCATTTGGTCCCCTAGTTATAACACCAAATGCCCGTTTGGGAACCTTCTGCCTCATCCGAGAGCTTTCACACGCCCATTTCTGCTTTCAGTTCATTTTTCAAACGCTTGTTTACCCCCTCAAACATGCTCCGATTGACCTGAAAATGAAACTGTAGAAACTAGATTAAGTCTAGAGTATTCTCCAATTGGAATCACCACAATATATTTTTTGGTTTGTGAGTTATAACCATTTTAATTTGGTGTCGCCACTTCACCGAAAATCTGCATTCACTCAACTTCGGGCTTATGCCATTTTATTCTCGCTTTGAACCACAAAACGAGCCATATATCATCGGAAAGGTCTATTTGTCTAGTTTCATATCCAACAAACAAAATCTAATTTCAACTTCTAGAACTCAAGATAACCCAATTTCACCAAAACCCTTCATATTGCATTCCTTTCACTTCCTTGGCTCCCGTATGTGACTTATATGAATTATACGCTTGCTTATTTGATAATTATGACCTTATTTGACACTCCTTGGTTTTGACTTGCTTAAGTTTGATTGTTTGAATCCGTGCTTGATATATGAATTGAATTTGTTTGAGTAATTGAGCATATGACACGATCACATCATTCCATGACATTCTTATGCTTCCTTTCATATTGAATTATGTTATGACACGATACACCACTTCATAAGCATTACCGTGTGTCCTATTTGGTTTCATATCGAGTCTTTGCTGGGTGGTGGGCCCAGAACAGTGGCGGTCCAGGACCAGATTTTAAAATTTGTTAATAATACAGGTATTAAAATATTTCTAAAACATTTTAATACAATAGCGGAAGACTAGCCGGATCTACTCAAGTATATACATGCAATTGATAATAAATTTTAAATCACTTAAGTAGATAAATATCTAACATGCAATTAACACTTAAGAGCATATAATTCAGCATGCTTAAAATAATATAACTGTAAAATATTACCGTACTACAAACATGGCTATCTAACGGTATTTTTCCAGCTCCTTTCAGTTTCGTGAGACCGGCAGAGCTTCCCTGTAATAACCCCAGAGAAACCCTCGGAGTGTGGGCTCCGAAAGTATTTCTCTAAATACTTAGAGAAAAGAAAACTTTAAACTAGAAAACCCTTTTCAGGGTTTAATCTCCCGACATTAGGCGTTTTATATATAAACAACTAATTAAAATTAATTCCAAAATAAATCGAAATTAACTAGGAGAAAAGGGATATGGTTTCAAAGCCAAGAACTCGGCCAAAACCTCTCCCAAACTTGTGAGAAAAAATGAGGACCCAAGACCCCTATTTATAGGGGAAGCACTGAGGGTAAAAAGGTAATTTCACACCCCCCACTTGCTTAGCCAACTTGGACACAAATTCCAAGGTGACTACGTCATAGCTCTTATCACCACAAGTCCAACGCCGCCAAGAACGCGCCCATCGGACACCGCCCTCAGGTGGCGCGTGTGTTACACACGTGGCTAGGGTTTCAAGGGCTTGAACCGGTCCGAGCGAACCTGGTTCGGTCCGGTTCGACACGTGGCCAATCCCGGTTCTACCACGTGTCCGGTTTGACCCGACCCTATCCGTTGACCCGTCTCGTTGACCGGCCCGATCCAGATCCAATCTGGACCGTTGATTCGAGATGACGTGGCTCCATCTCAGCCGTCCACTTGGCGCGCCACGCGGACGCTCCGTCAGCACCAACGGGGCCCAACCTGCTGACGTGACCTAACACGCCAGGTGCCACGTCAGCAATTAATTTTTTTATTATTTTATTTTTTTTTAAAAAATTAAAAATTTTCATTTTCTCCAAAATGAAATTTCGGGCATTTCCAACTCTTTGGAATTTTGATTTATTTCTTAAAATAAATCCATTGGCTATTTTCAAAAACTTTGAAAATTCATTTCTCTCTCTCCTTTTAATATTTTCTCTTCGTGTTTTCAATTGGGGCTTGTAGGGGGACCTGCAGGACTGATTAATTTTAGCTCCAAATGGGTTAATATATTATCATCTCATGATAGTAATTAATTACCGTTTAAGAATATTTAATTCCACTAAATAAATATTGTTACACTCTAAAATTAATTAAATTATTCACAAATTTATCGATCTAGAATAATTTCGTATTTCACTCCTCCGTGTAGATATCCACGAAAAATAAATCACAACTACTATCATTTATTTTTCATCTCTAATCTGAAATCTATTGATTCGCCATAAGTTCAAATTCTCTGTATGTGAAACACATTCATCATACAACTTCGGTGACATATCACGCAAAGTGCTTTGGCCAAAGTCTTAATTCGAACTTTTGCAAATCTATTTCAGGGATATCTTTTACCTTCCAGCAAAACCACAGATTCCTCGATCAATATAACTCTTTAGCACATTTCATGTTGTCACCGAACGTACAAAGTATTTTGGCCACCGTTGCCGATACCTCATGTAGCACCCCTAAACGTGAAGATGCCACACCCCCGCACTATAGGTCAATCCACATACGTAATAGGTAATCTGTACATGAACTAACCTACAGCGAACGGGGGACAATGCAAATAAAACGATAAGCTAGGCGGGATTAACTCATACATGCAACAGAATGAAGCGGAAGCATAATCTGTTCACTATCAAATATAACTATTAAACATACTACGACATTGATCATTCATCACATAACTCGTATACTAGTTCACTTATCAATACAGGACAAGAAACAGGACATGCTATACTTGTGAGACAATAACTCATCAATGTTACCAAATAGGACGCACGGCTTAACCATACAACGAGATGACATGCATTCACGAATGTAGCATATAAATATCAAGTTATGATATGTAATTAGTCATATAATAACAATTTGGGGTCAATTAAGGGTAAAGAAAAGGAATTGAAAATCTTATTTCTGTGCAGAAACATTCTGCCTCTCCAGGGGTCTGGGAACGGCCGTTCCGGCCCTTAGTTCAAAATGGGAAGGGCCGTTCTCAGCTTCCCGAAGTGCTCCCCTAATATGGGAATGGCCGTTCTGGCTTGTAAGCCAAAACGGGAAGGGTCGTTCCCGTCCTCACCGCCCTGCATACAATTCAAACATGGGAACGGCCATTCCCCAAGTACAAAGGGAACGGGAAGGGTTGTTCCCGTTACGCAGAAAATACAGAAGTAGGGGACAAAACAGGAGACCTTCGAACTATGGCCAAAATCACTCAAAACTTCATGCTTTCATGCATAATATGCAAGAATTCTGGGGATTAATACACATATATACTCAAGATACAATAAGGCCTCATATAAACACTCAAATCATAACTTAATCACCAAAATCATCATCATCATCTCAACCGTGAGTTCATCATACAACTCCATAATTTTCATCATATATGCAAGGAATTCAAATTCAAGGCTCCTAATCATGCTTCTAACATCATATAAATAAGTGATTGCAATCAAATCCTAACCCTAGCCTTCATGTTAGATTGAAGAATTCATATAATCAACTCATATATACCTTGAGATGAAAGATAGAGAAGAAAGGGGAAGTTATGGAGATGATGATGCTTCAAAGCTCCTAATTTCTTGGTGATTTAACTTGAATAAGATGAAAACTATCTCTTCTTCTTGTGGGGGTTTTGATCGAGGGAGAGATGAGGATGATTATATGACTTGAAATGAAAATGAAGGTGGAAGAAGATTAAAGAAGCATATATCACGTAACTCATGCCTTGATTTTAATGAAATGATGTAAATTGTAATTAAGTCCCTTAAAAGATATAAGTTAAGCAATCAAGGATACAAGTTTGGAGAATGATCAATTTGATATGATGAAATACTAATGCAATTTGGTCCTCACATTTACAAAAATAATCATTTAGGGACAAGTAGGCAATATATTCATATTCAATAATTATTTCACGTAGCAATTAAATTCAATTCATCAAATAATTCTCAAGTGGACATGTATCTCATATATTTTCACGCAATCATGTTGAAATAAAATTTATATCATTTACCCTAAAGTGTAGGAATTTAATAAATGAAAGAATTAAAATAATCCTAATTCTCGGAAATCTCACACGTGTCGTACGTACCTGGAAAGCCGGAAATTGGGGCGTTACAATTCTCTCCCCCTTAAGAGAATCCATCCTCGGATTCACCCTTTCGTGTTCATCCCACGCGGGTTGGCCATTCCCCGTCAGGGATTAGTCCGAAAGAGGTCTTCAATCCACGAGGTTCCTTGCAATGCTGTTAAGTCAGGACCCTCAACTTTTCGAAAATTCTAAACACTCGAGAGAAAATCTAACCTTCCACTAGAACAAGTTGCCAAATAAGAATGAGTGTGCCCCGTCTCTCTAACGAACGACGAGAGAACCCCGTCTCTCAAACAAGTATCAAGAGAACCCCGTCTCTTGACTAACAAAATAAAACCAGCTAACAAGAAATCAAAGGTAATAACAATGAAGTATATGATGCACGTGATATGCATGTTCAAGTGTACCATTCACCGTGGATTGAAATTCCTTCGTTGTGATAGTTCGGTTGAATGCTTGATCCTTTAGATTATTTCCTGGGCCCGCTCTACCCCTTAAGAAGGAAAATAAAATTTTCTTTCTTAAGCCTTCCGAAGTCCGAAGTGGATATCCAAGTGTTCAAACTTTCCTTAGTTCAACAAAGCTAGGAGGATGGTTGCTAACAATAATCATTAAATCATGCATGCTGATTAAAATGTCAATGCACGTGTCACACTTAGAAGCAATTTAAAAAGGCAAAATATAACAATTAATTTCACGAGATTCACATAGACACGTTGATCATATAAATTTCAAGGCACATAAGGTCATTTAGTGAGCAATTAATGACAAGAATGAATGTAATACATAAATTATCAAATAATTTCCTACGCCGTTCGACCTAGACTCGACACGACACGACACTAGAACCTCGGTTTTGCAACCGGGCTCTGATACCACTTAAGATGTAGTACCCCTAAACGTGAAGATGCCACACCCCCGCACTATAGGTCAATCCACATACGAAATGGGTAATCCGTACATGAACTAACCTATAGTGAACGGGTGACAATGCAAATAAAATGATAAGCTAGGCGGGATTAACTCATACATGCAACAGAACAAAGCGGAAGTATAATCTGTTAACTATCAAATATAACTATTAAACATGCTACAGCATTGATCATTCATCACATAACTCGTATACTAGTTCACATATCAATACATTATCATCTCCGAATATATATAACAATTCATTGTAATAATGATTCTAATGCAACAATAAATAATATGCACCATGCTTGACTCGATTACATGGACTGGACTCGACTCGACTCCCGCTTAGCGTGCACATGCAAGAACCTGAAAGGTGGAGGCGTCAGTCTGTGAAGACCGAGTGAGGGGCATAGATATATATATATATATATATATATATATATATATATATATATATATATTAGCGCAGATAACAGGCAAGTTATAACCTCGGGTAAGGTTTTATAACTAAAAATAATATAATTGCAAGAATAACATAGAACTCGCCCGAGATTACAACTATCAAGTTTAACACGGTAGTCACTTTTATTTTAACAATCAGTGGCCCTGGCGAGGGGCGTGCACGATCTCCAACCAAACCCCGATAGTGAACAAAGATTGCCTTTTCACTTAATTAGGTTATCACACAAGTCATTATAGTGCACACGATCAATAACACGAACTCTATCATTCTCCAATGGTGGTGGGTTTACAAGGCCCGAACCACCCACGATAACACGTTGTACGTCGGGAACATGAATCCCACGTACGGGACTCCTTCCTCTACCAAACCTCCTGGTGGATTCAAGGGGTATCCCCACGGTTTGGGAGAGGTGTAAGAGTTACCCGTCAGCCCTATGCTTTCTCGGTTGGCTCAAACACTCACTCTTGGGCCCATAATGCACGATACATGATAATACGCCAAAACATGATCACGGTTCAATCACGGTAACACGGTACACGGCTTGCTTGTAACACGATACATGACTTGCTTTCAATGAACACATGGTTTACTTGTAAAGATCACGACTTGAGAGTTTTTAAACACTTGTAAATATATATATTTATACTGTTTGGCCCAAAAGTCACATAAGGTTATACGGGTTCTAAGTAACTAGCAATTAAACCTCACCTGACAGGCGACACGATGACTCATGGATGCGTGAACGTGCTCAGTTGATCACAATCTCCGCCCCGGGAGAATAACTGGACAAGAAACAGGACATGGTGTACTTGTGAGACAATAACTCATCAATGTTACCAAATAGGACGCACGGCTTAACTATACAACGAGATGACACGCATTCACGAATGTAGCATATAAATATCAAGTTATGACATGTAATTAGTCATATCATAACAATTTGGGGTCAATTAAGGGTAAAGAAAAGGAATTGGAAATCTCATTTTTGTGCAGAAACATTCTGCCTCTCCAGGGGTCTGGGAACGGCCAGCCCTTAGTTCAAAATGGGAAGGGTCATTCCCAGCTCCCCGAAGTGCTCCCCAAAGATGGGAACTGCTGTTCCGGCTCAAGCCAAAACGGGAAGGGCCGTTCCCGTCCTCGTCGCCCTGCATACAATTCAAACATGGGAACGGCCATTCCCCAATTACAAAGGGAACGGGAAGGGCCGCTCCCATTACGCAGAAAATACAGAAGTAAGGGATGAAATAGGGGACCTTCGAACCATGGCCAAAATCACTCAAAACTTCATGCTTTCATTCATAATATGCAAGAATTCTAGGGATTAATACACATATATACTCAAGATATAATAAGACCTCATATAAACACTCAAATCATAACTTAATCACCAAAATCATCATCATCATCTCAACCATGAGTTCATCATACAACTCCATAATTTTCATCATATATGCAAGGAATTCAAATTCAAGGCTCCTAATCATGCTTCTAACATCATATAAACAAGTGATTGCAATCAAATCCTAACCCTAGCCTTCATGTTAGATTGAAGAATCCATATAATCAACTCATATGTACCTTGAGATGAAAGATAGAGAAGAAAGGTGAAGTTATGGAGATGATGATGCTTCAAAGCTTCTAATTTCTTAGTGATTTAACTTGAATAAGATGAAAACTATCTCTTCTTCTTGTGGGAGGTTTGATCGAGGGAGAGATGAGAATGATATATGACTTGAAATGAAAATGAAGGTGGAAGAAGATTAAAGAAGCATATATCACGTAACTCATGCCTTGATTTTAATGAAATGATGTAAATTGTAATTAAGTCCCTTAAAAGATATAAGTTAAGCAATCAAGGATACAAGTTTGGAGAATGATCAATTTGATCTGATGAAATACTAATGCAATTTGGTCCTCACATTTACAAAAATAATCATTTAGGGACAAGTAGGCAATATATTCATATTCGATAATTATTTCACGTAGCAATTAAATTCAATTCATCAAATAATTCTCAAGTGGACACGTATCTCATATATTTTCACGTAATCATGTTGAAATAAAATTTATATCATTTACCCTAAAGTGTAGGAATTTAATAAATGAAAGAATTAAAATAATCCTAATTCTCGAAAATCTCACACGTGTCGTACGTACCTGGAAAGCCGAAAATTGGGGCGTTACACCTCACTTCGAGTATATTACAGTGACTAACACTACATGCCTAAAGCCGAAATATTATCAGGATTAAGAGTACGATGCTTCCTGAGATTTTATTCATTTTAGATAGCAGTATAAAATGAATAATCTCAGTGGTCCAGTTCGATGTTTCCAATCCTATTGAAAACATCAACTTGTTATCATTGGAATCACCATTCCCTATGACGAAAGACTAATCATCTTATATAACCACGTTATAGTCTTGATAAGAACATATTCTTATCTTACCGACTAGAACTTTAATGACACGTGATTTCGGTATTCAAAGTCTTTTCCTATGAAACACATTTCATAGAAGAATACCACCGCACGCCATTAATTATAAATATGTGAAATACTCACAACTCGCTGTAAACTCAGTTTAATTAATTCAACAAATTGAATTTTCAGGGCACTATTCCCAACAGTCTTATCTCACGAGTACACATCGTTCCCTTTCTTATACAGCTCATCGCCAGGGCGGAGATATCGTGATCCGATAGGCACCGATATAGCTCTTGTTCTTGTATTGTCGCTTGTCAGGTGAGGGTGTTTTCGTTCTAATTACGTATATAACCCTAAAACTTGCATGAATGGAATTCGGCCAAAAATCATATTTATACTTATATTATTTCCAAAATGGCAATTGAGTAAATAATTACTGAAAGTGAACCTATTATTATTGTTATCTACTGATCGTTCCTGTTTTGGCGAGATACTGTACTGCACATTGATTGTGGGCCTGGGAACTTGTGTATTGAGCAAGCTGGGGAGGTATCGGGCCGACGGTAAGCTCTTGCACAGTTCCACACTGTTGGGATGACCCTTGAATCCACTAGGAGATTGGTGGAGGAAGGAGTTCCGGGCTTAGGGAGTTATGCACCCTCTGCTCACCGTGACTGGATGGTTGAAGGCTAGCTAACCTTCCCATCATGGAGGTAAAACGAGATCTTGGGGGAATCCGGCACCACGGGTTACCCAGGGATTATTGCCTGGACTGATTGCTCTGATTGATCACACTATTGCACTGATTGCACTGTATGGTATTAATTGAATGGCATGATCACTCTTAAACTGAACTTAATCATTGTACACTGTCGGAGTTTGGTTGGAGATTGTGCACGCTCACTCGCCAAGCCACTGTTAGCCTGTAAATTTTAAATAATTGTATAAATTGATAGTTGTAAAATTCAAGCATTGGTAAACAGATTCCTTGCCCTCACGGGAACTATATTTAACTAAAACGTTGCTCTTGATTTACAACTTGCATGTGCATGTTTTATATATCCCTATACCTCCTGCTCACTCAGTCTTCTAGAGACTGATCGCTCTTTCCCTTTCTCTCAGTTTTCTTGCAGGCTTTGCTAGGCGGAATCGAGTCATAGTGTCTTTGTTTGAGTTCCACTTATACACTTGAGTCACATCTCACATTGTTACATTATGACTGCAAGGGATATTGTATTACTTATTGAATCGAATTATTGTTCACACTTGAAAGCCAACTGTTAATTGTTGAAAATATTGATTCGGGACAGATTGCATGATTAGTTGAACCCGTTGTTAGGTTGCATGATGCTTAATGTTAATGGATTTTATTGTGGTTTAAATTGTCTTGAATGCTTCCGCACCACATTTGGTCTTATCTGATTGATTGGTACAGGGTTAAATCCGCCTAGCTAGGACAGTCTTTTCATTGTCACCCGTTCGCTATGAGTCCGGTTCATCTATGGATTGCCCATTTCATGCGTGGACTTGACTCATAGTGCGGGGGATGTGGTGCCTCTCGTCCTGGGTGCTACACCACGTCTTCTTACTATGAAAATCGAAGATAACCTTCAACCTAAGTTGGATTATTTCCTATCGGCTGGGATTGAGAAGAAAATGTTGGTACAAATTCTGTCGACACTTGGACAGTTTCATCAGACCGACGTGTGATAAACTTAAAAAAATAGCTGGAAAGTCATACATGAGTAAGGTGCTTAATTACAAAGGTGCTCGCTCCTTCAATTCAATTGGGGAAAGAACAAATTACTTGAGAAGGGACCTATTGGAAAATGGAGTCACTTACATATTTCGCCATTCCCCAAGGGTACCACTGGTGAAAGACGAAAAACTCATGGAATATTTCGAAAAGACTACAGCATACGGGATCGAAATTAACAAAAAAGATTGCAGCATACGTGATTGAAAGCAACAAAACTACATTTGATGTGGTGATTTCAGTTTTTGTCGGCTTAACTGAAACCAACTTTGCTGAGAATTAGAAGTTGTTTAAAGGATATATATGGAGGGTCCAAAAGTGATTTTGACATAGCATTTAGATCATACCCTAAATTCATGTACTGTTTAGAAGAGAAAATTACTTAGATCATGAATTATTTTGGTCAAAGAGATGCATATGAATTATGAACCCAATAAACATTTCAAGAATCTCTAGATGCTTCTCATATAGCTTCCAAGATAGAATTAAGCCTAGATGCATAACTATCAAAATTGTGGAGAACAAATGTTCTAAAAAGCTGCCACAAGACTTAGGGTTTTAATTCCCGAATCGGAAATGTTCATTAAAAAATACATTCCACCTTTACTAGCTAACATACCAAACCTTTTCGAGATATATCAAACACAAGTTAAAAAGGTGGAATTGTCTCACAAGATCCTTCAACCTGAAAGGACAAGATGAAGGAGCAGGTATGACTGTAATAAGCATTTAAGAAAGATGTTTTCATCTCAGGATCAATTATAATGACAAATATAAAATTATACATTTCTATGTTCTTTATAATATAAGAGTCATTCTTTTCATTTCATTGAATTAGTTTGTATCCGATCTGGTTATTTTATTGGTTTTCGTCAAACATTTTTGTTCATAAGATTGACGTAAACCTGTATCATTGTAAACAATATATTTATACATTTCACCTCATGAAATTATTGATGGAAATTGAAAATATCCAATAATAAAGAAATAAATTTTAGAATCATCTAAATTTGTTTATTTATATTATTTTTGTAGATATGCATATGTATTGTAATTTTAGATTTTTCTCATATATTTTACGAAATACTATTATTTTAAGTTTTGACTTTTGAGTCATAATCTTATACAGTAGTTTAGATTTTTCTAAAATATTTTATTATTGTCACAAAAAAAAGGGGGTTTTCTTTGAAAACTCCCCATGTCTCCTCATTTTCAAAATTATTCCTCTTCACTCCCCAGATGAGAATCATAATTTCCGTTTACTCCCCATTTTGGACAGCACATACGACATATTGCGAAGATTTAGTTAAGTGATTCTTGAGTTTTTATACGCATACTACATATTGCGATAAATATACAACGTTTGGGGATTTAAATACGTGATTCTTGAGTTTTTATACTATGTCTGTACAAAATGGGGAGTAAACGAAAATCATGATTCTCATCTGGGGAGTGAAGAGGAATAATTTTGAAAATGGGGAGCAAACAGAAATTTGAGTCCCCATTTGGGGATTTTTCAGGAATTCCCCGCAAAAATAATTTGTTTATATTTATATCTATACTATAATATATAGGAAGGGTGTCTTTTGACCCAATTATATCAATTTTGATCAAATTCTAATTTTCTAAAATTTTGAATTATGTTAATTGATAAAATTATTTGTATGGTAAGTTTTTTTTTTTTTTTTGATTAACACACACCCCAAGTGATCAGAGGGATTCGAACCCCGAATCATTGCCTTCGAAAAAGAACCCTCAGACCACTTGGTCAACCCCTGTTGGCTTATTTGTATGGTAAGTTATTTAACAATAATTGGAATCTTTAATTTTTCTAATCAACTCGCAATCTTCCTAATCAACAGAGGCGGAAATTATCGTAAGAACCATCCTTCTGGATTGATCGATGATCATCCATATGGAGGGAGTTGGCCTTGCGACGAGGGTCTGTCTGAAGAGACCATTTTCGAGAACATGAAAGTAAGAAGACTCACTAAACACGACGAGGACGACAAACGAAGTATGTGTCTTTTGTATGGAAGAATTGTATAGTCAAGATGAGGAGAACGTCGTCGCCACTCCTGATAATTGTGAGCATCATCAGTTTCACGCAGAGTGTATGAAGAAGTGAGTCATGCACAAGAATACTTGTCCCCTTTGCAAGGCCGTCGCACTAAATGTCGATGAATATTAAGAAGAAAATTTTAGTTAATTTTGTTTTTTAGGAATTTGTTATTTTTTCTTCTGCGGATTAATCTGTACAACTTTATGCCGTATCGAAATATCAGTGTTATTAAAATTCTTCATTAATTCATCCTATCAAAAAATTTCAGAACATATATATAGCCTTGTGACATGAGTGATATAGTTGGTTTTCACGTATTATAATTAAGTTAATGAATTTTTATTCTATAGTTGTGAATTTTAGTATATTTTCTTGTAAAGAGTTTATTAGTTCCAAACCTTTTAACTCTCAATTGTACCCTACTTTCAACGGACAATTCTAATTCAAACCTAATTTAGGTAGTGCTGGTGTGAAAGCAAGTGCTATTACGAATGCGGCATTCGCATTAGTGCAAAGTATAAATAAGTTTTAAAGCTAGCGTCTAATAAAAAATAATTAAAATAATTATGTATATAATATAATATAATTATATATATAATTTTAAATAAATTTTAAAAAATAATACAAGACAATTAATTTTACTTTGAATTATTTTATTAATAATTCTACAATTATTTTTTGAAATATGAATTTCGTCAATTTTCCTTAAGCTTCTTTATAAAAGTACGTACAAATTCGCTAGTGCAGAGGCATAAAATTTTAAATTGTGTTAAAAGCGAGAAATGCGCATAAAATTCGCCAAAGTGTGGGTTCTCTAGATATTATAAAAAGATTATGTGATGTAAGTTTGAACTTGAATTAAATCCATATAGCGAGGGAATGAATATCCGGATTACGGAGGGTGAATGCTTTATACTGGACAATTAGTTAATGAAAAATTTAGAAAGAATAATAAATTAAAATAATTAATTGTGTGATGATTATGTTAGGAGTTACAAGTCAAAATAATTAATAAATTGAATTGGGGTTTGAGTTGAATTTTTCATTTTCTACTATCAAATCCTTTTAAGAGCTTTTTTTTTTTTTTTTGTCAAATCCTTTTAAGAGCTGAAACCTTAAAATGTTTTGTATTTGAATTTTGTGTTACAAAGGCTTCCACAATCCCTCTACGTGTGTTTGTTTTCGACTTCTTGTTACGGAACGAGTGAAGCTAGTGTGCATGCACGCCGCCGTGAGCGGCTGATTCAAGAAGGAGGCTGTATTCGCGCCGCCGTGTGCGGCGGAGCTGAGAACAAGGGCATTCTGCGCGCCGCCGTCAAGGAGAAGGGCTGATGACATCTTTTTCGTTTTGAACTTGTTGAAAAGGTATTCATATTCCTCTCTCTCACACACATACAGAGTGTGTTGCATGTCTTCGCGATCTGAAAATTCGGGTCTAAATATGGAATTCGCTTTGAGAAAGTTCAGTTTCAGTTAGTTGAAAAGCTGAAATTTTTAGTTTTCTTTAGAGGCTTGAGACCAATTCTAGCCGCATTCTCGGATAATCCCCTTAATCCCGTTTTTACCTCTTTTTATCCGGATGAATTTCAATTTTTCAAGAAATTACAAAAAAATATTATTTCATATGAATTTGGATATTGTTTGGAAACATTGAAATTCTTATTACATTAGCCATTATATACATTTTTCCAACATGTATGTCTGCTGGGAGTTCTTGTAATGAAACCCCTTTATCAGCTTTCTAGAATCTTCATGTGTAGCTATTTATAATTTTGTGTTGGTTTTAGGCTATAAATCCATTCATCTTTGGAAAGAATTATAGATCAGTGCTCTTTGAATTGGATATTCTGAATCTGAAGAAAAAAGAATGAAGAATTCGGTGTCGGATCAGAGTTTTGTCTATGAGACTGAGGATGATGAGGAGAAGGTACATGGAAGTATTATTGAAGAAGAAGGGAGTGATTCTGACAATTCTTCCAATTATTCCAACGATAATATCTACGAAAGTCGTCCGTATCCCAGTTCGTTGAATCCCGCTTGGCCTCAAAGTTACAGGTATAATTGTTATACTTGATGAGGATGAGTAATATACTGGATTTTTTGTTTTGATGTCTTGTTTTTTTTTGCTTGTTTTTAGTCCGAATACGTGCTGATCCAAATATTTATTAAGTTCTCTGTTTTAGTCTAGGCAGTTAGTAGTCTAGGTGAAATTTGTGAATGTAAAAATTGGACTTTTCTGTAATTATGATTACTTGTAGTAAAATGTGAAGTAATTCTGAATCTCGATGTCAATTTTCTGCTTTCTGCCTGGTGAAAAGCAAAAGCAGGCATTGCAAGTGCTTTTCAACGGCTGAAATAGATTTAACCAAGCTAAGAGATAGCTTATTTTGAGTTTTGTGATCATGTCCGACACATATAAGATGAATAATGATCCGTTAATTGTGTCGAATCACGTATTGTGAATTTGTTCTTGTTATTTGCTTTTACAGTTTACCTCCAAAATACTAAATCTTTTCACATTATCTTTCCTTTCTACAGGCAATCGATTGATTTGTACAGCAGTGTACCATCTCCGAGTGCTTATGCCTATCTTGGGGCGCAATCATTATCACGATTAGGAAGCTCGTTCCTTGCATCGTCACTTAAACACGCTCCTCCTGATTTAGGTATAAATAAGCCTCTTGTACAGGCTGTAGAAGAGGACAAGGCGAAACATGGAAAAAGTTCACAGTATCTGATAACACCTTCATTATCAAGGAAACCTAGTTCAAGAAGAACGGTCCATGATAAGAGATCATCTATCGTACATGAATTACCGCTTCCGCACCAAAGCTCATTCGGACAGGCGGTGCTAAATGGTTAGTTAGTTATCTCTATACAATCAAGTTTTATTTTTGTTTTGCTTGATTTATGTTAATGCTGAGTTTTATGCCATTGAATTTGCATAAAATATGAGTAAGGAAGAATCCCGCGCTTTAGCAATTATACAGATCTCTTTTTTGGGTTTCAAAATTACACATAGCTCCCCTGTAACTTATCAATTTACCATTCTTCATCAAATATCAATGTTTAAAAGGGGGTAGTTGTATTATTGAAACCAAGAGATGAATATTTCCTAAATATGTGTTTGAATTACTGCATGAAAAGAGAAATGATGTAGATATTATGCAGGCATGAATGTGCTATGTGGAGTTGGGATTCTTTCTACACCTTATGCTGTTAGAGAAAGTGGATGGCTTGGGCTTTCGATATTACTAATTTTCGCATTACTTTCTTTCTATACCGGAATGCTCTTAAGATATTGTTTGGATAGTAAACCCGGCCTTGGAACATATCCAGACATCGGCCAGGCAGCCTTCGGCACTCCAGGACGTGTCGCAATATCTGTAAGTCTAGCTTTTCTTTCTCTGAGGTTTGAGAAATTACAAATTCTTCTCGGACATACCCGAAGCTTTGGCCTAACACATGCTATTAAAATCAAATATTGGTTCATAACCAATGGAAATATAGATATCCATAAAACGTTAGACATGATCCAATCAAAGTTCATCATTCTCAAAATTAAGGGGAAGTTTGTGTAATTAGGCCAAACTTTAGGGTATGTTACCTTAAAAGAATAAAAAACGTGCTGACATTTATTTTCTGGTTTGTTGTCTTTGTGAGTGCAGGTTATTTTATACGTAGAGTTATATGTAAGTTTTTCTTGCAACCCTGATATATAATACATTTTTGTGATTTTTTTTGGCTCGTTTTTTGGACATTTTGCCACATTCTAGCTAACTTGACAACTATATGACCAGAAATTTATTCATTTACAGCTGAGTTTATCTGTTTTCTCAGGCTTGTTGCGTCGAGTACATTATCTTGGAGACTGATAACCTGTCCTCTTTATTTCCAAATGCGCACTTAAACTTAGGAGTGTTCAATTTGAACTCGCAGCATCTTTTCGCATTGATGACCACCCTTGCTATTCTTCCTACTGTTTGGCTACGAGACCTCAGTGTTCTTAGCTACATCTCCGGTGAGCATTATTAATTTTATCAACTTCTTATGCTTTTTCTCATTTACAATCAAAAGACCATTAAAGAAATATTCCATACTAATATTTAAGTTTATTACACTCAACCCTCATTTTGTCACGACTAATGACCACCCTTGCTATTCTTCCCACTGCTTGGTTACATCTCTTAACACTTAGATTAACAATTATGTTCTTTATTCATCATTTTGTAGCTGGAGGAGTGATTGCGTCAATTGTCGTTGTTGGTTGCTTGTTCTGGACTGGCCTAGTAAATCACGTCGGTTTTCATACCAAAACGACAACGCTCCAAATGTCTAGTCTTCCTGTTGCGATTGGTCTCTACGGTTTTTGCTACTCGGGGCATGCAGTTCTACCCAATATATATTCATCGATGGGACAACCGAGCCAGTATCCTTCTTTCCTCCTAACAAGGTAACTGAAAATAAAGACAAAAGGCTCTACACAAAACCCTATAATAAAGACAAAAGAAAAAAGATTACGTATATTACACTATGCACACGTTGGCTTGAATACGGCTCCACCTCTACTACCAACAAGTTAGATTGTATTTTGAACTCATAAATCCCATTGATGATATGCAGTTTCGGTATTTGCACCGTGATGTATGCCGGAGTTGGTGTCTTGGGATACCTGATGTTTGGAGAATCGACAGAGTCACAATTTACCCTCAACTTGCCTCACGACTTGGTTGCATCGAAAATAGCTGTGTGGACAACGGTAATATTGCTGGTTATTCATTGACCTTAATTAGTTGATAAGCTAATAATTCTCTTTTTTCTGCATTTGTAGTCTCTCGAGTCCTGAGAATGGGGGAAAATGTAATTTTCTTTTCCCAACTAAAGTTGAAATTTATTTGATTGGTAACTATACCTATAAAGGGAATGCGCCTTTTTTAGTTCAAATTCAGACTGTAAATTCTACGAATTATTCTTTTGCAGGCGAAAATTGATGTTTTGTGATACTATTGTCAGCCTCTTTCTAATAAGTTTTGCTTGTTGTTGTTCTGCAGGTAGTCAATCCGTTCACAAAATATCCTTTATATGATTCAGTGACTTATTGTATCATCACTTCGACACTAAACACAACGGATAAAGGAAAAGGATATATGCGTAACACCAGACATAAAAGATGTATTATCGAACCAGACAGATCTAAATAAGGCTTTGGATCTCCTATTTCACTTTTATGTTTCATCTCCTATTTTACTTACATATACACCATCACGTATATTGGTAGACGGTTGAAATTATGAGAGAGAAATAATCGTGATACAGAAAAATATGAAACACATAATTGAAATGGAAAATCCAATGCCCTTAAATATGCCATTTAATTGGTGTTTTCGTTTCATTTAATGTTTATGAGGAATGAATTGGTTGTTCCTTAATTAGCAATACATATGCGTTAACAATGTCTCCTGTGGCAATGAGCTTGGAGGAATTAATACCTGTAAGAAAGGCCAATTCCCGCCTGTATCCAATCCTCATAAGGACGGCTTTGGTGATATCTACATTGCTAGTTGGCCTTACAATCCCCTTCTTCGGTAAGTTTTCGTTCTTGCATGTCATCGTTTATTTTTGGGATACTTCAACGTATGTTCAGCTTTGATACCATTCGTTTCGCTTTTTGACAGATTTGATACCGTAAGTTTGGCTTTGTAGCATGCTTAACACACTTGTAAACCTAATTGAGATGTAAAAACTAATATGCAAATCATATGATCACAAGTTCACAACCCTTAGAAAATCTTGTGATTCGCAAATGTATTACTTTTGCTACAAGCCTACGGATGAAAACTTATGCATCAAATTTGAGAAAAATGAAAACATATATTATCAAAGCTGAACTAAATATTAAAGGGTTTTATTGTTATGCGGGGACGATTATGAATTTTAAACAATTCTTTGTTTAACAAAATAGAACTATATATATTGCTATTTTCATATTTGATAACAATTTCTTTAGCTGATCATTTTATGTTATCCCTTGTCTACCATGCAGGATTGGTAATGGCATTGATAGGTTCTCTGCTCACAATGCTAGTTGTAAGTCCTTCAACACCTCTCCTACTCATCAGCATTACATGAATATTGTTGTGCTTACATTTGTTTCACGTTGTGTCGTATCTGTGTCGAGTCGTATTCATATTGCTGTATTTGTGTCCCCGCATCATTGAATATGATGATTTGAATCTTTATACATTTGTTTCATCAAGTAGATAGCTAATTTTTCGCCATTTCACTCGGTAATTTTCCTCTTCCACAGACCTTGATTCTTCCATGTGCTTGCTACATGAGCATCCTAAGGGGCAGAATAAACTTACTCGAGGTAACGCCCAAGTTAAGGGAATTACATTTAATACCCCTGAGGTTAAGTGAAATTACAAATTCATTTTTCTTTGTTGATAAATTATGGTATAGTTCCTGACATTTGCAATAAATGTGTAAAACTATACCGTAGTATCTCAAACAAAGATGGGTTATTTGTAATCTCACATAACCTCTGGCATAGTGAACGTAATTCACCCAAGATATTATTCTATACAGACTTGAACGGGAGACTGTACTTCCTTATCTTCCAGCTAGTTTCTCTTTCACATCTTTCTTCGTTTCATGCTTTGTTTCCCTCAGATCGCGATGTGTGTCATGATCATTGGAATCGGCATCATGGCTTCTGGACTCGGAACCTATTCAGCACTCTCTCAAATTGTCAGTGAATTGAGCTGATATATATATATGTATGTTATTTATAACCTGTTGCTTAGATGTAATGCAGTTGCAGATATCCCATGGCTTTGTCTACATCAGAATTACTTGTTGATAGTATTGTAAAGAGAACATCCTTTTTCCTTTTGTTTTTATCATCACTATTCACTAAGCCTCAAGAACTGTGGAATTGTACTATCTCTGTCTCTAAAGCACGGACACGCCAAAAAATTGGTCCGTGCAGTGTGTCCCCGACACGTGTCGGACACGGACACGCCTCGGACACGACTCCGATACGTGTCGGACACGCCGGATCCGTGTCCTAAATAAAAATAAAATAAAATAAAAGGGACACAGTGTTGGACACTCCGGAGCAGAGTGTCCGACACGGCTAGGGAAGAAAGACACGGCTGCGAAGAAGACATGGCTGGGGAAGAAAAGAGGAAAATTCCTTGCGTGAAAAGAGAGAGAAATTTCCCAGGACCCTCGACTTGTGAAGAAAGGGGAAGAAAATCATCACCTTCTCACCTTGAGAAGAAAAGGGGAATTCGCAGCCATGGTTGGGGAAGAAAAGAGGAAATATTCCTTGCGTGTTCCTCAGGAACACCTTGAGAAGAAAAGAGAGAGAAACTTCCCAGGATCCTCGCCTCGTGAAGAAAGGGGAAGAAAATCACCACCTTCTGACCTTGAGAACAAAAGGGGAAGAAATTCCTAGCACCACCATCATCATCGTCTCGTCGTCGGCGATCACTCCCACCTCCCTTTTTCTCTCGCTCTTCACGTCGGCACTCAACCATCGCCTCCAGCCACCACCTTAGCTTCTCTCTCTGTGTCGCCAAATTAGGGAAAGAAAAAGAGAATGGCCAGCCAAAGCAGGGAAAATCGAAGAAAAAAGCCCTAGCTTCATAGCATTGTCAAAAAGAAAAAATAACTCAACTAATGGGCCATATTTTTTATTATTGGGCTGCATATTTTTTTATTGAATTCATGATTTTTAAAATATTTAAAATTTTTGAGCTAACAAAAGGATCCACATACTTAAAAAAATAAATTCATATTTATAAAATATATTATTTATATATAAAATATAACCGTGTCGGAGCCGTGTCGTGTCCTAAAATTTTAAAAAAATTCGTGTCGCCGTATCCGTGTCCGTGTCGTCGTGTCCGTGTCCATGCATCATAGATCTCTGTTAATTATCACAATCTTGATTGCTAAAGGGTAATGTTAATGTGCGCCGCGTGCGCATCACGTGTTTCATTGTGCTAACGGCTAATTTTTGTTTTGATTTTATGTACCCCATTATGGGGTTCCACTTCTAATTAAATTAGTATAATATTGAATCGATGAGGTGCACCACTTATAATGCTTGTTATTCAGGTCAAAATTTACCGGTGTGTTTGTAACAATTTTCTATTACATGGAATATTCATTATAATGTTAGACATGATTTATAAAATGTGTTGTATGAGTATGTATTCTCCGCATTTTTAGAAACCGATGCTGATACCTATATACTAATAATTTTCGCACATTTGTCGGGTGTGCAAATAATTTTTTTATTATTTAAATATATTAAAATTAATTTTTATATATACTAATATGTATATTTTATAATTATTTTTAATATAATTATTAAATTATAATAAATAAATAGCATAAAAGCACAACAATGACTTTTTTCTCCACTCAATTAGCTGTGTGGAACTAATTAGTAGAAAAATATAATCAATTCAAAAAGAATTCGTGAAAATCTTACTAGAATGGGTTCATTTGTAATTTTTCAAACTTGGAATGGTGGGTTGTGTAATATTTTTATCTAAAGAGATACGAATTATAATTAGTCAATCTCATAAGCGGTGTAAATGTAAAAATACTTTCTCTTATATATATATATCATACCTCACATGTACACAAATTTACCTTAAAATCTAAGGGTCATTTACATCTGACTACCCTATTATTAAACCTAATTACAACGTAGTCCATTTATATCCGGAAATTATATTTTAGTTCCTATAAATCTTGTTTGGACTAAAGTTCCTTAACGCAATTTGTAAAAATACACTTATATCCCTGACGGTCGTATGAGTGTTACATTGAATATATGACTAAAATTACAAAATCATCCCTAACGTTTACAAAAGTTAATAAAACGATCCCTACAAAATATGAATTTAACAACAAATCAGGGGTATTTTTGGAATGATATAATGGAACCCTAAAAACCACAAACGGTTCTCAAAGGTCAAAGACCAAAATATAATTTCCCGATATAGATGGATTGCGTTGTAACTAGGCCTAATAGCAGAGTAGTTAGATGTGATTATTTCTAAAATTTATTTACACTTGCATTCAAAAATAAAATAACAATATTTTCCATAGTCAAAACAAACACAAATAAAATACTGCAGATGTATCATTTAAAATAGAAAAAGAAATACAATCAACTTGATGGGGCTAAATCACGCTCAGATGAACACCGTACATGTGTCGCAATCTAAACAGCTCACTTAAGCTATCTGAAGGCACTAAAGCACAGACGCTCGTGGTAATGGGCTCGCGAAGTGGATCCAACCTATTCACTCATCATCTCATTGCTTAAGCCTTTATGCCTCGGCCCAATTCTCGAGCGTGGGATTTGTTTACCGATTCCGTCCGACGCTCATCTGCTACAGGGGAACTCACGGTCGGGTCCACACGTCGCTCGAGGTAACCGACGCTCGGACAGAGTCGCAAGAGGAAACCGTCCTCTCGAGCGCTCTGGCGCTCGGAAATATCCATCCAGGACGTCCCTACCCTCAAGGGTACTTGTCTCCCAGAGGTTAACCACCTCCTTAATGAAGGGTCCCTACGAGGGCACCCAATTGCGAGATGAGCCTTTTTTGGGATGCCTCCACGCTCGGTCGCCGCTCTGTAACCACTTCTGACACACAGTGGTAGTGCGCGCACCATTCCTGACACATCAACACCGTCTATCACTAGGTATCTTTCAGAGAGATCTTTTTCAAGCCATCACACGCTGCCACGTGTCTAGGGCAACATGGATTTGGGACCACTTGGTTACGTTTACCAAAACCCCCTTGTCCTCAACGTATAAATATGGGAATTTAACACTCCCATTCCCTAAGTCATATCTCACATACAAAATCACAGACAGACATCGCATACAACTGGGCATTTTCACCTTGATCTTCATCTCCTTCCTAAAGCTTGCCACATTTCACCGTTTTCTGCATTTTCCGTTGCACAAATCCTGGTGTTATCTTAGCTGGAGGAACCCACGCTCATTTGGAAACCCAGTTCCTGAGGCTTTAACGCCGGTGATGGTCTTCCTTTCCTAAATAAATCTTAAAGTGATTGGTGATTTACAGTTATTCAGATTTCTACACCATCACAACTCCTAGAGTATTTTTGTCCTTAAACTATCGATGAACGATAAAGTAATGGTGAAATAGAAATATTCTAAAATTTGACAGCGTCTTGGACTTTTAACACCACTACTAACAGTCTTTTTTTCTTTTTCATTTTTTTAAATTATTTAACACCACTATGAACAGTTGGAGACTTGGAGTCGTTTATAGGTGAAAGTGTAAATATCTTAAGAAGTTGGTAATTCCAAAATCTTAAGAAATGTTCGTACTTATTACTTAAGCTAAACCAAGGGATAGTTGGGGATTCATGAATCATTTTATATTATATGATGTATGGACATAAATATGGTGATATAAATATGATATGATATGATATGAGTACGGCGATACGAATTTTTATGTGAATAGTTTCGAATACTAGTATCCGACAGAATACTACATTACAGAACGATAGTTTTAAAACTATCTATGCAATATAATTTATAGAGAAAATTGCATTTTTAGTCCCATAGGAAATAAGTCAATTTTTTTTGAGTCCCGTAGTTTATAAATCGTCCTGCACTTTTAGTTTTTCAACAAATGTAGTCCTAAAGTGCAAAAAAAATTATTTGTGACACCAATTCTATTAATTCATTTTTAATTCTGTTTTGTTTTTAAATATACATATTTAAAATTAGTATAATTATTATATAAATATAATTAAATATTATTATAATGATTTTTATTTATGATATTAACTTTTATTTTTAATTAAATATTGACAGGGCACTTTCCGAGAGTGTCACATGTCGCCACGTGGCCCAACGATTAAAAGGTGACAAGTAAGCAATAAACTCTACCTGGGGTGACACGTCACTTCACTTCCCCTTAGAGGCGGTCGGACGTCCTTGACCCCCTGAATCCTAGAAGGTCGGTGATCATCCTCGAGATGACAAATCGGCCCGACCAGGCACTCGAGTACCCCTTTTTCCCATCACGATGGACTCTCGACCTCAAGGTCATATCGACCACGTGACCCATCGACCCCTGAAGCCGTACAGCAGGCCAATGGTGTGGAAAAGAGGTCGAGGGACGTAACTTCAGCATCCCGACATCGTGCATCTCGGTGATGAACTTCGTCTTGGTCACCAACTTGAGATCCTTCCACGATCTTGCTCAGGGCAGCAATCAAGTTCTGGTTCTCTTCTTCCAACTGAGTGAGGCGGTCATTCTCTTTCTTCCCTGCTCGAGTTTTAGAATGTTGACCGGGGTTGAGAGAATCCGGTTCCTCTTCGTCTTCCATCATGGTCTGTTTTCCGTCGCGTGGCATGAACGGGATTTGGTCATCACCCTCTAGAGGTGGGATATGGTCTCGCACTCGGCTCGGTCCCGCTACCGTTGGATTTGCCTCGGTACGAACAGGTGGGGGATTCTTTCGAACGGGCAGTTCCTCTTGTAGCGGCCGGTTGGCCGTGCGTTCCGCTTCGCTTATCATGATGGTAGTGCGAAGTGGAGCAATGGTGGCCTGGACTCCTCCAATCTAGGCTTGCGCTCCACCTTGAAGCCCCCATACTGGGTTAAACATCAATAGGTTCAGTAGCAGCGAGTTTATGCCTGCCGGAATGTTAATCGAGTTTTGGCTCATTCCGGTGCCGAGGGCTTGCACAGGTTGCACGGGTAGGCTAAAGCCCACGGTGGCTCCGGTGCGGTTTCTCTTATGCGGGAACGCCGGCGGCAGGCGGTGTAACACATCGATGTTCGCTTGACTCACGTTGACGTTCGCTTGACTTACTTGGCTTGGCGATAGTCGCGGCGGCAAGCTAGAGCTGTGCTCGTCGCGACCTCTAGTTTCAGATCCTGTCATCTTCCAAACAAAACAAAGAGAATAGCTTTGAGAAAAGGTTGGGAAATCCGGTGGTTTCCCACAGACGGCGCCAAACTAATAACACCAGAAATTAGTCGCCTTTGAAAATGTGTAATCGGCTTCGAATCTCCGACGAATCAGTTAAATGTGGGTTCTTTTACCAAATCCGATTGTTTGGATTGAAGGGAGTTGAGTTGAAATTTCGGCAGAGTTTCGGTATGTCATTTTGTGTCCCTTATTTTGGTAAATGAAATGATATTTATACTCTCGGTTGGAGTTGTTGCGAGCTCGATCTGACTTCGTAGGCGCGAGAATTGCGGACCACTACCTAGATCGTGGGGTGGTTGGCGAGAGGGGGTAACCGTCGACGTTGGGCTCGTGCTAAGCGCTTAAGGGGCGAGCACTTACACGCCGAGCACTTACAAGTCGAGCTCTTCCCTTAGCCAATTTGAAGGAGTTATGCTTAGCACTTACGAGCTGGGCTCTTGATAGAACAAGGGAATAACTTAGCCAATTTTCAGGGATACGAGGTTCATGGATAGTCTAAAATACGAGGGAGTTCCTTAGTCATTTTTCGTTACTATCACATTAATTTTTATTTTATTTCTTTTAACTTCTTTTTCACTTCCTTCGATTTTTATTATTATATTTATTTTATCATTTTCCCATTTTTTTTAATTTCTATATTAACTATTATTTTTTACTAGCAAATTTGATATTATATTATTTTTATTTATTTATTTATTTATCATAAATTTATAATTATATTAAAAATAATTATTAAATAAATATTAGCATGAAAATGTTAATTCAATTTATATTTAAGATAATAATTTTTTATTTGCAAACATATACGGTTTGTATGAGTCAAAAAACATAAATTTCTAATTAATACAAATATAGAAATTTTATTTTATTCAAAGAATTACCAATTATAAGATAAAAAGACTACTACATTAAAGTATTATAAATGACAAAAACCCAATGGCACAAAACACAAAAATACGAATATAGAAAATAAAAATACACCGTTAAGACAAAATTGAGACGTGCCAAGATCTGCATGCTTACAGCAACGACGCTGAGCTCCCCATGCACGTTAATGGAGCTCCATCTTCGATTCCCATATTTAGAACGATATATTAAGCAATTTACATGATATTGTTCAGTTTCTTTGTATACCATTTCTTTCAGATTTCTTGCGTCTCTTCTCAGCTTCGAAATCTCTCGATATTGCCAGATCTAAGCATCTCCCAGTTCCAAATGTGAAGAATAACAGGATATAGATCATTGTATCGAAGATTTTCAGTTGTTCCCTTCAACCCGGAAAATCCCATTTGATTTCGATCAAATTTCTGGTTTTCTGGTAAGTTTTTTGCCTCCCGAATTTTATTTTTCTTCGTTCTCTGCATGTATACATAGATTGGGCGTTATTTGATTCGATTAAATCAATGGGCTTTATTAGTTTTTCTTTAATTTTGTGGTTTTAGGTTAATTTTCGCCCAATTGAATTTAGGTTAATTTTTTGGATTTTGTTTTGATTGTTCGTCGAAGTGGGAAATTAGCTAGGGTTTCTTGTTTGAAATTGATTTTCGTGATTTTGGCTCTGGGTGTGACTTTTTGATTGAATTCTGTTTGATCCCTTTTTGTTTCTCTGTTCTTGTTCGTGGAAATTAAGGTTTGGAGTGGAGCACATTGTGAATTAAAGATACTCTGATTTATGCTCTGCAATTTGAATTGGGGAAAGAGCTTAGGGCGGTAATATCATCATGAGAGGATCCAATTGCAACATGAATTTAGAAAGCAACCCTAGCTTGGAGAATGAAGTTGAACTATTGCTTCTGAAGCAGCAGCAAGAAAGTCACAATT
Organism: Lantana camara; assembly: GCA_037501455.1. Lineage (NCBI taxonomy): Eukaryota > Viridiplantae > Streptophyta > Magnoliopsida > Lamiales > Verbenaceae > Lantana > Lantana camara. The sequence continues at coordinate 94,316,123 of CM074863.1, forward strand.
TATTTCTCAATGAGGAGGTGGATTTCAATTCTATCAGCAGGAGTGGCAGTGCGCCTCCGACCGTCGAGGGTGCGTTGCTAGCTGCAGCGGATCTCTATGCCAATCCAAAATTCGAGCAATTTAATGATAACAACAGTGGGATTAATGGTTTCTTGACAGAGGAAGAAATCAGATCGAATCCGGCCTATGTTGAGTATTATTATTCGAACATGAATCATAATCCTAGGTTGCCCCCACCCCTGTTCTCAAAAGAGGATTGGCGGGTTGCTCAGAGAGTTCGGGCAGTCCGACCTGGCGGTGGTGTTATGAATAATAACTTAAATGATAATTGTGGAGATTCATCTTCGTGGTATGCAATGTGTGCGAAACAAGCAGAAGAAGATGAATTGATGGAGCTGACAAAGAGTACTTTGAGAAATCTTGGGGCCTCAGGTCCTGAAATGGATGCTAGAAGGGTGAATTACGCGAATACTCTCCAGGTTTGTTTTCCGATCTCTTTGCAGAAGATGATTAGTTTATGCTCTTGTTTGTTTCATGCAGAACTATTTAGTTTTGTCACTTATTTCATTTTAATAGATGTCTGGTGTGTATTAAAGAAATAATATTGAATATGTGTAATTTTGTGGTGTCTGATTATGAGCCTTCATTATTCCAGTCTATGTGTTTATGGATCTTTTTTCAGGATGGTCTTGGTAACATAAATTATACGCCATTCTGTGTTCCTAATGAGGTAGCTGATAATGCTGATCCCTTTTCTGGATTAAGCATGTCAAAAGGTCAGCATTCTTATGAGAAATCTATAGCACAAAACTTGATTGATAACATCAATTATGCTTATTCAACAAAGGACAGCGAATTGTATAGCGATCTTAACGTTCCTAACTCAGTCATGAATGAGCAAATGAGTTTTCCAAGAAGTGTGGAAGATATGAGAATGCTCTCTGGACATGGTGGATATGCATATAATCCGGATCTAGATATGGCGTGCAGTGATGAGCTTTCTTCAGGTATTCTTTTCCTTCTTGAAATCCATGTTTGACGTATAAAATAGTTTATGTTTATCTCTCTGAGAGTTCAATCTTTCAGATGAGACCGTTAATTAATAGTTTTAAGTTTTATGCAGCAAAAAGGGAATATTTGACATTCTCTCATCTTTCAACAACTTAAAGTTTAGATTATATGTCCATAATTTAATTTAATCGATTCAGCATTAGAATGCATCATTCTCACATTTTTCACAATGTTTACATAGAGTTGCTTACAGGGTGGACTCAAAGAAGTAGCAACAGGGCGGGGATTAATTATCCAGCTATGGGTCCAGATCAAAATCAATGTCTTCATGGATGGAATATGGAAAATAATCTCTATGGAGATGAACATTTGCAAGCTTTAGAGAGAGCTTATATGGAGGCATTACTTGTGCAACAAGAACAGCAACATCTGCCACACTCTTCACACATGTTTCAAAATTCAAGAAATTCTCATTTTCCTTCCAATAGAAATAATATGAAGGGAAAATTTTCGTCACTATTAGATACAGCCAAGCATGATAAGACCAAGACTTTAAAACTCTCTGATATCCTTGGTCATGTTGTTGAGTTCAGGTACGAAACGAAGAATCGCATGATTTGCATGCTTAATTAGGTGGTAATATTTTTTTGTTAATTATTTGAATACATATATGTTTGAATTTATTATTTCAATGGTTTAATGTCACGTATAGTCAGATTTTACTTCCTTTAAAAAGGATTAATTGTTCTTTGAGCTCTCTGAGTTTCTCTTTTTTACAGTATGGATCAGTATGGAAGTCGGTTTATTCAGCAGAAGTTGGAGATCGCCACTCTTGAAGAAAAGATCAAGATCTTTGATGAGATTATTCCTCATGCGCGTAATCTAACGACTAACGTGTTTGGGAATTATGTCATACAAAAGGTAATTTTATTTTGATTTGTCCTTTTCGTAAAGGAAATTAACTTTTGAAGAAAAGTTTCAGTGATGAAAATACTTATATATGAATTGGCAGTTCTTTGAGCATGGCATTGACAGCCAGAGAATGGAGTTAGCAAGCAAACTAATTGGTCATGTTTTGCCTCTCAGTCTCCAGATGTATGGTTGCAGAGTAATACAAAAGGTTCGTTCTTTAGCTCTATCACCAACAATTGGCTTTTCGGTTCGGTTACTATGATTATTTGTCTCTATGTATATATATGTGTGTGTGTATAATTAGACCAAACTTCAGGGGGTCTATCCATAATTTACCTTGAAACTTCTAATATTTGTCCTCTCCAACGGCTTAACCTTTTCCGATATTTGGGTAATCAATATTAATGCTAATGAAACTGTTGCAACCGCAGGCCTTGGAAGTGGTTGATGTCGAGCTGCAGACCGAGATGGTGGCTGAGCTTAAAAATTCAGTGATGAAATGTATACTCGATCAGAACGGTAATCATGTAATCCAAAAATGCATGGAGTGTGTTCCTCAAGATAGAATTCAATTCATAATTTCATCTTTATTGGGGCAAGTTGTGATTCTATCGTCACATCCATATGGTTGTCGCGTCGTTCAGGTTCGATTATCATCATGTTTTTGCTTCATATTATTTTCTTATATGCAGTTTTTACTGATGCATACATTCCTTTTTCATGTTTTAGAGGGCTCTTCAGCATTGTACCGATCCAAAAACTCAACAAATCTTCATGGATGAAATAATGAGCTCCGTTTGTAAGCTAGCACAAGATCAGTATGGGAATTATGTTCTTCAGGTACTAAAATCTCAAATATTTTTTGTATTTCTTTGGTCATTTTTGCTTTCATTTTCTTCGTGATCAGGTAATTTTTATTCTGCGCGTCGGTTCATGATCATGTTATGAATAATGAGTTATGGGGTTGATAAACATTCCAAAGTTGTAGACCTTAAAATTGTAAAAAATAATATAATTCATAGGCGTATATTAAAAGAGTCCTTGTTGAACTATGCATGTTATTTTATAGATTGTGAAGATATTTTAGGCAATCAATAAGTTTGAACAAATATTAAAAGCTATTCGTGATTGTATAATATACATAAATGAAATATATATCCTAAGTTTGTTATTCTGAAGTACTTTTTTTTTTTCCGATTTTGTTCTAGCACGTTTTGCAGCATGGCAAACCACACGAACGGTCTGCAATTATTAACAAGCTTGCTGGAAAGATTCTGAAGATGAGCCAGCAAAAATTTGCTTCCAATGTTATTGAGAAATGTCTGACTTTCGGCTCTCCAGAAGAGAGGAAACTCTTGGTTAACGAAATGCTCGGCTCCACAGATGAAAACGAGCCCCTACAGGTCTTATTCTTTCACATATAAATCATGTGCATCCATCCTCGAACATATCAAGGGTAAATCTATAAAGTATATGCAGTTGGAGGGGGGTCTAAAAGTAATTGTTTTTCGTCGTTCTTAGTGAAAAACCGAATGAACCTCCCTTTAGATGAGTCGATCTAGCTGATGATCTTCACGAGTCTAAGATTCTTGAAAATAGATCAAACTGCCTCGTGAACCTTTTATTTCATTGATATTTTCATTTGTCATTATACAATAATTAACTATAATATTATATGCAATTCTTTTCTGCATATGAGTATGAGCTCATTTAAAGTTAAATTCAAGCTCGGACTCAATTCAATTATAGACGAGCGGATGAGCTCGACTCGTTCACACTATATTTCCTCTTCTCTTTTCCACTTTACTTCTATTTCTCTTCCTCGTTTAGTCCTATTAAATCTTGTATTATCAATTGTGGAGAACTGTTTAATAATCATGATCAATTTCATGATCCTTTATCATTGTCTATGAAGTTCGTAAAATTGATACTTTAGCAACATTTTCAGGCTATGATGAAAGATCCATTTGGGAACTACGTCGTGCAGAAAGTATTAGAAACTTGCGATGAACATAGTCGAGATCTAATCCTATCTCGCATTAAGGTTCACTTGAATGCCCTCAAGAGGTACACTTATGGCAAACATGTCGTTTCCCGCGTGGAAAAGCTTGTCATAACGGAAGGTTAGTGTAATCCCTTGACTAAATCTGTGCTTCATTCTTGTTGTGGTTGTTTTCGTAATTTTTAAAATGTCTTGCAGAAAGACGAATAGGGATATCTATCTCTTCGTATTGAACTTACCCGAATTCAGAGCAAAGATGCAAGCTTTCTGTATGTAACCAGGTTAACCTTTTTGGGTGTCATACGTAGAAAATTTATTATGGGTTCGAGACGGGTTGAATAAGGTTATCTTTCTACTGGGATATTGTAAATGAGGTTTCCCTATATGGGTTCGGATGGAATAAGCTAGGCTTTTATTTTGTGGATTTATTATGTATGTACATAGTCTACATTATATATATATATATATACTGGTAGTTACTTATGTACATGGTTCATAATATTTGTAAAAAAACTTTGACAGGAAGGCAACATTTCAATACTTATTTTATTTTATTTTGTAGAAAAGTGCATGTATATTTCATGTATAAAACTATTTTGAGTATACTTTATTATTGTTCTGAAAATTTCTTAATTTAATAGATAATCTTCTCATACTTCTTCAAGGAATTCTTTTCCATCCATTTTAGCTAAACAAGTTACACTCACAAATACTACATAAACATGGATAATCCAGTTTGACTAATTTTATAAATACAATCGTGTTTCTCAATTAAGTTTTACAAGTTTAAACATTAAAAAATTATAAAATTTCTAATAGATAACATTTAATACTCGAATTTTGAAGTTCTGTATTATACTTATGAACATTCATATATTTTTTTTTTTTTTTAAAAATACACACCCCAAGTGGACAAAGGGATTCGAACCCGGGATCTTGCCTTCGCGAAAGAACCCTCAAAACCAATCCTGGTCGGCAACATTCATATAATTTCATTCTTAATTTATTCCCTATTGTAAATTAATAATTAAAAATTTATGCAATATTCTAAACTAAAATAAAAAGTTATTTAAAAAAGCAAAAAGAACTCCGCCTACCGCCGCCAGAACCACCGGCCCCATTCACCATTTAGCCCAACCGCTTTACAAACGGGACAAAAGTTCTTGTGCATGAGCCAATTCTTCATACATGGTTCATGACATACGTGCGTGCAGTTATCGAGCATTCCAATTTTATCGTTTTCTTGAAACTCGTCTTGACAAACAACACATACTTGGTCGTCGTTTTTATCGTGTTTTCCTATGGTTACTGTCTTCATCTTCTCAACAATAGTCGCCTCACGAAGGTCCGATAACTCTTTCAAAAAGATATTTTCTTCTGGAGAAGTTTCATCATCAGACGAAGAATCAAGTGAGTTGGTATCATCATCTTCTCGATTATAAAATGTTGGAGAATGTTCATCTTCATCCAAAGTAGCATCACTCAATACTATCGTCTCATCTTCATCGTTGTTGAATCTTGCCCGAGGCGGCAGCGGTGAAAACCTTTGATCGTACGAGGAAACGCGACCACTTGCAGCCGGAATATTCTCTAATCTTGACGGAGACCGGCCGTATCGTTCAAGAAACAACATGTTAAAGGGAAGAAGGATGTTGGTCAGAATCATGGGCGAAATCTAATTCTTGGTTATTGTTTGTGTGGTTAATTGTATTATGCGTATGTCTCTTTTATAATGATAGTAATTGAAGTATAGTAGGAATCAATTTAATGATACCAGTTCGAAGTATACTAGGAATGAAAGCTATTATAAGTGAGGTAATATGTGATTTAATTTTGTCCTCCTTTCTCTAACGGTCTGATAATTTTCTAAAAGGAATTAAACATGTACAATACTCGTATGTATTATAATCTTAAATGGATTCTTGCGTCCGAAGTTTCTTGATAAATCTTGGGGATAATTACATTAGTACTGTCCATAAATTATGTAGAATTACAAACTAATTCATCTCGTTCGGAAAATTACAGTGCAGTTTCTATCCTAATGTTTGAAAATGATGAATGTATTACACTTGACATTTGATTTGGTCATTCTTCCTAAATTTTCCACTAACCACACGACAAGTGTAAAATATTCATCCCTCGTTATACCGGTTTGACTGAATCAGACTCGATTTAAAATTACTCCAAAAATACACCTAAAAATATCTTTGTTAAATCGTGAGCCATAGTACTCTTAGAAGTTTTATCTGCTGCAAATGTCGTGATTAAGCTCTAATTTTTAGAATTAAAAGAATTAATTTGTAATCATACATTCATACTTACCATATTGAATGTAGTTCTTCCTAAGTCTTATCACAATCTAAATGACTAAATCTATGGTGATATCAAATTATATATCTTTTACCAAATCCAAAAATATATTATGTCATGTAAACGGTTTCCTAAAAGGAAAATAATTTATCCGTATTAGGTTTAATTAATTTTGTTTCAAATTTAGGATAAATTAACTTTGTCTTTCAAATATAATTATTACTTCACTCTTACAAGATATGAATCAGGGAGAGGAATGAATCAAATGGGAATAATTCTGCAGTTGAATTTGGTTATTTTAAATTAATATAACGAGGGATGAGTGTTTTACATTTACTTTAGAATTGGTGGAAAATTTATTGAGAGTGAAGAATCAAATAATAAATACATTACATTTATCATCATAATTGGTTGGATTCAAAAGAATCGGGTGTAAGCTAAAATTTTTTGTTTAGCATTGATAGAAAGGGAGAATTACATATGATTACGCTGCATTTAGGCCTAATTACAACGCAATTCATCATTATCGGTAAATTACATTTTAGTCCTTATAAATTTTGTTTGGCCTGAGGTTCCTTAAAGGAATTTGTAAAAGTACACTTATGAACGGTCGTATGAGTGTTACATTGAATATATGACCAAAATTACAAAATCATCCTTAACGTTTACAAAAATTAACAAAACGATCCCTACAAATTATGAATTTAACAACATATCAGGGGTATTTTTGGAATGACATAACGGAACCTAGGGATCACAAACTGTTCTCAAAGTTAGAGACTAAAATGTAATTTCTCGATAATAATGGACTACGTTGTAATTAGGCCTAAATGCAGTGCAGTTAGATGTAATTCTCTTTTGATAGAAATTGACCTCTCGGATGACATTTGTCAAATAAAGACTATATGCGACGTAAATTTATAAATGAACAACGTAGGATTAAAATTAAAAACAAAATCACTTCAGGAGAAAAAAATGACAAAAAATAATTTATATCGTAATATATGGAAAGGATGTTCGTCGTTCAAAATTATTTAATTTTGAATTATTTTACTAAAATAAAAAATTATGATTGGTTGATTATGATTAAGTTTTAACAATTTTATATTTACTTGTTAAAATTATGTATCGCTTGATTTTTAAAAATTTTCCTCAATTAAAGTATTAATTTATGGTCAAATATTTTGTATGCATAAATTTAGGATCACATGCAATTTAAAATATATAATTTTTTGGCCTATGTTTCTCTTTCATTTTCTAATTTTTCAAGGCTATCTTCCTTCCTTCATCTCTCAGTTCTTGCTTCAGTGCCAAAAACTTTCTCTATCAACAATTTTATTTGTCATTTCTCTCTACACAAACAGGATTTCTTCCTCCCTTCGAAACCGAGATCTTACTTAAGCAAACTCAAATTCTTATCCACTTGAATCAACTGTCCGTTGGTATCTATTATGTTCTCTTTAATTTTAATTTTAAATGTTATTTTTGTTTATATTTCTGCATTATAATTTTAATCTTTTGTTTTTTTATTATTTTTCTCCTTTTGTTATTATTTTTATTAATCATTTTAGTTAATGTTTTCAGTAAATTTCATTATTGTTATTATGCCGGATTATTGGTTGTTTTTAATATTTTATTATTATTTTTGTTTAATAATTTTCTTTTTATTTTTATTTTTACAATTTATTATTTGTGTTTAGTTCTTTGAAAGGATTTATTAGATTTAACAATTATTTATAAGTTAGTATTTATTTATTCAAGTATATTTAATCATTATTTAGCCTATTTTTTGAGTTATTTTTCTTATCATTTTATAATTAACTTGCAATCAACGAGTTTAGTTATTTTAAAAAAGCTTTTACTTAAAATTTTAAGTACAAAAAACCTCTTCTAGTGTGGACATACTTCTACTTAAATTCAATTTAATTTTATATTAGTTAATAATTTAATTTATTAAATTCAAATTTATAATAATCTAAATATAATTAAGGTAATTCTTGAAATAAAAATTGTTATATTAAATGAAGGGGCAAAGTAGGAAAATCAAGTTAAAAATTTGATGATGTCATCAAAGATTTAAAAGAATCCTAATTGTTGGGTATTTTGTGTAATTTTCAAACTCCTCAACGGGTGTATGTGTAATTGTTTGACTAAGAGAGTTATAAATTATAATTTTTAATACCCTCATGGGGTTTATATGTAACTAATCCTTTATTTTATTGATATTTTCATTTTTCATTATAATAATTAACGATAATATTATATGCAATTCTTTTCTGCATATGAGTATGAGCTCATTTGAAGTTAAATTCAAGCTCGAACTCGATTCAATTATAGACAAGCGGATGAACTTGACTTGTTCACACCATATTTTAGCAATTCACCGAGATCTATTTGGGAACATTTTCAGGCTATGATGAAATATCCATTTGGGAACTACGTCGTGCAGAAAATATTAGAAACTTGCGATGAACATAATCGAGATCTAATCCTATCTCGCATCAAGGTTCACCTGAATGCCCTCAAGAGGTACACTTATGGCAAACATGTCGTTTCCCGCGTGGAAAATCTTGTCACAACGGGAGGTTAGTGTAATCCCTTGACTAAATCTGTGCTTCAATCTTGTTGTGGTTGTTTTTGTAATTTTTAAAATTTCGTATGCGGAAAGGCAAATAGGGATATCTATCTCTTCGTATTGAATTTACCCCAATTCGGAGCAAAGACCAAGCTTTCTGTACGTACTGAGGTTGTCCTTTTTGGGTGTCATACGTGGCAAATTTATTATGGGTTCGAAACGGGTCAAATAAGGTTATCTTTCTATTGGGATGTTTGTTTTTTTTTTAGAAATATCTTTCTATTGGGATGTTGTAAATGAGGTTTTTCTATATGGGGTTGGATGGAATAAGCTAGGCTTTTATTTTCTGAATTTATTATGTATGTACATAGTCTACATTATATATATACTTGTTGTTACTTTTGTATGGTCCATAATATTTGTAAAGGAAGGCAATATTTTGATATTTATTTTATTTTATTTTGTAGAAATATTTTATTTTATTTTGTAGAAAAGTGAAAGTGTATTTCATGCGTAAAATTAAATTAATAAATTTATGTAATATTCTAAATTAAGATAAAAAATTAAACCAAAAAACCTCTGCCCAACCCCATAACTCTTACCCCACCCAAACAGCCCCAAGACTGCCTCCTCCGCCTACCGCCACCCTGGCCACCAGTACCACCGCCCCCACCGCCGCAACGCACCACCCCAAGAAACATTAGCCCCACCTCACATCACAGTACTACCGTACCATATATTACAATAAATATTAATTTAAAATGGACATACACACACACATATATATATATAAGTAAACAATCTAAAATGTACACATATTAGAATAAACAATCCAAGATCAACATATACGTTGAAATTATCTGTTTCAGCAAAAACTCAAAAACTACATAATCTTGATTAACATTTTTAAGGAATCAAAACTAACAATTAAGTCCGATGGCTTTACAAATCGGGCAAAGGTTATTGTGCATGAGCCAATTCTTCATACATTCTTGATGACACACATGCGTGCAATTATCGAGCATTCCAATTTTATCATTATCTTGAAACTCATCTCGACAAACAACACATACTTCGTCGTCATCTTTATCGTGCTTCCCGACGAATCTTGTCTTCATCCTCTCAACGATAGTCTCCTCCGACAAGCCTCCATTGTAGGTACCGTGGTAAGAAACATGCTGATGATGATGATCATCATCATCCAATACATGGCCATCGAACAAGATCGTCTCATCTTCTGGATGATAAAATCCCGTAGGAAGTTCATCCGTGATCATCTCATAACTTCCATCTTCTTGAGGATAGACTCTCGGAGAAAATTCATCTACCAACCACAGAACATGCTGGAATGTTTGATCGTATGGCGAGGGAGTGTGATTATTCGCCGGAATATAGGGCATCCATGGCGGTGGGGGCACGGTGTGGGTGTTTAAGGAGGGTGGTGGGGGTGGTGGCACAGTGTGGCGGGGGAGGAAGGGCGGTGATGGTGGCACGGCGTGAGGGTACTGGTGGCGGTGGCGAAGGGAAGAAAGATGTTGGTAAAAATTCATGGGGGAAATGTTTCTTGGTTCGTGAGTATTTGTTACTTGTGCTATAAGATCTGTCTTTGCGTGGCTTTTATAATGATAGTAATTGAAGTATACTAGAAAATAGAAATCAATAGGGATTCGAATTTGAAGCATATTAGATCTCATGATATATTTTAAAAGGAAACACAATACTGACATGGATTATAATCTTAAATGGATTCTTGCATCCAAAGTCTCTTGATAAATCTTGGGATAATTACATTACTGCACATAAATTATGTAGAATTACAAACTAATTCATCTTGTTTGGAAAATTACAGTGTAATCCCTACCCTGACGTTTGAAAATGAACGTGCATGCCTTACAAAAATACGTAAGCGATAGTAGTTTTTGAAGTTTTATCTGCTGCAAATCTCGTGATTAAGCTGTAATTTTTTGAATTAAAAGAATTAATTTGTAATCATACGTTCATACTTAACATAAGTGGTATTGAATGTAGTTCTCCCTATGTCTTACCATAATCTAAATGACTAAATCTATGGTGATATCAAGTTATATATCTTTTACCAAGTCCAATTTAAATATATCACATGTCATGTAAACGGATTCCTAAAGGGAAAATAATTTATCCGTACTAGGTTTAATTAATTTTGTTTCAAATTTAGAATAAATTAACTTTGTCTTCGAATATAATTATTACTTCACTTACAAAATATGAATCAAGGAGAGCAATGAATCAAATGTGAATAACTCTAATTTGAATTTGGTTCGGCTAAATCAGTATAATGAGGGGGTGAACATTTTATATTTACCATATGACTGACGAAAAATTTAGAAAAATTGATGAATCAAATAATAAATATATCATATTTATCATCATAATTAATTAGGTTCAGATGAATCAAGTGTGAGCTAGAATTTTTCATTTAGGATTGATAGAAATTGGCCTTCCGGACGACATTTGTCAAATACAGACTATATGCAACGTAAATTGATAAATGAACAACGTAAGATTAAAATTAAAAACAAAATGATCACTTCATGAGAAAAAACTGACAAAAGATAATCTATCTATATCTATACTATACATTATAGGACGGGTGTCTGTTAACCAAAATTGTTTAATTTTAATTGAATACTATTTTTTAATAATTTTGAATTATCTTATTAAAATAAAAAATTATAATTGGTTGATGATTATTAAGTTTTAATAATTTGATATTTACTTATTAAAATTATGTATTTCACGATTTTTGGAAGTTCTTCTTAATTAAAGTATTAATTCATTGTCAAATATTTTGAATACATAAGTTTAGGATCACATACAATTTAAAATAAAAATGATGTAGTATAATTTTTTGCCCTAGGTTTCTCTTTCATTTTCTAATTTGTCACAATTGTCTTATTCCCTTTTAGGCCTGACATTGGGTGGGGAATATCCAATCCAAATCCTAAATTTTGATTCCCCAAATCCAATCCAAGTCCATATATTTAATTTTTATCCAAGTCCAAATCCAAACCCAAAACTTAATGCAATGTGGGTTCAGATTGGATTTTTCCCCATAGATATCCAAACCTAAAAATTATCCAACCTTCATCACCTTAATTCTTCTCTATTCATTATTATCAGCCCAATAACTCTAGCTTTGAGTATGGGCTTACAAATGAATATTGTATTACGTTTTAATTATTGAAATATAATTACTGTTATGGTTTGAATATTATAATTGAATTCATTAGATCATATCATTTTAAATTAAACATCGTTTAATTTTACTGTAAAAGTAAAACAGAGGAAATGCAGATGAATAAATGAATATTAATAATAATTCAGTACTGATTTGAGTTATTCTTTTCCTCTCTTGTCATGTTTCTTCTTTTATTTTCTTTAATTATATATCTGAATAAATTTAATCAACCTGCAAATTCAACGTAATCATTACAGGTAATACTAGATATTTAAATATAATCATAATCACATGGTATTAAATTTTTTACTGTACATAATCATTATTAATTTGTATTATTTTGAATGTCTATTAGTTTTTAGATATCTTTTAATATTAGTTATATTATTTTTAATATGTATTATTTTTATAAGTTTAGATCTAGATCGTCTAGCGATATGATTAAGAAGCCAAACTTAAAAAACCGTTGATACTGATAGGGCCAGAATACGCTCGTCCCATATTTGGACACGTGGCACCTCAAGATGGTAACACATGCCCTCTTGTGGTTAAGGCAGTCACTCACGAGCGCCCAAACCCCCGAGCATCAAAGTCTCACAGGGACACATGCCATCTCTGCTGCGTACACGCGCGATCAGCGTTGCCGCTCTCTAATGAGCGCACTCCGTCATACTAGGTTAAGCTCCAAATCTATCAAGGAAGCTCTCTTCGAGCGCTACTCCCCCTCAGGGAAGCTTCCACTCTCCCTCATTGCATGAGCCTTGGCCTTCATCCCTTAGCGGATTTTCTGGCCTCCAAGACCTTTGGTTGACACGAGCGTGTTCTTAAGCCCTCGTTGCCAACCCCCTAAAACGGCTCTCTGACACCCCGTACATGCCCGCACACCTACCACTGTTGCCAACACTAACTTTCATCAGCTTTTGCAGAAGATTCCTCCTAGGTTTCTCTCATAGCGCCACGCGTTAGGGCAACACTTGGTCAGGACCACACGGTGCAAATGACCAAAGGGTCCTTGACCCTCAACTATAAATAGGCAAGCTCATCTTCTCCATGGTAAGCAATCTCCATTATTGCAACTTCATAGTTCACGTATTCACTCTTTCAGATCATCATCTGACTTGAGCGTCGGAGAGCCAAACTGGGAATCACCCCCAGTTCCCCCAGTTTGGCCGTCTGACCTCTGTTTCTTTTGGTGTTTGTCCTAGCAGGTTGAACCTAGCCTCTTCTCCGGCGATCATCATCGGTTTTCCCACCTTTAAACAAATTCTAAAGTGATTGGATTCTGTACCCTATACCCGGACCCATCATTTTTGGCGCCGTTTGTGGAAAACCTTATCTTTCGCTTTCCTTACTAGTAGAAAAACAAGCACCTGTTACTTAAAGCATCATGGTCACCACATGTTCCGAAACAGCAGGTGGAAGAGATAATCTTCCCCAAGACGTGAGCAGTCGTCCCCCTCCGCTTGTGATTGGGGGCGCACCCCGGCTGATGAGTCCGCTCCCCCCTTTGAGACGGTTGCTCCCCCCGTGAATCCCCTCTCCACCGCCGTTGCAGGAGGACCTGGGATCCCTGTTTCCCAGGGCCCCATCCACCCGCCGCCAGCCCAGCCTGGCATGTATCCCTATATGATGCCGCCACCAGGGTACGCCTTGACTCCAACTCCATGATTCCTATGGTCCAGCCTTACCATGCTGGACAGATGCAGCTGCCCATCGTTGTCCCCAAAGAAATTGATGGAGTAGAGCTGCCACCTTTAACCTCGGAACAGCTGAAGGCTCTGTACACCCAATGTGACATCCAGGCCGTCCAAAACGCTTGGCAGAATTTCACCACCACCTACTTTCCCCCAGGGACAGCCGCTCAAATGGCCCCTCCACGAGGATGGCAGGTTCATCTATTAACGGCGGCCCAAAACGTCCTACAAGCCAGACCGCCGCCTCCGCCTGCCAAAGAGAGGAAGGCTCCAGAAAAGAGGGGTGACGACCGCCCTCAAGCCAGCAAAGGTAAAGGCCCGGCGGATCGGATCAACCTGGAGGATGAAGGAGATTCCCATGCCTCCAAGCGAGCCTCCCGAGCCACAAGGCCGGGAGGCAAAGAGAAAGAACGAAATCCTAACCTCCTCGCGGCTGTGCAAGACCAGTTGCAGGGGTTGCAGGATATAGTCGGACAGCTCTCTCGAGTGCAGTCTCAGATCTCCCACGGTAGGGATGAACGAGCCGATGCCAGAGATGCGCGACCCAAAGATCGCCAACCACGAATCCCCCACCGCCAGGAGCATGAAGAAAATTTTGGTACTTACGAGTATCATCGGCTTGCGAGGGGCTCCTCCCTCGTAGAAGAAGTCTTGATGGCCCAAGCAGGAATGGCCAAAGTTCCCACTTCTATCAACCGTTATGACCGGACTACAGATCCAGCGGAGCACCTGGATCATTTCGTGCATTTGATGCACCTGTACGAGCACACGAGCAACTACTGGGCCAAGGTCTTTGTTACGTCCCTAGTAGGCATGGCTCAAGAGTGGTATAAGCGGTTGGCACCACGTTCAATACACTCGTATGAAGAGTTGGCCAACGCTTTCCTCAATCACTTCAACTCCTAGAAGGCCTCCGTCACTGCGCCCACCGCCCTCTACAATGTGGTGCAAGGCCGGAACGAATCTCTCCGCTCGTTCTTCGCCCGCCTTAACAAAGAGATATTGCAAGTGGAAAGGCCTTCCATGGATTTCTTGATCCCAGTGATCTTTAAGGCTGTGGATCACAAGCAGTATGTGAGCAAGAAGTTTGCTGACGCCATTGTGGAAAGAAGGCCAGGATCCCTTATGGCCTTAAGAGAAGTTGCCGAACCATTCTTTGTGCTCGAGGATATGTATGGGACGAATGGGCCCCGACACCCGAGCCCAGTGAGACACGAACGCCACCAAGAACGTGGGCGAGAAGATGCTTCCCGGAAAGAGCGCAAGAAATCCCCTCCTGCCCCTCGTCGTTTCGAGCGCGTCCCTCTCACAAGGCCGAACTCGAAAGTTTACAGCCTCTCTGACAAAAAGCTCTTCAAAAGACCTATCAAGATGAGGGACACTGAGGCTCTGAGACGATCGAACAAGTACTGCGCCTTCCACAAGCAGAAAGGGCACGATACAGATGAGTGTCGCCAATTGGAGAATGAAATTCAGAGGCTTGTTGCCGGCGGCCATCTGAAGGAGTTTGTGCGAGCCCTGGAGCGCTACGACGAACGCTGCAGTGAGACATCTCGAGATAGAATAAGAAGCCCATCATGCTCGAGGAGCCCCCGAGGGCGAGGTCCTCCAGAGAGCAGCTCTCGTGGAAAATAAAAAATGGCAGAGCAAGAAAATGCCCCTTTTGCGGTCATCAACATGATAGCAGGAGGATCCTCAGGGGGAGACTCCAACGCTTCGAGATGACGATTCGTCCGGATTTATGGTTAACGCCCCTCGGAACCCAAGTCAGTCTATGCCATCCGGGAGTCCAGGGACGATCGCTCAAACGAACATGATGTGATAGGATTTACAGACAAGGACTTAGAACATATTGTAAAACCCATGGGGTCAGTGAAACCTCTGACTGCCCCATGGTGGTTAGCTTGGATGTCCACAATCACATTATAAAGAGGGTGTTAGTGGATAGTGGAAGCTCTGTTAATGTTTTGCCCTACACCACGTTCCAAAAAATGAATGTTACCAACGTCCCGCTCGAACCCCTCAAAACAGCCCTCATAGGCTTTGGAGGTTCTGAGGTTGTCCCACGAGGGCAAATTCGCTTGGCCACTTCATTTGGCCAAGCCCCACAGCGCAAAACGCTCATGGTTACCTACGCAGTGGTGGAAATTGATATCCCATATAACATAATAATCGGGCGACCGACTCTTGTAGATTTCAAAGCGATTATCTCCACCTACCACCAGAAAATCAAGTTTCCCACCCCCGAGGGCGTCGGAGAAGTTTTGTGCAATGTACGAGAAGCCTGGGAATGCTACATGCTATCCCTCAGAAAGCCTAAAACAGAGAAAGCATTTCAAATTGGGTCTACCAAGAAATCCGTTGATTTTCCCAATTTGGACGAGGACCGTCCCGTGCGCAAGAGGGCCAAAATGAACAAGAAAAAGAACAAAAAGAAAGATCCCTGCAGCAAAGATACCCACGAAGCTGCCCCGCCAGGGACAGTTGGAGAGTTTTCCTCTGAGAAAAACGAGCGCGGGCAGGATGAGCCTAGGGATGATGGCCATATGACAGGAAAGAAAAGGGCGCTTGAGCTCCCCGTCCAAAAATGAGGATTGAGCCCTCAGAAAAATTCCTTACTATTGAGCTAGAACCGGGGAACAAGGATAAAACTACCCAGATTGGGTCCAACCTCTCTGGACCCTCGCAGATCATGATGATAGACTTCCTCCGAGAAAATATTGATGTCTTTGCATGGAAAGCCTCGGATCTTACCGGGATTGACCCAAGCGTCATAGTCCACCGGCTCAATGTGGACCCATCCTTTAAACCAATTAAACAGAAGAAGCGAGATGTGCACGGCTTTCGGAAGAAAGTTATTGAAGAGGAAGTTAGCAAGCTCCTTGAAGCTCAGTATATCGAGCCCGTACTGTATCCAGAATGGTTATGTAACGTGGTACTGGTGCCCAAGAGCGCAAATAAGTGGCGGATGTGCAATGACTTCATGGATCTTAGCAAGGCTTGCCCTAAAGATCCTTACCCATTGCCCCGCATAGACCAGTTGGTGGATTCGACCGCGGGATGCGAACTCATGAGTATGATGGATGCCTTTCAAAGATACTATCAAATCTTTATGACCCGGAAGACCGTCCCAAAACATCGTTTGTCGTCCACTTGGGTATATATTGCTTCCTGGTCATGCCCTTTGGGCTCAAGAACGCTGGGGCCACTTGTCAGCGCCTCGTTAACAAAATGTTTGAAAAAGAAATTGGGGGATCCATGGAAGTGTACGTCGATGATATGATTGTTAAGAGCGAGCGTCAGGGCTCGCACTTGGAGGATCTCAAGCGCACTTTCGCCATTCTGTGCCAGTATGGGATGGAATTAAATCCTTCAAAATGTACTTTTGGAGTGCGAGGAGGAAAATTCTTAGGTTACATGGTCAGCCAGAGGAGAATTGAAGCTAATCCGGAAAAAATCAAGGCTATTTTGGACGTCCCGTCCCCTCGTAATCTCAGGGAAGTGCAAGTGCTAGTTGGGAAAATCATCTCTTTGAACAGATTCATCTCGCGCTCGGCGGACAGAAACCTTCCCTTCTTCAAAATTTTGCCAAATGCACGAAATTTTGCTTGGACTGAAGAATGTGAAAAAGCATTACGAGACATGAAGGATTACCTTTCGAACGCTCCGTTATTAGCAAAACCCATTGAGGGCGAAAGGCTGTTTATGTACCTCTCCGTTTCAACCGAGGCAACGAGTGCAGTACTGATAGCTGTACGGGAACGCAAGCACTTGCCTGTTTATTATTTGAGCAAAACATTACAAGGGGCCGAGAGGAAGTATTTGGAAATTGAGAAATTCGCATTCGCCCTCATTAATGCATCACGACGGTTGAGGCCTTACTTCCAAGCACACTCAATAACTGTCCTCACTGATTAGCCTCTGAAGCAAGTGCTGTCCAAACCAGATGTGTCGGGAAGATTGATAAAATGGGTCATTGAGTTGAGCCAGTTTGACTTAAGTTTCAAGCCCAGAACTGCTATACAAGGGCAGGTTGTAGCTGATTTGCTGGTTGAACGCTTTGGTTTAGAACCTGCTGTTCTAAAGAATGATGGTCTATGGGTCCTGCACACGGATGGTTCCTCCACCTCTCAAGGGGGAGGAGCAGGGGTAACCCTTAGAGACCCCAACAGAATTGAGTTAGACTTTGCAATCAGGTTGGATTTCCAGGTCACCAATAACGAGGCAGAATATGAAGCCCTTGTTCAAGGATTGAAAATTGCTTTTCAAAACGGAGCCTCCAGAATTACCGGCTATGTGGATTCACAATTAATTACGAGCTAGATTGAAGGGACTTATGAGGCTCGAGAAACCACCATGGTGCAGTATTTGAACAAAGCCAAGGAAATTATTGGGAAGTTCAAGGAATTCCATCTACTCCAGGTCCCACGGGCAGAAAACAAGGGCGCTGACGCTCTATCAAAATTTGCCTCGGCCTTGGAAGGTATCAATGAGCGCTCTGTTACGTTTCTTAGAACTAAAGAACCTCTGATAGAGGAGCAGGGCACCAAGAGAGTGGTGGCCATGATTGATCCACACGAGTTGTGCTGGCTTGATGATATTATAAGATTTTTTAGGGATGGCGTTTGTCCCACTGACAAGGTGGAGGCCCAAAAAGTCAGAAACAAGGCCCCTCGGTTCTTTAGACTTTGAGGGAAGATTATTCAAGAAGTCATTTCAAGGACCCCCAATGAGATGTCTAAGGCCCTCGCAAGCTAAAGAAACGCTCGAGCTTATTCACAATGGAAGTTGTGGAAACCATTCAGGAGGGCGTATTCTCGTAAAAAAGGTCTTGAGGAGTGGGTTTTATTGGACCACGGTTCTCCAAGATGCCATTGAGTTCTCCAGGAAATGCCCTAAGTGTCAATTTCACTCTAACCTCCCACAACTGCCAGCCACTCAGATGGTCCCTATAGATATCTCATGGCCCTTTGACCAATGGAGGATCGACATTTTAGGTCCCTTGCCCATTGCAGTCGGACAAAAGAAGTTTGTCATCTTAGCTGTCGATTACTTTACTAAATGGGCCGAGGCTGAAGCCGTAGCAAAGATTACTTTCAGGGTCGTGAGGGACTTCATTTGGAAAAACATCATCTGCAGATATGGCATACCAAGGGTGCTCATTTTAAACAATGAGTCCCAGTTCATAGCAGCTGACACCCGAGAATGGTGTTCAGAGTTGGGTATTGAGCAACGTTTTACTTCTGTGGGTCATCCCCAAGCCAATGGACAAGCGGAAGTCACCAACAGGATCATTTTGCAACATCTGAAAACCATGCTGGAAAGCGAAAAGAGTGAATGGGCAGAGGAATTGCAAGGGGCACTATGGGGTTATCGCACTACTCCACGAGCGGCTACTGGCGAGACACCTTTTGCGCTCGTATATGGGTCAGAAGCAATGATACCTGCGGAGATTGCACAAGAATCCACTCGGGTAGCATACTTTGAACATAAAGCCAACTAGGAGAGTAGGGCACTGGAATTAGATCTCGTAGATGAAAAGAGGGATAAGGCATGGGCACTCATCCATCGATATAAAGCCTCTGTCACTCGACAGTACAACAAAAGGGTAAAGGAAAGAACTTTTCAGTTGGGGGACTTGGTCCTCAAGTAAGTGGAAGTCTCAAGGCATGTGGGCAAGCTAGATCCCAACTGGGAAGGTCCGTTCAAAGTTATACAAATACGGGCAAAAAACACATACACGCTCGAATTATTTCAAGGCGAGCGTCTCCCACGCCCTTGGAACGCATGCAACCTCAGGCGGTTCTATGTTTGAGTTTATTTTGTAAAGCATGAAGCATATGTTATTTCTCAAGAAATTTATAATGAAAATTATTCCTCTCATTCATTTTCATCTGAGTATGCAGGCTGCTGAGAATTCTCCCTTGGAATCTTAAACCCAAAGGGCGTGAATTTCCTCGTAATTTAGGAATCGGCATAACTCCCCGAGCGTGCTTATCCAACATCTTTAAGGATACGCCCAAAGTCCACCCCGTACGCATGAGCATCCTAGTAGGCCTGGGTAGCCTATACTATGGGCACCTAGAACTCGAAAACAGGACTCACTACGCAATTGTATTCTGCAAGAAACAAAGCAAAATTTTCACAAGTCTTGAGCGAGGGCAACCTCCCAGTAAGACCCTTGTGATTACTTAAGGCTTAGTAAAATTTTTCAAGTTTTAAAAGCAAAATTTTCACAAGTCTTGAACGAGGGCAACCTCCCATTAAGACCCTCGTGATTACTCAAGACTTAGTAAAATTTTCCAAGTTTTAAAAGCAAAATTTTCACAAGTCTTGAACGAGGGCAACCTCCCAGTAAGACCCTCGTGATTACTCAAGACTTAGTAAAAATTTCCAAGTTTTAAAGCAAATTTTTCACAAGTCTTGAATGAGGGCAACCTCCCAGTAAGACCCTCGTGATTACTCAAGACTTAGTAAAATTTTCCATGTTTTAAAAGCAAAATTTTCACAAGTCTTGAACGAGGGCAACCTCCCAGTAAGACCCTCGTGATTAATCAAGACTTAGTAAAATTTTCCAAGTTTTAAAGCAAAATTTTCACAAGTCTTGAATGAGGGCAACCACCCAGTAAGACCCTCGTGATTACTCAAGACTTAGTAAAATTTTCCAAGTTTTAAAAGCAAAATTTTCACAAGTCTTGAACGAGGGCAACCTCCCAGTAAGACCCTCGTGATTACTCAAGACTTAGTAAAATTTTCCAAGTTTTAAAAGCAAAATTTTCACAAGTCTTGAACGAGGGCAACCTCCCAGTAAGACCCTCGTGATTACTCAAGACTTAGTAAAATTTTCCAAGTTTTTAATCAAAATTTTCACAAGTCTTGAACAAGGGCAGCATCCCAGCAAGACCCTCATAGTTACTCAAGACTTAGCTAAAACAGTGCATATCTTACCAAGTGTGTTCCCCAGAATCATAGCATCAAGAGATTTTGTTAACAACAAGCGCAAGGTAGAAGTATCACAATAAAATAGCACACGGAAATAAAAGGAGACACCATTGCGAAAGAAAAAATCTTCATTAATTGAACTTTCATTAAGTTACAAAATAAGGGCACGTGGGCCCTTAGAATTCCTACAAAATTTAAATATTAAACGGGAAGAAAGAGAAATTTCAACATAAACAAGAGAAGAGCATCAAGCAGCAGGGGCAACGTCTTCATCCAGAACCACTAAGACATTTTGGGCCACGGGACCATACACTGGGCCAGCCGGCTCTTGTGCTGGAGGGGTTTGTTCTTCTTGGTTCTGGGCGGCTAGAGGAGGCGCAGGCTCGTTATTTTCTGGCGCTTGGAGGGCATTGGGCTCATCAGCTTCGTTGGCAGCAGCAGGAGCGTTGACAGCGGGCGCTGAAGACTCATTTACAAGGAGGGCCCCAAAGGAGATAGTAGCAGCATCCACACCTTCATTTTGCTCTGCTTGAGGGGCTTCCACCGGAGGATGAGCTGCCATGTATTCATCCTGGATGAGCGTGACCAGGAAGTTATACTCGGGCTCAGAGATGTTTACCTCAGGGTCTTCACGATCGTCATCTTCCTCGACACAACGCTCGTTGTACATGAGCCCCATGTCCTGCGCCTCACGAATGGACGGATCTGTCAGGCCCTTGTGGATACCCTGCTCAATTGCCAAATTGAAGGCTTTTTAAGCCTCGTCAAGGCAGTGCAAAGAGGCCGCAAAGTTGAACGCCTTTGAATGGCAGAACTTGATGAGCGCCTCCTTGATTGATTGCTCAATGCGATGAGGAAGTTGGTTCATGGTATCCTCATATTTTCTCTCCGCCTCAGTGGCCCTCGTCCTCCAGGCATTACGGTCATCCGTAAGCTTTTGATGGCTCTCGTGAAGATTATTATATTGTGTGCGCCAACTCCTCCGAGTGTCTCAGCATTCGTGAAATCATCCTATAATTTCTTTATCTCTTCCTCCAACTTTGCATGCTCCGTCTGAAGGGAGAGGAACTTGACCTTCTCCACATCTAGTTCCTCCTGAATCTGGGCAGGATCGTTCGAGCGCGCCATCTTCTTGTATTTGGCTTTGCGGTCAGCATAAACCGTGGCACGCATTTGGATGTTTTTAGCCCCCGGAAGCACTTGCTGCAAGGGCTCGAAAGGGCAGGAGTGTTGGGAAAAATCTTGAAGAATAACATCTTTGAGAGAAATTAAGGAGGAAGAAGACTTACAAAAATTAAGGCATGCACCATATCGCTGGTCACCTTCTCCATAGACTCGGAGTACAAAGCCCTATGGTCCGCTGTGAATTGGACCCTCTCATATAAGCCCTCGCTAATGGTTTGCGCAACTGTCCCGTACCTCAGTAACACAGCGCTCCCATCCGCCGAACCCTCGTAGCTCCTGTCCCCTCGGCAGTCAAAATACCACAAGTGTTCTTCCTCTGAGGAGGAAGTATCTCCATCGCCCTTGGGGCCCTGAACAACCTGTTTGCCTTTGCCGGTTATGGTGAAGTAATCCGACATCCTTTTCCTTTTTCTAGAGGCTGAGACGCTTGCTCCTTGGGGATCTCTGACATTGCCGCTCGTCTGAGGCCTTGGCGGCGGAATCGGAGTGGGAATAATAGCTCCACTTGCTTGAGGAGCGACCGGGGCCCTCGGAATCACCCTTGTATCGGGGTTGGGTACTTGTTTCTTTCCTCTACCTTGACTGGCGCTCGAACTTACGCCTTGCTGACCACCACGCTCGTTGCCGTGACTGGCGCCTCGGGGTGGTGGGTTCTGTTGATTTCCTTGATTGGTCTGACGCCTGTTGGCATTGGCGAATCGGGCCGCATGTCGGATTCCTCCAGCCATAATGATGTTTACTCTTGGAGCAAAAAAAAGCAACGAGGGTCAGAAACCCTTGAACAAACCTCACAAAATACAGGTTACAAATACAAGTAAACAGTTAGCATCCCTTTCTACAAGTTAGTGCCCTAAAATCTAACCGTCTCTCTCCAAATCCTGACCGGGAGGGTTGTGGAGATATTGAGGATTATTGGAGAGCCCACAAAGGAACATAAGTTCATCATCGTCTATCAACTCTTTGGCCTGAATCAACCGGCCCTCGTCCTTCAACGTTGCGGCCAAATCCTTAGCCCAATTATCAGGAAAAGTGGGGTCTAAGCGATTCTTCACAAGGGAGCCTTTCTCATGCGAGATCCACTCTCGTGACACCCCAAAATCATTGTCCGTTGGGGCTTTGACAAAGATAAACTTCTCCTTCCAGTCTGGGCCGTAAGTGGAGGAAGGTGGGTTGATCAATTTTAGATGGGCCTTCGCATGGACGTAGTAGAAGAAACCCACCTCGGGGGACTAGAGCGGGGAGCTAACGACTTGAAATAGGGCGTTAAAATTTTCCATGGAAGGCTCGTATCCGGTACACTTCATGAGAATCACGAAGCATGTTATCAATGCGAGGCCGTTGGGCACGATTTGTGAGGGGCAAAGGTTCAAGTTATTTAAGATATTGGCCACCGGAACTGGGATCGAAAACCTCAAGCCCCCAAAACTGACCGCATCCTTATAAACCGCCATCTCACCGGGGGCTGGATGGTTGGCACGCTCGTGATCAGCAGGGATCCGCCAGGTGAAGCGCTCATCCCAATATATTGGTGCCAGCATAGTCTTGATCTCCCCCAAAGTAATTGTGCTGGGAGTCTCGTCAGGGGTATGCTCGGTCTTTCGCATGCCTGAGCCCTTACCCTCGTTTGACCCTTTGGCCTTCTTAGCTCTTTTGGGCCTCTGTGATTTCTTCCTTTTGCCCTTGGCATGGGCTCTTTCGGAGGGCCCCACTTCTCCCTCAAATTCAGGGGCCGGGGCCGCGACGGCCACTGTCACGACATGGCGGTGAGGATGGGTCGCATTTTCTGTTATCGGGAGAGTCACCCCTTGCCTCTCCGCTTCCATCACCATGTGCATCTCTTCAAATATATGTTCAACCCCTCTTGGGTTCCTTTCCTCCATGGCCGACACGGCGGCGTGAAAATCTTCATCCCTCGGAGATGAATTCTGACTTGCCACCTCCTCAACCTCCTGGGCAAATTCTTCCACATGATCTCCAGACATGGTTTGAGAAGGATTTTCGAGAAATGGAAGGGTTTTTCTTTTAAGAGTCGGAAGGAGATGCAGAATTCAGGGATTTCGAGAAATAAGGGAGATGTATTGAAAACTAAATCCTAATATGCTCTAAGGTTAGCAAAGTTAAAAGATTTCACCAGAAGGTAACCTTGAGTTTTCTGGAAAAACTTGGAAGCAGGTTGTGAGTGCTCTGAAAGTTGTTTTGCAAAGAGTTTTTCGCAAATGTGTGCTCTGAAGATTTGTTCGCGAAAAAGACGGTATGGATGCAGAATCCCTTATTTATAGGGATGGGAGTTGGTACGTTTCTGGCAAGTAATTTGAAATTGCAATCATTTCCCTCCTAGGAAACCGTTCATTTTATTGAACCGTCACATACTTCCCAAGAATCATGCGCTCCACGCGCATCAGCATTTAATGCATAGACGTTTCAAGCGGTCAGAAGAAAGGACCGCATTTATGGCGCAATCAGAAGGATAATTGCCCAACACGCCATGCCTTGTACAAGCGCAGCGCTCGATGGAGTACATTGGTAAAATTCTACAGCCCTTATCACTAAGGGCTACAGAATTGGGGGTTAAAATGATAGGGCCAGAATACGCTCGTCCCATATTTGGACACGTGGTACCTCAAGATGGTAACACATGCCCTTCTGTGGTTAAGGCAGTCACTCACGAGCGCCCAAACCCCCGAGCATCAAAGTCTCACAGGGACACGTGCCATCTCTGCTGCGCACACGCGCGATCAGCGTTGCCGCTCTCTAACGAGCGCACTCCGCCATACTAGGTTAAGCTCCAAATCTGTCAAGGAAGCTCTCTTCGAGCGCTACTCCCCCTCATTGCATGAGCCTTGGCCTTCATCCCTTAGCGGATTTTCTGGCCTCCAAGGCCTTTGGTTGACACGAGCGTGCTCCTAAGCCCTCGTTACCAACCCCCCTAAAATGGCTCTCTGACACCC
Source organism: Lantana camara (assembly GCA_037501455.1). NCBI lineage: Eukaryota > Viridiplantae > Streptophyta > Magnoliopsida > Lamiales > Verbenaceae > Lantana > Lantana camara. Next base: position 94,340,919 of record CM074863.1, read on the forward strand.
TGTATATGTCCGCACACCTACCACTGTTGCCAACACTAACTTTCATCAACTTTTGCAAAAGATTCCTCATAGGTTTCTCTCATAGCGCCACGCGTTAGGGCAACACTTGGTCAGGACCACACGGTGCAAATGACCAAAGGGTCCTTGACCCTCAACTATAAATAGGCAAGCTCATCTTCTCCATGGTAAGCAATCTCCATTACTGCAACTTCATAGTTCACGTATTCACTCTTTCAGATCATCATCTGACTTGAGCGTCGGAGAGCCAAACTGGTAATCACCCCCCAGTTCCCCCAACTTGGCTGTCTGACCTCTGTTTCTTTTGGTGTTTGTCCTAGCAGGTTGAACCTACCCTCTTCTCCGACGATCATCATCAGTTTCCCCACCTTTAAACAAATTCTAAAGTGATTGGATTCTATACCCCATATCCAGACACAGCAGATACTATCTTCTTTTTTTTTTTAAGTCAAGTTAAGTAATTAGTAATATTATCTATTTTTATTTATTTGTATGTGAATTTGAAGCTTTTAAATTGATTGAATGTAGAAATAAGACATATTAAATGTGACAGTAACAGTACTATGTAATATAAATATATAGTATAGGCTCCTCTTCAGAATAATGTAGTTCTCAGATTAAAAATCCGTTTTGGAATGCTTTTAAAGAAGAAACAAAGGAATAATATACGGAGGGTTTACATACATACATATATATATATATATATATATATATATATTGATGGGTCGGCGAATATATTTATAATATACTTATATATTATTTTTTTAAAATAAAGTATAAGGAATTTGGATATTTTAGGAGTTTTTTCAAATATTCGAATCTATATATATATATATCTCCGAACTGGAGTATTCATAATTAAAATTTAAAAGAAGACAAGTTGCAGTAAATGAACACAACAATTGAGTTAATTAAATGAAATTTATAAATGCAAAATCCATAATTTCATATGTTATAAATAGGGCTGTCAATGGATCGGATTTTAATCCGAATCCGATCCGAGTTTTGACATATTCGTCCGATAAAAAAATTCGATGGATCATATCCGATTATAAATATCCGTTATTCGAAATAAATGGAGCGAATATGGAATTACACAATCCGATCCATTAAAGATCCGAATCCGACTTTTAATACTATTTTTAATTATTTTATTTAAAATATACTAATAGAAATATATATATATATATATATATATATATATAAAATTAAAATAAAAAAAGTAAATCTGCCCCACTAATTAAAACTTAAGAGAAATTATCGATGGATATCAAGGTGCCCTGATCCCAACAATTTTCAAAATGAACTCTCACAGCCGCACCCCCAAAGTTTTCCCATCTGTCATCTCCATTGCCTTTTCTTAGGTTCTCCACTTTTATTTTCTTGGCTGCACCAACTCCACCGTCTAACATCATTTTCTCCATCACTGCCGACAATCATGAGATATCCTATATATATTTGCCGATCGCCAGCCAGCCACCATCAAGTTTTCCACTACCGCCGCCTCCATCGCCATCGCCGTTGACAGACAGAACTGAGGTCTCCGTACAAATATTTCTCACCTTCCTTCTGCTGCATTGTTCTGTTAAAAAAAATTCAGATCTGGAGAGGGCAATTTTCTTTCAGATCTGGAAAGGGCTATTTTCTTTTTCTTTTTGATTCGGATCGGATTTTTCTACCGGATAATCCGATCCGATGTTAGTCGAATTTGGATTGGATGAATCCGGACCCTATAGGATCCGGATTCGGACTCGGTTCTTGAATCATATAATTGGATTCGGATTCGGAATAGTCGAATCCGATCCGAATCCGACCCGTTGACAGCCCTAGTTATAAAGTACTAATAAGTTGGCCCGTTGAACACTCATGGTTGGACTTTTCTAATATGCAATAGATTTTTAATTGGGCCTTTAAAAATATCCGATGGATTTATGAAATTTTGGATAGGTTTTAAAGCCCACCCACAAGTTTGGGGTTTAGTTTGGGTGGAAACCCATTGGATTTTGACATATTAGATTTAGATTAGACTTGAATTTAAAAAATTTGAATATTGTTTGGATTTGGGCTTGGGTTGGGGATTCCCCACCCAATGCCAGGCCTATTCCCTTCGTCTTTCAATTCTTGCTTCCATGCCCAAAAATCTTTCCACCAAAAACTTTATGTCTTTTTTTAAAAAAAAAAAAGGTCAACTTTATTTATCATTTCGCTCTACACAAATAATGTGCTCTTTCTCCCAAAGTGTAATTTTTCATTATATGTATAAAGAAAATTATTATTTTCGTTCCATAATGCAACTCCTTTTCAATTTTAGTTCCAATAGTTGTTATGTTCTCACTTTACGTCCAATAAAATCACTTTTTTCTTAAATTAGGTCCCGTTGACTGCCTTTCCGTCCAAATTTAATGTTTGACCGTTGAAAAAATTATTTTTTACCCCTTTTGTATTGGATAAAGAAACCACCGGGGAGGCAAGGCTCCGACAAAGAAGTCGTATCGGAGTTGAAAAGCGTGGGTTCTACCAGCTAGGTTAACACCAGATTAAGGGTATAACAACTCAATGGGTTTTCTTCTAGAGGTGAAGTTTTAGAAGCAGAAAGTGATCCCCAACAATAGACAACACCTACCCTTTTATAGTTGAGGGTAAGGGCTGTAGGGTCATTCCGCTCTATGTGGTCCCGAAAGGGATGACACCCAAGGTATGTGGCACCTTGTGAGAGGTTTGCAGGAATAGGTCTGCAAATGTGTCAGGAGAATGGTCGTAAGTTGTTATGCAGGCGCACTATCCCATTCCATGTGTCAGAGAAATGGAAATTATTACCAAGGGATGATTATGATCGAAGAAGAGGGCCCACCCGAGGGGAGGGTACGGTTCCTAAGCATTTCCAAAGCCTTATGGTAGGAAGAGGAGCGGGCTAGGCTCATCACATGGCATCCCGGGGGGCTGTCTCGAGGGAGCATTCCCTTTGCCCTCGAGGGCTGTTATCAAGATCTTCCAGTTATGTTGAGCAACATTTAGAGTGGGGCCTGCCGTGGAACATGTGAGCAATCACGTGACATGCCAGGTGTATTCCAAGCCTCATCAGTTATTATTTTTGTTAATTATTTTAGTTAATGTTTTGAGTAAATTCCATTATTATTATTTTGCCAAATTGTTTGTTATTTTTAATATTTTATTATTATTTTGTGTAATAATTTATTTTTTAGTTTTATTTTTAAAATGTATTATTTGTGTTAGTTATTTGAAATGGGTTATTAGATTTTTTATTTTTTTTGAGCTCGGTTTATTATATTCAACAAATATTTATGAGTTAGTATTTTATATTATTCAAGTCTATTTAATCATTATTTGGTTTATTTTTGAGTTAATTTGCTTATCATTTAATAAACTTGCGATCAACAAGTTTATTCATTTTAGACAAATTTTTACTTAGAAGTCGTTTGCTTTCACCTAGTTTGGCAGATAAAATTTATTATACATCAAAATAGCGGCAGATAAATTAGTTATACATCAAAATAGCTTATTTATTTTGTAGGTTGGTTTTTCTATTAAAATCTATGTTTTGAAACCCGGACCGGACCGGCCGGTCGGACCGGTTCGACCGGTGACCGGAGGCCTGTCCGGTCCGGTTATACCCTTAAACCCAGTCCTTGGTCTGACCAGTTTGAACCGGTAGAAATCGGTCCAAACCCACTCAAAGAACCGGACCGGCCCGTTTAACGGACCGGATGGACCGGTTTTTCTGGTACAAAATTGAAAAAATCCCAATTTTGTATAAATTAGTTATACATCAAAATAGCTTATTTATTTTGTAGGTTGGTTTTTCTATCAAAATCTATGTTTTGAAACCCGGACCGGACCGTCCGGTCGGACCGGTGACCGGAGGCCTGTCCGGTACGGTTATACCCTTAAACCCAGTCCTTGGTCTGACCAGTTTGAACTGGTAGAAACCGGTCCAAACCCGCTCAAAGAACCGGACCGGCCCGTTTAACGGACCGGATGGACCGGTTTTTCTGGTACAAAATTGAAAAAATCCCAATTTTGTGAGGAATGCAGGAATCGAACCTGCACCCCCAAGATTGGAAATCAACGTCCCAACCAGTTGCGACACGATATTTGTTGATTTGTATTCTTCAAAACAAATATTAGTACTTATTATGTCGGAGATTCATAATAGGTTTTCATTAGAAAAGAAAATATTCCCTTTTTAATGGTTAATTTGATGGGAAAAAATTCCCGTAAAAAATGAAATCATTAAATCTATAGATTATATTTAAAAGAGTTTTAGAAAATATTAATATAACTATAAATATTCCAATACATTGTAAAATTTAATTTAAACACAAATAAAATAATGTGTAGTATTTTACTTTTAATAATATATATCTATAAAAATATATTACATGTGGTATTTTTTGTCTTTTTTACAATAAAAGTATAATATTTGTTAAATTAATCTTTTATCTATATTGTTAATTTGCTAAATATTGATTATTTTGCTATTTAGTTTGATAGTTTATCTATATATTTGTAGATTTATAATTTAAAATCTTATTATTAGTGATATTGTTTGAAAATTAATAAATAGTTCAAAATAATTTAAAATTATATTTAATTTTCCATATTAATTAGCTTATCTAATTATTTTTAATTAATATTTATGATATTATATAAATATATATAATTAAATATTATTATTACGTAATTATGACGTTATACCGGTCCGACCGGTGGTTCGATCGGTCGAACCAGTAAAACCAATAACCAGTAAGAGGTCTCGGTTTGACGTTCGATCCGGGTTTCAAAACATAGATCAAAATTTGTTCAACCCGTAAGCTAGAGGAGTTTTCCTCAGTTTTTCTTCATATGGCAAAATACCGTGTCTCACAAATCATGATTTTTATCTATTAATGTGCATTTACTCAATTGTCCAACTCTTTAATTCATTTTCTAAAATTGATCATTATTATTTATTAAAAAAACAGAAAAAATTATTGCACTTTGTAACTGTTATATGTCCGCGTTCAATACCCACGAAGATAGAAATATAATTATTAAAATATATTAGAATTAATTTTTTATATTAAAAAAGTAAATAATTATTAAATTATGATAAATAAATTTGGTAGTGTCATATTTGTAAAAGAAAATAATAATAATAATATAAAAAATTTATTAAAAGAAAAAGATTAACGTGATGTAAAAGGAAATATTTTTACGCTAATCTCTTTACAAGAAGTTATAAGAATAAATCTAAAAAATATAAAATAAAAACCGTATATTGACATGAGATAAGTATATGGATATTTTAGTAAAATTACTAGTTAGAGTGATTATCTTTTACACTTAAAGTAAACGACCAATTTAAGAAAACATGATACAACGTATTTATTATATTTGAAAGTAAATATAACTAATTAACTCATTCAATAAGCTGCCATTATGCTAACCGTTCAAACTTCAAAGTCTTTTCTCGAAAAGTAAACGACTTGACGAAAAACCTCTTCTACTGTATGCATACTTCTACTCAAAATAATATTATTGTTATTTTGGCGAATTCTTTGTTCTTCTTAATATTTTTTTATTATTTTTGTTTAACAATTTTTTTTTTTTTTTTTTTTACATTTATTTTACAATTTATTGTTTGTGTTTGGTTATTTTAGGGGGTTTACTAGATTAAAAATTATTTATCAATTAGTATTTATTTATTCAGGTAATATCTAATCATTATTGATTATTTTTGAGTTATTTCTTATCATTTTGTAATTTAACTTGCAATAGACATGTTTTATTATTTTAAGCAAGTTTTTACTTAAAATTTTATCTTTGTCATAGTAAGAAAAATCTCTTTTATTGTAGGCATACTTTACTTAAGTAACATTATTATTATTATTTTAGCGAATTGTTTGTTCTTCTTAATATTGTATTGTTATTTTTGTCTAATAATTTTCCTTTTGTTTTCATGTTTACAATTTATTGTTTTGTTTGATTGTTTGAAGGGGTTTATTAGATTGAACTATTAATTTATCCGTTAATATTTAATAGTAAGTATATTTAATCATTATTTAATTTATTTTTGAGTTATTTTTCTTCTCATTTTATAATTAACTTGCAATTAACATGCTTAGTTATTTTAAAAGATTTCTTCTATTGTGTAGACATACTTCTACTTAAATATAGTTATTGGTGGATTGTTTTTTTTTTTTTTTTTTTTTTAAACAGAGGCCCTCCCACAGGAGAGTAAAAATCAAAGACCGTCACAATCATCCAAAACCAAATCAACAAGGAAAGAGGGTAACATCGTACCACCTACGCAGGCCGAAGCCACATTACGAGCTAACGCGTGGGCCACAACATTGGCCAAACGACGCACAAACAAAAAAGAACAACTAGAGAAAGAAGAAGCACAAAGTCTAATGCCATCAATGATGTTTCCAAGATTAGAGCAATCTTCACCAGAGGCGGAGATATTCTTAATAAGATTCAAACAGTTACTCTCCACCAAGATCTCATCCCATCCATTGGTCTTAGGAAACTCCAAAGCCTGCAATACAACAACCGCTTCAACAACTTCAGGCTCCAATTAACTCTCAAACGGGTCACTCTTCCAACCCAAACAACTGCCCAGGTGGTTACGAGCCACCACTCCGACCCCAACTTCGCCTTTATCCCCAAAAATTGCTACATCCATATTGAGTTTAACAATTGTTTGTTGTTATTAATATTTTATTATTATTTTTGTTTACTAATGAATCAACTTATTGGTTGCGTTTGGTTATTTCAAAGAGTTTATTAGATTTAATAATTATTTATCAGTTAGTATTTATTTTTTTCAGCACATTTAATTATTATAGTTGTTTCATTTGTTAGTTATTTCTTATCATTTTGTAATTTAATTTACCATTGACATATTTAGTTATTTTAGACAAATCTTTACTTAAAATGTTATATTTGTGTAGTAAGAAAAATCTCTTCTATTATAGATATACTTCTACTTAAATAACATTATTGTTATTTTGGAAAATTGTTTGTTCCTCTTCATATTTTATTCTTATTTTTTTGTTTAATAATTTTCTTTTTATTTTTGTTCTTGAAATTTATTGTTTGTTTTTGGCTATTTAAAAGGGCTTTACTAAATTTAATAATTATTTATCAATTAGTAATTATTTATTTAAGCATATTTAATCATCATTTTGGTTTTGGTGGTGCAGGAAATGGATTCCTAGTATGCAGCCAACACTTTCAAGATTTGTTTAAAAAGGGAAGACCATCACAGGCTCAGAGCCTCAGGAACTAGGTTTCCGACTGAGCGTGGGTTCTCCCAGCTAGAATAACACCAGGAAAGAGAAGGCAGTAAAAGGGGCGGAAATGGTGAAGTATGCAAAGCTTGGAATATGCAGCAATGGAGAGAACCTCAGTTCAGTGTAGGGGATTTTAGTGGAGAAGATGATCTCTGGAATGTGCATGTGAATCCCTTATTTATACATTGAGGCTGGGGAATTTGGGTAATAGTAACCAAGTGGTCCCAAAATCAGTGTTGCCCTAGACACGTGGTGGCCTGAGATGGTGTGAGAGTGATAGCTCTGAAAAGCCTGTAGCATGACAGGTGCGAGGTGCGCACTACCATTGTGTCAGAGGTGGTTAGCGTGCGGCGAGCGTACAATCATCTAACCATGTTTCCCTTATTCTTGAAGTGTTCTCGGAAGGGTCACCTCATGATGCAGGGACTGACCCTCGAAGGGGAATCCCTCCTAAGTCCTAGTCGAGCATCAGCCACGCTCGAGGGGTTCCTTGGCGGAAGGTTCTACGCTGAGGTCCGAGGGTTAGAGCATCGGGGATCACGAGCGTTATGACCGAGGGGGTATCTGTTATGGAGGAGGGGGAACCCGGATACACGGCATTCCCAGGGACCGTGAGGCGAGCGTTCAAACGTTAGAGGGGTCCTACGCTCATGACCTGGGCCGAGGCGCGCAGGTGTAAGTTGGAGAAGCGGTAGAGGGAATGGGCCGGGTTTGAATCCACGAGCCCATCATCGCGAGCGTTAGGCTATTGCAGCCTTTAGATTGTGACACGTGTACGACGCTGATCCGAATGTGGTTTGGCCTCATCATTTGGCCCCCCAAATTCCGTAGTAGCGCTTGAGCGTACTGTAGAATTTAAAGAGACGGGCCTTGGTTTTTGAATATCCGAGGGTCAAGCTTCCGAGAAAGGAGAGACTGTCCATCTTCAGTAACGGACATATTCTGACAATCCAAATGATGGCGTAGTGCTCCTAGTGATCCAAATGATGATCTCACTGAGCCGGAGTACAATGACTTGGTCGTTATGCTCCAAAACGAGTACAAGGCGGCCAATCCCATTGACCTTGGGCCCTTAACGATCGAAGAGGAAGGCGTCCCCGTTGATGCTCAAGATGGCTCTGGACCCAGCAACGTCCAAGCTTCTGACACTAGAGTCCTGGCTCCTGTTCCTCTGTCCACTGCTCCCCCGGAACCCGAGAGTGAAGCTCATTGATGCTCCCTAACTGCTCTTTCAAAGTTCTGTCTGCTTATCTCCATTTCCATTATGAACACTAGACCCTTTGTATTTGACTGCTGTATCTTCGATAACGTACTACTTGTTTTCTATTTTTGGCAATGCAACTCTTTTTTGCACGTAATGAAGCTTTATTTCTTCAGAATTGAATTTTGAGCGTTGTCTATTTGCTCCTCCTAGTGTTTGAATGTTTGAGACGGGATTGCACTGGCGCGAGGGTGTTCCCTAAGAGGGCTCCCTGGCCATATTTCACCATAAGGCTCACCGTTTGAACTTAGGAATCCATCAAGAGATTTGCCAAGTGTTGCCTTTCTTAAATAGGAAATGTATCAACTGTTTTGAGTGTTCCAATAGCTTAATGTGAACTTAGAAATCATCCGTAGGATTTGCTAAGTGTGGAATAATGGCGAGCGTAGCCGTAGTGTGAATTTTGGACTTAGGAATCCGCAAGAGGATTGGCCAAGTGTCTGTAATCCATGGGCATATGCATTCCTCCTGAAATGAGGGTCTTTGAAGGGTTTATGAGCACGAACTAGAATAATCAGCATCTAGTGGGTGTAGTTAAACATACGACAACCCCCATTAGGACTCACTCATTTAAGGGTTGGTGCGCTTATGAGCGTCAAGATGTTCGCCATGGAGGGTCCTTGATACACCGAGTGTCGACTTAGAGAGGAACCGCTCGTCTAAAAGCCTGGATCAGGTGGTCATCAAGCCGTTCGACGTGGATGACGCTCGGCATGGAGAAGGCGATGATGTAATTGATAATTCAAATCATTAATTAAAGCAAGTAAATTGTAAATAAAAACTGGAAAAAACTCACTGATATGTTTGTATTTCTGTCAAAAGAAGTTACAGAGTGCCTCGAACGGGCTATTACAAGGATTGTAACTACACGTAGAACCGTCTAAGGTTACATGCATTCTATGGTCGAGGAAGACGCTCGCCTTGCAAAGTTTCTAGCAGGTAGGTATTGTTCGCTCGTGCCTGAATGACTTTGAAGGGGCCTTCCCAATTGGGATCCAATTTACCCACGTGTTTGGATACTTCAGCTTTTTTGAGGACCAGATCTCCCAGCTGGAAGGTCCTTTCTCTGACACGCCTGTTGTACTGATGGGCTACCGTCGCATTGTATTTGTGGATTCGAGCCCAAGCGGTGTTCCTTCTTTCATTTAGTAAGTCTAGTTCGAACGTCCGATTTTCCTCATTGAGTACAGGCTCGAAATAAGCAACGCATGCGGGTTCCTGAGCAATTTCCGCAGGTATCATGGCCTCGGAGCCGTAAACGAGGGAGTAAGGAGTTTCCCTAGTTGTCGCTCGTGGCGTAGTATGGTATGCCCAGAGGGCTTCTTGAAGCTCTTCGGCCCATTCACCTTTTTTACTCTCGAGCATCGTTTTCAGATGCTGGAGTATGGTTCTGTTAGTTACTTCAGCTTGACCGTTGGCCTACGGATGGCCCACGAAAGTGAAGCGTTACTCGATGCCTAGTTCATAGCACCATTCTCGTGTGTCAGCTGCGACGAACTGGGAGCCGTTATCGGAGATGAGTACCCTCGGGATACCATATCTGCAGATGATGTTCTTCCAAATGAAGTCTCTCACAACTTTGAACGTTATTTTTGCGACCGCTTCAGCTTCGGCCCATTTGGTGAAGTAATCCATAGCGAGGATCACGAATTTCTTTTGTCCGACCGCCATTGGCAGGGGTCCCACTATATCGATGCCCCACTGGTCAAAGGGCCACGAAACATCAGTAGGGATCATTTGAGCAGATGGCAGTTGAGGGGTGTTGGAATAAAATTGACATTTAGGATATTTCTTAGAGTAACTGATGGCATCCTGCAACACCGAGGGCCAACATAATCCACTCATCAATACCTTCTTGGCCAGAATTCGACCGCCGGAATGGTTCCCACAACTTCCACTATGCACAAGTTCCAATACTCCTTTGGCTTGCGAGGGTCTTAGGCACCTTAATGGTGGGCCTTGAAAAGACCGCTTGAAGAACCGACCCTCATTATCAAGTGAGAAACGAGGGGCCTTACTCCTAATCTTTCATGCTTCCACTTTGTCGCTCGGACAGGTTCCATCCCTTAGGAATCTGATGATGTCGTCGAGCCAACAAGGCTCAAAGGGATCAATCATGTTCACTCCACCCGAGGGTTCCGCCTTACGAATAAGTGGCTCTTCTGTTGTAAGAAATGTAACAGAGCGCTCGCGGGAGTTTTCCAAAGCAGACGCAAATTTAGAAAGGGCATCCACACGCTCGTTTTCTGCTCGTGGGATCTGTAGTAAGTGGAACTCTTTGAACTTAGATATAATCTTCTTGGCCTTTGCCAGGTACTGCACCATAGTGGCTTCTCAAGCCTCATAAGTGTTGGGAATAGTGCCCTGAAAATTCAATTTATTGAATTAATAAAACTGAATTTGCAGCAAGTTATGAGTATTACACATATTTATAATTAATGACGTGTGATGGTATTCTTATATGGAATGTGTTTCATAGGAAAAGACTTTGAATACCGAAATCACGTGTCATTAAAGTTCTAGTCAGTAAGATAAGAATATGTTCTTATCAAGGCTATAACGTGGTTATATAAGATGATTAGTCTTTCGTCATAGGGAATAGTGATTCCAATTATAACACGTTGATGATTTTCAATAGGATTGGAAACATCGAACTGGACCACTGAGATAATTCATTTTATACTGCTATCTAAAATGAATAAAATCTCAGGAAGCATTGTACTCTTAATCCTGATAATATTTCGGCTTTAGGCATGTAGTGTTAGTCACTGTAACATACTCGAAGTGAGGTCTCGGTAACGGGTGGCCAAAATACTTTGTATGATTCGGTGACAACATGAAATGTGCTAAAGAGTTATATTGATCGAGGAATCTGTGGCCTTGCTGGAAGGTAAAAGATATCCTTGAAATAGATTTGCAAAAGTTCGAATTAAGACTTTGGCCAAAGCACTTCGCGTGATAACGTCACCGATGTTGTATGTTGAATGTGTTTCACATACAGAGAATTTGAACTTAAGGCGAATCAATAAATTTCAAATTAGAGATGAAAAATAAATGATAGTAGTTGCAATTTATTTTTCATGGATATCTACACGGAGGAGTAAAATGCGAAATTATTCTAGATCGAGAAATTCGTGAATAATTTAATTAATTTTAGAGTGCAACAATATTTATTTAGTGGAATTAAATATTGTTAAACGGTAATTAATTATTGTCATGAGATGACAATATATTAATCCGTTTGGAGCTAAAATTAATTAGTCCTGCAGGTCCCCCTGTAAGCCCCAATTGAAATCCCAAAGAGAAAATATTAAAAGGAGAAAGAGAAATGAATTTTCAAAGTGTTTGAAAATGGCAAAAGAATTTATTTTAAGAAAATAAATTAATGTTCCAAAGAGTTGGAAATGCCCGGAATTTTATTTTGGAGAAAATAAAATTTTCATCAAAAAAAAAAATTTTCGGTGATGACGTGGCAGCTGACCTGGCATGCCACGTCAGCAAGGTGGGCCCAGGTGGCGCTGACTGGGCAGCCGCGTGGCACGCCACGTGTGCGACACGTGGACGGCCCAGATTACGCCACGTAGCCGCAAAAGCAACGGTCCAGATTTGTCTGGACCGGGCCGGTCAACTGGTCAGGGTATCGGGTCAACGGGTCGGGTTTTGGATAGGGCCGGACCTGGTCCGATTTCGGGCCGGGCCGACCCGGACACGTGGCCGCTTCAGAAGAAGCCACGTCAACCTCAAACCCTAGCCGCGAGTGGTTGACGTTAGGCGCGTTCTCGGCGTCGTTGAACTCGTGGTGACGAGACCTTCAACGTAGTGTCCTTGGTTTTCGTGTCCAAGTTGTACACGCAAGTGGAGAGGTGAAATGACCATTATACCCTTGCTTTTGTATCCAAAATGACCAAAACGCCCTCGGTGTTTCCCCTATAAATAGGGGCCTTGGGTCCTCATTTCTCATATAACATTTTGGGAGAGGTTTTGGCTAGAGCTTAGCTTTGAAACCATATCCCTTTTCTCCCAGTTAATTCCGATTGATTTTGGAATTAATTTTAATTAGGTGTTTGTATAAAACGCCTGATTTCGGGAGAATAAACCCTGAAAAGGGTGTTTTAGTTTAAAGTTTTATTTTCTCTAATTATTTAGAGAAATACTTTCGGAGCCCACACTCCAAGGGTGTCCCTGGGGTTATTGCAGGGAAGCTCTGCCGGTTTCACGAGGCGATCGGGTATCGGGTTCTCAGGAGGTGAATTCGAGGAGTTGGAAAAATGCCGTTAGATAGCCATGTTTGCAGTACGGTAATATCTTTAGTTATTCTATTTTAAGCACGATAAATTATGTGCTCTTAAGTATTAATTGCATGTTAGATATTTATCTGCTTAAGTGATTTAAAATTTATTATCAATTGCATGTATATACTTGAGTAGATCCGGCTAAGTCTTCCTCTTTGTATTAAAATGTTTTAGAAATATTTTAATACTTGTATTATAATAAAAAATTTTAAAATGTGGTCCCGGACTGCTACTGTTCTGGGCCCACCTCCCAGCAATAAGTGCCGTCCATTTGACTTGCAATCAGCTGAGAGTCAAATATGCAGTGACCCGAGCGGCCCCATTCTGAAGGCCGATCCTAAGCCCTTAGATGAGTACCTCATATTCTGTCTCGTTGTTGGTAACCTGGAATGCTAATTTGATTGCGTAGTCCACTTCATTCCCATGAGGATCTCTGAGGGTCACCCCGGCTCCCCCCTTGAGAGGTCGAGGAGCCATCTATGTGCAAAAGCCATAACCCATCCTCTACCGAGGGTGTGATATCCAGGCCGAAGCGCTCAACGAGCAGGTCTGCCACGGCCTGAGCCTGTATCGTTGTACGAGGCTCGAAGCTGATGTCAAATTGACTGAGCTCAATTGACCACTTGATTAACCTCCCTGAGACGTCCGGTTTCGAGAGTACCTGTTTGAGGGGTTGGTCTGTAAGCACCGTGATGGAGTGGGCCTGAAAATGTGGCTTTAACCTTCTGGAAGCATTAACGAACGCGAAGGCGAATTTCTCTATCTCCATGTATCTCTTCTCAGCCCCCAGCAAGGTTTTGCTCAGGTAGTGCACAGGCAAATGTTTACGCTCGTGGATTGCGACAAGGACCGCACTCGTGGTCTCTGACGAGACAGAGAGGTAGACAAACAAGTTTTCCCTAGGGACTGGCTTTGTTAGCAAGGGTGTATACGAGAGGAACTGTTTCATATCTTGCAAGGCCTTCTCACATTCATCGGTCCAGTCAAAGTTGCGAGCATTATGCAGGATTTTGAAGAAAGGCAAGTTTATGTCCGCCGAGCGGGAAATAAACCTGTTTAAAGAGATGATCTTGCCCACTAGCACTTGGACCTCTCTGGCATTCCAAGGGGACGGAATGTCCAAGATCGCCTTGATTTTCTGCGGATTGGCCTCTAAGCCTCTTTGGCTAACCACAAACCGGAGGAACTTTCCTCCTCGAACGCCAAATGTACATTTCGAAGGATTCAATTTCATACCATATTGCCGTAGGACGTTGAATGCTCGCCTGAGGTCCTCCAGATGGGAATGTTGACGCTCGCTTTTGACAATCATATCATCCACATATACCTCCATGGATCTTCCTATTTCGTGCTTGACCATTCTGTCGACGAGGTGCTGATATGTTGCTCCTGCATTTTTGAGTCCGAACGGCATAACTTTAAAACAGTAGACTCCCACATAGACCACGAAGGATGTTTTTGGGTGGTCCTCGGGTGCCATGAAGATCTGATAGTACCCTTGGAAAGCGTTCATCATGCTCATGAGCTCACATCCCGCCATTGAATCTACTAGTTGATCGATCCTAGGTAAGGGGTACGGGTCTTTGGGGTACGCCTTGTTGAGATCTGTGAAGTCATTGCACATGCGCCATTTATTGCACTCTTGGGCACGAGGACAACGTTGCAGAGCCATTCTGGATAAAGGATCTCCTCGATGTATTGAGCCTCAAGGAGTTTGTTCACCTCCTCTTCTATGACTTGTCTTCTGAATCCATGAACGCCCCTCTTCTTCTGCTTGATTGGTTTGAAGGCTGGGTCCACGTTGAGCCTGTGGATAATGACGCTCGGATCTATTCCAGTTAGATCGGAGGCTTTCCAGGCAAAGATGTCCACATTCTCCCGCAGAAATTTGATCATCATGATCTGAGAGGGACCGTCGAGGTTGGAACCTATCTGGGTGGTTTTGCCAGGGTTTTCAGGCTCCAATTCGATGGTCAAAAAATTCTCCGTAGGCTCAATACGTACCTCAGGCCTCGGGAGCTCGAGCGCCCTCTTCTTACCCATGAGCTTATCGCTGGATTCTCCCGAGGGTTCATGACCCTCATCCTCCGAGGTGGATCCCTCAACTGGTCCAAGTGGGCCGGCTTGGCCACCTTTGGATCCGTCCGTTTCCTTCTTTCTATTCTTCTTCTTGTAGAGTTTGGCCCTCTTACGCTCAGGACCATCTTCATCTAACTTGGGGAAATCTACAGACTTCTTCGTGGACCCCGCTTGGACTGCTTGCTTTGGCTTGTGACTCCTTAAGGACAAGATATAACATTCCCATAATTCCTTAACGTTGCACAGAACCTCACCCGTCCCCTCAGGTGTGGGGAATTTGACCTTCTGATGATATGTTGAAATAACCGCTCTGAAATCAACGAGGGTTGGGCGCCCGATGATGATGTTGTATGGGAGATCTATTTCGACAACTGCATAAAGAACGCTCAAAGTTTTTCACTGTGGGGCGCGACCAAATGAGGTGGCCAAGTGAATCTGTCCGCGAGGGACAATCTCGGAACCCCCAAAGCCCACTAGGGCTATTCTGAGGGGTTCGGGGGGAATGCTTGTTATATTCATCTTTTGGAACGTGGAGTACGGGAGAACGTTCACAGAGCTTCCACTATCAATTAAAACCCTCTTTACAACATTATTGTGAACTTCTAAACTAACCACCATGGGGCAGTCAGAGGTTTCACCCACCCCATGGGGTGTTACAATTGTTGGAAAATACGAATCAGAAAGCAGCGGAATTTAAAAAATTTTCCCAACAAAAGGACCTTGGACTCGCAATCGTGTATCCAAATTCGTAGAGATAAGAAACTTACTTTTCTTTTATTCTTTCTTGAAGCGTTTCAAGCCACCCAAGAACGCTCTTCTCGCGGCTTGATCCCCTCTCCTTGGTAAAGCTCGAATCTTCAAACTTCTAACTTGAAGCTCTCTAGAGATAGTCCACCAACTTGATCACAATCTAACTAGTAAGGATGCTAGTTCTCTAGTTAGTGTTTAGGCTTAACCTAGGGTTTCGTTTATCTTGGAGAAAGGATGGTGTTCAACACATGAACCAAAAGAATTACCAATTAGCTCTAAGGGGAGCTCGAGCTCCCCTATTTATATTAAAGGGAGGACCGAAAATCCTAGTCCTTATGGGCTAGGGTTTTGGTCTCTCTCTCTCTCTCTCTCTTATTACTTGATCATCAAGTAATTTTGACTTTGACTTTGAATTCAAATTCAAATCAACTTTCAAGAGAGCTAAAAATATCCAAACTATTTTTTGGATAATTTTATACTTTATTTATTTAAAATAAATAACTTATTTTATCTAATTAATTAATTCATAATTAATTAACTAGATTATTTTTCTCCAAAATAAGACTTTCTTTTTAATTCAAAAATTAAACCAAAGTCTATTAAATAATTAACACATGTAATTATTTTATATATATATATATATATACAATATATATATTCACACGTGTGGGACACGTGTCACAAGGACACGTGTCACTCACGTGAGCCACACGTGTGGTTTCACACGTGTGGAACCCTCTTGGCCCGATTAACTCGTTTAATCATTTTCAAGCCTCAATTCATGTAACCAAGTTGTTGTGTGTGACCCTCTAGGTTCTCAATTCAATTAGCAGTGACCCTAATTAATTAATTCACTAATTAATTAATCAGTCCACAGATTAAACGACCATAGTCTAGCAACAGGTGTTTAACCCCTAGCTGAATTGGAATGTTCGGATTCGACAGAACCTTTAAGTCATTGATTCATGTGAGATACAATCCTCCTACTTACTATCTCTCAACCAAGATCTAGGGTAAGGGAATAATCAGAACCCTAATAATCCGGTCTTAAAGCTAAGTGCATTTCATATCCATTTGATCTCAATCCAAGAAACCCTTTTCTTGATGTCTTGATCTACTGCCTTGGCCAAGGACTCCATATGGCATATGAATGACTTACACGATAAGAGATCACCTTGTAAATGCAAGTGTAGGTCCTTTCTTGATTCTCATTCACTTTCATGAATCACTTGTGCAGCCCCAACATAAGCCTTGAATCGGTTGTCTAAGACGACACCCTTTAAAGCTTATACCTAAGACTACAGAGTTAACTCATAAAGTGACAAGGAACCTCAAGTCTTAAGGATCAATTAATCACATCAATGACTCGTGAGATATTTCCTAATCTGGAAGTTTCTATTTCCTGAAATAGAAACTTTCTTTCCTATTTAGGAATGTTCTCACACGGGGCACCTCAGTGAATTTACTTATTAAAGTAAGTACCCTCATGTATCACGCACGTATCAACTATACACTTTCCACCTCCATGAAACAAGGTGGTCCTTCTTAAGGGCGTGATCCCACAAGCAAGCCTTAGAGGAGTCAGGTTGACACTCCCACTGTCTGTAGGACTCATCGGCTTGGAGTATTTTACTAATCATGAGTTATGTGATATAGGGCTCGTTTCATGAACCATTTCACCTAAATGATAGAGTCCTAAAGTCATCAGGATTAGGGGAGTTCTCATACATGCACAGATAAAGTAAACGCATACCAAACAAGAGCATATAAAAAAGTGTTGCCTCAATTCGTTATTTCATTCAAAGATTGTCTGTGATTACAATAAGGAAAAACACAAAGCGGATATACAATCGGCTTTCTAGGGCACTATTCCTAACAATCTCCCACTTGCCCGTCAAAGCCATTCTAAAGCTACTCTAAGTCCCATCTTCTGAAGATGACCTTGGAAAGCTTCTCGACTAAGGGGTTTAGTAAGTGGATCTGCCACGTTCTCTGCTGATGTGACCCTCTCAATTTACACATCTCCTCTTTTGATAATATCAAGGATTAGGTGATACTTCCTCATAATGTGCTTGGTCCGTTGGTGAGATCTTGGTTCTCTTGCTTGAGCAACCGCCCCAGTGTTGTCACAAAACACAGAAATGGGGTCTTTGATGCTAGGAACAACGTTCAACTCTTGAATGAAGTTTCTAATCCAAACACCTTCCTTACCTGCATCATTTGCAGCTAAGTATTCGGCCTCAGTGGTCGAATCTGCAGTGGTAGTTTGCTTGGAACTCTTCCAACTCACTGCTCCGCCGTTTAGGCAGAAAATGTATCCTGACATTGACTTAAAATCATCTAAGTCAGATGCAAAGCTTGCATCGCAGTATCCTTCGACAGTAAGATCTTTCTGACCTCCGTAAACTAAGAATAAATCTTTAGTACTTTTCAAGTACTTAAGAATATTCTTCACGGCAGCCCAGTGACCATCTCCAGGTCAGATTGGAAACGACTTGTCACACTAAGTGCATAAGCCACATCCGGTCGAGTACATAACATTGCATACATTATGCTACCTATTGCTGATGTATAAGGTGTATGAGTCATTCTTTCCTTCTCAAGGTTAGTCTTAGGACACATCTTCTTTGAAAGACATGTTCCTACACTCATAGGAAGGTTCTTAACCTTTGCTGACTCCATATTGAATCTCTTCAATACTTTGTCAATGTACATCGATTGTGATAGTCCTATTAACCTTCGAGATCTATCTCGATAGATTTTAATTCCAAGGATATAGGACGCATCACCAAGATCTTTCATCTTGAATTGGTTCGATAACTACAACTTAGTAACTTTCATGTCATCCTTCGAATTCCCAATAAGAAGGATGTCATCAACATAAAGTACAAAGAATTGCACTGAGGTCTCCAATTTCCTTCTATACACACAGGACTCATTCGAAATTTGAATGAAGCCAAACGCTTTAACTGATTCATCAAATCGAATGTTCCAATTCCTAGAAGCCTGTTTCAATCCATAGATTGATCTTTGGAGTTTGCAAACCTTTTGCTCACTCCCACTGAATGTGAAACCTATGGGTTGCTCCATATAAATGTCTTTATCAATGACACCATTGAGAAAGGCAGTTTTCACATCCATTTGCCATATCTCGTAGTCATAATACGCAGCAATGGCAAGCATGATCCGAATAGATTTTTGCATTGCAACTGGCGAAAAGGTTTCATCAAAGTCCACGCCGGGTCTTTGAGTGAATCCTTTTGCAACCAGTCTTACTTTGTAGGCTGCAATGCTTCCATCAACTCCAAGCTTTCTCTTAAAGATCCATTTGCAACCTATGGGTTTGACCCCATCAGGCAAATCTACCAAGGTCCAAACTTGGTTGGAGCTCATGGAGTCCATTTCGGATTTCATGGGTTCTATCCACTGTTCAGAGTCAGACTCTGAAAGTGCCTCCTCATATGTTAAAGGATCATTATCCTTTTGAGAGATTTCATGGAAGAATCCATACCATCTCTCCGGCTGTCTAGGAGTGCGTTCAGAACGCCTTAGAGGAGGATTTACGTGTGTATCGAAATTCGTGATTGGTTGTAGTTGATCAGAAGGAGATGTTTCTTCAGTGGGAGGTGTGGGCTCACTTTGTACTTCTTCCAATTCTATGATCTTGCCTTTCTTTTCTTTAAGGAAGGGTTCCTCAAGAAAAGTGGCTTTTCTGGAAACAAACACTTTTTGCTCAGATTGATCATAGAAGTAGTATCCTATGGATTCCTTAGGATAACCTACAAAGTAGCATAAGTTAGAACGAGATTCTAACTTATCTCCCACTGTCCTCTTCACGTAAGCAGGACAACCCCAAATTCTTAAGTAAGAATAACTAGGGATTTTACCATGCCATATTTCATAGGGCGTTTTAGGGACTGACTTAGAGGGAACTAGATTCAAAATCTTTGCTGCACTTTCTAGGGCATAACCCCATAAAGAAGGTGGTAAGTCAGTGAAACTCATCATGGAATGAACCATATCAAGTAAGGTTCGATTCCTTCTCTCAGAAACTCCATTAAGCTGAGGAGTTCCCGGAGGAGTCCACTGAGAGATAATCCCATTATCTTTGAGATGATTAAGGAATTCTTCACTAAGATATTCGCCTCCTCGATCAGATCGAAGTGCTTTGATCTTGTGACCAGTTTGGTTCTCAACCTCCTTTTGAAATTCTAAGAATTTCTCAAAAGCTTCAGATTTATACTTCATTAAGTATACATAACCATACCGACTAAGGTCATCAGTAAAGGTTATGAAATACTGATGATTGTTTCTAGTGCTTACACTAAGCGGTCCACAAACATCAGTATGGATCAAATCTAAGACCTCAGTGGCACGTTCCACAGTTCCTTTAAAAGGAACTTTGGACATTTTTCCTTTGAGACAAGATTCGCAAGAAGTTAATTCTTTAAGATCATTTTCAGAGAATGATCCTAAAGTGTTTATCTTGCTAATTCCGTTCTTGCAAATGTGTCCTAATCTAGCGTGCCATAAGGGAGCTGAAACTTTGTCATCTCTCTTACGCTTCGTTTCTCGTTGTATATTCATAATATTGATATTTTGAGTTAGAAAAAGTCCATTACTTAGAGTACCGATGTGAACGGAAGAGTTGTTCCGTTTGATAAAGTATTTACCATTCTTAATATAAGTTTCATAACCTTCACAATCTAAAATTGGAACTGAAATTATATTACGAATAATGCTCGGTACATAAAGGACTTTATTTAAGACTAACTCAAAACTACCTAAATCTAATCTAATTGTGTCTAAAGCTCGAGCTTCAACGTTTGAGCCGTTGTCGATCTTCAAGACACATTCTCCTTCTCTGAGTTGTTGGACTTCATTTAGCATCTGTATATCATTACAGACATGAGTTCCACAACCGGTATCAAGTACCCAAGAACTAGAATTAATAGAAAGATTTACTTCAACGAGAAAGATACCTTTCTTTAGAGCCTTGAACCTTCCCTCATTCTCAAGTGGAACAATTCCTTTGAAGTGTTATACCTTGTAACACGTTCATGAGGGCGGTAAAGTTGCTCTAAGTGGTCGTAAATCTCCCAAGCGAATTCCATGGCCTCATGTTGCCTTTGCAAGTCCGGAGACATGTTAGCCAACATAAGGCAACGGGCTTGGAGATTATCATCCTTCCACTTCTGAATCGCGTCCCGCTCGACCCGAGTGGGAGCTTCCCCTTCGGGACTAGGCTCCCCTTCGAAGAGAACATAAGTTCTCTTCTCAGAATCTAAAATGATTTTTAGATTCCTCAGCCAATCAGAATAGTTGGGACCAGTCAACTTGTTTGACTCGAGGATCGATACAAGAGGGTTTTTGGTTGCCATTTCAAAACACGTAGAGAATCACAGAATCTACGACCTAAATGGTAAAACAGAGAACTAGTGAGCATGCTGAATTATAACGATATACAAAAGATAAGGTCTTTAATCTAATGTAGCTCCCACTGTTTTTCAAAGATCTATGATTCCCAAAGATCTAAGAGGAACACGTTTCCCAATGGGTACTAAGATCCTAGGCATTTTACCTCGAACCCACGATTCGCGGACATTCTAAGTAAAACCCTAGGTAGGTACAACTTACCAATTCTAACATCTTTGGAACTCCTAGTAATTATTTTTTCATCACCTATCTTTCAATATGGACCCACGACTCGTGCGACATCCATATTTACTTAGGTGTTAAACTAGACCCATCAATCATAAGATCATGACCAAAACTTAGTTCGAACGACCCACGACTCGCGGACATCGCCCTTGCTAAAATTGATAATGAAATATTGATCATTTAAAATGATTAATTAGGTAACTAAGAACTAATAAGCTCCACTAGCTATCCCACGACTCGCGGACAATAACTAGCTTCACTTACTAAACTTAAAACCTATTGATGGAATGCTAGGAATTTAATTCAAAATTTGCATCTCGAAATTAAGCACCTATTTGTTCGAAATTAGCTTAATATTTAATGGGAATTTTCGAATCAACCGGAGAGTTGTCCGGTTCGACCTCACCAACGTATATGTTATCCAATTTTATTAGTCTTGATTAATGCAAGTACACTTAAATGCATTTCAAACAAGCACATAAACAGATAACATGTCCTAGCATGATACTAACATGTAATGATCATGGGTTCTACCTATCTTATGCGTGATATGTGGGAGCCACTCCACAATCACAAGTTCTAACATACATGCCACATAAACAGTTTAAATCACATAAGGGAAAACGTTAACAAAATACGAGCCCTATCTCTATTACATTTTTACAATTGAGATTCCCCTCCCTAACATTTTGAGGAGTCTTCACTTATGGCCTCCTTGTTACTTGAATGTGGTCCATCTTACTCCGTGGGTGCATTGTCTCTAAAATGAAAATAAAACCTCACCACCTATCTCTACTCTCAAATTACAATAAAAAGAAAAAGACATAAAGTAATAAGGCTCAATCTTCATATTGGCCTTAGACAATTACACGGGGCATACCCCGGCCTAAAAAACAGTAATATGGAAAGCCACATAATAAATCACATAACAGTACGCACATAAGTGAGGCTCCAACCTCAATTGAAAAAACGCAACTATAGGGCTCCGACCCCAATTTAAACCATCCATGTGCATAAATTAAAACCATACATAGATCTAAACCCATGATCACCTAACATGCTTTTGCGAGAATTTAAATTTAGCCAATAAATTAAAATTCCCGTTTCAAGTCCTAATGACTTAAAAAACGACTTGATTCGAGTCTTGTTTATAAAAGTTTTCAATAAATCCCAAATTTAACAAAACAAATAAAATTCCAATTAATTTTTGAAAATTAATAATTTGATCAAAGATGTATTTTCCCAAAATATAAACCGTTTCTATTTCTCAAAAATCCAAATTTTATGTTTTATTCAAAAAATTAAAATAAATATTCCAAAAATAAAATTTTAAAAATAAAAATTGGGACTGGATTGCACGAAATACAAAACCGGATCACGAAAACGGGGCCCGTACGCGAAAAGGGGCTGCACGTCGCAAGCGCGTGAGTGCGTGCGCCGTGCGCGAGCGCGCAGCTCCTGCCGGAAGCTTGCGGGCGGGCGCGCCCGGAAGGCCTCCCGCGCGGTTGCGGGAGGGTGCTGGGTGGCGTCGCCCATGCGCGCGAACCCCGCACGCGCGACGCCTTCGCGCGCGGGGTTTCGCGTGTTTGTCGTAATCCGGGTTTTCGTTTCGTGTTTTCGTTCAAAAGCAAAACCAATCCAAGAAATCCAAAAACAGTTTATACAGTTTCAAATCTAAAATAGTTTTTCAAAAATAAATTTTGCAAAACCAATTTTCAGAAATTTTCAGGAAAAAATATAGTTTCGTAATTCAGGCTTTCTAAAACAATTACAAATACTTAATCGCATCAAGCTTAAGAATTTCTACCAAATTCAGTATAATTGAGACGAATCAAAAACACGATTAACGAGGTGGCTCTGATACCACTTGTTGGAAAATACGAATCAGAAAACAGCGGAATTTAAAAAATTTTCCCAACAAAAGGACCTTGGACTCGCAATCGTGTATCCAAATTCGTAGAGATAAGAAACTTACTTTTCTTTTATTCTTTCTTAAAGCGTTTCAAGCCACCCAAGAACGCTCTTCTCGCGGCTTGATCCCCTCTCCTTTGTAAAGCTCGAATCTTCAAACTTCTCACACGGGGCACCTCAGTGAACTTACTTATTAAAGTAAGCACCCTCATGTATCACCCACGTATCAACTATACACTTTGCACCTCCATGAAACAAGGTGGTCCTTCTTAAGGGCGTGATCCCACAAGGAATCCTTAGAGGAGTCAGGTTGACACTCCCACTGTCTGTAGGACTCATCGGCTTGGAGTATTTTACTAATCATGACTTATGTGATATAGGGCTCGTTTCATGAACCATTTCACCTAAATGGTAGAGTCCTAAAGTCATCAGGATTAGGGGAGTTCTCATACATGCACAGATAAAGTAAACGCATACCAAACAAGAGCATATAAAGAAGTGTTGCCTCAATTCGTTATTTCATTCAAAGATTGTCTGTGATTACAATAAGGAAAAACACAAAGCAGATATATAATCGACTTTCTAGGGCACTATTCCTAACAACAATGTGCTCTAGGTCTTTCTCTGTAAACCCTACGATCTCATCCTCCTTCGTGTGTGAAGTGCTACTAACGGAAAGCACAGACTTGGGCAAGGAAGGTCTCTGATCATAACCTCGAACATGGAGGTGTCTGGATGCATTGGAGTCTCCTCCCGAGGTTCCACCAGCAATCATGTGGATAACCGCAAAGGGCTAGTTCTCCACATCGGTGGCCTTTTCTTTGCCGCGGTCGCTCATCCCAGGGTGATGGTGACGGGGACTCCTTGAACGTGAACGGCTTCTTCCCCTGGCCCTGGCTTGCTTGGCGCAGTGCTCATCATATCTTTCCAATATCTTCACGAACTCCTTGAGATGCCCCCCCCAGCTATGAGCCTTTGGATCTCGCTCTCAAACTGGCGACATTCGTTGGTTTCGTGCCCCTTCTGCTTGTGGAAAGCACAGTACTTGCCCGAGCGTTTCTGAGCCTTGGTTTCTCTTATCTTGGGCGGCCTCTTGAACAGCTTCTTATCCGCCATGGAGTAGACTTCTGCAATGGGCCTGTTGAGAGGGATGCGCTCGAACCTGTGAGGGGGAGGAGAGTTTTTTCGAGCAGGCACTAGACTGCGGCGGCGGTTCTTGTGGGTCTCCCCCCTTGTCTAGTTGACCTTTCTAAGAGCGAGGGGCACTGGCAAGCTTTTGGGCCCTCGTGATGTACATATCTTCGAGGGTGAAGTAAGAGTCAGCGATGTCCCTCAATTCTGTCAGGGAGCGGGGTTTCTTCTTGGCCGCTTCTTCAGCGAATTCCTCGCTGACATAGTTTTTTGTGTTGATGGCCCCAAACAGTGACTCACGAAATCCATCGAGGGTCTTTCCACCAATAAGTCATCTTTGTTGAATTTGCCCATAAAGGACCTGAGGGTTTCGTGGGGCCCTTGCACTAGGCTGTAGAGGGCTGTGGCAGCAGGTGTGGGCGTCTTTAAAGAGTTAAAATGACTCAGGAAAGCATCAGTCAAATAGTTGTACCCTCGAATTGAGCTAGGGGGAAGCTTCTTGTACCACTCTTGAGCCATCCCGATGAGCGAGGTCACAAAGACCTTGGTCCAGTAATGGCTGGAATGCTCGTATAAGTGCATCAGGTGCCCGAAATGGTCCAGATGCTCGGCCGGATCAGTTGTTCCATCGTACCGGTTGACTGACGTTGGAATTTTTCCTTTTCCCTCGCGTGCCATTAAAACCTCGTCAGTGAGGGGGCGAACCGCCTATCAAAGGCCTGTAGTTCCCACCCTCGAAATCTTGTTCCTCGTAGTCCTCCTCTCTCCATCGGCGAGGGAGCTGGTTGCATGGATTCCGAGCGTCTCTGGCCTTGGACCTCTCATCCCCAGCATGGGGGATTTGAGACCGCGCTCGAGAGAGCTGTTCCACGATATCCGAGGGTCATGTCCTTCCTTTCTACTTACTCTTCCAATAACCCTAGACTAGACCTCTTCCCCAGCATCTCCCCTTGCGGGAGGGGCTTTCTCCTTCTCCAAGGGCCGCTGTTCTGGATCTACCCTCGGGGGGACTTCTTTCTCCTGTACCGGTGGTGGTGGCGGCGGCAATGCCCTCATTACATTCTAGGCAACTGTGAGGGGAAGGACTGGGAGCCTTCCCATTGGTGGAGGCATGTAAACGCCCGCCCTTGAGGGGAAATAGGCGGCTGTGAAGTGGTTCCAGGCATTTTGTACGGCCTGAACTTCGCACTGAGCGTACAGCGCCTGGAGTTGCTGGGATGTCATTCGGGGCATCTCCACTCCTTGAATTTCTTTGGGGAGAGAGATGGGAAGCTGCAACGTACCCACCTGGTATGGTTGGATCATAGGGACCATGCCTGACATCATCCCAGGCACCATGGCAGGTTGCATGTAAGCATACCCACGAGACGGTATTGTCGCCGGCAACGCCTCAACGGTTGTAGGGTTGACAGGGGAAATAGTATGCAGCCAACACTTTCAAGATTTGTTTAAAAAGGGAAGACCATCACAGGCTCAGAGCCTCAAGAACTGGGTTTCAGACTAAGCGTGGGTTCTCCCAGCTAGGATAACACCAGGAAAGAGAAGGCAATAAAAGGGGCGGAAATGGTGAAGTATGCAAAGCTTGGAATATGCAGCAATGGAGAGAACCTCAGTTCAGTGTAGGGGATTTTAGTGGAGAAGATGATCTCTGGAATGTGCATGTGAATCCCTTATTTATACGTTGAGGCCGGGGCATTTGGGTAATAGTAACCAAGTGGTCCCAAAATCAGTGTTGCCCTAGACACGTGGTGGCCTGAGATGGTGTGAGAGTGATAGCTCTAAAAAGCCTGTAGCATGGCAGGTACGAGGTGCGCACTACCATTGTGTCAGAGGTAGTTAGAGTGCGGAGAGCATACAGTCATCTAACCATGTTTCCCTTATTCTTGAAGTGCTCTCGGAAGGGTCACCTCATGATGTAGGGACTGACCCTCGAAGGGGAATCCCTCCTAAGTCCTAGTCGAGCGTCAGCCACGCTCGAGGGGTTCCTTGGCGGAAGGTTCTACGCTGAGGTCCGAGGGTTAGAGCATCGGGGATCATGAGCGTTATGACCAAGGGGGGTATCTGTTATGGAGGAGGGGGGAACCCGGATACACAGCATTCCCAGGGACCGTGAGGCGAGCGTTCAAACGTTAGAGGGGTCCTACGCTCATGACCTGGGCCGAGGCGCGCAGGTGTAAGTTGGAGAAACGGCAGAGGGAATGGGCCGGGTTTGAATCCACGAGCCCATCATCGCGAACGTTAGGCTATTGCAGCCTTTAGATTGTGACACGTGTACGACGCTGATCCGAATGTGGTTTGGCCTCATCAGGTTTATTTAGTTATTTTAGACAAGTTTTTACTTAAATTTTATCTCATTGAAAAATCTTTTCTACTCTATACTTTTTTTTTATTTATTTTTTTAAAAAGAAACCGGTCCGAAGAGCCGTAGGGTTAGGACGAGGAACCCCCTTCCCCCCATATATAAAAAAAACCAAAACAAGAATATTCAAACACAGGCGCAAAGCTAGTCATCGCAAAGAAAGAGCCAACAGAAGTGCTCACGAAACACAGAAAGCATAAGCAACCTAAAATATACCCAAATCGCCCCCCATTCGAGGATAAAGTACCACCCAAAGCCACGACAACCGAGCTAGCAGCCAACACCCAGACCACGATAACTGAGTCAACCATCACTTCAAGGGAGAGATTCAAACTAATGCGGAAGAATGGCTTATTCCCAGTACGGACTGACCATAGAGTGCTACTTAAAACTCGATTCGGACTAGCCTTGGGATGGACGAAATACAACTTATGATAGGGTGTGCACCAAATTACATTCCTATATAAATTATAAGGAACCTTGACATGTATGTAACCCTTTATGCCAGCATCATGTTCGCTAATCTTGAATCTCTTATTATCAATTCTAACTTTACCTCTCCACTCACCTGTCACCTGTCCAAACAACCAATAGCCAAGATCAAATGTATCATAACTAGCATTCATATCCAAGACAGTTAAATTTGTTGGAATTCATCGGCCCCAACGCAACAGAAATTAAAATTTTTGGGGATAATAAATCCGATTTTATCAGAATTCCAAACAAGATCACCTTTGATTCAAGATTTACGATTTAAACAAAAGAAGAATCAAATACCTCTTTCGCTTCTAGTTGATGACGATGATAAGAAGGTTTTCCAAAACCTATCCGGTGTCCTCCTATCCGATTTGCTTTCAAGAATCCCACGCGGAATTTCTCTGAGGTAGTCCACGACCCGTAATTGAACAACTATTCAATTAGCACACTAGAACACTAATTAGATATTGATTATCTAATAGCATTCTCAATACGATATTGAGAGAGGAGAGAAAAGAGAGACTTAGAGAGGAAGCAAAAAAGAAGAAACAACGACGTTATGATTTCTTCTCACAAATCTGCTTATATGGTTCGCCCTATGTTGAAAACCCTATGGGCTAGTTAATATGATGGACTTTAATTAAATTACTACTAATTAAATTAAAAGACCCAATGTACATTTAATTAGTGGACTTAATTTAATTACATTAATTAAATCAAAAGTCCAATGTCTAATTAAATTGATGGACTTAAAAATTGATTACTCCTAATTAAGTTTCAAGCCCAAATTAATTTAACGGGAAATGTGGAATAACTCCCCACATGGCATGCGAAATTTTACTTTGCTCCCCCATTGAAAAACGCTCCTTACTAACTCCCCAATTCACTTTACCAATTTTACTTCACTCCCTAGTTTGGGTGATATTACCAACACGCCCCTGTGAAGGCTATGACTTTCTCTCCCAAACCCATCACTTTCATTAATGTGAAATCAAAAAATGAAAAAAAAGGCCGACGGGGAGGAGGAGTTCTGAGCCAAAAACCGACGGTTGGAGGAAGTGAGTTTTAGCCAAAAATCAACGGTGGTTGCCGGAGAAGTGGGTTTCAGCTACGGAGGTCAGAGATTTCAGCCGTTGAAGGAGTTCCACCACCGACGGGAGTCTGCCGCACTAGGGTTTTCGCTGCTGAGGTCTGAAATCGAAGTTCAGGGGTTTCAAACGCAGACGAGGATGACAACCACGATAAGTAAAGGTATTTTCCCCAAAATGTTTTTGCCTTTTTCCCATCTTTGCTCCCATACGAAATATCTAGATTTGAATCTGAATGCCCTGCTTTGGTTGGGTGTTGATTAAATCTGAATGCCCTGCTTGCTTTGGTTGGGTATTGAATCCGAATGCCCTGCTTTGGTTGGGTGTTGATTGAACCGAAATGCTCAAATTTGTGTGTATGTTGTTTGAATCTAAAAGCCCTAACTTTCTTTCCCCATATTTTGCTTGAATACGATATGTCAGTTTTTAGGTACCTTATTACACCATTTTTGTACATAGAATTGTCATTTAGTTGAATGCATTGAAATGCCCTAACTTCTTTGGAGGTTCCTTGAACCGAAATGGCCTTATTTGTTTGTGGGTTGTTTGAAATTGAAAACCCTAGATTTTTTTTTTGGTCTCTTCTACTCCAATACTATATTGTTGTGTTTAGATACGCTATTTATGCTTATTCTTACACGAATTTGTTATTAACTCTATGATGTTATCTTTGGCAGAAATGGCTAGCCTTCAAACTCATTGTTCCCCCGTGGTATTCTGCAAAGAAATGGAACATATTCGGGTTTTAATGAAGCCCGTACACCATGAAGCCATTTCTAGATGTTTCTTTGGATTTTTCTTGAACATGCCATTTGCATATGCATTCAATTCTAGAATCAAGCTATTATTATCCGAATTTGGTTTGTTTGTCATTAAGTGGATAATTTATATATATATATATATATATTTTTTTTTTTTTTGGTGTGCTATTGTCATGGGCTGTAATTTTTTGGGATGTGCCCTTGAACATTATGTTGTCTGCTGTTCAGGGATATGTAAGTGGTATTGGTTCAAATTATTCATGTTATGATGTATGAAATTATCGTAACTTCGTATTAAAAACATGTAATGCAGTATTTGTAGCATATTATGTAGTATAAATTCTTATAATTCTAGTATAAATTCATATAATTCTGACGATATGCAGTATAATAAAGCACGAATAACGTATTTAAGAGTCCATATTTCGTATAACATCATGAAAAGTATGGATTCACTTTTATCACCCCTATGAGTTGGAATTGCACAACATTCAAACCTAAGTATAAATTTGGCAATATGTCGTATAATAAAGCACGAATAATGTATCTAATTTCCCACATGCCATATAAAATCTTGAAAAGTATCATGTATAAGTTTGTTAATATGTAGTAAAATAAAGCACGAATAGTGTATCTAATCACCCATATGTCGCATAAAATCATGAAAAGCATCAGATATAAGTTTGTCAATATGTAGTATAATAAAGCATGAATAATGTATCTAATCGCCCATATATTATGTAAAATCATGAAAAGTATCAGGTATAAGTTTGGCAATATGTAGTATAATAAGGCACGGATAGCGTATCTAATCGCTCATATGTCGCATAAAATCATGAAAAGTATCACGTATAAGTTCGCCAATATGTAGTATAAGAAAGCATGAATAGTGTATCTAATCGCCCATATATCGTATAAAATCATGAAAAGTATCAAGCATAAGTTTGGCAATATGTAGTATAAAAAAGCACGAATAATGTATCTAATTGACCATATGTTGTATGAAATCATCAAAAGTATCAAGTACTCTTTTATCACCGTCATGAGTTGGAATGACACAACATTCAAACCTATTATTGATCATTTTTTGTAGTATAAAATCATATAATAATAGTTTTTGTAGTATATGATCACATAATAACATTTGTGCATCAATCGGTACATTGTCACACAACATATATGTTCCTTTAGTATGTTCCTTTAGTATGTATCATTGATCAATCTCATTTAGTAAATTGATAACTGTATCACTTAGTATAGTGTCACATAACATATCATTTGTAACAATTCAGTATTTATACGTATCCTTTGGTGCTTTCACAAAACTTTCTTCATGTAGTATAAAATAGGCAACATGTAGTATGTGGAAGTAAAAATAACATATCTAATTGCACATATTTCGTATAAAATCATGAAAAGCATGGAATTACAAAATTTTCTTCATGCCGTATAAATCTGGCGATATGTAGTATACAAAGACCAAATGATGTATCTAAATGTTTATATGTCGTATAAAAACATGGAAAGTATGGATTCGCTTTTGTCACCTTATTAGTTGGAATGACATAACATTCAAACCTATTATTGATCATTTTTTGTAGTATAAGATCACATAATAACATTTTAAATTGTATATGATCATATAATAACATTTGTGTATCAATCGGTACATTGTCACACAACATATATGTTCCTTTAGTATGTATCATTTAGTATAATGTAACAAAATCTTGTATTGATCAATCTCATTTAGTATATTGATATCCGTATCACTTAGTATAGTGTCACACAACATATCATTTGTACCAATTCAGTATTTATACGTATCCTTTGGTGCTTTCAAACAACTTTCTTCATGTAGTACAAAATAGGCAACATGTAGTATGTAGGAGTAAAAATAACGTATCTAATTGCCCATATGTCGTATAAAATCATGAAAAGCATGGAATTACAAAACTTTGTTCATGCCGTATAAATCTAGCGATATGTAGTATACAAAGACCAAATGATGTATTTAAATGTCCATATCTCGTATAAAATCATGAAAAGTATGGATTAGCTTTTATCACTCCCATGAGTTGGAATTGCACAACATTCAAACCTAAGTATGAATTTGGCAATATGTAGTATAATAAAGCATGAATAGTGTATCTAATTGCGCATATGTCGTATAAAATCATGAAAAGTATCACGTATAAGTTTGTCAATATGTAGTATAATAAAGCACGAATAGTGCATCTAATCGCCCATATGTCGTATAAAATCATGAAAAGTATCACGTATAAATTTGTCAATATGTAGTATAATAAAGCACGAATAGTATATCTAATCGCCCATATGTCGTATAAAATCATGAACAGTATCACGTATAAGTTTGTCAATATGTAGTATAATAAAACACGAATAGTATATCTAATTGCCCATATATCGTATAAAATCATGAAAAGGATCAGGTACGCTTTTATCACCCCCATGAGTTGGAATTACATAACTTTCTTCATGTCGTATAAATTTGGCACTATGTAGTATAGAAAAGACCAAATGACATATTTAAATATCCAGATGTCGTATAAGATCATGAAAAGTATCAGGTACGCTTCAATGAGTTGGAATTACACAACATTCTTCATGTAGTATAATTTTGGCAATATGTAGTATAAGAAAGCAAAAATGATGTATCTAATTGCCCATATGTCGTATAAAATCACGAAAAGTATCTGGGACGAAAAAACCATCATTCCAGTCCAACTAACACCAGCCAGCACAAATGAAGGAAAAAAAGTATGTAATACATATAACAAACACCATTCCAGTCCAACAAATTAAATTACACAAATTATTCATAAAGTACACAGACTGATACATTTTGCATATCATGTAAAATTACGATTCAAGGGGCTGTGTGCAGCTACGTCGATTATGACCCTTTTGCTTGCACCGTGAACATGTAAGATCTCTTTCAAATTCATGCACATAATCCGGGAATTTAGGGAATTTGATTGCATAGCATCAGATTGAGTTGTTAGTGTCATTCCTGCATCCTCTGCTCCATGCCTAACAAGGTTGACAAAAAAAACGTTGAAATAGAATAAAGTTACAACAGAATATGAAGGATAAAGAATTCATTATTGAATTACCTGAAGCTAGTCTATCCCAATGTGCTCAATATCATCCCTATCAGTTGCCCTAAGGTCCGCGTATGTCAAATTGAATGCTCTATGAAGTTCAATCATATTATCATCATCGTCTTCATTTAATAACCTAACTTCATGATTCTTGGCATGAGGAGCAGTGTATGACAATCTTAATTCGCTCAAATTTATCCCAGACCAATAACTACCAACAATGGTCTTTACATTCATCAACGTGAAATCACCCCTAATTGAGAAAACATGCATTTCATGATTATAGCGAATACCACCCAGGAGACGTACGGGGTGTGCTACAATCACCCTCTTCGTGTGAGCTAGCCATCACTAAATCCGAAACCTTGGTCACAAAATTAAACCACGAATTGAGCTACGAAATAGTAAAAATTAACGAAATGCTTGAAATTACAGACGACTAGAGTGAAGACCCAGACCTGGAGTACGTCGGCGAGAGTTTCCGACGCAGATTCATTTCAATACCATCTTTCCCATTGGAACGAGCCTCTATCCATCGTCGTAAGCGAAATGGGGTGCGCCGATAATTGTGGTCTGTAATTGGAAGAAGAATTGAGCAAAAAATGGGTGCTTGTCGAAATGCACGAACGACGCCGACGAATTGGGAAATCGACAACGAGGGTGCACCGGTGAGTTGGGGAATGTTTCTCTTTTTGCTCTCAGACAATAATTATGGAAGATGGGTTTGTTGGTTGGAGATGATAAATGGAGGGTAAGGACGTCATTTTAGGTGCTTGGGTAGTTGACCAAAATTATCAAATTCATCTAGGGAGTTAATGAGGAGAGTTTTCAAAAGTGGGAGCAAAGTAAAATTTTCCCAACTGGAGGGGAGTTTTCGCAGACAACCCCTTAATTTAAATACGCTTATTTAAATTAATATTAACTCTTTAAAATGTATACTCAATAGCTTAACAATTAAGCATAAATTAATTATTACCATTATTAATTAATTACTCTCTCATATTATAAATTAAACTCTTTTAATTTATCAATCAATCTCCATTGATCTTTAGATAATCACGTTGTTCAATTCGAGTCATTATGTGACCCTTTAGGTTCACCAATGAATAGCAGTAGGCCCAGATAACCATTTATCTTATTGATTTAATTGAACCCTTTCAATTAATTACTGTTTAATTAAAACTCCTTTTAATTAATCAGTACCTACAGATCATGATCGATGTCTAGTAACAAGCTCATGACCACCTATCCAACAGGTGAAGTTTATGTTGTGAACCTTTCATTCTCATGGATACCATGAGATAAGATCCTTCCATCGTCCAATCCCCGATTAGGACCTAGGGCATGGGAATAATAGAACCCTATTAGTCCTAATGCTATGAATTAATTCTAATAGCAATTCCATTTGATCTAACACTCTAGGAAACCCATTTCCTAATTTAGATCTGACTACCTTGCGCAAGGATTTAAGTGAAATGTGCTATAATAGAATTCATGGATGATTCACTCGTTTTTCTAGACGAGCGATAGATTCTATGTTGGCATCTCATATGCCTCCATACATGATTCGAACAATGCCAACATACAACCATAACGAGATTCATGGAACCCATGAATCTCTAGGCACATATCAAACACTGCCTTTGTCACGCACAGAGCATCAATGGAGCCTCAAGTCCAAGGACCATTTAGACACTACCATAACTAAGGAACCAACCTTATCATTAAGGCATAAAAGCCTTACCCCATTGAGGTGTTCCCATCGGGATCCTCAGTGTACTTAATCCCTAACAAGCACCCTCATACGCGTGTGAATGTCTCCACATTCAATACTTATAAAACAAAGTAACCTTTCTCAAAGGCACTTCATATGAGCAAGTCTCAAACGAGTCAAGTCAACATCCCCGTGCTTATTAGACTCTTTGACTTGGAGTTGGTTTAGGTCACGCCATAGAGACTTGTTCCATAACCTCCATACCTATGTGAGGTCAAGTCCCGTAGCTTAATGTGACCTTGGGGTTTCATCCATACACAGACAGTTATAATATGCAATTAATAAACTTGAATGAGATATGATGAATTGGCCACATAGAATTAAACGACTATGAAATGTTACATTTATTATTTCATTAATGTCACAAATTGCTGCTAATAAGAGTAGTTTACAAAAAGAGACTTAAACTATTTTAGCTCTTCTAGGGCACTACTCTAACAAAATTCGCATCAGCATCACATTGGTCAAAATTCAACAAACCACCAGACGCGTTGTGATCTGTCATTAAGTACGGATTGAGGGTAGTTCCCATTTATCCAGCTTAATCATACCACGGATCTCATGTGGAAGAGAATCCTCTGGAAAGGACCAGCTTTGTTGATTGATCGCACCTTTATTAGCAAGGAAGTCTACCACGCCATTGTCTTCTCTAAAAATATACGATATCCTCATCTCCATTTGTTTGGACAACGCTTTAAATTGTAAAGTCATGTGCTGGATCCGAAGGTTGCCAACTTTTCCCCGACGGATGATACCTATCATGATCTTGGCATCTACTTCTACCTATAATTTTTGACAGCCCATTTTAATCGCTTCGCTCATACCCTCAATCAAGGCTGCCAACTTCGCTGTAATATTTGATGCTTCTCCTATGCCTTTGCTATAAGCCACCAAAATCGTGCCATTTTCATTCCTAATAATACCACCGATTCCCGCCGGTCCTAGATTTCCTTTTAAGGATCCATCCGAATTGAGTTTGAGCCAATTCAGAGGTGGTCGAACCCATTTTACAATCTGTATTTTCCTTTCTCGGGTCCTTACTTTGGGGTGAAAATGTATAGCTACCGAAACGTTTCATTTCCACCACGCGTAATTTAAACGTTTAATCCTGTATAAATTATGGACATGATTAGTCACGAGTCGGATCACATTATAAGGATTAAATTTACCTGATTCATGCTTAGCATTGTTTCATTCCAGCCATAGATACGAGAGAATAAGAACTGGTATTATTATTCGAACATGCTTTTTGTGGTTATACGGCTGTGACCTCCTCCAATCTTCAATCCTACCTACAATGGTTGAGCTAGTACTATTCAAATCGCATATTTCATTAAAAAAATCCCAAACCTATACCGTTTTCGGTGAGGTGAGGAACACATGCTCGATGGATTCGCTTCTCGAGCAACAAACACCTCTTGAGGCTAGATTGATACCCTTCTGTTGTATTCGCTCCTGAACCAGTTTCCAATTATGAAGTAATTGACAAACAAAGATAATTATATTGGGTGTAAGACCGGTAGACCAGATTGTCCCTAAAAGGGGCAGATTCAGCTCTGCGGGATCTTAATGCTTCCCATGCTGACTTAACCGTGAACACTCCCATGTAATCCAAAGTCCACACAACCATGTTTCTGTTGTTTCCATTCGTAGGAATAGCCCTGATCTCTTCCCATACCGACTGTCCTAAGACTTCATTGACCTTATCATAGCTTCATAATTCCCTACCTCGAAGATCGCTGACTTGCAGATTATTATGCTGAACGTTTGTAGTGGAGAGCTCTGAAATAGTCTATTTGTCCTGAAAAATTCAAAATTTTCCAGTCCTAATCGTCCATCTAATGTAGCTCTCAGCCTCTGTTCTCACTTCACATAATCTTCTCCATATATTCGAGTGACTCGCCTTGAGTTCTGCATTCATGGGATGTTTATCAGCTCAATATTTAGCCTTCATAAATCTGGACAGGTTATCTTGCGATCTGAAACGTCACCAAAGTTTCCACGAGAAAGTTTTAACCATTTCTCGAAAATCACGCAACCCCAACCCCCCTTCTTGCACCGGGTATGTTATCCTATCCCATTTCGCCCAATGAATTCTCCTTGTTCCAGAATCCGAGCCCCAGAAGAATTTATTACACAGACGTTATAATAACTCAATAATCGATCCAGACGGCTCTAAGACATGAAATAAGTGCATCGGTATTGAATAAACCACAACTCTTATAAGCTGGAGACGGCCTCCATACGACAACAAAGCTGATTCCTATCCTTGTAATCTGGCCCTAATCTTCTGAATCATGTTGTCGAACAAGAAAATCCTCTTTCGTCCTACATGAAGTGGAGCACCAAGATAGGTCATCGGTAAGGTACCTTTCCTGTATCCAAAGATGTCTCGAACTCTATCAACACCCCAATTCGCATTGTTAACCACTACAAATTCAGTTTTTTACACATTAATCCATTGTCCCAAAATCCCCTCATAATCCTGAAGCACTTTCTTTAGCTGTTGAAAAGATTGCAATCTAGTATTCGAAAAAATAATTACATCATCTGCATAAGATGTTGGATCAAGAAGGGGGTGAATCGATCTTATGATATTTTTCTCACAAGGCTTTGAATATTTCAACAATTCAATAAATGAGCTAATCAACAAGATGATATGTAGCAAAGTGTCTTAGAATATTTGTTCAAGTTAATAATCATAGCTCAAGGTTTCAAATCACATTCAAACATGTCAATGTATAGATGTAATAACTTTTTTGCCTATCAATGATTATATATCCAAATAACACTTTGTGCAGTGTCAAGGCAACTACCTCAATATTTAGTCTTTAACTCAGATAATCAACAAGATAGTTTCCTGATCTTGTTCTTTGAACAAAGTAAGCTTTGAGCCACTCAATATGATGTTTCTATTGATCACCACCTCAAATCTTGGTGAATGAATATTTCAATATTCACAAAGCTTATCCAAGATATATCATTCACAAAGTGTTCATGTAATTCTGTAGCTCAATCAAAAGCTAGCAAGCTTAACCAAGATAGATCAGATAACATAAAACTAAGGTCCAAGCAACAGCTCAACTTAGAGCAGAGTAAGTCTCAAACAAAGATATTGAAATGAGAGAACAAACGACAAGAGATTTATAAAGGTTTGGCCCTAATAGTTGTGAAAAGCATAAACCAAAAGGATTAATCCTCTACTTAAGTGGTTAGACTTAGGATTTTCAACGGATCACTTTGATAAATGAGAGAATATAAGATACAACACAAATGAAGCCCATCTGGTACAATTAGTAACCACGACCGGTACAAAGCAGACCAAGCTCCAGGATTCCCAATCTTCTCGCAACACTACCCACCTAAGACCCAACTCTTTATACAGTGTTAGAATCAATTTTTGTGCTGGAAATGAATCTCCTTTTATAGCCTCTAAAATATGACCATTGCAAAGCTTGAAATTCAAAGTGGGTTGTTCTCCCAATGAGCAGGTACAATCCCAACAGCTCTTTTCTTTAGTCAACAGTGAAGGCAAGTGGGAGATAGAATATCAGACTTTAAGTTCTTGTTCAAAGAAAAATATTTAAAGTTAATATTTATTTGAGAACTATATCATTTGATTTCCTTAAACTTGTGCAGCACTTGTAGGCTGATTGTTCCTTGGGACTGCCGAGGAATAATTTGTTCCAGTGAGATTTCCTTTTGAATTGAGCAACACTTTTTGTTGATCAATTCAAAACCTTGGATGTTCAACATAAGACAAATGAGTAACCAGATAAGAAGATCTCGAATCATAAACACCCTCCGGGTCAATCAAAGCAAGCTTGTTCAATGCACAGGAAAGATAGTCCGCTGCAATAATAAACAAAGAATGTGACAATGGGTCTCCCTGTCATAAACCTCTAGTCGAATGGAAGAATCCCGAAGCTGTCCCATTCACCAACACTGAAAAATGATAATTGGAGATGTATTTGTATATCCAGTCGATCCATTTTTCGGGGAATCCCTTGTATCTAAGGACGTTTGGCGAGAAATTCCATTCAATTCTATCATATGCTTTCTCCATATCCAGTTTAAGAATTACATTTTTGTCAATCCTTCGCGAGTTGATGGAGTACACCAATTCCCGGGCAAGCAGCACATTATCACTTATTAATCGCCCTCTAGTAAAGTCGCATTGGTTATGTGAGATAACCTTAGGCAAGATATCGGCCAGGCGATTATTCAGAATTTTAGTCACTATTTTATTCGTAATGTTGCAAAGACTTATCGGACGATAGTCTTTCCAATGCAGCGGGTTTTCGTTTTTGGGAATAAGGGAGATCGTTGTGGAAGTGATAGATTTCGATAAATCAGCTCCTTTAAAAAAGTCCCAAATCGCCTCACACACATCATCTTTACTTATTTCCCAGAAAACTTGAAAGAATCGAGCCCCATATCCATCAAGACCGGCCACACTTTGAGGCGAGATTGAAAAAACCATGCTCCTGATTTCCTTCATTGTAGGAATTGAGTATAAATTGCTTCCCTCTTCCATTAAACCTATAATCATTAGACCTGATTCTATTCTTAGAAGTGAACATATTTTCAAAAAATCTAGCAGCTGAAGCACCAATTTCCATAGGGTCCTTTATCTCTCTCTGATCCTCCATGATAGTCCTAATGCAGTTCAGAGTTCTCTTTTTTTTTCATTAGAGAGTGAAAAAACTTAGTGTTTCGTTCCCCTTCGGCCATCCACTTGCAAGAGGATTTTTGTTTCCAATAATCTTCTTCCATCACCAAAAAAGTTTGCAAGGTAGTCGTTTTCCTATTCATCTTCATTAGTATGTTATCTCCCAGTATGTTATCATGAGTATGTTCCCCAGCTTTTTTAACTTGATAATATTTCAAAACTCAACTCTGTTCCATACTTTCAAATGTTGTTTCAGCCTGTAAAGCTTGTTATGGAAATTATGAAACCCAGTTCCATAAATTTGCACCTTCCAATTCTCCTTTGTTTCATACTTTATATTAGGATGATGCAGCCACATATCCTGATATCGGAAAGCAAAAGGACCTTTGTTCGAATCATTCAATCCATGGAAAACTAGTGGTGCGTGATTAGAAGTACATCTAGCAAGATGTCGCACACTAGAATTTGGAAAATTATCGAAACAATTTTCTGAAACCAAGACTCGGTCTAGTCTTTACCAAAGCGATCCATTAGTCCAGGTATAAATCGAGCTTTGAAAAGGAGGCTCCAACAAATTGCAATCACTGATAGCATCATTAAAATCGAGCATTCCTCTAAAATCAGGCTACCCCCTTGCCCCTTACCTTTCCTCAACTTTCGTAATGATGTTGAAATCTCCTCCTATCGCCAAAGGTATCGAATCTCTTTGTTCGCGAAGGAAGTCCCACAAAATTCTCCTTTCTACCGTGTTGCAGATCACCTATACTACCATGAATAAAACAGGACCATTCCAATCATTGGAGATGAGCATGACATGTAAGAATTGTCTGTTATCTGCCAGCATCATCACCTCCGTACCTTCCCTAAAGAAAAGCCATATGTGGTTAGAACAGTTCTTAATAACAGAATTCATGTTAAATTTAAGACACATGTTACGAACATCAAGATTAATAAATGGCTCAAGTATAGCAACAAAATTAAAAGAATTCTTTTTACAGAATTTTTTAAGGATTCCAAAAAAGTCCCTTAATCATGGATTCTTTATTACTAAGGCCAACGATCTGAGCGTCCTTTTAGAGGCCTGTTCTTCAGCATTTTGAGGTCCTGAAGCCTGCTTCTTTTTCTTTTTCAGATCAGCTTTGCTGTTCATTTTTTCCTTTGGTGGCTCTACTGATCTTGATCTTCTGTGTAAAGCCTTTTCTTTAGTTGTTTCTTGATCATCTTCTAAAAAAGCTAAATCTTGGTTGTTCATTTCTTCTCCCGGCATGGATTCACTTGGTTTATTACTTCCCTCAACTATCAATCCCATGCCCTCGTAACTTTCTTCCAAGGCCTTTCGAATTTCAGTATCTTCTGGCTCTTCCAGATAATAGTCCATTTCTCTAACTTCTATAATGGCCGAATCGTTAAGAATTCCCTGTTCTTCTACTGGAACCAATGCCGTTATAGTCCCTGTCTTTGTACCACAATTCACTTCATCCTGTATGTTTCCCAGATCATCTAGTAGGTTCCCAACATTCTCATCCAAAGTATTTTCTGAGTCACTGTTTCTCGCGCCACAATTCACTCCATCCTGTTTGTTTTCCAAATCAGCACGTAGGTTGCCCTCATTATTCTCCAATAGAATTCCTGAGTCACTGTTTCCTGCACCATCATCACCATATTTTGTTGTATTAGTCCTATTCTCTGCCATACTATCGTCGTTCTCTATGTCTTCAGGCCTTAGAAGAGCTTCGAAACGATTCCCCTGGGGCCTGGGCAGTGTGCTCTCCATTCTTGGGATTTTCCTTGTTTTTCTCTCTTTGTGTACCTCTCACTTTAGTCTACTCTTTTCTTTTGTTATGTTGCTTTCCGTTTCTGCACACCAGTCCTGGACTTGTGGATGTCGGGCCTCCCTCTGTTTCTATTTCCATGCTATTGTGTTCCTATTGGGCCTGTCCGTCTTCTCTTTCTTCCGTGAGATCTTTAGTAGGGCATTGATTGGTTTTGTGATAGAGACGAAAGCATCTCCTACAGTAATCCGGAATTGATTTATAAATAACTTCCTGTTC
This sequence comes from Lantana camara, assembly GCA_037501455.1. Lineage (NCBI taxonomy): Eukaryota > Viridiplantae > Streptophyta > Magnoliopsida > Lamiales > Verbenaceae > Lantana > Lantana camara. Next base: position 94,381,627 of record CM074863.1, read on the forward strand.
AATGTAATTGTTCATAATCTTCACAAAGATTGATTTTTGCAGTGGCTGCGCGACGTCAAGTTCAATACAAAGTCTTGGATCTGCCATGTTCTTTCCTTTCACTGTAGCCTCATCAGCTCTCAACGGAGTTCCTATCGCGGATGCCACTGTAAACAGACCCCCCTTCTTTGTAACCCGTGCTTTCAATCCTGGGAACGATATCCAGACTGGAACAATCGATGATTCAATTCTGGGAACGAACTCTGGCGTCCATTTCAATATTCTCATCAGGTAATCTTTGAAGTACCAAGTACCTTTTGAGAATATTCGAGCGTAGTCCTCATGATCTTCGCATCGTATCAAGACATGATTCAGGTTAAGAAGGCTGAGTTTAACCTCTTTCGCGAATCCCATCTGTTGGAATATGTATTCAACGAAACGCATAGATGGGTAACCCCTGGCGAATTTTCCGATTAGTGCCAAACGAAAATCTTCACAGAGAGCGTCTTCTTTTTCTTCCGAAAAAACGATAGCCGGATGTCCTCGATACTCCTCAACCCTACCTAACGGGGTGAAGGTTTCCAAGTCAAAGGACTTGAGTTTGGCGAGATCATCTGGATTTCTGAAATCCTTAGCCTTGGATGCCACCACCTTTGCGTATGTGATTGTTGGATCCGGCGGCTTTGGTGCTGCCGGTACCTGAGAATCTCCCATGAACGTTGAAACCTAGAAATAGTCCTAGAGAGAAAAACCTCCTAGTGGGTATAGACTTAATTAGATATAAACTTTTCTTCTATTCTACACATACTTCTATTAAAATAAACATTATTGAAGTTTCAATAATTATTTAAAATTTTTATTTATATTTAATTAATATTTTTTCTATGATATATGTTCAAGTTAAATTAAAAATATAAAATTATTCAACTTTAAATTATCTAAGTTTATGAAAATTTTGTTTTCATTATTTGTAATTTATTCTATGTCGAATTGCATTATCTTATATAAAATTCTATTTATTGAGAAATTTAAGAGTTGGATTAATTACCTTGTCAATTTAAAATTTATTAAAAGTGTTATTGGTCGTCGTTACTTGTCTCTAAAGTTTTATAATTTTTTATACTTTTCTCTATTATCATTTTATTTGTAGCAGTTGGTATTTGTCTTTTTTAATTTAGCAAATTTAACTTCTTCTTTTTTACCAAACAAATTTAACTATTAACTAGCAACTTTGCATATTCTATGCATGCAAATAAAGTAATTATTTTATAAATATATTTAAATTAAAAAGTTTTTATTAAATATATACTCTATAATTTTTTTTAATACAATCATTAATTTACGATAAATAAATAAATAAGTAAGATAAGATAATTTCATATTAATAATTATAAAATTTCAAAATATAAGTGAAAAGTGATACAAATTATAATTACAAAAAAAAAGGAAAAAAAATGCAAGTGATGATAAGAAAGAAAAGAGAAATTGAGAAGAGAAGTGATGAAACAGAAAACAGAAATTAACAAAACATGGAAGAGATAAAACCGGACAAAATCAATCAATAAATAAATAAGAAAAAAATTATTTTTAGAGTCCAAGAGACCAAACTTGGGTCTCTCGCTTAATAGATAGTATAGATATCTACTTTTTTTTTAAAGGATTAATATCTACTATTTAAATTATCAATTTTGTCATTTATGTTCGTACATAGCACGAGAGATATACTAATTTCTCTTAATAGTACGTTATAGTGCATTGAATAACCTTCAATTAGTCTCAATTTATATTAATCCCTTAGATCTTGTCCATATTGTTTAAAAAAATAATAATAAAAACAATATGGTCTTAAGTCATAACCGATCTTTCATTTTGTTAAAGTTGAAACAATTAATTTCTATAATATAATTGGTGTGAAGATATCACTTAGCTTTCCAATAAATGTTTTAAGTGGCAAGTATTCTAAGTTGGTTTGAATCGGTAATAAGCTACTAATTTGTGCTAGTTTGAATTTTGAGTGCATTTAGTGGTTGATTCGATTATCTTGGATTGGGTCTTAGCTGTTAGCCTAATTGTCATAGTTGCGATTTGTTTTTGGTGTGTCCTCGAATGGGACTAGCAAGAATTGTGGTTTGGTTTTCATCAATTGCCCAAGGTTGTTCATGTATCATTATTCTCGTGGGCACTTTAATTCTTTTGCTTTAATTGATGTTTGGATCTGGACGCTGTATTTGTTGGATTTACTTTTGTAATAAATGGGGAGGGGGTGGGGGGTTCCTCGTTAAAATCCCACGGTCTTTGGCCCTTTTGTTTCTAAAAATAAATAAATAAATATTTTTTTTTTACTTTTCTAAGTACTGTTTATTAATATATTATTTTTTTAATTTAAATTATTTCTCTCATGTAATGATTATGGAATTAATTGTATTTATTATTTTACATAATTATTCTTTTATGAATTTCTTTTATATTTTTCTTATTTAGCAAATTCCTCTTTTTTACACCATGACTTTTATATCATTTCTTACCAGAAATATATTAGTTTTACTTTTATGACGATTTTTATTTTTATTTTTTTTGGATGTTGTTTTTAAAGTATATTATTATTTTTCTTGGTCAGAGTTTTAAAGTATATCAGTTTGTATGCTTCTTTTGTAATTTTATAGAAAGAATTCGAGATATTCATTATATTTTATATAGGAAAATGAATCAACGACAGAGAAAGTAATTATTGATATCTTTTTATATATTAATTTGATCATTTAAAAATTTTGACCTCTTTTTTTCTAAAAGAAAAAAGGGGCCAGTGAAGTACTGCTGAGTTTTTAGCGAGACCTCCACCTCATATATAAAAACCCATCAACCGTCACAAACAAAATTCAAAAAATATATCTGAAGGCAAATCAAAACTCAAATCCTAGAATTAGACAGATTGAGCAATATAAAATATTGCAGTTGAATGAGCCAACAGATCCTCCAGCACAAGTCTTTATGATGGGGCTTGAAGTAATAAAAACCATGGATAAAGGTCTCTGTACTTTGCTTCATGTCTCCCCTGTGTGCACTAAGCACAAAACTCCCACACCTCAAGTTGAAAAAAAAGGCTTCTAAAGACTAATTTGAATAACATCAGGATCACCAAAATAGTATAGATAACTCCATCCAATTTAGTATACACATTTCTCACCCGAACAACAAGGATTGGCCTTGCTTCAATCATAATCATTGGCGTTAAAAAAATTCAACTTGGTTTAGAAACTTGTTGCTATAAGACAACTTAAAAATAAATTTAATTGAAAGAATTGTCTATTCCCAAATTCTCCAATATTTATATTTCAGATTTAGTATCATAGATTTGTATATTTTGATCTATTGTTTAAACTATAAACAAATTATTTTTCAGCAATAACATAATACTTTAGAAAAATCTAAACTAATGGAGAAGATTATGACACAAAACCTGGAATAATCAGTATTTTGTAAAATATATGAGAAAAATCTAAAATTTCAATACATATGCATATCTAAAAAAACAATATATATAGACACTTTTAGATGATTCTAGAATTTATTTTTTTACCATTGGGTATTTTCAACTTCCACCGGTAATTTTATGAGGTGAAATGTATAAATATATACTTTATTATATTCTAATTATTTTATAAAATATTTCAAAAATAGTATTACATTTCACCTCTTGAAATTACATGTTCACTTGAATAATATGCAGTAGACTTATTTGGAACAAAACTCAAGAATTATAGTAAACTCTTCTTAATCTTGATCAACATTCACAGCTCTATGAATGCATAGATTTTTCAGAAATCAAAACAACAACTGATTAGTTCTTGTGAGATAAATTTTCATCCATTACAAATGTTTTTTTTTGCCATCAGGTAAAGAAATTGAAATATTAGTAGCAAAGTTTAAAAATATCCACGGCGGAAATTATAATTTTCTTGGCTCTCGTATGTGTCTTATTACTTTATCATGCCACCTTTATAAAGAATCAAGGATAGTATACTAGCATTAGCAGTCCAAAATGATACAAGTTTGAAGCATATTAGGAATGATTCCTATTATAAATGAGGAAATAAGTGATTTTGTACCTTTCTAAACATATCATGTTACTTGAAATATATATATTAGGAATCAATTTTTAATTAGGTGTCCTCTGATAAAAGGAAATAAGTCCTTTGCGAATCCAATTAGATTACGACGTATTGGATTACTAATTAGAGTTTCTAAATTAATTAATGTTTGTTGTTTAGAATTGACGGCAAAGTTAGTCCTTAGAATGATATTCTAGACAGCATGGTACCTACCTAAATTAATAAACGAGGAAAGAAAACTAAAAGTAAATTAAAAAAATGAAAATTTCCTCATATACCTTTCCTATGAAGTTTTTGGGGTATGCATTTAATTTGCTTTTTTATTAATTGATGTCCTCAACTCAGGTGCTTTGCACTATTATTATAGTTTCCCTCCAAAATAAATCCTCATATAATATATGATGCACGAATATAAATAGAATGATATAGATACAATATGCACGGATATAAATACAATGATATGGATACAACATAATACAAATTGATATGCATTATGGAAAATATATGTAACATGATACTACAAAATTCAATGGAAACTAGAGCTCCCGAGATTTAGGGGTGTGCATTCCATATTTATATAAGGGAAAATTGCAAATTTGGAACAATAACTGACCTCATTTTGCGTTTTTGGACTTTAATTTGGCATTTCTGATTTTAGGGACAATTACTTTAATTTTTTTGTAATTTTGACCTCCATGACACCGGAACCTTAATTTGTCACCGGAAAACCACAAGTGTTTGCCGGAATACTACCGGGAATTCCTATGTGGCATTGGAATGCCTGTGTGGCTATCAAAATTTGCCAACTCATTTAAAATATACAAGTTGGATTTTTACATATTTTTTGAAAATTTTAAATTAATAAAATAGAAAATTATTTTCTTACATTTAAACTAAAACTAAAAATTTAGACTAAAAATTAAATTAAATTGGTCCTGCATTACGGCGGTGGCAGTAGGAATATTACGGCGGTGGTGGTGGATGGCGGTGGTGGTGGATGGCGGTGGGGAAGGGGTCGGCGTTGGAGGGTTGTAAGTAAGAAAGAAATGGATTTTTTTTGTCTAAAATTGTTATTAATTAATATAAATTTTTTATTAAAGAATTAGTTTTTAATTTATAAATCTGTAATTGCAAACGTGAGGATATATATACTTATTTGTTATTTAAATATTAAATTTAATAGAATTTAAAAATTAAATCAAACTTAAGAGTTAAAATAAAAAATGTAATATAATTTTTTTAATAGTTAAAATCTTATATTTAATTAAACTTAAGAGATAAATTATTTTATATATACAATAAACACTATATATAATTATAAATGTGTTTAAAAATATGCATAGTTATAAATTAAAACATGATTAGAATTAAAAAGGAAGAAATTGTACTCCAATCATTTATTTTTTCATATGTATAAATTCCTTGCAATCTTTTTTTTTATATTAATGGCATATCATTGTGTATGTGGCCATAACTGGTTTGCCACGTAGGACTAATACCAGATTCCGGCAAACACTTGTGGTTTTCCGGTGCCAAATTAGGGTTCCGGTGTCGTGGAGGTCAAAATTGCAAAAAAATTAAAGTTACTATCCCGAAAATCAAAAATACCGAATTAAAGTCCAAAAACGCAAAATGGCGTCGGTTATTGTCCCAAATTTGCAATTTTCCCTTTATATAATTGATCGAATCGATATTTCGATAACCCGAAATTTTGATACGCTGAATACCGAATCGAATTTTTGGTTCAGAATAGTTTTTATCCAATTTATTTTGGAACGGTTTGGTAAAAAAACCGAATTAAAGAAATTAAAAAAAAATTTTAAAAACCATGAAGCATTAGTATAGAAACTTAAATCCATTCCAATTTTCAAATTCCAGCAGGCCATTACACTAAACAAGCCATTACACATCATCCCAGCAAATTATACCAGAAATTAAATTTCGTGTTTTGTTTGACTAAAAAAGTTAAAACTTAGAAAATTAAAATTTATGGAAAACCTGTGTAGGATATGGAAATTATAAATTATATAATATATTATATATGCATGTTCAGGGTATATTATAATAATGTAATAAAAAATATATTAAATATATATAGTTCAATATTTCAATCGGTTCGATATATCGTACCTAAATACTTAACCGAATTATCAATTCGGTATTCGATATGTATCGAATTTTTTGTTTCAATTGGTTCCATCAGTGCACAATCCTAATGAGACTGATCACATGACTAAATCCAGTTAATTTTTTGAAATATATATATATAGTGTAGTGTGTTCGGCTATGAAAATTATGCCACAAGAACTAAAACTTATTAAAACAATCGAATTTTGAAATTGAACTGATAAAAATGACCAAATCAAACATGATGAATTAGTATAAACATTCACAACTAGTTAATTCAAATCAAATACAAAGTTACAACTAGAATTAATTCATTGATCTGTAGGTTAAGTAAGGGGATCAATTAATTACATGAGTTTTGAAATAATCGCATCCAATATATGCACGAAAGGAATTGATATCATGATATACAAAATGTATTTTGAATTTATTTTTATTTTTATGTTAATTTTTTTTCATAATATTATAATATACAAAATGTATTAACGTTGATCTAATGGCTTCAAATATTAAGTTAAATATGAATTTATTTATAATATTGAATAATTTTATAAATATTTTACTCTAAATTAATTAATAATGGGCTTAAACATAAAATATATTTATTTATATATAATATATTCGTGTGAGATTAAAATAAAAAAAATCATGCTGCCGTATTAAAAAAACGCAAGAAAGTAATTGATATGGTAAGCATTAATAAACAATCGAAGATGAACATATAGTCTATAGACATGACTTTATTTCCAAGAAAACTCAATAATTCAGTACAATGAAAACTCAAAAGAATCCTATACAATGTCTGGTTAATCTGGATCAATATTCAGGCCTATAGCTTTACAAAGAGGACAAGTATTCTGATGCATGAGCCACTTCTTGATGCACTCTGCATGAAACTGGTGATGGCCACAATTATCAAGAATCGGGACAACATTCTCATCCTTTCCCTGACTATACAGATCATTTCGACAAACAACGCATGCTTCTTCCTCGTCATCGCCATCAACTTTAACGATGTTTCTGACTTTCATGTTCTTGAATATGGCCTCTTCTGACAAGCCATCATCGGAGATTCCTCCATCGTCCGAAGAACCCGACGCTTCAGGAAGAGAATTCAACATCGAATCTCCCATGAGTACTTCCTCCCGTGATCTGTTTTGCCCGTGGGTGGCTGACGGTGGCGGAAGAGTGTCAATCTGGCGGTGGAAGACGAAGCGACGAACATGTGTTTGCGGATTATTGGGTGGCGGCAGACTATCTTGCGAATTATTGGGTGGTCGCGGATTAGCGGCAATAGGGCGGTGGAAGACGAAGCGACTAACATGTGTTTGCGAATTATTGGGTGGTGGCGGATTAGCGGCAATCGGGCGGCGGAAGACAAAGTGACGGACATATGTTTGAGGATTATTGGGTGGCGGCGGAGTAGCGGCAATCTGGCGGCGGATGACCAGGCGACAAACATGTGTTTGCGGATTATTGGGTGGCGGAGGACTATTTTGGAGATTATTGTGGGGCGGCGGACTAGCGGCAATCCGGCGGCTGATTACGAAGACGCGACGGACCTGTGTTTGTGGATTATTGGATGGCGTCGGATTAGCGGCAAGCCGGCGGTGGAAGACGACGCGACGGACATGTGTTTGCTGATTATTGGGTTGAGATCTTGGAGGAGCCATGGCGGATTATTTGTTCTTCTGTGACCTTGTTAATTTGTTATTTATAGAGGTTTTTGGTTAGTCTTATATTATTAGGAAACGAACTTCCAAGAAGTTTAGAATACTAGGTAATATCAATCATGTCTATTGGACCAAAATCTAATTAGAATATATATATCTATTAGCCTATGCTCCGTACCATGTACGGTATTATTATACAGTATTAGTATACATTATAAATTATAATATTAAGTATGAATTTTGTAAACTAAAATAATTTTAAAATAAATAATTAAATGATATAGAATAAAAAATAATCTATACAATAGATATTTTTTATAAATTATAAATAAATTACTGCCAAATTCAAAATCTATTATTTTAATATACTTGATTCTGGAATGTATATTAAGTTAAGTATTTTCTTATTATAAATAGTAAATGAATAAGATTCATGCAAAGATTATATTTTAATTAAATAGGTTAAAATGTATGGAAAAGAAAAAAATAAATAATTTATATATTAAAATAGTATATATATTAAAATTCTAGCATTTCATCCCATGCTAGCTATGCACAAATTTATTAAAAATATCATTATATTTTTTAATATATAAAGAATGACTTTTGTATTAATGTTTTTTACAAAATAATAAATATTAAATTGGTGACCAATTGTATTGAAACTTTAATTTAGCTAGCATTAACCAATAAATGAATATTTTCTTTTCAAAACATCTCAGTACTTATGGATTCGAATAATGGCAGATATATCTTAAAGTTATGGCATAATAAAAAAAGACATGTAGTTTTGAAGTAAAAGATTAAAAAAAAAAAAAAAAAGAGAAGAAGATTTTGAAAGAAAATCACACAAAACTTGTTGAAACTCTAAATTTTTTAAATATATTAATTATATAAATAAATTATTAAGAAAAAACTTAAGTAAATAAATGAACCTTTGAATAATAAAATAATGATAAAAATAAATCATGATAAAAATTATCAAGTATTTTACAAAATATCAATTATCTTAATAAGTTTTTTAAATCTAATAGAAAAATACAAATTAAAATTCTTTAGAAAACAAAATTCAAATAAATAAATGAAATTCGAATAATAAAAATTAGAAAAAGCAAAGTTATATTATTAATACATTTGGTTTGGCTAAGAAATATTAAAATTGGTCTTCGAACCAAAAATTTAAATTTATCTAAAAATAAAATATAAATAATCAACTTAATAATTTACAGAGATAACAAAAAATTATAATTATTAGAATCAAGAAAATTCAAACCATCTCAATTGTAATAATAAAAGAATGATTAGTAGAAACATATCGGCATAAACGAAAGACCACACCGATAATAATAAAAAATCAAAATATATTATTAAAAAATATCATTGTACATATCTAATCATAGACTATTGGGAGAAAATCAACAACAAAAATAATTTGAATGAAAATGAACGAACGTATGTATTATATAAAATACTATTGACGGTAAAAAAAACCACCCCTCAAAATGAAAAAATAAATAGAGAATAAATTTATGAAGGAAAAAAAAACACTATAATGATGCATCTTGATTTAAAGAAGCATCAAAGTAATATAAAAATTGTGTAATAATCATTTAAGTTATTTTATAAATTTAAATATTAAAAAAAATTCAAAAATTAAAATTTGGTGAAAATAACTATGTTAAAAGAACAGCTCAATTACATAAATAACAAATAGTTATAAAAATTTTGTCAATTTTAAAAATAGAAAAAAAATACTTATCTAAGATACCAAAAAAATTAAAAATGAAAATCTCAAATATAAAAGCAATAAGCAAATATTATTTTAAGAAATGAAGTAAAATTAATGAAAAATCACAAAAATATAAAATTTATGAAAAGTTAAATTATATTATCAAGCATGATTGAAGAAGTCATACAACGTAAAATCAATAAGATCAACAAAATCATAAGAACAATTAAAATATAAATTACGTGCTAGAGAGATAGGAGAAAAACACTAAACAATAGATTTATGAATGAAAACCGATTCGACATATATATTTTGTTAATCTAATTTGCAGATTCAAGTGAGAGTTTGAGTCTTTACTTGATTTCAGCTAAACTCTTATATTGATGTACAAATCAATGAAACATTTTACATTAAAAAAAAATGAATCTGAGCACAAAAATTAGAAGAAAGAAATATAAATTGAACATTTTATGTACGAAAGTGGTACTACAATTTAGGTTTTAAAATTTTCTTGTAGGAAAGATGATTTGTTAAAATAAAAATAATTCGTATCTTATGAGATTGAGTCAAGAACCTCGAAAATCTTTTAAACTTCTTCAATCTTATCAAGAATTAAAAACTTCAACAGAGCCTCATCAAAAAATCAGATTACAATTTAATATTCTATGTTTTGTTTTTCTTTATGAATCTCTTGAACCCTAATTAATAATAGTATTAAATATCACAATAATTAGGATGGATGTTGTCATATATAAAAGTTAGGGCAAATTACATCCAAGTCCCCTGAGGTTTGCCATAATTACAATTTAGTCCCTACTTTTTCGTTTATTACAAAAACACCCCTATGAACACTGTTCCCAGGGACTATTTCATAAAAAATGAAAAAGTGTATGACTGACTTTTCCACTATTCCGCCAGGGACCTCAACTGAAATAGTGTTTATAGGGTTTTTTTTGTAATAAACGAAAAGGTAGGGACTAAATTGTAATTATGGCAAATCTCAGGGGACCTAGATGTAATTTACCCTAAAAGTTATCAATTTAATATTTCTTAACTTAAATCCCTTAATTATGGATGAAACGTGTATAAATTTGTCCGTAATAATTCAATTACTAACATTTATTTAAAAAATATGTATAATTTAAAAAAAAATCGTACATGGAAAATATATTATGAATATTGTCAAAAATAATTATTTTCGTTAATAATATTTATTTTCATAATAAAATAGGATCCAAAATAAAGATTTTTGTTTTAATTTTGCTTTATCAATTTTTTTAACCCTAATTAATAATAGTATTAAATATCACCCAAATTACAGGGTGGATGTCTTGATATATAAAAGTTATCAATTCAATCTTTCTAAACTTAAAACTCATTAAATAAAATATTTATTTATATTGATAAAAATATGTATAATTTTAAAAAGGAGTTCATACATAGAAAGTATATTATAAATATTGCCAAAGATAATTATTTTTCTTAGTTACTTTTATTTTTGTAGTAAAATAATATATAAAATAAAAATCAGTCAATCACATTTTTTCTATTTAATTAAAATCTCAAAAAATTCACAAAATTCTACATTATTAAAATGCACAATAAAAAGTCAAACATGGTTTTCAAATCTATACTATTATATATTTGATAACGATGTTTGATTTTTTATTATACATTTTGATGACGTGGAATTTTTTATTTTTTATTTTTTGAAGTTTTTTTATTATTAGATAGAAAAAATGTGAGTGGCTTATCTTTATTTTGTATATTTTTTTTAATGAAAATAAGTAAAAAAAATAGTAGTAACTAAGGAAAATAATTAATCTTGGTAAATTTGACCGAATGAAATTAACTTTGATATTTCTACTAATTAAGTAAGGTTAATATTATATGCATTTATTTGATATTTCTATATGTTTATTAAATTAATTTTAATAGCTAATTACTTAAATTACGGATACAATTTTCATTAAAAAATCACTACAATTTCAAATTTAAATTCAAACATTACAAAATATAGAGCATTAATTAAGTTTCTTAAATTACTCAATCAAATTAATTAATTTTTTAAATAAAAAATTAATAGTTATATATATAATTGACACAAATTAATTTAATTGCTCCATCAAATTAATTAATTTTTTAAATTTAAGATTAATACTTAATAAATTTATTGCTATATAATTATATATTTGATAACGATATTGAACTTCAATTGTGCAATTTTGACCAAATAGAATTTTTTTCTTTTTTGACATAATTTTATTATTAATTCTATTATCAGTTGTAAATTGATATTTATTTACCTAATTATCCACAATTACAGTGAATATAGTTAATCCCTTAAATTTTGCCTAAATCATTTGAAAAAAGAAAAAGGAAATTATATGCAAGATCAAATTCTACATCATTAAAATGCACAATAAAAAGTCAAACGTGGTTTTCAAATCTATACTATTATATATTTGATAACGATGTTTGATTTTTTATTATACATTTTGATGACGTGGATTTTTTTTTTTTTTTTTTTTTGAAGTTTTTTTATTATTAGATAGAAAAAATGTGAGTTGCTTATCTTTATTTTGTATATCTTTTTTAATGAAAATAAGTAAAAAAAACAGTAGTAACTAAGGAAAATAATTAATCTTGGTAAATTTGACCGAATGGAATTAACTTTGATATTTCTACTAATTAAGTAAGGTTAATATTATATTTATGTATTTGATATTTCTATATATTTATTAAATTAATTTTGATGACTAATTACTTAAATTAAGGATACAATTTTCATTAAAAAATCACTATAATTTAAAATTTAAATTCAAACAATACAAAATACAGAGAATTAATTAAGTTTCTTAAATTACTCAATCAAATTAATTAATTTTTTTAAATATAAAATTAATAGTTAATATATATATAATTGACACAAATTAATTAAATTACTCCATCAAATTAATTAATTTTTTAAATTTAAGATTAATACTTAATAAATTTATATCTATATAATTATATATTTGATAACGATATTGACCTTCAATTGTGCAATTTTGACCAAATAGAATTTTTTTCTTTTTTGACATAATTTTATTATTAATTCTTTTATCAGTTGTAAATTGATATTTATTTACCTAATTATCCACTATTACTGTGAATATAGTTAATCCCTTAAATTTTGCCTAAATCATTTGAAAAAAGAAAAAGGAAATTATATGCATGATCATTCCAAAATGTGGTAATTAAATTAAATGAATTAAAAATTTTATATATTAAAATATGGAATACGAACTAAATGTTATACTATTTATTTATTTGAAAAATTAATTCATTTAACTTCAAATTCTTTTAATTACTTAAGAAAATTGTTATTAATTTATTTATTTGGAATGTATTATTTATATATATACATATAAGTAAATTTGGATGAAATTTAATCTATAAATGTAAATAATTATCTACATATTAATATCTAATTTATTGTTACTCTCTATGATTTCAAATTTTGAAAATCATAATTAATGATAATTGATTTTATATATAGGAATATTTTTACGTACTTACAAAATATTTATTTATCCTATATTATAAAATGAAACTCACTTCTTCCTTTTCATTCATCTTTTATACTACTCACTTTATTATATTACTCTCTCTCTCTTTACTAACAAACAATTTTTTTCTCGCATATGTTTCTTTTTTTTTTTTCTTTTTTTTTGGGGGGGAGGGGGGGGGGGGGCAAGAGGAACCTGATAGGGGCAAAATACGTTTGACCCACTGATGGGCCTGAATATGGGGTACAGAGTCCAATCACTTTAGAATTTGTTTAAAGGTGGGGAAACCGATGGGGATCACCGGAAAAGATGGTAGGTTCAACCTGCTAGGACAAACACCAAAGAAACAGAGGGCAAACGGCCAAGCTGGGGGAACTGGGGGTGATTCCCAGTTTGGCTCTCCGACGCTCAAGTCAGAAGATGATCTGAAAGAGAGAATATGTGAAAAATGGAGTTGCAGTAATGGAGATTCCTTATACTGAAGGAGATGAACTAGCTTATTTATAGTTGAGGGTCAGGGACCCTTTGGTCATTTGCACCGTGTGGTCCTGACCAGGTGTTACCCTAACACGTGGCGATACGAGAGAAACCTAGGAGGAATCTTCTGCAAAAGCTGGTGAAAGTTAGTGTTGGCAACAGTGGTAGGTGTGCGGGCATGTACGGGGTGTCAGAGAGCCGTTTTAGGGGGTTGGTAACGAGGGCTAAGAGCACGCTCGTGTCAACCGTGAGCCTTGGAGGCCAGTGAGTCCGCTAGGGGATGAAGGCCAAGGTTTGTGCCATGAGGGGGAATGGAAGCTTCCCTGAGGGGAAAATAGCGCTTGTAAAGGGCTTCTGGGATAAGCTGGGTCTTTTGTCCCGTTATGTGAAGAGCGCTCATTGAAGAGCGGCCATGGTGGTTACGTGTCGCGTAACAGAGGCGACACGCATTCCCCAGGGATGGTAGCGCTCGTGAAGCTTTTGGATTCTTGGGGGCGCTTGTTGATAAATACCTTAATCTTGAGGAAGCCACATGTCACGTTCTCTTGCTACCACGTGTCCAAACGTGGGACGAGCTTGTTTTGGCCCTATCATTTTGCCCCCCAATTCTGTAGACCTTAGGATAAGGACTGCAGAATTCAAATATCTCAGTTCCTTACGAGGGTGACGCTCGTTAATAGCTTGTTGAGCACCTTTGTTCCTGACCATGTATTAAATGCAGTCATATCAGGCGACAACCCGAAACACCTTTGCATTAAATGCTGATGCGCGTGTAGGCGCGTGGCATTGGGAATACACGTGACGGTTCACTAAAGTAAACACTTTCCTAGGCGGGAAATGATTGCCTTTTGAATTACTTGCTAGAAACGTACCAAAATGATGGGTCTGAATATGGGGTACAGAGTCCAATCACTTTAGAATTTGTTTAAAGGTGGGGATCACCGGAAAAGATGGTAGGTTCAACCTGCTAGGACGAACACCAAAGAAACAGAGGTCAGACGGCCAAGCTGGGGAAACTGGGGGTGATTCCCAATTTGGCTCTCCGACGTTCAGGTCAGAAGATGATCTGAAAGAGAGAATATGTGAAAAATGGAGTTGCAGTAATGGAGATTCCTCACACTGAAGGAGATGAACTAGCTTATTTATAGTTGAGGGTCAGGGACCCTTTGGTCATTTGCACCGTGTGGTCCTGACCAGGTGTTGCCCTAACACGTGGTGCTACGAGAGAAACCTAGGAGGAATCTTCTGCAAAAGCTGGTGAAAGTTAGTGTTAGCAACAGTGGTAGGTGTGCGGGCATATACGGGGTGTCAGAGAGCCGTTTTAGGGGGTTGGTAACGAGGGCTAAGAGCACGCTCGTGTCAACCGTGGCCTTGGAGGCTAGTGAGTCCGCTAGGGGATGAAGGCCAAGGTTTGTACCATGAGGGGGAATGGAAGCTTCCCTGAGGGGAAAATAGCGCTTGTAAAGGGCTTCTGGGATAAGCTAGGTCTTTTGTCCCGTTATGTGAAGAGCGCTCATTGAAGAGCGGCCATGGTGGTTACGTGTCGCGTAACAGAGGCGGCACGCATTCCCCAGGGATGGTAGCGCTCGTGAAGCTTGTGGATTCTTGGGGGCGCTTGTTGATAAATACCTTAATCTTGAGGAAGCCACGTGTCACGTTCTCTTGCTACCACGTGTCACGTTCTCTTGCTACCACGTGTCCAAACGTGGGACGAGCGTGTTTTGGCCCTATCATTTTGCCCCCCAATTCTGTAACCCTTAGGATAAGGACTGTAAAATTCAAATATCTCAGTTCCTTACGAGGGTGACGCGCGTTAATAGCTTGTTGAGCACCTTTGTTCCTGACCATGTATTAAATGCGGTCATATCAGGCGACAGCCCGAAACACCTTTGCATTAAATGCTGATGCGCGTGTAGGCCCGTGGTATTGGATTCCATAAGCACTATTTAAAAAATGATTAATAGTTTAAATATTTCTTCTAATAAAATAATATAAATTTCTAAAAAATCACCATTTGATCAAAATTGAACTAATTATGGTTTAAAAATATTCGTCTAAATATATAATTTAATTTTTAAAAGAGAAGAAAGATTTACGTCCAAAAGATGTTGCCCTTAACTCTTAACAAAGAAAAATTTTGACCAATACTAATATGGAAAAATCCATCATACTTGAATTAAAGTTATTAATTTTTTTTTTCATCCAAAAAATGTCTTCTTTGACAAAGGAAAAATTTGCGCAAAAAATGTCACTCTTAAAGACTCAAAATTAAATATAAACTTTTAAATAAAAATTAAAAAGATATTTATTTTTTTAAAAGATGATTAATGATGGTTTCTCAACTACGCTAAAATACATCTATTTAAATTCATATATATCAAACACTGAAATAATATAAAACATAAAAAAGGTTATTACTATTTCATAATTAATAATATGGTGAAGATGGACAAAATAAGAATTTTAAAACCAAAAACTTAAGATAAGATAAACTGAAATACACTTGAAAAGATATGAAAAATATGTCAAATTTAAAAAAAAAATAGGGCGAAGAAAAAATAAGTATATATATATCATATTAATGAACTCAACATACATCTCTCCATTTTATAGAAAAACACCTTTCAAAATAAAAGTTTATAAAACAACAATAAAAAAAGAAATAAAAGAATTCAAATCAAATAAATAACTCTTGTACCATTCCATTCAAAAAATATATACCCGCATAAGTACCTGAAATATGTAACTTAAAATATATAGCCGCATAAGTATGATTCAGCAAACCTGAAATATGTAACTTAAAATATATAGCCGCATAAGTATGATTCAGAAGCTCTATAGGAGTGATTCATATTCAAAAAGTTCCAAGAAATCTCGCTAAAATAAACAAAAATAACAAATACTGTAAATTAAAATAATTGAGAAAAATATCAAAATAAAATAACAATAAATATTAAACGAATCAAAAAATATAAATAAATAACTTTATTGATGAACACCACAATAAGATTTTTATTTTTATTTTTTTTTTAATTTCAACACAAAATCAAATCTTTCAGAGTAGGATTCACATCGACGTAAATCAAGTCCCAAAGGATCTTAAAAAGTCTGATTTACAACTCTCAATAGTCATAAGAACCATCACTTCGTTCTCTGTAGGAAGATCACATGGCAACAACATTTTCTGCATAAAATTATATCGTTTCCGGCCAATAGATTCCTTCTCGACGACGACGAAGTAGGCCAACATCGGATAACGGCTAACATAGAATGCGTAACTATCTCGGTGGATGTTCACCGCCCCTTCAAATCAAGTCAAATCGGCATGGCCAGTGCCGACATCCTTGGCCTGCAAGTGCTCGAGCTGGGAGTTGATGTTAAACCTGTCACTAAGCTCAAGGGCGACTCCACATGGAGTCTAATGGGGTCACTTGACCCCACTAAAAATTTTATTCCAATTAAATATTTATAATATTTAACATGTAATATTTGATTAATTTATATAATTATGATATTTTGACCCCATATTATAATTAAAAAATTTGTAATCGACCCCCACATTTAGAAAATATTTACTTTCTTGATTTATTATCTAATTGAATTGAATATAATCATGCTAAAATTTTATTAGATACCCGATTCAATTTATTTTCTACAGTATTCTTATATTTTCTTGGGATAGCATAGGACTCTTACAATATTTTAGTAAGCAAAAAAATTGGTGTATTAAATAATTAATATATCCATTTTTAATAAAGTAAATTATCTCTTAATTTACATGGATAAATTTTAATCTAATCGGATATGATTGTTTCTGCATAGAAATTTGGTAAGTTATATAATCTGGTGTTTGTATTAGGTAATATTACAATAATCTTTTGAATTTATTAAATTAAATGATTGACCCACCAATAGTCCTGAGTTTACGTGCTAAGCCAAGGCTAATTTCATAATGAAATAAATACCATTTTATAATATGCTAACTAACTAATATATTTCAGTATATTCAAATAAATTAATTGTTAATGTCTAATAAATAGATTTTATCATTTTATATAGATTAAATAAATTAATTCATAAATTAGTTTTTGTAATAGTTTAGTGAGATTTTTTACTAGTTTATATATTTTAATATGTTTTATCAAAATTTAAATATATAATTATAAACGTCTGTTTAGTGACGTTTAAAAAAAAAAAATTTTTTTTGACCCCACTAATTATTAATTCTGGAGTCGCCCCTGACTAAGCTTCTGAATAACAATAAGTTAATTACATCAAAATAATTATGTACGATTATACATAAACAAAAAGAAAAACAAATTATTTCTAACCTCTCCGAAGGTGGAAGGATTGAAGATTGGAGATTATCTCAGCCGTACAGCCATAGAAAGCATATTCGAGTGATTATTCCAATATTAGTTCTATGGTATTTATGGTTGGAACGAAACAAAGCTAAGCATGAATCAGGTAAGTTTAACCCGTACAACGTTATTCAATGTGTTACTAATCATGTCCATAATTTATACAGGATAAAACGCCTGAATTATTATTGGTGGAGAGGAGACGTCTCGGTTGCTAAATATTTTCAAACTGAAGTATGGTGTCCGCATGACAAAAAGATTCAGATAGTAAAGTGGCTTCGACCACCGTCTAACTGGCTCAAGCTAAACTCGGATGGATCCTCTAAAGGAAACCCAAGTCCGGCAGGCATAGGTGGAGTCATTAGAAACGAAAATGGCTCGATATTGGCTGCGTATAGCAAAGGTATCGGGGAAGATACTAACATAACAGCTGAATTGAGGGCCATCGTAGAAGGGATAAGTAAGGCTATGACTATGGGCTGTCAGAATCTATGGGTGGAAGTGGATGCTAAGGTGGCTATTGACATAATTCATCGAGGGCAAGTGGGGGATCTCCGAATACAACATTTGATATTGCAATTCAAAGCGCTGGCGAAAGAAATGAATATCAGAATGTCACACATATTCAGAGAGGGTAATGGGGTGGCAGATTTTCTTGCCAACAGAGGTGCTACAACACAGCAAAGCTGGAGTTTTCCAGAGGACTCTCTTCCAGGAGAGATCCATGGTATGATCAGGCTCGATAAATGGGAGCTCCCCTCAATCCGAGTGTAATGGGTAAGACGCTACTCTGTTTTTATGATGATGGCCTCAGGCGATTGAGGCTTAATAACGTTATGAATTTCAGCTATATATACATTAATTATATTATGTTTACTAGTTATGATTTGCTTGATTTTGGCCTCAGGACTAAGAGACAGGTAGCAGATTTTTGGAGATGGCCTTATCTAACCTGTCTGGACGTTAAGGAGTCCACGGTATGCCGTTGTCTGCAAGGAAGGAATAGCATACTTTGATGTTATACACAAGATGGAGAGGGCTATCACGGAGTTGTTTTTATTTCTGGGCAAAACTTAAAAATTGGTACAGGGTACGTTGGAGTTTATTATCACCAGAAAGGTAATCATGAGATTAGGAGCCCTTACAACATGTTGAAAGAGGTAATGATTAGTTTCTATGACGCTGATTACTTTATTTGGGATTATATTTGGTTAGGCATGTGTATTATTGATCTTATTGCTTGGTCGAGAATGGGATGTGCCTTTGTGCAGGAGAATATGGAGTGGCATGATGCGAGGAAGAGAAATCAATATGAGATGTATGAGGGTCACTTTCTGTGGCTAGTTTGTAACTTTGGTATTGACGGTTATCTTACTGTACATGACATCAAGCATCAACCAAGCTTCAAAAAGATGAATCCCGTGGACGCTAGTGACATGGATCCGATCACCCGTCGCCGTATGAACATCACACAGATGCTCTTCACCTTAGCCCGGATAACTGGGCGCCTCTACACGAGGCCAGTGGATGATCTTAGTGGTTCACTTAGCATGAGGGATGGTAACGTGTCTCTTGGCCATTTCTTGGCCACTGATATTCGGAATAGTTTTAAGAGACATCTGAGAATTGCCTATCACTTGTATCTCAATCTATGTTGCACGGACACGGACACGGCGACACGGACACGATGACACGGATTTTTTCAAAAGTTTAGAACACGACACGGCTTGGACACGGCTATATATATTATAAATGTTAATTTATATAGCAGTAACCAACAATTCTTAATTTATTTTATAAGCCTTAATTTATTACGTAGCCTTGAAAGAGTGCTGAAACATTTAGAGTTCTATGGACCTTTGGCCCAAAAGGTTAAAAATGCTTTTGCCTTACCCTAATTACAGACACAGTGCTCGTCTAATATTTCCCCACCACTCTTCCGCCGCTCATTCTTTTAAAACGCTACTTTACATATATCAGATAATATTCACACTGATACCATTATCGACATGAGGCAGAGATCCTTCTCCTCCCCAAAACCCCGCCGCCACCGCTATAGCTATCATCAGTTCATCACCATGGCAGAGATGGAGACCTACGATGATGATGCCGCCTCCTTCCAAAACCTCACCACCACCACGGCCACCACCGTTACCACTGCATAGACGGAGGTTTTAGCATCTGAATCCACGAGAGATGGGCCGATGGCACGACTGGAGCCTCCACCTTCCAAAAATCCAGATCTTCTGAAATTTGTGTCCAAGCCGTGTCGGACACTCCATGGCGGGGTGTCCGACACCGTGTCCCCTTTATTTTTATTTTTTTTAATTTAGGACACGGATCACGCGTGTCCGACACGTGTCGGAGGTGTGTCCGTGTCCGTGTCCAACACGTGTCCGACACTTCACGGGGTTATTTTTTGGAATGTCCGTGCATTAGAGATCTCAATGTTTATCGTTTTCGTGGGTACTCTGCGATGTGCAGCATCAATGATCTTTGGATCATGAACATTTGTATTCATTCTTGGTTGCTTTGGTTGAATAAATGAGGAGGGGGTCTCCTTAAAAACCCATTTTCCCCCAAAATATAAATAAATAAACAAATTGATAAAGATGAAAGAAAAAATATAAATATTAAATAATTAAGCTAAAAGGTAAAATAACAACAATATTCTACTATGAAAAATAAAAATAAAAACACGTAAGTTAACAACAAAATGAAAGAACATATGCGAGAAAAAATAATTTTGTTCGTAGAGAGAGAGAGAGTAATATAATAAAGTGAGTAGTACAAAAAATGAATGAAAAGGAAGAAGTGAGTCTCATTTTATAATGTAGAATAAATAAATAGTTTGTAATTACGTAAAAATAAAATATTACTACGTATAAAATCAATTAGCATTAATTATGATTTTCAAAATTTGAAATCATAGAGAGTGACAATAAATTAGGTATTAATTGGTAGATAATTATTTACATTTATAGATTAAATTTCATCCAAATTTACTTATATGTATATATATAAATAATGCATTCCAAATAAATAAATTAATAATAATTTTCTTAATTAATTAAAAGAGATTGAAATTAAACGAATTAATGTTTCAAATAAATAAATAGCATAGCATTTAGTTCATATTCAATGTTTTAATATATATAAAAATTTTAACGCATTTAATTTAATTACCACATTTTGGAATGATCATGCATATAATTTCCTTTTTCTTTTTTCAAATGATTTAGACAAAATTTAAGGGATTAATTATATGCATAGTAATAGTGGATAATTAGGATAAATAAATATCAATTCACGACTCATAAAAGAATTAATAATAAAATTATCTCTAAAAAAAATTTATTTGATTAAAATTGCACAATTAAAGTAAAAAATTATTATCAAATATATAATAATATAGATATAGATATAAATTCATTAAGAATTAATTTTAAATTTAAAAAAATTAATTAATTTGATGGAGTAATTTAATTAATTTGTGTCAATTAAGCTAATCAAATTTTTTCTATCTAATTAAAAACTTCAAAAAACCACAAAATTCCACATCATCAAAATATACAATAAAAAATCAAACATTGTTATCAAATATATAAAAGTATAGATTATTAGGAAACGAACTTGCAAGAAGTCTGGAATACTAGGTAACAAGTATCAATTCCGTAACTTCCACGCTATGAAACTCACCATAAATACAATTCCTCGTCTCTCTCTATCTCTCCAACAGTCCAACTGACGACAGGAAAGAAGATTGAAGCCCTCCACGCCGCTTATAAATTTGTAGATTAGGATAAGAGGTAAACGAATTCGAAGCAAAGAGAGCAAAACCCGAAAATTTTGTCAGATTGAAGGAGAGCCGTTGGAACTAGGATTTTTGCTGCGACGCTATGCCGAAGAACAAGGGTAAGGGAGGTAAGAATCGCAAGAGGGGAAAGAACGAGGCCGATGACGAGAAGAGGGAGCTCGTTTTCAAGGAGGACGGACAGGAGTACGCGCACGTGATGCGTATGCTCGGAAACGGGAGATGCGAGGCCACCTGCATCGACGGCGCTAAGCGCCTCTGTCATATCCGTGGGAAGTTGCACAAGAAGGTTTGGATCGCTACGGGCGATATCATCCTCGTCGGCCTCCGTGATTATCAGGATGATAAGGCTGATGTGATCTTGAAATACATGCCGGACGAAGCTAGGTTGTTGAAGGCCTATGGCGAGCTGCCGGAGAACACTAGGCTCAATGAGGGTATTGCCGGTGGGCTTGTTGAGGAGGATGACGGTGCCGGCGATGATTACATCGAGTTTGAGGATGAGGACATCGGCAAGCTCTAGACAAGTTTTTTGGATTCGGAACATTTTGTTTTTTAAGCTCTTCCATTGTCTCTATGTAGTATAGTATGTTGCCTCCTGGGGTTTTTATCCATGATGCAAATAAAGCAAGTTTTTTTCTCATATGTACTCTTTGGTTTAAGCGATGTTATGAAGCTTTACTTTGGTTTAAAAGAATACTAGGTAATATCAATCATGTTATATTCGATCAAAATCTAATTAATATATATATGATATTTTATGTTAAATGGATTTTATTGTTTGATAATTTAGCTTGCTTTAAAAATTAACACATGAGATAGTTTCAATTTTTTGTGATGGAGAAATTGTAAAATTAGGACACTAATTATGCCTCAATTGATATTTTGGGATAGTAATTGCAGCAGTTGCAATTTAAAATTTTAATTAAAAAAAAATTGTAATTTTGGGGCTCTATCACCCTTAATTCAAAATTTTCAATGAAAAAACATACATGCATAACACATATCGGTTGAAAATACTTGGCACAATTGTACTTACATGGATATATCACTATACCAGTATCCAAAATAACATTTCACTAACCTTACACCCTAAATTATTATATTTATTTATTATATTTTAAAAATAAAACATTCAATTGATATGTATAAAGTTATATATACCATACCCCATGTATTAGGTAAAATGGGTAAAAAAAACTCTGTGTTATAAAAATTAACACAAAAAACCCTGTGTTTTCAAAATATTTGCATTGCGAACCCTGAAAATTTCTGGTATTAGACACGTGCTAAAAGCGCAACTAGAACACTAATTTTCTCTATTTATTGGACGTGAAATGACTTATTTACCTTTTTTATTCCGATATACATCATCTCATCTCTCTTTATATACTCCTTTTTATACTTGTTTGTAGGGTTTTTCATGCAATTTTTATTTTGAACAGGATCTCTGTGCATATAAAAAAGTATTCAACATACACTTGTTTATAGGGTTTTTCATGTAATTTTATTTTGTCAAAGTCTCGGTGCATATAAAAAAGTATTGAACAATATATAGAGATGTGAGATGATGTATATCAAAATATAAAATGGTAAATTAGTCATTTTGCGTCCAATAAATAAAGAAAATTAGTGTTCTAGTCGCGCTTTTGGCGTATGTCCGACACCATAATTTTTCAGGGTTCACCATACAAATATTTTGAAAACACAGGGTTTCTTATGTTAATTTTTGTAACATAGGGTTTTTTTTTTTTTTTTGGCCCATTTCACCTAACACAGGGGGTGAAATATGTAAATAACCCGATATGTATATATAAATAGTAAAATATTCCTCCATCCCCACCCAGCCCTCCTATCCGATCAATAAAAACAATGACACTATCAAATTATTTGGACATGTATGCCACCTAGACACATGGACTAGATTCACTAGAATATGTCATATCATCATTTTCAGGCAGTTTGTGTATCACAAATGTGATTTTTTCCCTGGAAAATAAAATTAGGATATTGAACTCCCAAAATTGCAAAATTTGCTTAATTAAAGTTTTAAATTGCGAATGCCATAATTATTATACTAAAATATCAACTGACGTATAAGCACTCTCCCAATTTTACAATTTTTCCTTTATGTGACCCAGCATTCAGCAATGAGGCATACTTCTAGGGCCTGGAAAGAGTAAGTCCATTTAAATATTCATATTCTATATTAAATGAGTTGATCGGATGTGAGATCAATCTAAGTTAAAAGACCGAACCAAAATTTGTGATATTTTTACTTAAATTTAATAATTCTATATATAATTGTTGGAGATATATCAAGAGACCCAGTAAAAACCCAGACCCAAGATGATCAGCTCGGATGACAGTTCGTCGGTAATAGCAAACTAGGATGGATGCGTACCGGAGGACTCTTGTGAAGTGTAGGGCGAGTTGAGAGGAATCCATTAATAACATTGTAATAAGGATTCATATTAGAGGCCAAGTCGAGAGGAATCCATCAATAACATGGTAAAAATTGATATTATGTTTTTTCTAATTTTAAATTGAAGATAATGAAGATAAATATCAGAAATGTACCAAAAACAGATTCATAGATAATGAGAAACCAGAACAATACTATAAAGGCAAATCGAGAGACTTTATCATTTTGTTATGACTGAATCGCCGACAAAAGTTGTCTCTCCTTAAAGAAGTATTCGCCCCACTACCAATGTGTTGGGTTGCCGCGAAGCTCCTTTCAGGATTAGTCAGTCCAGAGATTTCCGAATCACAGATACACACGATCTCAGAAGAATTTTACTTCGACCACTAAAAGGCTCTTATGAGAGAGTGTGGTGTCTGGTTGGTATTTCAAAAAACGTGGCATGCGTGTGGAAGTATATTTTCTAACTCAACTCGCAAGTACCAGTGCGTGTATGTTTCGTATCAAAGTGTATTTTTCAGTACCAAATCAGAAATCTATCTAGACTTCTAACTCTTTCTAATTCACCATAATTTACATACTTGTCTCTCTATTTCTATCTCATTTTTTGTGGTATGGAACTACAGATTTATAGGGCACAAACCATGACATACATGGCTATTAATTGTCTTGTTTATGGCAGGTCATAACCTCACAATTAATACAGTCGTAATACAGAAATAAACTCACAAAAAACATCTGGAACATTTTGTAACATATACCACACATGAATAAGGCCTTTAATGTCATACAACTAACATTGTAACTGCTTGGTATCAACTTTATTTCAAATTCAAAATAAATGTCCAGGAATAAAACTCATGTTTATACTTACCAATATGCAATCCTTAGTGTATAGTATAAGATACAACACTTAATTGCATATAAAGTACAAACATCTTAATATATCATGTGGACTATAACATACCACAAAGTTTCAATCTTTATTACTTTCAATTTATTTATTATTAGTTTATGGACTTTATTCTATGGATTCCTACCAAGGAATTCGGAATCCCTCCAAGAATAAACTCATCCATAACGTCAAATTCCAACAGTCCCCCACAAATCCATAGTACAAAGGCCATCAGAATTACAGTAACATGCTTTCAGTAGATCGGTACCTTCCAGTTTGAATCGCTACCCTAGTTATCTGACTTTCCTGTCACAGGGACAAATGGAATGTTTCACCTTGAATTTGGCACCTTGGGTGTGACAGAGCCATCTGTAACAACATATCACAAAGAGCTTTAGTAATCTGTTGGGTTGACACGTTACGGCCATATGTCATGTCCTGTTCATGAATATTATCAAGGAATAACCCGTTTCTAATCACGGCCGCCCGATAGAATTCAATTAGTTGGGATCCCTAAAGATGCACTGCTAACATCTCATCATAGAACTGATCTCGACCCCGTTCAAAGTATTACTCTTACTTTTATTTGCAACTTCAGCACCTACCAGGTAAGTACTAGAGGATAGACACAGGCACTAAGTACTAGTTTTAAGTTAGGTGCAACCAATACTTCCGACAGCTTGTTTATACCACATTGAACCTCCGCATATATAGGATCTCCACTTGGTAGGTTAGGTTCCCACTGAAGATGTATTCCGATATGGGTTACAGTCTAATCCTCAACCTGGATTTTCGAACAAAGAAAACCTCAAGTCCTTTATTCAAGAACAATGGTACTTTCTTCTGGTTCCAGCTAAATCAGTGGTCATTTATCTTTCTAGACACTGTGTCACTTTGTCTTTTTAAGTCATTTTAAGTGCACTTTATTCTTTTGATCTTCGTAATAGTACTATCACAATTTACAACTTCGGTTGGTACCGGCTTGTCAATCATGGGTAGTTCAAACATTAGCCCATGGATCGATTCAGCCTCAGTTCTAGTTGTTTCCATTGTACATAACTCTACCTCAAAAGTACCAAGAGTTATAATACTCTATTTATAACACTTGCAGGAGACAACAAGTCCACCCAGGATAAACATATACCCTGTACACCCATTCGTACCAGAGCATTTGGCAACCTAGCTTGCATCACACAATTCCTCAAGCACGTCAGGGAATTTACCACAATGCAGCCCAAGTGAACTAGTACATTTATGGTACTTCATCACTCGTTACAAAGACTCTCAACGTGTAAGATTTGGGCAACTAGTACATCGAACTAATTAGGAGACTTCAAATAAGATGTCAGGCCCCGTACTATTAGTAGGATATTTCAGGCTTCTAACTATTGAGAATATCTCAATTGAGTCACAGGAATGCCAATTTTATTTGTTTACATCCAATCGTAATACACCCCGGAGTTTTCAATGTTTACTTTACTAGAAGATATAGCTTCTTAGAAAGTACCAGAATCGTCCTTGATTTTTATAAGTGACAAATCACTTCCAAAATCCTTAACAATTCATGTTTATTTACTCCGTTTTGGTCAAGTTTCATCAACAAATGTTGAACTGGTATTTACTTGGATTTACCCAACATTTGTCATTCTTTTCACGTGATCATGATTGGAACTAGATGTAGGATTCACCCCCACATTTGTCATCCTTTCCAAATTATCATGATTAAAACTAGATGTAAGGGTACGATACTAAATTCCAGAATCTTGAAACTTTTTTGGAATTTGTAGTAAACAAAACTTCAAAGTTTATACCTCAATTAGACCTCAACCACTTAAGTTTGTTATTAGTTTAGTCAACCTTCCATACATTTGTGATACCATTTAATGTAGTGCTTTGGAATCACATTTAAACATATTATTCTTTTTACAGAAATACAATTTAAATCATCCAAATCCTTCTTCCATATACTGAAACTTTCAACATTAACGATACCAATGAACTCACAACCTCAACTTCATACCAAATACCAGAATTTGCACATTCAACTCTTATTTAAACAAACCATAATAGAATATCACTTGCCCATAAAGTTTCGTAACATGAAATTATAACTTTACTTAGTTTAAAAGAAAACTCACAGCCATCTTTAACTCCCATTGAACCAACAATGATATTTTTCCAAATCATTGGGACGTAATGCACTCGTACAAGTGATAGTATGAGCCCCGAAGGAAGTTTTTAGTCCACACGTCCCATGCACTCGTACCAGTGATAGTATGAGCCTCGAAGGAAGTTGTACAACACTAGAATATTCCATGCTCACGGACTTTCCATCAATTAGTTGATAGAACACAACACATTTTTATCAGCACATACGTTCACATTTGTTCCAGCGTCTATAAGCCAATCGAACAGTTCATAAATAGTTAAAATTTCAGGTTTCAGATATACAAACCGGTCACTGGCATCATGAGTTACAACTTTCATAGGTTTACTCAAAACCATATTGACAACAGTGGAAGTTCCAGTGGATTCAGATCTGGTATTTGCTTTCTACTATTGAAATTCCTTAGCGTAAAACCGATCAGTCCACACATCCAACATAGTATGTTTCCTTTGTTTCTTTTGAATTTTGGCCTTTCCATTGTTCATAGGTTTAGAGTTTGAGTCAACCAAATTCAACTCCTGGTATTTTTGTTCAACAGTCAAAATAAATTCCGTTTGACTCTTACCAGTCTGGTACCACATGAATTTCACTAATTTTTTGACCGGATTCAATTGGTACAGATTTATTCCTTTGGATCATCACTTTACGGTCATCCACATTTTCATTTGTTGTTGCCAACGTTTGAAAAACTTGACCCATAGACCTTCCAAACGAATCAACCAAGTTTACATTGGATCTTATTATCGTGCTAAAGACAGAATCACAAACTCAAGTTGGCACGATATATATAAAGCAAATGAAGATAAGAATACTTCTTTAAGATTGTTGGAAATTAGCTTTGTGGTAGTACCAGACTATCAAATATAATGGATAATCAGATTTTGCAATATAAATATGATGTACAACATGGATAAGTGATTCAAAATGTAACTACCAGAATCATGCCGGAACATACCAATTAAGACGTAAATACCAGTAACATATATGCTTCAATATACCAGTGGAATAACCAGAATATAGATCTTGCATCCATGTCATAGTGTAAGTTCCAGTAGAGTACTACAGAACCATATGAAGATAAATACCAGAAATATACCAGAAACAGATTAATAGATAATGAGAAACCAAAACAATACTATAAAGGCAAACCGAGAGACTTACCGTTTTGTTATGACTGAATCGATGGCAAACGTTGTCTTTCCTTAAAGAAGTATTCGCCCTACTACCATTGCGTTGGGTTGCCGCAAAGCTCCTTCCAGCATTAGACAGTCCAGAGATTTTCGAATCACAGATACGCACGATCTCAGGAAAATCTCACTTCGACCACTAAAAGGTTCATATGAGAGAGTGTGGTGTCTGGTCTTGTGACATCCCTCATCTTCGTACGTATAGATTTGTGCCACGTGTGGATTTATTTCACGTATTTACGTTTCTTTAATTATATTTATTTGTTCATAAACTTAATTTAATTGATCTTTATTTAATTAATATGAATTAAGTGTTATTCAATCTATATGCTTGATATAAATTGATTTAAATGTCTAACTTGTCTCGAGAATGTTTAATTTGATCCGTTATTGAATATCCGTAAATGTTATAAGATGAATTTGTTGGCAAGCATGTTAATTTCTTGAAATTAAATAAATTATATTGATTTGGACTTGATTGAAACTTATTTAAATGTTTGGCACTTAATTGAAAATAGGTTTTGGGCCTATTTGATCTTTTTAAAAAGTTTAGCGACCTATTTAAAAATAGGATATTTAATATATTTTAATTGATAACTTGAGCTCTAGAACTCGGATTTAAGATCCGTCTTTGCCGTTGGACTCGTTTCGACAATTCGGAGTCAACAGAACTGACCTTGTACTTTTTCGATGCCGTTTGAACCTCCAACAAAGCAAATTTCTATCCAAATAACCCATAACTACAACCCTACCCGTTTAACCCCATTCTTGACCCATTTCTTAGTCCTTTTAGCTAAAAATATCTCCCTTTTTCTTCTTCATACACACATACCAGCTGGGGCAAAGGAGAAGAAGAACAAGAGTGCCCCTTTTTCCATTTCCATGCCTTCACGAGCTCAAATGACCACCATGCTTCTTCATCTCTTCAAGCTAGGTTAAGGGTCGGATTCTTGACTCTTTAAGCTTTAATTTGATCCATGAATTCTTGACTTTCAGTATATGTATGAGCATGAGTATGATCATGAATAGTTAGGTTAAATATTGATTTTTGAATTGAATGATCAAACCTGTGTTATATGAACTTTTATGAGTGATTCCTTGCTCTTTGAAGCTCCTATGTTGCATTTCTTGAACTTAAACTCATGGAGATCCACTACTAGAAAAATTATTTGTTATGACGCACTAATATGATGCTTTTTAAAAGGCATCACAATAGGTGGCCTATTGTCCACCTATTGTGACGCCTTTTGTAAATCCGTTAAATTAGATCTAATTTATTTTATTATTAAATTATTTATCAACTAAATTAATAATAACGAGATATTTTTTTAGAAGGCATCACAATATAATAGATTTATCGTGACGCTTTAATATATATTTATTAAATATTTTTCTTTCTTTAATTTTATTAGAAGAGTTTAGCTTTTGGGCAGTAACTTTTGGTGGGTTTGGCCAAAAAAAATGAGGGAAACATTTCTAATTTGTTAAAACATTTCTTGGAGAAAAAAAAATGATGGAAGCATCAGGAAGCACATTTCTAATTTATCAAACAAAGAAAAAAGATTTCCAGAGACACCGAACACCAAAATTGAGCAAACCCTTCTCAACGAAATTCAAAGAAATTGAGGCATCGGAGGTTCTACTGCTCCAGAGCTCCGCCGCTGCACCAGGGTTCGATTACCAGACCACCGGCAGCATCGCCCTGCCTTGCCAACCCTTCTCTTTTTCTCTTTTCTATTTCGGGTTTTTGGCTTATCTTCTCACTCTGGTTATTTCTGCCTTTCGATCTTTCGGTGTTTATCATCTCTGATTTCTGCCTCTAGGTGTTTTCTTCTTGTTTTGTTTTTTTCGCTTTTCGCGTTTAATTTCAGGATTAGTTGTGTTGAGTAAGTAATTGATTGATATGTGTCTCCCGAAAATTTTAAATATTTTATAGTACTGATCACAATCGTTTGATGTAATTTAGTTAATATTGATGATGGAAATTGTAAGGATAAGGCTGCAGTGAAATTAGATGAAGAGATATCTCGTGGGGAAATGTTAAGTTATGTACCATGAGAACTGGTTTTGAAGCTTCAGAAGTATGAGGTTTCTGGACCAGATTTGAACTTCCTGGAATTATAGAAAAAACAAGAACAGTTATCAGAAACTATTAGAGGAGAAATTTAACTATAACTAGGATAAAATGTGCAAGAGTTATTAAGGATTAATTACTTGTAACTGGGATGGCTCCAATTCGTGCATATAAGGTAAGAAAAACACAAGGCAACCATCATCAGCCTAATGCAGGTACCAACGAATATATATATATATATATATATATATATAATGGCAACAAATGTGAAGTGTACACATGAAAGCATGAGGTTGTAGGCTACTTGGAATTTTTGAATTTGTACTGGAGGGAATGATGAGATTTTATTAAATCAAAATGGGAACAAAAGATGATTCCACAATAGGAATTAAGTGTAAGATGACATTTCCTAAATCATGGTGATGATGATATACATATGTTTGTGTTTGTACTTCCTGTGCATGCCTTTGGAATTAGGTTCAAATCATTCACTTAGAAGGGTATTGAGTCGCTTCTATTACTTCCTAGAAGTAGCTTAGTGTCTTTAGAGACCAGTTTATCTATCGGATATCAGAAATTACGATACGATTCTTAAATTTTGATTTTTGGCGTATTTTCGTTCTAATAGAAGTGTTATTATAATTTTTTTAGAAATATTAGGGGAATCAATGAATAGTACCGAACAAATTATTTTGTAATTATCTCAAACCTTGTAATTGACCCTTTCTTTTATTTAATTGAGAAAGAAATATAATTAGGTTAGGTGCATTGCAAAGATAGTCATGGTTGAAAATAAAATTTTTAGTTTAAACCTAACTTGAAAGTTAAGAACTACATTAACCATTAAATTTTTTTTAAAAAAAGAAAAAAATTACTAGACAAATTTCCTTATTCTCTCACTTAAGGTAGTATGATATATATATATATATATGTGCAAGACATTTCAACACCATCTCTTTAGAATATTTTATTAGAATAGTTTATATTTTGTAGGTTCTTACATTTTTATTTCATGGGTTTGAGATAATTCAAGTTTCATTGGTTGATCTGTACAATGTTTTGACAAAGCTTTGGTCTTTTTCCTATCCAGGCAAGCAGGTAAACAAGATTTGTTCTTCAACAACAATGAACTGCTTATGACAAAGGGAATATTCTGAGTTTCAATCTTCAAACGATCGACCTGATTCTCACCAATATGTGTATATACTGTAAATACATTTGAAAATTATTCACCTTTTACATAAGCTTGCACTATTATTTGGTATTTTAGATGATATTTTACTCGGAATATTACCAAGTATTATCTTAAGAAATATGACAAACCGGAACCCAACTATGAATACATATTGGATTTACAATCACATGTTTCATTTTCTTTTCCAGCTGCCTATATATCCCTTTAGCTTTCTGTTTCTTGGTTCTGTCTTGGGGATTTAGGGCTAACTAAAGTTGAGTTTGAATATAAAACTTAACATGATGCTTAGCTGAGCTTATCATGGATGATCGTAACTTTTTCTTTTTCGTTGGGTAAAGTTCTTGTTTTTATCTGAATTCATTTTTAATCGGTCAAAGTATAGTCGAAAAACGTCGAGTTGATGCATTACTGAACGGGTTTGGTGGGTCGATGAGGAATTTCTTCACGTGGTGCTCTTGATAGACGCAATAGATCATCCTGCCACCTACCCATTTCCTAGGTGCAAAAACTAATTGATTCATGATACAACATTTCGCCCATCCACAACATCATCAATGAATATCATGCCTCTACAGATAAATCTCGAGATTGCTTCTCATCTTCTTATGCTGAGATATATGTTTCATAGTTTTCTTGAGTATTTGTTCATATTATGGTCTGTTTTCCTGAGTGTTTCATTGAAATGTGATCTGCAAATATATAAATGTTAGGAAATCATATGTGATCTCATATCATGTGGTAAACAATCTATAGGTATGTGCCAAATATATAGAGCCTCAACCTTTTGTGTTCTGCAGAAATAGTTGAAATAAAGAGTGACTTAAGGGGGGGGGGGGGGGGGGGGGGGGGTCAAAAAGGGACTGAACGGGATTTGAATTGCTGATGCAAACCTCCAACTTGCAATTCTTATTTTTAATTCAATAAGTATCAACACTAATTATAGTTCTTTACATTTTGTCATTTAAAATAAAAAAATTTTTAAATTTTTTCGTATTTGTCTCTTGGATTCTGACTCCACTT
This sequence comes from Lantana camara, assembly GCA_037501455.1. Taxonomy (NCBI): domain Eukaryota; kingdom Viridiplantae; phylum Streptophyta; class Magnoliopsida; order Lamiales; family Verbenaceae; genus Lantana; species Lantana camara. The sequence continues at coordinate 94,414,410 of CM074863.1, forward strand.
TATTATATCAATTGAAATATGAAACTAATTTAAAATAAGAGTACACTAAAATGGCTACTTCATGTTTGATTTGTGTAAATTATGTAGGTTGGATCAAAGGTGTTATTAAAAAGTGTGTTTGATTCATCCAAAACTGTGGCAATTGGTTGTCTTCAAAGTTTAGATCCATCAAAAAGAGTTGGGCAAGTATTGTTGGGAAATAATTGGTGTGAGGTGGTCATCAATGTTGAGGTCGAAGTTGATGAAGATTTAATTCGACCCACATCACATTTCAAAAATATTGGTGATGCAATTGGGGAGGTTGTTGCATGCCAAAAAAATATGGTAAGGATTGTTCATTAGATTTAACAAAATTTCTTTCTACCTATATTTAATATTGACTACAATAATGGAATTTTTATATAGGTTGCTATGGCTCAAGATTGACATCATTTGTGAGACTTGGTTTGTTTTAGTTTAATACACAATTACACTAAGTACTGTAAGTGGTATTGGTACTTAACCTTTTGTCATTTTTGTTGCATATGGCCAATATTATATATTAGGTACAAATTGTAACTAATATTATTTTGGATTGGAAATTTTGTGAACATATTAATATTATGTTATTTGATTTGGTTTTTTTTAATTATGTTGTTACTTACATTTGTTTGTAGAGACTAAATTACTGGAATAGAATTACAATTACTAGGGAAAATATGATTTTAATATTAATATTAATTACATAATACTATTTACATATATCTTATCATGACACTTTATTCCGTCATAATATATTTTATCATGGCGCTTTTTTTCTTGATAACACAAGTTTTAATGACACTTTACTCCGTCATAATACAACCAACCTATTATGACGCTTTACTCCGTCATAATACAACTTATTGTGACGCTTTATTTCATCATAATATAACTTAATGTGACGCTATTTTCTGTCATAATACCATTTATTGTGACGCTTTTTTTTTGTCATATTTCACTTTATTATGACATTTTACAGCGTCATAACATACCTCTTAATGACGCTTTATTGCATCATAATAAAGTTAATTGTGACGATTTTAATCGTCATATGGTTATGGTAGTTAAACATTGTATATGATGCCGAAAAGTGTCACAATATCACGACTTTAATGACACTTTAAAGCGTCACAATAACATATTGTCACGCTTACTTACAAAACTGAATGCGTCACAAAAACCCATTTTTCTAGTAGTGATTGAATGTGTGATGAACCACCATTAATGGTGCTTGAGGTTGAAGCTTAAAACTTGAGTTTGGAACCATATTTCTTGCTTTCATGGCTGCTACGTGAGGTGTGCTTATGTGTTGGTTGTGTTTGCATGCTATTCATGAACTTTGCAAGCCTTATTATTGCTTGTTGATGTCTCCTCGTACCTCCTCTGCTGATGTTGCTCTCTTTGGCCATGAATGGCTGCTGCTGGAATTGTTAAACGAGGAAGAAGGTGAGGGTCCGCAGCACAATGCCACCCTCGTGTGCATGTGTATGAGTTGGGGAGACCACGGGCCTAAATTGAGGGTGATCTCCTGACCTGAGACACCCCCGTGTCTTTTTTATAACTAGAAGGCAGACATGGCCGTGTCTAATGGTGAATTTTGTGTCTGTACTGAGACACGGCCGTGTATGCAAATACACTAAGGGGGAGACATACCCGTGTCTCCTCATGCCTGCCCATGTGTACTATTTTGTTCGTCGTTACCTATCCAAACGAGCTCCGTTTGACCTGAAATTCTAACTACAGAAACCCATTTAAGTGTAGAGTATTATACTAGAATCACATTAAAATCATACGTTAATTGTGAGATATAATCGATCCATTTTGGTGTTGCCACTTCGCCGAAAATCTGCTTTCGTCCCACTTCAAGATTCCGCCATTTTCACATCGCTTTGAACTAAAATTCAAGCCATATATCGTTGGAAAGACCTGATTGTCTAGTTTCATATCTAACAAAAAAAACTTAATTCCAAATTATAGAACTCGAGATATCTCCATTTTTCTACAGCTTGCTCATAAAGTAAAACTGTCATCTTTTACCAAAATCTATTTCCTTGCGTTCCTTTCACTTCCTTGACTTCCGTATGTGATTAAATTGATCTCTTTTGCATCAAATTTGTATCTATGATACTAATAGAATATTTAATGATATGTTATGATATGTTTATGAATTTTATGGCTTGATTTATGAAGTATAAACGTGACTTTTATACATGAATGTTTAGATGCTATATTATGACTCTTCTTGCAACCAATGCATTCTTTATGTGTTTAATGGATTCCTTTCACCTCTAAATGATTCATATGCATTTTTAACATGTATTATAACGTTTTATGATTGAATATTGAATGAACGAAGGATATGGAATGAACGCATGATAAGGAATAGGCATGATCTATTCGTGTAATGAGTGATTGAATCGTTTACGTGTCTAAGTGTTATTAATTGTGCACATGAACATCTTTATAGCATGTTATTATCCCTCATGCATATCATGTCACGTTTATTGCATTTTCATGTGTCATGTATGGTTCATTTGGAGTCTTAAGTCTCACGATTGCACCGTATTATCTTTTGTACAGTTTTCTCTAGGGCGGAGACGTTCTGGGTTCATAGGCTATCTTCAATTTTTCTTTTCTCTTGATTTTGTTTGGTAAGGTGAATTCGGGGTGGGTTTCTCTTCTATTAGATAAACTCTGACCCGATATATCCCAACATGCAAGATTATAGCCAAAGTACTATATATATATACATATATATGTATCGAGTCTTTTCAAAGAGTTAATGATTTAACATTAAAGCTTTTTCTTAATGAATCCCTACCAATGTTTTCGCGAGATCAGTGATCACATCGAATAATGAGGGCCCTGGGACTAAGTGTACGTGGCTATCCGAGGAAGCAAGGGCTGACGGTGATCCCGTGTACTAGTTCCAACCAAATTATGATGTTACCGGCCCTCGCTAGGAGATTAGTGAGGAATGGGAATCGGGCTTTTGGGGCTTCATGAACCCAACTGGCCACAATAAATGGGTGGACGGGTCTTTGGCCGAGTCCGTCCACTAACCGGAGAAAAGAGGGGTAAATGATTGAATAATTGAACGATCGAATGATTGAATGATTGATTGATCGAATGAATGTGTATGAAAGAATGTTGTATGATCACCAATGAATGAATGAATGGATAATGAATACACAAGGAGAAGGTTGGAGATTTCACCCTCTCGCCGGGCTCATGTAATAACCTAATGATTGAATGAATGAATTGCTTGTTGTAATCCTACTCGTTGTTTTTCTTTGTTTTCACCCACTTGGGAAATGTTTCAAAACCTCGTACGAGATTATAGCTTGCATGTATATGTTTAGTTTCTTCAATATTATTTTACTAAGCACCTGTTTTATACCCACCAGTCTCTTAAAGACTGAACCCGATTTGTTTTCAGTATTTTCTTGTAGGGTTCGGAGTGCTAGGCGGGATTTTGAGTCTTTCAGAGTCCTGCATTAAAGTTTAGCTTTACCTTTACACTTACACTTATTCTCTAGTTGTTAATTATGATTACAAACGCCTGTGAGTGCTTATCTTTTATTGTTAGGCCGACTTGGCCATTTATTGTTATTATTTAGGACTCGTAGTTCTTTCTTAATTCAAATAGAGCCTGTGAGCTCATTGTTTATGTTATTACTACGAAAATGCTTCTGCTCTTATTTTCTATCCTGCTATTGTTTTTGTTTATTACTTAATTGGTTTCAAAAGTTAGCTCCTGCCTAGCCTAGCGAGTGAGTTGTGTCCCCGTTCGCTCTGATCTGGTACGTGTATGGATCATCCATTTCATATGCGGGATGGGTCTGAGTACGGGGGATGTGGCGTCATGCGCTCGGGTGCTACAGGTTGGTACTTCAGAAAACGTGGCATATATGTGGAAGTATATTTTTTGACTCAACTCACAAGTACCAGTGCGTGTGTGTTTCGTATAAGAGCGTATTTTTCAGTACCAAATCAGAAATCTATCTAGACTTTTAACTCTTCCTAATTCACCACAATTTACATACTTGTCTCTCTATTTCTCTCTCATTTTATGTGGTCTGGAACTGCAGATTTATAGTGCACAAACCATGACATACATGGCTATTAGTTGTCTTGTTTATGGCAGGCCAAAACCTCACAAGTAATACAGCCATAATATAGAAATAAACTCACAAAAAACGTCTGGAACGTTTTGTAACAGATACCAGCACATGAATAAGGTCTTTAATGCCATACAATTAACATTGTAACTGCCTGATATCAACTTTATTTCAAATGTCCAGCAATAAAACTCATATTTATACTTACCAGTATGCAATCCTTAGTGTATAGCATAATATACAACACTTAATTGCATATAAAGTACAAACATCTTAATATATCATGTGGACTATAACATACCACAAAGTTCCAGTCTTTATTACTTTCAATTTATTTTTTATTAGTTTATGGACTTTATTCTATGGATTCCTACCAAGGAATTTGGAATCCCTACAAGAATGAACTCATCCATAACGTCAAATTCCAACAGTTTCTGATTCTCCAAATCGTCCATACGGTAGCCATAAACATAAGTGGCCAAGGGCATGAAGGAAGAATATGTTGAGAAATGTAAGAATGGAGTCAGAATGACACAGGTGATCCCTGTCCTTAAAGTATTAATCACCCCTAACTTCTCTGAGTTTTGCTAAAGGTTGCAGACAATTTACTTTTAGGATATATGTCAAGTTGAAAAGTTGATTTCAGGCAATAGCAATCAAGTGAGTTTTTGCTGTATTTTTTCAGGTAAGAGGGAGGCTATTGAATTGGGTCAATTTTGGCCCAAAAAGAAAGGCTCTGGGCTCGATGCCCAAGCCCAAGTGCAAAGTGCGCCATCAAACGTCACAATCGCCCAAACCCAGCCCACGGCCCTCGGCCCGTGTGTGTGTGTGTTCGGGCAGTGTTGTACACCGCACTATGTATGAGCCCATCAGTCTACTCTTATATTTTGTAATTTAATAACACACTTAGTACATAGCTGATCATACTTTATTATTAAACCAATGTGGGACAAGTAGTTTTCCAAACAACCTTTTCATATGCCTTCCTAAATTGCAAGAAGATCATATCCCTTTCCCTTCAAGCATCAATTAGAGATGTGAAAAAAAAAAGTGATTTAAATATTATAGTTCTTTTTTTCCTTTCAACTACTGATATGGAAAAACGAACTGCATTTCTTGCTTTCATACCTCTCCTGCTATCTCACTCATTATCCCCTCTAAGACTGTTACGGCTTGATATTCCCAATAATTCTCCAACGATTAATTGGGGATATCAATCCAAGGCATATATCCAACAATCCCCTACTTGTTTGGAAAACTACTCTTTTGTCAAAATATATATATGTTTCTAAAATTGGAGTTTAAAAAATAAACCGAAAAAGAAGAACTTTTTTATGACATCCTATTTTTTTTCCTTTAAATTATATGTTAAAAAGGGGTTCTCTCTGTTTCAGTTTATTACTTTGTGTACTTTTTCTATCCCTCTATAAACTCCGGTTGTATACTCCGACAAGACCGTTCGCGCCTATTTAGTATCTTCTTCTTCCCGAACAATTGCGTCTATTACACACATAAATGCAATATTGGACTCATGAAGACAAATTAAAAATATTTTTTATTGTTATACTGAATTTATGTATATTATATTAGATTTATTATATAATTGTTAATGTTTACGTGCATAGCATGAGGCACATACTAGTTCTAGATTATTTGTGTACTTCTTTGAGTATTTCAATCCCACTAAGTTCCATTGATTGTCATTTGGTCCCTAAGGTTTTATTTATGTTAATAATCCCCCTAAATCCATTGGGGTTCCGTTAGATTTTTTATAATTTTTCTAAAATACTCCTTTGAGATATGTTAATATTTTTCCATTATCGAGAATACCTCCAAATAATATTTTGTTATAAGTCAAATGATGAGTAAATTGCACCGTACTACTGTGTTAAGCGAAACAAGTATAAAAAACCTTGACATATAAAAAGTCCTCTTAAAAACTTTATGTTTGGTAAAATTTTGAAAAAAAAAAACCTACTAAGCATTATTGTTCTTACATGCGTGTTGACTGCGTGTGCAATTGAATTTTTTTCCACTTTTACTTGTAAAATAACTATTTTACCCTTTATATATATATATACACGGCACTCGCCACCACAGACCATCATCACCACCACCACCACCACCACCCCCCCAACGCCATAACCACCCTACCACCAGATTCTAACCCAGCAAACCCACAAACTCTAGTTCCATAAAATCTAATTACCTCAAGATTTGAGGAAGACGGTGGCGATGGGAGAAGATATGGAAGATATCCGGCACGATGGTAGAGAAGAGGCGAAGACGAAGGAGATCTGGCAAGGACGGTTGTAGCACCCGGAACGCTAGGTAGCAACATCCCCCGCACTATAGTTCAATCCACATATGGATTGGACGCTCCATACATGAATCAAGCCAATAGCGAACGGAAGACAATAAAAAATAATAATCTAACTTACTAGCTAGGCGGGACTAACCCTCGAGTAAATACCAATATGCATAACATTAAAACGGAAGCATAAGATACATGCATTTCATCAATAATATCTTCGTGTCCAATATTTCAATATATACAATCACTTTGAAGAACAAGTTATAATATACATAAGTACCAAGATACCAAACCGTATACGCCTCACTAGTGTACATGAAATGATGTTAGACCCGAAAATAAAGATCTGATTCAATCCCGCCTAGCACGCACCCTGCAAACCTGAAAATGTGATGTGTCAGTCTATGAAAGACTGAGTGAGGGGTTTAAAAATAAATATTAGCGCAATTACCATGCAAGCCATAATCTCGGGTAATGTTTTCTAAAAGGAAGTAATATGAGGTCAAATATTAAAGAAATTCTCGCCCGAGATTACAACTATCCAATTTACAATTCAATCAATCAGTAGCTCGACCAGTGAGGGCAATTCTCCAACCTTTCTCTGACAGTGTACAATAGTTCAGTTATTAAGTGATTAGGTGATCAAGCAATCAATTTACAATGCACAATTAGCAGTTTCAATAACTCCTTCTTCCTCCGGTGATGGTGGGATTACAAGGCCCCACCATCCAATCAATCTGAGCATAGGGTTCATGAGTCCCTATGCCCGGAACTCCTTCCTCCACTAATCTCCTAGTGGATTAAGGGGTCATCCCAACAATGTGAGGGGAGTGCAGAGTTACCTGTTAGCCTGTGCTTTCTCGGTTGGCTCATACACTAACCCTCGGGCCCACAATGCAATACAATAACTCGCCAAAACAATCAATCAATCAATACAATACGGTTCGGTAATTCATATGAAAATCAATAATGTTTGAAAACTATAGATATATAGATACATTTTGGCTTAAAACATCACATAGGGTTATATATATCTAGAAATTAAACCTCACTTGTGTCGACCAAATAACAAGGATACTGCTATAGAGCTTGCTCCTCGTCAATGGGAAGATAATCTGTGTAAAAAGGGACAAGTGTTCGTGAGACACGACTCGCATGAACTATTTACGATGCACGGCAAAGTCATGATCAATATGTCATGCAATAACAATTAAGGAATGTCAAATAAAAGAATAATTATCAATCAACCAAGCATATATATCATATAATTCACATACGGGAGCCAAGGAAGTGAAAGGAATGCAATAAGAGAGGTTTTGGTGAAGTTTGGCAAAAGCGGACAATTTTAGGAAATGCGCATGCTATAGAAAAACTTGAATATCTTGAGTTCTAGAAGTTGGAATTGAGTTTTGCTTGTTGGGTATCAAACTAGACACAAAGACCTTTCCGATGATATATAGCTCGTTTTCTAGTTCAAAGTGAGAAGAAAATGGCGTAAGCTTAAAGTTAGGCGAGTGCAGTTTTCTGGGAAAGTGGCGACACCTAAAAGAATGGATCATAACTCACAAATGGGAAAAGATATTGAGATTATTCCAAGGTTTTTCTAGACTTCAAGAGGTTTCCAACGGTTTAAAAATCAGATCAATCGGAGTTCGGATGAGAGAGTACCCGGCCGGGGAAAGTACAAGACAAAATTTACCCGGCCGGGGAAAAAGAGTGCAAAAAAACCCCCTGGACTAAAGTACCCGCCCGGGTACTTTTTAGTTCAAAATCTACCCGCCCGGGTAGTCATTCTGGACAGCAAAAATATAGCAGAAACAAGGGTTACTCGAAGGGGAAAGGGGAAGAAGCAAAACCCATCACAAACTCAACCAAAGCACTCCAAAACAATCATATATCATGCATATAACTTAAGTACATGAAATAGGCATCATATACTCCATGGAAACATGCTTTGATTCATAAGAATTCATCCAACAAACCCATATATTTCCATAATCTCCAACTCTCACATAATACATGAATTCATGCAAGCTTTTAAGTGTAATGATCCTAGGCATGCTTCTAACCATGAATGGATAAGGAATCACATCATAATTATCAAACCCTACTTCATAGAATCTCAAGAGATTCCATTAAATCCATCTACCTTAATGAAAGAAAGAAGAGGAGAAAGGATGGTATGATGATGATCCTTCAAAGCATGCAATTCCTCCAAAGATTTAGCTTGAAATGAGATGAAATCTTCTTCCTTCTCTTGGTGTTTTGAAACGTGATTGACTGTGTGTAAGTGTGTGTGATTTTGATGAAATGGGATGAATGGATTGCAAGAGATGAAATGTATATGATATAATATGTATGTAGTGTAATGTATAGATATATAACTTATATGTATAAAGTAAAAGTAGATATTACGTATATAATATATATATAAATGTGTATGTATATATATGATGAGAGTGTAAAAGTCTTGCATGATTGTGATTATTGCAACTAGACCCTTATTACTTATTTAATTACATGTTAGAAGTGAGTGGAATGAGGGTGTAAATGCAATTATAATATATAATGATCAAGTGGATGCATATATATATAATTTGTAGAAATATATAGTCAAGTATAAAATATCTATCTATGTATGTGTAACACCCCAAACGGAGGATGCCACATCCCCCGCACTGTGACCCAGACCCGGTCATGAAATGGAAGTCCATGCCCAAATCCGAATCAGAGCGAACGGGAGACAAACGCACACGCTATGCTAAGCGGATCTAACTCGACAAACTCAGAGTGCGGAAGCAAATCAAACATTCAAACAAGACAGCGGAAGCATTTAAATCACATTCAAAACAAGTGACGGGTTCAACTAGCATAGATACCTAGTCCCTAATATCAACAAGCATAACAAGTGACGGGTTCAACTAGCATAGATCCCTAGTCCCGAATATTAGACTAACATAATGTAATAATCATCAAGTACCACAAGGGGCCGAATACGAGTGCCACGCAGGGCTACCGAATAGTAAAGTATAATCTCAAGTCTGAAAGTCAAAACATAGTATGAAAGACAAATGCAACTAGAAAGGCTAGACCGACGAAGTGTAACTCAAAGGACTCACTCCCGCCTAGCAAACGCCAAATGACCTGCAACTAAAAGTGTAAATGAGGGGGTCAGTCAACTTGACCGAGTGAGGGGGCTAACGCACACCCACAATATATGTATATAAAGAGCATGGCACAGAATAAAAGGATGGACTCATGAACCGAGGATAGGTGTTGCATACCAAAACATTTCGAAATAACCCAAAGATATATAGATATAAGTTTAGAAACCATTTTCCAGAAAGACTCTATCCCGATTCATAATTCCATAACATAACATAATCAACTGCTCGGCGAGTACGAACTTCCAACCTCAACTCCTCAAAACATAAATCAAAATCAATCCCTCCGCTACACCGGTGATGGAGAGGATGTGCGGTCCCCAACCATCTAATAATAAACCGTCTAAAATAGACTCACCCTCAAGGGGTAGCGAACCCACAAGAGTCCTCCCCGGCCTTAGCCGAAGGCTCAAGATACCACACCTTCCCTTCAGCACGGGTCGCGTGAAGATATCTCAAATGGAACTACACACAGACTGATCCCTGACGGCCCTATACCTGTAGCACCAGGAGTGCAGAGCACTACACCCCCCGCACTGAAGCCCGACACGTGGAACGAAATGGAAAGTCCGCACACGCACCAAGCCACAACGAACGGGTGACAAACGAAAACTCACACGCTAGCTAGGCGGTCTAGACCCTAATACAGAGTGTGCATAGTAAAATAAAAAGCAAATGCGGAAGCACCAGGATTCAAATACAAACATACATGCTCGAATTAACACAATTTATACATATCATACCCGTCCAAGGCCAAATAAATCATACATGGATCAAAGCTTAAATTCTAAATCACATTTCATACAAGGTTCTAAGCTCAAAAATTCTGAATCATAACTTATACAAATTTTACATACGTATCAGAATCATAAACATAATACCAATGCGAAAAGTAAAGATGCAAAGACCCGACCGACAAACTCGAACGAAACGAAACAAAAGACCGCCGCCTAGCACGCACTGCCCTGAACCTGCAAACTCAACAAAACCGAAGGGGAAAAGAAAACAACGAGGAGAGGTCAGTTCTAATGACTGGCGAGGGGGCTAACACACTCACACATACATATACATAGAGCAGAGCATATTCAAAATAGAAAGTTCATGAACCGGGGCGTGGTTTTTGCAAGCCAAAACATTTGACACGTGATATTATAAATAGAAAAAAGGGGTTAAGGCCGAAGGTCAAAATCAACCAAATTTTAATACTTATGAATCCACTCCCGTTTCACAAATTAATTTCATAATCAAACACACAACTCGGCGAGGACGAGTTTCAGACCACCTAACTCCGTTCATACTCAAAATCGGAATCATAAATCATAAGAAAACATAATTCAAACACACATACCTCTACTCCGGTGATGGAAGGGTTGTACCTACCCTAACCATCGATTCCCATGTCAGGGTCGTGAGTTTCATGACACTCACGCTCAAGGATTCCATCCCCCACTAACCTCCTAGTGGGTTCTGGGTTGATCCTTAAGTGTGGAGAGCATGCTAGGGACTACCCGACGGCCCATACCGTCCCGGGTCTCCTTCGCACAAATCTCCGGGGCCCAATCAAATTGTTCAAATTGTTCGAAAGATCTTAATTTTCAAAGTCCAACAAAATTTTCAAAACACAACTCGCAGTTTCAAAACACACACACCAACTCTTTTCAAAACAAACAAACGGAAATATTCATAAATATACGTAAAAGCGTTTTCAAATATTTCATAACAAAAAGGGGCCAAAATCCCACAAAATACGTATCAACACATATCTAAATACGTATACATATACATAGGTCACATGCAGGCTTAAATCACATCAAGGGTTGTAGGTCATAATAACTAAAGGAAAGAAACCTCACCTTGTCGACCACAACGAACAAAACGAACCGGAACACACCTAAGAGACCACTTCCTTTCACATGGGACAAAGCTCTGAACAAAACAAAGGACGAAAGACAGACTTAGACTCACAAATAAACCATATAGACGCTCGGCATATACATATGGATGCAAGAGATGCATAAGAGATGCAATGTATTAACATATAACCCATACAAATCCATATCAAATCATATGTCTTCAAAATCATGCTAAATGAATCCATAAAGTTCATGCAACGAACATAACATGTCATAGGACATACTAGTCATTCATGCATACACTAAAAGAATCAAACAAATATCAAACGAGGCAAGAAAATGGCACATTGATGCAAGCTAACACGTTAAAGGGCATATAAAGCACATTAGGTCATATATCGCATGTAAAAGCATCAAACTTACCAAAATAAATTCACAAAATTCATATAACATGCATAACGTATCATTCAACATGTTAGGAATATAATTCATATCATATAAGGGCAAAGAAAAATCATTCAAGGCACATAAACGAAGCATGAAATCATATACGCATGTTAAGGTAGCATATTGCACGTATAAAGCCATAAATCAAAAACGAGCACGTAAAACACGCCATAAATTCACAACTAACACCTAACACATATTTGACATGTTAACATATCGTACATATCATATATTAATCATATAAGAGCAAGGAAAGACAAGCAACACACGAACAAACCGGAAAACAACCAACAACAAAAACACAACTCAAAACTGGGCCAAAAAGGGGTCGCGGCCGCTACCGAAAATGAACTGAAAATGATCGCGGCTGCTACCATGGTCGCAGTCGCGACTAAAAGTGAAATGGTCGTGATCGCGGCCGCGACCACTGGCGACCGCAGGGCAAAACTCGAAAATCAGTCCAAACACTCAACCAAAACCAATCCTAAATCCTTCTAGCATGCAAGGGAAAGATCATACAACAAATATACATCAATTTCAGTTCATATATCATGCAAAAACCGAACTAATCATGCAAGGAATGGAAGAAACGGCATCAAACAGTTATGTTCTTCATTATCTCATACAAAGCATTAATGGTATCCTCAATTAAATGCAACCTACCCCTGAAATGAGTCTATACAATTAATAATGGATGTCATAAGATCATAAATGATGCATCAAACCAACAAGAATCAAGAGTTTTCATGCCGAATTCATCAAATTCATCCAAACCCTTACTATTCATCTAATTAACCATAACTCAATCAATTCTCCATGGATTCAGCAAATAAGGAGTCCAAAGAAAGAGGAAAGGATGGAGAATACATTCATGGACTTACCTTTCGAATTTGAGGTGATTCCGAGTTGTATGGAGCAAGAAAATGGCCAAAGGAATAGTGTTTCCCCCTTCCTCCTCTCTCTCGGTAAGAACTGCGGCTTTTCCCTCTTTTCTCATGGCAGGAACGAAATGGGAAGGAAATGTCATGAAAGAGGGTTTAATTAGGGTCATATGGGTTCAAATATGGGGGGATTCGGATAAGAAAAGGGTCGGATATGATTAAAACAGGCGAACATGACAAAGCTGTCACAAAGGGCATGTTTCGGGTGAAATTCGGAGGATCAAACGAGCTTAGAAAAATAAAAAGTCTGATTCCAAAGCTTCCATTCTTCGTTACAAGTCTGAAGCTTCTTCCGGAATTCGAATCCGAATTCCCGAGCCCAATTTACGCCTTCCGGAACACAAGGTGCGCAAAAACAAGTTAGGCCCTTATGTCCCTAACAAATAAAACGGTTCAAAACCGTATCAAACAAACTCAAAAACTTAAAACGAACACGTAGGCAAATTCATAACAAACATATTTCATGCATATCATGTAGTCACATACTTAGGAACAAATACGAGGTCACATGGATCGAACGGGGCATCAAAAGGGGTCAACACGAACAAATTACTTAACAAAGTGAAACAAATAATTATTCAAATCATCAATTAGGCATATAAACAATTAAATAATCACGTAAAGGCATAAGTAAATAAATAAAGTGCGTAGGAAACACTCTCGAGAGTGCGTACCTGTACGGCCGGACGAGCGGGATGCTACAATACCGTTGCAGGGTTGTCTATCTCATAGCTCCTTGGATCCAGAACAGATCACAACGGATCACAACAGAACAGATCACAACGGATCACAACACAATATAACATACGCCAATCTTTCATGGCAATCTCGCTAATAAATAGAACACAACTGTTTTTCCAAAATAGCTTACATATGCTTCAAAAACAGGTTTATATATTTTATCCCTACGCGATGGAACTTTAAGCCTCATGACCTCCACCCACGCAGGACGCACGCAAGATCATAAACATATCATATACAACACATACGTATTTATAGTAGGGTATACTCGCATGCAAGGGTAGAATTCAGCATGTAAAGGTCATAGGTCGCATAACTATACAAAATCCTAAACCTCACCTCGTAGTGGTAGAGTCTGAGAGTGTGAAGGGTCAAACACTCTAAACCTCGGGCTCACCGGCACCACCAAACTCTGTGACAAGACATACAAAAGCCCAAACTTAGACTCTACATGAACCAAGTAAGACGCACGGCGTACAAAGTATGAATGACATGCGAAATGGAATGATGTTTATCAAGTTGATCACAAAGGCCAATTCAATTATTCAAGTAAATCATGCAAGAAATAAAGTATTAAGGTTCAGATATGCATTCCAAGTCATATCGGATCATACAAGTCGAGTAGCGACTCAAACGAATCAAATACGCACGAAAAAGCAAGTAAAAGAGGTCACAGACGCATGGGAACGACCATTCCCATGCACAACATAGCATGGGAACGGGCCTTCCCACCCCCAAAGCCAGCGAGACTGGGAACGGCCGTTCCTAGTCCAAGCATACATGGGAACGGCCGTTCCCATGTTCGCTGCCAAAACTCAAACCCTAGCCCGGAAAGGCCGTTCCGGGCTTAAAGCACAAACGGGAACGGCCGTTCTGGCCATAGATCTGGAGCAGAAACTGGACAGTTACGGGAAGAACAAGGGGAACACCAAAAATCATCAAAACAACACGAAATTCAAGTATATCATCATATAAATCATGCTAAGCATCAAAGCATCAATTAATCCAAGTTTAGGAAAGTTTTGCCCAAAATCTCAAACACCCATTTTCATGAATTTCAAGCCCAAACATGAAGATATGAACCCCTAATCTTCCATACACGAATTTCCAGCAACTAAGACACATAAGGAGCATTTAAATCATCAAAGCTTACTCAAGGAATTCAAGATCTCATCATTCAAGTTCATGCTAACAATTTCATGCTCCAATCCAAGAATAGAAATGAAATACTCCTCAAAAGAGATCCAAAGCTTACCTTGTCTTGTGAAGGAATGAGGAATCAAAGGATATGAGCTCTTAGAATGAAAGATGGTTCAAGTCTTGATCTTCTCTTGAAATTTCTCCATGATTGTCTTTGAAGCTAACTTGTGTGGTTTGAAATGAAATGAAAGGGGAATAAAGCTATTTATATTGTGGCTAATAGTTTTAGGTCAGGGTTAGGGTTTCCAAGATATAATATGAGGCTAAAGACTTAAATAGGATTTGGGCTCAAATAAATGACTTTCGGTCCAATAAGTCAAAATTAAAAGGTTTGAGGTCTAAACGGTTTTCGAAAAATATAAAGTAAATTTCGTTGGACCCGAATCACCGAATCAAGTCCAATGGTGGTGTCGGAATTCGAATTCGAATTCCCGAGCTCATATTGGTCCCGAATGACCCAAACGCCTAATTCAAGTTAGGCCCAAACATAACCAATAGGTCCAAGTCCTATTTAAATCCAACTCCAACAGTTAATTTAAATTCATCCAAGTTCCATTCTCAAGTTGTCATGCAAGAATTCATATTTTACCATTTTGGATTTTAGTCAATTAAGTCACATTTTCAATCAAAGTTGGAATTAAACACATAAAAAGGAAATTAAATCACATAAGTGCGTAAGGTAAACTCTCTCGTGGCGCATACCTGTACGATGTATCGGACGGGGCATCACAACCTCCCCCCCCCCCCTTAGGAGAACCTGTCCTCAGGTTCGCTGCTTGAAACAATTCCGGATACAACTTCCTCATCTTCTCCTCAGTCTTCCAAGTCGATTCCTCAGATTTTTTATCTCTCCACAATACTCTGACCAAGGGAATCTGCTTGTTTCTCAACACTTGTACTTTCCGATCCTGAATCTCAACTGGGTGCTTCACAATCGTCAAATCGGACTCAAGTTGTACCTCTTCAACCGGTAAAACTCATCAGGGTAGAACTTCCGAAGCTGTGAAACGTGGAACACATTATGAATCCCAGTCAAACTCGGCGGTAGGTCCAACCTATACGCCACCTCTCCAATCCTCTCTAGAATCTCAAACGGTCCAAGTTATCTAGGGTTAAGCTTCCCTCCTCTACCAACACGAGAAAAGCCCTTCCTAGGAGATGCCTTCAAGAAGACACGATCTCCGACCTCAAACTCGAGGGGCCTTCTCCTCTTATCCGCATAACTCTTCTCTCTATCCTGAGCCGCTTTCATCCTCTGCTGAATTAACTTAACCTTCTTAACCATCTTCTCAATCTTAGACGAGACCTTAGCTCTCGTGAGCTTACCATCCTTAGTCCATCGCCAATCCTCAATATCCCAATATAGTGGCGACCTACACTTCCTCCCATAAAGTGCCTCGTACGGGGCCATACCAATCGAAGCCTGGTAACTGTTGTTGTAAGAGAACTCAACCAAGGTCAAGTGCTTATCCCATTTATCCTTAAAATCCAATGCACATGCCCTTAACATATCCTCGAGATACTTAATCAGCCGCTCTGATTGTCCATCAGTCTGAGGATGTGATGCGGTGCTAAACTTAAGCTTTGTACCCAAGCACTTCTGAAGATCCTGCCAAAAACTAGTTGTAAACCGAGGGTCCCGATCTGACACGATGCTAGCTGGAACTCCATGTAGTCTCACTATCTCATTACAATACAATTCAGCCAACTTAGGTACCTTATCCGTCATCTGAACCTTAAGGAACTGGGCAGACTTAGTCAAACGGTCTATCACTACCCAAATCCCATCGAATCCTCTCCTAGACCTCGGTAGGCCGGACACAAAGTCCATAGTCACCTGCTCCCACTTCCACTCCAGTATCGGAAGTGGTTGGAGAGTACCTCCCTGTTTCTGATGTTCTGCCTTAACCATCTGGCATGTCAGACATCGCTTCACAAAGAATGCGACATCCCTCTTCATACCACTCCACCAATACAACTCTTTTAAGTCCCGGTACATCTTCGTACCTCCTGGGTGAATGGAATAACCGGAGCGGTGCGCCTCCTCAAGTATTACCCTCTTGAGCTGGTTAGGCACACACACTCTTGTCTTAAACCTGAACAAACCAGAGTCGTCAAACCCAAACTTAGTCTCTGGATCATCTCTAGAATGAGCAACCAACCTTTGGATCTCGGGATCCGTAGACTGAGCCTCCAACAATCTCTGCCTCAAATCCGGCTGAACCGTGATGTTGGCTAACCTAGCCACCGAAACCAAAACAGTCGAACTCTGCTCAGAAAACCCAGCCACTAAACTCGAAATACTGACCTTCCTGCTCAACGCGTCAGCAACCACATTTGCCTTACCGGATGGTACTGAATCGTGCAATCATAGTCCTCTAAGAACTCAACCCATCTCCTCTGTCTCAAGTTAAGCTCTTTCTGCGTGAACAAGTACTGAAGACTCTTATGATCCGAGAATACCTCAAATGTAGTACCATAGAGGTAGTGGCGCCACTTAGACAATGCAAACACGACTGCTGCATGCTCTAGATCATGGGTGGGGTAATTCTGCTCATGCACCTTCAACTTCCTAGAGGTATAAGCTACGACCCGACCATTCTGCATCAACACACAACCCAGTCCTTCCTTAGAAGCATCTGCATAAACCGCATAACCATCAACTCCTTCGGGTAGAGTAAGAACTGGTGTTGTAGTCAACCTTTCCTTTAAAGTCTGAAAACTCATCTCACAACTATCATCCCATTCAAACTTGGTTTCCTTCCTAGTCAACCTAGTTAACGGGGCTGCAATCTTAGAGAAATCCATCACAAATCTCCTATAATAACCTGCCAAGCCCAGAAAACTCCGTACCTCAGAGGCGTTCCTAGGCCTCTCCCAATGTAACACCGTCTCAATCTTAGAGGGGTCGACCTCAATTCCATCGCCTGAGATGATGTGACCCAGAAAAGTGACTCGATCAATCCAAAACTCGCACTTACTGAACTTAGCATACAACTTGTGCTCTCTAAGTGTTTCCAACACAATCCGAAGATGATGTGCATGCTCCTCAACCGATCTCGAATACACCAAGATATCGTCTTTAAAGATCACCACGAACTTATCAAGGAACGGTCTAAACACCCGGTGCATCATATCCATAAACACTGCAGGAGCATTCGTCAACCCAAACGGTAACCACAAACTCAAAGTGTCCATATCTCGTGTTGAATCCAGTCTTAGAGATATCCTTCTCTCTAATCCTCAACTGATAGTATCCTTGTCTCAAATCCAACTTGGAGTACACTCTCGAACCCTGCAAGCTATCAAACAACTCCTCAATATGGGGCAATGGATACTTGTTCTTAACTGTTATCCTGTTCAGCTCACGATAGTCTATACACATCCTTAACGTCCCATCTTTCTTCTTAACAAACAGGACGGGAGCACCCCACGGAGAAGTGCTCGGACGAATGTATCCACTAACCAAAAGCTCATCCAACTGCTTCTTCAACTCCTTCAACTCGGCAGGAGCCATCCTGTATGGGGTCTTCGAATAGGGCTCAGCTTCGGGATAGAGGTCCACTACAAACTCAATATCCCTGTCTGGTGGTAAGGACCCCAGACTCTCCGGGAACACATCCAGATACTCCCGAACGACCTCCGTCTCCTCAAGCTTGACCTGGTCCTTGGGTTTGTTCAGAAGGTAAGCAACGAAACCTGTAGAACCATCCCGGACTAACTTACTAGCCTCAACAAAGGATATAAACGGGCTGGATCCCAAACTCTCTCCCGAAAACACCGCAGAATTAAAAGAAATCCTCTTCAAATGGCAATCCATAACTGCACCATGTCGGGAAAGCCAATCCATCCCAAGAATCACCTTAAATCTCCCCATCGGCATCACAATCAAATCAGCAGGAAAAACTCGACCCTCAAAACTCACAGGACACTCACGAAACACTCTGTCCGTCTCCAAGCTCCCTCCCAAGAGAGAACTCACCACCAACACATGCGTAGATATCTCAGCAAGCAAAGGTAAAGAAGCAACAATATCCCGGGCAATAAAAGAATGAGTAGCCCCGGGATCAAACAATGCATGTAATGATATGCCATGAATATGTATTGTACCTTCCACTACAGCATTCTGATCAATCTCTGCTGTCTCCTCCTCGCCCTCCAGAGCATAAGCACGAGCCTAAACCACGGCCTCTTCTTCGGACAAGCATCCCTCTTGTGATCAGCCGAACCACACACCAAACATCTACCCAAATACCACCAACACCTCTCCGACGGATGAGTACCCTGACAGTGAGAGCAACGAGCTAGAGCTGGTGCCGGTAATGCTGGTGGTCCTGTAGGAGCAGCGGGATGGGGCTTCTTATTAATGAAGCCCTGTGGACGGAAAGCTGGTGTAGCAGTAGCAGAAGTATGAGTAGCGAGCTTCTTACCCGATCCAGAACCCGAACCATGCCCCGAAGAGAAGGATGGGGGCCTCAACCTCTGTCTCTGAGCCTCGACCTGAATAGCCCTCTTGGTAACCTTATCCCAAGTGCTAACATTGACAGCCTGAAGAGCTCTTTGAATATCCTCTCGAAGCCCATGAAGGAAGTGACGGGCTCTATGCGAATCAATATCAGTGATGTGGGTAGCATAGGGAGCAAGTCTCTCAAACTCTAGAATGTAGTCCTCAACAGATCTGGATCCTTGCTTCAGCTCAGAAAACTCCTGAAGTTTGCGCTCTCGTGCACTATGAGGTATATACTTCTCATGGAACTCATGCACAAAAGTCTCCCAAGTGAACTCCATACCACTCCTCTCAAGTCTGGATCGAACTCTCTTGAGCCAGTTAGCTGTCTGTCCCTGAATGAATCGAGCAGTACAAACAGCCCTATCCTGAGAACGCCCTGGGCAAATCTCCCAAATACCACTGATCTCAGCTAACCACTCCTCAGCCTTAATGTCATCTCCCCCAAACCACTTAGGAGGGTTGTTGTTCCAAAACTCCCTATATGCAGCTGAGATAGTACCATCCTGACCATCAACTGGTGGTGTCTGTTGTCTCTGATTCTGCTGTAACTGATTGAGAAGTGCCTGAACAATGTTCTCCGCATTCAGTGGTGGTGGCGGAGGCGGATTAGGTGCATCCGGTGAAGCCTCTCTGTCAAGGCGTCTAGGAGGCATCCTGAAATTCAAAGATTCAAGCAATATTGATGCGTGTGGATTAGTACGTGTGTATTTATACAAGTATTAGAAATAAACAAGTATTCAAGTAAATGAATCACATAATCACATTGTCCTATGTCGTACCATCTAGACAGACTCGACACGACACTAGAGCTCGGTTTTGCAACCTAGAGCTCTAATACCACTTAAGGATGTAACACCCCAAACGGAGGATCCCACATCCCCCGCATTGTAACCCAGACCCGGTCATGAAATGGAAGTCCATGCCCGAATCTGAATCAGAGCGAACGGGAGACAAACGCACACGCTATGCTAGACGGATCTAACTCGACAAACTCAGAGTGCGGAAGCAAATCAAACATTCAAACAAGATAGCGGAAGCATTTAAATCAACATTCAAAACAAGTGACAGGTTCAACTAGCATAGATACCTAGTCCCGAATATCAACAAGCATAAAAAGTGACGGGTTCAACTAGCATAGATCCCTAGTCCCGAATATTAGATTAACATAATGTAATAATCA
This sequence comes from Lantana camara, assembly GCA_037501455.1. NCBI lineage: Eukaryota > Viridiplantae > Streptophyta > Magnoliopsida > Lamiales > Verbenaceae > Lantana > Lantana camara. Next base: position 94,434,902 of record CM074863.1, read on the forward strand.
TCAACTGCCACAAGGGGCCGAATACGAGTGCCACGCAGGGCTACCGAATAGTAAAGTATAATCTCAAGTCTGAAAGTCAAAACATAAGTAAAGTGTATGAAAGACAAATGCAACTAGAAAGGCTAGACCGACGAAGTGCAACTCAAAGGACTCACTCCCGCCTAGCAAACGCCAAATGACCTGCAACTAAAAGTGTAAATGAGGAGGTCAGTCAACATGACCGAGTGAGGGGGCTAACGCACACCCACAATATATGTATATAAAGAGCATGGCACAGAATAAAAGGATGGACTCATGAACCGAGGATAGGTGTTGCATACCAAAACATTTCGAAATAACCCAAAGATATATAGATATAAGTTTAGAAACCATTTTCCAGAAAGACTCTATCCCGATTCATAATTCCATAACATAACATAATCAACTGCTCGGTGAGTACGAGCTTCCAACCTCAACTCCTCAAAACATAAATCAAAATCAATCCCTCCGCTACACCGGTGATGGAGAGGATGTGCGGTCCCCAACCATCTAATAATAAACCGTCTAAAATAGACTCACCCTCAAGGGGTAGCGAACCCACAAGAGTCCTCCCCGGCCTTAGCCGAAGGCTCAAGATACCACACCTTCCCTTCAGCACGGGTCGCGTGAAGATATCTCAAATGGAACTACACACAGACTGATCCCTGACGGCCCTATACCGTTCCAGGGTTGTCTATCCCATAGCTCTTTGGATCCAGACAGATCACAACGGATCACGACACAATATAACATACGCCAATCTTTCATGGCAATCTCGCTACATAAATAGAACACAACTGTTTTTCCAAAATAGGTTACATATGCTTCAAAAACTGGTTTATATATTTTATCCCTACACGATGGAACTTTAAGCCTTATGACCTCCACCCACGCAGGACGCACGCAAGATCATAAACATATCATATCCAACACATACGTATTTATAGTAGGGTATACTCGCATGCACGGGTAGAATTCAGCATGTAAAGGTCATAGGTCGTATAACTATACAAAATCCTAAACCTCACCTCGTAGTGGTAGAGTCTGAGAGTGTGAAGGGTCAAACACTCTAAACCTCGGGCTCACCGGCACCACCAAACTCTGTGACAAGACATACAAAAGCCCAAACTTAGACTCTACATGAACCAAGTAAGACGCACGGTGTACAAAGTATGAATGACATGCGAAATGGAATGATGTTTATCAAGTTGGTCACAAAGGCCAATTCAATTATTAAAGTAAATCATGCAAGAAATAAAGTATTAAGGTTCAGAGATGCATTCCAAGTCATATCGGATCATACAAGTCGAGTAGCGACTCAAACGAATCAAATACGCACGAAAAAGCAAGTAAAAGAGGTCACAGACGCATGGGAACGGCCATTCCCATGCACAACATAGCATGGGAACGGGCCTTCCCATGCCCAAAGCCAGCGAGACTGGGAACGGCCGTTCCCAGTCCAAGCATACATGGGAACGGCCGTTCCCATGTTCGCAGCCAAAACTCAAACCCTAGCCCGGAAGGGTCGTTCCAGGCTTAAAGCACAAACGAGAACGGCCGTTCCGGCCATAGATCTGCAGCAAAAACTGGACAGTTTCGGGAAGAACAAGGGGAACACCAAAAATCATCAAAACAACACGAAATCTACCATAAAACATCACGAAATTCAAGTATATCATCATATAAATCATGCTAAGCATCAAAACATCAATTAATCCAAGTTTAGGAAAGTTTTGCCCAAAATGTCAAACACCCATTTTCATGAATTTCAAGCCCAAACATGAAGATATGAACCCCTAATCTTCCATACACGAATTTCCAGCAACTAAGACACATAGGGAGCGCTCAAATCATCAAAACTTACTCAAGGAATTCAAGATCTCATCATTCAAGTTCATGCTAACAATTTCATGCTCCAATCCAAGAATAGAAATGAAATACTCCTCAAAAGAGATCCAAAGCTTACCTTGTCTTGTGAAGGAATGAGGAATCAAAGGATATGAGCTCTTAGAATGAAAGATGGTTCAAGTCTTGATCTTCTCTTGAAATTTCTCCATGATTGTCTTTGAAGCTAACTTGTGTGGTTTGAAATGAAATGAAAGGGGAATAAAGCTATTTATATTGTGGCTAATAGTTTTAGGTCAAGGTTAGGGTTTCCAAGATATAATATGAGGCTAAAGACTTAAATAGGATTTGGGCTCAAATAAATGACTTTCGGTCCAATAAGTCAAAATTAAAAGGTTTGAGGTCTAAACGGTTTCCGAAAAATATAAAGTAAATTTCGTTGGACCCGAATCATCGAATCAAGTCCAATGGTGGAGTCGGAATTCGAATTCGAATTCCCGAGCTCATATTGGTCCCGAATGACCCAAACTCGCCTAATTCAAGTTAGGCCCAAACATAACCAATAGGTCCAAGTCCTATTTAAATCCAACTCCAACAATTAATTTAAATTCATCCAAGTTCCATTCTCAAGTTGTCATGCAAGAATTCATATTTTACCATTTTGGATTTTAGTCAATTAAGTCACATTTTCAATCAAAGTTGGAATTAAACACATAAAAAGGAAATTAAATCACATAAGTGCGTAAGGTAAACTCTCTCGTGGTGCATACCTGTACGATGTATCGGACGGGGCGTCACAGTATGCATGATTCATTTATGTTATATTAATGCAATTAAGGCCACATTATGAAAATAGATCAAGTAAGGTCATATATAAGCAATTAGACACGTTATCATTTAATTCACGTAAATTCCACATTAACGTTTATTTCACATAAGTTTATGTAAACATAATGCATATAATGTTATGAAAATTACAAAGTAACATATAATATCACATAATGATTGAATGAAAAAACTGGTGCGTTACAACGGTGGCGACGGAGGTACTATGGTGGTGGTGGAAAATAAATCCGGCAAAGACGGTGAGCGCGGAGGTACTGTGTGGGTGGGGAAGGAGAAAGAGAGGGGGGGTCGGAGACGAGATGTTGGGAAGGAGAAAGAGGGGGGAAAGGCGGTTAGATGCAATATTTATATATATAAGCGGTCAGAAGGATTTGAACTCGTGTCTTTGCCTTCGGGAACTAACCCTTTAACCACTTGGACCAATCCATGTTGGCTATATATATAATTAATTGTATATGCATTATGATATGACATAATCACACAAGGACGCGTGGCACACCCGCGTAGGCGCCACGTGGACTCCGCGCCGACCTGGACAAACCAGAAACGGCCTCTTGGACAGATCATCAGATCGATATCAAGTCCTCAGATCATCAGATCTGCTTGAGGACACCAGATCGATTTGCATATCACTCGATCATCAGATCAACAGATCGATCTGCTCTCTCCTATAAGGAAACCCGCAGTATTAAGGATCCCGGAAGGCAATATCGATCTCCAGATCGATTACATACGTCACCGGACACCCGAATACTGTAAAGCACTCCTGTCGGGACACGTGTATCCTTCTTATTCCCTGGAACAGGCGTACTATGGCTCATTAATGACCGTCAGTCCTTGCTTTTACCCAAAGGGGAAAGAAGGTACAAACGACCCGCCTCAAGCCGGTTCCATCGTCCGACATCCAGATCGACGACTGGCAACGCCATTAATGCGCACCTACAGTACACGCACTACTGCGTTATTTGGCCATGGCTATAAATACTCGCCCTTTGAACAGTAGTTGGTAAGCCTTTAATACGCATTCAATTGCATTTATCCTCTCTCTATAGAGCTCCATTACTGACTTGAGTGTCGGAGTGCCAAACTTGGGTAAAACCCCAAGTCCCCCAATTTAGTACTTAGCTCACGTGTGTTAGTGCTTTCAGATCGATAAGAACCCACTCAAACAAATTCTTGACTGATTGACCCATATCTGACAGCCAGATCGACCACGTCAGATCGATCAGATTTGAGATAGATCACATTATATAAATAATATAATTTTTATTAGAAATATATAAATAATATATATGCATATTTTTATTCATAAATTAAATAGTATTTTTAAAAATAATAATTATTCATTCGTATTTATGTTTTTAATAAATAGTTATTCATTCATATGTATAATTTTAATATATATTTTCAATAATATTAAAAAGAATTTTTAATATTTATATATATATATATATATATTTTTATTAATATAATATGTATATTTTAAAAATAATGTTCTCCCTACTAATGGTAGTTGCGTTCCCGAATCAAAAAAAATGTAATTATAATATTTTAATTTGGTGACCATTTGGTAATAAATGAGACCAGAGAAATTGACTTGTAATTAGGTTTACTATCATGGTAGTTAGATGAATTTGCGCGCAAATTAATAGCTCCAAATATCTTTTTCGGTTTGTATCTTTTATTTAATTTTGTATTTCACTTATGCACAACACACACACATGTGTAATCTCATGTGTCTGCCTATATATTTGATGTATATCAACGAATAAAATAGGGTATAAAATATATAATTAAAACAAAAAAATTAATGTCGATTATTTTGAAGACTTTTGTCTTTCACTCGAATATTCTCGATGCATTACGATTAAGTAATAAACTCGACTTTCAATATTTATTCAAGTTATGGATAAATATTAGTTTTTACTAGCGTGATACGTTAAGTTATAAACTCGACGTTCAATATTTATTCAAGTTTTGGATTAATATTAGTTTTTACAAGCGTGGTACTCAAGGGCTGGTAATTCTTGGGAATATTATTCTTCAATTAACTATAGAATTTGCAGGCCTTGTTTGTTTTTTTCACTAAGAGAATTTGTCTTGTAATGGCATTGAAACTTCCTGAGAACTTCCAAGTTCCATTTACAATGTCATATTAGTATATCATTGTTCGGACAGAAGGAACACTTACTCAAGCCAAGGAAGAAACATCAGGTTAGTTTAAAACATTATGTTGGATTCCTCAACAAAATTTAAGATTGGATTTCATAATAGTACGATCTGTTTGATGTTGAAGCTTCCCAGATCATATATCCAGCAGCTGTAGTTGAAGATAAGATATGTCTACAACTGAAGATTATAACACCTCTACGCCATCAGATGGAGCAAGAGCTATAGGTACTTAAAAACACCACAATAGTATGTACATGTGATACACGGACACTTCTAAAAATATTATTTTACTGTCGTTTTGTATTGTGTCCAACACTCCTCAGGTAGAAAACTCAAGAAAAAATTTGTGTCTCCATATCCGTATCGTGTCGTGTCCATATCACCATATCCGTATCCGTACTTCTTAGATATGTAAATATATAACCTCTCCAGAATATCTTGAAACACTTGAAATTTTTTATATGTGCAGCTTTAGTCATCATCCTAGTGATGCTGGCAGTAATCGGTGTGATCTCATGTTACTGCGCCAAGAAGATGAGGAGAGCCATAGTCTCGGAGCTCCGGGAGGCGGTTGCCCCGCCGCAACCACCGCCACCTAGTATGATCCAATTTTGGGAGGTTGATGCCCCCACGATGGCGAAATTCTTGTTGGAGTTGGCTCAAGAGAAACCGGTCCGTTTCACGGCTCAGCAAATATGCACTTTCACAGGGAACTATACCACACTGTTGGGCTGTGGTGGCTTTGGCAAAGTTTACAAAGGGAACTTCCCTAATGGTGTCGAGATTGCGGTCAAAGTCCTCAACCGGGGACAGAACCGGGACGTTGAGGAGCAGTTCATGGCAGAGGTTGGAACAATTGGGAGAACTCATCATATAAATCTTGTGAGATTATATGGTTTCTGTTATGACAGTTACATGAGCGCCCTAGTGTATGAATTCATGGAAAATGGATCCTTGGACAAGATCTTGTTTAATGACACTCAGATACTCGAATGGGAGAAGCTGCATGAGATTGCAGTAGGAACTGCGAAAGGGATTGCGTATTTGCACGAAGAGTGCCAGCAGAGGATCATTCACTATGACATAAAGCCAGGGAACGTGCTTCTTGATGCCAATTTTGACCCTAAAGTTGCAGACTTCGGCCTGGCTAAGCTCTGCAACAGGGACGACACGCATGTTACTATCACGGGCTGTAGAGGTACAATCGGGTACTTGGCTCCGGAGTTTATGCTCAAGAACTTCCCCATAACTTACAAATGTGATGTCTACAGCTTTGGGATCATGCTGTTTGAGATTGTAGGGAGGAGGAGGAATGCCAGGGGAGGAGATGGGCAGAGTCTCAACTGGTTCCCAAAGCACGTTTGGGAAGAATACGAGAAGGGTGAATTGATAAGATTGATACAGGATAACGGGATCGTGGAGAAGGACATGAGTAAGGCCGAGAGAATGGCTAAGGTGGCAATCTGGTGCGTTCAAGATTCACCAGACGCGAGGCCACGGATGAGTGCCGTGGTGAAAATGTTGGAGGGAGGAGTCGAGATTATGCCACCACCTAAGCCATTTCACTATTTGTTTTCGGTTGGGACTGATGTGCTTAGGGCACCAAGTTATTCTGGGAGTTTATCAGGGTATACCATGAGTTCAGGATCGAATTCGCATTGGTACAAGAATACCACAACTCCTGTTATGTCCAAGTATGAGATACAAGTTGCCACTTCATGAATAGAGGGGAGCTTTCTGTAAATAATTAGCAACTTAAGCTCAAAAGGGATGTTAGGCACCAAGGAAGATGAACAAGAAAATATTTCAGTAATGAATTAAACATCTCAGATTGCCGTAACAGTATTACTATCCGTTAGATTAATTGCTATAATTGCGCCAATAGGGCTTGATTCAAGTGGTTAATAAATTCATTTAGATTAACTGTTGTAATTGCACCAATAGAAGTTGATTCAAGTGGTTAATAGATTCATTCTCCAGTATAATGACTCGGGTTCGAATCCCACTTGCGTAAAACACCCTCCTGAATGCTGGGTTCGAATCCCCCCACTTGCGTAAAACACCCTCCTGAATGCACTGATTTGGCCAAAATCAAGTTCGAACTGGAATTAGCCAGTGCTGCATAAGGTAAAACTCTTATAAAAGTGTAGGAGTTCTCTAGTCATGAAGACCAATTAGAAAAATAAACCATTAAATCATACAAATTCCAATTAAACATCAAAGCTCCATTAACACCAAGTTATATAGCGCGATTCAACCTACTCCCTTCGTAATAAACTTCCAACAACAAATAAAAATCTCTGTAAAAATCTAAGACTCGATATATACACGCAACGTAAAACCAAAATTGTTATTTACATAGGACGAGAACATACATATAGGAACGACGTAGAAATACTCGTTTCACGTACTTCGTTGTCTACTACAAGTACAACAAACTATTTCTTCTTCACATTCGCCACCATTTCTTCTTTCTCTTGCCCTCCTCTACTGCAGGCAACTCTACAAATAACCACAACATGATTATAATCAACGAGAATTTTATGCATTTATTTTCTAGCCCAGAGACGAGCCATGGAAATTCGAGTAGAGATGAAACCAGACGAGCAATGAGTGAATCTTTACCTCCTAATGGATAGATTGAGTTGTAGTGCACTTCCGCCCAAAAGCTCAAGAATATAGCTGCAATGCAACATGCACGACAACTTGTACTTGAAAACTCGCTTCAAAACGACAATGTGCGTGTGTGTGTGTGTGTGACGTGAAATGGAAGGAAAACATAATTAATCATAAAGTAGCGACCAACAAAACAAAACTTACTTCTGTTCGACTTCTGCATTTGTGGGATAATCTCAATATAGCACGTATCCTTGTATGAGGTAAGGATGAAGATTTTTACGCCGTACTGCAATGAAATAATAAAATGCTCATTAGTTTTTTTTTTTTAAACACACTCACACCCAATAAAACTGAAAACATAGGAACGCAACAAAGAGAAAGATAAGGCAGAATGTAATCTTACGAAATCTGCAGCAGCCTGCAAAGTGACGTGGTCGCCCCATTCCCCGTTTCTGTAATCATAAAGCCGATTAGACTACTAAATATAGACATTTGTGGAAGTAAATATCTGAGGGGCAATACTGAAGTTTTCGAAAATATAATAATTTTTATTTATTATGATTATTATATTATTATTTTGACAGGGAAATATTAAAAATTTCCAAAATATGAATATAAAAATAGCTCTAGAAAAGTGAAATCAAAATTAGATGGTATCGTACTTGCCCATTTTCTTCACGTAGTCACTGAAAGCCATGGGGACATAATTGTCGTACAGCTCATGTTGAGACTTCAGCTGATGGTTAGCAGGCAAGAAAAAACACAAAATAAATGAAACACGTAATTATAAGTGAGATAATATCTTAATATTCACATCAAATCACAAGAAAACCTGGTAAACAACTTGGTCCCTCACAAATTTGTGATGCTCGGGAGTCCGGTATATTTGATCTGACAATGACCGGAACTGCAGATAGGAAAGTCTATTCAATATATAATTCGGACATGACACAATAAAATAATTTTCAAATTATAAATTTCCCCAACCTGACAATTACCGTCTCCTGAAATTTTGAGCTCAACGAGGTCGTATAACTGCAATCTGATGCACAGAACGGATACGAGATTTAGAGAACTGTTTGAACAAAACAGATACTACAATAATTTCTATAAATCACGTTCATAAATTCCTTTCTTTCTTTCATTTTTTTCTCCACGTCCCTTATTAAATGGATTTTCTTTAAGCAACACTTGTGAGTTAATTTAACTTATTATACATTTATTTTGCCAAATATTCGTGACAAAATATATATATATATATATTAGACACTCTTACCTCAATAATTTCATCTGTTGTAATCAAATTAGTCAATACTTATAATTATCATCTAAAAAATTCTTAAATTTCGCATAAGACCTGTCAAGAAGCCGTTGATGATCTGAAGTGGCTTCATCAGCAGATGGTATTTCTCCGTTTATTTTAGGGACATGCTGCAAAAGAAACAGCCATAATATTAGAGTCGAGCGAAATGATTGATTCTGGAAAGGTAACAATTGGCGGCCACCGGGACAAGATAAAGTTTAAATACATATTTTTAAAAAAAAAATGCAAACTTACAGGAATTGGAATCATCTGATTCAGCCTTTTCCCCAATTCACCATCAAGATCGGATTCATCTTCTATCTCGGGTAAAAAATCTTGATGTTCGTTCTCAAGTGATAATTCACCGAGATCATGTAAAATTGGTTCATTTGCACACCCCTGTTCTTGATTACTCTGAAACTCTGCAGAAATAATCAATGATTAAACAAAATATTATATTTTACAAGTAAATTAATTTCTCAGGCGGTATATTCCGGCAAGATCCCATTACATGACTCATTATAAGATTTCATAGACGCTCTACCATTCACAATACAGTCCTTTCATGTAATATTATCTTGCAAGATTATTCCATCCGAAAACATAACATATAGAAACACTTAAAAACAAGTAATTTGGAAATAATTGTAAAAATGTGCATACTTTGAACGGCAGAGTAAGTTTTCTCAGAAAAAAACAATTAACTAATACTATCATCAACTACATGTACTTTCAACGTTACATTTGATACCCGTAAGTCAATCCACTCCCTAATTTTTATAAAACTACACAAATCCACTCCCTAATATAGGGTGGGGTTTGTAATTTTAAAAATTCTTCAAAATATATTGCGGTTTTCCTTACCAGAATTTGAGAGGCTTCCTGAAGGATCAATCCAATCCTGCGCAAGAATCGACTCTTTCTGATGGTTTTTACCAGATCCGGATGGGTCATCAGCTGCAACTCTTGATAATTCTTCTTGAAAAGCATGAGCAATGACTTCATCATTCTCCACAAAAGAGTGTGTTGGATAACAAAAACCTTCATTTACGGACTCGGTATGGGAGAAATCCCTCTCGTAACAAGTAACGGTTACCGGAGAACCGTCATTTGAAAGAGAGCAAACATCCACGAGGTGTAGGTTCCACCTCACAACATCAGGATCTAACTGATACATAGTTATATTTGAATATAATATATACCTAAAGAAAAGAGTTTGTGTTAATAATAGAAGTATTTCGTGTAGTTGGTGAGAAAAGCTATCTTCCCTGCATCAAAAGAAGGTGGGGGAAAAAAAAAAAAGCATGCAACTTTAATCAGAATTGTTCAACCTTTCCTTTCATATTTTCACAATGAATAATGGAAATACTGAAAAATAAAAATTCAAGAACATGGATTCTGTACTTCATCATGAATTTACTATGTTGAATTTATGAAGAAATTCCGAACTAATCAACACAGCATATGAAAGACAATCGGAAAATGATATTTCATTCAAGTGAGGCGGCGTCTAAAAGATACTAAATATTTAATATTACTTCTCTCCAAAATATTGAACTTCTAAAATTTCTACGTCAAACTTATGAAGGAATTCATTCAAGATAGCAGCTAATCCACACAATACATAATATACAGTCAGGAAAATGATACTACCTGCAAGTGAGGAGGCTTGTCAGAAATATTCAACATTCAATAACTATTCACCCGGATAGATTAATCTTTAAGATGAGGCGGCGATTCAATAATTTCTACATAAGAATTGCCCACCGGCCACCACCCTCTCACACAACAAAAAATTCCAATACAACAAAGGCAAGTAAAGAATACCAAACAAAACCATGTAAGCCGGGAATTCTCCTCTTAAAATCAACAATCAAAGCACACAAAGGGGGAACTTTCCAAGTGTTTTTAAAGTCGATTTCTAACAGAAATCTGAAAAACAAAAGGGAAAATATGGAAGATACTAAAAGTCTAAAACTAAGCAAAAAGTTCCATATAATTAACAATAACAACCCCTAATTCTTATTCTTAACCCCAATCCACCACAGAACAAGGGAAAATATGAAGATTACAAGACATCCCCACCAAATAAAACAAAAAATTCAACCTTTATTGAACTGGAATCCCAAACTTTATACATCAAGAAACCGCAAACCCGGGTAAAAAACTCAATCTTTAATGATCAAAACTACGAAACCCAATTTAAAAAATATATTTATGAGAATACCCAAAAAATACTCAAACCCCAACATACTAAAAAATTCAAATATCAAGAAAAATAAATATGAAAAACATCAAAATCTCAACCTTTACTGATCAAGAACTGAAAACATCCCAAATTCAAACATCACGAAACCCCAAACCCTTACAAAATCATCCCGAAAACACAAGGAATACCAGATTCTTGGGTGTATGAAATTGTATGTACCAACCTTTGAACTGGAATTGAAGAAATCAACGAATGTATGCGGGGAGGAAAGTCAAATTAAGGCATTCTAATTAGTGGGATTTCTGTGATGGTGGTGCTCTGAATGGGGAAAGTAAGAATGGTGGGCGGTCCGCCGCGCGAAAAGCCGGTTTCTGACGGCGGCTATTTCTGAAAAGCCGTTAATGTGGGCCACCATTTCCGAGTCTTCAGATTGAGATAACATGCTACCTCAAATCCTTAGTGGAGCCGTTGGATTATATTTTTTAAGATTAGAAAATTACACTTTACCCCACTTGAATGAGAAAGAAAATTCCAAATTACTAAAACAAGATTCACCCTATAAAATTAAAGGGTAAATTACGCCCCCTTCCTTTACCCCTTAAGGCGGATTGTCCCCTATACTTTGATTTTGATCCATTTCCCCCCTAACCTTTCATAATTGTTACACTCTGCCCAATTATAACGTTTCCGGCGACATCTTTTGGAATATTCAATTCATGAAAGAATACGTGTTACAGACTCCCCATCCTTTGGCCCTTGGGACGGATTACCCTCTATACTTTGATTTTGGGCGGAAACGTCGAAGATTAATGGTTTTGTGTTTGTATGGTTTAAATCATGGAATTGTATCGCCACCACAAAGGCGGTATGGGTCAGAATCCGCCGTCACAGAGGCACGGTTCGGGGTTCCGCCACGACGGAGTGGGGGATCGTGGAGCATGCATGTTAATTAATAGATAATTAACAATTAATAAAACTGAAAAACGGCATGTTTATCACAGATTAGGTTTTACAGTTGCAGATAAAGAGAACGTATAATCTGACTAAGATTAACATATAAATCTCATAAAAAAGCTCACACTTGTTTCATGAACGGAGTATTCCAAAAGATGCCGCCGGAAACGTTGTAAATGGGCAAAGTGTAACAATTATGAAAGGTTAAGGGGAGATCGCCCAAAATCAAAGTATAGGGGGCAAAGGACAAGGGGGTATCTGTAATTTACCGAAAATTAAATTTTCTAATTGATGCTCGATGCGGTCGTTGAAACCCAACTAATCATTTATTTATCTTTGTTCAAAACGAAAATAAAACAAATACAAATGATGTGGCATAAGTTGGAATGTACGAAGATTTTCCGCAAGTTGAGGTTACATTTTCATCAAAATCATCAAAAAAAAAAGAATGGACTAACTGTGTAACATCACGATAAAAATAAGTAAATCGAGAAGAATTAGGTGGGAATACATTACAGATGAGATTTCTTTTTTTTTTTTTTTTGAAACATTCTGGATGAGATTTTTAAGAATTCGAATTTGGACCGATCTCTGAGGATCCAAGTTTGCTTTATTCAAATCTGCCCGAGATCTCTGAGAACTCAAATTTGTTTTTCCCAAATCCATTAAGAATCTAACTTTTATTGCTTTTCCCAAATCCATTGAGAATCTAACTTTGTTTTCCATACCAAATTTTTTTGGGTAATTTAGGTAGAAAACAATCGCAACATGTAGAATTTCTTAATGGTCTATATAGAAAGTGATTATAACTTATAAGACTCGATTTACTATAAACTGAGACCAATAAGAACAAATCTCTAAAGAAAGATAATAACTTCCATATGAAAGACGATAATTTCTATGAGGAAGAATTTAAGTCAAAAGAAATACTACAATACAAATGGAATGTTGAACGAAATTCTCAAACTACTCTTCTTTTCCCGAAGGCAAAAACATGAGAGAGAAGAGAGAGATTGTGTTTTGTTGAAATTTGAGTTTATATGTGTTATTAATACCATCATTTAGTAATGTAATTTAACAATTGGATGTTAGAGATTTCATATTTGAGTTTTTAGAAACGCAGATTGAATCCAATTATCATTAGTTGGGAGAGTTTTACACCTAAGCAGTGCAACCAAATTCGAAATCAAATAATTGAGCTATATAACTAAAAGTCAATCGCATGATAAAGTGTAAAATAATTTATTTTTTGTTGCACTGATCGGAAGTAAATTCCTTCCTCAGAATAAACACTTTCTTATAATATGAGATTTTTTTAAAATGTATAATACTAAAGTCATTTCACCACTATAATTGTAAATTGTATTTTTGAAGTTGTAGTGAATCCATATCTTTTTTTTTTTGGTGAACGTAGTGAATCCATATCAATTTTAAGAAAATCAAACAATCTCAATCGTTTAGTACGAATTATTTTAAAAATATTTGACAGTAATGATAATTCCGTAAGTATGAGTATTGCATCAACTTGAGGAGCTCTATTGACGTCCGTTGTTTCACGTTGACCGATTTGATAACTTATCAATATTACATAATAAATTTTTTAATTGGAAAAACATTCAAGTTTGTATTTGAGCCTAAAAAGAGCGGGGTGTCTGTAACTTATACCTCTATAATGTACGAATATTTTTAAAAGTGTATATACATTATGATTACATGCAAATAATAAAAGTTAAAAATGCGATTTCTAAAATTAAAAGAATCCAATTATAAATATGTCTAACTATAACAACCTAATGGTAATTTATCCATATCATTTTAAGTGTAAATTCTTAATCCTCGCAATACTCGATGGAAGTGTGGAATATATTTAAAGATTTATTTAATTATAAGTGGTTTACAATGATACTCAATTGTGGCATGGAATGTGTGGATTGATTTTCAAATGGTTAATTAATTAGGTTTCGTGAAGTAAGAAATATCTTAGGTATAGACTATAGATCAATTATAGCAAATTGAATCTAAACACATTTTGTCATTTACTGAGTTAGGAATCTTGACTTGCTTAAATAAAATACTCTAAATCAATATTATCTAACCTTATTTTCAATATAATAATAGTTGTTATTTTGTCATTTTATTTTTCAACATGAGATAGAGCTATAATGCACGAGATTAGAATATCGTTTTACCGTATCGTGTCGTGTCGAACACTAATCTTCGATATTTTTCATATAAAAAATTTAAAAGAATATATATATATCATTATATTTGTATTATATTGTGTTCATCGAAGGAAATGAGGGGGGCACGGGCACCCCCCAAAATTTGAATTCTTTTTAATTTTATTTATATATTTCAAAAAATTTATATTTTCCCCATTTTTAAAATATTACCCCCTTAATTTTAAATACTTCAATTTTTATTCTTTCTTATATTAAATCTTGGTTTAATCTTTGATGGTGTTTGTGTTTTCTTACATTATAAGATAGGAGACATACTTCTTTTGTACTTTAGAAACATAATTATATCTTCTTTTCCTAAAAGTGGAACAAAGTTGTGCAGTAAATTTCATATCTTCAAACTGATGCCTCTTTTTTTTTTTTTTCCTTTTTAACACACACACCCCAAGTGGCCAGAGGATTTTGAACCCAAATCTTTGCCTTCGAGAATCAACCCTCAAACCACTTGGGCAACCCCTGTTGGCTTCAAAGTGATGCCTCTTAATTACCAATAATTATCCCTATCGACACGTCTGTCGATTAGACATCATAAGAGATTTGATACCATCTCATTCCCACATTAATTTTTAGAATGGGAGATAACAGTGAATTATAATAACTAATTCTCTAGATAAACTATAAATACTTTATGAGATGAGAATTGATGCATATTTCGTTTGATAATATATTTTAAAATTTGACCCATCACATATTATTATAAAATTAATTTAAAAATATTGATGAGTAAGTGTTAAGGGTTCATCATCATTTATGGAGTATGGATCAGGATGTAAGGCCAAAAACTTGATATGAGAGTTTTTGTAATTTTCTCAAACTTCATAAAATTTTTGCTTAATTAGATCAGACCTCAAGATATTTCAGAGTATTTCGTCCTTATTATAAAACTCGGCCATATATTTTTTTTCTTTTAAGAAAAAAAAAAACTCTTATAGTTGAGAAATTGTAAATTTTATCTTGAGAATGGTGTTTGTTGTAATATCTCTAACTCAAAGTGTTTCTTATAATTTTTTAGGATATTTTACTCGACCCATGTTTGAATATCAAGGGTTTCTTATTAATTTCTCGATTATGAGAGTTTTTTTACCTTAATTGGACAATGTAAAAAGAGGAATTACTAATTATCCCAACTGACCCGAGTTCGAATCCCTTCTGACTATTTAAGCAGTGTGCGTTAAAAAAAAAAGAAAAGAAAAACTAATTATCCCTTTTCTTTTTATTTCAAAAGAAGCACTCCCTCACTAAAATTGACACATTCATACACCCATGTTTATATATATTTACCCTTTTTTTCCAGACATCACAACCAAAAAACCAAACAGATCACAAGAAAAAACCTCATATTGAATCAGCACTAACCACTCCTTGTCTCCATACTCTCCTCCCCAAGCAGTTATTCTCTCCGATCACATTATCAAGAAACCTTCTCTTCAAACACTCCAAACTGAAATTATCATCATCATCATCATCACCAATATCAGTCAGAGGAGAACACTCAACACCACCATCAACAACCCGGTTAACAATCTCGACGACTTCCGACATCCTTGGACGGTGTTTCAGGTGCCGGATCAAGCACCTGTTAGCAATGGCTGCCAGGTTTTGAGCAGATTTGAGGTCGCAGTTTCCCTTGAGACGGGGATCCAGGTTTTTCTCGAATTTCTTCATGTCTGAAAGATGCGGTCTGACGTAGTCCAAGAGTTTTTGCTCGTCTTTGGGCCGGTTTCTGTCGTAGGGGCGTCTACCGGTTATGAGTTCGTAGAGGAAAATGCCGTAGCTCCAAACGTCGCTTTTGGATGTGAGGCGGCCTGTTTGAATGTACTCCAGAGCAGCATATCCTACGGTTCCTACGACCTGTGTGGGATATTTGAAGCAAGAGAATGTAATCAATAGTTTGAGGGACTGAATGAAGAAAGAAAGAGAAGTACTGTAAGCATACCGCTGTTGATACATGGCTTAATCCATCTGCAGGACCTAATCTCGCCAACCCGAAATCTGAAAGCTTTGCGTTCCACTGCTCGTCCAAGAGAATGTTTGAAGATTTGAAATCTCTGAAGATAATCTGCATACAAAATAGCTAAAAACCATAAGTATGATATATCATCAAAAGGACAGTTAAGAATCCCTTGATATATCATCAAAAGGACAGTTAAGAATCCCGTGATAAGTTTAACCAACCAAATGGAAAATTTAACTATAGGACTCTTTTCAACTAAGTTGAGTCAGTGGCCATCAATTTAAGCTACATGACCACCAAGTGTCGTAACTTAGCTTAATCATTCGACGTTATGCTAGTTTAATAAGAGGTCCCGTGTTCGAGTTTTAGAACACACCCACTATTAACAGAATAGCTTTACCCCTTAGTGATCTGACTTGGTTCGAGCCCAAAATAAATGGGATATAGAACCAAGTGAAAATACAAACTTTAGGAGACAGTCAACAGCAATTGAAAGTTCACAAAGCAAAGTGTAAAATATACTATAACTTGGATGGTGAAGTACTTCTATCGATATTTAAATGATGCGACACCAAAAAATAACGGGACCAACAAATTAACACTATTATTAGAAATATATAATGTACCTGAAATTCCATGCCTTCATGAAGGTATGCTAATCCTCGGGCAGCATCTTGGGCAACTTTCAATCTGATCACCCAAGACAGAGGTGCCTGAAACCGACTCGATATATGGTCTTGTACACATCTATTGGGCATATATTCATAAACCAGAAATCTTTGGATTCCTCTCTCATCATCAGCAGCACAATAGCCTATAAGTTTGACGAGATTTGGATGTTCAACAACACCAAGGACATTTACTTCAGTCACCGATTCCTTGTGTCCCTGTATGGAACATGTTATAAGTAAGAATTTGAATTTGCATTATAGTAAAAACAAGAATAGGTTCTTTCCTCTTTTTCTCTAGTTGACAAATTTAAGATTTATTATAAAGAACAAGGGTTCACAAGAGAGTCGCAACAAGAATATGATGCTAAAATGAAGAGCATGGATGTTCACGAAAAAAAGTGGGGAAAAGTGTAGAATCTCAAAACTGTAATCCCTCATTTTTAATAATTAAGCTTACAAATGAGGCGATTATTCTATACGATACCATAGCGTCTGGACAAACAAAAGGTTATAGATTCGAATCTCACTACTATTTATCAAAAAGAAATATGGGTGCAAGGGAAGGGGGTGTCAGATATATTAAATATCTAATATGTTTCATCTGTAACAGCTTAAACTTTTAAATAAAACAAACATTCTATAAATTCTTTAGCTAAATTAGACTTGCTTACAATTTCTACAAAGGACGGATTAAAACCAAAATTCTAGTTAAAAAAATTGTTAAGAAGAATATAGGCTTGCCTGTAATCCTCTATTGCTGAGCTGTTTAACAGAAATATCAATCTTTTTACTCAAATCCTCATTCTCCTTTAAAACACCACTATAAACCGGCCCGAACCCGCCCTCTCCAAGCATAAGGGACCGGCTGAAATTCTTCGTAGCTATCAGCTCTGCCAATGTAAACACCCTGAGGTTGCTGGGCCTTCGAGACAGGCTAGCAAATGAGATCTTAGTTGATGAAGCACTGCTTGTATCTGATATATTCTGAGAACTACTTTCCGACCCTGTTTCCTCGTGTCTTGATCGGTTGATGCCAAAGTAGAAGAGCGAACCGATGCTGATCTTCTGGTCTTCGGCTCATCGGGGTTTATTAGCACTGGAAAATGGAAAGCACCTCATTAGGCCCCCCAACAAAGATCAGCTTTTTTGGTTCAGATTTGTACAGGAAAGCTGCTGAACTAGAAAAGGTACAGGGTAAGGTATTTTACTTTCATTGCCTACATATAAGAAAAAAGTCTAAAATGGTTCAAGAACACAGATTAATCGTTGATGACTACTTTAGGGCAGTGGCGGAGCCGCATATAAGTCAGGGGTGTTGATTATCCTGAACTTCAAAATTACTCATATATAGAAGTCGTATCAATGGCTAAGATCGGGGGTACTTGATTGCTCGTGAACCCCCGGCTCCGCCGCTGCTTGAGGAACCGGAGCTAGAATGAATTGAAATACAAGGAAACAATGTTTTAGTTTTGGGGTGAAAAAGTTTGAATTTTTAATAAAGGGACAGCCCTCTTGTTGATTCCATGGTAACAAGCAATAACAAGGAAGCGTTGAATATAATTTTGCAGGAAATTTTTGCATAATAATTCTCATCCAATCCATGTGTGCTTGAGCTCTAAAAGCACGGGGAGCTATATGATTAATAATTATGAGACAGAATTCATGTCAAACATAATCACCCTCATCATAATCATATTACATTTACAAAGTTCTCTTTGCTTGTAAGGATGAATTACCTTTTGACCAATCAACCAAAAACACATTCCAAATCAGGGCACTGATATCATCCACACACAAATTACTGATACTCAACATGTACACACACACACACAAACTAAACCATTCATGCTTCTAATCCAAAAAGGAGCATTTCTTCAAACAGATGGTGCGCAAGCAAGGAAGGGGGCGGGGAGACTCACCTTTGAGAAGCCACAGGATTTCTATTGCAATCTTGAACAACAATTTTCTGAAATTCTCTTAAAAGAAACGAAAAAAAATAATAGAAATGACGAGGCTGCTAATCACGTGGATGCTCGTTTCATCCTTTCTGATAACCAACGGGGAAAGGTTGTTTCATCACCAATCATTACAGTCCACATTGTAAATGGTATTTCTCGAGATTCAATCATTAAAATTCACTGTGCATCAAAAGATGATGATCTCGGAAGCCACGCTTTCTCAGACCGAGGCGTGGCTTCCGAGATCATCATCTTTTGATCCACAGTGAATTGTTATGATTGAATCTCAGATAAATATCATTTACAATGTGGCCGATCGATGATGGTTATGAGAAAGATGAAATGACCATCCACGCGATTAGCAGCCTCATCATTTCTATGCAGTTAGCGGCCTCATTTTTTCTATTATTTTTTGGTTTGAATATATAGAGGGAAAGGAGAGAAAAGCTGCCTGAGATTGAAAGGAGAGAAAAGTTGTAGAAGCATGCAAAAGGAAGGCAGAAGAGAAAGGAGAGAATCTGCATCTGCATCTGCATCTGCACGGAAAAGAGAGGAGAGAAAGTTTGTAGAAGCATGCAGATTCTCTCCTTTCTCTTCTGCATCTGCAGGGAAAAGAGTCCCAGAATTTCTGTACTTCCCAGAAGAATTTCATTATGTTGTATTTCTCTTTCTCTCTCTCTTAAAAATGCAATCTTGGTGGTGCTGCCAATGTAGGTGTAGGGTTGGTGAGCAGAACTCCAGCTGCTTGACTTCCCACATTTCATGTTGAGTGTGAGTAATTTGAGTGTTGTGGATGATATTAGTGCCCTGGAATGTGTTTTTGGTTGATATGTCCATATTATTGGTCATATCGAAACTCTCAATGCAACATACCACGTAATGGTATCAAAACTAAAATCCGATAATTGGCGAAAGAGAAATCACTGATCAAAAATAACGCACGATAGGCAGAACTTTACAACGACTTTCGGTAGTTAATAGAGTCAATCGGGGTATGAGCATTATCCGTCTTGGAAAGACAAATACAATAGCGGTGATCTTGAAACTTGGGTCGTCATAACGGAGGAGAAATCGATGATCAAAGTTTATTAAAAAATAAATAAATTAAGCATGCCCCATGTTAGGGGAACAATCTACTAATTTAAAAATTAAAGGGCAAAACACATTAAGAAACAAAGGACGAAGAGTATCCGGAATTAGCCTTTTCTATAATTTTTCAAGATATTTTAATCTATGTTTCAATATAAACCCCACTTTTATTTCAAATGAAGCACTCCCTCACTAAAATTGACACATTCATACACCCATGTTTATGTACATTTTCCATTTTTACAGACATCACAACCAAAAAACCAAGCATATCACAAGAAAAAAACCTCATATTGAATCAGCACTAACCACTCCTTGTCTCCATCCTCTCCTCCCCAAGCAGTTATTCTCTCCAATCACATTGTCAAGAAACCTTCTCTTCAAACCCTCCAAACTGAATTTATCATCATCATCATTACCAATATCAGTTAGAGGAGAACACTCAACACCACCATCAACAACCCGGTTAACAACCTCGACGACTTCCGACATCCTCGGACGGTGTTTCGGGTGCCGGATCAAACACCTGTTAGCAATGGCTGCTAGCTTTTGAGCAGACTTGAGGTCGTAGTTCCCCTTGAGACGGGGATCCAAGATTTTCTCAAATTTCTTCATGTCTGAAAGATGCGGTCTGACGTAGTCCAAGAGCTTTTGCTCGTCTTTGGGTCGGTTTCTGTCGTAGGGGCGTCTACCGGTTATGAGTTCGTAGAGGAAAATGCCGTAGCTCCAAACGTCGCTTTTGGATGTGAGGCGGCCCGTTTGAATGTACTCCGGAGCAGCATATCCTACAGTTCCCACGACCTGTGCGGGGTATTTTAAGCAAGAGAATGAAATCAATATGTTTCTAAAAACTTTTGGCGTGCTATATTTTCAAATACTCTCAAATACGCGGCTATACTAAACACACTGAAGACACACAAAATCTCTTGCAAATACCGGCTAAAATACGCGGTAACTATATTATAAGTAAATCAATTGAACTCCTTCATTCAGAGCATTTATGCAGTAAACGCCCAAAATTTACTTGGTATGTGACCATGCTCGTGTTTTGTGAATAACAAAAGAAACAAAATAGTTTGAGGGACTGAATAAACGAGGAAAAAGAAGTATTATAAGCATACCGCAGTTGATACATGGCTTAATCCATCTGCAGGACCTAATCTCGCCAAACCGAAATCTGAAAGCTTCGCATTCCACTGCTCGTCTAAGAGAATGTTGGAAGATTTGAAATCTCTGAAGATAATCTGCACACGAAACAACTAACAAACATAAGTATGACATATCATGAAAGAGACTGTTAAGAACACCTTGATAAGTTTAACCAACCAAATGGAAAATTTAAAAATTAAAGACCTCTTTTCAACTAGAGTTGAATCAATCATCATAAATTTTAGATACATGACCACCAAATGATGTAACTTAGCCGTTCGACATAATGCTAGCTTAACCAGAGGTACTATGTTTGAGTCCTTGGGAACACACCTACTATTGATAGGATAATATTACACCTTAGCGGTCTGACCTGGTTCGAGCCCAAAATAAATGGGATATAGAACCAAGCGAAACTTAAAATATGCTATAACTTGGATGGTGAAGTATTTTTATCATTATTTAAATGATGCAACGCCAAAAAATAACGGGACCAACAAATTAACACTAGATATTAGAAACAAATGAAGAAAACATATAATTTACCTGAAATTCCATGCCTTCATGAAGGTATGCTAATCCTTGGGCAGCATCTTGGGCGACTTTCAATCTGGTAGCCCAAGGCAGAGGTGCCTGAAACCGGCTCGATATATGGTCCTGTACACTTCTATTGGGCATATATTCATAAACCAGGAGTCTTTGGATTCCTCTCTCATCATCATCAGCACAATAGCCTATAAGTTTGACGAGATTTGGATGTTCAACAATACCAAGGACATTTACTTCCGTCACCCATTCCTTGTGTCCCTGTATGAAACATGTTATACGTAAGAATTCAAACTTGCATGATAATAAAAACAAGAATAGGATCTTTCTTTTTTTCTTGACAGATAAAAGATTTATTATAAAATATAAAGGGTTCAGACGAGAGTCGCAACAAGAATTTGATGCACAAATGAAGAACATGGATGTTCACAAAAAAGTGGTGAGAAGAGTAGAATCTGAACTGTTTGATGCCTCTTTTCTAATAATTAAGCTTTCAAATGAGGCGATTATTCTATATGATATCACAGTCGTCGCCAAGCAAAAGGTTATGGATTTGAATCTAACTACTAATCATTAAAGGAAATGTGTGCGCAGGAAGGTGCGCATCAGATATTTGAAACGTCTAATATGTTTCATCTGTAACAGCTTAAACTTTTAAATAAAACAAACATTCTATAGATTCTTTAGCTAAATTAGACTTGCTTACAATTTCTACAAAATTCTTTGATATATTATTATACTGTTGCACCATCTCGACTTGCATACAACGTGATTATAATTGCCACTTAAATAGATAAAACCCCACAAAATTTTTACTGAAAAAAAAAATTCACAAACATATGAATTCACAAAAAAACCAAAAATTCTAGTTAACTCAAAAAAATTGTTAAGAAGAATATAGGCTTGCCTGTAATCCTCTACTGCTGAGCTGTTTAACAGCAATATCAATCTTTTTACTCGAATCCTCATTCTCCTTTAAAACACCTCTATAAACTGGCCCAAAACCACCTTCTCCAAGCATAAGGGACCGGCTGAAATTCTTTGTAGCGGTTTTCAGCTCTGACAATGTAAACACCCTAAGGTTGCTGGGCCTTTGAGACAAGCTAGCAAATGAGATCTTAGTTGATGACGCACTGCTTGTATCTGATATATTCTGAGAACTGCTCTCCGACCCTGTTTTCCTCGTGTCTTGATCCGTTGATCCCGAAGTAGAAGAGCGAACCGATGCTAATCTTCTAGTCTTTGGCTCATCGGGTTTATTAGCATTGGAAAACGGAAAGCACCTCATCAGGACCCCCAACAAAGATCAGCCTTTTTGATTCAGAATTGTAAGGAAAAGCTGCTGAACTGGGAAAGGTACAGGGTAAGGTATTTTTATCAAACACTTCCGTTGGCTACATATAAGAAGAAAATCAAAGCAATGGTTCAAGAACAAAGATTAATCATGGACGACTACTTGAGGGCAGTGGTGGAGCCCACATATAAGTCAAGGGGTGTTGATAACCCTCAACTTCAAAATTACTCATATATATGTAGTAACCGTGGCAGATGTCAGGGGTACTCGATTGCTCGTGACTCCCTTGACACCGAGGTCCTCGCTCCACCACTGCTTGGGGGGCCGGAGGTAGAATTAATCAAAATACAAGGAAACAATTTTTTTGTTTTGGGTGTGAAAAAGTTCGAATTTTTAATAAAAAGATAGCCCTCCCTTGCTCTGTTCTTGGATTTGAGATTAACTATTGCAACTGACTAATGAACGATTGATTTCATGGTAACAAGCAATAAGGAGTTTATTTTTGCAGGAAATTTTGCATAACAATGTTCACACTTCCAAGTGCTTTAGCTTAGCATGGGAAGCAATATGATTAATACTTGTGAGACAAAACTCATCATCATATTTCATATGCAAAACTCCCTTTGCTTGCGAGGATGAACTACCTTTTCACCAATCTACCAAAACACATTCCAGATCAGATGACTGATTACATCCTCACACAACTTACTGATACTCAACACGTATATACACTGACAAAAACTAAACAATCAAGAACCTCATAATCCATACTCTAATCCAAAAAGAGCATTTAATCAAACAGATGGTGCGCATGCATGAAAAAGAAAGACTTACCTTTGAGTAAGCCACAGGATTTGAATTACAATCTTCAACAACAATTTTCTGAATTTGTCTTAAAAGAAACGAAGAAAATAATGAAAAGGGTTATCTAGAAAACGCATTTGTGTGGCAACGAGGATCCCATGATATGTGGGAAGTCAATGGTAGGCAGCTGGAGTTCTGCTCACCAACCCTACACCTCCACGGACAGCACCACCAACATTGCATTTTCAAGAGAGATAGAGAGAAATAAAACATAATTTTAAAAAAAAAAAAAAAAAAAAAAAACAACTTGATGATGAATTATGAAAGAGAAAGCCAGATGTTGAGAGAGGAAGACTTTTGCTTTATCTGAAAGACAAGAAAAAAGAACTATTTTGGTTGAAGATGATTAATGAGGAACATGTCATTTTCTTTCTTAAACAATTGAACATGAAATTCTTTACATGGGAAGTACAGAAATTTCTGGGATTTCACATTGCAAAATCTCAGTAGTAACACAAACTTTACATCATTAGTATTTAATTCCTCCCAACAACTGGATTGGATTCTTTCTCACTCATAGACTCCTATGTGTCACATTTATCTCATTCCTTTTCTTTTTCTTGCCTAATGAGGAAAGGTATGTATGAACTACCACCATAGTCAATTTGGATGTAAATGGCCGCTGCCGGTACTCGAATTTGAGACTTTGCACTCAATTACCTTCCTAAGAACTAGTTCGAATACCTGTGGGGATAAGAGATCTTTTCTTGTACTATGTGTATGGTGTATTTTATTGTGTTTGAGTTAGAGTTGTGGCGAATAAGACAAAAAAAATTTACCATTAATGATAGCAGCGTACGTAAAGATTTAAGCACAGATGAAAAAATTGGGTTCAACTACGCGTAACATTGATTGTCTACCGAGAAGAGGAAGTTTCGTAGTTAAAGGTTTATATGAGATTTTTGGTAAAATTAGCATAGTATTAATCGACTTAGGTACATCATAGATGATACATATTGTGAAGATGTATGTTCTTGAAAAATTTTAGTTAATTTTCAATCGAACTCAACTAGTCTTTTAAGTAAGTTTATTACACCTTTTTTTTTTTGATAAAATACTTTTATTTACAAAAAAATTATAGAAATTGCACGGTTATTAAATGTAAATTACTATTTCTTTATCGAAACAAATTAAAATTAAAATTTTGAATATGCTGTAATAATGCGGGATTTGTAAGAACCTAAAGGTCCATACCTTTTGACTAAGGAACACATTATTCTTCAATGTCAAAATGGAAAAAGTTAATGATGAAAATTACTACTCTTTTAATAGTTTGCAAAGAGTCAATAGTCGTATTAGTTCAGATTGTGAATGGCCTAACTTAACTCATTATATTGTTTAATTAGTTTTTTTTTTATTCTTTTTAATAACGCGATAAACATAAATTCTTACCTCTTATTATATTAATTTATTCAATTCAAATTCGATCTGAAATTTTGTACTCTTAATTTTCTATGCAGTGTTGTAAAGTAAAAAACATAATTCTTGAATTTTCTATTACTATATGTCTTTGTCTTATTCTAACTATAAAGGAAAATAACTTAAAATGAGGTGGGAAGTAGGAGAACTATAAATGTCTCAAGAACTAATTAATGAATGATTTAATTCTTAGGTCAACAAAGCCGCTAATTAATTCTAATTAATATTCTTATTATGATTAATAAAGGATTAACATTAATTTTATAAGGAAAGAAAAAAAAACATTAATTTTATATGGTCAAGTCTTTTCTTCCAATTAAAGAAAGACACATAAAATAGAAAAGATTATTAAAGAAATAAATAAATAAAATTGACACCAATTGATAATAAAATATAAACTACCACTAAATTATTTTATACATATAGTTGACTTTAATATGTTCTAATTCTTCACTGGCATATATATTTGCCAGCAATATTTGATGCAGGCGGACTGCCATTCACATGAATAATGATGCTAACACGGTTTGATACTTGTTAAAATTTCATTAATATGGATCAATTTGAGAGCTTGAAACATGTTTTATCAATAAAATTAATCAATCTATTAAGTATGTTTGCCCATATTTGTAAACACTAATGTATGGAAATATTTAAAAATATCATTTTATCGTATTATATCATGTTGGACACTTTCCACGTGAGAAATTCCAAAAAAAATTTGTATCATTGTATTTATGTCATGTCATATCCATATACGTACGTTATAGTTTGTAAATAATACCATATTTCATTTGTTTTGATTGGACGAGATACTAATTCCCTGTTAAAATCCAAATTTTGATTTTATAAATGGAAAATTGAGTTGAAAGGACCACCGACGTCCTTCCATTTTGCAGTAATCGAACTCGAGTAAAAAGTGGGATGCCAAAAACAATAATAATAATAATAATAATAATAATAATAATAATAATAATAATAATAATAATAATAATGATTTCAAATCGTATGGATATCTCACATTGAAAATAACTAGCATCATCCCCGTGCGTTGCACGGATCTTAAAAGTATTTCAATAAATTTTGTATATATAGAAAAAACGAAAAAAAATCAATTATTTTAAAATTTCTATTTTAAAATATAAATATAATTAATTTAAATTTTATTGGTATATAAATATAGTTATCAAGTAAAAAAAGAAAATAAATAATTATATAATAAAAATTATAGAACATGCACTATGCATAAAAAAACAAATAAAATTTATTTTGTTAGTTATTAATATTTTCTTTTTATTTCTAGTTAGTTATTAATTTTTTTTTTTAACTAACTAATACTTTTCATAATTGGTTGTTATATATTCTTAATTTTTAAATGTCAATAAAAAGGAATTTGACAAAATATAAAAAAAATAGAAAAATTTTGTGAAATGTTTAAAAGATGACTATATATTGTCAATAAATTAATATGTTATTTTATTTTACTTAGCTAAAATCTATTTTAATATATATATATATATATACACATATACATATATATCTAAATATTGAAGTAGGTTAATAAAATTAATTATTTAGTATATGCAAGGCTTTATAGATTTAAAATATATGAATAAAAATTACCATTGACCCCGAGAAAATTGTTATAGGAGAAACATATTTAGTTTATCCAAAAAAATTTAATAAAAAATAAAAATAATATAACAAATAAATATAGTGAAGGAAAAGTAAAAACAAATATGATTAACAATGCAAATATCCATATTAGAAGCGGTTCAATGATTATAACTATTATTTATTAAAATTGTAAAACAATGTAACTACATAAAAAAATAAAAAGTAGAACGAAATTTTAGAGAAAACAAATATAAGGGCTAATTCAAGGTAC
This sequence comes from Lantana camara, assembly GCA_037501455.1. NCBI lineage: Eukaryota > Viridiplantae > Streptophyta > Magnoliopsida > Lamiales > Verbenaceae > Lantana > Lantana camara. The sequence continues at coordinate 94,461,940 of CM074863.1, forward strand.
TCATAAAAGTGTCTCAAAAGAATGTCGTATACATATTATTTCACTGAAAATTTAGAGAAAAAGTACGCAAATAATTTTTTTTTTAAAAGAAAAAAGAAAAAAAAAAGTTACAGTACAAATATGTAGCCATTTAAAACTTTATTTTAAAACAAAATTTTGTATGAAAACCAAAAAAAATAATTAAAATTTATTGGTTTCCACCTACAATTGTACCGATTAATAAGTAATTATATTGACTATAGAATAGAGAAATAATAAAATGAACCTAATTTATTATTTCTGATCAAATTTAGTAAGAGACTTAATTAGAAGATTGTAAAATTAAGATATACCAAATGATATTTTAGATAGATTTATTTCTTTTAATGTTAATATTAAAACCTTCTCAAACAAATATTTCTGAAGGAGGCTAATTAATATTGAATTAGGGATTAATACCAAATTTTCTCAGACAATTAAAATGGAGAATTATTTTGAGAAAAATATAAAATTGAGTATTAAAAAAGTTGAATAAATAATCAGAAAAATAAAATATCATAATATTTTAAAGAAGAAAAAGAAGAGATAAAATAATAAAATTTAATATCAAATAGTATCAATGACGATTAAACTTAAATACAACAAAACTGTATAATTAGTGATTCTAAAAGTAAAATTAATTCAATATAAAAAATAAAAACAATAAGAGTACAAATAGGAAAACAATACGATGAACCATCGTTACTTGGTGATTTACATACTATGTAACGCCCCGATTTTATTTATTAATATCTTATGTTTAAAATAATTTTATAAATTATGTTTTATAATACTTTCATGAAATTTTATGAATTTATATTAAAGTGAGAATTTCTTTCATGACCTGAAAATAATTATTTTGTGAAATAACTACCGGATATGATTTAATTGTCAAACTTGCCCATATATGTTCATTCTTTGAAATTTAGGGACCAAATCGCATAACATTTTTCAAGGGCTTAATTGATCAATTCTCAAAGCTTTTCATCCTTAATTGCATGATTTGAATAGTTGAAGGATTAAGTAGCAATTTAGCTATTTTCACCAAATTCAAAATGGTGATTCACGTACCATTTCTTCCACTCTCTTCCAAGATCAATTATCATCAAATTCTCCCAACTTATTTGCTCTTTCTTGCTCTCGGTTCTCCAAGAAGAAAAGAGGAAGAGATTTTCATCCTTTGCATCAAGAATTTTCAAGATATATTGCTAGAATTGAAGCTTGAGCATCATCTTCATCCATTTTCTTCATTTCTTGAACTTCATAGGTGAGAGTTGCATGGATTCATGGTTCATGATTATATTTGAAGAAGTTAGGGTTTGAGGATTATGTGTTAGATGGATTAATTCTAGTGGTAAGTATGATTAGGTGAATATATGTTGAATTATGGCATGATTTGTGCATGAATTTGTTGAGAATTGAGCTTGAATGATCAAGATGATTTTGAGCTAGAAATCTTGGAAACCTTGATGATATTGCATGGTTTAAGTGTTTAAATGTTATAATATCATTTCTTGAGCATATATGCATCATATTACCAGAAAATCCTAACTTTGTTGGTTGAAATGGGAATTTGTTGCTTGCTTTGTTGCATTGCCGAGAGCCTCCCCTGTTTTGCTCTGTTTCTGTAAGTTGCAGAAACAGGGAACGGCCGTTCCCAACCTCAAGGCATTGTGGGAACGGGCGTTCCCCTCTTTTAAACACAAACAAGGCGACCGAGCATGGGAACGGCCGTTCCCATTTTGGCCTTGCGCCGGAAGGGCCGTTCCCAGCTAAGGCGCATTTCTAAAATTGAAATCGTTGGCGCGTTTTGGGGATTCATGGGAACGACCGTTCCCATTTACAAAGGGAACCCGGAACGGCCGTTCCCACCTGATATACAGAACAAAACATTCTGCATAAAATTACGTTTTTAGCCCCTCGATCCGACGACTTCTTTGACCCCGAATTGCTATTATATGTGCTAATATGTACTGAAACAACATGTTTTCATACCACATTGTGAATTGCACATCATCTCGTTGCATTTTCGCCGTTCGTCATATTTGGTCTATTTAGAGTCAAGTCTCACGTGTACACGTCTATTTTGCACAGACCAGCTTCGTAGGGACGAGGAGCAAGCCCCGTAGGCCGTGCCCTACTTGTCTTTTGTCGGTAAAGGTGAGGTTTAATTGTTAGTTATACAGAACCCGTATATCCCTTATGTGATATTTCGGCCAAAAAGGTATTTATATTTAAAGTCTCTATAAATCACTGATCATTTCAAGTCGTGTTCAAGCAAGCAAGCAAGCCATGTATTGTTTCGTGCATGTTTAGGCGAGTAGCATGATCGTTCACGTTTGGGCCCGAGGGTAGTGACTAGAGCCAACCGGGAAAGCAAGGGCTGACGGGTAACTCTGGCACTATCCTCATCATGTTTGGGGTCACCCCTGAATCCACTAGGAGGTTAGTGGAGGAAGGAGCTCCGGGCTTAGGGATTCATGTACCATCTGCTCAATGAGATTGGATGTTGGGGCCTTGCAATCCCATCATCAAACCGGAGGAAGAAGGAGACTGGGGACGAGTCCGGCACCACGGATGCGCCTCGGGTTATTGCATGATTTCCATTCCATGAACCTGTTATATGATTACACCATTGCACGATTACACGATAATGGACTTGCATGATCAGCTATTTATTAATAATCAAGCAAGCATGTACATGTTCATTTGGAGTTCGGTTGGAGACCGCCCTCACTCGCCGGGGCTATGTATTGATTGATTGCACGAAAATGAACAAGTATTTAATATTGACAGTTGTATTCTCGGGCGAAGCTATATTGTTATTGAACTTATATATTCATCTTTTATAAACCTTTACCCGAGAGTATAACTTGCATGTTAACTGCGCTAATATATATGTATTGCCCCTCACTCAGTCTTCCATGGACTGACACCCCACCTTTCAGGTTGTTGCGGTCGTGTGCTAGGCGGGAGTCTGAGTCGTGTCTTGTCGTCCAGCCGGGTCTAGCACTTCACACATTTCCATGATCTTGCTTTTGTCATGTCCTGAGTTAGTACGTTATAGTTCTTGGTATATTCAGCACTTTTACTTGTATGATATATAAGAGATGATAATGTATTGATGTCTATTGGTATCTATTAGTATCTATATCGTTGATGTAAATATGGTACCTATATGTATTTACGAATTAATGCTTCCGCTTTCAACTTTTATGTCTTGGTTTTGTATTACTTTGGGGTATAGTTCCGCCTAGCTAGCCAGTCTCTTTTATTGTCACTCGTTCGCTATAGGTTAGTTCATGTACGGATTGTCCATTTCGTATGTGGATCGGCCTATAGTGCGGGGGTGTGGTATCTCTACGTATAGGGGTGCTACATACTAATTTCATTTGGAGCCGGAATTGAAAAAAACAATTCCTGAAGAATATAAATAAATAAGTGTGATATTCCAAAGAAATGATTTTTGAATGTACACTTTAGAATAAAAACTACGCCTAATTATATTTCTATCCATGATCTCTAAAACCTTCAATATACACTCTCGAATTTATAGATAAAATTTTAGTATTCAAAATTCAAATTTTGAGAATAACTTATTTTTGGAAAAAATAAATTAATTCATTTTTTAATTCTCATAATATTTGAGTTTTCTTTTTAACTCAACTTATTAGCCAATAAAATATGCAGTAGGTCAAACTTGATATATTTTCCATAGTTAAACACTCAATAAATATTACCCACTAATTATGCAATAAAGTTTGAAATTGGTGAGGTTACCAAAACTAAAACACTCAAGCTACGAAAGGACAAAAAAAATTCAATTAATAAAAATAATTTAAAATTTTTAAAAATAAGTTGCACAGACCTAATAGTTAATAATATATAAATATTTGTAAGTGAATACTAAAAAATCAAAAAATACAAAGAATTACATTTGAAAATACAACAAATTAATTAATCAAATAAATAAAAATAACTTTAAACGTTAAAAAATATATAGTAAGAGAAATAAGTTAATAAAATTGGAAAAAAAAATAAACATCAAATAATTAACATAAAAAACAACCACAATCAAATATATTATATAAAAAAAGGAAAAAAAAACATTGAAGTACTTAAATTAATAACCAAAGGAAGGAACAAATATAAAGATTTTATTCATTTTTAATTTACTCTAAATATAAATCTTAGAAAAAATAATTAATCACTTATAAATTTAAAAACTCCAAATAAATTATTGAAACTCAAACTCAATATTGTTATTTAAAATAGAAGGGGATGTCCCAATAGAAAGAGATTTTTTTACCACCACATTGATAGAGTTCAAGTTGGAAACATGAATAAAATAACTAAAAATATCAATTATAAGTTAAAAATTATAAAATAAAAAGAAATAATTCAAAAATGAATTAAATAAAACTAAAATATATTTAAATAAATAAATAATAACTAATAAAATTTAACACAAAATACATCCATTCAAATAATTAAAAATAAGTTGTAAAATAAAAAATAATAAAAAATTATTAAATAAAAATAACGGTAAAATATTAAGAATGCTAAACAGTTATAAAAATAATAATAAATTATCATATATATAAAATTTAATAAAAACAATAAAAAAATAATTAATACTGACTAATAAATATGAACATAAATGTAAAAATAAATATAATAAAAGATTATTAAAAAATTATAATAAAATATTAGAAACAACCAACGATAATCAAAATAACAATACAATACCATTAACAAAAATAATAAAAAAATTTAGTCAAGATAATACAAAAAGAAATAATAAATTATAAAAACGAAAACAACAAAGAAATCATAAAATAAAACATAGCAATAAAATATTAAGAACAACAAAGAATCATTACCAATGGTAATAAATCAAGATAAAAATACTAATAATAAAATTTAATCAAAATAATAATTAAAAAATTAATAAAAGTTAACAAAAGAGAAGAAAACAATAAATATAAAAGAAAATTCAACTATAACACTAAAATATAAAGAAATAAAAATTTAGAACAAACCAAAGATAAGAAAAAGTCTGACGAACTATGTTAATGGGAGAGAGAGATCATTCATTAGTGTAGAAAAATGACAAGGAGAAATACTGGTAGAGATAATTGTTTGTGCAGAAACAGAGAGAGAAAATGAAGAAGAGAGAGCATTGAGAGAAAAAATGGAGGAAGAGAGACGTGAGAAATTAGAGTTAAGAGGAAAGTAATGTAAAAATTATAAATTAGAGAATGAGAGAGAAATATAAGGCACAAATAAGTAATACATAATATGTTGAATTTAAATTAATGTACATTTTCCTAAATTTATGCATTCAAAATGAATTTTACCATAAATAAATATTTTAATTGAGAAAAACTTATACTACATAATATTATGAATTTAAATTAATATACATTTTCCTAAAATTTTGCATTCAAAATGAATTTTACCATAAATTAATATCTTAATGGAGGAAAACTTCTAAAATTTAAAAAATAAATATCCAATTAATAAAATTTAATAATCGTCAAACAATCATAATTTTTGAATTTAATAAAATAATTCAAAAACACCAGAAATTAGAATTTGGTCAAAATTAATACAATTGGATAAAAAAACACCCTTCTTATATATTATAGTATAGATTTCCAAAGCTTTTTAGTAGAAATAACTTGTGAATACCTCTTTAAGATTTAATTTAATTACGAAAAAAATTTCATAATTCAAAATTTACGAAATATACCACAATTCTACTTATTTTCTAAACCACACCATTAATATAATGAACACTCAAGTCATGGCATAAAAATCATCTTTATCTTTTGGAAATTGATACATCCGTCATGAATTTATGCTTTGATGTGGGGATATTTGTTATGATCTCTAGAAGCTTTACCAATCAAGGAACAATATTCTTTGTTATAATTATATTCTATGAGCAAATTACATTTTTAGTCCCACAGTATTAGTCATTTGTAATTATAGTTTCATGTTTTTTAAATTAGACACGGTTAGTCTCATTATTTTTAAAAAGTTACAATTATAGTCTCATTCGTAAAATAATTGACGGAAAATGCATTTTTGCCGTTAAGTGCAATTTGGGGAAAAAAAAAGTTATTATTCATTAGGTTGTTTTTTGCGGGAGTTTGCTTATTAATACCCTATTTTAGCACCCTAAATCAACTTTGAAGTATTACTCTGAAGTCTGAATCACTCTTATTAAGGTAATGTGATGCTAAAATAAGATATTAATAAACAAAATCCCACAAAAAATAACCTAATGAACAATAATTTTTTTCCCCAAATTATACTTAATGGCAAAAAAAAAAAAAAATACATTTTTCAACTATTATTTGACGGATGAGACTAGAATTGTAACTTTTTGAAAATAATGGGACTAAATATGTATAATTTTAAAAATATAGGACTAAAATTACAAAAGGCCTAATTTTATGAGACTAAAAATATAATTTGCTCTTATATTCTTGTTTAGAAAAATGGCAATTTTTGTCGAAAATTTAAAAGAAAAAGAATAATAATGTAGCTATAAAGTGCATAATTTTATTTATTTATTTAATAAAGGGAGTATTTAATGTTCTAATGTATGTGACTATTCAAGTCTATTATACATATTTTTTAAGAAGTATTGAATATAAAAGATTGTGACATTGTTTGGAAGTATTGTTGAGCATGTAGTATACATAGGACCACACGAACAATAATTTCTGAATTAATTTACACGGCAAATAGAATGTAGGATATTCACACATAAAATTCCTTTATTTGTGACAGTAATTGTACATTTATTTCCAAGTTTGATGCATGTAATTCTACTTTGGCTTTGTGTGAATATTCATCTCAAATCATATAAATACTAAACTATCTACTATCTAATAAATATGTGTGACCCTCGGTTATCTCGCATAAATTTCACATTTGAAGTTGATCCCTAATTGTTTAGGTCTAGACGTACGGGTGGTGTGTTATCCATTTCATGTCGAATGAATATTGAACTACTAACTATGTAATAAATATTTTGGACAATTCTTATTCTCACCTCATCAACTAACTTTGGAGGTGAATTAGATCAAACACATACTACTTAATAAAATTATCTTTGGCGAGGCTACCATCAATAGGCATTGATGTTGGATTTGGGAGAGAAGATGCCATAAATAAAAATTGAGTATGATTCGAAAATAGTAGTCAATATAATTAAAAACATAGATATGAAGGACCACTCGTTTTCTCTCATCATTGAAGGCTGTCACAAACTCATTGGGAGGTCATGAAAAATCTACCCTATTTCTATTGCTAAAAAAAATTGTGCCTCAATTTCTTTATACAATTTTGTTTTCTCAATTTATATTTTTATTATGAATTCGAAGCACCAATAGCATAAAATTCTTTCTAGATACCAATTGTGGAGTTACAAATGTTAATATCTTTCCGCAATAAAAGTATACTAGTAACTTTGCACATTCTATCCACGTGCAAATAAAAATTATTATTATATAAATATATTAAAATTAAAAAGTTTTTATTAAATATATATTCTATATATTTTTTTAATATAATCATTAATTTATAATAAATAAATAAATAAGTAAGATAAGATAATTTCATATTAATAATTATAAAAATTTAAAATATAAGTGAAAAGTGATAAAAATTATAATTTAAAAAAAAAGAAAAAAATTGCAAGTGATAAGAAATCAAAGAGAAATTAAGAAAAGAAGTAATGAAACAGAAAAGAGAAATTAACAGAATGTGGAAGAGATAAAGCCGGATAAATAAATAGAAAATAAATTATTTTTAGAGTCTAAGAGATTAAACTTGGGTCTCTCGCTTAATATATAGTATAGATAAACCCATACAAAATGGTCCATTTTAAAAACCCAACTAGAATACTAGATCATATTACGTGATCTCCCCAAGAAAGCCCAAAATCCGAGGGTTGTCCAATACTCCAATAGTCCAATATATATTTTAGAACCCATATTATTCTTATACTCGAGCACCATCCTTTCAGCCTGGTTTTAAGTTGCCAATTGACAAGTGTCCAAAAAGTCTATTTTCTATTATTACTTTTTTGGTCAAGAAAATTGTGCAGAAATATAAGTTTAGTGTATAATCCAACTAATATTTAAATCACTTCATAATTGTAATTCTATAGAGAAAATATGAAAAATATAAAAGATATTTTGTATGTGTTACTTAATACATACGGACTATTTTCATACACAAGAAATCTCAAATTCTAAAAGTCGAGAAAGAAAACAACAAATAAAGACTGGACAATCAATCACACGGTAAAATAATCGATGCATTAAATTTTTTAATTTATCTCTGTTAGTTCAACGATGAAACTTTTTCCATTAAAACGATTACTAAATTCACTTGGACTTCTTTAAAAACCTTTTCTGAACGTTGGGTCGGGCACTTGAAATCCGATCCAGAACGGCCACCCCTAGAAATCACTTTTTCCCCCTAGAATATGATATGACATTCACCTAAATTTGACCAAAATTGAATATTCAACACGAAGACATGCTGCAACTGTCTTTGGCTCTCTGCTGATTAAATGAGTAGAAAGAAGAGTTGGGAGAGATCCTCGGTCCCCATAGCCATATGTCATATGCACATCGAATAACGAATTCGATTAATAAATAATTAATTAATGTGATAGTATATGTATCCAACTCTCATCTTTGAAAATATCAAATATTGTGAAAGAAAGGTTAAGCTAATGTCCAAAAGAAACAAATAGCTCCCCTATTAAATGAAATTCAAACAAATTTGAAATATTTTTCTTTCCAAGAATTTTATCACTTCACGTTTCTTATACTATAATATATAGGAAGACCCATATAAACTAATTTGACGATAGTCGGTTTTTGTCGATTGAGACTTTCAAATGTAGGTTGGTCTCATCAATCCCACACAATCACCACAATTTATTTTCTATCAAATCGAAATTACTAATATCTCCTCCTCAAAAATACCATTTCTAATTAGAACATTTTCTATTTCATCGGCCATCATCAAATATAACTGAATATAATAATTATCTCATCGAAACATTTCACTTGAGATGATGATCTCTCGATCCCATTAATTAGTATTTGGAAATTATCACCGCATGTCGTATGGTAAATTAAAAACGATAATAATTATATTTTTATATCAAATCGTATCGTATCGAGATAGGTAAATCACGGTCCTAGTCCATAACCATGGTTGGGACTTGGGTGAGATCATGGCAAGTAGTGGCACATAAGCTGTGGTCGTGCCGGCTAGTTGTTGTTAAATTAATGAGTAGTCTCCCACCACTTATCCTTGTCTACAATTCAATCAAATTGTACATACATACTGGCTACTGCCATTAGTTTCATATACAAATTGCATTGTTAGCCGACTTAGTTTTCACCCCTTTGATTGTTGATGATTTGATTTCATTTCTCTCTTTTCTTTTGAATTTAATGTCACATATGTAGCCATATTTCGTGGTAGTTTAGCGGTTTAATGTTATTTTATATTTAATCAGATAAATGTTTCAATTATTACTATCTGATGTGTTAATATGTCATTAAAAAAAATCAAATTATATAATTTAACACTTTAGTATAATATTATTTTAACGGATATTATATACCGGCCACTCGACCATCTAACTGCTCGTTGACCATTCGTAGGACTTTCACCTACTGATGCGGTGATTATTGATAATGAATTTAGTTGTTATATTGAATCTTACGTTTAGTCAATTAAATGATATAACTTAATAGTTTAGTATAATTAATATTATCCTAATGGATGTCATATACTCGACCACTCGGGCATCTAAATGCTCATTAACCATTTGTAGGGTTTTCACAATGATGTGATGATCATCAATAATGAAAATTTTACGTTGAGATGTCATCTATATTAAATCTTATATTTAGACAACCAAATAATATAACTTAACACTTTGTAGTTGGCCACTCAAAAATCTAAATACTCGTTGGCTATTTATAAGGCTTTCTACCCGGTAATGCGGTGATCACTGGTAATAAAAATTTAACGTATAGTTGTCATATTTAATATTACGTTTGGATATCTCGAACTCATAATTAATCTACGTAAAGGGATAATTTCAGCCATCCCATTCTTTGGGATAGTGAGATTTGTTCCCTTTTTTTTTAATTGGTGTGATTTTTTTTCAAATTTTTTTAAAAAATATTATACTTAAACCCTTTTATATTACTCCGATGAAATATTCCATTTAAAATTAATTCGTGAAAGAATGTACGTAAATAAACAATGTCTTGGAAACCACCAAAAGGTACAAAACAAAGATCAGAAAACGGAAAGGGCTTTCCAAGTGTTGTCAACTTCAACTCCAAATGTAGATCACCAGTTGCCGGCGAGATTAATCCAGCTTTTCTTTCAAACTCCGCCCCCACATGCCCCCCACCCCCAGTTTACAACAAAGACTTAGTCTTGCTAATATTTATTTGCCTTCCAATTATCAGCATTCTTAGTTTGTTCTTGAAAATCTGCAAGAGAATGAGCAGGAATGAGCTGGGTTCAATCACATTTGCCTTGTTTAGCTGTATTATTACATTGCTACTGCTCCCATCCAGCTTCCTGCGGTTCGTGCAGTGCCAAATTGGTGATTTGAGTCCACCCCAGTTGCCTAATCAAGCATCTCTTGATTTCCTTACGGAGGTTGCTTACAGCGGCCTCGAGAATCTGACATCCGAAATTCTTGCCAGTCAACTCGTTCAAGATTATAGCTTTTGCATTCAGAATCCGTAATCCCTTTTCCTGTTAAAACGTTTTTTTTCTTTTATTATTTGAATTTTCAAGAAGTTCTTGAAGATGGGTTTGTTTCAATTCATTATTTTCGATGTATTGTTTTAGTTATTTTACTTTTGATTTGGTTATAGGGAAGCAGAATGGAATACAGCTTTCAATTATTCTTCGGATACGAGTTTCTTGACTGCTTGCTTGGCCAAGAGCTCAGGTAATGTGCCTTAATTTCTGTGTTTGGGTTTGAGGATGTTAGAATTTATATTTTCTGTCTGTCTATTTTATTGGAAAATTTTTTATGTTTTGAGTAGTGTTTGGTGTAATGTTCTCTTGGTAGCTGACTAAATCAGATTGATATTCGATTGGAGTTTTTGGTTAGAAGCGAAGGGATTTGGAAATGGATTCAATTCTGATCTTACAGAATTAAATTGAACTTACTGTATTAAACTAAAGAGGTGAATTACTGTCAACTGTATCATTCTTGATCCGGTTTCAATCCGTTTCTGTTAAAACAGAGATATGATTGGCTTACTATTTTACAAGAGTTCGATTATTGGATTAAGATTCAATTCCTTAGAGGGATCAGTGTAAATCAATCGAAATGTTGAATCACATAATTTAGTTATCATGGGTCCTGTTATGCGATTGAAAACGAGCTATGTTAACTTTTACTTCTGCAGAAGCTAAAGTCGGATAAAGTGATGAACATTTTAAAAAAATGTGAAAACTTTGAAAGAAACAGAAAAAAATTTGTGAATCACTTTTGCTAATCTAACAAACTTCTATCACTTACAAGAATAGCCTTAAAAGCTAGAAGTTGAACCTAAAAGTTGGTCCCTGGTTGCTTCCAGCTTATATATGCTTGTTTTAAGACGAGTTTATTTTCCAAACACTTTCAGATGTTACAGATGTTACTCGGAGGCTATGTACAGCAGCAGAAGTCGATGCTTATTTTAGAAGCATGAAGAATGGGGAGAGTTTGAAGCCTAATAGGAATTGCAATTCATCACATTGGGTTGCCGGTTGTGAACCGGGATGGGCATGTAAAACTGATGGAGAAGATCAGGTTGACTTAAAGACTCGGGAAATACCTGCTCGAGGATCAGAATGCGGCTCATGTTGTGAAGGTTTCTTCTGTCCATATGGTATCACTTGCATGATGCGTAAGTCTCTGTGAAAACTTTGGTCTTTGATTTATGTAACTATTTGAAGTATTTCACTATATATGTGTGTGTATGTTTATGCATAATTGGATCCTCTATCACATGTCTGATGTCGTGTTTTAGTTTATTTCATGGATGTATGCTAAGTGTGAGAGTTTGCAGTCGAATAGTTTTAGAGAACTACTTTTTAGCTGCGGCATGTGCGGAATGTGGAATAGATGATGAAACTAAGAATGAGTTAGTTAATTCGTTACTTATTTGTTTGTTTTTTAAATATTATTTTCTTCGTCCTTTGTAGCGTGTCCGTTGGGTTCCTACTGCCCCCTTGCTACCTTGGACAGCAGTACAGGCAGATGTCAACCGTATGTCCTATAAAGCTACTTTATCTTTTTAATTCTGTTTTATTCTTGTTCTTTTTTTTTGTTAATTCTTTTGATCCTATAATCTGCATAATTTATTTATTCATAGAACTCTTCAGATATTCTTACCATCTTCCACCGGCAAACCCAAATCATACTTGCGGTGGTGCAAATGTCTGGTCTGACGCAAGAAGCAACACCGAGATTTTCTGTTCTGCTGGTTCCTTTTGTCCAACAACTACGCTGCGTGAACCTTGCAGCAGTGGGTAGTTTCCTCAAACTCTGCTAAAGTAGCTATTATTTTTTCATCATTTCTTATAATTATCTGTTGAATTTTTTCAGGAATTTCTGTCCAATGGGATCTACGGACCAACAACGTAAGTTCTTGCATAAGCTGAGTAATAATCCAAAAACGTTTTCGTTCGTTAATAAATTATTTATGATTACTAGATATATTATCCTAATTATTTTTCTGTGTAATTGGTCCATTTACAGGATGCTTCAAGTTGACTACGTGCAACTCCAATACAGCGAGTCAAAATATTCATGCATATGGCGTTATGCTAATCGTAAGTTGTTCTCCGTACCTTGTTCCTTTCAAAATCTGTACTGTATTTAGTCCTCTGCTCGTACTTGATATTGTTTGCAGAATCTAAAATAAATTACTTTTCTGCTTTTAGCTTAAAAGCAAAAATGGAGTGCTCTGTTCGACCTTTTTGTTTGAAATAAACTTGCATAGTCTAAAAGCTAGAAGCACCTCGGCGGCACTCTTTTTTCAACTTCTGGGTTCCTCTTTCTATTATCTACGAGTGTTTGTACTTTTCCCTCCAACATTTTCGACTTCTACTCAAAACACTTCCTATTATTTCTCCATTTGCACAGGCTGCATTAAGCACTATTCTGCTCATTATATACAACTGTTCGGATCAAATCATCTCAACACGAGAGCGACGATATGCCAAATCCCGAGAAGCGGCTGCAAGAACCGTGAGGGAGAAAACACAAGCTCGCGCCCGGTGGCAGTCTGCAAAAGAAGCTGCTAAAAAGCACGCCATTGAATTACAATCTCAAATTTCAGGCAGATTTTCCAAAAAAAGCATCCCAAATTACGATGAAGTCAAAATTCTGGACCACACGGATTCTCAAACATCCGACAACTCAACTCCATATACGCCCCATGTCCCTCATACGGACGATCACAAAAAAAATAATACCAAAAAAAAAGTTCCCAAAGATAAAGAAATCCACACTCACAGTCAGATTTTCAAGTATGCATACTCGCAGCTCGAGAGGGAGAAAGCTCAGCAGCAGCAAAACAAGAATCTCACGTTCTCGGGAGTAATTTCAATGGCTACGAATCCTGAAACTAGAAAAAGGCCTCTGATTGAGATTATTTTTAGAGATTTAACTGTGTCCCTGAAAGGGAAGCATAAGATTCTTTTGAGGTGCGTCAATGGGAAAATAAAGCCGGGGCGAGTTACAGCTATCATGGGACCATCTGGAGCTGGGAAAACGACTTTTCTTTCTGCTTTGGCTGGAAAAGCTGTTGGATGCACTGTTAATGGGACAATTTTGATCAATGGGAGGTCGGTTTCGATCCATTCGTACAGAAAAATCATCGGTTTCGTGCCTCAGGATGATATTGTGCATGGAAATTTGACCGTGGAGGAAAACCTATGGTTTAGTGCAAGATGCAGGTATGTTATGTTATTTTAAGTGCATGAACAGTCATACCTTTCAATTATCTGTAATATATGTCTACTTATAGATATAAGTAATTTTAACACTTAGTTTTAAAATGTATTTCGACTCATGTTTTGATCTTAACAATTAGTTATACTAGCTAAGCTGGCATATTATGAATTAACTGATGGTAGGTGGGAAAACACACATTTTTATTTGATATGTAATTTTTTATTTTTTTTTTTAATTTTCTTTAAATCTAAATATTTAAATATGTACATATATGTTATTTGTTTTTATTTATAAATAAATATGTACATGCAAGTTTATTGATATTAATTGAATATAAGTAGATATTTATGTATTTTATGTATTGATATAAGATTATTTATATATATATATATTTATTATTGTATTAATTACTTATGTAGTAATATGTGCATAAAACTACTATAAATAATTAAAAAAATATATATTTATAGAATAGAAGAGTTGAAAGTTCGACATATATATAAAAGAAAGAGGCGCTTTATATTTATTCACTTTTTATGAGGTAATATGTTTTTCAGTTATTTAAATATGGCTGTTTAATTTGAATTTAGTATTTGAAACAAAATTCTATGAAGAAAAATATTGAAAGTATAATATTGGAGAGGAGATAAAAAATGTAATATGACAAAAAATTCCTTAGCAATTATATGTCCAAATGCACCTCCCTCTCTTTTTCTCTCTCTCCCTCTTCATTTCCAACTTTTTACTGCATATCAAACCATTACAGGATGAAATTCAGATCAACTGCATTTACATTGTAAAATTCTTGAAGATTATCTGCAGATTTACCAAAGCCAGACAAGGTGCTTATTGTCGAAAGAGTTATCGACTCATTGGGATTGCAGGCAATCCGGGGTTCGCTAGTCGGAACCGTGGAGAAACGAGGTATCTCAGGTGGTCAAAGGAAACGAGTGAATGTCGGCCTTGAGTTAGTAATGGAACCATCGTTGTTGTTCTTGGATGAACCAACTTCTGGATTGGATAGCTCATCTTCACAGCTACTTCTTAGAGCACTTAGACGAGAAGCACTCGAAGGGGTAAATATTTGCATGGTTGTCCATCAACCGAGGTAAAGAATTTCCATCTTAGATTATATTTTCGTGCTTTTGTAAATTGTAAATGAGCTTTCCCAATTCATTCCCAATGACCTAAATTTGCTTTGTTATCATCCCAGTTTATTAAGCTTTCAAATGTGTCTAAATTTGGATAATTAAAAGGGGATAATTGTAATTTTAAATCTAATAGGGAAAATTTGTATTGTCACATGTAGTTACAGGGGAGGTCACGGTAAATGGGCTCCACCTTTTCATACAAAAAGGAGGGAAAGATTATTTTCAAATTAATTAGTGCATTTTAATTAACTTTCTAATCAATAAAATGTCGAATCAAACATTAATGAAATGAGTATGTTTGAAAATTATAGTAAGGCACGTAAAGGAAAGAACTTCCATTTCTAATTGAAAACACCACTTTTTCGACTTCTCAAATAGTGTATAAACAAAAACAAGATTTGTTACTTTTTGTGCAAAAGAAATAGTCAGCATGAAATTTGAGTTATATCTATTTATTCTTTGACGGTTCTTTCTTTTTCCTTTTTTTTTTTTTTCTTAGCTATGCATTATACCGGATGTTTGATGATTTGATACTTCTAGCAAAAGGCGGCCTCACCGTCTACCACGGACCAGTAAAAAAGGCTGAAGACTACTTCTCCAGTCTTGGTATAATTGTTCCAGATAGAGTTAATCCTCCAGATTATTTTATCGACATTTTGGAAGGAATGATTAAAACAAGCTCGAGCTCAGGCGTGAATTATACGGAACTTCCGGTTAGGTGGATGCGGCACAACGGCTATCCCATTCCCCCTGATATGAGAAGTAGTAATGATAGTTCTGAACCAACGATCAACGTGGATCACGTTATTGAGTTTCATGATTCTGCTATTGAGGAGCGATCATTTGCTGGTGAAGTCTGGCAAGATGTTAAAGCTAATGTGGAGCGAAGGCGCGATATGATAAGACATAATTTCTTGAAGTCGACTGATTTGTCCTATAGAAGAACGCCGAATATCTTTTTGCAGTATAAGTACTTCCTTGGGAGGTAAGAGAATTTGTTTTGTTTATTTTTGATGTGAAAATGTAGGTGGTGTTTGGGGATTTCAAAGAGCCAAATCAGAAGTTTCGAACACTCTTTTAACAGTTACAAAGAAAATTAAAAAGCTCAAAAGCACTATCTTCACCCCCTTAATTTTGTTTCTTATGGTTCCTCCACTGAGAATAATTATCATCATGATCAAAAAATCTCCATCACAAGAGCTGTTAGATCTTTAGATAAGCATTATTGAAGAAATATTGTGATGCTGTCAAATGTTGTTATAGATAATAGATTGCTTAATTAATTTTCTCTATCTGATGGCAATCTCAGGATGAGTAAGCAGCGATTAAGAGAAGCTAAAACACAAGCAGTAGATTATCTCATCCTTTTAATTGCCGGGGCCTGCTTAGGATCACTTACAAAAGCAAGCGATGCAACCTTCGGTTTTGCTGCCTATACATATACAATAATTGCTGTTTGTAAGTTCATACTTTCGGAGATAAACACTTCGAAAAATGCATAATTTTGCCGCAAAACTACTTTATTATGTTCCTCATATTTAACTTGCCAAATTTCAGCTTTGCTGTGCAAGATTGCGGCTTTGAGATCGTTCTCTCAGGACAAATTACAGTATTGGAGAGAAAGTGCTTCTGGAATTAGCAGTTTGGCTCATTTTGTGTCAAAGGATACAGTTGACCTCTTCAACACAATAATAAAGCCCGTGGTCTATCTCTCAATGTTCTATTTCTTCAGCAATCCAAGATCATCCTTTGCTTATAACTACGTTGTGTTACTTTGCCTCGTTTATTGTGTAACTGGTCTGGCTTATGCGTTGGCCATATTTCTCGAACCTGGCCCTTCTCAGCTGGTAAATATGCATGCTCTCTTAAAAGCTGTTATTAGTTTTGAGCTTCCATAATCAGGGAACGGCTTGATCTCATTTTTCATATCACAACTATGCCGTGGGTTCGATTTTAGTACCATTAAGCTGGTTTTCCTTGCGTTTAAAGCCATAATTCTCAATGCCATACTAAATTGCGTAGCTTTGCTATGAAACATGAGATTAAGCCTCATGGAGAATTCTTTGTAGGAATTAGGTTCGGGGATTTGTGTTGCATTTTGCATTTTACTGTGTGATTGGGGCCCACGACTCATGCAAGAATTTCCGTATAATGATGATAGTTTTGACTTTTGACCTATTCGAATTCCTGCAGTGCTCGGTGCTACTTCCCGTGGTGTTGACCCTTATTTCAACTCAGTTGAACGCGAGCAAATTTGTGAAGGATTTGGCGAACTTTTGCTATCCAAAGTGGGCTCTTGAAGCATTTGTTATTGCCAATGCTGAACGGTACTTTAGAATTCCTATTATTATCCACCATTAACCAAACAAGAGTTGCATTAAAATATAGGGATACTTACACTTACATATCACGAGGTTTGATATAATTACACAAACTTCCCATGAGGTTTGAGAAATTACAAAAACTTCCCCTATCAAAATTTTTGCATTACATCTTGATCAAGTTTAGGTAATGTCGTCTCTAAATTATAAGTTATTCTAGAACTCTTGAGGGCTAATGTGGTTGCAAAGAACACAGTTTTCTCAACCTCGTGATAATTTTCGTAAAGTCAGCTTCATGTTCATTGGTTTAGCTTGGCTCAACTGGCTTATTAACCATAGTTTCATTATTCAGGTATTATGGTGTATGGCTGCTAACTCGTTGCGGTGCACTCTTTAAGTATGGGTACAATGTTCATCATTGGGTGCTTCGTTTATCTTTCCTAATTCTCTCCGGTGTAGCTTTCCGGGCCGTAGCTTTCATCGGTATGGTTACTTTCCAAAAGAAGTAGTGAGTTAGAACATAGCAACTCCTATTGCTGTTAAGGTAACTTACTACATGAAAGTTGTTTCCGATGTGATTCTTTAGAATCTCTGTAGCTGCAATAGTATAGATAATATGCAGAGTGTATATTCTTTAACTGTATGCTGTAAAGTTTTCAAGAGGAAATTATATTTTCTGTGCGCACGAAATTCGAGGTAATTCGACTTTTTTCACTCGTTTTGGAAATTTTGGTTCATTCTCTGTTGAATCTTATGGATAACCAAGTAATTTATTTCAAATATATTTAGGATAAATTACATCAAAAACACCCTGTAGATAGGTGTATTTACACATAGACCCCCCTGGTTTCTTAAATTACATTTTCACCCCTTATAATTTGTTAATGGACTACTAAACACCATGTTGGTTAGGGGTTAAAAGGTTTTCCGTTAAGACTTTGATACGTAGTACTCGAGTCATTTCACCACGAGCACCATAGTTTTATATTTTCCGCTTACGGCAGTGAATCCTTACGAATTTTGGATAAAATCTGACATTCTCGATTGTTTAATATGATTCATTTTGACGAGTTTTAGTGACACTCGTTTCCGAAGAGTTGAGTTTTGGAAGTTTCAATATTATCAAATGGTTCGATATTGGTCAATTTGATAAATTTCATTACGATATGTCGAAATATTAAAAAAAAATAAGCATTTAAATCTGCAAACATGGTTGCTAGTAAAAGTCAGAGCTCACCAAATTTATAAATAATTCTCGACGTTGATTGCTTGAGTTGAATACTATCTTTTAAAATAACCAAGTTTATTTTGAGATTACTTTGATATTCTAATGCATGGATATTTTTAAAAATATTATTTTGCCATGTCGTGTTGTGTCGGATACGAGTGTCCAATACCGTATATGACACTCCTCACATAGAAAATTCAAAAAAAAAAAAAATTCATATCGCCGTGTTCGTTGTGTGTCCGTATCCATGCATCATAGGTTTGATGTTTACTCCCATGCTTTTATGGAACTTAATAACCAAGAAATTTTCGTTTCTCAAATTTAAATAAATTAATTATTCAAAGTACGCTCAATATTGTATATATGTCATGTCCAAGCTACTACAAAATTATAATATATTTCATAATTAGTGACCCTTTAAGTTCAACTAAATACAAGCTCTATTTCATCTTAATAATGAACTACTATTATATGAAAAAATTGGTAAAATCGAATAGGAAATTAATTCTCATAACAATGAGCTATCGCGATTTTCCATCGACTTTGAACGTTGTTAGTAAAACGAATTTTATGCCTTGATTATCAAATCCAATAAATATGCAGATACACAATGGCTAAACCAAGATTCCATAGTTAGAGAGTCATTTTCTTTTAGTTAAAATTTGAAGTCAGAGGGTTACAATTAGTCGAAAAGTCCCTGATTTTCGCCGCTGATACTACATATACAATATACACTACCAATATCAATCAAAAAAAAGAAAAAAAAAAAACCCACACTACCAACATGTTTACTTCATAGGATTAAGGATATTAGATTAATAATCCTACTTAAATTTGTGTTTATTAATACTTTTGCAAGTACGAAATTGATGATATGATTATATTGGATAAAAATTTGATTATTAATTCCACATCTCCCATGGGATGATCAATCCACCATCACATCCCACAACTCATTACTCATTTAATCTCATCTCGTTCCAACCAACAAAGTAAACATCCCACGTGGATTGGGCAACCAATTTTAGGAAGATCACGGTCAGTGTATACGTGTCTCCGCCACAAGGGATTATAAATACGATTAAGAGAGAAAAAAAAAAAACATAAATCATCCACACGAAAACTTTAGCAAGAAACTAACGGCCCAATTCAACAACAAAAATATTCAAATTTTATATTATTAAATTCAAATAGTATAGTAGCTAGTTGAAGCATGGAACTAGTCGTATTAAATAACTTGTAACACAATATATCTTATATTATATTCCTTGGCATGCTGTTTGTATAATAAATTAAATTATTGGAAACATACAAGAAAAAGACATTCGTCCCCAATAATTAAAAGACTTAGGTAAGAAAATATCAAATCAACAAACAACACCTTTTCCTATCTCAGATTGTTACTTAATTGATCAATATTTATAGTGTTGCGACACTTTGTATGAGTCAAATCTCCTAAGTTTAATTTTATCATAAATTAAATATAAAAAAGTTTGCAATCCACGACAAGTTCAATGATTTGAACATATCTCCTTCACTCATGAGTTTCTTGGAAACATTATTAATTAGTTTTTTACCAAGTAATACCTAATAAAAGTCAACAATATAGATATGTCTAGGTGAATTCACTAGGAAAATGTGGTAAATTAAGTATTTCTACGACGAATATCGACTTATTTCTATGAATACCATTTTACTTCTGTGTCGGATTTTCTTACTGAATAAAATTTTGAAAAATTTGTCGATAAGTTCATCACAAATTATTTCATACGAAATCTGTGGTTGCATTTTTCTTCAGAGACTTCAGATGTTTAAATTTTGATCAGTACATTTGGTCAGTCAATTCGTAGGAAGTATCTCGGAATATAAGTTCATCAGAAATGTGAGAGCAGACATTAATTTCGGACGACATAATTTTTCGTAGAAAAATTCTCCGAAGTATAAATTTGTCTGAAATGTGATAGGAAAGTTGGTTCGCAAAAAAAATCCCGATGAGAATTTTCCAATCGATTTTAAGTTTGTCGGAAAATGCTATTTTCATAAGAAAAGAAATAATTTTTTTGTCCGAAAATGACTATTTTTATAGTGTATCGCATGGTAAATTCTTTTTAAAAAAATCTATATTATCCTTTACATAATCATTTAATGTATTTATTAGTGCCAACTCTCTTAAACTAGTATACATAAGATGAATGTATTTGATTAATTGACTTGAACTCGTCAAACTCTATAGAGATATATCAATTCATCTGATATATATGATATATATATAGACACATACACATACATATATATATGTGCTCTCTTAATTAGTTTTAATTTGCTCAATATTCTACCATTCTTAATTTTCTTCTTCTTTTTCAAGAGATATATATAGTTTGTGATATATTGGTGAGGGTTAATATTGGAAGCTGCTAATCTTAATATATAGCTATGAAGCTTGTAGCTTGTGGGATTCATATACTTCTCATGCAAGTGATCTTGGTGCAGTTCGTGCAGTGCCAACAAGATCCAAATGGCTTCAACACGATCAACACGACTCAGCTGAGCGACCCGGCGATTCTTAACGAGTTCACTCAGTTGGTGTACGAACGTCTCTCCGGCGCCACCACCAACCTTATACACAGTGAGATTGCTCAGAAGGCCTCTTTCTGTGTTACTGACCCGTAAATACTCTCGTCTCTCGTCTCTCGTCTCTCCCTCTCCCTCTCTCTCTCTTATTAACCTGGCTTACATAAACTATTACAAAACTCTATACTACCGTAATAATATTTGACAATTCTTACCTTATCGATTGGCTTTTAAGGTGAATTAGATCGAACACATAGGTTAATATCTTTGTGATGATGATGATTACAGGGACGAGGATTGGAACAGGTCCTTTAATTATTCTTCAAATTTGAGTTTCTTGTCTAAGTGCATTCTCGATACTCAAGGTACCATCTTCTTCATTATTTCCCATCATACAGACACGAAGATATTCGAATTTGATGAATTTTTTAAGTTATTTTAACTTTTTATAATTATCAAAATGTAAATTCTTATTAATTTAGTCCGAGCTAGGTTAGTATTTAGTTTGAATTTAAGCTTTGCTGATTAGTAGTGTACTAGGTCGTATTAGAGGGAAATAAATATTATTAAGTCACTATTAGTTCGAACCAATTATATTTGCTGCTTGCAAGAAACATTAAACTTCAGAAAAGGATATATTAAAAGAAGTCCAAATTAAAATTGTATAACCTTGAAGTTCTAGCTAGGTATTTAGAAGGGTCATTTACATTTAAACTCCTCTAGAGTTTTTAAATAACATGTAACTCAGTCAAAATTTGTTACCAAGTGAAATGAGAGCTGTCAAAAATGGCATTATATATCGAATTTAGGTTAACTACAAGCTAATTTGATCAATCAGGATGTGTGGTTGAGTGAAAAGAACTCATTCATTCTTAATCAAATGTCAAGGTTCGTGTCCTTACTTTGAGTATAGAGAAGTTTTAAATCTCTTGATCAGTTGTCTCACCCATTAAGGTACCTACAATTTAACAAAGAAATTAATCACTATAATTTATGATGGATGGCTAAAAGATATTCGTAGTCTAGATTATTAGGTGTTTATGACGATAGATTGGATCTTTTGTTCCAGCTTTAGAAATCGATTAATTAATCGGCGGGATAGAAACTCCCTTTCAAGATTTTCCATACATAACCACTAAAAAGAGATCCATAATTCTTATGCTACCAAAGTCTCCGTTCCAATTAAAGCAACAAATTTAGATTACCTAAGCACTAATTGCAAAAGTACTTGTAAACATAGTAGTTAGGTGTGAGTCATGAATCGATACTTTTAAAATTATTACTTTTTGTATTTTGTGATGTCGGATGTTTTATACAAAATTTAAAGAATTTCGTGCATTTAACAAGACAATTTTATTGGGAAAAAATCATACACAAATTTAATTACATCTAAATACTAAATTAACGGAGTAATTACAAGTGGTATCTCATATTTATCTATAAAATTACACTTAGATCCTACCTAGAGAATTTTAGTTTCACTTCATTTAGATAATCTCCAAGAGTAATTAATTATTAATGTATTACTAGTGGAAGGTTTTCCGTGTGATTAAAATTTTCTAGTTACGATGCAAGTGCAATTATATCGAACTGTACAGTAAATTACCTCGTCGAAATTTAGAAGCTAGATAGAATTAACTCATCGAACGAGTGTAAATTGTAAAACTAATAGAAGTTGGGGGTCTTCCATGCAATATCCTAGAAAATACGGGGTCTCTTTATAATATTTTACAAAACAGAGTTCAACATACAATTTAGAACTAATCCAGGGAGTAATGAGCAAATATTCCTAACCAATATTTGAATTTTAGCGCCAAAGTTCAACAATATTTGAATGTAAATTTGTCTTCTCTTTAAATTTGAACAAAATAGGAGACTTGCCCCAGAGATTATGCACAGCATCAGAGCTGAAATTCTACTTCACCAATTTCATCGCAAGAACAAAATCCCCTGCAACCTTCCTGAAGCCCAACAAGAACTGTAATTTGACGAAATGGGTCTCCGGCTGCGAGCCCGGATGGGCTTGCAGTGCCGGATTGACCCGTCCCGTCAATTTCACGGACTCCACTGAAATACCGGCTCGAACGTCTGATTGTCAGCCTTGCTGCGAGGGCTTCTTCTGCCCTCAGGGTCTTACATGCATGATTCGTAAGTGGGCAAGCAATTTTCATGATTTTTCTTGCGTTTTGGGGGTTTATGTAATGTTAATTTTGATTGTTAGCTATTGATTGGGTGTGAAAACTAGGTTTTCTTTGAAAGCCCTAATTGATTTTAAGGTTTTTGTGTGTAAAGATGGGATCTTTATGGTATAGGGTGGTTTTGGATGCTGTGTTGCAGTGGGATTTTGAGAGGGTGTTTGGCTGAGTTTAGTTTTTAAGGGTGAATTACATTTATGGCTACCTTTGAGGTTAGGTGGATTTACAAATTAATCCCTCTAGATTGAGATATTACGATATAGTTCGTACATTTTGCAAGAAATGTGGGAAGCGTTCAAGAATATCATGGTTTCAAGTAGGGTATATCTTTGAAAGTTTTACAGATTTTCACAAAACTTAGTAATTATAGTGTGATTTTTCAATCTAAGGGATTTGATTTGTAATTTTACCTAACCTAGGGGGTACTAAATGTAATTCATCCTTTATTTAAATAGTCGCATGATCTCTCACATCTTATGAAGTGTTATTTTATTTTCATTATTAAAAAAAAAAAAAGAGAGAATTTGTAGTGTTCTTGTTAGATTGAGATCAAAATCACTTGTGGGATGTTTGCAACGACAATGTTGAAATAATATTGTTGAAACTCAAGGAGTTATTTTCACTCTGATGATTACTGAAGTATTTGCTGTGATTTGTTTTTCGGATTTCTGAAGCATGTCCATTAGGTTCGTACTGCCCATTAGCAACATTCAACGTGTCAACAGGCTTATGCGATCCGTAAGTTGATATTCTTGTCATTTCTGCAGTTTTTAATCTTGTGTATTAACATTATTATATGACAAAAAGCTCTGTATATTGTGTTTTACTGATTTATCTGCAGATATCTGTACCAATTGCCTCCTGGAGAGGAAAATCATACTTGTGGAGGGGCTAATATTTGGGCAGACGTTAGCAGAGGCGGTCCAATGTTCTGTTCGGCTGGATCATATTGTCCAACAAATACTGAAGAAATTCCTTGTACCAGCGGGTAATCGGTTATTACCTGCCATTTATTCAGTAATCATCATTTTCTTTTTAGCTAAATACTAAGGCCATGTTTTTGTTTTGAATTGCAGGCATTATTGCCGTATGGGATCCACCTCCGAGACTCGTAAGTTCCTAATTGAAATATTTCAATTGAATATTTTTTCAGGGGATAATTACCCTGTCATACCTTGAGGTTTGGCTTAATTTTTCAAAAGCTTGGCCTGTTATTTGAGAAATTACACGAACCTCCCCTGTCTTACTTGAAGTTTCAGATTGACACATGCTATTATAGTTATGAATTTAAATTCAAATATTGATCAGTATGTGTCAGGGAAAAATTAGGGTATTAAAAAAAGAAATGAATACATGACAATGGATGGATATAGATGTAATGTACGATGAAGTTTAGACAGGATGTTTTGTAATTTCATAAAACTCAGGAAGTTTTTGTAATCATGCCAAATTTCAGGGGTATGTTAATGTACTTGTCCCTAAAAAATATGTATATCTATAACCGAATATAAATGTGCAGCCTGCTACAAGTTGACATCATGTGATTCCAATGCGCCGAGGCAGAATATAACCCAATACGGTCTAATGCTGATTGTAAGTTTCTCTGTAAATTTGCACCCCTTGATTTTGGACAAATTTGGAACGTTGAGATATATTATTTTCTTGGTCTCATATTGTCAATAAAAGAAAAAATAAAAATAAAAATGTTACCCGTAACCCCCACAATGTAAAACTTAAAGTTTTTTATGAACACTTGATATAAATCGCAAATCTCCATACATGTTGTTTGGAGTGTGTAGTCCATCTTCCATTTTTCTTTTCTCATTGTTCTTGTTTTTTGTAGGTAGGTGTAAGCATTATTCTATTCATATTCTACAACTGTTATGAGCAAGTTATCTCCATAAGGGAAAAGAGATATGCTAAATCGAGAGAAGTTGCAGTTAAAAGCGTGAAGGAAAACGTGCAAGCACGAGCAAGATGGGTAGCTGCAACAGAAGCAATTAAAAAGAGAGCAATTTCTGTTTCCCGCTCGTTTTCGCGTAGGGGTACTATTATACCCTCAGATCAGGTTAGCAAACTGAATCAAGCACAAACTTTCTCAAGAATCTCTAGTGAAATTACTTTGGGACCCCTTTGAAATGCCGAATTATGAACTCATGCCTTGACTTGTTGAAGTTAGGGGGAGTTGCTGTAATTATGAAAGATCAAGGGGGGAGATTGTAATTTTAGATATTTCAGAGGGGGTGGCATGGCATAGTAACTAACACTATATATAAGTCATGCATATTAAGAATTCTCTCTTAGATATAGTAGAAATCTCCCATTATGATCAAATGGTTCCTCAAAAAATTTCCTTTTTTGAAGCCTATGAATGAGTTATCTCATCGTGTTTAAATGTAAAAAGACCTTTATTTCTTAAAAAGTTGCAATATTTTTCTAATAAACATGGTTTGATTTTTATAATGAAATCATTTAAAAGTTCCTTTATGATTCTACTACACTTCAGCGGCGAATGGCTACATCTGGACGAAAAGAAATAGAATCCGGCCATCCTCCTATCCAAGAACTCGAAGAATACAGTAATAGTTTTGAAGGGCTCGATCCAGAAGCTGAAAATAAAGATAAAAAGAAGAAAAAGGCAAAACATATTCGTACAGACACTCAAATTTTCAGATATGCATATTCTCAACTCGAAAAGGAGAAAGCTCAGCAGCAGCACAACCAAGAGCTTACATTTTCAGGAGTGATTTCAATGGCAATGGATATTGAAACAAGAAGAAGACCAATGATTGAGATCTCTTTCAGAGATCTGACGGTCACTTTGAAACAGAAAAAGAAACATCTATTAAGGTCTGTAAATGGTGAAATCCGACCAGGTCGAATTACTGCTCTCATGGGCCCATCGGGGGCGGGGAAGACAACCCTTCTTTCAGCATTAGCTGGAAAAACAGTTGGATGTTCGATAACTGGACTAGTTCTTATAAATGGAAAGGCGGAGTCGATCAGATCGTATAAAAAGATTGTTGGATTCGTGCCTCAGGATGATATTGTGCATGGAAATTTAACTGTGGAGGAGAACATATGGTTCAGTGCCAATTGCAGGTGAGCAATATTTTTAAGAGTATATAAGATGTTTTTGGAGCTTATAACTCTGATATCTTATTTTAACTCCAGTTTTTGGAGCAATATCTTATTTTATAAGATGTGTACACCAATTTTTATTTATCTCAAAATATTCTCATTTAAGTTTTCCTGCTTATGTCCAAAATTTTCGAAGGCTGTCAGCAGACTTGCCAAAAGCTGACAAAGTACTCATTGTCGAAAGAGTTATCGAGTCCCTAGGATTGCAGCCAGTGCGAGACTCACTGGTCGGCACAGTGGAAAAACGAGGTATCTCCGGAGGACAAAGGAAGCGCGTAAATGTAGGTTTAGAGCTAGTCATGGAACCTTCACTTTTGTTCTTAGATGAGCCAACTTCTGGATTGGACAGTTCATCTTCTCAGC
This sequence comes from Lantana camara, assembly GCA_037501455.1. Taxonomy (NCBI): domain Eukaryota; kingdom Viridiplantae; phylum Streptophyta; class Magnoliopsida; order Lamiales; family Verbenaceae; genus Lantana; species Lantana camara. The sequence goes on from CM074863.1 coordinate 94,488,954, forward strand.
TCCTTCTCAGAGCGCTCAAACGTGAAGCTCTTGAAGGGGTGAATATTTGCATGGTCGTCCACCAACCGAGGTAATCTTTTATAAGAAAAGCATGTTGTGTAGATTAATTTTACAAGAACTGACTTATGTTGTCTAGTTTAGTTTCTCATTTGTCAATTATTCGAACGGACGAAATGGTTAAGATATCGAATGGACTCAGATTGTAGCTTTAATTTACCCTTGCTAATATTAAGAATGTAGTAGTGAAAATAAGTGCTTTTCTGCCTTTAGTTCAAAGAAAAAAGAAGTAGGATATGCTGGTTTACTGCTGCTTAAAACTTGTTAGATGCATATTTCAGCATGCTTTTTCCAGCTTTTAGTCTCTTTTCTTCCATTAATTAAAAGTGATTTTGTTCTTTCTTTTCCAAGCACTCTCAACTTTTTTAACTCCATTGTGCTACAACCTTAACTTCTGTTTTAACTTTTCTAAAACCATATGTTTTATCAGACACACAGCCGACCTTCGAAGTCATCTGCAAATTGCAGTCGAACCTTTGTTTGACAATTATCATCTCAATTTTGCAGTTATTCCTTGTTCAAGATGTTTGATGATTTGATACTGCTTGCAAAAGGAGGTCTTACTGCCTACCACGGGGCAGTTAACGACGTAGAAGATTATTTCTCACACCTGGAAATCAGCGTCCCTGAACGTATTAATCCGCCGGACTATTTTATAGATGTTTTGGAAGGAATGGTGAAACCTAACACGAGCTCGGGGTTGACTTTTGAAGAACTTCCTCTCAGATGGATGCTCCATAAAGGTTATCCTGTTCCTCGAGACATGCAAAGGGATGTTCCTAGGGACGGCGTATCTACACCAATGTATGCTGATCCGGGAAGTCAAGTCAACGAGCAACTATCGTTTTGGGGGGAATTTTGGCAGAATTTTAAATACAAAGTGGAAGCTCAATGTGATATGATAAAGAATAACTTCCGGAAGTCAAAAGATTTGTCGAGGAGGAGAACTCCTTACATTTTGGTACAGTATAGATACTTCCTTGGAAGGTAAACATTGAACTACCCTACCATTATGTTTAGTTACACAAGTTTCTCTTTTAGTTTCAAAATTACAATTAGAGCAGCCCCTTTTGACATTTGAGATCATAACTGGAAAAAGGTTGAGAAACTAGAATAATCTTATCCATATAAGCAAGTGTAATTTGAAAATTGTTATATATAATAGTTACAATAGAGACATGTCTAAATTTGAAATTAATGGGGACTTTTGTGTAATTATAAAGAATTACACAAACCTCCCTTTTACTTTCAAAATTACAAATAGCCCTTCAAGCTAGCAAAATTCATCAAGACATTAGAATAATATTATCCATGCACACACGAGCGTTTACCGTACATGCACTTCCTTCATAAAGAATCAATCTCTGTATCTATTTTTCAATATCTGATCATCTCGAATTTCATATTTTGTGGCAGAATGGCTAAGCAACGACTTCGAGAAGCTAGAATCCAAACAATAGACTATCTTATATTGTTGCTTGCTGGTGCTTGTTTGGGTCTGATCTCCAAAGGCAGCGAGGAAAGCTTTGGGGCTCCTGGTTATACATACACCATCATAGCTACTTGTGAGTTGTGCTTAATCTTCGGTCATCAAATTTTCTTAATTACACCTAGACCCCTTCTAAATAATCGCATACTTACCAACTCCCCCCTCCCCATTTTTCTCAGCTTTGCTGTGCAAAATTGCGGCTTTGAGAACATTTTCTTTGGACAAGTTACAGTACCGAAGGGAACGTGCTTCTGGCATTAGCAGCCTCGCTCATTTTGTTGCGAAGGACACAATAGACCATTTCAATACACTGATCAAGCCATTGCTCTACCTCTCCATGTTCTATTTCTTCAGCAATCCAAGATCGTTGTTCTTAGATAATTACATTGTCTTGCTGTGCCTTGTTTACTGCGTGACGGGCATAGCATATGTATTGGCCATTTTTCTCGAACCTGGTCCATCCCAGCTGGTAAATGAGCACTCTCTTCCCTCAAACGAAGCTATTGATTTCATAAGTTTGCTTAATTGCACCTACAAACCAGTCCCTGAAACTTTTGAAAATTACGGAGCACCCAGTGAAAATGAATATACTGCGAGTAAATTCTAAAGTTTCCAAACCCCACGGGGTTTTGTGTAATTTTTGGAAAAAAATTGGGAAGTGGACTGGTTTGTAGTTTTTCCAAACTTGGATGAACCAAGTGCAACATAACATGCGTTAGCTTATATTTAGATATAATTACACTTATTCCCTACTCAGAAAATGTTAATCAAACTCCCTTAAAAAAATGCCCCTCGTTTTCATAATTAATATCAAGTCTTTTGGAGCTATCTGTAATTTACACATTACAAATGCGGCTAAATGTTATAACTACAATATCTTATTTGAGGGCTAAATGTAATAAGCCATTTTATTTTTTTTCCGTTGTGCAGTGTTCCGTTCTTCTACCGGTGGTGTTAACTCTTCTTTCAACTCAGCCTAAAGATAGTGAATTCATAAAGGTGATAACAAGATTATGTTACCCGAGTTGGGCGTTGGAAGCATTTATCGTCTCAAATGCTAAGAGGTTTGTTAAAATTCCCTTCTTTTATACTTTTGGAAAGAGAATAAATTCATAAAATATTAAAACATTCAAAAATTAGGTACTAAAATAATTATAAGATAAATTTTGAAGATTACTCTGTTCCTGCACTGTTTTAGCAATAGCAAATGCTCTATTCGAGATTATGTTTCACTAATATATGATTGCGTAATATTTGAGATATGTCATCGTTTTGGTATTTGATTACTTGGGAAATTGCAGATATCACGGCGTATGGCTGATACAACGGTGTGGGGCGCTTATGAGAACCGGCTATAATCTCCATGAATGGAACCTTTGTATATCCCTTCTCATGGCTACAGGCGCAGCTTGTCGCGCTCTAGCTTTCATCGGTATGCTAATGTTGCAAAAGAAATGATTATTTCGGACGAAGGAGAAGGAGAAGAAGAAGAAGAAAAGCTGCATTTCTTGGCCACAAGGTTACAAAAATTTTCTCTGAGGTTGATCAAAATACCAGCTAACAAAGTAGGTTAGATGACAGTATCACTATGTTCTATGTACAGCATTCTTTTGTCCTGCACATATCTTGAAGATGTTTTTTTCTGTTTTTTTTCTAGCAAATTATTTGCTTAGGAATACACTTCTGGAAAAACAAAAAACCAAGGACCGAGTTTTATAATGTGTAAAAGCCATTCTAAACATCTTCGGAGTAAGTTATCGGCTTAAATATCACTGTATTTTCTATGTTTGTCCTATAATTCTGTAAGCAACATCATAAAGGTATTTTAGTCCATGCAACGAGAGGAGAAAACCGGCACCTTCGTCATCGATACTTTGAAGCCACGCAACGAGATTGAGTCAAGTTCTAACAAGACCGGTTTGAGGTTATCAGGGATATTGCAACATTCAGAGTTGCACAAAGCCCTGCATTAGATGAATATATGATTTCAACTGCACAGCCAAAAAGAATGTAATTTTCACACAAACAGGGGCAACTCCATCACCCCCACAATTAACCCCTAATAACACAAATCAAAACGAGGCCTATAGGGGTTAATAGACCTAAGTAGTAGCAGATACGAGGATGTTTGGTTTTTGCTACTAGTGCGTAATGGCCGTGCGGGTTAGTAGTTGGGATCAATGTGACATAGTTTAATAGCTGGAACGTAATACATGCTTGGGGTAGTATTGAGGTATACTAACATTTGGTTTGCATGGTGGAGGTTGAGTTGACGAAATTGTCCCTAACTTTTAAAATGGAATATGGAAAGCATAGCAAAATGGGGGTAAAATGGACATTGACAAAGACTAATAATCAATACCACAAAACAAACATGATATTCAAAGCTATTGGAATTCTTTTTAACAGTATAAAGAATATAAAAATTACTATATTTATGTTTTCTTTTTCCCTTAATTGAAAGTTGTGGCCACCATCCTCCCCTTTCTAATGGGTAAATCTGTCTTGTTGAGTATTTCATCTAAACTAATGGTTGATACGGCCAACATGCGTAAATTGTAATTTCTCAGGCATGAGGGGTTTTCCGTAAATGGTTTAAACATCAGGGGGTGCTCGTAATTAACACAAACAATAAATGTTTCTTAATATATTGTACAATTTAAATTTTACCCCCCAGAAATGAGGAAGTAAAAAGAAAATATATATATAAGTAAAAGAAAGTTACCGGATACTCTTGGTACAAACGAGCTGCTTTCATTTCCAAACAATGTCCCCTAAAAATTGAAGAGCAGGTACGCCCCTGATTTCTACATCAACAAGAGGCGCTTGGATCATTGTCAAGCCTGCGAGCTCTGGATCATTCTCGATCATGCTGAGAGCTCGTGTTTGATCCTGAAAATAATATCCAATATGATATGAGAATCCTTTTTAAAAGAAAATGGAACAGGGGTTATTTCATAAGCAACATTCATACATGGCAAAAGAAAAATCTGAATATATAAATTCATCAAAATTAAATTTACCCCTAAAATGATTATTCATCTTTTAAATTGTTAAGTAATTTGTGTGTTTGGCTTATCTCACCCCAAAAGCTGCTCAAGAGGGGAGAATTGTCGAAGCCATAAAATATTTAATGTGTATTTGGTCTAACTCGCCCCCGAAACTTAGCTTAAGGTGAGGGTTGCCTAATCTTTATTAGGTAGTAAGTAGTTCAGTCGATGTGGGATGGCTAATATATATATTCCATTTTTTCCTTCGTTACCCAAAAGTTAAAGTTCTAGGCTTCTAGCTCTGTTTCTGTTAATGCATAATCCTACAATGCAAAATTAAAGCCACAACACGGGTAATGTTTATTATTTCAATTACTAAATGGAGATTTTACATTGTCCAATTTGGTACGTGCGATTACAATTTCTAGATCACTTAAGGTTAAAAAACATTAAGAAAATTATTTTATACCTTTCTCTTCATTGCACAAAATTTGCAATCGGAGGTGGATTGGGGGAGGATTTGGTTAACAACTAGCCTCTTCACAGGAACACTTTCTTTCTTTAAGGAAGAACATAATCTTGACGATTCACTTATTGCCATCACCTGAAAATGGAAAGATTTTTGAATAAACATATATCAAAGCACAATTCCTCAATAAATTTACCGACCGACTGTGATTTCAAATTGCAAATAATTTTCCGTTTATTTCTTGTTCAATAACAACATCATCTATGTGTAATGATTGACAAAAAGGGATATATGGATGTAAGTGACAAGGGAGGTATGTGTTATTTCTACAACAATGGAAAAATAGAAACAAAAGATTTAATACGGCTTCATCATTACCGTGGGGATGGTTACAATTACAAATTCCGTAGAGCTGGTGTCACGAAAGAGCTCTCTGACTTTTATCATCCTCTCCCTTAGTTTCTGTAATTTGTCAGCCTAAAATTACAAAAGTAATGATGTCAGAGATCCAATTGGATAGAAAATAACGGTGTTGCTCATATCCATCGAGATGAAGCTTACAGAATCTTCTCGACTCTCTTCTTGGCCGAAGACGGATTTTATGGCTGAAGTGGCTGATGAAATCTTCTGCTTCAACTGTGAGGACCAAGGCAGAGAAAACTTAAACTTCGGACCTATATAATGCACTATTTCGATCTTTCAGTATTTTGTACCTTCAAGATTTTCCCGATTGAAGCATCCAAGAAGTCTGGCAATGACAAAAGCCGTAATGTATGACCCTGCAGATCCACATATCAACACAAAAGGACTACCGAACATTATCGTTAATCACATTAAAAAACGAGAAAGAAAAGAAATTCTCCTCACCGTAGGTGCAGTATCAAACACTATCCTCGTGAACATATTGTATTCTTGTGATTCAAGAAATTGAATAACCTGGCAAAATGTTCTCCAAAATTACTTAGGAAATTTGGAATTGAGAAAAAAACGAGTTGACGTTCCACGCAATATTTTCTAAATTAAAACACCAAACATACCTTTGATATTGCAATTGCTTCATCAAGGCCAGGAGGAGGTGTATCTAACAACTCTCCTAACTTTAAATCCCCAAGCTGTGATAATACAAAAGGTAAACGATAATAAGTACAAAACAGATGCAAACTGCATGAAAAATATCTAGTTCTGGTTTTTCCTATTAAATATTAATTTCGATAAGAATAACTTCTAGTTTTTACTAAGAACTTTAAATTAAAAACCAGAGTTGAGGTTTACCTGGTCCGCAATCAACCCTAAACCCATCCCGTCCATGAAATCTTTGACTCCACTTCCGCCACTTTTCTGACTGGCACTTCGGAATTCTTCCCTTGCCTTTTCAGGATTTATCTGCCCCGATAGTACATTAATTCTTCAGCTTGAGCCATAAAAGATTTTATTTTCAGATATTATCACTTCAAAAGAAAAACACATCTCCACTCACCTCGAGTGCAAAAAGTGGAGACAATGGACCCTCAACGGGTACCAATGTTCCGCCAGTCAAATCCTAAGCGAAAAGAGAAACAATTGACAATGTAAGCACATCTATACTGAATTTCTTTAAAAATTTGACGAACAATTAAAAAAAAAAAAGCACACTACTTTAAACCTGAGCAAAAGAATCACTCAATGAATGTGCGGGATCGGTTGAAACCACTAGTGTAGGATGACCGTTATTTGCAAATTTAACAGCAAGTGATGCAGCGCAGCTCGTTTTTCCAACTCCTCCTTTTCCACCGAGCATGTAATATTTCCTTTGGGTTCCAGAAATCATCTCCTCAAAGCCGGCTGTTGATTCTGTTGGAGCAGCAACTGCTTTAACTGCACAACGAGATAACCAAAATCCGAGAAATTCAGCAAGAAACTACGGATAATTACACCGGGATGCCCTTAGTTTCGGCACAATTACACAAATTTCCCCTAAGGTTTGAGAAATTACAAAAACTTGCCCTACCATACCCTGAGGTTTTAGATCAATTATGCTGATAAACATTTTGTTTCTGAAGCTAACCAATTCTGGTTAAAATACCTAAAATTTAGCATCATTCAAGAGCAAAAGCATAGCACAAATTCATCCTCACACCATTTTGAACTAACACATTCATAAAGCAGCATAATCAGCCTATCAAGAAACGAATTTTACAGCAACCCAGTATGCAGTAATAACCAAAATTAAATTCTTTTCCTGAATAATCTCCAGATAAATCAAAGAAAAAAAAGGGCAAGATTCTAATTCAATTTCACCTTCAAATCGTTTTCTGGGCATTCTTCGGGTCACAGAGAGTGAGAAAAATCTGTAGGCGGGACTTGGCTTGATTTTCAAGAAAGGGGCGAAATGCGGTGCGAGTAAATGATTATCCCGATAATTATTACCCCAAAACTCCATGGGCTTCAAAGATGTAAAATTTGCAGCAGAAGAAGAACAAGAAGCCATGGCTGTTAATCTGCAGAAGAGGAGCTCACAATAGAAAGAAATTGATTCAAAGAGTATTAGATTTCAAATAATTGTAGTTTTTTACATGTAATGTAATGCTCGTTTCAAGGGTAATATTTTCGAGTTTAAATTTCGACTATTTTCAAAGCCCATTATTTGTTTTTATTGTTTGTGGACTACTGGACTTACATGAGTGCCCAATAAGACAGCTTGTGTACTTCTTTAATTTGTAGCCCATTTGTTTAGGAAGAGGAAAATTAGTTTAGCCCTCATTTGGTGCAGCATGGGAAAACAGCTTTTGATTATGTGCACGGACACTTCTAAAAATATTATTTCACCGTATCGTATTGTATCAGACACTTCTCACGTTTAAAATTCCAAACAAAATTCTTCATCATATTCGTATAGTGTCATATCTGTATCGTCGTATTCCGAAACTGTACATCATAGATGTAAAGACTCTTTCCTTTTAATTATAAAGGATAATTTCGAATACCTTACCAGATTTAAGTTAATTTATGATGTATGGATGCAAATACGAAGACATAGATACAAGGATACAATTCTTTTAAAAAAAGTTTAGAACAAAATATGTTATATATAAATAAATATATTTTATATGTATTGATTTATGTGAAATAACATATATTCAAACAAACTATAATTATACCCAATTCAACATATAAAGTCATTCATAATTTTAAATGTGCCCCGTTGTATTCTTTGGATTTGATTAATAAATGAGGAGGGTTCTCATTAAAATCCATACTGTCCTGTTGACCGATTTCCAAAAAAATAAATAAATAAAAGTTCTAAAAACATGAAAAGAGCCATACAAACTTTGCATAACTATAAAAATTGCACCGCTGTATTCGATTCATGTCGAACACTCCATTAAATCATGTCCAACACCGTGCTTCTTTTTATTTTAATTTTATTTTATTCCTGACACGTTTTAAATGCGTTGGAGTCAATTCGAGATGTGTCACTATTGGATACATGTTCAGTACTGTACTGAACTAATTTTTGAAATATCATTATATTAGAAAAGTTGATTATAAAAAAATAGTAATTAAATATTTATGAAAACACACTCTTTTTTTTTTTTTTTTCAAACTCACCATATTATTATGAATTCACTCGACCAATTACTAGTGCGTTTTCAAAATGACTTTCAAAACAACAAAATTTACCAATTCAAGGATTGATGAGGATGTTTTTTATTTATTATATCTCAACTATGAAGCATATTTCTTTAATCGCGTTAAATTAGTTTTCTTAATTATTTGTTGTTATTGCAGACATTTTAGTATAATGTTCATAGTGCTTATAATGTTCATAAGAGAGCCTCTCGGGAATTAAGTAAAATGAAGTGTTTGATGGGTTCAGAAACGTATGTGTCCGAATCCGATCACTTTACGATTTGTAATAGTGGAGGAAACCACCGGAGCTTCGCCGAAAAAGAGGAGGTGGGTTCTACCTGTTGGGACAAGCACAAAAGTCAGAAGGCCAAGCTGGGGGAACTGGGGGTGATACCCAGTTTGGCTCTCCGACGCTCAAGTCAGTTCAAGGTATGAAGAATGTAAGTTCAGTCACAGTTTCAGTGATGAAGAAAGCTTACCAGTGTAGAAGATGACTTTGGCTATTTATAGTTGAGGGTCAAGGGCCCTTTGGTCATTTGCCTCAAGTGGTCCTGGCCGAATGTTGCCCTATCACGTGGCGCCATGAGAGAGAAACCTAGGAGGAATCTTCTGCAAAAGCGGCTAAAAGTTGGTGCTGGCAACAGTGGCAGGTGCGCGGGCATGTACGATGTGTCAGAGAGCCATATGGGTGGTTGGTAACGAGGGCTTATGAGCGCGCTCGTGACAACCTAGAGTATTGGAGGCCAAGATATCCACTGAGGGGGATGAAGGCTCCAGTTCAAGTGACGAGCCAAAGGGGAAGCCACTCTGAGGGAGTGTGACGCTCGAAGAGGGCTCCCATGGCACGTGGGCGTACCAATCATTTAGTTTGTAGGACGCTCGTGGGAGTGACAGCGCTCATTGGGCTTAACTCCTGAAGAAGGAGGGCGCTCGTTGGGTTTATCGCTCGTGTATTGATGGTGAAGCCTTGGGGAGACAGACGTCATCATCTTGGTGATGCCACGTGTCCTAACGTGGGACGATCGTATTTTGACCCCATCATTTTGCCCCCCAATTCTGTAGTCCTTAGTGATAAGGACTGTAGAATTTTGACACGTTCAATCTCTTGCACATAGCGCTCGTGTAAGGCTTAGCGTGTTGAGCAATTTTTCTTCTGGTTGCACTATAAATGCGGTCTTTTCAACTGACCGCTCGTAACACTTCCGCATTAAATGTTGTACTTATTCTGAAGCACTCGAAACGTCAGAGCATTAAATGCGGATGCGCGTGGGGCGCGTGAGCATGGGGAAGCATGTGACGGTTCCATAAAGTGGGCGGTTTCCTAGGCGGGAAATGATTACCATTTTGAATTCATTGCCGAGAAGGGTACCAACTCCCATCCCTATAAATACGGGATTCTGAAATCGCCATACTCTTTACGCATTCAGAACTTTCAGGCATCCTTTGCAAAAAAGAATTCTCTCGCACTCCAGTTCTTAGAGCATCTTCAACCTTTCTCCCAAACTTTCTCAGAAAACTTTCAAGGTAAACCTCCAGTGTAACTTTCTAACTTTGCTAACCGTAGATTCGGACTTTAGAATTTCATAACCCCTTAGATTTTTCTCCTTGAGGAAACCTTAATCTTTTTCCAAGAAAACTCCAAATCCCAGTTTCTGCCATGGCCGACCAACAAGTTGAGGAGTTTGCCCGTGAAATTAATGAAATGGCAACTGAGAGTTCCTCTTCACCTGATTCCCCTAGAGATGAGGAGTTGGGGGCGGCCGTGATGGCCATGGAGGATAGGAATCTTGGCGGAGTGGATCCTCTCTTTGAGGAGATGAACCTGGTAATGGAGGCGGAGAGGCAGGGGGTTGTTCTTCCCATAACTCAGAGCGCCACTCACCCCCACCGCCATACCGTGCCGGTGGCAGTTGCAAACCCGCTTCCAGTGGCTGAAGCCATAACCGGGCCTTCAAGAAGAGCCCGTGATAAAGGAAAAAACAAGAAATCCTAGAAATCCAAAGGACATAACGAGGGTGAAGGGTCAGGTTACCAGGCTACCGAGCGCACGCCCGATGAGACTCCCAACACAGTTACCGTGGGAGACGTGAAAACGATGATGGCGCCCATTTACTGGGACGAGCGGTATAGGTGGAGAATCCCAGAGAACCACGAGCGTGCTAATAATCCGCCTCCTGGGGAGATGGCCGTATACGTGGATACGGTGAGTTCAGGAGGCTTGAGATTCCCCATCTCGGTCTCGATGGCTCATCTGTTGAATGATCTGGGCCTCTGTCCATCACAAATCGTGCCCAACGGCTTGGCTCTGTTGACCTGTTTTGTGATTCTGATGAGGAGCATGGGCTACGAGCCCTCCTTGCGGAACTTCAACGCCCTTTTTCAAGTGGTCAGCTCCTCTCGTTCATCTCCCGAGGCTGGCTTTTACTATGTCCAGGCGAAGGCACATATGAAGTTGATCAACTCGCCCTTGACCACGTATGGCCCTGACTGGAAGGAGAAGTTTATTTTCGTCAAGGCTCCAACCGAAGAGGGCTTTGGGGTGATCACGGAATGGGGCTCGTATTCAAAGAGTCGTTTGCCACCCTCACTCCCCAAAGATTGGGCCAAAAGCCTGGCAGCAACCCTAAGGGACGAGGGTCACCTTATACAAGCAAAGGACTGGATAGACGACGCGGAGCTCATGTTCCTATGTGGCCTTTCCAATGACCCTCATTATCTTGACAACCCTCCAGCTCGTGACATAGAGAGAGCTGGTTAGATTCTTAGGGCACTAACTTTAGATAGGAATGAATACTAACTGCTTCTTTGTATCTGTAGCTTGCATACTTAACAATTATTGTCTAAGGATTCATAACCCTTGAAGTTTTCCATTTTTGCAGGAGCCGCTATACTAGAGATGGCTGGTGGAATCAGACAAGCTGCTCGTTTTGCCCACGCCAACAGAAACCAAGCCCAACAAGGGGAACAGCAGCAGCGCCCTCGCAATCGTGGCAATCGAGGAGACGCTCGTAGCGGCAGCCAAGGCGCCAGTTCGAGCGCTAATCCGGAGGTTCAACCTCCTCGTGGCCGGGGGGAAGATAGGCTGGCCAACAGAGAGTCCAGGGGGCGGTTGGCCGCAGGACGAGCGGGAGATGTCCAACCCCCCACGACCGCGGAACCAACGAGGCCAGTAACCGCCCTGACCATAACAGAGGCCCCTCCGAGCGCCAGCAGGCCTTCCCGCAAGAGGAAGAGGATGCCCGATACTACTGCAATCCTTGACAAAGGAAAACAGGTAGTCGAGGGCCCCAGGGGCGAGGGAGACACTTCCTCTTCAGAGGAAGAACACGTATGGGAGTTCTCTCGACGGGGGGACAAGGACTACACGGGTGCCCCGGACGGGGGGCCAGTCCTGCTGAGGCCGGGCACGGTAGCTCAGACTGTCTCCCATAATCTTTTCAGCCGGGCCCAGTTCTCGGCGGACCATCGGCATCTCTTCAGCGAGTCTGTGGAGAAGGTGACCTTCGATGCGGCCCACGCTCTAATCTCCGTAAGTCTTTACTCCTTGCTATCTTTGTTGATTTTTGTAAGTTATATATATTATTATTATTTTTATTTTTTTTTTTAACACTTTCCTTTCCTCCCACTTATGCAGCAAGTTCTTCCCCGGCTCCGAAATGTGCAAATGCGAGCCTCCACTTACGCCGAGCGCAAGGCCAAGTACAAGAAGATGGCCCGCTCAAATGATCCGGCTCAAATCCAATCGGAGCTGGACACAGAAATCGCCAAGTATGAATCCCTCAAGGATTTGTACAATAAAACGGAGGGGGAGCTGGGAAAACTAAAGGAGGATTTCCAAGCGGTGGAGAGCGCTCGGAGCGGCTTGAGCGGCCAGTTGGCTCAGGCTAATGAGCGTTGCAGGAAGACAGAGGCCGAGCGCGAAAGTTGGAAGTCGAGGGCTGTGGAGGCCGAGCGGAAATTTAACGACGCCGTGAACGAGTGGCCTCGGAGTCTGGAGCGGGCAAACAAGGAGGCTCTCATCAAGTTCTGCCACTCCAAAGCCTTCAACTTCGCAGCCTCGTTACACTGCTTGGAGGAGGCCCAAAATGCCTTCAACTTGGCAGTGGATCAAGGCATTCACAAGGGGCTGACCGATCCGGCAATGAAGGGAGCCGAGGGCACGGGACTCATGTTTAATGAGCGCTGTGAGGAGGTGGATGAGGACCCCAATGACCCCGCGGACGCCATCGCCGAGATGGAGTACGAATTCTTGGTCAGGCTGATCCAGGATGAGTACACCGACGCTCATAGGGAAGGGGGTGCGGCCCAAGGTGACGATCCTGAAGACGAGCCTCAAGCGCCCGTCATGGAGGAGGCCCCGGTCCTGATTGCTGAAGCTGCCAATGTTCCCGAAGCCGGTGCAGACGAGCCCAACAATCCCCAAGCTCAACAGCAAGAGCCTGAGGGCCCAGTTCATGGCCCCGTGGCCCAAAACATCTTGGTGATCGTTGATGAGGATATCGCCCCAGCCGCCTGAAGTTTTCCCTTATAATTTCCTTCTGTATTTTCCTGTTTTTCTGCCTTTCTGTCATTTTCTTCTTTTGGAACAATATTCAGTGGCCTTTGAGCCCTTATCTTGTAAGATTTCCCTTATCAATGAATATACATTCTATTTTCATGACTTTGTTCTTCTGTTCACTTATGAATCATATAATAAGACCTTGTAGCATACTCCGTGAATGTTTTATTTTTCCGATGCAATGAAAATTTGTCTAAGTCTTGAGCGATCGTGAGGGTCTTATTGTGAGATTACCCCCCCCCCCCCCCCACTCAAGACTTGTATAAATTTCTACCTTTGTAAATTTGTCTAAGTCTGGAGCGGTCGTGAGGGTCTTATTGTGAGATTGCCCCCCCACTCAAGACTTGTATAAATTTTGTTTTTGCTTTTGAAAATTTGTCTAAGTCTTGAGCGATCGTGAGGGTCTTATGGTGAGATTGCCCCCCACTCAAGACTTGTATAAATTTTGTTTTTGCTTTTGAAAATTTGTCTAAGTCTTGAGCGATCGTGAGGGTCTTATGGTGAGATTGCCCCCCACTCAAGACTTGTATAAATTTTGAGTGTGTGCGAGGGTCTTACTGAGTGGTGGCCCTCGTTCAAGACTTGTGCAATTCCTTCTTGATTCTGAAGCCATCATTCGAGCGCTCTGGCTCTTGTCGTATTTCTGGCTCTGCAGGAAATCCTATTTTCGAGCGCAAGGCGTTTTAAGAAACGGCCAAGGCCTACTAGGACTTTCTCTGTAGGAGATCCCGTTTTCGAGCGCAAGGCGTTTTAAGAAACGGCCAAGGCCTACTAGGACTTTCTCTATGGGAGATCCCGTTTTCGAGCGCAAGGCGTTTTAAGAAACAACCAAGGCCTACTAGGATTCGCTCTTGTAGGAGGTCCTGTTTTCGAGCGCAAGGCGTTTTAAGAAACAGCCAAGGCCTACTAGGATTTTCTTCATAATCTTCTTCCAACTTGCCTAATTGGTTGTGAGCGTAACCAGTCTATCCTTATGAGGGCGTCCCCCCCTCCGGAGTAGAGTGCTGGCAAGCGTAACCCATACGAGATAGCAGCATACATATTGGAATGAGTTGCCAACCACGCTCGCAAAGACGAGGGACGTGGGACTTATTCATTCAAGCAACCAAAGAAACAGGAATATTAAAGAAATTAAAAAGATTATGTTACTGCTTACTTGTGTTTGGAAGTACATAGAACCCGTCAAAGAGGGTTGTTACATCAGGGTTTGCAAAGAGCCTTTAAACATAAAACCGCCGGAGGTTACATGCGTTCCAAGGACGAGGCAAGCGCTCACCTTGAAGTGTCTCCAGGGTGTAAGTGTTGTTAGCTCTGAGCTGTACGACCTTGAATGGGCCTTCCCAATTGGGGTCCAATTTCCCCACGTGCTTGGATACTTCCACTTTCTTCAAAACCAAGTCTCCCAACTGGAAAGTTCTTTCCTTTACACGCTTGTTGTACTGTTGGGCCACAGAGGCTTTATAATGATGGATCTTAGCCCAGGCTTTGTCTCTCATTTCATCCAGCAAATCCAACTCCAAGCTTCTGTTGCCATCGTTGAGTTGAGGCTCGAAATAGCCGACACGAGCGGATTCATTTACTACTGGTATCATCGCTTCCGATCCAGAGACGAGCGCGTAAGGTGTTTCTCCAGTGGCCGCTCGTGGGGTGGTGCGATAAGCCCAAAGCGCTCCTTGCAGCTCCTCAGCCCATTCACTCTTCTTGCTCTCCAGCATGGTTTTCAGATGTTGCAAGATGATCCTATTGGTAACTTCTGCTTGCCCATTGGCTTGAGGGTGTCCTACAGAGGTAAATCGCTGCTCGATCCCCAACTCAGAACACCATTCTCGCGTGTCGGCTGCTATGAACTGGGATCCATTGTCAGAGATAAGCACCCTCGGTATGCCGTACCTGCAGATGATGTTTTTCCAAATGAAGTCCCTCACAACCCGGAAAGTAATTTTTGCAACGGCTTCGGCCTCGGCCCACTTGGTGAAGTAGTCGACGGCTAAAATGACAAACTTCTTTTGTCCCGCAGCCATGGGCAAGGGGCCCACGATGTCTATTCCCCACTGATCAAAAGGCCAAGAGACGTCTATTGGGATCATCTGTGCGGCTGGCAATTGAGGGAGATTTGAATGAAATTGGCATCTGGGGCACTTCCTCGAGAATTCAATGGCATCTTGGAGAACTGTAGGCCAATAAAACCCACTTCTCAGAACCTTCTTTGCCAAGATACGCCCTCCGGAATGATTCCCACAGCTTCCATTGTGGATGAGTTCGAGCGTCTCCTTCGCTTGCGAGGGCCTCAGACATCTCATTGGGGGTCCTTGAAATGATTTCTTGAACAACCTCCCTTCGGGATCTAAAGCGAAACGAGGGGCCTTACTCCGGACTTTCCTAGCTTCCACCTTGTCAGTGGGAGGAATTCCATCCCTAAGGAAAATGACGACGTCATCAAGCCAACAGGGCTCGTTTGGATCAATCATGGCGATTATCTTGGTGGCGACCCTTTCCTTGATCAAAGGTTCCTCAGTTCTGAGGAACGTAACAGATCGTTCAGAAGTACCTTCCAAAGCTGATGCAAACTTTGACAGAGCGTCCGCGCGCTCGTTTTCTCCTCGGGGCACTTGAAGTAGATGAAATTCCTTGAATTTCCCAATGATTTCTCTGGCTTTATTTAGGTACTGTACCATGGTGGTTTCTCGAGCCTCATAAGTTCCTTCAATCTGGCTCGCTATTAACTGCGAATCCACATAAGCGGTGATTCTGGAGGCTCCATTCTGAAAAGCAATATTCAATCCTTGCACGAGGGCCTCATATTCTGCTTCGTTATTAGTGACTTGGAAATCCAGCTTGATTGCAAAGTCCAGCTCAATCCCATCGGGGTTTCTGAGGGCTACTCCTATTCCTCCCCCTTGAGAGGTTGAGGAACCATCTGTGTGCAGTACCCATAACCCCTCATTCTCCGCGACGGCGGGCTCTAAACCAAAGCGCTCGACTAGTAAATCAGCTACAACTTGTGCCTGTACCGCGGTCCGGGGCTCGAAACATAAGTCGAACTGGCTCAATTCGATGGCCCACTTGATTAGTCTCCCAGACACATCTGGTTTGGACAGCACTTGCTTCAAGGGTTGGTCGGTGAGAACCGTTATGGAGTGCGCTTGAAAGTAAGGCCTTAACCTTCTTGAGGCGTTAATAAGAGCGAACGCGAATTTCTCAATCTCCAAATACTTCTTTTCGGCTCCTTGCAATGTTTTGCTCAGATAATAGACAGGGAGGTGTTTCCGCTCCCGTACAGCGATCAGAACCGCGCTTGTGGCCTCGGAAGAAACGGAAAGATACATAAATAACCTCTCGCCTTCGACAGGCTTAGTCAGCAGTGGGGCGCTCGATAAGTAGGTCTTCATATCATGCAACGCCCTTTCGCATTCCTCGTCCAAGCAAAGTTATGAGCGTTCCTCAAAATTTTGAAGAAGGGAAGGTTCCTATCCGCCGAGCGTGAGATAAATCTGTTCAGCGAGATGATTTTGCCCACTAGTACTTGTACTTCCCGCAAATTTCGAGGGGAGGGAATTTCCAAAATGGCCTTGATCTTCTCCGGATTGGCCTCAATTCCCCTCTGACTGACCATGTACCCTAAGAACTTTCCCCCTTGCACTCCAAAGGTGCACTTCGATGGGTTCAACTTCATCCCATACTGGCGCAGGATTGAAAAAGTGCGCTTGAGATCTTCCAAGTGGGAGTCCTGGCGCTCGCTTTTGACAATCATATCATCCACGTAAACCTCCATGGACCTTCCAATTTCTCTCTCAAACATCTTGTTGACGAGCCGTTGATACGTAGCTCCAGCGTTCTTGAGTCCGAACGGCATGACCAAGAAACAGTATACCCCCAGATGGACAACAAACGAGGTTTTAGGGCGGTCTTCTGGGGCCATAAAGATCTGATAATATCCCTGGAATGCGTCCATCATGCTCATAAGCTCGCAGCCAGCGGTCGAATCTACTAATTGGTCAATTTGGGGCAACGGGTAAGGATCTTTAGGGCAGGCTTTGTTGAGATCAGTGAAATCGTTGCACATGCGCCACTTATTTGTGCTCTTGGGCACCAGAACGACGTTGCACAACCACTCCGGATACAAGATGGGCTCGATATACTGAGCCTCTAGGAGCTTGCTAACTTCTTCTTCAATGACTTTCTTTCGAAAGCCGTGTACATCACGCTTTTTCTGCTTGACGGGTTTGAAGGAGGGATCCACATTAAGCCTATGGACAATGACACTCGGGTCAATCCCTGTGAGGTCGGAGGCTTTCCATGCAAATACATCACTGTTTTCCCTTAGGAAGTCAATCATCATAATCTGAGAAGGCCCCGAGAGGTTTGATCCTATCTGTGTAGTCTTGTCCTTGTTTCCTGGCTCCAGCTCAATGGTAAGAAACTTCTCCGAGGGCTCGATCCTTATCTCAGGACGAGGAAGTTCGAGCGCCCTCTTCTTTCCTATCAAACGGTCACCGGGTGCTGGTTCACCCTCTTCCGGCTCGTCTCCTTCTGAGGACGATCCCCCAACGGTTCCTGGTGGTGCACTTTCGAGGGGATTCTCCTCGTTGTTTCCCCTCTTCTTTTTGTTCTTCTTCTTGTTCAATTTTGCCCTTTTCCGTGATGGGCTGTCTTCAACTAGGTTGGGGAAGTCCACCGACTTTTTGGTGGAACCAATTTGGAAGGTTTTCTCCGTTTTAGGCTTTCTAAGGGACAACATGTAACATTCCCAAGCCTCTTGCACATTGCACAGTACTTCTCCCACACCCTCGGATGTAGGAAATTTGATCTTTTGGTGGTAGGTGGAGATGATAGCTTTGAAGTCCACGAGGGCCGGGCGCCCAATAATGATGTTATACGGAATGTCTATCTCCACCACTGCGTATGTTACCAAGAGTGTTTTGCGTTGAGGGGCTCGGCCGAATGAAGTAGCTAAACGAATCTGCCCTCGTGGGGCAACCTCCGAGCCTCCAAAGCCAATGAGGGCCGTTTTGAGAGGCTCGAGCGGAAGGTCAGCTTTCATCTTTAAAAACGTAGAATAAGGCAAAACATTAACGGAGCTTCCACTATCCACCAACACCCTTTTTACAACATGATTATGAACATCTACACTAACCACCATGGGGCAATCAGAGGTGATACCCTCCCCACGGGGTGTTACAATGTGTTCTAAATCCCTATCATCAAAGCCTATTACATCATTCTCTCTAGACCGCTGAGCGCTTGGACTCTGGATGGCATAGATAGGTTTGAGCACTGTTGGGCGTTGGTTGTAGCTCCGGACGTACCTCCGTCGGGAGGCGTTGGAATCCCCTCCCGACGAGCCCCCTGCAATCATATTTATGACTGCAAAAGGTTCGTTTTCTTGCACAGGGGCTTTTCCTTTATCGCCCCGACGACTGCTGGTCTCGGGGGGTCCCCTACCCCTTGGACTCTTTGACCGGGACGGACTCCTCCTCCTTCCTCCATGGCGCTCGTTACAGCGTTCATCGTAACGCTTGAGTACTCGGACGAATTCCTTCAGGTGGCCTCCTGCAACGAGTCTCTGAATCTCAGCTTCCAACTGCCGGCACTCATCCGTGTCGTGCCCCCTCTGCTTGTGGAAGGCGCAGTATTTGTTCGAGCGCCTGAGCGAGTCTGTTTCCCTCATCTTGATGGGTCTTTTGAAGAGCTTCTTATCAGAGAGGTTATAGACTTCTGAATTTGGCCTGGTGAGCGGAATTCGCTCGAATCGACGAGGGGGTGGTGACGACCTCCTGTGCTCTTGAGGGCGCTCCTTCCTGACGGCCACATCCCGCCCCCGCTCGTGATGAGGTCGCTCGTTCCTGGCCGGGCTGTGATGCCGGGGACCATTCGTCCCGTACATGTCCTCGAGCGCGAAGAACGGCTCGGCTATTTCTCTTAAGGCCATGAGGGTCCCAGGCCTCCTTTCCACAATGGCATAAGCAAATTTTTTGCTCACATATTGCTTGTGATCCACAGCCTGAAAGAGCACTGGGATCAAGAAATCCATTGAAGGCCTCTCTACCTGTAAGATCTCTTTGTTGAAGCGGGCAAAGAACGAGCGCAGAGATTCGCTCTTGCCTTGCACCACGTTGTACAGGGCAGTGGGTGCAGTGACTGGCGCTTTCAAAGAATTGAAGTGGTTGAGGAAAGCATCGGCCAGTTCTTCATATGAGTGGATCGAGCGCGGCGGCAGTCGTTTGTACCACTCTTGAGCCATTCCCACTAACGAAGTGACAAACACTTTCGCCCAGTAGTTGCTGGAATGCTCGTAGAGGTGCATTAGATGCACAAAGTGATCCAGGTGCTCAGCTGGATCAGTTGTTCCGTCGTAACGGTTGATGGACGTGGGGACTTTGGCCATGCCTGCTTGGGCCATCAGAACTTCTTCCACGAGGGGTGAACCCCTCGCCAATGGGTGGTACTCATACGTGCCGAAATTCTCCTCCGGCTCCTTACGGCAGGGGACCTTTGGTGGAGGATCCTTGGTATGGGTGCTTCTGGCGCCAACCCGTTCATCCCGACTAGGGGAGATCTGAGTTGAACGCCCTCGTGAGAGCTGTCCCACCATATCCTTTAGACCCTGCAGCTGGTCTTGCACAGCCGCGAGGATGTCAGGATTTACGTCCCCTTGCTTGTCTCCGTGCCTGGGGGCTCGTGAACCCCTCCTGGAGACATGAGAGTCCCCTTCATTTTCATTCACTCGCTCCGTGGGCTCTTTGTTCCTGCCCATGGAGGGACGCTCGTTGCCCTCCTGACGGGGCACTTCTCTGACCGGTGGTGCCGGTGATTGTGCCCTCAGGACAGCCTGGGCTTCTCTGAGGGGGAAATTTTGCTGTCCGCCCAAAGGGGCAGCAATCTGAGTGGCCTGCCCAGAGGGGAAGTACATGGAGTGGAACCTCTCCCATGCCCCCTGGGCCGCCTGAACCTCACATTGGGCATAGAGAGCCCTTAACTGTTGCGTGGTTAGTGGAGGTAACTCCACTCCTTCGATCTCTCTGGGGATGGCCACCGGGAGCTGGATCTGACCAGCCTGATACGGCTGGACTGGCGGCATCATCACAGCTGGAGCAAGGGTATATCCAGGTGGGGGCATCATATAACCCTGTACTCCGAGATTAACTTGGGGATGGACCCAGGGATTCTGTGCAAGCGGCGGAGGGGCAGAGAGAGAAACTCCTCCAGCGGTGGTGGGAATCGGCGGTGCTGGTGGAGGTACGGAAGTCTCTGCTTGTGGAATCACTCCTGCGGTAGGAGGTGCTCCACCAGCGGCAATGGAAGGAGGCGGGGCTCCACCAGTAGCGTTGGAGGGAATAGTGATGTTGGCATCCGGGGAGGCATTATCCCCTCCTCCCACAGCTCCAGATCTTGTTGCTACCATGACTGTCAAAGGTAAGGGTGTGCTTGCTTTTCTACCAACAAAGAGAAAGGAAGAAAACAGAGGACTGGTTTCCCACAGACGGCGCCAAAAATGATGGGTTCAGAAACGTATGGGTCCGAATCCGATCACTTTACGATTTGTAATAGTGGAGGAAACCACCGGAGCTTCGCCGGAAAAGAGGAGGTGGGTTCTACCTGTTGGGACAAGCACAAAAGTCAGAAGGCCAAGCTGGGGGAACTGGGGGTGATACCCAGTTTGGCTCTCCGACGCTCAAGTCAGTTCAAGGTATGAAGAATGTAAGTTCAGTCACAGTTTCAGTGATGAAGAAAGCTTACCAGTGTAGAAGATGACTTTGGCTATTTATAGTTGAGGGTCAAGGGCCCTTTGGTCATTTGCCTCAAGTGGTCCTGGCCGAATGTTGCCCTAACACGTGGCGCCATGAGAGAGAAACCTAGGAGGAATCTTCTGCAAAAGCGGCTAAAAGTTGGTGCTGGCAACAGTGGCAGGTGCGCGGGCATGTACGATGTGTCAGAGAGCCATATGGGTGGTTGGTAACGAGGGCTTATGAGCGCGCTCGTGACAACCTGGAGTATTGGAGGCCAAGATATCCACTGAGGGGGATGAAGGCTCCAGTTCAAGTGACGAGCCAAAGGGGAAGCCACTCTGAGGGAGTGTGACGCTCGAAGAGGGCTCCCATGGCACGTGGGCGTACCAATCATTTAGTTTGTAGGACGCTCGTGGGAGTGACAGTGCTCGTTGGGCTTAACTCCTGAAGAAGGAGGACGCTCGTTGGGTTTATCGCTCGTGTATTGATGGTGAAGCCTTGGGGAGACAGACGTCATCATCTTGGTGATGCCACGTGTCCTAACGTGGGACGATCGTATTTTGACCCCATCAGTGTTATTACAAGAAATTAATTTTGTGTTTGATATATTCAATTGATAAATTTAATTGCATCTAATTTCACTTATTATCCTATTTATTTTATCTCATAAACTGAAATATCATTTAAAATAGTAATTTTTAAATTTTATTTTTTGAAATACATAGTAATTTTCATGCTTAGCTACAAAGTTAAACTAACTTTTAAAACTTATCTATAACAGATAAGAGTTAATCTGTGATAAACACGCCCCCCTCCCCTGGGATTTATTTGAGAACTTAATCTCTTTCAAGTACGCAAATTACACCAGATCGAAGATCGACGAGATTTAATATCGATATCAAAAAGAAAATTAGCTAAATTTAAGTGGGCCAAATGAGACTAATCTGGTATATCAAACGCTCTCTCATAGGATTCACAATAGATAATAAGAGAACTAGTCAAAATAAATAATTCCATTTTGATAAAGATGATAAAAAAATTTACACCCAAGTCTCGCAAAGTCGTTTGGACGAGTATACAATTTCTGAAATTTACCCGATATATCCTGAAATTGAATATAAACTAATGTCTAAAAGAGATATTAATCCCTTATATTTTTTTTATTTACATATAAAACTTATTTCTTATATATTCCTAAAGTGGAACACGACAACACAATTATTACTTGTTTAGAAAGATGTAGAAAAGGGACATCACAATCGTCCCTCCGTTAAAATCCATAATTGTCACTCCTTTAAAAAGATGTGGAATAGGGGCATCACAATCACCAATTCTTTAAAATCATGACGTTCTCGTCATGACGTAATATAATTTTTGGCCAATTTTTCTGCATTGAGACTCTAGAGATGACTCTCTGATAGGAAAGGGATAAACCAAAATCGAGTGCACACAGCGAAAATCAAAACTTCTCTCCAAATACCCAATAAACAATCAACCAAGCATGCCCATGGATAGAAAAATAATCAACCAAACAAGATAATAGAGACACACAATTTTTAACGAGGAAAATCCCTTCAAATCGAAGAGTAAAAACCACGAGGCCTACGAGACCCAAAAAATAAATCCACTATAATACGAGGCAAAATTAAAGCAGTTCAATACCAATAAATCTCACTCCAAACATAAACCAAACACCGATTCATGTATTAGAACCACAAAAGGAGAATAAGTACGAAACTAAGCCAAAAATTGCACTATTGTTCATGCCCCAAAAACCCAACTTAAAGTGCTCCAAATCCGTTCTCCACCATCCAATTTCAAGTTCGATGAGTTAGAAATCTGCTATCCGAAATTCAGCTCGATCGGACCACAATGACCTCCCGATCGTCCGTTTGATGAAGCTGTCGCCTGAAAATCTGCTCACAAAACTGTGCAGAAAACATGCCTATTTCTAATGCCTCTTTTTTCTAAAACTGATCGGTAAAGGCAAACATTGTTGACTATTGCTATTGTAAATAAGGAAAGGATATCCTGTCTCGTAATCATGGGATCCTGCTTCCTTTGATTTAGTTGTCTTTGCCCTATATGTATCTTTTCCTTTGTGTAATTCATAACAAGTTGAATACAATGAAATCAATTACCTCTTCTACTATGTCACATCTCTCAAAACAACATGACATCAGAGCCACACGATCTTGAGGATCATTTGTTGGCATCATCATCTGCCGTACACGTGTCTGCCGGAAATATGAGTGACGATGAAGTGTCGTCACCGGCACTCTCCGAGGCAGCCACCATCCTGTCTCAACAGATTGCAAAGCTCCTGCAACAACACAAACCACAGCAACGTCAATCAAATTCTGATAGTCAAATCTTTATCGATGTAAAATTAAACAACAATAGCTATGTTCTTTGGGCAAGGATGCTCGAAATCGCAATTGGTGCACGCAGGTGTCTCAGTCATCTAACCGACGACCCTGCACCACCAAGTCAAACCGATGAAGCCTATCAGTCCTGGAAACAACGGGATCTGCAGGTGTTTGGATGGATCACACAGGCGATCGAACCCTCTCTCGTTACCCAGTTCATACACTATCCCACCGCACAGGATTTGTGGAAGGACTCTCTGTCACGTATCAATCGAGCGAATAGCCTTCAAATCTTCGATTTAATAACCCGGGCAGATCGAATCAAACAAGAGAACACTGCCTTGGAAGATTATTACAGTGTAAGCAAGAGTCTTTGGGCCGAAATCGATCAGAGAAGAACAAATCCCATGGAAACCCCCAAAGATATCACCACCTATAATCAAATTCAGGAAGAACACAGGCTTTTCAAATTCTTATCAGGAATAAGCCTAGAATATGACTCGATTGTAAGAGAAATTCTTCGGGACTCACCATTGCCCTCAGTTGATGCAGCCTATGCTAAGGTTCGTCGGGAAGCCACCAGGAAAGCCATCCTCGGACCAGCGGCAGCCTCCAACGATGCGAACACATCATCGGGCATCGGAGTTGGGATGGTTCTTCAAGGGAATAGATCACTCGGCTCAAATCGCAAACCCCCGCGACGGTCAGATCCGTCGAGACGGCCACCAGACTCATCATCCTGCAACAAATCAGACCTGGTATGCGATCACTGTGGCAAATCCGGGCATCTTGAGAACGGGTGCTTTGAAATCATTGGATTTCCACACTGGTGGGAGCCCAAAGATCGCCGAAACGATCGGGAAAAAGGGCGAACCCGTGGAACAGCAGCTGTTGTTGAAGGGAATAACACCGGGAACAGCGCCGGGAATGAAGACCAGCAACCTGGCCTGGTCGCGACAGTCGTCGCCCGAAATGGGGAACAGAACAGGGGAAATGAAGCTCAGAAGAAGGAGGCGGCTCACTTTGGTTTCCAGCGTGAATCAGGTATAGGGCAAGTGGGGAAGAAATTACTCCCTTGCCCTTTAAATGCTTGTGGGAAATTAAATAGCATACATAATTTTAATTCTCAAAAGAATGATGAGTGGATCTTTGATTGTGGTGCAACCGACACCGTTACTTATAATTTGTCGGATATTATTTCAAGTCAGACCCCACAGAGGAAAACAATGCAAACTGCTAATGGTGAACAAATTCCAGTTAAAGGAGGAGGGGTTATTGAATTTACTCCCAAAATGAGATTGTCGAATTGTTTGTTTGTTCCGTCCTTGTCTCACAAATTGCTATCTATTAGTCATGTAACCAGAGAGCTCAATTCTATAGTCGTAATGTATCCAAGTTTTTGTGTCTTGCAGGATATCTGTATGAGGGAGATAATTGGGCGTGGCACTGAACGTGGCGGTCTATACTATGTTGATGAAGTGGCAACTGAGGGACGGACACTGTTGATTGAGAAATCTGATGATAAACAAAGCTGGCTTTGGCATCGTCGTCTTGGGCATCCGTCTGACGGTTACTTGAAGAAACTTTTTCCTAATTGTTCTAGTACTTCTTTAAATTGTGATACTTGTGTTTTAGCCAAAAGCCACAGACAGTCTTTTCATTTAAATAATACTCGAGTTGATACTCCCTTTTCTTTAATTCACTCTGATGTGTGGGGTCCAGTCTCGGTTATTGGTGGGGGTGGTTTTCAGTATTTTGTGACTTTCATTGATGATTGCACTCGTATGTGTTGGATTTATCTTTTGAAACACAAATCTGAGGTGTTTGATAAATTTACCCACTTTTTTCATATGGTTGGAACCCAATTTAATGTCCAAATCCAGATACTGAGATCTGACAATGGGGGGATGTTTGTTAACCTTAAAATGAATTTTTTTTTCTTCCGAAAATGGTCTTATTCACCAGACTACTTACCCATACACACCACAGCAAAATGGAGTAGCTGAACGTAAAAATAGGTTCCTATTAGAGATCACCCGTGCCTTAATGATTGAGTCTCATGTCCCTTCATCTTATTTGCCCGAAGCCTTAGCTACTGCTGTTTATTTGGCTAATTGCCTTCCCACAAAAATTCTCAGCTTCCGCACACCACTTCAAACTTTACGTGAGTACAGACCAGATAACACCTCTCCATCCCTCACACCGCGGGTTTTTGGGTGCTCTGTCTTTGTCCATATCCCTACTGTACACAGAACTAAACTCGAACCCTGTGCTGAAAAATGTGTCTTTGTTGGATATGGGATACATCAAAGGGGATACCGTTGTTTCAACCCCACTACCCGGAGGATGTTTGTAACTATGGATTGTAACTTTGTGGAAACGGAGCATTTCTTCTTGGCCTCACGCCAATCCAGTGTCCCGGGGGAGACTGATCGTAAGGACCCACTAGATTGGCTATGCCCAACGACTCTATCAAGTGATAGTCCGTCCCTCACCAATAATGCTGAAGAGAATGCCACGATCCCATTATCTCCCTCTGCCGGTATCCCTGAGGTTAGTGCAATTGATATTAATCAAAGTACAGATGATATTGAAACTTTCCTACCTGCCGCCACTAATATTACAGGTGAAACAGAAGAGAGATGCATACTCCCGACAAGGAGTACTCGTAGGATACCACCCAGACGGCATCTTCTCGAGCACGAGTCCAGAGCTCAGAAGTACCCAGTGGTTAACTTAGTCAGGGGGAGTATGACTGAGTCTGCCAAGAGATTTTCAGCAGCTACTTTAAAAAGCCCGAAATGGAAACAAGCAATGGAGGTTGAAATGGAGGCTCTAAGAAAGAACGGTACTTGGCAGAAGTGTCTGAAGCCACATGAGAAAAACCCAGTTGGATGTCATTGGGTTTACACTATTAAAAGGAAGGCGGATGGAACTATTGAGCAGTACAAAGCCCGTTTAGTTGCAAAGGGGTATACTCAAACCTATGGAGTGGATTATGCAGAAACGTTCTCTCCAGTAGCCAAAATTGACACTATTCGGGTCCTGTTCTCAGTAGCTGCTAACCAAGACTGACCTCTCTACCAGTTTGATGTCAAAAATGCCTTCCTTCATGGAGACCTATCAGAAGAGGTTTATATGGAAGCTCCACCGGGATTTTCTCATGAGTTCGGCACCAATGAGGTGTGCAGATTGAAGAAGGAACTTTATGGTTTGAAGCGGTCCCCCAGAGCTTGGTTTGGGAGGTTTTCAACTGCTATGAAACGGTATGGTTATAAACAGAGTAATTCAGATCATACTCTGTTCCTCAAGTAAAGGGGCGAGAGAATTACATGTCTAATCATATACGTTGATGACATGATCGTTAGCGGGAATGACACAGAGGAGATAGAGGATCTTTGGAAGAAATTGTTTGGGGAATTTGAGATGAAGGACTTGGGGCATCTAAAGTGCTTTCTTGGAATACAGGTCTTGAGGTCGAGTCAGGGAATATACTTGTCTCAGAGGAAATACATCCTTGACCTACTGACAGAAACAGGGATGTTAGAGTGTAAGCCTAGTGACACACCCATGATGAGTAATCACGGGCTCCAGTTCATTAAAGAGGCGGAACCAGTTGATCGAGAGAGATACCAACACCTTGTGGGAAAGTTAATATATCTCTCGCATACGAGATCGGATGTTGCTTATGCTGTTGGGGTTGTAAGCCAGTTCATGCATAAACCCCAAAAGGAGCACATGGAGGCAGCATTACGGATATTGAGATACCCGAAGGGGTCTACTGATACGGGGGTTCTATTTAGAAGGAATGGCCATCTGCCGATAGAAGCATACACGGATGAAGGTTGGGCGGGAAGTCCACTTGATAGGAGATCGACTTCTGGCTATTTTACGTTTGTGGGTGGAAACTTGGTTACTTGGAGAAGCAAGAAGCAAAAGGTCGTTGCACTTTCTAGTGCTGAAGCAGATTTCAGAGGGATTGCTAAGGGACTGACAGAACTTCTTTGGTTAAGAAAATTAATGATTGAATTGGGATTCCCTCCGGTGGAAGCTTGTTCCCTAAAATGTGATAACCAAGTAGCAGTTCACATTTCTGAGAATCCAGTGCAACATGACCGAAGGAAGCACGTGGAGATTGATCGACATTTTATCAAAGAAAAGTTGAAAACTGGAATTGTGTCCCTCCAGTTTGTTCGATCAGAAAACCAGTTAGCTAATATCCTAACGAAAGCTATTACGGGACGTGCGTTCCATGATATCTTGAGCAAGTTAGGCGTTGGATCCCCTACCTAACTTGAGGGGGAGTGTTGACTATTGCTATTGTAAATAAGGAAAGGATATCCTGTCTCGTAATCATGGGATCCTGCTTCCTTTGATTTAGTTGTCTTTGCCCTATATCTATCTTTTCCTTTTTGTAATTCATAACAAGTTGAATAAAATGAAATTAATTACCTCTTCTACTATGTCATATCTCTCAAAACAACAAACATGAGAAAACTAAAACCTATTTTCATGGGGTTGGCCCAACAAATCTCCCCCTCCAGCCCATGTGAGGAAGGAAACAAATCACCTTTTAATCATTCAAACTCGAGACTGGTCATCTCGACACAAATCTCAAGTTTCTCATGACTCACCACCTTCGTCAAAATATCAGCACCATTGTCATCAGTGTGAATATTTTCAAGTTCAATCAACTAGGAATTCAAAATATCTCGAATCCAATAATATCTCACATCAATATGTTTTCACTTACCATGAAAACTCAAATTCTTACTGAGATGCATTGCACTCTGATTATCACAAAACAAAATATACTTCGACTGTGAAAATCCAAGCTCTTGAACAAACTTCTTCATTCAAAGTAATTCTTTGCATGCTTCAGTAGCTGCAATAAGTTCGGCTTCTATAGCAGACAAAACAACACATTTTTGTAGTCTAGATTTGCCATGCCACATCTCTCCCTGTAAAAGTAATCAAATAACCAAAGGTAGACTTTCTTGAGTCCAAATCACCAGCTAAATCTGAATCTATATAGCCAACCAACATCGGTTTCCCAGACCAAAAACAAAGCTTCAAATCTCTCATATTCCATTTCACAGCATGCATTCCAATGCTCTCTACCCGGATTTAAGAGAAACCTGCTAACTTTGCCAACTAATGAGCCAAATCCGGTCTTGTACAAACAATGGCCTATATCAAACTTCCAACCGCGGATGCATAGGCCCAAATCTTTCATGGCAAAAGACTTGCTCAACTCATTTTTCAACCTGTCAATTCTAAAAGCACTATGACTGATAATGAGCATATCATCACCATACAATAATAAAATGACAAAATCAACAGTAGAGAATTTTTGAACAAATACGCAATGATCAGAAATAGTCTTCGTGTATACCTGCTGTAGCATAACCGACTCAAACTTCTTATACCATTCCTCGGAGCTTGTTTTAAACCATACAAGCTTTTCCTTAATCTGCATGCGAAATTCTCTTTCCCTTTAACAATGAAACCCTCCGGTTGCTCCATATATATCCCCTCATCCAAATCACCATGGAGGAAAGCAGTCTTCACATCCATGTGTTCAACTTCTAAATCAAGACTAGCTACTAAGCCCAAAACAAGACGGATTGAAGACATTTTCACAATAGGTGAAAAAAATCTCTTCAAAATCAATCCCTTTCTTCTGACTGAAGCCTTTAACAACTAATTTGGTTTTGTATCTCGGTTGTGAAGTGTTCTCTTCTTGTGTCAACCGATAAATCCATCTACTCTTTAGAGCTCTTCTGCCTTCAGGTAACTTGACAAGGTTAAAAGTATTATTGTCATGTAAAGATCTCATCTCATCTTTCATTGCTTCAAACTACTTTTCCTTAATCTCACTATCCATAGCCTCTTCATAATAATCAGGTTCTTTTCTATATATTAAAAGCACATACTCACTAGATGAGTATCTAACAGATTGCATTCTGTTCCTGGTAGATCTTCTGGGTTGGATTGAAGGTTGCTCAACAATTGAGGTATCTTCTCCATTCCAAATTTCATGATCTTCCTTAGCATGATCATGATCAACCTCTGTCCCTACATTATTCTGATTGTTCAACTCAATTGCATCAGGAAAATCCGCAATAGATTTTAGATCAAAATCTATCAAGTTATCACCACCTAAAGACTCCAAATTACTTGTTTTACTAATGTCTTTAATGGTTTGATCCTCCATGAAGACTAAATCACGACTTCTAAGAAGTTTCTTTTCAGTCAGATCATAAAACCTGTAACCAAATTCATTTTGAGCATACCCAAGAAATATACATTATCTTGCTTTTGTGTTTAATTTAGACCTCTCATCCTTAGGTACATGCACAAAAAATTTACAACCAAACACACGTAAATGATGATAGGAGACATCCTTTCCATACCATACCCTATTACGAACATCAGCAGGCAATGCAACAGAAGAAGATAAATTAATTATATAGGCAACAGTAAGTAAAGCCTTACCCCAAAATGATTTAGGTAGCTTTGCCTCAAAAAGCAAACATTTAACCCTCTCCACGAGGGTCCTATTCATTAGGAGTGCGTTTCGAGCCGAGCCGAGTCGAGTTTGGCCATAAAAATCTAGCTTGAGCTTGAGCTTGAAAATTATTTACATGGCTTGAGCTTGAGCTTGTTAAGCTTATTTTTTTGGGGGGCTTAAGCTTGGCTTGTCGAAAAATCGAGCCGAGCTCAGTTCAACTCTACGAGCTAACACATTTTTGTTGGATATTTTTTTTATCTCTCATTGAGAATAATATTAAACAATAACAAAGATATTATAATATATAATATATATAGTATACTAATATTTTCAAGTTTTATATCATTATTAATAAATTATAATTATTAATATATATATACTTGATGTTTTAGATTATGTATGAATATTATTAATTGAATTATAATAAATTATAAATCATGTAATTACACAATTCAAATTATTAACTAATATTTTATTAAGACATATGCTTATGTTATTAATTAGTTATTATGGTATATGATATTTATTATTGTATTATATCAAATTTTTTAGTGTATTTTATGAATATATTTTTGTATTAGTAATATTATACGGTCTAATGTGTCATTGTAAAACAATATATTATTAAGACATATTATGATACAAAATTTAGTAAGGATCATATATGTATTATAGATAATTTATAATATAGTATAAATTATGTTATATATCTTGTAAATATACAAGATAAATTATTATCTAATATTTTATTAAGTTATATACTTATGTAATTAATTATTTATTATAGTAGATTGAATCTACTTTTTATTGAAATTATTTGTTTGGACAAATATTATATATTATCATAGTAATCTGTTAGTAGTATTATATATAAATTGATGGGGCCAAAACACGCTCGTGCCACGTTTGGACACGTGGCAACTCAAGATAACGACACTTGTCCTCCTGCGATTAAGATAGTCATACACGAGCGCCCAAACCCCCCCAAGCGTCAAAGTCCCATAGGGACACGGCCATCCCTATTGTGCGTATGAGCCATCAACAACGCCGCTCTCTAACGAGCGTGATCGGCCATACCAGGATAAGCTCCACTCCATCAAGAAAGCCCTCTTCGAGCGCTACACTCCCTCAGGAAAGCTTCCATTCCCTCTCATTGCATGAGCCTTGGCCTTCATCCCCTAGCGGATTCCTTGGTCTCCAAGGCTCTTGATTAACACGAGCGTGCTCTTAGCCCTCGTTACCAACCTCCTAAAACGGCTCTCTGACACCACGTACATACCCGCACACCTACCACTGTTGCCAACACTAAATTTCACAAGCTTTTGAAGAAGATTCCTCCTAGGTTTCTCTCATAGCGCCACGTGTTAGGGCAACACTTGGTCAGGACCACACGGTGCAAATGACTAAAGGGTCCCTGACCCTCAACTATAAATAAGGGTCTTCATCTCCTTCACTGTAAGCAACTTCCATTACTGCACTTTTGCTACTTCCTTGCTTTCTCTTTCAGATCATCATCTGACTTGAGCGTCGGAGAGCCAAACTGGGAATCACCCCCGGTTCCCCCAGCTTGGCCTTCTGACTTTGCTTTGGTGTTTGTCCTAGCATGTAGAACCCCCCATCTTTTCCGGCGATCAACGACTGGTTTTCTCCTCTAAACAAATTGTAAAGTGATTGGACTCTGTACCCTATATTCAGACCCATCATTTTTGGCACCGTCTGTGGGAAACCCGTTCTCAGTTCATTTCTATCTCTCTTTTTGCTAGTCGAGAAACAAACGCCCAGCACTTTCATAACCATGGTAACTACAAGGTCCGGAACTGTGGGAGGGGGAGAGGATCCTCCCCGTGATGCCAATGTCGCTGTCGTTCCACCTTTGGTCACTGGTGGAGCACCGCCCGCCGGAGGTGTGCCCCCGCTTACGGAATCAACGGTTCCGCCACCGGTACCGCCCGTTCCCAGCACCGCCGGAGGTGCGCAACTCCCCTCTCTTCCACAACCCTCCCAGAACCAGTGGGTTCATCCTCAGGCGAATCCCGGAGGGTAACCCTATATGATGCCGCATCCAGGATATATGCTCACCCCCTCCGTCATGATGCTGGTGATTCAATCGTACCATGCCGGGCAGATCCAGCTCCCGGTGGTGATTCCGAGGGAGATTGAAGGGGTGGAGTTGCCCCCTTTGACCCGTAACAGCTGCGGGCTCTTTACGCCCAGTGTGAGGTTCAGGCGGCCCAGGGTGCATGGGAGAAATTTCATTCCATGTATTTTCCCTCTGGTTAGGCCACTCAAGCTGCTCCTCCTTTGGGTGGATTGCAGACATATTCGCTTAGGGAGGTTCAGGCCACCCTGAGGGCTCAACCACCACCGCCGCCCGCCAAAGAGACGCCCAACCGAGGAGAGAACGAGCGTCCCCATGCGGACAGGGGGCAGAGAGGCCACGGAAAGAATCAATGTAGAAGATGAGGGAGACTCTCATGTCTCCAAAAAAGCCTCCCGAGACACAAAGCAGGGGGACAAAGAAGGAGATGGGAATCCTAACCTCCTCGCGGCTGTGCAAGACCAGCTACAGGGATTAAAGGATATGGTTGGACAGCTCTCACGAGCGCGGTCTCAGATCTCCCACAGCAGGGATGAACGAGCCGATGCCAGAGACGCTCGTCCCAAAGATCACCAGCCACGGGCACCCCACCGCAAGGAGCAGGAAGAGAACTTTTGCACTTATGAATATCATCCATTGGCGAGGGGCTCCCCCCTCGTGGAAGAAGTTTTGATGGCCCAAGAAGGAACGACCAAAATCCCCACTTCTGTCAACCGCTATGATGGGGCAACAGATCCAGCGGAACACCTGGATCATTTCTTACATCTGATGCACTTGTACGAACATTCGAGCCACTACTGGGCCAAAGTTTTTGTCACTTCCCTAGTGGGGATGGCTCAGGAATGGTATAAGCGGTTGCCGCCACGCTTTACATTCATATGAAGAGCTGGCCAACGCTTTTCTAAACCACTGCAACTCTTTGAAGGCCCCCATCACTGCGCCCACAACACTTTACAATATAGTGCAAGGCAAGAATGAATCTCTTCGCTCGTTCTTCGCCCGCTTTAACAAGGAGATATTGCAAGTGGAGAGGCCTTCCATGGATTTCTTGATCCCATTGCTTTTTAAGGCTGTGGATCACAAGCAATACGTGAGCAAAAAGTTTGCCGATGCCATCGTGGAGAGAAGACAAGGGACCCTCATGGCCTTAAGAGAAGTTGCCGAGCCGTTCTTCGCGCTTGAAGATATGTATGGGACGAATGGGCCCCGGCATCATAGCCCCGTGAGAGACGAGCGTCACCAGGAGCGGGGTCGAGAAGATGTTATCAGGAAGGAGCACAAGAAATCGCCCCTACCCCCTCGTCGTTTCGAATGCATCCCCCTTACAAGGCCGAACTCAGAGGTTTACTCCTTGTCTGACAAGAAACTCTTTAAAAGGCCCACGAAAATCAAGGAGACGGAGGCATTAAGGCGCTTGAACAAGTACTGCGCTTTCCACAAGCAAAAGGGGCACGATACGGATGAATGCCGCCAACTGGAGGTGGAAATTCAGAGGCTCATCGCTGGGGGTCACTTGAAGGAGTTTGTCAAGATGTTCGAGCGCTATGATGAACATTGCAACGAGCGCTTAAGAGAGAGAAGGAGGAGCCCCTCGCGTTCAAGAAGCTCGCGGAGGCGAGGCCTCACAGAGAGTAGCCATCGAGGCAAGGGAAAGGCCCCAGAACAGGAGAATACTCATTTTACGGTCATCAACATGATAGCAGGAGGTTCCTCAGGGGGGGATTCCAACGCTTCCCGACGCCGATATATCCGGAGCTACAATCAGCACCCCTCGGCGCCCAAATCAGTTTATGCCATCCAAGAGGCAAAAGATCAGCGCTCAAAAGAGAATGATGTAATAGGATTTGCTGATAGTGATTTAGAACATATTGTAACTCCCCATGGGGTTAGTGAAACCTCTGACTGCCCCATGGTGGTTAGCTTGGATGTTCACAACCACATTGTAAAGAGGGTGTTAGTGGATAGTGAAAGCTCTGTTAACGTTTTGCCCTACACCACGTTCCAAAAGATGAATGTTACCAACACCCCGCTCGAACCACTCAAAACAGCTCTCATTGGCTTTGGGGGTTCTGAGGTTGTCCTACGAGGGCAAATTCGCTTGGCCACTTCATTTGGCCGAGCCCCACAGCGCAAAACGCTCATGGTCACCTACGCGGTGGTAGAGATTGACATTCCATACAACATCATAATTGGACGACCGGCCCTTGTAGACTTCAAAGCGATTATCTCCACCTACCACCAGAAAATCAAGTTCTCCACCCCCGAGGGCGTCAGAGAAGTCTTGTGCAACGTACGAGAAGCTTGGGAATGCTACATGCTTTCCCTCAGAAAACCTAAAACTGAGAAAGCATTTCAAATTGGGTCCACCAAGAAATCTGTGGATTTCCCCAATCTGGACGAGGATGGCCCTGTGCGCAAAAGGGCCAAGATGAACAAGAAGAAGAACAAAAAGAGGGACCCCCACAACAAAGATGTCCCCGAGGCTACCCCGCCCGGAACAGTGGGAGAGTCTTCTTCTGAGGAAAGCGAGCGCGGTCAAGGAGAGCCTTTGGATGATGGCCATCTGACGGGAAAGAAGAGAGCGCTTGAACTCCCCCGTCCAGAAATGAGGATTGAGCCCTCAGAAAAGTTCCTTACTATTGAGCTAGAGCCAGGGAACAAGGATAAAACCACCCAGATTAGGTCCAACCTCTCTGGACCCTCGCAGATCATGATGATAGATTTCCTCAGAGAAAATATTGATGTCTTCGTATGGAAAGCCTCGGATCTTACCGGGATTGACCCAAGCGTCATAGTCCACTGGCTCAATGTGGACCCTTCCTTTAAATCAATTAAGCAGAAGAAGCGGGATGTGCACGGCTTTCGGAAGAAAGTCATTGAGGAGGAAGTTAACAAGCTTCTTGAAGCTCAGTATATTGAGCCCATACTGTATCCGGAGTGGTTGTGTAATGTGGTACTGGTGCCCAAGAGCACAAATAAGTGGCGCATGTGCAATGACTTCATGGATCTTAACAAGGCTTGCCCTAAAGATCCTTACCCATTGCCCCGTATAGACCAACTGGTGGACTCAACTGCGGGCTGTGAACTCATGAGTATGATGGATGCCTTCCAAGGGTACTATCAAATCTTTATGGCTCTGGAAGACCGCCCCAAAACTTCATTTGTTGTTCACTTGGGTGTATATTGCTTCTTGGTCATGCCTTTTGGACTCAAGAAAGCTGGGGCCACTTATCAACGCCTTGTCAACAAGATGTTTGAGAGAGAAATTAGAAGATCCATGGAAGTGTACGTCAATGATATGATTGTTAAGAGCGAGCGTCAGGGCTCGCACTTGGAGGATCTCAAGCGCACTTTTGCCATTTTACGTCAGTATGGGATGAAATTGAACCCTTCAAAATGTACTTTTGGAGTGCGAGGGGGAAAATTCTTAGGCTACATGGTCAGCCAGAGAGGAATTGAGGCCAACCCGGAAAAAATCAAGGCAATTTTGGACATCCCATCCCCTCGTAATCTCCGGGAAGTACAAGTGCTGGTAGGGAAAATTATTTCTTTAAACAGGTTTATCTCGCTCTCGGCGGACCGAAACCTTCCTTTCTTCAAAATTCTGCGCAACGCTCTAAATTTCGCTTGGACCGAGGAGTGTGAAAAGGTATTACAGGACATGAAGGTTTACCTTTCGAGCGCTCCCCTCCTGACCAAACCAGTTGAAGGTGAGAAGCTATTCATGTACCTCTCCGTTTCAACCGAGGCGACGAGCGCAGTTCTAATAGCTGTACGGGAACGTAAGCACTTGCCTGTTTATTATTTGAGCAAAACATTACAAGGGGCCGAGAGGAAGTATCTGGAAATTGAGAAGTTCGCATTCACCCTCATTAATGCATCACGATGGTTGAGGCCTTACTTCTAGGCGCACTCAATAATTGTCCTCACTGATCAGCCTTTGAAGCAAGTGCTATCCAAACCAGATGTATCGGGAAGACTGATAAAATGGGCCATTGAGTTGAGCCAGTTTGACTTAAGTTTCGAGCCCAGAACTGCTATACAAGCGCAGGTTGTGGCGGATTTGCTGGTTGAACGCTTCGGTTTAGAGCCTGCCGTTCTAAAGAACGATGGTCTATGGGTCCTGCACACGGATGGCTCCTCAACCTCTCAAGGGGGAGGAGCAGGGGTGACCCTTAGAGACCCAAACGCAATTGAATTAGACTTTGCTATCAGGTTGGATTTTCAGGTCACCAATAACGAGGCAGAGTATGAAGCCCTTGTGCAAGGATTGAAAATTGCTTTTCAAAACAGAGCCTCCAGTATTACCGCCTATGTTGATTCACAGTTAATTACGAGCCAGATTGAAGGAACTTTTGAGGCTCGAGAAACCACCATGATGCAGTATTTGAGCAAAGCTAAGGAAATTATTGGGAAGTTCAAGGAATTCCGTCTACTCCAGATCGCACGGGCGGAAAACGAGCGTGCAGATGC
Source organism: Lantana camara (assembly GCA_037501455.1). Lineage (NCBI taxonomy): Eukaryota > Viridiplantae > Streptophyta > Magnoliopsida > Lamiales > Verbenaceae > Lantana > Lantana camara. The sequence continues at coordinate 94,525,307 of CM074863.1, forward strand.
TCTCTCAAAGTTCACCTCAGTGTTGGAAGGTACCTCCGAGCGCTCTGTCACTTTCCTTAGAACAGAAGAGCCTTTGATCAAGGAGAGAATCGCCAAGCAAATGGTTGCTATGATTGACCCTCGTGAGCCCTACTGGCTCGACGACATAGTGAGATTTATCAAGGATGGTGTTTGCCCCACCGACAAGGTGGAAGCCCGGAAAATTAGAAACAAGGCCCCTCGATTTTCCTTAGACTCTGAGGGGAGATTATTCAAAAAGTCATTTCAAGGACCCCCCGATGAGATGTCTAAGGCCCTCGCAGGCCAAAGAGACGCTTGAACATATTCACAATGGAAGCTGCGGAAACCATTCGGGAGGACGTATCCTTGCTAAGAAAATTCTAAGGAGCGGGTTTTATTGGCCCACGGTTCTCCAAGATGCCATTGAATACGCCAAGAAATGCCCCAAGTGCCAGTTTCACTCTAACCTCCCTCAACTGCCAGCCGCTCAGATGGTCCCTATAGATGTCTCGTGGCCTTTTGACCAATGGGGGATCGACATTGTGGGCCCCTTGCCCATTGCGGTCGGACAGAAGAAGTTTGTCATTTGGCCGTGGATTATTTCACGAAATGGGCCGAGGCTGAGGCTGTTGCAAAGATTACATTCAGGGTCGTGAGGGACTTCATTTGGAAAAACATTATCTGCAGATATGGCATACCAAGGGTGCTCATCTCTGACAATGGATGCCAGTTCATAGTAACTGACACGCGAGAATGGTGTTCAGAGTTGGGTATTGAGCAACGTTTTACTTCTGTAGGCCATCCCCAAGCCAATGGACAGGTAGAAGTCACCAACAGGATCATTTTACAGCATCTGAAAACCATGCTAGAAAGCAAGAAAAGTGAGTGGGCTGAAGAGCTACAAGGAGCCCTATGGGCGTACCGTACAACTCCACGAGCGTCAACTAGAGAGACGCCGTTTGCCCTCGTATATGGGTCTGAAGCCATGATACCAGCAGAAACTGTACACGAATCCGCTCGTGTAGCCTATTTCGAGCCCCAGGATAATGAAGTCAACAGGAGCCTGGAGTTGGACCTACTGGAGGAGAGAAGGGACAATGCGTGGGCAAAAATGCACAGATATAAGGCAGTTGTGGCACGACAGTATAACAAGCGTGTAAAAGAGAGAACTTTCCAACTGGGAGACTTGGTCTTGAAGAAGGTGGAAGTATCCAAACATGTGGAAAAATTGGACCCCAACTAGGAAGGTCCGTTCAAAATCATACAAATCAGAGCTAACAACACTTACACCCTGGAGACACTGCAAGGCGAGCGCTTGCCTCGCCCTTGGAACGCATGTAACCTCCGGCTATTCTATGTTTAAAGTTCTCTAAAAATGATGATGTAACAATCCCACTAATGGGCTCTATGTACTACTTCAAATCTCAAGTAAGTTGCAATACATTCTCTTGAATACTTCTATACTACTGCCTTTAAATTATGGAAGTGGATAAGACCCACGTCCCTCGTTTCTGCGAGCGTGGTTGGCAATCAATTTCAATACGCACAATGTTATTACACATGGGTTACGCTTGCCAGCGCCTTACTCCGCGTGGGGGGACGCCCTCATAAGGATAGCCTGGTAACGCTCACAACCAACATGATGAATCGAAGAAAAACATAAGGAAAACCCTAGTAGGCCTTGGTTGTTTGTCACAACGCCTTGCGCTTGAAAACGGGATCGCTTACAGGTCCTAAATGTCAACGGGTACAATTGCGCTCGTTCAAAGGCAGCCGATTTCTACAAAATTCCTGTTAAGGCTAAGTTAAAAGTTCTCTGAGAAAGAAACTCACACGCTCACTTGAAGGTTGAATGGATTTATATGAGCAAAATTTTCACAAGTCTTGAACGAGGGCAGCCTCTCAATAAGACCTTCGTAATAACTCAAGACTTAGTAAAATTTTCCAAGTGTATGAGCAAAATTTTCACAAGTCTTGAACGAGGGCAGCCTCTCAGTAAGACCCCCGTAATAACTCAAGACTTAGTAAAATTTTCCAAGTGTATGACAAAAATTTTCACAAGTCTTGAACGAGGGCAGCCTCTCAGTAAGGCCCTCGTAATTACTCAAGACTTAGTAAAATTCTCTAAGTGTAAAAACAAAAATTTTCACAAGTCTTGAAAGAGGGCAATCTTCCAGTAAGACCCTCGTGCTTACTCAAGACTTAGCTAAAACAAGGCATATTTTACCAAGCATGATTATACATAATCTTGGCATTATGGGATTTTATTACAACCGGCACAAGGTAAAAATTCCACAATCAAGAAAATAAAGAGAGACATTGTTATGGAAAAGGAAAATTTTCATTGATTAAGGCTTTCGCCAGAGTTACAAAGTAAGGACCCGTGGGCCCTTAACATTCTTACAAAGGAAAAACTAAGCTATAGGGAGAAGTTTCAGCATAAGTGAAGGAAGGGAATCTTCAAGCTGCAGGAGCAACATCTTCATCCAGAACCACCTGAATATTTTGGGCCACGGGACCATGTACGGGGCCCACTTGCTCTTGCGCTTGGGGGGCATTTTTACCTTGGTTCTGGGCTGCTGGAGGAGGCACAGGATCGTTATTCCCTGGCGCTTGAGGGGCATCTGGCTCATTGGCTTCGTTAAAAGGAGCAGGGGCGTTCTCGGCAGCAGGAGCGGGAGCGTTAATAACGGGCGCTGGCGGCTCGTTTGCCGGAGGGATGGATGAGGAGTTAGTGGCAACATCCGCACCCTCGTTTTGCCCCGATTGAGAGGCTTCCGCCGGAGGATGAGCCGCCATATACTCATCTTGGATGAGCGTAACCAGAAAGTTGTATTCCGGCTCAGAGATGCTGGACTCCGGATCTTCAGGGTCTTCATCATCCTCAACACAGCACTCGTTGAACATAAGCCCCATGCCCTGGGCCTCACGAATGGCTGGATCAGTCAAACCCTTATGAATGCCCTGTTCAATCGCCAAATTGAAGGCCTTTTGAGCCTCATCCAGACAATGCAGGGAAGCCGCGAAATTGAACGCCTTGGAGTGGCAGAATTTGATGAGCGCTTCCTTGACTGATTGCTCAATGCGGTGAGAAAGTTGGTCCATGGTATCTGCATATTTCTTCTCCGCATCAATAGCCCTCGTCCTCTAGCCGTTACGGTCCTCTGTAAGGTTTTTGTGGCTCTCGTTGAGGTTATTGAATTCATTGCGCCAACTCCGCCAAGCGTTCTCAACATTCTTGAAGTCCTCCTGCAACTTCTTCATCTCAACTTCTATCTTCTGGTGCTCTTCCTTAAGAGAAAGGTACATGGCCTTCTCTGTATCCAACTCTTCTTGGATTTGAGCAGGATCATTCGAGCGTGCCATTTTCTTGTAATTGGCCTTCCGATCAGCATAAACTGTGGCAAGCATTTGGATGTTCTTTGCCCTCGGAAGAACTTGCTGCACAAGCTCGAAAGGGCAGGAGTGTTAGTAAAATTTTTGGAAAATAACATCTTCAGAAGAAAAATTATTACAAGGAGGAAGAAGACTTACCGAAATTAAGGCGTGCACCATATCGCTAGTCACCTTTTCAACAGACTCAGAGTACAGGTGCTTGTGGTCTGCTGTGAACTGCACCCTCTCGTATAAGCCCTCACTAATGGTTTGGGCAACTGTTCCGTGCCTCAATAGTATGGCACCTCCATATGCGGAGCCCTTGTAGCTCCTATCCCCTTTGCGCTCAAAATCCCATAAATGCTCCCCCTCTGAGGAGGAAGTGTCCCCATCACCGCCCTTGGGGCCCTCAACCACTCGTTTGCCTTTGCCGGATATGGTAAAGGAATCCGGCATCCTTTTTCTCTTTCTGGAGGTTGAAGTGCTTTCTCCCTGAGGATCCCTGATTGTGGCGCTCGTCGGAGGCCTTGGTGGCAGAATCGGAATGGGAATAAGGGCCCCACTTGTTTGAGAAGCGGCCGGGGCCCTTGGAATCACCCTCGTGTCAGGATTGGGTGCTTGGTTATTACCACGGCCTTAGCTGGCGCTAGAGCCTGCCGCATGTTTTCCCCCTCACTCGTTGCCACGACCTGCGCCTCGGGGTGGTTGGTTTTGCTGGTTACCTTGATTAGCTTGGCTCCTGTTAGCATTGGTAAAACGGGCAGCATGTCGGATTCCTCCTGCCATGATGATGTTTAAACCTGAGGCAAGGAAAATAACGAGGGTCAGAAACCTTAAAGCCAATTTTACAAAATACAAATTGCAAGTGCAAGTGAGCAGTTAGTATCCCTATCTACAAGTTAGTGCCCGGAAGTCTAACCATCTCTCTCCAAATCCCGAGCGGAAGGGTTACTAAGATAATGGGGGTCGTTGGTAAGTCCGCAAAGGAATAGGAGTTCCGCGTCATCTATCAAGTCTTTGGCCTGGATTAGCCGGCCGTTGTCCCTCAGCGCTCCAGCCAAATCCTTAGCCCAGTTATCAGGAAAAGAAGGGCCTAAACGATTCTTCACGAGGGAACCCTTCCCGTGCGAAACCCACTCTCGTGACACCCCGAAATCATCATCTGTTGGGGCTTTTACGAAGATAAATTTCTCCTTCCAATCTGGCCCATAGGTGGATGATGGAGAATTGATCAACTTCAGGTGGGCCTTTGCTTGAACATAGTAAAAGAAGCCCGCCTTAGGAGACGAGCGTGGTGAGCTGACAACCTGGAACAGAGCGTTGAAATTCTCCATGGAAGGCTCATATCTAGTGCACTTCATGAGGACCACGAAGCACGTTATTAAGGCGAGGCCGTTGGGCACGATTTGCGAGGGGCTGAGGTTCAAAATGTTTAAGATGTTGGCCACGGGGACTGGAATTGGAAATCTTAGGCCCCACGAGCCAATCGCGTCCTTGTAAACCGCCATTTCACCAGGAGAAGGATGGTTGGCACGCTCGTGCTCAGCTGGGATTCTCCATGTGTTACGCTCGTCCCAATAGATTGGAGCCATAACCGACTTTATCTCTTCCAGAGTGATGGTGCTGGGAGTCTCGTCTGGGGTACGCTCGGTCACCTGCATACCTGAGCCCTCACCCTCGTTCAGCCCTTTGGCCTTCTTAGCTTTCTTGGGCCTCTGGGGCTTTTTCCCTTTGCCCTTAGCCTGGGCTCCTTCAGAGGGCCTCGCTCCCCCTCAGCTTCAGGGGTCGGGGCGGCTACGGCGACGGTTACGGTATGGCGGTGAGGATGGGTGGCACTCTTCGTCAACGGCAACACCTCTCCTTGCCTCTCCGCCTCTAGTACCAAGTTCATTTCTTCAAAAAAGGGCTCAACCCCCTCCGGATTTCTTTCATCCATGGCCCTAATGGCCGCGTCCAACTCTTTGTCCCTAGGGGAACTCGGAGGAGATGAATTCTGGGTAGCCATCTCCTCAACCTCGAGGGCGAATTCCTCCACATGGTCTCCAGACATGATTTGAAAAGGATTTTCGAGAAATATGAGGATTTTCTTTTAAGAATCAGAAGGAGTTGCAGAATTCAGGGACTTCGGGAAATAAGGGTAATGTATTGAAGACTAAATCCTAATCTGTTTTAGGGTTAGCAAAGTTAAAAAGATTTCACCGGAAGGTTACCTTGGGTTTTCTGGAAAAGCTTGAAGAAAAGTTATGAATGCTCTGAGACTTGTTTGCAAAGAGTTTTTCGTGAATATGTGCTCTGAAGATATGTTTGCGTAAAAGGTGGAATGGATACAGAATCCCTTATTTATAGGGATGGAAGTTGGTACGTTTCTAGTAAAAAATTCAAAATTATAATCATTTCCCGCCTAGGAAACCGTTCCCTTTATTGAACCGTCACGTACTTCCCAAGTCTCACACGCCCCACGTGCATCAGCATTTAATGCTTAGACGCTCCAAGCGGTCAGAAGGAAGGACTGCATTTAATGCATGTACGTTACAAGCAGTCAGATGAAGAGACCGCATTTATGGCGCAATCAGAAGGGTGATTGCCCAACACGCCATGCCTCATACGAGCGCAACACTCAATGGCTTACATTGGTAGAATTCTACAGTCCTTATCACTAAGGACTAAAGAATTGGGGGGCAAAATGATGGGGTCAAAACACGCTCGTGCCACGTTTGGACACGTGGCAACTCAAGATAACGACACCTTCCTCCTGTGATTAAGGTAGTCATACACGAGCGCCCAAACCCCCCAAGCGTCAAAGTCCTACAGGGACACGGGCCATCCCTATTGCGCGCATGAGCCATCAACAACGCCGCTCTCTAACGAGCGCGATTGGCCATACCAGGATAAGCTCTACTCCATCAAGAAAGCCCTCTTCAAGCGCTACACTCCCCTAGCGAAGCTTCCATTCCCTCTCATTGCATGAGCCTTGGCCTTCATCCCCTAGCGGATTCCTTGGTCTCCAAGGCTCTTGGTTAACACGAGCGTGCTCTTAGCCCTCGTTACCAACCTCCTAAAACGGCTCTCTGACACCACGTACATACCCGCACACCAACCACTGTTACCAACACTAACTTTCACCAGCTTTTGCAGAAGATTCCTCCTAGGTTTCTCTCATAGCGCCACGTGTTAGGGCAACACTTGGTCAGGACCACACGGTGCAAATGACTAAAGGGTCCCTGACCCTCAACTATAAATAGGAGTCTTCATCTCCTTCACTGTAAGCAACTTCCATTACTACACTTTTGCTACTTCCTTGCTTTCTCTTTCAGATCATCATCTGACTTGAGCGTCGGAGAGCCAAACTGGGAATCACCCCCGGTTCCCCCAGCTTGGCTTTCTGACTTTGCTTTGGTGTTTGTCCTAGCAGGTAGAACCCCCCATGTTTTCCGGCGATCAACGACTGGTTTCCTCCTCTAAACAAATTGTAAAGTGATTGGACTCTGTACCCCATATTCAGACCCATCATAAATGATGTAATTATTGAATTGTAATATTATTAAATCATATTTATTGTCAAAATAAGTTGTTAAACATATCATATATTTAGTATTACTAAATTATATAAATGTAGATTAATTTATTGCATATTTATATATATAAATTATTAAATACTATATATATATATATATATATTAGCTTGCTAGCCGGCTTGTAAGCCTCGAGGCTCAAAGAAATAGGCTTAAGCTTGACTTGATACACAACTCGAGCTCGATTAAGCTTGACTTGAGCTTGACATCGTCGGAGCCCGAGTCGAGCCAGCTTGAGGTCGGCTTGTACGGCTCAGAGCACACCCCTACTGTTCATCATTTCTGCCAAACCATTTAATTGAGGTGTCTTAGGAGGTGTCTTCTATTGCCGAATGTCGTATTCTCTGCAATAAGAATCAAATGGACCACAATACTTGCCACCATTGTCAGTATGAATACATTTCAGCTTCTTACCAGTTTTTCTCTCAACTGATACCTGAAAAACTTTAAAGACATCAAATACCTGATCTTTGGTTTTTAAAACATAAACCTAAACCTTTATCGAACAATTATCAATAAAAGTGACAAAGTAAACTGCACCACGATGAGTTCGTACCTTCATTGGTCCACAAACATCTGAGTGTACCAGTTCTATCAAATCAGTTTTTCTTGAAGGGTGGTGACTTTTGAATGAAACTCGTTTTTTCTTCGTAGCCAAACAATGAACATATTTTTTAACTTTATACCTTTCAGTCCTGACAACAAAATTTTCTTGGCCAAACAATCGAGTCCCTTTTCACTAATGTGACTAAGTCTCTTGTGCTAAAGCTCTGACAAGTTGTCACTCTCTGTTGCATTAATCGAGTTAATGGAAGCTTTCATCTAATATAAATTATGAAATTTATCACTTCAAGCCACAATTAGATTCCTTTTTGTGAGTTTCTATTGATCATTACCAAAGAAATTGCAATAGCCATCATCATCGAGCTTTCCTGCTGATATTAGGTGCATACCTAACATCATGAACCACTAAACTCGACACACTATTGGTTTTCAAACAAACAATCCCTGTGCCTACTACCTGCACCAGCGTATCATATCCCATCTTCAAAATTCCAAAATCACCAGAAGTATAAGAAGTGAAGAAATCTTTATTTGATGTCACATGGAATGAGGCACCATTGTCAATAACCCAACTGGAATAATCACTGGTTACAACAATAACATTGTCATCATATGGAAGAATAAGATCATCATTGGAAGTAGAAGTAGCAACACAATTATTATTATCCTGGTCTCTCTTTTTGTGTCCATCACGATTACCTTTGCGCTTTCTCTTAAATTTAAAACAATATTTATTGATATGACCAAGTTCACCACAATGATCACACCTAAATTCTCTCCATCTTGACCTTGACTTGCTTCGACTTTTGCTTCTATCTTTATCATATTTACGTTCGCTTCTCCTCCTATTTTCTGAAACTAACAACTCAAGTTAAGACGAATGCTGAATTGTTCATCTCATCTCTTCATTCAAAACACTACTTTTCACAAGCTCAACGGTTATACCACCATCTGATGAAGAGTTAACAAGTGAAACACGGAAAGTTTCTCAGAAATCAGGCAAAGTGGAAAGAATCAAAAGTCTGACAATTTTATCATCAAATTTAATGCCCATACCTGTCAACTGATTAAGAACACCTTGAATTTCATTGATTCGCAATATAAGTTCTTTCTTTGTATTTCAGTTGCATCATCTTCTTAAGCAAAAATAGCTTATTATTTCCTATCTTTGATGCGTACAAATTCTGCAACTTCTCCCACAAACTTCTCGCATGTGTCTCATGTTGAATATGATTGTAAACATTCTCCTCAACAAACAGTCTGATAAACCCACAAACTTTTCTATGCTCAAAACCCCACTGTTCATCGATTTTATACTCGGGCTTTTGAGTCGCAAAAACAGGCAAGTGCAATGATTTAACAAATATGAGATCCTTCATCTTATTACTCCATAGATGATAATATAATCCATTTAAAGTTATCATCCTACTTGTATTCATATCCTGGTCACACCGGCAAAAGAATCAATGCAGCTCTGATGCCATTTTAATAGAAAAAGAATAAACCAAAATCGAGTGCACGCAGCTGAAATCAAAACTCCTCTCCAAATTAAATACCCAATAAGAAATCAACCAAGTATGCCCACGGACAGAAAAATAATCAACTAAACAAGATAATAGAGATACACAATTTTTAACATGGAAAACCCCTTCAGATTGAAAAGTAAAAACCACGAGGCCTACAAGACCCAAAAAATGAATCCACTATAATACGAGGTAAAATTACAGCAGTTCAACACCAATAAATCTAACTCCAAACACGAACCAAACACCGATTTGTCCAAAACGAATTAGAACCACAAAAAGAGAATAAGCACAAAATTAAGCCAAAAATTGCTATTGTTCACACCCCAAAAATTTAACTTATAATGCTCTAAATCCGATCTCCACTGTTCACTTTCAAGTTCAATGAGTTAGGAATCTGCGATCTAAAATTCAACTCAATTGGACCATAAATGACACTATGATCTTCCGCTTGACGAAACTGTCGCCTGAAAATCTGCTCAGAAAACTGTGCAGAAAAATTTCCTATTTATCACGTCTCTTTTTTCTAAAACTGATCGGTAAAGGCAAACATGAGAAAAATAAAACCTATTTTCATAGGCTTAGATATTTGGGCCAACAAATATGGGCTAGACCCAACATTCTTATATACGCATAGCATAACACTTCACTACCACATAATACCTACCTTTTGAAGTTGATTAGTATGATACTTAGGAATCTCCAAATTTATTGAGTGAAACTTAAGACTGAACCTAAACAATCCGATAAAGTAATCTCTTTTGACTTATGTATAAAACTTATTATAAAATTTATTTTTTATATGTTATAGTGAAGATGGGCCAAAGGCATCACACAATCACTCCTCTTCAAGTAATGAGACATAGTCCCATAGCTAATGACGACCCATGGAGTCGTTGCACGTAAGAGCAAGTTTTCAAATTTATTGAGTGTTAGAACATGGTTTGGGAGAGAAATTGAAGTTTTCATTATATAATTCTGTAGATCTGCATGAAAAGTGCTACAATCCGACTCTAACTTATAGGTAGAAGAATCCCAACAAGTTAGGGATATTTTACATAATTAACGAGATCCTTTCTAAAATAGAGGATAAGCACAAATCTTCTAACACTCCCCCTCAAGTTAAGTAATGGGATTGCCAATTCTTAACTTGTCAAGTGCCTTTTGAAAAGCTTGGCCAGAGATGGCCTTTGTAAGGATATCAACTAACTGATCTTCTGAATTGACAAATGGTAGCTCAATTATGCCTCCATCTAGTTTTTCCTTTGTAAAGTGACGATCTACCTCCACATGTTTTGTTCGATCATGTTGTACCATATTATCTGAAATGATAATAGCCGTCTTATTTTCACATTATAGCAGACTCGAATTTTGTTGAGGAAAGCCTATCTCTGCCATCAACTTCCTTGGCCATAGTACCTCTATTACTCCTTTTACAATGCCTCGAAATTCTACTTCAGCACTTGAGAGGGCAATAACTTTCTATTTCTTGCTCCTCCAAGTTACCACATTTCCCCGATCAGGGTGAAATACCCGATGTGGACCTTCTGTCGTTTGGATTTCCTGCCCAATCCGCATCAGTGTAGGCTTCGATATTCAAGTGACCATGTCTCCCAAACATTTTCCCGTATCCAACTGTACCTTTCAGATACCGCATAATCCTCACAACGGCTTCCATATGATCCTTCTAAGACTGATGCATAAATTGACTAACTACCGTGATAGCATAGGCAATGTCTGGCCTGGTGTGGGATAAGTAGATCAGTTTTCCCACCAATCGCTGATATCTCTCTCTATCTGTTGGTTCTCTAACTTCTTCTATCACGAGCTTGTGATTAACCTGTATTGGAGTGTCTATTGGCTTGCAGTCAACCATTCCGAACTCAGCTAACAGATCCATAATGTAATTCTTCTGAGAGATAAAAATACCCCTTCTCGATCGAAGAACCTTAATACCCAAGAAATACTTCAGCCCCCCTAGGTCCTTCATTTCAAATTCCCTGAACAAGTTTTCCCGAAGTCTCTCCATCTCTTCAGCATCACTTTTCGTGATAATCATATCATCCATATAGATGATAAGGCAAGTGATCAGGTTCCCTCTTTTCTTCAAAAACAAAGTATGATTAGAGTTGCTTTGTATGTACCCATACTGTCACATTGCCACTGTAAACCTTCTGAACTAAGCTTGTGGAGATTTCTTAAGTCCATATAGGGCCTTATTAAGTCTGCACACTTCACCATTTTTAAATTCGGAGGAAAACCCTGGTGGCGCTTCCATATACACCTCTTCCGTTAAATCTCCATGTAAAAATGCATCCTTCACATCAAACTGATGAATAGGTCAGTCTTTATTCGCTGCTATAGATAAGAGAACCCTGACAGTGTCAATCTTTACCGCTGGGGAGAAAGTTTCTAAGTAATCAACCCTATATATCTAAGTATACCCCTTTGCCACTAATCTGGCCTTATACCTCTCAATTGTGCCATCTGATTTGTGTTTGATGGTAAACACCCATCGACGCCCCACTATTTTCTTTCCCTCAGGCAGTTCACATATCACCCATGTATCATTTTTCTTTAGTGCATTCATTTCAGTTTCCATCGCCTGTACCCATTCCCTTGATTGTTCTGCCTCCTGAACCGTTCTCGGAATCTGTTTCGTATAAAGTTTCCTAAGAAACCCATGTACAGTTAGAGAGATACTCCCCCTCACCACATTTCCTATAGAATGTCTAGAGGTTCACGAAACATGTTGGGGTGAGTACCTATTCGGAGGTATTCCCTTAGTACTCCTTGGTGGCAAAGCATACCTGTCACTTACAACAAATTCAAAGATGAAATCAACAACATCAGCAGTATCAGGAGTATTAATAGTATCAGGAGTATCAACAGTATCAGGAGGAGTATCACTTACCCCGAGTGGGACATCATTCGGAGGAGTAGGATCAGGGGTGGTACTGAGCTCGTTAATGGTTGGTGTCGATATAGGAGACTCTACAAAACTCAGGTCACTTAGCCAACATAGGAAATCACTAGTACTCTCCACCTGAGCACTAGGTTGGGTAAGGTAGTAATACTCAGTTTCAAGGAAGTCATAATCCATTGTAACATGAATACGATGTGTGACAGGATTATAACACTTGTACCCCTTTTGGTAGGGGGTGCAAACAAGCCGAGCCAGCTCACGAGTTTTGCGAGTCGAGTTCGAGCTGACTCGGTTTGAGATTGAATTGGGACGATCTCGATTCTCGACCCGAGATCCAACGAGCCTGAGCTATGCATCGAGTTAATCTCGAATCCCGTGTGTTAAGGCTCGTGGCTTGCGAGCCTATCCATATATTTATTTTTTATAAATTATATATATGTATATTATGTTTTCTATTATATATATTATTGATATATATATATATATATATATATATTATATTATATATTATAGCATATATACAATATATATTTAACTTATAATATATGTATTAAGAATTTTATACAATCATATATTTTATTATATTTATATGACTTTAATTTTAAATAATATACTAAATACATACCATATATATATAATTTCATAATTTATATATGGTCCAATATTATATTATGTAAATATAACATTTATATATCACATATTATATTACATATATCTTAAAATGTTAAAAATATAAGGGTCGATCTCGATCTCGATCTCGAGTTGGATTTGGCGAGCTAAATCAAGCCGAAGAAATTCTGGCTTGACGATCTCGGTCCCGATCTCGATCCTACATATCAATTTTCGAGCTCGCGCCTAGTTTTTTAGCCAAAACTTGGCTCGGCTCGGTTCATTTGCACCCTTACCTTTTGGTGTGTGGCATACCCGACAAAGACACATTTAATGGCACACGGATCAAGTTTTCTCCGATCAGTTTTAGGAACATGAACAAACACCGAGCAACCAAATATTCTGGGTGGTAGGGTGAGTGTTGGAGGGATAGTGGTTTGAGTTTGGAGAACAAATAGAGGGGATTTGTGGTTCAGGATTTTTGTAGGTAACCGATTTGTGAGATAGGTTGCTGTGGCAACAGCTTCGGGCCAAAAATTGGGAGGTACATGGAATTCTCTCATTATGGCACGAGTTATCTCTAGGAGTGTGCGATTTTTTTGTTCTAAAACTCCATTTTGTTTGGGGGGGTGGGGGGGTGGTTGGGCAGGTAGTTTAGTATATAAGGCCATGTTGTTGACAAAAATCACTCATTTTCTGGTTAACATATTTCTTTCCATTATCAGAACGGAGCACACAAATTGTATAATTAAACTGGGTTTGTACCATATGAAAAAAAGTAACAAAGGTATCATACACTTCCGATTTATTTCGGAGAAAGTAAACCCAAGTCATGCGTGACAAATCATCGTAAATGATACAAAATATTGATGTTGATTTTTATTAGAAATGGGGGAAGAACCCCAAACATCAGAATGTATCAAAGAAAACACTGACTCCACCTGAGTATCATTTGGTTTAAAAGATGTTCAATGACTCTTAGCAGCTAAACAGGTTTGACAAGTTAAAGTAGACATAGTATTATTCTGAAAAAGTGTGGAAAATAGCAAACTCAGATACCCGAGGGAAGGATGACCGAGGCGCCGGTGCCAAAGCCAGATTTGTGTCTCAGCAGACCCTTTTGACAGGAGGGTTGTGGATGTGGGTTTAACCTCATCAACATAGTATGGACCGTCACGCTCAGTACCACACCCAATGATCTCCTTCGTATGAATGTCCTATAAAAGGCAAAATTGAGGATACATCAGAACTACACAGTTCAATTCATTTGTCACGTAGCTTAAAGACAGTAATTTGCAAGACAAAGAGGGAACATAAAGACAGTTTTTTAATTTTAGCTTCGATGAGATAGCCACGGATCCCTCCTTTTTGACCTCAACCAATTCTCCATTAGCAATTTGAATATAAGTTTGAGTGGGTGAAGTGGGCACAAGAATATCTACGAGATCAATAGTCATAGAGTTGCCCCACAATCAAAGATCCACTGGGATACTTTTTGTGGTCGGGTTTGAGTATGATAGGCATGTATTTGAATGGAGCCTTTTTCAAATGTCGGATCTACAATTTTACTACATGTAGGATCAGATATGTTGGTTGTTTTGTAGGTATAGGCCGAATGGAGGCCAATTAAGATTTTGAGACGGATAAAGAGATGATGATGTTGATGTTAAGATTGAGTCTCAAGAATCTTAACACTGCTCTGATAACATGTTAGAACATGGTTTGGGAGAGAAATTGAAGTTTTCATTATATAATTCTGTAAATCTGTATGAAAAGAATTACAATCCGCCTCTAACCTATAGCTAGAAGAATCCCTACAAGTCAAGGATATTTTACATAATTAACGAGATGCTCACTAAAATAGAAGATAAACACAAGTCTTCTAACATTGAGTATAAAATGAAATTATCTCTAAACTACTATTTAAAAATAATATTCATTTTACATCTGAATTCTTTAATTATATACAAAATTTATTTTGCTATATATTTCTTATGCAGTACAATAACATCACAATAATAATTATGATATAATATTTTGTTAATTAATTTGCTGAACATATATGAAGAACGTCCAACATTTTTATGCAAACTACTTTAAAATATTCTTAAAGTTATCTATACTATTATATATTTGAAAACGACGTTTGACTTTTTGACTTTATTGTGCATTTTGATGATGTGTAATTTTGTGGTTTTTTTGAGATTTTTAATTAAATATAAAATATGTGATTAGTTGATCTTTATTTTATATATTATTTTATTATAAAAATAAATAGTAATTAAGGAAAATAATTATCTTTGACAATATTTTTTTAATATACTTTCTATGTATGAATTTCTTTTTAAATTATATATATTTTTATCAATATAAATAAATGTCGTAATTAATGAGATATAAGTTAAGAAAGATTGAATTGATAACTTTCATATATTAAGACATCCACCCAATAATTGTGGTGATATTTAATACTATTATTACTTAGGGTTAAAGAAATTAATAAAGAAAAATTAAAACAAAAATCTTTATTTTGTATATTATTTTATTTTGAAAATAATATTACTAACGAAAATAATTTTTTATTTAATTGTATTTATTCAATCTTATATTTTGAATTAATTAATTTTAAAATATCAATTCGATTCTATTTTGTACCCGACATAAAAGAATGAAGCTAAACATTGGCAAAGAGACGGATAAGAAACGAAAATTGCAAAGCGTATGCATCTTTAAGCCTTTAATGCTTGATTGCTTGGCAATACTTGATCATTTTTAGTTGTTGTAACTAAATATTTTATGTGAAAATGTTGTAATTATGATTACATGACACACCTCTTAATGTTTTAGGCAATACTTGATCGTTTTGATCTTCTGGGCACATATATATATATATATGTGTGAGAATTTAGGTTTTCTCAATTTTTATTTAAATATGTAAATTCGATTTTGAGTTTTTTATTCTTTAAGGCATTAAAACTCAATAACTTTGAGGGGTTTTTTTTTTCATAAATAATTAAATATTTATGTAAGTTTAATTCTAATCAAAATTCTAATTTTTAAAATTAAAAAAAAAAATTAATTGATAAATAGGAGTTTTGCTTTAAATATAAATTATTTTTCCTAAATTTTTTATATAACCCCCTCCATTAATGGCTCCTTGATTTCCTCACTTAAATTCAAAATTTTATGTAAATTAATCTTTCTTAATATGTTTTGCTTTCTTCTTTTAAATTATCTTTTCTACAAGAAAATTTTAAAACTTTTGTTTCTTTCTTCTAATTTTTCTGTTGAGATTCATTAATTTTCTTTTTTTTCATATAAAATGCCCCATTGATTTGTACATTAATATAGGAGTCTGGCCGAAATCAAGTGAAGATTTAGACACTCCCTCGAATCTGCAAATTAGATTGACGAAATATGTTGAACTTTTTTTTTTTACTTTTCACTCATAAATCCATTGTTGAGTGTTTTTTTTCGATCTCTCATGCACGAAATTTATATTTTAATTGTACTTATATATTTTTTTTGATCATATTTATTTAGCACTATATAACTTCTTTAATCATGTCAGATAATATAATTTAAGTTTTTAGAAAATTTCATATTTTTAGGTTTTTTTTATTTATTTTACTTTATTTATAAAGTATTATTTGCTTATTGCTTTTTTATTTTAAATTTTTTAGTACTTAGGTACGTATTTCTTTTTCTATTTTTAAATTGTAATTGAGTCGTTCTTTTACCATTATTTTATTTTCTTTTTGAAAATTTAAATTTATAAAATAATTTGAATAATAGTTTAGCACAATTTTTATATTATTTTGGCGACTCTTTAAATCAAGATGTATTATTATTGTTCTTTGTTTCTTCATAAATTTATTATCTATTTATCTTTACATTTTTAGGATTTTAATCATCGATAATATTTTATATAATCCATATATTGATTCATTTTCATTTAAATTATTTTGTTGTTGATTTATTCCAATAGTCTATGACCAAATATATACATTGGTGTTTTCTAATAATATATTTTAGTTTATTATTATTATTATTATTGATGTGGTAATCTTTACCTATATGTTTTTACTAATCTTTCTTTTATATTTTTATTTTATTTTTAAAATTCTTTATTATATTTTCATATTTTTATATTAAATTGGAATGACTTGAGTTTGCTTGATTCTAATAATTATATTTTTTTTATTGTTTCTGCAAATTATTAAGTTAATTATTTATATTTTATTTTTACATAAATTTAAACTTTTGGTTCGAAGATCAATCTTAATATTTCTTAACCAATTACCAAATCTATTAGTAATATAACTTTGCTTTTTCTATTTTTTTTATTATTTCAATTTTAATTTATTTGTGAAATACTTGATAATTTATGTCATGATTTATTTTTTATCATTATTTTATATTGAAGGTTCATTTATTTACTTGAGTTTTGATTTTTTAGTAATTTATTTATATATTTTTATTATATTTAAAGAATTTATTAGAGTTTGAATACCTATAGTTGTGTGAGACATTCTTTCAGAATCTTCTTTTTAGAGTTTCAATGACTACATGCCTTTTTTTTTTTTTATCATGTCATAACTATATGATATATCTACCTTTTTTGAATTCATAGGATGTTTTGAAAAAAAAAAAAAATCATTTATTGTTGATGCTAGCTAAATTAAATTTTTGGTATAGTTAGTCGCCAATTTAATATTTATTATTTGTAAACCACATTAATACAAAAGTCATTTATATGTTAGAAAAGATAATAATGTTTTTAATAAATTTGTGCATAGCACAGGATGAGATGCGAGAATTTTAACATATATATACTATTCTAATATCTAAATTATTTATTTTTTTTTCCACATATTTTAACCTATCTACTTAGAATATATATTTATCTGAGTTTTATTTATTTATTATTTATAATAAGAAAACGCTTAACTTAGTATACAATTTATAATTAAGTATATTAAAGTAATAGAATTTAATTTTAATAGTAATTCATTTATTATTTATAAAAAATATTTATTGCATAGATTTATGATTTAATTATTCATTTTAAAATTATTTTAATTTACAAAGTTCATACAAGTATTGTAAATTATACCGTACATTAATACCGTGCATCGCACGGGGGATACGCTAGTATTTATATAAGACAAGATATTCCTTTATCGATCGGAAAAGGTGAATATGTAAACATATTTGATTATGTGTACCACATTATATATATATATAAGTAGCATCAGGTTTAGCCTAATTACAACTTAATTTTTATTCTTTGCGTATTTATCATGTGAAGAAATTATACAAAAAGGATATCAACTATCCTCAACTAGCGTTTTCGGGATTTTTTTTTTTTTTCCGGCGACAAAAATGGACAATAACTCCAAAAAACTGGCATTTTCAGGAAAAATTCGTCGGAATAAGCTGACGGGGCACCGGAAAACTGCAAACCTGTAGTATTTAATGACATGGAGC
Source organism: Lantana camara (assembly GCA_037501455.1). NCBI lineage: Eukaryota > Viridiplantae > Streptophyta > Magnoliopsida > Lamiales > Verbenaceae > Lantana > Lantana camara. The sequence continues at coordinate 94,543,366 of CM074863.1, forward strand.
CACAATTAATAAACACATCACATTTTAATACCACCTAGCTGACACGTGGCATCCTAATCAAATTTTTTTTAATACTCTCACCACATCATCTCCTTTAATATATGATTCATTAGCGGATCAAAAATGTATTAATCAGGTAAAAAACGGATTAAACGGACAAAAAAATGATAAACGGATCTCACGGGTCTGCATCCGGACCCGGGTCCAACGGGTCCAAAATTAGACCCATCGGGTCCACCGGGTCTGGACCCGCCACCAACCGGGTCCGGCCAGACCCGGGCCATTGCCATCCCTACGTATGGTGCAGAAGAGATAGCAGAAGACAAAGTAAATCTGACCTCTTTGTAAATCACGTTTTGAATTTTAATTTTTCTTTTTCTTTTTTTTTTTTTTAATAATTCTAATATCCGAGTCTGGCGGGTCTAGACCCGTTAAGGACCCGGATACTTTCGGGTCTGTGTGCCGGGTCCAGACCCGACCCTGGACCCGATGGTCCGAGTCTGATGCGGGTCTCACGGGATGGGTCCGGGTCCAGACCCGCTAGACCCGGTCCAATTGCCACTTTATATATGGTTCATAGTTGTTTTTGGTGGCCATGGAATTAAGAAAAGCTATTCCTCATACATTGTAATACCAACACCATGATTCCTTGTCTGATTTTCGTGTGTTTCTGCATCAACACACTTTCCTCTCATGCCACTTCTGCAAATAAAGCTGTCACTCCGTCTCACAATATATCATCCTCAGGTACCATAGTATTAAGGTTAAATTTCTGTGTTCATTATAATTAATAGGTTTCTCCTTATTTGCAATTTTATTGATTGATGATTTTCAAAATAGCAATGAGTATGATAAAAGAATTTGTAATTTTCTCAATCTATTTAGATGGAGAAAATAGCAATTTTTTTTTGGTTATATTACCACTTGAATTCTTATGGTTTACCTTCTATACGCGTGCGTCTTCACCTTAACTCAGCATAAGTATATATTGTTCACCTAATTATTTTATCAATTTGAAGTTACTAATATCTTTAATTCTTTATTCTCCTCAAACACGAAACTCTCACTTGCAAATTATCAACCACCGTCGTACATGGCAAAATCTCACCGGAATATTTGGCCCGAGATATTGATCTACATTTTTTTTTTTATATATTTTATTCAGTGACAATAGAAACATATTTAAAGTTTAGGTCTTAATCTATATTTATATAGTATATTATTATTATTATATTATATTATAAAAGTACGAATTGAGTTTTTGGTTGAAACTTTGTGACCAACCGAAATACCGATATGGACGGAGATCCACTCAAGAGAGAAAAGATTGAAAAATTGATATTATTGTTATTGATATTCTCTTGATTCCAATACTACAATATATCTATACTATAATATATAGGAATGATGTATTTTGACCCAAATGTATCAATTTTGACTGAATACTAATTTTCTAGAATTTTGAATTTTTTTAATTGATAAAATTATTTTAATGGAAAGTTATTTGACACTAATTATAATTTTTAATTTTTCTAAACAATTCAAAATCAAATCAATTATCTCCATAATTTACGAAATCTTTTAAATTGACAAGTTAACTACGTATCCTTATTTATCTTTTAGGGTTTCTTATTTTTATTATAAAAGTTCTACACACTTATCTATTGTCTATAAACATAATAAGTTTTATCCTATTTCATTTTTTTTCCGCATCTCTTCATTCTCACATGCCCAAGTTCATATTCATCCCTTTTAGCCTCTCTCTCGGTAAGCATACAATTTTAATGGTTTTTATTTATAGTTTCGTTTAACATTTTTGTTTTTATACTGTTGTTGTTGATTTTAACATTTTTTAATTTTATTATTTATGTTTTTGATGATATGTAGGAATCCAGAATTTTTTATTGTTTTAAGGATTTGTTTAAGCTTTGTAACTTTTCATTGTTGTAATTTTTAATATTTTTTCTTAATTATTTTTATTTATTTAAAGAAATTTATTTTATTTAATAATTGTATTTATATATATTATTTTTTATTTGACACACTCGAATTATTCTTGAATATTTTATTCACATTTTTTAGCATTTATTTGTATTAAATTGTCCAACTACGCATTTTCATATAAATTAATTGATTCTACCACTAAAACCAAAAAAAATATGAATAATTGATTCAATAACATATTTTTATTTTTATTGATTATTGTTAATATTATTTTTGTTTCTATATAGAAGCTTAACATATATATATATTTATTGAATCTCTTAATTTATGCTATAATCATAATCTTAATTAAGAAACTCATTATGTATGGTAACTGCATAAATTTGGGATCTTTTCTTCATTGTTTGTAGTTCAAAATATTAACAAAAATCCAATTTTTAATCTTAATTAAGGAACTCAATATGTATGGTAAATGCATAAATATGGGATCTTTTCTTCATTGTTCGTAGTTCAAAATATTAACAAAAATTCAAAATTTTTTTTACACTATAAAAATCCAATATTTAAAAGGATAATAGAGTTTTCAATTGCTACTCCACTTTTCATCTTAAAAAATAAACCGTAGTATTTGCTCAGTTAATGGAGCATAATGATTCATTTGACGAACAAATTGGTATTTTCTTTTTCTTTGTGGTTTCAATTTTGATTCTTATGCATTTGTTTTTCTTCTTTACAATTTTTAATTGCTTTTCTATATATTTCTTTTTTCATTTTTATTGAAGATTTTCTTTAAATTTTGAAAAGTATTATTTTATTATTTTAGGAGTTTTATTTTTTCTTATCTATTCTTAATGTGTGTGTACTCCATTCGATATATATATATATATATATACTGCATTGTTTTATGATATTTATTTTATTAGTTTATGTTTCAATCTCATTAGGTTTTTTTATTCTTAAATATATATATTAATTTTTTTTTATATTTATTATTACATTTTAAAATTTATTAAGTTCTTCCTCCAGCTTTATTTTATCACTTCTATATTTTCATTGCATTTTGAGATTTATCAACAAAAGTATTCTATATCATTTTAACTTTATTTTATAATTTGTCTTCTTGAATGCATCTATACATATAGCATCTTGGACTATTAATTTCTTTTAAATCGTTGTATTATGCTTTTAACTATATATATTTTTCTTTTTAATATTTCTTATTGTTTAGACCACGGATGATATTGTAATATCTTTTAAGGTTTTAAGGATAATTAATTTGAAGTCAATAATACTTTTTTATATCTCTTATATTTTAAAATATTAATTTTTATATTGTTGATTTATTCTTCAAATTTTATTGATCGTCTGGTGAAATTTTAAGTATTCATTAATATTATATTTTTCTTTGTTTATTTAAATAAGTAAATTTACTAACTTATATATTTCATGCAATTATAATGTGTTTTCGTAGGTCTATAATAATATATATATATATATATATATATATATATGATCAACTGAATTTCAAGATATTTTATAAATTTGTATTATTTTGTTTGAGTTCTTAGGACTAAGTTTTCTTTATCATTATTATTTTATTAATTTTTAAGTCAAGTTTCGCTCCTTTTTGGTATTATTTTTCATTTATGTTTAGTTTGTTCCATTTATGTTTCAATATTCTATAATTAGGGTAGTATATACTTATACTTTATAAAATACCTTTTTCTTTTATTATATGGTACTAAATAAATAGGATTTAACTTTTTAGTAATAATTTTTTTCATTGATTTTATTTTGTTCCTAAAATAGTATTTATTGATTTCTTTTTTAATTTTAATATTATTTTTTTTTTGTTATTTAAATTTTTTAGTAGATAAATATGTTGATGAAATTTCTATAATTAACTTTTATTTATATAATTGAGTCATTTTCACCACAATTATTTTTTTAATTAAATTTTATTTTTGAGGTTTTTGAAATTTTAAATTTGTAAATATTATTTGAATGATTATTTAGGATAATTTTTATGTTACATTTATAATTTTTTAAATTAATATGTACCAATGTAGTTCTTTGTTTCTTCATATATTTATTCCCTATTTATCTTTTGGTTTCGAGGGTTTTTTCTATCACCAATAATATTTTATATAATACATATGTTTATTAACTTTCATTTAAATTATTTTTGTTATTTATTTTTCCTGTTAGTCTGTGTTTAAATATATACATTTATATTTTTCAATAATTTCTGTTGATTTATATCATTAATTATTGCCGGCCTGGTCTTTTACTTTTTACTGTTTTGCTAATTTTTCTTTTATATTTTATATTTTATTTTTAAAGTTCTTTATTATCCTTTCATATTCTTATGTTGAATCCAGAGGATTTTTGAGTAATTATTAAAATGACTATTTATATTTTATTTTCATGTATATCTAATATTTTTGCTCTAAAGTTAATTTTTAAATAATAATTAGTTAAATATTTTTTAGCCAACCATATATATTAGTAATTTCATTTATTTTTCTATTTTTTTACTATTTGGATATTCATTTATTTATTTTAGTTTATTTTAAAAAAATATTGAAATTTCATAATTGAAAATTTTGAAATTGTTGATAACTTTTGTCATGTTTTACTTTTAGTTCTTAGTTCTTACTTCTTATTTTCTTTATTTTTTTCATATTAGTTTTTTAGCTGTTTTAGACTTTTAGTATTATTCGTTAACTTCTTTATTTTATGTTTAATATTTAAAATACTCATAATCGCATATAATTATTTTCTTATTGATATATATTTTAAATTTTGATATATGTGTGTGTGTTTAATTATATTTATATATTACATGTCACCTTTGTTTTATTTAATTTTAGAAATAATATAATCAGATAAGTTAATAGGTACACATCATTCTTAGCTACATACTTACAATATTATTAATTTATTTTAATTAAAATTAGCAAACTTAATTTTAATATTGATTAATAAATTATAATTATAATTTTTATTCATTAGAATATTACATGAAAATTCAAATTATTATATTTTTAAATAAATTCCATTTTTTCTTACTACCGTGCATAGCACGGGGTTTACGCTAGTATAAATAACAGTACTAGAAAACATTGATTTTGCAACCGAAAATTTGCAACCGAAAAAATTCGGTTACAGCTTGACGAATTTAGCAACCAAGTTTGCAACCGAAAAGGCAAAATTTGTCTATTTGGCATTGCAACCGAATTTTCGGTTACCAAATCAGTTGCAAACATTTGCAACTGAAATTTGGTTGCAATATCAGTTGCAAAAAAAATTTGAAGGGTCTAGTTTTTTTATTGCCTTTGCAACAGAAAATTCGGTTGTTAATTCGGTTGCAAATATTTTACAACCGATTTTTCGGTTGCTAATTCGGTTGCAAAAGGAATGAAAATAGTAAATTCCGGTCACAATAGTTGCAACCGAAATTTTGGTTGCCAAATTTGTTGTGTGGAAATTGCAACCAAAATGCAACCGAATTTTCAGTTGCAAAATAATTAAAAATATTTTTGCAGCCGAAAATTCGGTTGCAAAATTTTGAGCTAAATTAATTATTTTTATGTAAAATTTGCAACCGAATTTCAGTTGCAACTTTTTCATGCAACAGGTTTGCAACCGAATTTCGGTTGCAATAATTTTTTTATTTATTATTATTTGTAAAGATAAATAAATAATAATTAAACAAAAATTGTGTTGCTATTAGGTTGCAAAATCAATTGTAAAAGTTTTTTTTACTTTATTATATTTAGTATATACATAGTAATTTTTAATTACTCGTCTCTTAAAAAGTTTTAAATCCTTTAATTATTGTAAAAAAAAAAGTTTTCCAATAAAATGATAATAAATGCTATATTATATAATATATTTGTAAAGTGGAAACAAGTTAGTTAATTATAATTATTTTTATATGCTCATATTATAGTAGTATTAATTAACAATTGTTAATATATTGTTGTAATTACTATAAAATATGTAATAAAGTTTAGAAATATGTTTTATATATATAAAATATACATTATAAATCATTAAAATATTATACTTGTATAGTAATATGATATCATATAACATATAAGATATTTTGAGTATTGATATGACGCGTAATACTATATATGATATATCGAAGTAATTTCTACAAACGATAGATGTAGTATAATAGATATTAAATGAATATAATTAATTATAGTTACTTATATGACTATATTGTGGTAATATTAATTAATAATTATCGTTATATTGTTGTAACTATTGAAAACTATGCAATAAAATTTAAAGGTTATGTTTTACAAGATATAATATTATACATTATAAATCATCAAGGTGTTATACTTGTATAGTATATCATATTATATGTCATATACGACATTTTATTTTCAGAATTGACATAACATACGAGATATATATATATATATATATATATATATATATGATATTTTAACGTAATTTCCACAAGTGATCGCTATAAGTGATATCAAATGGTATAATAGATGGCTATATATACGTCTATTAAATACTATAATATATTGATATTACATTTATGATAGATATTATATATTGATATGATATTATATAATATGTACAACATTTTGAGTATTGATATAATGTGTGATATTATATAAGATGCGGAAATGTATTTACAAGTGATCGGCATAATTAATATAATAGCTATAAGGGATCTATTAAAATAATATAATATATATATGTGATCATATATAACTTCATTAAATACTATATATATACTTGTATAGTGATATCATATTATATGTCATATACGACATTTAATTTTGAGAATTGACATAACACACGATATTATATATGATATGATAGCACAATTCCCACAAGTGATAGCTATAAAAGATATCAAATGGTATAATAGATGACTATACGTCTATTAAATACTATAATATACTGATATTACATTTATGATCAATATTATATATTGATATGATATTATATAATAATATAATATATGTAATCATATATAACTTCATTAAATACTATATATCTATTAAATAATATAATAAACAAGTATAATTTACATTTATAATAGACATTATAAATCATAAGATATAATAGTGTCTAATAATATCTTACTCATTAATACTATTGTACTTACTGAAAACTATAGTAAAATTTAATTAAAAGTTATGCTCTATAAGATATAATATACATCATAAATTATTATGATGTTATACTTATATAGTGATATGATACTATATAATATGTACAACATTTTGAGTATTGACATAATGAGTAATATCATATATGATGTATAAATGTATTTTACAATTGATTGACGTAATATAATAGGTATAAGGATCTATTAAAATACTATAATATATGTAATCACATATAAGTTTATTAAATAGTGTAATAGATAACTATATATCAATTAAATAATATAATGTACAAATATGAATTATATTTACAATAGATATTATAATTCATAAGATATAATAATATTTAATATTATCTTACTCATTAATACTATACATAGTCACAAGTTATATTAAATGATATAATTTGCAATTATAAGTCTACTAAATAATATATAGATAACTATAAGACTATTAAATAGTATAAAGTATATTTAATTAACAAATTTTGACAGAGAATCACACTAATTTAAAGGTTATGGAACAAAACGTAATCTAAGTCAAAACTCAAAAATCTATTAAATGATATAATAGACAACAAGAATTCTATTAAATACTATAATACTATGATATATAGTTATTTATATTTATAATAAATACTATATACCATACTAATTGATAATATAATACCTATAAATGCATTAAATTATGTAATATATAGTTAAAATTCTATTAAATAATACTGTACATAGTTAGAAGTTATATTAAATAATATGATATACATAACACTTGATTTTATTGTAATATAAAAGCTTAATCTCCATAACTGATATATATGATATGGTTGTAAATGTTAAAGAAATATAATATATATTTACAATTTTATTAAGTCTATAAAATAGTTGATTTTATATATATATATATATATATATATATATATATATATATATATATATATATGTTATAGTTGCGATAGATATTGTCTATGAAAAAATAGTAATTTCCTCCTCAAATGAGTAATATAATATGCCTATAAATTTATTAAACAATATAATATGTATGACTTTTCTTTATTAAGTGATATAATATGAAATAATAAGACTAATAACCAATATATATATACTTTTTAACCAAATATACAACCAAGTATATCCCCCCAAAAAATTGAATAACTCCCCCCAAAAAATTGAATCCCGTCATTCCCCCTTCCTCCTCTAAGTTAAGAAAGCCCTAGTTCCCCTCTTTCCCCAACCGCTCTTCCAGCGGCGCAAGAACTAGGGCTTCCCCGCAGATTGAGTTTCAACAGGTTCTCTCTCTCTAGATTCTCCCTCCTTCAATTTCTGTGTATTGGATTGATGATTATTGATGCGGAATTTGTGCAGGCGTTTGTGGTGGGGACAGATTGGGGAGCTCTGGCTGCTTGGTATCTGAGCTTGCTGCGGCCTGATAGAGTCAAATGTTCAGAGATAGCCTGACCATCTGTCAATTTCAGGTATTCGATAATTATTAGGCTTATTACGTGATCTTCACAATATTCATGTGAAACCGCTTCTCTGTTTTCAGAATTTTCAAGGATCGCCTTGTGGTAATATGATCTGTATACGTGTGATAGTATAGTGTAAACTGTAGAAGAAAGAAATGGGTGCTGGTTCTACAGTCCCGGAAGAATCCCTCCACGATTTTCTCGTCAAGGTTTGATTTTTATCCTCATTTCGGGGGTCTTTGATGTGTAATTATGTGTCATTGGGAACAGAATTTCTGGGATTTTTCAGAAGTGTTGAAATTTTCATGATTTTAGTTGAGCAGGACAGCAAAGGTAATGATGTGAGCCTTAATATTTACAAGGGGAAAGTCTTGCTTGTTGTTAATGTTGCTTCCAAATGGTATGGCCCTTCTTTTCTTCAATATAATCTTCAAATTTTATTTTCTTTTTCTAGGTATCTGTTATTTTTCTTTTTGTGATGTGGTTATCTGTTTGATTTGCTGAAACAGTTCTTTTACGAACATGAATTACACTCAGATGACTGAGCTGTACTCCAAGTTCAAGGATAAGGGTCAGTAATATTTCTCCTCATCTATTTTATTCTTAGGCTTATAGAGATTTATGTTATTTCTGATTAACTCCTGTCCATGCATGATGAATGTTCCCATAAGGTACTGTATTTCTTAGAGAGTAAATTTGAAATTTTTGCTTTGCTTTTTGTTGTTTTAAGGTGTAGAAGCTTGTGATAGTTTGTAGATGACTATGCTTGTAAGGTGATTTCTTTTCAGGATTTGAGATATTAGCATTCCCTTGCAACCAATTCTTGCATCAAGAGCCAGGGTCGAGCCATGAAGCAGAACAATTTGCTTGCACGAGATTCAAGGCTGATTATCCAATCTTTCAAAAGGTGAGCAGATTCTTTCGATGTTGCTCAGCGATGCTTATGTTGTCTTGGTTTGTTGTGCTTCATTTCAGTTCTTTTTCAAGCCAACAAACCAAAAAAGTAGAGTTATGATTATGATATGTAAATAATTATAGGTTAGTCAGGTACATTCTTTGAGTTTCAACATCTGATATGTAAATAATTATGATGAATGGATACGAATATAGTAATACGGAAGACTTATACGGGATTTCATATCAGAAGAAGTAGAGTTTGCCATATTCATCTTTATGTGATAGTGTAAGGCAATTTGGATCGTGGCTTAATATTGAGTGGCTACTATTTCCTTATTATTGTTGCATACTCTGGAAAACATAGCTTTGTAAGTGATAAGTGGAAAGGATGCTTGAGTTTAGTGGATTTAATGTTGTTGTCTGTTGTGGAAAGCATGTATTATTAGATGCTAATTATTGACATAGGTGTTATATCTTGAATAAATGAAGATAGCCACATCATTGAATTGTTCTTGTGATCTCTCATGTTTTTGGGCATGACTAGTTAGAAAATATTGAATTCTAAGCATTTCTTCATTATAAAAGTTAACTGTAGTGTAGCTTATAAACTGTTGAGATATATAGACATTTACTCACTTTCCATTTTCAATTGAACAGGGATTGAAATTGAGTTTTTGTGTTTGATTGCTTGAGTTGTAAATATAATATTTTCATGTATGAGACTATGATGGACTGCTCATCTGTGTACATGACACACTAGTGGCTTCCGGTCCTTAATAGTAGCATGTTTTATGCCTTTTGTTGGCCACTGCATGCAGATATGTTGCTCATGCTTCTAGTAATTTTAGTTGTTTATTTATTTAGTATTAATCAATGTTAGTCATATATCTATGTACTATCTTTCTTTATTGTTTCTCTATTCTAGCTGGTCTCTCCTTGAGAAGGGGATTTCTTGAGAGGTTCTTGGAGATGTACCGGGTAAGGTGTGTATTATTTTTTACCCCTTAAGCTTGTTGAGTTTTAAAAATGATTTAAAACTTATATGCGATGTACTTAATAAGACTACTGCATTGATAATTCAGGAGCTCAATGGCTGTGTTCAAGATCATGGGAGGTTGTGACTTGAAAGGTTCTCAAGAGGATGGCATTTGATGATGTTGAGTATGCAAAAATTTTGATATAGATTATTGATGCGTTTGTAAATTTTGGATTATTGACATATTTGTAAATGTTGTATTATTGACGAATTTGCTCATGTTGGAGAATAATTTGAATGGTTGTTTGTGTTTAGAATATTAAATTTTAGATAATTCAATTGAAAATTCAGTTACGAATTTGATACTATTTTACGTTTTAAAAATCATTTTTGGTAATGATTATTTAATTGTAAATAAATATAAAACAATAAAAAATAATTAGTATTTTTTGCGATAAAAAATTTGGTTGCAAAGTTTTGTTGCAAGTAATATAAAAAGTAAAAATTAAATTATTTTTGCAACCGAATTTCGGTTGCAAAATGGGTAAATACTTTTTAGCTGTTTTACGGCGAAAATCGGTTGCAAAAATAATGTGCCACGTCAACTTTGCAACCGAATATTTGGTTGCAATTTTTGCAACAGAATATTCGGTTGCAAAGTGACGTGGCTTACATGCCACGTCTACGGCTTCTTGCAACTGAAATTTGGTTGCTGTTTCGGTTGCAAAAAATTCGGTTGCAAAAATCGGTTACTAAAGTTTGCAACCAAGGTTTTCGCAACCGAATTTTTCGGTTGCAATTCAGTTGCTAAACACTATTTTTCGGTTGTAAAAGGCCCTTTTTCGGTTGCAAATTCGGTTACAAAACCCATGTTTTCTAGTAGTGTAAAAGACATCTATGGACTCTAAAAAAGGAAAATAAAGTAATTAAGTAAAGACTCAAATACTAGCACTAATTATATAGAATCTTAGAATCCTATCCCAACTATCGTAAATATCGAATCATATTAATTATCCTCGTGGATCTCCGTCCATATCAAATACCTTCATTATAAGAGTTTTAATAAAATATAATTTTGTAAATTACAAATTTAATTCACAAATATTCTTTCAGATATTTGATTCTAATCAAACTCTCAATTATATCTATCTGATTCTAATCAAAATATAAAATTATATCTATCTGATTCTAATCAAAATATAATTGTATAGGTCTTTTTCTAATTATAAAACACTCTATAATTATAATCCTATAAGCTTTTTAATAAATTGATCCTACTATTATTCTAACTATCTCGACTAAACTAATAAATCTCCAATCTCGTATGTTTAAGAAGGAAAACCTATAAGCTTTTTAATAAATTGATCCTACTACTTTTTTAACTACCTCGACTAAACTAATAAATAATCTCCAATCTCGTATGTTTATAAGAAGGAAAACCTATAAGCTTTTTAATAAATTGATCCTACTATTATTCTAAATCTCTCAACTAAACTAATAAATCTCCAATCTTGTATGTTGATAAGAAGGAAAACCTTCTGTTTGCACTAACAATTCGCGTTTATTGATTTTTTGTCAACACCGAATAGATAATACAAATTATTTGAAAATTCAAGTAAAAGCAGGTCTTCGATTTTCAGCTTGATCCTCTGATTCTTCCTTTGAACTTAAAGTTGTTGAATCTTCAAACACTCCTTGATGGATTTGATGGTTTGATCTTCGTCAACTTTGAATTTAGCTTGTAATAACGTTAATTTGTAGGTCCTTCGACTTGTTTACGAATCAAACGCCGAATTTTGGAGAACTCCCAAGAACGCCGATGAACTCGTCGGTAATTTAGCTTGAATATAACACCGATTCGCCGGTATAATGCCTTGATAACGGATCAAACGCTTAGATTTGATAACTTCGGGGAAGAAAGGTTTTTAGCCTTTCCTGAATTCGTAGAGAGGTTTTTAGTCTTTCTTGAATTCGTGTTGTGTGTTGAATGAACTACACATGACCCCTTTATATAGGTGTAGGATTCAAGACTTGTGGCTCAAGTCAAAGTTTATTTAATAATTATCTCTTTATTTTTTGAAGAGATAATATCAAATAAATCATATAAATATATATCTCTTTAATATTTTATTATTTTTTAAAGAGATAATATTACATAAAATCTCATCAATATTTATCTCTTTATATTTTTATTTTCAAAGAGATAATATTATAAAAGACTTGACTTTGATTGGTCGGTATGACACAATATGCCAGGTGTCGCCATATGATTTGTCCTAACTTCCTTTGACCGCAAGACTTGATTTAATTGGTCAAAACATGTCACTTTGACATGTGTCATCACTTGATTTGTTGATAAAATAAAACATTATAATATCAATTTAAATTTAACTATTTAATTTTGAAATTAAATTTAGGATAATTTTAAAATATTAAATTAGCAAACTAAATTAATAAAACAAAGTTTATTTATTAGTCTACAAATGCCCCCACTTCGAGGCTCGGCGAAAAACATACAAAGTAGTCGTGCAAAGACGAGACTTGAAGTACCCAAATTTATTGGACATAACTTTTTTTTGAAGATGTGACTGAACTTGAAGTTTAATTCAAGTTGCCTACGTACCCCCTCAAGAGGATCAAGTCATGGCGTAGTTCAAATTTTTTTCAAACTTACAGATATTTTATACTCGTGTTAGGGAGTACACTTGACTTTGATTTTAAACAGTCTATACTCTTGTTAAGGAGTAACTTGACTTTGATTTTAACAATTTATACTTGTGTTAAGGAGCAACTTGAATTTGAATTTGAGAACAATTCATACTCGTGTTAAGGAGTATTGCACTTGAATTTGAATTTGAAAACAATTTATACTCGTATTTAGGAGTGCATTTGAATTTGGATTTGAAAACAATTTATACTCATGTTAAGGAGTATTTTTGACAGTTTAGACTCTTATCGAGGAGTACTTTGAATTTGGATTTGTAGACAGTTTATCCTCATATCAAGGAGTCTTGAATATGAATTTGTAGATAGTTTATCCTCATATCAAGGAGTATTGAATTTGAATTTAAATTTATAGACAGTTTGTGCTCGTATCCAGGAGCTTTCATGACAGTTTATTCTCTTATCAAGGAGAATTTGAACTTTACTTGAATTTTAATTGCCCCCGGTATTTCTACTGGAATTTGATTGATGACGTAAAAAAAAACTTCCTCTTGCCCCCAACTTGCTTAGGTCGCATGGTGTAGCTCCTTTTTATAACTTGACATTTGAATTTTGGAGAGCTTAAGCGGTATCTTTTGATCTTCAATTGAACTTCGAACTCGATTTGTGAACGTAAGAGATGAGAGGAAGATTTGTCCCACTGGGCGTACCAATCTGTTTGCACTAAAATTCGTGTTTATTGATTTTTGGTCAACACCGAATAGATAATACAAATTATTTGAAAATTCAAGTAAAAGTAGGTCTTCGATCTTCAGCTTGGTCCTCTGATTCTTCCTTTGAACTTAAAGTTGTTGAATCTTCAAACGCTCCTTGATGGATTTGATGGTTTGATCTTCGTCAATTTCGAATTTAGCTTGTAATAACGTTAATTCGTAGGTCCTTCGACTTGTCTACGAATCAAACGCCGAATTTTGGAGAACTCCCAAGAATGCCGATGAACTCGTCGGTAATTTAGCTTGAATATAACGCCGATTCGCCGGTATAATGCCTTGATAACGGATCAAACGCCTAGATTTGATAACTTCAGGGAAGAAAGGTTTTTAGCCTTTCCTGAACTTGTAAAGAGGTTTTTAGTCTTTCTTGAATTCGTAGAGAGGTTTTTAGCATTTCTTGAATTCGTGTTGTGTGTTGAATGAACTACACATGACCCCTTTATATAAGTGTAGGATTCAAGACTTGTGGCTCAAGTCAAAGTTTATTTAATAATTATCTCTTTATTTTTTGAAGAGATAATATCAAATAAATTATATAAATATATATCTCTTTAGTATTTTATTATTTTTTTAAAGAGATAATATTACATAAAATCTCATCAATATTTATCTCTTTATATTTTTATTTTCAAAGAGATAATATTATAAAAGACTTGACTTTGATTGGTCGGTATGACACAATATGCCAGGTGTCGCCATATGATTTGTCCTAGCTTCCTTTGACCGCAAGACTTGATTTAATTGATCAAAACATGTCACTTTGACACGTGTCATTAATTACTTGAGTTGTTGATAAAATAAAACATTATAATATCAATTTAAATTTAACTATTTAATTTTAAAATTAAATTTAGGATAATTTCAAAATATTAAATAGCAAACTAAATTAATAAAACAAAGTTTATTTATTAGTGTACACCTTCTACCAAAAAAAAAAGAAAAAAAGGAAAACCCTATAAGCTTTTTAATAAATTGATCCTACTATTATTCTAAATATCTCTACTAAACTAATAAATCTTCAATCTCATATGTTTATAAGAAGGTTAAAGCACTGTCATGTTATAAATTCCATAAGATACTAGAATGACACATACAAATTGTATTTCCCTCTTGGCTGCCACTGAGAATTAGGTCCTTATATATCTGCACGAATAAAACATAAAATTTCTCAAATCTGATTGTCGGGGCATTCGCGGCCGCCAACTTTTAAGGCCAAAGTTAGTCACAGCCACCAACATAATAAAAGAACAAACGTGTTTTCTTGTCTTATTCGCAACCGCTGTCAACGTTGTGAATGAGCGACCGCGACTCGCTACCGATGTCGACTCCAGTAGCTTTTCTTCAACTCTTTCATGGCCGCTAATGATTTCTCTTGTGATTGTTAGCGGCCGCTAGGATGCGGTCAGTAGCCTTCCGGAATGATCATCTCGGTAGCAACCAACTCCTTTGAATATCCTTCACTGCCGCTACTTGCTCCAGAAAAGTCTGTTTTGTCCTTATTTTGGTTGTTTTCATCCGGTTTCTTCATTCTTGACTTCCGAAATGAATTTTACTTGAAAGAGGGTAATTTAATCAGTTTAAGGCACACAAAAGGCTTAAAAATGGACTAAATATAAGTCTAAAACTATTTTAAGTCTAACAGAGTGCATGCTAGTATATGTTACTAAAACAAAATAAGGATTAGGAAATGTTGAAATTTGAAATCAACTCAATTCTCTCATGTAGCAGATACAATCTCACTACACCGAACGTTATCCGGAAACCAGACCATCATTTCTTCGGGTGGAAGCTTCGAGCTTGGATTCTTTTCTCCCGGTAATTCTAACAAACACTACATAGGCATATGGTACAAGCAAATAAAGGAACAAACAGTGGTTTGGGTCGCCAATAGAGAGACCCCCATTTCGGATAGAAATTCAGCTCAACTCAAGATTTTAGATGGTAATTTAATGCTTTTGAATGAGTCCCAAACCAAGATTTGGTCCACTGATTTGAACCCCACCAATCATTCTGTAGTTGCAGTACTTTTAGATGACGCCAACTTGGTTTTGAGAAATGGGTCAAGGCAAAATTCAAGTAATTTTGCTGAAAATTTGTGGCAAAGTTTTGACCATCCAACTGATACTTGGATGCCAGGTGCAAAGCTTGGATATGATAAAAGAACACATAAAAAGCAAGTCTTGACTTCTTGGAAAAACTCCCAAGATCCTGCCCCTGGGCTATTTTCTCATGAGTTCAATCCAAATATGAGTCAGTATATTGCATTGTGGAATAAGAGTAAGATTTATTTTAATAGTGGACTTTGGAATGGTCATACCTTTGACTTCGAGCCTGAAATGGCGGATACTAACAATAATCTGACTGCTTCCAGGACCTACGTTGATAATGAAAACGAGAGTTTTTTCATATTTAAACTTGCTCCATCTATTATAGCAAGAGAAGTTATGGATGTCTCGGGTAGAAAAATCTTTTGGTTGTATATGGATGCTAGTTGGAGATATGCTCATTCTCAGCCGAACCAGCAATGTAATGTTTATGCTATTTGCGGGCCATTCGGTACCTGCAAGCAGAATTCTGTACCCTTTTGTAGTTGTTTGCCTGGATTTAAGATCAAGTCTGATAAGGATTGGAGTTTGAAGGATTATTCCGGTGGTTGTGTGAGAGAGATTGATTTGCAGTGTGAGAATAATGGTAGTAGTAATAGTAGTAGTAGTTCGAATGGAAGATCAAAAGACAAGTTTTTGATGAAACATATGTTGAGTTTACCTGAAAGCTCTCAATCGATGATGCTTGGAAGCAGAGGTGAATGTGAATCTTCATGCATGAGTAATTGTTCTTGCACGGCTTACGCCTATGATGGAAACATGTGTTTTCTTTGGAACGGAGAACTGTTGAACGTGCAACAACTCGATGGGGAAGATGGGAGTGGGAGAAACATTTACATTCGACTTTCTGCATCATCCTCGGTGTTTCTTGGAGTCAATAAAGATGATAAGGGGATTGTTATTGGTGTTACTTTAGGTTCTTTTGCTTTTTTGTTAGTCCTTGTTGTAATTGTGACGACAATAATATGGATTAGGAGGACAAGGGTTAGGATGTCAAGAATATCAATGCAGGGTTGTTTGGTGAATTTTGGGTACAAAGAACTAAAAAATGCAACCAAGAATTTTTCAAACAAGTTGGGCGGAGGAGGTTTCGGATGTGTTGTTAAAGGGATTTTACCTGATTCAACCACCATTGCAGTAAAGAAACTCGAAAGCATCGATCAAGGAGAGAAACAGTTCAGGACGGAAGTCCAAACGATTGGGATCATACAACACGTTAATCTTGTAAGGCTTCGCGGGTTTTGTGCCAAAGGTAGTAAGAAGTTGTTGGTTTATGATTACATGGAAAATGGTTCCTTGGATTCTCATCTTTTCAAGGGGTCTAATGTTTTGAAGTGGGAAACGAGGTACCAGCTGATTGCTCTTGGGGTTGCTAGGGGGTTGGAATATCTCCACGAGAAATGCAGGGATTGCATCATTCATTGTGATGTGAAGCCCGAAAATATTCTACTTGATTTCGACTTTTGTCCTAAAGTCGGAGATTTCGGTTTGGCTAAACTCGTTGGTCGTGATTTTAGTAGGGTTCTTACAACCATAAGAGGTACAATAGGTTACCTTGCACCGGAATGGATAGCAGGAGTCGAAATAACAGCCAAAGCCGATGTCTATAGCTACGGGATGATGCTTTTTGAATTGGTTTCAGGAAAAAGGAACTCGTCGAATCTTGACGATGATGAGGATATTTTGGCTTCAAGGGCAGTGATAGAGGGGGGCGATATTCTTGGCCTTTTGGATCCTCGACTAGATGGAGATGCAAGTGTTGATGAGGTAACCAAAATATTGAAAGTTGCATGTTGGTGTATTCAGAGTGATGAGAAGATTAGACCATCGATGGGCCAAATGGTTCAGATTCTTGAAGGGCACATAGATATCAATTTGCCTCCTTTTCCTCGATGGCTCCAAGTACTGTTGGGTGGGAACCCCGAGTGCAGTAATTCATCTTACTAAATCAACAAGAATTAAGTAGAAATAAAACTATGTTTGAGATTTTGTAATGTTTTAGATAATTTATAGCGTGTAATGAAAACTTATATAGGGGTAAAATAAAATGTGATGTTTTTATAGTCACTAAGAGTATTGATTAATGTGATGCATCATCAAGAGCATTTCACCATATTATTTAGTTTCAAAACTTTTATGTTTATCCCACGGAATGTGTGTACAAATATGTTAGGTACTTCGCAGCTCAATCCACAATTGTTTTGTGCGTGTTGTATATCTTTGAGATTCTAGGAATATAATTTTGGAAAAATATCATTTTTCGTCCTCTAAAAATGTTTTTGTTTGATTTTGGTCATAACCTTTTAACTTTTCCCACATTGCATCTTTTTACTCCACATTTCTCAATTTTAGTCCTCCGCATCCTACGTGGCAAAAATTCGAGAATTTTTCCTAATTTTCCCTCCAAAATCTGAGTTGGCATATAATATGGATTATTAAAAAAAATATCACGTAATTACATAAACTATTTTTATTTAACAAAATACCCATTTATTATAGTTTTTTTCTAATTTTACCCCAACTTTTCTAATTTTACCGTTGTTGCTTCGTCGTGGATGAATTGGACGGCGGGCCCACCACGGTACAACTTGTCTCATTGAGACTTTCGAAACACGTACCAATTTGACCCATTCCATCACCAGAAACACCCGTTCGGGGTCCCAAAAGTCTCACCACCTCGTCGTCTTCAAACGATGATATCTCCGCCAAAACATCATGACAACCCTCGAGACCACTCCCAATAGATTCCTCCTGAAGTGCACTACAGTGATGGGTGCTCCGATTAGCCGCCGAAATCACCGGGAACGAAGTCTGAAAGTCGTACTTGTTGTGCTTGTTGTTGGCCGCAACTTCGTCGGCTGATATTTCTGTCGTCCGGCCGTTTCAGGCCATGAAACCACTCCCAAATTGTAGCTCACGTTGAGTAGATGAGTTTCCATACCTCATTCACTGAATTCCATCACCAGAGCTGGCCCCACGTCTCGTTCAAAGTTTCTGCTGATTTGAGCCGCGATCAACCATGTTTAACCAGTCATATCTCTTAAACCATTGGTTGGATTTCAATTCCGTCTGTGTCATCATGTTCCTTGCGTAGCGATGTTCGATTTGCGTCGCGTTGAGAAACGAGCGATTTTTGATTTCTGATAATTACGTGGTATTTTTTTTTCTTAAAATATTAATAATTCGCGTCACGTGCCAACTCAGATTTTGGAGGAAAAATTCCCAAATTTCTGTCACGTAGGATGCGGAGGACTAAATTGAAAAATGTGAAATAAAAAAGGATGCAATGTGAGAAAAGTTAAAAGATCAAGACCAAAATCGAGCAAGAACATCCTTAAAGGACGAAAAATTATATTTTCCCTATAATTTTTAATGTTACAATTGTTATATTTGTTGCAATTACAATTAATTTCATATTTTTAACTAATGAAAAGAAATTATATAGATATGGTAAATAATTGTACAATCTACATATCTATATCTATATTATTATTATTATTAGTAAAGCACGAGTTGAGTTTTTAGGTTTCTTGAAATTTATTGATCGCTCAAACTCAATAATATTACTTATAACAATACTAAACTAAAGGGTAATTTGGTAAACACTATTATATATTATTATATTTCAAATTTTTTTAATATACTTATTTGAGTGAAAATAGAACTCCTTAATAAGTTAGAATTAAGACTCCTTTAATTAATAGAAAACATATGTCGTGTCGTGTCGCGTCACATACAAACATAATATAAATCGAGCTATCCATATCTGAAGATGATACATATTTAACTTGGAAAAAGTAGCCTTAAGACATTTTGATATATTGATCTCGTTTAGAGGCAGATCAAAGATCTCCTAATGGGGGCCAACAAGGGTTGATCTAAGTAGTTAATGAATTCATTCTCAAAAGTAAGATTCCGGATTCGAATTCCACTTGGATGTGCGTGTGTTTTTAAAAAAAAAAAAAAAAAACTCCTAGTAGGAAGTTTTCGGTTAGTGTTCAAGTGATGTCTGACTCCTATGATCATGAAGTTTTGTCCGCGTACTATTAACCCATGGCAGTCTGCTGAGAAATATTTTGTATTTTATTAACCATTTGTTCTAATAATATTTGATTAATGAAGATCTAATAGGTTTATATTCGTTCAAAATATGAAGTAAATCATGTAATTGATCGAAAATATTTAAGTAAATATAGTTTTCACTTCACTATGGTATTTTCAGTATTTCATAAGTACCCCTACACAAGTTTGAGTTTTCCAATCTAAAACGCAGCAATGCCATTTAAAATCGGACCGACAGTGCCAACAACCTTGTGATCCTAGAATACAGTAACACGGACACTTACAAATCTAATGCCCAAATTCAAATCTAATGGCTTAAAAAATGACCGTGTGGTATCTTAGTCGGATGGATTTAAATTTGAACACTAAAGTGCAAAATACTCAAACGTAGGGTATTAAATTCTTAAATTTTAAAGTCTAAATAATAAAGTGCAAAACACCTCAAATGTTTGGATACAAAAAATATTTAACCCTAATAAATATGATTAAAACCAATTTTTTAGATAAAAAAGAAAACCAACATCCGAGAAGTTCCCGCTTCCCTCTTCATACTTTTTTTTGCCACCAAGCATGTTTATAACATGTTATTATGAATTACAATTAACTTCTTCGAATACGGATTTGGGGCCAAGAAATCACCTCAAAACATCCTTATGATGAAACTTTGCCTAAAACGGAGAACAGTGAGAGCGAGGCGGATTCTCAGCAAAATTAGTTGAGCCCAAGTAGCGGATGATCAAAACTACTAACTGTACTGCTGCTACTAGGTGGTGTGTTGATTCTTTAATTTTGAAATTTCAGTTTTGTTGATGAAATTTGATGCAATGTTTACAAGAAGTCGAGAAAGAGTCATGCCACAACCATATTGCATATGCAAAACATCAGTTGCTACTATTCCTAAAAATCTGCAACTGTAGAAAATCTAACACGTTAATGTTCCCTTTTAGATGAGTGCTCTGAGGAGTCGACAGAGGAAAAACACGAGCTGCTGAACAAAATAAAACTCAGCCACAACCAATTTAACTGACCAACAGATATTGTGTTATGCTTTTCCTCCTTCGGCCTGTTCGTCTTCCTCTTTTGCTTTAGCCAACTTGATAATAGCTTCCACTAAAAATTTTTCCCCCTGTCCCAAGTACAGTAAGCAGAAGAAATAAATATATAAGGAAATAATTCATGCTAATAGAATCGGAAGTAGGATTTTTGTTAGCTAATATTCAATCTTCTTCAATGGATGTAATTTTTATTTTTTTTTAGTCGTTTATGCCATTCAATGATCATATACCCTCGTCAACCACATAATTCGCAGCTTCACTCCCCATTCAGCGTTATCCACAAAAGAATTTAGTATATTGTCAAAATTTCAAAACATTCACAGCATAAAGGCGAAAGAAAACTATGCTAGAGTTGTTTTTGGATTTACTAGTGTAGACTGTGGTTAGTTTCACCTTGATGAACATTTTATTCTTTAATAGAATAGAACAAAATAAGGGCATAACTAACCTTTATCTTCTAAAAGACAGTTGAATTACTTACAGGATCTCTTGATTCTAAAATTGCATCAAACTTAGAGTTGCAGTAACTTCTGTAACTTTATTTATTGCAGATTCTAGTGGTACCTGTCAAGCAACCGCCATCGGTCGCCAATTTTTGTATCTGCAACATCGATCTCTTTTTCTAGCTTATGCAGCATTGCATCGACCTACATATGATAACTCCCAACACATAGTAAATAACTAGCAATACGAGGTTCCCCAAACAATATTAAAATAGAGAGGCAGAATCTACAGAGAAATATTCTCACCATGTTTATGAGTGTTGTAGATACTGTTGACACCGAAAATTCGGAAATAAATTATTAATTGGTGGTCCAAACAAATCGACTATTAATTATTAATTTTTGGGCCTAAAATATTTAATTTGGGGATAAGAATTATGGACTTATATTCTTATTCTTAAATTAATTAAATGGATTAGAGGATGATCCATTAAAATAAAATAAAGCCCATTTCTTCAAAGTGTGGACTTTAAATTCAGGCCCAAGCCCATGAAGCCCAAGTGAAGAACCAAAGGTTTATAAATAAAGGCTCCAAGGCTACAATTCACATAACAACAAGTCACAAATCACATTACAAATCATAAGTCACAAGTTCTCAAGAGCAAAGGCATTCAAGCTCTCAAATCTTCGAGATATTGTCACTTGCTACCTCGAAGTGCTGTCCGTGCAACGAGCCAACACTTCCAAGCAAATTCAATCAAGTTCTTCATTTGATTCGAGATCAAGCATCAAGCCCTCGAGTCTGTTATTCGAGAAGAATCAGAGGATATTCAGAGAATTGTAACACTTTATTTAAATTAAATCGTTGAATTTTTTACTTCCCCTATTTTCTTGTTTCTTGTAATTATTTATTGCAGATTCACGAAAATTTGTGTAAATAAATTTTGGCACGCCCAGTGGGACATTCTCTGCCTCTCATCTCTTCACCCTATAGAAAATTTCAAATCCGCCATAAAAAATGCTTCCATGGCACCAAAAAAGGATCAACTCGCATTGAACAAGATAAACGTGGCTGACATCGTTGCCAACATTGCTCAATCCTCTACCGGGGGCAAGCACGCCGGCTCAACCTCCTCCAAATCGGACAACTCCAATCCTGCCACCCCAAAAGGGACTCATTCCACCACCTTCGCCAACTTGCCTACAATGACTACCAGCGTGACGAACGTGGAAGAACAACTCGCTCAGATGGCTCAAGCCATAGCTGATTTGCAGAAGATCGTGGAGGACAAAGATCTTCAAATTTCGCAACTGTTGAACAAAGTAGAGCAACGAAATGCCGAGGGGTCTAGCCACAACCGTCCTTCTCCTACAAAACGCACTCCGAATGAGAAGCTGGTTGATCAGACACTTCACAAGCCAGATTTTGCACAAAAGACCACGCGTTCAACAAGTTCGGTAGCAACCTTGTCCATGGAAGAGTTGCAGGCAATGATAGCAAACACAATCAACACACACTACGGCGGGTCATCCCAAAATCGAGTCGCATACTCAAAACCATACTCAAGAAGAATTGATGATTTGAAGATGTCAAATGGATACCAGCCACCCAAGCTTCAGCAGTTTGATGGAAAAGGCAACCCTAAACAGCACATCGCCCATTTCATTGAAACTTGCAATAACGCCGGAACGGGTGGGGACCTTCTTGTCAAGCAGTTCGTGCGATCGCTCAAAGGCAATGCCTTCGACTGGTATGCTGATCTTGAACCCGAATCCATCAATAGTTGGGGCGAAATGGAGGGAGAGTTCTTGAACCGCTTCTACAGCACTCGTCGCACCGTGAGCATGATCGAGCTTACAAACGCGAGGCAAGGGAAAGATGAACCGGTCATCGACTACATCAACCGTTGGCGAATACTAAGCCTAAGTTGCAAAGATAAATTGTCGGAAATGTCCGCAATAGAGATGTGCACGCAAGGGATGCATTGGGGACTTCAATACATTCTCCAAGGAATTAAACCTCTAACATTTGAGGATCTTGCTACTCGTGCCCATGATATGGAACTGAGTATTGCAAATCACCGATCTTCGTTTCCACTAGGAGAACAAGGAAGAGAAAGAAAAGATTATTGGAGAAACGAGAAGTTTGTCAAAGCCTCAACCGAAAATTCCATGACCATTTCGATTGCTACAAGAATGCCTCCGAATGTTGAGAAGAACGAGAACTTTGGAGTTCTACACAATTCAAATAACGGTCATCAACCTACGCTGAGAGAAAGACAAGAAAAGGAATATCCTTTTGCTGACTCCGATGTCCCTCATGTTTTCGATGAACTCGTTGAAAGAAGGTTGATCAAATTGCCAGAGTCAAAACTCCCTGAAGAAAGCGGCAAGGTGGCTGATCCCAAATACTGCAAGTATCACCGAATAGTCGGACATCCTATTGAGAAGTGCTTCGTGGTCAAGGAGAAGATAATGTCGTTGGCCAATGATGGAAAAATAATCTTCGGCGATAATGATGGAAAAATAATCTTCGGCGACAATGATGACATTGATGAAGATGATGATGAAGATGTTGCAGAGGTGAATCATGCTAGCCTTACCACAACCAAGAGCATCTTTCAGAATTTTCAAAGCAAGAAGGTGATCTTTCCTCCATCTACACTCTCGAGGGCATCTACAACATTTCAATTTGGGAGTCTAGACCCGAACTTAGCAAGGACCCTACTTGTTGATCGAGGAATCGAGCCAGTGACGAATCTTTCCAATAAGACGGTTGATCCTGATAGATGGATTCTTGTGACTCGTCGAAAAATTCCAAAGCAACGGGTTGAGCAACTTCATCCACCAACATCAAGGAGAAAGCCAAAGCAAACCGAGATCCATAGACAAAATCCACTGAAAAGTTCAAAGAATTCTCGATCAAGTCAGAAGAAATTAGAAAGAACCTGCAAGCCAAACCCTGTAACTTCTGGAAATTTCTTTCCACCTGTCTTTCTTGGAGAAGCCGACAACGTGTTCCCGAACAAAACCAACAAATCGATGGATAAAGACAAGTTGCGCATCACCATCCGAAAGTCAAATTCTCAAAAAGAATCATCCTTATGAAGAAGTTTGCTCCTCAATGCACGAGCCTAAACTACATGTTACTCCTTGTTTGCATGAGTATAAACTGCAACCAAAAAAAAAAAAAAAAACTTTGAACTACCTGATGACTTGATCCTCTTTTTTGGGGTACGTAGGCAACTTGAATACTAAATTTTCAAGTTCAGTCATATCTTTAAATAAATTTGAGTTTGTTCCCAAAACCACTTAAATTGATGACGAATTTCAACAAGTTCATGAAATCCCAACACTGGGGGCATGCATTGGAGTCTTTCGGAACCAAAACCAAAGCAAAAAATGACGAAAAAACGTACAAACACAAAAGGGCATGGAGATATGAAAGATCAATTTTATTCCACAAATTGGTGTTATTTTACATCAAAATGACAAAAGGAATACAAAAACATGACAAAGCTACCACATTTGTCTAAATTCTTCATATGGCGTTTCCTAGTCTTTCAACACAGTCAAAGTATCTTGGGCTTCTCTTGTCGCCGATCAGGGGGTCTCGATCTTCCGGCGACCTATCTCCTCAACTCGTTTTTTCATCCTTCACCTGCACCAAATGGGAGAGAAACAAAACAAAAAAAAAGAAAAAAAAAAGAAAAAAAAAAGAGGAGACTCCATTAGAAGAAATTTTGTGCAACCAGCGTGACAAGTTGAGTTTTTTCCACTTCGTCATATTCCACCACAGCGATGTCTCCACAACACAAAATCATTTGGAAATGGATGGCATGTTGGGAAAATTGGTGGAATCCGGCAGGCCGTAAAGTTGTTGATCACCGCTACCACTTGAGATGAAACTCCATGATGCGAAGGATTGATGGTCACCAACAATTTGCAACACTTTGACTTGACGGAGGTTTGAAGGATGTTCCGCAACTCTTTCAAATCGTCGGGCGAGGAAAAAGATGACTTGCAAAGCTTGAAAGGGCAGAATTGTTCGTGATTCCAGAGCACGGTCCAGATGGTAGAGCAAATTGCATGCAATCCTACTGCCATGGGCCGTCGGAATGATGGCTTCAGCAAAATCTCTGTTGATACCGGAATGTTGATGCATGCTCTGGAGTCATATGGTGGTGAATGAATGGCCTCCATGGTTCTGAGTCGAGGTTCGAGAAAAAAACTATCTGGATCTCATCGATGCCGAGGAGGGAAAGCGTCGCGAAATGATGTTCTGATCAGGGGCAAGAGTCTAACACTTGGCTGCAACTGCGGGAATCTGAATGATGTTGGATGATGATCGTGCACAAGTTGTGGATGGTTGTTCTGTCCCGAGTCGAAAAGTTCAAGCGAGGATCATTAAGGATGAGTCAATGGTCCCGGAGCAAAATTCCATGAGCATTTCTGTGATGTCAAGGGAAGACGGCATCAAGACAAGTGTCTTATTGGGGCTGAAATGGCAGCACAGTGGAGACGAAAGTCATATCCAAGCAATTGTGGCGATTGAAACTTCAATGGTGCTAGACTGTGGGAGCAAACAAAGCTTCGAGCATGCTGCTGCTGTGAAGTGGACATCCTTGATGAGTTTTCATTTGCGGTGACATCAGTGTGACATGAAGTTTCTAGCGTGTGTCTCTGGTCGTCGTGAAGAAGTCCTCGTACATGTTGATGGTATAGTAGCTCGAGGAGGTAAAGATCATATGTACGTCCCTCAAATATTGCATTCCGGGAATGTCTGCTACAGGAATCTCCATCGGTGTTGCGCTGGCCATTGGCACTGAAAGTTGACTAGACTTGACGGTTGAGATATGGAGTTGTCATGATGGTTGGGTGAGAGTTGCGGATATGCATCACAACACCTTCTGATAATTCAAAGGAAGAAATTGCAATGAGGAAGTTTGTTGTCTCCCTCTGATTCTTATTGTCGAGGGTTGAGAGGATGCATTCTTCTATAATTGGGATGACTGTAGTCCATCTCAAGTATTGATGGTGGTTGCAAACTTTAGCTTTACTGGTGTCTTTAAGGACGATGTAGAGAGTGGGAACGACTAACCCTTTCAACACCATCTCACTTGAATTTGTGGAGGAAAAGAGAAAGGTTAGTGGTGTGGAATCATGTAGCTTCCCAAGTTCACTAATGGTTGGCATTTGGATGAAGTTTTATTTGTCATCACCTGCAAAGAAAATAAAAAGGTATTAATGGAGAAATTCTTCATGGGCCGGCAAAAGAACTCCAAACAAACTGGCCAGAACATAAATTAACAAAGGAAAATCCACAGAGATCAATTCCCTTGACAACTCCAGACAACCAATTTCTGATTCCATTTCTGATTCGGTGATTCCTGATGCAAGTCAAGATGAGTCAGGTCCCAAGTTTGGATTCTAGAACGGAAGAGCAAAATGGAAAAAATTCAATTGGTCGTTCCACCGCAGGAGAAGTTGTTGGCTGATGTCGCAGGCCACCGGGACTAAAGAAAGATATGACTCCTGCTCATCGGAAGGTGGGATGTGGTGTCCAACTGGATCGGCGGCAATTGGGGTGGCGGCAAATCGCTCTTCTCTAGACGATTCTGACGGTGGGGATGCAGCGGTAGTGGCGAATTGCTCTCCCAGTACAATTCAGACGGTGCAGAACCTTCTTCTCCACCAATGAAAGTGCCAAGAGATCCTGTTCCAAAAAACCTGTCTGACAAAGTCTTCGTTGGATTCAACCTGAAGAAGGAAGAACATTCCATCCTGATCAAAGCTCCGGCGTGCGATCGAGTTCCACATCAGTGTCGACATAGCAACGCTACTGGAGGAACTGACAAAGCTTCAATCTCCAAGGAACCCGACTGTTATAAAACGAGGAGAAAGAATCCAATTTATAAATGCTCATTGCTGTCAAAAGTGGCAAGTTTCCAGATGATGGCGACAATCAAGAAAAGGAAATAAATTTGGAAGATATGAGGAAGAGCGTGATTGCGGCAGCACTGATTCTTCTCCCACAAACTAAATAAACAAGTCAAGGTAAAAAAAAAGGGAAATGATAGATCAATCTGGAGAGGAGGTTTGCTGCGCGAAGACTCGAGATGGGGAAAGTCATTTTTAGCTATTGCAGTGGTTCCACGCGTAAAGATTGAAGAAAGTAGGGCTGTCAACGGGTCGGATTCGGACCGGATCAGGAGATTCCGGATCCGAATCCGATAAGAGAATCCGAATATCGGATCCGAATCCGAATCCTATAGGATTCGGATTCATTGTTTTTGAATCCATATATAATCGGGTCGGATCTGATCCGATAAAAGATCCGACCCGATTAGTAATAAATTTTATTTTTTTAAATAACAAGTTTGATATAAAAAATATATATAATTACATAATATTTAATAAATAATTATTATTTAATGAATTATTTGATAGTTTTGTTTATATTTATTTAAAATAAATTAATTTAAACTTATTAATAAAAGAAAATATATACTTTTAGAGTAAAAAATTTAAATTTTATTATTGTTTAAAATGATAAATATGTGAAAATTTGAATTTTAATCATTTTACTTAATATTATGTACTAGTAAATAATTTATTTAATTAAATATTATCTATAATATTGGATTCGGATTCTTAACGGATCGGATTCCTTAAATCCATATTCGCTCCATTTATTTCGGATAACGAATATTTACAATCGGATATGATCCATCGAATATTTTTATCGGACGAATATGCTAAAATTCGGATCGGACTCGGAGCGGATTCGGATTAAAATCCGACCCATTGACAGCCCTAGAAGAAAGCATAAAATTTGAAGTGTATTTGGGCCAGTTTGAAAGCCCAATTGTTTGTTACCAAAAATTTGAAAAAAAAAAAAAAAACAAAAAGGAATGGGCTACCTTGTTCATGATGCACGTGGAGATGGCTGACTCACATTTAACAGCCCAATAATTCTCATGGGTCATAAACGACCCAATTTCATGGCCTGGAGTTTGTTTGGCAATCAATTATGCTATTGGGTTGTCAATTCCAAGAAATATTGGGGCCCGATCTTGCTGCTTTGGCCTAGCAGTAAAATGAGGCTCACATTACGAAATTATTCGGGCACCCAACAAATCTAAAATCAAAACGGGCCCAATACCAAGAAATGAAAAGAAGTGGTGGAGTACTTCAAGCCCGGCCTCGCGAATGTTCGACGCTCACTCCGAACCTTGAAGTGGGGGCATCTGTTGACACCGAAAATTCGGAAATAAATTATTAATTGGTGGCCCAAACAAATCGGCTATTAATTATTAATTTTTGGGCCTAAAATATTTAATTTGGGGATAAGAATTATGGACTTATATTCTTATTCTTAAATTAATTAAATGGATTAGAAGATGATCCATTAAAATAAAATAAAGCTCATTTCTTCAAAGTGTGGACTTTAAATTCAGGCCCAAGCCCATGAAGCCCAAGTGAAGAACCGAAGGCTTATAAATAAAGGCTCCAAGGCTACAATTCACATAACAAGAAGTCACAAATCACATTACAAATCATAAGTCACAAGTTCTCAAGAGCAAAGGTATTCAAGCTCTCAAATCTTCGAGCTATTGTCACTTGCTACCTCGAAGTGCTGTCCGTGCAACGAGCCAACACTTCCAAGCAAATTCAACCAAGTTCTTCATTTGATTCGAGATCAAGCATCAAGCCCTCGAGTCTGTTATTCGAGAAGAATCAGAGGATATTCAGAGAATTGTAACACTTTATTTAAATTAAATCGTTGAATTTTTTGCTTCCCCTATTTTCTTGTTTCTTGTAATTATTTATTGCAGATTCACGAAAATTTGTGTAAACAGATACTTTACCAACTGTATCCCTCTCGGCATCATGATCATATTCCTCTCTCGCTTCTCTATATGCCTGTCTGGCAGCTTCTTCTCCTTCGTTCATCTACCATGTTATTATACAGCTCAACTTGGTTCGTAAACATCCATACTTGACTATTTCCGTTTGCATGCTCATGCAGATTTTCTCTCCTTTCCTTCTCATGCAGATTTTCTCTCCTTTCTCTTCTGTCTTTCCCTTTGCATGCTCATACAGATTTTGAATCTATATCTTCATTCGTCTTTAATTCTGCATATCCATCTCTTCAAAACAAAAAATAATATAAATGATGGGGCTGCTAATCACGTGCATGGTCATTTCATCATTTCTCATAACCAACGGGCAAGGTTGTTTCCTCACCCATCATCACACAATCCACATTGTAAATGGTATTTCTCGAGATTCACTGTGCATCAAAAGATGATGATCTCGAAAGCCATACGCTTTCTCAGACCGAGGAATTTAAGTGGTCCTTTTGTGTTAGCATTATTCCCCATCAAACCTGATTTTATTGTACTATAAACTGGGGTGCGCCACATATTTCTTTTGACGCATTCTCATGGGAACGTGGAAACTTTTGCTTGGAAAAGAAAAGTGAGCAGTGTTATTGGGCGGCTACGGACGATGGCATATACTTTTGCGGCAATTCCCCACCAATGCAATCCACAGAAATTCCACGAATCCCTTGGTAGATAAGTCCGACGACTCAAAGCTTCAACTTCATTGCAATATTCTTACACGGAACAAATTGTAGGAAATTGCCGCAAAAGTATATGCCTCATCCGTAGCCACCCAATAACATTGCTCACTTGTTACCATGAGAATGCGTCAAAAGAAATACGGTACGCACCCTAGTTTATAGTACAATAAAATCGGATCTGATTGGGATAATACTAACACAAAAAGACCACTTAAATTCCTCGGTCTGAGAAAGCGTGTGGATTCCGAGATCATCATCTTTTGATGCACAATGACTAGTAAAGATTGAATCTCGAGAAATACCATTTACAATGTGGATTGTGCAATGATGGGTGAGGAAACAACGTTTCCCGTTGGCTATGAGAAAGGATGAAATGAACATCCCCGTGATTAGCAGCCTCATCATTTATATTATTTTTTGTTTTGAAGATATGGATATGCAGAATTAAAGACTAGATCAAACGTCTCAGGCAAGGTAATGGAGTGATAAGGTGCCTTTGACTCTTCAGGCGGCAGATCCACAGCAGGATATGAAGCCTCGTTGCAATCATCAAAGAGGTACCGGTGTTCAAACGGTTAAAAACCGATAATTCGATTAATCGGTTCGATAATATTGGCAAACCTGAATTACAGAATTGCCCTTATCTCTGATAATATTGGCATCAAAAAGCAATTTTGCCGGAGCTCATCCATTTCCAGTTCCAACTTACTCGAAGAAGTAATTTTGACACCAATTTCACAAAAAGATCAACAAATCCAATCAAAATCGCAACATTTTGGGAATCCTAATCCTGATTGCACACACTCGATTTGTACAATTAATACTTAACTAGTAATATCTGCACACTCTGTGCGTGTGCAACGAAATAATTATTACTATTTATTTTTATTAAAAATAAAATTTTCATATTAATATATAGTTAATAATTATTTTTGGTATAATTATTAAATGATATAAATAAATGTAACAATATTATATTAATAAAAATAATATTAATAAAATATGTGAAAAAAAAATAAATATTAAAAAGTTTATTAAAAAAAAAAAATTAAATTGAGGTGAGAGATAAGAAAAGTTAGAGAGAAAAATAATTAACCCACCCATTGTAGTGATGAAAAAAGAAATAAAAAAAAAAAAGAGAAAGAGAGAGACCAAGAATGACTCCACATCTGCTTCTCTCGCTTAATAATATAGATAGATACTGCATGGCATAAGGTAAGACACCTCCGTCGGAAGCCGCGGCGGCAACCCTCCACAGTCCACCAGGCACCAACCCGCCTCCCCTCACTTCTCATCCTCGAGCCACATCGCCGACGCCAACTAAAAAATCGCCATCGCTTGGGTTATGAGTGTGTGTGATTACTGCGTGCACTGTGTTTGTTGGTGTTGGTGGTGGTGGTGAGGTTTTCTGACGGGAAAGATGGGACGGAGGTGCGTGGCGGTGCTATGGAGAACTCGGTGGATTAAAAAATTTGGGGCCTGACAATTAAAATTGGTTGTGGTAATATGTTTTCTGAAGGAGTGAAGGGTAATATTGGCAATTCAGCCACTAATAAGTGGGTTGTGCAGATCTAAGTAAACAAGCCCATATAATTCCAACTAATTACCAACACTGGCTGTTTATATACATTATAATCAGTCCAGTAATAACCATATCCGACTGGATTACTCCCTAGCCAGGTAAACTATTTCTAAGCAAGAGAAATACATCTGTAATGACGTAAAAAAAGAGCTGCATCTGAATAAAGATCAGAACTTTACCCACAGAAACTAAACACAAAACCCATGTAAGTTTTCACAGCAAACCCTAAATCAAAATTCAATTCAACCCATGACGACAAACAACTGAATTCGACGAAATATCCGAAAGTCAAATCATTTCACATCGATCACATTCATAAACACCAAAACGGAAAAGAATCAAAGAAAGATAAGATCCTGACCTTCAAAATTATAGCGACCCAATTGCTCAAGAGGGGGTATAGGATCAAAAACCTTTTGAGCGAGAAGGGATTTTTATGAGAGAGGGAGGAGAAATATGGAGTAGGTAAGAGGCAGATTTGTGAAGGGAATTAGGTGTTCAATCGGTAAAAAACCGATTTTTTTGGATTAGGTTTCGGTTAAAAATCGAAAAACCGTAATAAATTAAAAACAAAAAAACAAAAACACTCAAGACTAATATTTTTAACCAAAAAACAGAGGGTTAATGCCGTACAGAGTTGAATAGCTCAATCCTGAATCCTCAATAGAAACTCAATTGTAAGAATTAGTTTACTTTGGCTGAATATGGTGGAAAAGACTTGGTATCCAAGTGTTAATGCCGTTTACTTCGTCATTGCTCAAGCCTGGTGTTGGCCCGTCGGCCCAGTGGTATTGATGTGTTAGGTTGGGCTACTTATCAACTTCAAAATTGAGTTGTTATATAGTCCATTCATAATGGATTGCATAAAATGACGAAATTGGCCCTAAGTTATCATAAAATATCAAATATTTCTCGCCGTCATTGGAGAGACTTATTGGAGAGAGAAGGAAATGAATTTGTATATCACTGAGGGACAAACGTGGTATTTCCAAGACTAGTCATTGGGCTGCTGACAGCCCAAGTAAACAGGTCACGCTGACAAGCTGTATACCCAACCCATTAATATTCTAAAATAAATAATGGGTTGTCTATTTACATTAATTTCCATCATTCAATAACCAATAACCAATAGATAAGAAGTTGCCAAAGTAAACTAATTCTAAGTGCGTAGAGCTTCCAAAAACCATGAACTAAATCCAGAAAATCACGAAATCAATTGAGAAAGGAATTAAGGAAGCAAGGGGAGAATTTCAGAAGATGATAAAGCAAAGCAAACAAAAACCTTGGCTCCTCTCAAAACCATTCAACTGCGTGCCTGAGAATCTTCATCGGAAGGAGTCAGCGGGAAGAGGCGATGGTGGCCGGAATGTCTTCGTGGGGCAGAGAAAAAGCTAGATCGAGAGATGGTGGTGACCGGAGACTCTGGAAAGAGAGGCACGCGTAGAGGTAGGCAGAGAGGTACGCTTCAAGCCTTCAACTTACTACAAGGAAAAAAAATCTGTGTGCAATTGTGATGCACCAGACCGCAAGTCAAACCCCATCTAAAATCTGTGTGGGCTTGTGGGCCTGGTAAAATTTTATATGGACTTGGGTTATAAACATAAAAAAGGAGGAGAAAAACTAAAAGCCCATAAAAGCAATGCACTAGATTCAGTTTTCGGTGTTTGGTTTTTACGAAACCGAACTTTTAGAAAAACACTAACAGAAATCGAAATCGAACCTCTTCGGTTCGGTTAGATTAGCCTCGGTTCGGTATGGTTTCGATTTAATATGGTTCGGTTCGGTTTTTTGTATACCCCTAGAAGGGATTTATGAGTGGTTCGATAGTCCTAAATTGAAGGCAGATATTTGAACATTTTTTTGGTATTCTCTGGAATGGTTGAGCACCCCCAAAAGCATGGGCACCAATGTAATTTGACACTCAATTCATTGGCTTGCAATCTAGTGAGGTAAATAGTAATAAATATTGGGCTAAATAATAATAAGGCATATCCATCAAAATAAAAATCTCTCGTTCCCAAAAAAATATAGTGTTCGTAAATCAATTCCAATTGATTAGAATTTAGAACCCATCGAAGTAAAGATACGATCCTATGTACATACAAACTCTCCGTCAATTTGAAATATTTTTGTTTTATTCCCCATAAAATTATACAATATAATATGATATATATACGGTATTAGAATATTTTAGAAGTACATTGTGTAAAAATTATATAACATATTTTGAGAGGTATTTTAAGTACTACATTATTTAAAAATTATACGACATTTTGTTAAAATGGAAAATTAAGTAAAAATATAATATCCAATTGGGGATTTATCCCACATTACTCGTACATATAAAACAAAGGGGGGTTGGGTAGGGTAGGTAAATCCCCCTTTCCGTGCCTTTATTTGATTGACATAACAATAGCCTGGACAAATTATCTCATGAAACTGGTGCGGATGGATAAGAGAAAATGACAATTTTGCCCCAAATTTGTCTCTCAAAATTACATCCTTATCCTTCATCCTTGAGCTGCGAATTTCTTTCACCAATCTTACCCGAGAATATTGACACGCATCAGCATGATGAGGCGGGGGCTGAAGGTTTTGTTTTATTTATTTATTTTCTGTTTTGTTATATATTATAACTAGCGTATCCCCCGTGCGATGCACGGTATTAATGTACGGTATAATTTACAATACTTGTATGAACTTTGTAAATTAAAATAATTTTAAAATGAATAATTAAATCATAAATCTATGCAATAAATATTTTTTATAAATAATAAATGAATTACTATTAAAATTAAATTCTATTACTTTAATATACTTAATTATAAATTGTATACTAAGTTAAGCGTTTTCTTATTATAAATAATAAATAAATAAAACTCAGATAAATATATATTCTAAGTAGATAGGTTAAAATATGTGGAAAAAAAAATAAATAATTTAGATATTAGAATAGTATATATATGTTAAAATTCTCGCATCTCATCCTGTGCTATGCACAAATTTATTAAAAACATTATTATCTTTTCTAACATATAAATGACTTTTGTATTAATGTGGTTTACAAATAATAAATATTAAATTGGCGACTAACTATACCAAAAATTTAATTTAGCTAGCATCAACAATAAATGATTTTTTTTTTTTTTCAAAACATCCTATGAATTCAAAAAAGGTAGATATATCATATAGTTATGACATGATAAAAAAAAAAAAAGGCATGTAGTCATTGAAACTCTAAAAAGAAGATTCTGAAAGAATGTCTCACACAACTATAGGTATTCAAACTCTAATAAATTCTTTAAATATAATAAAAATATATAAATAAATTACTAAAAAATCAAAACTCAAGTAAATAAATGAACCTTCAATATAAAATAATGATAAAAAATAAATCATGACATAAATTATCAAGTATTTCACAAATAAATTAAAATTGAAATAATAAAAAAAATAGAAAAAGCAAAGTTATATTACTAATAGATTTGGTAATTGGTTAAGAAATATTAAGATTGATCTTCGAACCAAAAGTTTAAATTTATGTAAAAATAAAATATAAATAATTAACTTAATAATTTGCAGAAACAATAAAAAAAATATAATTATTAGAATCAAGCAAACTCAAGTCATTCCAATTTAATATAAAAATATGAAAATATAATAAAGAATTTTAAAAATAAAATAAAAATATAAAAGAAAGATTAGTAAAAACATATAGGTAAAGATTACCACATCAATAATAATAATAATAATAAACTAAAATATATTATTAGAAAACACCAATGTATATATTTGGTCATAGACTATTGGAATAAATCAACAACAAAATAATTTAAATGAAAATGAATCAATATATGGATTATATAAAATATTATCGATGATTAAAATCCTAAAAATGTAAAGATAAATAGATAATAAATTTATGAAGAAACAAAGAACAATAATAATACATCTTGATTTAAAGAGTCGCCAAAATAATATAAAAATTGTGCTAAACTATTATTCAAATTATTTTATAAATTTAAATTTTCAAAAAGAAAATAAAATAATGGTAAAAGAACGACTCAATTACAATTTAAAAATAGAAAAAGAAATACGTACCTAAGTACTAAAAAATTTAAAATAAAAAAGCAATAAGCAAATAATACTTTATAAATAAAGTAAAATAAATAAAAAAAACCTAAAAATATGAAATTTTCTAAAAACTTAAATTATATTATCTGACATGATTAAAGAAGTTATATAGTGCTAAATAAATATGATCAAAAAAAATATATAAGTACAATTAAAATATAAATTTCGTGCATGAGAGATCGAAAAAAAACACTCAACAATGGATTTATGAGTGAAAAGTAAAAAAAAAAAGTTCAACATATTTCGTCAATCTAATTTGCAGATTTGAGGGAGTGTCTAAATCTTCACTTGATTTCGGCCAGACTCCTATATTAATGTACAAATCAATGGGGCATTTTATATGAAAAAAAAGAAAATTAATGAATCTCAACAGAAAAATTAGAAGAAAGAAACAAAAGTTTTAAAATTTTCTTGTAGAAAAGATAATTTAAAAGAAGAAAGCAAAACATATTAAGAAAGATTAATTTACATAAAATTTTGAATTTAAGTGAGGAAATCAAGGAGCCATTAATGGAGGGGGTTATATAAAAAATTTAGGAAAAATAATTTATATTTAAAGCAAAACTCCTATTTATCAATTAATTTTTTTTTTTAATTTTAAAAATTAGAATTTTGATTAGAATTAAACTTACATAAATATTTAATTATTTATGAAAAAAAAAACCCCTCAAAGTTATTGAGTTTTAATGCCTTAAAGAATAAAAAACTCAAAATCGAATTTACATATTTAAATAAAAATTGAGAAAACCTAAATTCTCACACATATATATATATATATGTGCCCAGAAGATCAAAACGATCAAGTATTGCCTAAAACATTAAGAGGTGTGTCATGTAATCATAATTACAACATTTTCACATAAAATATTTAGTTACAACAACTAAAAATGATCAAGTATTGCCAAGCAATCAAGCATTAAAGGCTTAAAGATGCATACGCTTTGCAATTTTCGTTTCTTATCCGTCTCTTTGCCAATGTTTAGCTTCATTCTTTTATGTCGGGTACAAAATAGAATCGAATTGATATTTTAAAATTAATTAATTCAAAATATAAGATTGAATAAATACAATTAAATAAAAAATTATTTTCGTTAGTAATATTATTTTCAAAATAAAATAATATACAAAATAAAGATTTTTGTTTTAATTTTTCTTTATTAATTTCTTTAACCCTAAGTAATAATAGTATTAAATATCACCACAATTATTGGGTGGATGTCTTAATATATGAAAGTTATCAATTCAATCTTTCTTAACTTATATCTCATTAATTACGACATTTATTTATATTGATAAAAATATATATAATTTAAAAAGAAATTCATACATAGAAAGTATATTAAAAAAATATTGTCAAAGATAATTATTTTCCTTAATTACTATTTATTTTTATAATAAAATAATATATAAAATAAAGATCAACTAATCACATATTTTATATTTAATTAAAAATCTCAAAAAAACCACAAAATTACACATCATCAAAATGCACAATAAAGTCAAAAAGTCAAACGTCGTTTTCAAATATATAATAGTATAGATTTTATTTTAAAATTTTACCATGTAAACATATTTAATCTCTTTTTTTTTTTTTTTATTGACACATGGATATATATAATTGGCCACTTAAAGAAATATTAGAAAAACCTGTCATTTTATGACACATCATCACAATTATCTACCAAAAAAAATAAAATAAAATTGGACATCATCACAATTGGCCCGAATAAGAGATAAGTGGACCAATTTGGAAATTTCGTTGATTTCGGAACAAAATCGAACGAAAATAGCAAAAATTCTTAAATTGAAGGATAAAATTGAAAGTCCAAAATCATAGAGGACTAAATTTCGAAAATGCGAAACTTATGGAACGAATTTAGCAATTTTGCCTTTTTGTTATATGGATTAACTTATCAAAAAAAAATTTCTTTGCTGTTGAGGAAATTAACTTATCAAACTATTTTCTAAATAAATATAGAATATTATAATAGTAACTAAATATATAAAGTCACGGAAATTAAATTATTTGTTTTCTCTCACCTATCTCGATCTCTAACTATCTCAGATCTATTATTCTCTCTTGGTTTTAGCTAATATAATTTTATTTTATTTATAGTTGTTATTTTTATTCCAAAAATGTGTACCTAATGTAGCCCAAATATCGCGAGCCAAGACAACATCCCAGGGGTAATCAGAGAATTCCCAAATGAAAATTTGAATTAGCTTCAATCAAGGAAATTGCTTAAAGATCAATGAAGTTATTTTAGTTCAACACTCCTTCCTATATTATGTTGATAATATACATCAAGCATTTTTTTTAACACTTACTAGATTTATAGTTTTTTAGTGCTTTACCTCTCTTTTAAGTTCATAATTAGCATCTCAAAATTATCAAGCTAAAACTTGGAGCAAGAGAGATCGCCACAAAAGGATTAAAAAGAAAAAGAGCAAGTCACAAATCATGATCTACGGATGTAAATATAACAACACCACGAATACGGCCGTATGAATTTTTTTTTTTTCAAAATTCTCCCAAATATCGAATACCGTGTTTGACACAACAAAATAATATTTTTAAAAGTGTTCGTGCATTCATAACCCACCCGAAACACTCCCACCAAAGATCTCAATGGTATCTCCATGACCAACATGATGCCATCTAAAAGACCGGTCATCATCCATCACATTCTGCTTAAAAATGAAAAAATATCCTTCCCGTGGAAGATCCAGCTTCAGCTTCTGCAGCTTGTTCCTCAGCTCCCCAACATTATCCGACGAACTCACGTCCACTGGGATCTTCTCGGCCCCACATTTGTTCACGACGACGATCCTCATCTTCCTCGCTCCCCCGGCATTATTTCCTGAAGACGACCCCGATGAGGTTGGAGCCGGCGCTGGAGCTGGAGCTGGAACTGGAACCGAAACCGGAGGAGATCGTATTACGCCTACATCGATTTCTGAATTGTCCGAGAGCTGGCAGTCCTGCACGGACTTATGATCAAGCAGTTCGATTCCATTCGCGTGGATGGTCAACCGGTTGGTGGCCATCCCTTCCATTTCGCTTATTCTCTCCTTCAGCCGGCGGATCGTGTCCTTCGTGTCCGTCTCGAGCGCGGTACCGCCTAGCTTTGACGACGGCATTTTGAGGACGAGCTGGATTCTTGAAGGTGGAATCGTATCAAACTTCTTGATGCTGTGATTGTTGTTGGTGGTGTTGGTGTTGGACGTTTGATCCGTGGCGATGGATAGATGGATGCGGGATCGCTCGAGGATGTCGGAGTCGTGGACGTTGAGGTCATCCCGGAGAACGTTGCCATTGAAGATCAAGGTCTGCTTGGAAATGGGGATGTTTTGGTCCTTGTGGATCTTCTCTTTGATCTCGAGCACTGTGTCGAAGTAGCCTACTTCGATGCAGAAAGGTTTGCCTTTACTTGGTTGGAAGATGACGTCCATTACTGTGTCATGGTGTGGGAGAAGAGGGAGAGTTGGCAACAAACAGAGAGTTTGGAGAGGTATATATGCATGGTTGTAACAACATCCGATATTGACTGAATGGAAGCAGATATGGATATCCTATTTTAAGGTTTTGTGCACTTATTTTTGGGATGGGAAGGTGACGGGGTTTGGATTTTTGAGATTAGGAGAGAAAAATAGGGATGTGGAGAAAATTAAAAGATTTTCTCGTATAATCTGTACTGCCTATTAATAAGCTGGACGTGTGTAGAAGAGTGAAATATGAGAGAAAATATGAATTTAAAATAAGAAATTCAAAGTTGGTTTCTCTTTTAGGGTCAGAGAAAATCTAAATTTCACAGCAAATAAAGACTCTGGGACTCTTAATCGTCAAATTCTAAAAATGATATTCATATAGAATCAATTTAATTTACTCTCTTGTGATATCTAAAATATTTAAAAGAAACATTTGAATGAAATTTATTTTAATTTAACCCCTCGCATATTTAATAAAGTTCACACTGCCTCTCCTACTAATTTCCTGCCTAATTTTATATTTTCAAGACTAAAATAGCCGTATATATCAAGTAAGTTTTAGTCTTTTTCATTAATATGGATCTCTCCTTTACTTTGAACTTTTCTGTCGTCCCAAAAAATTCCTAGGTTTTATTTGCATCAAGAAAAAAAGAGGCCAAGAACTGCACGCACTAGCAAAAGGGAAGGTAAAAGTAGGGCTGTCAATGGATCGGATTTTAATCCGAATCCGGTCCGAATCCGATCCGAATTTTAGCATATTCGTCCGATAAAAATGTCCGATGGATCATATCCGATTATAAATATTCGAAATCCGAAATAAATGGATCTAATATGGAATTAAGGAATCCGATCCGTTAAGAATCCGAATCCGATTATATATATAATATTTAATTAAATAAATTATTTACTAGTACATAATACTAAGTAAAATGATTAAAATTATAATTTTTACATATTTATCACTTTAAATAATAACAATTTTTGAATTGTTTACCCTAAAACTATATTTTTTTCTTTATTAATAAGTTTAAATTAACCTATCTTCAGTAAATATTAACAAAATCATCAAATAATCTATTAAATAACAATTGTTTATTAAATATTATCTAATTATATTTATTTTTTTATATTAAATTTATTGTTTAAAAAATTAGATTTTATTATTAATCGGGTCGGATCTTTTATCGGATCTGATCCGACCCGATTACATATGGATTCAAAATAAATGAATTCGAATCCTATAGGACTCGGATTCGGATCCGGTTATCGGATTGTCTTATCGGATTCGGATCCGGAATCTCCTGATCCGGTCCGAATCCGACCCGTTGACAGCCCTAGGTAAAAGATCCCTCTATGGTAATTAGTATGTTATCTAGTTTGACATATACAATTACAATTTCCAAGTTCCGGTTCCATTGATTCATATAAAATTACATTTTCTTTTACCAAAAAAAAATATATAAAATTACATTGCCGCAACTTGTGTGTATAACAACAAAAATGAACTAGTTTCCTTTGTTGTTCAATAAATGGATAGAAGGGAAAAGCAATGAGAGTTTTCTTATTCCTCTTCTTTGTCTATAAAAATCCAAATTTTGATACCTAATACACCATAGAGGATCGGAACTGTGTAAGAACATAATCAATTTTAGCTCGAATGGTTTGCAGGGAACCGTGCCCTCTCTTATCCATTCGACACGTTGAATTCGTTCATAATTGGACGAGAAGTACATATGTCCCAATCTAAAAGATTATCACATGAAACGCATCAAAAAAGATGGCAAATATGGGCAACGCCTTTGAATTCTCAAAATAAGCATCGAACCACTAAGTTACCCGTCTGTAAATCCGTAATCTAATCAACGCGAATATCATGTTCAATTTACACAGATTTCTCCAGTCATTGCCAATAAACACCCCGACTACTGCGATTAGACCATTTCTCGGACGAACCTTTCTGCTACATTTAATTTAACAGTCATGTTTCTCCAACATTATCCAGTTTTAAACCCAATAATAACAATTAAAAGAAAGAAAAAGGGGCCAAACTACATATTAGGACAAGCAACACATACACCCGTTGGTTGTTCTTCAGTAAAATCATCTCCAAGAAGAACCACCAAGTCTGATCACCTCTTCAGTGCCACTAGGCCTGCTCATGCCCTTGTCCTTATCCCCATCCTCCTTTTGGCTGCTGCTCAAATCACCATACAGGTCTCTAAGCTTAGCAAGATTACCGGACGTCGATGTCTTTTCCCTACTTTCATGGAAAGAAGGGCTCGGACGATCTTGGTCGTGTCCGCTTCGTTCGTAAGTGCTTCTGCTTCTACTCCTGCTCCGGCTTCTGCTCCGGCGAGAACTGCCTTCCCTTCTGTCACTCCTGTCGTAATCCCTTCTGTAGGGATCTCGCGATGATCTTCTATCATAATCGTACCTCCTGTCCCTGTCCCTGTCCCTAGCTCGATCTCTCTCTCTATCTTTGTCCCTATCGCGCTCTCGATCTCTGTCCCTATCCCTATCCCTATCCCTGCCCCTTTCTCTGTCTCTACCTCTGTCCCTGTCTGGATAATCTCGGTCAGGTAAATCGCGGCTCCGGCTGCGGTGACGGCTTGGGGACCGTCTTGAATCATCATCTCTGTCATACGATGGAGTAACTGTACGGCGAACCGGAGAGGAATCCCTAGTTGATGCACGATGAGGAGCACGTTGTCCAAAAGAGACGGAAAGAGCAGCTTTAACAGAAGGCGGCCTTCTCGCCGTCTCCTCAGATCCACGGGTGGTTTCACCCGTGACTCCACAGTGTTTCGTGGGCAATTTCATGTTTTCAAGATTGGCTACAATTGTTCGCATTACAGGAACTGGGATACGAGGGAAGAGTGTGTCGAAGTAATACTGCATGCAGAAGGAGATTTGTGAGAATATGGTACAAAAGTGCACAATCACAATGTTGGAGAAGTCTAGAAACTAAAATTCAGTAAAATGGTAATCAACCTGTCCGAGAAGCAAGTCCCGGATGTACACCCCCATGGTAGTCATTCGGCCATTAGAACCAGGAGAAAATTCCTGAAATGAAATGAGGAACTTCAATGAACATAAGCCTTATATCATGGTAATTAAATGGATAAAATTTGATGTTAAAAGGAATTCCAAAATATAACTAACTACAAGTGGTTCTAATGAAGATTCCACAATATGACTTGGGAGTTGAGAGAAAAAAACTCCTCCAAGCAATATAGCTGCATCAGTTGTTCAAAACCCTCAATCCTCCACCAAACATGAAATAAAAAATTTTAAGTAAAGATAACCAGAACACCGAGATATGCAAGCATTATATAAGATCTTTCTCAAATCATGGTTTATCACACAAACGCAGTTCACCTGCACATGGATCATGCTGATGCACCACTGAAGAATTGTGAAAACCGTCCATCCAGGTGATTTGGGTATGAGAAACACAGAACAGAAGATTCCAGAATCATATGGAAGGGATCTATCCACATATAACCCACAGAGAAAGATCACAGACTCATAGAAGGCAGTGCAAGACAACATGATAACTGAAACTGATGCATGAAATTACCAGCAAGTACAAACAAATACTTGAAGCACTAGCAGGACTGAGAAAGACTTCTGCAGAAGATGGTATGATTGAGCAGGAATTTGTTATTGACTTGAAATAGGTGCAAACAATCATTACCACAATTACAAGTAATCTTAAAGGCACCAACAAACACAACTAATAAGCGAATAGAAAGAAATACAGCGTATTAGCAATATACAATTTAATCTTCTCATTCTAATGCTTTTGAATATTATTTTAAACCATATTAGCTAGTTTCCACACCAAGAAAACCACAGAAGTAAGCTCCTCATCTTGTTTGACTTCATTCTTACTATATGTCTGTCCATTCTGCTTCATGAAATGCCATGGGAAAATTGTACACATGGTTCCTTCAAATTGCCAACTAAAATCACAACTTTACATGATATGAATACTACTCAACAAGAATTGAATAGAAAGCAGCAGGCAACAACCTTTTCATTACCTCATCATCTCTTAGATATGGTTCATACCAACTCCATAATGTCTTTGGATCAGCAACATATCTTAAGTAAAGAAATCCAACCTGCACAACAAGGGGTTAGTTAAGTCATTCATATCAAATGCTTGGTGCAGAGGCAATAATAAAACTGCGTGGAAAATAGCAGACTACGAAACAAAATGCTGCTCAAAGGCAAGAGATTCGATGAATTCTACACAAAACAATAAGGCATGTTGAATAGGACTGAGGCAAAATATTTGTGAATGGTCACAGTAAAAAAACTGAAACTATATATAAGGTTTGCCAAAAGTTAAATATTGTGAAAATATCCAGGCATTACTGCTTCAAGCAGTCAATGAAACAAACTTAGGTGGTTCAAGAGCTTGAGTGAATGAAACATTAAATAGGTATTGTGCATGAATCCGATACTTAGAGTACTGTCATTTATATTCATCACTGATGGTTATAGTTGGCATCTACATCCAAGTCCTTTGTGGGATAAGTTCAGCTCTAAGGAAAAGATTCACTGGATGCCTGAAGTTTGATAAGCACCAACTTAATCACGTTTTGCAATTGATTTAAAGAACACTCGAACCATTATAAGGAAACCATAAGAAATACAGAAGTAATCGAGCGTCAAAAGTACTAATCCTTTGATTGCTGGAAACATTTTTATTACGAAGTCATCGTTTAGAAAATTCAGTACTTCTAAACATAATTCAAAACTGTATATATTAGCAAGACTGTACTTACAGCTCTGATGTAAGGAGAATCTGGGTGCTTCAACAGCCCATGCATCTGTTTGACAGTGAGTTTCATGGTGAAGAACTTATAGAGAAGGCAGAATGCCGTTGATGGACCCCGACAATTGCCAGTCATCCACGGCTCCACATGTGTGACAGTAACATAAATCTCATCAATCACTTCGTGGTAAGTTTTCAATCTCAAAAGGTCTCGAAAGTAATCAGAAGAGAG
Organism: Lantana camara; assembly: GCA_037501455.1. Taxonomy (NCBI): domain Eukaryota; kingdom Viridiplantae; phylum Streptophyta; class Magnoliopsida; order Lamiales; family Verbenaceae; genus Lantana; species Lantana camara. Next base: position 94,587,707 of record CM074863.1, read on the forward strand.
TATATTCATACACAAAACCTTCTCCAACAACTGGTCAATTGATCTCCCGTGTGATTTTATTTCAGCCATAGTGGATCATCCAGTGCCTGAACCCACAACATGTAAAACGTTACGAAAGACAGCATCAAATCAAATTTCTAAAGCAATTTTCAATCTGCAACACCGAAAGCTATATAACAAACAGAAAGGGGCATATCACGAAGCAAATGTTTATAGATAGGACTACAGAAACTCACAGGAAAGTACATCAGTGCATTTGGGTTTAAATATAAAGCACCCAAGGTTCACTTCTTGTAAGTTGAACTCATCTCTTCCAAAAACATCAAACATAAAACAAAACGGAGATAACAAGAACTCAGAAAAGTGTTTCAAGTTGGTAGTTTTCACCAGAGATTTTAACTCAACTTTCATTTCAAACTTCCACTAGCTACATCATCCGAAAAACAAATACTCGGCAATTTTAGGCTACTAAAACCAGAAACAACTGCATCCAAGGGGGACAAAACAAAATACATCGAGGGCTTCGCGTTCAACAATTAATTTCCCCTAATTTGTTTCAAAACCATATTCAAGAAAAGCCGAGAGCCCCAAATTTCAGCATAAATCAAGAATTTGACATAAACCATTTCTCAAATTTCAACATAATTCTTCTAACTACAGAAAACAGAATTAGCCCTCCAAATAATGCACGAAAATTGCAAAGAGACGAACATGAAGAATTAGGGGACGAACTATCCATACAATTAGGTTTAATGATGCAAACGATAGCCATAACTAATCATTCAACGCAAACGGAAGTTCTCGGCGAATTTTGCTTACCTTGAAGGCTTCAATGGATGAATTGAAGAGCTACAGGAATCGCGTATTGCGAACCCTAGATGGAAAACGGGGATAAAGAAGTCCAAAGACTGGTATAGGTCTACCTTTTGAAATAATTTTAATAATAATATGCAGGGGGTTCGGTCGGCCGGTTCTGGCCGAACCTAAATTTTGGTTCGGTTGAACCGAAAAACCGAACCGAATCTCTTACGGTTCAGTTCAAATTACCACGTCACAATTTACCTAAGGAAAGAAAAAACAGTTGAGAGAGCTGATATAGATGAAGATCACCATAAATCCCAGGAGAAATTGAATGAAAATTACACTGAAATAAGGCCAAAACAGGGTAAACTAAAAGTTTGAATTGGGTAATTCCATTATCCATACCGTTTAGGGCCTTCCATTTTGGGTTTGGAAGATTTGAGATTTTGGGTTGCAACTCTGGAGTGGATTGGTATACTACCAATACAATTATAATTAGTAAATTAAAAAAAATATCAAAGGTAATCAATTTTTGCTTCGATTCGGTTTAACTAGCCAATCAAACCAAAAATTTGAGAAATGGAAAACCATCTAAACAAAACCGAACAGAAATAGGTTCGACCGGTTTTTGGGTTCAGTTTTTTTGGAACACCACTACTGGAAAGTTGATATTTTCGATGAGGGTTGTCAACGGGTTAGATTGTAATTCGAATCCGATCCGCATTCGATCCGAAATTTAGTATATTCGATCGATAAATTTTTTTTGATGAATCATGTTCGATTAAAAATATTCATTATTCGAAATAAATGGTTCAAATATGAAATCACTGAATACGGTCAGTTAAAGATCTAAATTCGACTTTTGGTTATTGAGTAAACATCCTAACCGTAACCATTAAAATTAAAATTTCAACATATGTATCATGATATTTAATAAGACATTTTTCACTATTTTCTCAACAAATTAAAATGCGGTCATATTTTGTTAATAAATTTTAAATTAGTATATTTCTCAAAAATATATAAGTAAAAATAACAATAATCCATTAAATAATATTTTCTAAAGAAAGATTATATATTTATATTTATTTTTTTCATATTTATTGTTTTTGAAAATAAAAAATTTAAGGCTAAACCAGGATCTGATTTTATATAGATCGAATTTAGTATGGATTCAGAATCGGATCCGAATTTTCTTGATTCAGTTCCAATACAACCCATTGACAGCCCTATGAATCGACTATTTTTCAAGCCCATTATTTATTTCTGTTGTTTGTGGACCTCTGCATGAGTGCCCAACAAATATGCTAGTGTAATTCATCAATTTGTAAATTGTAGCCCATTTTTTTGGAAGAGAAAGATTGGCTTAGCCCTCATTTGGTGCAGGCGTGCAGCATATGAAAACGTCTCTAAAAGCCCTTTCTTTTCTTCCTCGTGAGCCGATGATATTTGGAGTTTTATTGGAAATGGGTACGTTACCCCCAAAATCAATCGATGACTATGATGCAAGGATAAGAACATGGTGATACAGATACGACATGACACGGATATGGCGACACGGATTTTTTCTTGAATTTTCCACGTGAGGAGTGTCGAACACGAGTATCCGACACGACACAATACAACAAAATGATATTTAGATTGATGAGTTAGGTGTGCAAAAATACTTTTGCTTTTGTAGATAATTTACCCAAGAGACAGTTGGATGACGATTTTGCATGCCCATATTGCGGTTTGTTGGGTGAGGAATGGATGCAGTGCCAGTGCATGTCTTGTTGCTCTTGTATTCACAGAACGGGTAATTGTGTTCGTCATACTTTGCCTAAGGAGACTATTGATATCCTTTTACTTATGCTTCCGCAGTGATGTCATCAAATTGTAATACTGAGTGACTAATAAAATCGGCACTTATTTCTAGAAAAAAAAAAAAAAAAATTGATGCATAATTTGCGCACAAATTAGTGAGGGTTCGAGGCCCGCTGGATGTAAGACAAATCTCCAAAATCTATTGAATGTAATCTAAAATTATCTCAAAACTATTATTCAAAAGGATACCCATTAATTAAATTTAATTTTTTTAAATTATATACAAAACTTATTTTTAATATGTTGTTTATTGATAGGAGCAACATAAAAATAAGTGCGAGTGTGTGACTCCATAGTTGGTTAATTAAATCGCTGAAAATGTATGAAGAAACGCACAAAATTTTATGCAACCTACTTTAAATAAGAAACAGCAGAAAAAAAAAAAAGGAGAGATATTATAGTGAGGGAAGTATTGGTTTAAAAAGCTCTCTAGGGATTTTAGGTTGCTTGTCTAGAAAGATGTACCTTAGCTCTTCACCGTGTCTTTGGTATTCTTACCATATGAGCAAAATTGGTTGATATTCGATTGATTAATTGCCTTATACTTGTTTCTTTCGTTTTGCATAGGCTTAATAAACTAGAACTAATTGCGTAGGATAATAATTGGAACTTGAGCTCGTACGTTCTTGCTTTGGATGATTGATTTTGAACTTAGCTTTGTGTTGTGTTCGTTGTAATTGATCTTTGGTAACAACATGTTTTTCTTAGTTTACACACCGGAATGCTGTAGTTGGGATGTAGAATGTGATTATGGCCTTGATTCTATGTTATGCTCGAGGGCGAGCATTGTCTAAGTGTGGGGGAATTTGATAAGGCATATAATTGATGGATTATGGAGTTTGAATTGTTATAATTAGCTGCTTGAATTGGTTTAATTGTGGATTATTAATTGAAACATATGGTTGTGTGCAGGAAAATACAAGTTGTGAGGAAGTTGTGCAAATTGAGGAAAATACAATCTGCGTGATTTGTGCAATATAATCTATGGGGTGCCTTTGGCATAAATCAACAGCCACACATGTGTGAGAGTCCAGGCCCTCTACCAGACATGGTTTTGGAGAAAACTTGATTCAAGCCCACATGAGCATGAGAAGTCCATAAAGCCCAAGCCCTAATTCTAACTAAGAGTTACATACGTTAAAATAGAGCAGCACATTGTTGGGGGGGATTAATGTCATTACTTTCTAGAGTTAGTGGGCGTTTATTGAGGAGAGAATGTGGAAAAATAGTGAAGAAGCTTTCCTGAGGTCACGGTCAGGAACCCTGACCCATTTTTTGGGCAGTAGCTTGGGCGTACTCATTGAGAACATGGGAGTTAGTGGTCATCAATTCCGACAGAACGTGGAAGGATGAGTGGGGAAGAATTCAAGCCTTGGCACTACATAAAAGAAGAAGAACCGAGAGCTTAGGGAACACAGACTGCACACACGAAGGAATACACAGGAGCAACAGGAGCTTTCTTTCTTCCTTTTCTTTATTTTTAGACTTTATTAATTCCCTTTGTTCGTGATTTTCTAGTTTTGTTTTTGTTGGGATTTTTCTAGTATGCATTAGATTTTGTGAGACTACTACTTTTGATTAATTAGTTCATGTTATTCGTTTTATTTCTGATTTCATGTCATTGAGTGTTGGTTTATTCTTTGATTTAGAGCTCGAATCTTAGAATTGTCAATACACATATAGCTAGTTAATCAATTTGGTGGTGTTAACTATGGATAATTAACGAAGTGGCAATCAACGCTAGGGCATAAGGCTTGTCTAAATTTGTGTTGTGGAATAATTCGATCTAATTAGGTGAAGTACAAATTCGTTCTAAACCGGTTAGGGCTAGTGTTTCTTTGGTTCTTAAAGCAATTAGTCCGATTGAATCTTTGAAGGAGTTTCTGATAGGGTTATCGGTTAATTAGGGGACGACTATTAGGAGTTCCTTTTAATCGTTCTAAAAAGTAAGAAGAAACGAGGGAGTCGGAGGGATTATCTGGTAACTATAGCTAGCCTAACGTGGAATTAATTACCCAGTTAATGATCATAGTCTGATGCATGCGTAGGGAAATCCCGACTATTTGATATCCACTGAATTTATCTAAGTTTAATCTATGTCTCAATTTATTTCAGTTAATTTGTCGTTTGTTTAATTAGTTTATTCTTAGTTAAATCAAATCTCAAAACCCCCCTTTATTTTAATTGCTTTATTTCATTTCCCTGGCATATTAAGAGGTACAATTTCACCCAATCCTCGTGGATCGATCCCATTTACCACTATTTACAATTCATTTGTATTCGGTACTTGGGATTTTATTTTTGGTGGTCTCGACGCCCATCAATAAACTAGCAATCAAGTGGCACTTAGCATGTATGAAAACCAATTAACACCTAAGAGGTGAAATTAATATCAAGGAATCATGTATTCATATCATTCAATTATTTCAAGTTCAATTCATATAGGGCATGGAGTCACACAATCATATTTGAGCAATTAAGTACAAAGAAGCATCGCATAGGGCATAATTATCAATTAACCAAGCATAATTATCATATAATTCACATATGGGAGCCAAGAGGGAGAATGGAAAGCAAGAAGAGTAGTTTTGGTATAGTTTAGCAAAAGTTAGGAAAAGTTGATAGTTTTCGGAAACGCACAAGCTGTAGGAAAATGGAAATATCTTGAGTTGTAGAAATTTAAATTGAGTTTTGTTTACTGGAAATGAAACTAGACACATAGGGCTTTCCAAAGATATATGGCTCGTTTTCTAGTTCAAAGCGAGGAGAAAATGGCGTAAGCTTGAAGTTGGGTGAATGCAGTTTGTTGGTAAAGTGGTGACACCAAAAAGAATTACTTGTATCTCACAAATGACAAAATATAATGAGATGATTCCAATTGGAGAGTGTTCTAGACTTCAAGAGATTTCCAGCGGTTTAAAAATCAAGTCAATCGGAGTTCAAACGAAGTCGGCACGACCATGTCAATATTGACCTGGAAACTGACACGGTCGTGTCGGAATAAAAAAATTCCAACTCGAAGCTCCAACAAGGCCGCATTGAGAATGAACTAAGGTTGGACACAGTTGTGTTAACGCAATTCTAGGCGAAAAACAGGGGAAAACAAGGGTAATACATGGGATTAAGCTCCCAAATCAATCCCACACCAAACCAAGGCAAGAAATTAACTAACCCAAAACTATCATATATCAAGTATATAGCTCATATATCTCAATTAGATACCATTAAAACCAAGAAACATGCTTTGATTCATCAAGAAATCATCATCCAAACCCCATCTAATCTCATGTCATCAACTCCTCATTTAAACTCAAGAAATCATGCAAGCTTCAAGTATAAAGCTCCTAACATGCTCCTAATCAATTATAACCAAGGAAATTATAACATACTCATCAAACCCTACACCTATAAGATTCAAGAGATCAAGCAATTCCTTCATTTATACCTTGAAATGAAGAAAGAAAGGATGAAATGATGATATGATGGTGATGCTTCCAACTTATGCAACTTCTTCCTTGAATTAAAGCTTGGAATTTAAGATGAAATCTTCCTTTCCTCCTTGGTGTAATATACCGTGATTTAGTGTGTGTGTGTGTTTGTGTGAGAATTTTGATGAAATAAAATGAAATGGAATGTAATGGAAGAAATGAGATAATATTCCAAAGTCTTGCAAGAATATGCATGAGTCATCATATTTTGCACTTAAGTCCCTCAAGTATTTGAATGCATGCAATCAAGTTTCGTTCCATGGCAATTGATCAATTAAATCCATTTATGTTAATGCAATTAGTCCACACATTTGAAATAATGGTCAAGTAAGGACACGTATGAGCATTTAGTCACAATAGAAATTAATTCACGAAAATTCTCACGTTAACGATAATTTTCATGTAAATTCATATAGTATCACATAATGAAAGAAAATATTGAAAAATCGGGCGTTACATGAAGCATGTTAGAAGACTTTGAATTTTAGATTATAGAAATTGAGGTTGTAATGTTAGGGAGTTGGAATAATTGTGTTGTATTAATCCTAGATTGATCTAGGGATTGAACTACTTTCTTAATACAAAATAATTAGTGTTTTGATTAGTTTCATTCAAGAATTTCTTTATATTTGATTGGATGTTCAAAATTGAAGTTTCGATTATAAATATTAAGTGTAATTTTTCTGACATTTTATAAGTGTGAAGAAAAAAAAAAAAAAACAAAATATGACAAATCATTAGAATAATAATAATGAAAAAAAGATATATAAATTTAAAGACACAAAAATGTGTCTCAATATTAATTATTTATTTAATCTCTAATTTTGTTTAAGGACATTTATTTGTGTCTCATAAATGTATTAAGAGGATACATGTAAGCGTCTTAATAGAATAAGTTATTGGGATATTTTAAGTGTCCCAAAACTTTATGCGACACCAATACGTGCGACATTTATATTAAGTGTCCCAAAAAATTAAATAAAAGTGTCCCAATATGTACCATATAGGGATACTTGATTGTGCCTCAATAATCAATATTTGTTGTAGTGTATCAAAACTCCCCTCTAAAAATTTCACGATCTAAAATTCTTTTTGTATTATCCATATCTCAGAACGATAAAGTATCAATTTTTCTCCGACCGGTTATGTTCAAGCATTATCAAAACTCCCCTCTAAAAATCTCATGATCTAATTTTTTTTTTTTTTGTCATTATCCATATTTCAGAGCAATAAAATTATTAGTTTTTCTTTGACTAATAACTCCCATTTTGTTTTTCTATTCTTCAATTTTTTTTCTTCGATTAATAACATTTTTTCTATTTTTCAATTTTTAGATTGCGATATTCACTTGACAAAGATGAGCAATTGCTCTTCACATGACAAAGAGGAGCAATTACTTGAGATTCAACTCTGGTTCGATTTTAATAAAAACTACGGTTCGACTTTAATGAAACTAAGAAGGGACTTTCGGTACGTATTTATAGAATTGAGTTGCTTTCTTCTTCCTCTTTCTTTATTTATTAATTTAATTTTTATTTTGTGGTTAGTAAAAGATAGTCAAGTTTTGGTGAATTTTGCCATCAAATTCACTATATAGATAAAGATTAAAATATATTTATTTTATTTTTTAAATGAAATACAAATTGTATCAAGTTTTTTTATACATGTAGGGACAACGTGCGACGATAACTAGTATATATGAAACATGAATAAAAAGAAAAACGACTCCATCCTCTTATGACCGCCACGCGCGTATAAGGTCTCTCCTTAAGTGTTGACGTTGAAAATTCGATGTGAAATTGTTAATCAATGATTTAAATAATTTGATTATTAATTATTGGTCTAATTTTAATTGCCGCCACACAAAGGCCGCCGCCCGCGTATAAGGTCTCCCCTTAAGTGTTGACATTGAAAATTCGACATGAAATTGTTAATCAACGATTTAAATAATTTGATTATTAATTATTGATCTAATTTTAATTGCCGCCACACAAAGGTTGAACATCCTTTTCAAGACTTAAATCGTCAAGTCTTTCAAATCAAGCATATCATGCATTCAAGAATCGCGACAGGCAAGCTCTAAGTCTCCAAATTCTTAATGTTAATCTTTGGAACCTGATTACTATCAAAGGCTAAAAAATTACACTTAAATTATTTTAATATGTGATTTGAATAATGCGTCTAACGTCTCTTTTTACAGGATCAACTTATTTTTTATGGGCGTTAGAAGTTGAGTGGAGCACTCTAGTGGCTGCCTTAAAGAAAGTGCATATCAAACTCAAAAAGGAAGACTTGTACCTGTCATATTTAAGAGGATGAGAAAAAGATTTTTTCCCACCCCTGCTTTGGCCGTTTTTACAATTTACCATCTCGCCCAACTTTCATTGCAAACCATCATCTGAACTTTTACATTTGTAACAAACCGCTATCTAAACTTTTTTTTTGGTGGTTTGGGTGAAAATACAACTGACGTGGTGGCTTTCTAAACATGCCACGTGTCAAATTTTTTGACCAAAACCACCATTAGATGGCGGTTTGTAAGAAACGTAAAGTTCAGATGGCAGTTTGCAAACGAAAGTTGGGCGAAATGATAAATTGCAAAAACGGTCAAAGTACGGTTGTCTCTCTTAAGAGGCTATTTAAAGAGACTTTGCCTGATATGATGTATTTTCATAGTGTTAAGCTTTTAAGTAGTTTCTACAAAAAAAAAAAAAAATAAAATAAAATAAAATAATTAGTAGGGTGGGATTGATTTAGCTGACCCTGGGGTTTGACTTCGGTATTATTGGTATCAAGCGTTTTAGTGGGGTTTAAATATTGGTACGGTTATTACTAGTCGTTCTAAGGGGGGCTTAACCGTGGTACTGATATCGAGCGTTCCAGTAGTGTTATATTGTATATGTGTCTCTCATTTTAATGAAATTCTCTCTTCAAAATTTTAAACTTAACAACACTAGTTAGTGGATTAATTCATACAACTTGTATTTTCATAACTGTGTGAGTCAAACCACTCCAAAATTCTCTTGTATTTCATTTTTTTATTCTTATTTTACTAATTGGTACAACAGGGGCAATATTTGAATAGTACCAAAAAGTTGAAAGAATTCCCTTTCAGTACTCCCCAATTTTAAAAAACTTCCCCTTTACTCCCCAATTGAAAAACACAATCTTTTTTGACTCCCCATTTTTTCAGAATGTTGTATCAAAATTCAGGAATCACGTACTTAAATCCCCAAATGATGTATTTTTTTCAAAATGGGAGTGAAAAGGAATTTCACTTATCACTTGGGGAGTTTTGAGAAATTATCCGGGTACAAAATAGTGGAGATACCACCCCAGCTAAATTTCTAACATTACCACTATACAAAATCTTTTCATGCAACGTTACAACATGTTTAACCCAAATTCCACTTTTTATTCAACCCAAATCTAATCTCAAGAGTCTAGATCATTAACAGAAATACGCGACATCCAGTTCAAGAATAAGTATCAAAGCCTCATATCAATTCTCCTATATAAGAATCAGAGAAATATTCAGTTATTGTACCATTTCTTAATTATGTGAAATATTATATATGTTTCGTGTTTGCTTGTTTTTTTAATTATTTATTGTGGATAACGAAAATTTATATAAACAATATTAATTTAACATCTACTAAGTACAGCGACTAGAATGGTTTAAACACGCATAAGTTGAATTGTTTTGGAGTACCTGTAAATTTGATTCGTGCAGATTTTTACTGAAAGATTGGGACTTTGCTGATGTTAGATCCAAATGCGCCAATATTTTGGAGTTTCAGAGGTTTGAATGTTTGATTTTGGCAATGTCAAATTAATGTACAAAACTTGTATTTAATATCTGTTTAATGGGTAACTACAAATAACTAGTTATTCGTAAATTTGATGGGAATTGCTACTGCAATATATTAATTTATAAGGATCTATCTGTAACTTCGTACCCTCGAGGGGGGCAGACGTATATAACGGTAAATAAAATGAGTATATTTTACAAAAAAATTTCGATAAAGTGACTAGTTGACCCAAAGAAAATGCCTTTATATATTTTTGTTTTCGGTAGCCATGGAATAAAGAAAATCTATTCCTCACACGATGTCATGCTTTCCTTTACATGATACTGATACCATGATTCCTCGTTTTATATTCGTGTGTTTCTGCATCGGCGCACTTTCCGCTCATGCCAATTCTGCAAATCAAGCTCTCTCTCTCTCTCAAACTAAAACTTCTTCAGGTACGTACCATGCTCCTAAGGTTAAGTTTCTGTCTTTATTGTAATTATTAATAGCTTCATCTTTCCAGTTTTATTAATGAATGCTTTTCATGCTAGTGTTGAGTATGATGAATCTTTTATAATTTTCTTTATCCATAATCACTTCTTTCATCTTTTGGTTAATATTATGAGATTTTCCCTACTTTTAGTTTTGGTCTCATAATAATGAACTTTTACAGTTTTTAACCGGGAAAAATATACTTTATCATCTAAATTTTTCTTTTTCATTTTTATCATCTAAATACTATTTTGGTAATTTCGTAAAAAAGAGGAATAAAATCAAATTACAAATTTGTTAAATTCCATCAGGAGTGATGTCAAATTTATCTTGTGACTTGCGAGTTTTGGCACATTCCCTTTTCTTTTCTTTTTTTTTGTTAAATAATTTACCATCTAAAATATGTAAAAGGTTGAAGAACACTATTTTCGATCAAATTTCATTGAAACATATTGCCGGAAAATTGCATCTTGTGGCTTGACGTACCTCTCAACACAGACTTGTTTGTCACAACTTCCGATAGCAAAAATGAATTTTATAGTTGACCAAAAAAAAAAAAAAAAATGAATTTTATAGAACTCGTCTTCCTTGCTGATCAGTTGAACTTTCCAAGTATGAATCAATCACTATTGTTGTTCTTTCACCTTTCGCCTTCACCACCAATTAACTTACCAATATACTTTTTCTCCTTAAAATGGCATATCAAATGAAAACCTCACTAAAAATATTTCAGTTTCTCGAATTATCAACTACCTTAATTCACTGATTCCGCCAAAAACAAAAAAAATACCTTAATTCACTGTCGAGTTTCGGCCAACAGTCACATATGATGAGATTTCCCCAGAATATTCCATCCGCAATATTGATCTGCAATTTGGTTTTTATATAGTTTAGATTACGACAATGAGGGGGGGGGGGGGGGGGGGGGGGGGTTGGATTTTACCATATCCGAAATTTGTGTATTTTTGTAATTTACTATCCCAATAAATTTTCGTGGCAAATCATCATCCAATCTTTGCATTTGTAATATACCGTCATCTAAACTTTTTTTTAAATGGTTTTCACGTGACATGTTTATAAAATATACATATCAGTTGTATTTTTATCAATACCACCAAATAAAAAGCTTAGATGGCGGTACGTTACAAATGCCAAGATTTGATAGTATTTGCAATGGAAGTGATGAATAATGTCTTGGCCTTACTCCCAAGATTGGATAGTGGTTTGCAATTAAAGTAATGAATAATGTGTTTGATCTTACTTACCCCCAAAAGTTAGTTTTTCAGGGGAGGGTTGCCAAAACATTGGCTGAATATCACCCCCCCCAAAAGGGGAGGAATGGTCACCGGGGGAGGGGTTGCCAAACCATTGGCTGAATATCAACCCCCAAAATCTAGCTTTTCAGGGGAGGGTTGTCAAACTATTGACCTTATTCACCCCCAAAAGCTAGCGTTACCAAACCATTGGCTGAATATCACCCCCCCAAAAGCTAGCTTTTCAGGGGAGGGTTGCCAAACCATTGGCCTTATTCACCCTCAAAAGCCAAAAGCTAGCTTTTCAGGGGAGGGTTGTCAAATCATTGACCTTATTCACCCCCCAAAAGCTAGCGTTACCAAACCATTGGCTGAATATCACCCCCAAAAGCTAGCTTTTATTTGAAGGTTTACAATATCCGAAATTTGTGTATTTTTGTAATTTACTATCCCAATAAATTTTCGTGGCAAATCATCATCCAATCTTTGCATTTGTAATATATCGTCATCTAAACTTTTTTTTTAAATGGTTTTCACGTGACATGTTTATAAAGTATACATATCAATTGTATTTTTATCAATACCACCAAATAAAAAGCTTAGATAGCGGTACGTTACAAATGCCAAGATTGGATAGTATTTGCAATGGAAGTGATGAATAATGTCTTGGCCTTACTCCCAAGATTGGATAGTGGTTTGCAATGAAAGTAATGAATAATGTGTTTGACCTTACTCAGCCCCAAAAGTTAGTTTTTCAGGGGAGGGTTGCCAAAACATTGGCTGAATATCACCCCCCCAAAAGGGGAGGAATGGTCACCGGGGGAGGGGTTGCCAAACCATTGGCTGAATATCAACCCCCAAAATCTAGCTTTTCAGGGGAAGGTTGTCAAACCATTGACCTTATTCACCCCCAAAAGCTAGCGTTACCAAACCATTGGCTGAATATCACCCCCCAAAAGTTAGCTTTTCAGGGGAGGGTTGTCAAACCATTGACCTTATTCACCCTCAAAAGCCAAAAGCTAGCTTTTCAGGGGAGGGTTGTCAAACCATTGAACTTATTCACCCCCCAAAAGCTAGCGTTACCAAACCATTGGCTGAATATCACCCCCAAAAGCTAGCTTTTCAGGGGAAGGTTGCCAAACCATTGGCCTTATTCACCCCCTAGCTTTTCAGGGGAAGGTTGTCAAATCATTATATATTAAACTCCACATCTTTGATTATTCCATGTGGGATACTTAATACACTCCCGTCACGCCTAGGGCCACGGAATGCGGGTCAGGAATCGGAACATCTGGCCGGGTAGAGAGATAGGCCTCGGACGTGCTCTGATACCATGATGAATAATGTGTTGGGCCTTACTCATCCCCAAAAGCTAGCTTTTGAGGGGAGGGTTACCAAACCATTATATATTGAACTCCACATCTTTGATTATTCGATATGGAATATTTAATAGAAAGTTTGTTGGAATGGTAAATTGCAAAAAAACTTAAAGTTCGGATGATGAAAAATATTTTCCCCAAAAAATTTTTAACGTTAATTTAAAAAATAGGTAATTGTTTGCATACTGAAAAATATTTTTACCCTATAGTGAACTTTTAATTTCAAACTTTTAGGACATTTTCAACACGTATGGGCCGATCACAAATTCAATCAGTAATCAGCCGCAAAAATTATCTAAAATACATAAAAGTAATATCAGTCATCGATCATCTATATTATTAAGCGAGAGAGGCAAATGTGGTGTCATGGACTCTTGGTCTTTTTTTTTTTTTTTTTTTGACACTACAACATGTCGGTTAATTATTTTCTCTCTAACTCCTCTTTTCTCTTAACTCAATTTAATTCTTTTTTAATAAACTTTTCATATTTATTTTATTTTATTCCACATATTTTGTAAACTATATTTTAATATTATTTTTATTAATATAATATTGTTACATTTATTTATATCATTTAATAATTATATTAAAAATAATTATTAACTATATATTAATATGAAAATTTTATTTTTAATAAAAATAAATAATAATAATTATTTCGTTGCACACGCATAGAATGTGTAGAATCTATTTAATTATTAAGTGGCCGATAACGCGGTCTTTCAAAATGGACCAGGAAAAACATGTTTTCTAATAGAGATTAGAAAGTAAAATCTTCAATAACTTTTTGAAGAAAAAAATTGATTATACGGACCAATATGTTAGTAAAATAAATTAGGATGGTGAAATGTTACAATTTGAAATCAATATTAGGATTATAGCCTATAATCAACACAATTTTCTCCCATGTAGCAGACACAATCTCACTACGCCGAACGTTGTCCGGAAACCAAACCATCGTTTCTTCAGGTGGGAACTTCGAGCTTGGGTTCTTTTCTCCCGGTAATTCTAAGAAACACTACATAGGCATATGGTTCAAGCAAATAAAGGAACAAACAGTGGTTTGGGTCGCCAATAGAGAAACCCCCATTTCAGACAGGAATTCAGCTCAACTCAAGATTTCATATGGTAATCTAGTACTTTTGAATGAGTCCCAAATCAAGATTTGGTCCACTGATTTAAACCCCACTAATCATTCCATAGTTGCAGTACTTTTAGATGACGCGAACTTGGTTCTGAGAAATGGGTCTGGGCCACATTCAAGTAATTTTAGTGAAAATTTGTGGGAAAGTTTTGACCATCCAACTGATACTTTGATGCCAGGAGCAAAGTTTGGATATGATAAAAGAACACATAAAAAACAAGTTTTGACTTCTTGGAAAAACTCTCAAGATCCTGCCAGTGGGCTCTTTTCTCATGAGAGAGATCCCAATTTGAGTCGGTATATTTTGTTGTGGAATATGAGTGAGATATATTGGACTAGTGGAATTTGGAATGGTCATACTTTTGACCACGTGCCTGAGGCGGCGGATGCTAATTTAAGTTATGTGCATACTTCTAATATCTACATTGACAATGAAAACGAGAGTTTTTACATGTATAAATATGATCAACCTCTAATGGTAAGAGTCGTCATGGGTGTCTCCGGTACAGTAGACACATGGTGGTATGTAGGTACTAGATGGACATTGGTTTATTCTAATCCGAAGCAGCGATGTGGTGTTTATGCTGTTTGCGGGCCTTTTGGTACCTGCAAGCAGAATTCTGTACCCTTCTGTGGTTGTTTGCCTGGATTTAAGATCAAGTCTGATAATGAATGGAGTTTGAAGGATTATTCTGGTGGTTGTGTGAGAGAGATTGATTTGCAGTGTGAGAATAACGGTGGTGGTAGTATTTCGAATGGAAGATCAAACGACAAGTTTTTGATGAATCCTATCAAGATTTTACCTAAAAACTCTCAATCATTATTACATGGAAGCATAGGTGAATGTGAATCTTCTTGCTTGAGCAATTGTTCTTGCAGTGCTTACACCTATGACGGAAAGATGTGTACTCTTTGGAATGGAGAATTGTTGAACGTGCAGCAGCTCAATGGAGAAGATGGAAGTGGGAGAAACGTTTACATTAAACTTTCTGCATCATCCACTGGGTTTCTTGGAGACAATAAAGATGATAAAGGGGTTGTTATTGGTGCTACGTTAGGTTCTTTTGCTTTTGTGTTAGCTTTTGTTGCAACTGTGATGTTAATAGTGTGGGTTAGGAGGAGAAGGGTTGGCATGTCAAGAGTAGCAATGCAGGGTTCTCTGGTGAATTTTGGGTACAAAGAATTACAAAATGCAACCAAGAATTTCTCAATCAAGTTAGGCGAGGGAGGTTTTGGATGTGTTTTTAAAGGGGTTTTACCTGATTCAACCACCATCGCAGTTAAGAAACTTGAAAGCATCGATCAAGGAGAGAAACAATTCAGGGCAGAAGTCCAAACTATTGGGATCATACAACACGTTAATCTTATTCGACTTTATGGTTTTTGTGCCAACGTTAATAAGAAGTTGTTGGTTTATGAGTGCATGGGAAATGGTTCCTTGAATTCTCATCTTTTCGCGGGGCCCAATATTTTGAGGTGGGAAACAAGGTGCCAAATTGCTCTTGGGGTTGCTAGGGGGTTGGAATATCTCCATGAGAAGTGCAGGGATTGCATCATTCATTGTGATGTGAAACCTGAAAATATTCTACTTGATTTCGACCTTCGTCCTAAAGTCGGAGATTTCGGTTTGGCTAAGCTCGTAGGTCGTGATTTTAGTAGGGTTCTTACGACCATAAGGGGTACGTTAGGTTACCTTGCGCCGGAATGGATAGAAGGAGTCGAAATAACAGCCAAGGCTGATGTCTATAGCTACGGAATGATGCTTTTCGAATTGCTATCGGGAAAAAGGAACTGGTCGAATCTTGGCGATGATGAGAATATGGAATATTTCTTTCCGGCTTTGGCTTCAAGTGCAGTGATTGAGGGGGGTGATATACTTGGCCTTTTGGATCCTCGACTAGAAGGAGATGCAAGTGCTGCTGAGGTAACAAAAATATGTAAAGTGGCATGTTGGTGCATTCAGAGTAACGAGAAGATTAGGCCATCGATGGGCCAAATCGTTCGGATTCTTGAAGGGCATGTGGATATCAATTTGCCTCCGTTTCCACGATGGCTCCAATTGTTGGGTGGAGCGTTTCATCCTAGTAAATTAAGTAGAAATAAGGCTATGTCTGAGATTTTGTAATGTTTCTAGATAATTTATAGCATGTAATGAACTAAACTGAGAAGTTATATACAAATAAATGAAACGTGATGTCTTTGATAGACACTATGACTATTGATTAATGTTATGCATCATCAAGAACATTGCACAAGACTGTTTACTTTTAGAACTTTTATGAATGTGTTGTGAAGGTATGTCAGGTGCATAGCAACCCAATCGGCAATTGTTTTATGTGTGTTATATGAACTTTGAAAAATTTAAACAAAAAAAAGTTTTAATGTTACAATTGTTGTTATTTATACTATATAATGAATATTTGCTGCAATAACAATAAATCTCATCTTTTAACTAATAAAGAGGAGTTATATATATATAATCTATTTAGAGATAATTGCACCCATAATCCTATGTTATATATAAGTTGCACGGAAAATTCTATCTTACAAATATTAATTAATTAATAAAATCTTATGTTAGCACAAAATTGCTCACCGCCATGTCATTTATTATTACTAGTAAAATGAACGTGCATTGTACGTTTATTATTTAATTTTATCTATATATCTTATAAAACCACGAAAGTTTCTTACAAAATGTTGATCGTCTAAAATAACCTCATAATAGTTATGTCAATAATTATTAATTAGGGTAATTATGTACATACATGTTATAAACTATTAAATTAAATACATTAAAAGAGTACTTATTAAATTGAAATAGGACTCTTGGTAGAAGAGAATTATTCTAATATTAAGTAGGCTATAAAAGAAAGAACATAAGTTCAAGAATAGAATAATTCCTCGCCCGAGATTACAACTAATTCAATTTATCAATACAATCAATTCAACTCAATCAATCAGTGGCTCGGCCAGTGAGGGCAATTCTCCAACCTTTCTCCCGACAGTGTACAATAATTCAGTCTTTATGTGTTAGGTGATCAAGCAATCAATTACAGTGCACAAGTATCAGTTTCAATAATCCCTTTTCCCTCCGGGTGATGGTGGGATTGTAAGGCCCCACCATCCAATCAATCTGGGCATAGGGTTCATGAGTCCCAATGCCTGGAACTCCTTCCTCCACTAATCTCCTAGTGAATTCGGGGGTCATCCCAACAATGTGAGGGGAGTGTAAAGTTACCCGTCAGCCTGTGCTTTCCCGGTTGGCTCATACACTAACCCCCAGGCCCACAGTGAACAATATACTCGCCAAAACATCAATCAATCAATCAATCGGTACAATTCGGTAATTCAATTGAAAATCAATAAGCTTTTAGAAAATTATAGATATATAGATATGTTTTGACCGAAAGATCACATAGGGTTGTAAGGGTTCTATATATCTAGAAATTAAACCTCACCTGACGAGCGGCGGGATAAGACAAGGATACAAGACAGTGCCGAAACGATCAATGATCTCTGTCCTGGAGAAAAACTGGACAAGAAAGGAAATAACGGGAACTCGTGAGACGAGACTCAATATGAGACTAAGTATGACGCACGACCATGCTCATGTAAATAAATGAACTAGCAATCAAGTGACACTTAGCATGTATGAAAACCAATTAACACCTAAGAGGTGAAATTAATATCAAGGAATCCTATATTCATATCATTCAATTCTTTCAAGTTCAATTCATATAAGGCATGGAGTCACATAATCATATTTGAGCAATTAAGTACCAAGAAGCATCGCATAGGGCATAATTATCAATTAATCAAGCATAATTATCATATAATTCACATATGGGAGCCAAGAGGGTGAAAGGAAAGCAAGTAGAAGAGTTTTGGTCAAGTTTAGCAAAAGTTAGGAAAAGTTGACAGTTTTCGTAAACGCATAAGCTGTACGAAAATGGAAATATCTTAAGTTATAAAAATTGGAATTGAGTGTTGTTTATTGAAAATGAAACTATACACATAGAGTTTTCCAAGGATATATGGCTCGTTTTCTAGTTCAAAGTGAGGAGAAAATGGCGTAAGCTTGAAGTTGGGTGAATGCAGTTTGTCGGTAAAGTGGTAACACCAAAAAGAATTGATTATACCTCACAAATGACAAAATATAATGAGATGATTTCAACTGGAGAGTGTTCAAGACTTCAAGAGGTTTCCAACGGTTCAAAAATCAAGTCAATCAGAGCTCAAACGAAGTCGGCACGGCCTTGTCAATATTGGCCTGGAAACTGACATGGCCGTGTCGGAATAAAAAAATTCCAACTCGAAATTCCAAAAAGGCCATGTTGAGAATGAACTAAGGTTGGACACGGCTGTGTTGAAGAAATTCTGGAGAAAAAAACAGGGGAAAACAGGGATAATACACGGGATTAAGCTCCCAAATCAATCCCATACCAAACCAAGGCAAGAAACTAACCCAAAACTATCATATATCAAGTATATAGCTCATATATCTCTATTAGATACCATTAAAACCATGAAACATAATCTCATGTCATCAACTTCTCATTTAAACTCAAGAAATCATGCAAGCTTCAAGTATAAAGCACCTAAGATGCTCCTAATCAATTATAACCAAGGAAATTATAACATACTCATCAAACCCTACACCTGTAAGATTCAAGAAATCAAGCAATTCCTCCATTTATACCTTGAAATGAAGAAAGAAAGGATGAAATGATGATATGATGGTGATGCTTCCAACTTATGCAACTTCTTCCTTGAATTAAAGCTTGGAATTTAAGATAAAATCTTCCTTTCCTCCTTGGTGTGATATACCGTGATTTAGCGTGTGTGTGTTTGTAGGAATTTTGATGAAATAAAATGAAATGGAATGTAATGGAAGAAATGAGATAATATGCCAAAGTCTTGCAAGAATATGCATGAGTCATCATATTTTGCAGTTAAGCCCCTCAAGTATTTGAATGCATGAAATCAAGTTTCATTCCGTGGCAATTGGTCAATTAAATCCATTTATGTTAATGCAATTAGTCCACACATTTGAAATAATGGTCAGGTAAGGACACGTATGAGCATTTAGTCACAATAGAAATTAATTCACGAAAATTCTCACGTTAACGATAATTTTCATGTAAATTCATATAGTATTACATAATGAAAGAAAATATTGAAAAACCGGGCGTTATAATTCTCTCCCCCTTAAAAGGACCTGGTCCCTAGGTCCACTCTCGAGTTCGGAACTTAAAACAACAATGAGAGAGCCCTGTCTCTCAAACAAGCAATGAGAGCACCCTGTCTCTCAAGCAAGCAATGAGAGAACCCTGTCTCTCCAACAAGCATTGAGAGAACCCCATCTCTCAACCATGTAATGAGAGAACCCCGTCTCTTACTCACACAAAATAACAATTCAAGAGAACAATTATAAACACATTTAGATAGTTATCACATAAGGAGCAAGTAGAGCAAAATCAATTACATCAATCTCCGATCATATAAAAGTAATTTGCAATTAACAAGGAATGATATACAACAATAATGTAATTCCATGATGCACGTGATATGCATGGTTAAGTGTACCGTTCACCGTTGCTTTGGAAAACGTCTATATGGGTAATCCGTTTCAACACTTGATTTGATGTTGGAGGTTCGTTTGCCTGTGGTGTCCTGCCAAAAAATGCCCGAGGTACTCAATACTTCCATGATTACTCGGTCTTCATTCTATGATTGATTCCCTTATTTTTACTAGCCATCACAATCCGTTACTCTGCTCTTGAGTGTGTGCTCGCCTGCAACCTAATTAACTCGCTTCTCATCACGAATGGTACCCGGTTCCTCAATTACTTGATCTAATCTTTATTACTCGAATCATAGTCCTCAATCCTGATAGTGCCTCCAGTTCATTATGGAAAACAACCGACAATCCGTATTCTCTTTTGTTTAAACTATGTATTCCTTCCTGGGTATTCCACTTCCCCGCTCGGTTAAATTAATTCTTACTTTGTTTATCACCGAATGTGATAATTTGATCGGCATCACCTATTTGATGCCTTCCCTTACTAAACCCTTCTCGAATATTTAACTTTAACTTTTGAAGCGCTTACCTCTTTCAATATTATTCTGGGAGTTTTACCTCGTCTTATCCATTAAGTTTTCAGCTCTTTGAATCCGTATCTTCATCTATCAAGGCACTTGTCTCTTCTAATATTATTAGCGAAGTCTTCCTCACTTTGGTCTAGAAATTTTATCGAGGGCTAAATCTCCCACCATTTCTTGAATACCTATTTCCGGTCCTTGAAATACTTCTCGTTGTTGAAATTCTTCTCAAGATTTTTCTCATCCCAACCTGAAAGAATATCAAATGTCAGAATCATCTAATTTTTTTCCTTTTTCCACTTCCAAGAGATCTCATTAATGGTAACTCTTGCAATTTTGTTGTTTTTATTGAAAATAATATGTTTGAGCTAATCCATAAATTTGAAATCATTTCCCGGTCACTCCCCCCCTTAAGAATGCCTATTCTTATCCGTTGGCTAATAACATCACTTCTTACTTTGAAGATTCTCGACTCCTTCACTCAGCTTCCTTGATATAAGCGGTTCCAATCTCACCACTTGTCTGGAAATTTTATCTCACATTTACCTTTGAAGCGATTAGTAGGAATAATAACCCACTTCTTCCATTCCACGTAGCACCCTTAACGCAAATGCACCACATCCCCCGCACTATAGTTCAATCCACATATGGAACGGGCACCCATATATGAATCAAACCTGTAGCGAACGGGAGATAATAAAAACACTATCCTAGCTAGGCGGGATACCCTCAAATAATACAACAATTCAGAGCAAAAACGGAAGCATAAAGATATACATTCATTCCATTACTTGGTTTCATATTCCAAATGAGTATTTACATCACCAACTGTCAACTACCAAGTATGAGTCATGATATATACATAAATGTCAAGTTCACCAAAAGTTCCAAATATCCATAACATGTATCATTTGCATCATAATATGAAAGACCAATGCTAGACTCCCAAAAGCTGTAAAACTGACTCAGAGCCCGCCTAGCACTCGATCTGCACGACCTGAAAATTGTGAGGTGTCAGTCTATGAAAGACTGAGTGAGGGGTTATAATTTAAAAACACAAATACCATGCAAATTGTAATCTCAGGTAAGATTTTCATAAAACGGTATTAATTCTAAAATAATATAGTGCTCGTCCGAGATTACAACAATTCCATTTTCAATTCAATTATTTCAATACAATTCGATACAATCAATCAGTGGCCCGGCGAGTGAGGGTAAATCTCCAACCTTTCTCCGACAGTGTACAATAATTCAATTTTATCAATTGGGTGATCAAGCAATCAATTCGGTGCACAATTAGACAGTTTCAATCAATCCATCCTTCTTCCTCCGGGTGATGGGGGATTGCAAAGCCTCGCCATCCAATCTCATTGAGTATAGGGTTCATGATTCCCTATACCCGGAACTCCTTCCTCCACTAATCTCCCAAGATCGGTGAGGAAAGTGCAAGAGTTACCCGGCAGCCCTTGCTTCCCCGGTTGGCTCAATACACTACCCTCGGGCCCAATGTGAACATGCTTTTACTCGCCAAAACAATGAATCATTTCAATACGATGACAATCGGTCAATACAATAACAATTACAATTGATCATTTTGAAGTAATTAAAGTTTGGGAAAACTATAGATATATAGATACATTTTGGCTGAAACATCAAGTAGGGTTTTAGGGTTCTATATATCTAGAAATTAAACCTCACCTGACGAGCGAAACAAGGATATAACTATGGTGCGTGTCCCACGTCAACTGGAAGAAGATCTGTGCAATAAGGACAAGTGTACATGAGACTAGACTCAAATGAACCAATTAGGACGCACGACAAAGTTATAATCAATATATCATGCAATAACAATTAAGGAATGTCAAGTAGGAACAAGATTATCAATAAAACAAGTATATATATCATATAAGTCACATACAAGATCCAAGGAAGTGAAAAGAATGCAATATGAAAGGTTTTAGCAAAGTTTGGCAAAAGTCGACAATTTTCAGAAATGCGCATGCTGTGGGAAAACTGGAATATCTTAAATTCTAGAAGTGGGAATTGAGTTTTGTTTATTGGATGTAAAACTAGACACATATACCTTTCCAACAGTATATGGCACGTTTTCTAATTCAAACCGAGGTGAAAATGGCGTGGGTTCGAAGTTGGACAAAATGCAGTTTCTGGAGGGGTCACGGGCGCGACCAAAAACCTTCACAAAATGCTCGCGGCCGCGACCAAGTATTTTTCCGAATTTTTCATGAAATTTCCAAAAGTCGAAAGTTGGCCAAACTGGGATCGCGGGCGCGACCAATTTTACACATAAATCAGATCGCGGCCGCGACCAAGTTCGCAACAGCAGCAAAACAGGGGAAAACAGGGGATTTGCGAGACAAAACACCACAAAACCACAACCAAAGCCAAGTTCAATCCATAACAATTAATAACACATAAAATACACATTATGCTTCACTCCTTCATCAATCAAACCATAAAATATGCATCAAAGCATCAAAATTACATCATGGAAACCCCATTTATATACATGCTTCCAACTTCCAAATAAATCAAAGTTCTCATGCAATCTTTTATCCCTTTTACTCATAAACATGCTTCTAGCTCTAATCACACATGAATTCATCATCTAGTTCAAGAACCCTACTCAATCATATATCAAGAAATTCACCCAAGTTATACCTTAAATCCAAGAAAGAAATGATGATATGAAGATATGGTGATGATGATGATCTTAGCTCCAAAATCCCTCAAATATAGCTTGAATTATGAGATCCAAATCCTTCTTCTCCTCTTGGTGAAAATACCGTGTATAAGTGTGTGTATGTGTGAGTTCTTTGATGAAAATGAAATGAAATGGAAGAGATATATGATATACTCTAAAGTCTTCCATCAAATATGGTGACTCAACCAATTTTGCATATTAGTCCTTGAAGTATTTAAATGCATGCAATCAAGTTCTATCTCTGCACAAAAGATCACTCAAATCCAATTCATGTTATGCAATTAGGCCCATAACTTTACACTATGGAGCAATTAAGGACATATAATACAATTAGATCAATTAAGGACATATAAGCAAATAAATCATGTTCAATTATTTCACGTAACAATCAAATGTGATCCACGTAATAATTCTCAAGTTGACAAGTATTTCAATTAAACATGTATAAATAAAATTCATAAATTTATCATGGAATGTAAGAATTTAATAACGAAAGAATTGAAATAAATCTTAACTCTCGAAAAACTCACACGTGCCGTACGTACCTGAATAACTAGAAATCTGGGCATTACAATCTGTCCCCCTTAAGAGGATCTGGTCCTCATATCCATTGTCTCGAATTCCTGGAATTTAATTGGCTCTCCCGTGTTCATACCACACGGGTTAGCAACTCCCCGTCAGGAATTAGTTCGGAAGAGTCTTCATTCACCAAAGTTTCCCTAATGTTGTTAAGTCACGACCCTCATTTACCGAATCCTAGCACTCGGAGAAAAATCTAAACTGCCACTAGAATAAGTTGAAAAGTAACAAATAGTATTGAGAGTGCCCCGTCTCTCAATCAAACAGTGAGAGAACCCCGTCTCTCAAACAAGCCACGAGAGAACCCCGTCTCTCGAACGACACTGAGAGAATCCCCGTCTCCCAAGCACACAAAAATAAAATTCAAGCGAATAATTAATTAAACACTTACTCAGTTAGCACGTAAGAAGCAAGTAGGAAATGTCAAATGCATCAAGTTCCATTCATATAAAAGCAATTTAACATTTAACAAGGAATCATATACAACAAGAATAAAATACATGATGTACATGATATGCATGCTTATGTATACCGTTCACCATTGATCGAAGTTCCTGCAGGGTAACAATTTGATTGAGTACTTGATTCTTTGATTAAGATTCCTTCTCCCCGTACTACCATGCATCAAATGCCCGATGTAATTAATCAAATAATCCCTCAATCTTCATTCCGCGTTAAATTCTTTATCCTTCCTAGCATAACACTCCAAACTTTCAGCTCTTGAATGAATACTTAGCTTCCCTAACTAACTCGTTCTTTCCACAATTTATACTTGTCTTCATTATACGTTATAATCAACTTTTCGGATGCCCGGTATTCGTTTAATAATTCAAACTCTAGCCTTTCATCTTGGTAGTGTTTCGAACTTTTCATGAAACTCCAACGAGCCAGTAGCTCTTTTTATTCCTGTTGGGCTTTCCTCTCAACTTTCACCCCTTTTCAACTCTCGATAGTTAGCTCGTCTTGTTCTTTTAATGCATTTCCACCTACGTGTTTCATTTCTAACCCCGGTTGAATTGAGTCTTACATTAGTTTCTGTGTATATGATAATTTTATCAAACTGTTATTATCTAATGTCCTTGTAGCAGCGTAACACCTTTTGGATCATTTCACGCAGATCTTGAATGACGGTCACCTTCCCTGTAGAATTCTCGTCTTTAATCAGAGTAGGCTCAACTAACTCCTAAAAGTCATTGTTTCCTCTTCCATTCAATGTGAAAATTTCTGTAGTATTCACCACATTGGCTCCTACTTCTCGGCCTTGACAAAAGACTCCTTCTAGTTCTAATAAAGGGTTCCAGAAAACCACTTTTCTTGAAATTCCAACCTTCTCAAATGAGGTTCAACATTGGCTTTAAATCGTTTCTCAGCCGGCTCTCCCCCTTAAGAAAATAAAATAAAATAATTCCTTTAAAATACTCGAACCTGCTCTACTCTGTCTCGGCCAAAATTCTCACTTCTTATAATTTAACTCTTCCAAGGTAAACGGTTCAGGTTGAGCCATGTATCTAATGATCCTTATTTCAAGGGACAAACCCACAGTACTTTCATGCACCCAAATACAAATTTCCTCCCACCTCTTGACTCAATATAACGTTGGTCAAAACGATAGTGAAACAAAAGTGGAGAGAGAGCCTATTGACAATAAACACTAAATAATGCATGCCGGTTAAAATGTTAATATACATATTACACTTACAAACAATTTGAGAGTGCAACACGTTGGAACAATTATATTACTAAAGATATGCATTTAAGTAAAAATTTAAATAATTCTAACAATATACTTAATATATCAAGTAGACAACCTTGAATAGAAATTAGGGTGACATACATAAATAAAAGGTAAAATTAAATTAATACAACATATAATGCACGTGCTTATGAATGCATTGAACCTGTCACCGTAGTAATGCTAGGTTCTAATCCGGCACCCGTTCTTCGTTGGTCAAATTACAGGCTTGTCTCAGTCTGTTGATCATCTCTAGTTTTCCCACGGCCTTCTAAATCTTCAGATTCCTCTAGCATCAACTTGTACATTTTCATAGCTTGATTTTGAAATTTCCTGAACCTAACTATGTCATGGTTCCCAAGGTTTAGATGTTTTCCCGAATCTTTATCATAACGAACTCCTTGATCCAAATTTTCCTTATAGTTCTTGTATAGCTGTAAGACCCGAGATTACAGTTCTTGAATTCAAATGCTTTTAATCCCATACACTTCCATTACCCGGGGTTGAAATTTCTTGAACCCGATTCTTTTCCAATTATCGATCTTCAAGTATTACCCGAATCTTCACCATAAATATCTCCTCTGTCAAAGTTTCCTCGTACCATTTGTAATCCGAAATTGAAATTCTTGAATTCAAATTCTTTTCCACTTATGAAGGTAGTATCCCAACTTCTCTCAAGGAACGAATCTCCCATTGTTGTCCCGACTTCATTTAGGCATTACCTCGGCTAAATTCCCCTCAATTTGCTCTTTTTGAACTTGAATTGGTTGTATGACTTGTCTTTCTTCACGGTTTCCATTTGTTGCTCCATATCTCCCAGTTTAACCTCACTATATAGCAACTCATCTTGGATCCAAAATTCAACTCAATTTAATCGAAGATAGAATCTTTAGTACTTTGATTTACCACGAACTAGCAATCTCCATATTAATTGTTCTCTTTACTCTTCCCATCCGACTGCCTTCTTAACCCAAAATCCAAATATTTAATTCTTGTAGATCTACATTAATTACCTCGTTGTTCAATCCTTCCAATTTATCATCTTTAGAAGCCCAAAATGGCCCAATTTCTTAATTTTTCCCAAGTTAATCCAAATCTTGTTCCAAGGTCGAAAATGTCTCAATTCATCCCGAAACTTAATCCCCAAATTTTGATCTTGACCCGAATCATTTGAGTTACTTTCCTCGTCTTCCTGCCAGCTTAACTTCTACCGGATCAATTTACTTGAAATTCTTCATTAGCTACCCTTGTTATTGATTTTCCGACAACCTATTTTACCTTAACCTCAAGTATTCTCCTTCCTTGTTGACTAAATTCTCGAATTTAATATCTCCAAGACCTCTTTCCTTCCATTCCTCAGTTTAGACAGTCCCGTGGAGTCCAATTATCTAACCTTCCATATGATATGAGGTATATGTTAATCTTGTGGTGGTTAAACATCATACCCCCAACTTCACCTCTTCAAATGTTCATTAATCTCCTTAGAACTTGTAAATCATTCCACAATTCAAACCTTTTATTCCGGATCCTCACCTTCGAAGCATAACCCCATCAAGAAAACCATGACTCCCAAACTCTTTTGTATACTTTCGGTGCATTCCTTGTAACTTCAAAACGAGCGAAGGAGTTGACGGTAAATTAATGTTGTTATCGAAATTGGCCGTGATTTGATATGATCTTTGTAGCCTATAATCACAACTTGCCTCAAATATAGATGCATGGGGTTAATGATTGCGTATGGCACATAATTAGCATTTAAACACATATTTGATGCAAAATGCAAAAATTAATTCAACTAAATTAAAGTAAAACACATTAGACATATAAATTCCAAGCCATAGAAGGTCAATTAGTCACCAGGTAGTAACATATATCAAGGTTAGGTACAAGTCATCAAGTAGCTCAAGGATGTTCAGGTAATTCAAATAAGTTCAATTAGTTCCAAATAAAATGCAAGACTCACAAATTATCAATTAATCCTATGCCGTTACACGACACGACGTTAGAACCTCGGTTTTGCAATCGGGCTCTGATACCACCTTAGGATGTAGCACCCTTAACGCAAAGGCACCACATCCCCCGCACTATAGTTCAATCCACATATGGAACGGGCACCCATATATGAATCAAGCCTATAGCGAATGGGAGACAATAAAAACACTACCCTAGATAGGCGGGATACCCTCAAATAATACAACAATTCAGAGCAAAAGCGGAAGTATAAAGATATACATTCATTCCATTACTTGGTTTCATATTCCAAATACGTATTTACATCACCAACTGTCAACTACCAAGTATAAGTCATGATATATACATAAATTTCAAGTTCACCAAAAGTTCCAAATATCCATAACATGTATCATTTGCATCATAATATGAATGACCAATGCTAGACTCCCAAAAGTTGTAAAACTGACTCAGACCCCGTCTAACACTCGATCTGCACGACCTGAAAATTGTGAGGTGTCAGTTTATGAAAGACTGAGTGAGGGGTTAAAATTTAA
Source organism: Lantana camara (assembly GCA_037501455.1). Classification (NCBI taxonomy): domain Eukaryota; kingdom Viridiplantae; phylum Streptophyta; class Magnoliopsida; order Lamiales; family Verbenaceae; genus Lantana; species Lantana camara. The sequence continues at coordinate 94,615,569 of CM074863.1, forward strand.
AAGCGCAAATACCATGCAAATTGTAATCTCAGGTAAGATTTTCATAAAACGGTATTAATTCTAAAATAATATAGTGCTCGCCCGAGATTAGAACAATTCCATTTTCAATTCAATTATTTCAATACAATTCGATAGAATCAATCAGTGGCCCGGCGAGTGAGGGAAAATCTCCAACCTTTCTCCGACAGTGTACAATAATTCAATTTTATCAATTGGGTGATCAAGCAATCAATTCGGTGCACAATTAGACAGTTTCAATCAATCCATCCTTCTTCCTCCGGGTGATGGGGGATTGTAAGGCCCTGCCATCCAATCTCATTGAGTATAGGGTCCATGATTCCCTATACCCGGAACTTCTTCCTCCACTAATCTCCCAAGATCAGTGAGGAAAGTGCAAGAGTTACCCGGCAACCCTTGCTTCCCCGGTTGGCTCAATACATTACCCTCGGGCCCAATGTGAACATGCTTTTACTCGCCAAAACAATGAATCATTTCAATACGATGACAATCGGTCAATACAATAGCAATTACAATCGATCATTTTGAAGTAATTAAAATTTGGGAAAACTATAGATATATAGATACATTTTGGCTGAAACATCAAGTAGGGTTTAGGGTTCTATATATCTAGAAATTAAACCTCACCTGACGAGCGAAACAAGGATATAACTATGGTGCGTATCCCACGTCAACTGGAAGAAGATCTGTGCAATAAGGACAAGTGTACATGAGACTAGACTCAAATGAACCAATTAGGACGCACGACAAAGTTATAATCAATATATCATGCAATAACAATTAAGGAATGTCAAGTAGGAACAATATTATCAATAAAACAAGTATATATATCATATAAGTCACATACAAGAGCCAAGGAAGTGAAAAGAATGCAATATGAAAGGTTTTAGCAAAGTTTGGCAAAAGTCGACAATTTTTAGAAATGCGCATGCTGTGGGAAAACTGGAATATCTTAAATTCTAGAAGTGGGAATTGATTTTGTTTATTGGATGTAGAACTAGACACATATATCTTTCCAACGGTATATGACACGTTTTCTAATTCAAATCGAGGTGAAAATGGCGTGGGGTTCGAAGTTGGACAAAATGCAGTTTCTGGAGGGGTCGCGCAAAAACCTTCACAAAATGCTCGCGGCCGCGACCAAGTATTTTTCCGAATTTTTCATGCAATTTCCAAAAGTCGAAAGTTGACCAAAATGGGATCTCGGGCGCGACCAATTTTACACATAAATCAGGTCGCGGGCGCGACCAAGTTTGCAACAGCAGCAAAACAGGGGAAAACAGGGGATTTCCGAGACAAAACACCAGAAAACCACAACCAAAGCCAACTTCAATCCATAACAATTAATTTAACACATCCAATACACATTATACTTCACTCCTTCATCAATCAAACCATAAAATATGCATCAAAGCATCAAAATTACATCATGGAAACCCCATTTATATACATGCTTCCAACTTCCATATAAATCAAAGTTCTCATGCAATCTTTTATCCCTTTTACTCATAAACATGATTCTAGCTCTAATCACACAAGAATTCATCATCTAGTTCAAGAACCCTACTCAATCATATATCAAGAAATTCACCCAAGTTATACCTTAAATCCAAGAAAGAAATGATGATATGAAGATATGGTGGTGATGATGATCTTAGCTCCAAAATCCCTCAAATATAGCTTGAATTATGAGATCCAAATCCTTCTTCTCCTCTTGGTGAAAATAGTGTGTATAAGTGTGTGTATGTATGAGTTCTTTGATGAAAATGAAATGAAATGGAAGAGATATATGATATACTCTAAAGTCTTCCATCAAATATGGTGACTCAACCAATTTTGCATATTAGTCCTTGAAGTATTTAAATGCATGCAATCAAGTTCTATCTCGACACAGAAGATCACTCAAATCCAATTCATGTTATGTAATTAGGCCCATAACTTTACACTATGGAGCAATTAAGGACATATAATACAATTAGATCACTTAAGGACATATAAGCAAATAAATCATGTTCAATTATTTCACGTAACAATCCAATGTGATTCACGTAATAATTCTCAAGTTGACAAGTATTTCAATTAAACATGTATAAATAAAATTCATAAATTTATCATGGAATGTAAGAATTTAATAACGAAAGAATTAAAATAAATCCTAACTCTCGAAAAACTCACACGTGCCGTACGTACCTGAATAACTAGAAACCGGGCTTTACATTCCAACTCCCTACTACTTTTCTCGACCTCGCAATGGCTCTTTCCTTTTTGGTCCATATTCTGCAACCCCAATTATTTTCCTTCTCATAGTTCAGTTATGTCTCGGTTGAAGTAACGCTTGCTAGATAAGGTGGGGAGAATTCCTATCAAGAAAACACTTAAGATGCTTGTTGGGTTAAGATGCCGATGCACATATCACCCTTGTAAACAATTTAAAAATGCAACATGTTGGAGCAATTATATCCATCAAAGATACGCACATACATAAAAGAATTTTAATAATTTCAATTAACGTATGATGCACTTGCCATGAATGCGTTGAACCTGTCACCGTAGTTGCCTCCTTTAGCTTAGCACTTGTTCCTTGTTTATTGAATTACAAGCTTGCCTCGAATTTATTGGTCATTTCTTGTTACCCACGGTTTTCTAATTCTTCAAAATCCCTAAAATCAACTTGTACATTTCCATCCCCCGCGATTGAAATTTCTTGAACCTGATACTTTCCCAAGTACCGATCTCTAAGTATTTCCCAAACCTTCACCACAATTATCTTCTCGATCGAAGTTTCCTTGTATCACTTGTATAACCTTATAATCCGAGATTGTGATTCTTGAATTCAAATTCTTTTCCACCCATGAAGCCGGTATCCTAACTTCTCTTGAAGAATTAATTTCTAACTGGGGTCCCGAATCTTCACCTGATTGTCACCTTGATTGAAACCCTCTGAATCTACTCTTTATGCATTTGAATTGGTTGTATGACCTGTTCTCTGAGTGCTTACAATTGTGTACATAATTTCCTTCCATAAGTTCTTAGCCCTTCTTTATTGTTCCTACTTGTTGCTCTATATTTCTCAAGTTGCGCTCACAACTCGACAATTCATCTTGGATCTGGAAAATAAATTCCAACTTGTCCGAAGGTAGAACCTTTAACATTTTAGCTTTCCATGGACTTGAAAATTATATTGATCGGTTCTCTTTAAATTCCACCTATCCGACTTCTTTCTTACCCGCAATGCGAAATGTCTCAATTCCTGGTAAATCTACATTGATTACCTCATTGTTCGAGTCTTCTACTTGTTGTCTCACGAACCCACAATCGATCGATTTCGTCAAATTTTCCCAAGTGATCCGAACCTTATTCCAAAGTCCGATGTGTCTTGACTTATCTTGAACTTGGTTCCCAAATTTTGACTTTAACCTAAACCATTTGAGGGGCTTTGTTCCTAATTTTCCTTGTTTCCACCTTGTCTGTAGGGCAGATGTCGTCTCTTATGAACCTTACAATGTCATCGAGCTAACAAGGCTCGGATGGGTCAATCATTGTTGCTTCACGAGGGGATGTTTCTTCTCTTATTAAAGGCTTCTCTGTTGGAAAACAGGAATCAGAAAGCAGCGAAAATTTAAAAATTTTCCAACAAAAAGGATCTTGAACTCGCAATCGTGTATCCAAATTCGTAGAGATTAGAAACTTACTTTTCAATAATCTTTCTTAAAGCGTTTCAAGCCACCCAAGTACGCTCTTCTCATGGCTTGATCCCCTATCTTTGGTAAAGCTCGAATCTTCAAGACTTCTAACTTGAAGCTCTCTAGAGATAGTCCACCAACTTGACTACAATATAACTAGTAAGGATGCTAGTTCTCTAGTTAGTGTTTAGGCTTAACCTAGGGTTTATTTTATCTTGGAGAAAGGATGGTGTTCAACACATGAACCAAACGAATTCAATCAATCACTCTCAAGGGGAGCTCGAGCTCCCATACATATAATTGGAGAGGGGTGGCCGAAAATCCCTAGTCCTTATGGGCTAAGGATCTTGATCCCTCTCTCCTATTACTTGATCATCAAGTAATTTTGACTTTGACTTTGAATTCTAATTCAAATCAACTTTTAAGAGGGCTAAAAATATCCAAACTCTTTTTGGATAATTTTATACTTTATTTATTAATTAAATAAATAACTTATTTTATCTAATTAATTAATTCATAATTAATGAACTAGATTAATTTTCTCCAAAATAAGACTTTCTTTTTAATTCAAAATTAAACCAAAGTCTATTAAATAATTAACACATTTAATTATTTAATATATATATATATACAAGTGTGAGAGACGTGTCCCAAGGACATGTGCTCCTCACGTGACCCACACGTGTGGTTTCACACGTGTGGAACCCTTTTGGCCCGATTAACTCGTTTAATCATTTTAACGCCTTAACTCATGTAACCAAGTTGTTGTGTGTGACCCTCTAGGTTCTCAATTCAATTAGCAGTGACCCTGATTAATTAATTCACTAATTAATTAATCAGTCCACAGATTAAACGACCATAGTCTAGCAACAGGTGTTTAACCCCTAGCTGAATTGGAATGTTCGGATTCGACAGAACCTTTAAGTCATTGATTCATGTGAGATACAATCCTCCTACTTTCTATCTCTTAACCAAGATGTAGGGCAAGGGAATAATCAGAACCCTAATAATCCGATCTTAAAGCTAAGTGCATTTCATATCCATTTGATCTCAATCCAAGAAACCCTTTTCTTGATGTCTTGATCTACTGCCTTGGCCAAGGAGTCCATATGGCATATGAATGACTTACGCAATAAGAGATCACCTTGCAAATGCAAGTGTAGGTCCTTTCTTGATTCTCATTCACTTTCATGAATCACTTGTGCAACCCCAGCATAAGCCTTGAATCAGTTGTCTAAGGCAACACCCTTTAAAGCTTATACCTAAGACTACAGAGTTAACTCATAAAGTGACATGGAACCTCAAGTCTAAGGATCAATTAATCACATCAATGACTCGTGAGATATTTCCTAATCTGGAAGTTTCCATTTCCTGAAATAGAAACTTCCTTTCCCATTTAGGAATCTTCTCACACGGGGTACCTCAGTGTACTTACTTATTAAAGTAAGTACCCTCATGTATCACACACCTATCAACTATACACTTTGCACCTCCATGAAACAAGGTGGTCCTTCTTAAGGACGTGATCCCACAAGCAAGCCTTAGAGAAGTCATGTTTACACTCCCACTGTCGGTAGGACTCATCGGCTTGGAGTATTTTACTAATCATGACTTATGTGATATAGGGCTCGTTTCATGAACCATTTCACCTAAATGGTAGAGTCCTAAAGTCATCAGGATTAGGGGAGTTCTCATACATGCACAGATAAAGTAAACGCATACCAAACAAGAGCATATAAAGAAGTGTTGCCTCAATTCGTTACTTCATTCAAAGATTATCTGTGATTACAATAAGGAAACGCACAAAACGGATATGCAATCGGCTTTCTAGGGCATTATTCCTAACATTCTCAACTCTAAAAAAAGTAACTAAGAGCTCGCTCGATCCCCTCAGGGCTGAAGTGAACTTAGAGAGACCATCGGCGCCCTCGTTTTCTGCCCTCGGGACCTATAATAGGTGGAACTCCCTAAATTTGCAAATGACCTCCTTTACTCCTTTTAAGTACTGCACCATAGTGGCTTCTCGAGCCTCATAAGTTCCTTCAATTTAGCTCGCGATCAACTGGGAATCAACATAAACAGTAATCCGCAATGCCCCATTCTGAAGAGCGATTTTTAACCCCTGAATGAGAGCTTCAAATTCTGCCTCATTGTTGGTGACTTGAAAATCCAATCTGATTGCGAAGTCTATTTCTGCTCCATCGGGATACCTAAGGGTCACCCTTGCTCCTCTCCCTTATGAGGTTGAGGAGCCATCTATGTGCAGGAGCTACAAGCCCGTGCTCACTGGGGGTGTAGGTTCCAAGCCAAAATGTTTGACTAATAGATCAGCAACCACCTGTGATTGTATGGCCGCCCGCGGTTCGTAGTTGATGTCAAACTAACTCAACTCGATAGCCCATTTGATTAACCTTCCTGAAACATCAGGTTTTGATAGAAATTGCCGCAATGGCTGATCCGTGAGCACCGTGATGGTGTGGGCTTAGAAATATGGTCTTAACCTTCGTGATGCGTTTACAAGGGCGAATGTAAATTTCTCAATCTCCAAGTACTTCTTCTCCGCGCCCTGCAGATTTTTACTCCAATAATAGATTGGAAAACGCTTGAGCTCGCGAACAACTATGAGAATTACGCTCGTTGCATCCTGAGAAACAGAGAGGTAAATGGAGAGATTTTCATTCTCGATCGTTTTAGCCAATAGTGGCGCGCACGAAAGATAAGCTTTTATATCCTGCAATGCTTTCTTACACTCTTCTGTCCAAACAAAGTTCCTTGCACTGTGCAATATTTTGAAAAATGGCAAATTTCTGTCCGCCTAGCGTGATACGAATCAGTTTAAGGAAATGATCTTTCCTACCAGCACCTGCACTTCTCTGACGTTCCGAGGGGAGGGGATGTCTATAATGGCTTTGATTTTTTCAGGATTAGCCTCAATGCCGTGTTGGCTGACTGTATATTCCAAGAACTTGCCCCTTGAACTCCAAATGTACATTTGGAGGGATTTAATTTCATTCCGTAACGACACAAGATGTCAAACGCTCGTTTCAAATCTTCCAAATGGGAGCGCTTGCGTTTGCTCTTGACGATCATGTTGTCCACATAAACTTCCACTAAGCCCCCAATCTCGCGTTTGAACATCTTATTAACCAGGCACTGATACGTCGCCCCTGCATTTTTCAAACCAAGGGGCTTGACCAAGAAACAGTAGACACGTATATGCACCACGAAGGAAGTTTTTGGGTGATCTTCAGGGGCCATAAAGATCTGGTAGTACCCCTGAAATGCGTCCATCATGCTCATTAACTCGTAGCCAGCCGTGGAGTCCACTAGCTGGTCAATCCGGGGCAAAGAATACGGATCTTTAGGGCACGCCTAGTTGAGATTCGTGAAATCATAGCACATTCGCCACTATTTAGAACCTTTTGGCACGAGCACAACATTGCATAGCCATTCAGGATACAAGATTGATTCAATATATTATGCTTCGAAGAGTTTGTTTACCTCCTCCTCAATAATTTTTCGCTGAAATCTGTTGGCATCTCTCTTTTTCTGTTTGATGGGCTTGAAAGCGGGATCTACGTTGAGCCTATGCACAATGATGTTGGGATCAATCCAGTGAGACCTGAGGCTTTCCATGCAAAAACATCGATATTTTCCCTCAAAAAATCAATCATCATGATCTGCAAGAGCCCCGTGAGGCTTGATCTAATTTGTGCTGTCTTTTTCTTGTTGTTTGGCTCCAATTCAATGGTCAAAATTTTTTCAGTAGACTCCATCCGTACCTTTGGGCGAGGGACTTCGAGCGCCCTCTTTTTTCCTGTGAGGTGATTATCCTCACCCTCGGGCTTATCCCCGTTTATCTCTTCTTCTGAGGAAGAAGCTTCTACTGCCCCTGAGGTGTAACACCCCTATATGTAAGGGTGCCACACCGCCGCACTATAGATCAATCCACATACGAAATGGGCAATCCGTACATGAATCAACCTATAGCGAACGAGTGATAATAAAATAAAACAACTAGCTAGGCGAGATTAACTCCAGACCATGTCTATCATTGCATGCTAATATAAATGAAAACATATGTGAATATCTCACTAATCAAGTACGGTTTAAACATATACAATCTTCTCTACATGTATATCAATACATTATCATCTCCAAGTTTCATAACAAATAAAAATAACAATAATTCCTATCCAACAATAAATAAATAAATACATAAATGAACCGTGCACGACTCGAACGCAAAGACTAGACTCGACTCGATTCCCGCCTAGCGTGCACCTGCAAGAACCTGAAAGGTGGAGGCATCAGTCCTATGGAAGACTGAGTGAGGGGCATAAATAAATATTAGCGCAGATAACATGCAAGTTATAATCTCGGGTAAGGTTTTATAACTGAAAGTAATATAAGTTCGAGAATAACATAGGACTCGCCCGAGATTACAACTATCAAGTTTAACATGTTAAACACTTTCAGTCAATTAATCAGTGGCCCGGCGAGTGAGGGCAATTCTCCAACCTTTACTCCAACAGTGTACAATCATGATACTTTTCAATTAATTAAATGATCATGCTAGTAATTACAGTGCACAAGTAGCAGTTTCAGTGACACCTTCTTCCTCCAATGATGGTGAGTTCGCAAGGCCGGAACCATCCATGGTAACACGGTGTACGTCGGGAACATGACTCCCATGCACGGGACTCCTTCCTCCACCAAACCTCCTGGTGGATTTAGGGTTCATCCCCACGATATGAGAGGAGTGTAAGAGTTACCCGTCAGCCCATGCTTTCCCGGTTGGCTCCAACACTAACTCTCGGGCCCACAGTGCACGATATATGAATACTCGCCAAAACACGGTCATGATTCAATCAAGGTAACATGACTTGATTTCAATGAACATGGCTTGCTTTCAATAAACATGACTTGAGAGTATATATATATATACCGTTTGCCCCAAAATCCACATAATGGTTATATGGGTTCTAAATAACTAGCGATTAAACCTCAGCTGACAGGCGACACGACGACTCATGGAGGCATGAACGTGCTCATCGATCAATAATCTCCGCCCTGGAGAAGAACTGGACAAGAAACAGGACATTGTGTACTCGTGAGACAATAACTCAAGAATGTTACCAAATATGACGCACGGCATAAACATACAACGAGATAACGTACAATGAGCAATGTAGCATGTAAATATCATGTTATGACATGTAATTGATCATATAATAACATGTTGGGGTCAATTAAGGGTAAAGAAAAGGATTTCGAAAATCCAATTTTATGCAGAAAGTTTCTGCCTCTTCAGGGGCCTGGGAACGGTCGTTCCGGCCCTTAGTTCAAAATGGGAAGGGCCGTTCCCAGCTCCCCGAAGTTACTCCCCAAAAATGGGAAGGGCAGTTCCCGGCTGTGAGCTAAAGTGGGAACGGACGTTCCCATTCTCACTCCAGGAGTTCAAATTGGTTGGAACGGCCGTTCCCAGAAATGAGCTGGGACGGGAAGGACCGTTCCTACCATGCAGAAGATGCAGAAGTAGGGAACGAAACAGGGAATGCACGAACCACACTCAAAACTGCACAAAACACTCATGATTCAATCCTAAATACTATAATTCATAAAAGGAAATATATATATATACACTTAAAGTGTAATAAAAACCACTATAAACACATAATTCATGCCTTAATCATCATAATCACCAACTTTAACTCATGTATGAACTCGTCATATAACTCCATAACTTCCAAGAATTCATGCACCACTTCATGTTTAAAGCCTAGAATCACGTTTCTAACATCAAGTAATCAAGTTAACAAGTTTAAATACTAACCCTAGCTTCATATAAAAATCTCAAGAAATCACATATAAAGTTCTCCATCTCTACCTTTGAAGAAATTAGAAGAAGAAGATGAAAGTGAGATGATAATTGAGCTCCAAAGTTCATAAATTTCCCCGAAAAATTGGCTTGAAATGATGAAATCTCTTTTCCCTTTCTTGGAGTTTTTGGATCGGCAAGAAAGGAAGCAAAGTATTGATATATTTTTGTTTGACATGATAATGAAATGGAGGAAAAGCTTTGTACATAATTTAGCTTCTTAAAGTTGATGAAATGAAATAATTTGCAATTAAATCCTTAAGCTTATGAAGTTCATGCAATTGAGGATAGAAAGATTGAAGAATGACCAATTTAGTCCCAAAAGAATTTCATGCAATTTGGTCCACTAATTTAAATAATTATCAATTAAGGACGCTTAAGCAATTAAAATAATTTCGGTAATTAATTCACGTAACAATTAAATCCTATTTATAAAATAATTCTCAAGTGGACACGTATTTCACATATTTTCACGTAATCATGTTGAGATACAATTTATAAAATTAATATAACACTTATAAGTTGAATAAACGAATGTAATAAAATAAAATCCTAACGCTCGAAACTCACACGTGTCAAGTGTACCTAACTGTCTGGAAATTGGGGCATTACATGGGGGCCTTCCTCGGGCTGATTCTTCTCGCTTGGGGTCGTTTTCTCCATTTTTGGCTTTCGGAGGGACAACATGTAGCATTCTCAAGCTTCCTTAACATTGCATAAGATCTCGCCTGTTCTCTCGGGGGTAGGAAACTTGATTTTCTGGTGGTATGTGGAGATGATTGCCTTGAAATCAATGAGGACTGAGTGCCCAATAATGATGTTGTAAGGGATTTCAATCTCCACGACCACGTATGTGACCATTAGAGTTTTTCGCTGTGGAGTACGACGAAAAGAGGTGGCCAACCGAATTTGTCCGCACAGGATAACTTCGGACCCTCCAAAGCCAATGAGGGCTGTGTTAAGGGGCTAGAGGGGAATATTGGTAATATTCATTTTTTGAAACGTAGTATACGGGAGAACATTCACGGAGCTTCCACTATCAACCACCCTCTTTACAACATGTTTATGCACTTCTAAGCTAACCACCATGGGGCAGTCAGAGGTTTCACTAGGCCCATATGGTGTTACAATGTGACCTAGATCCTTATCGCTAAATCCTATCACTTCATTCTCTCTGGAATTGGGAGAGCCCAATTCTTTGATGGCGTATACCTACTTGGGAATCGAGGGGTGCTGGTCATAGCTGCGGATATAACGACGGCGAGAGGCATTGGAATCTCCTCCTGAGGAGCCCCCAACGATCATATAGATGACTGCAAATGGGGCATTTTCCTGTTCCAGCATTTTCTGTTTGCCTGAGTTGCTGTTCTCTGGGTGTCTCTATCGGGGACTCCTCGAGCGTGATGGGCTCCTTCTCCTACTTTTAGCCCACTCGTTGCAATATTCGTCGTATCTCTCCAGGATCTTCACAAATTCTTTCAGATGACCCCCAGCTATGAGTCTCTGGATCTCACTCCCCAATTGGCGGCACTCGTCCATGCCGTGCCCTTTCTGTTTATAGAAGGTAAAGTATTTCCGCATGCATTTCTGAGCTTCTGTCTCCCTCAACTTTTAGGACATCGTGAAGATCATGTCTGAAAGGGAGTAAATTCTGGAGATAGGCCTATTAAGGGAAATGCGCTCCAGCCTGTGAGGTGGAGAGGATGATTTACGGCGCTCCTTGTAGTTTTTCTCATGCCCCCAGTCATTCTTGTGATATCTTGGTGGTTTGGGGGCGTTTGATTTTTACATGTCTTCGATCGCAAAAAAGGCTCAGCAATCTCCCTCATCGCCATGAGGGATACGGGCTTTTTTTTTTACAATGGCCTCGGCGAATTTGTTGCTAACATAGTGCTTGTGGTTGATCACCTTGAAAAGCACATGAATGAGAAAATCCATTGAGGGCCTCTCCACAGTGATTCATGCTCCCCTGGAACGAGATTATACAAGGCGGTCGGGGCCGTGACTGGAGCGTTGAGTGAATTAAAATGGTTTAGGAAGGCGTTAGTAAGGTCATTGTAGCCCCTGATCGAGCGGGCGGAAGCCATTTATACCATTCTTGGGTCATCCCCACGAGGGAGGTGACAAAAATCTTGGCCCAATAGTGGCTGGAGTGCTCATACAAGTTCATCAAGTACAAAAAATGGTCTAAATGTTCTGCTGGGTCGGTGGTCCTATGGTAGCAGTTGATGGAGGTGGGAACTTTACCCATTCCAGCTGGGCCATTAAAACATCTTCAACTAGGGGAGAGCCCTCGCTAGGTGATGGTGGTTTCCCCCTGGTCATAGTTTTCATAATTTTCCTCTTGCTCCTGGTTGCGGTGAGAAATGAAGTTCCGGTTGGCTGGGTGGCGAGCGTCTCTGGTCCTGGCCCTCTTACACCCGGCATGGGGGGCTTGAGATTGCGCTCGAGAGAGCTACTCAACCATATCTTGCAAACCCTGCAGGTGGTCTTGCACAGCCGCGAGAGGGTCTCGGTTCTCTCTATCTACTTTGTTGAATCCTCCTGAAGCTAGAAATGGACTTCTTCATCCACCACTATTCTGTCTACATGCTTTTTCCTTTTTTGGCTTGCGGCTGGCCCTGCACTCCCCTCGGGGGAACTTCCTTTGTGTTGAGAAGTGGAGGGAGCGGAGGCTGGGCTTGCAGGACGCCCTGAGCGGCCATCATGGGATGAACCTGCCACCCACTCATGGGAGGGGCGATTTGAGAGGCTTGTCCTATTAGGAAGTAAGTAGCAGTGAAATTCTTCCAAGCATTATGGGTAGCTTGAACCTCACACTATGTGTAGATGGCTTGTAGCTCCCTTGGCTGCAGGGGAGGTATTTCCACTCCCTCGATTTCCTTGGGAATCACCACTGGGAGTTGCATCTGGCCTGCATAATAAGGTTGGATGACAGGCATCACACTAGGTGGCGCCAACGTGTAGCCCGGTGGTGGCAGCATCATAGGGTAGCTTCCTGTGTTAACAGCGGCGGCGGGCGACTGGTTTAGGGAGACATTCGCGCCGGATCCCCCTGTTCTGCCAGTTGCGGGCTCGATGGATGGCCCTGGGTTTGCCTCTTTCTCCAGTCTATTTTTCAAGCATTATGGGCAGCTTGAACCTCACACTATGTGTAGATGGCTTGTAGCTGCTTTGGCTTCAGGGGGGGTATTTCCACTCCCTCGATTTCCTTGGGAATCACCACTCGGAGCTACATCTGGCCTGCATAATTGTTGGAAAACACGAATCAGAAAGCAGCGCAATTTAAAAAAAATTTCCCAACAAAAGGACCTTGGACTCGCAATCGTGTATCCAAATTCGTAGAGTTAAGAAACTCACTTTTCTTTTATTCTTTCTTGAAGCGTTTCAAGCCACCCAAGAACGCTCTTCTCGCGGCTTGATCCCCTCTCCTTGGTAAAGCTCGAATCTTCAAACTTCTAACTTGAAGCTCTCTAGAGATAGTCCACCAACTTGATCACAATCTAACTAGTAAGGATGCTAGTTCTCTAGTTAGTGTTTAGGCTTAACCTAGGGTTTCGTTTATCTTGGAGAAAGGATGGTGTTCAACACATGAACCAAAAGAATTGTCAATTAGCTCTAAGGGGAGCTCGAGCTCCCCTATATATAGGTGAGGGAAGTGGCCGAAATTCCTAGTCCTTATGGACTAAGGATTTAGTCTCTCTTTCTCCTATTACTTGATCATCAAGTATTTTCCAACTTTGACTTTGAATTCTAATTCAAGTCAACTTTAAGAGAGCTAAAAACATCCAAACTAATTTTGGATAATTTTATACTTTATTTATTTTAAATAAATAACTTATTTTATCTAATTAATTAATTCATAATTAATTAACTAGATTATTTTCTCCAAAATAAGGCTTTCTTTTTAATTCAAAATTAAACCAAAGTCTATTAAATAATTAACAACTTAATTATTTAATATCCAATTAAATAGTCACGTGTGGCACACGTGTCATAATGACACGTGTCCAGTCACGTGATCCACACGTGTGATTTCACACGTGTGGAACCCTCTAGGCCCGATTAACTCGTTTAATCATTTTAAAGCCTCAACTCATGTAACCAAGTTGTTGTGTGTGACCCTCTAGGTTCTCAATTCAATTAGCAGTGACCCTAATTAATTAATTCACTAATTAATTAATCAGTCCACAGATTAAACGACCATAGTCTAGCAACAGGTGTTTAACCCCCAGCTGAATTGGAATGTTCAGATTCGACAGAACATTTAAGTCATTGATTCATGTGATATACAATCCTCCTACTTACTATCTCTCAACCAAGATCTAGGGCAAGGGAATAATCAGAACCCTAATAATCCGGTCTTAAAACTAAGTGCATTTCATATCCATTTGATCTCAATCCAAGAAACCCTTTTCTTGATGTCTTGATCTACTGCCTTGGCTAAGGACTCCAAATGGCATATGAATGACTTACACAATAAGAGATCACCTTGCAAATGCAAGTGTAGGTCCTTTCTTGATTCTCATTCACTTTCATGAATCACTTGTACAGCCCCAGCATAAGCCTTGAATCAGTTGTCTAAGGCGACACCCTTTAAAGCTTATACCTAAGACTACAGAGTTAACTCATAAAGTGACAAGGAACCTCAAGTCTAAAGATCAATTAATCACATCAATGACTCGTGAGATATTTCCTAATCTGGAAGTTTCCATTTCCTGAAATAGAAACTTCCTTTCCCATTTAGGAATCTTCTCACACGGGGCACCTCAGTGAACTTACTTATTAAAGTAAGTACCCTCGTGTATCACGTGTTAGGAATAGTGCCCTAGAAAGCCGATTGTATATCCGCTTTGTGCTTTTCCTTATTGTAATCACAGACAATCTTTCAATGAAATAACGAATTCAGGCAACACTTCTTTATATGCTCTTGTTTGGTATGCGTTTACTTTATCTGTGCATGTATGAGAAGTCCCCTAATCCTGATGACTTTAGGACTCTACCATTTAGGTGAAATGGTTCATGAAACGAGCCCTATATCACATAAGTCATGATTAGTAAATTACTCCAAGCCGATGAGTCCTACAGACAGTGGGAGTGTCAACCTGACTCCTCTAAGGCTTGCTTGTGGGATCACGCCCTTAAGAAGGACCACCTTGTTTCGTGGAGGTGCAAAGTGTATAGTTGATACGTGCGTGATACATGAGGGTGCTTACTTTAATAAGTAAGTTCACTGAGGTGCCCCGTGTGAGAACATTCCTAAATGGGAAAGGAAGTTTCTATTTCAGGAAATGGAAACTTCCAGATTAGGAAATATCTCACGAGTCATTGATGTGATTAATTGATCCTTAGACTTGAGGTTCCTTGTCACTTTATGAGTTAACTCTGTAGTCTTAGGTATAAGCTTTAAAGGGTGTCACCTTAGACAACTGATTCAAGGCTTATGCTGGGGCTGCACAAGTGATTCATGAAAGTGAATAAGAATCAAGAAAGGACCTACACTTGCATTTACAAGGTGATCTCTTATTGTGTAAGTCATTCATATGCCATATGGAGTCCTTGGCCAAGGCAGTAGATCAAGACATCAAGAAAAGGGTTTCTTGGATTGAGATCATATGGATATGAAATGCACTTAGCTTTAAGACCGGATTATTAGGGTTCTGATTATTGCCTTACCCTAGATCTTGGTTGAGAGATAGTAAGTAGGAGGATTGTATCTCACATGAATCAATGACTTAAAGGTTCTGTCGAATCCGAACATTCCAATTCAGCTAGGGGTTAAACACCTGTTGCTAGACTATGGTCGTTTAATCTGTGGACTGATTAATTAATTAGGGTCACTGCTAATTGAATTGAGAACCTAGAGGGTCACACACAACAACTTGGTTACATGAGTTGAGGCTTTAAAATGATTAAACGAGTTAATCGGGCCTAGAGGGTTCCACACGTGTGAAATCACATGTGTGGGCCACGTGACTGGACACGGGTCATTATGACACGTGTGCCACACGTGGATATTTATTTGGTGATTAAATAATTAATTTGTTAATTATTTAATAGACTTTGGTTTAATTTTGAATTAAAAAGAAAGTCTTATTTTGGAGAAAAATAATCTAGTTAATTAATTATGAATTAATTAATTAGATAAAATAAGTTATTTATTTTAAAATAAATAAAGTATAAAATTATCCAAATTTAGTTTGGATATTTTTAGCTCTCTTGAAAGTTGATTTGAATTTGAATTCAAAGTCAAAGTCAAATTACTTGATGATCAAGTAATAGGAGAGAGAGAGACCAAAATCCTAGCCCATAAAGGACTAGGAATTTCGGCCACTCCCCTCTTACAAATAGGGGAGCTCGAGCTCCCCTTAGAGCTAATTGACAATTCTTTTAGTTCATATGTTGAACACCTTCCTTTCTCCAAGATTAAATAAAACCCTAGGTTAAGCCTAAACACTAACTAGAGAACTAGCATCCTTACTAGTTAGATTGTGATCAAGTTGGTGGACTTTCTCTAGAGACTTCAAGTTAGAAGTTTGAAGATTCGAGCTTTACCAAGGAAGGGGGATCAAGCCGCGAGAAGAGCGTTCTTGGGTGGCTTGAAACGCTTCAAGAAAGAATAAAAGAAAAGTAAGTTTTCTATCTCTACGAATTTGGATACACGATTGCGAGTCCAAGATCCTTTTGTTGGGAAAATTTTTTAAATTCCGCTGCTTTCTGATTCGTGTTTTCCAACAAGTGGTATCAGAGCCACCTCGTAAATCGTGTTTCTGACTCGTCTCAATTATTCTGAATTTGGTAGAAATTCTTAGGCTTAGATGCGAATTAGATATTCATGAGTTCTTTTAGAAAGCCTGAAATACGAAACTGTAATTTTTCTTAAATTTCTGAAACTGTTTTTTTGAAAACCGTTTAGATTGAAATATGTTTAAATATTTTTTTTTTTTGAATTTGGATTGTTGTTGGTTTTTTGAACTAAAAGTACGAAACACGAAATCGCGTTACGAAAACACGAGACTGGACGTGCTAAGGCGTAGCACGCTCAGGCCCGTGCGCCCGCCCGCCCAGCAGTCCCGCAACCGCGCGGGACTGCCAGCCGCTGCCGTCCGCCAGCGCCTAGGCGTGCCCGCACATCCCTCCCGCAACCGCGTGGGAGCCTGCCGGTCACGCCCGCCCCTCCCCGCCCAGCTGATGCGCGCTATGCGCGCGCGGGCTGGCAGTTCACGCTGCCGGCTGCGCTCAGCGCTGACGCGCTCGTCCATGCGCGCGATGCTGCGCCTCTGCCGGGCTTGGTCTCGGGCGGGCGTGCAGTCCGTTCCGGGCCCTTCGTTTCGCGATCTTGATTTTCGTGTTTAGTCCAATCCAATCCCGATTTAATTTTTCTGAAAATTTTTATTTATTAAATTTGAATTATTTTTGAAATAATTGTTTAAATTGGGATTTTAGAAATTTAAGCGATTTAAACTTTGGAAAAATTACAATCTTTATTTTCTGAAAATATTGAAAGAATAAAATTATTAATTTTCAGAAATTAATTGGAATTTTATTAGTTCAGTGTTTTTCGGGTTTTATAGAAAAGGCTCTTGAACAAGAATTGCATCTAAGTCGTGTTTTAAGCTATTAGAGCTTAAGGCGAGAATTTTAATTTATTGGTTAAATTTAAATTCTTGCAAAAGCATGTTAGGTGATTATGGGTTTAGACTTATGTATGGTTTTAATTTATGCACATGGATGGTTTAAATTGGGGTTGGAGCCCTATAGTTGCGTTTTTCAATTGAGGTTGGAGCCTCACTTATGTGCGTACTGTTATGTGATTTATTATGTGGCTTTCCATATTACTGTTTTTGAGGTCGGGGTATGCCCCGTGTAATTGTCTAAGGCCAATATGAAGATTGAGCCTTATTACTTTATGTCTTTTTTCTTTTTATTGTAATTTGAGAGTAGAGATAGGTGGTGAGGTTTTATTTTCATTTTGGAGATAATGCACCCATGGAGTAAGATGGACCACATTCAAGTAACAAGGAGGCCATAAGTGAAGACCCCTCAAAATGTTAGGGAGGGGAATCTCAATTGTTAAATGTAATAGAGATAGGGCTCGTATTTTGTTACCGCTTTCCCTTATGTGATTTAAACTGTTTATGTGGCATGTATGTTAGAAATTGTGATTGTGGAGTGGCTCCCACATATCACGCATAAGATAGGTAGAACCCATGATCATTACATGTTAGTATCATGCTAGGACATGTTATCTGTTTATGTGCTTGTTTGAAATGCATTTAAGTGTACTTGCATTAATCAAGACTAATAAAATTGGATAACATATATGTTGGTGAGGTCGAACCGGACAACTCTCCGGTTGATTTGAAAATTCCCATTAAATATTAAGCTAATTTCGAACGAATAGGTATTTAATTCGAGATGCAAAAACCAATTTTCAGAAACTTTCAGGAAAAAATACAGTTTCCTAATTCAGGCTTTCTAAAACAATTACAAATACTCAATCGCATCAAGCCTAAGAATTTCTACCAAATTCAGAATAATTGAGACGAATCAGAAACACGATGAACGAGGTGGCTCTGATACCACTTGTTGGAAAACACGAATCAGAAAGCAGTGGAATTTAAAAAAAATTTCCTAACAAAATGATCTAGGACTCGCAATCGTGTATCCAAATTTGTAGAGTTAAGAAACTTACTTTTCTTTTATTCTTTCTTGAAGCGTTTCAAGCCAACCAAGAACGCTCTTCTCGCAGCTTGATCCGCTCTCCTTGGTAAAGCTCGAATCTTTAAACTTCTAACTTGAAGCTCTCTAGAGATAGTCCACCAACTTGATCACAATCTAACTAGTAAGGATGCTAGTTCTCTAGTTAGTGTTTAGGCTTAACCTAGGGTTTCGTTTATCTTGGAGAAAGGATGGTGTTCAACACATGAACCAAAAGAATTGCCAATTAGCTCTAAGGGGAGCTCGAGCTCCCCTATATATAGGTGAGGGAAGTGGCCGAAATTCCTAGTCCTTATGGACTAAGGATTTGGTCTCTCTCTCTCTCCGATTACTTGATCATCAAGTATTTTCCAACTTTGACTTTGAATTCTAATTCAAATCAACTTTTAAGAGAGCTAAAAATATCCAAACTAATTTTGGATAATTTTATACTTTATTTATTTTAAATAAATAACTTATTTTATCTAATTAATTAATTCATAATTAATTAACTAGATTATTTTCTCCAAAATAAGAATTTCTTTTTAATTCAAAATTACACCAAAGTCTATTAAATAATTAACGACTTAATTATTTAATATCCAATTAAATAGTCACGTGTGGCACACGTGTCATAATGACACGTGTCCAGTCACGTGACCCACACGTGTGATTTCAAACGTGTGGAACCCTCTAGGCCCGATTAACTCGTTTAATCATTTTAAAGCCTCAACTCATATAACCAAGTTGTTGTGTGTGACCCTCTAGGTTCTCAATTCAATTAGCAGTGACCCTAATTAATTAATTCACTAATTAATTAATCAGTCCACAGATTAAACGACCATAGTCTAGCAACATGTGTTTAACCCCCAGCTGAATTGGAATGTTCAGATTCGACAGAACCTTTAAGTCATTGATTCATGTGAGATACAATCCTCCTACTTACTATCTCTCAACCAAGATCTAGGGCATGGGAATAATCAGAACCCTAATAATCCGGTCTTAAAGCTAAGTGCATTTCATATCCATTTGATCTCAATCCAAGAAACCCTTTTCTTGATGTCTTGATCTACTGCCTTGGCCAAGGACTCCATATGGCATATGAATGACTTACACAATAAGAGATCACCTTGCAAATGCAAGTGTAGGTCCTTTCTTGATTCTCATTCACTTTCATGAATCACTTGTACAGCCCCAGCATAAGCCTTGAATCAGTTGTCTAAGGCGACACCCTTTAAAGCTTATACCTAAGACTACAGAGTTAACTCATAAAGTGACAAGGAACCTCAAGTCTAGGATCAATTAATCACATCACTGACTCATGAGATATTTCCTAATCTGGAAGTTTCCATTTCCTGAAATAGAAACTTCCTTTCCCATTTAGGAATCTTCTCACACGGGGCACCTCAGTGAACTTACTTATTAAAGTAAGCACCCTCATGTATCACGCACGTATCAACTATACACTTTGCACCTCCATTAAACAAGGTGGTCCTTCTTAAGGGCGTGATCCCACAAGCAAGCCTTAGAGGAGTCAGGTTGACACTCCCACTGTCTGTAGGACTCATCGGCTTGGAGTATTTTACTAATCATGACTTATGTGATATAGGGCTCGTTTCATGAACCATTTCACCTAAATGGTAGAGTCCTAAAGTCATCAGGATTGGGGGAGTTCTCATACATGCACAAATAAAGTAAACGCTTACCAAACAAGAGCATATAAAGAAGTGTTGCCTGAATTCGTTATTTCATTCAAAGATTGTCTGTGATTACAATAAGGAAAAGCACAAAGCGGATATACAATCGGCTTTCTAGGGCACTATTCCTAACAATAATAAGGTTGGATGACAGGCATCACACTAGGTGGCGCCAGCGTGTAGCCCGGTGGTGGCACCATCATAGGGTAGCTTCCTGTGTTAACAGCGGCGGCGGGCGACTGGTTTAGGGAGACATTCGCGCCGGATCCCCCTGTTCTGCCAGTTGCGGGAGCGATGGATGGCCCTGGGTTAGCCTATTTCTCCAGTCTATTTTGCTCTGGGGTGGGGGTGACTTTTCCCACAACTAGGAGGACCCTAGCAGCAGAAGCGGTAGGATTAATGTTGTCTCCACCGCGCGGAAGGTCACCTCTTCCTCCGACGGCTCCAGATCTCATGATCACCATAACGATTAAGGGTGTTTGTTTCTCAACTAGCAAGGAAAGAAAAAGAAAAGAAGACCGGTTTCCCACAGACGGTGCCAAAAAACTAATGGGGTTTAATCCAAGGTGGCCAACTCCAACACTTTATGATTTGTTTGTGTGGGGAAACAGTGGTGATGATTTTAGGCGAGGGTCACCGGAGATGGTGGGGTTCTACCTGCTAGGAACAAACAACAAAAGTTAGAAGGCCAAGCTGGGGGAATTGGGGGTGATTCCTAGTTTGGCTCTCCGACACTCAAGTCAAGTTAACATGAAGAAAATCGAATATCAAAACAGAGCTTGAGTAACAGAAGCTTGCTTACAAAAAATGTGGGAGAGCTGCGTATTTATAGTTGAGGGTCAGGGACCCTTTGGTAATTATCACCCTGTGGTCCTGGCCTAATGTTGCCCTAACACGTGGCGTGATGAGGAGAACCTAAGAAGAATCTCCTGCAAAAGCTAGTGAAAAGTTAGTGACAGGTAACAATGGTAGGTGCGCGGGTATGTACGTTGTGCAGAAAGCCGTTTGGGTTATTACCGAGGGCGAGGCGCACGCTCGGGTTTAATATGTGCTTTAGAGGCTCGCTGGTCCGAGGGGCACCTGGGCCAGGCCATGGAACATGGGGGGAGTTTATTCCTCTGCTATCTCCAAGGGTAAGCCCACGATTATCCGAGGGTCACCAACTATTTTCCCGTTCGGGGGATGACTTTCCTTGAGGAGTTGGAACATCTTTGGAAATGAGGGGAGGCTCATTCCGAGGGTGATATATGCGGGGGGCGTGGCATACACATATCTCGTATGGATGGTGCCACGTGTCAAACGTGGGCAAACACATTTTGACCTCATCAATATTAGTAATTATAAAAATATAAAATATAAATGAAAAATGATAAAAATTATAATAAAAAAAAGAAAAAGAATGCAAGTGACGAGGAAAAAAATTGAGAAGTTAAGAAGAGAAGTGGTGAGACACAAAAGAAAAATTAAGAAAACGTAGAAGAGATAAAGATGGATGAAATCAATCAATAAATAAATAGAAAATAAATTATTTTTAGAGTCCAAGAGAGACCAAACTTGGATCTCTCGCATAATAGATAGTATATATAACGCCATATTACTCTAACGACATGATTGGTATGATGGAATGGGGTGGGAATGGAATGAGCATTCCCACATCCATTCCTAACGCCTTGATTGGTACAAAATGTGATTAGGAATGCTCATTACTTCGGTAATGTCCATTCCTACAAACATGAGATCCATTCCTTAGGTACCCATGGTATATAGCCATTCTCAATCTTCAAAATTTATTTACTTTTTATATAATGGCCACATATTTATTAAATGCATATTATTATTTTATTTATTACGAATATTTATCTGATTGAGAATTTAACAAATTACATTTAATATATGTAAAAATAAATATAAATATGAATATAATATATATATTATCTATATATCTTGTAAAAATACGAGCTGGGTTTTTGGTTTCTTACAAAATATAGATCGCCTAATATATCCTCACAATAATTACATCAATACCTATTAGTAAAGGATAATGATGTAAATATATATTATAAATTATTAGCTTAACTATATTTAAAAAGCACTTATTGATTTAAAATAGAACTATTGGTAGAATTAAAACTTCTTCAACTTACCCAAGAAAGATATATAATTCAACAAGGATTGTTTTAATATTAATATATTAATTAATTGTATTCAAATTTTATAATATAAGTTATCGGGTTTTTAATTTTAAGACCTATAATTTAAAATATTATAATAAGATATATCTAAAGAATTGGAAAATAATAAATTGAATCACTTTATAAATTTCAATAATTTTTTATAATTATGTAAAATAAAATATTATTTAAGTTGAATGAGTTATATATGATAACTTTCAATAAATCAATTCTAATGTAAGTCTAATTATCTAAGTCCACAGTTCTAATTAACTAAGTTCATAAACTTTCTTAAATTATAATCATATTATAATTCTATACAGTTATCTAATTAAAAATAATATAATCAAATTATTTACAAAAAATATTTATCAATAAATTAATTAATCCTAATGTAATATTTTTAAATTAACTTATACTAATATAATTGTAATTATCTAAATCTAAATTGAAAAATAACAAATTGATTCACTTTATAAACTTTAATAATTTTTTTGTAATTATGTAAAATAAAATATTATTTAAATTGAATGAATTATATATGATAACTTTCAATAAATCAATCCTAATGTAAGTCTAATTACATAAGTCCACAGTTTTAATTATCTAAGTCCAAAAACTTTCATAAATTATAATCATATTATAATTTTATACGCTTATCTAATTAACAAAATAATATAATAGGATGATTTACTAAAATATTTTTCAATAAATTAATTAATCCTAATGTAAAATTTTTAATTAACTAATACTAATATAATTGTAATTATATAAATCTAACCAACCATATAATCTTTCTTTAGTTTATATGATAAAATATAAATTGAACACGTAAAAGTACGAATAAGGTTTTTGGTTTCGTACGACTTAATATACTAAACTTTAGAATTACATGTCGTTAGACCAAAGTTAATTTAAATTAAGAATCATAAGAAGACTCAATGTGTGTGTATATAAAAATAAGAGTATAACCTAATTTTATAAATATTATTTATAGTATTCCATTAAACATTCCTTAAATTTTTTATATAAATATACTTTTTTAATTATTTCTACTACATACATAAAATCAATTTAAAAAAAAAAATTTAACATAAATCCGAAATGTAACGCCCGGTTTTTCAATTCATACATTATGTAATATTAAATAAATTTCTTAACGTTAGATGCATTATATTTCCATGAACTTATATGAAAGTATTGTTAATGTGAGAATTTACGTGAATTAATTACCGAATGTGATTTAATTGTTTAATTGTCCTTAAGTGATCATTTCTTGAATTGGTGGACTTAATTACATTATATGAATTGGAGTTAATTTATCATTTTCCATGGAATGAACTTGATTACATGCATTCAAACAATTGAAGGACTAAAGTGCAAAATGTGATGATTCATGCATTTGAGTGGAAGACTTTATAAAATATCTCATACATTTCCATCTCTCACATATTTCATTTATCCATTTTATCCAAGAGTCACACACACTTATACACAGTTGAAACACCAAGAGAATGAGGGAAGGATTTCATCAAAATTACAAGCTTGATATTCAAGGATTTGCATAAGTTGGAGCATCATCACCATATCATCCTCTCATCCTTTCTTTCTTCTAGTTGAAGATTGTCTTCCTGTTGACGAGGAGCAAGCTCTATAGCTATATCCTTGTTAATTGTCGGCACAGGTGAGGTTTAATTACTAGATATATAGAACCCGTACAACCCTACGTGATATTGTCGACCAAAATGTACACACACACACACACACACACACACACATATATATATATATATATATATATATATATATATATATATATATATATATCTCAAAATCTCTACCAATTGCAAATGATTTCATGACCTATTGAATAATCATGTTATCATGATTGATCATGTTTTGGCGAGTAAGCATGTCGTGTTCACTTGGGCCTGAGGGTACTGTATTGAGCCAACCGAGGAAGCAAAGGCTGACGGGTAACTCTTGCACTATCCTCAGAACTTTGGGATGCCCCCTGAGCCCACTATGAGATTAGTGGGGAAAGGAGTTCCGGGCATAGGGACTCATGAACCCTATGCTCACCGTGATTGGGTGATGGGGCCTTGCAATCCCACCATCACCCGGAGGGAGAAGGAGATCGTGAAATTGCTACTTGTGCACCATAATTGATTGCATGATCACTTAACCTTTTAATAATTTAATCATGGTAATGATCACTAAAGGAGTAAAGGTTAGAGAATTGCCCTCACTCGCCGGGCCACTGATTGAATTGAAGTGATAATGATTGTATTGTTAAATAGATTAGTTGTAGTCTCGGGTAAGATCTTTTCTAATATTGAACTTATATTGTTTCTTTTATTAAAACCTTACCCAAGATTATGACTTGCATGTTATTTGCGCTAATATCTATTTAAACCCCTCACTCAGTCTTTCATAGACTGACACCTCACATTTTTAGGTCTGCAGGTTGCATGCTAGGAGGGATCGAGTCAGGTCTTTTATTTTGTGGGTCTAGCACTTGTCGGTCTCATTTTCATGTACATTAATGATGCCTATGTGTATGTTCCGTTATTGATCTTTATGAAACTTTTGGAAGTTGGTTTGTATTGAAGAGATGGAAATGAACTTGACTTAATGAAATGAATGTAAATTATGTTTTCCTTTGATTGTTATGCATTGTTGTATATAATTGAGGGTTAGGCCCTCCTAGCTAGTGCTTCTTTTCTCTTGTCATCCGTTCGCTATAGTCTCAGTTCATGTACAGATTTTTTCATTTCGTATGTGGACTGAGCTATAGTGCGGAGGTGTGGCATCTCGGCGTTCCGGGTGCTACATCTTAGGTGGTATCAGAGCTCGGTTGCAAAACCGCGGTTCTAGTGTCGTGTCATATCGAGTCTAAGTCAAACGGTATAGGAACTACTTGATAACTTGCGCATTGCATTGATACATGTCACTACTTGTCGATTAATTGACCTTCTATGGCTTGGAAATTTACATGTTCTATGTGTTTAATTAAATTTTGCTGGAATTAATTGTTACATTTTGCATTCTAACTTGTTTATAAATGTGATACGTGCATTAGCATTTTAACCGGCATGCATTATTTAGTGTATATTGCTAGTAGGTTTTCTCCATTTTCTACTATAACCATCAATCCAATGTTGCCGAATTGAGGAAAGTTTTGAACCATTGGATGTCCAATCCATACTTCAAAAGGATTAAGAAAGAAAATTTTATTTTCTTTCTTAAGGGGGAGAGTCGGCCAAGGAAATGACTTAAAACTACGGGTATGCTTGAACGGTGAAGGAAGTATCAATAAGAGAATCAAGCATCAAACCGAGTTACTACAATACTAGAATTTCAATCCACGGAGAACGGTACACTTAAGCATGCATATCACGTGCATCACGGATTTCATTATTGTTGTATATCATTTCTTGTTGGTTGCAAATTGCTTTTATATGAGTGGTAATTGATGTAATCAACATGGTTATGCTTGCTTCTTATGTGATAAGTATGCGAATATCTCTATATTATTCTTTTGAGTTGTCATCTTACTTGCCAGAGAGACGGGGTTCTCTCTTACTTGCTAGAGAGACGGGGTTCTCTCGTTTCTTGCTAAAGAGACGTTCTCTCATTTCTTGCTAGAGAGACGGGGTTCTCTCAATGCTTGTTAGAGAGACGGGGATGCTCTTTTTGTTTGTTTGAGAGTCGGGGTGCTGTCGTTGCTTGTTGAGAGACGGCGTACTCTCATTGTTGTTTTAAGTTTCGAACTCGAGAGTGGACCTGGGGACCAGGTCCTCTTAAGGGGGAGAGAATTGTAACGCCTGATTTTTAAATTCATACATTATGCAATATTAAATAAATTTCTTAACGTTAGATGCATTATATTTCCATGAACTTATATGAAAGTATTGTTAATGTGAGAATTTACGTGAATTAATTACCGAATGTGATTTAAATGTTTAATTGTCCTTAAGTGATCATATCTTGAATTGGTGGACTTAATTGCATTATATGAATTGGAGTTAATTGATCATTTTCCATGGAATGAAACTTGATTACATGCATTCAAACAATTGAAGGACTAAAGTACAAAATGTGATAATTCATACATTTGAGTGGAAGACTTTATAAAATATCTCATACATTTCCATCTCTGACAAATTTCATTCATCCATTTTATTCAAGACTCACACACACTTACACATACTTATACACGGTTGAAACACCAAGAGAAGGAGGGAAAGATTTCATCAAAATTACAAGCTTGATTTCAAGGATTTGCATAAGTTGGAGCATCATCACCATATCATCCTCTCATCCTTTCTTTCTTCTAGTTGAAGATTGTCTTTCCATTGACGAGTAGCAAGCTCTATAGCCGTATCCTTGTTAATTATCGGCACAGGTGAGGTTTAATTACTAGATATATAGAACCCGTACAACCCTACGTGATGTTTTCGGCCAAAATATATATATATATATATATCTTTCTCAAAATCTCTGCCGATTGCAAATGATTTCGTGACCTATTGAATAATCGTGTTATCATGATTGATCATGTTTTGGCGAGTAAGCATGTCGTGTTCACTTGGGCCCGTGGGAAGTGTATTAAACTAACCGAGGAAGCAAGGGCTAACGGGTAACTCTTGCACTATCCTCAAAACTTTGGGATGCCCCCTGAACCCACTAGGAGATTAGTGGGGGAAGGAGTTCCGGGCATAGGGACTCATGAACCCTATGCTCACCATGATTGGGTGGTGGGGCTTTGCAATCCCACCATCACCCGGAAGGAGTAGGAGATCGTGAAATTGCTACTTGTGCACCATAATTGATTGCATGATCACTTAATCTATTAATAATTTAATTATGGTAATGATCACTAAAGGAGTAAAGGTTGGAGAATTGCCCTCACTCGCCGGGCCACTGATTGATAATGATTGTATTATTAAATGGATTAGTTGTAGTCTCGGGCGAGATCTTTTCTAATATTGAACTTATATTGTTTCTTTTATTAAAACCTTACCCGAGATTATGACTTGCATGTCATTTGCGCTAATATCTATTTAAAACCCTCACTCAGTCTTTCATAGACTGGCACCTCACATTTTCAGGTCTGTATTGCATGCTAGGCGGGATCGAGTCAAGTCTTTTATTTTGTGGGTCTAGCACTTGTCGGCCTCATTTTCATGTACATTATTGATGCCTATGTGTATGCTTCGTTATTGATCTTTATGAAACTTTTGGAAGTTGGTTTGTATTGAAGAAATGGAAATGAACTTGACTTAATGAAATGAATGTATATTATGTTTTCCTTTGATTGTTATGCATTGTTGTATATAATTGAGGGTTAGTCCTGCCTAGCTAGTATTTCTTTTCTCTTGTCATCCGTTCGCTATAGTCTCAGTTCATGTACGGATTTTTCCATTTCGTATGTGGCTTGAGCTATAGTGTGGGGGTGTGGCATCTCGGCGTTCCGGGTGCTACACTAAATAACACTCATTAGAGAAATGCAAATTAGAAAATGGAATGTAAAATCAAATAACAAAGAGAATATAAAAAAAATAGTTAGTTAAAAGAAAGAATTACTTGATTTTAATATATATATACAACCGCATACAAAAATTAAGGACAACTGTGAAATAACTTTTCAAATATATTTATAAAGGACATGCCAAAGTGAAAATTAATATCACGTACAATAACAAACAAAATTTTAAAAATTAGATTAAAAATTTCATGACTTTAGATTGGATGTCAGCTTAACAAACGATATGGAGAATTTTTGAATTTAATTTGAATGAGATTAATTTAATAGTTATCAATTCAGATCTATTTTTTCCAGAGTAGCAATGCACAACTTATTGGTCGAATCAAAACTTGAAGGACATTTTGACTTGGGATCATTTCTCCAAAATAATGGTCCTTGAACATTTCTCAATGTGCACGAAAAGCAAAATAATAAATAAAAAATACAAAGAATTTCCATAGCATTATGCATGAGACAAGTAAGGTAAATAGTCAAAAGATTTGGAGAAAGAATTGATGGCAGAGTATAACAAACTATTACAACAAGAAGAGATTATTTCGTTTTAAGAGTTGAAAATAATTGACTCCAATTCAGTGATAATCATACACATTTCTTTCATCTCTCAACCATAACGAGAAGAATGAGGAACCAGATGAATGCTCTCAAAATAGGCAATGAATGGGCAACCAGTAATGATCAATTGAAGCCACACACTTGGGAGTACCACACCAAACTATTCAGCGGAGATACCATTGAAGATATGATGAGTCTTGGTATTAGCTTGCGCCAAAGTTACTGTGGATGGAGCAAAGTGCATTCAAAGTGTGGTTGAGGCGTTCGCAAGGCGTTGGACCTCTAATTAAACTTCAACAAATCACATGTGTTGTTCGCACCTTATGTGTCAAATGATTTAAAGTAATAGGTTAGTAGAATTTTGGGCATGGAACTATTTGGGAGTGCAGATGAACTTTAGCTGAAGCTATAATGACCATTTTTCAATTGTGACTAATAGAGTCAAAAAGCGCCTCTTGGGATAAAAAATCAAAACGACAAACTTTTTGAACGAATGACACTTAATCAGACCATTATGATCTCAATATCCATCTACTAGATGCGTACAAATTGGCTCCCTAATCACGTGTACGATAAACTTGATCAACTCAAGCACAACTTTTTTTAGGCGACTGATGTAACAAATGAACGGATCCATTTTGTAGGGTGGAAGAAGGCAAAAAATTGATAGGTGTCGAGACTACCAATAATAAGTCCCAATTATTGCATACGATTAAAATGTAGAATAGTGGCAACGGGTATCGATCCACGGGGATTGGACGAATTTGTACTCCTTTAATATGCCAAGAAAATAAAACGAACAATTAAAATAGGGGGGGTTTGTAAAGTTTTGGATTAAACTAATGAAATAAACAAAACGAGACTAAATAAACAAATAATTAACAACTAAACGCAGCTGACACTTAGATTAACTCAGTAGATAACAAATAGCCGGGATTTTCCTACGCATGCATCAGACTATGATCACGGACAAGGTGATTAACTCCTCGTTAGGCTAGCTATAGTTACCAATTACCTTAGGCTCCCTCGCTTCTTCGTATTTTTAGAATAATCTGAAGAAACTCCTAAAGACTATTCCCTAATTAGCTAATAACCATTTCAGAAACTCCTTCAAAGATTCAATTAACTAATTGCTTTACGATCTAAAGAAACACTAACCCTAACCGAATAAGTAGAAACTCCTACTTCGCCTAATTAGACCGTAATATTCCACAACACAAAATCAGCCGAACTTAACAACCTAGTGTTGACTTCTACTTCGTTAATTGCCCGGCTAGACTCCACCAAACGAATTAACTAGCTGTATGTGAATTGCTAACTCTAAGATTCGGCGCTAAAATCAAAGAATAAGGCAAAACCCAATGGCATGAAATCGGAAATAAAACGGATAACTTGAATTAATCAACCCCAAACAAATTGTCTCACACAATCTAACACATGCTTGGAAAATCCCAACTAAAAGATAACTTAGCTACTCATAACGAAATTTAAAGACAAATATGAAATGGAAAACATAATATTCAACTAAGCTAAGAAAAGAGGAAATGAACTAGTCATGCCCGAAATCTCTTCCCGGTTGCGTGCTTTATGTAGTGCCAAGGAGTATCAACCCTTTTGCTCCATATTCCCCACGTAATGCCATCAATAGGGGTTGTCATCAATTCTCTTCAAGTGGTGTTGTCATGCCAAGCAAAACGTGCTTCCCCTCATTCTTCATTTTCATGCCATGATTGTCAATCATCACTACCACTAACACCATGAGTTACACATTAATCTTCATGTCCACTAGCCACTAATCATCCATTAATCACACCATGTAACTCCCGAAAATGAATGCTGCCACTAATCCCATAAATCAAAAATTGATGCTTTATTAAATTGTAACGTTTTGGGAGAGTGGACATTGATGACTTTGTGGGCTCTCAATTACATGGGCTTCTCACAACTTAAGATTTCAACTTGGCCTTGGCTTGTGGGCTTGCGTGGCAGCCCCTTTTCTTGTAAATTCTCCTCAAGCCTCTCCAAATTACATTTCCTACAGAAAGCATAGAATATTAAGCAATTGAATCAAATAGTGGGGTAAAACATAGGAATTCTAAGTCCCAAATTTAAACGAATATGCACGTATCAAAGGTGACTAGAAAGAAGCAAGAATATGGGTTGGGTCTTAGAGAAGACCAAAAAGAAATATAGCGATGCTCGCTAAAACGCGATAGGAATACTCAACAAAAAGACGATGGTGCGAAATTAGATACATAAGTAAAAATATTAAAAAGAGAGGACATTATCGATCGAATATAAGCCTCAACTTATGGTTTCCCGAGCATAGAAGGGGATAGTTCAAAGCACTTGAATGGTGGAGCCATTTTGCAAATAGAGGATTGAGAAAGGTGAAAGGACATTTTCATGGAAAAATAGATGGTTATCACAAGTCAAACTAGTGGACATCTTTGAAGATAACATTCATGAAGAGGATAAAGATCTTATAATATATAATCTCATTAGCACAGATAAAAACTAAACCTGAATAAGCTAAAAAAATTAATTTAAACTTCAGTACATCACATGTGTTGATCACAGCTTATGTGTCAAATGATTTAAAATAGCAGGTTACTAGAATTTTGGGCATGGAAAGTACAGACAACTAAGGAATTATTTGGGAGTGCAGATGAACTTTGGCTTAAACTATAATGAGCATTTCTGGATTGTGATGGAGAGAGTCGAGAAACATCTCTTGGGATAGAAAGCCAAAAAAAAAAAAACCTTGTCAGATGAATGACACTTGTTCAATCCATCATGAGCTCAATCCCCATCTACCATAAGCACACAAATTGGCTCCCCAATCACATGTGACCGATAAACTTGATCGACCCAAACACAACTTTTATTAGGTAATTCATATAACAGAGAAACAAATCCATCTTGTGGGATGAAAGAAGGTGATTAGAAAGAAGCGAGAAGACTGATTGGGTCTTAGAGAAGTCCCGAAAAAAAAAATAGTGATGCTTGCTAAAACGGGATGGAGAATGCTCAACAAAGAGATAATGGTGTGAAACTAGATATATAAGATAAAATTATTTAAATGGCTCATCTACCACATGCACACAAATTGGCTTCCCAATCACTTTTGGGGGGGGGGAAGGGGAATTCTTGAATATAAGCCTCAACTTATGGCTTTTCGAGAATGGAAGGGGATAGTTAGAAGTAGTTGAATGGTAGAGTCATTTTGCAAATGAAGGATTGAGAACCGTGAAGGGACATTTTTATGGAATGATAAATGGTTATCACAAGGCAAACTAGCGGACATCTTTGGAGATAATATTCATGAGAAGAATAAAGATCTTATGGTATGTAATCTCACTAGACAAATAAAAACTAAAATTTGGATAAGCTGAAAACAGTACTGCCCAAGGAGGTGGTGGATGGGATACTTAGTATCCTAATCGCGTTTCATGCTAACGGAGACAAGAAAGTCTAGATTGGGTTAACTAACGATAAATTGTCTTATAAAACGGCTATAGTCTACTTATGGTGTTGGATGAGACATGTGAGAAAAATTGAAAATGAATTTGGAAATTACTTTGTCCAGAAAGATTTTAAGATTTTCTTGTGGCTTTGCCAACATGATAGACTGCTCAAAGTATGATAGAAAATTCGGGGAAAGCGATATATGTAAGGCTGTTGTACAGGATATGAATATGTGGACCACGTGCTGAGAAGTTGTCCATTCGCACTCCGGATGTGGGACAAGATTGTTGATGCACAAACTAAACATAATCTTTGTAGCTTGCGAGTGTCGAACGGTCTCAAAGAGAGCTTTTATAGCAAAATTCAGAGCAATATGTTATCAGAATATTTATGGATTGCCTTGATCTTGATGCTCTGTAATCTTTCGAAAACATGGAACAAATAGAGCTATCAAAATGTTATGAAGCTTAGAAGTGTCACTCTTCGCCACATAAAAGAGTTAAATGAGACCTCGTCACTAATTAGTGAGGAAAAAAATTACAGACAAAAGAAAATATGCACTGAATTATCGTGGAATAAACCCAAAAAAGGATTGGTCAAACTAAACTCGAGTGTGAGCTTTTATAACCGAGGCATCATTTGAGATGACAGGGCGTCATTCGAGATGACAACTAAAGATGAGTGTTAGGATATGCTATGATATGATTTTTAATAATGTAGCAGAGTTATTGGGCTTGTGTGAAGGATTAACATTAGCTTGAGAAAGAGCTTTGGGAAGATTAATGTGGGGATTGATTCGAAGATGGTCATGAAATGGATACAACGGAGGATATTGAAATGGAACAAATGAGAAATGTAATTTTAATCGGCAAAGTTTACTCCAACGGTTAAATAAATCCCTAAAGAAAGATACATGATGACAGATAAATTGACGAGAATAGGTCACAAGTTTGAAGATAGTCACTACGTTTAGGATGCTCCACCGACAAAAGTTTTTTATCTTTTAGGTTTTTGTCATAATTTTTATATATGCATTTGCATTTATTAAATATATTTGAAAGTTATGAACTATTAATTATTCTTAAAAGTTAGAATTATTATACAGTTTAAATATTTTGTTTTTATATAATGACATAGTTTCAAATATTTTTATTGTTTATTTATTTGGATGTTTTCTACTTCGAATTTCTACTTATTGTAAATGATTTGAAAGAAAAATTTCATATAAATGTTTTTGTATGTGTATATTTATTTAATCAAATTAAATATTTTTAATATCCTAATTTATTCAATAAACATAATAGCTAAATTTATTTAAATAAAATTAAATGATAAACATGAATTACGTTCACTTCACTAGTATATTTAAAAATACATGTTCAATATAATATTTTATTTACTTATAAATTTATAGATATGCATAATAGATTAAAATTTTAATCAATTATAAATTTTGGCATTTATATTAAATTTAGTTTGAAATATCATACGTTATATTAAATATAATAAAATTATATAATCTATGTTTAAATATGAAAATATTAATACATTTATAATATTCAGACGTATATGTAAATCACTTATTCTCTCTCTCTCTCTCTCTCTCTCTCACACACACACACACATATTTGATTTGTGCATAAATTAAATGTCATATATATTACAATATAAAATTAATAATTACAATATATTACCTATGAAAACATAATATTGCTTAAAATAAAAAAATTAAAAATTATATTAATATATAAAGTATTTTAATCATGTATTTAACCATCATTAGTAACAATATTATTACTTATAGTCTTATTTGTGAATAATATTATCAAAATAAATCTAAAATTTTTATTTCATTTCTAATTTTATTATTGAACGTACCAATCATAGGATTGCTACAATAAAGTCATTTCATTCCAAAATTCATTTATTTCCTGCTTCATTCTATTCATACATACCATTCACGTTGGCAAACATGAAATTTTGTATTATAGTGACTATTAACATAGTCTTTCGACCAAAAAAAAAACTATTGACATAGTCTTGCAACTGTTTCTACTGCACAACGTGGTAAATATAAGATATTATATATGCATTTCAATTGATCCGACACAAATCGGGCAAGAAATATAATTCTGGTACTATAAAGTTGTATAGTATGAGTCATATTATTATTTCCAGTTAATCAATTTTAGTTTGAAAATTTTTGAAATCAGTGCAATATTGGTCTCGCCCTTAGTTTTTTAAATAGAATTCTCGCGCATCCTTCGTGTGCACCGTTAGTTAGTCGCACTACTTGTCTGATGGGCCCCCATCATGAAATACCCCACAATTTCAGGAAGAGAGTGCAAACTCAAAAAAAAAAAAAAAAAAAAGATTGTGAGTGTTGCGTTTAATCATTCTTGTTAATGAATTTATGAATACTTGTTAATTTCTGTAAATTTTGTCTTACACAAGTAAGAAATAGAAATGTTAGAACATGGTATTTTGGGAAAATTTTCATTGTATTTATTGTGTATGGTATGATTTTCGTGTTTATAGAGTACAAGAGTCCTAAGTATATAACAAATTCTACAAGGAACAAATCACTACAAATCATGCCCTATCACTCCCAATTAGGGATAAAGTCAACCGTTCCATGTATAGAAGATATCCAACACTCCCCCTCAAGTTATGTGATGCAATCGTCGATCCTTAACTTGCTTAGCGCTGTCTAAAATATCTGACCTGTGACTGCTTTGGTCAGTATATCTGTCCACTGATCCTCTGACCTGACAATTGGAATCGTGATGATACCACTCTCCAGTTTCCACATAAGAAGATTTCTAAATGGGAAAGGAAGTTTCCACTTCAGGATGAGGAAACTTCCAAATTAGAAAATATCTCACAGGCCAATGACGTGATTCATTAATCCTTAGACTTGAGATTCCACGATGTCTCATGCGTAACTAGGTAACCTTTCATATAGGATAAAAAAGGTATCGCCTTAGATTCCTGAATTTCGGCCTATGTTGGGATTACAAAAGTGGTATATGGAGGCATGTGAGAATAAATATAATACCTATACTTTCTTAACGCAAGATGATCTCTTATTGTATAAGTTTTTCATAGTCTATCCCAAAGTTGTTGGCTAAAGCAGTGGATCAAGATTACGAAAAAGGTTTCTTGTATTGAGATCAAATGGATATCAAATGAGCTTAATTTTAAGATTAAGATTAGTGGGGCGCTGATTATTCTAATGCCCTAAATCTTGATTGAGAGATGGGATGGTTGGATGATCCTATTTCACTGATAGTCATTGATTGAATGATATTTCGATTTAATTTGTTATGTGGTTAGGGGTCTGTAACAGTACAGGACCAGCCTAGTATCCAGATATTGTCCGCTTTGCACACCCGCGAACCAGAACATCCTCACGGTTTTGTTCTTCCCAGTGAGTTGCGACACCAAGGAAAACTCGTCTGCAAGGTAAGGTTTTCATCCCCCTTATAAGGAGGACTTAGTTCTCCTTACCAACCGATGTGGGATGGGTGCACATCCACCCCTCCCCCCCACCCCCCCAAGGAGAGCTCAGCGTCCTCGCTGAGGACCTGACACTTCAGCTTCCTGGCACCAAATCTGATACCATTTGTAACAATACAGGACCAGTCCAGTATGCAGATATTGTTCGCTTTGCACGCCCGCGAACTGGAACGGCCTCACTGTTTTGTTCTTCCCAGTGGGTTACGCCACCAAGGAAAACTCGTCTGCAAGGTAAGGTTTCCATCCCCCTTATAAGGGAGACTTAGTTCTCCTTACCAACCAATGTGGGATGGGTGCACATCGATGCCACATCCCCCGCACTATAGTTCGGTCCACATGCGAAATGGATATTCCGTACATAAACCAAACATATAGCGGACGGGTGATAATAAAATAATTCTAGCTAGGCGGGACTAACCCCAAACCAAATAAAGTCATGCATAACAAGATAAGCAGAAGCATCATGTATATACCATAGATCAAGTACCATATTCATCAAAATATTATCTCTAACGTATAGCGACATATATATAAACTCCAATATACCATAACTATAACATAATCATTCCCTATGAATCAAGTCTGTGAAGAAGTGCTACGCTAAACCCAAAATAAGAATAGGACACGATTGTACTCCCGTCTAGAACACACCTGTAAGAACCTGAAAGGTGGAGGTGTCAGTCTATAGACGACTAAGTGAGGGGCATATAAATATAAGCGCAAATAACATGCAAGTTATAATCTCGGGTAAGGTTTTAAGAAAAGAAACAATATAACTTCAATAATAAAGACATAGCCCGAGATTACAACTATCAAGTTTAACAATTATTTCAATTTCAGTCAATCAGTGGCCCGGCGAGTGAGGGCAAGTCTCCAACCTTTACCCCGACAGTGTACAATAGTTAAGTTATCTATTGGTTAAGTGTTCAGGCAGGTAATTACAGTGCAATCAATCAATAACAGTTTCATGAACCTTTTTTCCTCTGGGTGATGGTGGGATTGCAAGACCCCACTGATGGGTGTCGAGACCACCAAAAATAAAATCCCAAGTACCGAATACAAACGAATTGCAAATAGTAGTAAATGGGGTCGATCGACGAGGATTGGATGAATTTTGTATCTTTCAATATGCTAAGGAAACGAAACAAACAACAAAAATGGGGGGGTTTTGAGATATTTGATTAAACTAATAATGAAATAAACAAAACGAGACTACATAAACAAATAATTAACAACTAAACTCAGCTGACACTTAAATTAATTCAGTAAATAACAAATAGCTGGGATTTTCCTACGTATGCATCAGACTATGATCACTGACTGGGTGATTAATTCCGTGTTAGGCTAGCTATAGTTACCAATTACCTTAGGCTCCCTCGTTTCTTCTTACTTTTTAGAATAATCTGAAGAAACTCCTAAAGACTATTCCCTAACTAGCTAATAACACTATCAGAAACTCCTTCAAAGATTCAATTAACTAGTTGCTTTACGAGCTAAAGAAACACTAACCCTAACCGACTTAGTAGGAACTCCTACTTCGCCTAATTAGACCGTAATATCCCACAACACAAAATCAGCCGAACTTAACAACCTAGTGTTGATTGCCACTTCGTTAATTGTCCGGCTAGACTCCACCAAACGAATTAACTAGCTGTATATGAATTGCTTATCCTAAGATTCGACGTCTTAAATTAATCAAAGAATAGAACAAACACAATAATGTTAATTTAGAAATAAAACGAATAACTTGAATTAATCAACAAAAGAAGTAGTCTCACAAAACCTAATGCATACTAGGAAAATCCCAACTAAAACGAAACTAGAAATTCACCAACAAAGGAAATTAACAAAGTCTAAAATAAAATTAAAAGAGTAAAACTAAAGGAAAGGGATGGTCTCGTTCTCTCTCGTTTCTGCCGTGTTGCTCATCTTATATAGTGTAGTGGTGTGCTTCAATTCTTCTCCCCACTCCTCCATGATTTGCCATCATAAAATCCAATAACTCCACCTCTTCACGTTCTGCCAGAATAAATGGCCACTAACTCCCTATGTTTTGTCCAAGTTACTACCCGAAAAACGGGTCAGGGTTCCTGACCTTGACCTCAGGCAAGCTTCTTCACAATTTCTCCACACTCTCCAGAATAATAACGCAATAACAGCCACTAACCCACCTCAAAACGTGTTGAACTTTAAATGCCTTCAATTGTAATGAACTTCAGTTACAAAACCCTTTGCTGACCACGTTGATGAATTCCCCAATTTGTGACCTTAGCAAGCAGCGGGCGTGGACCTTTGTGGATTTATGCATTAAAGAAGACTTCCCCAAGTATGTCTTGCCTTCAAACGTGGGCCTTATGAACATGTTAGGACTCGGGCTTAATCTCCAATTCACAGCCCAAGGTATCTTGTTGGATCCCTCTAGAATTAAGTGATACCCAATTTCACTAAAAACCAAGATCATCTCTTCTCTAGTCCTCAAATTCATGCAAGTCACAATTTTCTACAAAGAAACATTAAACCAATTAATAGACCACTATTAAACCAAATCATGGAATAAAATATAACAATTGTAGGCTCAGTAATTGGTAAAGAAACGACTTATCACCCACCACCCAATCATGGTGTACGTCAGGAACATGACTCCCACGCACGGGATTTCTTCCTCTACCAAACCTCCTGGTGGATTCAGGGGTCATCCCAAAATGGTGAGGATAGTGTAAGAGTTACCCATTAGCCCTTACTTTCTCGCTTGGCTCAATACACTACCCTTGGACCCAAAGTGCAGTACAATATTACTCGCCAAACAATGTTAATTCCGTACAGTAGATATGCTTCATTTCCAATCATTTGAGGTTTTATAGAAAATTATAGATATATATACCTTTTGGCCGAAATCTCACATAAAGGTTGTAAGGGTTTTATATAACTACAATTAAATCTCACCTGACGAGCGACAAGACAACTCAAGGATGCAAGAAGTGCCTATTCGATCAATAATCTCCGCACTGGAGAAGAACTGGATAAGAAAGAGAACATTGTGTACTCATAAGAGAGAGAACTCAATAATGATACCAAATAGGACGCAAGACAATGTTCATAAAGTAGTGTATCATGTCATGGAATAATTCAACATTTAATAAACTTAAGGAGGTCACAAATTCATGCCATTTAATCATACAAATTCATTTCATGTTTATATCACGAAGTTAAACAATCAAGTTAAGCAAATAAGGACCAAAGAATGTCAAATAAGAGTATAATTATCAATTAAGCAAGCATACGATTCATATAAGTCACGTAGGAGAGCCAAGGAAGTGAAAAGAATGCAAGAAGAGAGGTTTTGGCAAAGTTTAGTAAAAGTTGACAGTTTTTGAAAATGCACAAGCTGTAGAAGAACTGGGATATCTTGGGTTCTAGAAGTTAGAGTTGGATTTTGTTTCTTGGATATGAAACTAGACAAATAGACGATTCCGATGATATATAGCTCGTATTCTGGTTCAAAGTGAGGAGAAAATGGCGTGAGCTCGAATTTGAGTGAATGCAGATTTTCGGCTAAGTGGCGACACCAAATTAAAGTGGCTATATCTCACAAACTAGAAATGATATTGAGATGATTCCAATTAGAGAATACTCTAGACTCAATGTAGTTTCGAATTTCAGGTCAATCGGAGTACGTTTGAGGGGGTAAACGGCCGTTTGGAAAATGGCCTGAATGCAGACATGGGCGTGTGAAACTCTTCTGTAACAGTGCTGAAGCCGGGAACGGTCGTTCCGGCCTTAGGCCAAAATGGGAAGGGTTGTTTCCAGTCTTGGGCGCCAAGTTATTCAAAGGATGGGAACGGCCATTCCGGTAAATCAAAGGGAACAGGAACGGCCATTCCGGTAAATCAAAGGGAACGGGAAGGGCCATTCCCGTTGTGCAAAATGCTCAAAACAGAGCAGAAAACAAGGGAGCTCTCGGATCAATTTCAAATCCCACAAAACACCAACAATTCAACTTCTAAATGAAATAAATCATGCAAGAAACATACTTAGGTACTTAAAATACAATAAAAACCAATATAACCACTTAATACAAGCTTGGATCATCAAGAATTTCAATATCAAACCCATATGTGAACTCATCACTTAACTCCATAACCATCAAGAAGTCATGCATAAATTCAAGTTAAAAGCACATAATCAAAGTTCCATAACTAATTCACAAGTGGTTCAATCAAATTCATAACCCTAGCTTAAACAAAAATCGCAAGAATTCATACAAGCTCCATCTTTATCTTAGACGAAAAGAGAAGAAGATGATGAAGTTGAGGAGAAGATTTAAGCTTTAAAACTTGTTATTTGCCGGAAAATCAAGCTTAAAAGTGTTTAATCCCTTCCTCCTCTTTTCTTGGTTTGGATCGAGAGAGATGGAGATGAAGTGAGCAATGTATGAGTTGTGTATGAAGTGTGGTGTGTTGTTACGTGATCCATCTCCTCTCATAAAAGGGATGAATGCAACAATTTACAAGTAAGTCCTCAAGCTATTTAAGTAATGCAATCAAGTTCTAATTTTATGAATGATGATCAATTCAATTCCATGCAATTAAGTCCTCTAATTTAAAGAAATGATCACTTAAGGACATATAAGTAATTAAGGCACGTTCGACAAATAATTCACGTATCAAGAAATTACGAATCATACAGTAATTCAAGAATTAACAATAATTTCACATATTTTCACGTAAACATGTTGAGAGTAGTTCATAAAATTATCATGGAATATATGAATTTAATAAATGAAAGAATTAAAATAAATCCTAACTCCCGGAAACTCACACGTGACACGCGTACCTGAATGGCTGGAAAACTGAGGCGTTACAATTCTCTCCCCCTTAAGAGGACCTAGTCCCCAGGTCCATTGCCTCAAGTTCCTAAAATTTCAAATAACTCTCCCGTGTTCCTCCCACGCGGGTTAGCAACTCCCCGTCAGGGATTAGTTCGGAAAAGACCTTCAATCACCATGGGTCTTCTATTGCTAGATTACGGTAGTGTATTCTGTGGATTAATTATTTAATAAGATTATTAATTAATTAGGATCACTGCTAATCAAATAATGAACCCAGAGAGTCACATACAAATGCTAAGTCATGACGTTTTGGAACGAGGTTAATCGGATTAACCAAAAAGGTCAAACTATTGATCAAATAAGCCTAAGCCCACACGTGTGTGGGACAGGTGTGGGGCGTGTGAGTGTTTTAATTAATTAAAGTTTTTTAATTATTTTTGGGTTTTTAATTAATTGAGATTTAATTTTTAGGCCCAATCTAAAAATAATTAACCCAATACATAATTAATTAGAAATTCATTTTTATTGAATAATTTATTTTTTCAATTTTATTTAGCTAAAATTAAATAGATAAATAGAGTTATCATATGATTTATTGATAAGTTTTGAGTTAATATAGGATCTTAATTCATTTAATAATAAGTTAATTAGTAGCTTCGTCAGAAAGAAATCAAAATCGAGTAAGATTGAGAGTCTTAGTAGGGGTTTGAAACCCCGTTATATAAATAAGGGGTTCAGGCTTCTTATAGAGTTTAGGCCAATGTTCTCAAACGTTAATTATTTTGGGAAAAATCAAAAGTAAATTTTTAAGAGGATACATTCTAGAGGATTCTGCATTGGATTTTTGAGAAGAATCGTTTGAGAGACATAATACGTGTGAAGAACTTTCAAAAGACGGTTCGAACGTTTCAAGAAAGTATAACTAAGAAAATTTCTCGAATCTTTTTCTTGATGTTTTGAAATAATCATTGCAAGCGAACGATTCTTGTTCGGGAAAAAAAAAAAAATTTCCTACAACTATTTCTGACGAGATTGTAGATCGGGTTCTCCTGGTGAATCATAAAAAGAAAAAGATAAGAAATCGGTCAAAATTCTCTAAAAAAAAACACAAACTCCTAAATATTTTCAGAATCCGAGTTGATTATGAAAAGGCCCCGGCTGAACTATTGGTGTTATTTTAGGTGATGAGTTAGAGCACCTGATTTATCAAGAAAAGTGTGTTATTAATCAATCACAGGAAGTCACGGAAGATGATCTAGAGATAATAAAAAACATGGCTCTTTTCAGACGTTCAAATTTATTTAATAAAAATATGGAGAAGACATTATTTTTGCAAGATATTAGTAAAAACCTTAAAGTTTTGAAGAGATCTATGTTCAGAGGGTTCGTTTCGATAGACCATTAACTTATACAGATAAAGATATTAAGGATCTTGATTAAAAAAAATAGAGAAATGAAGAATTTTGATAAAGATATTTTCAACCTAGATGCTTTATCACAAGGGAAGTAATATATATTTTTTTTCAATTTTTTAAACCTCATGTTGTTGTTGTTATTGTTTTTATTATTTTTTCCTTTTGAGGTTGGATCCTCTATTTATTTTTTTTTTCTTAAACAGAAATGTTTTTAAGAAATGTTGAGAGATATTCTAGTCCTTAACACATGTTTTTTTTTTCTTATAATTTTTTTTTTCTCAAAGGGTTAATTACAATTAGCATTCTTTGGAATTTCAAATATTACAATTGGATCCTTATTACTCATTTTATTACATTTTGGCCTCTTCTAAAAATTATAAATTACATCATATCAGTTTTCCAATAAATTTAAAATCATAACATAAATTTTGGGACTTGAAATTTTCATTCTACCCCAACCTTAAATTTAGGTAAACTTGATATAAAAAATTACCTATTAAGGTAAAATAAGAAATTCAAGTCCCAAAAATCTATGACATCATCCTAAATTTAAATAAAAACTTCTCTTATATAATTTGTAATTTCTAGAAGGGGCTAAAATGTAATGAAATGACTAATAGGGATCCAATTATAATATGCAAAACATTAAAGAGTGCTAAATATAATTAACCATTTCTTAAAAGCATGTTGACAGATATTCTAGTCCTTAACAAATGTTTTTTTTTTTATTATAATTTTTTTTTTCCCTTAAAAAAGATGTTGAGAGATATTCTAGTCCTTAGCGAATGTTTGAGGAAGATTTTTTAAAAATATTATTTAAATTAAATCGAATTCATAAAGTGTTATCCAGATTGGATAAGTTAATGTTTTGATATAAAACGCCAAAGATTGTGGCGTCCCATCATTTTTTTATAATTTTTTTAACGGGGTCGTCATTCTCTATGGCGACCTAGAACTTTTAAATTTTTTTTTTAATATTTTAATCAATTCTGGTGACCAAATTCAAAATTTTTTATTTTTTAAAATTCGGCGACCCCGTTAATTGAGGTTTCACCATGTACGTATACAATTTCCATGATGTTAAAATTACATATAGATACACTACTTAATAGCAAATTCCTATGGGCGATTTTTCATAGGTGATTTCCGACTTTTGCTGCATCATTCGGTTAACCGAACTTTCGATTTTGAAAAAACCTAAACCGAAACCGAACCGATTCATGTTCGGTTCGGTTCGGTTTTAACCAAACATTTTTTACTCGGTTTCAGTTTTCGGCCGAAAAACCGAAACTCAGATATTATTAAAAAAAAAAAACTGAATATAAAGAGCTCAGCAGACAGTCAGTCATCTCTCATCACACATTATTAAAACCAAACATTACATTTGAGATTGTCTGGAAATAACATTATATTTGACGCTTTGGAATTTGGGGATCCGGAAAGAATTGTTTGACTTTGTGTTGTGACTTGTGAGTGCAGAACTTAGGCTAGAGTAATGAAAGGTATGTAAACGTGATTCTCAAAAAACGTAACACGTTTTTAACATTTTATTACATATAAAAAATAATAATAAAAATTATAGGTTCGGTTTTCGATTCGGTTCGGTTTAACATACAACCGAACCGAAAAAACCAAAAAACCGAAAATCTAAAAGGGGCAAACCGAAAACCGAATCTAACACTCCTCGGTTGGTTCGGTTCGATTTTTCGATTTTTGGTTTTTATGAACACCCCTAGTGTATCGTAAAAATGGGATTTTTCGTTTTCTCAAGAAGCGTACATAAGAATTTTTTTTAAAAAAATTCTTTTCCTTGAATCCGTTATCTGTAAAAGCAGATTCAATTAAGAAAAACATTCACTCACAATAACACTTGCTATTATGACGGACATTTTTTTGCTTTTTTCGTTTTCATAATCGATATAAGCGAGATTCTGGCCAAAGTTTGTGAGATTTTGACATGAATAATGATACTGCCATTGTTAATGGATAAAAAAAGAATCCAAAATTTGCGAGGTTTTATACGTGAATAGTGATACCCCAATCATTTAGAAAAAAAATCTTCAATAGTCTTTTATTTTTAAAAAAGTAATCCTCAAATCTTTTTTCCCTTTTGTTCCTTCTCAATTTCTTTTTCTTTTTCCTTTCTCCTATATTATCTCCCTCATGTATTTCAAATTTATTTTCCTACCCAAGTCAAACTCTATTTTGTTTTTATATTATAGAATTTATGTTTTATTTTCTCATTCCACAAATATTTTCAACAATAACAATAAATTTTAACCTGACCTCCTCA
Source organism: Lantana camara (assembly GCA_037501455.1). Classification (NCBI taxonomy): domain Eukaryota; kingdom Viridiplantae; phylum Streptophyta; class Magnoliopsida; order Lamiales; family Verbenaceae; genus Lantana; species Lantana camara. Next base: position 94,659,345 of record CM074863.1, read on the forward strand.
AAAAAAAAAAAATTTCTTTCTTCTTTGATAGACAGGCCATGCATTTCAAATTTCTTCTCCTACCCAAATCAAACTCTATTTTTTTTCTTATCTTATAGAATTTTTGTTTTACTTCTCTCCTTCTACAAATATTTTATTCATGTAGTATTTAAAAAAAGAAATAGGCCAGATTTTATTCATGTACTATTTTAAAAAAAAAAGTAAAAAATGTCCGTTATAATAGTACGTATTGTTGTGCGAGTGAATGTTTTTCTTTAGGACTCTACTAATCTCACAGAAGTTTGTGAATTTTTTTCTCACAAACCATTAATTATCCTTCTTTTACAAATAATAATTATCTTCTTTTATAATTTATAAAAAGTAGAGTAGAACTCTAAGTATTAATATTGTTATAAAGACCAAATAAATTTAGAATTTAAAAATATAAGAAAATAACTAATTTATATGATTAGGATTCTAGTAAAACTTATCAAACTTGTCATAAGTAAAAGAAAATTTTAATGACTAATTTTCTTGCGAAAGAATCCTATAAAATGCAAGTAAAATAGTAAAAGAAACATATGATCACAAATAATGTCATAAACTTCCGTGTTTCCCTTTATTTTTAAACTTTCTTGTTCTTCTTTTCTTTTCCTTTCTTTTTTTTTTTTTTTTTCTTTCTAAAAATTTGATACTATTGCTAGAAATGCGTGGTGCCAATATGGTGGCCCACACTATTGCTAGAAATGCGGCTTCGGCCTGCGTTAGGTCTTCTGATATTCCTTGTTTTGCTTTGAGTTTTGTTTCGTCAGACTTGAGTTAGTCGGCCTTTGGGCCTTCAGTTGTCAAAAAAAACAAAAAACAAAAAAGTTCATACTTAAAAGCTATTAAGAAAAACCATCGTATTGTGTGAAAATTTTATATTATAAAATAACTTTATATTATAAAATATTTATATTTTCGCATACACACGTTTTTATACTATTTAAAATTTTTGGTTTTCTCGTACACACGTATTTACATTATTTGAAATTTTTGGTTTTCTTTAGTTAATTTTTTAGACAGAATATGTACTCCAAATAGTAAAATCACGGGGATTGGAGATTGACAATGAAAATAATTTTAAAAGATTAAGTCACAAAAACTTAATATTTTAGAATTTGAGGATCAATTATAAATAAGTTAAGTGAAAAAAAAAAGAGAAAAAGAAACTATAAACAGAATAAGTAGTCAAATATTACCACTGAGCTAATCATTAATCTAATCTAATGGTTGTGATTTGTCTGGAAAAGAATTTTGCTTTTCTTTAGAGAAAACAGATTCAAGAAAGAAAAGGATAATCTCAATTAATGGGGTCGCCAGTATTAATGGGGTCGCCGTTCTCTCTGGCGACCCCCATTAAAATATTAAAAAAAGAAAAATTTTGAATTTGGTCGCCCGATCGTGATTAAAATATTAAAAAAAACTTTAAAAAATACTGGGTCGCCATAGAGAATGGTGATCCCATTAAAAAAATTATAAAAAAAATGATGGGACGCCACACTCTGTTGCGTTTTATATCAAAATATTAACCCATCCACTTTGAATCACACCTTATTAATTCGATTTAATTTAAATATTATTTTTGAAAAATCCTCCATTTTTGAGTTCAAAATCCCCCAACCGTTTTGGAGTCGATGGCGGTCAAAGTTTTCCTTAACCAAATCTCAGGTCCATATGTTCTCATTTTTCTTTACGGTCCTTACATATAATAATTTAACATTTAGATTTAGTGGATGAGGGAGCCTTTTGCAATAATATTATTAAATTTTATTTAGTTTAATAAAATAATACGTTTTGAAATTGATTTAAGATTTTGCTAGGAATCGTTGATGAGCTCAACGACTTTAAGAAAATATTTTGTTTTTATTTTATTAACTTTATATTAATTATAAAAGTGACCCCAAGATTTCTAAAATATTTTAGATGGGTATATAAAGTTTATTTTCATAGATAATATCAAGAAATAAGCATAAACATTGAAATTAATCATGCTTTAATAACAAAAGTACTCTAAAATTCATCCAATAATTCATAAAACACACAAATAATTTGTAAAAATTTTATTACCTCTCTTTATCTCCTTCCTCTTCTACAACTCTGATTTATTGGCCCTCCAAGACTCGTCTTCGTTCCTCCTCGGTTAGCCCTTCTTGTTCCAAAAGTCCTCACAACTTCATGCTTTCACGGACATCAACTGGAAACAGACTTCAACCCCCAACGGAAAACCTCATTACGGCTTGTAAGTTTCAATAAAAGGTTTGTAGAAATAGATTGGAGTACAAAGGTTTATTAAAATTATTAACAAAGTATTTATCTCGTGTATATGAAAAGGAGAATTTTATTTCCTTCAAAAGAGGTTTATACAGACATGATATATTCTGAAAAGAAGATTTATCTGGAAATACAACACTCAAAGCTCCAAAAACTGAAAGACTCGAAGATAGTTTTACATATGACTTTTTGATTCCAAGACAAGATGTCCTTCTTCATACAAGATGACTCTATTTACAGACTATATTTTTTCTACTATTCGAACTTGAAACTTTTATTTGAAATCCACTGCTTTATCCTTCAACGATCCAGATCTTGCCGACACTTTTCTATGGTTGAGATTTTGCCGACACTTTTATCTGCCACTTGATAAATGGAGTATGACGTCATGGCATTCGTCCCTTCCTTGTTGATGTATGTGCTTACATCATTTAATGGTTATAACCCATCATCTTGCAAGCTTCTTGTCTAGTTTCTGCAGTGCAGAAAAATTCATGTTTTTCAAATTTATTTATGAAATCCATTAAAAGAGGAGAACTTATTTTCCCTCATTTGATGAGCAGAATCCAATTTCCTTTACTCATCAAGGTCTCAAACTTATATTTGTATAGATTTTCTGCAACACTGTGAATAGCTTTTATTCCCAAGGCACGCCTTTGGACAATCTATTCTTTAGTAACTTGGATCTTCTTTATAGGTTTATTTCCTTGCTCAATCTTTATGGTGTCAGAAAGGTGGTCTGTCGTGATCATGAAGAAAGCTTCATGCCATATATGCTTCTTTGGTTCTGGAGATATGGTGTAGAACTTGAGAACCACCTGCCTTTTTCTGGCAAATTTACTGATTTGAGATTTTAGGGTATCATCAAATCTAGATATTTCCCTGAGATCTTTACTTGGGTAGATTATATCAAGGAACCCGAAATAGGCATATCTATAAACTACTTCTGGGCATGCTCCCATTATGCAAGTCAACCTTGGATATATGTTCTTGCCTTTGGAGAAAAATATAGTATCTGTATTTTCCATACTATTTACTTCATCAACTGTATGAATATATAAACGCTCCCATTCAGTGTTAGGAACATATTTTTCTACTTTAATTTTTATTGCTTTTAATTTGGAGAAGACTCCTTTTCTAGTTTTATTTCAATGACTGAAGGAACTTTACTTTTGGCTTCTTCTTTATTTTTCTCGCCAGATGACTTAGCTTCTTCTATTTTTATTGACTCAAAATTTTCAATATATTTTTCTAATTTTTGAGTCACTTTACTCACCTTTTCCAGGTTTTCAGTTACCAAATCTATCAATGGAGGCAGATTTTTATACATATATTGTTCCAGGAGAACAGTTCCTTCATAGAGATTGCTGTCATACTGTTGATATATGAGATCTCTTCTTTTATTTCTGAAATATCAATTTTATCCTCCATCTGTAAAAAAAAGAAAGGTTTATTAAAAATCTTTTCAGGATTTTCTATAAGTGATTTTTGAGAAATCACCACCCATTAACGGATTTGATTTTGTCTTTACCATCTACCGTTTGAGATGGACTAGATATATGCTTACCCATATATTGGTCTTCTAAGTTTCTATAAGTGATTTTTGGGAAACCAGCACTCATTAACGGATTTGATTTTGTTTTTAGCATCTACCATTTGAGATGGACTAGATATATTTATACCCATATATTGGTCTTCATTTTGAATCAAAATCTATATTTCCGGATAAAAAATCGGCTAGAAAATTATCAGTTCCTTTTATGGGAATGATTTTAAAATTATAAAGTGATAGAAAAACTTACCGCCTATATAACCTTCTATAATTTGGTTCACTGGGTAGTTTATTATTTGCAAGACTTGGAACTTGGGTGTTATCAACATGAACAATGAAAGATTTTTGGAGTAGGAAAAGTGAAAACTTTTTGATCCCATTTATCACTCCTAGTAGTTCTTTTTCATGCGTGGTATAATTTATTTCTGCTGATTTAAAAGTACCACTAGTATATCTACAAATCTCATTAAGATCTGTCTTCAAGATTGCAGCCCAATATAAATCAGAGGCATCAGTTTGAAGAATTAAGTTATCACTTTTATCAGGAAGCCTTAATTCTGGAAGAGTTTTACATTCTTTCTTATACTTTATAACAATTTCTGTATGTTTTGGCGTCCAACCTTTTGTATTATTTTTTCTTAATAGCTTTTGTATTTCATGTATTTTCTTAGCTAACTCAGGTATGAAACCTTCAGCATAATTAAGACATCCTAAAAAATTTTCTATTTGTTTTCTATTTTCTAATTTATCAGGAAATTCACTAATCTTCCTAGATATATGAGGTTGCAATTTTATACTTGCATCACTTAGTTTTAATCCTAAAAACTCAATTTTTTTAGTTTCTATTACTGCTTTTCTTTCAGATAGGGCGATACCATTTTCTTTACATAATTTAGCAAAGAGTAGAAGATGTTTTCTATGTTCTTCTATGGTATTTGAACAAATAAGGATATCATCTATATAAACAACCATAAATTCACTATATTTACTAAATATATCGTCCATTTTCCTCTGATATATTGATGGAACATTTTTTAATCCAAATGGCATTACTAACCATTCGTAATGTCCTTGAGGAGCACTAAAAGCGGTATATTGGATGCTATCTTCTTCCATTTTTACTTGCCAAAAACCAGATGTACAATCGAATTTTGAGTAATATGATTTATTTTTTACTAAGTCTATTAATAATTCTTTATTGGGTAATTGGTAACTATCACCCTTAGTGAAATGATTTAATCTTTTATAATCTATTACGATTCTTGCTTTAGTTCTTTTCTTTTCAACTTCTTTCATTACCATGAATGCCGGATTAGAAAAGGGGCTAAAACTTTTTCTAATTAAACCTTTATCTAAGAGTTCTTTTATTTTTTTTTTTGAATTCGTCTTCTTCACTTAAGGTATATCTCATAGGTCTTTCTTTAATTATGATATTATCTGTTAGTTCTATCCTAGTCTTTGGGTAATCTTTTTTCCAAAAAGCGAATGAATGGTTACTATAATTTTCCTTTATCTTCTAGTAACCGTTTCTAAGTTTATTCTTTTTATAATTATTTTATTTATTGGTATTTGTATTATTTCATATATAGAGTGTCCACCACGCTTAGCTGGCTGAACTCTGAAGGGATGGTTTATTCGTGGTAATTTTAACAAATGATCACACTTTGTTTTAAGCACAATAGAATATGCATTTTGCATATAATATTGAAATTGATGTAGGAAATCATTTCCTAATAATATATCAACTTCTAGTTCATTATATTCATATATTCTAGGAACCGTTATTATTTTACTTTCTAGGACAATATCAACATCTATTGCAGATCTGTGTATTTCCTGTGATTTTCCAGTCACACCTTTTATTCTGATTTTTCCATCTTCCTTCCATTTATTAATTAGAAAGTTTTTGAATATAGTTATTTCAGATCCACTATCTATTAAAACAAAAGTTATTATTTCATTTTCAGGAGTTTCTCTTATTTCTACCTGAATGAAAACACTAACTGTAAAGTTATATCCTTTCATTTTATTCTTGGACAATATATAACTTTGTCTTCTATGCAGAGTGTTACTCCATCTTTTTCTATCTTATAGTAATTACAACTATCTAGGAAATCATTTCCTAAGATTATGTCATAGGAACTTCCCGTCATATTTTCATCTAGATAACATTTAACAATTATTCTAGATTTATCAATATTTATTGGAATAGATATTTGTTGGTTACATGAAACTATCTTTCCTTCAAAGTTTTGATAATAGAAACTCTCATTCAAGGTTTCTATTATTAACCCTTTATTTTTTATTTTAGTAAAGTGATTTGCACTTGCTCCTGTATCTATTAAAATTTTTGGCTCTTTAATATATTCTTGACCATTAAAATATTCTCCTAAAATGATCATTGTTTTATTGACTGATTGTTTGTTTATACTCAAAGTTCTAGTTATATTCGTTCTTTGACTTCTTCTAGCTATACTATTTCTTCCAAATTCTATTTGAGGAATTTTACTAGAAGATCCTTCTTCTATCAAAGGTTTATTTATGATTTCTAATTCATAATTTGTTATTTCCTTAGGGTCTTCAAGAAGAGGTAATTTAGCTGAAGCTATTTTCCTACATTCTTCATCTATTTCTAAATGTGGTTTATCTTAATAAATTTTCCCATAATTACTATTACTTAGAACATATAATGCTCTATAGTAAATTGAGAAAGCTTTACTTTTATCTTTCAATCCTATATCTTTTATGAATTTGTAATGTAAACTTAAAGTTTCGTCTATGTTATGATCATTTATATTCATACTATATTTAGGATATAAATCAAATAATATTTTTTTATAACACAAATTTCCTTCTATTGTTCCTAGATGACTTCTCTGTGCATCTGTAAATCTTGATCATGAAGAGAAAGTGCTATAGTACTATCTATTCCTTCTCTAAACAATGATTTTACTAGGAATTGAACTCTTCCTAAATATATATATTGTATTTTACTTTTTTACTTTTTATCTTTTATTTTGTTCAAAACTTGATTTATAGTATTTTATGTTAACAAGTTAATCTTAACCTGCCCTGAAGTATGTTCAACGTTTATAGATTTTTCTACTTCATGGTAGTCATATATATTTATTTTCTTTCTTTTTATAAGACTTGATATCCCTTTAAATATACTTTGACTAGGATTTGTAGCATTTAATTTTAGTTTCTTTATCTTATCTAAAGTTTCTTTATTGAAGATAATGCGTTCTGCAAATCCTTCTGGTCCTTCATAAATCTCTATTTCTTCATCAGATAATTCTGTTATTTCAGAACTCATTCTGATTCAGTATCCAGTTCTGAAAATATTTCATTTTCTGATAGATCGGATTCTTCCATATATATATTTCTTTTCCAAAATAGTTTTTTATATCAGAAACTTCTTCAAGTTCAACCCTTATTTCTAAAAATTCAATTTTTATATTTTTAATATGTTTAGCTTTAGGTTTTTGATATTCAGGTGATTTATGACCTTCTTCTCTATAATTTCAACATTGACATTTAGTTAATTTTTGTTTCTTTCCTTATTAGATTTGTTGTCATAGTTATTTCTCTTGAAAAACTTTCTCCTAGGTTTTGTATTTTTTCTTTGAAAAATTTTATATTTTTTATATTTTTTCTTATAAAATTTTCTTTTATTCTTTTTAGAGTATGTTTTTCGATTACTTCCCCATTGTGTAGGTAATTCTACTGTATCACAACAAAGTTTAGTTATTCTTTTAGATTTTTTATATAATTGTTTTTCACTACAAATTCTTTTAAGTTCTGATGTTAATACTTTTATTCTTCCTCCTAGATTTTGAGGATACATATCTTTCTTTTCTCTCCATACTTTATTCATTTGATTATTCTAGGGATAAGGAAGTTTAGTGTAAAACATATTTAGCATTATTTCTTGAGATTCTGTACTATAATATTGGGTATAACAATAATCTCTAAATTCACATACATAATTTTTTATATTGCACATTGAGAATATACTTAGGTTTATTAGATTACTTCTTGCTTCATCTTTTTCTCTTTCTATTTCTAATTCTTTATTAGCTATCCATGATTCACCTAAAATTCATCAGATATATTTGCAACTATACTTTGTACTCCTGTTCTTATATCTATATCAAATCCAGTTTCCATTCCAACTTTCATTATTCCTTGTATATCAGGAGATACTCCTTCCCACCATTTAAGAACTATTCCATCAAATGTAGTTATAATATATTCACTCTTCTTATTAGCTCCCCAATATATATCATCTTGGGTTAATAAGAAGGCTATCATATCGTTTTGCCACTTTACTATAGCTTTTCTATTATCTAGTAGACAATCTAGATTTAATTGACTCCCTTGGAGATTTATAGGTTCAATATATTGTTCAGTAGGTTGATATTTTGGATTATAAGATATATTCTTCTTACTTTGTTCTTTATTTCTCTTAGGCCTATAATATGTTTTAGGGTAATTATCATTAGAACCCATAGAGGATTCTGGAGTTTCATTAGTTACTCCTGAAGGTCCTCCGGTTGTATTCATTCTAACTTCATATTCAACTATATCATCAAGATTTATTTTTTCAAATTCCTCTATTAAATCATTTACCACATTCATTGTTCTCAATATTCTCTTCTAGTTTAGCTTCTTCTATAATTTCTTTTAATTTTGATTCTTCCTTTATTTTATTTTCTCTATCATCTTGTTCTTTTAATAATTTAGGAAGGTATATTGTATACATATATTCATCAAATGATCCAGGTTCATATCTCTTTTACGTTGGTATAGTAATAATCTTTGTAGGTGTTTTTATTGTTCTTTCTATTTTTTTTTTCTTATCCAATTTTGTCTTTTTAATATTATCTTGAATAAGGTTATTTAATTGTTTAATTTCAATTCTAATAACTTGGATTTCTGTATTTATATTCTTTATTTCAGATTTTAATTTTACTGATTCTTCTAATAATGTATTTATAGCAGTTGCAACTGATTCAATATGATTCATTATGGCGAAGCGAGTTGCCAATTTGTATCATCGTAGGATTCATATCCTCCTTTTGTATACGTTTCATTTAAATTCCATTTATCTGAACAGAAATTTAAATATATCAAAGTTGTATGTAATAATATTCCTATTATATAACTTTCTATTATTGTATTTATAATTTTTTCCATTTTTGCTAATTGTTCGTGGCTTCTTCCTTTTGTTTTCTTATTTTCTGTTTACACAATTTTATTTTATTTTTTATTTCTTTATTTTCTTTGTTACTTTTAATTTCTCTTTTATATTCTTCTAGTATTGTTCTTAATCTTAAATGTTATTTATATTATTAATCCATTTGTTTAAATGGGTTGGTTGATTAGTTTTTAATAATCTTACCATTTATATTGTCAAAAGATTTATATAGTGTTCTCTATCTTTTTTATGGTTATTCATTCTATCATAATAATATTTACTAGGATATTTTTTATATTGGGTTTTACACCATTTATACATTGAATCGAAATATTTTATTGATTCGATTATTTTCCTTTTATCAAATATTTTCATTTTGTTTTATTATTTATTTGGATTGTATGGTTCTGATACCACATAGACGCGGATATATTTTGTATTTGGGTGATATTAAACTTGATTGTAAATAAATTAGATTATTTCCTTTTCAATATATTTTAGTCTTCTTATTTCAGAAGCTAACATTGCTTCATGGAACTCTATTTGTTTAATGATATGATATTCTTCAATATTAAATAAATTATCTTTATTAATAGTTCTAATAAGTTGTAATTTTTCTTTCTCAATATTAATTCTAGCTCGTTGAAAATCTATACTCATTTGTATATTTTTTGTTAATTTACGAATCCTTTTATAATATTTACTCGGCATTTTTATACTTTTAAATTATGCCAAACAAAATCTAAGTAAAAGCAGAATAATAATTCTTCAACTGTTAAAGGACGGATATATTTTAACTGTCTATATGCATCTAAAATATTAAAAATCATAGCTATAAATGTTTCTTTATTAATATTATTCATTTTTCCAGTTTAAATTTCGTGTTCATAAATTTGTTCTATAGCTATTATAATTTTATTTATAAAATTTAATTTTTTATTTGTTCTTGCACAATCTTCATCACGGTCTATTTGATTTATATTATGTTTTTCTGTATGTTCTCTTCCTAGCATTCTCATTCTATCAGTTATCGTTTTACAAAATGCCTAAAATGTTTATTAGATGTATCTTCGTCAAAACATTTACAAAAATTACATGCAAGGAGTAGTTCTTTACTAAAATCACCATTGGAATTATTATCCATGATATCTATTATATAAGTTTTTTTTATTTAGGGGCTTATTTAATATTTTGAGAAAATATATAGGCCAAGAGTTGGGTTGAAAATATAATTTTTAGAAAGTTGTTATACTATTACTATTCATGAATAGTAGGGAAAAAAATCCAAGGTTGAATGAAATTTTTGGAGTCGTGGATGAGATCCACAACTTCTATCATTTTATTAAAGTTTTAAAAATAAGTGGTATTTTATTAAATCTTTTTAGGAAAAATGGTACTTTTGAAAATGACTCGTGGATGAGGAGACTTGAATGGTTGTCGCGACGCTAGTAGATTTATCATCAAAAGTGGGCCTCTAGTCACGTTGGTCTAAATGTAACAATGTCAAATTATTGTACATAAGGCCATATCACTCTAATAGGTAACTGCAATTTAGAGACTGGAATTTGATTATAGTAACTATTAACATAGCCTTGAACTGTTTCTACTCCACAACGTGGTAAATAAGTTATTATATATGCATTTCAATTGATCCACGCCTTCCAACAAAAAAAAAAAAAAAATTGATCCATACAAGTCGGGTAAAAAAATGTAATTCTGGAACTATAAAGTCTATAGTGTGTGAGTTATACTGCTATTTCCAGTTAATCAATTTTAGTTCCAAAACTTTTTAAAATCAGTACAATATTTGATCGAGCCAAATTTTCGATGACGGGTTGATTTGGATATCTAACCGAACCACTTAAATTTGTTGAAGGGGAAGTTTCTGCTATCTGTTTGAAATTTGTAGAGGATGAAAGGAAGGGTGAGCTCGAGGTGGGAAGGTGCGGCTGATACCCGGGTTGGCACTCTGACGCTCAAGTCAGATAATGAGTAGCGAGGGTCGAATAATAATGCAATAAATTCGATAGGCTGAAAAACTTACTGTGGCAATAAATGAGGATCTTTATATAGGGTGAGGAGAGAGAAATCACCCCCTCGACGTGCCAACGCCCCAAGCTGACAGGTGCCCCACTATCTCCAAACATTAAATGCCTGGCCGGCCACTTACTTGGAGAATGGTGATCGGGTCATGGATCGGCCGGACACCTGGGTCGAGCTGGTGGGGATCTCGATAGTCGGGGTTTGGAGCGATAAAAGTTGAGGGCGGTTAATGAGAAACTGGCCTGATGATTGAGGTAGCCAGTACCATCGAGATGATAGATGGCGCGCAACGATTGGTCCACGATGAAAGGCGGTTCGAAGCCACATCATAAGCCCCTCGAAACGTTGTCTGCTAGGGCTGACGTGGCAGCAATGTTTCATATCTTGAGGTGGGATCCGCTGTAATCATGGCGACGTTTCATCTTCTCGATTCCCGCTAATTTTACCCCTATAAATAGGGTCTCTCTGTAAATTCATTTTATTGCTTTCAGAAGAATTTGAAGAGAAGCTCCAAGCCATTTCGAGTGACTTCAGTGTCTGTGCGTCGATTTCAGCTGTTCGTTCTAAGGGAAGAAATTTTCTACTGCTCTTCTACATACAAAGGTACCATCTAAACTTAGTCTCGATTCGATTACAATTTTTACTTTTTTCGATTGCTTCGAGGGAGAGGTTCACCGCTTCCTTCTTTGAAAGCTCTCTCTATCTTGATTTGCTCGAATCCCTTTCAACAAAGCATACGTTTTAGAGTTATTCTTCTGATAACTGTAGGATATCGGCAAATCGAGGTAGAGGTGAGCCCGTGGGGATGGAAGTGGACGCCGTATCTGTGGGGTCGAGCTCCAATTCCTATTCGAGTTCAGAAATTTTCAACTCCGGGTCATCCATGGAGACAAGGTCGACAAACCCTCAGGGGGTTGACGAGGTCATAGATGTAGTGGGGGTATCCGACCCCATTCCCGAAGCGAAATTGGAAGAGGTTATCGTTCCTCGGGCCGAGAGGGAAGAGGTATCGACATCGGGTAGAGAAGAAGAGAAGGATGATGAGGAGGAGGATGAGGAAAACATTGAGCCTGAGGGTCGACTGGTGTAGGATCCTCGAGCCATAACTCTCAACATCTCATGGGATAAAGTGAGGATATTCAATATTTGCTATTTGGAGGGGCGCCAGAGTTTGGAGGCTATCGAGTTATTAAGCCCGAGCTAGGAGATAGAATGACAAACCCGCCAAAAAACTGTATAGCGATAAACTTCCTAGCGGTCGAGAACGATTTTTGATTGCCAATTCCTGAGAGAATGCTCGAGTTCTTCAACGCTCAGAGGATTAGCCAACTTCAACTGATGCCCAATTCTTATGCTATGGTGAATGGGTTGAGAGCCCTGCTGAAATACCTTGGGATAAATACATATATTTTCTTCTTGTCGGAAGTATTCTAGGCATGATGACCGAGACCTCGGCACCCAGGCCAGGGTATGTGCAACTTCAGTCAAAAAATAATTTTCGAATCGTAAGATCTCCGACTTCTTCAAACGGCAAGGTAGGAAGCAAAGATTCTTGTACATCCAATGTGAAAAGGGTTAGGCGGGGTTGAAGTATCGGGGTTGGAGCTGGATTCCTCGAGCTAATCTTCCGAGAGGGCACCCGTGCTGGCCTAACACTTTGATGACTGCATTAAAAGTCATGGGGAGTGTCGAGTCAAAGGAGATGATCGACCCCCAAATGCTTATCGAGCTGGGGATGGCTCTTGGGGTGCGAAAATACTTCGACCCCAGTATCTCGAGCAGAATCCTTTGAAGCAATCTTAATTTTGATTTTCATCTCATATTTTATCAAGTGGCTGATCGATTTTTCTTCCTTTGCAGAGTCGTACATCATGTCGGCGGCCTTGGCATCTCGGAAGAAGGAGATGGAGGATCTGACAAAGGATGCTAAGAAAAAACATTTACCACCGCCTACTGAGGCGGAGATCGACATTGCCAATCGAGCCACAGTTGAGGTGCTGCCCAAAGTCCTTGAGAAAAGGGGGCCAGAAGCCCCGGGTAAATTGGGAACAATTCCGAGCGGGGGTGACGAGCCGGAAGCCCACCAGTCCAAGTCCCGGGTCGAGGGGGACAAATCAAAAGAAAAAGGTCGAGAGAAGACCCCAGCCGTACCGTTCCTCTAATTAATGGGGCCAGTGGTCGAGGTGCAAGTTGGAGAACATTCAGAACCAGCGATCCCTGGCCGAGGGGCAATATTCCGAGGAACGTGGCCAGTATTCTGGCTGGGGTTCGGATGCCTCCCAAAGGCAATTGACCAGCCCACGCGACTCCGTGGCAACCGAATAAGGCCGATATAAAAGCCTTCTTTGATTATCCACCAATTGAAGAGCCTCACTTTCTATGCGAAATGAGAATTCTCAATGATCAAGGGGAGCCTCGAAGAATTGGCACAACCCCTTGAGATTATCCAGTGATCGGGGCATTGTATAGCTTGATCCAAATAGAAGTCGACCACCGGGAGCATTGGGCATTCTCCGATGATGAGATCGAGGCTCACGGGGGTTCAGAAGTTTATGGCGGTAAGCACGTTCAAGCAATAAACCTTTTCGACTAATCCATTTATAATTATATTGAGTATATTTGAGATCTGATATAAGATTATTTTCTTGCAGCTGGGTCAGGACTATTTCCATATCGCCCGTCGAGGTTGGGTCCATCGGCAAATGAGGTTGCGGACGGAGCGGGCGGTTGAGAGCGGAGTTATCCGAGAAGAACAAGAAGTTAGCGGGGCCTGAGAAAGACAAGGCAAATCTCGCCAAGAACCTTCTCGATGCTATCGAGAAATTATCCAAGGTGGAGAAGGACTTGAAGGTTGCTGAAGCTCGAGTTGCCAAGTCAATTGAGGAGGAGGTCAAAGCTAAACGTCGGGGACAAGTCCAGGGCGAGAGAAAAGGGGTCGACCTAGCCATAAAAAGGTGCAAGTATGGCCTCAAGCAAGCAGCGCCTATGTTGGAAAGAAGGGGCGCATATGGATTCATGAAGTCCAAGGCCTTCGAGAAAGCCTGCTTGATCGCGAGTTTTAAAGGCGTTGAAGAGGGCTTTAACCTATGCCTTACTCAAGTGCAAGCTGTTGGATACTTGCCCCTGGATTACGACAACGAGATGGTTAGAATCTTCCTAGACGATCCTTGCTCGGTTGACCCTGTTACTCAACCCCCGACCCCTGAGCTAGATTGGACCAAGGATGAGTTTGGGTTTGACGTATACCTGGCTCGATCCACATATGCAGGGGCCCCAGAAGAGACTAAAAGAATGCCCCCCTAACTTTGACTTGGACGCTTCGCTCAACCGCAAGGGAGTTTGCCCTGAGTACTTCGGCGACTCGGCCATTGTGCCTATCGAAGAAGAAACTGCCCCTGGTCTGACCAAGAATTAAGCCAGAGAAAATGTGCCAGCCCTATCTCTGTGCTTTGAATTTTAGCTGATTGTGAATCCATCCTTAAAAGGCTCGATGGTTGGGGTCGAGTCTTTGTATTACCTTAGGGGTTCGACTGTTAGGGTGAACTCTATTTAGTTGTTAGCTCGAAGTCTGTCGTAAATAGGTAGAGACTCGAGCATTATTTGCTTCCATGTGGAAAATCCAAATTTAGTTCAAGTGTGGGATCAAGAATCAGTTTAGTCGATGCTTTTACTTAATTTTTGTTTGTGTAATCTTTGAAGTTTAATCAATCAAATGTTTTTAAGTTATCTCGTTGTGTGAATGCTTTCAATGGTCGATGTTAGTTAATGTTTTCGAGAAGACGTTGAGGCATTTGACTTCCATCTTTCGAGTTTTTGATGTTGTTAAGTACGAGCAGAGTAATATAACATCAAGTGTATGATCGAATAAAAAGCATTGTGTCGAGAGTGAGTAAAACATGTTTCTTCATTGATCTAAAAGATGTATTTACAAAACCTATTACATGTAATATTTCTTCAAGTTATGTGCATTCCAAGATCGAGGTAATGGCTTTCCATCAAGGTCTTCGAGATGATACGATCGGTTCTTGCCTATCTTGAAGACTCCATATGGTCCTTCCCAATTTTTATCGAGCTTGCCCACGTGCTTTGCGACTTCAACCTTTTTGAGCACCATGTCTCCGATTTGGAAGTAGAGAGGTAGGATGTTCTTGTTGTAAGCCCGAGCTATTATAGCTCGATATTGTTGCATTCTTTGATGTCCCTTCTCCCTGGTTTCTTCTACGGTATCAAGATCAAAGGCCCTTTGCTCATAGTTTCTTTCGAGTTGAAAATGGGCAACTCGCGGTGATTTGTGAAGAATTTCTGCTTGGATCATAGCTTCCAAGCCATATACCATAGCGAAAGGGGTTCGACCTGTCGGAACTCTTGGGGTGGTTCGATAGGCCTAAAGGACTCCTTCCAACTCGTCGACCCATTGTTCCTTCTTGGCTTTAAGTCGAGCGCAAAGGTTCTGAATGATGGTTCGATTTGTAACCTCAACTTGTCCATTTGCTTGCGGGTGTCCAACCGATGTGAATCTTTGACTGATCTTAAAGTTTAAGCAATATGCCTGTAGTTGTGAGCTGTGAAATTTAGGACCATTGTCGCATACAAAGACTCGAGGAACTCCAAATCGAGTGATGATGTGTTTTTACAGGAAATCTTGAATGACATGAAAGGTGATTTTTGGAACCGCCAATGCCTCGACCCATTTGGAGAAATAGTCTATGGCAACAACTTTG
Organism: Lantana camara; assembly: GCA_037501455.1. Classification (NCBI taxonomy): domain Eukaryota; kingdom Viridiplantae; phylum Streptophyta; class Magnoliopsida; order Lamiales; family Verbenaceae; genus Lantana; species Lantana camara. The sequence continues at coordinate 94,675,153 of CM074863.1, forward strand.
TCGAATGGTGATCGGAAATTGTCCATTGATGTTGATCCCCCACTGTTCGAAGGGCCAGGCCAATTCGACGGGAATCATTTTAGTAGGGTGTTGATAGGATATGTTGGTGTGTTTCTGGCACCAATCACATTTTTTCACGAATTCGAACGTGTCCTTGCGGAGGGTGGGCCAGAAGCAGCCAGCTTGAGATGCCTTTTGTGCCAGGGATTGGCCATCGGAATCATTTTCGCAGGTTCCTTCATGGATTTCGGCTAATACTGATATGTTGCATATTTATTATAATATTGGGCTTGATATTGTCATAATTTGTCCCATGACTTGGTTTAATTGTGGATAATTGATTGGTTTTATGGTTCTTATCAGGAAAACGTGGGGTTTAACAACAACCATGCATAGTGGAGGTCCATGGATTCAAATTAAATCAAGCGGTCCGTTTTTCTTGGATTAAATACATATGGCCCATGCAACAATCAGGGGCCCAATCTCTTATTTGACCAAAATCACGGTTGAAAGAGTCTAAAAACCCTCTAAGCTTGGTTTTATTGTTGAATTAATTGCATAAGTTAGTGGGGGGCAGCCACGTTCTGAAAGTAACGCTGTGATTAAGGGTGATACTTAGTGGAGATTAAGGCTGGAAAACGTGGGGGGAAGAGCTGCATCAATTGCCACTATAAATCACGCAGCAACAGACTGGAAAAGGGAGGAAGAATTCGAGCTTCGAAACTAGTTTATTTCCTCTTTTCTTAGCTTAGTTAAATATTATGTTTTCCATTTCATATTTGTCTTTAAATTTCGTTATGAGTAGCTAAGTTATCTTTTAGTTGGGATTTTCCAAGCATGTGTTAGATTGTGTGAGACAATTTGTTTGGGGTTGATTAATTCAAGTTATCCGTTTTATTTCCGATTTCATGCCATTGGGTTTTGCCTTATTCTTTGATTTTGGCGCCGAATCTTAGAGTTAGCATTCACATACAGCTAGTTAATTCGTTTGGTGGAGTCTAGCCGGGCAATTAACGAAGTAGCAGTCAACACTAGGTTGTTAAGTTCGGCTGATTTTGTGTTGTGGAATATTACGGTCTAATTAGGCGAAGTAGGAGTTTCTACTTAGTCGATTAGGGTTAGTGTTTCTTTAGATCGTAAAGCAATTAGTTAATTGAATCTTTGAAGGAGTTTCTGAAAACGTTATTAGCTAATTAGGGAATAGTCTTTAGGAGTTTCTTCAGATTATTCTAAAAATACGAAGAAGCGAGGGAGCCTAAGGTAATTGGTAACTATAGCTAGCCTAATGAGGAGTTAATCACCCTGTCCGTGATGATAGTCTGATGCATGCGTAGGAAAATCTCGGCTATTTGTTATCTACTGAATTAATCTAAGAGTCAGCTGAGTTTAGTTGTTAATTATTTGTTTATTTAGTCTCGTTTTGTTTATTTCATTAGTTTAATCCAAAACTTGACAACCCCCCCCCCCCCCCCCCCCCCGATTTTAATTGTTCGTTTTATTTTCTTGGCATATTAAAGGAGTACAAATTCGTCCAATCCTCGTGGATCGATACCCGTTGCCACTATTCTACATTTTAATCGTGTGTAATAATTGGGACTTATTATTGGTGGTCTTGACACCTATCAATTTTTGGCGCCGTTGCCGGGGAATTGGTTTTTAATTGACTTTGTTTCTTTTCTTATGCCTAGGAACCTTCATTCGGAACACCTCGTTGCATACGATCCCGAGATCGAAAAGACCGCTAAGAAGATTAGGAAGTGGACCAAACAAAGGAAAGAACAAACAGCAGTTGGTGAAAGTTCGAGTCCGTTTGAACTGGATTCGGACATTGAAACTGAACAGCAGTTGGAATTTGAAGAACAGACTGTCAGTAAACCTGACAGTGATCACGGACAGGATATGGCTCAGAACATAACACTTCGGGAGCTTGCCCGACCTACTGAGGCACAACATCCACTCTGCATAACTTTTCCAGAACTGCAAGAAGGCTTTGAACTGAAGTCGGGACTCATCCATTTGTTGCCAACTTTCCGAGGGTTGGAGAATGAGGACCCGAACTAGCATCTTAAGGAATTTCACCTTGTGTGCACGTCCATGAAGCGACACAATGTGACGGAGGATCAAATCAAGTTAAGAGCTTTTCTCTTCTCATTGCAAGATGCGGCTAAAGAGTGGCTATATTACTTACCTTCGGGTACGGTTACAACTTGGGCGGACATGTCAAGACAATTCCTTGAGAGGTACTTTCCGGCTTCTCGTGCTACAAACATTAGGCGAGAAATTTGTGGCATGAAACAAAGGGATTCCGAGAGCCTCTACGAATATTGGGAAAGGTTCAAGAGGTTACTAGCAAGTTGCCCTCAACATGGAATTTCGGATCAATTGGTCATTCAATACTTCTATGAAGGACTAACTCCGATGGAACGTAGAATGATGGATGCCGCGAGTGGCGGAGCAATTGTTAGCAAGATACCAGCCGAAGCTAGAGAGCTCATATCGACCATGGCTGCAAATTCTCAACAATTTGAAGCTCGGCAGGACACCCCCCGAAGGGTGAATGAGGTAAATACTAATTCACTTGATAAAATTGAGTCTTTGCTAACAACCTTGGTGCAGAAAATGAATGTAGGTCCTACTCCACCGGCAAGAGTTTGTGGCATTTGCACTAGCCCCGCTCACTTCACTGATACATGCCCAACTCTACACGAAGAGACACCTCGGAATGTGAATACCATTGGATACCAACAAATGAAGTTTGATCCCTATTCAAACACCCATAACCTTGGATGGCGAAGTTACCCAAGCCACAGCTATGCAAACAACCAACCGATCAATCAGAACTTCCATCCGATACCACCACCACAACAACCTTCAGGCTCAGATACATCTCTTAGTGATATTGTCCATATGCTAGCTACTAACACTGAGAAATTTCAACAGGACACTGCGACGAGATTTCAGAAGGTGGAAGAGAGTATAAAGAGTTTGGAGATTCATGTGGGACAAATTGCATCGTCGGTCAGCAAAGTGGAGACCCAAGGCAAACTACTATCGCAAAAGCTTGACTTAAGGCACAATGTGAGTGCGATTATGGTGCAAAACAGAAAGGAATTAAAGCCTCCAGTCGACAGGTATCCCAAACATGACCAGGAACAGGCCACTAATGCAGAAACTGAGAAGAAGGCTGAGAAGGATCCTGCCAGAGATCACAGACAAAATTCCGGTCCAGCTGAAGTCTATCAGAAGCCTCAGCCACTGGTAGTTCCACCACCATTCCCTGAAAGGTTCGTTCAGAGAAAGAAGGACAAAGAAAATAAGAACATCTTGGCTCCTTTTGAAAAAGTTGAAGTAAACGTTCCACTCCTTGAGGCCATTAAACAGGTTCCACACTACGCAAAATTTCTTAAGGAATTGTGCACCAAAAAGCGTAAGTTGACAGGTAATGAGAAGGTGAGTGTAGGTGAGAATGTTTCAGCAGTTTTACAAAGAAAACTACCTCCTAAGTGTCACGACAAAGGTATGTTTTCCATCCCATGCAAGATAGGACATATTGGTATTGGTAAAGCTATGTGTGATTTAGGATCTTCTATCAATGTGAGGCCTTTGTCTGTCTATAATTCTTTGGGTCTTGGTCCATTAGCTAGTACCGGAGTCATTATTCAATTAGCTGATCGATCAATTGTGTATCCTGAAGGTGTTTTAGAGGATGTCTTAGTTCAAGTTAATGAATTGATTTTTCCTGCTGATTTCTTTGTAATTGACATGGAAAACAATTATTCATCCGAGCCCTCTGATATCTTATTTGGTAGGCCTTTCCTTAGTACAGCTAAGGCAAAGATAGATGTGCATAGCGGTTCATTAACCTTAGAGTTTGATGGTGAAGTAGTAAAATTCAATGTTTATGATTCCACAGCATGTTGATGATGTATCTAGTGTTTATAGTGTTGATGTCATTGAGAATTTGACTCATGAGGATCTTGGTTTAAATAATAACATTGAGTTGAATTCTACTATTTGTCATGACATATCTGTTGATGTTAATCTTGATAAAGTTCATACTTTAGAAGGCATTAAGACTACAAGTTCAAAATTTGAACCTATTGAGCTATCTCGGTTTGAAACTAAACTATTACCTTCCATTTTGCAGGCTCCAACTCTGGAACTCGACAAGCTACCCGAGCTTTTGAAACGCGCATATCTGGGAGAAAAGGAGCCACTGCCAGTGATCATAGCTAGAACGCTTGACAGTCTGGAAGAGGAAAAACTGGTCGGAGTACTTCAAAAATGCAGTAAGACAGTTGAGGACCATCACACATGCCAAGGGACTGATGCCTTTGGGGAACATGCATGATATTGTTTTGGAACGAGGATCCAAGTCCCGTAGAGCAACCCAAAGTAGGCTAGACCCACCTATAATGGAGACGGTGAAAATGGAGATCCTTAAACCCCCTGATCAAATGATTGAAAATTTGTATAGTGAGGTGATGGGACGTCGACTCAAGCTGTTTTATGAAGGATTTGCACCGCACATGGTTGAACGTATTACTCTAGAGGATGCTCCTCTAGGGGCTGGAGTGTGAAAACAAAAACTCGTCGAGTCCATGACGTTAAACAAGGGCGCTATATGGGAGGCAACCCATATTTCTTTTCCCTTGCTTTAGTTTCTTTTGTTTTTCGTTTTCCTTCTTTGTTCGTTTTCCTTGCCCGTTGTAATGTCTTCTACTCGCGTGTTTTCAGGAGAATGTGAAGCTGACATCTGTAGATAAGTGTGGGGGAGTGTTCCAGGTTGCTTGATTTTCGAATTTTGGTGATGCAATGTCTGATGAATTTGGTACTAACCTACTGTGAGGAAACTTGCCTGAGGTCACGGACAAGGGTCCTGGACCTTATTTTGCTAAAGGAGCCTGAATTGGCCCAAACCCTGACCCGACACCACTACCCACGGACTATCCCACTTCTTTAACTTTCCACCCTAGACCTATTTCAGTCACCATACACCAATCGCGCCTAACACGCCCAAATTGCAAAACTTTACATCAGCTATGGGAAAGAGGAAGATCCATCAGCCGAATCACACACCGCTCGTCGTTGACGGCGGCGCTGCCTCTCCACCGCCGCGTCACACCTCCGCGAGGCTTCGTCTCCCCAGATCTGCGCCGGCAGTTTCATCTCCACCAACGCCGCTGAGCGGCGTATCGCACCCCCCGGTTTCAGGGAAGTCCTCGGTTTTTCATTTCTGCTTTACTTTATGTTGAGGACAACATGCTTTAAGTGTGGGGGGGTACTAGGGCTGAATGGAGGTCCATTTTTGCATGTTTTTGGGATAATTTTCGCGGGTGTTAGGAGCTGATCATTTTGATACTATGCTGCTGTTGATAAATCTGCTGTTATACTATGTTTTTGGACAAGTTTTTGCATGACAAGTTGGTTTTGTGACTGTGCTAGTTCATTTCTAGGGCTGATTGAAGATTTGCAAATTTGTATAACATGGAATTTAGGGTGCTATCCTCTCTAATGAACTTCTTACAACTCCTTGCTTGTGATGGAATTAAATTTTGAAAAGGAAACTGAGTTTGAACCATTGATTATTTACGATTCGCATGACATAGAGTTGAGTTTGCTTGACACTTGACATGGTAGGAAATATATGAGCTTGAGCATAAATAATTAAACTAAATATTGTATGTGCTAAATTGGAACCATGCTACGAATGGAATCTTGTCTATAGTGACTAGTTGATTTAATATCTTTTAAATTTTGCAAGTATGTTGAGAAACGGTAGGTTGGTATTGAGCTAAGTTAAGTTTGACTTGATGAGCATTTAGTGTGAGGGGGAGCTTGCGAGGGGCCAACTAGAGAAAGGTTGGTCAGTAGAACTCGCTTGACTACTCCTCTGGCCTTGGAAGAATTCCAAATCATTAAAGTGCCATGAGTAGGGCCGAATGCCGGCCGCTCTCGAAATTGTTTTCCCACACTTAAAGGGACAAACAACTGGAGTTCGCCCTGCTTTGCAAAAAACTCATAAAAGAAACGAGAAAAAAAAAAAGAGAAAAAAGTTTCAAAAAAAAAAAAAAGAACAATGATGGACAAAAAAAAAAGGGAGAGATATATTGAAAAAGAAAGTATTTGTTTTAAAAGCTCTCTAGGTTTTATAGGTTGCTTATCTAGAAGAACGAAACTTAGCTCCTCACTTATCTTTGGTATTCTTTAACATATACGCAAAATTGATTGATATTCGATTGACTAACTACTTTATATTCATTAAGGTATTTTGCTTGCTTAGTCGGGAATCAGTTCTTAGTAATAATTGGACTGAAGTATATAATGTCCGGGTAAGATCCTGATTCTGACATAAAAGTATTTTCCTCATAAAGAGGGATATTGTAACATGATACTATGTATATAGGATAATAAATCATAAATAATAGGTAGGCTTCAAAACCATTTTATATATAGATACGTATGTATAGGCATGATTCCAGTTGAAAATAGTTTAACACTCACCTATACCGGTAGTCAGACATTGTGATGTGGATTCCAGTGTGCCTGAAAGTATTAACTACTATTGGCTTAGAACTAGGTCTAACCAAATAGGCACATAGGGTATATAATGTAACACACTAGATCTTATTGTTATAATTAAGTAAGCACATAAATTATAACACGTTAAAGAATTCCCGGTAAACCCTTATTTTAACCGTTTAAGGAAATTTAATTAATTAATCAGGTTTCATGAATTCTTTAACCACTCAAATATTTATTTCTCACATTATGATCCTAATTGGAATATTATAAATGAAACTTAGGGTTTAATTCAACAATGTAGGTTGGTTTTGAAATTATTTTACAATTTACCGATTTTTGGAATAATTTGGATAAAATCTTTCTTTAAAAATTCCAAAACCTATTTTATAATTATTTTATTATTATTTTCGAAATATACAGCCTTTTGGTTGACCCAAAAGTCAAAATTACTATTGAAAACATTTACTATTCAATTTCTTATGAATTAAACACTTTATAACATAAAATTGAACTCACACACACACCTACTATCAAACGTACACTTAAAATTGATCAAGAACATTATGAATGTGTTCTTAGGCTTATTAATGTGTTCATATTAGCTCATGATCAGATCTAACAAGTTCTAAGTCCATAACACATAATTAAACTCATAATCTAGCACTTTATGTAACTTTAATCATAAAATTAATTCTAAATAAATTATTCTAGGCATGAATTTAATCAAACAAGATCATAATTATTTAAACACATATTCATATCATATCATATTATAACTCATGCATTTAATTAAATAAAATTCATATATGTTACTACATTTTTCCTAAGACTAGCATAAATAGCATATATTTCATAAAATAAATTCCTAAAGTATAATTTAATTAATCCCAGACATGCTATGACTATATTATACTAAGAACATAATATAAAGAATGAAATAATAAAAGAAAAAAATGTACCTTAGAGAGAGAGAGGAGCTAGGCGTGTACTTAGGGAAATTGAGGAGTGATTTGTGTAGTCTTGGAAATGAGCTTGGAAGGGTATTTATACTTGGGATTTAGGGGCTTACCTTGCAATTTCTAAGAGTTTAGGGTATGACTAAGGGTGGTGAGTAGGCTAAGTGTATTTATTAGGATACTTAGGTCGTATGCTAGGTGTATATGTGATGTAGGAGCTTATGTATACATATATTACCTACTAAACACATCATAATAAAATAAATCAAAAATAGGGTGAAAATAATAATGAAAACGTAGGAAAGTATTCAGATTTTATTTTAAAATGGTAAAAGTCATAAAAGAAAGAGGATCGAAAGGGATTTCCGATGATTATAAACACTTAACCTTTAAACGTTTCAAGTTAAAGTAGTAAAGGTTCGGAATTTTGAAAAATATGATAAAATACATAAAACGAAGCTAGGATGAGATTTAATTTCCGAGAAAATGTTCATGATTCATAAAATAATTTGGGGATTATTTTGAGTATAATATTGAATACCAAATATTGTACGGTTTAAAAGTTGGCTTTTACGGCCGGAATAGTACTTTAGGTAAAATAGGAAAATTTTATAAAACGAGCTAGGATTTGAAATAAGGTTTGGAAAAGGTCTTCAAATTTATAAAATAATTCAAGGATCGTTATGGTTATAAGATTGGATAAGAAAAACGTACAAATTCAAAAATATATAAATTAGGGCTAAAGTAGGGTTTTCCGGTCGGTTTTGGTTACTACGGAAGTTATAATGAGAATTAGGGTTCCGGAATGATACCATAATTCATAAAATTTTGTAAGGAATCATTTAAGCCCAATATTTGATAGGTAAAAGTGTCTCGGAAAACCTCTACGTTTAGGAATGAATAGTAACTAGGGACCTAATGGGAATTTTTTGACAAATAATTTTCAAAGTAGGTTTCGGAATAACAAAAGCTAGGATATGAATTTGGAAAATGTGGAATCTAACTTTATAAGGTTCATGAAGAATATGTGAAGGTTTAGGCTCGGCGAATGAATAGTGATATGAGTCTTGAAATAAAATAACATTCAATAAAAGCACATTGTTCACATAAAATGAATTAGTGCTTCCTTCTAATCTTTGATTTACCTATTTATTCTTGGCCCCGAAATCCGGGATGTTACATTCTTGATATTCTGCATTCTCTCTATTTTCAACCCGGCTAAGAGAGCTTCGTATTCTACTTCATTGTTTGTCGTTGGTAACTCGAGAGCGATGGCGTATTCGATCTGTTGTCCTTTGGGGTTGGAGTGGGATATGCCAACTCCCTCCCCCCCCCAACCAAAAGGTCGACGAGCCATCGACAGCAAGAGTCCAAACGGGAGTGTATTTCTGAACAAGAAAATCTGCCAGGATCTGAGCTTGGTAAGATACTCGAGGGCAGTAGAAAATCTCGAATTGTCCAAGCTCGACAACCTATTTGATAAGTTTCCATGATACTTCAGGTTTCTTCGTATCCGTTTTGAGTGGTTGGTCCGTCAGGACAATTATCGAGTGAGCCTGGAAGTATGCTTGGAGCTTTCGAGAGGTGTGGACCACGGCAAGGGAAAATTTCTCGATTTTCAGCTACCGAACCTCAGGACCATGGAGAATCTTGTTGACGTAGTAGACATGGAGATGTTTTCGATCTTGAATTTTAACAAGCACCGAGCTGATTGTTTTGGCCAAAACTGCTAGGTACAAGTATAGGGGCTCCCCGTCGATTGGCTTCGCAAGTAGAGGTGGGGAGGTTTGGTATTTCTTGATATCTTCGAGGGTTTGATCGCATTCGGGTGTCCATTTGAAAGACTTGAAGTTGCAGAGAATTTTGAAGAAGGGTAGGTTTTTCTCAGAGGATCATGAGATGAATCGATTGAGTGAGATGATTCGATCGACCAGGAGCTGCACGTCACGAATCGAGTTGGGTTTTGGAAAAAGCTGAATGGTGTCTCCGATTTTTGACTCAAAAACTTTGTTCATCATTCCCTGGTATATTTCTCCCGCATTTTAAAGTCCGAACAACATAACATTGAAACAACAGATACTGTTGAAAACTACAAAGGCTTTCTTTGATTGATCCTCGAGCACCATAAAAATTTGACAGTACCCTTAAAAGGCGTCCATCATGCTTAATCGTTAGTACCCGGCTGTGGAGTCGACCAACTGGTCGATCCTGGATAGCGGATACGGATCCATTGGGCATGCCTTATTAAGGTCGGGCAAATCGTTGCACATTCGCCATTTTTCTCCTGGATTTGGGACTAGTAAAATGTTGCAGAGCCATTCGACATATTGGACAGGCATAATGTATCTAGCATCGAGGAGCTTGTTCACTTCCTGCTCGATTATTGCGTTCCGAGAGTCACTTTGGGGATGGAGCTTTTATTTGATAGGTTTGTAGGATGATCGACATTTAGGTGATGCTCGATCGCCTTCCTATTGACTCCCACGAGTTCAGAGGCATTCCAAGCAAAAACATCGATATTATCTCGGAAAAATTGGATCAGCATGCATTGTTCTTTGCCTTTTCGACCAACCCCAATGCAGGTGATCTTCTCGGTTTATCCAGGTATGAGTTGAATTTCTTTGAGCTCTTCAGTAGACTCGAGCTTCTTGTCCTCTTGTTTCTTTCTTTTGGCAGCGTGCGACGAGCACATCCTTTTAGAGTTTTATGTGTCAATTGAATCAGAGTCCTCGAGTTCATCTTCGATCATGGGGTCGGCGATGAGCAGGGGGACTTGTTTCCCGCTAGGCTATTTAATCTTTTCCATCGAGATAGAATAGCAAATCCTGGACGTAGAGATATCACATCGCAATTCTCTGATCCCGGCAGGGGTGGGTAACTTCACCATTTGGTGGTTTGTAGAAATGATAGCTCTAAACTTGATCAACCCTGGCCGACTAAAAATGATGTTGTAAGCGGAAGGCATATCGAGCATAAGGTATTTGATCTCACGAGTGGCACATCAAGGAGGTATAGCCATCGAGGTCACGAGTCGAATACGGCCTTGCGTGTAAACTTTGGCTCCACCAAAACCTGTAAGAGGGGTTCAAATAGGATCAAGCAACAATTTATCATGTAAATTCATTTGCGCAGGAGTCGAGTAAACGTTAATATTGCTAGAACTTCCATTATCGATTAAAGTTCGGGATACAACAAAGTTAGCGACATCGAGCGTAACGACCATATGACAACTAGGTGTTTCGCTCCAGTGCTGAGGTACATTGATTACATTGTTCCCACTGAATATAACTTTTTCTTCATGCCAGGACTCTGTAGGTCGGACATTCATCACTTCTTGGGGGCCAAAGAAACTTTGTGATGCCTCTCTTCTCTTCTTCTTTCGGGAGACTCGAAGGCGGATCACGCTCGGTCGGGGGCTTAGCTTGTCACTACCTAGGGGGGTGATCTATCGTTGTTGTCCCTGTTTTGAGCGTTGTCATCGATCTTTCTAACAAACTCGAGCAGATGTCCACCTTTGATGATTCGTTTAATCTTTTTGCATAAGGAATTACATTAAAAAATGTTATGCCCTTTCTGTTGATGGAAATTACAGAACTTGTTTCTTTCCCGAGTCTTGGATGTTTTCCTCATAGGTTAGGGGGTTTTGAGGAGCTTTAGGTCGATGACATTGTAGATTTTGTTGATTGGTCATGTTAGCTGCGTATGATGTTTTCTTGGAGCTGGGCCAACTAGTGCTTCGATTTTAGGCCGATTGTCGGGTTTGGGGAATCGACCCGGATCGTTTCTCTTGTTGCGCATAGGATTAAGCCGAGAATTTTCCAACTCCTCGAGTTGCATCCAATTACAAGTAGCAGCTTGTATGTCGACCAAGTTCTTTGGTTTCTGCAAGAATATGTATCGAGCACAATCATTGCTTATCAACGCTTGGTGAATTATCGGCACTAAGAGGTTGATACTTGGTTCACCCATTTTTATCACAGCCTGAGAGAATCGAGTAAAGAAATCTCGGAGATATTCGTTCGACCCTTGTTTGATCATGTAAAGATAGGTCAACAGGAGCTTATCCCCCTTTATCGAGGGAAAATAGGCCACAAAACGTTCGACTAAGGCTTTATATGATGGAATGGACCGAGGGGGAAGCCTCGAGAACTAATCCTGTGCCGGCCCGTCGAGTGTGGTGATGGGTGTCGAGACCACCAAGATTAAATCCCAAATATTGCACATAATTAAATTGTAAAACTAGTGGCAAAGGGTATCGATCCACGAGGATTAGATGAGTTTGTAATCTTTTTTATGCAAAAGGAGCGAGATGGGGGGGGGGGGAGGGGGTTTGAGATATTTGATTAAACTAATAATGAAATTAACTAAATAAGCAAAATGAAATTAACTAAATAAACAAACGATTAACAACTAAACTCGGCTGACACTTGGATTAATTCAATAGATAACAAATAGCCGGGATTTCACTATGCATGCAGTAGACTATGATCATTGACTTGGTGATTAATTTCACGTTAGGTTAGCTATAATTACCAAGTACTCTTTGGCTCCCTCGTTTTTTCGTATTTTTATAATAATCTAAAGAAACTCCTAAAGACTTTTCCCTAACTAGCTACTAATCTTTTCGGAAACTCCCTCTAAGATTCATTACCTAGTTGCTTTATGAGCTAAAGGAACACTAACCCTAATTGACTTAGTACGAACTCATACTTTGTCTAATTAGACCGAATTATTCCTCAACATGAATTCAGACAAACTTAATGTCCTAGTGTTGACTGCCACTTCGTTAACTATTCGGTTAACTCCACCAAATAAATTAACTAGCTCTATGTGTGTTGACAACTCTAAGATTCGAGCTCTAAATCAAAGAATAAACCAACACTCAATAACATGAAATCGGAAATAAAACGGATAACTTTGAATTAATCAACCACAAGAAATTGTCTCACAAAATCTAAAGCATGCTTGGAAAATCCCAAGTAAAAGCGAATTAGAAATCCATAACAAAATTCAATGCATGAAAGTACAATAGCAACATAGTATTCAACAAAAAGAGGGATAAACTAAGTTTTGTGCTTGAATTCTCTTTTCCTCGTCCGAAGGCTGCTGCTGCGTTCTCTTTTCTCGCGTGAGGCTTGTGAAGTGTGTTTCCCTTGTAAACTATTGCTGCATAAATAGTGTCCAATTGCTAGAACTCTTCCCCCACATTCCATCATCAATTTGGGACACTAACTCCCAAAGTAATGTCCAATAAATAACGCCAAATCGTGCAGCCCTATATTAATGTGAATTAATTCCCAAAGTCAAAGGTGGAGGTTATGGATTCTTGTGAATGTGTCCACCAACAAGAATTTGGGCTTCTTTGGTCTTGCCTCTCATCACAACTTAACCCACCAAAGAAGTGGTCTTGTGGAATTCTTCCCACCGCGGCCAGCAATCAAATTTGGACTTCCTTCACAAAAATGGCACGGGCCACATGCCTGCCTCCAATTAATCCAAGAGAAACGGGTTACTTGAGTTCATGGGCTGCCATCATGCATGACTCCTGCTGCAAAATCCCAAAATCTTGGCAAGCCCACATGTTCCTAAAGAGAGAATTTGCACAATTTAGCCAAATTAGGGTAAAGAATATAACGATTATAAGCCAAATAAATTCGTAAATATACAAAGTATCAATTACCCCCACACTTAGGCAATACTTGCCCGTAAGCATAAACTAAGATCAGATATAAGAGAGAAATTCGACTATATTCAAGGAAAACACGAAATGGGCAATGTAAACTAGGAATGAAAGCATAATTTTCGCCCTACATTACCAATTATTGAACCAAATGCAATGAGAATCCCACATAAGAAAACACAATGGCCGGTCACCATTTTAAGCACATGCATGATTTACCCAAGTTGAATTATAAACCATTTTATCCTAGATATCATATTCAACTTATGAGATGATCAGTACGCACAAGGAAGTTTCAAGTGAAACGATAATTGTGGGGAATTCGGGTTATTCGCAATTAATACATTAAGACGCTTTAGCTAGGAATTGCTTGAATTGTCATTGACCTTTTGACGCAAACGCAAACATTTGTGATCAATACCATCCAGTTACTCAACCAATCACAATATCAAGTGGCTTTGCCTTACTCATAATTACCCGTCTTTATTGTGATAAATCACTTGTTTAGTTGGGTAATCAGCGGAGTATTCGAAATTTGCCTCACTCGCGAGATCATTTGGGACCGTTTTACGCGAGCGCAAACATTTGTGATGAATGTCACCCGGTTACTAAGCCCCAATTAATCTTTTTAACGGATTTTTGGCGCTGCACACAATAGATAATAACACGTAGCTTCCAAGCTTAAATTAAATCCCTAGCTCCACCACTCTGTCCCGAAAACAAGTGAAAATTCAAAGTGCATACCAAATTCAACTTCTAAGCTTCGTAAGTTTCTATTTAAGAAATGGTGCCATTTTAATCACATAATTTTAACATTCTAGCCATTTAAAACCGGACATGTAATTTCCAATAATGTGAGAATATCACCAACAAGTAGCCAACATTTAGCATGCAAGACTCAACTATACTTCCATATCCTTTTAAAATTTTATCCATCATTGCCTAAATTATGAAAATTCATCAAATAGGAATCAAATTAGGCCATATCTTATCTCCTAATCAAGGCTGAAAAATACTATTCACAGCCTAAATCACTCACCAAATGATGAAAAAATCATGTCGTAAGTGAACTAAAACTATCAGTAGCAGCAAACCTAACTATCAGCCCTATGATGCCTCAAAAATATCCCAAAAACATGCAAAACAGATCTCAAAACAGCAACACATTGCAAAAATACCAGCCCCCAGTTTTTGCAACCCAAAACTAGTCCGAGAAATAAAAAAGAATGCATACATGACAGCCCTTAACCCCCCTCCCCCCACACTTAAAGCATGTTGTCCTCAACATAAGAGTAAAAGAAAATTTAGCAAATGAGGAATTCCCTGAACACCGAGGGGTGTGATGCGCCGTTTAGCGGCGGTGGTGAATCTCGGTAACAAGGGCAAGGAGCTATTGAAGCTGCTCCTACATAACCGGAACGTTTTTCTCCAATCGTGCTAGCCTAGTTGGAATATCTCCATATGTCATGACAATGTCCTCCAAGCGATCAAGACGCTCGTCCATGGTCGGTGGTGGTGCAACAACAGGCTCTTAGTGTCGCCCAGTATCGGTATGGAAAACTCGAACCCGAGCTTGGACACCTGCAGGGGTCATGGGACATGACCATGACCTTAGTCAGCCTACTTTACAGTAACATTTAGATTGATTTCACCATCTCTGTTTGTTTCAATGTTCTCGCCCCTTCCCCCACACTTATCCAGAAATATAACCTCCAAATGCACCTGCAAACACGAGAGGAAAATATCACCACGAGATGAGAGAAAACGAGAAAAAAGAAGCAAAAATGAAAACAAAGAAAACTAAAGCAAGGAAATAAAACTTGGGTTGCCTCCCAATCAGTGCCCTTGTTTACATCACGGACTCGACGTGTCATCTTTGTGCACTTAAGCTTCTAGGGAAGGATCCTCTAGATTTATCCCGTCAACCGTGTGCAGGGCAAGCCCTTCATAAAATGGCCTCAACCTATGGCCGTTCACCTTGAGAGTCTTATCCGAACCAATCTCTCCAATCTCGATGGCTCCATGGGGAAAAACCTTGCTTATCACATATGGGCCTACCCATCTCAATCTCAATTTACCGCAAAAAGTCTCAACTTCGATTAGTAGAGCAACACCTTTTGACCAACTTTGAAACTCTTCCTTGACAACATCACATCATGAAACGCCTTACTTTTGGACTTGTAGATTTTGGAATTCTCATAGGTATCATTTCTAATCTCCTCTAACTTTTGCAATTGAAGCTTTCGATGCATTCAGGCCTCTTCCATCCCCAAATTACACTTCTTGATTGCCCAATAAGCTCGATGTTCGAGCTCAATCGAAAGGTGGCAAGCCTTCCCAAACACCAACCTATATGGTGACATGTAGATCGGGGTCTTGTAAGTTGTCCGGTAGGCCCAAAGAGCATCGTCAAGTCTCAAACTCCAATCTTTACAGTTAGGACTAACCATTTTCTCCAAAATGGACTTGATTTCCCTATTCGATACCTCGGCTCTGCCATTGATTTGTGGATGATAGGCCGTGGAAGTGCAATGGATGACATGGTATTTCTTGAAAGGAGCTTCGATCGTCCGGTTGCAAAAGTGTGCCCCACATCGTTGATTATGACCCGAGGAATGCCAAACCTAATAAAATTCACAACAACTTTAGAATCATTAGTCCGGGTGGCCTTTGCTTCCACCCACTTCGAAACATAATCAACGGCAAGAATGATATTCAAATTACCATGAGACGAAGGAAAAAGACCCATAAAATCAATACCCCACACATCAAAGATTTTGCAAACAAGAATCGGATCAAGAGGCATTTGATTCCTAGCACCTATATTTCCCGTCTTTTGACAATTCACACAACTTTTGCAAAACAAGAACGCATCTTTGAATAGTGTAGGCTAGAGAAATCCACTTTCTAACACTTTATTAGCCGTTCGTTTAGGACCAAAGTGACCACCACAAGCATAAGCATGACAAAACTTAAGTATGGATTTTATTTCATTTTCAGCTACACATCGCCTAACAATTTGATCGGTGCCTATTTTCCACAAATAAGGGTCATCCCAAATATAATATTTAGAATCACTCTTTACTTTATCCTTTCAGACCTTAACAAATGATCAGGAAAAACACCAGTAGCTAAAAGTTAACAATATCGGCATACCAGGGTGTCTAGAATCCTGTCTTTGACCTCAGATAGGTTCCCTGAATGGTAAAAAGTTGTTCGTCTGGAAATTCATCATTTATAGTCAGAGAATCTGGCTTAAGGACTGGAATTCGGCTGAGATGATCAGCTACCAGATTCTCGCATCGCTTTTTATCCCATATCTCCAAGTTAAACTCTTG
Source organism: Lantana camara (assembly GCA_037501455.1). Lineage (NCBI taxonomy): Eukaryota > Viridiplantae > Streptophyta > Magnoliopsida > Lamiales > Verbenaceae > Lantana > Lantana camara. Next base: position 94,691,652 of record CM074863.1, read on the forward strand.
TAAGAGTAGAACCCATCGAATGAGCCTTGGTTTCGCGTCTTTTTTGGTGAGAAGATACCGTAAAGCTGCATGATTAGAATACACAACAAGTTTAGTACGAAGCAAATAAGGACGGAATTTATCTAAAGCATAAACAATTGATAAAAGCTCCTTTTCGGCAGTAGTGTAGTTGCTTTGAGCATTGTCTAGCAACTTCGAGGCGTAATAGATCAAGTGGGAGTTTTTATTGATCTTTTGTCCAAGTACGGTACCCACGGCATAATCGCTCGCATCACACATGATCTCGAATGAATACTTCCAATTCGGTGGTTGAATGATCGGGGCCGAAACCAACTTTTCCTTCAACAAGTCAAAAGCGGCTTTGCAATCATCATCTATCTCGAACTTCACGTCTTTTTGAAGCAACTTGCACAAAGGTTTGGTGATCTTTGAGAAATTCTTGATGAATCGCCTATAAAAACCTGCATGCCCAAGAAAGGAATGTACTTCCCGTACACTCGCGGAGTAAGGCAAGGACTTAATGACATCAACTTTAGATTTATCAACTTTAATACCATGTGCAGAAACAATGTGACCTAAAATTAAACCTTTATCAACCATGAAGTGACACTTTTCATCATTCAAGACTAAATTCGTTTCAATGCAACATTTCAATATAGTAGCAAGATTATCGAGGCACTCATCAAAAGAATTTCCGTAAATCATAAAATCATCCATGAATACCTCAATAATTTGCTCTACATATTCAGAAAATATACTTACCATGAACCTTTGAAAGGTAGCCGGCGCGTTGCAAAATCCAAAAGGCATTCGCCTAAATGCAAAGGTCCCAAATGCACAAGTGAAAGTGGTCTTTCCTTGATCTTTGGGTGCCACGGGTATTTGATAGAATCCTGAATAACCATCAAGACAACAATAGTGAGTTTTCCCTGCCAACCGTTCGAGCATTTGATCAATAAAGGGGAAGAGGAAGTGATCTTTTTTAGTAAGAGCGTTAAGACCTCTATAATCCATACACACCCTCCAACCATTTTGAACTCTAGTAGGAACTAACTCATCATCCTTGTTCTCAACAACCGTAATTTCCGTTTTCTTGGGCACAACTTGAACGGGACTTCCCCACTCGCTATCGAATATCGGATAGATCATACCTGCATCAAGGGGTTTGATGATCTCCTTTTCACTACCTCCATCATTGGTGGGTTGAGTCTTCATTGTGCTTCACGGTGTGGCTTGGCACCTTTTTCCAAAATGATTTTATGCATACACATGGAAGGACTAAGTCCTTTGATGTCAGCAATGGTCCATCCAATCGCCTGTTTGTACTCTCAAAGAACTCTGATCAATTTCTCCTCTTCCAGACTATTAAGTGTCCTGGCTATGATCACTAGCAGTGTCTCTTTGTCACCCAGATAGGCATACTTAAAGTGTTCTGGAAGTGTCTTGAGTTCCAGCTTTGGCGCTTGCAAAATAGAAAGTAACAGTTTAGATTCAGACCGATTAAGCTCAATAGGTTCAAATTTCAAACTTGTAACATGGAGAGCTTCCAAAGCATAAATTATCTCAAGTATATCTTTAGAAAGTACGAGTTTATCATCAAATTTCCTCATTCTATCAACGGACAAGTTATGGCACAAGATATAGTCCAATTCATCATCATGGTTTAAAGCAAACACTTTTTTAGTCAAGTTATCTATGATATCAACATGTTTCATAGCATCATACATATTAAACTTGACCATTTCACCATCAAACTCTAAAGTCAAAGAACCAGTGGCAGAGCCAGAAATATTATTTAGGGGGGGTCGACCAAAGCATAATACTAAAGAGAAATCCCATCAATTTTTTTTAAATATGGTCCCAATTATTAATAATTTACTATATTATCCCCCACTAGTATTAATTTAATTTCGGTGAGGGGGTCAATAATGAAAAATCTCATACAATTACATATACATATATCTATATATCTATATAATAATTAAAAAACATAAAAATTGAGGGGGGTCAATTTTACCCCCTCACTTCAAGGTGGCTCTGCCACTGCAATGAACCACTATGGACATCAATTTTCGCCTTAGTCGTGCTAAGGAGAGGTCTACCCAACAAAATATCAGAAGACTTAGTAGAAATATCCTTTTCCATGTCAAGAATAAAGAAATCAGTGAGAAAAATCAACTCATTCACTTGTACCAAAACATCTTCTAAGACACCCTCGGGATAAACAAGTGATCGGTCAGCTAATTGAATGATAACTCCAGTACTAGCTAATGGACCAAGACTTAAAGAAGTGTAAACAGACAAAGGCATTACATTGGTAGAAGCTCCCAAGTCACACATAGCCTTACCAATACCAATATTACCAATCTTGCAAGGGATAGAAAACATACCTCTATCGTGACATTTAGGTGGTAATTGTTGGAAAACACGAATCAGAAAGCAGCGGAATTTAAAAAAATTTTCCCAACAAAAGGACCTAGGACTCGCAATCGTGTAACCAAATTCGTAAAGATAGAAAACTTACTTTTCTTTTATTCTTTCTTGAAGCGTTTCAAGCCACCCAAGAACGCTCTTCTCGCGGCTTGATCCCCTCTCCTTGGTAAAGCTCGAATCTTCAAACTTCTAACTTGAAGTCTCTAGAGAAAGTCCACCAACTTGATCACAATCTAACTAGTAAGGATGCTAGTTCTCTAGTTAGTGTTTAGGCTTAACCTAGGGTTTAATTTAATCTTGGAGAAAGGAAGGTGTTCAACACATGAACCAAGAATTGTCAATTAGCTCTAAAGGGGAGCATGAGCTCCCCTATATATAGGAAAGGGGAGGGGCGGCCGAAACTAGTCCCTTTTGGACTAGGATTTGGTTCCTCTCTCTCCTATTACTTGATCATCAAGTATTTTCCAACTTTGACTTTGAATTCTAATTCTAGTCAACTTCTAAGAGAGCTTAAAAATATCCAAACTATTTTTGGATAATTTTATACTTTATTTATTATAAAATAAATAACTTATTTTATCTAATTAATTAATTCATAATTAATTAACTAGATTATTTTCTCCAAAATTAGACTTTCTTTTTAATTCAAAATTAAACCAAAGTCTATTAAATAATTAACTAATTAATTATTTAATATATATAATATATATATATATACACACGTGTGTGACACGTGTCACAGTGACACGTGTCACTCACGTGAGCCACACGTGTGAATTCACACGTGTGGAACCCTCTTGGCCCGATTAACTCGTTTAATCAATTTCAAGCCTCAACTCATGTAACCAAGTTGTTGTGTGTGACCCTCTAGGTTCTCAATTCAATTAGCAGTGACCCTAATTAATTAATTCACTAATTAATTAATCAGTCCACAGATTAAACGACCATAGTCTAGCAACAGGTGTTTAACCCCTAGCTGAATTGGAATGTTCGGATTCGACAGAACCTTTAAGTCATTGATTCATGTGAGATACAATCCTCCTACTTACTATCTCTCAACCAAGATCTAGGGCAAGGGAATAATCAGAACCCTAATAATCTGGTCTTAAAGCTAAGTGCATTTCATATCCATTTGATCTCAATCCAAGAAACCCTTTTCTTGATGTCTTGATCTACTGCCTTGGCCAAGGACTCCATATGGCATATGAATGACTTACACAATAAGAGATCACCTTGCAAATGCAAGTGTAGGTCCTTTCTTGATTCTCATTCACTTTCATGAATCACTTGTGCAGCCCCAGCATAAGCCTTGAATCAGTTGTCTAAGGCGACACCCTTTAAAGCTTATACCTAAGACTACAGAGTTAACTCATAAAGTGACAAGGAACCTCAAGTCTAAGGATCAATTAATCACATCAATGACTCGTGAGATATTTCCTAATCTGGAAGTTTCCATTTCCTGAAATAGAAACTTCCTTTCCCATTTAGGAATGTTCTCACACGGGGCACCTCAGTGAACTTACTTATTAAAGTAAGCACCCTCATGTATCACGCACGTATCAACTATACACTTTGCACCTCCATGAAACAAGGTGGTCCTTCTTAAGGGCGTGATCCCACAAGCAAGCCTTAGAGGAGTCAGGTTGACACTCCCACTGTCTGTAGGACTCATCGGCTTGGAGTATTTTACTAATCATGACTTATGTGATATAGGGCTCGTTTCATGAACCATTTCACCTAAATGGTAGAGTCCTAAAGTCATCAGGATTAGGGGAGTTCTCATACATGCACAGCTAAAGTAAACGCATACCAAACAAGAGCATATAAAGAAGTGTTGCCTCAATTCGTTATTTTATTCAAAGATTGTCTGTGATTACAATAAGGAAAAGCACAAAGCGGATATACAATCGGCTTTCTAGGGCACTATTCCTAACAATCTCCCACTTGCCCGTCAAAGCCATTCTAAAGCTACTCTAAGTCCCATCTTCTGAAGATGACCTTGGAAAGCTTCTCGACTAAGGGGTTTAGTAAGTGGATCTGTCACGTTCTCTGCTGATGTGACCCTCTCAATTTGCACATCTCCTCTTTTGATAATATCACGGATTAGGTGATACTTCCTCATAATGTGCTTGGTCCGTTGGTGAGATCTTGGTTCTCTTGCTTGAGCAACCGCCCCAGTGTTGTCACAAAACACAGTAATGGGGTCTTTCATGCTAGGAACAACATTCAACTCTTGAATGAAGTTTCTAATCCAAACACCTTCCTTAGCTGCATCATTTGCAGCTAAGTATTCGGCCTCAGTGGTCGAATCTGCAGTGGTTGTTTGCTTGGAACTCTTCCAACTCACTGCTCCGCCGTTTAGGCAGAAAATGTATCCTGACATTGACTTAAAATCATCTAAGTCAGATGCAAAGCTTGCATCACAGTATCCTTCGACAGTAAGATCTTTCTGACCTCCGTAAACTAAGAATAAATCTTTAGTACTTTTCAAGTACTTAAGAATATTCTTCACGGCAGCCCAGTGACCATCTCCAGGGTCAGATTGGAAACGACTTGTTACACTAAGTGCATAAGCCACATCCGGTCGAGTACATAACATTGCATACATTATGCTACCTATTGCTGATGCATAAGGTGTATGAGTCATTCTCTCCTTCTCAAGGTTGGTCTTAGGACACATCTTCTTCGAAAGACATGTTCCTACACTCATAGGAAGGTTCTTAACCTTTGCTGACTCCATATTGAATCTCTTCAATACTTTGTCAATGTACATCGACTGTGATAGTCCTATTAACCTTCTAGATCTATCTCTATAGATTTTAATTCCAAGGATATAGGACGCATCACCAAGATCTTTCATCTCGAATTGGTTCGATAACCATAACTTAGTCACTTTCATGTCATCTTTCGAATTCCCAATAAGAAGGATGTCATCAACATAAAGTACTAAGAATTGCACTGAGGTCTCCAATTCCTTTCTATACACACATGATTCATTCGAAATTTGCATGAAGCCAAACGCTTTGACTGATTCATCAAATCGAATGTTCCAATTCCTAGAAGCCTGTTTCAATCCATAGATTGATCTTTGGAGTTTGCAAACCTTTTGCTCACTCCCACTGAATGTGAAACCTATGGGTTACTCCATATAAATGTCTTTGTCAATGTCACCATTGAGAAAGGCAGTTTTCACATCCATTTGCCATATCTCATAGTCATAATATGCAGCAATGGCAAGCATGATCCGAATAGACTTTTGCATTGCAACTGGTGAAAAGGTTTCATCAAAATCCACGCCGGGTCTCTGAGTGAATCCTTTTGCAACCAGTCTTGCTTTGTAGGCTGCAATGCTTCCATCAACTCCAAGCTTTCTCTTAAAGATCCATTTGCAACCTATGGGTTTGACCCCATCAGGCAAATCTACCAAGGTCGAAACTTGGTTGGAGTTCATGGAATCCATTTCGGATTTCATGGCTTCTATCCACTGTTCAGAGTCAGAATCTGAAAGTGCCTCCTCATATGTTAAAGGATCATTATCCTTTTGAGAGATTTCATGGAAGAATCCATACCATCTCTCCGGCTGTCTAGGAGTACGTTCAGAACGCCTTAGAGGAGGATTTTCGTGTGTATCGAAATTCGTGATTGGTTGTGGTTGATCAGAGTGGGACGTTTCTTCAGTGGGTGGTGTGGGGTCATTTTGTACTTCTTCTAATTCTATGATCTTGCCCTTCTTTTCTTTAAGGAACGGTTCCTCAAGAAAAGTGGCATTTCTAGAAACAAACACCTTTTTTTTCAGATTGATCATAGAAGTAGTATCCTATGGATTCCTTAGGATAACCTACAAAGTAGCATAAGTTAGAACGAGATTCTAACTTCTCTCCCACTGTCCTCTTCACGTAAGCAGGACAACCCCAAATTCTTAAGTAAGAATAACTAGGGATTTTACCATGCCACATTTCATCGGGCGTTTTAGGGACTGACTTAGAGGGAACTAGATTCAAAATCTTTGCTGCACTTTCTAGGGCATAACCCCAGAAAGAAGGTGGTAAGTCAGTAAAACTCATCATGGAACGAACCATATCAAGTAGGGTTCGATTCCTTCTCTCAGAAACTCCATTAAGTTGAGGAGTTCCCGGAGGAGTCCACTGAGAGATAATCCCATTATCTTTGAGATGATTAAGGAATTCTTCACTAAGATACTCGCCTCCTCGATCAGATCGAAGTGCTTTGATCTTGTGACCAGTTTGGTTCTCAACCTCCTTTTGAAATTCTAAGAATTTCTCAAAAGCTTCAGATTTATACTTCATTAAGTATACATAACCATACCGACTAAAGTCATCAGTAAAGGTTATGAAATACTGATGATTGCTTCTAGTGCTTACACTAAGCGGTCCACAAACATCAGTATGGATTAAATCCAGAACCTTAGTGGCACGTTCCACAGTTCCTTTAAAAGGAACTTTGGACATTTTTCCTTTGAGACAGGATTCGCAAGAAGTCAACTCTTTGAGATCATTTTCAGAGAATGATCCTAAAGTGTTTATCTTGCTAATCCTGTTCTTGGAAATGTGTCCTAATCTAGCGTGCCATAAGGGAGCTGAAACTTTGTCATCTCTCTTACGCTTTGTTTCTCGTTGTATATTCATAATATTAATATTTTGAGTTAGGTAAAGTCCATTACTTAGAGTACCGATATGAACGGAAGAGTTGTTCCGTTTGATAAAGTATTTACCATTCTTAATATAAGTTTCATAACCTTCACAATCTAATATTGGAACTGAAATTATATTACGAATAATGTTCGGTACATAAAGGACTTTGTTTAATACTAACTCAAAACTACCTAAATCTAATCTAATTGTGCCTAAAGCTCGAGCTTCAACGTTTGAGCCATCGCCGATCTTCAAGACACATTCTCCTTCTTTGAGTTGTTGGACTTCACTTAGCATCTGTACATCATTACAGATATGAGTTCCACAACCGGTATCAAGTACCCAAGAACTAGAATTAATAGAAAGATTTACTTCAACGAGAAAGATACCTTTCTTTAGAGTAGCCTTGTACTCTGGGCAGTTTCTCCTCCAATGTCCCGCTTTGCCACAATGGAAGCAAACATCCTCTTTCTGATCACGCTTCTTCTTTTGGGCCTTCCCCTTCGAAATGCCACCAGTGGGCCTAAGGGGTTTCCTCTTCTTCTTTTGGGCTTTCTTGCCCTTACCTTTAGAAGGCCCAGAAGAGGAAGATGGAGCATTCACCATCAAAACCTTATTGTCCTTCTTGATCGTGCTTTCAGCAGTCACAAGCTGACTAATCAGCTCAGCTACAGTAGCACCAGCATGATTCATGTTGAAGTTAAGGACAAATGGGTTGAATGATGGTGGGAGCGAAGCTAGCAACAAATCCACTGAAAGCTCATCTTTCAGCGGCATGTCCATGGAAGCAAGTTTCTCAGTAAGGGCAAGAAACTTGAGTCCATATTCATGGACACTTGAACCTTCCCTCATTCTCAAGTGGAATAATTCCTTTGAAGTGTTATACCTTGTAACACGTTCATGAGGGCGGTAAAGTTGCTCTAAGTGGTCGTAAATCTCCCAAGCAAATTCCATGGCCTCATGTTGTCTTTGCAAGTCCGGAGACATGTTAGCCAACATAAGGCAACGGGCTTGGAGATTATCATCCTTCCACTTCTGAATCGCATCCCGCTCGGCCCGAGTGGGAGCCTCCCCTTCAGGACTAGGCTCCCCTTCGAAGAGAACATAAGTTCTCTTCTCAGAATCTAAAATGATTTTTAGATTCCTCAGCCAATCAGAATAGTTGGGACCAGTCAACTTGTTTGACTCGAGGATCGATACAAGAGGGTTTTTGGTTGCCATTTCAAAACACGTAGAGAATCACAGAATCTACGACCTAAATGGTAAAACAGAGAACTAGTGAGCATGCTGAATTATAACGATATACAAAAGATAAGGTCTTTAATCTATTGTAGCTCCCACTGTTTTTCAAAGATCTAGAATTCCCAAAGATCTAAGAGGAACACGTTTCCCAATGGGTACTAAGACCCTAGGCATTTTACCTCGAACCCACGACTCGCGGACATTCTTAGTAAGAACCCTAGGTAGGTACAACTTACCAATTCTAACACCTTTAGAACTCTTAGTAATTGTTTTTGCATCACCTATCTTTCAATATAGACCCACGACTCGTGCGACATCCATATTTACTTAGGCGTTAAGCTAGACCCATCAATCATAAGATCATGACCAAAACTTAGTTTGAACGACCCACGACTCGCGGACATCGCCCTTGCTAAAATTGACCACGAAATATTGATCATTTAAAATGATTAATCAGGTAACTAAGAACTAATAAGCTCCACTAGCTATCCCACGACTCGCGGACAATAACTAGCTTTACTTACTAAACTTAAAACCTATTGATGGAATGCTAGGAATTTAATTCAAAATTTGCATCTCGAATTAAATACCTATTTGTTCGAAATTAGCTTAATATTTAATGGGAATTTTCGAATCAACCGGAGAGTTGTCCGGTTCGACCTCACCAACATATATGTTATCCAATTTTATTAGTCTTGATTAATGCAAGTACACTTAAATGCATTTCAAACAAGCACATAAACAGATAACATGTCCTAGCATGATACTAACATGTAATGATCATGGGTTCTACCTATCTTATGCGTGATATGTGGGAGCCACTCCACAATCACAAGTTCTAACATACATGCCACATAAACAGTTCAAATCACATAAGGGAAAGCAGTAACAAAATACGAGCCCTATCTCTATTACATTTAACAATTGAGATTCCCCTCCCTAACATTTTGAGGGGTCTTCACTTATGGCCTCCTTGTTACTTGAATGTGGTCCATCTTACTCCATGGGTGCATTGTCTCCAAAATGAAAATAAAACCTCACCACCTATCTCTACTCTCAAATTACAATAAAAAGAAAAAGACATAAAGTAATAAGGCTCAATCTTCATATTGGCCTTAGACAATTACACGGGGCATACCCCGGCCTCAAAAACAGTAATATGGAAAGCCACATAATAAATCACATAACAGTACGCACATAAGTGAGGCTCCAACCTCAATTGAAAAACGCAACTATAGGGCTCCAACCCCAATTTAAACCATTCATGTGCATAAATTAAAACCATACATAGATCTAAACCCATGATCACCTAACATGCTTTTGCAAGAATTTAAATTTAGCCAATAAATTAAAATTCTCGTTTCAAGTCCTAATGACTCAAAACACGACTTAGATGCAATTCTTGTTCAAGAGCCTTTTCAATAAAACCCGAAAAACATTAAACTAATAAAATTCCAATTAATTTCCAAAATTAATAATTTTATTCTTTCATTATTTTCAGAAAATAATATTCATAATTTTCCCAAAAATCAAATCGCTTTAATTTTTCAAAAATCCCAATTTAATCAAAATTTTAAAATAATTTTATTTTAACAAAACTGATTTTAAAAAGATAAAATTAAAATAAAATTAAATCGGGATTTTACGGACCGAAAAACACGAAACACGAAAACACGAAAACGAGCCCGGAAAAGGTGCCCAGCCACGTGAGGTACTGCCGCGCAGCCGCGCGCGCAGACGCGCGCCAGCGGCGCGCACAGCGGGCGGGATGTTCCGCTCGCGTGCGCACGCTGGGCGTGCATCATGCGCGCGCCTGCGCGCAGCAGCGTCCGGCATGGCCTGGGCAGGCGTCCCGCGCGGTTGCGGGACGGACTGGGCGGGCGCGACGGGCCTGGGCGTGCGACGTGCTAGCACGCCTAGGCTCGTTGCTTTTCGTGTTCGTTTCGTATTTCTGGGTTTCTCGAAAAACCAGTTCAATCCAAAAATCAAAAAATTCGATTTAAACAAATTTCAACTAAAACAATTTTCAAAAACACGATTTGAGAAAACAGTTTTAGAAATTCAGGAAAAATTACAGTTTCGTAATTCAGGCTTTCTAAAAGAACTCATGAATACCTAATTCGCATCTAAGCCTAAGAATTTCTACCAAATTCAGAAATAATTGAGACGAATCAGAAACACGATTAACGAGGTGGCTCTGATACCACTTGTTGGAAAACACGAATCAGAAAGCAGCGGAATTTAAAAAAAATTTTCCCAACAAAAGGACCTAGGACTCGCAATCGTGTAACCAAATTCGTAAAGATAGAAAACTTACTTTTCTTTTATTCTTTCTTGAAGCGTTTCAAGCCACCCAAGAACGCTCTTCTCGCGGCTTGATCCCCTCTCCTTGGTAAAGCTCGAATCTTCAAACTTCTAACTTGAAGTCTCTAGAGAAAGTCCACCAACTTGATCACAATCTAACTAGTAAGGATGCTAGTTCTCTAGTTAGTGTTTAGGCTTAACCTAGGGTTTAATTTAATCTTGGAGAAAGGAAGGTGTTCAACACATGAACCAAGAATTGTCAATTAGCTCTAAAGGGGAGCATGAGCTCCCCTATATATAGGAAAGGGGAGGGGCGGCCGAAACTAGTCCCTTTTGGACTAGGATTTGGTTCCTCTCTCTCCTATTACTTGATCATCAAGTATTTTCCAACTTTGACTTTGAATTCTAATTCTAGTCAACTTCTAAGAGAGCTTAAAAATATCCAAACTATTTTTGGATAATTTTATACTTTATTTATTATAAAATAAATAACTTATTTTATCTAATTAATTAATTCATAATTAATTAACTAGATTATTTTCTCCAAAATTAAACCAAAGTCTATTAAATAATTAACTAATTAATTATTTAATATATATAATATATATATATATACACACGTGTGTGATACGTGTCACAGTGACACGTGTCACTCACGTGAGCCACACGTGTGAATTCACACGTGTGGAACCCTCTTGGCCCGATTAACTCGTTTAATCAATTTCAAGCCTCAACTCATGTAACCAAGTTGTTGTGTGTGACCCTCTAGGTTCTCAATTCAATTAGCAGTGACCCTAATTAATTAATTCACTAATTAATTAATCAGTCCACAGATTAAACGACCATAGTCTAGCAACAGGTGTTTAACCCCTAGCTGAATTGGAATGTTCGGATTCGACAGAACCTTTAAGTCATTGATTCATGTGAGATACAATCCTCCTACTTACTATCTCTCAACCAAGATCTAGGGCAAGGGAATAATCAGAACCCTAATAATCTGGTCTTAAAGCTAAGTGCATTTCATATCCATTTGATCTCAATCCAAGAAACCCTTTTCTTGATGTCTTGATCTACTGCCTTGGCCAAGGACTCCATATGGCATATGAATGACTTACACAATAAGAGATCACCTTGCAAATGCAAGTGTAGGTCCTTTCTTGATTCTCATTCACTTTCATGAATCACTTGTGCAGCCCCAGCATAAGCCTTGAATCAGTTGTCTAAGGCGACACCCTTTAAAGCTTATACCTAAGACTACAGAGTTAACTCATAAAGTGACAAGGAACCTCAAGTCTAAGGATCAATTAATCACATCAATGACTCGTGAGATATTTCCTAATCTGGAAGTTTCCATTTCCTGAAATAGAAACTTCCTTTCCCATTTAGGAATGTTCTCACACGGGGCACCTCAGTGAACTTACTTATTAAAGTAAGCACCCTCATGTATCATGCACGTATCAACTATACACTTTGCACCTCCATGAAACAAGGTGGTCCTTCTTAAGGGCGTGATCCCACAAGCAAGCCTTAGAGGAGTCAGGTTGACACTCCCACTGTCTGTAGGACTCATCGGCTTGGAGTATTTTACTAATCATGACTTATGTGATATAGGGCTCGTTTCATGAACCATTTCACCTAAATGGTAGAGTCCTAAAGTCATCAGGATTAGGGGAGTTCTCATACATGCACAGCTAAAGTAAACGCATACCAAACAAGAGCATATAAAGAAGTGTTGCCTCAATTCGTTATTTTATTCAAAGATTGTCTGTGATTACAATAAGGAAAAGCACAAAGCGGATATACAATCGGCTTTCTAGGGCACTATTCCTAACAGTAATTTCCTTTGTAAGACGGCTGAAACATTCTCACCTACACTCACTTTCTCATTACCTGTCAACTTACGCTTATTGGTGCACAATTCCTTAAGGAACTTTGCATAGCATGGAACCTGTTTGATGGCCTCGAGAAGTGGAATGTTTACTTCAACTTTTTCAAAAAGAGCCAAGATGCTCTTATCTTCTTTGTCTTTCTTGCTCTGAGGTAATCTCTGAGGGAATGGTGGCGGTACTACCAGTGGCTTAGGCTTCTGAGTGATTTCGGACTGGAATTCTGGTCGTGATCATGGACAGGCTCCTTCTCAATCTCTTTTTCAGTTTCTGCATCAGATCCCTATACCTGATCATGTTTTGAAATCCTTTCCACTGGAGGCTCTAATTCTTTACCGCTTCGCAACACAATCGCACTCATATTGTGTCTAGGGTCATGTGTTTGCGACGGTAGTTCGCCTTGGGTCTCCAATTTGCTCACCGATGATGCAATTTGTCCCACATGAGTTTCCAAGGTTTTTATAGTATCCTCCATCTTTTGAATCTTGTTCGTCGTGTCCTGTTGATATTTCTTGGTATTAGAACATATGAACAATTTCACTAAGAGGCGTACCTGAACCTTGAGGGTGTTATGGTCTTGGCTGTGGTGGAGGCGTAGGACGGAAATTCTATTCGTTTGGTTGGTTTTTTACATACTAAGACGCAGGTGGGTGGAACTTTCATCCAGGGTTATAAGTGTTTGAATACGGATCAAACTTCCTTTGCTGAAAATCGATGGCATTTGCGTTCTCCGATGTCTCCTCGTGGTGTGTAGGGCAAGCATCGGTTGGGTGCTCAATACTTGTGTAAATGCTACAAACTCTTGCAGGTGGAGTAGTACCTACATTCATCTTTTGCACCAAATTTGTTAGCAAATACTTAATTTCATCAAGTGAATTGGTGCTTACCCCGTTCACCCTTCTAGAGATATCCTGTCGAGCTCCAAATTGTTGAGAATTTGCAGCCATGGTCGATATGAGCTCTCTAGCTTCGGCAGGGGTCTTACTAACAATAGCTCCACCACTCGCGGCGTCCATAATTTGGCGTTCCATCGGAGTTAGACCTTCGTAAAAGTACTGGATGACCAATTGATCCGAAATTCCATGTTGAAGGCAGCTTGCTAACAACCTCTTAAACCTTTCCCAATACTCGTAGAGGCTTTCGGAATCCCTTTGCTTCACGCCACAAATTTCTCGCCTAATGTTAGTGGCGCGAGAGGCTGGAAAGTATCTCTTGAGAAATTGTCTAGACATTTCAGCCTAAGTAGTGACCGTACTCGAAGGTAAGTAGTATAGCCACTCTTTAGCAGCATCTTGCAACGAGAAGGGAAAAGCCCTTAGCTTGATTTGATCCTCCGTGACATTGTGTGGCTTCATGGATGTGCACACAAGGTGAAATTCCTTAAGATGCTTGTTCGGGTCCTCATTTTCCAACCCACGGAAGGTTGGCAACAAATGGATGAGTCCCGATTTCAATTCAAAGCCTTCCTGCAAATCTTCTATGCACAGCGGCTGTTGTGCTTCAGTAGGTCGGGTAAGCTCCCGAAGTGTTCTGTTCTGAGCCATATCCTGACTATGATCACTGTCTGATTCCTCGTTAGAAGGTTGTTTGATTTCTTACTCCTTTTCAGAATCTGAATCAGAATCCAGCTCAAATAGTCTTGAACTTTCGCCAACTTCTGCTTGTCCTTTCCTTTGTCTAGCCTACTTTTTAAGCTTTTTTGTGGTCTTCTCGATCTCGGTGTCATAAGAAGCAAGTTGTCCCGTACGAAGGTTCCTAGGCATAAGAAAAAGAAACAAAATCAATTATAAACCAATCCCCGGCAACGGCAACAAAAATTGATGGGTGTCGAGACCACCAAGATTAAATCCCAAATATTACACACAATTAAATTGTAAAAATAGTGGCAACGGGTATCGATCCATGAGGATTGGATGAGTTTGTAATATTTTTTATACAAAAGGAACGAAATGAACAATTAAAATTGGGGGGGGGGGAGAGGGTTTGAGATATTTGATTAAACTAATAATGAAATTAACTAAATAAACAAACGATTAACAACTAAACTCAGCTGACACTTGGATTAATTCAATAGATAACAAATAGCTGGGATTTTCCTATGCATGCAGCAGACTATGATCATTGACTGGGTGATTAATTCCACGTTAGGTTAGCCATAGTTACCAAGTACTCTCTGGCTACCTCGTTTCTTTGTATTTTTAGAATAATCTAAAGAAACTCCTAAAGACTATTCCCTAACTAGCTAATAATCTTTTTGAAAACTCCCTCTAAGATTCAATTACCTAGTTGCTTTATGAGCTAAAGAAACAATAACCCTAATTAACTTAGTACGAACTCATAACGCCTGGAATTTTGTCTGCTATCTCGAGGAGGAGTTTAGTTCCTAAGATCATCAGATCTTACAATGTGTTATCGATTAGATCTCCGGATATGATTGGGTAGTCCATTGGGTCCTAGACGGTCGAAGACTCCACTTGAGCCGTATCATGATATGTCACTGCGATGGTTGTCCTGTTCTCTCCTTGTCTCGGATCGTCGGGGATTATTGTTCCTTCTTTAGGAGTTAGTGCACCGGCTTCTCTGTCTAAAATCTTCTCGGTTATCAGGACCATCAACCCGGTGCTTGTTGTTATTGGAAGGAGCCCGGGAGTCGACTTCATCATCAGCTTGAATTGAGAGCCATTCTCGAACTGGCCGTTGTACGTTCCTAGGAGCGGGAGACGGTAGCGACGGGTACTGAGACAGATGATAGAAGGGATAACTCATGCCCAGTATCTACCCGGATGTTGATAAGGCACCTGGTGGACATATCCTTGATAGTTCGCCGCGGGTTGGATTATTTCGATAGGTTGAGAGGTTGGACACTAGGGAATCCAAGACTCTCTTCCTTCGGTTGCTGCAGCCATGACCTCCTTGTGACAGGCTTTAAAGTAATTGTCTATCTCGGACATCGAGTAGACAAGTTGAGTCGTGGTAGACATAGGCGAAGATATGCATACCGAAACTTGGGGGAGAATTTCCCGACCATTTTCATCGAAGATCCGCGTGCTAGTCAGATTGCGAGCAGTCATGCTTTGATGGCTTTTTGTTGCGTCCACCCATAGACGGCGCCAAAATGATCGAGCCAAATTTACAATGACAAGTCGATCTGGATATCTGGTCGAATCACTTAAATTTGTCGAAGGGGAAGTTGCTGCTATCTGCTCGAAATCTGTAGAGCATGAAAGGAAGGGTGAGCTTGAGGCCAACTTGGGGAAGGTGGGGGCTGATACCCAGGTTAGCACTCCAACGCTCAAGTCAGATGTGAGTAGCGAGGGTCGAATAGTAATGCAGTAAATGCGGTAGGTGGAAAAACTTACTGTTGCAATAAATGAGGATCTTTATATAGGGTGAGGAAAGAGAAATCACTGCCTCGACTTGCCAACGCCCCAAGCTGACAGGTGCCCCACTATCTCCAAACATTAAATGCCTGATCGACCACTTAATTGGAGGATGGTGATCGGGTCATGGATCGGGACACATGGGTTGAGCTGGTGGGGATCTCGATAGTCGGGATTTTGAGCGGTTAAAGTTGAGGGCGGTCAATGAGAAACTGACCTGATGATCGGGAGCCAGTACCATCGAGATGATAGATGGCGCGCAACGATTGGCCCACGATGAAAGGCGAGTTCGAGCCACATCAATCTTGGTTTCGCCTTTAGTTTTTTAAATGGAATTCCCATGTATCTACGTGCACGGTTAGGGAGTTTCAATACTTGTCTGATGGTACCCCAACAAGAAAATACCCCACAATTTCAAGAAGAGAGTGCAAACTCAACAAAAATGATTGTGCGTGTTGCGTTTAATCATTCTTCTTAATGAATTTAAGAATACTTGTTAATTTCTGTAAATGTTGTCTTACACAAGTAAGAAATAGAACAATGAGTGTTCAAGATTCGCAAAGGAGACAATCTAGGAGACAAGGGAAGAAGAAAGTCGGTTTATTTAGTGTTTAAGAAGGAATCACGCTAATTTTTAGCTTGTAACTGTACAGTAACTTAACAATTTAATGGTCTTATATTTTAGCTTGTATCTAGCTAACTATGCAATTTTAATGGTTATAATATGATGCTATTCTATTTTCCAAGTGCTAAATGATGCTCTTCATTTTAATTCAATGAAATGCTCTTATATTTTGTGAGTTAACAACCTAAAAAACTCTCTATTAGTCGAATGTAATATATAAAACCCTAAGTTATAAAAAGTGATCTAAAATATCCTAAGTTACTTATTTTTTTCACAACATCTCTTAATCCAATTTAGTCAACTTAAAAATGTATTATGCCTATTTTACTCTTATTTCTTATTTACCTTTTACCTTTTATTTAAACTCTTAATTTATACTTAATTTTTAAAAAAAAATAAAAAATATGGAAATTAAAAAATTTATAGTATAAAAATTACATTTTTAAATTATATTATCATATTTACTAAAAATGTTAATAAATTAATAAATATATATATAATTATCATAAAAATTATATATATACATACTTTTATACACTGTTATAATAATTAATATATATATATATTTGTAAATATATTTTATATATATGCAATATAAATCTATATATATATATATATATATATATATATATATATTGTAACGCCCCGTGTTTTCGAGACTAACCAGGTATGAGGTCACGAGTGTGGTTAGATTGAGAGTTATGTGATTTAATTGATTAATTTTGTAACTTACGTGTTTTATGTGTTTAATGAAGTGTTCATGTGTTTAATTGTAATTACGTGAGTACGTGACTAATTGTTTGTTCATTTTGTTATATCACACACGTACACACTTATTTCTTTTCCTTCGAGCCTTATGTTTTATTCCTCGAAAATTCTCGAATCCGTTGCTTATCTTTTTATTTAATTTGGGAACTTAATTTACCCAAACCGTATTTTAATTCAAGCCGTAACCACACAAATATCCTAACACTTAAATATCTACCGTGGGACCCGCATTTGACCAACTTACTCTCTCCCTCTCCCTCAAATTCACGAGATCCCCCCCCCCCCCCCACTTCTCATTCTTTTCTTCTTCTTCTCCTACATTTCATTCTTTCCTCTTTTTCCTCCCTTCACCACCGAACCACCACCACCTTGGCCACGAGCCACCATCGGCCACCACCATCTCTCTGGCACCACCACTTCATCATCATCACCATCTTCCTTTCTTTCTCTTCCCTATCCATCACCACTTCAAGCTCAAGAGAAGGAAGAAGTCAAGTGAAAGGGGAAAGCCAACTCCATGAACTCCGACAAGAAATCCGATGATTCCCGACCACCACGAAATCACCTCATCATCCTCGTTCCATTTCCGATAAAATCCCTTTCATTAGTTGATTTATTTGATGGTGTATATGTGTATAAATGTGTATGTATATATGTATATATATGTGAGTGATTTGATGTGGGTTTGTGAATTATTGTGTTTTAAGTTTCTCTAAACTTGTATTTGATGTTCATACATGGCATATTACTTATTTTATGTGATTTGGGTTAAGGTTTGTTGTGTTTTGGTGACTTTGGCTTCCTCCAGCACTTATGCCCTGCTTTTCCTGCGTTTTTCGGGCCTGTAACGAGTCCACGGTCGTGGATTTGAGGCAAGGGCTCCGGTTCCTCTCCTGTTTTCTGATTGAGATTGTTTTATCTCGTTTAACCTCATACGAGATCCGTTTGACCTGATTTTTAAACCGACGGAAACCTCATGAAGTCAGAACATTCTCCAATTGGAATCACCTCAATATGATTTTTAGTTTGTGAGTTATAATCAATCCTTTTTGGTGTCACCACTTTCTCGAAAAACTGCATTCACCCAACTTCGGACCTACGCCATTTCTTCCTCGTTTTGAACCATGATTCGTGCCATATATCCTTGGAAATCTCTACGTGTCTAATTTCATACCCAACAAGAAAAACTTAATTCCAATTCCTAGAACTTAAGATATTCCCATTTTTCCTTCAGTTTATTCGCTTTCGAAAATTGTCAACTTTTCCTAACTTTTGCTAAACTTTGCCAAAACCCGTTTTATCGCTTTCCTTTCACCTCCTCGACCTCTTATGTGACTTATATGCATTGAATACATGCCTAATTGAATGATTAAATAATTTACGTGTTTAAATGGAATTAATTATGTACATGAGCACGATCATATCAATTCATGACTTTATATGATCTATTGCATATTGAATCATTCCATATCACTTCATGAACACATCATGTCAATGTCGTGCGTCCTAGTTGGTTTCATATTGAGTCGTTTCTCATGAGTACACATCGCTTCTTTCTCTTGTACAATTCATCTCCAGGACGGAGATATCGTGATCAATAGACACCCGGTCTAGCTTGTATCCTTGTAACGTCATGTTCCAGGTGAGGGTGTTTTTGTTCTAGATAAGAAATAAACCCTACAACCTTTATGTGATAAGTTTTGGCCAAAAACCTAAATTATATATATATTGATTTCAAAGTAAAGTTATCGAGTAAATCTTTATCGAGTAAACCTTTTCTCAAGATTTATGAAATGAAACGTATTATGATTCTCATGACCTGAAATGCTTTGGCGAGATTATGCGCATTGATCATGCACATGTATTGGACCCCGAGGAAATGTGTGAATGGAGACCGGTTCGGCATCGGGCCGACATATAGCTAAGCCATTGCACAAAGTACTCATTGAGAATCTCTCACGTGACCGTGTAGTGTGGAAGGTGAGTTCTTCTTGAGCCGATGGTTAACCCATCAAAGGAGCGGGTAGGAGTCATGAGCCCCGTCTCGATATTGTTATTATTAAATGGTCCGGGTCTGCAGGCTCGACCATTATGGAGGAAGAAGGTTGGAAATTATTTTCATGATTATGATTATGTTCATGTTACTATTGTTATGCACCGTGCGGGAAGGCCGGGACACGGATTGCCCAAATGCTTAAGTCTCATGTTTATTGCTGGTATGTATTATTATGTATTGCATGATCACTTATTCAAAGTATTATATCACGTTCACTGTATACGGTCTGAGTTTGGTTGGAGAATTATGCACGCTCACTCGCCGAGTTATTATGATTATTCATGAATTACGAATCTAATGAATTTTAATATGGGTTAGTAGTAAAGACCGAGCATTGGTAAATGATTTCATGCCCTTCATGGGAACCAACTTTAATAAAACCTTGATCGGGATTTATGACTTGCATGTGCTTGTTTTTATATATACGCACAGCTCCTGCTCACTCAGTCTTCTAGAGACTGGCCCCTTTTCCCACTTTTCTCAATTCTTGCAGGTTTTGCTAGGCGGAAGTCAAGTCTTAGGGATTGTCTCGAGTCTTACTTGTGCACTCGAGTCACATTCTACATTTATTATGTTTATCTTTACCATATATTTAAATAGGCCTGTATACTAATGCATGTTTTATGGATTATTGTATTATTGATTATTGATTCGGGACAGATTGCATGCTTAGCTGAACCCATTGTTAGGTGCATGTTGGATTTAATTATATTTATGAATTGTTTGGGCTTGTAGCCATTAATGGAATTTTATTGTTGGCATGATTGCTTCGGCATTGCACTAGTATTGTTTTTGGTTGTTTGGTACAGGGTTAGATTCCGCCTAGCTAGGAAAATTTTTATTTTGTCACTATTTCGCTATGAGTCCGGTTCATGCTAGAACGTCCATTTCATGTGTAGCTAGACTTGTAATGCGGGGGATGTGGTGCCTATCGTTGCGGGTGCTACATCCTAAGGTGGTATCACAGCCTGGTTGCAAAATCGGGTTTCTAACGTCGTGTTGTGTCAAGTGTAGGTCGAACGGCTTAGGAACAACGTGTCAACATGCGCACCGCATGTTAGGAATAGTGCCCTAGAAAGCCGATTGTATATCCGCTTTGTGCTTTTCCTTATTGTAATCACAGACAATCTTTGAATGAAATAACGAATTGAGGCAACACTTCTTTATATGCTCTTGTTTGGTATGCGATTACTTTATCTGTGCATGTATGAGAACTCCCCTAATCCTGATGACTTTAGGACTCTACCATTTATGTAAAATGGTTCATGAAACGAGCCCTATATCACATAAGTCATGATTAGTAAAATACTCCAAGCCGTTGAGTCCTACAGACGGTGGGAGTGTCAACCTGACTCCTTTAAGGCTTGCTCGTGGGATCACGCCCTTAAGAAGGACCACCTTGTTTCATGTAGGTGCAAAGTGTATAGTTGATACATGCGTGATACATGAGGGTGCTTACTTCAATAAGTAATTTCACTGAGGTGCCCCGTGTGAGAACATTCCTAAATAGGAAATGAAGTTTCTATTTCAGGAAATAGAAACTTCCAGATTAGGAAATATCTCACGAGTCATTGATGTGATTAATTGATCCTTAGACTTGAGGTTCCATGTCACTTTATGAGTTAACTCTGTAGTCTTAGGCAAAAGCTTTAAAGGGTGTCACCTTAGACAACTGATTCAAGGCTTATGTGGGGCTGCACAAGTGATTCATGAAAGTGAATGAGAATCAAGGAAGGACCTACACTTGCATTTGCAAGGTGATCTCTTATTTTGTAAGTCATTCATATGCCATATGGAGTCCTTGGCCAAGGCAGTAGATCAAGACATCAAGAAAAGGGTTTCTTGGATTGAGATCAAATGGATATGAAATGCGCTTAGCTTTAAGACCGGATTATTAGGGTTCTGATTATTCCCTTGCCCTAGATCTTGGTTGAGAGATAGTAAGTAGGAGGATTGTATCTCACATAAATCAATGACTTAAAGGTTCTGTCGAATCCGAACATTCCAATTCAGCTAGGGGTTAAACACCTGTTGCTAGACTATGGTCGTTTAATCTGTGGACTGATTAATTAATTAGTGAATTAATTAATTAGGGTCACTGCTAATTGAATTGAGAACCTAGAGGGTCACACACAACAACTTGGTTACATGAGTTGAGGCTTTAAAATGATTAAACGAGTTAATCGAGCCTAGAGGGTTCCACACGTGTGGGTCACGTGATTGGACACGTGTCATTGTGACACGTGTGCCACACGTGATTATTTAATGATATATTAAATAATTAATTTGTTAATTATTTAATAGACTTTGGTTTAATTTTGAATTAAAAAGAAAGTCTTATTTTGGAGAAAAATAATCTAGTTAATTAATTATGAATTAATTAATTTGATAAAAATAAGTTATTTATTTTAAATAAATAAAGTATAAAATTATCCAAAAATAGTTTGGATATTTTTAGCTCTCTTGAAAGTTGATTTGAATTTGAATTCAAAGTCAAAGTCAAACTTACTTGATGATCAAGTAATACGAGAGAGAGAGAGACCAAAACCCTAGCCCATGAGGACTAGGATTTTCGGTCCTCTCTCTAATATGAATAGGGGAGCTCGAGCTCCCCTTAGAGCGAATTGGCAATTCTTTTGGTTCATGTGTTGAACACCATCCTTTCTCCAAGATTAAATAAACCCTAGGTTAAGCCTAAACACTAAATAGAGAACTAGCATCCTTACTAGTTAGATTGTGATCAAGTTGGTGGACTATCTCTAGAGAGGTTCAAGTTAGAAGTTTGAAGATTCGAGCTTTACCAAGGAGAGGGGATCAAGCCGCGAGAAGAGCGTTCTTGGATGTCTTGAAACGCTTCAAGAAAGAATAAAAGAAAAGTAAGTTTCTTATCTCTACGAATTTGGATACACGATTGCGAGTCCAAGGTCCTTTTGTTGGAAAATTTTAAATTTCCGCTGCTTTTCTGATTCCATTTTCCAACAAGTGGTATCAGAGCCACCTCGTTAATCGTGTTTCTGATTCGTCTCAATTATTCTGAATTTGGTAGAAATTCTTAGGCTTAGATGCGAATTAGTTATTCATGAGTTCTTTTAGAAAGCCTGAAATACGAAACTGCAATTTTTCCTGAATTTCTAAAACTGTTTTCTCAAATCGTGTTTTTGAAAATTGTTTTAGTTGAAATTTATCTAAATCGAATTTTTGATTGAAACGGGTTTTGGAGAAACCCAAAATACGAAACGAACACGAAATAGGACGAGCCTAGGCGTGCTAGCAAGTCGCACGCCCAGCCCGTCGCCACCGCCCAGCCCTCCCGCCCGCGCCTAGGGGCGGCCGCTCACCTGTCCCGCAACCGCGCGGGACAGCCGCCCGCACCATCCCACAACAGATCGGCACGCCCTGGCCGAGACCGCCCACCATCGGGCGGGCACTGCTGCACGCGACAAGCGCACGAGCCGCGCGCCCAGCGCGCACGCGGGCGGCAATTGCCGCACGCTGTGCGCACAGCTGACGCGCGCGCGCGCGCCTGATGCCGTGCGGCGGTGCCCTCCCTTGGGCGGGTGGTTTCGGACCAATCTTCGTGTTTCATGTTTCGCGTTTTCGGTCCTTGAAAATCCCGATTTAATTTTATCTTTTAAAATCAGTTTTGCTAAAATAAAATTATTTTGAAATTTTGATTAAATTGGGATTTTTGAGAAATTAAAGCGATTTGGATTTTGGGAAAATTATGAACTTTATTTTCTGAAAATAATGAAAGAATAAAATTATTAATTTTGGAAATTAATTGAAATTTTATTGGTTTATTGTTTTTCCGGTTTTATTGAAAAGGCTCTTGAAGAAGAATTGCATCTAAGTCGTGTTTTAAGTCATTAGGACTTGAAACGAGAATTTTAATTTATTGGCTAAATTTAAATTCTCGCAAGAGCACGTTAGGTGATCATGGGTTTAGATCTATGTATGGTTTTAATTTATGCACATGGATGGTTTAAATTGGGGTTGGAGCCCTATAGTTGCGTTTTTTCAATTGAGGTTGGAGCCTCACTTATGTGCGTACTGTTATGTGATTTATTATGTGGCTTTCCATATTACTGTTTTTGAGGCCGGGGTATGCCCCGTGTAATTGTGTAAGGCTAATATGAAGATTGAGCCTTATTACTTTATGTCTTTTTTCTTTTATTGTAATTTGAGAGTAGGGATAGGTGGTGAGGTTTTTTTTTCATTTTGGAGACAATGCACCCATGGAGTAAGATGGACCACATTCAAGTAACAAGGAGGCCATAAGTGAAGACCCCTCAAAATGTTAGGGAGGGGAATCTCAATTGTTAAATGTAATAGAGATAGGGCTCGTATTTTGTTACCGCTTTCCCTTATGTGATTTAAACTGTTTATGTGGCATGTATGTTAGAACTTGTGATTGTGGAGTGGCTCCCACATATCACGCATAAGATAGGTAGAACCCATGATCATTACATGTTAGTATCATGCTAGGACATGTTATCTGTTTATGTGCTTGTCTGAAATGCATTTAAGTGTACTTGCATTAATCAAGACTAATAAAATTGGATAACATATATGTTGGTGAGGTCGAACCGGACAACTCTCCGGTTGATTTGAAAATTCCCATTAAATATTAAGCTAATTTCGAACGAATAGGTATTTAATTCAAGATGCAAATTTTGAATTAAATTCCTAGCATTCCATCAATAGGTTTTAGGTTTAGTAAGTGAAACTAGTTATTGTCCGCGAGTCGTGGGATAGCTAGTGGAGCTTATTAGTTCTTAGTTACCTAATTGATCATTTTAAATGGTCAATATTTTGTGGTCAATTTTGGCAAGGGCGATGTCCGCGAGTCGTGGGTCGTTCGAACTAAGTTTTGGTCATGATCTTATGATTGATGGGTCTAGCTTAACACCTAAGTAAATATGGATGTCGCACAAGTCGTGGGTCCATATTGAAAGATAGGTGATGCAAAAACCAATTACTAGGAGTTCTAAAGGTGTTAGAATTGGTAAGTTGTACCTACCTAGGGTTCTTACTTAGAATGTCCGCGAGTCGTGGGTTCGAGGTAAGATGCCTAGGATCTTATTACCCATTGGGAAACGTGTTCCTCTTAGATCTTTGGGAATTATAGATCTTTGAAAAACAGTGGGAGCTACATTAGATTAAAGACCTTATCTTTTGTATATCGTTATAATTCAGCATGCTCACTAGTTCTCTGTTTTACCATTTAGGTCGTAGATTCTGTGATTCTCTACGTGTTTTGAAATGGCAACCAAAAACCCTCTTGTATCGATCCTCGAGTCAAACAAGTTGACTGGTCCCAGCTATTCTGATTGGCTAAGGAATCTAAAAATCATTTTAGATTCTGAGAAGAGAACTTATGTTCTCTTCGAAGGGGAGCCTAGTCCCCAAGGGGAGGTTCCCACTCGGGCCGAGCGGGACGCGATTCAGAAGTGGAAGGATGATAATCTCCAAGCCCGTTGCTTTATGTTGGCTAACATGTCTCCGGACTTGCAAAGACAACATGAGGCCATGGAATTCGCTTGGGAGATTTACGACCACTTAGAGAAACTTTACCGCCCTCATGAACGTGTTACAAGGTATAACACTTCGAAGGAATTGTTCCACTAGAGAATGAGGGAAGGTTCAAGTGTCCATGAATATGGACTCAAGTTTCTCGCCCTTACTGAGAAACTTGCTTCCATGGACATGCCACTAAAAGATGAGCTTTCAGTGGATTTGTTGCTAGCTTCGCTCCAACCATCATTCAACCCTTTTGTCCTTAACTTCAATATGAATCATGCTGGTGCTACTGTAGCTGAGCTGATTAGTCAGCTTGTGACTGCTGAAATCACGATCAAGAAGGACAATAAGGTTTTGATGGTGAATGCTCCATCTTCCTCTTCTGGGTCTTCTAAAGGTAAGTGCAAGAAAGCCCAAAAGAAGAAGAAGAGACCCCTTAGGCCCACTGGTGGCATTTCGAAGGGGAAGGCCCAAAAGAAGAAGCGTGATCAAAAAGAGGATGTTTGCTTCCATTGTGGCAAAGCGGGACATTGGAGGAGAAACTGCCCAGAGTACAAGGCTACTCTAAAGAAAGGTATCTTTCTCATTGAAGTAAATCTTTCTATTAATTCTAGTTCTTGGGCACTTGATACCGGTTGTGGAACTCATATCTGTAATGAGGTACAGATGCTAAGTGAAGTCCAACAACTCAAAGAAGGAGAATGTGTCTTGAAGATCGGCGATGGCTCAAATGTTGAAGCTTGAGCTTTAGGCACAATTAGATTAGATTTAGGTAGTTTTGAGTTAGTCTTAAATAAAGTCCTTTATGTACCGAGCATTATTCGTAATATAATTTCAGTTCCAATTTTAGATTGTGAAGGTTATGAAACTTATATTAAGAATGGTAAATACTTTATCAAACGGAACAACTCTTCCGTTCACATCGGTACTCTAAGTAATGGACTTTATCTAACTCAGAATATCAATATTATGAATATACAACGAGAAACGAAGCGTAAGAGAGATAACAAAGTTTCAGCTCCCTTATGACACGCTAGATTAGGATACATTTCCAAGAACAGAATTAGCAAGATAAACACTTTAGGATCATTCTCTGAAAATGATCTTAAGGAGTTAACTTCTTGTGAATCCTGTCTCAAAGGAAAGATGTCCAAAGTTCCTTTTAAAGGGACTGTGGAACGTGCCATTAAGGTTTTGGATTTGATCCATTCTGATGTTTGTGGACCGCTTAGTGTAAGCACTAGAAATAATCATCAGTAACCTTTACCGATGACTTTACTCGATATGGTTATGTATACTTAATGAAGTATAAATCTGAAGCTTTTGAGAAATTCTTAGAATTTCAAACGGAGGTTGAGAACCAAACTGGTCACAAGATCAAAGCACTTCGATCTGATCGAGGAGGCGAATATCTTAGTGACGAATTCCTTAATCATCTCAAAGATAATGGGATTATCTCTCAGTGGACTCCTCCGGGAACTCCTCAGCTTAATGGAGTTTCTGAGTGAAGGAATCGAACCCTACTTGATATGGTTCGTTCCATGATGAGTTTCACTGACTTACCACCTTCTTTCTGGGGTTATGCCCTAGAAAGTACAGCAAAGATTTTGAATCTAGTTCCCTCTAAGTCAGTCCCTAAAACGCCCTATGAAATGTGGCATGGTAAAATCCCTAGTTATTCTTACTTAAGAATTTGGGGTTGTCCTGCTTACGTGAAGAGGACAGTGGGAGATAAGTTAGAATCTCGTTCTAACTTATGCTACTTTGTAGGTTATCCTAAGGAATCCATAGGATACTACTTCTATGATCAATCTGAGCAAAAGGTGTTTGTTTCCAGAAATGCTACTTTTCTGGAGGAACCGTTCCTTAAAGAAAAGAAAGGCAAGATCATAGAATTAGAAGAAGTACAAAGTGACCCCACACCACCCACTGAAGAAACGTCTCATTCTGATCAACCACAACCAATCACGAATTTCGATACACACGAAAATCCACCTCTAAGGCGTTCTGAACACACTCCTAGACAGCCGGAGAGATGGTATGGATTCTTCCATGAAATCTCTCAAAAGGATAATGATCCTTTAACATATGAGGAGGCACTTTCAGATTCTGACTCTGAACAGTGGATAGAAGCCATGAAATCTGAAATAGATTCCATGAACTCCAACCAAGTTTGGACCTTGGTAGATTTGCCTGATGGGGTCAAACCCATAGGTTGCAAATGGATCTTTAAGAGAAAGCTTGGAGTTGATGGAAGCATTGCAGCTTACAAGGCAAGACTGGTTGCAAAAGGATTCACTCAAAGACCCGGCGTGGACTTTGATGAAACTTTTTCGCCAGTTGCAATGCAAAAGTCTATTCGGATCATGCTTGCCATTGCTGCGTATTATGACTACGAGATATGGCAGATGGATGTGAAAACTGTCTTTCTCAATGGTGACATTGATAAAGACATCTATATGGAGCAACCCATAGGTTTCACATTCAGTGGGAGTGAGCAAAAGGTTCGCAAACTCCAAAGATCAATCTATGGATTGAAACAGGCTTCTAGGAATTGGAACATTCGATTTGATGAATCAGTCAAAGCGTTTGGCTTCATTCAAATTTCGAATGAATCATGTGTGTATAGAAAGGAATTGGAGACCTCAGTGCAATTCTTAGTACTTTATGTTGATGACATCCTTCTTATTGGGAATTCGAAGGATGACATGAAAGTGACTAAGTTATGGTTATCAAACCAATTCGAGATGAAAGATCTTGGTGATGCGTCCTATATCCTTGGAATTAAAATCTATCGAGATAGATCTAGAAGGTTAATAGGACTATCACAGTCGATGTACATTGACAAAGTATTGAAGAGATTCAATATGGAGTCAGCAAAGGTTAAGAACCTTCCTATGAGTGTAGGAACATGTCTTTCAAAGAAGATGTGTCCTAAGACTAACCTTGAGAAGGAAAGAATGACTCATACACCTTATGCATCAACAATAGGTAGCATAATGTATGCAATGTTATGTACTCGACCGGATGTGGCTTATGCACTTAGTGTAACGAGTCGTTTCCAATCTGACCCTGGAGATGGTCACTGGGCTGCCGTGAAGAATATTCTTAAGTATTTGAAAAGTACTAAAGATTTATTCTTAGTTTACGGAGGTCAGAAAGATCTAACTGTCGAAGGATACTGTGATGCAAGCTTTGCATCTGACTTAGATGATTTTAAGTCAATGTTAGGATACATTTTCTGCCTAAACGGCGGAGCAGTGAGTTGGAAGAGTTCCAAGCAAACGACCACTGCAGATTCGACCACTGAGGCCAAATACTTAGCTGCAAATGATGCAGCTAAGGAAGGTGTTTGGATTAGAAACTTCATTCAAGAATTGAATGTTGTTCCTAGCATGAAAGACCCCATTACTGTGTTTTGTGACAACACTGGGGCGGTTGCTCAAGCAAGAGAACCAAGATCTCACCAACGGACCAAGCACATTATGAGGAAGTATCACCTAATCCGTGATATTATCAAAAGAGGAGATGTGCAAATTGAGAGGGTCACATCAGCAGAGAACGTGGCAGATCCACTTACTAAACCCCTTAGTCGAGAAGCTTTCCAAAGTCATCTTCAGAAGATGGGACTTAGAGTAGCTTTAGAATGGCTTTGACGGGCAAGTGGGAGATTGTTAGGAATAGTGCCCTAGAAAGCCGATTTTATATCCGCTTTGTGTTTTTCCTTATTGTAATCACAGACAATCTTTGAATGAAATAACGAATTGAGGCAACACTTCTTTATATGCTCTTGTTTGGTATGCGATTACTTTATCTATGCATGTATGAGAACTCCCCTAATCCTGATGACTTTAGGACTCTACCATTTAGGTGAAATGGTTCATGAAACGAGCCCTATATCACATAAGTCATGATTAGTAAAATACTCCAAGCCGATGAGTCCTACCGACAGTGGGAGTGTCAACCTGACTCCTCTAAGGCTTGCTTGTGGGATCACGCCCTTAAGAAGGACCACCATGTTTCATGGAGGTGCAAAGTGTATAGTTGATACGTGCGTGATACATGAGGGTGCTTACTTCAATAAGTAAGTTCACTAAGGTGCCCCGTGTGAGAACATTCCTAAATGGGAAAGGAAGTTTCTATTTCAGGAAATGGAAACTTCCAGATTAGGAAATATCTCACGAGTCATTGATGTGATTAATTGATCCTTAGACTTGAGGTTCCTTGTCACTTTATGAGTTAACTCTGTAGTCTTAGGTATAAGCTTTAAAGGGGGTCGCCTTAGACAACTGATTCAAGGCTTATGCGGGGGCTGCACAAGTGATTCATGAATGTGAATGAGAATCAAGAAAGGACCTACACTTGCATTTGCAAGGTGATCTCTTATTGTGTAAGTCATTCATATGCCATATGGAGTCCTTGGCCAAGGCAGTAGATCAAGACATCAAGAAAAGGGTTTCTTGGATTGAGATCAAATGGATATGAAATGCACTTAGCTTTAAGACCGGATTATTAGGGTTCTGATTATTCCCTTGCCCTAGATCTTGGTTGAGAGATAGTAAGTAGGAGGATTGTATCTCACATGAATCAATGACTTAAAGGTTCTGTCGAATCCGAACATTCCAATTCAGCTAGGGGTTAAACACCTGTTGCTAGACTATGGTCGTTTAATCTGTGGACTGATTAATTAATTAGTGAATTAATTAATTAGGGTCACTGCTAATTGAATTGAGAACCTAGAGGGTCACACACAACAACTTGGTTACATGAGTTGAGGCTTTAAAATGATTAAACGAGTTAATCGAGCCTAGAGGGTTCCACACATGTGAAATCACACGTGTGGGTCATGTGACTGGACACGTGTCATTGTGACACGTGTGCCACACGTGATTATTTAATGATATATTAAATAATTAATTTGTTAATTATTTAATAGACTTTGGTTTAATTTTGAATTAAAAAGAAAGTCTTATTTTGGAGAAAAATAATCTAGTTAATTAATTATGAATTAATTAATTAGATAAAAATAAGTTATTTATTTTAAATAAATAAAGTATAAAATTATCCAAAAATAGTTTGGATATTTTTAGCTCTCTTGAAAGTTGATTTGAATTTGAATTCAAAGTCAAAGTCAAACTTACTTGATGATCAAGTAATAGGAGAGAGAGAGACCAAAACCCTAGCCCATGAGGACTAGGATTTTCGGTCCTCCCTCTAATATAAATAGGGGAGCTCGAGCTCCCCTTAGAGCGAATTGGCAATTCTTTTGGTTCATGTGTTGAACACCATCCTTTCTCCAAGATTAAATAAACCCTAGGTTAAGCCTAAACACTAACTAGAGAACTAGCATCCTTACTAGTTAGATTGTGTTCAAGTTGGTGGACTATCTCTAGAGAGCTTCAAGTTAGAAGTTTGAAGATTCGAACTTTACCAAGGAGAGGGGATCAAGCCGCGAGAAGAGCTTTCTTGGGTGGCTTGAAATGCTTCAAGAAAGAATAAAAGAAAAGTAAGTTTCTTATCTCTACGAATTTGGATACACGATTGCGAGTCCAAGGTCCTTTTGTTGGAAAATTTTAAATTTCCGCTGCTTTTCTGATTCCGTTTTCCAACACCGCATTGATCATGAGCATGTGTATTTGGACAATTTTGATGAATTATAGGTTGAAATTTAAATTTTGTTGAATTATATGTTGCATTTTACATCAATACGTGCTTATGATGCTAAATTTTGTGTCATATGCATCTACTAATCGGCATGCATTTATCATTAAGTTGAGTTGTGATTGTAGGACATTATTACCGAAATGACCACGGCCAATCTTTACGATCACAACAACTTGCCATGAGTTATTCTTTCAAGTATGAGAGATTGAAGAAGACTTCGGGAAACTTAGAAGAATTCGGGTGATTGGTGATCTTTATGGCAAGACTATAGGTTGGGAGCTCGGACTTGAGATGGAAACTACATTTTGGAAGAAGTTAGGAAATCATGCTCATCAAGGCTATGGAAGGGATTGGAGATTTGAAGGTTAAGATCCGGAATAGTGAACTCCGTATGTGGTAGTAACTTATGGGTTCTAGCGTAATCGGTGGGTTTTGATAAGGTGATAGATTGTGGGTTCGGGTTACAGATGAGAATCAAGTTTTTAGGTGAAGATTTCACATGGATGAAACACGGGTATGGATGTGTGATAATTGTACCCACAAAATAAGCACACACTCTACATCGCAATCAAAGTGGACTAACCAAGTTGAAGAGGCTAGATTAATTCAATGAGGAGACCATGATTAAAGTGACAACTACGGTGGGGAGATTGATAAGTCGGATGAAAGTTGGACAGATTCAAGAAGTCATTTTGTGGATATAAGAGGAGTGAAATTAATTCACAACTTTAAATTTTGGAGCTAAACAATAAATTGGGCCTTGAGCTACATGGATGGATGCAAGAGAATCAATGAAGATATTATGGCTCGAAGCTTAGTTCGGTGGAAAAGGATGAAGATGTCAAGAAGAATTTAGGTCCAAGAATCATGAAATTTTGACCCTGGAGAAGACTTTAACAAATTGGAATCAGAATTGGAAAAGAATCAAGAGATCGGTTCCGTGGATATAGAATTTGGGTTCAAATAACAACTCAGACCATGGGAATACACTACCTTATACAAGAAAGTTAAGGAAATCTGGAAGACTGTGGTTAAACAATCAAGGATCAACAAATTCAAGAGCAAAGGACAAGGTGTCGGACTAAAGCTTATCTTTACAGTGAAAGGTACTTGCATTCATGTCACGTGCATCATTCACTACTTTAAATTATTTAATTTCCTTACATTGTGTTTAATAGATATAATTGCTTAAATGTGATGTATACTTAATTGTTTATAATGTGCTACATGCATCGAGTATTCTTACCCGACATGCATAGCTTGATGTTTGCTTGATAGGAAGTCTTCTTCAACTCATACTCCGCGTGGTATATTAAACAAGTTGAGTTTGGGTCGATGAATGAGTTTTGGTTGCAAAATAGATAAGGATATGATGGAAGACTTTGAAAAGGTTGGGAATTGAATCGAAGTTAGGTTGAAAGGGAAGTAATCGCTATCCTAACTAATCACCTCAAGGGAATGGAGACAAGAACGCCGAAAACATCACATATCCAGGACCATTCATTCCAAGTAAGATGATTCTTGAAGAAGTCGAAGAGTTTAGATAAAGAAGTGGTGAATCAAGATAACAAACAAAGGTGGAGCAAATTCTTAAGGGGGAGAGCATGACCTGGGAATAAATTTAAATTCTAGGTCATGCCAAGGATATTACTTCAAGTGGAAATAATGAATGTGCAAGGTTTAACAAGCAATAGGACTTTACGGAAACAATATGGAGTAAGTTGGAAAATCTTAGAAAATGATGAAATCGAAAGTTGAGATGATAAGAGCTTTGGGGGCACATTGGAAGGGATTTCAAGTAGTGAAGATGTAAGCTCGAGGATGTTTAAGGATTTGTCTACGAGTGGGAAAGGTATGAAAGATGGTTACTTACGCCGACCCCTTTCAATAAGAGAAGTAAGAACTCAATCTCCCAAGACTTAAAAGGATTGAATTGGTATAACGGTTATTGGATACCAAAGATGATGGGACGAGGAAGAACGAGGAGAAAATAAAGTAAGGAGAGCCACAGATAACTCCAGGATTGGGAACCATACTTCTAGCTAATGGCGGGTTAACTCAAGCATCTGAGTTCATCAAATATAACTCATTAGGAAAAGTGGTTTGATTGGATTATAGTCGGTAGCACACTCCAAAAACTTGAGAAAAGTAGTCAAGACCGGGTTTTTTGAAAGATAGGACGGATTGAGAACCGGGCATTTGCTTAAGGATAAAAAGAAAGAGATCGAGAAACAACTCAACTATGGGATGATGCCTTCATACAACAATGAGATCATCATCACCAATTTCATTTCTTCGGTGCACGGTACATTAAAAAATTCATAACATATTCATACATACATCTTTATTAGTGTTTAATTTTAGTTAGTGATTGCAAGTGCCTGAAAATTACTTCGTTGCGCATGCCGTATGCGTGAGTTTTGCCTGTTGCTGGTTAGTTTACCACTGGAGGCATGTTTAGTTTCGTGAGTGTTAGGCTTTCAGGTGAGACGAGGGTCATGAGGAGTCATGAACCAAGCTCTCCACAACACTGGAGTATAATATCGAGGATGGTTTGATTCTATCAACATCGAACCTACTTGGAAGCATTGAAGAGATCAGTTAGGTTCGTGGTTGTGAGTTAGTGGTTGTCTAAGACACCATGCTCATGTTTTCAAGCCGAACCCCAAGAGTTAGGTCGTAATGGACTTAAGGGATGAGAGTTGAATCCTTTGGACTCTCTTGTTGTACGAGTCCAACCGGGCTACTCGTTTAACACCGGATTAAGATCGAGGACATCAAGACCCCTATTACTTGAAGACTTTTTCGGAACTAATTCCTATCGGGGAGTAGCTAACACTGCGTGGGATGAACACTGGAGAGTTTTGCTTAGAGTCCAGAACTCAAGGCAGTGGACCTAAGGACAGGTCCTTAAGGGGGAGAGGTTGTAACGCCCCGTGTTTTCGAGACTAACCAGGTATGAGGTCACAAGTGTGGTTAGATACGTGTTTTATGTGTTTATTGAAGTGTTCGTGTGTTTAATTGTAATTACGTGAGTACGTGACTAATTGTTTGTTCATTTTGTTATATCACACACGTACACACTTATTCCTTTTCCTTCGAGCCTTATCTTTTATTCCTCGAAAATTCCCGAACCCGTTGCTTATCTTTTTATTTAATTCTGGAACTTAATTTACCCAAACAGTATTTTAATTCAAGCCGTAACCACACAAATATCCTAACACTTAAATATCTACCGTGGGACCCGTATTTGACCAACTTACTCCCTCATTCTCTCTCAAATTCACAAGATGCCCCTCCTCCTCACTTCTCATTCTTTTCTTCTTCTTCTCCTACATTTCATTCTTTCCCCTTTTTTCTCCCTTTACCACCGAACCACCACCACCTTGGCCACGAGCCACCACCGGCCACCACCATCTCTCCGGCACTACCACTTCATCATCATCACCATCTTCTTTTCTTTCTCTTCCCTATCCATCACCACTTCAAGCTCAAGAGAAGGAAGAAGTCAAGTGAAAGGGGAAAGCCAACTCCATCAACTCCGGTAAGAAATCCGACGATTCCTGACCACCACAAACTCACCTCATGTAACGCCAGGTTCCGGATGAACAGGTAAGCACACCACGTGTGCATTTGTGAGTATACGAATTCATTTTCTTCTTTTAATTTATTACTTTCAACTTGACATCATATATTTTTATAAATTGCATATCATATTATTTATGTGAATTATATGAATTCATATCATTTGAGAAATTATTGCATGACTTGGAAAATAATTGTTACGTGAAATATTTACCGAAAGTGAATTAATTGCCAAATTGTCCCTACGTGTTCATTTCTTTAAATTAAGGGACCAAATTGCTCAACTTTTTCATGAACTTAATTGCTTAATTTCAAAACCATTCATCCTTGATTGCATGACTTAACAAGTTAGAGGATCAAATAGCAAATTGAACCTCACACATTTCAAAATGGTGAATCACGGTATAAACTATCTCCATGCTTCCAAGATCATTTCATCAACATATTTGTTCTTTCTTGCTCTCGGTTCATCCAAGGAAAAATGGAAAGAGATTTTATCAATTTATCATCAAGATTTTCAAGAAAAATTCCAAATTTTGAAGCTCCTCATCCATCTTCATCTTCCTTCTTCATTTCTTTAGTTTCAAGGTGGGTGTAGACATGAAATTCATGATTCTTGATCATTATGTGATAGCTAGGTGATACGTTGCATATTTGTTGTAATATTAATCTTGATAGGTGTTATTTCCTCCCCCATATTTTAGTTTAATTGTGCAATATTGACTAATATTATGTTTCTCGTTAGGAAACAATGGGCTTGCCACAACTTTGGGTAATTCGTGAAAGAGAGCTAAAAGAAGCAGTCGTGGGCTTTGCAAAGAAAAGAAGTTGGCTTGTTAATTAGGTCCAAAGTCCAGTCACGTTTATTTGGAGGCCTTTATTAATCAAATTAAGTAAAGGCTTATGCATTATTTTAAGTGGAAGCCCAAGTTCTTGGTCAGCCACGTTGGGAGAAATAATTAAATGGGGAGAATCCACTTGAAGCTTTTTGGAGACATGAGGCCCATGCAACACTATGGAGGAAGCCTTTAAATTCTAATTAATTACCACAAAGTCCACTTTCTCCTACTTATCTTTGGAAATTAATTCACAAAGAAGTGGTGCACGTTCTTGCTGTTACAATTTGGGCATTACTTGGGGAATTATTACCAAATTATTTGATGAAGAAAGTGGGAAAAGCAACAGCAGCCCCACCTTGCACTATTTAGTTGGGAGAAGATCATGCAGACAACACAACTTCATTCTCAGATGCCAATTCACGCAGTTGCAGCTCTAGTTCGTCGGGAAAGAAACTTTGGAGCATCAATAGTTTTATTCCCTTTCCTTCCTTTTATTTTTATTTGAGTACTATGTTATTTCCAAGACTTTGTTTGTTTAATTTCGTAATGAGTAGCTAATTTACCTTTTAGTTGGGATTTTCCAAGCATGCTTAGGGTTGTGTGAGACAATCTTGTTGGGTTTATTAATTCAAGTTATCCGTTTTATTTCTGATTTCATGTTATTGGGTGTTGGTTTATTCTTTGATTAGTGCACGAATCTTAGAATTATTAACACACATACAGCTAGTTAATTCCTTTGGTGGAGTCTAGTCGGGCAATTAACGAAGTGGCAATCAACACTAGGTTGTTAAGTTCGGCTGATTTTGTGTTGTGGAATATTACGGTCTAATTAGGCAAAGTAGGAGTTTCTACTTAGTCGGTTAGGGTTAGTGTTTCTTTAGTTCCTAAAGCAATTAAATAATTAAATCTTTGAAGGAGTTTCTGAAAAGGTTATTAACTAATTAGGGAATAGTCTTTAGGAGTGTCTTCAGATTATTCTAAAAATATGAAGAAACGAGGGAGCCTAGGTAACTGGTAACTATAGCTAGCCTAACGAGGAGTTAATCACCCTGTCCGTGTTCATAGTCTGATGCATGCGTAGGAAAATCCTGGTTATTTGTTATCTACTGAATTAATCTAAGTGTCAGCTGAATTTAGTTGTTAATTATTTGTTTATTTAGTCTCGCTTTGTTTATTTCATTAGTTTAGTCCAAAAACTTGACAACCCCCCCCCCCCCCCAAATTTTAATTGTTCGTTTTATTTTCTTGGCATATTAAAAGAGTACAAATTCATCCAGTCCCCGTGGATCGATACCCGTTGCCACTATTCTACATTTTAATCGTGTGCAATAATTGGGACTTATTTTTGGTGGCTTCGACACCCATCACTAGGGTTTGAGAATTCATGGAATAAATGGATTATTGCTTGTTAGAGACATGAATATATGATTTTTCCTAGGATTATTGCATGAATTCTTGAAGAATTTGAGTTAATATATTGATTTCATACATGAGCTTGAAAGTGGAAAACTTGGATGATCAAGTATGGTTTGATGAGTTCTTTTGTGTTTTATGATACTATGAACTTGTATGCATCTTGTTTCCCAGAATTCATGCACTTTGGTGGTTGGAAACTTGTGTTTTGCTTTGTTGATGTTGTTATCGTAGCTGCACCCCTGCTTCTGCTCTGTTTTTCAAATTTGCAGAAGCTGGGAACGGCCCTTCCCACTTCAGTGCATTATGGGAAAGGTCGTTCCCACTCTTTTGAATCAGGGCGGGTGAGCGAGCCAGGGAACGGCCTTTCCCATTTTGGCCTGCGAGCCGGAAGGGCCGTTCCCAGCAAAGCGCGTCTTTTATTTTTAAAATCGCTAGCACGTTTTCGGAAGGGCATGGGAACGGTCCTTCCCATTTTCAACTGGGACCCAGAACGGCCGTTCCCAGCCCTGCGCCAGAACAAAAGTCACTACATAAAAATGTGATTTTGGGATTTTTACCCAATCACTTCTTTTATCCTAAATTGCTATTATATCATTAATTATATGCTAAAACAAGATGTTTTCATGTTGAATGGTACATTGCTGGTCATCTCATTGCATTTTCGCCGTTCGTCATATTTGGTCCATTTTGGTGGTGAAAGGAGTTCCGTACGTGGGAGTTATGTTCCGGACGTACACCATGTCGTGGATAGTTGGGTCTTGCAAACCCACTATCACCCGGAGGAAGAAGGAGTCATGAAATTGCTAAGTGAGCACTAATTGATTTGCATGATCATGTATTAATTATTCAAGCAAGCATGTATTGTTCAGGTTTGGTGTTTGGTTAGAGAATAGCCCTCACTCGCCAGGCCACGTATTGAATGAAATTGATAACTTAACATGTTAAACTTGATAGTTGTAATCTCGGGCGAAGAATAGTCTTTTCTTGAACTTATATCTATTTTCATTTCAACCCTTCACCCGAGGCTATGACTTGCATGTGATGTGTGTTATATATATCTATACCCCTCACTCAGTCTTCGGTAGACTGACATCCTCACTTTTCAGGTACACGCGGTCGTGCTAGGCGGGAGTCTGAGTAGTGTCTTCCCTTTCAGCCGAGTCTAGCATTTCATTTCCATTTATTGACATTTTGGAATATCATGTTAGTAGCTTTTGGATATTTATACATGGATGATATATAGGAGATGATAATGTATTGATAAACGTTGGTACCTATTACTATATATACTTTTGATTTAAATATGGTACCTATATGTATTGATGATATATGCTTCCACTTTTGAATTATCCTGTCTTGTTTTTTATTGTATTGGGGTATAGTCCCGCCTAGCTAGATTGGTTCTTGCTTGTCACCCGTTTGCTATATGTTCGGTTTATGTACGGATTGCCCATTTCGTATGTCGATCAGGCTATAGTGTGGGGGATGTAGTGCCTTGGGGTTTAGGGTGCTACATCTTAAGGTGGTATCAGAGCCCGGTTGCAAAACCGAGGTTCTAGAGTCGTGTCTTGTGAGTTTAGGTCCCACGGCATAGGATTAATTATTATGTGAGGGTCTTGCATTTAATTGAATTATGTGATTTACTTGAGTTCTTGAATTACTTGAGCTACCTGATTCCTTGAAATGTGTGCTTTATCGACATTATGAAATTATTTGCACATATTTGCGTTTATTGATCAACCACGCATGTGTAGTGGTTTGATTTCAGGATGGCTCGTGATAGACATCATCGTGATCGATCCCCGAGACATCGACATCATCATCATTATCGTCGGGAGAGATCACCCCCTCCTCCACCTCCTCAGGCTCAGTCCCAGGATTTTATGAACGCAGTGATGGGGCTTATTGATAAGAGGCTTCAGGAACGAGTTCCTCCAGCATCACCTACGCCGTTAGTACCACAGGAGAACCCTATTTCTGCCATATTGAGGGAATTTCAGAATCAGCATCCTCCGAAATTCTACAGGGGCAACGATATTCAGGAGGAGATGTGGCTTAAAGAGGTAGAGAGGATTTGGCAGCTTATTTCATGTGATACCCAGGAGAAAGCTCGTTGCACCCTTGCTTTGATTCAGGGCCAGACTTACTCCTGGTGGGAGAGCACTCAGATCGTATTAGAGGCTGTCAGGGAAGCTATTACTTGGGAGGTCTTTGTACGGGAGTTTAAAAATAAGTTTATTCCACCATCTTCTCGTACCCGTAGGTTGAGAGAGTTCACTGAATTGAAGCAAAGAGGGAGATCAGTGGCCGAGTACATCATAGAGTTCGAGAGGTTATCTCGCTATGCACCCAATATAGCGAGCGACGACTTTCACAAGGCGATGCAGTTCCTACGGGGGCTTAGGCCAGACATTCAGATAGCTTTGGAAGCCGTGAATATGAGTACTTGGGCTAAAGCTACCATTAAAGCCTTGAAGATTGAAGATTCAGTGAATGTACGAAGGCCTATTCCTCGTGCTAGATAGTCTTCGGGTTCAGGTTCGGGGCAGGGATCGAGTTTCGGAAAGAGGCCTATGTCATATTCTGCACCGCCAGCACCAAAAGGGCCTGGGTAGAAGTTTAAAGCCACGGGACCATCTCAGAAGACTCCACGAGCTCCTGCGTTACCACCGCCACCTCAGAGACCCGACTGCAGATATTGTGGACTCCCTACACACACTTATGACAATTGCAGACGCCGGCTAGGCTTATGTTTGATCTGCGAGAGTAACGAGCATCGGGTAGACGGCTGTCCGGATCGTCAGGATCCGCCGCCTGGGGGTCAGAGGCCACTCGTGAGAGCTCAGGCTTACACTTTGGCAGGAGAGAAGCAGGATGCAGAGATCGACCCTGCTGCAGTTGTGTGGAAGGTACTATACGCATCCATGGCATGAACATCCATACTTTATTTGATCCAGGAGCTACCCACTCCTTTCTTGCACATTCTATTGCTATTACTTTATCCTTGCCTGCTATATGCTCTTCTGTGCGCTATGTAGTTAGTTCTCCTTTTGGTAGTAGGCCAGAGACGGATCAGGTATACAGGGATGTTCCAGTGAAGATTGAGGGTCGAGAATTCTTGACAGATTTCATTGTAATGCCGATGGAGAGGTACGGGTCTATTCTGGTAATGGATTGGTTGTACAGGCACTGTGCTACAATAGATTGTCGGGCAAAGAAGGTGCAGTTGGGTTTGGAGGTTCCTACAGGTTGGAGTTCGAAGACGGTACCTCTACTTTCCTGTTCTGAAACTCGAAGGTTGGTTAAAAATGGGGTACGTGATTCATTGCTTATATTTTGAATAAGCCCAAGGATCAGGTTAACTTGGAAGATACGGAAGTAGTGAAGGAATTTCCCGAAGTCTTTCCAGAGAAATTGGATTCCTTGCCTCCTGAGCGAGAAATTGAGTTCGTGATTGATCTATATCCAAATGCAGAGCCGTATTCAAAGACTCCCTATCGGATGGCTCTAGCCGAATTAAAAGAGCTAAAGGTTCAGCTTGAGGCATTATTGGAAGTTGGGTATATCAGGCCGAGTTCTTCTCCCTAGGGTGCACCACTTCTATTTGTAAAGAAAAAGGATGGGACTTTCAGGATATGTATCGATTATCGGGAGCTGAACCGGATGACTATCAAGAACAAGTATCCCCTTCCACATATTGAGGAATTATTTGATATACTTCAGGGTTCCAAAGTTTATTTGAAACTGGACTTAAGACAGGGGTATTATCAGCTACGAATCCGAGTAGAGGATATTCCAAAGACGGGATTCAATACTCGGTATGGGCATTATGAGTTCGCCGTTATGCCATTTGGATTAACTAATGCCCCTGCAGCTTTCATGGACATGATGTACCGAATTTTGAGGCCTTTCCTCGACAAATTTGTGGTAATCTTCATTGATGACATTTTGGTATTCTCCAAATCAGTCGTGGAGCATGCGAGACATCTCAAGCTTGTTCTCCAGACTTTGAAGGAACATCAGTTGTTTGCAAAGTTTAGTAAGTGTGAATTTTGGATTGATCGGGTCGCCTTCTTGGGACATATGATTTCAGGCAAAGGGTTAGAAGTCGATCCCCCGAAAATTGAGGCCGTGCTTAAATGGGAGAAACCAAAGAATGCCTCGGAAGTTAGAAGCTTCTTGGGATTGGCTGGATATTACAGAAGGTTTGTTCAGGATTTCTCTAAGATTGCTGCACCGTTAACCCGATTGACAAAGAAAGATGTTAAGTTTGTTTAGGATGAAAAGTGTGACCAAAGCTTTAACTTCTTGAAAGAAAAGTTACTCTCAGCTCCGGTGTTACCACTTCCAGAAGGTTCAGAGGAGTATGCAGTTTATACCGATGCTTCTAAGGAAGGTTTGGGTTGTGTGTTGACTCATAAAAGGAAAAGTGATCGCATATGCTTCCCGGAAATTAAAGGAATATGAAAAGAATTATCCCACACATGATTTGGAGCTTGTAGCCGTGATCTTTGCTCTCGGAAAATGGAGATATTACCTATACGGGACATCTTTTGAGATTTTCACTGACCACAGGAGCCTCCAGTATTTATTCACGCAGAAGGACTTGAATATGAGGCAACGGCGTTGGATGGAAAAGTTAGAAGATTATGATTGCACGATCAAATATCATCCAGGAAAAGCCAACGTGGTCGTCGATGCACTTAACAGGAAGGCGATTGTATCAAGTTTAGAAATAATGGAAAGTGATAAAGTTGCCCCGATTACCTTAAAGGCTCGGGTTTCTAATATTACCATTCAGCCGGAATTGAAGTATCGATTATTTGAGGCTCAGAATAATGATCCGGGGGTACAAAAATTGGTAAGTAAGGCAAGAGCTGATCCGGAGAGTTCCTTTGGGTTTGATGAGATCGGTTTGCTTCAGTTTAAGAACAGAGTGGTCGTGCCTAAAGAGTTGAAACGGGTTTTGCTTGAAGAAGCTCACAAGTCAGCATACTCAATCCACCCGGGAGGAAATAAAATGTATAAGGATTTGAAGCAATATTATTGGTGGAACGGGTTGAAGAAAGACGTTGTCAAGTATGTGAAGCACTGCTTGACTTGTCAGAAAGTGAAAGCTGGGCATCAAAAACCCGCGGGACTTCTACAACCGTTACCTATTATTGAATGGAAGTGGGAACAAGTAACGATGGATTTTGTGTCCGGGTTACCAAAGGTGAAAGGTGGAGTTGATGGTATTTGGGTAAATGTGGACCGATTCACGAAGTCTGCTCACTTTCTACCAGTCCGGATGTCTTATAAGATTCCGAAGTTAGCCGAGATCTACAACAAGGAAATTATCCGACTTCATGGGATTCCGGTGAGTATAGTTTCAGACCGAGACCCGAGGTTCACGTCTAAGCTGTGGCAAGAGTTACAGGCGATGTTGGGAATGAGGCTCAAGTTCAGTACAACATTCCACCCGCAAACAGACTGCCAGCCAGAGAGGTTAATAAGATACTTGGAAGATCTACTTCGGGCCTGCGTGAAGGATTTTCAGATTCGTGGCAAGAGCAACTTCCTTTGATTGAATTTGCTTATAATAACAGTTATCAAGCTTCGATCGGGATGGCTCCCTATGAACTTCTTTATGGAAAAAAGTGTCGATCTCCGTTGTTTTTCGACTTGGAAGAATGGAAATGGTCGAAACAAGAAGGTGTGAAGAAAGGTGAAAAATTAGAAAAACCTTCCAAAGTAGTTCAGGCTATGATTGACAAAGTTCAAATGATACAACAACGGATGAAAGCTACGCAAGATAGACAAAAGAGCTATGCTGATACTCACCGAAGAGATTTGGAATTTGAAGTTGGTGACCGGGTATTCTTGAAGGTGTCACCAAGGAAAGGTTTCACACGGATCGGGAAAGGAGGGAAGCTTAATCCTCGATATCTAGGTCCTTTCGAGGTTCTTGAAAGAATTGGCGAAGTAGCTTATCGACTGGACCTACCACCAAGTCTTACGGGGATTCACAACGTGTTCCTTGTCTCTCAACTAAGGAAATATTACCCCGATGAGACCACAATTCTCCACATTGAAGAAGTGGAATTGGAACCGAACTTGACATTTGTTCAAAGGCCGGTTAAGATCTTGGATAGGAAATTTCAGGAATTGAGAAACCGGAGGATTCCCATGGTTAAAGTGTTGTGGAGAAGTGATAACCGAAGAATCAACGTGGGAAACCGAAGATAAAATGAAGCTGTTCCACCCGAAGTTGTTTTCTCAGGAATAGAGAATCTGGGGACCAGATTCTTTTAAGGGGGGAGAGTTGTAACGCCCGGTTCCGGATGAACAGGTAAGCACGCCACGTGTGCGTTTGTGAGTGTAGGAATTAATTTTCTTCTTTTAATTTATTACTTTCTACTTGACATCATATATTTTTATAAATTGCATATCATATTATTTATGTGAATTATATGAATTCATATCATTTGAGAAATTATTGCATGACTTGGAAAATAATTGTTACATGAAATAATTACCGGAAGTGAATTAATTACCAAATTATCCCTACGTGTTCATTTCTTTAAATTAAGGGACCAAATTGCTCAACTTTTTCATGGACTTAATTGCTCAATTTCAAAACCATTCATCCTTGATTGCATGACTTAACAAGTTAGAGGATCAAATAGCAAATTGAACCTCACACATTTCAAAATGGTGAATCATGGTACAAACTATCTCCATGCTTCCAAGATCATTTTCATCAACATATTTGTTCCTTCTTGCTCTCGGTTCATCCAAGGAAAAAGGGAAAGAGATTTTATCAATTTATCATCAAGATTTTCAAGAAAAATTCCAAGTTTTGAAGCTCCTCATCCATCTTCATCTTCCTTCTTCATTTCTTTAGTTTCAAGGTGGGTGTAGACATGAAATTCATGATTCTTGATCATTATGTGATAGCTAGGGTTTGAGAATTCATGGAATAAATGGATTATTGCTTGTTAGAAACATGAATATATGATTTTTCCTTGGATTATTGCTTGAATTCTTGAAGAATTTGAGTTAATATATTGATTTCATACATGAGCTTGAAAGTGAAAAACTTGGATGATCAAGTATGGTTTGATGAGTTCTTTTGTGTTTTATGATACTATG
Organism: Lantana camara; assembly: GCA_037501455.1. NCBI lineage: Eukaryota > Viridiplantae > Streptophyta > Magnoliopsida > Lamiales > Verbenaceae > Lantana > Lantana camara. The sequence continues at coordinate 94,735,156 of CM074863.1, forward strand.
AACTTATATGCATCTTGTTTCCCAGAATTCATGCACTTTGGTGGTTGGAAACTTGTGTTTTGCTTTGTTGATGTTGTTATCGTAGCTGCTCCCCTGCTTCTGCTCTGTTTTTCAAATTTGCAGAAGCTGGGAACTGCCCTTCCCACTTCAGTGCATTATGGGAAAGGCCATTCCCACGCTTTTGAATCAGGGCGGGTGAGCGAGCCAGGGAACGACCTTTCCCATTTTGGCCTGCGAGCCGGAAGGGTCGTTCCCAGCAAAGCGCGTCTTTTATTTTTAAAATCGCTAGCACGTTTTCGGAAGGGCATGGGAACGGTCCTTCCCATTTTCAACTGGGACCCAGAACGGCCGTTCCCAGCCCTGCGCCAGAACAAAAGTCACTACATAAAAATGTGATTTTGGGATTTTTACCCAATCACTTCTTTTATCCTAAATTGCTATTATATCATTAATTACATGCTAAAACAAGATGTTTTCATGTTGAATGGTACATTGCTCGTCATCTCATTGCATTTTCGCCGTTCGTCATATTTGGTCCATTTTGAGTCAAGTCTCACGTATACACGTCTTGATTGCACAGATCACGAGGCGGTAGACGAGGAGCAAGCTCCCTAGAGTATATCCTTGTCGTATTTTGTCGCATAGGTGAGGTTTTATTCTAGTTACATAGGACCCTTATGATTTTTATGTGAGTTTTCGGCCAAAACCTATTATATTTATAAACGTTTTCCAAAATATAAACAATTTCAAGCAAGCAAGCCATGATTGTTCATGATTCAAGCATGTTTTGGCGAGTACCCTGATTGCACTTGGGCCCGAGGGTAGTATCTTGAGCCAACCTGGAAAGCAAGGGCTGACGGGTAACTCTTGAGCTATCCTCACCACTTTGGGATCACCCCTGAAGCCACCAGGAGGTTTGGTGGTGAAAGGAGTTCCGTGCGTGGGAGTTATGTTCCCGACGTACACCATGTCGTGGATAGTTGGGCCTTGCAAACCCACTATCACCCGGAGGAAGAAGGAGTCATGAAATTGCTAACTGAGCACTAATTGATTTGCATGATCACGTATTAATTATTCAAGCAAGCATGTATTGTTCACGTTTGGTGTTTGGTTGGAGAATAGCCCTCACTCGCCGGGCGAAGAATAGTCTTTTCTTGAACTTATATCTATTTTCATTTCAACCCTTCACCCGAGGCTATGACTTGCATGTGATGTGTGTTATATATATCTATACCCCTCACTCAGTCTTCGGTAGACTGACACCCTCACTTTTCAGGTACACGCGGTCGTGCTAGGCGGGAGTCTGAGTAGTGTTTTCCCTTTCAGCCGAGCCTAGCTTTTCATTTCCATTTATTGACATTTTGAAATATCATGTTAGTAGCTTTTGGATATTTATACATGGATGATATATAGGAGATGATAATGTATTGATAAACGTTGGTACCTATTACTATATATACTTTTGATGTAAATATGGTACCTATATGTATTGATGATATATGCTTCCACTTTTGAATTATCCTGTCTTGTTTTTTATCGTATTGGGGTATAGTCCCACCTAGCTAGATTGGTTCTTGCTTGTCACCCCATTCGCTATATGTTCGGTTTATGTACGGATTGCTCATTTCGTATGTGGATCGGGCTATAGTGCGGGGGATGTAGTGCCTTGGGGGTTAGGGTGCACACCTCATCATCCTCGTTCCATTTTCGGTAAAATCCCTTTCATTAGTCGATTTATTTGATGGTGTATATGTGTATATATGTGTATGAATATATGTATATATATGTGAGTGATTTGATGTGGGTTTGTGAATTAATGTGTTTTAAGTTGCTCTAAACTTGTATTTGATGTTCATACATGGCATATTACATGTTTTATGTGATTTGGGTTGAGGTTTGTTGTGTTTTGGTGACTTTGCCTTCCTTCCGCACTTATGCCCTGTTTTTCCTACATTTTTCGGGCCTGTAACGAATCCACGGTCTTGGATTTTTATGCCTTGAAAATCCACGGTCGTGGATTTGAGGCAGGGGCTCCGGTTCCTCCCCTGTTTTCTGATTGATATTGTTTTGTCTTGTTTAACCTCATACGAGATCCGTTTAACCTGATTTTTAAACTGACGGAAAACTCCTGAAGTCTAGAACATTCTCCAATTGGAATCACCTCAATATCATTTCTATTTTGTGAGTTATAATCAATCCTTTTTGGTGTTGCCACTTTCCTGAAAAACTGCATTCACCCAACTTCGAACCTACGCCATTTCTTCCTCGTTTTGAACCACGATTCGTGCCATACATCCTTGGAAAGCTCTATGTGTGTAATTTCATACCCAATAAGAAAAACTTAATTCCAATTCCTAGAACTTAAGATATTCCCATTTTTCCTTCAGCTTGTTCGTTTTCGAAAATTGTCAACTTTTCCTAACTTTTGCTAAACGTTGCCAAAATCTATTTTATCGCTTTCCTTTCACGTCCTCGACCTCTTATGTGACTTATATGCATTGAATACATGCCTAATTGAATGATTAAATCATTTATGTGTTTAAATGGAATTAATTATGTATATGAGCACGATTATATCAATTCATGACTTTATATGATCTATTGCATATTGAATCATTCCATATCACTTCATGAACACTTCATGTCAATGCCGTACGTTCTAATTGGTTTCATATTGACTCGTTTCTCACGAGTACACATCGCTTCTTTCTCTTGTACAATTCATCTCCAGGGCGGAGATATCGTGATCAATAGGCACCCTGTCTAGCTTGTATCCTTGTAACGTCATCTTCCAGGTGATGGTGTTTTTGTTCTAGATAAGAAATAAACCCTACAACCTTTATGTGATAAGTTTTACCCAAAAACCTAAAGTATATATATATTGATTTCAAAGTAAAGTCATCGAGTAAACCTTTTCTCAAGATTTATGAAATGAAACGTATTATGATTCTCATGACCTGAAATGTTTTGGAGAGATTATACACATTGATCGTGCACATGTATTGGGCCCCAAGGAAATGTGTGAATGGAGACCGATTCGGCATCGGACCGACGTATAGCTAAGCCATTGCACAAGGTACTCATTGAGAATCTCTCACGTGACCGTGTAGTGTGGAAGGTGAGTTATTCTTGAGGCGATGGTTAACCCATCGAAGGAGGGGTAGGAGTCATGAGCCCCCGTCCCAATATTGTTATTATTAAATGGTCCGGGTCTGCAGGCCCGACCATTATGGAGGGAGAAGATTGGAACTTATGTTCATGATTATGATTATGTTCATGTTACTATCGTTATGCACTGTGCGGGAAGGCCGGGACACGGATTGCCCAAATGCTTGTCTCATGTTTATTGCTCGCATGTATTATTATGTATCGCATGATCACGTATTCAAAGTATTATGTCATGTTCATTGTACACGATCGGAGTTTGGTTGGTGAATTATGCACACTCACTCGACGAGCCATTATGATTATTCATGAATTACGAATCTAATGAATTTTAATATGGATTAGTCGTAAAGAACGAGCATTGGTAAACGGTTTCATGCCCTTCGTGGGAACCAACTTTAATAAAACCTTGATCGGGATTTATGACTTGCATGTGCTTGTTTTTATATATACGCACAGCTCCTGCTCACTCAGTCTTCTACAGACTGGCCCCTTTTTCCCACTTTTCTCAGTTCTTGCAGGTTTTGCAAGGCGGAAGTCAAGTCTTAGGGGTTATCTCGAGTCTCACTTGTACACTCGAGTCACATTCTACATTTATTATGTTTATATGTACCATGTATTTAAATAGGCCTGTGCGCCAATGCATGTTTTATGGATTATTGTATTATTGATTATTGATTCGGGACAGGTTGCATGCTTAGCTGAACCCGTTGTTAGGTACATTTTGGATTTAATTATATTTATGAATTGTTTGGGCTTGTAGCCATTAATGGAATTTTATTGTTGGCATGATTGCTTCCGCATTGCACTCGTACTGTTTTTGGTTGTTTGGTACAGGGTTAGATTCCGCCTAGCTAGGTAAGTTTTTATTTTGTCACCCGTTCGCTATGAGTCCGGTTTATACAGGATCGTCCATTTCATGCGTGGACTAGACTTATAGTGCGGGGGGGGATGTGGTGTCTATCGTTGCGGGTGCTACATATATTGAATAATCAAACCAAAAGTTTTAAAAAAATTAAAAATTACACGCACACGCACACGCACAAGCATAACCCCGACCCCACCCCACCCCACCCCATCCCACCCTTTTTTGCAAAACTCCATGGTCGTCATACCCATGGCCGTCATACCCAGAAGACGACCAAGCTTTGTCTTCTTCCCCCAACACTCAGCCTCATGCCACCGCTATCGTAGCCGCTGCCACCTCCATTGCAATCGCCGCCACCTTGGGTCATCTTCACACCATCGATAGTACGACCACCACCTTCTCGTGCCACCACTTTCAACAGCCACCTCAATCGTGCTACCACCACCGTAATCTAGCCAACACCACACATATGGTCTCTCAACAAGATCCATCGCCCTCCATTCTGATGAGCACCACCATCGCCTTCTTCTTCGCCTAACGCCATCCACCTCCCCCATTCACCTTCTTCTTCCCTCCGAAAACAACAACAAAAAACAAACAAAGCGGCTGAGGGTGATGGTGAGAGCTCAGATCTGATCCTAGTTGATGGCCGTTGAGGTGGTGGCGGCGGTGTGTGACTGATGATGGCTGCGCCAAGGGGCTGGCGGTGACGTGGAGGCTGGTGCCTTCAGTGTATAACATAGGGTACTTCACCAAAATTTTCTTTATATTTTTTTCATCAATTTAATATAAGAAAAGGCAACAAAATATATGTATTATAAAAGCAGGACTAGTTTTAGGACTTCAATTGCAATTTCTCTAATTTATAAAATAGGTTTAGTCTTTTAGGCAAGAAAAATTGATTTCCCGTCACATATGGGTTATAAATGTAAAAACCACTTAAAAACATAATGAAACCGATTAACATTGCATGTGAGGAGCATATGAGAATTACATCCACAAATTTCATAATGGAACCAAAATACAATAGTGATACATGTGCTCACACACTTTACTTCCTATTATACCAAAATTGCATTTTGTTCCCACAAGTTGGATTTGATCCAAAGTAAACGTCGATATATTATTACGTGTATTTTTATTTTATTTTTTTGGTAAAAATTACGTGTATATTTGTGTTCCAAAGTAAATGTCGATAAATTATTACGTGTATATGTGCATGTGTTCAGTGGTCATGCATAATGAAAAGCAAATTTAATTTTTACATTGTTTTTCTTTACCAGAAATAACAAGTTATTGAAGTGAGAAAAATAGAAACAAGAGAAAAGAAATTCTAAATCTTTAAATAAAACGAATATATTATATAAAAATTTCGAGAAGGAGATAATCACGGGGTTGACTTCACTTGTTGACCCAAAGTAAATGCCTTTATATATTCCTCGAGGCTTTTGCAGAAATAATATTAAAATTTAATTTTATTAATAAAATAACAGTTTTTATAAAAGCATTAATATTCTACTAGGAGTCGTGGATGCTTCTTTGCAACTGCACTTATATATTTTTATTATTTTTTTTTGTTGCTATATACTTTATGTTATTTATAAAATTGACCCAAAGACTTTTAAGATATTTTAGATGAGTATATAAAATATCATTTTATATATGATGGGTCTGAATGTGGGGTACAAAGTCCAATCACTTTAGAATTTGTTTAACGGTGGGGGAAACCGATGGTGATCGCCGGTAAAGATGGTAGGTTCAACCTGCTAGGACAAACACCAAAGAAACAGAGGTCAGACGACCAAGCTGGGAGAACTGGGGGTGATGCCCAGTTTGACTCTCCGACGCTCAAGTCAGATGATGATCTCAAAAGAGAGAGTATGTGAAATGTGAAGTTGCAGTAACTGAGGTTGCTTACAATGGAGAAGATGAACTTGTCTATTTATAGTTGAGGGTCAGGGACCCTTTGGTCATTTGCACCGTGTGGTCCTGACCAAGTGTTGCCCTAACACGTGGCGCTATGAGAGAAACCTAGGAGGAATCTTCTGGCAAAGCTGGTGAAAGTTAGTGCTGGCAACAGTGGTAGGTGTGCGGGCATGTACGGGGTGTCAGAGAGCCGTTTTAGGGGGTTGGTAACGAGGGCTTAAGAGCACGCTCGTGTCAACCAAGGGCCTTGGAGGCCAGAGAATCCGCTAAGGGATGACGGCCAAGGCTTATGCAACGAGGGGGAGTGAAGAACTCCCCTGAGGGAGTGTAGCGCTCGAAGAGAGTTTTCTTGATACATTGGAGCTTAGCCTGGTGTTGCAAAGTGCGCTCGTTACAGAGAGGCAATGTTAATCGCGCAAGCACGTAGTAGAGATGGCATGTGTCCTTGAGGAACTTTGACGCTCGAGGGGTGTGGGCGCTCGTGTATGACTGCCTTAATTACAGGAGGACATGTGTTACTATTTTGAGTTGCAGGTGTCCAAACGTGGGACGAGCGTATTTTGACCCTATCATTTTGCCCCCCAATTCTGCAGTCCTTAGTGATAAGAGCTATAGAATTCTACCAATGTAATCCATCGAGCGTTGCGCTTGTATGAGGCATGGTGTGTTAGGCAATCATCCTTCTGATTGCGCCATAAATGCAGTCCTTTCTCCTGACTGCTTGAAACGTCTACGCATTAAATGCGGTCCTTTCCTCTGACCGCTTGAAACGTCTACGCATTAAATGCTGAGGCGCGTGGGGCGCGTGATTCTTGGGAAGTACGTGACGGTTCAACAAAGTGAACGGTTTCCTAGGCGGGAAATGATTGCAATTTCGAATTATTTGTTAGAAACGTACCAACTCCCACCCCTATAAATAAGGGATTCTGCATTCATATCGTCCTTTACGCAAACATATCTTCAGAGCACATTTTGCAGAAAAATCCTTTGCAAAGCAGATCCCAAGCATTCACACTTCTCTTCCAAGTTTTTTTTTTTCAGAAAACTGAAGGTAACCTCCGGTGAAGTCTTCTAACTTTGCTAACCTTAGAACCAGATTAGGATTTAGTGATTCCTCAAGCTCCACATTCTCTAGAAATCCCAAATCTCTCTGAACATTCCTCGCTTCCAAAATCCTCATATCCCTTCCAGACTCTACAATAGCCATGGCCAGAGATCATGTAGAAGAATTTACCCACGAGGTTGAGGAGATGGCTACCCAGAGTTCATCTCCTCCGGGTTCCCCTAGGGACGAAGAGTTGGACGCGGCCGTTATAGCCATGGATGAGAGAAATCCGGATGGGGTTGAGCCCCTTTTCGAAGAAATGAATATGGTACTTGAGGCGGAGAGGCAAGGGAGCGTATTGTCGTTGACGGAGAGTGCCACCCATCATCATCGCCATACCGTAACTGTGGCCGTCGTTGCCCCTGCCCCTGAATTCGAGGGAGAAGCGAGGCCCTCAAAGAGAGCCCATGCCAAGGGCAAAGTAAATAAGCCCCAAAGGTCCAAGAAAGACAAGAAGGCCAAAGGGTCAAACGAGGGTGAGGGCCTAGGTATGCAAGCGACCGAGCGCACCCCTGACGAGACTCCCAGTACCATTACCTTGGGAGAGGTGAAGACCATGCTAGCGCCGATATACTGGGACGAGCGCTTCTCCTGGTGAATCCCTGCCAAGCACGAGCATGCCAACCGCCGGCCCCCCGTGAGATGGCAGTTTAAAAGGACGCTGTCAGTTTCGGAGGCTTGAGATTCCCGATCCCAGTCCCGGTGGCCAATATCCTGAATAATTTGGACCTTTACCCCTCGCAGATCGTGCCCAATGGCCTCGCTTTGATAACAAGCTTCGTGATTCTCATGAAGTGTACTGGATACGAGCCCTCAATGGAAAACTTCAACGCCCTATTTCAAGTAGTTAGCTTCCCGCGCTCGTCCCTCGAGGCGGGTTTCTTCTACTACGTCCAAGCAAAAGCTCATCTGAAGTTGATCAACTCCCAGATTGGAAGGAGAAATTCATCTTTGTCAAAGCCCCAACGGATGATGATTTTGGGGTGTCACGAGAGTGGATCTCATATGGGAAAGGCTCCCTTGTGAAGAATCACTTAGGCCCCAATTTTCCTGAGAATTGGGCTAAAAGCTTGGCCGGAGTATTGAAGGACGAGGGCCGGCTGATTCAGGCCAAAGAGTTGATAGATGATGATGAACTTATGTTCCTTTGTGGGCTCCTTTGTGGGCTCTCCAATAATCCTCATTATCTCAGCAACCCTCCCGCTCGGGATTTGGAGAGAGACGGTTAGATTTTAGGGCGCTAACTTGTAGATAGGGATGCTAACTGTTTACTTGCATTTATAGCTTGTATTTTGTGAAGTTTGTTCAAGGGTTTCTGACCCTCGTTGTTTTTTCTTGCCTCAGGAGTAAGCATCATCATGGCTGGAGGAATCCGACATGCGGCCCGATTCGCCAATGCCAACAGGCGTCAAGCCAACCAAGGAAACCAACAGAACCCACCACCCCGAGGCGCAGGTCACGGCAACGAGCATAGTGGTCATCAAGCCACAAGTTCGAGCGCCGGTCAAGGCAGAGGGAAGAATCAAACACCCAACCCTGATACAAGGGTGATTCCGAGGGCCCCGATCGTTCCTCAAGCGAGTGGAGCTATTGTTCCCGCTGCAGTTCCGCCACCAAGGCCTCAGACGGGTGTCACTATCAGGGATACTCAAGGAGATGGGGCCTCAGCCTCTAGGAAGAGGAAGAGGATGCCGGATGCCTTCTCCACAACTGGCAAGGGCAAACAGGTCATGGAGGGGCCCAAGGGTGATGGAGACACTTCCTCCTCAGAAGAGGAGCACTTGTGATTTTGTTCGTAGAGGGGGTAGGAGCTATAAGGGTTCCGCAGATGGTGGTGCCGTATTACTGAGGCACGGAACGGTCGCGCAAACCATCAGCGAGGGCTTATATGAGAGGGTCCAATTCACAGCGGACCATAAGCACCTGTACTCCGAGACCGTTGAAAAGGTGACCAGCGACATGGTGCATGCCCTAATTTCGGTAAGCTCCCTTTCTCCCTCGAATTTTATTTTCTGAAGATGCCCCTTTTTCCAAAATTTTCATTAACACTCCTGCCATTTCGAGCGCGTGCAGCAAGTGCTTCCAAGGGCGAAGAACATCCAGATGTGTGCCTCTGTTTATGTTGATCGGAAAGCCAAGTACAAGAAAATGGCACGCTCGAACGATCCTGCTCAAATCCAAGAAGAATCGGATATAGAGAAGGCCAAGTACCTTTCTCTTAAAGAAGAGCACCAAAAGATGGAGGCTGAGATGAAGAAGTTGTAGGAGGACTTTACGAACGCTGAGACCGCTCGGAGGAGTTGGCGCAATGAATACAATAACCTCAATGAGAACCATCAGAAGCTTACGGACGACCGTAACGCATGGAGGACGAGGGCCACTAATACGGAGAAAAAATATGCAGATACCATGGACCAGCTTCTTCATCGCATTGAGCAAGCAGTCAAAGAGGCGCTCATCAAGTTCTGCCATTCAAAGGCGTTCAACTTTGCGGCCTCTTTGCACTGTCTTGAGGAGGCTCAAATGGCCTTCAATTTGGCAATTGAGCAGGGTATCTTCAAGGGATTAACAGACCCTTCCGCTCGTAGGATGCCGGATATGGGGCTCATGTTCAACGAGCGCTGCGTTGAGGAGGATGAAGACCGCGACGACCCCCGAGTCAAGTATCTCCGAGCCGGAGTACAACTTTTTGGTCACGCTTATTCAAGATGAATATATGGCTGCTCATCCCCCGTAGGAGGCCTCTCACGCGGAATAAAATGAGGGGAATAATAGTGCCCCTACTATTCCTAAAAACCTTCCAGCAAATGAGCCTCCGATGCCCGTAGTTAACCCCCCTGTTCCTATCGAGGAGAATGCCCCCATTCCAGATAACGAAGCCAATGACCCAATACCCCCCAAGCGCCAGGAAACAATGAGCCAGCGCCTCCGCCAGCTGCCCAGAACCTAGATGGACAAGCCCACCAAGCGCTAGAGCCAGCGGCCCCGGTATATGGTCCTCTGGCTCAAAATGTCCTAGTGGTCCTGGATAAAGACATTGCTCCTGTTTTGTAACTTTGGCGGAAGCCCCAATTAATGAAGTTCTTCTGTTTCCATAATAATGTCTTTCTTTATTTTCTTGATTTGTGAGATTTTTACCTTGTGCTTGTTATAATAAAATCTCATGATACTAAGATTCTGGGTATCATGCTTAGTAAAATATGCACAGCTTTAGCTAAGTTTTTTTTTAAAACTTGGAAAATTTTACTAAGTCTTGAGAAATCACAAGGGTCTTACTGGGAGGCTACCCTCGTTCAAGACTTGCGAAAATTTTGCCTGAAAACTTGGAAAATTTTACTAAGTCTTGAGTAATCACGAGGGTCTTACTGGGAGGCTGCCCTCGTTCAAGACTTGTGAAAATTTTACCTGAAAACTTGGAAAATTTTACTAAGTCTTGAGTAATCACGAGGGTCTTACTAGGAGGCTGCCCTCGTTCAAGACTTGTGAAAATTTTACTTGAAAACTTGGAAAATTTTACTAAGTCTTGAGTAATCACGAGGGTCTTACTGGGAGGCCTCCCTCGTTGGTTACATGAGTTGAGGCTTTAAAATGATTAAACGAGTTAATCGAGCCTAGAGGGTTCCACACGTGTGAAATCACACGTGTGGGTCACGTGACTGGACACGTGTCATTGTGACACGTGTGCCACGTGATTATTTAATGATATATTAAATAATTAATTTGTTAATTATTTAATAGACTTTGGTTTAATTTTGAATTAAAAAGAAAGTCTAATTTTGGAGAAAATAATCTAGTTAATTAATTATGAATTAATTAATTAGATAAAAATAAGTTATTTATTTTAAATAAATAAAGTATAAAATTATCCAAAAATAGTTTGGATATTTTTAGCTCTCTTGAAAGTTGATTTGAATTAGAATTCAAAGTCAAAGTCAAAATTACTTGATGATCAAGTAATAGGAGAGAGGGACCAATTCCTTAGTCCATAAGGACTAGGATCGGCCGCCCCTTCCCTTTCCTATATATAGGGGAGCTCATGCTCCCCTTAGAGAGTAATTGGCAATTCTTTTGGTTCATGTGTTGAACACCATCCTTTCTCCAAGATAAAAAAGAAACCCTAGGTTAAGCCTAAACACTAACTAGAGAACTAGCATCCTTACTAGTTAGATTGTGATCAAGTTGGATATTTTTAGCTCTCTTGAAAGTTGATTTGAATTAGAATTCAAAGTCAAAGTCAAAATTACTTGATGATCAAGTAATAGGAGAGAGGGACCAATTCCTTAGTCCATAAGGACTAGGATCGGCCGCCCCTTCCCTTTCATATATATAGGGGAGCTCATGCTCCCCTTAGAGAGTAATTGGCAATTCTTTTGGTTCATGTGTTGAACACCATCCTTTCTCCAAGATAAAAAAGAAACCCTAGGTTAAGCCTAAACACTAACTAGAGAACTAGCATCCTTACTAGTTAGATTGTGATCAAGTTGGTGGACTATCTCTAGAGAGCTTCAAGTTAGAAGTTTGAAGATTCGAGCTTTACCAAGGTGAGGGGATCAAGCCGCGAGAAGAGCGTTCTTGGGTGGCTTGAAACGCTTCAAGAAAGAATAAAAGAAAAGTAAGTTTCTTATCCCTACGAATTTGGTTACACGATTGCGAGTCCTAGATCCTTTTTGTTGGGAAATTTTTTAAATTCCGCTGCTTTCTGATTCGTGTTTTCCAACAAGTGGTATCAGAGCCACCTCGTTAATCGTGTTTCTGATTCGTCTCAATTATTCTGCATTTGGTAGAAATTCTTAGGCTTGATGCGATTGAGTATTTGTAATTGTTTTAGAAAGCCTGAATTACGAAACTGTATTTTTTCCTGAAAGTTTCTGAAAATTGGGTTTTGCAAAATTTAATTTTTGAAAACTATTTTAGATCTGAAACTGTATAAACTGTTTTTGGATTTCTTGGATTGGTTTTGCTTTTGAACGAAAACACGAAACGAAAAGCCTGGATTACGAACATGCGAAACCCCGCACGCGAAGGCGTCGCGAGCGCGGGCTTCGCGCGCCACCGCCCGCCTGGCCTAGGCGTGCGCAGGGCAACCGCCCAGCACCCTCCCGCAACCGTGCGGGAGGCCTCCCGGGCGTGCGGGATTGCTCGCCCAGCCGCCCGCACTGGTCGAGAGGGCCACGCGCATCAGCGCACACGCGCACGGCAGGTGCGCACAGCGCGCGGCGATGCGCGCAGCTCTTTCGCGTACGGGTCCCATTCCTTCATAATCCGTGTTTTCGTATTTCGTGCAATCCAGTCCCAATTTTTATTTTAATTTTAAAATTTTATTTTTTGAATATTTATTTTAATTTTTCAATAAAACTTAAAATTGGGATTTTTGAGAAATTGAAACGGTTTATATTTTGGGAAAATACATCTTTGATAAAATTATTAATTTTCAGAAATTAATTGGAATTTTATTTCTTTTGTTAAATTTGGGATTTATTGAAAACTTTTATAAACAAGACTCGCATCAAGTCGTGTTTTAAGTCATTAGGACTTGAAACGGGAATTTTAATTTATTGGCTAAATTTAAATTCTCGCAAAAGCATTTTAGGTGATCATGGGTTTTGATCTTTGTATGGTTTTAATTTATGCACATGGATGGTTTAAATTGGGGTTGAAGCCCTATAGTTGCATTTTTCAATTGAGGTTGGAGCCTCACTTATGTGCGTACTGTTATGTGATTTATTATGTGGCTTTCCATATTACTGTTTTTGAGGCCGGGGTATGCCCCGTGTAATTGTCTAAGGCCAATATGATGATTGAGCCTTATTACTTTATGTCTTTTTTCTTTTTATTGTAATTTGAGAGTAGAGATAGGTGGTGAGGTTTTATTTTCATTTTGGAGATAATGCACCCATGGAGTAAGATGGACCACATTCAAGTAACAAGGAGGCCATAAGTGAAGACCCCTCAAAATGTTAGGGAGGAGAATCTCAATTGTTAAATGTAATAGAGATAGGGCTCATATTTTGTTACCGCTTTCCCTTCTGTGATTTAAACTATTTATGTGGCATGTATGTTAGAACTTGTGATTGTGGAGTGGCTCCCACATATCACGCATAAGATAGGTAGAACCCATGATCATTACATGTTAGTATCATGCTAGGACATGTTATCTGTTTATGTGCTTGTTTGAAATGCATTTAAGTGTACTTGCATTAATCAAGACTAATAAAATTGGATAACATATATGTTGGTGAGGTCGAACCGAACAACTCTCCGGTTGATTCGAAAATTCCCATTAAATATTGAGCTAATTTCGAACAAATAGGTATTTAAATTCGAGATGCGAATTTTGAATTAAATTCCTAGCATTCCATCAATAGGTTTTAAGTTTAGTAAGTGTAGCTAGTTATTGTCCGCGAATCGTGGGATAGCTAGTGGAGCTTATTAGTTCTTAGTTACCTAATTGATCATTTTAATGATCAATATTTCATGATCAATTTTAGCAAGGGCGATGTCCGCGAGTCGTGGGTCGTTCGAACTAAGTTTTGGTCATGATCTTATGATTGATGGGTCTAGCTTAATGCCTAAGTAAATATGGATGTCGCACGAGTCGTGGGTCCATATTGAAAGATAGGTGATGCAAAAACAATTACTAAGAGTTCTAAAGGTGTTAGAATTGGTAAGTTGTACCTACCTGGGGTTCTTACTTAGAATGTCCGCGAGTCGTGGGTTCGAGGTAAAATGCTTAGGATCTTAATACCCATTGGGAAACGTGTTCCTCTTAGATCTTTGGGAATTATAGATCTTTGAAAAACAGTGGGAGCTACATTAGATTAAAGACCTTATCTTTTGTATATCGTTATAATTCAGCATGCTCACTAGTTCTCTGTTTTACCATTTAGGTCGTAGATTCTGTGATTCTCTACGTGTTTTGAAATGGCAACCAAAAACCCTCTGGTATCGATCCTCGAGTCAAACAAGTTGACTGGTCCCAACTATTCTGATTGGCTGAGGAATCTAAAAATCATTTTAGATTCTGAGAAGAGAACTTATGTTCTCTTCGAAGGGGAGCCTAGTCCCCAAGGGGAGGCTCCCACTCGGGCCGAGCGGGACGCGATTCAGAAGTGGAAGGATGATAATCTCCAAGCCCGTTGCCTTATGTTGGCTAACATGTCTCTGGACTTGCAAAGGCAACATGAGGCCATGGAATTCGCTTGGGAGATTTACGACCACTTAGAGGAACTCTACCGCCCTCATGAACGTGTTACAAGGTATAACACTTCAAAGGAATTGTTCCACTTGAGAATGAGGGAAGGTTCAAATGTCCATGAATATGGACTCAAGTTTCTCGCCCTTACTGAGAAACTTGCTTCCATGGACATGCCACTGAAAGATGAGCTTTCAGTGGATTTGTTGCTAGCTTCGCTCCCACCATCATTCAACCCATTTGTCCTTAACTTCAATATGAATCATGCTGGTGCTACTGTAGCTGAGCTGATTAGTCAGCTTGTGACTGCTGAAAGTACGATCAAGAAGGACAATAAGGTTCTGATGGTGAATGCTCCATCTTCCTCTTCTGGGCCTTCTAAAGGTAAGGGCAAGAAAGCCCAAAAGAAGAAGAAGAAACCCCTTAGGCCCACTGGCGGCATTTCGAAGGGGGAGGCCCAAAAGAAGAAGCGTGATCAGAAAGAGGATGTTTGCTTCCATTGTGGCAAAGCGGGACATTGGAGGAGAAACTGCCCAGAGTACAAAGCTACTCTAAAGAAAGGTATCTTTCTCGTTGAAATAAATCTTTCTATTAATTCTAGTTCTTGGGTACTTGATACCGGTTGTGGAACTCATATCTGTAATGATGTACAGATGCTAAGTGAAGTCCAACAACTCAAAGAAGGAGAATGTGTCTTGAAGATCGGCGATGGCTCAAACGTTGAAGCTCGAGCTTTAGGCACAATTAGATTAGATTTAGGTAGTTTTGAGTTAGTCTTAAATAAAGTCCTTTATGTACCGAGCATTATTGGTAATATAATTTCAGTTCCAATTTTAGATTGTGAAGGTTATGAAACTTATATTAAGAATGGTAAATACTTTATCAAACGGAACAACTCTTCCGTTCACATCGGTACTCTAAGTATTGGACTTTATCTAACTCAGAATATCAATATTATGAATATACAACGAGAAACTAAGCGTAAGAGAGATGACAAAGTTTCAGCTCCCTTATGGCACGCTAGATTAGGACACATTTTCAAGAATAGAATTAGCAAGATAAACAATTTAGGATCATTCTCTGAAAATGATCTTAAGGAGTTAACTTCTTGCGAATCCTGTCTCAAAGGAAAAATGTCCAAAGTTTCTTTTAAAGGGACTGTGGAACGTGCCATTAAGGTTTTGGATTTGATCCATACTGATGTTTGTGGACCACTTAGTGTAAGCACTAGAAACAATCATCAGTATTTCATAACCTTTACTGATGACTTTAGTCGGTATGGTTATGTATACTTAATGAAGTATAAATCTGAAGCTTTTGTGAAATTCTTAGAATTTCAAAAGGAGGTTGAGAACCAAACTGGTCACAAGATCAAAGCACTTCGATCTGATCGAGGAGGCGAATATCTTAGTGAAGAATTCCTTTATCATCTCAAAGATAATGGGATATCTCTCAGTGGACTCCTCCGGGAACTTCTCAGCTTAATGGAGTTTCTGAGATAAGGAATCGAACCCTACTTGATATGGTTCGTTCCATGATGAGTTTCACTGACTTACCTCCTTCTTTCTGGGGTTATGCCCTAGAAAGTACAGCAAAGATTTTGAATCTAGTTCCCTCTAAGTCAGTCCCTAAAACGCCCTATGAAATGTGGCATGGTAAAATCCCTAGTTATTCTTACTTAAGAATTTGGGGTTGTCCTGCTTACGTGAAGAGGACAGTGGGAGATAAGTTAGAAACTCATTCTAACTTATGCTACCGTGTAGGTTATCCTAACGAATCCATAGGATACTACTTCTATGCTCAATCTGAGCAAAAGGTGTTTGTTTCCAGAAATGCTACTTTTCTGGAAGAACCGTTCCTTAAAGAAAAGAGAGGCAAGATCATAGAATTAGAAGAAGTACAAAGTGACCCCACACCACCCACTGAAGAAACGTCTCATTCTGATCAACCACAACCAATCACGAATTTCGATACACACGAAAATCCTCCTCTAAGGCGTTCTGAACGCACTCCTAGACAGCCGGAGAGATGGTTTGGATTCTTCCATGAAATCTCTCAAAAGGATAATGATCCTTTAACATATGAGGAGGCACTTTCAGATTCTGACTCTGAACAGTGGATAGAAGCCATGAAATCCGAAATGGACTCCATGAACTCCAACCAAGTTTGGACCTTGGTAGATTTGCCTGATGGGGTCAAACCCATACGTTGCAAATGGATCTTTAAGAGAAAGCTTGGAGTTGATGGAAGCATTGTAGCCTACAAAGCAACAATGGTTGCAAAAGGATTCACTCAAAGACCCGGCGTGGACTTTGATGAAACTTTTTCGCCAGTTGCAATGCAAAAGTCTATTCGGATCATGCTTGCCATTGCTGCGTATTATAACTACGAGATATGGCAAATGGATGTGAAAACTGCCTTTCTCAATGGTGACATTGACAAAGACATTTATATGGAGCAACCCATAGGTTTCACATTCAGTGGGAGTGAGCAAAAGGTTTGCAAACTCCAAAGATCAATCTATGGATTGAAACAGGCTTCTAGGAATTGGAACATTCGATTTGATGAATCGGTCAAAGCGTTTGGCTTCATCCAAATTTCGAATGAATCATGTGTGTATAGAAAGGAATTGGAGACCTCAGTGCAATTCTTAGTACTTTATGTTGATGACATCCTTCTTATTGGGAATTCGAAGGATGACATGAAAGTGACTAAGTTATGGTTATCGAACCAATTCGAGATGAAAGATCTTGGTGATGCGTCCTATATCCTTGGAATTAAAATCTATAGAGATAGATCTAGAAGGTTAATAGGACTATCACAGTCGATGTACATTGACAAAGTATTGAATAGATTCAATATGGAGTCAGCAAAGGTTAAGAACCTTCCTGTGAGTGTAGGAACATGTCTTTCAAAGAAGATGTGTCCTAAGACTAACCTTGAGAAGGAGAGAATGACTCATACACCTTATGCGTCAGCAATAGGTAGCATAATGTATGCAATGTTATGTACTCGACCGGATGTGGCTTATGCACTTAGTGTGACAAGTCGTTTCCAATCTGACCCTGGAGATGGTATCTGGGCTGCCGTGAAGAATATTCTTAAGTACTTGAAAAGTACTAAAGATTTATTCTTAGTTTACGGAGGTCAGAAAGATCTTACTGTCGAAGGATACTGCGATGCAAGCTTTGCATCAGACTTAGATGATTTTAAGTCAATGTCAGGATACATTTTTTGCCTAAACGGCGGAGCAGTGAGTTGGAAGAGTTCCAAGCAAACTACCACTGCAGATTTGACCACTGAGGCCGAATACTTAGCTGCAAATGATGCAGCTAAGGAAGGTGTTTGGATTAGAAACTTTATTCAAGAGTTGAATGTTGTTCCTAGCATGAAAGACCCCATTTCTGTGTTTTGTGACAACACTGGGGCGGTTGCTCAAGCAAGAGAACCAAGATCTCACCAACGGACCAAGCACATTATGAGAAAGTATCACCTAATCCGTGATATTATCAAAAGAGGAGATGTGCAAATTGAGAGGGTCACATCAGCAGAGAACATGGCAGATCCAATTACTAAACCCCTTAGTTGAGAAGCTTTCCAAGGTCATCTTCAGAAGATGGGACTTAGAGTAGCTTTAGAATGGCTTTGACGGGCAAGTGGGAGATTGTTAGGAATAGTGCCCTAGAAAGCCGATTGTATATCCGCTTTGTGCTTTTCCTTATTGTAATCACAGACAATCTTTGAATGATATAACGAATAAAGGCAACACTTCTTTATATGCTCTGGTTTTGGTATGCGATTACTTTATCTGTGCATGTATGAGAACTCCCCTAATCCTGATGACTTTAGGACTCTACCATTTAGGTGAAATGGTTCATGAAACGAGCCCTATATCACATAAGTCATGATTAGTAAAATATTCCAAGCCGATGAGTCCTACAGACAGTGTGAGTGTCAACCTGACTCCTCTAAGGCTTGCTTGTGGGATCATACCCTTAAGAAGGACCACCTTGTTTCATGGAGGTGCAAAGCGTATAGCTGATACGTGCGTGATACATGAGGGTGCTTACTTCAATAAGTAAGTTCACTGAGGTGCCCCGTGTGAGAACATTCCTAAATGGGAAAGGAAGTTTCTATTTCAGGAAATTGAAACTTCCAGATTAGAAAATATCTCACGAGTCATTGATGTGATTAATTGATCCTTAGAATTGAGGTTTTTTTTGTCACTTTATGAGTTAACTCTATAGTCTTAGGTATAAGCTTTAAAGGGTGTCGCCTTAGACAATTGATTCAAGGCTTATGCTGGGGCTGCACAAGTGATTCATGAAAGTGAATGAGAATCAAGAAAGGACCTACACTTGCATTTACAAGGTGATCTCTTATTGTGTAAGTCATTCATATGCCATATGGAGTCCTTGGCCAAGGCAGTAGACCAAGACATCAAGAAAAGGGTTTCTTGGATTCAGATCAAATGGATATGAAATGCACTTAGCTTTAAGACCGGATTAATAGGGTTCTGATTATTCCCTTGCCCTAGATCTTGGTTGAGAGATAGTAAGTAGGAGGATTGTGTCTCACATGAATCAATGACTTAAAGGTTCTATCGAATCCGAACATTCCAATTCAGTTAGGGGTTAAACACCTGTTGCTAGACTATGGTCGTTTAATCTGTGGACTGATTAATTAATTAGTGAATTAATTAATTAGGGTCACTGCTAATTGAATTGAGAACCTAGAGGGTCACACACAACAACTTGGTTACATGAGTTGAGGCTTTAAAATGATTAAACGAGTTAATCGAGCCTGGAGGGTTCCACACGTGTGAAATCACACGTGTGGGTCACGTGACTGGACACGTGTCATTGTGACACGTGTGCCACGTGATTATTTAGTGATATATTAAATAATTAATTTGTTAATTATTTAATAGACTTTGGTTTAATTTTGAATTAAAAAGAAAGTCTAATTTTGGAGAAAATAATCTAGTTAATTAATTATGAATTAATTAATTAGATAAAAATAAGTTATTTATTTTAAATAAATAAAGTATAAAATTATCCAAAAATAGTTTGGATATTTTTAGCTCTCTTGAAAGTTGATTTGAATTAGAATTCAAAGTCAAAGTCAAAATTACTTGATGATCAAGTAATAGGAGAGAAGGACCAATTCCTTAGTCCATAAGGACTAGGATCGGCCGCCCTTCCCTTTCCTATATATAGGGGAGCCCATGCTCCCCTTAGAGAGTAATTGGTAATTCTTTTGGTTCATGTGTTGAACACCATCCTTTCTCCAAGATAAAAAAGAAACCCTAGGTTAAGCCTAAACACTAACTAGAGAACTAGCATCCTTACTAGTTAGATTGTGATCAAGTTGGTGGACTATCTCTAGAGAGCTTCAAGTTAGAAGTTTGAAGATTCGAGCTTTACCAAGGAGAGGGGATCAAGCCGCGAGAAGAGCGTTCTTGGGTGGCTTGAAACGCTTCAAGAAAGAATAAAAGAAAAGTAAGTTTCTTATCCCTACGAATTTGGTTACACGATTGCGAGTCCTAGATCCTTTTTGTTGGGAAATTTTTTAAATTCCGCTACTTTTTGATTCGTGTTTTCCAACAAATTCATCATATAAGCTCAAATTTTTCAAGAATTCACGCATCAATCCATGGTAAAATCATGTATTCATGTATCAAACAACAAGTAATCCATTTATCCAAAGAATTCATAAACCCTGGCTTCAAGAAATATCATTAAGGATCACCTATATAAACTTTCATATACCTTAAACAAAAAAGAGTGAGAAGAAGAAGAAGACCCCAAATCGTTTACATTCATGCATACTAATGAAACGCGGGAGCATAATCTTATCATTATACGTATCATAGATCAACTTCATGTACATCAAAAGTGTTTCGGTCTCAACAGGCATAACTCCCCAAAACATAAGAATAACATAATCAATCCGTATGTATCAACAACATGAAAAATACGATGCTAGACTCAACTGGACAACAGGACACGACTCTAACTCCCGCCTAGCATGCACCTGTGAGTACCTGAAAAGTGAGGGTGCCAGTCTATGGAAGATTGAGTGAGGGGCATAAATAGGTATATAAGCACAAGTAACATGCAAGTTATAGCCTCAGGTGAAGTTTGTAAAATCAAAAATGCTATAAGTTCAGAAAGAAGTATTCTTCGCCCGAGATTACAACCATCCAATTTAACAATTTAATCAATCAATTTCATTCAATCTGTGGCCTGGCGAGTGAGGGCAATTCTCCAACCTTTACACCCATAGTGAACAATATATGTTGTGTGTGATTGTTTTGTTGTGCATGAGTTTGGTATATATATATATATATATATATATATACTACAAACATGCACGCAACACAGCAGTTAAGGAATCAAATGGGAAGTCCCTGCCCAAGCAACAAAACAACAACCACAGCCGCCTCCAATGGTATGGGGAATTTTATGGAAGCGGTTTTCAACTATGTTGAGCATCAAAGAGCTCTCTCTCTCACACATACACACATATATATATATATATATTGTGTGCAGGTACGTGTATATATATGTTTTTGCATCCATGTATATGTCAAATCATGTATTCATGTATCAAACAACAAGTAATCCATTTATCCGAAGAATTCGTAAACCCTAGCTTCAAGAAATATCATTAAGGATCACCTATATAAACTTTCATATACCTTGAATGAAAAAGAGTGAGAAGAAGAAGATGAAAATGGATGATTGAGTTTCAAACTCTGAAATTCCTTGGAAAAACTTGGTTGAATTTCAGGATACCTCATGGTCGTCCTCATAGAGAGCATTCTCCGGGTCATAGGCGCCATCGTCATGATCATTCTTCTCCACCTCCACCCCCTCAAGCTCAACCTCAGGACTTCTTCAATTCTATGGTTCAGGTTATTGATCAGTGATTGAGATATTATGTACCTCCAGCCCCACCAGCTCCTCCACCACAACCGGCTCAGATTTCAGCTATATTCAGGGAATTTCAGAATTAACATCCACCGAAATTCTTCAAGGGAAATGACATTCAAGCCGAACAATAGCTTAAGGAAGTTGAGAGGGTTTGGGAGCTTATCGCATGTGAGTCTCGAGAGAAGGCTAGTTGCACTATCTCTTTGATCCAGGGTAAGGCTTACTCTTGGTGGGAAAGCGCCAATATTATCTTAGATGCCGCCGAAAAGGAAGTCACGTGGGAGGTGTTTATAAGGGAATTCAAGAATAAATTTATTCCTCCATCTTCCCGCACTCGTAGACTTAAGGAGTTCACTGAGCTCAAACAAGGGGGAAGATCTGTTGCTGAGTAGACTGGTTCACAGTCCCTGCTCAAGAACAAAACCGTGAGGCTGCGGCCAAAGCGGACAATATCCACATACTGGGTCGGTCCTTGGTCCTTTCATTTGAAATGGTATGAGAGACACGGTGCGAGGAAGGTGGTGTGCCAGCGAGGACGCTGGTCCCCTCTGAGGAGGGGGGATGGGTGGATGTAATATCCCACATTGCTCGGGTAGGAGAACGAAGTCCTCCTTATAAGGTGGATGGAAACCTATCCGTGTGGACGCATTTTGAGTAGACTGGTTCACAGTCCCTGCTCAAGAACAAAACCGTAAAGCTGCGGCCAAAGCAGACAATATCCACATACTGGGTCGGTCCTTGGTCCTTTTATTTGAAAGATACAGTGCAATAACTCGTAAAACAATAGGTAGGGATACAGTGGAAATCATTTTCAATACTTATATATACAGAAAATGGTTCGGTTGAATATATTGGAAAATAGTTTACAATTCAAACACCTTGGTAGTACTCGCACATATCTAAGTATATACATAAGTATAATAAGCATGCGAGAGAAGCACATTTCACATAAGGCCATAGGTCGTATGTAGCTAAGAAGAAAACCCCACCTGTAGACAGTTGTCAAGAGAGAGAGGAAAGGAAGACCTGGACCCTAGCGTTCTCGGTCGTCACCATCCTAGTGCTCAACTGTACAAGAAAGATAACATGGTGCAATTGTAAGACAATGAGACCACATGGACGCACAGCGTTTGTTAATGATGCGATATGGGATGATATGTTGTGCAAACAATAATAAATAATGTCATGAAAGTGTTCATATGCACAATTAATGTCCTCATGTAACAAACAACATGCAATTTAAGTGTACGTGTGATACGTGATCGTTGATTACGCATCAAACCAATTAATCACGTAGTTTCAATCATACAAATCGTACATTAAGTCATTCAAGTTCACACAAACATGAGAGATAATGAAACAAATTCCATTCATAACAATTACAAATCAATTAATCACAATTCGTGTAATACAAGTCACGGAGTAAGAATTTATAAATAATTAAATTATATATGCATACTGATGATACAATTCACATAAGCACGCGAAATAATTAATCGAATCTCAAATTATGCGTAAATATTCACGTACTCAATTTATTTACATATTGTATGCAAGGAGTGAAGGAAATTTGATAAATTGGATTTCCAAATAATGTAAATTAGTAATTTAAGAAACCTAAAATGTTCTAGTAGTAGGTTTTGAATATTTTATTGAAATTTGGAGTTTAAACAAATTTCAATTGATTATAACAATAAGTACATAGGATATAAAATAAGAAATTAGTATTAAAATCTTTATAGAAAAGAATAGAAATGCATGTATAGGTACGCACTGTATTGCAATGTTAAGAATTTCATGTGTATAACTACATTAATTATTTAACTAAAGTGCTTAAAATCATAACTAAAGAAAAGGGATGCGTGCTAAGTCGAAATGCAACATTATATTGTTGCTGCTCTTGCCATATCTCATGTCATGCTATGTCGTAGCCTCTCCGTTGTCCCAAACCAGCCGCAACCAATGAATAGAAGCCACAAACAACGAGCAACTCATGCAGCAGCAACCACAGCAACGCAGCAGGACAGCAGCAGGGGAACTCCACGCAGCGGCAGGGGAGGTTTCGGTGGAAGCTCAAGAACCCCCCCTCCCCCCCCCCCCCCAACATTCCACAAAACTCACACACAACACTTAATTACATATTATCACACACAAATACACACATAATACCCATCAATTTCAAGCTTGAGTCTATTAAAATCACAAACCACACACACAAATCATCACCATGAAAGCCATGAAAGTAAAGCTTCAAAACACCCATGAACTACCACAATTTCTTCATTTAACCATAATGATGACTATCGAAGAACCTGGATCGAACTTCAAGAATCACCAAGAATATTTTACCTTCGATTAAGGATTTGAGTGGACCGAGACCGAATGTACGCATAAGGACTTGAAAAAGATATCTGTGGGTAAGAATCAGTACAGAAGTCGAGAAATGGATCAATTGAGGGTCTAACTACCTTCAAATCGACTACACACTAAAGAGATGAAAAATAAGTCAATAATCGAGCCAACTAGAATTAGACCATCCAAGTCGTATTACAAAGTCACCAATATTATTTTCATTACTACGGTGAGCGGTACGTCAAACATTCATGGCATATACATACGCAACTTTAATTTGAACAATTTCATGATGTTATGTGTCTGGATCACTAATTGTATTAACTGCTTTTGTACTTGATATCTTCCACCTGCTTCTTGTGTGCTTGCTGCATGATATAACTGTATCTTGCGTTTGATGCTTGCTGTGCCGAGGGGTGTTGAGCCTTTCGTGTTGTGCTTGGAGACTCTCTTGTTTTGTGTTCGAGAGACAGGGGTTCTCTTGTTAGCTGCTTGAGAGACGGGGATTCTCTCATTTGTTTCTTATTACCTGGTTAGCTTTTCAACTGGTGGCAGCTTAGATTCTTGAGTGCTTAGGCCTCACGGTGAAATGAAGGTCGTGATGCTTTGAAGTTTCTCCTTTGTTACTTGAAGATCTATTCCGAACTAATCCCTGACAGGGAGTTGCTAACCCGCGTGGGATGTGTTGGAAAACACGAAACAGAAAGCAGCGGAATTTAAAAAAATTTTCCAACAAAAGGACCTTGGACTCGCAATCGTGTAACCAAATTCGTAGAGATAGAAAACTTACTTTTCTTTTGTTCTTTCTTGAAGCGTTTCAAGCCACCCAAGAACGCTCTTCTCGCGGCTTGATCCCCTCTCCTTGGTAAAGCTCGAATCTTCAAACTTCTAACTTGAAGTCTCTAGAGAAAGTCCACCAACTTGATCACAATCTAACTAGTAAGGATGCTAGTTCTCTAGTTAGTGTTTAGGCTTAACCTAGGGTTTATTTGATCTTGGAGAAAGGAAGGTGTTCAACACATGAACCAAAAGAATTGTCAATTAGCTCTAAAGGGGAGCATGAGCTCCCCTATATATAGGAAAGGGAGAGGGACGGCCGAACCCATTCCTTGTTGGACAAGGATTTGGTTCCTCTCTCTCCTATTACTTGATCATCAAGTATTTTCCAACTTTGACTTTGAATTCTAATTCAAGTCAACTTTTAAGAGAGCTAAAAATATCCAAACTATTTTTGGATAATTTTATACTTTATTTATTATAAAATAAATAACTTATTTTTTATCTAATTAATTAATTCGTAATTAATTAACTAGATTATTTTCTCCAAAATAAGACTTTCTTTTTAATTCAAAATTAAACCAAAGTCTATTAAATAATTAACACATTTAATTATTTAATACATATATATATAATATATATATTCACACGTGTGTGACACGTGTCACAGTGACACGTGTCACTCACGTGAGCCACACGTGTGATTTCACACGTGTGGAACCCTCTTGGCCCGATTAACTCGCTTAATCATTTTCAAGCCTCAACTCATGTAACCAAGTTGTTGTGTGTGACCCTCTAGGTTCTCAATTCAATTAGCAGTGACCCTAATTAATTAATTCACTAATTAATTAATCAGTCCACAGATTAAACGACCATAGTCTAGCAACAGGTGTTTAACCCCTAGCTGAATTGGAATGTTCGGATTCGACAGAACCTTTAAGTCATTGATTCATGTGAGATACAATCCTCCTACTTACTATCTCTCAACCAAGATCTAGGGCAAGGGAATAATCAGAACCCTAATAATCCGGTCTTAAAGCTAAGTGCATTTCATATCCATTTGATCTCAATCCAAGAAACCCTTTTCTTGATGTCTTGATCTACTGCCTTGGCCAAGGACTCCATATGGCATATGAATGACTTACACAATAAGAGATCACCTTGCAAATGCAAGTGTAGGTCCTTTCTTGATTCTCATTCACTTTCATGAATCACTTGTGCAACCCCAACATAAGCCTTAAATCAGTTGTCTAAAGCGACACCCTTTAAAGCTTATACCTAAGACTACAGAGTTAACTCATAAAGTGACAAGGAACCTCAAGTCTAAGGATCAATTAATCACATCAATGACTCGTGAGATATTTCCTAATCTGGAAGTTTCCATTTCCTGAAATAGAAACTTCCTTTCCCATTTAGGAATGTTCTCACACGGGTCACCTCAGTGAACTTACTTATTAAAGTAAGCACCCTCATGTATCACGCACGTATCAACTATACACTTTGCACCTCCATGAAACAAGGTGGTCCTTCTTAAGGGCGTGATCCCACAAGCAAGCCTTAGAGGAGTCAGGTTGACACTCCCACTGTCTGTAGGACTCATCGGCTTGGAGTATTTTACTAATCATGACTTATGTGATATAGGGCTCGTTTCATGAACCATTTCACCTAAATGGTAGAGTCCTAAAGTCATCAGGATTAGGGGAGTTCTTGTAACAGCCCGGATTTTTGAGATCAGGATAGCACGGGTAAGTAAAGGGTTAAGAGGAAAGCGTTTATAGCCTTAGTCCATTACACATTCCATTTTATGTGAATTATGTGCATTTATGTTCTGATTTTTGATTTGTGCCTTTTTGAGAGAATCACATCACTATTCATCCAACGAACCCTAAACCTTTACCTAAACCTTGAAAAACCTTAGAAAGCTGATTTCTATATTTTCCAAACTCATATCATAGCTTTCATTGTTCCAAAATATATTTTTAAAATTGTTTGTTGAAAATTCCATTTAGGTCCCTAGATACTATTCATCTTTAATTGTAGGAATTTTCGAAACACTTTTACCTATTCAATATTGGGCTCGATAGAATCCTTACAAAATTTTATGAATTTTGGTATGATTTCCAAACCCTAATTCTTAACGTAGCTTCCGTAGAAATCAAAACCGGCCGAAAAACCCTAATTTTGCCCTAAATTAGAAATTTCTGAATTCCAACGTTTTTCGTATACAATATTATAACCATTACGATCCTTGGATTATTTTATGAATTTTAGGACCTTCTCCAAACTCTAGTTCAAATCCTAACTCGTTTTATAAATTTTTCTTTATTTTCCCAAAGTACTATTTCTACCGTAAAAACTAATTTTAAAACCGTCCAACATTTGATATACAATATTACAGTCAAAATGATCCTTGAATTATTTCAAGAATCATGAACACTTTCTCGGGAATCAATTCACATTCTAGCTTCGTTTATGAATTTTATCGTATTTTTCAAAATTCCCGAACGACTACTACTTTAAATGTAGACGTTCAAACGTTAAGTATTTATAACCATTAGAAAGCTCTTTCGATTCTCTTTCTTTTGCAATTTATCTCATTTCAAACTAAACCCTAGACGTTCTTCTACGAATTTATTACCATCTTCATCCTATTTTAGAATTATTTTTATTTTGTCATGATTATTAGATTAATTAATTATATCTTAGTTATACACCTAAGTATACAACTAAACCCCCGTAATAAATGAACCTAGCTTACTCACTATATGATTCATCTAATTAAGTCTCTAAAATTGCAACATAAGCCCCCAAGACATACCTATAAATACCCTTAGAAGCATAACACAAAAATCACACCAAAACCTCCCAAATCTCTCTCTCTCTCGTGACCCTCTCTCTCTTCTCTCTAAGGTGCAATTTTCTTTTATTATTTCATGCTTTATGTTATGTTTTTAATATTATAATATTAGTAGCATGCTTAGGAATAATGAAATTATGCTTTAGGAATTTATTTTTATAATATATATGCATAATTGTTAGTTTTATGTCTAATGTGCCTACATTATGGAATTTTATTTAATTAATTGCATGAATTATGATATGTTGTAGCATGAGTATTTATTTAAATAATTATGTTCTTGTTTGATTAAATTTATGCTTAGAATAGTTTAATTGAACTTAATTTATTATTAAAGTGTTACATTTGAATTTAATTATATGATATGAATTCAAAAATTTGTTGAATATGATCATGAACTAGTATGAACATCTTCATGAGCTCAAGAACACATTCATAATGTTCTTGAACCAAATTCATGTGCTCGTGTGATAGTGTGTGTATGTATGTGTTTAATTTTGTGTTATAAAGTGTTTAATTCATAAGAAATTGAATAGTAAATGTTTTTAATAGTAATTTTCACTTTTTGGTCAACATTTACTTAATAATTTCGAAATTAATTTAATTTTAATTATAAAATATGATTTTGGAATTTTAAATAATTATTTTTCCAAATTAATTGAAAAATTAATAAAATTATAAAATAATTTCAAAATCAACTTACATTGTTAAATTAAATTCTAAATTTAATTCCTAATACTCTAAGTAAGGTCACAACATGATTTATAAATATTTAAGTGGTTAAAGAATTTATGAAACCTAATAAATTTATTATTTTCCCTTAAACAAATGAAATTTAATTTTACCGGGAAAATAATTTCTAAATGATTTGAGAATTCTCTAATATGTTATATTTCTTAAACCTTATGTGATTATGTGATTAGAATCATAAGAACCTAGTTCTAAGTCAGTAGTAATTATTTTCAGGCGACAATAACACTGAACAGTGGGATCCGTTCCACACTATCTGAATTTCCAGACTAGGTGAGGGTTAAAACATTTTCAACTGGAATCATGTTTATATCTATATCTAATTATAAAATGACTTCCAAATCTATCTATTATTTGATTTCCTATCTATATATATATATATATATATCAATATTATACATATTCCTCTTTATGAGGAAAATACCAATAAGTCGGAATCAGGATCTTATACGGACATGATATATTTCAGTCCTATTAATATTAAGAACTGATTCCCGACCAAGCAAGTAAATCATTATTATTTATTAAAATGGGCCCGGCGTGCAGCTGTGTCGAGCAATACTCGGAAGGTAACGGGCCGAGAGTATTGTTGGTGCCACAGACCGCCACCAACTCTTGGTAGTGGTTTAGCTGGAGGTTAGTTACTCCACGCCAAGAGACTTACAAGGGAGACAACCTCCCTGGGAGAGATAGCTTCCTCCCACATATATACATATCGTCGGTAGGGTTTGCTCCCCTACTGACACTACGGAGTTGCGAAGTTATTATCATATTTAGTTTTATTAAAGTACTGGTGCCTTGATCAGCCCGGTACTGTTTTACAAATATTTTAAGGAGATCGGAGGGAGACGCCTTACTTGCAGGCGGTACAAATCTTTTATTAAACGGTTCATCATTTATAAATAAACTCCAAATACCCCTATCCCAGTTTCTCACTTATGAACCGTATCATATTTGCTATATCCTATTGCTATGATTTTATATATATATATATCTATATATATATAACCATATATATATCTAAATCTAATACTTCCTTCACTTAGTCAGTTTGACTAATACCTCGCCTGTTTTTTAAATACATGATTTCAGGGAGCGAGGATAACGACACCTAGAGGTATCTTGAAGCTATAGGTGTCATATTTATTAGATCAGGCTTAGATTAAGAGCATTTAATCCTGATCATGTATATATTATTGATAAATTGCTCTTATACATTAACTCCGTACACTACGCTATTATATTACCCCCTTACAATATCATGCACTTTGCTGTGTGTTATCACGTTGCTTGTTGCAAATTTTAAATCCTTTCATTTTCCGCTGCATTTTACCCTACACTCTGCTTAAGTACTATCTATACCGTTCGCCGTAGTATTTCTCGGGTGCTAGGTCTCACATCCACTCGAGGGTAGTACGGTGCGGGAGTTGTAGTGTTAGGGGGCGCTACAGCTTAAGGTGGTATCAGAGCATTAGGTTTGGTTAAGAAGAGACTTAACCTATAAATGCTAGGAGAATGCTCGTTTTGTACTTGAACTTTAGAATTCACTTTAAGTGTTTCTTTATATAGCAATGGAGAATCAAGAACCCGGGAACGCACATCATACCTGGCTTGAGGAGTACGAGGCCCCACACACTATAGCAGTATCTCGTCGTGAGAGTCCTATACATTATTATACTTGGCAGAGGGCGAGACATGTAGTTCGGGGAGGTAGAGCAGGTAGAGCTCGGCATGCTTATCCGAACCGTTTAGTGCATATACTTGAGTCAGAGAGAGATGCGTATTATATGGAGGCTCAGATGGCTCGCGAGTATCAGCTGGAGTCTGCTAGATATCTTGATTTAGCCTTACAGAATGCTGTGAGTAGGAATTTTGCTCAGCAGCAGACCTCTACCTTGGAGCATGAGAACGCCGATCTGGTGGCACAGGTGGCGACCCTACAGCAGGACTTAGCCTCTATGACCCTTTCTAGGAATGCCTCTCGGACTTTATATCAGCGTTACCGCTCTTGTATTCGGAGCCGCCTGGCCGGTGCCTATCATCTGTCTGGTGTACAGGCTGTTGAGGAGATGATGGATCAGGCAAAGGATGCAGCAGCTGAGCCTGAGGAGGAGGAGCCCGGAGGTGAGGCAGAGGCTGAGCAGGAGCCTGAGGAGGATGAGCAGGGTTCAGAGGAGGAGCAGCAGGGTGACGGTTGGAGCCCTATTCGAGGTGAGATTGTGGATAGTGATCAGCATGATTAGGCAGAGATTATTCTGGAGCTTGGTATATATCTAGGAATAGTATCAGTGGGAGGTTGTACAGATCAGTCAGTAGAGGACCTTCCCCTTTTGACGTAGCAGCTGATGCAGCTAGCCTGACGGAGATGAGTGAGTTGAGAGCTTTGTAGGGTGTAACTTGACGTAGATCAGGTCCACCCCATTTTGCTTTTTGTAGTTGTAGCTATAGCTCTCAAACTTGATGCATATATATAACCCACTTTTGCAGTTACATTCTTGTTCTATATTTACTGCTTTCATACTTATTGCATTACGAGTTAGAATTGCTTCAAGATACCAGCAAGACCGTGAGTGAGTATTTTATTTTCCTGCACCTTTACTTATTATGTTTGTGCTTTACTTTACCAAATCTGTGTGATATGATATCTACTGCTTGATATTGTCTGAAACATGTATTTATGTGATTATATGCAACACATTCTTAACCATCATGCATCATATTCTTTATAAAGCAACTGCAAATCAATATGTCCCCTCGAAGAGTTGCCCAAGACAACACTTCCCCACAAGAAGGTGCATCCTCAGCAGGAGAAAACTCTGAATTAGTAGATGCTTTGAAAGAGATAGTGCAAACTTGTGCTAATGGAACAAAGGGGAATAATGAAAAGACTCTGGAGAAATTTCTACGAATGAACCCGCCAAAGTTCTTTGGAGAACCCAGTGATGTAAAAGCTGAAAGTTGGATAGCTAGTATCGAAAAGATCTTTGAGGCTATGGGTATTTCTCCAGAAGAACCAGAAAGAATCCAGTTTGCAGTTTTTATGTTAGAAGGAGCAGCATTAAGTTGGTGGAATTATATCAAGCGTGTTTGGGCAGAAGATCAAGTTAATTATAGGTGGTTAGACTTTGTCAAAGTGTTTCAAAACAAATACATCCCTCAGATAGTTAGGGATGCTCGAGAGGCAGAATTCATGGAATTAGTACAAGACAATATGTCGGTAGCTGAGTACGAAGCTAAGTTCATCCGATTGATCCAATATGCCCCACACATCCTCCATGATGAACGTCGAAAAACTCAGCCATTCATTAAAGGACTTAAGTCGGATCTTAGGTGGGCTTTGGCTCCATTTGTGTTGGAAATCTATACTAAGGCTGTGGAAACGGCTATGAAAACAGAAGCTACACATAAAGAAGTTCGTACAGCTAATAGCCATTCTGGATCCTTCTACAAGCCAACTCAGGGATCTAAACGACCTGTTGGACCAGCAAAGCCAAATCCAGGAAAGAAACCGATACAATCATGGTCCCGACCTCAACAAACATTCCCAAAACCTCAAGAAGAGATTGTCTGCGAATATTGTCAGAAACGCGGACATACTGAGAAGGATTGTCGTAAGAAAGCTGGAGTCTGTACGTGGTGTGGAAGCCCTGAACATCAGTACTCAGAATGCCCAAAGAGACCACAACAGTGGAATAAAGGAAAGGTTCCAGCTAAGACTCCTGGAAGACCAGTAATTAAGGGACGTGCTTATGCAATAGAGGGCAGTGAGGATCCCGATCCTACCAAGGTTGTTGATGGTACGGTACACATTCTAAACACGCCAGTTATTGCTTTATATGACCCTGGCGCCACGCATTCATTTATTGCATCTGAATTATGTGTGCATTTCAATTTTCCACTTGAATCGTTGCCTTATATGCTTGAAATAAGTTCTCCTTTGGGAGCTTGTTTTACTACGGATAGAGGATATAAACGCTGTCCTATAAGGATTGGTACCCAATACTACCTGATAGATCTTATAGAATTACCGATGTCAAGATATGGGATTATTCTGGGAATGGATTGGCTTAGTAAGTACCGTGCTAAGTTGGATTGCTTCAAGAAAGAAGTCACCTTAGGGAAAGGTGATAGCTCTGGGTTGAAAGGAAAATTTGAGTCGGTATCATTGGTTACAGCTGCCGAAGCTAAGAAGTTAGTGAGTAATGGAGCTACTGGATTCATTGCCTATTTGTTAAATAGGCCCAAAGATCAACTCAAGATTGAGGAGGTAGAGGTAGTAAAAGAATTCATTGATGTCTTTCCCGAGCATCTGAATTCATTACCTCCTGACAGGGAACTAGAATTTGTAATTGATTTAGTCCCTGGAGCTGAGCCATTCTCTAAAACACCTTATCGAATGGCTCCAGCCGAGCTCCAAGAGTTGAGAAAACAACTTGACGAGTTGTTAGCTTCAGGATACATCCGTCCTAGCACATCCCCATGGGGAGCGCCTGTGTTATTTGTCAAAAAGAAAGACGGATCATTGCGATTGTGTATCGATTATCGAGAACTCAATCGTATGACTATCAAGAACAAATATCCTCTTCCCCATATTGAAGAACTGTTCGACATTCTTCAAGGATCACGAGTGTATTCCAAATTGGATTTAAGGCAAGGGTATTATCAGCTAAGGATTAAAAAGGAGGATATTCCAAAGACTGCTTTTAATACCCGCTACGGTCATTTTGAATTTGTAGTAATGCCTTTCGGGTTAACCAATGCCCCAGCTGCATTCATGGATTTAATGCACCGAACGTTCCGACCGTATTTGGATCAGTTCGTGGTCATCTTTATTGACGACATTCTGGTGTTCTCAAGAACCCCAGAGGAACATGCTGAACACCTTCGTAAAGTGTTAAGAGCTTTAAGAGATCATAAGTTATACGCGAAGTTCAGCAAGTGTGAATTTTGGTTAGAAAGAGTGTCCTTCCTTGGACATATAATATCCGGTTCTGGAATAGAAGTAGACCCTTCAAAGGTTGAAACTGTAATGAATTGGCAAACGCCAAAGAACCCATCAGAGGTGAGAAGTTTTCTAGGACTTGCCGGATATTACAGGAGATTTGTAAAAGATTTCTCCAAGGTAGCAGCACCTCTTACTCAGTTAACCAAGAAACAAGGAAATTTTGAATGGACAGAAAAGTGTGAACGGAGTTTTCAAGAATTGAAGCAAAGATTAACGTCTGCCCCAGTATTAACCTTACCAGAAGGAAAAGAAGGTTATGTAGTTTATACGGATGCATCCAAAGAAGGATTAGGGTGTGTCCTAATGCAAAATGGTAAGGTTATAGCCTATGCCTCAAGGAAACTTAAACCTTATGAAGAAAATTACCCCACACATGATTTAGAATTAGTTGCGATTGTATTCGCTTTAGCTAAATGGAGGCATTATCTGTACGGGGTAACTTTTGAAGTCTTTACTGACCATAAGAGTTTGAGATATTTATTCACTCAAAAGGAGTTGAATATGAGGCAGAGAAGATGGGTGGAATTTCTGGAAGACTATGACTGTAAAATACAGTACCATCCAGGAAAAGCTAACGTAGTGGCAGACGCCTTAAGTCGAAAATCCAGTCTATCAGCATTAGACGGAAGAAGCAAACCCATAACTGTCCTTTCGAAGTCCCGACTGGCGAATATAGTGATATCCTCGCCATTAAAAGAAAAACTTAGGGAAGCCCAAGCACAGGATGAATGGATCAAGAAGTGTCTCAATTCCAAGGAAAAGAATATTGAGACAAAATTCACAACAGATAACCATGGGATCTTGAGATATAAAGGTCGAGTTTGTGTACCTCCTACAACTCGAAAAGAAATACTGGATGAGGCACATAAGACCCGATATACGATACATCCAGGAGGAACAAAAATGTATCATGATCTCAAGAAACATTTCTGGTGGAATGGAATGAAACGAGATGTTGCTAGTTATGTCAAAAGGTGCTTGACGTGCCAGCAAGTTAAAGTGGATCACCAGAAACCCGGAGGGAAGTTACAGCCACTACCAGTTCCTACTTGGAAATGGGAACAAATCACCATGGACTTTATCACGGGCTTACCAAAAGTTAAAGGAGGATATGATAGTATATGGGTTATCATTGATCGGTTGAGTAAGTCTGCACACTTCTTATCGGTCAAGACTACTGACAAGGTCGGTTCTCTAGCAAAGTTGTACCAGAAAGAGATTATAAGGTTACATGGTGTACCCATTAGTATAGTCTCCTATAGAGATCCGAAATTCACTTCACAGTTATGGCAAAGTCTTCAAGAAACAATGGGGACTAAGCTGCATTTCAGTTCAGCCGCACATCCTCAGACCGATGGTCAATCAGAAAGGACGATCAAATATCTAGAGGATATGTTGCGAGCTTGTGCCTTGGATTTTCAAGAGGACTGGAAAGAATGTTTACCTCTTGTGGAATTTGCGTACAATAATAGTTATCAGGCATCGATCAAGGCAGCACCTTATGAAGCCTTATATGGAAGGAAATGTAGGTCTCCGTTATACTGGGACATAGAAGAGACTAAAGCAACCGAGAGAGGAGATACAAGGAAAACCATTAGAAAATGGATAGTAGAGTCTACAGAAAAGGTTGAAATTATCCGCCAGTGAATGAAAGCAGCTCAAGATAGGCAGAAGAGTTATGCCGATACCCGGAGAAAGGATATAGAATTTACGGTAGGCGATAAAGTGTTTTTAAAGGCATCACCAAGAAAAGGTTTCACCCGTATTGGGAAAGGTGGAAAACTGAATCCCAAATACATAGGACCTTTTGAGATCATAGAACGTGTTGGACCAACAGCCTATCGCTTAGATTTACCAGCAAACCTCACTGGGATACATAACGTATTCCATGTGTCACAGCTCCGTAAATATTTTGCGGATGAATCCCACATCTTGCCAATAGAAGAAGTTCCTCTAAAACCCGACTTGACTTATACAGTAAGACCAACCGAAATCTTGGATAGGAAATTCCAAGAACTAAGGAATCGGAAAATCCCCCTTGTTAAAGTGTTATGGAAAGGACATGGGACAGAAGAACAAACCTGGGAAACTGAGGAAAAGATGCAGAAACATTACCCAGAGTTGTTCCGAAACAGGAATAGAATCTGAGGACAGATTCTCTTTAAGGGGGGAAGATTGTAACAGCCCGGATTTTTGAGATCAGGATAGCACGGGTAAGTAAAGGGTTAAGAGGAAAGCGTTTATAGCCTTAGTCCATTACACATTCCATTTTATGTGAATTATGTGCATTTATGTTCTGATTTTTGATTTGTGCCTTTTTGAGAGAATCACATCACTATTCATCCATCGAACCCTAAACCTTTACCTAAACCTTGAAAAACCTTAGAAAGCTGATTTTTATATTTTCCAAACTCATATCATAGCTTTCATTGTTCCAAAATATATTTTTAAAATTGTTTGTTGAAAATTCCATTTAGGTCCCTAGATACTATTCATCTTTAATTGTAGGAATTTTCGAAACACTTTTACCTATTCAATATTGGGCTCGATAGAATCCTTGCAAAATTTTATGAATTTTGGTATGATTTCCAAACCCTAATTCTTAACGTAGCTTCCGTAGAAATCAAAACCGGCCGAAAAACCCTAATTTTGCCCTAAATTAGAAATTTCTGAATTCCAACGTTTTTCTTATACAATATTATAACCATTACGATCCTTGGATTATTTTATGAATTTTAGGACCTTCTCCAAACTCTAGTTCAAATCCTAACTCGTTTTATAAATTTTTCTTTATTTTCCCAAAGTACTATTTCTACCGTAAAAACTAATTTTAAAACCGTCCAACATTTGATATACAATATTACAGTCAAAATGATCCTTGAATTATTTCAAGAATCATGAACACTTTCTCGGGAATCAATTCACATTCCAGCTTCGTTTATGAATTTTATCGTATTTTTCAAAATTCCCGAACGACTACTACTTTAAATGTAGACGTTCAAACGTTAAGTATTTATAACCATTAGAAAGCTCTTTCGATTCTCTTTCTTTTGCAATTTATCTCATTTCAAACTAAACCCTAGACGTTCTTCTACGAATTTATTACCATCTTCATCCTATTTTAGAATTATTTTTATTTTGTCATGATTATTAGATTAATTAATTATATCTTAGTTATACATCTAACTATACAACTAAACCCCCCTAATAAATGAACCTAGCTTACTCACTATATGATTCATCTAATTAAGTCTCTAAAATTGCAACATAAGCCCCCAAGACATACCTATAAATACCCTTAGAAGCATAACACAAAAATCACACCAAAACCTCCCAAATCTCTCTCTCTCTCTCGTGACCCTCTCTCTCTTCTCTCTAAGGTGCAATTTTCTTTTATTATTTCATGCTTTATGTTATGTTTTTAATATTATAATATTAGTAGCATGCTTAGGAATAATGAAATTATGCTTTAGGAATTTATTTTTATAATATATATGCATAATTGTTAGTTTTATGTCTAATGTGCCTACATTATGGAATTTTATTTAATTAATTGCATGAATTATGATATGTTGTAGCATGAGTATTTATTTAAATAATTATGTTCTTGTTTGATTAAATTTATGCTTAGAATAGTTTAATTGAACTTAATTTATTATTAAAGTGTTACATTTGAATTTAATTATATGATATGAATTCAAAAATTTGTTGAATATGATCATGAACTAGTATGAACATCTTCATGAGCTCAAGAACACATTCATAATGTTCTTGAACCAAATTCATGTGCTCGTGTGATAGTGTGTGTATGTATGTGTTTAATTTTGTGTTATAAAGTGTTTAATTCATAAGAAATTGAATAGTAAATGTTTTTAATAGTAATTTTGACTTTTTGGTCAACATTTACTTAATAATTTCGAAATTAATTTAATTTTAATTATAAAATATGATTTTGGAATTTTAAATAATTATTTTTCCAAATTAATTCAAAAATTAATAAAATTATAAAATAATTTCAAAATCAACTTACATTGTTGAATTAAATTCTAAATTTAATTCCTAATAATCTAAGTAAGGTCACAACATGATTTATAAATATTT
Source organism: Lantana camara (assembly GCA_037501455.1). Classification (NCBI taxonomy): domain Eukaryota; kingdom Viridiplantae; phylum Streptophyta; class Magnoliopsida; order Lamiales; family Verbenaceae; genus Lantana; species Lantana camara. Next base: position 94,772,192 of record CM074863.1, read on the forward strand.
AAGTGGTTAAAGAATTTATGAAACCTAATAAATTTATTATTTTCCCTTAAACAAATGAAATTTAATTTTACCGGGAAAATAATTTCTAAATGATTTGAGAATTCTCTAATATGTTATATTTCTTAAACCTTATGTGATTATGTGATTAGAATCATAAGAACCTAGTTCTAAGTCAGTAGTAATTATTTTCAGGCGACAATAACACTGAACAGTGGGATCCGTTCCACACTATCTGAATTTCCAGACTAGGTGAGGGTTAAAATATTTTCAACTGGAATCATGTTTATATCTATATCTAATTATAAAATGACTTCCAAATCTATCTATTATTTGATTTCCTATATATATATATATATATATATATATATATATATATATATATATCAATATTATACATATTCCTCTTTATGAGGAAAATACCAATAAGTCGGAATCAGGATCTTATACGGACATTATATATTTCAGTCCTATTAATATTAAGAACTGATTCCCGACCAAGCAAGTAAATCATTATTATTTATTAAAATGGGCCCGGCATGCAGCTGTGTCGAGCAATACTCGGAAGGTAACGGGCCGAGAGTATTGTTGGTGCCACAGACCGCCACCAACTCTTGGTAGTGGTTTAGTTGGAGGTTAGTTACTCCACGCCAAGAGACTTACAAGGGAGACAACCTCCCTGGGAGAGATAGCTTCCTCCCACATATATACATATCGTCGGTAGGGTTTGCTCCCCTACTGACACTACGGAGTTGCGGAGTTATTATCATATTTAGTTTTATTAAAGTACTGGTGCCTTGATCAGCCCGGTACTGTTTTACAAATATTTTAAGGAGATCGGAGGGAGACGCCTTACTTGCAGGCGGTACAAATCTTTTATTAAACGGTTCATCATTTATAAATAAACTCCAAATACCCCTATCCCAGTTTCTCACTTAAGAACCGTATCATATTTGCTATATCCTATTGCTATGATTTTATATATATATATATATATATATATATAACCATATATATATCTAAATCTAATACTTCCTTCACTTAGTCAGTTTGACTAATACCTCGCTTGTTTTTTAAATACATGATTTCAGGGAGCGAGGATAACGACACCTAGAGGTATCTTGAAGCTATAGGTGTCATATTTATTAGATCAGGCTTAGATTAAGAGCATTTAATCCTGATCATGTGTATATTATTGATAAATTGCTCTTATACATTAACTCCGTACACTACGCTATTATATTACCCCCTTACAATATCATGCACTTTTCTGTGTGTTATCACGTTGCTTGTTGCAAATTTTAAATCCTTTCATTTTCCGCTGCATTTTACCCTACACTCTGCTTAAGTACTATCTATACCGTTCGCCGTAGTATTTCTCGGGTGCTAGGTCTCACATCCACTCGAGGGTAGTACGGTGCGGGAGTTGTAGTGTTAGGGGGCGCTACAGTTCTCATACATGCACAGCTAAAGTAAACGCATACCAAACAAGAGCATATAAAGAAGTGTTGCCTCAATTCGTTATTTTATTCAAAGCTTGTCTGTGATTACAATAAGGAAAAGCACAAAGCGGATATACAATCGGCTTTTAGGGCACTATTCCTAACAATCTCCCACTTGCCCGTCAAAGCCATTCTAAAGCTACTCTAAGTCCCATCTTCTGAAGATGACCTTGGAAAGCTTCTCGACTAAGGGGTTTAGTAAGTGGATCTGCCACGTTCTCTGCTGATGTCACCCTCTCAATTAGCACATCTCCTCTTTTGATAATATCACGGATTAGGTGATACTTCCTTATAATGTGCTTGGTCCGTTGGTGAGATCTTGGTTCTCTTGCTTGAGCAACCGCCCCAGTGTTGTCACAAAACATAGTAATGGGGTCTTTCATGCTAGGAACAACATTCAACTCTTGAATGAAGTTTCTAATCCAAACACCTTCCTTTGTTGCATCATTTGCAGCTAAGTATTCGGCCTCAGTGGTCGAATCTGCAGTGGTTGTTTGCTTGGAACTCTTCCAACTCACTACTCCGCCGTTTAGGCAGAAAATGTATCCTGACATTGACTTAAAATCATCTAAGTCTGATGCAAAGCTTGCATCGCAGTATCCTTCGACAGTAAGATCTTTCTGACCTCCGTAAACTAAGAATAAATCTTTAGTACTTTTCAAGTACTTAAGAATATTCTTCATGGCAGCCCAGTGACCATCTCCAGGGTCAGATTGGAAACGACTTGTCACACTAAGTGCATAAGCCACATCCGGTCGAGTACATAACATTGCATACATTATGCTACCTATTGCTGACGCATAAGGTGTATGAGTCATTCTCTCCTTCTCAAGGTTAGTCTTAGGACACATCTTCTTTGAAAGACATGTTCCTACACTCACAGGAAGGTTCTTAACCTTTGCTGACTCCATATTGAATCTCTTCAATACTTTGTCAATGTACATCGACTGTGATAGTCCTATTAACCTTCTAGATCTATCTCTATAGATTTTAATTCCAAGGATATAGGACGCATCACCAAGATCTTTCATCTCGAATTGGTTCGATAACCATAACTTAGTCACTTTCATGTCATCCTTCGAATTCCCAATAAGAAGGATGTCATCAACATAAAGTACTAAGAATTGCACTGAGGTCTCCAATTCCTTTCTATACACACATGATTCATTCGAAATTTGGATGAAGCCAAACGCTTTGACCGATTCATCAAATCGAATGTTCCAATTCCTAGAAGCCTGTTTCAATCCATAGATTGATCTTTGGAGTTTGCAAACCTTTTGCTCACTCCCACTGAATGTGAAACCTATGGGTTGCTCCATATAAATGTCTTTGTCAATGTCACCATTGAGAAAGGCAGTTTTCACATCCATTTGCCATATCTCATAGTCATAATATGCAGCAATGGCAAGCATGATTCGAATGGACTTTTGCATTGCAACTGGTGAAAAGGTTTCGTCAAAGTCCACCCCGGGTCTTTGAGTGAATCCTTTTGCAACCAGTCTTGCTTTGTAGGCTGCAATGCTTCCATCAACTCCAAGCTTTCTCTTAAAGATCCATTTGCAACCTATGGGTTTGACCCCATCAGGCAAATCTACCAAGGTCCAAACTTGGTTGGAGTTCATGGAATCCATTTCGGATTTCATGGCTTCTATCCACTGTTCAGAGTCAGAATCTGAAAGTGCCTCCTCATATGTTAAAGGATCATTATCCTTTTGAGAGATTTCATGGAAGAATCCATACCATCTCTCCGGCTGTCTAGGAGTGCATTCAGAACGCCTTAGAGGAGGGTTTTCGTGTGTATTGAAATTCGTGATTGGTTGTAGTTGATCAGTAGGGGACGTCTCTTCAGTGGGTGGCGTGGGGTTACTTTGTACTTCTTCTAATTCTATGATCTTGCCTTTCTTTTCTTTAAGGAACGGTTCCTTAAGAAAAGTGGCATTTCTGGAAACAAACACCTTTTGCTCAGATTGATCATAGAAATAGTATCCTATGGATTCCTTAGGATAACCTACAAAGTAGCATAAGTTAGAACGAGATTCTAACTTATCTCCCACTATCCTCTTCACGTAAGCAGGACAACCCCAAATTCTTAAGTAAGAATAACTAGGGATTTTACCATGCCACATTTCATAGGGCGTTTTGGGGACTGACTTAGAGGGAACTAGATTCAGAATCTTTGCTGCACTTTCTAGGGCATAACCCCAGAAAGAAGGTGGTAAGTCAGTGAAACTCATCATGGAACGAACCATATCAAGTAGGGTTCGATTCCTTCTCTCAGAAACTCCATTAAGCTGAGGAGTTCCCGGAGGAGTCCACTGAGAGATAATCCCATTATCTTTGAGATGATTAAGGAATTCTTCACTAAGATACTCGCCTCCTCGATCAGATCGAAGTGCTTTGATCTTATGACCAGTTTGGTTCTCAACTTCCTTTTGAAATTCTAAGAATTTCTCAAAAGCTTCAGATTTATACTTCATTAAGTATACATAACCATACCGACTAAAGTCATCAGTAAAGGTTATGAAGTACTGATGATTGTTTCTAGTGCTTACACTAAGCGGTCCACAAACATCAGTATGGATCAAATCCAAAACCTCAGTGGCACGTTCCACAGTTCCTTTAAAAGGAACTTTGGACATCTTTCCTTTGAGACAGGATTCGCAAGAAGTCAACTCTTTGAGATCATTTTCAGAGAATGATCCTAAAGTGTTTATCTTGCTAATTCTGTTCTTGGAAATGTGTCCTAATCTAACGTGCCATAAGGGAGCTAAAACTTTGTCATCTCTCTTACGCTTTGTTTCTCGTTGTATATTCATAATATTGATATTTTGAGTTAGGTAAAGTCCATTACTTAGAGTACCGATATGAACGGAAGAGTTGTTCCGTTTGATAAAGTATTTACCATTCTTAATATAAGTTTCATAAACTTCACAATCTAATATTGGAACTGAAATTATATTACGAATAATGCTCGGTACATAAAGGACTTTATTTAATACTAACTCAAAACTACCTAAATCTAATCTAATTGTGCCTAAAGCTCGAGCTTCAACATTTGAGCCATCGCCTATCTTCAAGACACATTCTCCTTCTTTGAGTTGTTGGACCTCACTTAGCATCTGTACATCATTACAGATATGAGTTCCACAACCGGTATCAAGTACCCAAGAACTAGAATTAATAGAAAGATTTACTTCAACGAGAAAGATACCTTTCTTTAGAGTAGCCTTGTACTCTGGGCAGTTTCTCCTCCAATGTCCCGCTTTGCGACAATGGAAGCAAACATCCTCTTTCTGATCACGCTTCTTCTTTTGGGCCTTCCCCTTCGAAATGCCACCAGTGGGCCTAAGGGGTTTCTTCTTCTTCTTTTTGGCTTTCTTGCCCTTACCTTTAGAAGGCCCAGAAGAGGAAGATGGAGCATTCACCATAAAAACCTTATTGTCCTTCTTGATCGTGCTTTCAGCAGTCACAAGCTGACTAATCAGCTCAGCTACAGTAGCACCAGCATGATTCATGTTGAAGTTAAGGACAAATGGGTTGAATGATGGTGGGAGCGAAGCTAGCAACAAATCCACTGAAAGCTCATCTTTCAGAGGCATGTCCATGGAAGCAAGTTTCTCAGTAAGGGCAAGAAACTTAAGTCCATATTCATGGACACTTGAACCTTCCCTCATTCTCAAGTGGAACAATTCCTTTGAAGTGTTATACCTTGTAACACGTTCATGAGGGCGGTAAAGTTGCTCTAAGTGGTCGTAAATTTCCCAAGCGAATTCCATGGCCTCATGTTGCCTTTGCAAGTCCGGCGACATGTTAGCCAACATAAGGCAACGGGCTTGGAGATTATCATCCTTCCACTTCTGAATCGCATCCCGCTCGGCCCGAGTGGGAGCCTCCCCTTCGGGACTGGGCTCCCCTTCGAAGAGAACATAAGTTCTCTTCTCAGAATCTAAAATGATTTTTAGATTCCTCAGCCAATCAGAATAGTTGGGACCAGTCAACTTGTTTGACTCGAGGATCGATACAAGAGGGTTTTTGGTTGCCATTTCAAAACACGTAGAGAATCACAGAATCTACAACCTAAATGGTAAAACAGAGAACTAGTGAGCATGCTGAATTATAACGATATACAAAAGATAAGGTCTTTAATCTATTGTAGCTCCCACTGTTTTTCAAAGATCTATAATTCCCAAAGATCTAAGAGGAACACGTTTCCCAATAGGTACTAAGATCCTAGGCATTTTACCTCGAACCCACGACTCGCGGATATTCTAAGTAAGAACCCTAGGTAGGTACTACTTACCAATTCTAACACCTTTAGAACTCTTAGTAATTGTTTTTGCATCACCTATCTTTCAATATGGACCCACGACTCGTGCGACATCCATATTTACTTAGGCGTTAAGCCAGACCCATCAATCATAAGATCATTACCAAAACTTAGTTCGAACGACCCACGACTCGCGGACATCGCCCTTGCTAAAATTGACCATGAAATATTGATCATTTAAAATGATCAATTAGGTAACTAAGAACTAATAAGCTCCACTAGCTATCCCACGACTCGCGGACAATAACTAGCTTTACTTACTAAACTTAAAACCTATTGATGGAATGCTAGGAATTTAATTCAAAATTTGCATCTCGAATTAAACACCTATTTGTTCGAAATTAGCTTAATATTTAATGGGAATTTTCGAATCAACCGGAGAGTTGTCCGGTTCGACCTCACCAACATATATGTTATCCAATTTTATTAGTCTTGATTAATGCAAGTACACTTAAATGCATTTCAAACAAGCACATAAACAGATAACATGTCCTAGCATGATACTAACATGTAATGATCATGGGTTCTACCTATCTTATGCGTGATATGTGGGAGCCACTCCACAATCACTAGTTCTAACATACATGCCACATAAACAGTTCAAATCACATAAGGGAAAGCGGTAACAAAATACGAGCCCTATCTCTATTACATTTAACAATTGAGATTCTCATCCCTAACATTTTGAGGGGTCTTCACTTATGGCCTCCTTGTTACTTGAATGTGGTCCATCTTACTCCATGGGTGCATTGTCTCCAAAATGAAAATAAAACCTCACCACCTATCTCTACTCTCAAATTACAATAAAAAGAAAAAGACATAAAGTAATAAGGCTCAATCTTCATATTGGCCTTAGACAATTACACGGGGCATACCCCGGCCTCAAAAACAGTAATATGGAAAGCCACATAATAAATCACATAACAGTACGCACATAAGTGAGGCTCCAACCTCAATTGAAAAACGCAACTATAGGGCTCCAACCCCAATTTAAACCATCCATGTGCATAAATTAAAACCATACATAGATCTAAACCCATGATCACCTAACATGCTTTTGCAAGAATTTAAATTTAGCCAATAAATTAAAATTCTCGTTTCAAGTCCTAATGACTTAAAACACGACTTAGATGCAATTCTTGTTCAAGAGCCTTTTCAATAAAACCCGAAAAACTATAAACCAATAAAATTCCAATTAATTTCCAAAATTAATAATTTTATTCTTTCATTATTTTCAGAAAACAAAATTCATAATTTTCCCAAAATCCAAATCGCTTTAATTTCTCAAAAATCCCAATTCAATCAAAATTTTAAAATAATTTTATTTTAGCAAAACTGATTTTAAAAGATAAAATTAAAATAAAATTAAATCGGGATTTTACGGACCGAAAAACACGAAACACGAAAACACGAAAGCACGGGCCCGGGACGATGCGGGATCGCCCGCGCGCCGCGTAGGAACGCGAGCTAGGCGCGCGCCAGGCGCGCCCTTGCGCGCAGACGTGCAACGCGGGCAGGCAGTCCCGCCCATCCCTGGGCGGGCGCTCCCGCGCGGTTGCGGGAGGAGCAGGCGGATGTCCCGTACGGTTGCGGGACAGGCGAGCAAAGGCGCCTAGGCGGGCGGGAGGCCTCCCGCGCGGATACGGGAGGGCTGGGCGGCGATGTTGGGGCTTGGGCGTGCGACGTGCTAGCACGCCCAGCCCCGTTCTTTTCGTGTCCCGTTTCGCATTTTTGGGTTTCTCCAAAACCCGGTTCAATCCAAAATTAAAAAATTCGATTTAAGCATATTTCAATCAAAACGGTTTTCAAAATCACAATTTAAGAAAACAGTTTCAGAAATTCAGGAAAAATTACAGTTTCGTATTTCAGGCTTTCTAAAAGAACTCATGAATACCTAATTCGCACCTAAGCCTAAGAATTTCTACCAAATTCAGAATAATTGAGACGAATCAGAAACACGATTAACGAGGTGGCTCTGATACCACTTGTTGGAAAACACGAAACAGAAAGCAGCGGAATTTAAAAAATTTTCCCAACAAAAGGACCTTGGACTCGCAATCGTGTAACCAAATTCGTAGAGATAGAAAACTTACTTTTCTTTTGTTCTTTCTTGAAGCGTTTCAAGCCACCCAAGAACGCTCTTCTCACGGCTTGATCCCCTCTCCTTGGTAAAGCTCGAATCTTCAAACTTCTAATTTGAAGTCTCTAGAGAAAGTCCACCAACTTGATCACAATCTAACTAGTAAGGATGCTAGTTCTCTAGTTAGTGTTTAGGCTTAACCTAGGGTTTATTTGATCTTGGAGAAAGGAAGGTGTTCAACACATGAACCAAAAGAATTGTCAATTAGCTCTAAAGGGGAGCATGAGCTCCCCTATATATAGGAAAGGGAGAGGGACGGCCGAACCCATTCTTTGTTGGACAAGGATTTGGTTCCTCTCTCTCTTATTACTTGATCATCAAGTATTTTCCAACTTTGACTTTGAATTCTAATTCAAGTCAACTTTTAAGAGAGTTAAAAATATCCAAACTATTTTTGGATAATTTTATACTTTATTTATTATAAAATAAATAACTTATTTTTTATCTAATTAATTAATTCGTAATTAATTAACTAGATTATTTTCTCCAAAATAAGACTTTCTTTTTAATTCAAAATTAAACCAAAGTCTATTAAATAATTAACACATTTAATTATTTAATACATATATATATAATATATATATATTCACACGTGTGTGACACGTGTCACAGTGACACGTGTCACTCACGTGAGCCACACGTGTGATTTCACACGTGTGGAACCCTCTTGGCCCGATTAACTCGCTTAATCATTTTCAAGCCTCAACTCATGTAACCAAGTTGTTGTGTGTGACCCTCTAGGTTCTCAATTCAATTAGCAGTGACCCTAATTAATTAATTCACTAATTAATTAATCAGTCCACAGATTAAACGACCATAGTCTAGCAACAGGTGTTTAACCCCTAGCTGAATTGGAATGTTCGGATTCGACAGAACCTTTAAGTCATTGATTCATGTGAGATACAATCCTCCTACTTACTATCTCTCAACCAAGATCTAGGGCAAGGGAATAATCAGAACCCTAATAATCCGGTCTTAAAGCTAAGTGCATTTCATAACCATTTGATCTCAATCCAAGAAACCCTTTTCTTGATGTCTTGATCTACTGCCTTGGCCAAGGACTCCATATGGCATATGAATGACTTACACAATAAGAGATCACCTTGCAAATGCAAGTGTAGGTCCTTTCTTGATTCTCATTCACTTTCATGAATCACTTGTGCAGCCCCAGCATAAGCCTTGAATCAGTTGTCTAAGGCGACACCCTTTAAAGCTTATACCTAAGACTACAGAGTTAACTCATAAAGTGACAAGGAACCTCAAGTCTAAGGATCAATTAATCACATCAATGACTCGTGAGATATTTCCTAATCTGGAAGTTTCCATTTCCTGAAATAGAAACTTCCTTTCCCATTTAGGAATGTTCTCACACGGGGCACCTCAGTGAACTTACTTATTAAAGTAAGCACCCTCATGTATCACGCACGTATCAACTATACACTTTGCACCTCCATGAAACAAGGTGGTCCTTCTTAAGGGCGTGATCCCACAAGCAAGCCTTAGAGGAGTCAGGTTGACACTCCCACTGTCTGTAGGACTCATCGGCTTGGAGTATTTTACTAATCATGACTTATGTGATATAGGGCTCATTTCATGAACCATTTCACCTAAATGGTAGAGTCCTAAAGTCATCAGGATTAGGGGAGTTCTCATACATGCACAACTAAAGTAAACGCATACCAAACAAGAGCATATAAAGAAGTGTTGCCTCAATTCGTTATTTTATTCAAAGATTGTCTGTGATTACAATAAGGAAAAGCACAAAGCGGATATACAATCGGCTTTTAGGGTACTATTCCTAACAGGATGAACATAGGAAAGTTTGTTCAGAAGCTAAGACTCGAGGAAGTGGACCTGAGGACAGGTCCTTCTTAAGCGGGAGAGGTTGTGACGGCCCGTGTTTTTAGACCGGCCAGGTATGACGTCACGAGTGAGGTCAAATCGAGCGTTATGTGTTTAACCATATGTTTAATTTATTTATGGCGTAATTTAATTGTTTTTATGCGACGCACCTCTTTTAATTTATCTAATTGTCTTTAATTTTCAACTTTGTGAAGTTGTGCATTTAATTGCAATTAGAAGTTAGGACCTAATTAATTAATTGAAATTATGTGGATTAATTTGTGTGTCTTAGAAAACTAAGGACTTGATTGAATTTCTTTAAACAATTGGAACCCCTTTAATTTATGAAATTCGAAGCTGGGTCCAATTTAACTCTTTTAAAACTCTGGTGGGTGTTTTTACAATTACTAAATCTTTAATTGGACTTTATTTTTAATTTTGGGGCTAACTGTATTACTTATTGTTTGAGGGGACTTAATTGCAATTCTGGAACTAGAGAACCCTTTTAACCCCGTAACCCTAGCTGCCTTCCCCTTCTCCCTCTTCGTAATAGCAGCAGCGGCGCAGCAACAGCCACCCTCCACGCCACCGCCGCCGTGTCGTCTCCACCGCCGGGGTCTATTCCACGCAGTCAACCATCACCTGCTCTCTCCTTCTCTCCTTCCACTTCGCAGCTCTCTCTCTCTCGGCATCGACCACCACCACCACACTAGCTGCGCTCCGCCACCAGCCTCGCTGCCACCACAATCATATCCACGCACCACCATCCACTGTCGGCCATCCTTCTTCTCCGGCACCGATAACCTTTATACCGGCAAAGCCCCAACATCCTCACTCATTTCCGTCTCCTCTCAACCACAAAAGGGGGAGAAAACCCTTATCGCCTCTGTTTCGCCAGCGCCGCCGCCACCGGCCATCTGAACCGGCTGACAGCTACCCCTGCTTTCATTCCATCTCGTTTTCTCACATATCCAAGATGAACAGCAACGCCCATGGGCGAATCACCACTGTTCGATAGTCTCCGACCACCGCCACTCCCATCAGCCCCACCAATAGCTATCCCGGAGCCTCAGCTGCTTTTTCCTTCAATTGTAATTGCCCTTTTTCCTATTCAATTGAGCTGTTATGTATCTGATTTTAATTCAATGCATTTAATTATTAAATTTGTGAATTTTTCGTGCAAGATAAATACTTGTATTGAATTTGAGCTCAGGAACGGTATTGGTTGTATGTATATATTTGCGTATGCAATCACTTACATTAGTTGGGATTAATTTGAATCTTGGTAACTGCTTGTTCCCATGTGTCTTTTGTGTTAATTCTTTAAGAGTTGTTGTTGTATTGAAGGTTTGAATATAATAACAATTGAAGAGGATGCATATATGTAAATGTTTCAATAATGGTTTTGTGTATGAAACGTGGTGTTTGGATGATTAATCAGGCCATGGTAATTGATGCATACTCGTATATGTGTATAAGTTCTTAATTGTGAAAATCTACTTTGTAAATTGATAAATTGACAAATTCTTAGTTATTGTATTGATTGGGGATATGAATTAGTTTAATTAAACCTGCATAGTGACTAATTGATGTTTTGTATAAAGTAATCCAGTATGATAAACTATGAACTATGTGTGTGCAAATACAATTGTCTAATTGTGGAATTTACTCCTAAGTTTAGTATCTGAATCTTGCAAATTTTGTTTAATCCGAGGAGGCATTGGGCCGACGTTGACCTCGTGCACCTCACCCACACTGTTGAGATGAACCTGGAATCCACTAGGAGGTAGGGGAGGATGGAGTCTCGGTCCTTGGGGATTAATGCACCCATTGACCATATTGATTGGATGTCGAGGGCTAGCTACCCGGACCATCACCCGGAAGAAGAAGGATGGAACTGATTGTGTACTGATACTACATTGATTGTATTGTAACGATCGAAACCTAATTGCTTGATCACCTAATAAGAAGCATATCATTATTACACGATTGGGAGTAAGGTTGGAGATTTGTTCACTCGCCGAGCCACTGATAACCTATTGTCATGAATTGAACTTTGGAAGTGTCGTAATCCCGTGAATGTACCTTTTCCTTTGAAATTATTCTTTTAAAACATTTCACGGGATTAGGGCCTGTATGTTTCCACTTTATATAACTAATTATACCCTTATTCACTCAGTCTTCTAGAGACTGACCCCTCCCCTATTTGTCCCTCAGGTTTCGTACAGGTTTTTGCTAGGCGGGAGTCGTGTCCTTGTTTGAGTCCTGCACTTGTACACTCACTGCACAATGTATTCATTTATTGTATGAGCTTATTTATTGGGCCGATGTGCCAATTATTGATTGTTGAATCGATTTAATTATTGAATTGGATTGATTCGGGATAGGTTGTATGCTTAGTTGAACCCGTTGCTAGGATGTGAGTTGCTTGATGATTGAATTGTTATTATTGTGATTGCCTTATTCTCCCTATTGCTTCCGCACCGCATATTCTTGTCCTCTTTGATTGATTGTTCCAGGGTTAGATTCCGTCTAGCCAGGATAGTCTTTTCATTATCTTCCGTTCGCTATGGGTTTAGTTTACGTTTGGATTAGTCCATTTCATATGTGAACCGAACTCATAGTGCAAGGGATGTGGTGCTCTCGTCCCGGGTGCTACATCTTAAAGTGGTCGCTCGGGTAGGAGAACGAAGTCCACCTTATAAGGTGGATGGAAATCTATCCGTGTGGACACGTTTTGAGTAGATTGGTTCACAGTCCCTGCTCAAGAACAAAACCGTGAAGCTGCGGCCAAAGTGGATAATATCCACATACAGGGTCGGTTCTTGGTCCTTTCATTTGAAATGGTATCAGACTCGGTGCCAGCAGGAAGGTGGTGTGCCAGCGAGGACGCTGGTCCCCTCTGGGGGGGGGGGGGGGTTGTAATATCCCACATCGCTCGGGTAGGAGAACGAAGTTGTCCTTATAAGGTGGATGGAAACCTATTCGTGTAACGCCCCAAATTCCGGAAGTTCAGGTAAGCATGCCACATGCGGGTCTTCGGGAGTTGGGGGTTTATTTTAATTATTTTAGTCGTTTATTCATTTATTTCATAACATTATATGGATTATATCTTCATGCATTTATATGAATTACCGTCAACGTGAAATTTACGTGAATTAATTGCTAAAGTGATTAAATGCTTATATGTATCCTTATTTGATTACTTCTTGAATATGTGGACTTAATTGCATTAATGTGATTGATGCTAAATGATCAATTTCCATGGAATGAAACTTGATTGCATCCATTCAAATATTTCAAGGACCTAAAGTGCAAATAATGGTGATTCATGAGAGTTAGTGGAAGTCTTTATAATATATCATATACATTTCATCTCTTGCAATCCATTCATCATATTTCATTCAACATTTCACACACTCACACACACCATATTACGTCCCAAACACTAAGAGAAAAAGAAGAGATTTCATCACTTTTCAAGCTTGAATTCAAGGGGAAATTGCATAAGTTGGGGCATCAACATCATCACACCATCATTTCTTCTATTTACTTTCATTCAAGGTAGATTGGAGAATTTGATTAAGTTCATGAATCCATGATTGAGTAGGGTTTGATGATTATCTTATGAGTTTTTGTCTATTTGTGATTAGAATCATTATACTTGAAAACTTGTATGAGTTCTTGAATAAGAGGAAGGTTGAATATCATGGTATGTATTGGGTTTGAGGAATGAATTCTTGATGGATCATTTTTCAAACCTCTCATCCTTGGTTGCATAACTTAGAGATTGGAGGATTAAATTGCAATTTGAATATTTCATCAAATTCAAAATGATGAATCACGTAATATTTCTTCCTCATTCTTCCATTTCCATTTTCATCCAAAATCTCCAACACTTTGCTTCCTTGTTGCTCTCGGTCCACTTAAGAAGAAAAGAAGAAAGGATTTCATTGATTTCAACCAAGTTTTTTCAAGGAATTTCAGAATTTGAAGCTCAATCATCCATTTTCATCTTCTTATTCTCACTCTTTTTCATTCAAGGTATATGAAAGTTTATATAGGTGATCCTTAGTGATATTTCTTGAAGCTAGGGTTTATGAATTCTTTAGATAAATGGATTACTTGTAGTTTGATACGTGAATACATGATTTTACCATAGATTGATGCATGAATCTTGGAAAATTTGAGCTTATATGATGAATTCATATATGAACTTGAAACTTATGATTCTTGATGATCATGTGTGATTTGAGTGTTTATATGGAACTTTATTACACTTTGAGCATGTATATATGTTAATTTTCAGAAAGCTTGCATTTTTTGATTGAAAATGTGATGTTTTGGGTGAATTGGTTGTGGTTCGAAATGTTTCCCTACTTCTGCTCTGTTTTTGAAGTTGCAGAAGAACGGGAACGACCCTTCCCATCCCAGTTCATTTATAGGAACGGTCGTTCCCAGTTTGACCTGTGGCCGGAAGGGTCGTTCCCAAGTGCCCAAAATTGCCAATTTTATACAGAGGCGCAGGATCGTTTCAGGGAGCTGGGAACGGTCCTTCCCATTTTACACTAAGGGCCGGAACGGCCGTTCCCATACCTCTGACCATGAACAAAAGTTTCTGTAAGAAATTAAAATTTTCACTTTCTTTTCCAATGCCTTAATTGACCCCAGTATATCATTATATGATCAATTATATGTAGAAACATGATGTTATTAAGCTACATTGCTCATGGCATGTCATCTCGTTGTATTTTCGCCGTTCGTCTTAATTGGCCCATTTAAGTCATGTCTCACGTACACTTGTCTTTATTGCACAGACCAGCTTCCTGGTGATGAGGAGCAGGCACCGTAGACTATATTCTTGTTATATTTTGTCATAATGGTGAGATTTTCATTTTAGTTATTTAGAACCTTATAACCACTATGTGAGTTTTCGGCCAAAACGTATTATATTGATAAACGTTTCTTTCAAAACTATAAACGATTGAAAGCAAGCGATGAATGACATTGAATCAAGCATGTTTTGGTGAGTACATTGATTGCACTGTGGGCCTGAGAGTAGTGTATTGAGCCAAGCATGTATTGTTCACTATAGGTGTAAAGGTTAGAGATTTTCCCTCACTCGCCGCCAGGCCACGGATTGAATGAAATTGATTGATTAAATTGTTAAATTGGATGGTTGTAATCTCGGGCGAAGAATACTTCTTTCTGAACTTATAGCATTTTGATTTTACAAACTTCACCTGAGGCTATAACTTGCATGTTACTTGTGCTTATATACCTATTTATGCCCATCACTCAGTCTTCCATAGACTAGAACCCTCACTTTTCAGGTACTCACAGGTGCCTGCTAGGCGGGAGTTAGAGTCGTGTCCTGTTGTCCAACTGAGTCTAGCATCGCATTTTTCATGTTGTTGACACTTAGGGATTGATGACAAAGGGTTGGTTCTCCAATTCAGCGACCTTCTATTTACCACGGTCACTGGACTCGGCGTGACGGTGGCAAGGACTTCTTGAGCACGAGCGGCTTCTTCCGTTCGCCTTAACATGCTCGGTGTAGTGCTCATCATACCTTTCCAACGCCCTCACAAACTCCTTGAGGTGCCCCCCAGCGATGAGCCTCTGGATCTCGCTTTCCAGCTGGCGGCATTCATTGGTGCCATGCCCCTTCTGCTTGTGGAGAGCACAGTATTTTCCCGAGCGCTTCTGACCCTCGGTCTCCCTCATCTTGGGCGGCCTTTTGAATAGCTTCTTGTTCGTCGTAGAATAGACCTCCGCAATAGGTCTATTGAGGGGGATGCGCTCGAATCGGTGAGGGGGTAGGGAGTTTCTTCGAGCAGGTGCTGGGCTACAGCGGCGGTTCTTGGATTCTCCTCTGTCCTCCGGGCCCTTATTGGTTCGAGGGGCATTCGCAAGCTTTTGCTCCCTCGCGATATACATGTCTTCGAGGGTGAAGAAGGAGTCAACTATATCTCTGATTTCCATCAGTGATCGAGGCTTTTTCTTTGCCACTTCCTCCACGAACTCCTTACTGACGTAGTTCTTCATATTGATCGCCCCGAAGACTACGTGCCTCAGGAAATCCATCGAGGGCTTCTCCACCAGCAGGATCTCTTTGTTGAACCGGCCCATGAAGGACCTGAGAGACCGAAACACTTTTGATGTACATGAAGTTGATCTATGTAATAGCCTAAGGTGCTTGTCCCACATCGGTTGGAGAGGGGAACAAAGCCTCCTTTATAAGGGGGTGGATACCTTTCCCTTGTAGAGGCCTTTTCCCGGATGGTGATCTTAGCCATTGGGAGGAGCAAAACCGTGAAGGTGTCGATTTTAGGCACCAAAGCGGACATTATCTGCAGGCGGGTTTTCGGGCTATTACAAATGGTATCAGAGCCGGGGCCCGGGCCGGTGTGCCAGCGAGGACGCTAGGCCCTCTTGGGGGGGTTGACTGTAATAGCCTAAGGTGTTTGTCCCACACCGGTTGGAGAGGGGAACAAAGCCTCCTTTATAAGAGGGTGGATACCTTTCTCTTGTAGTGGCCTTTTCCCAGATGGTGATCTTAGCCATTGGGAGGAACAAAACCGTGAGGGTGTCGATTTTAAGCGCCAAAGCGGACAATATCTGCAGGTGGGTTTCATTAGTATGCATGAATGTAAACGATTTGACGTTTAATCCCGCCTAGCTAGCATGTTTCTTGTAATGTCACCCGTTCGCTATAAGTTTGGTTTATGTGCGGACTATCCATTTCGTATGTGGATCGAGCTATAGTGCGGGGGATGTGGTGCCTTGGCGTATAGTGTGCTCCATCTTTAAGTGGCACCACATCCCCTGCACTATAGCTCGGTCCACATACGAAATGGATAGTCCGTACATAAACTAAACTTATAGCGAACGAGTGACATTACAAGAAACATGCTAGCTAGGTGGGACTAAACCCCAAATCGTTTACATTCATGCATACTAATGAAACACAGGAGCATAATCTTATCATTATACGTATCATAGATTAACTTCATGTACATCAAAAGTGTTTCGGTCTCAACAGAAGTACGTAGCAAGATCAGTCTTTGGCGCACACCTCCGGGCTTCACCCACTAGATACTTCGAGCCCATATTCCCCAAGGGTTCTATCATTCAATCACAACTCGCTTTTTAAAACACTTTATTTCCCTTAACCGTTTCACAATTCAAAAATCAAACTTTTCATTAACTCACGAGTATATATAATATAATAAAACCCATTTTTATAAGGAAATCCGTTTTTTCAATAAAATACTAAAATATTACAAAACAGCTAATAATATACATAGTATCAACGGATCAAAAATCAAACTCAATAAATAAGGGTTGGTTTTTAAGAAGATATATATTTACATAATATATGTTTTGGCCCCAGTTGAAAACATTTTAATCCCCCGCCTTAAAATCTTCAAATACTGCAAAAACGACAACACCCAACACAATCAGGGCTCCTCCTTAGGAACACCTGTGAAGACATACATGACTGCAAGTTATGACTTGACTCGACAACTAGACAGCTAACTCGTACGGCTATTACAAAAAATTTAAGTAATTAGACAAATTAATTAAGAAATTATATTTTGGTTAATTGAATAAAATATATATACTTCTATTTTCCAAATTTTTATACTAGGAAATTCTCATGATCAAGATATTAACAACAAACCCTATATTTTTAGAAAATAAATAGTTTACCAAATTTAATCAATATTTTTATATTTTAAATTTCTTAATCAAGTAGTTCCTACTAAAAATAGAAAGGAATCCTAATTTGGTTTACTTTCATGATATGAGATGTCTCATGAAATCAAACATCAGGCATAATCTAATTAGATATCATATTAATTCCAAACAAAAATTAAATCAATCACAATTATAAGCTCCTCAATAAATTTTCATAATATATTTTAAAATCGGATTCAAATCAGACAATATTCAATCATCAAATAAATAACTAAATCAGAGTTTGAGACGGTGATTAAATAATACTTACGGTGACAATGATAGTAATTCTTCAAAATTATTGGGTGAGAAATGACCGAAGTCGAAGAGTACCACAAAACCCTTCTCTCTCTTGCTCTACTTCTTTTCCGTATTTATTGTTCATTCAAATGAATAAATAAAGCAAAGATCACACTTTATATGCAATCGTGAGCAATTTCATTAGACCACCAACCAGCACACTAATCTACTTACTAATTGGCCACTTGGCTTTCTGCTAGATAAATGAGCACGCACATATATTTTGCTATTGGTTAAATGATCGGCAAAGCTCATCTTTCGATTAATATACAAAACCAAAAAGAATAATGTAAATTATAAATCTTTTAAGTAAATGCTGATCTAAATGAATGAATATTGTTAGTATGCCACTTTTTCGAAAATTATTATGGTATGTAGATAAGTAAGCACTTTTCCTTTGGCATGGTTTATCCAAAAAAAATCATAAATTTAAGTTTGCTATTTACGTCATATACATGTATGCATAAGCATTTATGTATATTAATTATAAATAATATATTAGATATACAGAAGAGAGTTTATGCATTATAGGAAAGGGATGCACGTGTATATGTGTAACAAATAGTCATTCATTTATAATATATATATATATATATATTATTTTCATTTAACATGTATAATCAAATAATTATAGTCAATTGAGTCCACATTAAATATTTTACTTCTAACGACACATGCTGAACAACTTAATTATAATTAATCCACGTATAATTCAATCATTTTAGGTATAAATAGCATATAAGTCGTTGATATATATATTTTAAATATATTCCTATATCTCAAATTATTTAATTTTTTTTTCTTCAATTCAAAATTTGGGGGCGTTACAATAGCATTATACATGAGTCAAGCAAGGTAAATATTCAAAAGATTTGGAAAAAGAATTGATGACAGGATATAACAAACTATTACAACAAGAAGAGATTATTTGGTTTTAAGAGTCAAGAATTAATGGGTTCCAATTCAAGGAATAAACATGCACGTTTCTTTCATCTCTCAACCATAACGAGAAGAATGAGGAACCAGATGAATGCTCTCAAAATAAGCAATGAATGGGTAGCTAATAATGATCGACTGAAGTCACACACTTGGGAGTACTACGGCAAACTATTCAATGGAGATACTGCTGGGTAGCAAACCCATCCCACATCGGAACATTGGAGCAAGTTTATCCAATATATAAATGTTCACCTAACTTTATTAATATGAGGCCTTTTGGGAGATGACCAAAAATAAATTCGTGCGGGCTTGGCTCAAAGCGGACAATATCATACTGATGCGGAGTTAGGGTGAAGCCGCACGTGGTCCTAACAAGCGGTATCAGAGCCCAGGTTCGGGGCTTATCGGAGTGGTGGACTGCGTGTTATGTGAAGTTCCCAATGTGACAACAAGACCAAAGACCTACAGGGGTGCCTTGTGTCGAATGTCTTCCTGATAAATGGTGGTCAGGCAGCAGGTCCCATTTGGTTTGACAGCGGTACAAGATGTTTGGCAAGTGAAGTGACTTATATTTGGCAGGTTAGGTGATATGACCTAGAAATAGGAGATCTGCGGTTCATGTCTTGTGTCGAAAGTCCTCTTGACATTCGGAGTTCAGGCGGCGTGTCATGCAAAGGAGTAGCGGCGATGCAAGATGATTGGCAGATCAAACGGATTAGCCCCGAAGGAGAGGTCACAAGTGGTGTGGTCTTAGTTTGAGGGGAGGATTGTTGGGTAGCAATCCCATCCCACATCGGAAGATCGGAGCAAGTTTATCCAATATATAAATGTTCACCTAACTTCATTAGTATGAGACCTTTTGGGAGATGACCAAAAATAAATCCGTGCGGGGCTTGGCCCAAAGCGGAACATATCATACTAATGCGAAGTTAGGGTGAAGGTGCGTGCGGTCCTAACAGATACCATTAAAGAGGTGATGAGTTTTGGTATTAGCTTTCACCAACGAACCCTAAGGTGTTCGTAGAAAAATAACTTGGCATGAATGATCTCAAATGAGAAAATTTTGAGGATAGTGAAGAGCATGCACCTTTACAAAGCGTTGGGAGTAGATGGTTCTCAATTCTCAAACTTACTTTTTTAAAACCTATTAGGATATAGTTGGAGACTAGATAGAGAACTTCATCAATGATTGCATGGAGAGAGAATCAATTCCAAAGAAGGATTATTGATTATTTATTTGCCTAATTTAAAAAATTAATGCTCTAGAAAAATAAACGAGTTTCGGGCCATTATGTTAATGTATAGCTCAAAAATGATTGCCAAGATGATTATACTCCGTTTAAGTCGTATACCAAAGAAATTATGGGATCGAACCAAAATAGCTCCTTTCCGGGACACCCATTGCAATATCTTGATGCCTAAGGAGGTGTTATGAATGCTACATCACTCCAACTATAAAAAAGGGCATGGTGCTGAAATTGAATCTTGAAAAGGCATACGCAAAATTCGGTAGAATTTTTTGAGAAAAACTTTAACTTTCTTCAAATTCTTGAAGAAAATAATCAATATCATTATGAGCAGAATGTAGAGGATACAATTGGAAATTCTATAGAATGGTGAACCGACGGAGGCTGTACGGATGTGTGGCATTGGACAAGGCAATCACTCCCACCTTATTTGTTTGTACTCTACATGGAATAACTTACGTATATAATTGAGAAGACCTTTTCAGCCAAACCTAGAAGCCAATTATGGTCTGTCAAAAAAGGCCTTGCATCTCAAACTTGTTTTTTGTGGATAACTTAATATTGGGAGCCAAAGCAACCGTGGATGGAGCAAAGTGCATTCAAAGTGAGGTTGAGGCGTTTCGCAAGGTGTTGGATCTCAAATTAAATTTCAACAAATTACATGTGTTGTTCTCACCTTATGTGTCAAATGATTTAAAGTAATAGGTTAGTAGAATTTTGGGCATGGAAAGTATAAACAAACTTAAGGAACTAACTGGGGGTGCAGAAGCTATAACTTCAGCTGAAACTATAATGAGCATTTTGCGATTGTGAAATCAAATAGAAAAATAGAAAGAAGATGAGAAGAAAATGGAGAAAGAAAAATAGAAATACTCATTAAATCAAACTATAGTTATGGAGAAGAAGATGGAGATTTTTAGGAAAAGAGGTAATATTGAAAATGATGATATGCCAAACCCGCAGTTTTGAGAGATGGATATTTAGTTTAAGGTAATTATACTAAAATTAGTGATTGTTGGGGACATACTCATTAGGCCTATAATGGAACCAAACCTAAGATCAACTCGCCTGAGGAGTAGGCTGGTCAGTTCTCTATCAGGTGGCAAACTGAGGAATCGACATGAGGCAAACTGGTGAGAATAAAACCAAGAGAAGTTAGCACATATGAGATTCTATGAAATATCTCATAACTAACCTTGAAGATAAGAACAAATTTAGGTTTAAGAAGAAAACGAGTAATTGTGACTAAGAGGAGTCTGATATCTATAAATAAGGGAAGAGAAATCATTAAAGGCATAAGAAAGAACATGAGATAAAATGAGATGAAAGAGTGATTGGGAAGGAACCCAAGAGTGATAATAATATAACAAAACTACAATTTCTCAATATTATGAAATTAAAAAAAAAAATTAACAATATTTCCATTTTAAATGATGGAATTGAGATCAAAATTATAGAGAAAGATAAGGGGCAAAAGTCATAGTTTTGAAAATGAATATAACTTTTACATTTTGAATGACGGAAAAAAGATTCTCCAAAACTTTATAAAGAAAATTAAAAATAAATTACAAATTATATTAAAGAAAATCAAACAATAGAAAGAATAAAGTATATATTATTAATATCCCATTTTATATGATTTTTAGATTTTTGTCTATATTTTTTATAGGTCTAATGCCGGTCACTCCCCTGTCCTTTGGAGTGTTTTGCATTTTCTTTCCTATGTTTTAATTTTTAGTATTTATCCTCCTAACCTTTAAAAAATATCACACTTAACCCCTTGTAACAAATTTTAACAAAGCAAATCTATACAAAGTTGATCTCAAATGTGTTGATATTATATATCAAATTGAAACTTTAGAAACAAGGAACACAATAATGATCTCGAAATCAAAATCCGACAACCAACGAAGCAGAAATTATCGGTTAAAAACGACGTAGGACAAATGAAGCTTTTGGCGACTAATAGGGGCGACTGGGGTATGTGTAGCACCCACACGTAGGGCCACATCCCCCGCACCATAATCCAAACCCGAATACGAAATGGGATGTCCGTACCCGAATCCGAATTATAGCGAACGGGAGACCAAACACACACTCTAGGCTAGGCGGAGCTAAACAAAACCAAATCAGAGTATGCGGAAGCGAATAAATAAAAGCAACAATCAACGATCAACACATATATACGTATAGGTACCAACCCACACCTATCCAAATAGTATTTATATATAGGTACCAACACATCAATCTGTACAAAGCCAACACGGCTCTAGCAAAAATAGTATGTACAAGTCCTTTATACAGATACAAAATAGTAAAGTGCAAATATGTATATGCACCTAACAAGACCTAGACCGACAAGTGCATAAAGAAGACACACTTCTCCGCCTAGCTCTCGCTCCCAAAACCTGCAACTAAAAGAGTAAACGAGGGTCAGTCAACTGACTGAGTGAGGGGGCTAACGCACACCCACACCCTATATATATAAAGCAGAGCACAAAACAAAGGGGTGAAATTATGAACCGGAATAGGTTTTACAAACCAAAACTTTCCAAAGCAAATACATATACTTTAAAACCTTTCATAAACACTATCCCGATTCATACTTCCTGACATAACACAACATAACATAATGCTCGGCGAGAACGAGCTTCCAACCTTTACTCCTCAGAACAAACAAAACAGAAATCATACACTCTCCTCTACACCAATGATGGAAGAGCCACCGGCGGCCCTAACCATCCAAACATATACAGACTCACGAGGGGTAGCGAACCCACATCGTGCCCTCCCCGGTTTTTACGCCGAAGGCATCGAAATATCACACCTTCCCAAACTCCCAGGGGTCGCGTGTGATATATCGGATGGAGACTACGCACAGGCCGAACCTCGACGGCCCTAACCGTCCCAAGGGTTCCTTACCCGTAGCTCCTTGGATCCACACATACAAATCATAACATATGCCAAATCTTTCATGGCAATCTCGCTAACAGAATTGTAAAGCCTTTTCCAAAACTTAGCTTACATAGGCTTATTTAATATCTTTTCCCAAACCAGAATGTTCACAAGGTCATAAACATATTCTAATCAGCACATACGTATCTATATATATAATATATAGTCACATGCACGGCTCGAAAACACCACATAAGGCTTTAGGTCACTTAACTAATAAAAATCCTAAACCTCACCTTGTGCGACAAAAAGTGAGCAGACGTGAACAACCTACGCCTCGGGCTCGTCAACTGGAACCTCCTCTGAAAAGAAACACGAAAGCCCAAGACTTAGACTCTATATGAACTCAAATAGGACGCTCGACAAAATGCATGATTCATGTTCACATATAAAATATCACAATTAAATCATATAATTCACAAATTATAGTACAACATACTCATTTACAATTTATTATGCAATAAAATCAAATTATAACAACTAACATGCAAAAGAAAAGCAATCAAAGTCATACAAATGCATAATTAAGGCAAAGAGAAGTAGTGGCAGCTTCCAGGTCTCGGGAAAGGTGGGAACGGCCCTTTCCATTTCCCAGAAAAACCCAAACTCCCCGCAGACAGAATCCACCCCCATGGATTTTTCCAAAGGGAAAAATCCACCCTCGCGGATTTTTCCAGACCTACTGCCTCAAATCCACCCCCGCGGATTTTTCCAAAGGGAAAAATCTACCCTCGCGGATTTGACCCAGTAGCAACAAAACGGTTTTGGCCATGGGAACGGCCGTTCCCGTTCCCAGTACAAACTGGGAACGGTCGTTCCCACTCTCGGCAGGTACAGAAAAATGGCCTGGGAACGGTCGTTCCCAGTTTACAACTGGGGCGGGAACGGGCGTTCCGGCCTGGTTCGAAGGTCTGGAACAGAAGTTCATTACAGAAAACAGGGGAAGCTCATTTTTTAGCCAAAAATGGCCAAAATCCAATACCCAAGAGTTGCCACAACTTCTCAAAATGCACACATACTTCACATAAATCATGCTTGACATGTAAACACTCAAATAACTCAAGAAAAACGGAATTAAAGGCATGATCATAGAAATGCAAATTTCAAGCAAAAATCATGATCATCAATAAAAGCTCAACTACCCAAGGATTAAATGCAATAAATACAACATATACATCCTATATATCTCATAAATGAAGCTAAAGATCAAGAATAACAAGCAAAGAGCACATATTCAAGTTTTTTCACCAAACCCTCACTATTCACGTAGGGAAGCAAAGGCACACCAAACCCACTCCAAACTCAGAAATTAAACCATAGAAATGACGAGCACGACGAGGGGATTCCGAAACATACTTGAGTTCGAGAAAAGGCGAAGAAACGAGGAAGATCTTGGCTTGGGAAGTTTGGATGATCAACTTGGGGTTTCTTGGCTCTTGCTTGGCTTGGTTGCTGCTGTTATCACGTAAAGAAGGAAAAAAAAGAAGAAGAATGGTTCAGCCTTTAAGGCTGGACCGGTCGGTTCACGGTTCGGTTCAAGGTTCCCGGTTCAAGTTGGTTCGGTTCAACAAATACAGGTTCAAATAAGGCTAACTCAGAAAAAACGAATAAATCACATACAAAATTAATTCAAATAAATTCATATAAGTTCAAATAATTTAAATAAGTCATATACAATTAATCCAAAACGCAAATATTGATAAATCACACAATTTACCTGTACCGACTGTGAGTCGGGGTGTTACAACCTCCCCCCCTTCGGAGAACCTGGTCCCCAGGTTAACTGTCTGACCTGAGAACAACTCTGGGTACAACTGTTTCATCTTCTCCTCAGTCTCCCAAGTAGACTCTTCAGATTTCTGATCTCTCCAAAGAACTCGGACCAAGAGAATCTGTTTATTCCTTAGCACTTGTATCTTCCGGTCTTGAATCTCAACCGGGTGCCTTACTATTGTCAAATCTGTCTCAAGTTGTACCTCTTCAACAGGGAGAATAGTTGATTCCTAGGGATAAAATTTCCTGAGCTGCGAAACATGAAACACATTATGTATCCCGGTCAATCTCGGTGGTAGGTCCAATCTATACGCCACTTCTCCAACTTTCTCAAGGATTTCAAAAGGTCCAAGGTATCTCGGGTTAAGCTTCCCACCTCGACCTATTCGAGAAAATCCCTTTTTCGGAGATGCTTTCAAGAAAACCTTATCTCCGACTTCAAACTCAAGGGGTCTTCTCCTCTTATCTGCATAGCTCTTCTGACGGTCCTGAGCTGCCTTCATTCTCTGCTGAATCAACTTAACCTTGGCAGTGGTCTTATCCAATCTCTCTCGAGGTGTAGCTCTTTCTAGCTTGTTCTCCTCTGTCCACCGCCAATCTTCTAAGTCCCAGAATAGAGGCGATCTACACTTCCTTCCATATAGTGCCTCGTAGGGAGCCATACCAATAGAAGTCTGAAAACTGTTGTTATAGGCAAACTCAACCAGAGCTAAATGCTTGTCCCACTTTCCCTTAAAATCCAAAGCACACGCTCTTAACAAATCCTCTAAGTACTTAATCAATCTCTCTGATTGTCCATCCGTCTGAGGATGAAAAGCGGTGCTGAAATTAAGCCTCGTACCCAACCTACTCTGAAGATCCTGCCAAAACTTAGCTGTGAACCTCGGATCCCGATCTGAGACAATGCTAGCAGGCGCCCCATGAAGTCTCACAATCTCGTTACAATACAATTCTGCCAACTTCGGGGTCTTGTAAGACATCTTCACCTTGAGAAAATGAGCAGACTTGGTCAAACGGTCGACTATCACCCAAATTCCATCATAACCCCCTCTCGATCTCGGCAAGCCGGACACAAAGTCCATAGTCACTTGCTCCCATTTCCACTCAGGAATTGGAAGTGGTTGGAGGGTTCCTCCCGGTTTCTGGTGTTCTGCCTTCACCACTTGGCACGTGAGACACCGCTTCACAAAGTTCGCGATATCTCTCTTTATGCCATTCCACCAGAAGTATTCCTTCAAATCTCGGTACATCTTTGTACCACCGGGGTGAATGGAATATCCCGAACGGTGTCCTTCCTCAAGTATTAACCTCTTGAGGTCTTGAGGGACACAAACCCTGGTCTTGAACCTGAACAAACCGGAGTCATCAAACCCAAACTTCGTCTCGGGGTCTATCCTAGACCGAACCACTAATCTCTGAATCTCTGTATCCGAAGCCTGAGAATCCAACAACCTCTGTTTCAAATCCGGCTGAACTGAGATGTTAGCTAACCGAGCCACTGAAACCAAAACTGTCTGTCTTGAAGACTCTGCACTCAAACCGGAAACACTTGCTTTCCTGCTCAAGGCATCTGCCACGACATTAGCCTTGCCCGGATGATACTGAATCGTGCAGTCATAATCCTCTAAGAATTCCATCCAACGCCTCTGTCTATTATTAAGCTCCTTCTGAGTGAAAAGATACTTGAGGCTCTTATGATCCGTGAATATCTCAAAAGTCGTCCCATAGAGATAATGACGCCACTTCCTCAAAGCAAACACAACCGCTGCAAGCTCAAGATCATGAGTGGGGTAGTTCTTCTCGTGTTCCTTCAACTTTCTAGAAGCATAGGCCACCACTCGGCCATTCTGCATCAATACACATCCGAGTCCTTCCTTAGAAGCATCTGCAAAAACTGAATAGCCCTCGGATCCCTCGGGTAGGGTAAGAACTGGTGCCGAAGTTAATCTTTCCTTCAAAGCTTGGAAACTTCTCTCACACCCATCATCCCACTCATATCTCACCTCCTTCTTGGTTAACCGAGTCAACGGGCAAGCAATCTTGGAAAAGTCCTTCACAAATCTCCTATAATAACCCGCCAACCCGAGAAAACTTCTTATCTCGGAGGCATTCTTCGGTCTTTCCCACTGAACCACGGTCTCAATCTTGGAAGGATCAACTTCAATTCCCTCGCCCGAAATTATGTGACCCAGAAATGACACTCTGTCGAGCCAGAACTCACACTTGCTAAATTTGGCATAAAGCTTATGCTCTCTAAGTGTTTCCAAGACAATCCTGAGATGAGATGCGTGCTCTTCTGCAGACTTAGAATACACCAAGATGTCGTCTATAAAAATGACCACAAACTTGTCAAGATACTGTCTAAACACTCGGTGCATCATATCCATGAACACGGCTGGAGCGTTAGTTAACCCAAACGGCATCACTACAAACTCGAAGTGTCCATAACGGGTATTGAACGCAGTCTTAGAGATATCCTCTTCCCGAATACGAAGTTGGTAATATCCCTACCTCAAATCTAACTTAGAGTACACCTGCGACCCTTGCAAGATATCAAACAACTCTTCGATATGAGGTAAAGGATACTTATTCTTCACTGTCATCCGGTTCAACTCGCGGTAGTCTATACACATCCTCAAAGTCCCGTCCTTCTTCTTCACAAATAACACGGGAGCACCCCACGGGGATGTACTCGGACGGATGTAACCGCAAGTCAAAAGCTCATCCAGCTGAGTTTTCAACTCCTTCAACTCAGCAGGAGCCATCCGATACGGTGTCTTAGAGAAAGGCTCAGCTCCAGGATAAAGGTCGACTACAAACTCGATGTCCCTATCAGGTGGTAAAGAACCCAAATTCTCAGGGAATACATCGGGAAACTCACTCACGACCTCTGTCTCCTCAAGTTTGGCCTGATCCTTCGGTTTATTCAGAAGGTAAGCCACAAAACCTGTCGCGCCGTCCCGGAGGAGCTTACTTGCTTCCATAAAAGACACAAACGGGCTGGACTTCAACCTCTCACCCGTAAAGACCACAGACCCCAAAGACACTTTCTTCTCATGACAATCCAACTGGGCTCGGTATCTGAAGAGAAAATCCATACCAAGAATAACCTCATACTTCTTCAACGGTAAAACTATCAAATCTGCAGGAAAAACTCGGCCCTCAAACACCACCGGACACTCCCGAAACACCCTGTCAGCTTCCAAAGACCCTCCCAAAGGAGTATTCACCACATACACATGCGCAAATAATTCATCAAATACAGGCAAAGAAGCAACAATATCCCGGGAAATAAATGAATGCGTAGCCCCGGGATCAAACAATGCATGTAGTGATATGCCATGAATGTTGATTGTACCTTCTATTACGGCGTTCGGGTCGACATCAGCAGCTTCCTCCTCTCCGTCCAAAGCATACACGCGAGCCTGCACGACCGGTCTCTTATTCGGGCAAGCATTCATCAAGTGATCAGAAGACCCGCACACAAAGCATTTGCCCAGAAGCTTCCAACACCTCTCAACCGGATGTCTCCCCTGACAATGAGAACAAACAGGTGGTCCCTGAGCTGGAGCTGGTCGAGCTGGAATAGCAGGAGGTACCACGGGACCCGTAATACGGGGCTTTTTGTTCCCTAAGCCCTGGGGACGAAAAGCCGGTGGAATAGGAGCTCGTGGAGCATAAGAAACGGGCCTCTTACCCGATCCAGAACCTGATCCCGCAGTCCGAGTAGAAGAGAAAGGTGGAGGCTTCAACCGAGCCATTTGGGCCTCAACTTGGATTGCCCTCTTTGTAACTTTGGCCCAAGTACTCACATTAGCAGCTTGTAAAGCTTCTTGAATATCCCGGCGAAGTCCATGAAGAAACGCTCGGGCCTTATGATCATCATGGTCGGTGATGTGAGTGGCATACGGAGCTAACCTCTCAAACTCCAATAAATAATCCTCCACCGTCCGATTCCCTTGCCTCAAATTGGAGAACTCCTGGAGGCGACGTTCTTGTGCACTATGAGGGATATACTTCTCATGGAATTCCTGCACAAACGTCTCCCAATTGAATTCCATACCCATTCTCTCAAGTTTGGACCTCACACCCCTAAGCCAAATAGCCGCTGGCCCTTGAATAATACGCCCGGTGCAAACAGCCTTGTCCTGGGAATTCCCTTGACATATCTCCCATATACCTCGGATCTCAGACAACCACTCTTCCGCCTTAATATCATCACCTCCATACCACTTTGGAGGGTTGTTGTTCCGGAAATCCCTATACACGGCGGAAATATCTTGTCCTTCACCCGGATTTCCATTGCCCCGTTGATTTTGTTGGAGCTGATTGAGTAGGGCTTGGACAATATTCTCCGCATTCATAGGTGGTGGCGGAGGGGCATTCTGGGGAGCCGGTTCATTCAAATCAGGTGTCCGTTCACGATTATTAAGTCTCCTTGGAGGCATCCTGAAATTCACAATTCAAGCAATATGGATGCATGTAAATTAGGGTATGAATATGTATACAATTAAGAAAATAATCAAGAATTCAAGTAATCATTTAGTCAAGTAATCACATATTCAAATCAGGTATTCACACATGCACATAATCAAAAGTCACATTGTCCTAAGCCGTACGACCTAGACAGACCCACACGACACTAGAGCCCGGTTTTGCAACCGCGCTCTGATACCACTTAAGGATGTAGCACCCACACGTAGGGCCACATCCCCCGCACCATAATCCAAACCCGAATACGAAATGGGATGTCCGTACCCGAATCCGAATTATAGCGAACGGGAGACCAAACACACACTCTAGGCTAGGCGGAGCTAAACAAAACCAAATCAGAGTATGCGGAAGCGAATAAATAAAAGCAACAATCAACGATCAACACATATATACGTATAGGTACCAACCCACACCTATCCAAATAGTATTTATATATAGGTACCAACACATCAATCTGTACAAAGCCAACACGGCTCTAGCAAAAATAGTATGTACAAGTCCTTTATACAGATACAAAATAGTAAAGTGCAAATATGTATATGCACCTAACAAGACCTAGACCGACAAGTGCATAAAGAAGACACACTTCTCCGCCTAGCTCTCGCTCCCAAAACCTGCAACTAAAAGAGTAAACGAGGGTCAGTCAACTGACTGAGTGAGGGGGCTAACGCACACCCACACCCTATATATATAAAGCAGAGCACAAAACAAAGGGGTGAAATTATGAACCGGAATAGGTTTTACAAACCAAAACTTTCCAAAGCAAATACATATACTTTAAAACCTTTCATAAACACTATCCCGATTCATACTTCCTGACATAACACAACATAACATAATGCTCGGCGAGAACGAGCTTCCAACCTTTACTCCTCAGAACAAACAAAACAGAAATCATACACTCTCCTCTACACCAATGATGGAAGAGCCACCGGCGGCCCTAACCATCCAAACATATACAGACTCACGAGGGGTAGCGAACCCACATCGTGCCCTCCCCGGTTTTTATGCCGAAGGCATCGAAATATCACACCTTCCCAAACTCCCAGGGGTCGCGTGTGATATATCGGATGGAGACTACGCACAGGCCGAACCTCGACGGCCCTAACCGTCCCGAGGGTTCCTTACCCGTAGCTCCTTGGATCCACACATACAAATCATAACATATGCCAAATCTTTCATGGCAATCTCGCTAACAGAATTGTAAAGCCTTTTCCAAAACTTAGCTTACATAGGCTTATTTAATATCTTTTCCCAAACCAGAATGTTCACAAGGTCATAAACATATTCTAATCAGCACATACGTATCTATATATATAATATATAGTCACATGCACGGCTCGAAAACACCACATAAGGCTTTAGGTCACTTAACTAATAAAAATCCTAAACCTCACCTTGTGCGACAAAAAGTGAGCAGACGTGAACAACCTACGCCTCGGGCTCGTCAACTGGAACCTCCTCTGAAAAGAAACACGAAAGCCCAAGACTTAGACTCTATATGAACTCAAATAGGACGCTCGGAAAAATGCATGATTCATGTTCACATATAAAATATCACAATTAAATCATATAATTCACAAATTATAGTACAACATACTCATTTACAATTTATTATGCAATAAAATCAAATTATAACAACTAACATGCAAAAGAAAAGCAATCAAAGTCATACAAATGCATAATTAAGGCAAAGAGAAGTAGTGGCAGCTTCCAGGTCTCGGGAAAGGTGGGAACGGCCCTTTCCATTTCCCAGAAAAACCCAAACTCCCCGCAGACAGAATCCACCCCCATGGATTTTTCCAAAGGGAAAAATCCACGGTGGATTTTTCCAGACCTACTGCCTCAAATCCACCCCCGCGGATTTTTCCAAAGGGAAAAATCCACCCTCACGGATTTGACCCAGTAGCAACAAAACGGTTTTGGCCATGGGAACGGCCGTTCCCGTTCCCAGTACAAACTGGGAACGGTCGTTCCCACTCTCGGCAGGTACAGAAAAATGGCCTGGGAACGGTCGTTCCCAGTTTACAACTGGGGCGGGAACGGCCGTTCCGGCCTGGTTCGAAGGTCTGGAACAGAAGTTCATTACAGAAAACAGGGGAAGCTCATTTTTGAGCCAAAAATGGCCAAAATCCAATACCCAAGAGTTGCCACAACTTCTCAAAATGCACACATACTTCACATAAATCATGCTTGACATGTAAACACTCAAATAACTCAAGAAAAACGGAATTAAAGGCATGATCATAGAAATGCAAATTTCAAGCAAAAATCATGATCATCAATAAAAGCTCAACTACCCAAGGATTAAATGCAATAAATACAACATATACATCCTATATATCTCATAAATGAAGCTAAAGATCAAGAATAACAAGCAAAGAGCACATATTCAAGTTTTTTCACCAAACCCTCACTATTCACGTAGGGAAGCAAAGGCACACCAAACCCACTCCAAACTCAGAAATTAAACCATAGAAATGACGAGCACGACGAGGGGATTCCGAAACATACTTGAGTTCGAGAAAAGGCGAAGAAACGAGGAAGATCTTGGCTTGGGAAGTTTGGATGATCAACTTGGGGTTTCTTGGCTCTTGCTTGGCTTGGTTGCTGCTGTTATCACGTAAAGAAGGAAAAAAAAAAGAAGAATGGTTCAGCCTTTAAGGCTGGACCGGTCGGTTCACGGTTCGGTTCAAGGTTCCCGGTTCAAGGTTCCCGGTTCAAGTTGGTTCGGTTCAACAAATACAGGTTCAAATAAGGCTAACTCAGAAAAAACGAATAAATCACATACAAAATTAATTCAAATAAATTCATATAAGTTCAAATAATTTAAATAAGTCATATACAATTAATCCAAAATGCAAATATTGATAAATCACACAATTTACCTGTACCGACTGTGAGTCGGGGTGTTACAGTATGGGCTTTGTTCTCCTTGGAGAGATGAACATGATGATGGTGGTCTTGAAGCTTGGGTCACCGTGACGAAGGAGAAATCGACGGTCAAAATTTTTTAAAGTGGTAAAGTGTAATATTTTTCAAAGGTTAGGGGGTAAATGCTAAAAATCAAAGCATCGAGGGGAAAGTGCAAAAGATTAACCCCTATTCTATATATGTCTTTTTATTTATTAAATATATTTAAAAGTTATAAACTATTACTTATGCTTAAAAGCTTAAATTATTTGGACAAATATTATACACTTTAAATCTTTTTTTTTATATAATAATATAATTTCAAATATTTTTATTTTTTATTTATTTGAATGTTTCTCTACTTTGAATTTCTACTTATTGTACATAATTTAAAATAGAGATTTCATATAAATATTTTTGTACGTGTAGTTTTTTAAGATCAAAATAGTTCATCAAATATATTATTATATTTGTTTAATCAAATTAGATATTTTAATATTTTAATTTATTCAATAAACATAAAAGCTCAACTTATTTAAATAAAACTAAATGACAAACGTGCAACTCACGTTCATTTCACTAATCCCTAAAAAATAATGACAAAGAAAAAAAAATGAAAAAGATATTTGAGATCGTGGGTAAATGAAATTATGAATATCTTAAATTCAAATTTAATCCTTAAAATTATTGATATTTCTAGGGGCATAGTAGGTATTTAAAAAAAGGGGCTAATCCCGGTCGCCTCCTGTCCTTTGGGGAGATTTTGCACTTTCCCCCTTATTCTTTAAATTTTTGCAATTTTCCCATAACCTTTAAAAAATATCACATTTAACCCCTTTTAATAAATTTTGACCAACAATTTCTCTTACGCCACGGTGACCCAAGTCCCAAAACATGACTCCCGAGTCAATGGCGGACAAAATTTTCCATAAACAAATCTCACGCCTATGTGTTCTCAGTTTTCTTTGCGGTCCCAAATACAATAATTTAACATTTAGTGAATGCCACTGAATGGTTGTCACGTTGGTTCTAAACGTGCCAACATTTGTGAGTTGCCGTGGTCTAAATGTAACAATATCACGTTATTGTTCGCACCAAAAAAAATAAATAAAAATATCACGTTATTGTACAAAATGTCAATTAATATCACTCTAATAAGTAACTGCAATTTAGAGACTGGAATATGAAATTTTTGATTGTATTAAATATTAACATAACTTTGAATTTTTTCAACTGCTCAATGTGGTAAATAAGATTTAATATAAGCATTTCAGTGATACACACAACTAATGCATCGGATCCCATCAGAACTCCACAGTTAATCTTACTTGGGCGAGAGTAATATTAGGATGGGTGACCTCTTGGGAAGTCCTCGTGTTGCATCCCTCCTTTTTTTTTTTTTTTAACCAAAAAAATGTAGATACGGGGAATGTAATTTTGGAACCATAAAGTGTAAAGTGTATGATCTCGTTGTTAGTTTTTTGGATGGATTTCTCACGTGTTCCATTGAGTCTCATTGCTTGCCCGATGGTACCCCGACAAGAAAATACCCCACAATTTCAGGAAGAAGTGCAAACTCAACAAAATTGCTTGTGAGTGTTGTGTATAATCATTTTCCAATTACATCTACATTTTGTTTAGGTTAGTTGTTTTTCCCCAATTTACCTAAAAAAACTTGAATTGTGTAGTAACTAACAATAATTTAAAACTTACCAGTTAATTGATTTTCATCGAAACTGTTTGTGATTCCCTTAAACTCTGTAAAATCGGACGGCATCTGTTTGTAGTAGAGCTTTTCATCTACTTCTTTCACAATTGTTGCTACTTGGAGTGCCAACTCAATTCGGGGATTGACATTTAGGTAATTTCTGTTTATTTCCTTCACTATCGGATTATCTATTATGTAAGTTCTATTGAAGATCAAATCATTTTCGTAGCGCGCTCCCATATCCGTAAATATAATGTCATGCATTTTTGTTCCCTACGAATGTAACATTGAACATATTGAATAAATACTTTCTTTGGATATGATCAAAATCCAAATAGAACACTTGAATATACCTAAAGGACCCTATGAATCTGATAAGTAAATATATGATGAATTAAGGCGCATTCAGTATATGTATTCTGATAAATTAAGGCGTATTTAGTATATGTATTCTTGTAAGTTTTTCCCTGAGTTTTGGAAGAGGCGAAAGAAAAGAACATTTATAATATTTGTTATAAATTCAATATAGGCCCCTAACGGTGTGGGATCTTTACTGGGGGTGGATCAATTACCTTTATATACAATGTTTTATAGGTCCACTAAGATAATAATGGCCCAAAGAAAAGTCTTGATGAATCATGAATGGAGTTTAAGACCGTTTAATTTGAGTTCAATAATCAATAAAACGTTTGGTACAATATATGATTCTACATGTATTTCAAGAAAAAGAGTGTTAAGTAACTTAATGGCCTGAATATATTTTTCTCAAAAGCAATAAAAATCCAACTACATAATTGTTCTTGATTGTGTTCATAATTTTCCTTCTTATACTTGAAAAGATGGTAAAAATTTAATAATGTGCAGAAAAATAAAACTATTTACTTTACTGAATCGAAAATGTAAATGAATCAATTGTTTTGAAAATGTAAATGAATCAATCATTTTGAAGCATGGAATAGCAAAACCAAATATGATCAATCATGTGTAAAAGCTGAAACAATTTTGAAGCTTTCCCTTGGCATCGTCTATCTATTACACATCTAAAAGTTCCTAAAACCAAAAATATGAGCTTTCTTATGTCTTTAGAATCATACTTCACC
Source organism: Lantana camara (assembly GCA_037501455.1). Taxonomy (NCBI): domain Eukaryota; kingdom Viridiplantae; phylum Streptophyta; class Magnoliopsida; order Lamiales; family Verbenaceae; genus Lantana; species Lantana camara. The sequence continues at coordinate 94,807,172 of CM074863.1, forward strand.
TCCTTGTTGTTGCCTTGTCGAAACACCATCGCCTAATTTTCGTTTCCATTTATTGGTTTTAGTGAATTGAAAGAAATTATGTCGAAAGTATCATGATTTTCCATGATAAGTATTTCTATGTATTACTCTGAAGGGGGGACTTTCGCTAGTGGCTCATGATGCTATCGAACCAATATATATAGCTCATTGAAAAAATTGAGTAGCCAACATTGAATGTGAAATACTATTGTTTTAACATTGAATGTGAAAAACTGGGCTTCAAAAGTTGAATCATATAATTTGATAAATTTAATATCCAGTAAACAATCTTTTTCCCTTTCTACCGCATGCCGAACGAGATAGTGCATAGGCATGAACATCAAACTAATTTCAATTCAAAACATATATGTATCCAGAGCAATATATGTATTACATTTAATAATCATGATGTTGGCCATACAAGAGATCCATCAATGCACGTTTTCATCGGATTCAATGATAATAGATAAGATTCAAAATTTCTATAAGCAGTCACCAAAGCTTACTCAGCCGACTTGCAATTAAAGACGACACAATGCGAATCAAAATTAATTCACTAACAACACATTCATAGATTCTACATAACATCATCTCGCAAATTAAAACATAAATAAAAAAATCGATTGAACGACCGTATAGGGAATAAATCTCGATGATGATGATGAAAAGGAGGTGGTTTCATTTGATCTCTAGACAGATTAGAGATTATGTTTACATTCTACACTGATCTTTATTCTGGAGGAAATTTTTTGAAAGCTCTGAAAACTCAACAGACTAACTAAATTAAAATTTTGAATGTTCACATCATCCTCATATTAAAAAAATATTTTTATTGCACTATCTAGGACGAGTTAAAGCATAAAACTTTCTTAACAATAACATGAAGAGAAGCAGCATAACAACATATTCAAGTTGCATAAGACCTGGTTCAGAGCATAAACACTACATAGGATAAAGCAAAGCAATAACCCAAAACTGACGTATCAAATAAAGGGCAAAGTATCAATCTGTATAACAAAAGAGGTACCTGGTATTTTTCCGGCGTATTAGTTATTGCAACAATATCACCCTTGTAGATCTGGCACATACGAGCATTAAGAAAAGCGCACTCAAATGTAAGATATCTACAAAATTGAATAAATATATCAAGGAATAAAGAACACGAAAAATTATACGTAACCAACAGATTTTGTGTAATTACTTAAGAGTTACGTTTGTCCTGAACTGGAATTCCACACAGAAAGAAATACGTATGTATACAGTAACCAATAGATTGTGTGAAATTAGGAGTTACCTTCTTCCTCAAAAGGGATTACAGAGTAGTTGACACTGACATCTTCACAAGCAGCCTGAAACTCGGATCTTTTAAGCTCTGAAACACCTGAAACATTAAAAATCAGAAAAGGAAATTATAAAAAGAAAGATTATAAAAAAATGAACAATAAATTTCTGATTCAAATTTTAGCAATAATTGCGAAGTAAAGTACAGGTTACAATGCTCTGTGAAACTGTCCAGTTAATCCGCTGACCTAAGGCCTAACAGTAGCAACTTTACAACTTCGACGAAACAAGAATCCAATTACTAAAAGAAGAAGTAATAGAGGTCCACAAATGGCCGGAGACAACAAGAGCTTACGACTTGTTCCAGATTTCTCATCACAATGTAAATCAAAACCTGGATGGATACCCACAATATTGAGGCTGTAGATTTTTATTCCTGAAAGGAAATTAAATTACTGGGCCATGTTTTCTGCAAATTGTTGGTGTGCAATCCTCTGTTTCTGTTGCAATAAGCAGGGGAAGACAAAATGAGGAATAGAAAGTTAAAGAAGATAGAAAAGATGTCAAGGTCTACCTTTGGCGGGCGAAGGTTATGGGGGGGTTGTTGTATACCAGTCAGAAGAGGATTAGCGCTCAACTGAGGAGACTAAGCTTTGGGGTTTTAGGGAAGATGGTGTTGAAACTTGAAACTGAAGGGAAACGGTATCAAATCCCCAATTTTTCACATTTTTTAAATCTTCACATTCTCTTTTAATGTGTCCTTAAATTTAATTAAATTAATTATGTTAATTCAATTTGTTACTTCAAGTAATTATATGAAATAAATAAATTAATTTGTAGGAGAAATAAGTTTGGACCCATATATATAAACTATTAACTATTAATTGAATAATTAAATTAAATATGCGGAGTTCAAAAAATGGAACAGTTTGATTAATTAAAATAGTGAAAATAATTAAATTTGATTAAATAATTTTTGGCCTGCATAAACTTAAGTTTAAATAGTTTAATAAAATTATATGAAGGGATATCATTGTGAAATGGAAATTCAGCCAATTTCTCAAAGTAAGACATGCATGGATGAAATTATTTTTAATGATCCAGTAATCATAGATTCGAAAAAATAATTAATTTAATTTTGTTGATATAAAAAATTGGTTTAACATAAGTAATTAGGGTTGGATTATTAATGTTTGCCCCTCAAAACCTACAAATTTCGATATCAAATTCCCAACTTTTCATATTTTCTAACTCGTCATATTCTCCATTAATGTGCCCTTAAATTTAATTTAAGTAATTATGTTAATTCAATTTGTTACTTTAAGTAATTACGTGAAAGAAATGAATTAATTTCTAATAGAAATAAGTTTGGATCCATATATATATACGATTAACTATTAATGAATTAGTTTCTAGGAGAAATAAGTTTGGACCCATATATATAAACTATTAACTATTAACTAAATAGTTAAATTAAATATGCGGAGTCAGAAAAATGGAACAGTTTGATTAATTAAAATAGTTTAAATTGATTAAATAATTTTTAGCCTGTATAAATTTAATTTAAATAGTTCAATAAAATTATATGAAGGGATATCAAATTGTGAAATGGGAATTCGGCCACTTTCTCCGAAAGTAAGATGTACATGGATGAAATTATTTGGAATGATTCAATAATCATAAATCAAAAATAGTTTAACATAATCAATTAAGGATGGATTATTAATGCTTGTCCCTCATAACCTACAAATTAAATAGTTAAAAAATAAAATGGTATAAGGGAAAATTAAATTGTACAAGGGTAATTCAGTCAATTCACATACAAAACCATGCTATCCATACTTTTATATAGTTATAGATAGATTATAGATTATAGATTATAGATTATAGATATGTTTTGTAACCTTTTTCTATATTAAATTGATGAACAACATAGAAGAGCATTACATTGAATTAAATTGAAGAGCATCATTTAGCACTTGAAAAATAGAAGAACATCATATTATAACCATTAAAAATGCATGATTTCTGTCAAGTAGTATAACTTAACGGTTCGACACTATCCTAGGTTAGCTAGAGAATCATAACACATAATAAACATAGTGTTTCACTAAATAACCATAGTGGTCTTCTGTGTATGACAACATTTACGGGAATTTACAAGTTATTCATAATTTGATCAAGAAAAATTTTTTGAAGAAAGTGAGACAACCATTTCAATTTTGGAGAAACAACAAAAGCACAGGCTACATAAGAAAAGTGATAATAATGAACGGAGAGTAAGGAAATAATTAAATATTTACAATGTACGATACAATTACTATTAATTCATATATTTTATTTTGGTGAAAGGCAAAAACTATCACAATTAATTTTTGGAAATACCTAACAGTAACAGAAGGACGATCGTTACAAAAATGGAACACAAGAAAGCAATTTTGGGAATAGGATTAAAAAAGTCGATATACCGAGGAATGATACAAAAATACATGCAAAAAGAAACAAAAAGTACTTGCAACAAATGAATTTCATAATCAAAATTGATCATGTAATAAAAATAAATGCTTTACAAGGTGAACTACAATTAAAGATAATATTTGCAACAGCGATTATAATCAAAATTGATCATGTAATAAAAACAAATGCTTTACAAGGTGAACTACAATTAAAGATAATATTTGCAACAGCGATACTCCTCAATCCAACTTGTACCAAGGCAGAAAACCTCAACGCATGGTGAGTTGAACTTCTTTTATTATAATAATAAAAAAAAAAATTACTAAAGAATCGATAACAATAGTTGTTTCCAGGATGAGCAGGTTGGTGACCTCTGAGGAAACAAACATAGAGAAATTATGGATGACAAAGAAAATGAAACGCACCAATGAAATAACAATCGGAGAAGTGATTTAATCATCCGTAGTTACAAGAAGTAATCTAGAAAATAAAAAAACGAGTTTGTAACTAAAATGTTCTTTATATTATTTTAGACTAATATTTTTATCACAAGTTAATAAAGTAGTATAATATTTTTTGGGTGCATTGAAATACAAACTCCACTAATACTTAAAGAACAAGTACTACTACTTCAAAGTAAAAGTCAATTCCTTAAAAAACGTAATCACGCCCTGGTATGAAGCTTGCAACAACTGCACAAGATTAGTATAAAAAACAATGCGAGGAATGCAGTGCAAAAATTGCATGGATGATGAAGTGGAAGCAACCCCAAGGTATCAAATTCAAAAACACATAATATTTCAAACTGTGATATAAAGATAACTAAACTACAAAAATCAGAAAATAAATGTATAGAGTTACCCTAAACATAGAAGATAGGAGAAAGCAAGACACAATTACACTATTTGAAGAAGTTGTTGAGGTCTACATTCGGTGACTGAGTATATCGAAGCAGTGAGCGAGGTAAGAGAAGCAATCAAATTGATTGAAAATGAAAAAAAGCAACTAAAAGTTAATGAGGCGTAGAAATTTACAGGACATGAATCATCACTTCACTACAAGGCTTTGGTGGCAGCAGTCGAGAAACAATACAACTTCCCTTTCAAGCTCAACAAAAATACGAAAATAAGAAATAGAATTTCATTCGTCGTTGGAGAGGCTTTCGAAGATACAAAAAAATTGAGATGAAAAAAAGTTAACACTACGAAGAATGACTGAGTATATTGAAGCGATGAGCCAGGTGAGAGAAATAATCAAATTGATTGAAAATAAAAAAAAAATCAATAAAAAGTTATTGAGGTGTACAAATTTGCAGGATCATGAATGCAGAAATAAGAAATAGAAATTTATTCATTATTGAAGAAGTTTCGAAGATACAAAAAAACCCGAGTGGAAAAGGAGCTAATACTACGAAGAAAGTGGAAGGTCACAAAAGGGGAAAAAATAGATATCAAGCACAAGGCAAAGGGAATGGATAAGAGGACATAGAAAAATAAAGTGAGGCAAAAGGCACAGATAAAACAAAACCAAATGCAGCCAGGTAAAGAAATGAATGAAACAAACAAGAAAATAGATTTTGCGAGAGGACAAAAGGCCAAGATAAACAACGAGGAGATACAAATCGTAGACTACAATGAAAACATGGAGACTACTGATGAGAATCTGCCATCATTTTTAAGAGAAAGTACGTAGACAAAGTCAAGGAGAAGCATGGAAAAACGAAGTTGTTGAAAACCATAAAAAAGGAAAAAGAAAAAGGGATCATCGTAGGACAATAGAAAAGAGAAATAAGATGTATGTGCATGAGTTTCAAATTCTCATATGAATATATTGAACGCTTGCTATTGGAAAAAAAAAAAGGAACAATACTATCTACGGTTCCAAACAGGAGCAATTCCAGCACACGAAACATACATCTTTCGAGAATCAATGTAATTGTATTAAAAAAAAACATTACATATCATAAATTAAAAGAAAAAAAAAATCAACAACAATAATAAGTTCAAACCGGCATACACGTGCAACGCACGTGTACCTTGCTAGTGTATTATAAAAGCAGGAATAGTTTTAGGACTTGAGTTGCAATTTCGTTAACTCATCAAATGATGTTTGAATTTTGAGTATATACCCCAAGCCAGAAAAAAAATTTAGTGTACTCTCTATTTTAAATTTTAATTTTTGCTTAACTACCTATTTATTCTAAAATGACTTAATTATCCTTCATTTAATCATGTTGCAGAATAACACAATAATTCCTCAAAATTCAGATATAGTTCTACAAAAATATAATTTTATACTTCATTTTCAAAGAAAAATTCTTCATTTAATAATTATGTAACATTATAATTTCTCAAAGTTCATATATAGTGCTCAAGATTCAAAAGTAAACACTTCAAATCAAGATAAAGGTTTTTAATTTAATATCTAATTATCGTAAAACAATAGTTCTTCAATATTTAGATATAATTTTACAAATCCAAATATCAATATTTCATATTAAGAAAAAAGTATTTCATTAAGTTATTTTATTCTACATAACACGAATAATTCCTCAAAATTCATATTTGGATTATGTATATACTTCATATTTTGAATAAAAATTTTCATTTAACTCCTCATTGCTAAATAACATAAGAGTTCCTTAAAATTTAAATATAGTTCCACAAATGCACAAGCGAATACTTCAAATTAATATAAAAGTTCTTCATCCAACTACAACTATTGTGTAACACAATAGTTCTCCAAATTTTAGATATAGTTCTGCAAATTCAAATTTAAATGCACCATAATAAGAAAATTACGGGTAAAATAGATAATTTATGTTAGTAGGTAGTTTATAAAAAATAAAATCTCAATTTAGAAAGTAAACAAAAAAATTTGAGCAAATTACATTTTTGGTCCCATAGGATTGGACGATTTGCAATTTTGGCCCCATTGTTTTAAAAACTGACAATTTTGGTCCCATTGGATTCAATTTGTGACAAATTTAGTCCCATCGTCAAATTTTGGCGTTAAATCCATTTCGGCAGGAAAGAGTCAAATAACTTTTGTTGACATAAAAATTGTATATATGCTGGTAGCTTAGTTGGTTGATATGTGCCCTTACTTACATGAGGATTGGGGTTCGAACCCCATGCCTAGTCATTTGCCTTATATTTTTTACTTACATTTTTTTTTGTTCAAATAATATTATTATGTTAAAATATAAATATATAATATATTTTAAAATAAATATATATATATTATATATTATATATTTTTTGTTCAAATAGTATTACTATGTTAAAATATAAATTAGTTGTAATAATAATATAATATAAACATATAATATATTTAAAAATAAATATATATATATAAATTATATATTATATATTTTTTGTTCAAATAATATTACTATGTTAAAATATAAATTAGTTATAATAATAATATAATATATATTATAATAAATATATATCATGTAGATATATACATATTTTGTTCAAACAATATTACTATGTTAAAATATAAATTAATTGTAACAATAATATAATATAAATATATAACATATTATAAAATAAATATATACATATATATTATATATATATATATATTATATTTTTTGTTCAAATAATATTACTATGTTAAAATATAAATTAATTGTAGTAATAATATAATATATGTTAAAATAAATATATTACACGTAGATATATTATATATTAATATTAAATATATATATTATATTATACATATTATTATATTATTATTACAATTAATTTATATATATATATATATATATTATACACATTATTATGTTATTATAGAAATAATATAATATAAAATATGTGTTAAAATAAATATATTACAAAATACAAATAGATTTATTATATTTTAAAGTGAAGCCTGGGATTCGAAGCCAGAACCTCAGGTGTGTAAGGACACCACCCAACCAACTAGGCTACCAACATCTTTTCGTTTTTATATGTCAACAAACGTTATTTGACTCTTTCCTGCCGAAATGGATTTAACGCCAAAATTTGACGATGGGACTAAAATTGTCACAAATTGAATCCAATGGGACCAAGATTGTCGGTTTTTAAAACAATGGGACCAAAATTGCAAATCGCCCAATCCTATGGGACCAAATATGTAATTTGCTCAAAAAATTTATTTAAAGTGGGGAATGAACTAAAATTTTTTGGTCAAACAAGAAGATTTTTCAAAAAAAAATGCCTTTATAAATTAGATGCACTCTCTTTGTAACTTAACCCTCTCTTCCCCTTTTGATATAGTCACACTCTTCTCTTTGTAATCTAGATGCACTGGAGTATGGTTATTGAGCCAATCTCCTCCCAGTAACATCCCATAGCCACCCAGATCCAAGAGTCTCACTGGAAAAGTAAATTCATGGCCTTGCATTTCCCATTTTAAATCTGGAAGAATCATGTTGCTTATCATCTTTCTGCCATCAGCCATTCTAACTCTCACTGGCTTAGCAGGTTCTCTTTTACATGTCAATTTCTGAGCTAACTGTTCATCCACAAAGTAGGAACTGGCACCACAATCAATTATCATTCTTACCTCCATTCCTTCAATCTTCCCTCCCATTTTGAACATATGAGAGCCCTGTTTGGAGGAGATAGCATGTACAGCAATAGTGACATCCTCATTGTCTGACACTTCCTCCCCACTTCCTGGAGGTTCCTCATTCTCCCATTCTTCCTCAGGAATGATAATAAACACCTGTTTTTGTGTACACTTATGTCCCGGGGTGTAAACTTCATCACAATTGTAACAGAGGTTCTTCTCCCTTCTAGACCTCATCTCTGCAGCAGTTACATACCTCCTTGGGGTTGTTGAAGGTCTGCTATTGTGTGTCCCCTTGTTACTAGGATGCCATGATATCATTGGATTAGTTTGAGATGTTTGCTTCAGTGGTTGCTTAATGTGGTTGTGATGCCTTGTCCCAACATTAGCCCTAGCTAACAAAGCCTCTACAGCAGCCTCCTGATTCTTTGCAAAACTCACAGCATCACCCAAGTGTTGAGGTTTATGAGCAGATACTGCAGCCTTAATCTCTTCCTTAAGACCACAAATAAAAGCAGCAATAAAGTAGTCCTCTGTTAAATTCTTGCAAAACAACAGTAGCTGTGATTTCAATTCCTCAAATCTGACCAAGTAATCTTCCACAGTGCCTGTATGCTTCAAATTATGGAATTCTCCAATGACCATCTGCCTATCCCCTACATCAAATCTCTTTAAAACTTCATCAATCAACTGATTCCATCTCAAATCTAGTTTAGTTTCAATCAAATTTTGTAACCAGGTTTCAGCTACCCCAGAAAAGTAAATGGATGATAAAACAACCCTCTCATGATCCGGAACAGTGGGTAATAACTGGAAATACTTTTGTGCCTTTCTTACCCAACTCCTGGGACTAGATCCATCAAAACTAGGGAAGTCAATATACTTATGAGATGTGGGATTACCTCCATAGTGTTGGAAAACACGAATCAGAAAGCAGCGGAAAATTTAAAATTTTTTCAACAAAAGGATCTTGGACTCACAATCGTGTATCCAAATTCTTAGAGATTAGAAACTTACTTTCTTAATTAACTTTCTTGAAGCGTTTCAAGCCACCCAAAAACACTCTTCTCGCGGCTTGATCCCCTCTCCTTGGTAAAGCTCGAATCTTCAAACTTCTAACTTGAAGCTTTCTAGAGATAGTCCACCAACTTTACTACAATCTAACTAGTAAGGATGCTAGTTCTCTAGTTAGTGTGTAAGCTTAACCTAGGGTTTCGTTTATCTTGGAGAAAGGATGGTGTTCAACACATGAACCAAAAGAATTGTCGATTAGCTCCAAGAGGAGTTCGAGCTCCCCTATTTATAGGAGGGGAGTGGCCAAAAATCCCTAGTCCTTATGGGCTAAGGATTTTGGGCCCTCTCTCCTATTACTTGATCATCAAGTAATTTTGACTTTGACTTTGAATTCAAATTCAAATCAACTTTTAAGAGAGCTAAAATATCCGAACCCTTTTGGATATTATTATACTTTATTTATTTAAAATAAATAACTTATTTTATCTAATTAATTAATTCATAATTAATTAACTAGATGATTTTTCTCCAAAATAAGACTTTCTTTTTAATTCAAAAATTAAACCAAAGTCTATTAAATAATTAATAAATTAATTATTTAATATTTACAATATATATATATATTCACGTGTGAGACACGTGTCGCTCACGTGGCCCACACGTGTGGCTTCAAACGTGTGGAACCCTCTTAGCCCGATTAACTCGTTTAATCATTTTAAAGCCTTAACTCATGTAACCAAGTTGTTGTGTGTGACCCTCTAGGTTCTCAATTCAATTAGCAGTGACCCTAATTAATTAATTCACTAATTAATTAATCAGTTCACAGATTAAACGACCATAGTCTAGCAACAGGTGTTTAACCCCTAGCTGAATTGGAATGTTCGGATTTGACAGAACCTTTAAGTCATTGATTCATGTGAGATACAATCCTCCTACTTACTATCTCTCAACCAAGATCTAGGGTAAGGGAATAATCAGAACCCTAATAATCCGGTCTTAAAGCTAAGTGCATTTCATATCCATTTGATCTCAATCCAAGAAACCCTTTTCTTGATGTCTTGATCTACTGCCTTGGCCAAGGACTCCATATGACATATGAATGACTTACACAATAAGAGATCACCTTGCAAATGCAAGTGTAGGCCCTTCCTTGATTCTCATTCACTTTCATGAATTACTTGTGCAGCCCCAGCATAAGCCTTGAATCAGTTGTCTAAGGTGACACCCTTTAAAGCTTATGCCTAAGACTACAGAGTTAACTTATAAAGTGACATGGAACCTCAAGTCTAAGGATCAATTAATCACATCAATGACTCATGAGATATTTCCTAATCTGGAAGTTTCTATTTCCTGAAATAGAAACTTCCTTTCCCATTTAGGAATGTTCTCACACGAGGCACCTCAGTGAACTTACTTATCGAAGTAAGCACCCTCATGTATCACGCACGTATCAACTATACACTTTGCACCTACATGAAACAAGGTGGTCCTTCTTAAGGGCGTGATCCCACGAGCAAGCCTTAAAGGAGTCAGGTTGACACTCCCACTGTCTGTAGGACTCAACGGCTTGGAGTATTTTACTAATCATGACTTATGTGATATAGGGCTCGTTTCATGAACCATTTCACCTAAATGGTAGAGTCCTAAAGTCATCAGGATTAGGGGAGTTCTCATACATGCACAACTAAAGTAAACGCATACCAAACAAGAGCATATAAAAAATGTTGCCTCAATTCGTTATTTCATTCAAAGATTGTCTGTGATTACAATAAGGAAAAGCACAAAGCGGATATACAATCGGCTTTCTAGGGCACTATTCCTAACACATAGCTACCTTGGGTCTGCATCTTTGTGTGGGTAGAGTTGATAGATGCTGATCCGCCTTCCTTATCCTTCAGAGATGATAACCCATCCCCAAGAACAGACTTATTCCTATTATAGTTTTGTACCTGATCAGCTATTGCCCCCATTTGCATTGTTAGCTTCTCCAAAGCTCCAGACAAGTTATCAAACCGTTCTTCCATTTTTTTCTCAGACGCCACTCGCATGGCTCTCTCCTCAATCAAGAACCCTTTTAGTTCCTGTAAATCTTTAGAATGCAACCCATCTGCCATGGCTCAGGACGTAAGGAATCGCCTAGCTCGTGATACCAAATGTAATATAATGGATAAAATAGGATAACAAAATATGAAATCAAAGGAATTTATATTGATGAAACAGTAGCTGCAACAAACTTAATCCAGAAAACAGAGCAAGGTTGGGAAGGAAGAAAAGAAATGAGATGAGAATAACAGACTCTACTAATCACTTGCCCCAAAAGTGAGCTAAACAACACTCTATATACTGCATCAAAACGACACCAAAAACAATAAACGTCACTCTCATAAAATCGGGTGAATATCCTCTGCTGAGTGGCACAAACACACTGCATAACGGCCTGGTCCCCTCCACCTTGTTGATCACTCTCATAGCTCAGAAACCGTTGGATTAGAAAGTGAAACAACGGTTGGATCTTCAGCTTGGTCTTGATAAGTGACAACCCTTGGATCTGCATACTCTTGATCAACGGTGGTGATCACCCCTTCATTAGTTGCAACGACGTCGTCTTGCTCCTTCTCTTTAAAACAGATCCTACGGTCACGATAAAAAGAGATCCAACGGCTCTCATTCAATTCATCATCACCCGCCATTTTTAACATGAATGTGACAAATGTCTTTAGCAAAATAAAAAATTTCAAGAACAACTCAGTTCCAACAATTAAAATCAATGGCTGGAGGGGGAATGGCGGTGGCTAAGCGGCTGGAGAGGGGAGGGGAAGGGGGGGAACTTTGAGGGTTTTCTTCACCTAATCGAGGGAGATTTGAGTGTGCGAAAAACTTTGGGGGAAGAAAAGCGGGGAATGAAAAATTTTGGGTTCTTTTCTTGGTAGGAAGAAAAGGGGAAATTTGGGGATTGGGTAAATTGTTCAAGTTCTGCAAAACATTTCGGTGCAAATTATTATTTTGTTTTTTTATCTTCTTTTTTATATTTCCTAATTCATGTTTTAATGATCTTTTATATTTTACATGGTATAATAAATTTATGGGTATTATATTATTATGAGAACTAAAGATATTATTATATCACATGATATATAATATCTATTATGATTGTAAATATTTCTGTATTACGTTATTTAATAGATTAATAGTCATCTATTATAAATTTTAATAAACCACTTAATAGCCTTATACTTATCTATATATTATTCGATTGACTTCTAATTACATATGATATCATTTAATATAACTTATAGCTACATATAGTATCATTTAGTAGAATATAACCATATGTATATTATATAGTTTAATACACTTATATTAATTATATTGTAGTGAATAAGATATTATTAAATATTATATTATAGTATACAATATACAATATAAAATATATATCATAAATGTAAATATTTGCACATTATATTATTTAATAAATATATTTGATCTATTATACTATTTAATAGATTTATAAGTATATATTATATTGCTTTAATTAATCCTTTATAGTTAATTATATTGTATCGATTGCTGGTAAAAATTACTGCGACGCCCCTCCGAAGGCCATGGAAAAGGGGCTGGAAGAGACGATGCCTACACGACCTCACTAGAGTTAGCTTGAAGCTTCCCCTAGTTTGACCGCTACGCATCTAACTAAATAACAAAACAAAGCAACACAATTCTAAAACATCATCATATTCACATACAAAAGTCTTACATACACCTGTATCAACAAGATAACATAAAAAACCCACAAGTTGTCCGAACTAGGATACAACAAAAGCTAACATAATTTATATACAACTAGTCACACAACCTGCTCAGATAAGGAGTTCGTAGTATCAAGTTAAAAGAGTACATAACATCCTAAGCATAGATATAATATGATAAACGGACAAAAACCATGTCAACAAAGCAAGTACGAGCACGAAACCCAAGCTACCCTTCGCTCACCTCACCTATTATCTCCTTTGGTGGAATAAGATCTGAAATAAAGGTCAAAAGAAAGGAATAAGTCTCAATGAGACTTAGTGAGATATTCGGAGGTCAAATTAATAGATATAAGTGAAGACAATTAAGAATAGCAGAATATCATGATAAGAGAATGATTAATACGAGTTGTATGCAAATGCCACTCAATCACCAAAGAAATCAAAATAATGAAATCCTGAACACCGTTGTCGCTGACTGATAGTATCCCACCTGCCTGTGAGACACCTAGAGAGCTTGATTTCCATGTTCTACCTCCAGACACACATCACGCCAAACTACAAAAGAATTGGGATTGTTTCGGACCCACAAGACCGATGAACCGAACCCCCCGATCGATTTGTCGAAAGCAATACCCTGGGCCCGGGCGTCCCCAAGAGTAATAGTAACTGAAACTTATTGATTAGCTAGTATGAAAAAATTTGAAAGATTTATCATTTTGGAAAACAATTTCATTTTATTAATGCAATACATATAGATATTAAGATCATTTGTATGTGTGAGAATTGGTTATTAGGGTTACACTACTTTGGCCTTGGACCTAACCTAGGGTTTAGTCTTAGTCTATATATTTGTACTCTCTTGCTCCGTAGTAATATATTGTATTCTACTTTTCTCTTCATATTCAATACACTCAATTCTCTCTTCCAACTCTTCTAACATGGTATCGAGCTTTCGTTCCTGGAAATTTTTTTTGAGGGGGGGGGGGGGGGGGAATCTTTAAAAACCTAGCCTTCAACTCGCTCCGCTGCTGACTTCTACCTGCTTTCCACCCCACCTCCTGCCCTACTTAACTGCCTGCGCACTGCTGCGTGTTTCCTACCTAACTGACTGCCTGCGAGCTGCTATGTGTTTCCTGACTGCCTGTGCGCGCTGCTGCGTGCTTCCTGCCTAATTGACTGCCTGGCGTTGCTGCGTACTTCCTGCCTAACTGCAGGCCTGCGCTATCCTCGTGCGTCGGCCCTCCTGTCTGCTTCTTCGTACGCTCGTGCGTCAGCCCTCCTGACTGAGTCCTCGTGAGCATCTCCAACCACTCTCAAGATTCAAGATTTCTACGTGTTAAATTTTATTTTACGTTGTTAGATTTTCTATTTCAATTTCCTTTTTTTTCTGCTGCAAACTGTACTCCACCTTGAGGGGAGTGTGAGAATTAGTTATTAGGGTTACACTACTATGGGTTTCGGACTAACCTAGGGTTTAGTCTTAGTGTATATATTTGTACTCTCTCGCTCCTTAGTAATATATCGCATTCTACTTTTTTCTTCATATTCAATACCCTCAATTATCTAATCCAACTCTTCTAACAGTATGTAAAACCATTTGATATAAAGTAAGAGCAATTATTGAGTAAATATCTAATTAGAGTATATTATTATGGATGGAAAAAAAAAATCATGAAATGAGGTCTTATGAAGGCTTATATATATATATTAGAGTATCTTATAATATTATAAATATAATTTGAAAAGAAATCAAAATAAAATAATTTAAAATTTTCCTCACCAACTTGAAATCTTGATCTCCTAGAACCTGAATGAAAGTAAATAGGGTAAGTTTCGAACAACTCTCAATCCTAGTAATCCAACTTACCATTTCTACCCGACACACAACCCCAAGATAGCTCAAGTTTACATTTAAGTCACTTAGGCTCAAATAAATTTTCAAATTTTCAAGATATCCTAGTATAAGATAGGTGGTAAGACGCAAGTAGACTAAAACATTTATGTATTATGGAATCACACAGTAAAATTCAAAACAATATTTAAGCAAACCTAATTTCTAATGTTCAAAAAAGAACATAAGAAAATTATACACTATACTCATGATCAACCCGTATATACTTTCACAAATAATTCCTGTACAAAAGAAACATATTCTTAGCGAAGTGGAGCTTCCTAATGATAATTGATAAGCAAGATGCGATTGGAAAACATAAAATATTCAAATTAAATATAAGCCGTACACTACTACATATGTGATTCCATAGTTCAAAGCTTTAATAGTTAGTTTTATCCATTCTGTCACATATGTTGGCCTCAAAGAGTGTGAAGCTAAAGGCAAAGCTTTTGTAGGATTGGACCACGAATTATGGACACATGTTTTGGGTTCAATCCTTTCAAATTAACAATACATGAAGTTCTATCTTTTACTTATTTAAAAAAAATGCTTCTGCTTAGACTTTTAAGTATCATTCTCAAACAATTTACATGTTTACCTTTTCGAGTGATTCATTGACCTCGACACAAGGAAAAATATATATGTTAGAAGATACGTCTATTTTAGGATGATATGTGATTACCTAAATTAGCATATAATCAATCCCTGACTTGTAGAGATTAGTTGCTATTTATCTAAGGGTTTCTCCATACTCTGTAATCGATCAACGATGAATAACACAAGAATTCTTTTTTCTCTATTCCTCTATACTTTAACATGGTATCAGAGCTATATCGATACCCTTGGGACTCAGTTTTAAATAATCATCGTCCCGAACCCTCACAAACAACCCAACCATATCAGAAAACGTTGAAACAAAAACCACCTCACAAGAACTCATCCTAAATCCGATGAGCAACAACTCAAATATATCCAATTCAGAAAACCTGTCAATAGGATTCAAACTCAGTAACGACGATTACCCGATATGGGCGAGATTGATACGAATGGCAATTGGAGGCAGAGGGTGCCGTTCCCACCTTACCGGAACCCCACCCGCTCCAGACAACACAGATCCGAAATTCGATCAATGGGAACAAAGAGATCAGTTAGTATTCACATGGATAGTCCAAAATATTGAAATCAACTTGGTCAATAATGTCTTACAGTATCCCACGGCGAAATCCCTATGGGATGGTCTCGCGACCACTTACGGCACAGGCTCCTATCCGCTCCAACTCTTTGATCTTCACCGAAGAGCAAACACCCAAAAACAGGGGCGGGAAACGCTGGAGGAGTTCTGGAATACCTTTCAAGGAATATGGATGGCAATTGATCACCGGCAACCCAACCCCATGAAGTGCCCAGAAGACATTACCTCCTTCAACAAAATCATACAAGAACAAAGACTCTACCAGTTTCTCACCGGCATCGACGAGAAATATGACCACATCCGTAGAGATCTGCTAAAACTTGAGCACCTTCCCTCAGTCGAATCGGCCTATGCCACTATCTGGAGGGAGGCTGCTTGAATCCAAATCTTGAATCCGGAAGCCAGTGGCAGAGACGATGGATCATCACTGGGAATCGGAGCTGGGTTGGCGGCGAGAAGAGAGAAGGGAGGCCGGTTCAAATCGGACGACGGAGCCCGCTCAGACAGCGACGGTGGTCGGCGGTCATCCTCGCGGGAAGACAGATCCGATTTGGAATGTTCCCACTGTGGGAAACCTCGCCACACCAAAGAAGGGTGCTTCGAACTCATTGGGTACCCAGAATGGTGGGAGGGGAATCGGAAGCCCAAGCAAACCAGTACGGCGGCGGGAGGTGGAGGAAACCACCGCGCGAACGTAGCCGTCGCGGAATCCCAGGCTGGGGCCATGGGCGACGCTGGACGGGAAGGCCCCGCCACTGACATCACCAACACGGCGGCAACCGAGGCTGGAGGTAGGCGGAGAGGAGATGCAGCCTCCGCAGCCTCTGTCGAGAAGATGGCAGAAATGGATAGAGGTAAAGGGTTTGGGGGTAATGACCCAAACCCTAATTATTGTTGCACTTTATTCCCCAATAAATGTCATTTTGCACATTGCCCCCCACAGTTTGAGCAGTCTGTATTTAAACCCCTTGGAATTAATGACTCACCCAATACAACCCCTAAATTGACATAATGGATTTTTGATTGTGGGACGACCGACACAATGACATTTGATGTCTCTGATATAATTAATCCCACCACTCCGGGAACATCTCATATCCAAACTGCAAATGGGGACTGGGTAGAAGTTAAACAAGAAGGATCAATTGGTATATCTCCGAAGCTAAAACTGAGAAATTGTCTCTATATTCCTTCATTGTCTTGTAAACTTTTGTCTTTAAGTCATATGACGAAAGAATTAAACTGTGTGGTTCTGATATACCCTCACTTTTGCCTGATACAGGACATTCATACGAAGGAGATCATTGGGCGTGGTACTGAGCGGGATGGTCTCTACTATGTGGAAGAAATGAAATCTCCTTCTAAAGTTTTTATGTCCAAAGGAACCACCTAGAAACAAATTTGGCACTGGCACAGGTGTCTTGGACACCCATCTGTGGGGTATCTTAAGTTGTTATTTCCTACTTTGTTTAAAAACAATCCGAATTTGAGCTTCTGTTGTGAGACATGTTCAATTGCAAAAAGACATAGAACTTCGTTTAAACCCACCAACACTCGAGTTAAGTCTGTTTTTGGTCTTGTTCATTCAGATGTTTGGGGCCCAGCCCCGGTTACGAATCAAAGTGGTTTTCGGTATTTTGTGATATTCATTGATGATTTTTCCCGTGTGACTTGGATTTATTAGCAGTAGGGACTGTAAATTTGTATTTTAGCGATAAGGTTTTGGTACTAAAAGACACTCTGTACATACCGTGTGTTCGCAGAAATCTGAGTTCTGTGATTTGTTTAATAAATAATGCTTTCAGTGTTTGTTTTGAACAAAATTTTACAATTAAGCAAAATAAAAGGTTTATTTGCTCTGGCACGGTAAAAGATGGTATTTTCTTATTATACCCCGACAAAAACCCTAATTCCGAACTTAACACTACTAAGCTTGACTTACCATCCAAAAGAAAAACTCCTATGCCTAACGAGGCTTATAAGTGGTATTTACGTCTTGGTCATATTAATCCAAATAGGATCTAAAGACTAATTTCAGATGAATTGTTAAGTCCCTTGGACTTAACAGAACTACCAGTCTGTGAATCCTGCTTGGAAGGTAAACTGACCAAGAGATATTTTAAAACTAAAGGTAATTGAGCCATAGATTGCTTAAGTTAATTCATACGGATGTGTGTGGTCCTATGAGTATTCAAGCAAGAGGAGGTTTTGAGTATTTCATCACTTTTACGGATGATTACTCCAGATACAGATATGTTTATTTGACGAGATATAAGTCTGAATCTTTTGAAAAGTTCAAAGAATTCAAGGCTGAAGTTGAAAATCAAACTGGAAAACGTATCAAAGCACTTTGATCAGATCGTGGTGGTAAGTATCTGTCTATAGAGTTTCTAGAATTTCTCACTGCAAATGGGATTAGATCTCAACTTTCTGCACCGGGTACACCCCAACAGAACGGTGTTGCAGAAAGGAGAAATAGAACTCTGATGGAAATGGTAAGATCTATGATGAGTCATGCTACCCTACCAAGTTCGTTTTGGGGCTTTGCACTCGAAACGGCGGCACACATATTAAACCTTGTTCCATCCAAGTCGGTTCCTAGAACACTAATGGAACTGTAACGAGGTCGAAAGCCCAGTGTCTCCTATCTCCGGATATGGGGAACCCCAGCTCATGTGTTAAGGAAGGACCCTGACAAGTTAGAATCAAGAACAGAGGTTTGCTTGTTCATAGGTTATCCTAAAGGAACAAGAGACGGTATATTTTACGATCCAAGAGATCACAAAGTGTTTGTGAGCACTAATGCTAAATATCTCGAAGATGATTTCGTAAATGACCACAAGGGTAGAAGCAAAATTATGTTAGAAGAAATGAATACATCAGATTCTGAATTCCAAGAACCCATAGTAACTGAAAATGTTTTAGATACATATAATCTATGTTGCACGGACACGGACACGACATGACACGGACACGGCGACACGGATTTTTTCAAAATTTTAGGACATGACACGGCTCCGACACGGCTATATTTTATATAAATAAATATATTTTATATATAAATAAAAATATTTTATATAGAAATAAAAATATTTTATAAGTATAATCTATGTAACATAAAATATTTATAAAAATATATAATATTAAAAACTAAAATAAGTTTTTTTATTTCAATTTTCTCTCCAAAAAATTCAAAAAATATTAAAAAAAGCATAAAAAAATGATCAAATTTGCCGAGCCGTGTCGGACACTCCACCTCGCCGTGTCCGACACCGTGTCCCAATTTTTTTTTTATTATTTTTTTTCGGACACTCCTTCAGCCGTGTCCGTGTCCGACACGTGTCGGACACTGCACGGACACATTTTTAGGCGTGTCCGTGCTTTCCTGCATATAATGTACCAGATACAGCATATGATGTAGGGGCTAGTACACAACAGACTCGTCGTAGTAGAAGAATTATCAGGGCACCTGACAGATACCTCGGATTAACCCAAGTGGTTGAATCTAACGTATCTGATCCTGTCACATATGATGAAGCTATAAAGGATATAGACTCTGACCGTTGGGTCAGGGCCATGGAATCTGAATTAGATTCAATGTATTCCAATAAACTCTGGGAACTCGTAGAGGCGCCTAAGGGTATTAAACCTATTGGATGCAAATGAGTCTACAAGAGAAAGATGGGAGTGGACGGAAAGGCTGAGACCTTTAAAGCAAGGCTTGTGGCAAAAGGTTATACCCAGAAAGAAGGTATCGATTATGATGAAACCTTCTTGCCTGTAGCAATACTTAAGTCCATAAGAATTCTCCTTTCCATTACCGCTCATTTTGATTATGAGATTTAGCAAATGGATGTAAAGACTGCCTTCTTGAAATGACACCTTCAAGAAGAGATATACATGGCTCAGCCTGAAGGCTTTATAGCCAGAAATCAGGAGCATATGGTATGCAAGCTTACTAGATCTATTTATAGTCTTAAGCAAGCGTCTAGAACATAGAACATCATATTTCATGAAGCAATTAAATCCTTTGGATTTATACAATTGCCTGATGAACCATGTGTGTACAAGAGACATCATGATAGTGTTGTAACATTTTTAGTTCTATACTTGGACGATATTCTGCTCATTGGGAATGATACAGGAATATTGTCAACAGTCAAGATTTGGTTGTCAAATCAGTTTGACATGAAAGACCTAGGTGAGGCCAGTTATATTCTAGGGATCATACTTTGTCGTGATCGTAAGAATAAAATGATTGGTCTATCATAAGCAGCATATATAGATAAGATGCTGACAAGATATAATATGGCGAATTCCAAGAAAGGTTCATTACCTTTCAGACATGGAGTTCATCTATCTCGGGATCAGTGTCCCAAGACCTCTGAAGAGACAGAAGAGATGAAAGATATTCCGTATACTTCGGTAGTCAAAAGCCTCATGTATGCCATGTTATGTACTAGGCCAAATATCTGTTATGCTGTAGGTCTAGTCAACAGATATCAGTCAAACCCTGGACCCCAACACTGGATAGTTGCAAAGCATATATTAAAGTACTTGAGAAAGACTCGGGATTATATGCTTGTCTATCGCAGTGATGAGCTCATTCCTATAGGGTAAATATATTCGGATTTTCAATCTGATTTGGATTTTAGGCGTTCGACGTCTGGATACATGTTTACTCTAGGAGGAGCGGTCGTAAGTAGGATGAGTATTAAGCAAACTTGCATTGCTGACTCCACCATGGAAGCCGAATATATGGCAGCTTCGGAAGCAGCCAAAGAAGCGTAGTGGTTTCGAAATTTCCTAATGGATATAGAAGTCGTCACTGACGGACTTACACCGATCACATTGTACTATGACAATGTCAGAGCGGTGGCCAACTCCAAGTTTCACATTATACGAGATTATGTGGAACATGGAGAAGTGGCAATAGGAAAAATTGGCTTAGTAAATAATCTGGCAGATCCCTTCACTAAGACTTTGGCGCAAAAGAGTTTTGATACTCAGAAAAAGGGATGGGTCTTAGACGTGTAGCCAATTGGATTTAGGGCAAGTGGGAGATTGTTGGGATTAATGCCCTGAAAATCCAATTATATTATAAATATTTTGGATTAATAAAACTAAAATTAAAGCAAGTTATGAATATTTTACAAATTTAATAATTAATGACGTGTGATGGCATTTTTATATGAAATGTGTTTCATAGGAAAAGACTTTAAATACCAAAAATCACGTGTCATTAAAGTTCTAGTCGATATGATAAGAAATATTCTTATCGAGGCTATAATGTGTTATATAAGATGATTAGTCTTTCGTCATAGAGAAATGGAGTTTCCAGTTATAACATATTGATGATTTTCAATGAGATTGGAAACATCGAACTGGACCACTGAGATTGTTCACTTTATACTGCTATCTAAAATGAACCAAATCTCGGAAGCATTAGACTCTTAATCCTGGTAGTGTTTATACTTTAGGCATATAGTGTTAATCACTGTGATGTATTCAGAAGTGAGGTCTCGGTAACGGGCGGCCAAAATACTTAGTACGTTCTGTGATTGCATGAAATGTGCTGAAGAGAAATACTGATCGAGGAATCTGTAGCCTTGCTGGAAGGTTAAAAGATATCCTTAAAATAGATTTGGAAAATTTTCAAATTAAAACTTTGGCCAAAGTACTTCGTGTGTGCGTCACCGAAGTTGTATGTTGAATGTGTTTCACATACAGGGAATTTGAACTTAAGGCAAATCAAGAATTTCATATTGGAAGTAAAAAATAAATGATAGTAGTATTGATTTATTTTTCATGGATATCTGTATAGAGGAGTAAGATGCAAATTATTCTAGATCGAGGAATCCGTGAATAATTTAATTAATTTTAGAGTGCAACAATAATTATTTAGTGGAATTAAATATTGTTAAACAGTAATCAATTATTGTCAAGGGATGATAATAGATTGACCCGTTTGGAGCTAAAATTAATTAGTCCTGCAGGTCCCCCCGCAAGCTCCAACGAAGATCAAAGAGAAAATAATAAAAGAAGAGAGAAAAATAAATTTTCAAAGAGTTTGAAAATAGCCAAGGAAATTCCAAGGAGTTGGAAATGCCCGTAATTTTATTTTGGAGAAAATAAAAATTTTCGGCAAAACAAAAAGTTTTTTTGGCTGACGTGGCAAGTGATGACGTGTCATGCCACATCTGTGAGTCTGAAGCCGCGTGGTGCTGACTATCGCGCGAATCAGCGGTGCAGATCAGGTCAGCGAGCGGGTCGGGTCAGGACGCCGGTTCGGATATGGGGCGGCATTTTCGGGTCGGTTTGACCGAACCGGATACGTGAACTAATGATGATTCGCCACGTGAATGCTGAAACCGACCACCTGAACCGACCGGTTCCTAGATGAACCGGTCTGAACCGTTGGACCACCGGTCGGACCGGCCGAACCGGACACATGGCACCTACTTGTGCCTGCATGAGGTTCACACGCGCCAAGCACAGAGTCGGAACATGGGCGGCGCGTGCTGCAGGCGTTTGGCGCATGCTCGGCACCGCCGTGCTCGTGGTGGCTTGGGCTACACGCCGGTGTACTCTGATTGGCCGTTCGCCCTTGCCTTGCACGCCAAAAAAATGGAAAATGTCCGGATTTCCCAATTCCATGGCTATAAATAGGGCATGCCTTCATCGATTTTATTCCATTCCAATTTTGAAGCTTTTGCTCAAGTCCGAAAATTCTCTCTCTAATAATTTGATTAATCCTTGATTAAGGATTAATTAATTAATTAATTAAGTGGTTATATAATTAATATATAATCCACTTAATTAATAGAAAATAGGGATTTTCTAGTTTTAGAAAAAGGGTTTTTCTAGAAAAATTTTCTCAAAAGTATTTACCGAAATACTACCGGAGCCCACACTCCAAAATCTTAATCGGGGATATTGCGGGGAAGCTCTGCCGGTTTCACGAGAAAATATCGAGGTGCTGGAAAAGTGCGATTGATAACCAATTTTGCAGTACGGTAATACCATTATGCTGCTAAAATTAATATTTGACAATAGAGTTATGCTGTCCTATTTGTTCTGCTGCTCATTGAGATATTTTGAAAATATTTTGATAACGAGGTTATGGCGATATTTTTTGAATATTACGTTATACAGTCACTCTGTCTTGGGCCCACCACCCAGCAATTCTATTCACTCACAAAATTCTACAACATTAGTTCTGGCACAAGCGATGAATATAACTCAAGTAATCTCTTATTTGATTATTGGATCTCTTCTTACACTGTACATCATAAATTACGGTGTTAATGATACACAACATATTTATATTTTAATTTTCATAGTATTTATTTGTATATTAATTCATAGTTTTTTCCTCTCTTTTTACTTTTATAGAGAAATATATTCTTTGGAAGTTGGCAATGACCCGGGTTCGAATACATCTGACCACTTGCTGTGTGTGTGTTTAAAAAAAAAAAGAAACAAAAATTCTTTTGAAGTTTTTGTTAGGTACCATCCGTGGTAAGATAATATATATATATATATATATATATATAATTGTTTAATGATAATTTATGTATTATTTGTGTGTGTGTGTGTGTGTTTTTCTGATTTTATGGTTTTTTCTTAATTTTCTTATAGAGAAATATATCCTTTTGAATCTTTTGTTCAAGTACTCTCCATGAGAAGGTAAATTTTTTTTTATCTATATTTTTTTAATGATAATTTATTAATTATTTGTGTATTTTTTTAATAACATAAAAAGAGGTTATTCCACCATATACATTATACGAACTGAGATGTTAAGTTTTTTTTTTTCTTACACATTTACAATACATTTATATTTTAATGATTTGTGATATTTTTTATTTATTAATCTATAATTTTTTTTCTCCATGATTTAATACGGAAATATCTTTTTTTGAAATTTTGTTCAAGTACCGATCTTGACAAGATAATTTTTATTCATATCATTAATTTGTTCAAGAATAATTTTGTATATCGTTTATATATTTTTTTAGTACTAGCATGTCATCCACAAAAATTATGTTACAAATCCTTTTTTAACAACGCGTGAAAGAGTAAAAAAAAAAAATTCACACATCAATTCTGCTAACTCTAATTAAATTATATTTTTGTTGTAATTTTCAAATATTTTAATATTTATAAATTTATTTTTAAATATTTCATGGTTTGTAAAATAACTTTTTTTTTATTAAATATATTAATTAACTTATCAACCCCATAAATTTAGAAACATCTATGATCTAACTAATAACTATTTATTGATCAATTAAATACACAATTTTTAAACTTTTTAAGACTTCAATTATTTAACAAATCAAACCAATTAATATATTAATATCATAAATTTACTTAATGTTCAATTAATAATATTTTATTTATATATGTTAAGTGGTTAATTGAATAAAAAAAATATCCGAGTATATTTCTCTTTTCACTATATAAGATAATATGTTTATATCTTTTCACTAATTATATTTATTTAATTGATATAATGTTAAAAATATTTAAACACTTTATTTTTAGATTTATATGTTATGATACATGAGCAAATTAGCAAAATGTTCACCAGTGATTTTATGAAAATTGAAAATATTTTATTTATTCCATTTTTGTTCTTGAACATCATCACTCATTTAACCATTACATTTACATGGTTGTTTTTTAACCTTTTATTTTCATTATTTGGTGTTTATTTTATTTCCAATTTTATTAATTTATTTTCCTTACTGTTAATTTATTTGGTGTAATTAATTTATTATATTTTCAAATTTACTTTGTATTTTTTTATTTTTTTAATATTTAATTATAAATATTTATATCCTATTAATCAATCGATTCGTGCAACGCACGGGGTTATTCTAGTTATCACCATATAGTATAACGACTATATGCATACTAATTAATTTCATAATTAGATTCAATTAAAAAATCAAATAATACACTATAACAATTAAAGCAGAAAAAATATAAATATTTTTAATTGAAAGTTAAATCCGTTTTGATCTAACGATGTCGGAAATAAATTTCGAATCTCAACTAAAATATAAATCAACTAATAATCGTCTTTATTAATTGCTCCATTGGAATTGTAGAATCTATTATCCGAAACCTAATCTAATAAAACCAAAGTGAAAAAACAAAAGAAGGGAAAGAAGAGAGGAAGACGAAGGAAAAGCCGAGGGACGGTGTTGCCGAATTGAAAATTGATTCTCTCCATGGCCTGTGAAATCCAATTATTGTCGAAAGCCTTGGAATTAACAGGGAGGCCCAAACTCCTCCAATTGTTGTGTGAATACAAATTACTTGTATGGATTTTGGCATGTCTCCAGATTTTGGAGACTATCCTCCGTGTACGTGACTTGCCTGCTAAGAACCAAAATGTGAAATATTTTCTCTTTTTTCTTTTAGTGTTTGCTCAAATTTCCATTTCCTACAAGGAAATATAAAAATAAGACAATTTTCAACAATAAAACCAAATAAGGGAATACAATCGAATAATCCAAGTTTAATAGATTGCTGAATAATTAATCTCTCAATGAGACAAGTGTTAACTCTTAATCGAATAAAATCTTTACAAAGTATATAAGACAATTTAAAATATTTGAAAATTTAAATAAAAAGTTGAAAAAAGGGGGGTATAGAGTAAGCTACTTTTTCCTCTTTTAATTCAATTTGTTTCTATGGCTTGGTAACAAAAAAGTATATAAACTAGTTGGATTGTCCTGAGTGAGATTGTTGGTTTTCTTATTTTCTTTTTATTTTTATTTTATTGCTTAGAGACGTGTTTAGCTTGTCTATTGTAAATAGCGTTTTTCCCACGCATCCTTTTGACCGTTGTACGCGTGTCCCCTATTTATAGGACTCTTGTATCTGGTTTCTTTACACACTTAATAATATAGAGCATTTTGTTTGATAGCCCTAATTGCTTTGTCTTTTCCGCCGCTACAAACCCTAGTTCTGGTTTCTCTACATGGTATCTAGAGCAGCAACGATCCTCTAGATCTCCTTTCGTTTCCTCCATTTTTGCTTGATTGCTCCTTCCTACCGTTGCCTTCCATTGCGTTTTCCTTTGTTTTCTCTATATATCTTCCTTGGCTTCATCTGCTACGATGGATCCGGCTCTCGATAAACAGAAAGCTATCACTGCTGCTTTGCCATCTCAAGATGAGTCCCTTAATATCTCAAACAACGATTCCTCGCTACTTTCATTGGTTACCGTCACCATGGATGGTAAAAACTTCCTCACCTGACACAGAAGTATGAAGATTGCTCTCGAATCCAAGATGAAGCTTGGCTTCATTGGTGGAACCATAGATCTGCCATCGCCTGAGGATCCAAGTTATAAAACTTGGAAGAGAGCAGACAGCACCGTTAAGGCGGGGATTTTCAACTCATTGGCGCCTAAGATCCACCACAACTTCCTGTACGTGAGCACTGCAAAGGAACTTTGGGAAGATTTGGACCAGAGGTATGGCCAGTGCAATGGCCCCCTGTTATATCAATTAAAACGCATTATTAGTTCTATCGCGCAAGGTAACCTTTCCTTGGCCTCCTATTTCAATCGACTGAAATTGCTCTGGGATGAATTTGCAAACCTGAATGATCCTCCCGTGTGTACTACTGGTTCTGCCTGTTTGGTTCTTCGATAGATCCATGAGTCTCAATCTTCTGATATGCTGATTCAATTTCTTATGGGGCTTAATGATTCCTACAATGCTGTTAGGAATCAGATTCTGGTTATGGACCCTCTCCCTAGTGTTAATAAGGCTTACTCGATAATTTCTAGGGTTGAGTCTGAAAGGGATGTTCATGTTGCTTTTAGTGATGTCCCTACTAATTCTGCTATGTTCACTAAGGCTTTAACTCAAATAGAGGGTCTGGCATGGGAAGGGGAGCAAATAAATGTAAGGATAAGGCAAACAGGCACTGTGATGTTTGTAATAGTTATAATCACAATACTGACTCTTGTTTTAAACTCACTGGAGAGCCAGATTGGTACAAGGCTTTCAAAGAAAACAGATCTAGTGGAGTAAACACTTCCAAAAGAACTTTCAAAAATGTGGCCAATGTGATGGCAGATACTCCACTGGATATGTTCTCTGAGTCTGTGCCTTCTGCCTCTCACTCTGGTGTAAATATGTCTGACTTGATTAGATAGGAGTTGATAAAATTCTTCAAGGAAAATAAAGCTGGAGGCTCAGAGCAGTTGCATTTCACCTCTGAGTTATGTTTTCAGGTACCTCTTAGAGTTATGTTTGTGCTTGTTCTAATGAATTATCCTCTTATCATTGGATTATAGATTCAGGGGCTACCAGCCATATTTGTACTAAACTGGATCTATTTACAAACTATAGCATACCTGAAACTGAAATACCTATTTTTCTGCCTGATGGTACCTCTCATTATGTCAAATTTATTGGAACAGTTAAACTGTCAAATAAGGTTACTCTTGAAGAGGTTCTTTACATCCCTATATTCAAGTTTAATTTGCTCTCTGTTAGTAAGGTTACTAATGCTACTAACAGTGAGTTTGTGTTCTCTAAGGATTCTTGGATTTTGCAGGTCCAGAAAACTAAAGAGAAACTTGCTTCTGGACACACTTGCAATTGCTTATATACCTTTGATACAAAGGATGTTGTGATTAATCATGTTACTGTTGTGTCTGAGAGTTTGAACTTCCTTGAATCTAACTGTAAATCGCTCAAGGATAGTTCTTTTAATAAGTCTGCTAACACTTGTAGCAGGGATAACAACTGTTTTTCTGTGAACACTCATGATTATCACTTGTGGCACCAAAGACTAGGACATGCATCTACTGTACTGTGCAACATTTGCATATTCCTGTGACTTTTGATTCTAGTAATGTTGTTTGTGATGTGTGTCAGATATCTAAACAACATAGGTTACCTTTTCCTACTAGTGGTATCCATTCCAAGGAGCCCTTTGATCTTATTCACATAGATCTTTGGGGCCCCTATAAGATCAAAACCCATTCAGGTTGTCATTATTTTTTAACTGTTGTTGATGACTTTTCAAGATGTGTTTGGAACTTTTGATGCCTTACAAAGATCATACCTATTCTTTACTGAAAAACTTCCTGGTTTTTGTTAAAACTCAATATGGGAAAGATGTTAAAACTATCAAGAGCGATAATGGAAGTGAGTTTGTAAACACCAATTGCAAATCTCTCTTCCATGATAAAGGTATCCAACATCAAACCACTTGTATTCATACTCCACAATAGAATGGGGTTGTGGAGATTAAACACAAACATTTGTTGCAGATTGCTAGGGCCTTGATGTTTCAGTCTAAAGTTCCTATTCATTTTTGGGGTGATGCCATTTTAACTGCTACCTATATACTTAACAGGTTACCCAGTAGGGTCATAAACTGGGATACTCCTCATTGTAGGCTTTTACATGTTAAACCTGATTATGATCATGTTAAAACCTTTGTTTTTTTATGCTATGTTGT
This sequence comes from Lantana camara, assembly GCA_037501455.1. NCBI lineage: Eukaryota > Viridiplantae > Streptophyta > Magnoliopsida > Lamiales > Verbenaceae > Lantana > Lantana camara. The sequence continues at coordinate 94,835,841 of CM074863.1, forward strand.
GGACACTAGTCCAAATAAGAATAAGTTCTCTCCTAGAGCTTCTAAGTGCATTATGTTGGGTTATGTGAATGGTAAAAAGGGTTATAAGATGTTTGATTTGGATTCCAAGAAGGTGATAGTATCCAGAGATGTTAAATTCTTTGAAGATATCTTTCCTTACAAAAATACTGACACTTCTGTTCCTATAATCCCTAAAATTTTTGCTCAGGATCCTGATTCTTTGACCGATAGTTCTGGTATTAGTGGACCTCAGCAGGGCACTGAGTCTGATAATAATGATCTTGAAACGGTTACTCAAAATATTTTTGATACCAATGCTCTTCCTGAGTTTCCAAGGACTAGAGCAAGTCAAAGGGTTAGGATATCACCTGCCTAGATGCAGGACTATGTTTGTAATGTTAATTATGAGGTTAATGTGGGTGATTCTGGAAATAGTTCTTTGGTTCATGACTATAATTTACCTTATGCCTCTAGCTATGTCTCTTTTATGGCTAAAGTTGCTCCTGTTCCAGAACCTGTCACTTATACTCAGGCATCCAAGTATCCTGAGTGGGTTAAGGCTATGGATCAGGAACTTCAAGCTCTTGATGAAAATAACACTTGGGATGTGATTGACTTGCCTGCTGGAAAAAAGGCTATTGGCTCTAAGTGGGTCTATAAAATTAAGTTTAATCCTGATGGCTCTATTGACAGGTTTAAAGCTCGATTACTTGCTAAGGGCTTCAACCAAACCTTTGGTATTGATTATTATGACAGTTTTTCCCCTGTGGCTAAGCTTGTCACTGTTAGAGTCTTCCTTGCTCTTGTTACTTCTAAGGGTTGGGGCTTATACCAACTTGACATTAATAACGCTTTTTTGCATAGGTATCTTGATGAGGATGTGTTTTTAAAACCACCTGAAGGATACACTAAAGCTAAATCTGGACAAGTTTGTAAATTAAATAAGTCCTTATATGGGCTTAAACAAGTCTCTAGGCAGTGGAACTTGGAATTTACTACCAAATTACTTGCTTATGGTTTCATTCAATCCCCTAATGATCACTGCCTTTTCACTTATACTAAGGATTCCTGTTTTATCATGTTAGTAGTATATGTTGACGATGTTCTTATTTCAGGGTCTGATGACACAGTTATTTTGGATGTCAAAAATTATCTACACAAAGATTTCCTGGGTCTTAAAATTTTTCCTGGGTCTTAAAATTTTTCGGTGTTGTAATGGTATGATTATTACTCGGAAGAAATACATTAATGATTTGCTTACAAATGCAGGGCTTGGTAATTGCAGGACTGTTTCTAAACCTTTATCCCCTGGACATAAGTTTCATTCTGTTTCTGATCAGCCTTTTTCAGATCCTGCTCAGTATAGAGGTCTTATTGGGCATTTGCTATATTTAAATTTAACTAGACCTGACTTAAGTTTTTCTGTGCAGCAGTTAAGTCAGTTTGTTACCAATCCAATGCAATCTCATTGGGATGCTGCTTTACATATCTTAAGATATCTTGCTGGAACCAAAACTGCTGGGTTACTTTTCCCAGCCACTAATTCTCTTGCCCTTACTGCGTATAGTGATGCAGATTGGGCTACTTGCGCTTTAACTAGACGGTCTTTAACTGGCTTTTCTGTTCTGCTAGGTGGGTCCTTGATATCCTGGAAGACAAAGAAGCGGCCCACGGTGAGCAAGTCTTCATGTGAAGCTGAATACAGAAGCCTAGGAGCAACAGTTTGTGAGCTGCAATGGTTGAGCTACCTTCTCCATGATCTTCATGTTTCGGTTTCATTACCCATCACTCTTTGGTGCAACAATAAAGCAGCATTACATATATGTGAGAACCTAGTGTTTCATGAACGCACTAATTAAGCACCTGGAAATTGACTGTCACATCGTTCGTAATAAGTTCAAAAAGGGGTTTATTCTTCTCAAACATGTGCCGATGACTCACCAGCTTGCGGATGTTTTCACTAAGTCTTTAGGTGGTCCTTTGTTTTGGCGTTTTCTGTGCAAGTTGGGCTTTTTGTTCAACGAAGCTCCAACTTGAGGCGGACTGTTGGTTTTCTTACTTTCTTTTTATTTTTATTTTATTGCTTCGAGACGTGTTTAGCTTGTCTATTGTAAATAGCGTTTTTCCCACGCGTCCTTGTGACCGTTGTACGCGTGTCCCCTATTTATAGGACTCTTGTATCTGTTTTCTTTACACACTTAATAATACAGAGCATTTTATTTGATAGCCCTAATTGCTTTGTCTTCTCCGCCGCTACAAACCCTAGTTCTGGTTTCTCTATAGAGACGTAAAACTACTCTCCTCTTATTCTTTGTTTCTTTTTTTTTTTTTTTTTTTGGGTCCTGGAGAACGAACAGCCAGCAACTAGATATGCATCTTCATGAACTCATCCGGTGCCTCGTCCCACACCGTGATGTCTTCATCCAAATCGTGACCCATCTTCGCGAATCTATCGGCTGACTCATTTCTCTCACGGAAAATGTGCTTAATCTGAACTTCCCACGGCAAACGCAGCAATTTCCGACAATCTTCAATAATATTGCGCAACGGGTGATCTTCGATATCCTCCCGAGTCACCCAATTCATAACAATCTCCGAGTCAATCTCAACTTCTATCTTCGGGAACCGCCTCTCCCACGCAAGCTCAACTTCTATCTTATTCTTTGCTTCAACTGGACCAAAATCTACTTAATTAAATTTCCAACTAAGGACTCCACTTGAGCAAAAATATTCATTTTCATATATAGTAACAAATTTATTCTTCTGTTACTTTATTTTCATTAATTACCAATAATTAAATTAATTCTTTATTTAAAAGATATATTTAATTTATTTGTTAATTGAGATTAGATAAGATAAATAATTCATTATTAATAAAATTAATGGTTGCATGTGATATATATATTAGATTGTTTATTCCACGTGGAATGTAGTGAATAGTAAATTTTTTATCTATTATAATTCTAAATCTTATCATCAATTTCAAACTTACAAAAATATCAATAAACACAGGTTGCAGTCGGATTAAATCCTTAATCCGAGGAAAAGTATCTTCTATATTATATATTATCGTTGATGACTATTTTACTCATATATTATATATATTATACTTTTGAATTTTCTGTGATGACCAAGAGAACTTGGAAAGTAATCATTGGATAAGCGAGTAAGAATTAGTAAATTTAGATAATTTAGATATTTCTTTTTCGTGTAGGTGCCAAGAATTCCTCGTATGTTAAATATGATAATATGAATACGATATGATATAAATACTATAATATAATTTTTAAAATTTTTCTAAATAAAAAATATCAGACACAATATGTGACATGAATATTATTCGACACACAAAACACATAAAAATAATATTTTCAAAAATATGTGATGGAGCCCAAATACAATAAAGCCACGTCATGACGCGTGGACCCTCATAATCTTGTCACTTGTACTCAAGGGCAAATTAAGCCTACCTCATAAACTACCAAGAAATGGCTAGGTCTTGGCAATTGGGAAAAACTACAAGTCTCCCCGCTGGTCCAAGCCCAAACAGTGGGTCCCAAGTAACAGAGTTACCCTCAGAGCCGGTGTCCACGAGGGTTAATGTCAACCGCCTCATAAGGTGCCCCATGGCCCATGGTCAGTCGGGTCCCCTGGGGTCTCCTCAAGGACCTCCAACTAAAAGGTGATTTGATACCCACTCCAACCGATCGCATCAACCCCTCGGTAATATCCCTGTAGCGCTTTTTGACACTCAGTACATGGCAACGCACCTGCTACTATTGCTTTACGGCTACCTTTATGGCATGCCTACTGATGTTTTTTCCCAAACCTTGGGCCATGTGTCTAAGACTACCTCTCACATCTGGATCACTTGGCATAGAATTACCAAAAAGGCCCTAAAACTCAACAATTAAAAAGCCAAGTGTTATCCCTCTCAGGGATGATCTTCTACCCAAAAAACTAATACCACACTTGAGTTGTTGCACCCTCAATCTGTGTTGGCCTAGCTGGTAGAACTCACAATCTCTCACTCCAATACGTCTTCCCCATCGGAGGCCAATCTTCTCGGTGGTTCTCCCACTCAAATATAAATTTTAAGTGGTGGAACGTGTCATGTCGGATAAAGCCCCATCAATATATATGTATCAAAATATTACAGTTAATGGAGACAAAATTTTCCACAACGAAATCACACGTCCAGGAGTTTTTATTTCCCATTTTGGCACCAAATACTATAACTTAGCATTAGTAAGTGAAGCGATCTGAATGGTTTCGTCACATGAGTTGAATTTTGTTGGAATCCGACTCCATCAAATCCAATTAATTATAATAACAATTATATTATATTTATTATTTTATTTGTCACTCTACCTAAATTTTTCGTCAGTTACATTATAAGTATAAAATACTCACTCTCTCGTTAAATCAATTTAACAAGATCAGATTTAGACTAAAAACAGGGTAAAATTACTATACAAAATATCAATTTAGTGTCGGTTTTAATTCAACGGGTGCTGAATTCATCAAACTAAATCTTGCGCTATGTGATACAAACAATTGATTCATGTCAACTTATGTGTATATGCCACGTGTATTGTTCCACCGACAGTTAATTATACAATTTTTAAGTTCAGTATGCGTGTAAGGAAGGTAATTGATATATTAAAAGTGAAAACTGATTGATGCTACCTTACGACTACGATAGTCATGGTGCCATACAAGCCTATCCTTGACTCCTTGTGTTGGAATATTCATAGTTTTCAATCAAAAAGTGTAAATAATGTATATTTGATACAAACCTATAGGCTATAGTCCTTGACTCCTTGTTGGATGCATGCTTATGTAAAATGGTCTTTATTTGCCAGAAAACATTAATAACCAATGTATACAGACCATCAGGTTGCGTAATTTGGAGGATCCATTGTTATGTTCTATGTTTTAAAACCCGGACCGGACGTCGAACCGGAAGCCCTATTGGTTACTGGTTTTACTGGCCACCGGTCGAACCGGTGTGACGTTATAATTTTTTAATAATTATATTTATTTCTATAATATTATAAATATTAATTAAAAATTATCAAATAATATAGAAAATAGGTATAATTTTAAATCACTTTCAAGATCCTATTAATTTTCAAATACCATCTCTAATAATAAAATTTCAAATTATAAAACTACAAACATATAGATAAAATATCTAACTAAAAAGAGCAAAATGATCCATATTTAGCAAATTAACAATATTTCTAAAAGATTGATTTAACAATATCATGCTTTTATTGTGGAAAAAATAAATAAAAATATCAAAGATACATTTATATTTTTATGGATGCAAATTTACCAACACTGAAGGTAGCATCGTTGGTTGGCTTGTTCACTTTCATGCTCAGGGGTGCAGGTTCGACTCCCCTTCAGCCCAAAAAATAGTATTGTTTTGCAATTTTCAAACAAAAATCCGGGCCAGCCGGCCCGCTTACCGGTCCGGTCCGGTTTCAACACCGGTTCTGGACCGGTTCGCCCCGGGCCAGACGGGTCCGTATGGGGGCAGGGCTGGTTTTTAGGGGTCAACCGGACCGGACCTACTGCCGGTCACCGGTCGAACCGGTCCGACCGGCCGGTCCGGTCCGGGTTTTAAAACATAGGTTATGTTAATTCAATCAGATGTTTATATTCGAATTTTTAAATATGCAATTACCAATATTAGGAAAATGAATTTATTTAATTTAACTTAAACCCATAATAAATGAGATATCAAATTCCCGCATAGGATATACAACAAAAAAGAGGCAAATGTTCCTCTCGGGATATCTATTGTCATAGAATTTGGTAAAATATCAATTACATCATTAGTTTAGTGAAATTAAATATCATTTATAACATCATTATGTATATGTCCTAACAAAAAAATCATTATATATATATGTATTGAACTCGTCAAACTTGTCAAAAACAGTGAAATCCAAAGATATCTTATGAACAGATTAGGGAAAATTGCAAATTTGGGACTCTAACATAACCCAATTTGCATTTTTGGACTTTAATTTGGCGATTCTGATTTTCGGGACAATAACGACAAAAATTTTGTAATTTTAACCCAAGCCCCACCGGAACCCTAATTTTGCTCGGAATACCGCTTATGTGGTCACGTGATTGCCGGAATACTGCCTGAAAACTAAGTATGTGGCATTGAATGCCTAAGTGGCATATCAAATTTAGCCAACTCATTTAAAAAATTACATGTTGGATTTCTATATATTTATTTGGAAATTTAAATTAATTTTAGAAAAATAAATTCTTAAAATAATAATAATAATAATAAAACTTTACCCTCCACCACCATCTTCTTCGCACCACCACCACCACCACCACCACCGCCGCCATCTTCGTCTCACCACTACCACCACCGCCATGTCTCTCACCACCACCACCATCGTCCTCTTCACACCACCGCCCCTAGTGTCGTTTTTGCACCGCCACCATCACCCTTATCGAATCGCGCCACCACCATCACCGAAATCGCTGCCTTCTTCTCATCAATACCACAACTCGCAACAAATCCCACCTAGCTGCCAAAATCATGCACGCACACATACTAAGAATCGCATCAGCACCATCAAAATCGTACAAACACACGCACAAACAAATCGCCCCAGATCTAGATATTAATCCTGCCCGCTTTACGCCGCAGCCACCGCCACTTGCTTCACACACCACCACCCCGTCTTTGCATCATCTGGACCACCAAAATCGCACCACTACACACGCCACCAAATCCCATAGACACAGCAGCACACCAAAATACGCACACACACTGATCTGGAAGGTTGTGGACCAATCACACATGCACAAACCTAGATCTGAAACTTTAGGGAAAGGGCGTGGATTTATTAAGGAAGGAAGATTCAGCGACAATGGACTTGTTGCGGAAGGAAGCAGGTAGGCATCAACAGTAGCATCGCGGCAGCGGTGGTGGATTTGTTGGGGAAGGAAGTGGTGGTGGTGACTTTTTGGGATGGGCGGCGATAGTGGCAGCAGCAGTAGCGGTACGGCTGGGATGGAATTGTTAGGGAAGGAAGAGGTGACCATGGTGGATTTTTTGGGGAAGAGCGCCGCCGGCTGTAGGGAAAGACGGGGCAAGCGGGATACAATCATACAAGTATATTTTTTTTTGGTCCTGCATACAAGTATATTTAATTTAATTAACTAGGTTTAAGACATAAATTATATTTAAGTATATTTAATTTAATTAGGTTTAAGATATAAATTGTATTTATATTGTATACAAACTATAAGACATAAAATATAACAAAATAAGAATTTTGGTTCATTTTATATGATAATATATGGTAGGATTTTACTATTTATATATCTATAATTAAAATATTACATTTAATTTGACTAAGACTGATATTTTATTTATTCTATATAATATATAAATTTTTTAATTAGAATGTATTTTTTTAAAAATAAATAGTGGACTTTTAAAAAAAAAAATTGTGTATTTAATTAAACAATATCTCCTTTTTTTCTATGTACATATTTATAATATAAAATGTGAGTGCAAAAATAAATGTGGGCGTAAAAAACAATTTATGGTTTATGTATATATTTATTATTACAAATATCTTTTAAATATAAATAAAATTATTTACATACATATAATAAATATTTTATGAAAATTGCATGTTTTTGTTGGAATTTCATTTTATTTTAAAATAATATAAGTTTAATAAGCCGTCTACTTGGTATGGTTGTTTTGCAATGCGGATAAATATTGCCATGTAATCATTTTCAGGTGACAAACTAGGGTTCCGGTGGGGCTTGGGTTAAAATTGCAAAATTTTTGTCGTTATTGTTCCGAAAATCAGAATCGCCAAATTAAAGTCCAAAAATACAAATTGGGGTGTGTTAGAGTCCCAAATTTGCAATTTCCCCAACAAATTATAGTGAAAAGATCGAATTTTCTATATTAATTTTTCAAAAGATTTACAAAATATATAATAATACAATGTATAATTCTAAAAGTTTGTCTAAGGGACATTAAAAGATATGTATAACAAGATATTTCCTAAAAGTACACACAATCCTTAAGATTACGATAACATGTAGAATCTACCTAGGCGCAAGCCATCGAAAGTAAAGTTTGGACAAGTTCATCGCTCCAGTAACAAGATTGCTGGTGCTCTGGCTAAACGTCACAACTTGGATACCTCAGAAGACCATTTGGGAGACTTAGCCACATGTGCTGGAAGGGCTGAATGAGAATGAGAGTAACCCGTAATGTTGGCTAGCTAGTTTCTATTATATATATATATATATTTATTTATTTACATTCCAATAGATGCAGACAAGCTGACTTGACTCAAAGTAATAGTCTTTGCTCTCTATATATAGTTGTTTCTGGTGTCCATGGGACTCTTCACACGATCTCATACTTTCCTTTACAAAAATTCTAGTATTTTATAATACTAATACCATGATTCCTTGTCTGATTTTCGTGTGTTTCTGCATCAACACATTTTCCTCTCATGCCATTTCTGCAAATCAAGCATTTCTCTGGGTCTCAAACTACAACTTCTTCAGGTACCATTCTATTAGGTTTCTCTGGGTTAAATTTCAGTTTTTATTATAAAATTATTAGGTTCCTCAATACTTTCAGTTTTATTGGTTAATGATTTTTTTTTATCCGTTTACCGCCTAAAATATGAAAAAGGTTGCAGCTGACTATTACCTCTAAACACAGATATATTTATCACAATCTCCTGCAACCCTAAGTATTTTGACAAAAAATATTTTACCTCCTCTTAAATTAGTTCTGGTAAAATTAAATAGCACCCAACCTATTTGTGTTATTTGTTAAACACTACATGTCTCATTTCTAATTTTCTTTTTGTGTTGATTAATAGGGCTATTACTAAAATGCCCCCAAAATTTTCACCTCCATTTATTCAATCAAAAATCCTAACTAAAACATTTGGAAGGAAGCTAAACATAGGAAGAGATCTACTTGAGGAAAAAATCGATTGAAGACTAAAATATGAAGGAGGAGTAAAATAGACTTTAAACTCATTCATTTAAACATGAAGGAGGGGTAAAATAGATTTTAAGTTCAGAAAAAGTAAGAAAAAGTTGAATAAACAACAGTCAATACGAGTGAGTTACACACCCCTATGCAAGGGGTAAATATGCTTCTTTTTTTAAAATTTAAGGGGCTTTATGCTATTTAATATTTCAAAAGAAGATAATTTCATAATTATTTTTTTTTGACATAGAGCTCCTGAGGTTTTTTCCCAAATAATTTTACAGAAATCGTTTTCCCTGTTGATCAATTGAACCTTTCAAGTGTGATAGTATCAACAACCACCTTCACTTATCATTTTAGTTTGACGTTCATCACATATTATTTTACTGGTCTGAACTTACTAATATCTTTACTCTCCTTAAAATGAAAACCTCACTCACAAATTATCACACACAGTTGAGTATGACTATCAAGTGGTGTAATTTATTGATTTGGTACTATGCTAATTTAATTAGAGATTTTGTATTCGAGTCTTTGAGTTACACAATATTGCCACTGATAAAAAGAATTTTACATCTTAATGGTCCGATCGCGCTCGACTCATCTAAATGTACTAATAATAACAAAATAAAAAAAAGGATTAATTATATATGGACCCCCAAAAAGAGTATAAAAAACTACAATTTGATCTCTCTTAGTCAAAAAATTACGTTTACACCCCTTCATAAATTTAATAATTATATTACGAACTTGACATTTAGGGTTCCATAAAAAAAACTCAGGGAATATTCCACAAAATTGGCATTTTTTGAGAAATATTTCGTGAAACTTTAACGGAACCCAAGCGTTGGATGTGTAATATAATTATTAAATTTACGAGGGAGTATAGACATAAGAAGATGCAAATTGTAGTTTTTTATATTCCCAAGTATCCATATATAATTAATCCTAAGATAAAAAACACGTAACTGTTTGGATGATAAAAAAAAAAATCCAAATTTAGGACACTTTCAACGCGCGTGGTTTGTTATTTTTCGACTTACTACATTTTGGTTTTATAACTTCGCTTAATTATGGAAAAAATATAATTAACACTTATTTTCTCCCATATAGCAGACACAATCTCACTGCGACGAACATTGTCTGGAAACCAAACTATCGTTTCTTTAGGTGGGAGCTTCGAGCTTGGATTCTTTTCTCCCGGTAATTCTAACAGATACTACATAGGCATATGGTACAAGCAAATAAAGGAACAAACAGTGGTTTGGGTCGCCAATAGAGAGACCCCCATTTCCGACAGGAATTCAGCTCAACTCAAAATTTTAGATGGTAATTTAGTGCTTTTGAATGAGTCCCAAATCAAGATTTGGTCAACTGATATAAACCCCACTAATCATTCTATAGTTGCAGTACTTTTAGACGATGCAAACTTGGTTTTGAGAAATGAGTTGGGACGAAATTCAAGTAATTTTAGTGAAAATTTGTGGGAAAGTTTTGACCATCCAACTGATACTTGGATGCCAGGTGCAAAGCTTGGATATAACAAAATAACACATGAAAAGCAAGTCTTGACTTCTTGGAAAAATTCTGAAGATCCTGCCCCTGGTCTATTTTCTCATGCGAGAGATCCAAATATGAGTCAGTATATCTCATTGTGGAATATGAGTGAGATATATTGGAATAGTGGACTTTGGAATGGTCATTCTTTTGCCCTCGTGCCAGAAATGGCGGAGTCTAGCAATATATATATTAACAATAGCTACATTAACAATGAAAACGAGAGCTTTTTCATATATAAAATTGCTCCATCTCTAATAGCAAGAACCATTATGGGTGTCTCGGGTCGAGAAGAGTCATGGTGGTATATAGGTACTAGTTGGACATTGATTTATTCTCAGCCGAAGGAACAATGTGATGTTTATGCTGTTTGCGGGCCATTCGGTACCTGCAAGCATAATTCTATACCCTTCTGTAGTTGTTTGCCTGGATTTAAGATCAAGTCTGATAGTGATTGGAGTTTGAAGGATTATTCAGGTGGTTGTGTGAGAGAGATTGATTTGCAGTGTGAGAATAATGGCAGTAGTAGTAGTTTGAGTGGAAGGTCAAACGACAAGTTTTTCATGAATCCTATGAAGAGTTTACGTGAAAACTCTCAATCATTGATACTTGCTAACATAGGTGAATGTGAATTGTCTTGCTTGAGTAATTGTTCTTGCACAGCTTACGCCTACGACCGAAACATGTGTTCTCTATGGAATGGAGAATTACTGAACGTGCAACAACTTGATAGAGAAGATGGGAATGGGAGAAACGTTTACATTAGACTTTCTGCATCGTCCTCTGTGTTTCTTGAAGTTCATAAAAATGATAAGGGGGTTGTTATTGGTGCTATGTTAGGTTCTTTTGCTTTTGTGTTAGCCTTTGTTGCAATTGTGATGGCAATAGTATGGGTTCGGAGGAGAAGAGTTAGGATGTCAAGAGAAGCAATGCAGGGTTCTTTGATAAATTTTGGGTACAAAGAATTACAAAATGCAACCAAGAATTTCTCAATCAAGTTAGGTGGGGGAGGTTTCGGATGTGTTTTTAAAGGGGTTTTACCTGATTCAACCACCATCGCTGTGAAGAAACTCGAAAGCATCGACCAAGGAGAGAAACAGTTCAGGACAGAAGTCCAAACGATTGGGATCATACAACACGTTAATCTTGTAAGGCTTCGTGGGTTTTGTGTCAAAGGTAATAAGAAGTTGTTGGTTTATGATTACATGGAAAATGGTTCCTTGGACTCTCATCTTTTCAAGGGGTCCAATGTTTTGAATTGGGGAACAAGGTATCAAATTGCTCTTGGGGTTGCTAGGGGGTTGGAATATCTCCATAAGAAGTGTAGGGATTGCATCATTCATTGTGATGTGAAACCCGAAAATATATATTCTATTGGATTTCGACTTTTGTCCTAAAGTCGGAGATTTTGGTTTGGCTAAGCTCATGGGTCGTGATTTTAGCAGGGTTCTTACGTCCTTAAGGGGCACCTTAGGCTACCTTGCACCAGAATGGATAGCCGGAGTTGAAATTACGGCCAAGGCCGATGTCTATAGCTACGGAATGATGCTTTTTGAATTGGTGTCAGGAAAAAGGAACTCGTCGAATTTTGAGGATGATGAGAATATGGAATATTTCTTTCCGACTTTGGCTTCAAGGGCAGTGATAGAGGGGGGGGGATATTCTTGGCCTTTTAGATCCTCGACTAGCTGGAGATGCAAGTGTTGATGAAATAGCGAAAATATGTAAAGTTGCATGTTGGTGTATTCAGAATGATGAGAGAATTAGGCCATCGATGGGCCAAACAGTTCAAATTCTTGAAGGGCATATAGATATCAATTTACCTCCTTTTCCTCAATGGCTCCAAGTGTTTGGTAGGAACCCCGAGCGCAGTGTTACATGCTACTAAAGCAAAAAGAAATAAGTAGAAATAATGCTATGTTTGTGATTTTGTAATGCTTTTAAATAGTTATAGCTGTTAATGTTATGCATGATCAAGAACATTGCCCCATCTTGTTTATGTATATATTGAGAACTTTTGTGTTATCGCACAGAATGCGTGTAAAAATATGATATGTACATCGCAGCTCGATCACCTTAGGCAAGACGTATAAGAACCTTTGTTCAATTATTTGCAAAATCGAATAACTTGATTATGATTAAGATAGAGATATTAGATCACCTACCTTAGGTAGGTTAATATGAACTAGAGCTTGATTCATTCTTAATTATTTGTTAATAGCTCAAATATGGATATGCGGTTGTAATATCAAGAATAACGATAAGAGATAAAAATCTAGCAACTGTTTTATATAATTTCATTAGAATAGAGTGACGAGTCAAATTAATAAAGTGAGGATTCTATAATTTTAGAATTAATTACCATAAGAGTTGCCTGATTTGATCTGTTGGAAATATTGGTCAACATTTACAAAAGTATTTTCCTGATTATGTTTCCTTGATTAGTGGTATAATTTAAGCCTTATTTATGGCTGAATTAGGGATTTGATTAGGGTTGTAGTCTTTATATATTTTGGTCTATCTGTAATGGAATACAACACAAGTAATAGAAATGTAGCCCTTGCTCATCACTTTCCCATACGGCCATACCTTTCCCGACCATTTTCATTTTTTCGATCAAACCAACACCGGCAAGGAATCGGAACAACTCATCGATTCCTTAGCCATTAATTTAGCCAGCATTATCAAAAACCAACAAACATCAACACTGAAACACAAAATCAAGAAAACATGCAATTACTACCCCCATTTACCAGATCCCGAATCTGAAAGAGAAAAAAAAAAAGAAGGGATTCTGTAGATGCAGAGCTTAGCCCACGCACAAGCTACGTTGTCGTTTTGTGCCTGTTCCAGTTTCTGTAGATGCAGAGCTTAATTTCTCAAAAGCCCAAAGCCTCTCTCCTAAACTCTAATTTGGCACAGATCAGATAATATATCAAATTCACGAGCTGCAACAGCATCAACCAATAGAAGTACTCCAATTTTCCCCGATTCAAGTTATTATCCGGAAGTCAATTCAATCCATCGGATTTTGCAGTGTACTTGTGCACAAGCGTAACCAAAGGTGTGCTTGTATATCTACTGGCGGAAATCGAAAGCCAGAACAGAGGCGTCGCTGTGCTCCTCATGCTCTTAGGCGCCTGGTTGTAGAAAAACTCCAGGTGGCCAATGGACATGAACGCCTCCGCAATCCCATGGAGGCAGTACTGGGCATCAGCCAGAACACCGAGATCGGGACAACCACCTCCGGCCGATCCATCACACATGCGCCGCCTCTGCGTTTTTTGCGGCGAATCTCGATGAATCCAACGGCGAACGTGGCGAGCAGCGGTATGGAGAAGCCGATCCCCATTCGCGTGAGGAAAGTGATGTCACGTTCCTTGCCGGTGAACCTGCGGGCTATGGGGACGAAGATGCGGATGACAGAGGATGATGATGAAACAGAAACAACCTTTTTTGGAAGTTTTTTGTGGGGAGAGCAAGGAAAGATGGAGGAACGGAGAAAGAAAAAAGGAGAGAGAAAAAAAAAATAATAATAAAAAACAAATTCAAAAAAAAAAAAAAAAGGAAACTCCTTGGTATGAGTATAAACTATCAAAAGAAGAAAAATTAGCTACTTGATACGAGCATAAACTGAACCATAGCTCCTCGATACGAGCATAAATTGTCAACAAAATCAAATCATAGCTCCTCGATACGAGCATAAACTATCCAAATCAGGGCTTCTTGATATGAGCATAAACTATCTACGAGAAAAAAAGATCCGTTCGCACCAAGAATCGTGAGGACCGGGTCTCCGGCGGCAAGAAAGCAATCACCGGAACTTGAAGAACCATCAACATTAATAATACTGGAATCTGGCAGAGAAGATTCCCGGCAAAGTCTTGAGCAAGTTGAATATCGAGGATCCGATAATTCAACTTGAGGGGAGTGTTGGAAATATTGGTCAACATTTACAAAAGTATTTTCCTGATTATGTTTCCTTGATTAGTGGTATAATTTAAACCTTATTTATGGCTTAATTAGGGATTTGATTAGGGTTGTAGTCTTTATATATTTTGGTCTATCTGTAATGGAATACAACACAAGTAATAGAAATGTAGCCCTTAATTTCTAACATGATCATTAGTGTTTTTAGGTTAGTTAATGTTTCTTGTTAGTTGTTAGCTTAATTAGATTAGTTATTAATCCATTTAATTTGGTTGTATGAATAAAGTTTAGTTACATTAGTTTGGACTTTGGTATGTATTCACTTCTAAATTTATTTAGTTACTCATGGATCAACATTTTATTTCGCTATATTACTTAGTTATACGTACACTTGTGTTTGACCCAACGTGAAGTGACTTGAATGGTTTTTGTCTCGCATGAGTTGGTGTATCACGCAACTGACGCGTGTAGATTAAACTTAGAACTTGCGACTCTAATGACGATGATTCCGAACTTGCCAGCAATTTGTGAATTACAATGGTTATGTGAAATTATAGTACAAAAGTCAATTTAGTGGCAGTCTAACGGGTGCTGAATCCATTAAAACTAAGAAATAGTTTACTTGGCTTGTTTGAATCCATTGGGTTATGACTATTGACATATAGATAGTGATCTATTTAACCAGCCCATTGTTTACTTGGACATAATATGATAATAATAGGCCGCTTAAGGTGCTAAAAAAAGTCGCCTGTTTACTTCACCCTTTATAGTCCATCCTTATTGATGGTAAATACCATTTTCGTCCCTTATTGGATACACAACAGATTAAAGAAAACATCAGCTCATTTCTTGTTTTGCTTTTGTGGCCTTTTTTTCGTGGAGTGTGCGAAGGAGGTGAGAAAGCATATCAGGATCAGGATGGGTTACCAGCATTCATTGTTGTCATCAACTTATTTAGTTAAGTTTATTCCCATGAAGTTGTGGTTGACGAGTTCGTATGTTAATGTGGGTCTGCGATTTTTTTTGAATTTTTTTTTTTTTTTTAATTTTAAACATGGCTTGGCTTTTGGATTCACACAATTAATACCGTATATTAATAAATTTACAATAATTGAGGTCCAACATTGGCCACTAACAGTAACAACAAACAACAAAGCTATTAACATAGTTGATGTTTACATATCAACAAGTCCACAAAAATAAGTGAACCCCAACATTAGCCTGTAGTTTTTTACGCAAAATGACAACACGCTATTAAACATAAAGTTGTCTGCTAATAATCCAACAGACCCTAAGATGGTGGTAGACATAGATGCATGCTTCATTAACCAAACAAAAACAACCACCACAATGTCTAGTTATACGTACAAGTACAACACAAAAGGTTGCATTTCATTACCTTGATAAGAGACCATTTTAGTGTTGAAGACGGTTGTCTAGGGCCAAGTAATCTAGCTCACATCTTTCATCTTCGGCAAGCTCAAAGAAGATGTCCAGCTGATCTTTCTGCTTTGCAAGGACACTTGTGGCACGAACTCGTTCAGACATTGTAAGTGTAATAGGAAGGAGTCGTATTGCCTCACATAGTTTCTTACGGTTCAGTGTTGCTACAATCTCAATTTTCATTGCATTTGCAACCTTCATAACAGCATTTGTTGCCTTGCTCCAGTGAGTTGACATAACCTCCACTATATTAAAATATTGGTGCTCAAAATTATAAATATATGGTTTCTAGAATTATCTTTTGAAAAATCTTGCAATAGATTTTGTAAGAATAATCTAGATTTTAGCATTTAGGTAATTAAAATATAGAATAATCTAGAATATAGCACATGCATAATTAGCAACAAAAAACCAAGAATAAAATATTGTTAAAAGGTTGATGAACCGACATAGCAAAGTCGGTAATCAACACCTATAAATATGTACACCCCATTTGCAATGTAATGAATGAAAACCATTTTTTGCCAAAGTGCCCACTAATTCTTCTCCCTTCATTGTTTAAGCCAATCAACTATTTTTGATATCTCTCTATCCCCAAAACAGAGCCATTCCTTCTTAAAAAACACAAGCCCATACGTTATTTCTTAAATAAAGTTTGCTTCACCCCACTAATAAAATTACAACCTTCCTTCCGTCCATATTATTCAAATTCCAAAATTTGGTATCAGAGTCAACTTTCCTACCTCTAAATGGCCCAAAATCTTACAACGTTCAATTACACCTCTTCTATGGTACCGATATTTGAGGGGGAGGTCTATGGAGTATCCAAATGAAGACCCTATACATATCACAGTGTCTTTGGGATTTAATAGAAAATGGCTACGAGCAACCCCGAGATACTGCCGAATTGGAGTCTTGGGACAACAATAGAAAAAAAGGAGTACAATGAGAATCGGAGGAAGGATGCAAAGGCGTTGTCATACATGCAACAAGGGGTTACGAGACCCATATTTCCAAGGATCATGGTCGCAACGACGGCAAAAGAGGCTTGGGAAATCTTGAAGAATGCATACAAGGGCTCCGACAAGGTAATCTCCATTAAACTCCAATCTTTGTGGAGAGATTTTGATACGTTATTGATGAAGAAAGATGAGTCGATTGAAATATTTTTTAATCGGGTCTCAAATATAATTAATCAAATAAGAAGTTATGGAGATACAATTGAAGACAAGAAAATTATTCAAAAAATATTACGGAGCCTTCCCATTAAGTATGATCATATAGTGGCTGCAATTGAAGAATCTAAAGATTTATTGGTATTAACTCTAACGGAATTAATGGGCTCACTACAAGCGCATGAGGATAGAATGCGCCGATTTAATGAGCAACCACTAGATCGAGCATTCCAAAGTCAATTAAATTTTTCTAAGAAGGATGGTAATCAGAAAAATGGGTATGGTAAAAAGAATTTTCAGAAAAGAGGAAATTCAAATTATGGAAAGGGGAGAGAAAATTATGAAAATAGTAAATCTGGCCCATATTGCAAATTATGCAAGAAAAATAATCATGATACACAAAATTGCCGATTTAAATGCAAGAGATGCAAAAATCATACTCATTTTGAAAAAGATTGTTTTTATCGGCAAAAGAATGAGGCCAGATTTACTACGGAAGATAATTCTAAAGATCATGTTTTTATTTCATGCTTAAATGGACACCAAGAGTTGCATGATATCTGGTATGTAGATAGCGGTTGCTCTAATCATATGACAGGCAACCGTGAATCTTTTATTACACTCGATGAAAATATTAAGAGTCAAATTACTCTTGGTGATGGGAGAAGTCAAAATGTCGAAGGAATGGGTACTATTGGTGTAAGAACTAAAGATGGCTCCACTAGAAAAATTCATGATGTTTTTTATGTCCCTGGTCTGACCCAAAATTTGTTAAGTGTTGGTCAATTAATCCAAAGAGGCTATAAGGTGAATTTTGATAATGATAAATGCCTCATTATTGATAAGGAAAAGGGTCAGTCGATTACTATGATAAAAATGGCCCCTAATAAAATATTTCCTCTAAAAATGCCCATAGATAAGAAATATCTATATCTATATATCTTATAAAAGCACGAATAGAATTTTTGGTTTCTTACAAAATACGAATCGCCTAAAATATCCTCACAATAATTACTTCAATAATTATTAGTCAAGGATAATGATGTAAATACATGTTATAGATTATTAATTAATTATATTTAAAAAGTACTTATTAACATAAAATAGGACTCTTTGTAGAAGTAAAATTTCTCCAACTTACCTAGAAACTATGATGCACGGACACGGACACGGCGACACGGACACGACACGACACGGATACGGCGACACGGATTTTTTCTTGAATTTCCCACGTAAGGAGTGTCGGACACGAGTATCCGACACGACACGGCATGACACGACACGGCAAAATGATATTTTTAGAAGTGTCCGTGCATCATAGCCTAGAAAAGATATATAGTTCAACAAGGATTGTTTTAATATTACTATATTAATTAATTGTATTCAAATTTTATAATATAAATTGTCTATTTTTTTAATTTTAAGGCCTATAATTTAAAATGTTATAATAAGATATATCTAATGAATTGAAAAACAACAAATTGATTCACTTTATTTTAATAAAATTTTGTAATTATGTAAAATAAAATATTATTTAAATAAGTTACATAAAATAACTTTCAATAAATCAAGCATAATGTAAGTCTAATTATACAAGTCCATAGTTCTATTTTTCTAAATCCATAAACTTTCTTAAAATATAATCATATTATAATTCTATAAATTTATCTAATTAACAAATTAATATAATTTAATGATTTATATAAAATATTTTTTAATAAATTAATTAATCCTAATGTAATATTTTTTAATTAACTAATACTAATATAATTTTAATTATCTAAATCTAACTAACAATATAATCTTCCTTTAGTTTATATGATAAAATATAAACTAAATACTTCAAAGCACGAATAACGTTTTAGTTTCTTAATTGTACAATTTTAATTAATTGTATTCAAATTTTATAATATAAGTTGTCTATTTTTTAATTTTAAGGCCTATAATTTAAAATTTTATAATAAGATATATCTAATGAATTGAAAAACAACAAATTGATTCACTTCATAAAATTTTGTAATTATGTAAAATGAAATATTATTTAAAAAAGTTACATAAAATAACTTTCAATAAATCAAGCATAACGTAAGTCTAATTATATAAATCCATAGTTCTAATTATCTAAATCCATAAACTTTCTTAAATTATAATCATATTGTAATTCTATAAACTTATCTAATTAACAAAATAATATAATTTAATGATTTACATAAAATATTTTTCAATAAATTAATTAATCCTAATGTAATATTTTTTAATTAACTAATACTAATTATAATTTTAATTATCTAAATCCAACTAACCATATAATCTTCCTTTAGATTATATGCTATATAAACTAAATACTCCAAAGCACGAATAGCGTTTTTGATTTCTTAATTCTACAATTTAGAATTGTAGGTTCTCGGACCAAAGTTACTTTAAATTAAGAATACTAAGAAAACTGAATATGTGTGCATATAAAAATAAGATATAAACTAATTTTATATATAATTTTTACAATATTCGATTAAACATTTATATAAATACACTCTTTTAATTATTTCTACTATATATATAAAATCAATTATAAAAAAAATAAATATAAATCTGAAATAATACTCACTAGAAGAATACAAATAAAAAAATAGAATGCAAGATCAAATGACAAAGAGAATATAAAAATGAGATAAATTAAATAAAAAAGAGATAAAGAATAGTTGGTTAAAAAAAAAAAATTACTTGATTTTAATTTTTTTTTGGTCCTCAAAGAGAATAACAACATTACTTGATTTTAATGTATATGCACATGCATACCAAAATTAAGAACGACTGTGAAATATCTTTACAAATATATGTGAGAATTAATATAGCGTAATGGTAACAAAATTTCGAAGATTAGATTAAAAATTTCAAGATGTTAGATTGGGTGTCAGTTCAAGAAAGATATGGAAATTTTTTTAATTTAATCTAAATGAGATTGATCCAATAGTTATCAATTTATTTTTACATTCTCCAAAGTAGCAATATACAACTTATTGGCCGAATCAAAACTTGAAGGACATTTTGACTTGTGATCATTGCTCAGAAACAATGGTTCTTGAACAGTTTTCAATGTGCTCGAAAAGCAAAAAAATAAAACAAAAATACAAAGAATTTCTAAAGCATTATGCATGATACAAAAAAGGTAAATATTCAATGATTTGGAGGAAGAATTGAGGGCAAAATATAACAAACTATTCCAACAAACAGAGATTATTTGGTTTAAGAGTTGAGAATTAATTGGCTCAAATTTAGGGATAAACAAACAAGCTTCTTTCATCTGTCAGCCATAATGAGAAGAAGAAGAAATCAGATGAATGCTCTGAAAATAGACAATGAATGAGCAACCAACAAAGATTATCGGGTGTTTATTTGTCTAATTTCAAAAATTAATGCTCCATAAAAATAAACGAGTTTTAGCCAATTACGTTGTGCAACATATTGCTCAAAATAATCACCAAGATGATTATACTTCGTTTGAACCGTATATTAAAAAAATTGTGGGATCGAACTAGAATAGTTTTATTCCCGACCAAGGCACCTATTACAATATCTTGATGCCTAAATAAGTGTTACGAATGCTACATCACTCTAACGATAAAAAAGGAGCATGGTGCTGAAATTGAATATTGAAACAGCGTACGAAAAAACCCGGTGGAATTTCTAAAAAGACTTTTAACTTTCTTCAAATTCCCGATGAAAATCATCAATATCATTATGAGCAGAATGTAGAGGATACAATCGGAGATTCTATAGAATGGTGAACCAACGGAGGTTGTACAGATGTGTGGCATTAGATAAGACAATCACGTTCGTTTTATTTGTTTGTAATATGCATGGAACAACTTACATATATAATTGAAGTGACCATTTCGGCCGGACTTGGAAGCCAATTATGGTATATTAGAGAAGCTCTTACATGATCTCACACTTGCTTTGTGCGGACGAATTAATATTGTGAGTCAAAGCAATCGTGGATGGAGCAAAGCGCATTAAAAGTGTGGTTGAGACGTTTTACAAGGAGTTGGGCCTCAAATTAAACTTAAGAAAATCACATGTGTTGTTTTCACCTTATGTGACAAATGATTTAAAGCAGTAGGTTTGTAGAATTCCGGGCATGGGAAATACAGACAACTTAAGGAACTATTTGGGGTTGCAAATGAACTTTAGCTGTAATTATAATGAGAATCTATTGGGATAGAAAGCCAAAATGACAAATATTTACAGATGAATGACACTTATTAAGTCCATCACAATCTCGATCACCATCAACCACATGCACACAAATTGTCTCCCCAATCAGATGTACGATAAACTTGATCCACTCAAACACAACTTTCTTTAGGCGATTAATATAACAAGGAACGAACCCATCTTGTATGGTGAAAGAAGGTGACTGCAAAGAAGTAAGAATGTGGATTGGGTTTTAGAGAAGCCCAAAAGGAAATATAGTGATGCTAGCGAAAACGGGATGAAGAATGCTTAACAAGGAGACGGCGGTATACATCAGAAAAATATTTAAAAGGGGATAACATTCTTGATCGAATATAAGCCTCGACTTATGGGTTTCCCGAGCATGGAAGGGGATAGTTAAAAATACTCGGATGGTGGAACCATTTTGAAAATGCAGGATTGGGAACGGTGAAGGGACATCTTTATGGAATGATAGATGGTTATCACAAGACAAGCTGGCGGACATCTTTGGAGATAACATTCATGAGGAGGATAAATATCTTATGGAATATAATCTCATTGGAACAGATAAAAATTGAAACCTGAATAAGTTGAAAATATCACCGTCCAAAGAGGTGGTGAATGAGGTACTTAGTGTCCTAACGCGCTGCATGATAACGGAGATAAGAGAGAATGAATTGGGTCAACTAAAGATAAATTCTCCTATAAAATGACTATACTCTACTTATGATGTCGGATGAGACATGCAAGAAAAAACTTTAAATGAATTTGAAAACTACCTTGCCCCAAAAATTCAAGATTTTCCTGTGGCTTGCCAATATGATAACTTGCTTACAAATGTATTGGAGTATGACAGAAAATTTGGGGAAAACTTGCGAGTGTCGGATGGGCTCAAAGAGAGCTTTAGTAGCAAAATACTGAGTAATATGTTCCTAAAATATCCTAGGTGGGTTGTGTTGATCTTGACGCTCTAGAATTTTTGGAAAATATGGAACTGATGGAGCTATCAAAATGTTATGAAGCTTATAAATGTAGCTATTCGCCACATAAAAGAGTTATCTGCGACCTTAGTACTAATCAATAAGGACAAAAAACACAGGTAAAAGAAAATCTGCACTTAGTTGTCGTGAAATAAATCCGAGAAGTGATGGGTAAAACTAAAATCGGATTGAAGCTTTTATAACTACACCAACAGGGGGGTCATTCGAGATGACAATTGAAGATGAATGCTAGGATATGTTACGAATCTTGGTATAGTTTCAATAATATAGCAAAGTTATTGAACTTACCTTTTAAAATTAACTTTGGAGAGATACTTTTCGAAAATTAATGTGGAGATTGATTTAGAGACGGTCGTTAAATGAATAACAATGAAGGATACTAAAAAACAACTAATGAGAAATGTAATATCTGATTGGCGAAGGTTACTCCAAAGATTTTGAGAAACTTAGATTAAATAAATCTCGAGAGAAAGAAACATGATGATGGATACATTTACGAGGATAGGTCATAAGGTTCAAGATGGTTATTGCTGCTAGGATGTTCTTATTCTTGAACATAAGCCTCAACTTATAGCTTCCCCGAGCATTGAAGGGGATAGTTAGAAGCAATTGAATGGACGTCTCTATGGAATGATAGATGATTATCACAAGCAAACTAGCGGACATCTTTGGAGATAAGATTCATGAGAAGGATAAAGATCTGATGGTATGTAATCCATTGCACAAATAAAAACTGAAACTTGCATAAGTTGAAAACGTTATTGCCTAAGGAGGTGGTGGATGAGATACTTAATGTCCTAATGGCATTGCATGATAACGGAGATAAGAGAGTTTTGATTGGGTCAACTAACGACAAATTGTCCTATAAATCAGTTATAGTCTACTTATGGTGTCGGATGAGACATGGGAGAAAAATTAGAAATGAATTTAGAAATTACTTTGTCCCCAAAAGTTCAAGATTTTCTTGTGACTTGTGAACAAATCAACCGAACCGAACTGAACCGAACCGAAACCGAACCGATTTCGGTTTCGGTTATCAATATTTGAAAAATTCGGTTTCGGTTCGGTTTCGGTAAAAACCGACCGGTTGTCGGTTTTTACCGAAAAAACCGAAACCCCCCCAACCCCCCCCCCCCCCCCACATGTATATCACGTTTCTTATATTGCAAACACGCTTTAGAATTCCCAAACTTATTTTTCCCCATTCAGACACAGTTCACTCACGCACAGACGCACTCTTCACTCTTCAGCAAATCTAGATCTAGGGTTTTTCTTCACTTTGGGCATTTCGTTTTTTCTTCCTCAATTCTTCCGTTGTTCTTCAGACATCAGTTCCTCTGGGCTTTGTTCTTCAGTCGTCTTCCTCAGTTCAGCTTCAGCAAGCTTAGGCCTTAGCTTTCAGCGACTCAGCAGTCAGCAGCTTTCGGCGACGCCAAGAAGAAAAGCAGCAAGTTTGGGAAGAAGAACAGCAGCTTTCGGCGACGCCAAGAAGAGCAGCACCTGACCACCTGTACCTGAACCAAGAACAACAGCAGTCAGCAAGAAGCCAAGAAGAACAGAAGCAAGTTTGGGAAGAAAGAAGAAAGAAGAGAAAAAAGAGGAGAAAAAGGTAGAGGCAACCTGTAAATTGCAGTCTCCCCTACAAATTACCCTACAAATTGCAGCAGCAGGTACAAGATTTTCTTGAAATTTAGCAGATAATTTGGATAAAATAACTGTTCTTGAATTTCCCCTACAAATTACCCTGAAATTAGTCAGAATTGGCCTGAAGTTTCGATTTTGAAGCTTGAATCTTGATTTTCTTGACTGGAATGAATAATGATTGAATCGAATGAATCCTGTTAAAAAAACTATTCTTGAATTTCCCCTACAAATAATGATTTTCTTGAATCGAATGAATAATAATTGACTGAAACAAAAATTAGACAAAAAATTGACTGTAATTAGACAAAAATTGGCTAAAATTAGACTAAAATGGACTGATATTAGACAAAAATTGACTGGAATTAGTCTTAAATTGTCTGAAATTGTCTAACTTTTATTTCAGAATATGGAATCAATCCCGGAAGCTGAAGATATGTAATCTGGAGAGAACTACGACAATCCTTCGGAGGAAAAAAGTGATTCTGGGGAAAATGGGGGATCTGAAAATCCAAATCCTCGAGGAAAGAAAAGAAAAAGACAGTCCGGGGAGGCTTCTGAAGATTCAAAGAAACGAGCTGAGGTATGGAAACATTTTGATGCTTTTACAGATAAAAATGGTAAACGAAGAGCTAGATGCAAACATTGTGGAAAAGATGTTGCTGCTGATCCTAAAAAAAATGGCACTAGTGGTATGAAAAATCATAGGAAAAGCTGCAAACAAAATCCCGAGAATAGGATTGACTGCTACACACTTGATAGTTATACCCAAAGTGTTGATTTAAGGGATATGTCTTCTCATGTGAATGCTCCTAGTAAATTTGATCAAGCAGCAGTTAGAGATGCTCTAGTTAAAATGTGTGTGATTGATGAGTTGCCATTTAAATTTGTGGAGGGTGAAGGGTTTAAACAATTTATTGCAGTGGCATGTCCTCAATTTGTAGTGCCATCAAGAATGACAGTCGCTAGGGATGCTCTAAAATTGTATTTCTATGAGAAGTCAAAAATTAAGGAATACTTTAAAAAATCTAAAGTTAGAGTATGCCTTACCACAGATACATGGACTTCAAATCAAAAGGCAAATTATGTTTGTTTGACTGCTCATTTCTTGGATGAACAATGGAAATTGCATAAGATGGTTTTGAACTTTGTGCAATGTACTAGTCATAAAGGTGAGGATATGGGGATGTTGATTGAGAAATGTTTGCTTGAATGGGGGGTAGATAATGTATTTACTATCACGGTTGATAATGCATCTAACAATGATACTATGGTTTCCTACTTGAAAAGAAGATTGGTGAATTGGAAAAAGGCAATTTGTGATGGTAAATTTTTGCAAATGAGATGTGTTGCTCACATTATCCAACTTGTTGTGAAAGATGGGTTGTCTGAGATTGGTGATTCGATTGATCGTGTTAGGACGGTGGTTAGATATTTGAGACAATCACCATCTAGATGGAAAAAGTTCAAAGATTATGCGGCTGAAGAAAAAGTGTCTAGCAAGAAGTTGTTATCTCTTGACTGCCAAACAAGGTGGAATTCTTGTTATTTTATGCTTGAAACTGCATTTATCTTTCGAGGTGTCTTTGATAGATATTACATTTGTGATAAAGATTTTCATAATGATTTTAGCATGGGGGGAACTTATGGCCATATTGGGTTGCCTTGCACTGATGATTGGATGGTTATTAAAAGGTTGGTGAAAGTGTTGAAACATTTTTATCGGTTTACTTTGAGGGTGTCTGCTACCAAGTTTGTCACTTCTAATGTGTTTTTGGATGAAATTAGTGATATTGATACACTTATAAAACAATGGACGGAGTGCAATGATAAGGATGTTGCCGATGTGGCCAAAAGGATGAAGTTGAAATTTGATAAGTATTGGGGTGATCCGAAGAGGATGAACATGATGTTGTATGTTGTTGTTGTACTTGACCCTCGTTATAAGCTGACATATGTTAAATTTACTTTAGAGGACATGTATGACGAACAATTGGGAAGTGAAATCTCTGAGTTGGCCACAAAAGCACTTTATGAAATGTTTGAAGAATATCATAATTTGTATGTTTCTTCTTGTGGTGGAAAAAGTACATCAGACTCTTCGTCAAGCTCTTCGGGCCAGAGTTGTGTAACTGATTCCGATTCAGATGCTGAGAAAGAGGCTGCAAAATCTCGTAGAATGTCAAGATATCTTAGTAGTGTGGGCGATAATTCAAACAAATCAGAGCTAGAAAAATATTTGAGGGAGGATAGAGAACCACTTGATTCGAACTTTGATATTCTAGAGTATTGGAAAGTGAACTCCTCTCGATTTCCCATCTTAGCAAGGATGGCTCGTGATTTGTTGGCTATTCCCATTTCTACGGTTGCCTCAGAATCTACTTTCAGCACATCGGGTCGTGTGATAGATGATTTCAGAGCTTCTCTGACTCCAAGAATGGCACAAGCTCTCATTTGTACTCAAGATTGGCTTCGAAATGAGCCTCCACCACCGATTGAGGAAGATTATGGTGAAATTGCATGCATTGAAGAAGGTATTCTTATATTCTGTTAATTTAATATACTTAAGTTCATTGTCATATGTTATTATACTTTAACAATTGTCATTTTCTTGTGTTTTATAATTGTAGAGGAAATCTCAAGTGCGAATATGGAAAACATGGTCTTTAGCTTGTGAAAAGTTTGAGGTTTGTGTGGTAAGCTGTAAGCAATGTCAGTTTCATACTTTCATAGTTTCATTTGCAATATTATGAGTAATTTATTTCATTTTGTAGGCTGAATTCTGAAATGAGTGGAAGAAATGATGCAATGAAATGAAGAAAGGAGGCTCTGCTCAGGTCAGGATACTTGCTG
This sequence comes from Lantana camara, assembly GCA_037501455.1. Classification (NCBI taxonomy): domain Eukaryota; kingdom Viridiplantae; phylum Streptophyta; class Magnoliopsida; order Lamiales; family Verbenaceae; genus Lantana; species Lantana camara. The sequence continues at coordinate 94,862,678 of CM074863.1, forward strand.
TTTAGAATGGGATTTGATTTCTGGGGCTGGAGCCGCTGGACATTTTCAGAAATCAGAAGTTGTTAGCCTATTACTGCCTAACTGTAATAATATGGAATTATGGATTATGGCTGGCTCTTGAATGTTTTTCATTTTAAAAGCCTGTAATTTGTTATTTAAAAGACTTTGTCACTTGGTTTATCTGTTTTATTATATTCTCAAAAGACTGTATTATGGATTGCAATTTACAGGTTTGTAGTTGGCTATTTAATTACCGAATTATTCCCAGGTTTTTCCTTTTTTTTTTTTTTTAATAATTGTATTTTCGGTTATTTCGGTTAATAACCGAAACCGAACCGAAAATTTTCGGTTAAACCGAACCGAAACCGATCTTAATCGGTTCGGTAAACGGTTAGGCAAATTCACTAACTAACCGAAATTTCGGTTAACCAAACCGAATAACCGAAACTTCGGTTTTTTACCGAATGTGCACCCCTAATTGCATGGCCAATGACTTGGGCCGACGGCCTGCAATAGGCCAGAAGCCAACCCAGGTAAATACTATTAATAGCCAGATACTGAATCTAATCTTACGTTTCAATCGAAGTAAACTATTTCTTAGTGTGACGCAATCGGACAAAGGGTTGGAGCCCAAATTTAATATTGTAGGGGATAAAAATTTAAAATATAAAAAGCAAAAGGATAAAATCTTTAATTAGAAGGGATAAAAAATTAAAAAAAAAACATAAATAAATTAAAAATATATATACAAAAATTAAAAAAAATCAAAATTTAGGGAGAATGAGAACCACCATTAGCTCAGTCACTCACGCAACATAAAAAATTGACTCAGATCAACTTATATACGTGTTTTGTTCCATTAGGATACGTGTAAGAATGGTAACCTTACGAGACGCTTCTATGATAGTGGACTAGTGGTGGTGACATACTCCTTGTGTTAGAATATTCATAGCTGCAATTAAAAAGCAGAATCTATGTATATTTGATATGATATTTTGTAAGAAATCCCGTATCGGTTAAAAAATTATGTGATGGTTAATAAGTATTTAACAATCCTTATTTGATTGTTTAATTTTTGAGGTAAGTTTTTTTTTTTTTTTTTTAAACATACGCACACCCAAGTAGGATTCAAACCCGGGACCTTACATTCGAAAATGAACCCATTAACCACTTTGACCAACCCCTGTTAGCTAATTTTTTAGGTAAATTAATTACGCTCAATTACATTATTCCGCTAAAAAATATTAACAAACAAAATACACAAATCACCAAGTTGTAAAGTTTAGAAGCATTCACCATTACACAAGCTTAATTAAATATATTTCGTGTACAATTTTTAAGTACACAATCATTATTAATGGGAAGAGAGAATTATCCGATTCAATTTAAATTCATAAAAATGAAATATAGATATACACAAAATTTATTATTGTCTTATAAGTATTTTATTTTAATTTTTTGAGAAATTATTGTCTTATAATTTGTTTATTTCTTACAAAATATATGACATGATTTATTTAGTAAAACATTAGTTATGACATCATTTATACATATATACATTCCGTAGTGTCATTATAAATAACTTAATATCTAACTAAAGTAAATAAAAGTAATTTATCAATCGGAAATTGAGACAAAGCATTAATCTTGCAGCAGAAAAGTAAAGTTGTGAACATAAAGTAAATTGTACCAAATCATTTTTTATCCTAGCTAAATTAAAATTTTCATTCAAGAAATATATATTTCAGTAAATATAAAGAAATAAAAGTTGACCTTTCTCTCTTTTGTCATGGTAAAAAATATTATAATTAATTAAATAAATAAAATGTTCAATAGAAAAACCAATACTTACAAAATAATTAATAATTATTTTCAGAAATAAGTATGTTCTCCATACCATATCTTGCCACGGAGTTTCAACTATTATTATATATATATATTTTATTATTTTTTTACACACGTACACCCAAGTGGGGATTCGAACCAAGGACCTTATCTTGGAAAATGAACCCATTAACCACTTGAACCAACCACTGTTGGCCTATATCTGAGATAATATCAATTTTAGAGAGTCGAATATAAAATAATTAATTAAATCAGTATAATATCAAACTGTTAAAATATCGCAAGATGTAATTAGATATTATATTTACATTCCAATATATTTTTTGGTGGAAATTTACATTCCAATAGATGCACACAAGTTGACTTGACCCAAAGCAAATGCCTCTAATATATGGTTCTTTTTGGTGGCCACGGAAATTGGAATAAAGAAAAGCTACTCCTCACACAGTCTCATGCTTTCCTTTACAAAAAATCTAGTATTGTAATACTAAAAGTCTAATACCATGATTCCTTGTCTGATTTTCTTGTGTTTCTGCATCAACACATTTTCCTCTCATGCCATTTCTGCAAATCAAGCTCTCCCTGGGTCTCAAACTATAACTTCTTCAGGTACCATGCTATTAATGATTCCTTGTTTACTTTCAGTTTTATTAATTAATGATTTTCAAAATAGATTGAGTATGATTAATCTTTCATAATTTTAGTAATCTATAATCATTTCTTCATCTTTTGGTTATTAATTGGCAAAATACCACTGTTTTTTTTTTTTTTTTTAAAATAATACCACCTAAATTCTTTTGTTATCGTTTACCATTTAAAATACGAAAATTTACATTTGACTATCCTATATTTAGGTCTAATTACAATATAATTCATGACCCGGAAGTTACAATATAGTCCCTACAGACTACAGTTATGTTTCGTTTGTGGTGTCTTGTTTCCGTTTGGGCTCCATTAGTTTTTTTTCCTACATTCCCAAAATGCCCTCATGGATTGCATTGTCGAATTCATAACACATAGGGATTGATTTGTTGGAATATGTATGCATTAGGAATAATTTCTTAATTTTGAGAAGAACAATTGTTGAGAATAAGAACCGTAATACTGAGGTCAAAAGATTTTAACTCTAAATAAAAAGAAAATATTATGAAAAAAATATAATATTTTATTTTAACTTTTTTCTTTTTCCCTACAATTGTCCTCTACGATATTTCATATTTTGAAATCGCATCATAATTTATCGTAACCAAATGTACTAATTACATTATTCTCGATATACGTAACTAACCAATCATTTATAAACTGATCACCAATACGGTTTCATAATTGATGTTTTACAGTTTTCATCACTGAAAATATCGTTTCACCCGTTACAGTAGCCACAGGTAAAATCAACAATAATTTAACAAGATAAATTAAATGAATCGGTGCATCATCCCACTAATATCTCTTTGTGGAAAAACATGTTTTGAAGTTTGACACGGTCATTTTGCATATACCATCTTCATATCTTATATCGATCATTTAGATGATAATATAATTTTTTTACGCAATCCTAAATCTATTGGAAAACTTTGAAAATCGATCACTTCCGGTTCTTATTTAGTTTTTTTTTTTAAACTAATGAATCATTTAGAAATTGTGATTTTCTTTTGAAATACTTTTTCATGTTTAACAATATAATTTGAAATTAAAAAAAAAAAACTACAAAAATTATATTCGTTTGAGTGTTTCAATATTTAGGACATCATTAAATAGGTTTTTATTTTTATTTTTGGGTATTAAACTTTTTTTAATTTTACACACAACTTTAAAATCTAAGTGGTCAATATAATTTATTTTTTTTATGTGGAGTCAAAAAACTATTTTATAAATCACAAATTAAAAAATATATAAAATAAATACATATATCCATACAGTGGCGATGCCAGTTGGCTAATTGTGTGGTCAATTAAAAAGAATTTAGTATTACATATTCATATACTTTTTATGTGTTTTAAATTTATAGTATTAGAAATAAATATTTTGACCCCACATAAAAAAATAAAAAATTATATTAACCTCTTAAATTGTAAAATTGTATGTAAATTAAAATTTGGATAAAATTATAGCATGGTTTGAAAATAAGAAAAAATTTAGAAGACAATTGAAGAATAAATATTTTAAATAAAGTAATTTTTTTAATATCTATATTATTATATTAAGTGAGGTAATATGTTTTTTGGACTCTAAAAATATTTTCTTAATTTATTTATTTTTTTCCATCACTATCACAACGTGTTATTTTTTCTTAACTCCTTTTTTATTCTCTCAACTCAACCTAATTTTATTTATTATATTTTTTATTATTTTTCCATATTTTTTAATCAACATAAAAATCAACATAATTTTCTCCCATTTAGCAGACACAATCTCACTACAGCGAACGTTGTCCGGAAACCAAACCATCGTTTCTTCAGGTGGGAACTTCGAGCTTGGGTTCTTTTCTCCTGGTAATTCTAGAAAACATTACATAGGCATATGGTACAAGCAAATAAAGGAACAAACCGTGGTTTGGGTTGCAAATAGAGAAAATCCCATTTCGGACAGGAATTCAACTCAACTCAAGATTTCAGCTGGTAATTTAGTTCTTTTGAACGAGTCCCAAATCAAGATTTGGTCCACTGATTTAAACCCCACTAATCAATCTGTAGTTGCAGTACTTTTAGACGACGCGAACTTGGTTTTGAGAAATGGGTCGGGAATTTTGTGGGAAAGCTTTGACAATCCAACGGATACTTGGATGCCAGGTGCAAAGCTTGGGTATGATAAAAGAACTCATAAAAAGCAAGTCTTGACTTCTTGGAGAAACACTCAAGATCCTGCCCCTGGACTCTTTTCCCATGGGAGAGATCCAAATAGGGCTCAGTATATTTCATTCTGGAATATGAGTGAGACGTATTGGACTACTGGACTTTGGAATGGTCGTACTTTCGAGTTCGTGCCTGAAATGGCGGAGTCTAACAATATATATACAAGTAACTACATTGACAATGAAAACGAGAGTTTTTTCACATTTAAACCTGGTGGATCTTTAATAGCAAGAGTCGTTATGGGTGTCTCGGGTACAGAAGAGTCATGGTGGTATACAGGTTCAAGTTGGAGATTGACTTATTCTCAGCCGAAGCAACAATGTGATGTCTATGCTATTTGTGGGCCATTCGGTACCTGCAAGCAGAATTCTGTACCCTTTTGTAGTTGTTTGCCTGGATTTAAGATCAAGTCTGATAGTGATTGGAGCTTGAAGGATTATTCTGCCGGTTGTTCGAGAGAGATTGATTTGCAGTGTGAGAATGATGGTATTAGCATTAATAGTAGCAGTATTAGTTCGAATGGAAGATCAAACGACAAGTTTTTGATGAATCCTATGAAGAGTGTGCCTAAAAACTCTCAATCATTGATACTTGGAAGCATAGGTGAATGTGAATCTTCTTGCTTGAGTATTTGTTCTTGCATAGCTTACGCCTATGACGGAAACATGTGTTCTCTTTGGAATGGAGAACTGTTGAATTCGCAACAACTCGGTGAAAATGATGGGAGTGGGAGAAATATTTATATTAGACTTTCTGCGTCGTCCTCTGTGTTTCTTGGAGTCAATAAAGATAATAAGGGGGTTGTTATTGGTGCTACTTTAGGTTCTTTCGCTTTTGTGTTGGTCCTTTCTGTGATTGTGATGGCAATAGTATGGGTTAGGAGGAGAAGAGTTAGGAGGTCAAGAGAAGCAATGCAGGGTTCTTTGATAAATTTTGGGTACAAAGAATTACAAAATGCAACCAAGAATTTCTCAATCAAGTTAGGTGGGGGAGGTTTCGGATGTGTTTTTAAAGGGGTTTTACCTGATTCAACCACCATCGCTGTGAAGAAACTCGAAAGCATCGATCAAGGAGAGAAACAGTTCAGGTCAGAAGTCCAAACGATTGGGATCATACAACACGTTAATCTTGTAAGGCTTCGTGGGTTTTGTGTCAAAGGTAATAAGAAGTTGTTGGTTTATGATTACATGGAAAATGGTTCCTTGGACTCTCATCTTTTCAAGGGGTCCAATGTTTTGAATTGGGGAACAAGGTATCAAATTGCTCTTGGGGTTGCTAGGGGGTTGGAATATCTCCATGAGAAGTGTAGGGATTGCATCATTCATTGTGATGTGAAACCCGAAAATATTCTATTAGATTTCGACTTTTGTCCTAAAGTCGGAGATTTCGGTTTGGCTAAGCTCATGGGTCGTGATTTTAGCAGGGTTCTTACGTCCTTAAGGGGCACCTTAGGCTACCTTGCACCAGAATGGATAGCCGGAGTTGAAATTACGGCCAAGGCCGATGTCTATAGCTACGGAATGATGCTTTTTGAATTGGTGTCAGGAAAAAGGAACTCGTCGAATTTTGAGGATGATGAGGATATGGAATATTTCTTTCCGACTTTGGCTTCAAGGGCAGTGATAGAGGGGGGGAATATTCTTGGCCTTTTAGATCCTCGACTAGCTGGAGATGCAAGTGTTGATGAAATAGCGAAAATATGTAAAGTTGCATGTTGGTGTATTCAGAATGATGAGAGAATTAGGCCATCGATGGGCCAAACAGTTCAAATTCTTGAAGGGCATATAGATATCAATTTACCTCCTTTTCCTCAATGGCTCCAAGTGTTTGGTAGGAACCCCGAGCGCAGTGTTGCATTCTACTAAAGCAAAAAGAAATAAGTAGAAATAATGCTATGTTTAAGATTTTGTAATGCTTTTAAATAGTTATAGCTGTTAATGTTATGCATGATCAAGAACATTGGCCCATCTTGTTTATGTATATATTGAGAACTTTTGTGTTATCGCACAGAATGCGTGTAAAAATATGATATGTACATCGCAGCTCGATCACCTTAGGCAAGACATATAAGAACCTTTGTTCAAATTAAAATTTGTCACTTTTTTATACAAAGACTATTTTACCCCTCTATTATATTTATTAAATTATATATATATATATATATATATATATATTGTCGGACTTGAACTTTTTTAAATAGCTTTTGTAAATGATATATATTTGCTCAGTTATGGCCTGTGATGGGCTCGAGTGTGTGAATCGTTCTGAATTATTACGCTTTCGCATGTGCTTGAAATTTGATATTCGAATGTGCATTTTGTAAGGGTTAGAATCCGCCTAGCTTAGGAGTGTTTGTCTGTCTCCCATTCGCTTTGACTTGTGCATGTATACGGATTTCCCGTTTCGTATATGTGTCGGGTCAGAGTGAGGGGGATGTGGTGACCCTACGCTCCGGGGTGCTACATCCTTGCGTGGTATCAGAGCCAGGTTTCGATCCTGGGACCTGTGGGTTATGGGCCCACCATGCTTCCGCTGCGCAAATATATATCATTTACAAAAGCTATTTAAAAAAAGTTCAAGTCCGACAAGGGCAATTTAAAACTTAAGAGCTAGACTGCTAAGGCCACAATATAAACATGAACAAAATATAGAGTGTATGCAAGTATAACCCAAAACTCGACTTAGACGAACATGAACTTGACTCAACTCAACGCTCCGCCTAGCTCGACCAAAGCATACCTGTACCTGCGAAACTAAAGGATGGGAAAGTGAGGAATCAGTCCACGACTGAGTGAGGGGTTAACCCACGCACACTATAGATATAACAGAGCAGAGCATGTATCAAAATTCGAATATTCATGAACCCAAGGATGGTTTTTGCATGCAAACACATTAAAAGCAAAAGGATACATACGTATACAAAAGAAATCAAGATCCTATTCAGTCCATCCTTGTTTCACAAACTCAAAATAGAACAGAGCTCAGTGAGTACGAGCTTTCAAACCACATCCGTCAACAAGCCTCAGAAATACAGGAAAAACAGAAATCAAAATACAATCCCGCCATCACGCCATGGAAAGGAAGGGAGTGCACCCCAATCCTTTTAGAAACACGTATACACATTGAGACGGGGGCTCATGACTCATACCCGCTCCCTTCGATGGGGTTACCACCGGCTCAAGATAACTGACCTGTACCAAACCTCCTGGAAACAAGCAAGTAATCTCAAATGAAGTGTAACGCCCCGGTTCCGGATGAACAGGTAAGCACGTCACGTGTGAGATTTTGAGCGTAGGATTTATTTTAATTCCTTAAATTTCTATTTTCCTACGTGACATCTCATAATTTTATAAAATTCATGATACATTATTTATGTCAAATATAAGAAATCATATCGTTAGAAAATTATTTCAAGTCATGGAAAAATATTTATTATGTAAAATAATTACCGAGAGTGCTTCAATTACCAAATTGTCCCTATATGTTTATTTCTTTAACTTTAGGGACTTAATTGCATACTTTTTCAAGGACCTAATTGATCATATTTCAAAACTATACACACTTGATTGCATGACTTGAACATTTAAAGGATTAAATTGCAAATGTTGGCATTTCACATATTTCAAAAAGGGGTGTAACGGTATATACATCTCCAAGTTTCTTGATCAAATTTTCATCCAAAATATCCCAACATATTTGCTCCTTGTTGCTCGGTTCTTTCAAGAAGAGAAAGAAAAGAGATTTTATCCAAAATTCATCAAGAATTCCAAGAAATAATTGAAGCTTTGGAGTATAATCATCATCATCATCATCTATCTTCTCCATTTCTTTTCATTTCAAGGTGGGTGTGTGCATGGTTTGATGATTTTGCTCAAGTATGTGATAGCTAGGGTTTGTGAAATCATGGAATTATGGATTATTTGTTGAGTGAAGCATGATTACATGATTATATCTTGAGTTATAGCCTGAATTCTTGCAAAAATTTGAGAGTATATATGAATATGAGCATGAACTTGAAACTTGTGATTCTTGATGATTCTTCATGATTTGAGTGTTAAAATGAAGTGTTATTGTTTCTTGAGTATGTATGCATGTATATTGCCAGAATTCATGCATTTTTATTGATCAAAACTTGAATTTTGTGGTTGTTTTGTGGTTCCCGTAGCCATCCTCTGCTTCTGCTCTGTTTTTCCAGTTGTAGAAGCTCGGAATGACCCTTCCCGCCTCAAAGCCTTTTGGGAACGGTCGTTCCCACGCTTCAGTTTAAATTAGGCGGCCGAGCCTGGGAACGGCCGTTCCCATTTTGGCCTGTGTGCCGGAAGGGCCGTTCCCGGTAAGAGGCGCGCTTTTAAAATTTAAAAAACTGGCACGTTTTAATGGGGCACGAGAATGGCCCTTCCCATTTTCAAAGGGAAGCCGGAACGGCCGTTCCCACCTCGTCTGGCAGAAGGAAAGCTACTGCATAAAATTCAATTTTTGGCATGTTGATCCAATGCTTTCTTTAATCCCAAATTGCTATTATATGATTGAATATATGTCAAAACAAGATATTTTCATGCCACATTTTATATTGATCGTCATCTCGTTGCATTTTCACCGTTCGTCCTATTTAGTCTATTTTGAGTCATGTCTCACGTATACACGTCGTGTTTGCACAGGTCACGAGGTCGTGGACGAGGAGCAGGCTCCCTAGAGCATATCCTTGTTTCATTTTGTAAAAAAGGTGAGGTTTGTTCTAGGTATATAGAACCTTATAACCCTTATGTGTGATTTCGGCCAAAATCTATTATAATTATAAACGTTTTCAAACTATAAACATTTTCAAGCAAGCAAGCCATGATTGTTCATGATTTCAAGCATGTTTTGGCGAGTCATGATTGCACTTGGGCCCGAGGGTAATTCTTGAGCCAACCGGGAAAGCAAGGGCTGACGGGTGACTCTTGAATTATCCTCACCTCATTGGGATCACCCCCGAAGCCACTAGGAGATTAGTGGTGGAAGGAGTTCCGTGCGTAGGGAGTCATGTTCCCTATGTACACCATGTCGTGGATAGTTAGGCCTTGCAAACCCACTATCACCCGGAGGAAGAAGGAGACTGGGGATGGATCCGGCACCACGGATTATCCTCGGGTTATTGCATGTTTTCAAGCATGAATTTGTCTATTTGATCACTAATTGGAATGTATGATCATGTATTGAATTAATCATGGAAGCACGTATTGATCACGATTGGTGTAAAGGTTGGAGAATAGCCCTACTCGCCGGGGCCACATGTTTCATGAAATTGACAAGTTAACAAGTTAAACCTGATAGTCGTAATCTCGGGCAAAGAACTATTGATTCTTGAACTTATATATTTTCATTTCCAAGTCTTCACCCGAGGTTATGACTTGCATGTGACGTGTGCTATATATATTTATTGCCCCTCACTCAGTCTTCGGTAGACTGATACTTCACTTTTCAGGTACTTTTGGTCGTGGTCGTGATAGGCGGGAGTTGAGTCAGGTCTTGCATCTCACCGAGTCTAGCATCATACCTTTCATGTATAGCACTTTTTATACAACATGTTATGATCGTTGTTACTACATTTTGGAATACTTGGGTGTGTATATTAAACAAGAGATGATAATGTATTGATAGTTAAAGTTGGTACCTGTTATGTATCTACTTGGTAAATATGGTATCTATATTTATAAATGGTTTAGTGCTTCCGCTTTTATTGTCATGTTTTGATTGTTTGTGTTGGGGAGTGTCCCGCCTAGCTCGTTTATTTTGATTGTCACCCTTTCGCTATAGTTTTGGTTTATGTACGGATTGTCCATTTCGTATGTGGATCGAGGCTATAGTGCGGGGGATGTAGTGCCTTGGGGTTAGGGTGCTACATCTACAGGTGGTATCAGAGCCCGGTTGCAAAACCGAGGTTCTCGAGTCATGTCAAGTGAGTCTAGGTCGCACGGCATAGGATTACTTGTTATGTGAGAGTCTGCATTTAATTGAATTACATGATTTACTTGAATTCTTGCATTATTTGAGCTATTGATCTTCTTTGAACGTGTGTTTATTGACATTATGAAATTAATTGCACACATTTGCATTTATTGATCAAACCACACATGTGTAGTGATTTGCTTTCAGGATGGATCGTGATAGATATCATCGTGACCGATCTCCGAGACATCGGCATCATCATCACCGCCGTCACCATCGCCGTGAGAGATCACCTCCTCCACATGCTCCGACACAGCCTCCGGATTTTATGAACGCAGTAGTGGGGTTGATTGATCAAAGATTACAAGAACGGGTCCCTCCAGCACCACCAGCGCCCGTAGCACCCCAGGAGAACCCCATTTCAGCTATAATACGGGAGTTCCAGAATCAGCGTCCCCCGAAGTTCTATAAGGGTGACGACATTCAGGCTGAAATGTGGTTAAAGGAGGATGAAAGGATTTGGCAGCTCATACCTTGTGATACTCAGGAGAAAGCACGTTGTACTCTTACTTTGATTCAGGGCGGGGCCTACTCCTGGTGGGAGAGCACACAGATAGTATTGGAGGCTGCTGGTACAGATATCACGTGGGAGGTCTTTGTACGGGAGTTCAGAAACAAGTTCATTCCTCCAGCTTCTCGTACTCGCAGGTTGAGGGAGTTTACAGAGCTGAAACAAGGAGGGAGATCAGTGGGTCAGTATATCGTTGAGTTCGAGAGACTTTCTCTCTATGCCCCTAACATAGCGAATGATGATTTTCACAAGGCGATGCAGTTTCTACAGGGACTCAGGCCAGACATCCAGGACGCGTTGAAGGCAGCTAACACGAGCACCTGGGCCAAAACTACCACTAAAGCTTTGAAGGTAGAGGATTCAGAGATTGCCAGGAAGTCCATTCCCCGTACTGGACAGGCTTCGGGCTCGAGATCGGGACAGGGGTCGAGTGCAGGAAAGAGGCCTATAGTTTATTCTGCACCTCCAGCACCGAAGGATTCCGGGAAGAAGCTTAAAGCCACATGACCGTCACAGAAGGCTCCACGAGCTCCAGCACCACCACAACCACCTCAGAAACCGGGCTGCAGATTTTGTGGACTTATTACACATACATATGATAACTGCAGGCGACGGCTGAGCTTATGTTTGATCTGCGGGAGTGATGAGCATAGGGTTGATGGTTGTCCAGATCGTCAGGATCTGCCACCTGCAGGCCAGAGGCCACTTGTGAGAGCTCGAGCCTATGCATTAGCCGGAGAGGAGCAGGATGCAGAGATCGACCCTGCAGCGGTAGTTGAAGGTACTATTTGCATCCATGGCACTAACATTCATACATTATTTGATCCAGGAGCTACACACTCCTTTCTTGCGCATTCTATTGCTATTACATTATCTTTGCCTGTTATGTGCTCTTCTGTGAGCTATTTAGTTAGTACTCCTTTCGGTAGTAGGCGAGAGACGGATCAGGTTTACAGGGATGTTCCGGTGGTGATTGAAGGCCGAGAGTTCTTGACAGATTTCATTGTTATGCCGATGGAGAGATACGGGTCTATTCTGGGGATGGATTGGTTGTACAGGCACGGTGCGATAATAGATTGCCAAGCAAAGAAAGTGCAGCTGGGATCAGAGGTTATTACCGGTTGGACTTCGAAGACAGTACCTCTACTTTCATTCTCAGAGGCTCAGAAACTGGTGAGAGACGGGGCTACAGGGTTCATTGCCTATATCTTGAATAAGCCTAAAGATCAGGTGAAATTGGAAGATACGGAAGTGGTAAAAGAATTTCCCGAGATATTTCCAGAGAAGTTAGATTCTTTGCCTCCTGAGCGAGAGATAGAGTTTGTGATTGATCTTTATCCGAATGCAGAGCCGTATTCAAAGACTCCACATCGGATGGCTCCAGCGGAATTGAAGGAATTGAAGGTTCAGCTCGAGGCATTGTTGGAAGTTGGGTACATCAAGCCGAGTTCGTCACCCTGGGGAGCACCGGTGTTATTTGTGAAGAAAAAAGACGGAACTTTGAGAATGTGCATCGATTACCGAGAGCTGAACAGGATGACTATTAAGAACAAATATCCCCTTCCACATATCGAGGAGTTATTCGATATACTTCAGGGTTCCAAGGTCTACTCGAAGTTGGATTTAAGACAGGGATATTATCAATTGTGAATCCGAGCAGAGGATATCCCAAAGATAGGATTCAATACTCGGTACGGGCACTACGAGTTTGTGGTTATGCTATTTGGATTAACTAACGCCCCTGCAGCTTTCATGGACATGATGCATCGGATTTTCAGGCCTTTCCTCGACAAGTTTGTGGTGATTTTCATTGATGATATTTTGGTATTCTCAAAATCTGCCGAGGAACATGCGAGGCATCTTAAGCTTGTTCTCCAGACCTTGAAAGAGCATCAGTTGTTTGCTAAATTCAGCAAGTGTGAATTTTGGATCGATCGGGTGGCTTTCTTGGGACATGTGATTTCAGGCAAGGGTTTGGAAGTCGATCCCTCGAAGATTGAGGTCGTGCTTAAATGGGAGAAACCAAAGAATGCCTCAGAAGTTACGAGTTTCTTGGGATTGGCCGGCTATTACCGAAGGTTTGTTCAGGATTTCTCTAAGATTGCTGCACCGTTGACCCGATTGACAAAGAAAGATGTCAAGTTTGCCTGGGACGAAAAATGTGATCAAAGTTTCAACTTTTTGAAGGAAAAGTTAGTCTCAGCTCCGGTGTTAGCACTTCCTGAGGGTTCAGAGGAGTATGTCGTGTATATAGATACTTCTAAGGAAGGTTTAGGATGTGTATTGACTCAGAAGGGAAAGGTGATCGCTTATGCTTCCTGAAAGTTAAAGGAATATGAAAAGAATTACCCTACACACGACCTGGAGCTTGCAGCCGTGATCTTTGCTCTCGGGAAATGGAGGCATTACTTATACGGGACTTCTTTTGAGATTTTCACCGACCACAAGAGCCTCCAGTATTTATTCACGCAGAAGGACTTGCATATGAGGCAACGATGTTGGATGGAAAAGTTAGAGGATTATGATTGTACAATCAAGTATCATCCGAGAAAAGCCAACGTGGTCGCCGATGCACTTAGCAGAAAGGCGAGTTGGAATGTATGATCATGTATTGAATTAATCATGCAAGCACGTATTGATCACGATTGGTGTAAATGTTGGAGAATAGCCCTACTCGCCGGGGCCACAGGTTTCATGAAATTGACAAGTTAACAAGTTAAACCTGATAGTCGTAATCTCGGGCAAAGAACTATTGATTCTTGAACTTATATATTTTCATTTCCAAGTCTTCACTCGAGGCTATGGCTTGCATGTGACGTGTGCTATATATATTTATTGCCCCTCACTCAGTCTTCGGTAGACCGATACTTCACTTTTCAGGTACTTTTGGTTCATGCTAGGAGGGAGTTGAGTCAGGTCTTGCATCTCACCGAGTCTAGCATCGTACCTTTCATATATAGCACTTTTTATACAGCATGTTATGATCGTTGTCACTACATTTTGGAATACTTGGGTGTGTATATTAAACAAGAGATGATAATGTATTGATAGTTAAAGTTGGTACCTATTATGTATCTACTTGGTAAATATGGTATCTATATGTATAAATGGTTTAGTGCTTCCGCTTTTATTGTCATGTTTTGATTGTTTATATTGGGGAGTGTCCCGCCTATCTCGTTTATTTTGATTGTCACACGTTCGGTATAGTGTTGGTTTATGTACGGATTGTCCATTTCGTATGTAGATCGAGGCTATAGTGCGGGGGATGTAGTGCCTTGGGGTTAGGGTGCTACATGAAGACTATGCACAGGGCACGGTCCTGACGGCCCAATACCGTCCCAGGCTCCCTTACCCATAGTCTCCGAGCCCAATACACGAAGTATCCACAAGTATCAGGAGTGCACTTGCCATATCTTTCAATGGCTTATCTCTCAAGAGTACAGATATCACATTTTATCACTTTCAAGAGTTACCACTTCTCAAAATCAAGGCATACATAGGCCAAAAATTATACACGTATCAAATAAAACCTTCAAGAGTGCCAATATCAAAAGTATACGTACATATATAACCTTAATACATAGCTATTCAGGCCGGAAACAATCATATAGGGGTATTAGGGCATAACTAAAAACACACCTAACCTCACCTTTGACAAAAGAGATCCAAAGATCAACACCGGACACGGAAATGAGACTAACCCTCCGGATCGAACTCTCCTGGGATCACCTCTGAACAAACAAAGATCAAAACATGACAAAGACACGATCATGAACCACTTAGACGCACGGCAAATGAAAAATGAATGCAATTGAATGGAAGAAATGAAATGCATGTGAGGAAGGATATCATTTAGGCATGCCGGGCTACGGAGAACAAATCACGGAGCATATTTTCAACTCATATCATAGTACCATAATCTGAACAGTACATAATTACATAATTTAACATGTTAGGAACAAGTTCAGTATGGAAAAATCACGAAAGAAACAGAAGAAAAGCTCAAACGAGGCTTCAGTTGCAAATCTAGTAAAAGCTGGCAGTTTTCTGAAAATGACTAGGTTGTAGGAAAATCAAAATATCTTAAAATTTAGAAGTCCAACTTCAGTTTCGTTTTTTGGAAATGAAACTAGACACACATATCTTTCTGACCATATATGGTTGAATTTTTTATTCAAAGCGGATCAAAACAGTTTATTGTTTAAAGTTGGCTGAACGCAGGATTTCGGCAGACTGGCGACACCATTTTGTATTGGGCATATCTCACACTCCAGAATGAATTTTGACAAGCCGTAAGAAGGAGAGTGTCCTAGACTCAAAGAAGTTTAATGGTTACAAATTCAGGTAATTCTAAGATGTTTTTCTTGGGTAAAAGATGCGAAAAAGTCACTGCAGAAACTATGAAACAGGGCAGAACAGGGGATTCTCTTGTAGGTTCGGTTCCTACTTGTTCCAGGCCTCAAAACTTGAATATCATGTCCATAAATCATACATAAAGCATCTATAATTTCATGTAAGGTAACATGTTGCAATTAAATATCAGTTTATGCAAGAACTATGCAGTTTATACACTTAAAAGTCACACACGGTCATCAACTTTCAACAAACATGGAATAATCTCCAAATTCCCACATATCTCTACACATAGCTGAACTTATAACTCCATGACCCTCATCTTAGAGACTGAAACTTGCTGAAATGGAAGGGGAAAGATGATGAGGGATCTATTTATTACCTTCCTTGACTGAAAACCGAAGATGGAAAGAGATAGAGGATTGCTTCTTCACTTGTCTGAATCTCTTCAACACTTTGCAAGAAAGAGAGAGAGGGATGTACGTGGGAAAGAAAAGGAAGAAAGTAGATGTGTATGGCTGCTGCTCCTTGCCTTAACGTGAGGAAAATGGAAGCAAGTAGGTGAATATGCATTTGAAATTAAAGAATTGCTGCCACTTGCTTTAACGTGGGAGAAAAATGGAAGCAAGGAGGTGATGAGGCTGATTTTAGAGCTACTATCACTTTGCTTAATTGTGAGGGAAAAAGTGGAAGCAAGTAGGTGAATAATCTAGGCTCAATTCCAAAAGTAACCGGCTCACGTGGACCGGTTTTAGGGCATCGGGTAAGCAAACGGTCTCCGAAAATTATGAAACTAATGTCAATCATCTCAAAACGTCAAAATGAATCCAATGGCTAAGACGGATCTCACATAGCTCATCCCGAACTTAGGTTAATTCAAAGAAATTGAAAGTGATCTATAGACGTTGTTATCCCGAACTAGCTCGATAGGGTTACGTTTGTTGCAACATATTCTGTTAAATGTATTGAACGTCATAGTTTGTGAGGGAATTATTTCTGTATTTCTATAATTGTGTAAGCTAATACAAGGTACTGTACAACTAAATAATACAAGACCTAGGCTAATAAAGGAAAGAGAATAATTACAGAATAAACATACTCTAATCACGGGATTGACTAAATCCCCTAATTCCTTGCTAACACTCCCCCTCAAGTTGTACAGTGGGGTCGCCGATGTGCAACTTGTCCAAGACTCCTCCAAATATCCTCTCGTTGACCGCTTTAGTAAGAATATCTGCGAGTTAGTCTTCTGACCTCACATATGGCAACTTAATAATCCCCGCCTCAATCTTCTCCTTGATAAAGTGTCTATCAACCTCAACGTGTTTTGTACGGTCATGCTGGATGGGGTTCTCAGATATGCTGATCGCTGCCCGATTATCACACATCAAGTTACACGCCCCTTCACTCAACAGGCCAATCTCCCCAAGTAGCTTTCTTAACCAAAGTATTTTTGCTACCCCTCGAGCTATCCCTCGAAACTCAGCTTCAGCACTAGACAGTGCCACTACCTTCTGCTTCTTACTCCTCCAAGTCACTATATTTCCCCCAACTAGAGTGAAATACCCCGATGTTGATCTCCGATCTCCTGGGATTCCTGCCCAGTCTGCATCTGTATACGCCTCAATCCTTAAGTGGCCATGTTTCTGAAAAAGAAGTCCTCTCCCTGGACATCCTTTCAAGTACCGACACACTCTCACTGCCGCATCCATATGTTCCTTTTTAGGTTGGTGCATAAACTGGCTCAGCACCCCAACAGCGTAAGCTATGTCAGGTCGAGTATGAGCCAGGTAGATGAGTTTTCCCACCAAGTGTTCGTACTGCAACCTGTCCGCTTCTTTCGAGCCCTCAATATTCCTTAATCAATGGTTTACTGCCATGGGAGTATCTACTGGTCAACACTCCAGTAACCCGGTCTCTACTAGTAGATCCAGAACGAACTTCCGCTGTGATATATATATACCCTTCTTCGACCTTAGCACTTCTATCCCAAGGAAGTACTTCAGCTGTCCCAAATCCTTCATCTCAAATTCCTTGAACAGATTTTCCCTCAGCTGGACGATCTCCTCTGTGTCATCTCCTGTAATGATCATATCGTCAACATAGATGATCAAGCATGTCACACATCCCTCCCTCCTTTTAATAAAGAGGGCGTGATCTGAGTTACTCTGATGATAACCATACTTCTTCATTGCCGCTGAGAACCTCCCAAACCAAGCTCTGGGAGACTGCTTCAATCCATACAGGGCCTTCTTGAGTCTGCATACCTCCCCGTTACCGAATCCCTGAGTAAACCCTGGAGGTGCTTCCATGTATACCTCCTCTTGAAGGTCTCCATGCAGAAATGCATTCTTAACATCAAACTGGTGCAAAGCCCAATCCCGGTTTGCTGCCACCGAGAACAATACTCTAATAGTGTCGATTTTTGCCATTGGGGAAAAAGTCTCTGAGTAGTCAATGTTGTAGGTCTGAGTGTACCCCTTGGCCACCAATCTTGCCTTATACCTCTCAATACTCCCATCAGCACGATGTTTCACTGTATACACCCACCGGAATCCTACCACCTTCTTCCCGTGAGGAAGCGTGCATTTTTCCCACGTTTCATTCTTTTCCAGTGCTTCCATTTCAACTTCCATGGCCCGGACCCACTTATCTTCTGTGAGTGCTTCTTTCACTCTGTTTGGAACCCTGTCTGAGTAAATGGCAGTTGTATATGCCTGTGTTGGTGTTGCTAGATTCCCAGCCGCGATATTCGTGGTAGGATACCTTGGGATTCTGCCCGTGTGCTCCGGTTCATATCTCTTTGGTGGGATTCCCCTGTTTGTCCTTGGAGGTAACACATACTTCTCTATTCCTCCCTGCACATTACTTTCTGTCTCCCCCTGATTATCAACCTCCACATGTTCCTCACTAATTCCTGCATTGTTAGGACTGTATGGAATAGGAGAACTCATAATGGAAATAGAGTTTTCTGACTCATGACTACTAACCTCAGGATTATTCGCGGAATGACAGGTGTTGCAGATGGAGTGGGGGACTGTACCATGGGAGAGGCAGGCTCGGTGGTTCCGCCTACTTGCTCTGTTGGGACTGCGTCTGGCCAAGTGCTGTGACGAAGAGGTGGTATCCCACTCAGTGGATCTGATATCCGATTCTCCCCCTGACCACTGAGTGGGTGGTTAAAGAAATATTTAGTCTCGACAAAGTCACAATCTAGAGTGACAAATAGACGCCTGGAGGAAGGATGATAACACCTATAACCCTTTTGATGAACCCCATACCCGACAAAGACACACTTGAGGGAGCAAGGATCAAGTTTGGTTTTGTTATGTTTCGGGATGTGAACAAAAACCGAGCACCCGAAGACCCTGGGTGGTAGTGCTAAGATAGACGGAATAGGGACTTGTTGTGCAAGACAGTGGAGCGGGGTTGCTAGGTTTAAAGACCTAGAGGGGAGACGGTTGGCCAAGTAGACCGAGGTGGCAATGGCTTCAGGCCATAGAGACTTGGGACAACGGGACTCAATGAGCATTGACCGAGACATTTCTAGGAGTTGACGATTTTTACGTTCTGCTACCCCGTTTTGCTGAGGGGTGTGAGGACACGATGTTTGGTGAACTAGCCCATTTTTCTCAAAGAACTGTTTCATAGTGGTATTGACATATTCCCCCCCCCCCCCCCCCCCTTATCGGACCTTAGTACCTGTATCTGAGAGTTATACTGGGTTTTAACTAATTGATAGAATTCCATAAACTTAGAAGGAACCTCAGATTTAGTTTTGAGAAAATACACCCAAGTCATGCGCGAAAAATCATCAATAAACAAGACAAAGTACTTGAACTCATGACTCAAATTACTATCCGGGGAAGGACCCCATAGATCAGAATGAATAAGGGAAAAAACTGTCTTAGCACGAGAGTTAGATACTGAAAAAGACTGTCTATGACTCTTGGCAAGAATACACGTCTCACAAGAGAATTTATTATTTCCAGAAAAAAAAACTGGGGAAAAAGTAACTGGAGATACCCTGAAGACGGGTGACCTAAACGGCGGTGCCACAACCACTGTTGACGGTCCACTGTCCCTTGAGCAAGCGCTGCAGTTCCTTGTTGTGCCACCTCATCAACATAGTACAAGCCCCCACGTTCAGTACCACGCCCAATCACTTTCCCCGACCGAATATCCTGTAATAGACAGAAACCGGGAAACATCAGCATGATACAATTCAACTCTTTTGTAATATGACTAATAGATAATAATTTACAGGACAAGCTAGGAATGTAAAGATAATTCTTTAAATTAATTGTAGGAGACAATGATAAGGTTCCTGCTCCATGGACCGGGGCAGGTCCCCCGTTGGCATTCTGTATGGAAGTAATCTTGGGTGTACCAAGATTAACAAGATCAGATCGATCATTAGTCATCGTGTTCGTGGCTCCACAATCAAATATCCATCGAGAGGTCATATTTCCTGACATACTTAGTGCTGCTCCTGAATTGGGGACAACTTTGCACTTTTCTTGATTAGGGGTATCACAAAACTGATAGTTTAGAAGGGAGGGGTGAGATTTGCAATTTTTAAAAACTTGAGAGGTGGAGGGGCATAAATGACTTTCCCCCCCACTCTTAATACCTAGGGTTGAGGAGATTTCCCCATTTCTGCCATCCGCCGCCGCCAAGCCTGCGAACCCACCCTGCTGCTCTTCTTCTTCGCCCCTTTCCTTTTCTTCCTCGCCGCCATCCGCCATAGCCGCCATCCCCTTCCCTGGTCCGGTGAGACTTCGCCGCTGACTCTGCCAGCCGGCGGGGAAACCAATGATCTCGTAACAGGTTTCTTTACTGTGTCCCGGTCTCCCACACTTGCCGTACTTGACCGGCGGCTTGCCTCCGCTGCTACTCCGACGTGATGACGCAGCGCCTCTGTCCGGCGCGCCTGATCGGGGTTTGGTGGCGAACCTGTGAGCCACCGGAGCCGTCCCCTTCTCCAGTTTCAGTGGTCCTTGAGCAAGAAAGCTGGACCCGATACCTGAGGCTCCGGCCGATGATGGGCCGTCCCCTTCTAAATCTGACCCCATGATTCCACGTCGTGCCCCCTCTCGACGAATCGCGGCGTACGCCTTCTCCACGGTAGGTAGGGGTGTCTCCTTGAGTAAGTCTCTTCTCTCGCCGTCGTACTTATCACTAACGCCGGCGAGAAATTGGAAGAGACGAGTCTTTGACTTCAGTCGATTAAAAACAGCGATGTCTCCTTCGTACGTCATGGGGTTCGGCTGCCTGACATCTATTTCTCTCCATATTTTCTGAATACTGCTGTAGTAATGTTCTATGCTATCCGTTCCCTACTTGAGATTATTGGCTCTTGTGGTGAGATCGTAAATCTGGAGGCCGTCACCGCCTTGGCTGTATGTGGCGAGCAACCCTTCCCACAATGCTCTTGCTGTTGGATATTCAACGTAATAGGTAATAAGTTCTTGCTCCATGTTTTCTAGGAGCCAAGAGCAGACGATTAAATCATCCTGTTCCCACTTGTGATAGTTGGGTTGTCCGGGCAGGGGTGGTGGCGGGTCGCCGGTGATGTGACGGAGTTTGCCCCTTCCGCCAATGGCTAACTTCATGAGGCGAGCCCACAGGGAGTAATTGAACTGGTTAAGCTTGGTACTGATTGAAATGGTTTGGGGTGTGTGGTTGTGGTTCTGATTAATTTCTGGTTGGGTTTGCAGGGTATGGAACTTTGTTTCGATGATACTTGCTAACTGGGTGGCTAAGGAATCGATGGGCTGCTGCGATTCCTTGCCGGAACTGGCTACGCTGCTGTCGTCGGCCATGGCCGAGGAAGGTACCGGTAAGTGATGAGCAAGGGTCGATTCCGTTTAATGGATAATCGCCCGCTCTGATACCATGTTAAATGTATTGAACGTCATAGTTTGTGAGGGAATTATTTCTGTATTTCTGTAATAAGCTAATACAAGGTACTGTACAACTAAATAATACAAGACCTAGGCTAATAAAGGAAAGAGAATAATTACAGAATAAACATACTCTAATCACGGGATTGACTAAATCCCCTAATTCCTTGCTAACATATTCTTCGGGCAAACTTCACACAACCCTAACACTTGCTAAACTAAACCTTTAGACGAACGGGGCGTCACATATATACACACACCAATGTACCTCAGGCCGTTGGCACCACCGCCATCGTTGCCACCGGCCCCATCACCATCACTTTCGCCAGCACAACCACCATTGCCACCGCTGGCCCCATCACCACCTCCGATAATCCACACCACCACCTTGCAACTGTCAAAAATTACACGTATTAATTTCAAAATCTTACCAAAAACAATGTTAATGCATCCATAACATTTGTTATGGAAGTTGTCATTTTATGCTGGAATAATATATTGTAGGGTAGGGTTAATATGAATCTTTTCTTATTTTGGAAAAAAATTATTAATGTTTGCTTTCTGTTAAAGAAAACGAAAGACTTGTGACAAATAATTTACATAAAAAAAATATCTTCTAAGATCCAAAACCACTAGCTCTGATGCATGGATACTTTTAAAAATATATTTTATAGTGTCGTATAGCACACTTTCTAAGTTTGAATTTACAGAAAAAACTTTATCGTCGTTGTGTACGTATTCCCGTTTTTGTGCATCTTAGACACCTCTACCCAACCCACACCCACACCCACACCCACACCCACTTTTCTCCATTCATCACCTCACCCCGGCCGTTTCTCTGATGTGATGGCAAAAGTATCGATATTATTCTTATTTAATGGCACAAGAAAACCAATTAATTGTCAGCCACCGAAACTGTGTAAACAAGTATTTAAACACTCAAAACACAAGAGTTTCCTAACTAAGGAAATAACAACAATAATTAATGGAGACTAAAATATCAATAAGTTGGGCCTTCTAATCTGCATAACGATGGGTTTGCCTTTGGGATTCGACCGCTTCTCCTAGGCCCATACGGTTGTTCTGGTACGGCCTCAACATTCTCCTTCCCTTCAGCTCACGAAATTGTCAGGTTGAATCTTCTGGTGGTAAAGAACTCCATTGAATCAAAGCTGCTTCCTCGAACCTTCCGACACTACTAAAAAATATGCGTTTAACAATCGAAAAAGGCCATTTTGCAATCGAAAAATAGTATTTGAACAATCAAATTGCAACCGAAAATTTCGGTTGCTAAAACCATGACTGCAAAATTTAATAACCGAGTTTGCAACCGAATATTTTACAACCGAAGTAACAACCAAATTTTCGGTTGCAAAAGGCTGCAAACTGTCATTTATGCCACATCAGTTTGCAACCGAATATTCGGTTGCAAATACATCGCTGATTTTGCAACCGAATGTTTGGTTGCAAATACGTCGCTGATTTTGCAACATTCCCGAATGTTTGGTTGCAAATACGTCGCTGATTTTGCAACCGAATGTTTGGTTGCAAATTTGACTTGGCACCTAAAAGTTTTACAACCAAATTTTTGTGAAATAAATGAAAAATGCTTACAAATTTAGCAACAGAAATTCGGTCGCAAAAATAAATTACTTTTTATTTTTAATATTTGTTTGCAATTAAATTTCTATTGTAAATTTTAGTTCTTTTTATTTTTTAATATTTATTTGTATTGCAAAAAAATAATTTCTATTGCAAAATCTCATATTTTGTGTTAATTGATTTATATGGTTTTTTCCCCCAGAAAATCATATTTTAAACACGTATTACCTTTTTTTTTTTTTTTTTCGGTAGAATTTAAACATATATATATTTTTTAGAAATATACTACTTTAAACGGAATAAGAGCAAATCCTAATCACTGAATGTCCCTATCTTTCAAACCTAATGCAAACAATATATTCTTATTATAGCAAAGTTTATTTAACGTAAATGATATCCAAAAACTGAAAATATTAATCTATCATCCGATCTATGCACTGATAGAAGGCGGGCCTTCTAAACGAATATAATCATACATAATCCCTTGGAAAGGGCTACTGCTCTTTGCTTGTGTCAAATATATGGTATTTTCTCCTTGCATGAGCTGAACAGCTGGTACATCAATATTAAATAACCAGTAGATTCCATGAATTCCATGCCTAGCAATTGCATTATCAGCCCCAATTACTCCAGTTGAAAACAATGGCGGATCTGCATCAATATAATTGACCCGAACCTGTAAATCAGAATTGTGAGCTGATGCAAGTGCCACCCGCAATTTGTAGGTTTCCCCATCGTCCTCGGTGTCGATATGGAATTTTATTTGCCATATTGTGCTCTGGTATGAATTATCACCACTTCTCCTTGTAACTTGAGCGTAGAACCAATCACTTCTATAGTCACTGACACCAACAGTGTAAACTAAATCTTTTTCTGGATATAAATCAGTATATCTTTCCCATAATCCATATTGCCTAAATCTGTCTGGATGATTTGCATATAGTTTATTGATGTACATTGGATTGGGATCCGGAATATAAAATTCAGCTGCAGTGCGATCAGGTATCCCAATCTCCCACAAAGTGGGCCCATTTCTTGGAGGCTCATATGTAAGCTCGCCAACATCGATGTCACAACCTGGGGTTATGGTTAATATTACTGCACACTTGTAATCTCCAATAAACCCCGGCACCCATGCATATAGATTATATTCACCAGTTCGTATGTTAGTAATCGTGAAGTAGCCATTCTCATCAGCAGTTGTCCAAAATTGATACCCCTTGGATTCCCTTTGCCATGATCCAGTATCTCCTGGCAGTGCCAACCCAACATAGGCAGCTTTTGCTGGTATAGCATCTTGGCTAATATACCTGTCCTGTACAAGCATTTTACCCCTAATTGTACCCCTTTGGTTTGACTTAGGGAAATCTTCTGAGAATGCAAAACTGTAGGGCCATGAATCCACTTCTTTTTTCATCTGTTCTTTGGCATCATCCCAAAGGCAAAGTGCATCTTCTCCATTTTGCACAGAGTTAAGATAGATGAAAACTGGGCCAAAAACTTTCTTCCAAGTTTCTCCCGATTGAAATCTTAGTATAAGATCCTCTCCAGCATAATGAGAAGTAACAAATATTGCAAGAGTGGTAGGGTTCACATGGGAGGTCAGATCTTGTTTTAGGGGTCCTCCATTTCGAAATTCATTGCTAGGTGTAATTTGCCAAAACCCCACGGGTGGATCAAAACATATCCATCCATGCACCTGATTATCTTTATTTTCGCATGAGTATTGGTACTTGTCGTCCACTTCTCCTTTAAACTCAGGCTCCAAGGGATCAATAAGGAGGACTGCTTCTGGGTAAGCAAGCTGCTGACCTCTTCCTGGTAGCCGATCATCTGGCATGGGCATATATCTTTGCCTATCATCTGTTACAGCCATGTAATGAAACTTATCTTTTCTTAGCATGAACGCAATCCTTGTAGTGTTGAGGTTGAAACCAGGAAAGTCATCCAAATGTTCGAAAATGGCATAAGAATAGAACCCTGGAGAACCACGGAGCATCACAAACCTCTTGTCTATTCTTAAGGGAGCCTGTTCTCCTCGGACCGAAGGGTCCCATGTCCTTGTAAACGAGAGCTCCACTTGCTCCTCATTTTCTACTATAACTCTCAAACTTGTTCCTTCAATGGTATCAAACTTTCCCCTTGTTTTGGAACTTCCAGCTTCACTCCAATTAAGGTCCCAAAACCCGCCATTGAGGTCTTTATTGTGAAGTTCTAACAAGTTGTCAATTCCATTGTATTGTATGCCCCTGATAAGTCCTCCTGGATTGGACAGAGTGAGCTGAAATATTCCATTATCGATCACAATCAAGTCTTCGAGTTTTGTAGTGACAATGCCAGTCGCCATCAGAGCATCAGTACAACATATTATGCACTTAGCAGTCCATCTATCAACACCAACTGTTTGAACAAATGCCTCACCAGCACATTGGTAGAATTTGAACATGTATTACCTACAAAGTGAACATATCAAACAAACATTCTAATGAAAATATAATACAAACAAACAACGAAAATAATCATAACAATTCCATTAAATATCAACATCTTCAATGTGTTGAATAACAACATAAAAGTAATTCTCCAACAAAGGATATCCAAATAATTTCTAAATGAACAATGTGGCTATAACCTAAAAGAAACAGTTTTACAACTGCATGCACAAAATATAACTTACAAGTTGTCAAGTCCATTATAAACTTCTTCGACTTCTAAGCAATGTTCCTCTTTGTACTTTACTAGTATCACCTTTGTCAGCCTGAACGTCACAAGTTTTCTGCAAAATGAGACAAGGATAACAAGAATGATATAAGAATATACAATATCAAGAGACATGATTAAGTGAATAACGGATCTAGAGTTATAATTTAAAAATGAATACCTTCACACCAATCTGTAGCTCCTTCACATCCCCAAATTTCTTCACTCAAGTTTGAACCTGCATACTACAACAAGAAAATCAACTTAGTCACATACTAAAAACATCACCATAGCAATATTTGTAATTCAAGATACTAAATTAAAAACAACAAAACCAAGAAATTACAATTGATGCTCTTTCTGCTAATGATAAAGAATACTACACACCCAAATGCAACTCCACCTCTGACCTTTCAAAGTGCTTGTATATATGTAAAAAGGTCAATCTTTTCCTCTGTTTTAGTCCAAGGACTCTTAAGCCTTCACCGTAGTTCAGAATTTCTTGCTCTAGCTGAAAAATCATGAAGGAAAATGCTACAGCTAAACCCAATACAAAAACGAGGGACAGAAGATGCAAAAGTGAATGTAGACACTGAAAATTTTATAACACCAAGTAAGATAGTACGAATTAAATATTTGGAAATTTTTAGAGAAATAGGTACATAACAGTTATGTATTTTAAATTCAGTACCAAATATGTAGGCATGAGGGAGGCACCAAACCATCCTTTTGTGCGGTTAAACTTTGCATAAGTAGTCTAGACAACTGAAGAATAATCATGAATACAATGACAGAATGACATGAAACTTATCGTAATTGTAAAGTATAAACTACAAAACATAAATATCATCAGCTTACGACAGAAAAGCAATGGCTATAAACGTAATCAATGACATTCAAATTCAATCTTAACAAAAAAAAAATAATAATAATGGATAGATTTCACCCTGTATCAACCACGGGTAAGCATTAGGCAAAATCCCCAAACAAATAACATGGAAGTTTTTAAAAGCAATTAATCGGCCCTGATATAAGAAAATTCGAGCCATTAACACAAAACATATACCATGATATCTTTCCACCAAATATATATATACCATGATATCACCTCCACCATCAGTCTTATTAGATTTACAACTAAATCACGCTTCTCATCTTCTGTGTTAGCCATCACAGTATCTTCCACTAGCATTTAACAAAATACCAAAACAACTTACATACTGATAAACCGAAGAAATGAGCATAAATAATAAAATCAACTATACCAGAATCAAGCTGCGGGGCTTCGATCTCCTCCTCAATGTCTTCAGCAAAATAAAAAATTTCAAGAACAACTCAGTTCCAACAATTAAAAATCAATGGCTGGAGGGGTAATGGTGGTGGCGAAGCGGCTGGAGAGGGGAGGGGAAGGGGGGCAACTTGGAGGGTTTTCTTCACCTAATCGAGGGAGATTTGAGTGTGCGGAAAACTTTGGGGGAAGAAAAGTGGGGAATGAAAAATTTTGGGTTCTTTTCTTGGTAGGAAGAAAAGGGGAAATTTGGGGATTGGGTAAATTGTTCAAGTTCCGCAAAATATTTCGATAGAAATCAGGCGCAAATTATTATTTTGTTTTTTTATCTTCTTTTTTATATTTCCTAATTCATGTTTTAATGATCTTTTATATTTTACATGGTATAATAAATTTATGGGTACTATATTATTATGAGAACTAAAGATATTATTATATCACATGATATATAATATCTATTATGATTGTAAATATTTCTGTATTACCTTATTTAATAGATTAATAGTCATCTATTACAAAATTTAATAAACCACTTAATAGCCTTATACTTATCTATATATTATTCGATTGACTTCTAATTACACATGATATCATTTGATATAACTTATAGCTACATATAGTATCATTTAGTAGAATATAACCATATGTATATTATATATATATATTTTTTTGGTGGAACATATGTATATTATATAGTTTAATACACTTATATGAATTATATTGTAGTGAATAAGATATTATTAAGTATTATATTATAGTATACAATATACAATATAAAATATATATCATAAATGTAAATATTTGTACATTATATTATTTAATAAATATATTTTATCTATTATACTATTTAATAGATTTATAAGTATATATTATATTGCTTTAATTAATCCTTTATAGTTAATTATATTGTATCGATTGCTAGTAAAAATTACTGCGACGCCCCTCCGAAGGCCATGGAAAAGGGGCTGGAAGAGACGATGCCTGCACGACCTCACTAGAGTTAGCTAGAAGCTTCCCCTAGTTTGACCGCTACGCGTCTAACTAAATAACAAAACAAAACAACACAATTCTAAAACATCATCATATTCACATACAAAAGTCTTACATACACTTGTATCAACAAGATAGCATAAAAAACCCACAAGTTGTCCAAACTAGGATACAACAAAAGCTAACATAATTTATATACAACTAGTCACACAACCTGATCAGATAAGGAGTTCGTAGTATTAAAAGAGTACATAACATCCTAGGCATAGATATAATATGATAAACGGACAAAAACCATGTCAACAAAGCAAGTACGAGCCAAAACCCAAGCTACCTATTATCTCCTTTGGTGGAATAAGATCTGAAATAAATGTCAAAAGAAAGGAATAAGTCTCAATGAGACTTAGTGAGATATTCGGAGGTCAAATTAATAGATATAAGTGAAGACAATTAAGAATAGCAGAATATCATGATAAGAGAATGATTAGTACGAGTTGTATGCAAATGCCACCCAATCACCAAAGAAATCAAAATAATGAAATCCTGAACACCGTTGTTGCTGACTGATAGTATCCCACGTGCCCGTGAGACACCTAGAGAGCTTGATTTCCGTGTTCTACCTCCAGACACACATCACGCCAAGCTACAAAAGAATTGAGATTGTTTCGGACCCACAAGACCGACGACCCGAACCGCCCAATCGGTTTGTCGAAAGCAATACCCTGGGCCCAAACTTCTCTTAGGCGTCCCCAAGAGTAATAGTAACTGAAACTTATTGATTAGCTAGTATGAAAAAATTTGAAAGATTTACCATTTTGGAAAACAATTTCATTTTATTAATGCAATACATATAGATATTAAGATCATTTGTATGTGTGAGAATTGGTTATTAGGGTTACAATACTTTGGGCTTGGACCTAACGTAGGGTTTAGTCTTAGTCTATATATTTGTACTCTCTATATATTTGTACTCTCTTGTTCCGTAGTAATATATCGCATTCTACTTTTCTCTTCATATTCAATACCCTCAATTCTCTCTTCCAACTCTTCTAACATGGTATCGAGCTTTCGTTCCTGGAAATTTAGGGGGGGAAAAAAATCTTTAAAAACCTAGCCTCCAACTCGCTCCGCTGCTGTCTTCTACCTGCCTTCAACCCCACCTCCTGCCCTACTTAACTGCCTGCGCGCTGCTGCGTGTTTCCTACCTAACTGACTGCCTGCGAGCTGCTACGTGTTTCCTGACTGCCTGTGCGGGCTGGTGCGTGCTTCCTGCCTAATTGATTGTCTGCGCGTTGCTGCGTGCTTCCTGCCTAACTGCAGGCCTGCGCTGTCCTCGTG
The DNA here is from genome assembly GCA_037501455.1 of Lantana camara. Taxonomy (NCBI): domain Eukaryota; kingdom Viridiplantae; phylum Streptophyta; class Magnoliopsida; order Lamiales; family Verbenaceae; genus Lantana; species Lantana camara. The sequence goes on from CM074863.1 coordinate 94,892,051, forward strand.
CGTCGGCCCTCCTGTCTGCGTCTTCGTACGCTCGTGCGTCGACCCTCCTGACTGAGTCCTCGTGAGCATCTCCAACCACTCTCAAGATTCAAGATTTCTACGTGGTAAATTTTATTTTACGTTGTTAGGTTTTCTATTTCAATTTCCTTTTGTTTCTGCTGCAAGTTGTACTCCAGCTTGAGGGGAGTGTGAGAATTAGTTATTAGGGTTAAACTACTGTGGGCTTAGGCCTAACCTAGGGTTTAGTCTTAGTCTATATATTTGTACTCTCTCGTTCCTTAGTAATATTTCGCATTCTACTTTTTTCTTCATATTCAATACCCTCAATTATCTAATCCAACTCTTCTAACAGTATGTAAAACCATTTGATATAAAGTAAGAGCAATTATTGAGTAAATATCTAATTAGAGTATATTATTACGGATGGAAGAAAACAAAATCATGAAATGAAGGTCTTATGAAGGCTTATATATATATATATTAGAGTATCTTATAATATTATAAATATAATTTGAAAAGAAATCAAAATAAAATAATTTTAAGTTTTCCTCACCAACTTGAAATCTTGATCTCCTAGAACCTGAATGAAAGTAGATAGGGTAAGTTTCGAACAACTCTCAATCGTAGTAACCCAACTTACCATTTCTACCCCACACACAACCCCAAGATAGCTCAAGTTTACATTTAAGTCACATAGGCTCAAATAAATTTTCAAAATTTCAAGATATCCGAGTATAAGTTAGTTGCTAAGACGCAAGTAGACTAAAACATTCATGTATTATGAAATCACACAGTAAAATTCAAAACAATATTTAAGCAAACCTAATTTCTAATGTTCAAAACAGATCATAAGAAAATTATACACTATACTCATGATCAACCCGTATATACTTTCACAAATAATTCCTGTACAAAAGAAACATATTCTTAGCGAAGTGGGCTTCCTAATGTTAATTGATAAGCAAGATGCAATTGGAAAACATAAAATATTCAAATTAAATATAAGCCGTACACTACTACAAATGTGATTATATAGTTCAAAGCTTTAATAGTTAGTTTTATCCATTCTGTCACATATGTTGGCCTCAAAGAGTGTGAAGCTAAAGGCAAAGCTTTTGTAGGATTGGACCACGAATTATGGACACATGTTTTGGGTTCAATCCTTTCAAATTAACAATACATGAAGTTCTATCTTTTACTTATTTAAAAAAAATGCTTCTGCTTAGACTTTTAAGTATCATTCTCAAACAATTTACATGTTTACCTTTTTGAGTGATTCATTGACCTCGACACAAGGAAAAATATATAATATGTGACGTGGCTCGTACCCGTTGTCATGTTAGACCAATCACCTCGCTCCACCTGTACTATCGATAACCTTATTTCGACCAACTTACTGCCTCAACCGCTGACCCCGAGCCCGGCTTTCAGGAAGGTTCTTTCGACCCAAATCCCTTGACCGGCCAGCTCATCGGCCACTAACCACTACACAGTTGAGTGGCCGATCACGCATTTAATGCACGGTCATAGTGGGGGCACCTGTCAACTCCTCGCACCGACACGTCGAGGCGGTAACTTCTCTCTCTTCACTGTATATATAGCACCGCTCCATTTATTGCGCGGTAAGTTTTTCTCACCTAACTCTTTTCACCGCTCAATCCTTCGATCATCTTCATCGAACCTGACTTGAGCGTCGGAGTGCCAACCCGGGTCTCACACCCACCTTCTCTGAGTTGGCCTCGAAGCTCATGTTTGCCGCGACCTGTGCAGATTTCGAGCAGTCAAGCGGCGACCCACCCCCCCCCCCCCCCAACTCAACAAATAGAGTGATCGTGGTCTGATCTCCCGATCGAACATCAAGCGGAGGTTTGGCTCGATCATTTGGCGCCGTCTGTGAGAAACGCAATGACAGGCCATCGAATATGACTACTTGCAATCTCACCAGCAACCTCCTTTTTGACGAGAATGGTCGAGAGGTTATCCCTCAAGTCCCTTTACAGGTCGCTGCACCTATAATCATCCTGCCTCAACTGGTCTACTCGACGCCTGAGTTAGACAAGTACCTAAAGGCGTGTCGGGATGAAGCCATAGTTGCAGCTGCGGAAGGAAGAGAGCCACGGACGCTCGAGTGCCCTCAGACTCGACCTGTGGAAATCATTCAACCCGTGGTTAATCACCCTGGGTATGTTCAACCAGTGCAGTATCAACAACTCGTTGGATATTGGGCTGGGGTCGGACAGGCTGTGCATCACCAACCTCAATATCAACAACCATTACCTGCTCAGGGAAATGCTAGAAGACCGGTTCAAGATCGCTTGTCATTTCGACCGGATGATGAGGTCGATTCTAGGACACCCACTGATACTCAGATACATCGGAATGTCAACCACCGAGGACAAGGGGCCTCCCAACAAAGATCTCGGCCTTCTCATTCCCGAGGAAGAAATAACCACCCTCGATGATCTGAATCTCGGAATGAACCTGACGTCTCTCAACGCGACATATCCCGTCACGGTTCGAGTGGAATCTTCGACCTACTCGGGCCACACGGTCGGCCAAACCAGATTCGAAGGTCAAATAGGGGACACATTGTAAGGTCGAATGACCTAAGGAATCAAATTCCTCCGCGCCCCAGTCGACATGATAATCAACATTAGAGTGAGAGCCAAAGATCACACAGCCATTCTCCCCGCCAGTCTCATTCTACCAGGCGCGATCGATCTAGATCCCCTCGGCACACACCATCGGCCCAGCGACCAGCACGACCTTGGAGATACCGCAGTGACAGAGAGGCTCAATCTCCGTTTTGCGATGCAATCATCGACACTACCACTGATGAAAAGATCCCAACCGGTCTTCCCACATACAATGGGTCGACTGATCCGGAGAAGCATATGTCTCGTCTCGAGATGCAACTGAGCATGTTTGGTCACTCGCCTGATATTTGGGCTAAAATCTTTGTCACAACCCTTGATGGGCCTGCACTAGAATGGTTTTCGAGGCTTCCTCCTCGATCCATCCCCACGTATAAGGCTCTTGTTGATCGCTTCAACGCTCAGTTTTCTGCTATGAAAGGAGACAAGCTGCCTCCGACCTATCTATACACCATTAGATAGGGTCCCAATGAGTCGCTTAGGGACTTCTTCACTCGTTTTTCACAAGCAGTGGTCAAAACAGAAGAATCGAGTATCGACCTGTTGAAGCCAATTGTCCATAAGGCCTTAATTAGCAATGAATGTGCTCGATACATCTTCCTGCAGAAGCCTCGAAATTTAGCCAATATCCAAGCTGCCGCCTGCGACTGATGTAACTCGAGGAACTGGACAACTCTCAAAGAAGCCTGACTCATGGACGAAAAGCAGATACTAGCCGTCCAATCAGGCCAGACGTCCGTCCCAAGAACGAGGCACCGACCGGATCTACCCCCAGGAAACACTTCACGCAATTGACACGACCAATCGACGAGATCTACAACGTCATCGATCCCGTCCTCCTCAAAAAGCCCAAACCGATGCGGGAGACTCCCAAAACCTGAGAGAGCAACAAATTCTGCAACTTCCATCAGTAGAAAGGCCATAACACCTCTGAATACAACGCATTACGAGATGAGATCGAACGCTTGATCAAGGGAGGTCACCTCCTCGAGTTTGTGAAGAACATGGACGACAATGCTCGAAATCGGGATCACCATGATAGGTCGCCACCAAGACAGCGTCAAGCCAAGTCCCCGACATAATGAGACCCACATAATTGACCATGCCTCGGTCGGATTGACATGATTTCTGGGGGGCCATCAGGTGGACACTCCAGATCGGCTCGAAAGAAGACTCGACGGACAGCCGCACAAAGCTTTTATGGACCTCGGGAAGTGATGCAAGTCCGACCAGAAGACGCTTGGATCAATGATAAAGTAGTTTTTAGCAAGAACGATGTAATCGATGTACCGGCACAGTCGAGCGAGACACCTAGCTGTCCTATGGTCGTCACACTCGATGTCGCCAACTTTGCTGTATCCCGCAATTTGATCGATAATTCTAGCAACATTATCCTTTATTCGACTCTTGTTCGTATGAATTTACATGACAAATTACTTCTAGATCCTATTCGAACCCCTCTTACAGGTTTCAGTGGAGCAGAGGTCTTTACCAAAGGTCGGGTACGTTTAATCACGTCAATGGGCCCCTTACCCCGACGTGCCACGCGCGAGATTGAATATCTTGTCGTCGAAATGCCTTCCGCATATAACATCATTTTCGGTCGACCAGGCCTCATGACTTCCGAGCGGTTATATCCACCTACCATCAGATGGTGAAGTTACCCACCCCCGCCGGGGTCGGAGAATTGAGGTGCGATATATCAACCTCTTGGAGTTGTTATTCAATCTCGATGGAAAAGCCCAAACCACCCACGGGGAAGCATGTTCCATTGATTATCAACGACCCAATAATCGAAGATGATTTTGTAGATCCAAACGCAATCGACCCAGAAAACTCAAAGAAAATGTGTTCCTCTCATGATGCAAAAAGAAAGAAGCAAGAGGAGAAAAAGCTCGAACCAACGAAGGAGCTTGAAGAAATTCAATTGATCCCAGGACAGACTGAGAAAATCACACGCATAGGGGCCAGTCGAAAAGGCAAAGAACAATGCATGCTCATACAATTTCTCCGAGACAATCTCAATGTATTCGCTTGGAGTACTTCCGATCTTGTTGATGTCGACAGGGAGATGATCGAGCATCATTTAAATGTCGATCCATCATTCAGAGCGACTCTCGGAATGCCATCATTGAGGTCGAGGTTAACAAACTCCTCGATGCCAGATACATAATGCTGATCCAGTATGTCGAGTGGCTTTGCAACGTTGTTCTTGTGCCCAAGCCAGGAGGTAAGTGGCGTATGTGCAACGATTTCACCGACCTGAATAAAGCCTGCCCGATGGACCCCTATCCTTTGCCAAGGATCGACCAACTCGTCGATTCCACGGCCGGATACGAGCGACTGAGTATGATGGACGCTTTCCAAGGTTATTATCAGATTTTCATGGCCATCGAAGATCAACCCAAAACAACCTTCATAGTTTTCAACGCATCTACTGTTTTAAGGTTTTGTCGTTCGGTCTTAAGAACGCAGGAGCAACGTACCAGCGAATGATGAACAAGGTATTCGAGCCAGAAATCGGCAACACTGTCGAGGTATACGTTGACGACATGCTCGTCAAAAGTGAGAAAGTTGTCGACCATCTCGACCACCTCAAAAGAGCCTTTAACCTTCTCAGGAAATACAACTTGAAACTCAACCCCCCGAAATGCACCTTCGGGGTCGACGGCGGGAAATTCCTCGGATACATGGTCAGCCAGAGAGGGATCGAAGCCAACCCTGCCAAAATATAAGCCATACAATTGCTTCCGACTCCTAACTCGATCCGTGATGTCTAACGACTGGTCGGTCGTATCATCTCATTGAATCGGTTCATCGCCCGGTCATCAGAGAAGAACTTGCCTTTCTTTAAAATCTTACGAAACATCAAAGATTTCGAATGGACTCCAGAATACGACCAAGCGCTCGAAGATCTAAAGAAATACCTGGCCTCCCCACCTCTGCTTGCAAAGCCGGTCGACGGGGAGACACCGTATCTATACTTGGCCGTGTCAGAGGAAACAATCAGCTCAGTGCTTGTCACCGTTCGGGATCGAAAACATCTCCCTGTGCACTACATAAGCAAAATTCTCCACGGGCCCGAAGTACGCTACCTCGAGATCGAAAAATTTACCCTCGCAGTGGTCCACAACTCACGAAAGCTCTGACCATACTTTCAAGCACATCCCATCGTAGTTCTCACCGATCAACCATTGAAGATCGTTATGGACAAACCAGAAGTTTCAGGCAGACTCACGAAGTGGACGATCGAACTCGGACAATTTGAGATAGCCTACCGACTACGGATAGCTTATCAAGCACAAATCTTGGCTGATTTCCTTGTCGAAAAGGACCCTCACACATTACATGATAGCGATCAAACCATAAGGACCCTATCGGTCGATGGCTCTTCGACCTCCTCAGGAGGGGGAGCCGGTGTATCCCTCTCAAGTACAGAAGGCCAACAGATCGAATACGCCACCGCCCTCGAATATTCTGCAACTAACAACGAGACCGAGTACGAAACTCTTTTAGCAGGAATGAAAATTACAAAAAAAAATAACATCAGGAAACTCACCGTCATCACCGACTCTCAGCTGGTCGTCGGTCAGATCAGTGGTGAGTATGAGGCTCGAGAGGAGATGATGATCAAATATCTTGCCTTAGCTAAGAAGGTCATATCAGAGTTCGAAGAATTTAAGCTTTCCCAGGTTCCTCGAGAAGAAAATCTTCGAGTGGACGCCCTCTCTAAATTTGCAAGTGGATCGCTTGGCACGCGAGATCGAACCATAACGTTCATGACATCCTTCGCCAGATCCATCGACCCATCCGTTAAGGAAGTCAATTCCATCGATGTAACCGAACCTTGCTGGCTCAACGACATAATCTCATTCCTACAAAATGGAACCTTTCCCGGAGATCCCCTCGAGGCGAAAAGACTCAAGCACCGAGCATTTATATGCTCGATCAGGAGGGTCGTTTGTACAAGCGTTCATTCATCGGCCCAATAAAACGATGTCTCCGACCCTCTCAAGGTCGAGAAGTGCTGGCCGAAATCCATGAAGGATCATGTGGAAACCATGCTGGGGGGCGATCCCTTGCTCAGAAAGTGTCTCGATCAGGATTCTTTTGGCCTACATTGCGCAAGGATGCGGTCGAATTTGTGAAAAGATACGATCGTTGTCAGAAACACGCCAATTTGAGCCACCAGCACCCCTCAGAGATGATTCCGGTCGAATCATGCTGGCCTTTCGAGCAATCGATATTATCGGCCCTTTCCCGATCATGACTCGACAAAGATAATTCATCATCGTCGCCATTGACTACTTCTCTAAATGGGTCGAAGCACTGGCGGTCGCAAAAATAACCTTCCACGCTCTGCAAGACTTTCTTTGGAAGTACATCATCACAAGGTTTGGCGTACCTCGAGTTATAGTATGTGACAATGGACCTCAGTTTTGGGGTTCTAAGTTCAAGGCCTACTGCTCGAATTTCAAGATTAGCCAAAGGTTCACGTCGGTTAGACATCCCCAGGACAATGGACAGGTCGAGGTCACCAATCTCACCATCATACAGAACTTGTGTACGCGACTCGAGGCAAAGAAGGAACATTGGGTCGATGAACTGGAAGGTGTCTTGTGGGCCTATCGAACAACCCCTCGGATTCCAACCGGTCAAACCCCTTTTGCCATGGTATATGGCTCGGAAGCAATGATACCCACCGAGATCGTTCACCAATCTCCCGAGTGGCTCACTTCCAACGCGAACGAAACGATGCATTGAGGGCATTCGATCTCGATACCATAGATGAAACTAGAGAAAAGGGAAGTATAAATATGCAACAATATCGAGCCACAGCCGCTCGCGCATACAACAAGAACTTACGACCTCTTCACTTCCAAGTCGGAGATCTAGTTCTTAAAAAAGTCGAAGTCACTAAGCATGTGGGCAAGCTCGATGCTAATTGGGAAGGTCCCTACCGTGTGATCGAAATTGGTAAGAATCGAGCATATCACCTTGAAGATCTCGATGGGCGGCCCTTACCTCGATCATGGAATGCCCACAACTTGAAAAAGTATTATCTGTAAACAAATTATGTATCTTCTTGGTCAATGAATAAATAAAATTTCCCTTACCTTTCGATATATGCATGTTATTCGATCTAATACTTGTCATTTTACGTCGCTCGTATTAAAGTATTATTCGTTCGAAAGATTAGAGCAACCTGCCTCAACATCTTCTCAACCATAAGCATTGATTAACACTCAAAGCTAATTATCAAAAGAAATTCGAAGGGAATATTTGAAATAATCATTCATTAACTTCAGAAAGAAAATACATAATAGTTTAAAACAGGTGTATCGACTACAACTTCTTCGATCACACACTTAGTTAAATTTTGGATTTTACAACGGGAGCAACAGACACTCGGGTTCTTACCTATTTACAAATGAACTCCAAGTCAGCAACTAAGGGGACTCACCCTAACAGTCGAGTCCCTAAACGTTACAAGAGCCCGACCCCAACAGTCGGAACCCTTAAAAGATGGATCACCATTCAGCAAATATTTCAAGCGCAGAGATAGGGTTGGCACGTTCTCTCTCGCTCACTTCCCGGTCGGACCATCTCTGGTCCCCTCCTCGATGGGAACGATCACAGCATCCCCAAAATACTCCGGCAACATATCCTTGGGGTCGAAAGAGGCGTCTAACTCGAGCTCCATCAGCGATATATCGTCTGGCTCGCCAGCGGCCCTGGATCGCGCCAGCCTCACTGCGAAGCCAAACTCATCATCATCCCAGTTTGGCTCGGGAGAGGGAGGTCGGTCGGAAGGATCAGAGGGTCGCGGGTCATCCTGGAACAAGCCAACTTTCTCTTGGTCATAATCCAGTGGAAGGTATTTGGCCGCCTACACCTGAGCCATACATAGACTGAAGCCCTCCTCAAGATCCTTGAAGCTTGCGATCGAGACGACTTTGGCATAGGCCTTGGAATTCATAAAACGATACACTCCTCGCCTCTCGAGGTCGGAGACTGACTCCTCGAGACCCCTTTTGCATCTATTAAGGGCCAAGACAGCCCTCTTCCTCTCGCCCTCGATCAAGCCTCTATTTTTGGCTTCAACCTCCTCCTCGATCGACCTGGCGACCCTGTCCTCAGCAATCTTGAGCCTCTTCTCGGTCTCGGATAACTTTTCAATTGCATCGAGAAGGTTTTTGTCGAGTTCATTCTTATCTTTGTTGGCTGCAGCCAACTTCTTGTCCTTCTTCTTGAGCTCGACCCTCATTCGCTCAACCTGCTGCTCGGCTCTGATCCTCATCTGCCGATGGACCCAACCCCTTCGAACCACCTAGAAGAAGTCTTGACCCATCTGCAATCAAAATATCGATCATCAGAATTCGATCCAGTACTTTGAGATATTACGAGAAGAAACCTACAAGCAAAACTTACAGCGAAGTACTTCTGGACCCAAGACGCCTCGATCTCGTCATCCGCGAGCGCCCACTTCTCTTTGTGGTCGACCACAGTCTGGATCGAGCTGTATAGAGCCCTGAGTGCGTTGTAATCTTTTGGGACTGTACCGACCCTTCTGGGATCGCCATGCTCGTTGAAACTCGAGAGGCCGTTCGGAAAGTGGGGCTCTTGGAGAGTCGGGTAGTCGAAGAAGAGCCGCATGTCTTCTTCATTTGGCTTCCAAGGGATGGCGGTTGCTGGTCAGGCCCCTTTAAGTGGCCTTCGCACCCCAGCCAGGATGCTCGCTACGTTTCGAGGCACGATGGCCCCATTACCCTGGTTAGGAGGGGTCGAGAATTCTCCGACTTGGACCTCGATGATGGGCCCAAGTGCTGGTGGCCTGGGTAGCAAAGGGGTCTTCTCCCTACCTTTCCCTCAAGATTTCTCCGCCTCGATCGAGGACTTGGTGTGCCTGATGGTTTTTTGTTTCTTGGACTGGGGGGATTCTGGATCTTCGACCCCCTATGGAGCATTCCCCCACTTCTCGAGGGCATCAGTTGTCCTCATCGAGAGGACCTTTGGTAACGCCTCGACCGTAGCGTTATTGGCAGCAGTAATCTCCGCCTAGGTCGGCAGAGGCAGCTTCTTCTTCTCGGTCGCCTTCTTCAGCTCGGCCATCTCCTTCCTCCTCGCACTCAAAGCTGCAGACATGATGTATTGCCCTGCAAAAGAACAGGCAATCGATCACAAACTTGGACAAAAAAAAAAAAAAAAAAAAGGAGAGAACAATAACAACAGAAACAAATGAGCTCGCTGCTCCGAGGGATCAACTCGATGTACCGGGGTCGAAATATTTCCGGACTCCTGGTGCAAGCCCTAACTCGGTCAACATCTGTGGAGTGATCATATCTTCCGACTCCACACTTCCCAAATTCTTCAAGGCCGCCATCAAAGTGTTCGGCCAGCCCGGGTGACCCCTCGGAAGGTCCGCTCGAGGGACCCAACTCCACCCCGGATATTTCAGACCGGGCCATCATTTCTCACACTCGATGAAAACAAATCTTTATTTCCATCCCACGCCATTTGAAGTGGTTGGCGACCTTACCACTCGATAATTGCTCTTCGACTGGAGCTGAATGTATCCCGGGCCAGGCGCCGAGGTCTCGGTCGTTAAGGCGGCCTGGAAGATCACGAAGAGACAAAAGATGTTGGTCTTCATCCCCAGACACCTCAACAGAGCCCTTAGCCCATTTACCATGGCATAGGAATTGGGCATCAACTGCAGGGGGCTACTTCTCAGGGTGTTGAAGAATTCGAGCAGCTCCTCAGAAATGGGCACCCTGAACCCGTTTTTGACCGCCAAATAATTGACCCCGATGTAGTTTTTTGGCGGGTTGGTCATTCTTTCTCTGACCCTGGGCCTTATCACCCGATAGCTCCCAAACTCCGGAGCACCACCAAACAGCCAGCGCTCGACTTCCCCAAACTTCTTATCCGATATTCCGGGGGTTATGGGTCGAGAATCCTTCACCAGCCGACCCTCCGGCTCGAGGTTTTCTACCTCTTCCTCCTCTTCTCCTCAACCTGAGGTCGATGCCTCCTCCCCCGCTACACGAGGCACGACAAACTCTTCCAATTCCGCCTCAGGTAATGGGTCGGATACTCCCACCACATCGACATCTTCGTCCCTTCCTTGGGGGTTTGTCGACCTAGTATCTACGGTGGCCCCGGAGTCCGTAGAGTCTGAACTCGAGCTGGACCCAGAGCTCGATCCCACACTTACGGCCGCCACCTCCGTCCCCTTTGACCCAGTCTCCGCTCGATTTGTTGACATCCTACAACGATAAAATCATGTTTTCACTCTTGAGTCGGATACGAACAAATCGAGAGAGAGGAAGCCTTCGAAGAGGGAAGTGGTAGACCTCTCCCTCGAAGCAATCGAGAAAGAAAAGGAAATGAATGAAAAAACACAAGAGAATAGAATCGGGCTACCGATCGAAATGGTACCTTTCGTGTTGGGAAAAGGTCTGAAGATTACTTCCTTCTGAACTAACGACCCAAAGAATTTGATGCACAAAAGCACTTGATCGACCTGCAACAGTTCAGAGTTCTCTACGATTTTTCTTTCGCAAAAGTAATAAATGAAATTACAGTGGGAACTATTTATAAGAGTGAATTTGGCGGGAATCGAGAAGGTGAAACGACGCAATGATTACAGCGGGTCCCACCCTTGGGAGTTGAAACGCCACTGCCATGTCAACCCTAGCAGATGACGTTTCGGGGGGCTTATGACGTGGCTCGTACTCGCTGCCGTGTTGGACCAATCACCTCGCTCCACCTGTACGATCGATAACCTCATTTCGACCAACTAGTCGATCCATCAGTTACCGCCATACTTTACTGCCTCAGCCGCCGACCCCGAGCCCGGCTTTCAGGAAGGTTCTTTCGACCCAAATCCCTCGACCGACCAGCTCATCGGCCCACTAACCACTACATAGTTGAGTGGCCGACCACGCATTTAATGCACGGTCATAGTGGGGCACCTGTCAACTCCTCGCGCCGACACGTCGAGGCGGTAACTTCTCTCTCTTCACTGTATATATAGCACCGCTCCATTTATTGCGCGGTAAGTTTTTCTCACCTAACTCTTTTCACCGCTCAATCCTTCGATCATCTTCATCGAACCTGCCTTGAGCGTTGGCACAAGTGTCAACCCGGGTCTCACACCCACCTTCTCCGAGTTGGCCTCGAAGCTCATGTTTGCCACGACCTGTGCAGATTTTGAGTAGTCAAGCGACGATCCCCCCACTCAACAAATAGAGTGATCGTGGTCTGATCTCCCGATCGAACATCAAGGGGAGGTTTGGCTCGATCAATATGCAAATAGATCAAAATGTTGGTCGGAAGATTTATTTCTAGAAATATGTAAACATCAAGAATCTAATTTTATACAAATTATATCAAGATTTGTCAATAAATCACATAATCTCACAGTAATCGAGCTAGCTTTTCACATATTTTAGGGAAAATAAAAATTACTCAAAATGGAGATATTAAACTAAATAGAGACTAATATAGCTATACCCATCAATTATTTGCACAAGAAATTCAAAGAACACAAAATTTTCTCCATTTACTTAAATTTCTGACATTTAATAAAATAAAAAAAATACTAAAATCAAATTATAAACAAGTATTTACCTTGTAGTAGTGATGTCTTGTATGTATTTCTAAGATTATTTCTCAAGCCAAAGTAAAATTCTTGATTTTTGTTATTTCAAAATTTTCAACCTCTCTCTCTCTTGTTCGTCTGGTAAGAAAAAGGAAATGGGTTTATGCTATAAGCCCCCAAACAAAATAGAAGAGAGAAGGGTTTTCTTTGGTTAAATCCTAGCCATACAATTGTTTGGAAACATGGAAGGTGAGGATTAAATCTTCTTTAACATTAAATCTAAGCTCTCCATTTGTAAAGAAAAAGTAGTGACTAGGATTGAATAAGAAAAAGCTTTTCTAACAATTCCATTTATGTCCCAAGATATTTATAAAATATAATTAAGTTATAACCTTACACTAAATTAAGAAAATAATGATTAGAATTATTCTAATTATTTATTATATAAAATAAACACATAATATTATATAATATGCATGTAAGAAAATAATAAGTCAAATCATGAGAATATTTGAAATTAAATAAATAAAACACATACAATTCAAATATTAAAATTTTCATTTAAAATAACATATATTATGAATGCATGAAATGAAATGTTTCCTAAAATGCATATTATTATTTTTATTAAATTTATTATTACCTGCTTCCGATTTTTCCAAAAATCGAGGTGTAACAATTACGCCTGCGCATCATTTATTATATCACACGTTATATCAATATTAAAAATGTACACAAGTTTTCTTCCATGTGTCACACCATGAGTGGAATCAAGTTTCATTTTGTTACAAAATAATAGTTGATGTAGCAAACTTAGACATTTTATAATTCAAGTTACAAATTTGAAAAAACGCTAGTTCAAGATGGTCAAATTTTTTTATCCATATATAAAATCTATCATAAATGTAATATAAGTGTATTATAGTATTTAATAGACGTATGATCATCTATTATACCATTTGATATCTTTTATAGCAATCACTTATGGAAATCACGCTAGCATAACATATATAATACCATGTGTTATGTCAATTCCTAAAATTAAATGTCACATATGATATAACTATACAAATATAACACCTTAGTAATTCATAATGTATAACCTTTAAATTTTATTTCATAGTTTTCCGGTAGTTGCAACAATATATCAATAATTATTAATTAATACTACCACAATAGGATGATATAAGTAATTATAGTTAATATTAGTATAATTAATTTTCTTGTTTTCAATTTAGAAATATATATATATATATATATATATATATATATATATATATATATATATATATATTATATGTTATAACATATGTAATCATTTTGGAAAACTTATTTTACAATATTTTTTTATCTAATTATTATATTATATTTAAATATTTTTATATTATATTATTTAACAGATATATAGTTATCTATTATATTATCTAATATCTATTATATTATACCTATCGCTTGTAGAAATTACTACGATCTGCACATCATATATAATATCACTCATTATATCAATACTCAAAATATCTTATATGTTATATGATATCATATTACTATACAAATATAACATCTTAATGATTTATAATGTATATTATATCTTATGAAACATAACTTTTAAACTTTATTACACAATTTATAGTAATTACAACAATATATTAATAATTATTAATTAGTACTATTATAATACGATCATATACAAGTAATTATAATTAACTAACTTGTTATCCTTTTACATATATATTATATATTATAGCATTTATTATCATTTTAATTTAAAAAATTATATTATACAATGATTAAAGGATTTAAAACTTTTTAGGAGACGAGTAATTAATAATTATCATGTTATTACGTATATATTAAATATAGTAAAAGTAAAAAAAACTTTTGCAACTGATTTTACAATCGAATAGAAATAATTTTTTAAGAAAATTATTACTTATTTTAATTTTATAAATAATAATAAATAAAAAAATTACTGCAAACTGAATTTGGTTGTAAAGCAATTGAATGAAAAATTTGCAACTGAATTTCAGTTGCAAATTTTACATAAAAATAATTAACTTAGTTCGAAATTTTGCAATCAAAGTTTCGGTTGCAAAATCTTTTTGAATTAATAATTTTGCATCTGAAATTTCGGTTGCAATTTTTGCTAACAAATTTTGCAACCGAATTTTCTGTTGCAAATATTATGACCAGGTTTGACTATTTTTATTATTTTTTCAATCGAATTAGCAATTAAGACTCGGTTGCAAATGAATTAGCAACCTAATTTTCTATTGCAAAAACAGTAAAAGATGTTGACCATTCAACATTTTTTGCAATTGATATTGCAACCCAACTTCAGTTGCAGAATTTTTGTATCTGATTTGGCAACCGAATATTCGGTTGCAAAGCCAAGTAGGCAAATTTTTGTTTTCAGTTGGTTGCTAAATCCGTCAAATTTGCAACCGATTTTTTCAATTGCAAATTTTCGGTTGCTAAATCAATATTTTCTAGTAGTACGACGTAGTGTTGACACATGAAAAACTAGGTGGATCCTAGTTGTATCTGGCGATCGAAGGCGTTAAGCAACGGGCCCAAATTTTACTTCAATTTGATGGGGGCCTTAGAAGGACTTGGTCAACTTTTGATGCATTCTCTTAAGGATAACTTCAAGTAAACCCAATCCTTTACCTCGGCGCTGTTGGTCGGTTACTTTCTTCATGCGATTCTGTGTAGTCGTCAAGTTCATCTTTAATTTTCAAAGGACATTATCTCGATTTTATAGAGTTCACTCAACCTCTTGGACCACAATAGAGCTGGGTTCCTAGCAAGGTAAGATTAGTGGGCACCATTCATACACCGCCTCAAAAGGTGTCATGTCGATTGAATGGTGTTAGCTCGTGTTATACTAGTACTCTGCCTAAGAAAGGAAATTTTCCCATTTGGTGGCTGATGATATACGTAACAATGGAGGTATTGTTTGTGAGAATTATTAACCATCTCAGTTTGATCGTTTATCTCTAGATGATATGTCGAACTATTCTTCATTTGGGTTTCTTGCAATCTAAATATTTCACACCAAAAGTTGCTGATGAAAATCTTAAATCTATCTGAAACGATGTACGCAAACAACCTCTCGAATAAAAACTTCTGCTACATTCTTAGTTGTATAAGGGTGAGCCAGTGGCATGTAATATGCATATTTGGAAATTGGAGAAAAATGCAAAATGGGTATACTAACTCACCCCATTTCGCATTTTTGGTACAAATTTTTTTGCGGTGAAAAAAAAAGACACTAACTCGAAAAGTTAGCAATTTCGTGTATTTTTGGCCGGAAAGCATTTGACCTGCCGGAATATTACATGTGTGCTCACACGTGGCATGTTTTATCCTACGTGGCAAACCAAACCTTACACATCAGATATGCAATTCACCCTACATGACAATTTTGGTATATAAACTCATCATAATTCGCAATTTTGGTACAAAAAATTTTCCGGTGAAAAAACTAGTCCATAAATATAAAGGTTTGCAATTTCATGCACTATTTGACCCGAATAGATATGATCCGCCAGAAAACCTGCCCGAAGCTCACAAAACCTGCTTCGTGGAAAATTCTCCAACGGACACGTGGAGGTCCGGTGGGTCATATCTATGTTAGGAATAGTGCCCTTGAAGCAGATATTTGCTTTACTATTTTCTTGTAGAATCACAAACAGTTTTTGGATAATAAACGAAATGATTATGTTCATAGGCAATCACTTCTTTATGTGCTTATTTATGTCTGTTTGGGTTTGACTGTATTTTGCATGTACTGAACTCCCCTAATCCGATGAGGCCATTAAGAACTTTATCGTTATAGAAACGGCACATGAAACAAGTTCTTAACTTTATAGGCGAGGATTAGAAACTTCTCCAAGTAAATGAGTCCGACAGACGGTGGGAGTGTCGACCTTGACTCTGTTGAGACTTACTTATGTGATTATGTCCTTTTGAAGGATCACTCAGTTTCATGGAGTGATAAGTGCATATGTTGGTACGTTCATAATACATAAGGGTGATTGTTACAAGAATTAACTTCATCACTGAGATGTCTCGCGTGAGAACATTCCTAAATAGGAAAGGAAGTTTCCAGAAACTTCCAAATTAGGAAATATCTCACAGGTCAATGACATGATTCATTAATCCTTAGACTTGAGGTTCTATAATGTCTCATATGAGCTAACTCTATAATCTTTGATATAGGTTCAAAAGGGTGTCGCCATATAGACACCTGAACCACGGCCTATGTTGGGATTACACAAGTGGCATATAAAGAATTAGTAGAATCGATAAAGGACCTACACTTGTTAAGAACAAGAATGATCTCTTACTGATTAAGTTGTTCGTAGTCCATTAAGCATTAAATCTTTAGCCAAGGTGGATAAAAGATCAAGACATCGGGAAGATAGGGTTTTTTAAGATTGAGATCGAAATGGATATGAAACGAACTTAACTTTAAAGATCAAGAATATTTAGGCTCTGAGAATATTCCCATGCCTTAGTTCTTGATTGAGAGATGAAGTTATAGGAGGATCGTATTTCCCTGATTGTCATTGACTTAAAGCTTCTTCGATTCATTTCGTTATTCGGATAGGGGTCACACATCCATTGCTAGATTACGGTAGTGTGATCTTTGAAGTGATTAATTAATTAGGGAATTAACCTTAATTAATTAATTACTGTTACTGCTAATCGAATAATGAATCTAAAGGGTCACATACAAATGCCAGAACACGAGGGTTATGGTAGGATGTTAATGTGATTAACGAAGGATCAAATTGTTGATCAAAATGGAGATTGTAACACGTGGGTATTGCCACGTGTCAAGAACACATGGCATGTACGTGCTTCCGTTTGTAGGAGAGAGAAGATTATTCTTGCAAGACTTGGAGAACAAGTTGGGAACTTATTCTTCCAATTAATCTTTTGAAAAATTTTGAACTTCCGCTAATCAACTCTTTCGTGTTTTCCAACAATCTATTCGGGTCAAATAGTGCATGAAATTGCGAACTTTTAGAGTTATAGACTAGTTTTTTCACCAAAAAAATTTTTGTACCAAAATTACAAATTGGGTTGAATTAGTATACCAAAAACGCAATTTCCTCGAATTGCATATATGATGTGTGAGATTTGGTTTGCCACATAGCATAAAGAATGCCACGTGTGAGCACATGTGGCAAATTCCGGCGACTCAAATGATTTCCGGCAAAAAAATGCACAAAATTGCCACATTTCTGAGTTAGTGTCTTTTTTTTTCACCGGAAAAAAATTTATACCAAAAATACAAAATAGGGTCAGTTTGTATACCAATTTTGCATTTTCCTCTTGGAAATTGAGTTACTACTATCAGTATCTTGCTTTTCCCATTCAATTTGGGCAAGCCCTCAAATTTTTTTTTTTAAAATTCACTCCAATTTTGAGATGAAATAGAAAGTGGTTCATGCAGCCCTGCAGGGACCCGACTATCTGATATATTTCTGTGGCATACAACACAAGTGCTAACAATTCGAATCACATCCCATTTTATATCCACCAACATAAACAGGTGAGAAAGCCTCTTATACGTACATAAATCCTAGAATGTCGACCACCTGCTACATCGTGGAACTATTGTAAATGTTGAGTAAGCAAGTTCTCATCGTCTGGTACCACAATGTGATTGCTGTGTAATACCAGTTCGTCGCGTGTTTCTACCCTCGACAAGCTCATGGAATCTTATTGTAATTGCATAATAATCTTCTCAATTAAAGTGTCAGTAGAAGTTCATCCCATATGGTTACTTGTGGTTGCGAAACAACCAGAAGTTCTACACTAAAATCACATGATGATAGTGCATTAGTAGTATTATTCTTCTTGTCTGGTTTTTAGTCAAAGCCCAATAGTTTTGCTATCCATTTTTGTTGTTCTGGAGTGGTAATCTTTTGTTCTAGCAAGTACCAAAAGGCTCTTTTGAACAATACAAATTGTGAAGCTACATCCAAGTAAATATCGTCTCCAACACCTGATTGCTTCGAGAATTGCCTGCATTTCCTTCTCGTATGTCGATCGTGATCGTTTTGTCTGGGTCAACCCCTTAGTAAGGAAGGCACCAACACTTTTTTTTTGCAATAGAACTACCCTAATGCCAAAACCGGAAGCATCTATCTCAATTTGAAACTTCTCTGAGAAGTCTAGAAGTGTTAGTACCAGAGTAATCGACATAGTCTGCTTTAATTCTTCGAAGCTTTGTTAGCTTATGCCCATAAGCGAATTGGCATTTCTTTCGCAACTGTATTAAAGGTCTAGCTATCTCCTCATGTATCTACACGAACCACCAATAATATTCAGTTAAACGAAAGAAACCCACGTAACTCTACTACTGACTTCAGAACTGGCCCTGTGGCATCAATCTTTTTGGAATCAATTTTTGGATATAAAAAGGCCCGATATGTTCTAGTTCCTCCTGCCCGAAGAAGCATTTTGATGGCTTGACATAGAACACATTCTCTTGAAACACCGTTAACATAGTTTGTAAATGTTGCAAATGCTTACCCCAAGTAGAACTTATATCAGAATGTTGTCAAAGAAAACCAAGAGAAATTTCCTCAAGTAGGGTTTGAAAATCTCACTATGGCTACTTGAAACGTTGATGGTGAGTTGCATAAGCAGAATGGGATGACTAAGTACTCATAATTAACACCCATTATGAACCCAGAAAGCTGTCTTATTAATGTCATCTGGATGGACTTGAATTTGATGGTAGCCGGACCTAGAGTCTAGCTTATTGAAGTACGTCGACCCATGCAACTCATCTAGCATATCCTCCATCGTAGGGATCAAAGATCGGTCTTTGATAGTGGCCTCATTTAAAGCTCGGTAGTTCGTACAAAAATGATAAATCCCATCTTTCTTTTTAACTAGCAAAACAAAGAGAAGGGGTTGTGACTTAGTAGAATCAAGCCAGATCACAATGTCTCCTCAATCTGACTTTCGATCTCTCTTTTTTTTTTTATTTTATAAATGAGCATAGCAATAAGGGGTTACATTTATCTGCTTACTTTCATCCCACAATTGTATTAGGTGGTCATAAAGGGCATTGGAGTTAGTTCTTTTGGTTCTTTCATCAAGTCTACAAATTTCGATAAAAGTTCCAGTAGCTTAGTTGGTCCAAAACTTTGAGATACCGGCGGTACCTCACATACATTGCTTTATTCTATCAACAACACTAGAAACAATTTAGCTCCCGCTACCCAACCATGCCCCTCCCTAAGCTCTTTTACTTATGGACCCCTAGATTCTAATTAGACGACCCATCCAAATGAAAGTTCAAAGTCATGCACCGGTAATCCATGGTGATTGGTCCCAAACTCTTTAACCAAGGTACTCTCCCAGTTTGACATCGATGCATGCCCTTCCCATTGTAGTTGAAGCATAGATTCATTCTCTTCTTTATTTCATTTCATCCCACATGAGACATTTTTGCATCTCTGTTGGCTGTTGAGGCACTCCAAATACCAGAGGTGCAATAATCTACCTGGTACTTATGCAATGGGTGCAATGGTACCAATGATTCTTCTAGTTTTCTGAAGTTGTTCGTTCTTTCTCTTTGCTAACTCAATAGCATCTTGCATCAAATTTGGTTTTAGCAAAACGAATATCTCCTGTAATCTCTCCCTTTAAACCTACCATGAATGCTCCCATCAACGCATTAGGAGGCCAATCCAGTAGGTAGCTCATCAATTGTTCGAATTTGCTCAGGAACTCGTGAAGCTTTCCCATTTGTCATAATTTTTTATGCCTTCATTGGCATCCTTATATTTGGAGGTCCCGAACCGAAGGAGCAGCCCCTTTCAAACCTTTTCCACGTCATCATTTTGTTCTGATTTGCATGTGAGAACTATTACCACCATTGATTCACTTCTCCTTTCAAGTATAGCAATGCCAACTCAATTTTTTTGATGCCCATGAATTTTTTGTTTAACAAAATATTGTCTCGCTCTCTCCAACCATACCTTTGGTTCATCCAGTTAGAATTTAGGTTTTTTGAATTTTCTGTATTCATTGACTTCTATATATAAACTAGTTACAACAAGAGTACAATATATAACGATACAAGTCCCAACAAGTAAGGAAGAGATATGTACAATGATTATAATCTGCTAACTAAGGAAAAAAATCCCGACTAATTAGCCGTAATCTCTAACACTCCCCCTCAAGCTGATTGTGGGATCGCACACATTCAGCTTGCTAAGAACGTCTGAAAAAACTCGCTCAGTAACAGCCTTAGTGAGAATATCAGCCAACTGATCTTCTGAACGCACAAACGGAAACGTTACGATCCCACTCTTGAGTTTTTCCTTTATAAAGTGGCGGTCCACTTCTATGTGCTTTGTTCGGTCATGCTGAACTGGGTTTTCTGAGATGCTTATCGCCGCCTTATTGTCACGCCACAAACGACACTTCTCTTTTACTGGAAATCCAAGTTCCTCAAGGAGCTTTCGTATCCACAGGACTTCTGCCAGTCCTCATGCAATACCCCTGAACTCAGTCTCTGCGTTGGATAGTGCAACTACTTTCTGCTTCTTGCTCTTCCACGTGACAAGATTGCCACCAACAGTGGTAAAATAACCCGAAGTGGAGCGTCGATCATCCTGATTTCCGGCTCAATCTGCATCTGTATAGGCCTCAACGGATAGATCCCCGTGCTTTTGGAACAACACTCCTCTCCCGGGAGTCCCCTTGAAATATCTGACTACTCTAAGTGCTGCTTCCATATGATCCTACTGAGGTCGGTGCATAAACTAACTTAACATGCCTACTGCATAGGCAATATCAGGCCTCGTGTGTGATAAATAGATCAACTTCCCAACGAGGTGCTGATACCGGCTCCGGTCAACCATTTTTACATCTTCTTTTATCCTTAGCCCATGATTCACAACGATAGGAGTCCTTGCTGGTTTGCTGTCAAGTAATCCTGTCTCTGCTAACAGATCAAGTACATACTTCCGTTGGGAAATAAAGATTCCCCGCCTTGACCTAAGTACCTCAATCCCTAAGAAGTACTTCAATTCCCCTAAATCCTTCATTTCAAACTCCTCAAACAAATTTTTCCTCAAATGCTTAATTTCCTCAAGATCATTCGCAGTGATGATCATGTCATCAACATAGATGATAAGACAGGTTACCAACTCACCCCTCCTCTTGAAGAACAAAGTATGGTCCGAATTACTCTGTTTGAACCCATACTTTCTCATAGCAACTGTGAATCTCCCAAACCAAGCTCTCGGTGACTGCTTGAGCCCATAGAGTGCTCTCTTCAACCTACATACTTCCCCTGCACAAAACTGCTTAGAGAACCCTGGTGGAGGCTCCATGTATACTTCTTCTTCCAACTTCCCATGTAGGAAGGCATTCTTCACATCAAACTGATGCAACGGCCAATCCTGATTAGCTGCTATCGAGAAAAGGACTCTGATAGTGTCAATCTTAGCAACGGGAGAAAAAGTCTCTGAATAATCCACTCCGTACGTCTGTGTATACCCCTTGGCTACCAATCTAGCCTTGTACCGCTCAATGGACCCATCAGACCGATGTTTGATGGTGAACACCCATCGACAACCTACCGGTCTCTTCCCTGGTGGCAACCTGCACCTTTCCCAAATCATGTTCTTTTCAAGGGCCATCATCTCTGTTTTCATGACCAACTTCCACTCATCCTTCTTCTGAGCTTCTTCAACTGTTCTAGGAAGCACGTCAGCGTATACTGCTGTTGAATATGCTCGAGCTGTCACTGTTAGCTTTCCCTGTGCATAATCAGCAACCGGATACTGGGATTTTCTGGGTTCATACTCCGGTTTATACCTCTTTGGAGGCACTCCCCGATTACTCCGTGGTGGGAAGACATGCCGGTCACTTCTCGTGGGCTCCCCCTGAACCTGTCTTTCCTGATCCTATAACTGATCCTGAACCTGTCTCTCTTGATCCTGTAACTCCTCTATGTGCAGATTATCAATAGTACCAACAATATTATTATCAAATGAGGAAGTTTCAAGGGGTACCTCAGGAACATTCAGTGGTTCGGATCCTGGGACTGGTGCTGACATGAGGGGCTGAATTGTGGGAGACATCTGCTCGGTGGTCTCGCCTACTGGATCTTTTGGGACCGGATCTGGCATAGTGGAGTATGACACCCAACTTAGTGGATCTATAGACTGCTCCCCCTGACCGCTAGGTTGGGTATGGTAGAAGAACTCAGTTTCTAGGAAGTCACAGTTCATGGTGGTGTAAAGGCGTCGTGTGGATGGGTAATAGCAACGATACCCTTTTTGATTAACCCCATACCCAACAAAGACACATTTAATTGAACATGGGTCAAATTTGGTAAGCTCCTGTTTAGGGATATGGACAAATACTGAACACCCAAAGACACGAGGCTGCAGAGTAAGAGGTGAAGGAATACTAACATATCTGGAAAGCTCTGAGAGTGGTGTCTTAAGATCAAGAATCTTAGTGGGCAACCGATTGGGGAGATAAACGGCTGTGGCAATAGCTTCAGGCCAAAAAGACTTAGGAACACCCGTATCAAACATAATGGCCCTAGCAATTTCAAGGATAATTCGATTTTTACGTTCAACAACCCCATTTTGTTCAGGTGTATAAGCACAAGTGGTTTGGTGAACAAGACCCTTTTCTAAGAAAAACTGTTTAAAACTGGAATTAACATATTCCTCCCCATTTTCTGACCGAAGAACCTGTATTTGAGCCTTAAACTGAGTTTGGACAATGTTATAAAACTGGACAAACTTAGAAAAAACCTCAGATTTATGTTTCAAAAAATATATCTAGGTCACGGGCGAGCAATCATCAACAAACAACACAAAGAAACGAAAACCAGAGTGAGAGCCCGTATACGGAGCTGGACCCCAAACGTCCGAATGTATAAGGGAAAAAACTGTGTTCATATGAGTTCCAGAATACGGATATGACTGTTTATAACTCTTGGCTAGAATACAAGTGTCACAGGATAACTGACTCTTAGATTGAAAGATACTTGGAAAGAGTAAGTGTAAGTAGCTAACCGAACCGACGATGCCATAACCACTGTTGCCTCTCAACAGTCCCGTGAGCCAGCGCTGCAGTTCCGTTTTGAGCCATATTGTCCACATAGTACAACCCATCACGTTCAGTGCCACGCCCAATCACTTTCCCCGACTGAATATCCTGCAGAAGACAGAAACCAGAATAGATCACTACAACAAAATTTAATTCGCGGGTAATATGACTAACAGAAAGCAACTTGCAGGATAAACTAGGAACATATAGACAGTTTTTCAAGGTTAAGGATGGAGATATATTAATAGTTCCGGTGCCCTGAACCGGTAATAGATCTCCGTTAGCACACTGAATAGGTGGTCTTGTAGACTTTGACACGGTAATCAAGTCATTACTGTCATAAGTCATGGTATCGGTGGCCCCGCAATCAATGGCCCACTCGACTGGCTTGGGTCCTTGGGTTATATAGGCATTTCCACATTTTTTTGGGTCCGGGAGGGGGGGGGGGGGGTCATTCTGCACATCTTTCAAACCTAGGGTACTGATCTGCAAAGAATCTGAAGTTGGAGGACCAATCTGTGGTTTCTCCAAAATATAGGGACCAATCTGTAAGTCCTTCAAAATTGGGGGGTTATTTTGAGTTTCCACCAAACTTTCAGGACCAATCTGCACATGATTATAATTTGGGGTCCCATTCTGCAAAGGGGTAAAAATTTGGGGGGGGGGGGTTTGAATGTAAATATTGTTTTAAATAGGGTTGGGATTGTGAATTCCCAACCCTAACTCTTTCACAATCGGTCCCCTCTTCCCCAAAGCCGATATCTCTCCCAAAAAAGCTCTTCTCAGCCGTCGCCACCCATGAGCCCGGCGTCAGCTGCGTCGCCGGCAGCGACCTTATACCTGCTGGTTCAGCGACTGGCGGCGCTAGTCTTTCCACCGGTGGTCTTCTCCGTGTGGTGGCCGGCGGCCTCTGCTGCACAAATCTGAGACCGTTGTTCTTCTTCTCAAAACCCGGCGTCACTAATTTCGCCGGTGGTGATAGCTGTTTCGGACCAAGAGCAGGCGGCACTGATCTCGCCGCTTGTGCCGCGAAGGCGAACCCCACTTCGCCCTCTTTATCTCCGGTCTCTTGTGCTTCTGTGGTGGTGTTGGCTACGGCGGCGCTACTATTGCCCCCGCCATCGCAGCGTTCACGGCATTCTTCTGCGATGGTGACGATGGCGGCGCTTCTGTTGCTACCGCCGTCGTCATGCCTCTGCTGTCTGTTTTCTTGTATTTCTGTGGCGACGGCTATGGCTGCGCTACTGGTGCTACCGCCGTCGCACTGTGAAAACTCCGCCTCCGATGGTCGCGGGTCTGAGCTTGGTTTGGTCATGGCGGCAGATGATGAGCTCGGAAACTCGTCGGAAAGCTATGAACGACGAACCTGCTCTGATGCCAAGTTAGAATTTAGGTTTTTTGAATTTTCTATATTCATTGACTTCTATATATAAACTAGTTACAACAGGAGTACAATATATAACGATACAAGTCCCAACAAGTAAGGAAGAGATATGTACAATGATTATAATCTGCTAACTAAGGAAACAAATCCCGACTAATTAGCCGTAATCTCTAACACATCCCCAACGAATCATAGAAACTCCATCCTCAACGGGCCACTTCTTTTTCTTCCTGTCCTTACATCAGGTGGACCGCTTACTATGTATCAATGTGTCGGAATCCGACTCTAAATTGCTATATATCTCCATCGTCACTGCTTGAATTCAAACCCACTGCTGATGAGGATAAGTAATCGCCTTCTATAAACATAGGATCTTTTGTTTAGATCTCTTCCACCTAGGTTTCAAATGTTGTGCTGTAAAAAAAATTCAAAATTTTATTGCACCGATGATTTGACCTCGTGTAAGAAAATTTCCAAGCTATCCAATGGTTCGCCGTTGATTGCCATGATCGTGTTGAGCAAAGCGTTGATATGAACGTCGTTGGCTTTAGATACCAATTGATGTTATCGCAAAAGTATCAATATTACTCTTATTTAATGGCACAAGAAAACCTATCATTTATCAAACCATCACGGCATAAAGGGGTCATAACTACGAAAATAAATAACAATGTTAATAGACATTAAAATTATAATAAATTGGACCTCCTAATTCGGATAATGTGGGTTTACCTTTGGGATTCGACCACTTCTCCTAGGCCCATAGGGTTGTTCTTTGTCTCCAACATCTCCTCATCAGTTCCTTCCTGGCCCGGCCCGCGTCGTTCCAACAACCGGCGGGGAGCACCTCAGTATACGATCGCGAGCAGTAACTGGGAGTCCTATTACACTTAAGGCCAACTTCAATTCACCAAACAAGGTTCATCTCGTGTAGTGATTGTGGATTCGTAAAAGGATATTGAGTAGACGGTTGATGTATTAGACTGACCCTATCTTTCGTAGCATGCCTTCCCATCCATGTCGCAACTGATTCGGTAAGCTACGTGTCCGGTGCACGGAGAACAGCCTTCGATCCCCCAAACAGACTTACTCGTGGCAAGATGATAATTTTCTCATCCCCTTCCGTGCCGAATAATCCAAACTAGTAATTTCGTACACTCAATAGGTGTGTGACGAAAAAAATTATTATTATTGAAATATATTAACTTAAATTATTCATCTTAATATAAATTTAATAATTATATACTAATAGGAAATAATTAAAATATAAATTCAAAAATATGAAAAATAATAAAAAAAAATATAAAAAAAATAAAATAAAAGTGACGTGGGAGAAAAGTGAGTTTAATAGGTAAATAACTTATTAATACATATGTGATGAAGAAAAATAAATAAATTAAATAAAAAAGAAGAGGAGGCCACCTTTGCTTCTCTGCTTAATATAATAGTATAAATAATATAGATATCGTGAACTCCTCAAAATCAGTAAATCCATCTCTGTCAGCATCCGATCTGCCTCCTGGAACGCCTATGGCACCTCACTTTTACTAGCGCTTTAGAGGACTTTACCAACCTAATTGTACTCCTCCAGCTATTTTCGGTCGCCGTTGGAGTCAAATTTGTCGGATGTCTTCTTCATTTCTTCAACATGTTTTCTACAACAACTACAGATTTGGGGTGTTGATGGAGGCTCCGGTGACGGATTTGGAGGTCTTGAAGGCTTTGGGTGTGTGGCAGCTCCGGTGGCGGTGGTTAAAGATGAACCGGCTTAGGGTGGGTGGGTGGGGTGGGGGATATTTGATTTTTCTTTTATATGGATTTTACATTCAGAACTATAAAGATTATTATAACTTAAAATACAACTAATTACAAAATTAAATATGTGTATTATTTTAACTTTTAACTATATATAAAGGGGTGAAAATTTGAGTGGCAAAATATGTGACAAAATTCTGGGTCGGCACTATCCACATGGATTACAACTCAACATACAGACAACCTGTGCATCTAACCGGCCCACAAATCAGGAAACGCAATAGGTGTGGGATAACATAATTATGGGGTAGATTTTGCAAATTTCCATGTATGATGCTAAGTGTAACTATATGGTACAATATAGGATTAGAAAGACAAATTTTCATTAACTCTTTGACGGAAAAAAATTGTTTATACGGACAAATATGTTACTAAAACAAAGTTAGGATGATGAAATGTTAACAATTTGGAATATAGTCTATAATCAACACAATTTTCTCCCATGTAGCAGATACAATCTCACTACACCGAACGTTGTCCGGAAACCAAACCATCGTTTCTTCAGGTGGGAGCTTCGAGCTTGGATTCTTTTCTCCTGGTAATTCTAAGAAACACTACATAGGCATATGGTTCAAGCAAATAAAGGAACAAACAGTGGTTTGGGTCGCCAATAGAGAAACCCCCATTTCGGACAGGAATTCAGCTCAACTCAAGATTTCATATGGTAATCTAGTACTTTTGAATGAGTCCCAAATCAAGATTTGGTCCACTGATTTAAACCCCACTAATCATTCCATAGTTGCGTTACTTTTAGATGACGCGAACTTGGTTCTGAGAAATGGGTCTGGGCCAAATTCAAGTAATTTTAGTGAAAATTTGTGGGAAAGTTTTGACCATCCAACTGATACTTTGATGCCAGGAGCAAAGTTTGGATATGATAAAAGAACACATAAAAAACAAGTTTTGACTTCTTGGAAAAACTCTCAAGATCCTGCCACTGGGCTCTTTTCTCATGAGAGAGATTCAAATTTGAGTCAGTATATTTTGTTGTGGAATATGAGTGAGATATATTGGACTAGTGGAATTTGGAATGGTCATACTTTTGACCACTTGCCTGGGGCGGCGTATGCTAATTCAAGTTATATGCATCCTATTAACATCTATATTGACAATGAAAACGAGAGTTTTTACATGTATAAATATGATCAACCTCTAATAGCAAGAATCGTCATGGATGTCTCCGGCACATTAGAGTCATGGTGGTATGTAGGTACTAGTTGGACATTGGTTTATTCTCAGCCGAAGCAGCGATGTGGTGTTCATGCTGTTTGCGGGCCTTTCGGCACCTGTAAGCAGAATTTTGTACCCTTCTGTGGTTGTTCGCCAGGATTTAAGATCAAGTCTGATAATGAATGGAGTTTGAAGGACTATTCTGGTGGTTGTGTGAGAGAGATTGATTTGCAGTGTGAGAATAATGGTGGTGGTAGTAGTTGGAATGGAAGATCAAACGAGAGATTTTTGATGAATTCTATGATGATTTTACGTGACAACTCTCAATCGTTGATACTCGGAAGCATAGGTGAATGTGAATCTTCTTGCTTGAGTAATTGTTCCTGCATGGCTTACGCCTACGATGGAAACATGTGTTTTCTTTGGAACGGAGAACTGTTGAACTTGCAACATCTCGATGGAGAAGATGGAAGTGGCAGGAACATTTACATTAGACTTTCTGCGTCGTCCTCAGTTTTTCTTGGAGTCAACAAAGACGATAAGGGTGTTGTTATTGGTGCTCTTTTAGGTTCTTTTGCTTTTGTGTTAGTCCTTGTTGCAATTGTGATGGCAATAGTATGGGTTAGGAGGAGAAGGGTTAGGACGTTAAGAGAAGCAATGCAGGGTTCTTTGATGAATTTTGGGTACAAAGAATTACAAATTGCAACCAAGAATTTCTCAGTCAAGTTAGGCGGAGGAGGTTTCGGATGTGTTTTTAAAGGGGTTTTACCTGATTCAACCACCATTGCAGTGAAGAAACTCGAAAGCATCGATCAAGGAGAGAAACAGTTCAGGACAGAAGTCCAAACGATTGGGATGATACAACATGTTAATCTTGTAAGGCTTCGTGGGTTTTGTGCCAAAGGTATTAAGAAGTTATTGGTTTATGATTACATGGGAAATGGTTCCTTGGACTCTCATCTTTTCAAGGGGGCCAAGGTTTTGAGGTGGGAAACAAGGTACCAAATTGCTCTTGGGGTTGCTAGGGGGTTGGAATATCTCCATGAGAAGTGTAGGGATTGCATCATTCATTGTGATGTGAAACCCGAAAATATTCTACTTGATTTCGACTTTCGTCCTAAAGTCGGAGATTTCGGTTTGGCTAAGCTCTTGGGTCGTGATTTTAGTAGGGTTCTTACAACCATAAGAGGTACGTTAGGTTACCTTGCGCCGGAATGGATAGCCGGAGTTGAAATAACAGCCAAAGCTGATGCCTATAGCTATGGAATGATGCTTTTCGAATTGGTGTCAGGGCAAAGGAACTCATCGAATCTTGACGATGATGAGAATATGGAATATTTCTTTCCCATGTTAGCATCAAGGGCAGTGGTAGAGGGGGGCGATATTCTTGACCTTTTAGATCCTCGACTAGCTGGGGATGCAAGTGTTGATGAAGTAACAAAAATAAGCAAAGTTGCATGTTGGTGTATCCAGAATGATGAGAGAATTAGACCATCGATGGGCCAAATTGTTCAGATTCTTGAAGGGCATATGGATATCAATTTGCCTCCTTTTCCCCGATGGCTCCAAGTGTTAGGTGGTAACCACGAGCGCAGTGTCATCCTACTAAATCAACAAGAGTCCAGTAGAAACAAGACTATGTCTGAGATTTCGTAATGTTTCTATATAATTTGTAGCGTGTAGTGAAAAGTTACATACAAGCAAATTGAAATGTGATGTCTTTGGTAGTCACCAAGACTATATTGATTAATGTTATGCTCAATTTGCAATTGTTTTGAGCGTGTTATACAGCCTTTGAAATTCGAACATAATTTTTAATGTTGCACTTGTTATGTTTGTTGCAACTACAACAAATTTTACCTTTTGGCTTTTACTTATATACTTCATAAATTCTGTATTATGGAAAAGCAGCAGAAAAAATCATATGTTATAAAAATTCATATGAAAAACTATGTATTTTAAAATTATTTGCTCATCCCCCCGTAAGCAAATTTGATCACAATTAAAACTTGATATTCCTTTTATACCCTTATATATTAAACCCTAAATTATTATTATTATTATTATTTCCCTTCCCCAATTTTTCTTCCTTAATCGCCCCATGCCACCCATCTTCCCCCGAGTAAAGCTCGCGCTTGAGTTTGGTGTCGACGAGCCGAACCGAGCCATGGGTCTGCGAGCCAAGCCCGAGCTGCATAGTTCATAGCTCGTGGCCTATGACGCATGGATACGGACACGGCGACACGGACACGACACGACACGGATACGGCGACACGAATTTTTTCTTGAATTTCTCACATGAGGAGTGTTGGACACGGTGTCCGACACGACATGACACGGCAAAATGATATTTTTAGGAGTGTCCGAGCATCATAGCTCGTGACTCGTGAGTAGGCTCGCGAACCACATTATTATTTTATAATATATATATATTAAGAATATATTATATACATACACTATTATTAGGAGTGTCGGAGATGTCTTGCACCACGAGAAGACATTCTACACATTTTTAAAGATTGTCCGGTGGCCAATATGGTGTGGCGGATAGTGATCCTGGATGTAGATAGGCGTAAATGGAGCAGTTTAGATGCTACGGGTTGGCTCAGCAAAGTGTGGAAACTGAATCTGCGAAATAATCTGGTTCCTAATTGTGACTGGAAGTGGACGCTGGTCTCAGGACTCTGGAGCGTATGGAAGCAGAGAAACCTACTGGAGTATCAAGGGAGAAAGACGCCGCTGCATGTGTGCCTGTGGAACATGAAAACCATGATGTTGGATATCACTCAATTGTAGCAACCTGGGAGGAAACCAAGTAGGATAGTTGAGAATTTCAAGTGGCAGAATCCCCCTCTCGAATGGGTTAAGCTCAACACGGACGGAAGCTATTTAGAGAATCAAAAGAAAGCAACGGCGGGAGGGGTAGTCCGTAATGACAAAGGAGAATGGATACTCGGATTCACCGTCAAATTGGGCGACATGAATATCTTGGCTGCTGAACTGATGGACTCCGAGAGGGCTTGAACCTTGCTTGGGATAGACGCTTCGAGAAAATTGAGGTCGAGTGTGACTCCAAAACTGCGGTGGAGTTGGTCATGGGTGATAACGAGGAGGATCATCCTTTAGGGCTGATCATAGCGGACTGCAAAAGGTTGATACGAATGCCATGGACCTACAGACTGAGACACATCATGAGGGAGGGCAATACGATCGCGGACAAGCTCGCTAAGCACACACACAACATGAGTGTTCAGAAGAAGATCTGGGAAGATCAGCCTCTCTAGATTGAGATAGAGCAAGCTTAGTTTTGTTTGTTTTGTGGGCAGCTTCGTGCCTTCAGTAGCTACCAAAAAAAAAAAAAAAAACTATTATTTTATGAAAAATATATATATGTTAATAATATTTTATATACATTATTCATTAAACAAATATATATATATATATATATATTTATATTATATACATTATACATTAAACATATACATATATATAACCTCATTTCATTTCTTCCATTTTCAATTTTAACATTCACACCATTCCGCCTCCCATCTTGCCGGCGGCCACAACGCATCTCGCCGGCAGCCACTACGCTTCTCACCGTCGGCCACCATCTCGTCCTCGAACACCTAACCCCGCCCCTCCCTCTATTTGAAGCGAAGCAACGCAGCGCCGCAACACACCTCGCCAGACACCGCCATCTCGCCACCTTCTCGAGCTGCCTCCCCCTACCACCACGGAACTATCTCGCCACCGTTTTGAAGATCCACCGGCCATATCCATCACCTGAAACATGAAGCTTCCACGGCCGTCTCCTCCTCCACGGTTATCTACAAATTTAAGTTAGAGATCCATACAAGAATAGGTCAGATTTACAAATTTAAGTTGAGATCTATACAATAATAAGTCAGATCTAGAAATTAATGTTTAGATCTGTATCTTTTTTTTTTTTTTTTTGATATTCTTCAACAAATTGACGAAGAAAATGTTTTTTTTTTTTGTTTGGAGGTTTGTAGGTAATATTTTTTTTTCCGCACCAATATTGATGGCGGAATTCTTTTTGGATCGGTAAGTTGGAATTTTTTTTTGGATGTGGAGAGTTTTTGGATGTGTGTTTCTTGGAAGTTCAAACTGGGTTTTTGCTTTTGTTGCTATATTTTGTGGGATTCATGCTGCTAGAAAATGCTTTTTTTTTTTTTTTTTTTTTTTGTTCTGCGGCAAATTGTTTCAGGGCTCGCGAGCTGAGCCCGAATCACGCGAACCATGTCCGAGCCAAACCCGAGCCATGTAGTTAAAGTGTGAGTCCGAGCCCGAACCTGCAAAAAAAAAATGTCAAAGCTCGGCTCGACTCGTTTACATCACCAGTCCACTTCCATCATTCTTCTTTCCCAATTCCCCCACACCAC
The DNA here is from genome assembly GCA_037501455.1 of Lantana camara. Taxonomy (NCBI): domain Eukaryota; kingdom Viridiplantae; phylum Streptophyta; class Magnoliopsida; order Lamiales; family Verbenaceae; genus Lantana; species Lantana camara. The sequence continues at coordinate 94,924,193 of CM074863.1, forward strand.
CCACCTCTAATTTCTTTTTCTCCCTTCACGCCACCCACCTCCTCGCACCACCAATCATGGGTTCATCCCCACCTTCAAAAACAAGACAAAAAGCAGAGAGGGGAGACGAGAATTTAGATATCTGACCAGATCTGGTTTGAGCCGAGGCAGCCGGTGGCGGCCATGGTGGTGGAAGGGACTTAGTTTGAGCTGGGGCAGAGGGCGATATCGGCAATGAAGGTGGCAGGATCTATTGAATAATGTGCTTTGGCCTTACTCACCCCCAAAAGCTAACTGTTGAGGGGAGGGTTGCCAAGCCATTATATATTAAGCTCCACATCTTTGATTATTCGAAGTGGGATACTTGACACGCCCCGGTCACGCCCAGGGCGGCGGAATGCGGGACAAACTGGAGTGTGAACATTGTAGGAATCAGAACATCTACAAGACGGGTGGAGAGAAGAGACAGACACAGGAATCGAACATCTGTGAACCCGCTCTGATACCATGATGAACAATGTGCTTGGCCTTACTCACCCCCAAAAGCTAGCTGTTGAGGGGAGGTTTGCCATGCCATTATATATTGAACACCACATCATTAATTATTCGATGTGGGACGTTTAACAGGATCATATTTGCCCTGATGCAGTACTTTGTTAGTGATGGTGGTGGTGCCGACAATGGCGAAAATAGTGGCGACGGTGGTCTGAACGATATGTTGGACTGTGGTTGTGCCGGTGACGGTATATATATGTTTATATACATATACTCTCTGTATGCTTATATACATAATACATGATTATGTATATACATATCTATAAATAAATAAATATCAATATATAATTTAATAAATAATATAAGGGTAAAATACTTATTTTATATGAAAAAGTGAAGAAAATTTTGCTATTTGAGTCTCACATGTGGCCCGTGAGATTCGTAGGTTTTTTTTACAAATATTTTGAAAACACAAAGTTCTCCATGGGATATTTTATATTATAGAATTTTTTGTGTTAATTAGACATAATACAGGGTGAACGGTGGAAAAAATTCTTTTATCTTTTTAACGAGCTAACTGCACCAAACCCCCTGTATTTGTTCAAATTTGCAAAAAAAAAAGAACCTCTATTACAAAAATTAGTTCAAAAAACCTATGTTATTTTATTTTTTGCACACACATCTCAAATCATCTGGTCAACTGTTAAATATTTTAACCCTAAGATACTCTTACTTAAAAATAATACTAAAAATGTACATATTAAATTTATTAAAAATAAAAGTATTATAATTATTTTATTTGGCAAATTACATTTAGGTACCCTGAGGTTTGTCCTAATTACAAATCAGTCCCTCTTGTTTCAAAAATTACATACAGGTCCCTAAAAACACTATTTCATTTGAGGTCCCTGGACGCCGTTAGGGTTCCGTTAATTTTGACATTTGAATTTTCAAAAATATTACAAAAAAGTTTCTGAACTATGAATTTTCTTACAAAACGACCCCTTAACTAAATCACATCAACAATGTAGTCCTGTCAAAATTAACGGAACCCTAACGGCGTCCAGGGACCTCAAATGAAACAGTGTTTTAAGGGGCCTGTATGTAATTTTCGAAACAAGAGGGACTGATTTGTAATTAGGGCAAACCTCAGGGTACCTAAATGTAAATTGCCCTTATTTTATTTTTAAAATATACATATTTAACATATGCATATTATATTAAAAAATAAAAAATATATAAATATTAAAAACAAATTTTTATATTTTTGAATATATGTTAAAATATACAAATGAATGAATTATTATTATTTTTAAAAATATTATTAATAAATAAAAATATATATAGATATTATTTATATATTTCTAATTTAAAAAATATAGTATTTATATATCCTAATATAACATCTTAATATAAACATGCATGCCCAATATAAAAATAAATAAATATTAACCCTTATAAACTCTAAGTATGAAATTAATTCATTATAAAAACATTAAAATATCACTTGATCCGGCTCAAAATTGGTTTGGCTGAGATGGCTATCTAGCCGACAATCTCGGGTCGATCATTCAAGAATTTGTAGAAGTGGGCTCTTTATCGATCCGAAAACACTCAAGCACACGTGAGCTCAAAGGTCAAATTGGAAAACTTGGGGTTGGGCCCAAGTTTGGCTCTCCGACGCTCAAGTCAGTATAGTGTATGCTTAGAGAGAGAAATAATGCTAAGAAAGCTATTAAATGCTCTTAAATTGCTTACCAACAACTGTTGAAGGGGGACATATTTATAGCCTTGGAAGATTAACCCAGTAGTGCGCGTACGACAACTATGCATTAATTACGGTCGAGTGATTATCCTGAATAGGAAGTACTCGATCCCACCAAGGGGGTGCAAAGCACGCCAATTTTTTCTTTTGGTAAGACCTAGCGTAGTAGGCATTAAATGTGCCGGCATGCATCTGTAACAGGGAATAAGAGCGGGACACGTGTCTTGACAGCGACGTATCTTGGGCGTACAGAGAAGAGCTCGACGCATGGCGTCAGCATGTGGGGTCGATCGCCTCTAAGCCTTACCTGCCCTGCCAAAGTGACCAAGAGGTTGGCCCTTGGAGATGGAGCTTGGCTCACGTGGAAATAGACCTGCATCGATCCGACAGTATCTCGATTCGACCCCCAATAGCCTCTCGATCCGGGCGCATGTGAGGTGGGGACGGACTTTGAGGTCGAGGTCTAGATGACCCATGAGGCACAAATCTCAACTCGGGTCGGTCAAGGTTAAGCGGGGTCCACGTGGCTCTGCGGTGGACACGCCATACGGCCTAGTAATATTATGCCATATCAGAGGCCCCCCAAATTAACAGCGTAAGAATTTCGCGATGGTAATTTCATCGATCTAACATTGGGTATACGAACCGTCATGGTTGTTGGAATTGATCCGCTGCCGTATTAAATGAGGCGGGTCTTTTGAGGGATCGGCCCGCCGTCGAGTGAGAACGGGCGCGCCTTTTGAGGAATCGAACCGGCATCGCATGGGAATAGGAGCGCCTTTTGAGGAATCGATTTGGCATCGCGTGGGAGTAGACGCGCCTTTTGAGGAACCGATCAGGGGTTGGCAATGATGGCACTGGTTCATTTCTCGAGGTATTAGATTCTCCTCTTCTATAAGCAGGAGAGGCCTCAGCTTTCATTTCTTACACTTTTAAGACTTCACTCTCGATCCCGCTTGCGCCGACTTTATTTTCGAGTGCTTTTGGGGTCGATCGTCCGTTCGTATCTGACAATCAGGTAATTTTTGAGTTCGAATCTTTCTCCATCTCCTCCTCTTGTTGCACAAGTATGGCACAGAATCCCCTAGCGGAGGAGGTCGACACGAGTGACAACGTCAACCCCCCCCCCCCTTCACCCCTTCGCCGGATCGATCTAGGCAGATAGTGTTGTTTTGATTTACTAAGTTAAACCAATTGTGTAAGTTTACACTAAAGATATACGTGTAGCACAACAGGATCGGACCCACAGGGAAGGGAAATCAATCACTATTCTATATCTCTTTCTAATCTAAAGACCGAACGAAAGTCAAATTGCTTACTACTCTACTAAAACAAAATTGAAATAATTAACTAGAATAAAAACACAATTAACTGAACTAAACATGCGTGGATTAAAATCAGTAAACTAATTAGGCTGGGGAGTAGCAACTCATACATTCAAGATTCAGTATAATACTCGTTTGACAAGCGTAATTCTACAACCTAGTCACTTATGTTTGTATTATCCTCTCTCAAGGTATAACCAAGTGCTCAATTAAGCTCAACGTTGCTCTCGCAATCATCAATAATTAATTAAACCATCTAATCAAGACTAGTGCAAATCTAGTTTTAGCTGCTCGGCATGGAATAAGATTTACCGTTGTATAGATTAAGAACCAAATCTCTTGCATTCCTAACATCTACTAGTTATGAAAACTATCTCAATTACCATCGGTCTCTCAATTCTTCGATAATTCTAGATTATGCTAAGGCTGGCCAGACCGTTGCACTTCAATTCGAATCAGTTTTCAAACTAAGAATTAACATAAGTTATTCAAGCATTATATCAAACACTTAACATGCATTCATCATCACTCTCCTAGACCTACGGGTTTAGCTACTCATAATTAAATCAAAACTCATAAAACTAAAGGAAACTGTATTCACGAAATTCATGTTCATCCAATCAAAACAAGGTCTCAAAAACCAACTCATAAACATTCAAGAACTCTGGAAAAACGAATCTAACATCTAACCAAATTAAACTAAACTTGGAGGAATTAGATTAATGATTAAAGCAATAAATAAAATCGGAAAAACTGAAATTGTTTAAGAACTCGATCCTTTCGTCTTCTTGAAATTCTCTGAACAACTCTTCAATGGCTCTGTGTCTCTCTTCTCCAAGCTAGGTCACGAACCGTAAGAAGACCCTAAAAAATACTCCAAAAATACAAATAAATAGCGGGCCCAACATTCTGCCTCGCTGACTCCGGTAACGGGCGTTACCATTCCATGTGCAATAACCATTAACGCCCGTTACAAGCTTGAAATCGTAATAACGCTTTAATAAGTGGTAACGGGCGTTACCTCTTTCCTTCTGCCCAGGGGTAACGCCCCAAAGAGTTCTCCTACTGCCTCTGGTAACGGGCGTTACCAAAGTTGTACTGCCAGGGAGTCACGGGCATTACTCCCATACTTCGCCAAAAGGTTATGCTCCTGTGGCCGTTAATGGGGGTTAACAATAATGTACGTCTAAGGGGTAACGGGAGTTACTCCTAATTTCTCCAAAAATGCGTGAATTCACCTCGTTTCGCCGTTTCTTAACTCCAACCTCTAAAACACCAGAATGGAGCAAAATAAACACATAAAGGCATCAAACGACACAAAAATATACTCTAATTAATGCTAGAATTCATGCAAATTCTACACTCAACAAATTCCCCCACACTTTCCTATTGCTCGTCCTCGAGAAATATGAAAATAAGAGAACACATCCCCATCAAACCTCGACTTCAAAGCAATCATCGAACCTTCGCCTAAACAAGTCTAGTTCACCAAATCAAGTACTCATAAACATAAGATCATCAAAAATAGTATGAAAAGTGTACCCTTGTGCAGTGTGTGATTCGAACGAAACAATGTACAAAGATTAAAATGACAAATTCACAATTTCCTCCTAAGTTCCAATCATCAACTTCGGAATACACTCTTCGCACCTATCTCCACTAATGGAGTTAAATCAAAACTCAGGATCGGTAGGTCTTTCCAGCTTGTAATGTAGGCTTTGGATAAGGTTATGGAAGTTTTGGATCAAGTGACTACTTACCAAGCTTACATCATTTAATCTTTTCAAAACACGGCACTTTCATTCACCATTAAACACTTTCCCCACACTTGGACATTTGTATCCCACTCTTTCAATTCCACACTCTGCATAATTTTTCTTTTCTTTTCTTTTTCTCTTTCCTCTCTTTTTCATATCTTTTCTTTTTCACAACTTTTTCTCATTCTTTTTCTTCTTTCTTTACATATATCTCTCAATTTCAATCACAAGAACAATCAAAAGGGATTCAAAGATAAATATTCACTATAAGATCAAACGAGTAAGCCTTGGTGTAAAATTAATAAGGTGGTTATTTTTGTTGTGCATTAGGCTTATAATGTGGCTACAAAAATCTTTGTACGACAATTAGGCTCAGCGGGGTAAAAAAGATCGCATTATCTAGTGAAAAACGGCTAAAAAGAAAGGCTTAAAATCCTCCGACAACGAATGCCTACTTCACTTCCTTAATCTGTCATTAACTCAAAATTTCACCCCAATAGGACTAAAGTGCATCCTAATCATTTGGAAATCATCAATTCACCTATCTAAGCAAAGTACATCATCACGTTCAAAAGTGCTCAAAGTATAAGGGTATACTAATACACTAAGTTATCCAATCTCATGCCAATTTTCCTCCATTTGAATAGCCTAACTCATTCTAGCAAAAGCTCAACAATCAAATTTCACAGAAAAAGTTCAAAACGGGGAAAAAATTTCAAAATTCTCAAAATTTCTCAATTCCTAGCAATTCACAACTTTAACAAGATATCTACTCATGCAAATATCCAACTAAATCTCATAATCATTACCATGTCTTCCCCATACTTAGTCTTTGCAATGTCCTCATGCAAATGAAAGAATTAAAGTTCAAGAAAACTCCCTTATCAATTGAAGACCCGGTAACATGCTAGCAAAGCTTCCAAGACCTGAGATAAGTGACTAGAAAACACGGATCAAGTGCACAGGCAATTGACAATCAACATGCATCCAACTCACACACAAATCACAAATTTAAGTAAAAGAAGGGCACATTGCACCAAAATTAAAAGAGTTTAGACATAAACAAAGAGATAGTTAGCAAGAGTATCAAAAGTAGTCAGAAGTAACAATAATACAAACCCAAATAAAAAAAAATTCCAAAAAACAACATAACCAAAGGCACACGATCATTGCTCAGGAGGATGTGCCGGGCCACTGAAATACCTATCTAAGAGCCGATGGAGGCCCTCAAACTGCTCATCAACATGAGTCGCCCAATCATCAAACCTCTGATCAACATGAGCCCTGAAATCCCCCATCTTAGTCCTCCACTCCGTCATCCCTGTCTCGATCCTTGCAAGACGAACATTGGAGGCTTCCAAATCCATCCTCATCGCGGCCATAGTAATATTCAAAGCACGCACCGACATAGGCTCACGAGCCTCCTCCCGGGGAACATTTCTAGGAGCGTTATTCCTCCCCTCAGGCACATCCGGAATCTGGCCCACCGTAGCCTTGAGCTCATCTGGCAGCTCATCATACGTAGCATAACCCTAGGTATACATCTGCTGAAACCTATCTCTCGCCCTCTCCGGCCACCATAGCAAAAGCCTACCTTGTAGAGGCCCCTCTTGGCAATCATAGTAACGTAGCCTTCCTGGGCCTCCATCCCACACTCTTGGCAATCATAGTAACGTAAGCTCTGTGGCCTATATCTCCCTTGGACCGGTTTGCCACATCCTGCATCTGCTCCATCAAGTCTTTGTGCTGTCAAACTTCTTTCCCTCCTTCATCATCCACATGATGCCCAACTCAGTCACTTGAATGTTACCCTCACTCTCACTCCGGGCACAGAAGCTAGTACTGAGAATCTTATGCACTATCCTTCATACCAAACTATCCAAATATGTCGCCTTCGTGTTCTTAATATGATAGTTGAGTGCATTCGGTTTCAACGGGAAAGATCTCCAAACAGACTTTCGCTGATCAGGCCGCCAATTCGGGAGACGGTCTTCACCGTTAATAGAAAACCCAAACACCCTTCTCAATGTATGAGTGCGATAGGTAAAAGTCCTAGCGTCATCCAAAGCAAAAGAGAGTGGCTCATTCAACCCAAGATCCCACTTCATGGTGGTAAAAATGCAGTAGTGAGTTCGGGATACGTGTACATAGATTCCTCCAAGAACTGCAACCATCCAGTATTATCAAACAATGTCCGTATCTCATCCCACACTCCCATGTGTATTTAATGGGAAAGACTGTTCTTGAAGGGACCCGATCATATGGATTCCCAACCCCTTTGACGACCACTTGCCGAGACTCACTTTGGGGACGGGCCTTAGAAACTCCCGAACTTGAGGCTCCATCAGTGCGAGCACGTTTAGAACGCCCCATTTTACCTGAAATAAAGAAATGTACCAAGGCAAAGTACACAAATATCAATTAAAGTTCACTCAAACAATACATCAAACACCTTGTAGGCATGGACCTAGGGTATGAGTTTTAGCTCAATTTCTTCAATCTACCAACTCAAAGCAACATTACCCTACATTAGCACAATCCAAGCTCAAAATCACCCACATGCTATCCCAAATTCGGACTCAAAATAGCAAAGTGATATGAAAGATCAGGGCTGGCCTAAAATTCAACTAAATTCAAGTGAAAATCGTTCCAATCCATCAAACCTAATTCTATTATGCATAAGTTCCCCAAAATCATCAAATTCAACCCAAAATTCGTCCAAAAGGTGGAATAATTAAACCTAGGGTTCAAAGTCTAAACTAAGGGAACACTTCAATATTACTAAAGAAAGGGAAACTTACCAACCACCAAAGGGGAGGTGAGTGTGCTTGTGTGTGTGGGGGAGACTCGCCGGACAACTAGCGGGGCGACGGCTTGAGACGACAGCGTACTAGTGGTGGAGTAGGTTTAGGTTAAAATTTGGATTTGAAACCTAAAATTTTTTTTAACTCAGACGCAGAAAAATCGCGATTTAGCCCGGTAACGGGCGTTACCAGATTAATACTCCCTAGGAGTAATGTCCATTACTCCCCCTGCCCAGACTGCTTGTACTGATTGACGGGCGTTACTAAATATGACCTCAGAAGTTGTAACGCCCGTTACCTACTCTGCCTAAACTTCCTGACTCCATTAACGGGCGTTACTGAAAATGACCTATGAAGGTGTAACGCCCGTTACTGCAGATTTTGCCCAAAAGCTTAAGTTAGACACAAACACAATTTGGATGGTGCTTAATCACGTTAATTAACACAAATTAACTCATAAAAATCAATCAAACCATAGTACACCAATCTCGAAAACATATAAACATCTCAAAGCACATTTTACATTAAGCTCAACAAGTCATTCTCCACACAAGCAAAGCAATCTTATGCACAAGAAACGCACAAAATAAATGGAGCTCAACGTAGATATTAAAGCTCAAATCATGGTCCTTGCATTCATAGAAAACTCTAGACTCCCATCACGCATCGACTGTCCTGCACAACGAGAGAGACAACCCAAAAATTACTCCGAAAATCAACGAGAAGGAACGAAAAAAACACAAAGAAAGAAAAAAAAAAAAAAGAAAAGCAAAGAGAAAGTAGTTCTAACTTATAGTCGTTAGCTTGACTTCGAAAACGGGGCTAATTGGCGGGATCCAGTAACACACACGAAGTGTGTGTTTCGATGGGCTCGCCAACTAGATACGGCTTCAACCTCTGCCCATTCACCACAAATGTGCCCGAAGCGTCGTTTTCTATCTCTACGGCCCCACTGGGCATGACCTTAATAACCCGAAACGGACCGGACCAACGGGACTTCAATTTCCCGTGAAATAACTTCAGCCGAGAGTTGAATAATAACACCAATTGTCCCACTTCGAACTCCTTAACCCAGATATGCTTATCAAGCCATCTCTTAGTTCTCTCCTTATAAAGCTTGGCATTTTCATATGCATTGAGCCGGAACTCTTCCAACTCATGTAGTTGCAAAGCCCTCTTTTTGCCGGCTTGATTAAGATCAAAATAGCCCAAATCGACCAATATGGCTTATGCTAGAGTTCCAGTGGAAGATGGTATGCCTTCCCATAAATTAACTTATACGGTGATGTTCCGATAGGTGTCTTAAAAGCAGTTATGTACGCCCATAATGCATCATCTAACTTAGATGCCCAATCCTTCCTCGAACTACTCACTGTCTTCTCTAAAATCTGCTCAATCTCCCTATTGGAAATCTCAACTTGCCCACTTGACTGGGGGTGATTCGGCGTCGCCACTCGATGATGAACTCCATACTTCTTCAAAAGAATCTCAAGGGGTTTATTACAAAAGTGAGAACCCCCATCACTAATAAGAGCTCGTGGAACTCCAAATCGACTAAAAATATTCTTCCTCAGAAATTTTAACACCACCTTGGCTTCATTAGTGGGTGTTGTTATGGCTTTCACCCACTTAGACACGTAGTCAACTCCCACCAAGACGTACTTATTCCCAAAGGATGACGGGAATAGTCCCATGAAATCAAACCCCCAAACGTCGAAAAGTTTAATCTCCAAAATGTACCTTAAAGGTATCTCATCTCTCTTCCCTATATTTCCCGTCCTCTGTCATGAATCACACTTAGTCACAAACTCGTGTGCATCCTTAAACAGTGAAGGCCACCAAAATCCCCACTGTAGTACTTCCGCAACAGTCTTACTTGCACTAGCGTGACCTCCATAAGGACTAGCATGACACTGATACAACACTTTCTCGATCTCATCCTGAGGTACACATCTCCTCACCAAATCGTCGGAACAGTGCTTGTAAAGCAACTTTTTCTCCCAGTAGTAGTACTTTGCATCAGAAAAGAACTTCCTCCTCTGGTGGAAGCTTAGGTCAGGAGGTACAATCCTATTAACCAAATAATTCACGAAATCCGCACACCATGGTACTCTAGAATCCACTAGAAACAGTTGCTCATCCGGGAAATTCTCCACTATGGCTTCTTCTTTATCCTCAGCTGATTCCTCCAACTCTAACCTAGATAACTAATTAGCCACCACATTCTCGGTATCCTTCTTGTCCCGAATCTCCAAATCAAACTCCCGAAGTAACAAAATCCATCTTATGAGGCGTGGTTTGCTATCTTTCTTGGATAAAAGGTACTTAATAGAAACATGATCCGTATATACCACGGTTTTAGAACCTATCAAATAAGAACGAAACTTGTCAAAAGTATGTACAATAGCTAAGAGTTGTTTTTCAGTGGTGGCATAATTAAGTTGTACATCATTAAATGTTTTGCTAGAGTAAGCGACAACATGTAAATGTTTCTCCCTTCTTTGACCAAGGATAATCCCTATGGCCAAATCACTAGCATCACACATGAGCTCAAATGGTAAATTCCAATCCGGTGCCACCATGATGGGCGCTGAAGTAAGTTCTTTCTTCAACCTGTCAAAAGCAATTAAACAATCATTATCAAAGACAAACTCAACATCCTTCTGTAAAAGCTTGCAAAGAGGTAAAGTAATTTTGGAGAAATCCTTGATAAACCGGCGATAAAATCCTTCATGACCAAGGAAACTCCTAACTCCCTTAATGTTCGTTGGCGGTGGTAACTTTGCAATCACTTCAATCTTGGCTTTGTCAACCTCAATCCCTTTTTCAGAAATTCTGTGGCCAAGTACAATTCCTTCTTTTACCATGAAGTGGCACTTTTCCCAATTCAAAACTAGATTAGTTTCTTTACATCTCTGCAAAACTTGGGTTAAATTCTGCAAACGAGAATCAAAAGAAGAACCAAACACAGAGAAATCATCCATAAAAATTTCCATGCTACGCTCAATGAAATAAGAGAAAATAGCCATCATGCATCTCTGAAATGTAGCTGGGGCATTACACAGTTCAAACGGCATTCTCCTAAAGGCAAAAGTACCATAAGGACAAGTAAAAGTGCATTTTTCCTGTTCTTCTGGGGCTATAACGATCTGATTATATCCCGAATACCCATCCAGGAAACAGTAATATGCATGCCCAACTAATCTTTCTAACATCTGCTCAATGAAGGGTAAGGGAAAGTGATCTTTTCATGTTGCAGTGTTAAGCTTCCTATAGTCTATACAAACTCGCCACCCTGTGACTGTCCTAGTAGGGATCAATTAATTATTCTCATTTTTAACCACAGTCATCCTCTCTTTCTGAGGCACAACCTGAACAGGGCTAACTCACTTACTATCTGAGATAGGATAAATGATCCCGGTGTCTAATAATTTAATTACCTCGGCTCTAAAAACTTCTTTCATATTCGGGTTTAACCTATGCTGATGTTCTACAAAGGGTTTATGCTCATCTTCCATCAAGGTTTTATGCATGCAAATAATTGGGCTAATCCCCTTAATGTCAGAAATAGTCCACCCTATTGCTTTCTTATGATCTCTCAAAACCTTTAACAAAGCATCTAATTGTAATTCAGATAATTCAGCAGAAACAACAACAGGCAATGCGTCAGATTCACCCAAGAATGCGTATTTCAAATGATTGGGGAGGGGTTTCAATTCGAAACTAGGAGCTTTAACAATCGAAGGAGGAGAAGTAGGCTTACTTGTGCCCAACTCCGCATAAACAAACCTTTGCCGGAATGGTACAAATGGGTTTGCTTCAAGTGCCTTAGAATAGGCAGCAATTTCTCCAAGCAAGTACTCCCTATCTATTCTCTCTTTCATTCCCTGCAAACACAATTCAAGAGGGCTATCTTTCAAAATCGAAATTGAAATAAAATCTTCTACCATGAAACACTTCTCTTCTATCACTGGTCCTTTCATGGTTTTGAACAAGTTAAACTCTACTTGTTCCTCCCCCACTCTTAGAGTTAGCTCTCCATTCTTCACATCAATCAATGTTCTGGCTGTGGCCAGGAAGGGTCTTTCTAGAATCAAAGGCATATTTTGGTCCTCTTCCATATCCAGTACGAGAAATTTTACCGGAAGGTAAAACTTTCCAACCCTAACCAATGCATTTTCCAAGATTCCAGTGGGGTATGTGATTGACCGATCAGCTAATTGCAGTGAGACTATAGTTGTCTTCAGAGCATCCAAACCTAATCTCCTGCAAATAGATAAAGGCATTAAACTCACGCTAGCACCAAGAGCACATAAAGCTTTATTGAAAGTTAAATTGCCAATAGTGCAAGGGATAGAAAAACTCCCTGGATCCTTAAGCTTCGGAGGAAGCTTATGCTGGATCATAGCACTACACTTCTCCGTGAGTGCAATCGTGGCATATTCCACCAATTTTCTCTTGTTAGAGAGGATCTTTTTCAGAAACTTCACATATGTCAGCATTTGTGCTAATGTCTCTGTGAAAGGAATGTTGATATGCAACTCCTTGAATATACTCAAAAATTTCTCAAACTGTTTCTCCATCTTCTGCTTCTGTAACCTTTGAGGGAAAGGAACTGGTGGCACATAATCCTTAGGTGCCACATTCACCTTTGGTTTTAAATGGAGCTCTTTCTTTTTATCCTCTGGTTTTACCTTGTTGGTCTCAACCGCCTCTTCAACTTTCTTATCAACAGTATTATCTCCATCAGAGTTTATAGGCATTTTTGGTCCTTCGTATTCCTTACCACTTCTCAGGGCAATGGCTTTACAATACTCCTTTGGATTATTTCCTGGACCTCTTATATTCAAAGATTGGGCAATCTGACCAATCCGAGTCCCTAAATTCCTATTCTCATTCACCACCTGTTCCACTTGAGTTTCAAATTTCTGATATCCATCTGAAGATACGACAATGAACTTCTCAAGTGTAGCCTCCCATCCTTGCTTCTGTTCCTATATGGGTTGGGTGTTAGGAATATATGGTGGAGGTTGTAGTTGCATCAGGTATTGTCCCGGACGTTGTTGAAATTGCGGTCTGGGTTGAAGTGGTGGTTATTGGGTATTTTGAGTGTTAGACCCAGAGAAAGACGGATGGCTTCTCCAACTCGGATTGTAGGTGTTTGTGTAGGGATCATTCATCGGGTTTGCATCATTTGGATAGATCACTTGTTCTTGCACCTGCTCACTTGCATTGGTATAAGGACATACGTTAAATGCATGTGGACCACTACAAATTTCACAAATTACCTGCACTGGTTGGGCTTGTGTCCCAACTGCATTCATAGAAAGTTAGTCCAATTTCTTGTTAAGAGCTTCAAATTTGGCCATCTACTTCATGGATTCCAGTTGTGCCCTTTGCTGGTTGAGAAATGCTCCTTTAATGCACGAAGACATTGTTTTATGCCATGTTGTCTAATAGTTCTTTGGCGATGGTTTCAGATTTTGACAAGAAAGCTCCGCCAGCTGCGACATCCATCACGCCTCTGTACGTAAGGGACATCCCATTATAGAACGTCTGTATCAATAGCCAATCGGGAATGCCATGATGCGGGCACTTCTTTTGCAAATCCTTAAATCTGTCCTAAGCCTCGTAGAAGGATTCCCCATCTAATTGTCTGAACCCCTGAATTTCATTCCTGTACTTCGTGGTCTTGCTCAATGGGAAAAACTTAGCTAAGAAAGTCTAAGAAAGTGCATCCCAAGTCTGAAAGGAATCCTTTGGTATAGTACTCAATCATGCTTTAGCTCGTTCCCTTAATGAGAAGGGGAAAAGTCTGACTCGGATAGCATCGGTGGTGATATTATGGATCTTGAAGGTATCACACACTTCAAGAAAGAACTCAAGATGTGATGACGGATCCTCTAGTGGCAATACTGAAAATGGATTATTCTGTAGCATATTGATGATAGCTGGTTTGATCTCAAAATTGTTTGCTGCAATCGGGGGACGGGTTGCGGTTTGAATTGCCCCCGTATTCGGCACATTGTAATCTCTTATAGCCGGTGGTGGTGCATCTTGGGGTGGGTCAGCCATCGGTATGGTAGTCGGTTTCTTATCTTTCTTTCGCTTCCACCTAATAGCACTAAGTGTTCTCTCAATTTCCAAATCGTAAGGTACTAGTTCCGGATCTTGAGATCGTCGCATGCACCGTGAACCTGCACAAAGGAAAAGAAAATCCTTAGATCAATTCCACAATGATAGTAGACTAAGAACACAAAGTAAATAATGGTCTAAAGCACTAGATCAAAATATTTAAGTAATATTGATTTAAAACGCCTTCCCCGGAAACGGCACTAAAAACTTGTTGTTTTGATTTACTAAGTTAAACCAATCGTGCAAGTGTACACTTAAGATATACGCGTAGCACAACAGGATCGTACCCATAGGGAAGGAAAATCAATCACTACTCTATATCTCTTTCTAATCTAAAGACCGAACAAAAGTCAAATTGGTTACTACTCTACTAAAATAGAATCGAAATAATTAACTAGAATAAAACACAATTAACTGAACTAAACACGCGTGGATTAAAATCAGTAAACCAATTAGGCTGGGGAGTAACAACTAATACATTCAAGATTCAGTATAGTACTCGTTTGACAAGCGTAATTCTACAACCTAGTCACTTATGTTTGTATTATCCTCTCTCAAGGTATAACCAAGTGCTCAATTAAGCTCAATGTTCCTCTCGCAATCATCAATAATTAATTAAACCATCTTATCAAGACTAGTGCAAATCTAGTTCTAGCGGCTCGGCATGGAATAAGATTTACCGTTGTATAGATTAAGAACCAAATCTCTTGCATTCCTAACATCTACTAGTTATGAAAATTATCCCAATTACCATCAATCTCTCAACTCTCCGGTAATTCTAGATTATGCTAGGGTTGGCTAGACCGTTGCACTTCAATTTGAATCAGTTTTCAAACTAAGAATTAACACAAGTCATTCAAGCATTATATCAAACACTTAACATGCATTCATCATCACTCCCCTAGCCCTAGGGGTTTAGCTAATCATAATTAAATCAAAACTCATAAAACTAAAGGAAATTGTATTCACGAAATTCATGTTGATCCAATCAAAACAAGATCTCAAAAACCAACTCATAAACATTCAAGAACTCTGGAAAAACGAATCTAACATCTAACCGAATTAAACTAAACTTGGAGGAATTAGTTTAATGATTAAAGCAATAAATAAAACCGAAAAAGATGAAATTGTTTAAGAACTCGATCCTTTCGTCTTCTTGAAATTCTCTGAACAACTCTTCAATGGCTCCGTGTCTCTCTTCTCCAAGCTAGGTCACGAACCGGTAAGAAGACCCTAAAAAATACGCAAAAAACGTAAAGAAATAGCAGCCCAACATTCTGCCTTGCCGACTCCGGTAATGGGCATTACCATTCCATGTGCAATAACCATTAATGCCCGTTATAAGCCTGAAATTGTAATAACGCTTTAATAAGTGGTAACGGGCGTTACCACTTTCCTTCTGCCCAGAGGTAACAGGCGTTACCCCTCCTGCGCCAAAGAGTTCTCCTACTGCCTCTGGTAATGGGCGTTACTAGAGTTGTACTGCCAGGGAGTAACGGGCGTTACTCCCATACTTCGCCAAAAGGTTATACTCCTTTGTCCGTTAATGGGGGTTAACAATAATGTACGTCTAAGGGGTAATGGGAGTTACTCCTAATTTCTCAAAAAATGCGTGAATTTACCTCGTTTCATCGTTTCTTAACTCCAACTTCTAAAACACCAGAATAGAGCAAAATAAACACATAAAGGCATCAAACGACACAAAAATATACTCTAATTAATGCTAGAATTCATGCAAATTCTACACTCAACAGGTAGATCGAAGTTTTGCCTCGTTGGATTCATCAGATGATGTCAGGGCTCAACAATTCATGGCGAACCGAGGGGGCAGACCTCGACCTCAACAAGGGTATTCCAGCTCCGTGATGATGTCGGAGAGGACGACGAGGTGGTTGTCGATCCGAGGAACAATAAAAAGAAAAAAACCAAGCATGTGTATCAGACATTGACATCAGTGGAGCAGAGGACCTACCAGCAAACAAATGAAGAGTTCAGGTGTGCTGGGTGGCGGGCACGATACAGAGTGATGGTATAGCGCAATATTTTAAAAAAAGTCGCTATAACCTTGTTATCAAAATATTTCCAAAATATTTTAATAAGCAGCGGAACAAATTAGGCAGAATAACTCTAATATATACATGCATCGATAACATAATTTTAAATCATATAGCATATAACCACAATATGCAAATAATAATTTTGGCAGAATAACAGTATTACTGTACTGCAAAATTGGCTATCAACGACACTTTTTCGGCACCTCAATATTTTCTCATGAAATCGGCAACGCTTTCCCACAATATCCCTGGTTAATTAATTTATGAAAGAGAGGGCCGAGAGGTATTTTGAAATTAAGAAAAAGAAGCTGGAATTCATAGTTATAAAATGAAATGGTTCAAGGCCTATTTATAGCCTCCAAACCAAGGACATCCGTGTCTTTTTCTTAATTTTGCTGTGTACTCCAAGATCCAGTGGCCGATCGAAGACCACCACGTGGAAGCTTGCGCCGCGAGGATTCCAATGCCACCGAGCACGAGCCTAGCTGAAGTGGCACGCGCCGTCACGCGTGACCTGAAAGCTGCTGTACGCTGGCGTATGTTTTACACGAGCCTCCACAGCTGACTGCCACGTATCCGGTTCGGTCCGGTTCGACCGGCTGGTTCAGCTGCCAGACCGATTCGAAAGTGAATCAATCGGTTTAACCCGGTCCAACCAGTGGGCAACGTGGCATGCTACTGTGCTGTCACGTGTTAGGATCCGGTCCGAACAGGCTCCGATCCTATCCAGGTAAGGTCTGACCCTACCCTTTTTGACCTGATTTGACCCGCATTGACTTGGACCATCCAACCTGTTTACTGACCTGTTTCCAAAACAAATCTAGGCCACTGGAATGTGCTGACACGGTACGATCTGTGTCGTCTACGTTTCGCACATTGCGGTGCCCACTCAGTGCCACTTGGTGACTGACATGCTGACATGGCGTGACACCTCAGCCGCTACGTCAACACTCCGCCACGTCAGCAAAAAAACTCTTTTTTTTTCCGAAAAAATTTTATTTTCTCCAAAATAAAATTTCGGGCATTTCCAACTCTTTGGAATTTAATATATTTTCTCAAAATAAATTCTTTGGCTATTTTCAAACACTTTGAAAATTTATTTCTCTCTCTCCTTTTAATATTTTCTCTTTGGTCTTCGTTGGGGCTTGCTGGGGGAGCTGCAGGACTAATTAATTTTAGCTCCAAACTGGTCAATCTATTATCATCCAATGATAATAATTGATTACCGTTTAATAATATTTAATTCAACTAAATAAATATTGTTGCACTCTAAAATTAATTAAATTATTCACTTATTTTTCAATCTAGAATAATTTTATATTTTACTCTTCTATATAGATATCCATGAAAAGTAAATCAATACTACTATCATTTATTTTCCACTTTCAATCTGAGATTCTTGATTCGCCTTAAGTTCAAATTCCCTATATGTGAAACACATTCAACATACAACTTCGGTGACGTACACACGAAGTACTTTGACCGAAGTTTTAATTCGAACTTTTTGCAAATATATTTCAAGGATATCATATAACCTTCCATCAAGGTTACATATTCCTCGATCAATATTTTTTTTAGCACATTTCATGCAATCACCGAACGTAGAAAGTATTTTGGCCACCCGTTACCAAGACCTCACTTCTGAGTACATCACAATGATTAACACTACGTGTCTAAAGTCGAAACACTGACAGAATTAAGAGTCTAATGCTTCCGAGACTTTGTTCATTTTAGATAGCAGCATAAAATGAACAATCTCAGTAGTCCAGTTCGATGTTTCCAATCTCATTGAAAATGATCAAATTGTTATAATCGAAAAGTCAATTTACTTATGACAAAAGATTAATCTTATATAACACATTATAGTCTTGATACGAACATATTCTTCTCATACCGGCTAGAACTTTAACGACAGGTGATTATTGGTATTTAAAGTCTTTTCCTATGGAACACATTTCACATAAAATTACCATCACACGTCATTAATTATTAAATTTGTAAAATACTCATAACTTGCAATAATTCCAGTTTTATTAATCCAAAATATTTACAATATAATTGAATTTTTAGGGCATTAATCCCAACAATATCCCACTTGCCCTAAATCCAATTGGCTACACATCTAAGGCCCATCCCTTCTACATGAGTGTCAAAACTCTTTTACGCCAAAGTCTTAGTGAAGGGATCTACCAGATTATTTGTTGAACCAATTTTCACCACTGCCACTTTTCTACGTTCCACATAATCTCGTATAATGTGAAACTTTCTGTCAATGTGCTTTGCACGTTTATGACTTCGAGGTTCCTTGGAGTTGGCCACCGCTCCAGTATTATCAAAGTACAATGTGATCGCCGTAAGTTCGTCCTTGACGACTTCTAAATCTAATAGGAAATTTCAAAACCAATACGCTTCTTTGGCTGTTTCTAAAGCTGCCACGTATTCGGCTTCCATGGTGGAGTCAGCAATGCAAGTTTGCTTGATATTCCTCTAACTTACGGCTATTCCTCCCAGAGTAAAGACGTATCCAGACGTCGAATGCCTAGAATCCAAATCAGAATAAAAATTCGAATATGTGTACCCTATAGGAATGAGCTCATCATTGCGATAGAAAATCATATAATCCCGAGCCTTTCTCAAGTACTTTAATATATGCTTTACTACTATCCAGTGTTGGGGTACAGGATTTGACTGATATCTGCTGACCTACAGCATAACAGATATATGGCGTTGTACATAACATGGCATACATTAGGCTTCCGACTACTGCCGAAGCATACGGAACATCTTTAATTTATTCTGTCTCTTTAGGATTCTTGGGATATTGATCCCGAGACAGATGAACTCCATGTCTGAAAGGTAATGAACCTTTCTTGGAATTTACCTTATTATATCTTGCCAACATCTTATCTATATATGCTTCTTGTGATAAACCAATCATTTTATTCTTACGATCGTGACAAAGTCTGATCCCTAGAATATAACTGGCTTCACATAGGTCTTTCATGTCAAACTCATTTGGCAACCAAATCTTGATTGCTGACAACATTCCCATATCATTCCCAATGAGTAGAATATCATCCACGTATAAAACTAAAAATGTCACAACACTATCATGATGTCTCTTGTACACACATGGTTCATCAGGCAATTGTATAAATCTAACGGATTTAATTGCTTCATTAAATCTGATGTTCCATGATCTAGACGCTTGCTTAAGACCATAAATTGTTCTATTAAGCTTGCATACCATATGCTCCTGATTTCTGGGTATAAAGCCTTCAGGTTAAGCCATGTATATCTCTTCTTGAAGGTGCCCGTTTAAGAAGGCAGTCTTTATATCCATTTTCCAAATCTCTTAATCAAAATGAGCAGCAATGGATAGGAGAATTCTTATGGATTTAAGCACTGCTACAGGTGGGAAGGTTTCATCGTTTTTCTGGGTATAACACTTTGCCACAAGCCTTGCTTTAAAGGTCTCAACATTTTCGTCCACTCCCCTTTTTCTCTTGTAGAGCCATTTACATCCAATAGGTTTAATGCCCTCAGGCGCCTCTATAAGTTCCCAGACTTTATTGGAATACATTAAATCTAATTCAGATTCCATAGCTCTAACCCAACGGTCAGCGTCTATATCTTTTATAGCTTCATCATATATGACATGATTAGATACGTCAGATTCAACCACTTGGGTTAATCCTAGGTATCTGTCAGGTGCCCTCCTCCCACTCCGACGAGGCTGTTGTGTACTAGTCCCTACATCATATGTTGTATCTGGTACGTCATATGTATCTAACACATTTTCAGTTATTATGAGTTTTTGGAATTCAGAATCTGATGTTGTCATTTCTTCTAACACAATTTTGTTTCTACCTTTGTGGTTATTTACGAAATCATCTTCGAGATATTTAGCATTAGTTCTCACAAACACTTTGTGATCTCTCAAATCGTAAAATATACCACCTGTTGTTTCTATAGGATAACCTATGAACAACCAAACCTCTTTTCTTGATTCCAACTTGTCAGGATCCTTCCTTAACACATGAGCTAGGTTCCCCATATCCGGAGCTAAGAGACACTGGGCTTTTGCCCTCGCCATAGTTCCATTGGTGTTTTAGGAACTGACTTGGATGGAACAAGGCTTAATATGTGTGCTTCCGTTTCGAGTGTAAATCCCCTAAATGAACTTTGTAGGGTAGCATGACTCATCATAGATCTTACCATTTCCATTAGAGTTCTATTTATCCTTTCTGCAACACCGTTCTGCTGGGGTGTACCTGGTGCAGATAGTTGAGATCTAATCCCATTTGCAGTGAGAAATTCTAGAAACTCTGTAGACAGATACTCACCACCACGATCTGATCGAAGTGCTTTGATACGTTTTCCAGTTTGATTTTCAACTTCAGCCGTGAATTCTTTGAACTTTTCAAAAGATTCAGACTTATATCTCATCAAATAAACGTATCCGTATCTGCAGCAATCATCCATAAAAGTGATGAAATACTCAAAACCTCCTCTTACTTGAATACTCATAGGACCACACACATCCGTATGAATTAACACAAGCAATTCCGTGGCTTGATTACCTTTAGTTTTAAAAGATCTCCTGGTCATTTTACCTTCTAATCAGGATTCATAGATTAGTAGTTCTGTTAAGTCTAAGGGACTCATCAATTCATCTGAAATTAGTCTTTGGATCCTATTTGGATTAATATGACTAAGGCATAAATGCCACTCATATGTCTCATTAGGCATAGGAGTTTTTCTTTTGGATGGTAAGTCAAGCTTAGTAATGTTAAGTTCGGAATTAGGGTTTTTATCGGGGTATAATAGGAAAAGACCATCTTTTATCGTGCCAGAGCAAACAAACCTTTTATTTTGCTTAATGGTAAAATTTTGTTCAAAACAAACACTGAAACCATCATTTATTAAACAACTCACAGAAATCATATTTCAGCGAAGACACGGTGTGTACAGAGTGTCTTTCAACATCAAAACCCTATCGCCAAAATACAAATTTACAGTCCCTGCTGATAATACAGATATACTTGTATTATCCCCGAGCAGTAGCTGCATCTCGCCATGTTCAAGCTTTTTGGTTAGCTTGAACCCCTGCAACGAATTGTATGATTAGTTGAACCCGAGTCCACACACCAGGAATCTAGTGGACTACCAACTAAACATAATTCTATCAAACAAGATATCGATATATCTTGTGTAGATGGCTTAGCAGGAAGACTTGCTAAGTATTTTGGACAATTCCTTTTACAGTGCCCATTTTTACCGAAGTGGAAACATTTTCCTTTGCTAGGTTTACCCTTCTTCTTCTGAACCTTTTTCTTAGGAATGAGAACCTTTCCTTTTTCCTTTTTCCACTTATTGGCTTTTGAGGCCATGGAAGTCGATGCCTGAGCCAGGAGAACTGTTCCCTTGGCTTTCATCACTTCCTCTGCCACTCTAAGTTCGTACATCAATTCAGGCAGAGAAAAATCTAATTTGTTCACAGAATAATTTTGCCTGAATGTGTCGAACGACTTTGACAGAGAGCATAGGATCATATCCTGTTTACTTGAGATCATCAAATTTAGCACCAAGGCTTTCAATTTTGTTCAGGCAAGCCATCATGTTCATAACATGATCCTGAACAGGTGATCCCTCAGACATCTTAGTAACTAACAACCTTCTCATTAACTCGAGCCTATTGGCTCGATTTTATCCTCCAAACATCTGATGGAGATGATCCATCATGTTCCTAGCAGTTGGCATCTCATGTATTTGATGCTTGAGAACATTGGAGACAGATGCCAGGATATAAGACCTAGCCAAATCATTGGACTTGATCCAATTAGCATAAGTATTTCTCATATCCTGAGTGGCTGTAGTTTCCGGTACCTCCGGACAGGGTCCATTAAGCACGTGTTTCAGATTCTCGTGACCAAACATGATATCAAGATTCATCTTCCAGTCAGCATAGTTAGACCCTTCAAGCCTATTTTCCTTTAGGATCGATTGAAGCGGGCTAGCGATCGTCATTGTTTTAAAACTGGAATATTTTAAAATAGTACAAGTTATGATTTTGTATATTACTTCTTTTGCGTCTAACCAATAAATGAAATCCACATAAGCAATTTTGGTTTATGCAATGGTGACTTATCTAACCACAGTTGACTCCCCAAAAGCGAGGTCGAAAAACGCTTAGAAAAGCAAGAATTATTCTTAATTAACATGCCATCTAGGTAACTCTTACCAAACTGTGTTAATCCACCACGTCCATCCTTGGCCTCTAAGTGAATGTAACATAGCTCCGAAGGGAGGTTAATACATCACTTAGTCAAGTGTACACCATTACCTATAGATTCATACGAGTAGATCAAGACACTCCACGGAGGCGTGGTCGAGCTGATTTTCCCCGTACTTCATTCTATCCATTGAAGTCTAATCTTGTATACCGCGAATATATACCCGCCGAAGGGAGTAGTATGTATCCACTATACTATAGACGGGTAATGAAGGCTGTGAGAATCTAACTTTTTTCATCACGCTCCTACTTGAATTTTTAAAATTTGTAGATTATCTTTGATTATTAAATAATCACTTTTGGCGTCTTATTGATCGGAAGTAATTAATCTAATTAATTTTCTCCCACTAGGATTATTAAATAACCTTAATAATATTTTAAGGCTTTAATAACTATTTATTAATTAAGCCAAAAAATATTAATCCAATTATGCATCGTGTTTAATCTATATTAAACATTATTTATCGAATCATATTAAATAAAACATGCATATTTGAAACAACATAATATCTCATATTATCATGCCATATTTAAAATTAAAGCATGCTTACAAATAATTATCACGCTTTAAAATTTTAATAGCCCAAAGCAAATATGTTATAAATTATTACATAATTTAAATCATATTTACTGATTCGGTAATTACTAGGAAGACAATTAAATTCTTTCCCAGAAAATTACCATTCCACGCAAATTCCCAAGAAACACTGGAGGGGTCAAAATGGTCCCACTTAAAACCCAGCCTCCTTAGACAGAATTTACGTACACAATATCAGATTTAAAATTATGCATCATATGTTTTATCAATGCAAGTATATAGACAGAGCCCCGCTCTGATACCAGTTGCTGGGTGGCGGGCCCGATACAGAGTGACGGTATAGCGTAATATTTCAAAAAAATTCGCCATAACCTCGTTATCATAATATTTTCAAAATATTTTAATAAGCAGCGGAACAAATCGGGCAGAATAACTCTCATATATACATGCATCGATAACATAATTTTAAAACATATAACTTATAATCACAACATGTAAATAATAATTTTGGCAGCATAACGGAGTTACCGTACCGCAAAATTGGCTATCAACGGCACTTTTCCAGCACCTCGATATTTTTTTGTGAAACCGGCAGAGCTTCCCCGTAATATCCCTGATTAAGATTTTGGAGTGTGGGCTCCGGCAATATTTCGCTAAATACTTGAGAAAATATTTTATAGAAAAACAACTTTTTCTAAAACTAGAAAATCCCTATTTTTTATTAATTAAGTGGATTATATATTAATTATGTAACCACCTAATTAAATAATTAATTAGTCCTTAATTAAGGATTAATTAATTTATGAAAGAGAGGGCCGAGAGGCATTTTGAAATTAAGAAAAAGAAGCTGGAACTCATAGTTATAAAATAAAATGGTTCAAGGCCTATTTATAGCCTCCAAACCAAGGACATCCGCGTCTTTTTCTTAATTTTGCCGTGTACTCCAAGATCCATCGGCTAATCGGAGAGCAACACGTGGAAGCTTGCGCTGCAAGGATTCCAACGCCACCGAGCACGTGCCGAGCAGACGTGGCACGCGCCACCACACACGGCTTGAAGGCTGTTGTGTGCTGGCATGTGTTCTACACTTGCCTCCACAGCTGACTGCCACGTGTCTGGTTCGGTCCGGTCCGACCGGTCGGTTTAGCTTCCTGATCGATTCGTAAATGAACCAGTCGGTTTAACCCGATCCAACTAGTGGGCGACGTGGCATGCTAATGTGCTGTCACGTGCTAGGATCTGGTCCGAACCGGATCCGATCCTATCCAGGTAAGGTCTGAACCTACCCTTTGGCCCGATTCGACCCGCGTTGACGTAGACCATCCAACCCGTTGACTGACCCATTTCCAAAATAAATCTGGGCCACTGGAATGCGCTGACACAGCACGATCTGCTCCGTCCATGTTTCGCACACTACGGCACCAAATTAGCGCCACTTGGCAACTGACACGCTGACGTGGTGTGACACCTCAGCTGCTACGTCAGCATTCCGCTACATCAGCAAAAAAACTCGTTTTTTTTTCCCAGAAAAATTTTATTTTCTCCAAAATAAAATTTCGTGCATTTCCTACTCTTTGGAATTTAATATATTTTCTCAAAATAAATTCTTTGGCTATTTTCAAATACTTTGAAAATTTATTTCTCTCTCTCTTTTTAATATTTTTTCTTTGGTCTTCGTTGCGGCTTGCAGGGGGTCCTGCAGGACTAATTAATTTTAGCTCCAAACGGGTCAATCTATTATCATTCCATGATAATAATTGATTACCATTTAACAATATTTAATTCCACTAAATAAATATTGTTGCACTCTAAAATTAATTAAATTATTCGCGTATTTCTCGATCTAGAATAATTTTGCATTTTACTCCTCTGTACATATAGCAATGAAAAATAAATCAATACTACTATCATTTATTTTTAACTTTTCAATCTGAAATTCTTGATTCGCCTTAAGTTCAAATTCCCTGTATGTGAAACACATTTAACATACAACTTCGGTGACGCACACATGAAGTACTTTGGCCAAAGTTTTAATTCGAACTTTTTACAAATCTATTTCAGGGATATCTTATAACCTTCCAGCAAGGCTACAGATTCCTCGATCAATATTTTTTTTTAGCATATCTCATGCAATCATCAAACGTACAAAGTATTTTGGCTACCTGTTGCCGAGACCTCACTTCTGAGTACATCACTGTGATTAAAACTACGTGCCTAAAGTCGAAACACTGATAGGATTAAGAGTCCAATGCTTCCGAGATTTTGTTCATTTTAGATAGCAGTATAAAATGAACAACCTCAGTGGTCCATTTAGATGTTTCCAATCTCATTGAAAATCATCAATGTGTTATAATCGGAAACTCAATTTCCCTATGAAGAAACACTAATCATCTTATATAACACATTATAGTCTTGATAAGAACATTTTCTTATCATAACGACTAGAACTTTAATGACACGTGATTATTGGTATTTAAAGTCTTTTCCTATGAAACACATTTCATATAAAAATACCATCTCACGTCATTAATTATTAAATTTGTAAAATACTCATCATAACTTGCAATAATTTCAGTTTTATTAATCCAAAATATTTACAATATAATTGGATTTTTAGGGCATTAATCCCAACATCAGGAACATCCAGAACTGGCTTTTTGATCTTCCCCGAGGGGTTCTCAATCAAGATTCCCCATGCGGGGGAAGCTGTTGGGGCCTCCCGATGTCGTAACTCCTTCGGATTATATTACGCGTCGGTGTTGCATGGGTTCAGGTATCCCTTTGTAGTATTGGTGTCAGATTTTCTCCAACGTTTCAAACTATGCCCAGCTCAGTTGGTGCCCAACTCGATCGTATTGCTGCACAGTATGATTATTATAGTTCGATGTCTCGAATTCACGCCCCAGATCGAGGACCTTGGCGAATTTTTCACGCTCAATAATTCTATTAAGTCTGGGCCTGGGTACTATTATTTGCAAGCCAAGATGGGTTGTAAGATCGTCGACATCCCGACCTCCTCAAACGGAAAGAGTTAGAAAGAGAAGTTCTTTTTCTTGGACTGTCCAATATCCTTGCCATTTCGCACCACCTGGTCTAATTCCAAGCACAAGAGATTACCTTGTTCACGTCGATCATAGCTCCACCAGAACTTCAAAGCCTTGATCAAGCTGGGGGAACTTGAGCCCAAATACTTAACACGGACGGGGCACTGGGTTGAGGCTGGCCTGGTCACAAGGACGAGGTTGCCCAACTTTAACTTTAGTACGCCCCACTCTTCGACCTAAGCTTGTCTCGACCTGGGCCAGGGTTTAAATTATGCTTGACTTGTTTTATTCGTACTGCACTTTCTTTTTGATCTCTTGGTGATAATCGATGTTGACCTCTTTTGCAGATCTACATATCCTCAAGATGTCCAGGATAAAGAGAGTTCAAGGGACCATGAAATTGAACCGAGACCAACCCCTTCTTACGATCAAGCAAGACTGCATCGAGCAGGACATTGCTACTATCAACCAGCTGCTCCTGGAGGCCCAAATCTTGGTACAACGCCTCAGGAGGCAACGTCAACAAGAACAATTGTAGCAAATACAACCTCCACAATAGGAAGTGCCTACCGACGCCGACGTCTTTACTGTGAGATCGAGCCCACCTCCGACGTCGGGTCAAGAGAATGTAATAAATTTGGATGATATAAACTTGTATTTTAATCCCGACATCAATCCTTATGACCTAGTTCTTCCTTAAGACGCAGTCGATATCGATGCGGAATCTGAGGGGGTCAGACCTGGAGGAATAATTACTCGATTTCAGCTAGAACTAACCTCCGTAGTGGCCAGCCGGGTTGACGTGCGAATGTGATGATGGGTTGATCAGGAAATTGGGCGTTGGAAAGCCCGACATCGATTTGCTGTGTACGCTATTCAATACAGGATGCGTGATCGATAAGCAAAAGATGTTATTCTAGGAAGAGGTTCAGAACCAGAAATATCGTGTCAGAAGGCTATTTTCAGTGTAAGTGCGTTTACATTGGTAATATTGTTTGCTGAGTATTCTCAATCCCAAATCGCCTAATCCTATCGACCTCATTGTAACAAGATATTCTTCCTACTGTGATCAATTCCTTCCGGAGGTCTGATATCTTCAACGCTCAAATGACTAAGTATAAATCCAAGTAACGGGCTGTGAAGGAGAGATTGGGATCAATAGATGCGGGTCGGGTCGAGGTGCTGGAGAAGGAGAACGAGCAGTTGAGGTAGGATAGGACCCAAAGAGAGGAGGAAGCCTAGTCTAAAGTTGTCGAGCTGCAAAGCACTCTAGATAAGATCGATCACCTTACCAAGAAGCACACCATTGGCCTGAGCAATCTCGAGGCTCAAGCGACTGCCGGTGTACAACAGGCTAAGGCTTTTGGTCGAGAAGATGGTAGGAATTAGGTGTTTGAGAAAGCACAAGCTAAGATTGATGCCGTCATGAGGTCGGTGAGGGAGGCGAAGTCTGAGACTGAAAGGTATGCAGTGAGGGAGTTCCTTGAAGGACCAGCCTTTGAAGAGGCCAACGCCGTCACAGCCGCCTCTGACGTGCAAGGGGGATTTAGGTTGGCTGTAAACCATATCAAAAAGTTGAACTTATTCCCCGAGGGCTTCGATTTCGAATCGATTGGATGTCGTCTTCCTGATCCCGATCCCGAACTGGAAGAAGAGGAAGAGGAGGAACCCATCCAGATCGACTGGTCCCAATAAAAATACGGGTTCGCGGTCGAGATGGCTTACTCAAAGTGGGAGAAAAGGCCTGCCAATTGTGAGCTACCGCAGCCCATCGAGGTTGACAGCTTCCTACCTCCGACGTGGCTTGGGTGCGATAAGGCTTCCGCTTCAATAGAGCCTCCCCCTAGCAGCTCAACCCCAGCTTCCACTTCGGGTTGTGGCCGGGTGAACACTTGTGTTTTTATTTGATGTCTTATTGTCTGAATACTCGAAGGCATCAGGCCAGATCAAGAGTGAGCCCGGTGTCTTCTTTAAATTACGGGTCGACCCATATCGCGGGCGAGATTGATTTTCTATTTATGGATGCATTTTTGGTTCTCCATACTTGCAGAGTCCTTTTACTTAGTTTGGGTGTATGGTTTATTTTTAAATGTATCGATGTGGATGTATGTTTCTAACCATTGACATGGGCGTCTGCTACTCTCATTGGGATCGACGCGTGCGACTCG
Source organism: Lantana camara (assembly GCA_037501455.1). Taxonomy (NCBI): domain Eukaryota; kingdom Viridiplantae; phylum Streptophyta; class Magnoliopsida; order Lamiales; family Verbenaceae; genus Lantana; species Lantana camara. The sequence continues at coordinate 94,952,555 of CM074863.1, forward strand.
ATCTCGTTGGAATACGATTAGCCTTGTATAATCTTTCTTATAAATCGATCTCATCTAATAGCTTGGGTTATTTTAAGTTTTCATCTCATTGGGTCGGTGCATGATCTGGCCGAGTTGGATCGTTGTACGACCTGGCTGGACTTAACTTAAAAACTTGTGTACATGGGCTAAGGGTCAGGTCTCTTTCGGCCTTGGCTCGATCTCGGTGGATCGTTCCTTTAGGCTTTATCGTTTTTGAGGTAGTGGGGGTGTTATACCCGTCGCAGTGTGGGTTGTGGTCCGGTATGGCCACAGAACCCCATCGAGCTCATCCACCCACGCGCCCAGTTTGGCACCGAGTCGAGTTTTCAGGTTCTGAATGATGATTCTGTTGGTGACTTTAGCTTGGCCATTTACTTGGGGGTAGCCGACGATAGTGAATCAAAGGTCGATTTCGAGGTCTATACAATAGTGCTTTGTGTTGTCGATTTGAAATTACGGCCCATTGTCACAGATTAAGACTCTCGAAATTCCAAAGGGTAGATTATGTTTTTCCAAATGAAATTCCTTATCACTGCATCGGTTATCTTTGGGAATGCTTCGGTCTCGACCCACTTTGAGAAGTATTCGACTACCACGATAGCGAAGCGTTTCTGTCGCAGAGCTAGGGGGAACGGTTCGATGATGTCAATCCCCTAATGATCGAAGGGCCACGAGACGTTGACTGCTACCATTGCCGTGGGGTGTTGGTGGATGAGGTTTCCATGTTTCTGACACTTTGGGCATTTTATGGAATGCCGCTTCGTGTCTCGGACTAGGGTCAGCCAGAAGTAGCCACTCCTTAACACCTTGCGCGCTAGTGCTCGACCTCCTGAATGGTTCCCGCAGTACCCTTCGTATATTTTCTCGAGTACGTCTTGGGCTTGATTAGGCCGGAGGCACCTGAGCGGGGGTCCGGTGAAGGATTTTTTGAACACTCCCCCTCATGGTTGACCGTGTATCTCAAGGCTTGATACGTTACTCTTCTAGCTTCGGTTCGATTTTAGGGCATGGTACCATCCTTGAGATATGCTAAGATATCGTCCATCCAATAAGGTTCTATCGGGTCGATCATCGTGATGTTAGGTTGTGGTTTGTCGATTGCCCGACCTCCCGTGATGAGGTATGATATGGTTCCATCTCTAATTCCTTGCAAACCACTAGCCAACTTGGACAAGGTGTCAGCTCGACCGTTCTCTTCTTGGGAAACTTGCTCGATCTTGAACTCTTTGAATTGAGCCATTAGTTCTTTTACCATTTTAAGATATGCGACCATCGAGTCCTCTCGTGCCTCGTAGGTTCCATTGACCTGGCCGGCTACGAGTTGAGAATCAGTGGCAACAACTATCTTTTCCACCTTAAGGGGGTTGGGTCGATTTAGGGGGAGGCACGTTCTTTTCGACTAGGAAGTCAGCCAAAACTTGAGCTTGCTGGGCGGCTCGGGGTTGGAAAGAGATATCGTGTTGTCCCAGTTCGACTGCTCACTTCATGATCCGACCCGAAACTTCAGGTATGGCAAGAACTTATCTAAGGGGTTTGTCAGTGAACACGAATATCCGGTGCACTGGAAAATATAGCCTTAGCTTTCGAGCAGAATACACCAACGTGAACACGAACTTCTCGATCCTCAAGTAGTTGAACTCGGCTCCATGGAGTATTTTGCTCAGGTAGTACACAGGTAGGTGTTTTCGATCCCGAATGGCAACCAGGACCGAACCGAAAGTTTTAAGGGAAAGAGATAGATAGAGGTACAAGGTTTCCCCCTCATTAGGCTTGGCCAAGAGCGGCGGAGATGACAGGTACACTTTAAGTTGTTCGAAAGCTCTATCGCACTCTTCATCCCATTAAAACTTCTTCAAATTACATAAGACCTTGAAAAACGGGAAGTTTCTCTCCAATGATCAGGAGATGAAATGGTTCAGTGAGATGATTCGACCGACTAAGGATTGAACCTGGTGAATGCATTGGGGTTGGGATATGATTTGGATTACCTTGATCTTCGTGGGGTTGGTTTCGATCCCCTTTGGCTTACCATGTAGTCGGGAAATCGACCTCCCTCGACCCCAAACGTGCACTTTTTTAGGTTGAGCTTCATTCCGTATTGTCTCAGTACTTCAAACGCCTGGCGTAAGTGGTCAAGATGATCCCGTGCTCTCTCACTTTTCACGATCATGTCATCAACATAGACCTCCATAGTTTTTTCGATCTCATTCTTGAACATCAAATTTACCAACCTCTGGTAGGTGGCTCCTACATTCTTTAGGCCAAATGGCATTACTTTGAAACAGTAGATGCCCTTTACGACTATGAAGGTCGTGTCTGGCCTATCTTTTGGCGCCATGGAGATCTGATAGTATCCTTGAAATGCGTCCATCATGCTAAGCATTTCGCACCCAGCCATCGAGTCGACAAGCTGGTCGATGCGGGGTAGCGGGTACGGGTCCTTCAGGTAGGCTTTGTTGAGATCGGTGAAGTCGTTGCACATTCTCCATTTCCCACCGGTTTTCTATATAAGGACTACGTTACACAACAAATCAACATACTGGACGGGCATCACGTAGCCCTCGTCGAAGAGCTTATTGACCTGGCCCTCGATGATCTCGTTCCTTTCCTTGCTTTGTACACTCAGCTTCTGCTTGATGGGCTTGTGAGATGGGTCGAGTCCGAGGCGATGGCAGATAACCTTTGGATCGATGCCTGATAAGTCTTTCACTATCCAGGTGAAAACGTCCATATTCTTGCAGAGAAAGTCAATCATCATGATCTCATGTTCATGGTCCACGTTCGCTCCAATGCGGGTCACCTTGCTACTATGCACAGACAATAGGGGTACATCTTTTAGTGACCCGGATGGTTCAAGCCATTCGCTAAGCTTTCTTTTTGGTGCTATATGTGAACCCTCTTCCCCCGGGTTGGGAGCTGGGGAGATCGATCTTGCCATCGGCGTATGTTTGTAGGTCAAGACATTCCGCCACCTCATTGTCCTTGGGTTCTTTTAGGGTAATGGCGTAGTATGCCTAGCTATTGAACACGTCGTAGCCGACCTCCCCCACTTTGTTCGGGTTGGCATCTTAATTTTTTGGTGGAAGGTGGAGATGATGGCACGGAATTGGATGAGGTCGGGTCAGCCGAAGATGATGTGTACGGTAGGGCATGTTTACAACCACATACTCGACCTCCCGGGTTACCCGATACGGGTTAGTTCCCATCGAGTTGAGTAGCCAAATGCACCCTATGGTTAAAACCTCGAATCTACCGAATCCTTGTGGCAGAGTTCGTATGGGATCGAATCTCAAATTGTGCAACTCCATTTTAACAAGTGTGGAGTAAAGGATAATGTTTGTGGAGCTTGCATTATCAATGAGACATTTGGTTACATTATAATTTGCCACTCATAAGGTCACCACCATCGGACAACTAGGGGGCATTGTCTTCCCGATGGAGGCCTGGACGGCTATCGCTATCGCTAAAGCTAACCTCCTGCCCTACCCAATCCTCTCCCTGCTCGATTCGGTAGACTTCTTCATGCGGGCCCTCATACTCTCGAGCCACTCTCCGTTGAGCTCTCTTCCGGGCTGCGTTCGAATCGCCACCGACATGAACCCTGACGATCATGTAGATCGTACCGTGGGTTGCTCCGTTGTTGTTGTCCTTCCTCTCGAGCGGTTGCTTCCCGGATCGGAGGGTTAGGGATCTGGATCGGGATTTGTAGCACTCCCGGGGTCAACCGGCCTTCTTAAAGAAGTGGTCGAGTTTGCTAACAAACTCCTTGAGGTGCCCACCGTGGATGAGTCTCTCGATCTCATCATGGGGGGCGTTGCATTCCTTAGTGGTGTCGCCATACTACTGGTGATAGCTACAGACTTTTCCTAGCTTCTAAGCCTTCGAACCTTCGCGGATGGTCTTCGGCTGTTTCAGAAGCTTCTTATCCATGACCGTGAAGATTTATTTGACGATCATGTTTAAGGGGATATAGTTTCGTCGATCGATCGGGGTCGGTGGATCAACTTTCCCCTTGCTTTTCTTGGGTCATTCCCCTTCCGGTTGTGGTTCGAGCCGGACCCAAAGTGGGGACCCTTCGATTAGGATGGGGGCCAGTGGGCGAGGGACATCTCTTCGACCCTTATGAATCCAAGGGCAATGTCCTGGATCTCAATCAAATTTTGAGGTCCTGCTTTCACAATTTTGTCAGCCCAAGCTCGGTTGCAGAGGGCTCGATGGACTACACGGAACAGATGGTCGATAGTGGGGTCCTCGACCCGGACCACTTCCCTCAAGAATCTTGTGAAGAAATCTCGGAGGGATTCACCTTCTTCTTGGAGGATGTTGTTGAGGTAGGATGGGAGCAGCTTCTCCCCTGTCATAGAGAAAAAGTGCGCTAGGAACCGATCCACGAACCGGTTGTAGGTGGTGATGTATCGGGGCAGCAAGCGGATAAACCAGTCTTGTGATAGGCCAGTCAACATCATGATAAAGAGCTTGGCGCAGATCTGCAGCGGATGGGAATAGAGTAACATAGTATTTTCAAATGCTATCACATGCTTCTCAGGATCGGTAGTCCTATTATAATATGGTAGCCCCATCGGGATCCACTCCCTATCGCAGGTGGTACGGAGAATGTCTTCGGAGAAGCGGGAAGCTTCCTCCCTATCACTCCGGAAGCACAGAGGGTAAGGGTGCAGGCCCTCACGCAGGTCGGCCTGCCTCTGGGAGATGACTGAGCCTCGATCTTCCAGGTGGTCCTGTATCTATCTCCTGGGCGGGTTGATGTAGCTGCTCTGATTGTTCTCGCGCCTCACGACGGTGATACGTACCGCTTTCTCTCGATCGGATTGAGTCAGGATCCGCCGATGTGAATCTTCGAACTCTTCATGGTCGTTATCGGCCGCGTGTTTGTCGAGATTGGCGCGGCTAGGATGGTTCGACTCATCCTGGCCTTCGGGCAGGCTATGTTTACTTCCCGCGGGGGATGGCTGCGGTGGCGCGGGCCTCGTGGCCTGCCCCGCCCCCATCTGGGGGACGGACCCCCAAATGACCTGGGGTGCTTGACCGTGGATCGGTTGGAAATAGTAGGGGATGGGTTAGTGAATGTTGGGACCACGGGCCCCATGACGTTGGGCACGACGGGGCTCGGAATAATGATCGGGCTAGCCCGAGGCAACTCCAGGCGTCTGGGCTCGCGCTCTTCGGCTTGGGCCTATTCGATCTCGACCCGCTATTGGTGGAGAAAGGCGTCTAGGTTCGCCTGGGTGATGGTGATCCTGGGGGTTGTCACTTGCTGGGGCAAGATGACACTGGCGGTAGTGTCAAAATTCCCATCCGCGGGAAGAGCAGTGGAGGTGTTGCCAACCGGCGAGTTGGTGTCATGCCTGCCTTTGGCGACCTCCTCCATGTCTTCATCGCGAATGGTTAGTCTTGTGTTAACCATCGTTGTAGGTAGGGTGTGTGGGTGTTTTTTCCTCTAGATCGATATGAAGAGAGAAATATAGTTTCCCACAGACGGCGCCAAACTGATCCGGCTCAAAATTGGTTTGGCTGAGATGGCAATCTAGCCGGCAATCTCGGGTCGATCAGTCAAGAATTTGTAGAAGTGGGCTCTTTATCGGTCTGTAAACACTCAAGCACACGTGAGCTTAAAGGCCAAATTGGAAAACTTGGGGTTGGGCCCAAGTTTGGCTCCCCGACGCTCAAGTCAGCATAAGGTACGCTTAGAGAGAGAAATAATGCTAAGAAAGATATTAAATACTCTTAAATTGCTTACCAATAACTGTTGAAGGGGACATATTTATAGCCTTGGAAGATTAACGTAGTAGTGCATGTACGACAGCTTTGCATTAATTAAGGTCGAGTGATTATCCTGAATAGAAAGTACTTGATCCCACCAAGGGGTGTAAAACGCGTCAGTTTTCCCTTTTTGGCATGCTCTGTGCCAGGGAATAAGAGCGGGACACGTGTCTTGACAGCGACATGTTTTGGGCGTGCAGAGAAGAGCTTGACGCGTGGTGTCGACAAGTGGGGTCGATAGCCTCTAAGCCTACCTGCCCTGCCAAAATGACCAAGAGGTTGGCCCCTTAGAGATGGAGCTTAGCTCATGTGGGAGCAGACCCGCATCGATCCGATCCCCAATAGCCTCTTGATCCGGGCGCATGTGAGGTGGGGGCGGACTTTGAGGTCGAGGTCGAGATGACCCATGGGGCGCAAATCTCAAGTCGGGTCAATCAAGGTGACGCGGGATCCACGTGGCCTAGTAATATTATGCCATATCATCACTAACTAGTGTTTTTTGAAAAAAAAAAATATTAGATGGTTACAAAACTCGATACATCAAACACCCAAAAAATTTCAATACTTGCATTAACCCTATTATTTTTGAATTTTTTTTACATATGCCGCCATGAATTTCAACATATGAAGGGTAAAATAGTAAAATCACACATTTTGTTAAAAATAACACTTAAGGGGGAATTCGTAATTTCTCAAACATCAGGAAAAAATCTATAATTTTGCCATATCTCAGGAGATGCTTGTAATTATCCCTAAATAATAATGAAACAAAAAAAATAAAAATAAAAAAGATGTTTGAGATGGTGGCCCGTGGGTAGATAAAATTATGAATATCTTAAATTCAAATTTAATACTTAAAATTATTGATAGTTCTAGGGGCATAGTAGGTATTTAGAAAAATTAGTGTCGAAGTCTCAAATAACACCCCTTAATTTGTGAGCAGAAAAGGATCCTAAGTTTTTATATAGTATAGATAAACGATATGTACATTTGCAAAGTAGGATTAAAGATGATTAGATTAAGAGAAAATTATCAAAATCATCCCGTAAAGTGAGTCATATACAGATTTCGTCCCAAAAGTGACCAATGTCTCACTTTTAGTCCCATAAAGTGGTATTTGTTTTAATTTTGGTCCCATTGACCACTTTCCATCCAAAAATAACATTTGACCGTTAAAAAAGTAACTTTTTAGTTCTTTTATATTTTCAAAACTACCTCAAACTATTTAAATTCCATATTTTCACCCCAAATAAAATATAATATATATTATATATAATACATAATTTATATGTCTTATATATTATAACACGTATATACACATATACAATGTATATATATATATATATATATATATATATATATATACACACACACACACACACATATAATATGTTTTAACAGTAAAAGTAATTTTTTGTATAACGGAAAAAAGTAACTTTTTTAAGAAAACGGGGTAAAAAATAATTTTTTTTTAACTGTCAAACTTTATCTTGGACGGAAAGTAGTTAATGGGACCAAAATTAAGACAAATGCCACTTTATGGGACTAAAAGTGAAACATTGTGTAGCGCCTCCCCTAGCACTACAACTCCCGCACCGCAGTACTCCCCGAATGGAGGTTAGACCTAACACTCGAGAAATACTACGGCGAACGGTCTAGATGGTACTAAAATAGAGTGCAAGGTATAATGCAACGGAAGATATTGAAATTTAAAACTTTCCTAAAAAATGGGGCTGATAATATGCCCGAAGAGTAAGGACTTATTATTATTATTGAGTAAAGTAGCTCACATAAATGGAGTATAATATAGTAACATGCTGAAGGAAAACATAAGGGCAGCTTATTCTTATTATCTACATGCTCAGGACTAAGTGCCCTTAAAATAGTCCTGACCTACAATGCACGACACCCTATTACTCCAAGATACCTCTAGGTGTCGTCCCTTCGCTCCCTGAAATCATGCATTTGAAACCAGGCTAGAGGGTAGTCAAAGGGACAAAGTGAACGAATATTAGCTTATATGCATACGTATTGTAACACCCCGACCCCGAATGCACTGATTCGGAACCCGGTTTGTTACTTGAGTCGAGCAAGTATCAGAGACGAAGAAACAATAGAGTATTTATATAGACAACCAAGTTTGAAACGATACATAAGTCGAACCACTAGATAACAAAATCATTTACTCAAATACGAACTTAACCAAAATATAAACGAAATGTAATTAAAGTGCATCATATTTATAACTTCTTCATAGCCGGTACTGATTCCTTCCCCAAAATGGTTACCTGTAGTATCTGAAGAGCAAGGAAAAGAAGATCGAGGGATGAGTCAAAATGACCCAGTGAGGTGAGCATGGTTTGGTTTTAGAAAAAAATTCAGGTTATGAGAATCAGATGATTATTAATTCAAGATACAATATCAAGTAGAGTGCAAGAAGACAAAAATCTCATAGCAAAGTCGGGTCCATCCTTTTATCGCCTTTTTCCAGTTGGCCAATCACGGACACTCAGTCAATGTGACTAGCGGGAGCCCCCGCATAGTCGTTCCAAGGGAACCCCCAGGGAACAATGCGAACTATAGGATCCCCTATAGCCGCCAGTACAGTACTGTAATTCTCCTTCAGATGGGGTAACAGAACATTCAAGAATATTTCAACAATTAAGGGGTAAACAAGGATAGCTCAATCAAGCAATAAGGGTTTTGATCAATTCAATTATATCGAAGATAAAGTAGAATTTGCTCTCCAGCAAGATAGGTAAGATAAAGCTCACAAATGAGAAGGTTCGAGTAACCTCACCTGAAATTCTACTTGCTCGTTGAACTTTTAAGAGTTATGCGGATCCTGGCACGTCACCTATAAATTTATAATTATAACCAAAATTATTCTTAGTCATTAACTATTCTCGTACCTTTTAACTGATCACTTTAAATTATCATTACTATTATATATATATATATATATATATTTTAGCTAATATATCGAAACAACCATTAATCATTAATCTCACTATAACAAAACCTTTCTTTTATAATGTTCACGTACAGTCACTAAGGTCACCATTTAATTGTATAATGATAATAATGATAATAATTTTGACTATTAGGCCTATATAGTGCTTAAGGCTAACATTATTTAATAATCATTACATTACAACTCGATTATATCATTGTTGAATGAATGAAACTAACAAAATTTTCAAATAACTCCTAGTACACTTAACAACTTGTTTCTGGACAATTTAATTTACATCATCAATATCCATATTAATTATTTACCATTAACATTGAAGATTAATGAATTCACACGGCACTGTAGTTTTAAATCATGTACATGGTATTACTCCTAGCATTAAATCATGTATAGTTTTGATTAAATCATTAATTATTAGGCAATTAATATTGTGGTTTCATAAGCCATAATTTACACGGAACTATCAATTTTAGAGTCCCAACTTTAGTTATCAATTTCTAATTAGTAAGATGCCATATGAGGTTATAGTTTAAAAACTAATAACGTAATCTAAGATTTAAGATTTCCTTAAACCTGAAATTAAATTGGATTCGTTCAATATTTATAATTTTCATATCATTAATTATCATTAATATTAGCCATTCATAAATCAAATATTAGCTAATATTCAAGTCATATTAACAACCTATAATACCCATGGATTAGCAATCCCAACAAATAAGGTTGCGGTTATATACAGATTAGGCTAAAATCTTAGTTTTTATTAGACATAAATTCTAAATCAATCGTTATTAATTACTAAGACGTCTAATAGGTTTAATATTAATAAATTTAGGATCCTGAGGTCAAAACGAATTTTCTGTATTTTGGGATCGTTGGACCGACGTCGGAAAGTTGCCGGAACTTTAGCTACCATCGTCGGACCATCGTCAGAGTTTTGCCAAACATTTCAAACATCAAACCACTAGATTCGACAAGCCCATGTCTAATTTCCAATTAATTTCTCAAGACTATCAGTCATTGGAATTTAACTCCTAAAATCCATCTACCAAAATTTTAAAATCCTACAGTTGCTTAACTCTAAATATTAAATCTGATTTATTCCATATTTCTTAGAACTAATTGCATAAACATGCTATCTAGGTTGAAACATACCTTAGTTGCTAAAGTTTTTGATCTAAATTTCACCGAGAAGAGTATCGGAGTGCGCAACAGCTTTGCGGGCCTTCAAAGTTTGCTCTCGATTCGCCGAAACTAGAAATCGTCTACTCTATCGCGATCGTCTCGTCGAAACGATGAAGATGGTATACGAGTTTATAGGATTTGACTAAGGAATGAGCAAGATTGGCTTGATTGAAGAAGAGGTCTATGAAAGCTAATATATACGTATAACTATATGTGTAAGTATAGAAATCTTAGAAGCCATGTTTACGCAAGTTTTGGAGATGAAGAAGATTTCTTGAATTCCCTACCTATTTATGGAAATTTTCAACCAATCACATGCAATCTCTAGCCCATTGTTTAGAGAAAACCCAACAACAATCCTTGGTTTTGAGCTAATGGTTTTGAGAAAACCATCAATTAGACCGTTGTTTCAAGACAATGGATTTGAGAAAACCATCAACTAGATCGTTGTTTCAAGACAATGGATTAGAAGGTTGATGGTTTTGAGCCCATCAAAACTTAATTACCATAAGAGATATTAATCCTTAGTTGATACTATAACTCTTTTAAAATATTAATTATTATTATATAGTAAATTTATTAGAAGTATTTATGAGAATAAATATAGGGGTGTTACAATCTTCCCCCCTTAAAAGAATCTGGTCCCCAGATTCTTACCTAAGTTTCGAATAACTCTGGATATCGTTGTCGCATAGTGTCCTCGTGCTCCCAAGTGGCCTCTTCAATATCTTGGTTCCGCCATAGTACTTTGACTTGGGGAATTTTCTTATTTCGCAACTCATGAAACTTCCGATCCAGTATACGTATAGGCCGCTCCTCATAAGTGAGATTAGTCTCGAGGGGGATATCGTTGTAGGATATAACATGTGACGCATCAGGGTAATACTTACGCAGTTGAGAGACGTGAAATACGTCATGAATTCCTGTAACATTCTCTGGTAACTGCAGTCGGTATGCTACAGGGCCAATGCGTTCTATGATTTTAAATGGGCTAACATACCTGGGACTTAATTTTCCTCCTTTGCCGATCCTAACAAATCCCTTTCTTGGCGACACTTTGAGAAGTACCAAATCTCCGATCTCAAATTCTAACTCTTTTGTTTTCTTATCGGCGTAACTCTTCTGTCGATCCTGTGCAGTCTTCATATTTTGTTTTATCACTTGGATTTTCTCTATCGTTTCTTGAATTAGCTCTGGCCAAGGCTTATTGGGATCTTGATCACTAGGGGCTTTCGAATCTTCCAAATCCCAATGAAGAGGGGACCGACACTTTCTTCCATACAAGGCTTCATACGGAGCCATTTGTATTGAAGCCTGAAAGCTATTGTTATATGCAAATTCGATAAGAGGTAAGTGTATATCCCATCTTTTTCCAAAATCCAAAACACTTGCTCTTAACATATCTTCCAAAATCCGGATTGTTCGTTCGGATTGCCCATCTGTTAGAGGATGAGCAGCAGAGCTAAACTGCAACTTAGTTCCCAAGTGCTCTTGCAAGCTTTTCCACAAGCGAGAAGTGAACTTAGGATCTCGATCAGACATAATGCTAGTTGGAATTCCATGTAATCGGATAATATCTCGAATATAAATCTCGGCTAGTTTCTCCACATTGTACTTGGACCTTACAGGCAGGAAATGAGCAGATTTGGTTAATCGATCCACGATCACCCACACACTATCGTATCCTCCTTGAACCGTTGGCAAACCGGTCACAAAGTCCATGGTAATCTGATCCCATTTCCATTCTGGTATAGGAAGTGGTTGCAACAATCCTGAGGGCCTTTGATGTTCTGCTTTAACTAGTTGACACATCGTGCATTTTTGTACATAATCTGCCACGTCTCGTTTCATGCCCTTCCACCAAAAATGTTGCTTGAGATCCCTGTACATTTTCGTTCCACCAGGGTGCATGGAGTAGTGAGTTTTATGTGCCTTTTCTAATACTTCATTTCTAAGCTTATCTGGGACGCAAATACGTCCCCTAAATAAAAGAGTGCCAAGATCATTGATCTTAAACTCTGTCATGTCATTACCTTGAGTTTCATTCCTCTGCTTCTTGATCCACTCATCTTCCATTTGAGCACTCTTGATTCTCAAGTAGATCTCAGGAAAGATGGTTAAGCCGGATATCAAGCACTTTGACTTCAAAGTTACTCCTTCTTTTTGGGCGTTGTCTCCTGAATTACTCAATTTCCCTTTTAGGTGTGAAATCTCTGCTTTTCTACTTAGCGTATCTGCTACGACGTTTGCCTTGCCAGGATGGTAGGTAATGTTGCAATCGTAATCTTCAAGAAATTCCATCCAACGTCGTTGTCTCATATTGAGTTGCTTTTGGGAGAACAAGTACTTTAAACTCTTGTGGTCTGTAAATACCTCGAAAGTCGTCCCGTACAAGTAGTGTCTCCACTTTGCAAGTGCAAATACTATTGCTGCCAACTCCAAGTCATGAGTGGGATAATTTTGCTCGTAAGGTTTAAGCTTCCTAGAGGCATAGGCTATAACTTTCCCTTTCTGCATGAGTACGCACCCCAGTCCTTCTTTTGAAGCATCGGTATATACGACGAATCCGTCAAGGCCATCCGGCAGAGCAAGAACTGGTGCAGTGGTTAACCTTCTTTTGAGTTCTTGAAAACTCTTTTCACACTTGTCATCCCACACAAACGATTGATCTTTCCGAGTTAGTCGGGTTAATGGCTCTGCTAGTTTTGAAAATCCGGGTACAAATTTTCGGTAGTACCCAGCTAATCCCAAGAAACTTCGTATCTCAGACACATTTTTCGGTGGTTTCCAATTTGTGACGGCTTCAACCTTTGCGGGATCTACTTCTATCCCTTTTTCAGAAATAATGTGTCCCAAGAACGCCACGCGGCTCAGCCAAAATTCACATTTACTAAATTTGGCATATAGTTTATTTTCCTTCAAAGTTCGCAAAACTAGCCGCAAGTGGGTCTTATGTTCTTCTTCGGATTTGGAAAAGACAAGAATATCTCGATGAATATTACCACGAACTTGTCCAAGAAAGGTTTAAAAACTCGATGCATAAGATCCATGAATGCAGCTGGAGCATTGGTCAATCCGAACGGCATCACTACAAACTCGTAGTGTCCGTATCTTGAATTGAAAGCTGTTTTCGGTATATCTTTCTCTCGAATCTTCAGCTGATAATATCCTTGCCTCAAATCGAGCTTCGAGTATACAGAAGATCCCTGAAGGACATCAAAAAGTTCTTCAATATGAGGCAATGGATACTTGTTCTTGATAGTAAGCCGATTGAGCTCTCGATAGTCGATGCACATCCTTAGGGTTCCATCTTTCTTTTTCACGAAAAGCACAGGGGCTCCCCATGGGGAAGTGCTGGGTCGGATAAATCCTTTATCGAGCAACTCGCTTAGTTGCTTCTTTAACTCGGCCAGTTCTGCTGGTGCCATTCTATATGGCGTCTTTGAGTATGGGGCAGCGCAGGGAATTGTTTTAATGACAAATTCCACTTCCCTTTGTGGAGGTAGGGAATCTAAATCTTCAAGAAACACTTCAGTGTACTCCTTTACTACTTCTACTTCCACTAATCTTTGCTGATCTTGAGGCTTATTAATCAAATAAGCAAGGAATGCTTGATTCTCATCCCTAATCATTCTTTTAGCTTCCACGAATGATATCATTGGGATAATCGTACGCGTGTCCATTCTAGAACTTAGTATCGGGGTCGAGTCTCCTAATAAGATCTTCTTATTAAAACACTCGACTCAGGCTTGATATAGATATAACCAATCCATCCCTAGAATAACATCATAACCTTGAATTGGAAGTTTAATAAGATCAGCGTTATACTCTTTTCCTTCAATTGTTATCGGACATTTAGAGTATAATTTATCAGTTACCAAACTAGAGCCTACAGGCATTCGTACCTCGATTAGGTAAGGAACAACTTCACAATTGATTGTTAAAGCATTAGCAAAACTTGGTGCTATAAATGAGTGAGTAGCTCCACAATCAAATAAAACTTTACCCTCAGTGCCAAGAATTGAGAGTTTACCTTCAACCACCTCGTTAGGCTCAGGAGCCTCCTCTCCTGTGATTGCGTATGCCCTAGCTGGTAATTTTGGCTTTCCTCCTACTGGTTTCATTTGTTGCTTTCCTTTTTCCTTTGCAGTTGCACCAATAGGGTTGCCTTGCTCCGGGCAGTCCTTGATGAAGTGTTCGCCATTCCCACATCTGTAGCATTTCTTATTTTTCTTCCAACATTCCTCTTCTTTATGATTTGGCCCTCCACAGTATCTACACTTTTCAGTTGGGGTTTTCTGAGGAGTGATGACCACTCCTTTAGCTCCTCAAAGGTGACGAGGGGTGTATCCATGCTGAATTTTTTGTATTTTTCGAGGTGGATTCTCATGCTTGATAAATTTTCCTTTCTTCACTCGATCCTCAATCCGACGTAATTCTTGCAACTCAGATTCCACTTGCAAAGCTTTATTGACTGCTTGATTGTAGCTGAAGATGTCGCAAGCCACAAGAGCTCTTCGAATTTCTGCCCTGAGACCATCGACAAATTTTCTAGTCATTCGGGTCTCGTCCACCTGAATGTGAGGTGCATATTGAAGCAAACGATTAAATTGGGCCTCATACTCGGCTACTGTAGACATCCCCTGAATCAAGGCCATAAATTCTCTTTCCCGAGAATTCTTTACTACTTGGGGAACATACTTATTGTGGAAAACACGTGAAAAGTTTTCCCAAGTCCAAGGAGTTCCTTCTTGTTCCCATTGGCCAGCTGTAAGTCGCCACCAGTGTCGAGCTGCGCCTTCCATCAAGAAAGTGGCATGTCTGATCTTTTGTTGATCCGAGTAAGTTAGTACTCGAAAAATATTTTCCATTTCACTAAACCATTCTTCAGCAACTCGATCATCTGGTGATCCAGCAAATTTTGGCGGATGAAATTTGAGGAATCGTTTGAGAGTTTTATCTTCTTGTTCTATATTTCCTTTAGCCCGAGCACCGCCTTGTTGTACCTGATTTTGGATAAATTGTACGAATTGTCGCATCAACATCTCGCCCATTGCAGGTATTTGAGGTCCTTGTGGGGGATTTTGGACACTTTGTTCATCATCCGATCCATTGCCAGTAGGTATTCCTTGTCCTCTTCGTCTCGCAGGTCCCGATCGATTGATTGGAGGTCTACCCCTTCGAGCAGTATGCCCACGTGAGTGAGTTCGGGAAGCTTGTTGTGAAGCCATTTTCTAAACATTTGATAATCACAATGATTATCAAGTTAGTTCAAGTTAGACTAAGATATATAAGGTAATATTATCTAAACCAAAATCATATAATATTATATATAACAACTTTGATTAAGTACAAAGTTTTTAAGTACAAAAGTTAATACTTAGGGTCTATCTATTGGAAAATGAGTCGACCCTACATAATATTAAGTACCGTGGTTGTACAAAAATCAACCATTAGTAAGCTATACTATTTGGGGCTATCTCGTTAGTTTATACTTTTAGTAGTTGTACAAAAATCAACCACATACCCCGCAAAATTAGTTTATACTTATATATATACGAAACATACTAATCTGCTTCCTTTAGTCGATATATGCATCTACGTCTTCTGAGGGTTCTTCTCCACCTTCATCATCACCATCGTTACCATCCCCAGCATTACCCATATTAACTCCCTGATCATAAAGTGGGTTCGGTCCTATAGGTTCTGTAACGTTCCCTCCAACTGGCCCTGGTACACTAGAAGGTCCTGCAGCATCACCCCACCCCTGGTAGATTCCTGTCTCACAGTAAGGATAACTGGCCCTAAGATAACCCATATCTGAAGTGATGATCGTGTTAAAATCTTTTATCATTTGGGTGAACTCCTCTGAGCGGGCTACGAAGTCCTGTGACTGACGAGTTATGTAATCCCTTCTCCTATCTATGTGTTGCTGCATCTCAGTAAGCCTACCCCAACGCCGAGTGCGTTCCTGATGTTCCCACAACTCCTTCTGGTTACTAGCATTAATGGTAATCTCATAATTTCGCACTAAAGCTCTCAGATCACAAATTTCTTTATCTTTCGCAGCAAGTTCATTGTTTAAATCCTGAATCTCTATCTCAAGATCGTGTATTATCCCCTGCAAGGTTCCTATATCTTCTTCTGAGTCCGAGCTAGATATAACTATAGTTGTTTTACCCTTGTCCCTCGACATCCTATCAAAAAAAAAAATTTCAAAAGAACTTAAAGTTAATACTAATATAAGCTAAATCAATTTCCCTATATCCCTAGGACCCCGTCCTAGCGTAGCTTAGGCGTTCGACCTAAGCTCTGATACCACCCTGTAACACCCCGACCCCGAATGCACTGATTCGGAACCCGGTTTGTTACTTGAGTCGAGCAAGTATCAGAGACGAAGAAACAATAGAGTATTTATATAGACAACCAAGTTTGAAACGATACATAAGTCGAACCACTAGATAACAAAATCATTTACTCAAATACGAACTTAACCAAAATATAAACGAAATGTAATTAAAGTGCATCATATTTATAACTTCTTCATAGCCGGTACTAATTCCTTCCCCAAAATGGTTACTTCCTTCAAAATTATTTACCTGTAGTATCTGAAGAGCAAGGAAAAGAAGATCGAGGGATGAGTCAAAATGACCCAGTGAGGTGAGCATGGTTTGGTTTTAGAAAAAAATTCAGGTTATGAGAATCAGATGATTATTAATTCAAGATACAATATCAAGTAGAGTGTAAGAAGACAAAAATCTAATAGCAAAGTCGGGTCCATCCTTTTATCGCCTTTTTCCGGTTGGCCAATCATTGACACTCAGTCAATGTGACTAGCGGGAGCCCCCGCATAGTCGTTCCAAAGGAACCCCCAGGGAACAATGCGAACTATAGTATCCCCTATAGCCGTCAGTATAGTACAGTAATTCTCCTTCAGATGGGGTAACAGAACATTCAAGAATATTTCAACAATTAAGGGGTAAACAAGGATAGCTCAATCAAGCAATAAGGGTTTTGATCAATTCAATTATATCGAAGATAAAGTAGAATTTGCTCTCAAGCAAGATAGGTAAGATAAAGCTCACAAATGAGAAGGTTCGAGTAACCTCACCTGAAATTCTACTTGCTCGTTGAACTTTTAAGAGTTATGCGGATCCTCGCACGTCACCTATAAATTTATAATTATAACCAAAATTATTCTTAGTCATTAACTATTCTCGTACCTTTTAACTGATCACTTTAAATTATCATTACTATTATATATATATATATTTTAGCTAATATATCGAAACAACCATTAATCATTAATCTCACTATAACAAAACCTTTCTTTTATAATGTTCACGTACGGTCACTAAGGTCACCATTTAATTGTATAATGATAATAATGATAATAATTTTGACTATTAGGCCTATATAGTGCTTAAGGTTAACATTATTTAATAATCATTACATTACAACTCGATTATATCATTGTTGAATGAATGAAACTAACAAAATTTTCAAATAACTCCTAGTACACTTAACAACTTGTTTCTGGACAATTTAATTTACATCATCAATATCCATATTAATTATTAACCATTAACATTGAAGATTAATGAATTCACACAGCACTGTAGTTTTAAATCATGTACATGGTATTACTCCTAGCATTAAATCATGTATAGTTTCGATTAAATCATTAATTATTAGGCAATTAATATTGTGGTTTCATAAGCCATAATTTACACGGAACTATCAATTTTAGAGTCCCAACTTTAGTTATCAATTTCTAATTAGTAAGATGCCATATGAGGTTATAGTTTAAAAACTAATAACGTAATCTAAGATTTAAGATTTCCTTAAACCTGAAATTAAATTGGATTCGTTCAATATTTATAATTTTCATATCATTAATTATCATTAATATTAGCCATTCATAAATCAAATATTAGCTAATATTCAAGTTATATTAACAACCTATAATACCCATGGATTAGCAATCCCAACAAATAAGGTTGCGGTTATATACAGATTAGGCTAAAATCTTAGTTTTTATTAGACATAAATTCTAAATCAATCGTTATTAATTACTAAGACGTCTAATAGGTTTAATATTAATAAATTTAGGATCCTGAGGTCAAAACGAATTTTCTGTATTTTGGGATCGTTGGACCGACATCGGAAAGTTGCCGGAACTTTAGCTACCGTCGTCGGACCATCGTCAGAGTTTTGCCAAACATTTCAAACATCAAACCACTAGATTCGACAAGCCCATGTCTAATTTCCAATTAATTTCTCAAGACTATCGGTCATTGGAATTTAACTCCTAAAATCCATCTGCCAAAATTTTAAAATCCTACAGTTGCTTAACTCTAAATATTAAATCTGATTTATTCCATATTTCTTAGAACTAATTGCATAAACATACTATCTAGGTTGAAACATACCTTAGTTGCTAAAGTTTTTGATCTAAATTTCACCGAGAAGAGTATCGGAGTGCGCAGCAGCTTTGCGGGCCTTCAAAGTTTGCTCTCAATTCGCCGAAACTAGAAATCGTCTACTCTATCGCGATCGTCTCGTCGAAACGATGAAGATGGTATACGAGTTTATAGGATTTGGCTAAGGAATGAGCAAGATTGGCTTGATTGAAGAAGAGGTCTATGAAAGCTAATATATACGTATAACTATATGTGTAAGTATAGAAATCTTAGAAGCCATGTTTACGCAAGTTTTGGAGATGAAGAAGATTTCTTGAATTCCCTACCTATTTATGGAAATTTTCAACCAATCACATGCAATCTCTAGCCCATTGTTTAGAGAAAACCCAACAACAATCCTTGGTTTTGAGCTAATGGTTTTGAGAAAACCATCAATTAGACCGTTGTTTCAAGACAATGGATTTGAGAAAACCATCAACTAGATCGTTGTTTCAAGACAATGGATTAGAAGGTTGATGGTTTTGAGCCCATCAAAACTTAATTACCATAAGAGATATTAATCCTTAGTTGATACTATAACTCTTTTAAAATATTAATTATTATTATATAGTAAATTTATTAGAAGTATTTATGAGAATAAATATAGGGGTGTTACACGTATTTAAACATATATATATATATATATAGGACCAAGAGGAACTCAGTCTAAAATATTAACAATAGGATATAACAAGTATAATACGGTTCATAATATGTTTAAAATAGGAATAGGGGTATGTGGAAATTATTTATGAAAGTATGAATCGCTAACTAAATAGTTGTATTGCCCGCAAGCTAGGCCTCTCCTTCTGTAACTCCTTAAATATTTGGTAAAACTGTAACGACACTGTACATGGTACTGATACTTTAATAAAACCAAGTACGATAATACCTCCGCTACTCCTTGGTGTCAATAGGGGAGCAAACCCTAGAGACGATAAACAATAATCGGGAAGTAGTGTTCCTTTATCTCTTGGCGTGGAGTAACTAACCTCCAGCTAAACCACTACCAAGAGTTAGTGGCAGTCCGCATCACCAATAATACCCTTGGCCTGATACATTTTGGGTAATTGCTCGTTACGGATATAGCCGGGGCCCATAACAATAATGAGTGAATATTTTGCTTGCTTGCCAGGAATCAATGTTTTGATAAGGTGGAATTAAATATATATAGCGTTCTAGTAAAACATTGATTCCGGCATAAAAGTATTTTTCCCTTTAATAAGGGATATGATAATATGATATTATGTATATAGGGTAATAAAGCATAAGTAATAGATAGGCTTTGAAAGTAGCTTTTATATAGATATATATGTATAGGCATGATTCCAATTGAAAATATTTTAACCCTTACCTAGCGTTGAAATTCAAGTGGAATTGTGGGGATTCCACTCTTCGATCCTATCATTGCCTGAAAGTAATAACTACTACCAACTTAGAACTAGGTACTTATTATTCCAATCAAATAATCACATAAGGTACATGAAACGTAACACGTTAGAGAATTCCTGGTAAACCCTAATTTTAACCGCTTAAGGGAATTTAATTAATTAATCAGGTTTTATAAAATCTTTAATTAATCAAATATTTATTAATCATATTATGATCCTAATTATATGATTTAAAATGAAATTTTGGGTTTAATTTGATAATGTAGGTTGGATTTTGAAATTATTTTACAATTTATCGATTTTTGGAAAATTCGGATAAAATCTTTCTTTAAAAATTCTAAAACCTATTTTATAATTATTTTTATATTAATTTCGAAGTATTTATGTTAAATTTTGACCAAAAAGTCAAAATTACTCTTGAAAACATTTACTATTCAAATTTCTAAGAATTAAACACTTTATAACATAAAATTGAACATACACACTCACACACTATCACACGTGCACCTTAATTGATTCAAGATCATTATAAACATGTTCTTAAACTTACGAATGTGTTCATATTAGTTCATGATCATATTTAATAAATTATAGGTTTATAACACATAATTAAACTTAAAATATAGCACTTTATGTAACTTTAATCATAAAATTAATTCTAAATAAATTATTCTAGGCATGAATTTAATCAAATAAGATCATAAATATTTAAACACATAATCATATTATATCATATCATAATTCACGCATTTAATTAAATAAAATTCATAAATGTAGGCACATTGTACATAAACTTAACAATTATGCATATATTTCATAAAATAACATTTGTAAAGCATAATTTAATTAAATCTACTATATTATACTAGGAACATAATATAAAGTATGAAATAATAAAAGAAAAGAACATATACCTTAGAGAGAGCTAGGGTAGTTCGAACCTAAGGGGAAGATTGAGAGAAATTTATGTGTTCTTGGAAATGAGCTTGGAGGGGTATTTATAGGTATAATCTTGGGGGCTTAAGGGAAAATCCCTATTCTTTAGGGTAGTGAGTAAGGGTGTAGGATAGGTAGGTGTATAATTATAGGGTACTTATATGTATTGCTAGGTGTATAATGATGTAAGAGCTTATGTATTCATATATTATCTAATAAATACATCATAATAAAATAAATCTAAAATAGGGTGAAAATAATAATAAAATCGTAGAAGAATCTCTATATTTTAGTTTGAAATGAGAAAAATTACAAAAGAAAGAGAATCGAAAGAGCTTTCCAATGGTTATAAACACTTAACGTTTAAACGTCTAAATTTAAAGTTGGAAGCGTTTGGAATTTTGAAAAATATAAGAAAATAATTAAAATGGAGCTAGGATGTGAAATAATTTCCGAGAAGATGTTCATGATTCATAAAATAATTTAAGGATTATTTTGAGTATAATATTGAATATCAAATGCCGTACGGTTTAAGAGTTAGTTTTTACGGCGGGAATAGTACCTTAGGAAAAATAGGAAAATTTTATAAAATTGTCTAGGAGTTGAACTAAGGTTTGTAAACAGTCTTAAAATTCATAAGATGATTCAAGGATCATTTTGGTTATAATATCGAATAGGGAAAATGTTGAAATTCAAAAATCTCTAAATTAGGGCTAAAGTAGGGTTTCTAGGCGGTTTTGGTTACTATGGAAATTACAATGAGAATTAGAATTTGGAAATGATACCATAATTCATACAATTTCGTAAGGATTCATTTGACCTCTATATTTGATAGGTAAAAGTGTCCCGGAAAATTTCTACATTAAGGAGTAAATAGTAACTAGGGACCTAATGGGAATTTTTGACAAACAATTTTCAAAGTGTATCATGGGATTAGGGGTGGGTGTTCGGGTCGGGGAATTCGGGACCTTCCCGATCGGGACGGGGAAATCGGGATTTTTTGATTTCGGGACGGGTACCCGATCCCGATTCAAATTTTCGGGATTGGGATCGGGTATCAAAGTGCTACCCGATCGGAGAATTCGGGTACCCGAATTTCGCGACATAATTTTTTTTAAAAATATTTATATTATATTATTAATTTATTATATACTTAATATGTTAATAACTTAATATTATTTGTAAATTATAACACTTAAGTAAAAAAACTATTGTATGGATTCAGAATATCACTCTAAAGTCTAAAGAGTAAACAAATTCTGTTGTTATGTATCCTCTAGACTTATGTTTCTGTTAAAATCATAAATGTTTATTTTTATGGAATTCTGTTCCTTTGTATTTTGAATTTTTGACTTTCTGTTGCATTTGAAAATTGAAAGTTGAACGCAATTGATGTCTCAGTTCAGTTTATGTTTAGTAATTGTTTATTTTTTTTGTTAATTAGCTTTCTCTTTGTATAAATTATATCGTATTTTCTGTGTAAAACACGTGCAACTGAATTTGGAAAATTGGAAAAGTGTCATTTAGAATGTGATGACATGAAGGTCAGAATGTAATTAAAGCCATAAGCATCTCTGCTGGTGTAATTGTAAGTTTGGAGTTTAAAAAAAAAAAAAAAAGCAAAAAATATGGCGGGCTCCCCGTCCCGACAATCGGGTACCCGATTTTTTCGGGACGGGACCGGGATCCATTTTTTCCTCCCCGATCCCGATTTCCCCGTCCCGCACCCACCCCTACATGGGATAATAAAGGCTAGGATATGAATCCGAAAAATGTGGAGTTTAACTTCCTAATCCTTTTCCTACCTATTTCTTCTTGGCCCTGAAATCCGGGCTTTCACACATTGTCCACTCTTGGGACGAAACCTGTATATGACACACTTTACGGGTCAATTTTCATAATTTTCTGTTAGATTAATAATAAATAAAAGATTTAGTTTGTTTTTACGGCTCTGCTTGAATTTAATAGCAATCAGAGTTTTCATTCAAAAGTACTTCTCGATATCATTTAAATTAAAGGGATAATGATTTTCACCCATCCGAACTATAGACCATTTGTCAATTCACCATCCAAAGTATTTCGCCCCCGAAACAACCATCTAAACTTTCAATGCCTGACAAACCACCATCCCACAGCGATTTTGACCATTTTTTGAGCGGTTTTGACTCTTTTTTCAGCGGTTTTGGATGTTTTAATACATAATCAATGGAAAAATAATCTGTCTCTCTTTGTTATTTTTCCGTAAATTATGTGTTAAAACATCCAAACCCGCTGAAAAAAGAGTCAAAACCGCTCAAAAAATGGTCAAAACCGCTGTGGGATGGTGGTTTGTCAGGAATTGAAAGTTTAGATGGTAGTTTCGGGGGCAAAATAGTTTGGATGGTGAATTGCCAAATGGCCTATAGTTCGGATGGGTGAAAATCATTATCTCTAAATTAAAACGATAAGACTTAAAACAAATTTGGATAACTTTGAATTTGTCATTATCGTATTGAAGGAATAGAATTGAGGACTGAACGAATGGTGTTAAAGAATTCGTATATATGTTGAGAGATATTCCATAACCAAATCTTCCAACACCCGTTTGAGTCCAAAACCCCCCCCCCAACACATGACTCCCGAGTCAATGGCGGACAAAATTTTCCATAACCAAATCTCACGTCTATGTGTTCTCAGTTTTCTTTGCGGTCCTAAATACAATAATTTAACATGTAGTGAATGCCACTGAATAGTTGACACGTTGGTTCTAAACGTGCCAACATTTGTGAGTTGCCGTGGTCTAAATGTAACAATATCACGTTATCGTACAAAATGTCAATTAGTATCACTTTAATAAGCAACTGCAATTTAGAGACTGGAATATGAAAATTCTGATTGCACTAAATATTAAGATACCCTTGAATTGTTTCAACTGAACAATGTGGTAAATAAGTATATAAGATATAATATATGCATTTCAGTAGATACACACAAGTTTGGGGGCAAAAAATGTAATTTTAACCATAAAGTGAAGTGTATGAGTTGTACTACTATTTTCACTAACCAATTTTAATTTCAATATTTTTTAAAACTGTGTAATATTGATCTCGTTTTTAGTTTTTTGAATGGATTTCTCACATGTTCCATTGAGTCTCATTGCTTGCCCGATGGTACCCCAACAAGAAAATACCCCACAATTTCAGGAAGAAAGTGCAAACTCAACAAAAATACTTGTGAGTGTTGTGTATAATCATTTTTCTTAATCAAATTATAAAAACTTGTTAATTCCTCTAAATGTTGTCATACACAGAAGATTTGCAAATGAGACAATCTAGGAGAAAAGGGAAAAAGAAAAACGGTTTATTTAGTGAAACACTATGCTTATGATGCGTTGCAAAATTTCTAGTTAACCTAGCATAACGTCGAACTGCTAAGTTATACTATTTGACGGAAACCATGCATTTTTAATGGTTATAATACGATGTTCTTCTAATTTTCAGGTGCTAAATGATGCTCTTTGATTTAATTCAATGTAATGCTCTTATATTTTGTTCATCAATTTAATATAGAAAAAGGTTACAAAACATAGGGGAAATTGCATATTTGGGACACTAACATACCCCATTTTGTAAATTCAATTGCTATTTTTATGGTTTTCCTGAACGACAAAACAGAGCTCGATCCTGGTCACTTTTCCGATCCTTGCAAATTCTCGGTGCCCTGGCTTGTCAGCGGAGATTTTAACGAGATTTTGCATAATGGCAAGAAAACAGGTGGGAACGATCGCCCCCTCTCCCAGATGACGGATTTTGCTAATGCGCTATTGGATACTAAACTGTCGGATCTTGGTTTCTCGGGATTCCCTTTTACTTGGTTGAAAAATAGCTGCGATCCCGACACTCTCCGAGCTAGGCTAGACTGTTTAGTAGCATCGGATGAGTGGCGTGCTCTCTTTTCGGATGCCCAGGTTTCTCATCTTAAGGCGTCCTGCTCGGACCACTCTCTAATTATCACTTTCTTGTCGGGTGTCCGCCATGGTAAAAGGAACAGAATTAGGCCGTTCCATTTCGAGGCCTGTTGGGTTAAGTCTGAAGATTGTCGTTGTATCATTTCGGAATTTTGGGAGAGTTCTCTTACTTGCTCAACGGCTGACTCAGTTTTAGTGGGTTCGGAAAAATGCAAACTTGGACTTCTTAATTGGCGTAGAGATATACGTCGGGATAAAGAGTGGGATCTTGAAACCTTGGAAGAACGTCTAAAATCTCTTAAAGAGGGCCTGATCACCCTTGATTCTAAGCAAGAGATGGACAGATTACGAGAGAAAATAGATACAATTCTTCTCCAAGAAGAGATTGCTTGGAAACAAATAGCAAAATCTCAATGGCTCCGGGAGGGCGATAGGAACACAAAATTTTTCGACTCAAAAGCCAAACAAAGAGAGAAGAACAATCATATTGAAGCACTTCGGGACAAGAATGGGATTAGATGGGAATCTGAGGAAGGAATTCAGTCTATTATTGTGAAATATTTTGGTGATATCTTCTCTTCTAAATGTTGCTCTAATGAAGATATTGATGAGGGGATCAGCGCTGTGCCACGGAAAATCAGTGATAACATGGGAAGACAACTCTTCATCCCTTTTTCGCCTGACGAGGTAACTCGTGCTCTTAAGAGCATGTATCCCCTCAAGTCCCCAGGCCCGGATGGCCTTCCCCCGTATTTTTTTCAACATTATTGGGATATTGTGGGTCGGGATGTGGTCTCTTGTGTCCTTGATTTCTTGAATTATGGGAAATTTGATAAGAAGCTAAATTTTACCCATATTGTTCTTATTCCTAAATGTAAAAACCCAGAACTGATTACTCACTTTAGACCGATTAGTCTTTGCAATGTTGTGTACAAAATCGCTTCAAAAACCCTAGCCAATCGCATTAAGCCTTTGCTTGACAGTGTTATTTCCCCAAGTCAATCGGCGTTTATTTCTAATCGCCTTATTTATGATAATGTCATGGTTGCGTTTGAGCTTAATCATTTCTTGAAGCGTAAGAACACAGGAAAGGAAGGTTATTTTAACCTGAAGCTCGATTTGAGCAAAACTTACGACCGCGTTGAATGGCTGTTCCTTGAACGGTTGTTGGTCAGGTTAGGTTTTCCCCCCGTTTTTGTTTCCCGTATCATGATGTGCATCTCTTCTGTCTCTTATTCGTTCCTGCTTGATGGCTGTCAATTCGGAAACCTGGTCCCGGCGAGAGGCATCCATCAGGGTGATCCTCTCTCCCCTTATCTTTTCCTTTTCTGTGCAGAGGTTCTCTCCATTCTTTTGCAGGAGGAGGAAAGAAAGGGAAGGTTGGTGGGCATTGCAGTTTGTCGTACCGCCCCGAGAGTGTCGTATTTGTTATTTGCTGATGACACTATGATTTGTGGTAGAGCGGACCGGGAGGCTCTTCTTTGTATTAAGGAGGTGTTGGCTCGCTACGAGTATTTGTCGGGCCAAACTGTGAATGGCAAGAAGTGTTCTATTGTCTTTAGCAAGAATATTAAGGAGGAGTTGCAACAGGAACTTGTTGGTTTGATCGGGGTTCGTCGTGTTGAGAAGTTGGACCTCTATCTTGGCTTACCTTCGGTGGTAGGGAAGTCCCGTAAAAAGGTTTTCTCTAGTATTCTTGATAAGATCAGGCGCCGTATTCAGGGTTATTCCGAAAAATTCCTCTCCAAGGCTGGTAAGGAGATTCTTATTAAGGAAGTTCTTCAAGCTATCCCGTCCTACTCCATGAATTGTTTCTTATTACCGGATAACTTTATTCATGATATTGATTCTGCCATTGCGAACTTTTGGTGGAATAACCGGGATTCTAGGAAAATTCATTGGTTGGAGTGGTCTAAATTATGCAGCCGAAAAGGTTTAGGAGGTTTGGGTTTTCGTATTTTTAAATTGTTTAACTTGGCAATGTTGGCCAAACAGGTGTGGAGAATCATACGGTCGCCAAATAGTTTACTAAGCCGCATTCTTAAGGCGAGATACTTCCCTGATGGGGATATATGCAATGCACCGCTGGGTCATTCTCCGTCGTATATTTGGAGAAGCCTCTACGAGGCTCGTTATTTGGTGGTTTTAGGATCCCGTTGGCGGGTTGGAAATGGCAAGAGTATTCACATTTGGCATGATCGCTGGCTTTCTAGGCAGTTGGATTATAGACCAGCTTTCAGACAGGGTACGACAATCTATCAGGAGTGGGTGGCTGATTTGCTCAAACCTGGGCTTATGGAATGGAATAAGTCTCTTGTGCGTAATGTTTTTCATGAGAGGGATGCTAAAACTATCCTTAGTATTCCTCTTGGTTCGGTTCCTCGGGACGACACGATTATATGGCACTTGAATAAGAATGGTAATTTTACGGTGAAAAGTGCATACCATCTTGCAGTTAGTCTTGCGAACCGTGACTGCGCTTCTCCTTCGAATTTGAATCATGATGTGTGGTAGCAGATTTGGAGGTTGAAAGTTCCCCCGAAAGTTAGAAATTTCTTATGGCGGTGCTGTCATGGTATTCTCCCGACGGGGGCCCTCCTCATCTTCAGACACTGTTATGCAGAAGCATCTTGCCCTCATTGTGATATGCCTTTGGAAGATGTTTCGCACGCTTTTTTTTGCTATACTTACGCCCGATAGGTATGGGCCCTGTCCCATCTCCCTTGGCACTTAATTCAGCGGATGGCTGTGGACTTCCATAATGGGCTATTGCAAGCACTTAGAGAATAGACCCTGGAGATGGCTATAAGCTAGCTTCGATCCTTTGGGCTATTTGGCATTGTAGGAACTTAAAGCGGGCAAAAGGTATGGTTAAGCAACCTTTGGAGGTTGTGAAATTAGCTACGTATAACATGCTGCCTTACCCTTCAATTGATGATGAGCTTGCAACACCTCAGTTGCCTCCGAAGACGGAGAAGTGGAAACACCCTTTACAAGGCTGGATAAAGATTAATTTTGACTGTGCAGTTTTTAAGGAGACTCAGTCTATCGGTATTGGCGTGGTTGCTCGCGATCCAATGGGGATCTGCGTAGGTTGGGAAACGGATGTTAAGAGGTTCTCGGTGGATCCCTTGGAGGCGGAAGCAAGGGCTGCCCGTTCAGCGGCAATTTTGGGCCGTGACTTTGGGTGGAGAAAAGTTGTTATTGAAGGCGATTCTCTCAATTTGATCAACAACTTACTCAAAGAAGAGGAAGACCTTTCGGATGTTGGGAATATTATCTCGGACATCAAGCTCATTTGCAAGTGTTTTTCCGATGTTCGTTTTTCCTTTATTAGGCGTGGCGCCAATTTAGTGGCCTATAAGCTTGCTCGTAATGCGGCCTCGGCCTGCGTTGGTTCGTCGGATGTTCCGACTTTTGTTTTGGACTCTGTTTTGGCGGATGTTAGCTAGTTAGCCTCTTTTGGCTGGTCGTCAACAAAAAAAAAAAAAAAAAAGTAATAGCAACTCATTTCCAGCCACTTATGCATTAAAGGAGACCGATTAATAATGTATGTGATGAACAGGTGAGAATTTCATCTAAAAATATTAATAACGGTATATATGCTCACACATTTTACTTCCTATCATACCAAATTTGTATTTTATTCACCAAGTAAATGTCGATATATTATCACATGTATAAATGTGTTCAGTGGTTATGACTTATGAATAATGTAAAGCAAATTGATAGTCACGGGTTGACTTGACTTGTTGAGCCAAAGTAAATGCCTTTAATCTTTATATATATTTGTTTTTGGGAAAATTCTAGCCCAGACCAGGCTTGACCGAACCCAACCAATTAAAAAGGCAAGTGTATTATGTAAAGGATTGTGCTATCTATGACATTACTCTACACAATCAAAGAGCATCATCTAAGGGAACAGATTAGGGAAGTCTGTATCATAGGCAATAATCACTATTCACTGTATTTAGACGCCTGTATCTCGTATATGAATAACTCTTGTCCTTCCTTGTATCAATCAATATACAAACATAAATTCCTTAACTTCTATATGGTATCCAGAGCTCACGATCTATAAACCTCCTTTTTTTTTCTTCCTCGACCATGGCTCAAGATGCTCCCAACCCCACCATTCAAACGACCGATGCCACCCGCCCCTTAACCCTAATCAACGCCTCCAGCGCCGTCAAACTCCATACCAATAATTACATGGCGTGGAAACTCCATATGCAAGCCCTCCTCCGTGGCTATAATCTCTTCGGCTACGTTGATGGATCAATCGCCAAACCTGCTCAAACTGCCCCAGAATTCCTGTCTTGGTACAAGCAAGACCAACTACTTCTCGAAGCACTCGCTGGCTCTTTCCATCACACCATTGCGCCGGTCATCCACAATGCCACCTCCTTAAGTGAAACATGGGACACTTTGGCCACGACCTTTGCTAATGCGTCCCGCGGTCATATCAAGCCACTACGTGACTCCTTAAAGCGTACCACCAAGGGTCCCAAAACTATCAACGACTACATGACATTCATCCGCACCAAATCCGATGAACTCAACCTACTAGGCCACCCTCTTAGCCAAGAGGACATCACCGATATTATCCTCGACGGCCTTGATGATTCATTCCGCTCAATTATAGATGCCGTCAATGCCCGTGAAAGCCTCATATCCTTCGCCGAGCTCCAGAAAAACTCCTAAACAAAGAACTTTCCCTCCAACAAACGGCCCCCACCACACTCTCCAACCTCCCCATCACGGCAAACGCCGTGGGTATTCCCCACAGACCGAAGCAGTGGCGCCCGTCACCACCACTGCCACACCAACCCAGTCACCCACGACAACCACGACCCTACCTCGGCATTTGTCAACTATGTGGTGTTCAAGGGCACTCCGCCCGTCGCTGCCCTCAATTCCACATTATGCAGCATCAACCCCAGGCCTCTGTCCTAACCTATCCCGAATCAATACAAGACAACAACATAACAACGGGTTCAACTAGCTCCAGAACCTATCCTAACCTGTCCCGAAATAGTATCAATTCAATAAGGGCACATCGTCCAACAATAAAAGGTCAATACAATACTTAGAAACCATATAGTATGCAGTGAGTGTAAGTGAGTGAGATTAGAATAATGACTCGACAACTCTAACTCCGCCTAGTAACCAACACCTATAACAGAAACTGGAAAAGTGGGAAAGAAGGGTCAGTCTCTAGAAGACTGAGTGAGCAGGAGCGATACATAACTATATGTTCGTTTCGTCGAACACAACTACCCGTTTGCTCCCCCAACCCCAACCCCAACATCTTCTCGCTCCGACAACCCTTCCCCACCCATTGACACTTCCCCATCAGTCACCTACATCCCGGTTGCCCTGCCTCGGCTGTGACGCCCCGATTCTTCGGCCGTACAGGTTTGACGTCACGTGTGTGTTTCGTGAGCTTTACGTTATTTATTTCATGCTTTTATATGTTATTATGATTGATTAATTGCTATACTTAGTTATTTGAATTTACTTGAAATTTGTTTTAATTTGGATATTTGCCCTAATTGCTCGTTTACTTGTATCTTGCTCGTTTCTTGTCCGTTTCGAGTTCCGTTTCTTGCGTATTTTTACCGTGCATGAAATATGTGAGTTATTTACGTGTTAACATGCTTACGTGTTAATTTGATGCTCGTTGGATTCAGTTTTGAGTTCGGTTTTTGGAACTGGGACAATTAGGGTTTTTAAGCACCTTGTGTTCCGGGCGGCGTATCTTGAGCTAGGAAACTCGGATTCAAGTTCCGTCACCTCCGTTGGCTTCGTATCGACGATTCGGAGCCAATGGAACAAGCCTCATGCCTTTTTGAATTCATTTAGACCTCTGAACCTCACCCGTAACGAGCAGCTTGTGCAAATTCGTACCTTTGGGTTGACTAGTCTTGGTGGGACCCTTCTTAACCTAACCTTAACTTGACCCATACTTTTTAACTTGAGTTAACCCACTCCCTAACCCTCGTAGCTGCTGAATTTCGAGCCATAACCTTCCATCCTCATCCATTTTCTGCTCCAAACCCATCTCCAAGAGAGAAGAGAAGAGGAAGAAGAGAGAACCTTGCCATCCTTGTTGATTTCTAGCTCAAATCAACTCCTTTCTTCTTCTAATCTTCAAGGTAAGTATATTTTGTTATTCTCTACTCTTTTAGATGTGTTTTCATGCTTTTTATCCATGCTTTGATTGGTATTTGATTAGGGTTTGATATGAGCAAGTTTGTGAGTTTTGACCAATTTCTTGTTAAATGGCATGCTTGAAGTTTGGGGCTGAGTTAGGGACTTTAACTTGACATTTTGGTCCGATTTCTTCTTGTATTAGATGCCGAACATGTTGTAGTAGAACTAGGGTTCATGTGCCTTTGATGTTCTTTGGGAAATTTATGAGTTATTTGGCATGAAGTTGAAATTTAGAACAGCTCCCCTGTTTCGGTTAATTTCCCTAGCTTTTGCTTGCTTTGGTTGATCATTTGTGCTTCATTTTGTGCCAAATTGCATATACATGTAGTATATTAGTCCCTTTGCATGTTAGGATTAAGTTCCCAAGAGTTTAGATTCATTCTCAGCCCCTAGAGCCTTGATCATGGCATGAATGTATTAATTTCTCAATTTTGACTCTAATTGCATTGCTTGTTTGATGAACCTTTTTGGATGCATTCTTGAATCTTTTTGTGTGATTATTTGGTGTGTACTTGATGCTTGTTTTATGTGTTAGAATACTTGAGTAGTTCCCTTTCTTTCAGCCCTTGAGTTGCTCTTTTTCTTCCCCTTTTAAACCGCAGCTGTTAGCCCTTTTCGCCTCTGTACCGAGACACCCCCGTGTCTCGGTTTGTTCTTCTGCAGTGACACGGGCGTGTCACCCCCCTTTTGTAGCTTTGTTTCCCTCTTGTACTGAGACACGGGGGTGTCTCAGTTTAGGCTTCTGGGATGACATAGGCGTGTCATTCCCCTCGGTTTGATTTTAAGTGTAACTCTTTTCCGTTCCCTTGCTTTTCGTTGCTTCTCTTTGCCTCGTTTCGACTTATATGTGTTATTATATTTGAGTTATGAGCTTTTTACATCCCACATTTCATTTATAGTATGATTTACGTGCGTATATGCAAGCTAGGGTTTAATAGAACTTACGTGATAACTTGTCTCTTTCCATTTTCGTCATAAGCATTCATATGCATTGTCGAGCGTCTAAATGGTTCATGTTTGAGTCTAAGTTCGTATTCCTTTGTTTATTTTGTTCAGAGAACCCTCCCGTGGACGAGGAAGTCGCTCCTTAGACACTCTTTTCCCTCCTTTGTTTCGTCTTCGGTGTAAGGTGAGGTTTATTTCTTTTAGTTATTCGATCTACAACCTTATGTGTTTTTGAAACCCGCATGCGAGTATTATATACGTATATTTATGGTAAATATGTGTGGGATATGTATGTTAAGGGCTTGTCCCATTTTTTATACGACTTTGAAACGGATTCGTATACGTATAGAAACTATTTTCCGCTTGTTTTGAAAACCTTGGTAAGGGTGCGTGTGTTAGCTTCGTTTCGTTTGTATCGGATTCAAGCGAGTCTCCGATTTTCTGTTGGTTTTGATCTGTTGCGCCCCGGAGAGTGGCATGGCAACTCGGGACGACCATGGGGTCGCCGAGCTCTCCCATCAACACTTCCCATTGAGAGTTTCGCCCGACCTTAGGAGGTTGAGGAAGGGCGGTGCTCTTGAGCCGGCGTAGGCAAACGTCGAAGGATTCAAGGAAGTAATTAAGCCTTGTATCGTTGGTACTGAGTTCGTAAGCTCGTTAGACAGTTACGGCCGTACACCCTACTATCATCCGGTGTGAAAGACGGTTTATGATTTCTGTTTGATTTGTTCGTTTTGATTCGGAGTTAGGGGTTTACTTTTGTATGAACCGTGAAACGAGATTGGCCTTGTGATTAACTAAAATTTGGCATTCTGGCACTTGCCCTTTTGTTTCCTTTTCAACCTATATATCTAATATAGCTGTAAACGTTTTAGTTTGCAAAACCCACTCTCGGTTCAAGGTTCTTTACTTTTGATATGTGCTTTGCTTTATAGGTATTAGTGTGAGTGTGTTAGCCCCCTCACTAGTCGTTAGGACTAACCCTCGTTGTTTCTTTTCTTTTCCCCTTTTCTTTTAAGTTGCAGGTAGTTGCTTTTGGAGTCTTGAGCTAGGCGGCAAGTTTATCGAGTCATCTTACTTGTGGATAGCTCGAGTCTCACACATTTTATTTATGTTTTGTACTTACTTTACCGCACTTTTGGATACGCTTTGTTATGGATTATGATTATTCTTTTGGCCCGTAAGGGGTTTGTACATAAATATTATGAAATATTGGTGCCTATATGTAGTATAGGTAGATAGTTGGTATCTATAATTATACTTTATGTGTTGGTACCTATACGTAAATATATAATATGTCTCTTATATGTCTCGCTTCCGTATTCATGTTTTGTTTATGCACTCTGATGTAAGGGTCTAGTCCGTCTGGCTTAGGTTGGTTTTCGTTTGGTCACCCGTTCGCTAGGGTTGGGCATGTGTGCGGAGTCCGTTTCGTTACATGTGTTTGGCTTTGGTGCGGGGGATGTGGTGCCCACCGCTCCGGGGTGCTACATCCTTAAGTGGTATCAAAGCCCTGGGTTATAAAACCGGAGCTCTGGAGTCATGTGTCGTGTCTGTCTAGGTCGGTCGGCTTAGGAGTATGTGGTTATTTGCATTCACTTACCAAGTTACGTATCCGGGAAGAAGATATACCAAAGACGGGTTTCAATACTCGTTATTGGCACTTTGAGTTCGTGGTCATGCCTTTTGGCCTCACAAATGCCCCGGCTGCATTTATGGATATGATGCACCAAATATTCCGGCCTTACCTCGATAAATTCGTGGTCATCTTTATAGATGATATTCTGGTGTATTCGAGGTCCGCTGAGGAGCACGCGTAGCATTTGAGAATGGTTTTAACCAAGCTTCGAGAGTATCAACTGTACGCCAAGTTCAGCAAGTGCGAGTTCTGGATCAATCGGGTTTCGTTCTTGGGTCATTTTATTTCGGGTGATGGTATAGAAGTTGATCCGGCGAAGATTGAGACGGTGATGCTATGGAAGCAACTGAAGAATGCCTCAGAGATAAGAAGTTTTCTCGGGTTGGCGGGATATTACCGACGTTTTGTAAAGGATTTTTCTAAGATAGCCACCCCGTTAACCCGGTTAACAAAGAAAGAGGTGAAATTCGAGTGGGATGAGGCGTGTGAGAAGAGTTTTCAGACTCTTAAGGAACGCTTGACAACTGTACCGGTTCTGACTCTACCACAAGGTTCCGAAGGCTACGTAGTATATACCGACGCATCTACGGAAGGCCTCGGTTGTGTGTTGATGCAAGAAGGCAAAGTTGTAGCCTACGCCTCTAGGAAATTTAAGGATCACGAGAGAAATTATCCCACTCACGATTTGGAACTTGCAGTCGTTATCTTTGCTTTGATGAAGTGGAGACACTATCTCTACGGAGCTACCTTTGAAGTGTACACCGACCACCAAAGTCTCAATTACCTTTTCACGCAGAAGGATTTGAATGTGAGACAGAGGCGATGGATGGAATTGCTTGAAGATTATGATTGCAAGATTCTCTACCATCTGGGAAAGGCCAATGTGGTTGCCGATGCTCTGAGTCGGAAGGCTAGTGTTTCAGCTTTGGAGTCTAGTTCTTGCAAGCAAGTTTCTGAGGTATTGTGTTCCGGGCGGCGTATCTTGAGCTAGGAAACTCGGATTCGAGTTCCGTCACCTCCGTTGGCTTCGTATCGACGATTCGGAGCCAATGGAACAAGCCTCATGCCTTTTTGAATTCATTTAGACCTCCGAACCTCACCCGTAACGAGTAGCTTGTGT
Source organism: Lantana camara (assembly GCA_037501455.1). Lineage (NCBI taxonomy): Eukaryota > Viridiplantae > Streptophyta > Magnoliopsida > Lamiales > Verbenaceae > Lantana > Lantana camara. The sequence continues at coordinate 94,987,171 of CM074863.1, forward strand.
AAATTCGTACCTTTGGGTTGACTAGTCTTGGTGGGACCCTTCTTAACCTAACCTTAACTTGAACCATACTTTTTAACTTGAGTTAACCCACTCCCTAACCCCCCTAGCTGCTAAATTTCGAGCTATAACCTTCCATCCTCACCCATTTGCTGCTCCAAACCCAGCTCCAAGAGAGAAGAGAAGAGGAAGAAGAGAGAACCTTGCCATCCTTGTTGATTTCTAGCTCAAATCAACTCATTTCTTCTTCTAATCTTCAAGGTAAGTATATTTTGTTATTCTCTACTCTTTTAGATGTGTTTTGATACTTTTTATCCATGCTTTGATTGGTATTTGACTAGGGTTTGATATGAGCAAGTTTGTGAGTTTTGACCAATTTCTTGTTAAATGGCATGCTTGAAGTTTGGGGCTGAGTTAGGGACTTTAACTTGACATTTTGGTCCGATTTCTTCTTGTATTAGATGCCGAACATGTTGTAGTAGAACTAGGGTTCATGTGCCTTTGATGTTCTTTGGGAAATTTATGAGTTATTTGGCATGAAGTTGAAATTTAGAACAGCTCCCCTGTTTCGGTTAATTTCCCTAGCTTTTGCTTGCTTTGGTTGATCATTTGTGCTTAATTTTGTGCCAAATTGCATATACAAGTAGTATATTAGTCCCTTTGCATGTTAGGATTAAGTTCCCAAGAGTTTAGATTCATTCTCAGCCCTTAGAGCCTTGATCATGGCATGAATGTATTGATTTCTCAATTTGACTCTAATTGCATTGCTTGTTTGATGAACCTTTTTGGATGTATTCTTGAATCTTTTTGTGTGATTCTTTGGTGTGTACTTGATGCTTGTTTTATGTGTTAGAATACTTGAGTAGTTCCCTTTCTTTCAGCCCTTGAGTTGCTCTTTTTCTTCCCCTTTTAAACCGCAGCTGTCAGCCCTTTTCGCCTCTGTACCGAGACACCCCCGTGTCTCGGTTTGTTCTTCTGGAGTGATACGGGCGTGTCACCCCCTTTTGTAGCTTTGTTTCCCTCTTGTACTGAGACACGGGGGTGTCTCAGTTTAGGCTTCTGGGATGACATAGGCGTGTCATTCCCCTCGGTTTGATTTTAAGTGTAACTCTTTTCCGTTCCCTTGCTTTTCGTTGCTTCTCTTTGCCTCGTTTCGACTTATATGTGTTATTATATTTGAGTTATGAGCTTTTTACATCCCACATTTCATTTATAGTATGATTTACGTGCGTATATGCAAGCTAGGGCTTAATAGAACTTACGTGATAACTTGTCTCTTTCCAATTTCGTCATAAGCATTCATATGCATTGCCGAGCGTCTAAATGGTTCATGTTTGAGTCTAAGTTCGTATTCCTTTGTTTATTTTGTTCAGAGAACCCTCCCGTGGATGAGGAAGTCGCTCCTTAGACACTCATTTCCCTCCTTTGTTTCGTCTTCGGTGTAAGGTGAGGTTTATTTCTTTTAGTTATTCAACCTACAACCTTATGTGCTTTTGAAACCAGCATGCGAGTATTATATACGTATATTTACGGTAAATATGTGTGAGATATGTATGTTAAGGGCTTGTCCCATTTGTTATACGACTTTGAAACGGATTCGTATACGTATAGAAACTATTTTCCGCTTGTTTTGAAAACCTTGGTAAGGGTGCGTGTGTTAGCTTCGTTTCGTTTGTATCGGATTCAAGCAAGTCTCCGATTTTCTGTTGGTTTTGATCTGTTGGGCCCCGGAGAGTGGCATGGCAACTCGGGACGACCATGGGGTCGCCGAGCTCTCCCATCAATGCTTTCCATTGAGAGTTTCGCCCGACCTTAGGAGGTTGAGGAAGGGCAGTGCTCTTGAGCCGGCGTAGGCAAACGTCTAAGGATTCAAGGAAGTAATTAAGCCTTGTATCGTTGGTACTGAGTTCGTAAGCTCGTTAGATAGTTAGGGCCGTACACCCTACTATCATCCGGTGTGAAGGACGGTTTATGATTTCTGTTTGATTTGTTCGTTTTGATTCGGAGTTAGGGGTTTACTTTTGTATGAACCGTGAAACGAGATTGGCCTTGTGATTAACTAAAATTTGGCATTTTGGCACTTGCCCTTTTGTTTCCTTTTCAACCTATATATCTAATATAACGGTAAACGTTTTAGTTTGCAAAACCCACTCTCGGTTCAAGGTTCTTTACTTTTGATATGTGTTTTGCTTTATACGTATTAGTGTGAGTGTGTTAGCCCCCTCACTAGTCGTTAGGACTAACCCTCGTTGTTTCTTTTCTTTTCCCCTTTTCTTTTAAGTTGCAGGTAGTTGCTTTTGGAGTCTTGAGCTAGGCGGCAAGTTTATCGAGTCGTCTTACTTGTGGATAGCTCGAGTCTCACGCATTTTATTTATGTTCTGTACTTACTTTACCGCACTTTTAGATACGCTTTGTTATGGATTATGATTATTCTTTTGGCCCGTAAGGGGTTTGTACATAAATATTAGGAAATATTGGTACCTATATGTAGTATAGGTAGATAGTTGGTATCTATAATTATACTTTATGTGTTGGTACCTATACATAAATATATAATATGTCTCTTATATGTCTCGCTTCCGCATTCATGTTTTGTTTGTGCACTCTAATGTAAGGGTCTAGTCCGCCTGGCTTAGGTTGGTTTTCATTTGGTCACCCGTTCGCTAGATTTGGGCATGTGTGCGGAGTCCGTTTCGTTACATGTGCTTGGCCGAGCGTCTAAATGGTTCATGTTTGAGTCTAAGTTCGTATTCCTTTGTTTATTTTGTTCAGAGAACCCTCCCGTGGGCGAGGAAGTCGCTCCTTAGACACTCTTTTCCCTCATTTGTTTCGTCTTCGGTGTAAGGTGAGGTTTATTTCTTTTAGTTATTCGACCCACAACCTTATGTGTTTTTGAAACCCGCATGCGAGTATTATATACGTATATTTATGGTAAATATGTGTGAGATATGTATGTTAAGGGCTTGTCCCATTTGTTATACGACTTTGAAACGGATTCGTATACGTATAGAAACTATTTTCCGCTTGTTTTGAAAACCTTGCTAAGGGTGCGTGTGTTAGCTTCGTTTCGTTTGTATCAGATTCAAGCAAGTCTCCGATTTTCTGTTGGTTTTGATCTGTTGGGCCCCGGAGAGTGGCATGGCAACTCGGGACGACCATGGGGTCGCCGAGCTCTCCCATCAACACTTTCCATTGAGAGTTTCGCCCGACCTTAGGAGGTTGAGGAAGGGCGGTGCTCTTGAGCAGGTGTAGGCAAACGTCGAAGGATTCAAGGAAGTAATTAAGTCTTGTATCGTTGGTACTGAGTTCGTAAGCTCGTTAGATAGTTACGGCCGTACACCCTACTATCATCCGGTGTGAAGGATGGTTTATGATTTCTGTTTGATTTGTTCGTTTTGATTCGGAGTTAGGGGTTGACTTTTGTATGAACCGTGAAACGAGATTGGCCTTGTGATTAACTAAAATTTGGCATTTTGGCACTTGCCCTTTTGTTTCCTTTTCAACCTATATATCTAATATCACGGGAAACGTTTTAGTTTGCAAAACCCACTCTCGGTTCAAGGTTCTTTACTTTTGATATGTGCTTTGCTTTATACGTATTAGTGTGAGTGTGTTAGCCCCCTCACTAGTCGTTAGGACTAACCCTCGTTGTTTCTTTTCTTTTCCCCTTTTCTTTTAAGTTGCAGGTAGTTGCTTTTAGAGTCTTGACCTAGGCGGCAAGTTCTTCGAGTCGTCTTACTTGTGGATAGCTCGAGTCACATGCATTTTATTGATGTTCTGTACTTACTTTACCGCACTTTTGGATACGCTTTGTTATGGATTATGATTATTCTTTGGCCCGTAAGGGGTTTGTACATAAATATTATGAAATATTGGTACCTATATGTAGTATAGGTAGATAGTTGGTATCTATAATTATACTTTATGTGTTGGTACCTATACGTAAATATATAATATGTCTCTTATATGTCTCGCTTCCGCATTCATGTTTTGTTTGTGCACTCTGATGTAAGGGTCTAGTCCGCCTGGCTTAGGTTGGTTTTTGGTTTTTTGGTTTCAAGGTCGTAATTAAGCCTTGTCTCGTGTGATTTTTGGATAGTTAGGGCCGTCAACCCTTCTATCACCCGGTGTGCAGGTTGGAGCTTGTTTTGTTTTGCTTTGTTTTGTCCCTTTGTTTCTGGAAGTTTGGAGATGTGATTCGTACCCGCCGAGTTTTGTTATGTCCGTCGGTTATAAGTTCGTGAAACGGGGGTAGACTCTTAAGTCAGGATAAAATCGGATTTTTGTTATTAAACTAATAAGTTATGTTTTGATACGTGTGCTAAGTCTGCATGAGTTGAACGTATGTTTTGAGATATGCATAAGCTAAGTTTTGTTCGTTATGTTTTGATAAGTCACCCTATATATTTACTATCACGGGAAACTGTTTTGGCGTGCAAAAACTAACCCGGCCCCCGCACCAAAGCCAAGCACATGTAACGAAACGGACTCCGCACACATGCCCAACTCTAGCGAACGGGTGACCAAACGAAAACCAACCTAAGCCAGGCGGACTATACCCTTACATCAGAGTGCACAAACAAAACATGAATGCGGAAGCGAGACATATAAGAGACATATTATATATTTACGTATAGGTACCAACACATAAAGTATAATTATAGATACCAACTATCTACCTATACTACATATAGGTACCAATATTTCATAATATTTATGTACAAACCCCTTACGGGCCAAAAGAATAATCATAATCCATAACAAAGCTTATCCAAAAGTGCGATAAAGTAAGTACAGAACATAAATAAAATGCGTGAGACTCGAGCTATCCACAAGTAAGACGACTCGAAGAACATGCCGCCTAGGTCAAGACTCTAAAAGCAACTACCTGCAACTTAAAAGAAAAGGGGAAAAGAAAAGAAATAATGAGGGTTAGTCCTAACGACTAGTGAGGGGGCTAACACACTCACACTAATACGTATAAAGCAAAGCACATATCAAAAGTAAAGAACCTTGAACCAAGAGTGGGTTTTGCAAACTAAAACGTTTCCCGTGATATTAGATATATAGGTTGAAAAGGAAACAAAAGGGCAAGTGCCAAAATGCCAAATTTTAGTTAATCACAAGGCCAATCTCGTTTCACGGTTCATACAAAAGTAAACTCCTAACTCCGAATCAAAACGAACAAATCAAACAGAAATCATAAACCATCCTTCACACCGGATGATAGTAGGGTGTACGGCCGTAACTATCTAACGAGCTTACGAACTCAGTACCAGCGATACAAGGCTTAATTACTTCCTTGAATCCTTCGACGTTTGCCTACGCCGGCTCAAGAGCACCGCCCTTCCTCAACCTCCTAAGGTCGGGCGAAACTCTCAATGGAAAGTGTTGATGGGAGAGCTCGGTGACCCCATGGTCGTCCCGAGTTGCCATGCCACTCTCCGGGGCCCAACAGATCAAAACCAACAGAAAATCGGAGACTTGCTTGAATTCGTTTGTGATCCCACATCAGCCCCCGACGCCAGCGCCTTCGCCGCCCACGGCCAACCCACCTCAGTCCTCTATGACCTCACCAACGGCGCGGTCACCTCCCGACCCAGCTCCGCCGACAAATGAACCAACCAACACCACCAATACAGTTCAACCATCCCACACAATGGTAACTTGAGCCAAAAACAACATACACAAGCCGAACCGAAAACTCACTCTCTCAACCCAAATGATCCCAAACTCTGAAATTGAGCCCAAAACAGTAACTCAGGCCCTTCGGGATGAACGGTGGCTCGCTGCTATGGCAGCCGAATATGACGTTCTCGTGCGAAACGGGACTTGGGAACTCGTTCCGCCTTCGGTTGCCCCAAATGTGGTAGGTTGCAAATGGGTCTTTTGAATTAAAAGAAATGCTGATGGCTCTATTGACATGTACAAAACGAGGCTTGTCGCCAAAGGGTTCCACCAACGGCCTGGAATCGATTTCCAGGAGACATTTAGCCCGGTCATCAAACCAACCACCATCCGGATGGTCCTTACACTAGCTGTCACGCAGGGCTGGTCACTGCGCCAACTTGACGTCAACAACGTCTTCCTCCAAGGCCACCTTTCTGAAATGGTATTCATGATCCAACCCCCAGGTTTTGTTGACAAAGATCATCCCAATCATGTGTGCAAACTGCATAAAGCTCTATATGGCCTCAAACAAGCACCCCGTGCTTGGTTTTCGGAACTGCGCAGATTTCTGATAGGACAGGGATTTCACAACTCACTCGCCGACTCATCTCTCTTCATCCTCAACTCTCCTGAGCAGCTAATATATGTCCTCGTATATGTCGATGATATTGTGATAACAGGCCCGGATTCGGCAGCCATCTCTGTGTTCATCAGGTCTCTCTTTGATCGGTTCTCTTTGAAGGACCTTGGGCCCCTCACCTATTTCCTAGGCGTCGAATGCATCAGCGGGCCCGATGGATTAATGCTATCCCAATGGAAATACGTCCATGATCTTCTTCATCGAATGGACATGGAAGGGGCAAATCCCATCAACACACCTTTGTCTCCAGATACGGAGTTATGATTCGACGTTGGAATTGCGCTATCTGATCCCACCGAGTATCGCTCTATTGTCGGGGGACTCCAATACCTCACCCTAACAAGACCTGACATTGCTTTCTCTGTTAACGGACTTTCACAGTTTATGCATCTGCCCACATCCCTCCACCTTCAAGCCGTAAAGAGATTGTTGCGCTATCTGCGTGGCACCTCTGATTTTGGGGTATTCATTCATCGAAAAAGCTCTCTCAAACTCCAAGCCTTTTCCGATGCTGACTGGGAAGGTAACCGGGATGATTATTCCTCAACAAGTGGTTACATAATCTATCTTGGACACAACCCGATCAGCTGGAGCTCCAAGAAACATCGGGGCGTCGCTCGGTCCTCGACCGAAGCAGAATATCGTGCTGTCGCCTCCACCTCCGCAGAAGTGCGCTGGATATGTTCACTGATGACTGAACTCGGCATCACTCTTCCACAACCTCCAACGATATTCTGCGATAACATTGGCGCCACGCACCTATGGTCCAACCCTGTTTTCCATTCCATAATGAAGCATATAGCCCTCGACTTCCACTTCGTACTGGAGCAGGTTCAGAACGGCGCCCTACTTGTGCAACATGTCCCATCCGCAGATCAACTAGCGGACACGTTTACAAAGGCACTCCCTCGACAATAGTACCTCCTATGCCGTAGCAAGATTGGAGTCTGCCACCGACCTCCATCTTGAGGGGCGTGTAAAGGATTGCGCTATATGTGACATTACTCTACACAATCAAAGAGCATCATCTAAGGGAACAGATTAGGGAAGTCTGTATCATAGGCAATAATCACTATTCACTGTATTTAGACGCCTGTATCTTGTATATGTATAACTCTTGTCCTTCCTTGTATCAATCAATATACAAACACAAATTCCTTAACTTCTATATATTACACTTGCTGTTTGATTGGTCACTCTCCCTAAATTTTCCACCAACCACACGGTAAGTATAAAACACTCGCCCCCTCGTTACACCGGTTTGGCCGAGCCAGGCTCGGGCTAGAATTACCCATGTTTTTGTTGGCCATGAAATCTATTCCTCACAATATCTCAGGCTTTTTTTTTATTTTTTTTTATTGTTCAAAGAAAAATGGTCTTATATTCGAATACCATGATTCCTTGTCTGCTTTTCGTGTGTTTCTGCATCAGCACACATTCCTCTCATGCCATCTCTGCAAATCAAGCTCTCTCTCCGTCTCAAACTATAACTTCTTCAGGTACCATACTATTAAAGTTGAATTTCTGTTTTTATTGTAATTAATAGCTTCATCTTTCCTTTTAATTAACAGATTTAATTTCTCCTTGTAAACTTTCGGTTTTATTGACTAACGATATTCAAAATAACATGAGTTTGATGAATCTTCTTTTATTTTCTTAATCTATAATAATTTTTTCATTTTTTCGGTTAATCATTTCTTCATTTCTTCTTTGTCTTTTACCACCTAAACTCTTTTGTTATTGTTTATTATCTAAAATATGTAAAAGTTGCAGCTCACCATCTCCTATCAAATTCCGATGAAATAATCAGTCGAAAAATTGTATCGTACCGCCAGACTATTACCACTCAGCATGGACTTAATTAGTTGTCACAACCCCAAGTAACCCTGAATTAATTTTAGGGGAAAATTTTAGAGAGATACCCTTTATTATGCGAATATATCACAAAAAATCTTGTAAAAAAGAAGGTACTTCAAAAAATCCTATATTTTTCAAAATATACACAGAAAATCTTACAACGAGTTTGTGCGCTTCACGCCCGTTGACTGCAACTAAAATTGAAAATTTTCACTTTTTTATACAAAAAAACTATTTTACCTCTATATTATACTTACCCCTATATATATATATATATATATACCAATGTACCTCAGGCCGTTGGCACTACCGCCATCGCTTTCGCCAACCGCATCACCATCACTTTCGCCGGCACAACCACCATCGTCACCGCCGGCCCCATCACCACCTCCGATGATCCACACCACCAGATTTTAAAATATGGAGAAGACATTAGCGAAAACCCTAAAGTTTTGAAGAGATCTATGTCCAGAGGGTTCGTTTCAATAGAGCGTTAATTTATACAAATAGAGATATTGAGGATCTTGATAAAAAAAATAGAGAAATTAAGGATTTTGATAAAGATATTTTCGATCTAGATGCTTTATAATATGGGAAGTAATACTTTTTTCAAAAAAAATTCTAAACCTCATGTTGTTGTTATTGTTTTTATCGTTTTTTCTTTTGAGGTGGGATCCTCTACATTTTTTTTTTTCTTAAAAAAAAATGTCGAGAGATATTCTAGCCCTTAACACATGTCTTTTTCTCTTATAATTTTTTTTTTCTTAAAGGATTAATTACATTTAGCACCCTTTGGAGTTTCAAATATTACAATTGGATCTCTATTAGTCATTTTATTACATTTTGGCCCCTTCTAAAAATTATAAATTATATCAAATTAGTTTTCCGTTAAATTTAAAATGATATCATAAATTTTGGGACTTGAATTTTCCATTCTACCCCTACCTTAAATATAGGTAAACTTGATGTAAAAGAATTACCTATTAATGTAAAATGAGAAATTCAAGTCCCAACAATCTATGGCATCACCCTAAATTTAACTAAAAACTTATTTGATATAATTTGTAATTTTTAGAAGGGGCTAAAATGTAATAAAATGACGAATAGGGGTCCAATTGTAATATCCAATACTCTAAAGGGTGCTAAATGTAGCACCCGATATGTCAGGATGACATCCCCGCACTATAGCTCGGTCCACATACAAAATGGAGAATCCGTACATAAACCAAACGTATAGCAAACGGGTGACAGTAAAAAAACAGTATGAGGGTGAACTATGCTAGACCCAAATTAAAGACCCACACGACTCTAATTACCGCCTAGCATGCACCTGCAAATGACTGAAAGGTGGAGGCGCCAGTCTACGGAAGACTAAGTGAGGGGTATAATAATTATAAGCGCAAATACATGCAAGTTATAATCTCGGGTAAGGTTTTAGGAAGGAAAAATAATATAAGTTACAACTATCAAGTTTACAATTAATTCAGTTTTAATCAATCAGTGGCCCGCGAGTGAGGGCAAGTCTCCAACCTTTACTCCGACAGTGTACAATGATTAGGTTATCTATTAGTTAAGTGACCACACAGGTAATTACGGTGCAATCAATCAATAGCAATTTAAATAACCCTTTTCCCTCCGGGTGATGGTTGGGTTTGCAAGGCCCAAACTATCCAATCATGGTGAGCATCGAGTACATAAATCCCATGCCCGGGATTCCTTCCTCCACCAAACCTCCTAGTGGATTCAAGGGTCATCCCAAAATGGTGAGGATAGTACAAGAGTTACCCGTCAGCCTTTGGTTTTCCGGTTGGCTCAAAACACGACCCTCGGGCCCACAGTGCAGTACAATATACTCGCCAAAATAAGGTTGGTTCATACAATATTATGGTGCATTTTCAATCATTTAAGGTTTTGTGAAAAGTTACGTATATATAGATACATTTTGGCCAAAAATCCACATAAGGTTTTAAGGGTTCTATGTATCTAGAATTAAAACCTCACCTGTAGAGACAAAATAAGAACAAGGATACAGCCTACGGTGCCTGCTCCTCGTCACCAGGAAGCTGGTCAATGCAAGAAAGACAAGTGTCTACTCGTATGAACCAATTAAGACGAACGGCGTAATCATGAAGCAATATGTCGTGCATTGACAACTATGGAATGTCATGAGCATATTCATACATAAAATGACCATATATTAACAAGTAAAGATCATTTAAGAACTTAGGAAATGAATTGAATTGCTTAAGTTTGGGCCGAAAATAACAGACATCTCCTAGAGCATGGTAACGGCCGTTCCGGGTTTCAGTGTAAAATGGGAAGGGTCATTCCCAGCTCTTCCCGAAAAATCCCGCGCGTTTGTAAAGAATTTGCATTTTGTTCAGGGGTGGGAACGGTCGTTCCGGCTGTAAGCCAAAACTGGGAAGGGCCGTTCCCAGTCTCGCGAGCCAGATCTTTCAAAGGATGGGAACGGCCCTTCCAGGAAATCAAAGGAAACGGGAAGGGTCGTTCCCGCTGTGCAGAAGGTTAAAAAACAGAGCAGCAGCAAGGGAACTTCGAACCAACACTAAAACCAACAAACACAACCATGATTCAACTCCCAAATGCAATAAATCATGGAAAAAACATATATACATACTTAAAGTGCAATAAGGACGATCAATAACACATAATCCAAGCTTTGATCACCAAGAATCATCAACATCAAACCCATATCTCAATTCATCAACTAATACCATAAACTTCAAGAATTCATGCTTAAATTCAAGTTCAAAGCTCATAATCATGCTTTCACCAACTAAAACACAAATTATCAACCTTGAATCATAACCCTAGCTTTATCACTCAATTTAAGAATTCACACAAATAGCTCATATATACCTTGAATGAAAAGGAGAAGAAAAGAGATGAAGTAAGGTGATTGATTGAAGCTTCAAAGATCACTAATTGTCCAATTATAGCTTGAAAATGAAAATTCTCACTTCTCTTCTACCTTGGGGTTTTGATCGATATGAAGGAGAGCAAAAAGGATGATATGTGTATGAGTGTGTTGTGTATGAATGGTGTTTTATGTGATTCATCTCTTAAAAGAGTTGAAGTGCAACAATTTGCAATTAAATCCCCAAGCTTTTCAAGTTCATACGATTGAGTCACAATTTGTGAGAAATGATTAATTTTAGTCCAATGAAATTCTTATGCAATTAAGTCCTCACATTTAAAGGAATGATCCATTAAGGACATATAGGCAATTAAGCCACATTCGACAATTAATTCACGTCTCAGTCGAATCCAATTTACGCAATAATTCTCAAGTTGATATAATTTCACATATTTTCACATAAACATGTTGAGATATAGTTCATATAATGCCATGAAATGTACAAATTAATAAACGAAAGAGATCTAACTCTCGAAAACTCATACGTGGCGTGCTTACCTGACAGGCCGGAAATCTGGGGCATTACACTAAATGTAATTAACCATTTCTTTAAAGCATGTTGAGAGATATTCTATTCCTTAACACGTTTTTTTTTGTTATAATTTTTTTTTTCCCTTAAAAAAGGATGTTGAGAGATATTCTAGTCCTTAGCATATGTTTGAGTCCAAAATCCCCCAACACACTTTCGAGTCGATGGCGGTCAAAGTTTCCCATAACCAAATCTCAGGTCCATGTGTTCTCATTTTTCTTTGCTGTCCTAAATATAATAATTTAATATTTAGTGGGTGAGGAGACTTGAATGGTTGTCACCTATGTTTTAAAACCCGGACCGGACCGGCCGGTCGGCTTTCCGATCCGGGTGACCTCTTAAAACCAGTCCCCTCGTGGACCAGTCTGGCCCGGGACGAACCGGTCAAAAACCGGTTTAAAACCCGGACCGGACCGCTTCTCGGGCCAGTTGGACCGGATTTTTCAATTTTTTTTTTTTTTTTTTTTTTTTTTTTTTTTTTGTTTTTCCCCACCAAAATAGTAAAAGTTTATTTTGGAGGGTGCAGGGATTGAACCCCGGACCCCTGGGGTAGAAGACAAGAGCACCACCCAGCTCGCCTATCTCACTTGTTACTCTATCTTATCAAATAAAATAGAATAACCGTAAACTTATAAGCTTGTTATACCACTAAATTATAATTAATTAAAAATTGAGTTCTAAGAAATTATAATTATAAAAATTGAGTTCTAAGAAATTATAATTATAATATATTATATTATAATTATAATTTCTTAGAACTTAATTTTCAATTATAATCTATAATATATATTTATAAAAAACATAAAAGTATGTGTAATATTATTTTTTCTACGATAAAAATATGTTATTTTTTAAATTAATATTTTATTTCTATTGTTTAGATTTATAATTTGAAAATTTATTATAGCATATGTTATTAAAAAATCAATGAGTAGTTAAAATTTATTTATATATCCATTTTACCATATTATTTAACTAATTTAATTATTTTTAATTAATATTTATAATATTATATAAATAAATATAATTATTATATAATTATGACGTCACACCGGTCCGACCGGTGGTCCGACCGGTCGAACCAGTAAAACCAGTAACCAGTAAGGACTCCGGTTCGACCTCCAGTCCGGGTTTTAAAACATAGGTTGTCACGCGACGCTAGTAGATTTATCATCAAAAGTGGGGCTCTAATCGCGTTGGTCTAAATGAAACAATGTCAAATTATTGTACATAACGTCATATCACTCTAATAGCTAGGTAACTGCAATTTACTGAATTTAGAGACTCCAAACACAAATTTTTTTTATTATAGTAACTATTAACATAGTCTTGGAACTGTTTCTACTGCACAACGTGGTAAATAAGATATTCTATATGCATTTCAATTGATCCACATAAATCGGGTAAGAAATATAATTCTGGTACTATAAAGTGTATAGTATGTGAGTCATAGTACTATCTCCAGTTGATCAATTTTAGTTTGAAATTTTTTGAAATCAGTGCAATATTGGACTCGCCATTAGTTTTTTAAATAGAATTCTCACCGCGTATCCTTCATGTGCACCGTTAGCGAGTCTAACTACTTGTCTTGATGGTCCCCCAACATGAAAATACCCCACAATTTCAGGAAGAGAGTGCAAACTCAACAAAAATGATTGTGAGTGTAGCGTTTAATCATTCTTCTTAATGAATTTATGAATACTTTTTAATTTCTGTATATGTTGTCCTACACAAGTAAGAAATAAAACAATGAGTGTTCAAGATTTACAAAGGAGGCAATCAGGAGACAAGGGAAGAAGAAAGTCGGTTTATTTAGTGAAACACGATGATTCTAATGTGTTTTAAGGAGGAATCACGCTAATTTTTTAGCTTGTAACTACAGTAACTTAACAATTTTAGCTTGTATCTAGCTAACCATGCATTTTTAATGGTTATAATATGATGCTATTCTATTTTCCAAGTGCTAAATGATGCTCTTCAATTTAATTCAGTGAAATGCTCTCATATTTTGTGCATCAATTTAATATAAGAAAACGCAACAAAATATATGTATTATAAAAGCAGGACTAGTTTTAGGACTTAAATTGCAATTTCTCTAATTTATAAAATAGGTTTAGTCTTCTAGGTTAGAAAAATTGATTTCCCGTCACATATGGTTATAAATATAAAAAACCACTTAAAAACATTAATGAAACCGATTAACATTGTGTATGAGGAGCATATGAGAATTAAATCCAAAAATTTAATAATGGAAGCAAAATACAATTGTGATACATGTGCTCACACACTTTACTTCCTATTATACCAAGATTGCATTTTGTTCCCACAAGTTGGATTTGATCCAAAGTAAATGTAGATATATTATTACGTGTATATTTGTGTTCAGTGGTCATGAATAATGAAAAGCAAATTCTTACATTGTTTTTCTTTATCAGAAATAACAATTTATTGAAGTGAGAAAAATAGAAACAAGAAAAAAAAAATCTTCAAATAAAACGAATATATTATATAAAAATTTCGAGAAAGAGAGAATCACGGGGTTGACTTCACTTGTTGAGTGTTGACCCAAAGTAAATGCCTTTATATATTGCTCACAAGATCTCATGTTCTTCTTTATTTTGTTGAAAAAAGGGTCTTATATTCGAATACCATGATTCCTTGTCTGATTTTCGTGTGTTTCTGCATCACTGCACTTTCCTCTCATGCCATTTCTGCAAATCAAGCTCTCACTGGGTTCAGAACTATAACTTCTTCAGGTACCATATTAACATCCCATTAAGGTTAATTTTAATTATTGCAATTAATAGTTTCCTCCTTGTTTACTTTCGGTTTTATTGATTAACGATTTTCAAAATAACGTTAGTATGTAAGTCGCTCATCGTGTCTAATCAAATTCCCTTGAAATATATCCCTGGAAACTTATTTATCACAACAACATCCCATAAGACTAAATTACTTATACAAAAAGTCGCCTTCCTAGCTCGCTGATCAATTGAATCTTTTAAGTATGAAACAACCACTATCATTATCATCACTATTTCCCCTTCAACATCAATTATTATACCAATATCATGTGGGAAATTTACAAAATTCATCCGGTAACTTATAAGAATTTTATTTTACTAATATTATTCTTTTCTCATTTTGCAAAAAATTATTAATTAATTATTAATTTTTTAAAAGAAAAAGAAAGACTCCGAGAGAAAATTTACATCAAAAAATATCTTTGAAGATCCTAAACCATCAAAAAAATATCTTTTGAAAGAATTTCTGGCGAAAAGAGTCTAAAAATCACCGGCTAAAGAAGTTTATTATATTTCAGTGAAAAAAAAGTCTGTAAATCAAGATAAATTAATAGGTGCGGAATGACATTTTAATTTTTTTCCAAATGTTTATTATAAGCTATCGATTGAATTTTTCAACTTTCCCATTATCTTGCTCACTATAGTCTATATTTTTTTTTTGGTGATCTTCTGTAACTTTTGGGCCGAAAAATGGTTTTCAGACCAATTTTGTTGTAATTATGTGTTACTATAACAAAACTAGGATGATGAAATGTTACAATTTGAAATCAATATTAGGATCAACATAATTTTCTCCCATGTAGCAGACACAATCTCGCCGCATACTACGCTGTCCGGAAACCAAACCATCGTTTCTTCGGGTGGGAGCTTCGAGCTTGGATTCTTTTCTCCTGGTAATTCTAACAAACACTACTTAGGCATATGGTACAAGCAAATAAAGGAACAAACAGTGGTCTGGGTGGCCAATAGAGAAACCCCCATTTCGGACAGGAATTCAGCTCAACTCAAGATTTTAGATGGCAATTTAGTGCTTTTGAATGAGTCCCAAATCAAGATTTGGTCCACTGATTTAAACCCCACTATTCATTCTGTAGTTGCAGTACTTTTAGATGATGCCAACTTGGTTTTGAAAAATGGGTCAGGGCCACAACCAAATTCAAGTAATTTTAGTGAAAACTTGTGGCAAAGTTTTGACCATCCAACTGATACTTTGATGCCAGGTGCAAAGCTTGGATACGATAAAAGAACACACAAAAAGCAAGTCTTGATTTCTTGGAAAAACTCTCAAGATCCTGCCCCTGGGCTATTTTCTCATATGAGAGATTCAAATATGAGTCGGTATATTTCATTCTGGAATATGAGTGAGATTTATTTTACTAGTGGACTTTGGAATGGTCATTCTTATGACCTCGTGGCTGAAATGGTGGATTCCAGGAATTTTCTTGCTAGCTACAATATTGATAATGAAAATGAGAGTTTTTTCAAATTTACAATTGATCCATCTCACATAGGAAGATCTGTTCTGGATGTCTCGGGTAGACAAATGTTTTGGTTGTATATAGATTCTAGATGGACATTGATTAATTCTCGGCCAAACCAGCAATGTGATGTTTATCCCCTTTGCGGGCCATTCGGTACCTGCAAGGAGAATTCTATACCCTTCTGTAGTTGTTTGCCTGGATTTAAGATCAAGTTCGATAGTGATTGGAGTTTGAAGGATTATTCTGGTGGTTGTGTGAGAGAGATTGCTTTGCAGTGTGAGAATAGTGATAGTAGTAGTTTGAATGAAAGATCAAACGATAAGTTTTTGATATATCCTATGAAGAGTTTACCTAAAAACTCTCAATCATTGATACTTGGAAGCATTGGTGAATGTGAATCTTCTTGCTTGAGTAATTGTTCTTGCACAGCTTACGCCTATCACGGAGACATGTGTTCTCTTTGGAACGGAGAACTGTTGAACGTGCAACATCTCGATGGAGAAGGTGGGAGTGGGAGAAACGTTTACATTAGACTTTCTGCGTCGTCCTCTGTGTTTCTGGGAGTGGATGAAGATGATACGGGGGTTGTTATTGGTGCTACTTTAGGTTCTTTTGCTTTTGTGTTAGTCGTTGTTGCAATTGTGATGACAATAGTATGGATTAGGAGGAGAAGAGTCAGGATTTCGAGAGAAGCAATGCAGGGTTCTTTAACAAATTTTGGGTACAAAGAATTACAAAATGCAACCAAAAATTTCTCAATCAAGTTAGGCGGGGGAGGTTTCGGATGTGTTTTTAAAGGGGTTTTACCCGATACAACCACCATTGCAGTGAAGAAACTCGAAAGCATCGACCAAGGAGATAAACAGTTTAGGACAGAAGTCCAGACGATTGGGATCATACAACACGTTAATCTTGTAAGGCTTCGTGGGTTTTGTGGCAAAGGTAATAAGAAGTTGTTGGTTTATGATTACGTGGGAAATGGTTCCTTGGACAATCATCTTTTCAAGGGATCCAAAGTTTTGAATTGGGGAACAAGGTACCAAATTGCTCTTGGGGTTGCTAGGGGGTTGGAATACCTCCATGAGAAGTGTAGGGATTGCATCATTCATTGTGATGTGAAACCCGAAAATATCTTACTGGATTTCGACTTTCGTCCTAAAGTCGGAGATTTCGGTTTGGCTAAGCTCGTGGGTCGTGATTTTAGTAGGGTTCTTACGACCATAAGAGGTACGTTAGGTTACCTTGCGCCGGAATGGATAGCCGGAGTTGAAATAACAGCCAAAGCTGATGCCTATAGCTATGGAATGATGCTTTTCGAATTGGTGTCGGGGCAAAGGAACTCGTCGAATCTTGACGATGATGAGAATATGGAATATTTCTTTCCCATTTTAGCATCAAGGGCAGTGGTAGAGGGGGGCGATATTCTTGACCTTTTAGATCCACGACTAGCTGGGGATGCAAGTGTTGATGAAGTAACAAAAATAAGCAAAGTTGCATGTTGGTGTATCCAGAATGATGAGAGAATTAGACCATCGATGGGCCAAATCGTTCAGATTCTTGAAGGGCATATGGATATCAATTTGCCTCCTTTTCCCCGATGGCTCCAAGTGTTAGGTGGTAACCACGAGCGCAGTGTCATCCTACTAAATCAACAAGAGTCCAGTAGAAACAAGACTATGTCTGAGATTTCGTAATGTTTCTATATTTGTAGCGTGTAGTGAAAAGTTATATACAAGCAAATTGAAATGTGATGTCTTTGGTAGTCACCAAGACTATATTGATTAATGTTATGCTCACTTTGCAATTGTTTTGAGCGTGTTATACAGCCTTTGAAATTCGAACATAATTTTTAATGTTACACTTGTTATGTTTGTCAACTACAACAAATTTTACCTTTTGGCTTTTACTTATATACTTCATAAATTCTGTATTATGGAAAAGCAGCAGAAAAAATCTTATGTTATAAAAATTCATATGAAAAACTCTGTATTTTAAAATTATTTGCTCATCCCCCGTAAGCAAATTTTATCACAATTAAAACTTGATATTCCTTTTATACCCTTATATATTAAACCCTAAAGTATTATTATTATTATTATTTCCCTTCCCCAATTCTTCTTCCTTAATCGCCCCATGCCACCCATCTTCCCCCACCAGCTAGGGATGTAAACGAGACGAGCCAGCTTACGAGCTCCACGAGCTGGCTCGAGTAAAGCTCGCGCTTGAGTTCGGTATTGACGAGCCGAACCGAGCCATGGGTCTGCGAGCCAAGCCCGAGCTGTATAGTTCATAACTCGTGGCCTATGATGCATGGATACGGACACGGCGACATGAACACGACACGACACGGATACGGCGACACGGATTTTTTTCTTGAATTTCTCACATGAGGAGTGTCGGACACAGTGTCAGACACGACACGACACGACACGAAACAGCAAACTGATATTTTTAGGAGTGTCCGTGCATCATAGCTCGTGGCTCGTGAGCAGGCTCGCGAACCACATTATTATTTTATAATATATATATATTAAGAATATATTATATACATACACTATTATTAGGAGTGTCGGAGAGGTAGATAGGCGTAAATGGAGCAGTTTAGATGCTACGGGTTGGCTCAGCAAAGTGTGGAAACTGAATCTGCGAAATAATCTGGTTCCTAATTGTGACTGGAAGTGGACGCTGGTAGCTAGCAGGACTCTGGAGCCTATGGAAGCAGAGAAACCTACTGGAGTATCAAGGGAGAAAGACGCCGCTGCATGTGTGCCTGTGGAACATGAAAACCATGATGTTGGACATCACGCAATTGCAGCAACCTGGGAGGAAACCAAGTAGGATAGCTGAGCATTTCAAGTGGCAGAATCCCCCTCTCGAATGGGTTAAGCTCAACACGGACGGAAGCTATTTAGAGAATCAAAAGAAAGCAACGGCGGGAGGGGTAGTCCGTAATGACTAAGGAGAATGGATACTCGGATTCACCGTCAAATTGGGCGACATGAATATCTTGGCTGCTGAACTGATGGGACTCCGAGAGGGCTTGAACCTTGCTTGGGATAGACGCTTCGAGAAAATTGAGTTGAAGTATGACTCCAAAACTGCGGTGGAGTTGGTCATGGGTGATAACGAGGAGGATCATCCTTTAGGGCTGATCATAGCGGACTACAAAAGGTTGATACGTGAATGCCGTGGACCTGCAGACTGAGACACATCATGAGGGAGGGCAATACGATCGCGGACAAGCTCGCTAAGCACGCACACAACATGAGTGTTGAGAAGAAGATCTGGGGAAGATCAGCCTCTCCAGATAGAGCAAGCTTAGTTTTGTTTGTTTAGATCTGTATTTTTTTTGTTTTTGATATTCTTCAACAAATTGACGAAGAAAAGGAATGTGGAGCGTTTGTTTGTTTTTTTTTTTTTTTTTGAGGTTTGTAGGTAATTTTTTTTTCCGCAACAATATTGATGGCGGAATTTGGTGTCAAAATGTGACCCGACCCGAGCCAACCCGAAAAATATCAGGTTCGGGTTGGGGGTTTTCGGGTCGGGTCGGACCCGAAATGGACCCGAAAATGAGAGGCCGGGTTCGGGTTGACACGATTCAACCCGAAAAACTATGCGTGTGACCCAACGACCCGAACCCACCCGACCCGACCCGAAAAATTAAAAAAAAAACATTTAATATATATTTAATATATTTAAATTATATGGTGTATTATAATTAGATAAAAATTTGTGAAATGATAATTGGTTTAGGATTAGATATACTTAAAAAATAATAATTAATTTATTATTTGAGAATAACGTGATTTATAATGTTAATATTATATAATTTGTCTAAATTATATAATTTTGTTAATTAAAAAGACATACATGATTGTAATATGATTAGAATTAAACGGAGTTCACGGGAAAAAAAAAGATGTATTTATTTAAACTTAAATAATTAGAATTGCATTATGATTAGTTTAGTAAAAAATATATTATTCGATTTAAATAATTATTATGTATCTAATTTATATTTTACATAATTGCCCTATTGATTGAATTTTATTAAATTTATATAAATAATAACTTAAATAGAGTTGATATAACAATTAATTATAATTACACTTAGAATTAGATCTTAATTAAGATTATAAACAAGTTTTTAATGTGAGTATAATTTATTAGAGTTAGATTTAGAATTTGATTAAGATTAGACTTGTAACCAAATTTCTATCCATAATTAAGTACTTATAAAATTTCAATAATAATTTATAATACATATTGGTTTACATAATTAACTTAATTAGACATTAGTGAAATCATTATTGTAAGGATATTTTGGCAACAAAAAAATTTCAAAAAAAATTCAAAAATTAACTCGTATTTTTATAATATAATATAATAGAATATTAAAATAATGGTTAGTAAAATAATTTTTTTCTATAAACATGTGATTATCATTTGAGAATAACGTGATTTATAATGTTAATATTATATAAATTTGTCTAAATTATAAAATTTTGTTAATTAGAAAGACATACATGATTGTAATATGATTAGAATTTACCAAAAGTTTACGGACAAAAAGAGATGCGTTTATTTAAAGTTAAACAATTAAAATTTCATTATGATTCGTTTAGTAGAAAATATATTATTCGATCAAAATAATTTTATGTATCTAATTTACATTTTACATAATTGCCATATTGATTGAATTTTATTAACTTTATATAAATAAGAATTTAAATAGAGTTGATATAAAACTTAATTATAATTACACTTAAAATTAGATCTTAATTAAGATTATAAACAAGTTTTTAAGGTAGATACAATTTATTCGAGTTAGATTTAGAATTTGATTAAGATTAGACTTGTAACCAAATTCCTATTCATCTCACCTCATCTCACCCGTTTTTCAACCTGTTCGACCTATTTTGGACTCATTCTACTTGTTTTAGATTCGTTTTTTACCTCTTTACCCACTTAGATCCATTTTACCCATTTTGAATACATTTTACCCATTTGGATCCAATTTACCCATTTTGGATCCATTTTGCCCATTCGGATCCATCTTACCAATTTTGGATCCATTTAGATCCATTTTACCCATTTTGGATTCATTTTATCCATTTATATTCATTTTACCCATTGGGATCCATTTTACCTATATATACCCATTTTGAATCCATTTTACCCATTTGGATCCAATTTACCCATTTTGGATCAATTTTACCCATTCGGATCCATCTTACCCATTTTGAATCCATTTTACCCATTTAGATCCAATTTACCCATTTTGGATCCATTTTACCCATTGGGATCCATCTTATCCATTTAGATTCATTTTACCCATTGGGATCCATTTTACCTATATTTACCCATTTTGAATCAATTTTACCCATTTGGATCCAATTTACCCATTTTGGATCAATTTTACCCATTCGGATCCATCTTACCCATTTTGGATCCATTTGGATCAATTTTACCCATTTTGGATTCATTTTATCCATTTAGATTCATTTTACCCACTTGGATCCATTTTACCCATTCGGATCCATCTTACCTATTTTGGATTCATTTTATCCATTTAGATCCATTTTACCCAATTGGATCCATTTTACCCACATTTATCCATTTTGAATTCATTTTACCAATTTGGATCCAATTTACCCATTCGGATCCATCTTACCCATTTGGATCTATTTTACTCATTTTGGATCCATTTTATTCATTTAGATCCATTTTACCCATTTTGGATTCATTTTATCCATTTAGATCCATTTTACCCACTTGGATCCATTTTACCCATATTTATCCATTTTGAATCCATTTTATCCATTTGGATCCAATTTACCCATTTTGGATCCATTTACCCATTTGGATCAATTTTACCAATTTGGATATGTTTTACCCATTTTGGATTCATTTTATCCATTTGGATCCATTTTACCCATTTTGGATTTATTTTGTGCATTTAAGTTTATTTTACCCACTTGGATCCATTTAACCCAATTGGATCCATTTAACTCACTTGGATCCATTTTACCCATTTGGATCCAATTTATCCATTTTGGATCTATTTTACCCACTTGAAATCATTTTACCCATTTTGGATTCATTTTATCCATTTAGATTCATTTTACCCACTTGAATCCATTTTACCCACTTGAATCCATTTTACCCACATTTAACCATTTTGAATCCATTTTACCCATTTGGATCCAATTTACCCATTTTGGATCCATTTACCAATTTGGATCCATTTTACCAATTCGGATTTGTTTTACCCATTTTGGATCCATTTTATCCATTTTGGATCTATTTTGTCCATTTTGGATCATTTTACCCACTTGGATCCATTTTACCCATATTGGATGTATTTTAGCTACTTAGATCTATTTAACCAAGTTGGATCCATTTTAATCAATTTTATCCATATTTTACCCATTTGTATCCATTTTACCACTTGGATGTATTTAACCCACTTGGATTCATTTTACCCATTTGAATCCAATTTACCCATTTTGGACTCATTTTACCTACTTGGACTATTTTACCCATATTTTACCCATTTGGATCCATTTTACCCAGTTTGGATCCATTTTTGGATCCATTTTACCCTTTTGGATCCTTTTTACCCAATTTGGATCCATTTTACCCAGTTTGGATCCATTTTATCCATTTGGATTCATTTTACCCATTTTGGATACATTTTACCCATTTGAATCCATTTTACCCATATTTTACCCATTTTGAATCCAATTTACCTACTTGGATCCATTTTAATCAATTTTATTCATATTTTACCCATTTTGGATCTATTTTACACATTTGGATCCATTTTACCCACAAAGGGACAATCAAAGTAACGCAGGCTCGAGACTACAATTCTAACAAATTTGTGGGCAATCATTATTGTAAGGATATTTTGGCGACCAATAAATTTCAAAAAAAATCCAAAAATTAACTTGTATTTTTATAATATAATATAATAGACTATTAAAAAAGGGCTAGTAAAATATTTTTTTCTATAAACATGTGATTATTATTTGAGAAAAATGTGATTTATAATGTCAATATTATATAATTTGTCTAAATTGTATAGTTTTGTTCATTAGAAAGACATATATGACTATAATATGATTAGAATTAAACGGAGTTTATGGACAAAAAGAGATGTATTTATTTGGACTTAAAGAATTTGAATTGCATTATGATTAGTTTAGTAGAAAATATATTATTCGATCTAAATATTGTTTATGTATCTAATTTTTATTTTACATAATTACCTTATTGATTGAATTTAGATAAATAGGAATTTAAATAGAGTTGATATAGAACTTAGTTATAATTAAACTTAGAATTAGAACTTAATAATATTTATGTATTATTATTTTTTTTATCATATATTAATTACAATTATGTCAAACCTTACAAACTATATATTTTTATATATTGTTATCAAGTTTTAAAATACTTTAAACATAAATTAGAATTAAAAAAATAAAAAAAATAAAAAAAAAAGAAAAAGAAAATCGTTTCGGGGCGGGTCGGGTTATTGGGTGACCCGAACCGTGTTCGGGTCAACCCGAACCCAACCTGAACCCGATCAGGTCGGGTTCGGGTTGAAATTTTCGGGTTCAAATTCGGGTCGGGTCGGGTTCGGGTTGAGAATTTTCATGTAATACCCCTACCTCAACCCGACCCACCCGAATTGACACCCCTAGTTCAAACTGGGTTTTGCTTTAGTTGCTATATTTTGTGGGATTTATGCTGCTAGAAACTTTTTTTTTTTTTTTTTTTTGTTCTGCTGCAAATTGTTTCAGGGCTCGCGAGCTGAGCCCGAATCACGCGAACCATGTCCGAGCCAAACCCGAGTTAAAGTGCGAGCCCGAGCCTGCAAAAAAATGCCAAAGCTCGGCTCGGCTCGTTTACATCGCCAGCCCACCTCCATCATTCTTCTTTCCCAATTCCCCCACGCCACCCACCTCTAATTTCTTTTTCTCCCTTCACGCCACCCACCTCCTTGCACCACCAATCATGGGCTCATCCCCACCTTCAAAAACAAGACAAAAGCAGAGAGGGGAGACAAGAATTTAGATATCTGACCAGATCTGGTTTGAGCCGAGGCAGCCGGTGGCGGCAATGGTGGTGGCAGAGACGGAGCTAGGAGGGGGGGGGGGGGGGGGGGAGGGGATTTTTATTATTTCGGAACCCCCCCCCCCCCTCCCCCCTCCCAATTTATAAATTTGCCCCCCCTCCCCTTCCCCAATAAAATTACAACTCACCAATAATGATAGTTAAAATTTATTTTTAGATTAATTTAATTTTTAGTATTAGTTTAATGTAATACGAATTCTTTTCTCAATCCCAATAAAAATGTTTTGAACTTCTTTTGAAAATCTCTAATTAATTTTCTTTTTCTCTCTCTTACCGAAGACTACGTCTTTTGATCTTCTTTTGAAAATCTCAAATCAATTTTTTTTTCTCTCTCTTTATCTAAATTACGTCGTCTTCCTTAGTTTTTTTTTTTTTCCCTATCTTTCTCTTGAGTAAGACTACGCTTTTGATTTTCTTTTTGAAATCTCAAATCAATTTTCTTTTTTCTCTCTCTTTATCTAAACTACGTCTTCTTCCTCAATTTTTTATTCCTCTCTTTCTCTTGAGTCTTCTCATCAACTTAGAACTCATATTTTTCTAATCTTCAAAATTGTGGAAAAAAGAAGTTGATCTGATCTCAACTTATCCAAAAAGGTACTATTATTTTGGTTTTTCTTTTATAGTTTATTAGTTTTATTATGAATAAATTATTTAGACAAAGTTTATGATTAATTTGTTAATTGTAAATTAGTTCAATATTTTGAAAAAAGATTGTATCTCTTGAGAATAGATTAAAGATAATAGATAACTCTGTGTTTAATTTTCAATAATTTAGTATTGGTACATAGTTCTATATTTTGAGAAAATATTATATTTTTATCTGACAATATAAAGATAACCGATTTTAGATAATATACTGTGTTCTAGTGTTGATATGAGTTTTGCATATTAAAAAACTATGGTTTCTTTATAACTGTGTTAAT
Source organism: Lantana camara (assembly GCA_037501455.1). Lineage (NCBI taxonomy): Eukaryota > Viridiplantae > Streptophyta > Magnoliopsida > Lamiales > Verbenaceae > Lantana > Lantana camara. The sequence goes on from CM074863.1 coordinate 95,012,155, forward strand.
TTTAGTTTTTATTATGCATAGATTATTTAGCTAAAAGATTGTATCTAAATAGTAATTTTAGTTTGTCTTTTATTATGACCATAACCGTATTAATTTTGTTAAAAGATTGTATCTAAATAGTAATTTTAGTTTGTCTTTTATTATGAACATAACCGTGGTTTTTCCTTTATAATGGATAAATTATTTAGTTAAAAGATTGTATCTAATTTTATATTTTCTTTTATTATGGATAATATTTATAATAAATTTATTAATTGTAGTTCAGTATGTTTATTTTAAATAATTATTGTATTTTTATGTGACTGAAGATAAATGACATTTTATTTCTTTATGTTGTTTTGTTATTTGATTTTATTATTTTGTTTTAAATCATGTTAAATTGAGATTAATCCATATATTTTTTTATTTATATAGGCACTATGAGTAAAAGAAATTTAGAGTTTTTAAGTTATATTTATTTTATTTATATATATCGAATAAAATAATATTTTTGTTTTTAATAAAATAATATTTTTATTTTTAATAAAATAATATTTATTTTTAAAAAAATTATATATTTTTTTAAATTTTCGCCCCCCCCCCCCCCACCCCCACATGAAATCCTGGCTTCGTCCCTGGGTGGTGGAAGGGACTTAGTTTGAGCTGGGGCAGAGGGCGATGTCGGCAATGAAGGTGGCAGGATCATAGTTGCCCTGATGCAGTACTTTGTTAGTGATGGTGGTGGTGCCGACAATGGCGAAAATAGTGGCGACGGTGCTCTGAACGATATGCTGGACTGTGGTTGTGCCCGTGACGGTATATATATGTTTATATACATATACTCTCTGTATGCTTATATACATGATTATGTATATACATATCTATAAATAAATAAATATCAATATATAATGTAATAAATAATATAAGGGTAAAATACTTATTTTATATGAAAAAGTGAAGAAAATTTACTATTTGAGTCTCACATGTGGCCCGTGAGATTTGTAGATTTTTTTTTACAAATATTTTGAAAACACAAAGTTCTCCATGGGATATTTTATATTATATAGTTTTTTGTGTTAATTAGACATAATACATGGTGAACGGTGAAAAAAATTCTTTTATCTTTTTAACGAGCTAACTGCACCAAACCCCCTGTATTTGTTCAAATTTGCAAAAAAAAAAAGAATCTCTGTTACAAAAATTAGTTCAAAAAACCTATGTTATTTTATTTTTTGCACACACATCTCAAATCATCTGGTCAACTGTTAAATATTTTAACCCTAAGATACTCTTAATTAAAAATAATACTAAAAATGGACATATTAAATTTATTAAAAATAAAAGTATTATAATTATTTTATTTTTAAAATATACATATTTAACATATGCATATTATATTAAAAAATAAAAAATATATAAATATTAAAAACAAATTTTTATATTTTTGAATATATGTTAAAATATACAAATGAATGAATTATTATTATTTTTAAAAATATTATTAAAAAATAAAAATATACATAGATATTATTTATATATTTCTAATTTAAAAAATATAGTATTTATATATCCTAATATAACATCTTAATATAAACACGGGGAATTCCCGAAAACTCCCCAAATGATAAGCCCAATTCCTTTTAGCTCCCCATTTTCAAAAATGATGTATTAAAACTCAAGAATCGCGTATCTAAAACCTCAAATGATGTATTTGAAATACAAGGAAAAAATCATGTATCTAAATCCCAGAATCACGTATCCAAATCCCAGAATTGCGTATCTAAATCCTAGAATCTCGTATCTAAAACCCCAAATGATGTATTTGAAAATGGGGAGCTAAAAGGAAGTTTTCAAACCCATGGGGAGTTTTAAGGAATTGCCCCATATAAACATGCATGCCCAATATAAAAATAAATAAATATTAACCCTTATAAACTCTAAGTATGAAATTAATTCATCATAAAAACATTAAAATATCACTTGATCCGACTCAAAATTGGTTTGGCTGAGATGGATATCTATCCGGCAATCTCGGGTCGATCAGTCAAGAATTTGTAGAAGTGGGCTCTTTATCGATCCGAAAACACTCAAGCACACGTGAGCTCAAAGGTTAAATTGGAAAACTTGGGGTTGGGCCCAAGTTTGGCTCTCCGACACTCAAGTGAGTATAGGGTACGCTTAGAGAGAGAAATAATGCTAAGAGAGCTATTAAATGCTCTTAAATTGCTTACCAACAACTGTTGAAGGGGGACATATTTATAGCCTTGGAAGATTAACGCAGTAGTGCGCGTACGGCAGCTATGCATTAATTACGGTCGAGTGATTATCCTGAATAGGAAGTACTCGATCCCACCAAGGGGTGTAAAGCACGCTAATTTTTTCTTTTGGTAAGACCTAGCGCAGTAGACATTAAATACGCCGGCATGCATCTGTACCAGGGAAAAAGAGCGGGACACGTGTCTTGACAATGACGTATCTTGGGTGTACAGAGAAGAGCTCGACACGTGGCATCATCATGTGGGGTCGATATCCTCTAAGCCTTACCTGCCCTGCCAAAGTGACCAAGAGGTTGGCCCTTGGAGATGGAGCTTGGCTCACGTGGAAATAGACTTGCATCGATCCGACCCCCAATAGTATCTCGATTCGACCCCCAATAGCCTCTCGATCCGGGCACATGTGAGGTGGGGACGGACTTTGAGGTCGAGGTCTAGATGACCCATGGGGCACAAATCTCAACTCGGGTCGGTCAAGGTTACGCGGGGTCCACGTGGCTCTGCTGTGGACACGCCATGTGGCCTAGTAATATTATGCCATATCAGAGACCCCCCAAATTAACAGCGTTAGAATTTCGCGATGGTAATTTCATCGGTCTAGCATTGGGTATGGGAATCGTCATGGCTGTTGGAATCGATCCGCTGCCGTATTAAATAAGGCGGGTCTTTTGAGGGATTGACCCTCCGTCGAGTGAGAGCAGGCGCGCCTTTTGAGGAATCAATCTGGCATTGCATGGGAGTAGGAGCGCCTTTTGAGGAATCGATCTGGCATCGCGTGGGAGTAGATGCGTCTTTTGAGGAACCGATCAAGGGTTGGCAATGATGGCACCGGTTCGCCTCTCGAGGCATTAGATTCTCCTCTTCTATAAGCAGGAGAGGCCTCAACTTTCATTTCTCACACTTTTAAGACTTCACTCCCTATCCCGCTTGCGCCGATTTCATTTTCGAGTGCTTTTGGGGTCGATCGTCCGTTCGTGTCCGACAATCAGGTAATTTTTTAGGTCGAATCTTTCTCCATCTCCTCCTCTTTTTGCACAAGTTTGGCACAGAATCCCCCTAGCGGAGGAGGTCGACACGAGTGACAACGTCAACCCCCCCTCCCCCCTTCACCCCTTCGCCGGATCGATCTAGGCAGGTAGTGTTGTTTTGATTTACTAAGTTAAACCAATCGTTCAAGTGTACACTTAAGATATACACATAGCACAACAAGATCATACTCATAGGGAAGGGAAATCAATCACTACTCTATATCTCTTTCTAATCTAAAGACCGAACGAAAGTCAAATTGGTTAAAACTCTACTAAAACAGAATTGAAATAATTAACTAGAATAAAACACAATTAACTAAACTAAACACGCGTGGATTAAAATCAGTAAACTAATTAGGCTGGGGAGTAGCAACTCATACATTCGAGATTCAGCATAATACTCGTTTGACAAGCGTAATTCTACAACCTAGTCACTTATGTTTGTATTATCCTCTCTCAAGGTATAACCAAGTGCTCAATTAAGCTCAACGTTGCTCTCACAACCATCAATAATTAATTAAACCATCTGATCAAGACTAGTGCAAATCTAGTTCTAGCTGCTCGGCGATTTACCGTTGTATAGATTAAGAACCAAATCTCTTGCATTCTTAACATCTACTAGTTATGAAAATTACCCCAATTACCATCAATCTCTCAACTCTACGGTAATTCTAGATTATGCTAAGGTTAGCCAGACCGTTGCACTTCAATTTGAATCAGTTTTCAAACTAAGAATTAACACAAGTCATTCAAGCATTATATCAAACACTTAACATGCATTCATCATCACTCCCCTAGCCCTAGGGGTTTAGCTACTCATAATTAAATCAAAACTCATAAAACTAAAGGAAATTGTATTCACGAAATTCACGTTCATCCAATCAAAACAAGGTCTCAAAAACCAACTCATAAACATTCAAGAACTCTGGAAAAACGAATCTAACATCTAACCGAATTAAACTAAACTTGGAGGAATCAGATTAATGATTCAAGCAATAAATAAAACTGAAAAAACTGAAATTGTTTAAGAACTCGATCCTTTCGTCTTCTTGAAATTCTCTGAAGAACTCTTCAATGGCTATGTGTCTCTCTTCTCCAAGCTAGGTCACGGACCGGTAAGAAGACCCTAAAAAATACTCCAAAAACATAAATAAATAGCGGCCCAACATTCTGCCTCTCCGACTCCGGTAACGTGCGTTACCATTCCATGTGAAATAACCATTAACGCCCGTTACAAGCCTGAAATCGTAATAACGCTTTAATAAGTGGTAAAGGGCGTTACCACTTTCCTTCTGCCCAGGGGTAACGCCCCAAAGAGTTCTCTTACTGCCTCTGGTAACGGGCGTTACCAGAGTTGTACTGCCAGGGAGTAACGGGTATTACTCTCATACTTCGCCAAAAGGTTATGCTTCTGTGGCCGTTAACGGGGGTTAACAATAATGTACGTCTAAGGGTTAACGGGAGTTACTCCTAATATCTCCAAAAATGCATGAATTCACCTCGTTTCGCCGTTTCTTAACTCCAACCTCTAAAACACCAGAATGGAGCAAAATAAACACATAAAGGCATCAAACGACACAAAAATATACTCTAATTAATCCTAGAATTCATGCAAATTCTACACTCAACAAATTCCCCCACACTTTCCTATTGCTCGTCCTCGAGAATTATGAAAATAAGAGAACACATCCCCATCAAACCTCGACTTCAAAGCAATCATCGAACCTTCACCTAAACAAGTCTAGCTCATCAAATCAAGTACTCTTAAACATAAGATCATCAAAAATAGTATGAAAAGTGTACCCTTGTGTAGTGTGTGATTCGAATGAAACAATGTACAAAGATTAGAATGACAAATTCACAATTTCCTCCTAAGTTCCAATCATCAACTTTGGAATACACTCTTCGCACCTATCTCCACTAATGGAGTTAAATCAAAACTCAGGATCTGTAGGTCTTTCGAGCTTATAATGTAGGCTTTGGATAAGGTTATGAAAGTTTTGGATCAAGTGACTACTTACCAAGCTTACATCATTTAACCTTTTCAAAACATGGCACTTTCATTCGCCATTAAACACTTTCCCCAAACTTGGACATTTGTATTCCACTCTTTCAATTCCACACTCTGCACAATTTTTCTTTTCTTTTCTTTTGCTCTTTCCTCTCTTTTTCATATCTTTTCTTTTTCACAATTTTTTCTCATTCTTTTTCTTCTTTCTTTACATATATCTCTCAATTTCAATCACAAGAACAATCAAAAGGAATCCAAAGATAAATATTCACTATAATATCAAACGAGTAAGCCTTGGTGTAAAATTAATAAGGTGGTTATTTTTGTTGTGCATTAGGCTTATAATGTGGCTACAAAAATCTTTGTACGACAATTAGGCTCAGCGGGGTCAAAAAGATTACGTTACCTAGTGAAAAACGGCTAAAAAGAAAAGCTTAAAATCCTCCGACAACGAATGCTTACTTCACTTCCTTAATCTTTCATTAACTCAAAATTTCACCTCAATAGGACTAAAGTGCATCCTAATCAAATCTTAGACTCATTTGGAAATCATCAATTCACCTATCTAAGCAAAGTACATCATCACATTCAAAAGTGCTCAAAGTATAAGGGCATACTAGCACACTAAGTTATCCAATCTCATGCCAATTTTCCTCTATTCGAATAGCCTAACTCATTCTGGCAAAAGCTCAACAATCAAATTTCACAGAAAAAGTTGAAAACGGGGGAAAAATTTCAAAATTCTCAAAAATTCCTAGCAATTCACAAGTTTAACAAGATATCTACTCATGTAAATATCCTACTAAATCTCATAATCATAACCATGTCTCCCCCATACGTAGTCTTTGCAATTTTCTCATGCAAATGAAAGAATTAAAGTTCAAGAAAACACCCTTATCAATTGAAGACCCGGTAACATGCTAGCAAAGCTTCCAAGACCTGAGATAAGTGACTAGAAAACACAGATCAAGTGCACAGGCAATTGACAATCAACATGCATCCAACTCACACACAAATCACAAATTCAAGTAAAAGAAGGGCACATTGCACCAAAATTAAAAGAGTTTAGACATAAGCAAAGAGTTAGGTATTAAGAGTACCAAAAGTAGTCAGAAGTAACAATAATACAAACCCAAATAAAAAAAAATTCCAAAAAACAACATAACCAAAGGCACACGATCATTGCTCAGGAGGATGTGCCGGGCCACTGAAATACCTATCCAAGCGCTGATGGAGGCCCTGAAACTGCTCATCAACATGAGTCGCCCAATCATCAAACCTCTGATCAACATGAGCCCTTAAATCCCCCATCTTAGTCCTCCACTCGGTCATCCCTGTCTCGATCCTTGCAAGGCGAGCATTGGAGGCTTCCAAATCCATCCTCATCGTGGCCATACTAATATTCAAAGCACGCACCGACATAGGCTCATCACCCACCTCCCGGAGAACATTTATAAGAGCGTTATTCCTCCCCTCAGGCACATCCAGAATCTGGCCCACCGTAGCCTTGAGCTCATCTAGCAGCTCATCATACGTAGCATAACCCTAGGTATACATCTGCTGAAACGTATCTCTAACCCTCTCCGGCCACCATGGTAAAAACCTACCTTGCAGAGGCCCCTCAGGCCACTCAGTAATCAACCTCATATGCTTCCAATTAGCCTCATCCAAAAACGGATACTTGGTCAATGGCTCCGCTTTCTTGGGCCTCCATCCCACATTCTTGGCAATCATAGTAACGTAGGCTCTGTGGCCTATATCTCCCTTGGACAGGTTTGCCACATCCTGCACCGCTCCATCAAGTCTTTATGCTGATGCCCAACTCAGTCACTTGAATGTTACCCTCACTCTCACTCCGGGCAAAGAAGCTAGTACTGAGAATCTTATGCACTATCCTCCATACTAAACTATCCAAATAGGTCGTCTTCGTGTTCTTGACATGATAGTTGGGTGCATTCGGTTTCAAAGGGGAAGATCTCCAAACAGACTCTCGCTGATCAGGCCACCATTCGGGAGACGGTATTCACCGTCAACAGGAAACCCAAACACCCTTCTCAATGTATGAGTGCGATAGGTAAAAGTCCTAGTGTCATCCAAAGCAAAGGAGAATGGCTCATTCAACCCAAGATCCCACTTCATGGTGGTGAAAAATGCAGTAGTGAGTTCGGGATACGTGTACACAGATTCCTCTAAGAACTACAACCATCCAATATTATCAAACAATGTTCGTATCTCATCCCACACTCCTATGTGTATCAAGACATCCCGTTAAAGAATTTAGTGGGAAAGACTGTTCTTGAAGGGACCCAATCATATGGATTCCCAACCCCTTCGACGACCACTTACCGAGACTCACTTTGGGGACGGGCCCTAGAAACTCCCGAACTTGAGGCTCCATCAGTGCGAGCACGTTTAGAATGCCCCATATTACTTGAAATAAAGAAATGTACCAAGGCAAAGTACACAAATATCAATTAAAGTTCACTCAAACAATACATCAAACACCTTGTAGGCATGAACCTAGGGTATGAGTTTTAGCTCAATTTCTTCAATCTACCAACTCAAAGTAACATTACCCTACATTAGCACAATCCAAGCTCAAAATCACCCACATGCTATCCCAAATTCGGACTCAAAGTAGCAAAGTGATATGAAAGATCAGGGTTGTCCTAAAATTCAACTAAATTCAAGTGAAAATCGTTCCAATTCATCAACCCTAATTCTATCATGCATAAGTTCCCCAAAATCATCAAATTCAACCCAAAATTCATCCAAAAGGTGGAATAATTAAACCTAGGGTTCAAAGTCTAAACTAGGGAATCACTTCAATATTAATAAAGAAAGGGAAACTTACCAACCACCAAAGGGGAGATGAGTGTGCGTGTCTGTGTGGGGGAGACTCGCCAGACAACTAGCGGGGCAACGGCTTGAGGCGACAGCGTGCGAGTGGTGGTGGCATGAGAACTGCTGCTTCGTGTCTTTGTGCTTGGAGAGGGAGGGGTGAGGTTTAGGTTAAAATTTGGATTTGAAACCTAAATTTTTTTTAACTCAGACGCAGAAAAATCGTGATTTAGCCCGGTAACGGACGTTACCAGATTAATACCCCCTAGTAGTAATTTTTGTTACTCCCCCCTGCCTAGACTGCCTGTACTGATTAACGGGCATTACTGAATATGACCTGTGAAGGTGTAATGCCCATTACCTACTCTGCCTAAACCTCCTGACTCCATTAACGGGCGTTACTGAAAATGACCTAAGAAGGTGTAACGCCCGTTACTGCAGATTTTGCCCAAAAGCTTAAGTTAGACACATACACAATTTGGATGGTGCTTAATCACGTTAATTAACACAAATTAACTCATCAAAATCAATCAAACCATAGTACACCAATCTCGGAAACATATAAACATCTCAAAGCACATTTTACATTAAGCACATCAAGTCATTCTCCACACAAGCAAAACAATCTTATGCACAAGAAACGCACAAAATAAATGGAGTTCAACGTAGATATTAAAGCTCAAATCATGGTCCTTGCATTCATAGAAAACTTCAGACTCCCATCATGCATCGACTGTCCTGCACAACGAGAGAGACAACCCAAAAATTACTCCGAAAATCAACGAGAAGGAACGAAAAAAGCACAAAGAAAAGAAAAAAAAAGAAAAGCAAAGGGAAAGTAGTTCTAACTTATAGTCGTTAGCTTGTCTTCGGAAACGGGGCTAATTGGCGGGATCCAGTAACACATACGAAGTGTGTGTTTCGATGGGCTCGCCAACTAGATACGGCTTCAACCTCTGCCCATTCACGACAAATGTGCCCGAAGCGTCGTTTCCTATCTCCAAGGCCCCACTCGGCATGACCTTAATAACCCGAAACGGACCGGACCAACGGGACTTCAATTTCCCGGGAAATAACTTCAGCCGAGAGTTGAATAAAAACTCCAATTATCCCACTTCGAACTCCTTAACCCAGACATGCTTATCATGTCATCTCTTAGTTCTCTCCTTATAAAGCTTGGCATTTTCATATGCATTGAGCCGGAACTCTTCCAACTCATGTAGTTGCAAAGCCCTCTTTTTGCCGGCTTGATTAAGATCAAAATTAATAGCCCAAATCGCCCAATATGGGTTATGCTAGAGTTCCAGTGGAAGATGGTATGCCTTCCCATAAACTAACTTATACGGTGATGTTCCGATAGGGGTCTTAAAAGAAGTTTTGTACGCCCATAATGCATCATCTAACTTAGATGCCGAATCCTTCCTCGAACTACTCACTGTCTTCTCTAAAATCTGCTTAATCTCCCTATTGGAAATCTCAACTTGCCCACTTGATTGGGGGTGATACGGCGTCGCCACTCGATGGTGAACTCCATACTTCTTCAAAAGAATCTCAAGGGGTTTATTACAAAAGTGAGAACCCCCATCACTAATAAGAGCTCGTGGAACTCCAAATCGACTAAAAAGAAATTTTAACACCACCTTGGCCTCATTAGTGGGTGTTGTTATGGCTTTCACCCACTTAGACACGTAGTCAACTCCCACCAAGATGTACTTATTCCCAAAGGATGATGGGAATAGTCCCATGAAATCAAACCCCAAAACGTCGAAAAGTTCAATCTCCAAAATGTACCTTAAAGGCATCTCATCTCTCTTCCCTATATTTGCCGTCCTCTGACATGAATCACACTTAGTCACAAACTCATGTGCATCCTTAAACAGTGAAGGCCACAAAAATCCTGACTATAGTACTTCCGCAACAGTCTTACTTGCACTAGTGTGACCTCCATAAGGACTAGCATGACACTGATACAACACCTTCTCGATCTCATCCTGAGGTACACATCTCCTCACCAAATCGTCGGAACAGTGCTTGTAAAGCAACTTTTCCTCCCAGTAGTCCTACTTTGCATCTGAAAAGAACTTCCTCCTCTGATGGAAGCTTAGGTCGGGAGGTATAATCCTACTAACCAAATAATTCATGAAATCCGCACACCATGGTACTCTAGAATCCACTTGAAACAATTGCTCATCGGGGAAATTCTCCACTATGGCTTCTTCTTTATCCTTAGCTGATTCCTCCAACTCTAACCCAGACAAGTACTTAGCCACCACATTCTCGGTACCCTTCTTGTCCCGAATCTCCAAATCAAACTCCCGAAGTAACAAAATCCATCTTATGAGGCGTGGTTTGCTATCTTTCTTGGACAAAAGGTACTTAATAGAAACATGATCCATATATACCACGGTTTTAGAACCTATCAAATAAGAACGAAACTTGTCAAAAGCATGTACAACAGCTAAGAGTTCTTTTTCAGTGGTGGCATAAGTTGTACATCATTAAGTGTTTTGCTAGAGTAAACGATAACATGTAAACGTTTCTCCCTTCTTTGACCAAGGACAGGGGCCTATGGCCAAATCAATAGCATCACACATGAGCTCAAATGGTAAATTCCAATCCGGTGCCACCATGATCGGCACTGAAGTAAGTTCTTTCTTCAACCTGTCAAAAGCAATTAAACAATCATTATCAAAGACAAACTCAGCATCCTTCTGTAAAAGCTTGCAAAGAGGTAAAGTAATTTTAGAGAAATCCTTGATAAACCGACGATAAAATCCGGCATGACCAAGGAAACTCCTAACACCCTTAATGTTTGTTGGCGGTGTTAACTTCGCAATCACTTCGATCTTGGCTTTGTCAACCTCAATCCCTTTTTCAGAAATTCTGTGGCCAAGTACAATTCCTTCTTTTACCATGAAGTGGCACTTTTCCCAATTTAAAACTAGATTAGTTTCTTTACATCTCTGCAAAACTTGGGTTAAATTCTACAAACGAGAATCAAAAGAAGAACCAAACACAGAGAAATCATCCATAAAAATTTCCATGCTACGCTCAATGAAATCAGAGAAAATAGCCATCATGCATCTCTGAAATGTAGCTGGGGCATTACACAGTCCAAACGGCATTCTCATAAAGGCAAAAGTACCATAAGGACAAGTAAAAGTGTATTTTTCCTGATCTTTCGGGGCTATAGCGATCTGATTATATCCCGAATACCCATCCAGGAAACAGTGATATACATGCCCAGCTAATCTTTCTAACATCTGATCAATGAAGGGTAAGGGAAAGTGATCTTTTCGTGTTGCAGTGTTAAGCTTCCTATAGTCTATACAAACTCGCCACCATGTCACTGTCCTAATAGGGATCAATTCATTATTCTTATTTTTAACCACAGTCATCCCCACTTTCTGAGGCACAGCCTGAACAGGGCTAACCCACTTACTATCTGAGATGGGATAAATGATCCCGGTATCTAATATTTAATTACCTCGGCTCTAACAACTTCTTTCATATTCGGGTTTAACCTGTGTTGGTGTTCTACAAAGGGTTTATGCTCATCTTCCATCAAGATTTTATGCATGCAAATAGTTGGGCTAATCCCCTTAATTTCAGAAATAGTCCACCCTATTGCTTTCTTATGATCTCTCAAAACCTTTAACAAAGCATCTAATTGTAATTCAGATAATTCAGCAGAAACAACAACAGGCAATGTGTCCGATTCACCCAAGAATGCGTATTTCAAATGATTGGGGAGGGGTTTCAATTCCAAACTAGGAGCTTTAACAATCGAAGGAGGAGAAGTGGGCTTACCTGTGCCCAACTCCCCATAAACAAACCTTTACCGGAATGGTACAAATGGGTTTGCTTCAAGTGCCTTAGAATAGGCAGCAATTTCTCCAAGCAAGTACTCCCTATCTATTCTCTCTTTCATTCCCTGCAAACACAATTCAAGAGGGCTATCTTTCAAAATCGAAATTGAAGTAAAATCTTCTACCATGAAACACTTCTCTTCTATCACTGGTCCTTTCATGGTTTTGAACAAGTTAAACTCTACTTGTTCCTCCCCCACTCTTAGAGTTAGCACTCCATTCTTCACATCAATCAATGTTCTGGCTGTGGCCAGGAAGGGTCTTTCTAGAATCAAAGGCATATTTCGGTCCTCTTCCATATCCAGTATGAGAAAGTCTACCGGAAGGTAAAACTTTCCAACCCTAACCAATGCATTTTCCAAGATTCCAGTGGGGTATGTGATTGACCGATCAGCTAATTGCAGTGAGACTATAGTTGGCTTCAGAGCATCCAAACCTAATTTCCTGGAAATAGATAAAGGCATTAAACTCACGCTAGCACCAAGAGCACATAAAGCTTTATTGAAAGTTAAATTGCCAATAGTGCAAGGGATAGAAAAACTCCCTGGATCCTTAAGCTTCGTAGGAAGCTTATGCTGGATAATAGCACTACACTCCTCCGTGAGTGCAATCGTGACATATTCCACCAATTTCCTCTTGTTAGAGAGGATCTCTTTCAGAAACTTCACATATGTCGGCATTTGTGTTAATGTCTCTGTGAAAGGAATATTGATATGCAACTCCTTGAATATACTCAAAAATTTCTCAAACTGTTTCTCCATCTTCTGCTTCTGTAAACTTTGAGGGAAAGAACTGGTGGCACATAATCCGTAGGTGCCACATTCACCTTTGGTTTTAAATGGAGCTCTTTCTTTTTATCCTCTGCTTTTACCTTGTTGGTCTCAACCGCTTCTTCAACTTTCTTATCAACAGTATTATCTCCATCAGAGTCTATAGGCATTTTTGGTCCTTTGTATTCCTTACCACTTCTCAGGGCAATGGCTTTACAATACTCCTTTGGATTATTTCCTGGACCTCTTATATTCAAAGATTGGGCAATCTGACCAATCCGAGTCTCTAAATTCCTATTTTCATTCACCACCTATTCCACTTGAGTTTCAAATTTTTGATATCCATCTGAAGATACGACAATGAACTTCTCAAGTGTAGCCTCCCATCCTTGCTTCTGTTCCTATAGGGGTTGGGTGTTAGGAATATATGGTGGAGGTTGCGGTTACATCAGGTATTGTCCCGAACGTAGCTGAAGGTTTTATTGAAATTGCGGTCTGGGTTGAAGTGGTGGTTGTTGGGTATTTTGAGTGTTAGACCCAAAGAAAGACGGATGGCTTCTCCAACTCGGATTGTAGGTGTTTGCGTAGGGATCATTCATCAGGTTTGCATCATTTGGATAGATCACTTGTTCTTGCACCTGCTCACCTGCAATGGTATAAGGACATATGTTAAATGCATGTGGACCACTACAAATTTCACAAATTACCTGCACTGGTTGGGCTTGTGTCCCAACTGCATTCATAGAAAGTTGGTCCAATTTCTTGTTAAGAGCTTCAAATTTGGCGTTAAGGGCGGTTAAGCCATCTACTTCATGGATTCCAGCTGTGCCCTTTGCTGGTTGAGAAATGCTCCTTTAATGCACGAAGACATTGTTTTATGCCATGTTGTCTAACAGTTCTTTGACGATGGTTTCAGATTTTGACAAGAAAGCTCCGCCAGCTGCGGCATCCATCGCGCCTCTGTACGTAGAGGACATCCCATTATAGAACGTCTGTATCAATAGCCAACCGGGAATGCCATGATGCGGGCACTTCTTTTGCAAATCCTTAAATCTGTCCCAAGCCTCGTAGAAGGATTCCCCATCTAATTGTCTGAACCCTTGAATTTATTCCTGTACTTCATGGTCTTGCTCAATGGGAAAAACTTAGCTAAGAAAGTCTAAGAAAGTGCATCCCAAGTCTGAAAGGACTCCTTTGGTATAGTACTCAACCATGCTTTAGCTCGTTCCCTTAATGAAAAGGGGAAAAGTCTGACTCGGATAGCATCGGTGGTGACATTGTGGATCTTGAAGGTATCACACACTTCAAGAAAGAACTCAAGATGTGATGTCGGATCCTCTAGTGGCAATCCTGAAAATGGATTGTTTTGCAGCAAATTGATGATAGCTGGTTTGATCTCAAAATTGTTTGCTGCAATCGGGGGGACGGGTTGCAGTTTGAATTGCCCCCGCATTCGGCACATTCTAATCTCTTATGGCCGGCGGTTGTGGATCTTGGGGTGGGTCAGCCATCGGTATGGTAGTCAGTTTCTTATCTTTCTTTCGCTTCCTCCTAATAGCACTAAGTGTTCTCTCAATTTCCGGATCGTAACGTACTAGTTCCGGATCTTGAGATCGTCGCATGCACCGTGAACCTGCACAAAGGAAAAGAAAATCCTTAGCTCCATTCCACAATGATAGTAGACTAAGAACACAAAATAAATAATGGTCTAAAGCACTAGATCAAAATATTTAAGTAATATTGATTTAAAACGCCTTCCCCGGCAACGACGCTAAAAACTTGTTGTTTTGATTTACTAAGTTAAACCAATCGTTCAAGTGTATACTTAAGATATACACATAGCACAACAGGATCATACTCATAGGGAAGGGAAATCAATCACTACTCTAAATCTCTTTCTAATCTAAAGACCGAACGAAAGTCAAATTGGTTACTATACTAAAACAGAATTGAAATAATTAACTAGAATAAAACACAATTAACTGAACTAAACAAGCGTGGATTAAAATCAGTAAACCAATTAGGCTGGGGATTAACAACTAATACATTCAAGATTCAGCATAGTACTCATTTGACAAGCGTAATTCTACAACCTAGTCACTTATGTTTGTATTATCCTCTCTCAAGGTATAACCAAGTGCTCAATTAAGCTCAACGTTCCTCTCGCAATCATCAATAATTAATTAAACCATCTTATCAATACTAGTGCAAATCTAGTTCTAGTGGCTCGGCATGGAATAAGATTTACCGTTGTATAGATTAAGAACCAAATCTCTTGCATTCCTAACATCTACTAGTTATGAAAATTATCCCAATTACCATCAATCTCTCAACTCTCCGCTAATTCTAGATTATGCTAAGGTTGGCCAGACCATTGCACTTCAATTTGAATCAGTTTTCAAACTAAGAATTAACACAAGTCATTCAAGCATTATATCAAACACTTAACATGCATTCATCATCACTCCCCTAGCCCTAGGAGTTTAGCTACTCATAATTAAATCAAAACTCATAAAACTAAAGGAAATTGTATTCACGAAATTCATGTTCATCCAATCAAAACAAGGTCTCAAAAACTAACTCATAAACATTCAAGAACTCTGGAAAAACGAATCTAACATCTAACCGAATTAAACTAATCTTGGAGTAATTAGTTTAATGATTAAAGCAATAAATAAAACCGAAAAAGCTGAAATTGTTTAAGAACTCGATCCTTTCGTCTTCTTAAAATTCTGTGAACAACTCTTCGATGCTCTGTGTCTCTCTTCTCCAAGCTAGGTCACGAACCGGTAAGAAGACCCTAAAAAATACTCCAAAAACGCAAATAAATAGCAGCCCAACATTCTGCCTCTCCGACTCCGGTAACGGGCGTTACCATTCCAGGTGCAATAACCATTAACGCCCGTTACACGCCTGAAATCGTAATAACGCTTTAATAAGTGGCAATGGGCGTTACCACTTTCCTTTTACCCAGAGGTAACGGGCGTTACCCCTCCTGCGCCAAAGAGTTCTCCTACTGCCTCTGGTAACGGTACCAGAGTTGTATTGCCAGCGAGTAATGGGCGTTACTCCCATACTTCGCCAAAAGGTTATGCTTCTGTGTCCGTTAATGGGGGATTAACATTAATGTACGTCTAAGGGGTAACGGGAGTTACTCATAATTTCTTCAAAAATGCGTGAATTCACCTCGTTTTGTCGTTTCTTAACTCCAACCTCTAAAACACCAGAATGGAGCAAAATAAACACATAAAGGCATCAAACGACACAAAAATATACTCTAATTAATGCTAGAATTTGTGCAAATTCTACACTCAACAGGTAGATCGAAGTTTTGCCTCGTTGAATTCATCAGATGATGTCAGGGCTCAACAATTCATGGCTAACCGAGGGGGCAGACCTCGACCTCAGCGCGGGTATTCCAGCTCCGTGATGATGTCGGAGAGGACGACGAGGTGGCTGTCGATCCGAGGACCAATAAAAAGAAAAAAACCAAGCATGTGTATCGGACATTGACATCAGTGGAGCAGAGGACCTGCCAGCTAACAAATGACGAGTTCAGGTGCTGGGTGGCGGGCACGATACAGAGTGATGGTATAGCGCAATATTTTAAAAAAATTCGCCATAACCTTGTTATCAAAATATTTCCAAAATTGTTTAATAAGCAGCAGAATAAATTGGGCAGAATAACTCTAATATATACATGCATCGATAACATAATTTTAAATCATATAGAATATAACCACAATATGCAAATAATAATTTTGGCAGAATAACGGTATTACCGTACTACAAAATTTGCTATCAACGGCACTTTTTCGGCACCTCGATATTTTCTCGTGAAATCAGCAGAGCTTCCCACAATATCCCCAATTAATTAATTTATGAAAGAGAGGGCCGAGAGGCATTTTGAAATTAAGAAAAGAAGCTGGAATTCATAGTTATAAAATGAAATGGTTCAAGGCCTATTTATAGCCTCTAAACCAAGGACATCCGTGTCTTTTTCTTAATTTTGCTGTGTACTCTAAGATCCAGCGGCCAATCGAAGACCACCACGTGGAAGCTTGTGCCGCGAGGATCCCAACGCCACCGAGCACGAGCCTAGCTGAAGTGGCACGCGCCGCCATACGCGGCCTGAAAGCTGCTGTGCGCTGGCGTATGTTTTACACGAGCCTCCATAGCTAACTGCCACGTATCCGGTTCGGTCCGGTCCGACCAGTCGGTTCAGCTGCCAGACCGGTTCGCAAGTGAACCTATCGATTTAACCCGGTCCAACCAGTGGGCGACGTGGCATGCTACTGTGCTGTCACGTGTTAGGATCCGGACCGAACCGGATCCGATCCTATCCAGGTAAGGTCCGACCCTACCCTTTTTGACCTGATTTGACCCGCATTGACTTGGACCATCCAACCCGTTGACTGACCTGTTTCCAAAATAAATCTAGGCCATTGGAATGTACTGACACGTCGCAATCTGTGCCGTCCACGTTTTGCACATTGCGGCGCCCACTTAGTGCCACTTGGTGACTGACACGCTAACATGGCATGACACCTCAGCTGCTACATCAACACTCCGCCATGTCAGCAAAAAAACTCTTTTTTTTTTTTCGAAAAAATTTTATTTTCTCCAAAATAAAATTTCGGGCATTTCTAACTCTTTGGAATTTAATATATTTTCTCAAAATAAATTCTTTGGCTATTTTCAAACATTTTGAAAATTTATTTCTCTCTCTCCTTTTAATATTTTCTCTTTGGTCTTTGCTGGGGCTTGCGGGGGGAGCTGCAGGACTAATTAATTTTAGCTCCAAACTGGTCAATCTATTATCATCCAATGATAATAATTGATTACCATTTAATAATATTTAATTCAACTAAATAAATATTGTTGCACTCTAAAATTAATTAAATTATTCACGTATTTCTCAATCTAGAATAATTTTGCATTTTACTCCTCTATATAGATATCCATGAAAAGTAAATCAACACTACTATCATTTATTTTTCACTTTCAATCTGAAATTCTTGATTCGCCTTAAGTTCAAATTCCCGGTATGTGAAACACATTCAACATACAACTTTGGTGATGCACACACGAAGTACTTTGGCCAAAGTTTTAATTCAAACTTTTTGCAAATCTATTTCAAGGATATGTTATAACCGTCCAGCGAGGCTACATATTCCTCGATCAATATTTTTTTTAGCACATTTCATGCAATCACCGAACGTAGAAAGTATTTTGGCCACCCGTTACCAAGACCTCACTTCTGAGTACATCACAGTGAATAACACTACGTGTCTAAAGTCGAAACACTGGCAGAATTCAGAGTCCAATTCTTCTGAGATTTTGTTCATTTTAGATAGCAGCATAAAATGAACAATCTCAGTAGTCCAGTTCGATGGTTCCAATCTCATTGAAAATCATCAATGTGTTATAATCGGAAACTCAATTTACTTATGACAAAAGACTAATCATCTTATATAACACATTATAGTCTTGATACGAACATATTCTTCTCATACCGGCTAGACCTTTATCGACACGTGATTATTGGTATTTAAAGTCTTTTCCTATGAAACACATTTCATATAAAAATACCATCACCCGTCATTAATTATTAAATTTGTAAAATACTCATAACTTGCAATAATTTCAGTTTTATTAATCCAAAATATTTACAATATAATTGGATTTTTAGGGCATTAATCCCAACAATATCCCACTTGCCCTAAATCCAATTGGCTACACATCTAAGGCCCATCCCTTCTACATGAGTGTCAAAACTCTTTTGCGCCAAAGTCTTAGTGAAAGGATCTGCCAGATTATTTATTGAACCAATTTTCACCACTACCACTTCTCTACGTTCCACATAATCTCGTATAATGTGAAACTTCCTCTCAATGTGCTTTGCACGTTTATGACTTCGAGGTTCCTTGGAGTTGGCCATCGCTCCAGTATAATCACAGTACAATGTGATCGGCGTAAGTCCGTCCTTGACGACTTCTAAATCCATTAGGAAATTTCAAAACTAATACGCTTCTTTGGCTGCTTCTGAAGCTGCCACGTATTCGGCTTCCATGGTGGAGTCAGCAATGCAAGTTTGCTTGATATTCCTCTAACTTACGGCTATTCCTCCCAGAGTAAAGACGTATCCTGACGTCAAAAGTCTAGAATCCAAATCAGATTAAAAATCCGAATCTGTGTACCCTATAGGAATGAGCTCATCATTGCGATAGACAAGCATATAATCCCGAGTCCTTCTCAAGTACTTTAATATATGCTTTACTACTATCCAGTTTTGGGGTCTAGGATTTGACTTATATCTGCTGACCTACAACATAACAGATATCTGGCCTTGTACATAACATGGCATACATTAGGCTTCCGACTGCCGAAGTATACGGAACATCTTTAATTTCTTCTGTCTCTTCAGGATTCTTGGGATACTGATCCCGAGACAGATGAACTCCATATCTGAAAGGTAATGAACCTTTCTTCGAATTTCCATATTATATCTTGCCAACATCTTATCTATATATGCTGCTTGTGATAAACCAATCATTTTATTCTTACGATCGTGACAAAGTCTGATCCCTAGAATATAACTGGCTTCATATAGGTCTTTCATGTCAAACTGATTTGATAACCAAATCTTGACTGACGACAATATTCCCATATCATTCCCAATGAGTAGAATATCATCCACGTATAAAACTAAAAATGTCACAACGCTATCATGATGTCTCTTGTACACACATGGTTCATCAGGAAATTGTATAAATCCAAAGGATTTAATTGCTTCATTAAATCTGATGTTCCATGATCTAGACGCTTGCTTAAGACCATAAATTGATCTATTAAGCTTGCATACATATGCTCCTGATTTCTGGCTATAAAGACTTCAGGTTGAGCCATGTATATCTCTTCTTGAAGCTGCCCGTTTAAGAAGGCAGTCTTTGTATCCATTTGCCAAATCTCTTAATCAAAATGAGCAACAATGGATAGGAGAATTCTTATGGATTTAAGCACTGCTATAGGTGGGAAGGTTTCATCATTTTTCTGGGTATAACACTTTGCCACAATCCTTGCTTTAAAGGTCTTAACCTTTTCGTCCACTCCCCTTTTTCTCTTGTAGACCCATTTGCATCTAATAGGTTTAATGCCCTCAGGCGCCTCTACAAGTTCCCAGACTTTATTGGAATACATTCAATCTAATTCAAATTCTATAGCTCTGACCCAACGGTCAGCGTCTATATCTTTTATAGCTTCATCATATATGACAGGATCAGATACGTCAGATTCAACCACTTGGGTTAATCCTAGGTATTTGTTAGGTGCCTTGACAATCCTCCCACTCCGACGAGGCTGTTGTGTACCAGTCACTACATCATATGTTGTATCTGGTACATCATATGTATCTAACACATTTTCAATTATTATGGGTTTTTGCAATTCAGAATCTGATGTTGTCATTTCTTCTAACACAATTTTGCTTTTACCCTTGTGGTCATTTACGAAATTATCTTCGAGATATTTAGCATTAGTTCTCACAAACACTTTGTGATCTCTCAAATCGTAAAATATACCACCTCTTGTTTCTTTAGGATAACCTATGAACAACCAAACCTCTTTTCTTGATTCCAACTTGTTAGGATCCTTCCTTAACACATGAGCTAAGGTTCCCCATATCCGGAGATAGGAGACATTGGGCTTTTGCCCTCGCCACAGTTCCATTGGTGTTTTAGCAACCGACTTGGATGGAACAAGGCTTACTATATGTGTTGCCGTTTCGAGTGTAAATCCCCAAAACGAACTTTGGAGGGTAGCATGACTTATCATAGATCTTACCATTTCCATTAGAGTTCTATTTATCCTTTCTGCAACACCGTTCTGCTGGGGTGTACCTGGTGCAGATAGTTGAGATCTAATCCCATTTGCAGTGAGAAATTCTAGAAACTCTGTAGACAGATACTCACCACTACGATCTGATCGAAGTGCTTTGATATGTTTTCCAGTTTGATTTTCAACTTCAGCCT
Organism: Lantana camara; assembly: GCA_037501455.1. Taxonomy (NCBI): domain Eukaryota; kingdom Viridiplantae; phylum Streptophyta; class Magnoliopsida; order Lamiales; family Verbenaceae; genus Lantana; species Lantana camara. The sequence goes on from CM074863.1 coordinate 95,032,956, forward strand.
TGAATTCTTTGAACTTTTCAAAAGATTCAGACTTATATCTCATCAAATAAACGTATCCATATCTGGAGCAATCATCCGTAAAAGTGATGAAATACTCAAAACCTCCTCCTGCTTGAATACTCATAGGACCACACACATCCGTATGAATTAACACAAGCAATTCCGTGGCTTGATTACCTTTAGTTTTAAAAGATCTCTTGTTCATTTTACCTTCTAAGTAGGATTCATAGACTGTAGTTCTGTTAAGTCCAAGGGACTCATCAATTCATCTGAAATTAGTCTTTGGATCCTATTTGGATTAATATGACCAAGGCGTAAATGCCACTTATATGCCTCATTAGGCATATGAGTTTCTCTTTTGGATGGCAAGTCAGGCTTAGTAAAGTTAAGTTCAAAATTAGGGTTTTTATCGGGGTATAATAGGAAAAGACCATTTTTTATCATGCTAGAGCGAACAAACCTTTATTTTGCTTAATGGTAAAATTTTGTTCAAAACAAACACTGAAACCATTATTTATTAAACAACTCACAGAAATCAGATTTCTGCGAATACACGGTGTGTACAGAGTATCTTTCAACATCAAAACCCTATCGCCAAAATACAAATTTACAGTCCCTACTAATAATACAGAGATACTTGTATTATCCCTGAGCAGTAGCTGCATCTCGCCATGTTCAAGCTTTTTGGTTAGCTTGAACCCCTGCAACGAATTGTATGATTAGTTGAACCCGAGTCCACACACCAGGAATCTAGTGGACTACCAACTGAACATAATTCTATCAAACAAGATATCGATATATCTTGTGCAGATGGCTTAGCAGGAAGACTTGCTAAGTATTTTGGACAATTCATTTTCCAGTGCCCATTTTTACCGCAGTGGAAACATTTTCCTTTGCTAGGTTTACCCTTCTTCTTCTTAACCTTTTTCTTAGGATTGAGAACCTTTCCTTTTCCCTTTTTCCACTTATTGGATTTTGAGGCCATGGAAGTCGATGCCTGAGCCAGGAGAACTGTTCCCTTGGCTTTCATCACTCCCTCTGCCACTCTAAGTTCGTTCATCAATTCAGGCAGAGAAAAATCTAATTTGTTCACAGAATAATTTTGTCTGAATGTGTCGAACGACTTTGACAGAGAGCATAGGATCATATCCTATTTACTTGAGATCATCAAATTTAGCACCAAGGCTTTCAATTTCGTTCAGGCAAGCCATCATGTTCATAACATGATCCTGAACAGGTGATCCCTCAGACATCTTAGTAACTAACATCCTTCTCATTAACTCGAGCCTATTGGCTCGATTTTATCTTCCAAACATCTGATGGAGATGATCCATCATGTTCCTAACAGTTGGCATCTCATGTATTTGATGCTTGAGAACATTGGAGACAGATGCCAGGATATAAGACCTAGCCAAATCATTGGACTTGACCCAATTGGCATAAGTATTTCTCATATCCTGAGTGGCTGTAGTTTCCGGTACCCTCGAACAAGGTTCATTGAGCACGTGTTTCAGATTCTCGTGACGAAACATGATATCAAGATTCATCTTCCAGTCAGCATAGTTAGACCCTTCAAGCCTATTTTCCTTTAGGATCGATTGAAGCGGACTAGCGATCGTCATTGTTTTAAAACTGAAATATTTTAAAATAGTACAAGTTATGATTTTGTATATTACTTCTTTTGCGTCTAACCAACAAATGAAATCCACATAAGCAATTTTGGTTTATGCAATGGTGACTTATCTAACCACAGTTGACTCCCCGAAAGCGAGGTCGAAAACCACTTAGAAAAGCAAGAATTATTCTTAATTAACATGCCATCTAGGTAACTCTTACCAAGCTATGTTAATCCACCACGTCCATCCTTGGCCTCTAAGTGAATGTAACATAGCTCTGAAGGGAGGTTAATATATCACTTATATCACTTAGTCAAGTGTACACCATTACCTATAGATTCATACGAGTAGATCAAGACACTCCACAGAGGCGTGGTCGAGCTGATTTTCCCCGTACTTCATTCTATCCATTGAAGTCTAATCTTGTATACCGCGAATATATACCCGCCGAAGGGAGTAGTATGTATCCACTATACTATAGACGGGTAATGGAGGCTATGAGAATCTAACTTTTTTCATCACGCTCCTACTTGAATTTTTAAAATATGTGGATTATCTTTGATTATTAAATAATCACTTTTGGCGTCTTATTGATCGGAAGTAATTAATCTAATTAATTTGCTCCCACTAGGATTATTAAATAACCCTAATAATATTTTAAGGCTTTAATAACTATTTATAAATTAAGCCAAAAAATATTAATCCAATTATGCATCGTGTTTAATCTCTATTAAACATTATTTAGCTAATCATATTAAATAAAACATACATAATTGAAACAACATAATATCTCATATTATCATGCCATATTTAAAATTAAAGCATGCTTCCAAATAATTACCACGCTTTAAAATTTTAATAGCCCAAAGCAAATATGTTATAAATTATCACATAATTTGAATGATATTTACTGATTCGGCAATTACCAGGAAGAAAATTAAATTCTTTCCCAGAAAATTGCCATTCCACGCAAATTCCCAAGAAACACTGGAGGGGACAAAATGGTCCCACTTAAAGGCCAGTCTCCTTAGACAGAATTTACGTGCACAGTATCAGATTTAAAATTATGCATCATATGTTTTATCAATGCAAGTATATAGTCAGAGCCTCGCTCTGATACCAGTTGCTGGGTGGGGGGCCCGATACAGAGTGACGATTCAAAAAAATTCACCATAATCTCGTTATCATAATATGTTAAAAATATTTTAATAAGCAGCGGAACAAATCGGGCAGAATAACTCTAATATATACATACATCGATAACATAATTTTAAAACATATAACTTATAATCACAATATGTAAATAATAATTTTGGCAGCATAACGGAGTTACCGTACTGCAAAATTGGCTATCAATGGCACTTTTCCAGCACCTCGATATTTTTTCGTGAAACCGCCAGAGCTTCCCCGTAATATCCTCGATTAAGATTTTGGAGTGTGGGCTCCGGCAGTATTTCGCTAAATACTTGAGAAAATATTTTATAGAAAAACACCTTTTTCTAAAACTAGAAAATCCCTATTTTTTATTAATTAAGTGGATTATATATTAATTATGTAACCACCTAATTAAATAATTAATTAATCCTTAATTAAAGATTAATTAATTTATGAAAGAGAGGGCCAAGAGGCATTTTGAAATTAAGAAAAATAAGCTGGAATTCATAGTTATAAAATGAAATGGTTTAAGGCCTATTTATAGCCTCCAAACCAAGGACATCCGCGTCTTTTTCTTAATTTTGCCGTGTACTCCAAGATCCATCGGCAAGGATTCCAACGCCACCGAGCACGTGCCGAGCTGACGTGGAACGCGCCACCGCGCACGGCTTGAAGGTTGTTATGTGCTGGCGTGTGTTTTACACGCGCCTCCACAGCTGACTGCCACGTGTCTGGTTCGGTCCGGTCCGCCCGGCCGATTTAGCTCCCTGACCGATTCGCAAATGAACCAGTCGGTTTAACCCGGTCCAACCAGTGGCCGACGTGGCATGCTACTGTGCTGTCATAGGATCCGGTCCGAACCAGATCCGATCCTATCCAGGTAAGGTCCGAACCTACCCTTCGGCCTGATTCGACCCGCGTTGACTTAGACCATCCAACCCGTTGACTGACCCATTTCCAAAATAAATCTGGGTTACTGGAATGCGCTGACACAACGCGATCTGCTCCGTCCACGTTTCGCACACTGCGACGCCCAATTAGCGCCACTTGGCAACTGACACACTGATGTGGCGTGACACCTCAGCTGCTACGTCAGCATTCCGCCACATCAGCAAAAAAACTCGTTTTTTTTTTTCGAAAAAAATTTATTTTCTCCAAAATAAAATTTCGTGCATTTCCAACCCTTTGGAATTTAATATGTTTTCTCAAAATAAATTCTTTGGCTATTTTCAAACACTTTGAAAATTTATTTCTCTCTCTCTTTTTAATAGTTTCTCTTTGGTCTTCGTTGGGGCTTATGGAGGGACCTGCAGGACTAATTAATTTTAGCTCCAAACGGGTCAGTCTATTATCATCCCATGATAATAATTGATTACCATTTAACAATATTTAATTCCACTAAATAAATATTGTTACACTCTAAAATTAATTAAATTATTCACGTATTTCTCAATCTAGAATAATTTTGCATTTTACTCCTCTGTACATATATCAATGAAAAATAAATCAATACTACTATCATTTATTTTTCACTTTTCAATCTGAAGTTCTTGATTCGCCTTAAGTTCAAATTCCCTGTATGTGAAACACATTCAACATACAACTTCGGTGACGCACACATGGAGTACATTGGCCAAAGTTTTAATTTGACCTTTTTGCAAATCTATTTCAGGGATATCTTATAACCTTCCAGCAAGGCTCGATCAATATTTCTTTTTAGCATATTTCATGCAATCATCAAACGTACAAAGTATTTTGGCCACCCGTTGCCGAGACCTCACTTCTGAGTACAACACAGTGATTAAAACTACGTGCCTAAAGTCGAAACACTGATAGGATTAAGAGTCCCATGCTTCCGAGATTTTGTTCATTTTAGATAGCAGTATAAAATGAACAATCTCAGTGGTCCAGTTTTATGTTTCCAATCTCATTGAAAATCATCAATGTGTTATAATCGGAAACCCAATTTCCCTATGAAAAAACAATAATCATCTTATATAACACATTATAGTCTTGATAAGAACATTTTCTTGTCATAACGACTAGAACTTTAATGACACGTGATTATTGGTATTTAAAGTCTTTTCCTATGAAACACATTTCATATAAAAATACCATCTCAGGTCATTAATTATTAAATTTGTAAAATACTCATAACTTGCAATAATTTCAGTTTTATTAATCCAAAATATTTACAATATAATTGGATTTTTAGGGCATTAATCCCAACATCAGGAACATCCAGAACTGGCTTTTCGATCTTCCCCGAGGGGTTCTCAATCAGGATTCCCCATGCGGGGGAAGCTGTTGGGGCCTCCCGGCGTCGTAACTTCTTTGAATTATATTACGCGTCGGTGTTGCATGGGTTCAAGTATCCCTTTGTAGCATTGGTGTCAGATTTTCTCCAACGTTTCAATCTATGCCCAGCTCAGTTGGTACCCAACTCGATCGTATTGCTACACAGTATGATTATTGACAGGTGTCGAATCCGTCAAAAATAAATTATAATCCGGTTTACGACTAAAATAGAGTATAGTGCAAACGGGTCGAATCCACAGAGATTGGTTGAAAATAATTCTAATTAATCACAGGAAATTTACTAAAATTAACAAGTAAAATCAGGGGGGTTTGAGATTTACTAAACTAACTAATTAACTAACAATTAAACAAATTAGAAGAAAAACAAATAGTCACTTGAAAGTCGGGTTTTGATAAATCAATGGGAAAACAATACCTAGCCAGGAATCACAATTCAGTTTAGGACATCGATCATAGACGCAAAAATAAATTCAATTATTCAAATCGACTAGCTATAGTAGATAGAGGTACTCGACTCCGCCTCGTTTTCTCTTAAATAATAGAATAACCTAGAGACACTCGACAGTTATTCCCTAATCAACTCACAACCCCTAGAGACACTCGATAGGATTCAATAAGTCGACAGCATTAAGAATTAAGAAAACACTAGCCCAAATTAACCTAGTCACGACACGTGCAAGATTCAAATTCGATTATTAACTCTCTCAGTGAATCAGATTCGACTTTACGACTTCCTCTCACTAATGCGCCACTAATTATCTATCAAGCACTACGTATACTTCATGCAATCAAGATTAGCAATATACAACCATCTACTTAGAAAATCCGGCCGTAATCAACTAAGTAAATAAATCACAATAAACAAGACACTCGGAGAATTAATAAATACTTGAATTAAAAATGAATTATAAAAACCAATTAGGTCTCACGATGTCAAAAAAATAAATTGTAAATTCCTAGCTATGTACTACGGAAATTAGCTACTAAAAAACATGGTCAAAACATAAAATAAATAAAAGCATAAACTAATTAAAAATAAGAAATTAAGAAAACTCTAAAGGAATGATTTTGCTCTTCGATTGCGTGCTCCAGTCTCGCCAAGATGCTGCTTGAAAAGTTGTATGGAAGAGGGTTGCACCAAAGTGATTAAATAGCCTGTACCACCGACCCTTCACAAAAGAGTTCAAGTCCATCACGGATTCATGCTAACTTGCTGCCCAAGTTCTTTCCAAAGTGGGCCTTTCTTAATTAAATTAAATCCAACTCTCCAATATTGTAGGCCCAAGCCTTCAATCTCGGCCCAACTCAATAAGGCCTGTTTCACGTGAAACTGATTGCACCAATGTAATCCCAATTCTTTCATCTTCAAATTTTGGGCCAAATCATTCAATTCCAAACTTCAAATCTCACGATCCAATACCATAATGCTTGCTGCCTTCATCAATAAAGCAAACCAATTCCCAAATTGGTCTATTTCCCAAGTACAACAACCACACAAAGGCCAACAGCATTCTAGTGGACAAGATCAGTCCCATAGTCTCCTAAATTAGCCCGAAAAGCTTTAATTCCTGGGAAAACATCTTAGCTGCATTAAAAACATGGAAATAAATCATGGCACCATTTTATATCTATATTAAACGCTAATAAGCAGCCATAAGCACACGAAAGTATGAGAATAATGTACGCTAACCAATTCCCCCACACTTGTCATTCACTCGTCCTCGAGGGAAATAAAAATCAATGAAACATCACTCCTATCAAACATAATCACCAAAGCAAACCTCGAATTCTCGCCCTAACAAATCTAGCAAATTAAACACATCACTCAATCACATGAAATTCAACCAATTAGTACAAAAATCATACCCTCGTGTGTAGTTTGAATTGAACAAGTAAATGTACAAAGACTAGACAAACAAGTTAATATTTTTCGCATAAGAACCGATTATCAATTTCGAATACACCCTTCACTCCAATCTCCACTAATTTGATCAACTCATAACTCGGAATCGATAGGTCTTTCGAGCTTGTAATGTAGGCTTGGGTCAAGGTAGGAAAAAGTAAATCAAAGGCTAACACCAAGCTTACACATTTTAAATAAATCCCAAGTGTTTCCCTTTATTTCTTCCCAAAGACTTCCCTTTCTCACAATGAATTCTCAACCCTTCTATCGAATTTTCAACAAGGCTCATACTCTCTTATTTTTTTCTTCACTCTTGACTTTTTTTTCTTTTTTCTTTTTTTCTTTTTGACTCATTTTCTTTTATTTTTCTTCTTTTGTTTTATCAATCTCACAATTTTTTCTATTCAACATAATGAAACTTCCACACTTCAAACCAATTTCAAAAAGGAAGTCTAGACATCATTAATGCAATCCCAAAAAGAAAATGAGTAAGCAAGGCGTAAATAAAAATAAGGGTAGGAAATTGTACTGTGCATTAAGCTTGTAACGCGGCTAAGAAAGAAATTTTGCACAATACTAAGGCTCAGCGGGGTCAATCGGGTGATGTTATTTATTGAAAATCAGTAAAAAGGTTAAAAACACCGACAAGAATGCCTAAGTCATCTCCCGAATAATTCGCCAACCAATCTATTTCGCCTCGAAGGGAGTTAAAGTGCACTCTAATCAATTTTCAGTCCTTTATTGAAAAACACAACTAACCTATCTAAGCAAAGTACATAAACTGTTCAATTAGTGCGCGAGAAATATGGGCATAAAGTCATACTAATTAATCAAATTTCACACAATCTTTCATGTATTTAATAGCCTAATAAGTTCTAGCAAAAATTTAATGCTCAAGCTTAAGCAAACATGTTCAAAACAGGAATAAATTATTCACAATTTCTAACATCCTCAAATTCAAGTAAACAACAAGTCAAAACAGTTGACGCAGGAAAAAAAAAATCGAATTTACGGCCAAACAGTAAATAGGCTTATCCCTCCCCCCACACTTAAATCATGAATTATCCTCAAGGCATAAAAAAAATCGAGAGAAAAGAGGACTTCCCTAAAGCGCAGATCTAGGGGCTTTTTTTTTTTTTTTTCCCGCAAAAATAGTATGATCGTGGGGTACGGTCACACCTAGGGGTCAAACCTGTATAGACACATCAGCAGTGTAACAGCAGAAATTCGGAAAAATTTGGCAAACAAACCGCGTCTGGAAGAGAACCAAGAGCATCAATCCACTCAAATGGAGATATAACCTCCATATAAATCCCCTCGACTATGTGGTGATGAATCTTCTAAGCCATTGCGCCCTTTAGATTGGGGATGATTCGTAGAGGTTCTCAACATAATTCGACACTTCCTCAGCATAGACTTCGTCAACCGCTTATAAAAAAAAAATTCATGATCCTTCACAATGACTCTTGGGTTTCTGTACTCAAAAAATATGTGAGATCTGAAGAAAATAGTGGTTAAGTAGTCGAGAGTATCTGCATACCAGAGCGTGACAGTAAGGTATGACCGAACCTTAAGGTCGTACACCTCGAAAAACTGCTCATTCCAGAAATCATCGTGTATCAGCTTTGAATCTGCATATTTTCCTCCTCCCTTGAAGGCATACTCCAGATTATTCAAAAAGTTCTTGAATTTCAAAATAGGTGCCTGAAACACGAAAGAATTTAGTTCAGTTATAGCATTAGGCGCATCAAGCATCAGAATATCCCTATTCATAGATTTAAAAGCCTCTAATGGTAAAACCATCCCACAAGGATCAATAGACAACCCAATATGTTTTGGCTTACTCTCAAGATTTTCAAGACTTAGTTCTTTTACATTGTTCAGCTCATTAGGCAGGTTTTCTATCACATCAATGCTAAAAACACTAGAAAATTTATTAGGACCTTTACTTGACTCATAAACATTAAACTTCTCAACATCACCATCAAATTCTAGAGTCAACAAGACTTTTTTAACATCTATTTTAGCATTGGCAGTACTCAAAAAGGGACGACCCAAAAGGATATCAGAGGATTTCTCAGAATAATTATACTCCATGTCCAACACGAAGAAATCAGCCGGGAAGGCTAAATCGTTGACTTGAACAAGGACATCTTCTAAAACACCTTCTGGATAAACAATAGAGCGATCCGCCAACTGAATGATGACACCTGTACCTTTCAAGGGGCCAAGATTAAGTGCATTATAAACAGATAAAGGCATAACATTAATAGATGCACCTAAATCACACATTGCCTTTTTAATGCCTAAATTCCCAATCTTGCACGGAATGGAAAACATACCTTGATCATGGCATTTGGGGGGAAGTTTCTTTTGTACAACTGCAGACACGTTTTCCCCCACACTTACCTTTTCATTGCCTAACAGTTTTCTCTTATTCGTGCAGAGCTCTTTGAGGAATTTCGCATACCTGGGAATCTGTTGGATTGCATCCAACAATGGAATATTTACCTCAACTTTGCGAAACATGTTGAGAATACTCTTCTCTTCTTTCTGCTTCTTCGTTTCTGCTAAACATTGAGGGAATGGAGGCGGGACCACCAAGGGCTTAGGTTTCACGTCGAGTTCCGTCTCTTTGTCGCGGTTTAAGTTTAGAGTATGGTTATATTCAGAGTCGCACCACCTGTCTGATCACCTTTGGACCCAGATTTCCATCCCTGATCCTTTTCCACTGGGGGAGGCAGTTCCTTTCCGCTTCGAAGCGTGATGGCACTGACATTCTTCCTGGGATCTTCCGTTTGCGAGGGTAGTTTACCTTGGTTCTCCATCCTACTCAAGGCTGCAGCGATCTGCCCTAGCTGGGTTTCCAAGTTCTTAACCGAAGAGCCTAGGTTGTGAACGGTGGACTCTAAGTTGTTGAAACGGATAGATTGGGGATTAAGGTTTTGTTGTGAGTTTTGTTGCTGAGGCTGCGAGGGTCTGGGTACAAAATTCTGGAAGTTTGGTGGAGGTTTTTGTGGTATTCCTGCACTCATGTTAGATGCTAAAGTAGATATCATATTCTTGAGTTCATCAAACTGGGAAGAACTTACCTCTTTTACCTGTCTCGTCATGTCGGACTTGGCGTAGTATTTTTGTGAGGCCCTAGAAATTCAGCTAATTAGTTTCGTGAGTTCTGCAGGTGTTTTGATCATAATGGAACCACCACTCGAAGCATCCAACTGCCTTTTGTCGGCAGGCATCAGGCCTCTGTAAAAGTTATGAACAACTGAATTTTCCGGCAGGTTGTGATGTGGGCACATTGCAAGCAAATTTCGGTATCGCTCCCAATACTCATGCAAGGCTTCATGTTCCTTTTGCTTAATGGTAATTATCTCCTGAAGGAGATCCAGGTATCGCTCAGCTGGGAAGAACCTATCTAAGAATTTATCGTGCATCTGCTGCCAAGTAGTAATGGTTGCTGAAGGTAGATAGTACAACCATTTTTCTGCTGCATCTTGTAGGGAGAACGGGAAGGCACGGAGTTTGATTTGGTCTTTGGTAACTCCATGAGGCTTTGTTGAGCAGCAGACCGTGTGGAACTTGCTCAGATGTTGGTGAGGGTTTTCGTTTTCCAGACCGCGAAAGATGGGGAGTAGGTGAATTGTTCCCGTCTTTAGCTTGAAGCCAGCACCCACCTCTGGAAAAGTGATACAGAGGGGCTGCTGTGTGGCGGCAGGGCGCACCAAATCCTCCATGGGCCTACGTTCTGCTGCTGGTAGCACTGCCATCGTTAAGGTACGATCAAACTTCGCAGTCAATCCTTTCTGTTCGTCTTTTGGATGTTCTGACTTAATGCTGGACTCTTCAGATTGGTTCAGATTGGATTTTTCCGCTAGCTTCGTGTGTGTTTTGGTCTGTTTCCTTAACGATTTTGCGGTTCTTTGGATCTCGGGATCGAAAATCGGCTCGTCAATTCCACGAATGCTCCTGTTCATAAAAAGAATTAAATTCGATTAGAACCAATCCCCGGCAATGGCGCCAAAATTTGACAGGTGTCGAATCCGTCAAAAATAAATTATAATCTGGTTTACGACTAAAATAGAGTATAGTGCAAACGGGTCGAATCCATAGAGATTGGTTGAAAATAATTCTAATTAATCACAGAAAAATTCACTAAAATTAACAAGTAAAATCAGGGGGGTTTGAGATTTACTAAACTAACTAATTAACTAACAATTAAACAAATTAGAAGAAAAACAAATAGTCACTGGAAAGTCGAGTTTTGATAAATCAATGGGAAAATAATACCTACCCAGGAATCACAATTCAGTTTAGGACATCGATCATAGACGCAAAAATAAATTCAGTTATTCAAATAGACTAGGTATAGCAGATAGAGGCACTCGACTCCGCCTCGTTTTCTCTTAAATAATAGAATAACCTAGAGACACTCGACAGTTATTCCCTAATCAACTCACAACCCCTAGAGACGCTCGATAGGATTCAATAAGTCGACAGCATTAAGAATTAAGAAAACATTAGCCCAAATTAACCTAGTCACGACACGTGCAAGATTCAAATTCGATTATTAACTCTCTCAGTGAATCAGATTCGACTTTACGACTTCCTCTCACTAATGCGCCACTAATTATCTATCAAGCACTACGTATACTTCATGCAATCAAGATTAGTAATATGCAACCATCTACTTAGAAAATCCGGCCGTAATCAACTAAGTAAATAAATCACAATAAACAAGACACTCGGAGAATTAATAAATACTTGAATTAAAACTGAATTATAAAAACCAATTAGGTCTCACGATGTCAAAAAAATAAATTGTAAATTCCTAGCTAAGTACTACGGAAATTAGCTACTCAAAAACATGGTCAAAACATAAAATAAATAAAAGCATAAACTAATTAAAAATAAGAAATTAAGAAAACTCTAAGGTAATGATTTTGCTCTTCGATTGCGTGCTCCAGTCTCGCCAAGATGCTGCTTGAAAAGTTGTATGGAAGAGGGTTGCACCAAAGTGATTAAATAGCCTGTACCACCGACCCTTCACAAAAGAGTTCAAGTCCATCACAGATTCATGCTAACTTGCTGCCCAAGTTCTTTCCAAAGTTGGCCCTTCTTTAATTAAATTAAATTCAACTCTCCAATATTGTAGGCCCAAGCCTTCAATCTCGGCCCAACTCAATAAGGCCTGTTTCACGTGAAACTGATTGCACCAATGTAATCCCAATTCTTGCATCTTCAAATTTGGGGCCAAATCATTTAATTCCAAACTTCAAATCTCATGACCCAATACCATAATGCTTGCTGCCTTCATCAATAAAGCAAACCAATTCCCAAATTGGTCTATTTCCCAAGTACAACAACCACGCAAAGGCTAACAACATTCTAGTGGACAAGATCAGTCCCATAGTCTCCTAAATTAGCCCGAAAAGCTTTAATTCCTGGGAAAACGTCTTCGCTGCATTAAAAACATGGAAATAAATCATGGCACCATTTTATATCTATATTAAATGCTAATAAGCAGCCATAAGCATACGAAAATATGAGAATAATGCACGCTAACAATTATTATAGTTCGATGCCTCAGATTCACGCCCCAGATCGAGGACCTTGGTGAATTTTTCACGCTCAATAATTCTATCAAGTCCAGGCTTAGGTACTATTATTTGCAAGCCAAGATGGGTTGTAAGATCGTCAACATCCCGACCTCCTCAAACAGAAAGAGTTGGAAAGAGAAGTTCTTTTTCTTGGACTGTCCAATATCCTTGCCATTTCGCACCACCTGGTCTAATTCCGAGCACGAGAGATTACCTCATTCACGTCGATCATAGCTCCACCAGAACTTCAAAGCCTTGATCAAGCTGGGGGAACTTGAGCCCAAATACTTAATACGGACGGGGCACTGGGTCGAGGTTGGCCTGGTCACAGGAACGAGGTTGCCCAACTTTAGCTTTAGTACGCCCCACTCTTCAACCTGAGCTTGTCTCGACCTGGCCCAGGGTTTCAATTATTCTTGACTTGTTTTATTCGTACTACACTTTCTTCTCGATCTCTTGGTGATAATCGATGTTGACCTCTCTTGTAGATCTATATATCCTCAGTATGGCCAGGATAAAGAGAGTTCAAGGGACTATGAAATTAAACTGAGACCAACCCCTTCTTGCGATCAAGCAAGACTGCATCGAGCAGGACATTGCTACTATCAACCAACTGCTCCTGGAGGTCCAAATTATGGCATAACGCCTTAGGAGGCAACGTCAACAAGAACGATTATAGCAAATCCAACCTCCACAAAAGGAAGCGCCTACCGACGCCGACGTCTTTGCTACGAGATCGAGCCCACCTCCGACGTCGGGTCAAGAGAATGTAATAAATTTGGATGATATAAACTTATATTTTAATCCTGACATCAATCCTTATGACCTAGTTCTTCCTTAGTGGCCAGACCTAGAGGAATAATTACTCGATCTCAACCAGAACTAACCTCCATAGTGGCCAGCCGGGTTGACATGCGAACATGATGATGGGTTGATCAGGAAATTGGGCGTTGGGAAGCCCGGCATCCATCTTCGATGTGCCTATTCAATACAGGATGCATGATCGATGAGCAGAAGATGTTGTTCTACGAAGAGGTTCAGAACCAGAAATATCGTGTCAGAAGGCGATTTTCAGTGTAAGTGCGTCTACATTGGTAATATTGTTTGCGGGTATTCTCGATCCCAAATGGCCTAATCCTATCAACCTCATTGTAACAAGATATTCTTACTACTGTGATCAATTCCTTTCGGAGGTCTGATATCTTCAATGCTCAAATGACTAAGTATAAAGCCAAGTACCGAGCTGTGAAGGAGAGATTGGGATCAATAGATGCGGGTCGGGTCGAGGTGCTGGAGAAGGAGAACGAGCAGCTAAGGTAGGATAGGACCCAAAGAGAGGAGGAAGCCCAGTCTAAAGTTGTCGAGCTGCAAAGCACTCTAGATGAGATCGATCACCTTACAAAGAAGCACACCATTGACTTAAGCAATTTCGAGGCTCAAGCGACTGCCGGTGCACAACAAGCTAAGGCGTTTGGCCGAGAAGACGGTAGGAATAAGGTGTTTGAGAAAGAACAAGCTAAGATTGATGCCGTCATGAGGTCGATGAGGGAGGCGAAGTCTGAGATCGAGAGGTATGCAGTGAGGGAGTTCCTTGAAGGACCAGCCTTTGAAGAGGCCAACGCCGTCACAGCCGCCTCTGACGTGCAAGGGGGATTTAGGTTGGCTGTAAACCATATCAAAAAGTTGAACTTATTCCCCGAGGGCTTCAATTTCGAATGGATTGGATACCGCCTTCCCGATCCCGAGCTGGAAGAAGAGGAAGAGGAGGAACCCATCCAGATCGAATAGTCCTAACACAAATACGGGTTCGCGGTCGATATGGCTTACTCAAAGCGGGACAAAAGGCCTGCCAATTGTGAGCTTCCGCAGCCCATCGAGGTTGACAGCTTCCTACCTCCGACGTGGCTTGGGCGCGACAAAGCTTCCGCTTCAGTAGAACCTCCCCCTAGCAGCTCAACCCCAGCTTCCGCTTCGAGTTGTGGCCGGGTGAACACTTGTGTTTTTGTTTGATGTCTTATTGTCTAAATACTCGAAGGCATCGGGCCAGATCAAGAGTGAGCCCGGTGTCCTCTTTAAATTACGGGTCGACCCATATCGCGGGCGAGATTGATTTTCTATTAATGGATGCATTTTTGGTTCTCCATACTTACAGAGTCCTTTTACTTAGTTCGGGTGTATGTTTTATTTTTAAATGTATCAATGTGGATGTATGTTTCTAACCATTAACATGGGCGTCTGCTATTCTCATTGGGACGGACGCGTGCGACTCGATCTCGTTGGAATGAGATTAGCATTGTATAGTCTTTCTTAGAAATCGATCTCATCTAATAGCTTGGGTTATTTTAAGTTTTCATCTCATTGGGTCGGTGCATGATCTGACCGGGTTGGATCGTTGTACAACCTCGCTGGACTTAACTTAAAAATTTATATACATGGGCTAAGGGCCAGGTCTCTCTGGGGCTTGGCTCGACCTCGGTGGATCCTTCCTTTAGGCTTTATCGTTTTTGCGATAGTGGGGGTGTTACACCCATCGCAGTGTGGGTTGTGGTCCGGTATGGCCACAGAACCCCATCGAGCTCATCCGCCCACGCGCCTAGTTTGGTATCGAGTCGGGTTTTCAGGTTCTGAATGATGATTCTGTTGGTGACTTTAGCTTGGCCATTTACTTGGGGATAGCCGACAATAGTGAATCAAAGGTCGATTCCAAGGTCTATACAATAGTGCTTTGTATTGTCGGTTTGAAATTACAGCCTATTGTCACAGATTAAGACTCTCGAAACTCCAAAGGGTAGATTATGTTTTTCCAAATGAAATTTCTTATCACTACATCGGTTATCTTTGGGAATGCTTCGGTCTCGACCCACTTTGAGAAGTATTCGACTACCACGATGGCGAAGCGTTTCTGTCGCGGAGCTAGGGGGAACGGTCCGATGATGTCAATCCCCCAATGATCGAAGGGCCACGAGATGTTGAGCTTGCTGGGCGGCTCGAGGTTGGGTCGATTTAGGGGGAGGCACGTTCTTTTCGACTAGGAAGTCAGCCAGAACTTGAGCTTGCTGGGCGGCTCGGGGTTGGAAAGAGATATCGTGTTGCCCCAGTTCGACTGCCCACTTTATCATCCGACCCGAAACTTCAGGTTTGGCAAGAACTTGTCTGAGGGGTTTGTCAGTGAACACGACTATCGGGTGCACTGGAAAATATGGCCTTAGCTTTCGAGCAGAATACACCAACGTGAACACGAACTTCTCGATCTCCAAGTAAGTGAGCTCAGCTCCATGGAGTATCTTGCTCAGGTAGCACACAGGTTGGTGTTTTCAATCCCGAATGGCAACCAGGACCGAACCGAAAGTTTTATGGGAAAGAGAAAGATAGAGGTACAAGGTTTCCCCCTCATTAGGCTTGGCCAAGAGCGGTGGAGATGACAGGTACACTTTAAGTTATTCAAAAGCTCTATCGCACTCTTCATCCTATTGAAACTTCTTCAAATTGCGTAAGACCTTGAAAAACGGAAAGTTTCTCTCCAATGATTAGGAGATGAAATGGTTCAGCGAGATGATTCGACCGACTAAGGATTGAACCTGGCGAATGCATTGGGGTCGGGGTATGATTTGGATTACCTTGATCTTCGTGGGGTTGGCCTCGATCCCCCTTTGGCTTACCATGTAGCCGGGAAATCGACCTCCCTCGACCCCAAACGTGCACTTTTTTAGGTTGAGCTTCATTCCATATTGTCTCAGTACTTCAAACGCTAAACGTAAGTAGTCGAGATGATCCCGCGCTCTCTCACTTTTCACGATCATGTCATCAACATAGACCTCCATAGTTTTTTCGATCTCATTCATGAATATCAAATTTACCAACCTCTGGTAGGTGGCTCCTACATTCTTTAGGCCAAATGGCATTACTTTGAAAAAGTAGATGCCCTTTACGACTATGAAGGTTGTGTGTGGCCTATCTTTTGGCGCCATGGAGATCTGATAGTATCCTTGAAATGCGTCCATCATGCTAAGCATTTCGCACCCAGCCATCAAGTCGACAAGCTGGTCGATGCGGGGTAGCGGGTACTGATCCTTCAGGCAGGCTTTGTTGAGATCGGTGAAGTTGTTGCACATTCTCTATTTCCCACCGGTTTTCTATATAAGGACTACATTGCACAACCAATCAACATACTGGACGGGCGTCACGTAGCTCGGGTCGAGGAGCTTATTGACCTGGCCCTCGATGATCTCGTTCCTTTCCTTGCTTTGTATCCTCAGCTTCTGCTTGATGGGCTTGTGAGATGGGTCGAGTCCGAGGCGATGGCAGATAACCTTCGGATTGATGCCTGATAAGTCTTTCGCTGTCCAGGTGAAAACGTCTACATTCTTGCAGAGGAAGTCAATCATCATGATCTCATGTTCATGGTCCACGTTCGCTCCGATGCGGGTCGTCTTGCTACTATCTACAGACAATAAGGGTACATCTTTTAGTGACTCGGATGGTTCGAGCCATTCGCTAAGCTTCCTTTTTGGTGCAATCTTTGAACCCTCTTCCCCCGGGTTGGGATTTGGGGAGATCGATCTTGCCATCGGCGTATGTTTGCAGGTCAAGACATTCAGCTACCTCCTTGTCCTTAGGTCCTTTTAGGGTAATGGCGTAGTATGCCTAGCTATTGACCACGTCGTAGCCGACCTCCCCCACTCCATTCGGGGTTGGCATCTTAATTTTTTGGTGGAAGGTGGAGATGATGGAGCGGAATTGGATGAGGTCGGGTCAGCCGAAGATGATGTATATGGTACGGCATGTTTACAACCACATACTCGACCTCCCGGGTTACCCGACATGGTTAGTTCCCATCGAGTTAAGTAACCAAATGCACCCTATGGTTAAAACCTCGAATCTACCAAATCCTTATGGCAGAGTTCGCATGGGGTCGAATCTCAAATTGTGCAACTTCATTTTAACAAGCGTGGAGTAAAGGATAATGTTTGTGGAGCTTGTATTATCAATGAGGCATTTGGTTACATTATAATTTGCCACGCCTAAGGTCACCACCATCGGACAACTAGGTGCATTGCCTTCCCGATGGAGGCCTGGACGGCTATCGCTATCGCTAAAGCTAACCTCCTGCCCTACCCAATCCTCTCCCTGATTGATCCGGGAGACTTTTTCATGCGGGCCTTCATACTCTCGAGCCACTCTCCGGTGAGCTCTCTTCCGGGCTGCGTTCAAATCGCCACAGACATGACCCCCGACGATCATGTAGATCGTACCATGGGTTGCTCCATTGTTGTTGTCCTTCCTCTCGAGCGGTTGCTTCCCGGATCGGCGGGTCGGGGATCTGGATCGGGATTTGTAGCACTCCCGGGGGTCAACCGGTCTTCTTAGAGAAGTGGCCGAGTTTGCAAATAAACTCCTTGAGGTGTCCACCGCGGATGAGTCTCTCGATCTCATCATGGAGGGCGTTGCATTCCTTCGTGGTGTGGCCATACTGCTGGTGATAGCCACAAAATTTTCTTAACTTTTGAGCCTTTGGGCTTCGCGGATGGTCTTTGGCTGTTTCAAAAGCTTCTTATCCATGAACGTGAAGATTTGTTCGACGATCATGTTTAAGAGGATATAATTTCGTCGATCAATCGGGGTCAGTGGATCGACTTTCCCTTTGCTTTTCTTGGGTCATTCCCCCTCCGGTTGGGGATCGAGCCGGACCTAAAGTGGGGACCCTTCGATTAGGATGGGGGCCAGTGGGCGAGGGACATCTCTTCGACCCTTATGAATCCATGGGCAATATCCTGGGTCTCGATCAAATTCTGAGGTCCTGCCCTCACAGTTTTGTCAGTCCAAGCTCGGTTACAGAGGGCTTGATGGACTACATGGAACAGATTGTCGATAGTGGGGTCCTCGACCCGGACCACTTCCCTCGAGAATCTTGTGAAGAAATCTCGGAGGGATACACCTTCTTCTTGGCGGATGTTGTTGAGGTAGGATGGGAGCAGCTTCTCCCCCGTCATAGAGAAAAAGTGAGCTAGGAACCGATCCACGAACCGATTGTAGGTGGTGATGCATCGGGGCAGCAAGCGGATAAACCAATCTTGCGCTAGGCCAGTCAACATCATGATGAAGCGCTTGGCCCAGATCTGCTGCGGATGGGAATGGAGCAACATAGTATTTTCAAAAGCTATCACATGCTTCTGGGATCGGTAGTCCTATTATAATGCGGTAGCCCCATCGGGATCCACTCCCTATCGTAGGTGGTATGGAGAATGTCTTCGGAGAAAGGGGAAGCTTCCTCCCTATCACTCCGGAAGCACAGAGGGTGAAGGTGCAGACCCTCACGCAGGTCGGCCTACCTTTAGGAGATGACTGAGCCTCGATCTTCTAGGTGGTCCTGTATCTATCTCCTGAGCAGGTCGATGTAGCTGCTCTGATTGTTCTCGCGCCTCACCACGGTGATACGTGCCGTTTTCTCTCGATCAGATTGAGTCAGGATCCGCCGATGTGAATCTTCGAACTCTTTATGGTCGTCATCGATCGCGTGTTTATCGAGATTGGCGCGGCTAGGATGGTCCGACTCATCCTGGCCTTCGGGCAGGATAGGTTTACTTCCCGCGGGGGATGGCGATGGTGGCACGAACCTCGTGGCCTGCCCCGCGCCCGTCTGGGGGGACGAACCCCCAAATGACCTGGGGTGCTTGACCGTGGATCGGTTGGAAATAGTAGGGGATGGGTTACCGAATGTTGGAACAACGGGCCCCATGACGTTGGGCACGACGGAGCTCGGAACGGTGATCGGGCTGGCCCGAGGCAACTCCAGGCGTCTGGGCTCGCGCCCTTCGGCTTGGGCCTATTCGATCTTGACCCGCTATTGGTCGAGAAAGGCGTCCAGGTCTGCCTGGGTGATGGTGATCCTGGGGGTTGTCACTTGCTGGGGCAAGATGACACTGGCGGTAGTATCAAAATTCCCATTGGCGGGAAGAGCAGTGGAGGTATTGCCAAGCGGCGCGTTGGTGTCATGCCTGCCTTTGGCGACCTCCTCCATGTCTTCATCTTGAATGGTTAGTCTTGTGTTAACCATTATTGTAGGTAGGGTGTGTGGGTGTATTTTCCTCTAGATCGATATGAAGAGAGAAATATAGTTTCCCACAGACGGCGCCAAACTGATCCGGCTCAAAATTGGTTTGGCTGAGATGGCAATCTAGCTGACAATCTTGGGTCGATCAATCAAGAATTTGTAGAAGTGGGCTCTTTATCGATCTGAAAACACTCAAGCACACGTGAGCTCAAAGGCCAAATTGGGAAACTTGGGGTTGGGCCCAAGTTTGGCTCCCCGACGCTCAAGTCAGTATAAGGTACTCTTAGAGAGAGAAATAATGCTAAGAAATATGTTAAATACTCTTAAATTGCTTACCAATAACTGTTAAAGGGGACATATTTATAGCCTTGGAGGATTAACGTAGTAGTGCGTGTACGGCAGGTTTGCATTAATTACGGTCGAGTGATTATCCTAAATAGGAAGTACTCGATCCCACCAAAGGGTGTAAAACGTGTCAATTTTCCCTTTTTGGCATGCTCTGTGCCAGGGAATAAGAGCGGGACACGTGTCTTGACAGCGACATGTTTTGGGCGTGCAGAGAAGAGCTTGACGCGTGGCGTCGACAAGTGGGGTCGATAGCCTCTAACCCTACCTGCCCTGCCAAAATGACCAAGAGGTTGGCCCCTTAGAGATGGAGCTTAGCTCATGTGGGAGCAAAACCGCATCGATCCGATCCTTAATAGCCTCTTGATCTGGGCGAATGTGAGGTGGGGACGGACTTTGAGGTCGAGGTCGAGGTGACCCATGGGGCGCAAATCACAAACCGAGTCAATCAAGGTGACGCGGGATACACATGGCGTAGTAATATTATGCCATATCATCACTAACTAGTGTTTTTTGAAAAAAAAAAATATTAGATGGTTACAAAACTCGATACATCAAACACCCAAAAAATTTCAATACTTGAATTAACCCTATTATTTTTGAATTTTTTTTACATATGCCGCCATGAGTTTCAACATATGAAGGGTAAAATAGTAAAATCACACATTTTGTTAAAAATAACGGTTAAGGGGGAATTCGTAATTTTTCAAACATCAGGAAAAAAATCTATAATTTTGCCATATCTCAGGAGATGCTCGTAATTATCCCTAAATAATAATGAAACAAAAAAAAAAAAAAAAAAAAGATGTTTGAGATGGTGGCCCGTGGGTAGATAAAATTATGAATATCTTAAATTCAAATTTAATACTTAAAATTATTGATAGTTTTAGGGGCATAATAGGTATTTAGAAAAATTAGTGTCGAAGTCTCAAATAACACCCCTTAATTTGTGAGCGGAAAAGGATCCTAATTTTTTATACAGTATAGATAAACGTATGTACATTTGCAAAGTAGGATTAAAGATGATTAGATTAAGAGAAAATTATCAAAATCATCCCGTAAAGTGAGTCATATACAGATTTCGTCCCAAAAGTGACCAATGTCTCACTTTTAGTCCCATAAAGTGGTATTTGTCTTAATTTTGGTCTCATTGACCACTTTCCATCCAAAAATAACGTTTGACCGTTAAAAAAGTAACTTTTTAGTTCTTTTATATTTTCAAAACTACCCCAAACTATTTAAATTCCATATTTTCACCCCAAATAAAATATAATATATATTATATATAATATATAATTTATATGTCTTATATATTATAACACGTATATACACATATACAATATATATATATCTATATATATATATATATCTATATATATATATATATCTATATATATATATATATAGATATATATATATATATAATATGTTTTAACAGTAAAAGTAATTTTTTGTATAACGGAAAAAAGTAACTTTTTTAAGAAAATGGGGTAAAAAATAATTTTTTTTTAACTGTCAAACTTTATCTTGGACGGAAAGTAGTCAATGGGACCAAAATTAAGACAAATGCCACTTTATGGGACTAAAAGTGAAACATTGTGTAGCGCCTCCCCTAGCACTACAACTTCCGCACCACAGTACTCCCCGAATGGAGGTTAGACCTAACACTCGAGAAATACTACAACGAACGGTCTAGATGGTACTAAAATAGAGTGCAAGGTATAATGCAACGGAAGATATGGAAATTTAAAACTTTGCTAAAAAATGGGGCTGATAATATGCCCGAAGAGTAAGGACTTATTATTATTATTGAGTAAAGTAGCTCACATAAATGGAGTATAATATAGTAACATGCTGAAGGAAAACATAAGGGCAGCTTATTCTTATTATCTACATGCTCGGGACTAAGTGCCCTTAAAATAGTTCTGACCTACTATGCACGACACCCTATTACTCCAAGATACCTCTAGGTGTCGTCCCTTCGCTCCCTGAAATCATGCATTTGAAACCAGGCTAGAGGGTAGTCAAAGGGACTAAGTGAACGAATATTAGCTTATATGCATACGTATTTAAACATATATATGTATATAGGACCAAGAGGAACTCAGTCTAAAATATTAACAATAGCATATAACAAGTATAATACGGTTCATAATATGTTTAAAATAGGAATAGGGGTATGTGGAAATTATTTATGAAAGTATGAATCGCTAATTAAATAGTTGTATTGCCCGCAGGCTAAGCCTCTCCTTCCGTAACTCCTTAAATATTTGGTAAAACAGTAACAGCACTGTACATGGTACCGATACTTTAATAAAACCAAGTACGATAATACCTCCGCTACTCCTTGGTGTCAATAGGGGAGCAAACCCTAGAGACGATAAACAATAATCGGGAAGTAGTGTTCCTTTTTCTCTTGGCTTGGAAAAACTAACCTCCAGCTAAAACACTACCAAGAGTTAGTGGCAGTACTCCGCATCACCAATAATACCCTTGGCCTGATACATTCTGGGTAATTGCTCGATACAGATACAGCCGGGGCCCATAACAATAATGAGTGAATATTTTGGTTGCTTGCCAGGAATCAATGTTTTGATAAGGTGGAATTAAATATATATAGCGTTCTAGTAAAACATTGATTCCGGTATAAAAGTATTTTTCCCTTTAATAAGGGATATGATAATATGATATTATGTATATAGGGTAATAAATCATAAGTAATAGGTAGGCTTTGAAAATAGCTTTTATATAGATATATATGTATAGGCATGATTCCAATTGAAAATATTTTAACCCTCACCTAGCGTTGAAATTCAAGTGGAATTGTGGGGATTCCACTCTTCGATCCTATCATTGCCTGAAAGTAATAACTACTACCAACTTAGAACTAGGTACTTATTATTCTAATCAAATAATCACATAAGGTACATGAAGCGTAACACGTTAGAAAATTCCTGTTAAACCCTAATTTTAACTGCTCAAGGGAATTTAATTAATTAATCAGGTTTTATGAAATCTTTAATTAATCAAATATTTATTAATCATATTATGATCCTAATTATATGATTTAAAATGAAATTTGGGGTTTAATTTGATAATGTAGGTTGGATTTTGAAATTATTTTACAATTTATCGATTTTTGGAAAATTCGAATAAAATCTTTCTTTAAAAATTCTAAAACCTATTTTATAATTATTTTTATATTAATTTCGAAATATTTATGTTAAATGTTGACCAAAAAGTCAAAATTACTCTTGAAAACATTTACTATTCAAATTTCTAAGAATTAAAGACTTTATAACATAAAATTGAACAAACACACTCACACACTATCACACGTGCACCTTAATTGATTCAAGAACATTATAAAAATGTTCTTAAACTTATGAATGTGTTCATATTAGTTCATGATCATATTTAATAAATTCTAGGTTCATAACACGTAATTAAACTTAAAATATAGCACTTTATGTAACTTTAATCATAAAATTAATTCTAAATAAATTATTCTAGGCATGAATTTAATCAAATAAGATCATAAATATTTAAACACATAATCATATTATATCATATCATAATTCATGCATTTAATTAAATACAATTCATAAATGTAGGCACATTGTACATAAACTTAACAATTATGCATATATTTCATAAAATAAAATTTTCAAAGCATAATTTAATTAAGTCTACTATATTATACTAGGAACATAATATAAAGTATGAAATAATAAAAGAAAAGAACACATACCTTAGAGAGAGCTAGGGTAGTTCGAACCTAAGGGGAAGATTGAGAGAAATTTGTGTGTTCTTGGAAATGAGCTTGGAGGTGTATTTATAGGTATAATCTTGGGGGCTTAAGGGAAAATCCCATTCTTTAGGGTAGTAAGTAAGGGTGTAGGATAGGTAGGTGTATAATTATAGGGTACTTATATGTATTGCTAGGTGTATAATGATGTAAGAGCTTATGTATTCATACATTATCTAATAAATACATCATAATAAAATAAATCTAAAATAGGGTGAAAATAATAATAAAATCGTAGAAGAATCTCTAGATTTTAGTTTGAAATGAGAAAAATTGCAAAAGAAAGAGAATCGAAAGAGCTTTCCGATGGTTATAAACACTTAACGTTTAAACGTCTAAATTTAAAGTTGTAAGCGTTTGGAATTTTGAAAAATATAAGAAAATACTTAAAATGGAGCTAGGATGTGAATTAATTTCCGAGAAGATGTTCATGATTCATAAAATAATTTAAGGATTATTTTGAGTATAATATTGAATATCAACTGCCGTACGGTTTAAAAGTTAGTTTTTACAGCGGGAATAGTACATTAGGAAAAATAGGAAAATTTTATAAAATTATCTAGGATTTGAACTAAGGTTTGTAAAAAGTCTTAAAATTCATAAGATGATTCAAGGATCGTTTTGGTTATAATATCGAATAGGGAAAATGTTGAAATTCGAAAATCTCTAAATTAGGGCTAAAGTAGGGTTTCTAGGCGGTTTTGGTTACTATGGAAATTACAATGAGAATTAGAATTTGGAAATGAAACCATAATTCATACAATTTCGCAAGGATTCATTTGACCCCTATATTTGATAGGTAAAAGTGTTCCGGAAAATTTCTACATTAAGGAGTAAATAGTAACTAGGGACCTAATGGGAATTTTTGACAAACAATTTTCAAAGTGTATCATGGGATAATAAAGGCTAGGATATGAATCCGAAAAATGTGGAGTTTAACTTCCTAATCCTTTTCTTACCTATTTCTTCTTGGCCCTGAAATCCGGACTGTCACACATTGGTCACTCTTGGGACGAAACTTGTATATGACACACTTTAAGGGACAATTTTGATAATTTTCTGTTAGATTAATAATAAATAAAAGATTTAGTTTGTTTTTACGGCTCTGCTTGAATTTAATAGCAATCAGAGTTTTCATTCAAAAGTACTTCTCGATATCATTTAAATTAAAACGATAAGACTTAAAACAAATTTGAATAACTTTGAATTTGTCATTATCGTATTGAAGGAATAGAATTGAGGACTAAACGAATGGTGTTAAAGAATTCGTATATATGTTGAGAGATATTCCATAACCAAATCTTCCAACACCCGTTTTGAGTCCAAAACCCCCCCAACACATGACTCCCGAGTCAATGGCGGACAAAATTTTCCATAACCAAATCTCACATCTATGTGTTCTCAGTTTTCTTTGCGGTCCTAAATACAATAATTTAACGTGTAGTGAATGCCACTGAATGGTTGACACGTTGGTCCTAAACGTGCCAACATTTGTGAGTTGCCGTGGTCTAAATGTAACAATATCACGTTATCGTACAAAATGTCAATTAGTATCACTTTAATAAGCAACTGCAATTTAGAGACTGGAATATGAAAATTTTGATTGCACTAAATATTAACATACCCTTGAATTGTTTCAACTGCACAATGTGGTAAATAAGAATATAAGATATAATATATGCATTTCAGTGGATACGCACAAGTTTGGGGGAAAAAAATGTAATTTTAACCATAAAGTGACGTGTATGAGTTGTACTACTATTTTCACTAACCAATTTTAATTTCAAAATTTTTTAAAACTGTGTAATATTGATCTCGTTTTTAGTTTTTTGAATGGATTTCTCACGTGTTTCATTGAGTCTCATTGCTTGCCCGATGGTACCCCAACAAGAAAATACCCCACAATTTCAGGAAGAAAGTGCAAACTCAACAAAAATACTTGTTAGTGTTGTGTACAATCATTTTTCTTAATCAAATTATAAAAACTTGTTAATTCCTCTAAATGTTGTCATACATAGAAGATTTGCAAAGGAGACAATCTAGGAGAAAAGGGAAAAAGAAAACCGGTTTATTTAGTGAAACGCTAAGTTTATGATGCGTTGCGAAATTTCTAGTTAAAATAACCGCTAAGTTATACTATTTGACCGAAACCATACATTTTTAATGGTTATAATATGATGTTGTTCTACTTTTCAAGTGCTAAATGATGCTCTTCGATTTAGTTCAATGTAATGCTCTTATATTTTGTTCATCAATTTAATATAGAAAAAGGTTACAAAACATAGGGGAAATTGCAAATTTGGAACACTAACATAACTCATTTTGTATTTTTGGACTTTAATTTGACATGTCTGCTTTTAGGGACACTTATTCCCAAAAATTTGTAATTTTGGCCAATACCAGCCGGATCCCTAATTTTCAGGAGGCATTCCGACGGCCACGTAGGCACAAAGGTTGTTTCGGGCAACCACGTCGGCACAAAGATGGTATTCTGGGCGACCATGTAGGCACAAGGGTGGCATTCCGGAAAGAAATTAGGGATCTGACTGAGAATTGGCTAAAATTGCAAAATTTTGGGAGTAAGTATCCATAAAATCAGAAATGCCAAATTAAAATCCAAAAATACAAAATGGAGTATATTACTATCCCAAATTTACAATTTTCCCCAAAACATATGTATTATAAAAGCAGGACTAGTTTTAGGAATTCAATTGCAATTTCTCTAATTTACAAATTGGGGTTTATTCGTTTAAGTAATAGCAACTCATTTCCAGCCACTTATGCATTAACGGAATGAACGTTGGAAAAAATTGATTAATTTTTGCTTTTTGTTAAAGAAAACGAAAGATTGTGACAAATAATTTACACTAGTAAATGTCGCACACTCGTTGCGTGTGCAAATAAAAATAATACTATTATTAAATATATCGAAATTAATTTTTATATTGATATATATTCTATAATCAATTTTAATATAATTATTAAATTATGATAAATAAAAAATATAAGATATAAGGAGAAAAAGATAAAAATTATACATTAAAGGAAAAAAAGAATTGAAGTAGAGTGAGAGAAAAGTGAAATAATGAAGATGGTGTTGGAGCCGTAAATAAATAAATAAATAAGAAAATAATTTAAGAGTCCAATGAATGGAGAAGAGATTAAGCAAAAAAAAACAGTTGAAATACGTGGGTAGAATTTATCTCTGAAAAGTAAAGAAAAAAAAAGAGTCCATAAATTCAGGGATAATACGTAAATAAAAAGAAAAGAAAAAATTGAAAAGTCAGGGGCAAAAAAGGAAAGAGTCCAAGATACCACATTTACCTTTGACGCTTAATAATATAGTATAGATAAAAAAATATATATCTTTTACGATCCGAAACCACTACCTCTGATGCATGGATATTTTTAAAAATATATTTTATCGTGTTGTGTAGCACACTTTCTAAGATGGAATTTACAGAAAAAACTATGTCATCGTCGTGTACGTATTCACGTGTTCGTGCATGTTAGACACATCTATCCACCCCACCCCACCCCTACACCCACTTCTTCTCCATTCATCATCTCACCCCGTTTCTCTGATGTGATCACAGAAGTATCGATACTATTCTTACTTAATGGCACAAGAAAACCAATTAATTGTCAAAACATGGACACTAAAACTCCATTGAACCAACGCTTCCTAGAACCTCCCCCGATTTTTATCAATTAACCACTAGAATTCCAGAATTTGAGCTAGTCCCACCTAAATGATTCCATCGTATCAATATGGTGGCAAAGAAGGGATAGAAGTATGGTTATCTCCTACTTTCCGACGTAGTGTTGACACATGAAAAACTAGGTGGATCCTAGCTGTATCTGACAATCGAAGGCGGTAAGAAATGGGCCTAATTTTTACTTCAATTTGATGCGGGCCTTAGAAGCGGTTGGCCAACTTTTCATGCACTCTCTTAAGGCTCAACTGCTGGTTGTAAGGTTGTAACTTCAAGTAAACCCAATCCGTAACCTTGAAACTCTCCTCGGGGCGCTGTTGGTCGGCTATTTTCTTCATACGATTCCGTGTAGTCGTCAAGTTCATCTTTATATTTCGAAGTACATTTTCTTGGTTTTGTAGAGTTCACTCAACCTCTTGGACCACAATAGAGTTGGGTTCTTAGCAAGGCAAGATTGGTGGGCATCGGTCATACACCGCCTCAAAAGGTGTCATGTCGATTGAATGGTGGTAGCTCGTGTTATACTAGTACTCTGCCTAAGAAAGAAAATTCTCCCATTTGGTGGCTGATGATATAAGTAACAATAGAGGTACTGTTTGAGGCAATTATTAACCACCTCAGTTTGATCGTTTGTCTATATATGATATGTCAAACTGTTCTTCAACTGGGTTCCTCGCAATCTAAATATTTCACACCAAAAGTGGCTGATGAAAATCTTAAATCTATCTGAAATGATGTAATCATCATGGTTTGCAGGAACGGCTCCGGAACGGGCGGAACGGAACGGGAACGACAGTCTCCGTTCCGCTGTTCCGGTATGGAACGGAAATCGACCTGCATTGAAACGACGTTCCGTGGCGTTAAAGCGGAGGAACGGAACGGAACTGCCAAAAAAGAGATGAAAATGTGTAGTTTAATTTGCCGACATACTCAAATTGATCTTTAAACCAATTTTCAAATTCAATTTGTGTTCTGCTGAGATCACCATCTGGATTCAATAAGTAATATGAGTCTAGGGGGTCAATCAATGGAAAATCAGGATCATTTGTCTTGACTTGTTCTTGTTTCTGGCAGCATCTGCCAAGTGTTGCAAAAATGCTAGCAACAGAAGGCATTCGATAAACCTCTTGATTTCTCGGTATTGGCAAATTTTCCCATGGAAGCATCTGCATATAGATGTTGCTCACATTGTCAAATAGAAACATTATTTTAATAAACCGAAAGATGCATACGGTGATAGGAACTTAATGAACTTAAAAAATCTAATTGGTGAAGCATTCACAAGAACAGAGGAAAAGTTAAATTATCCTAAATGCCTCTCAATATGCAAGAGAACAGTTTGAATGAGATTTTTAAACCGTCTCAAACCCTTGATAGAGCTAACATATGGAGACCAAGGAGGAAGTAAACCAAAGACGCACCTGCACTTCAGAATCCAGAACCAAAAGGATTGGTTTTCTGTTCATGTATTCAACTTTTTTAAATATAATACTAATTGATTCTAATATAAAACTACAAATTAAAATGAGTTTTAAAACAATTTTTTGGGATTTTATACATCTTTTTGGGAAGTGGCCGCGTTTTTGCCGCGACCGTTCTGCGTCATTGCAACGGAACTGGAACGGTGGCCTCCGTTCCGTTCCCCGCGACGGTTCCGGTGAACCATGGTAATCATACGACCTCTCGAATAAATACTTCTGGTACATCCTTAGTTGAATAAGGGTGAGCCAATGGCATGTAATATGCATATTTGGCAATTGAGCTACTACTATCAATATTTTGCTTTTCCTATTCAATTTGGGCAAGCCCTCAATTTTTTTTTGTAAATTCACTCCAATTTTGAGATGAAATAGGAAGTGGTTCCAGTAGCCCCACAGGGACCCGACTGTCCGATATATTTCTGAGGCATACATCACAAGAGCTAACAAATCAAATCACATCCCATTTCATACCCACCTGCATGAATAGGTGAGAAAGCCTCTTATAAGTGCATAAAATCCTAGAATGTCAACCACCTGCTACATCTTGAAACTATTGCAATTGTTAAGTACGCAAGTCCTCATCATCTGCTACCACAATGTGATTGTTGTATAATACAGTTCATCGCATGTTTCGACCATCGACAAGCTCATGGAATCTTATTGAAATTACATAATAATCTTCTTAAGTAAAGTGTCAGCAGAAGTTCATCCCATATGGTTACTTGTGGTTGCGAAACAACTAGAAGTTCTTCATTAAAATCACTTTTTGATGGTTCATCAGTTGCACTATTCTTCTTGTCTGGCTTGTATATGATGTCAGAGAGTAGAGAAATCGGAGATTAGGTTGGGCAAAATCATCGTATTAGATTTGTATTGAATTCTATGTGTTACCAAGTATACAAAAATACAATGAATAAATAGGAGAGAGCCCCTAATCACAACCTTAATTACGATGAATAAATAGGACCGTCAGTCTACGATACTTTCTACCCAGTCGGCGTCTGTGTAGTCAGAGATCCGAGTGTGCCTATTCTTCGCAAACCACAACCCCCTTCCAGGTGAACCCTTCAAATATCGAATCCTCATGACCGCTTCCATGTGATCCTTACTAGGGTTATGCATGAACTGGCTCACAACACTCACGGCGTATGCAATATTTGGTATCATGTGGGCTAAATAGATCAATTTGCCAACAAGTCTCTGGTATCGCTCCTTGTCAGTTGGCACTTGGTCTGGGAAAATTCCCAAGTGGTGGTTTTGGGCCATTGGAGTCTCCACCGGCTTACAGTCAACCAATCCAACTTCTACTAGAAGATCGAGTACATCTTTTGTTGTGAGATGAGAATACTCTTATCTGACCTCATTACCTCAATACCGAGGAAGTATCGCAGGCCGCCTAAGTTTTTCATCTCAAATTCTTGTGATAAATTCTTCTGGAGTGTGTCCAGAGGGTTATCCAACTGCAGAGCTCGAGTAGGTAACCGGTTCATAACATATACAGCTGTAGAAATAGCCTCAGCCTAATAGGTGTTGGCCTCGAACAAGAACGCCCAAGGACTCTCCAATATGTATCGATTTTTCCGTTCAGCCACTCCGTTTTGTTGAGGAGTGTGGAAGGTGGTTTCATGGATAACTCCATTCTTAGAAAAGAAGTCTTAAAGATTCTGATTGATGAATTCTCCTCCATTGTCGGTGTAAAAGACTTTAATCAAGATGGAGAATTGAGTTTGAATCATCTGGAAGAATTTCTTGATTATGCCTGGTGCATTAGATTTATGATTTAAGAAATATATCCAAGTGAATCTAGTGTAATCGTCGACAAATATAATAAACCACCGATATTTGGACTTAACATTAGTTGGGACCGGTCCCTAAACATCAGAATATACTAACTCAAAAGGTAATTTTGTTTTATTCTTCGAACATGAAAAAGTGGTTTGATGACTCTTAGCACGGATACAAGTTTCACACCGTAAAGTAATTGATGCAGAATTTAATTTTGGAAACAATTGTTTCAGATACTGAAGGGAAGGAAGATCCAATCGCCGATGCAATAACCATAACTGTCTGTGAGTGCTACCATGTGCTAGAAAGCTTGAACCCAACTTTGAGATATCCTTGATGTAATACAATATATCTCTCTCAGTACCACACCCAATGATCATCCCGATACGAATATCCTATAAGAGGCAAAAAGATGGAGACATTAGTACTGTACAATTAAGCTGTTTAGTAATTTGACTAACAAAGAGCAATTTTGTGCTGAGAGAAGGCATAACAAGTCAATGAGATAAATTTAATTTTTCGGATAATGTAATATTCCTCGCCCCAATAACGGGGTAGAAAAGACCATTTGCATTTATCACTGCTGTTTTTCGAGGGACCATAGAGAGCTGAATATCGTGAGTGGTGTTGGTCATATGATCAGTGGCCCCTGAGTCAATGAGCCATTCCATATCTGAGTTGAGATGGTGAACCTGTCCCACTACATTTTGTTCAATAACTGGCCCCTTCCTTTTGTTTTGACACTCAAATCCATTTTTATTTTCAAAGTGCAGGCCTGCCATACTCTCATTATTACATGACCCATTTCTCACTTTACTCTCACCACCGAACTTAAGAAATACCCCCATTTTTTTTTTTTTTAAATCTCAAAGCCCGGCCCACTATTAACCCTTGTCTTTCACCCATTGTCTAAATCCCACAGTAGGGTTTCTGCATCCTTTTTCTTACCAAAATCAGCGCCTCCCCCTTTGTGTTTGTTGTTGTTGAGGTGGTCAGTGCTGGTAGCACCTTGCTCAATCGTGATTCCAGTCATGGCAGCTGCTCGCCCCACCTTACCTTCCTATCTTTCATTGCGGATGGTGCCGCCACGTTGGTCTGGGTGTTGTCTGGTGGCATTGCTGGCTCCCGTGTCGCCTATTGCTGCAAGATCAACTGGCCCAGCCGGTGGCCAAGGAGAGCCGCCGAAGGAGGAGTTCATCCCCTTCTTCTTCGCCTGGTAATCTACCCACCAATCCGAGTAGCCCACCACTTCAAAACACGTTTCCTTGGTATGTTTCGTACCTCCACATATCGTACATTTCTGGGTTGGGGCGTGACCGAAATTTTTTGTCGGAATTCTATCACCACGGGATGATGATCTTGTTCTGACCGCATCTTAGCTACTACTCTAATACCACCGGAGTGAGGATCTATCATAGCCGTGAGTCACCGATCCTCTCGTCGGATGGTCTTGTAGGCCTCCTCCAAGGTGGGCAGTTTCTGGTAAATAAGTCTCTCTTTATCGGGTCGAATTTCTCATCCAACCACTATAGAAATGCAAAGTCCCTGTCTTCTTATTTTTCCAAATTGCAAGTTTTCTGATCGTCAGATTGTAATTTGTATTGAATTCTATGTTTTACAAAGTATGCAGAAATACAATGAATAAATAGGAGAGAGCCCCTAATCATAGCCCTAATTATAGTCTCGTATAGAAGGAAGAAACAATCAAATATAATCGTTCCATAAATGAAAAGATCCTTCAACATATGATTTGGTAGTCAAAGCCAATAGTTTTGCTATCCATTTTTGTTGTTTTGGAGTGGTAATCTTTTGTTCTAGCAAGTATCAAAGGCTCTTTTAAACAATACAAATTGTGAAGCTACTTCACAGTAAATAAGGTCACCAACTCCTGATAGCTTCGAGAATTGCCCGCATTTCCTTCTCGTATGTCGACCATGCTCATTTTGTTTGGTCAATTCTTAGTAAGGAAGGCACCAACATCTTTTTTTCCAATATAACTACTGTATTTCCAAAATCGGAAGCATTTGTCTGTTTGGGGTTTTCTCAAAAGTTTTAATTAAAACCTTACGTAGTGCAAGTATACATATGACATTTGAAACACATAGGTGTCGGTCCCATAGAGACGGAAGAAACCAACCAATCGCGTCGTATTTTCATTAATCGATAGACCGAAGCAATTGTTCAAGGGGTGTTTTATACTAATCATACAAGAACTAAAACAAATTAAAGGAATTAATTCAACAATGATGAAAAGTAGGGAATAACAATTTCATGGATCCGATAGTAATGTACTGCTCAATGAATGTCGATTTTCACAATCATTACCACTTATGTAAGGGCCAGTCTATCTCAAGATCAAACACACTCAATTAGTTCTCATTGCCTATTTTCATAATCCAATGTCTACCTAATCAAGCCATTAGCACAAGATGACTATAATTAATTAGCAGTGGCTTTGTCATACACTAACTAATTATCAATTACTTAGAGTCAAGTTAAATTTGTTTATATACTCGAAACCCCAAGTGATACGAAATTCATTCTAGTCTATTAACATCTTTCGATTATCAAATACACTCTAAACCATATCATAGGTGATCAAGTTCTAATATGTCTCTCAATCCAATTTCGTAGCATAATAGTCATTCATCAACAGCACATCACATACTCAATTTCAATACATTGTTATTCCTCATATGAGGGAATTAGCCACTCATCATCATCAATAGCAAAACACGAATATAGTCCAAAATACTCATACTCATAAGTAAATTAGGGTTTTCTCATATAAATATCCTCTCAATAAGTAAAAAGCCCAAAATTTTGAGAGTCCACACTTGGGATGATTCGCGGCCGCCAACTTTTCAAGGCAAAGTTATCCGTGGCCGCGATTCTTAAAGAATCGCTATTACACTTTTTCAGCTCTTTCGCGGCCGCCAACTTTGCAGTGTAAAATTCCTCGTGGCCGCGAGTTTCCTTGGTCATCTCTTCTTTTCTGCTTGTCTCATCATTTTTGCTCCAAACTTCCCATTTCCGACTCCTTAGTGGAAATTATCTGAAAAGGATAAATTCAGGCAATAAATAACTTATAATTGGCAAGATTAAATGTGGAAAATAGGCCTAAAATATCGAGTATTTTTCGCCTAACACTGTCTCAATTTGAAACTCTACTGAGAAGTGTAGAAGTGTTAGTACCAGAGTAATCGACATAGTCTGCTTCAATTTTTTGAAGCTTAGTTAGCTTATGCCCCTAAGCGAATTGGCCTTTCTTTAGCAACTGTATTAAAGGTCTGGCTATCTCCTCATGTATCTACACGAACCACCGATAATATTCAGTTAAACAAAAGAAACCCACGCAACTCTAGTACTGACTTCGGAATTGGCCATGTGGCATCAATCTCTTTGGAATCAACTCGCATTCCTTTTCGGATATAAAAGGCCCGACATGGTTTAGTTCCTCCTGCCCGAAGAAGCATTTTGGTGGCTTAACATAGAACGTATTCTCTTGAAAAACCGTTAAAATAGTTTGCAAATATTACAAATGCTCACCCCAAGTAAAAATATAAATCACAATGTCGTCAAAGAAAACCAAGAGAAATTTCCTCAAGTACGGTTTGAAAATCTCACTCATCGCTACTTGAAACGTTGATGGTGAGTTGCGTAAGTAGAATGGCATGACTAAGTACTCATAATGCCCATTATGAACCCTGAAAGTTTTCGTATTAATGTCATGTGGATGGACTCAAATTTGATGGCAGCCGGACCTCAAGTCTAGCTTATTGAAGAACGTCGATCCATGCAACTCATCTAGCATATCCTCCACCGTAGGAATCAAAAATCGATCTTTGATAGTGGTCTTATTTAAGGCTCGGTACTTCGTACCAAAATGATAAATCCCATCTTTCTTTTTACCTATCAAAATCAGTGAAGAGAAGGGGCTGTGACTCGGTAGGATCAAGCCATATTGCAATGTCTCCTCAATCTGACTTTCGATCTTATTTTTTTCTTTCTATAAATGAGCATAGCAATAAAGGGTTACATTTATCGGCTTACTTTCATCCCATAATTGTATTAGGTGGTCATAAGGCGCATTGGGGGTAGTTCTTTTAGCTCTTTCATCAAGTCTATGAATTCCGATAAAAGTTCCAATAGCTTAGTTGGTCCAGAACTTTGAAATACCTGCGGTACCTCACATACATTACTTTCTTCTATCAACAACACTAGAAACAATTTAGCTCCCGCTACCCAATCATGCCCCCTCCCTAAGCTCTTTTACTTATGGACCCCTAGATTCTAATTAGACGACCCTCGGAATGAAAGTTCAGTCATATGCCGGTAATCCATGGTGATTGGTCCCAAACTCTTTAACTAAGGTACTCTCATTTTGACATCGATGTATGCCCTAATGCGAACTTCCCATTGTAGTTGAAGCATAGATGCCTTCTCTTCTTTATTTCGTTTCACCATTTGAGACGTTTTTTCATCTCTCTTGACTGTTGAGGAACTCCAAATACCAGAGGTGCAGTAATCTACCTGGTACTTAGGCAAAGGGTGCACTGGTACAACAGGTTCTTCTACTTCTCTGAAGTTGTTCGCTCTTTCTCTTTGCTAACTCAATAGCATCTTGCATCGAATTTGGCTGTAGCAAAATGTATATCTCCCGCAATCTCTCCCTTTAAACCTATCATGAACGCTCCCATCAACGCATTAGGAGGCCAGCCTGGTAGGTAGCTCATCAATTGTTCGAATTTGCTCAGGAACTCGTGAAACGTTCCCATTTATCATAATTTTTTAAGCCTTCATTGGTGTCTTCATATTCGAAGATCTCGAACAGAAGGAGCAGCCCCTTTCAAAACTTTTCCACAGCATCATTTTGTTCTGATTTGCATGAGAACTATTACCACCCTTCTCCTTTCAAGTATAGCAACGCCAACTCAATTTTTTGAGGCCCATGAATTTTTTGTTTAACAAAATATTCTCTTGCTCTCTCCAACCATAGCTTTGGTTCATCCCCAATGAATCATGGAAACTCCATCGTTAATGGGCCACTTCTTTTTCTTCCTGTCCTTACATCAGGTGGACCACTTACTATGTTTCAATGTGTCGAAATCCGACTCTAAATTGCTATCTCCAATTCTCCATCGTCCCTGCTTGAATTCAAACCCACTCCTAATGAGGATAAGTACTCGCCTTCTATAAACGTAGGGATCTTTTGTTTAGATCTCTTCCACCAAGGTCTCAAATGTCGTGTTGTAAAAAAAAATTCAAAATTTTATTGCACCGATGATTTAACCTCGTGTAAGGAAATTTCCAGGCTATCCAATGGTTCTCGGTTGGTTGCCATGATCGTATTGAGCAAAGCGTTGGTATGAACATTGTTGCCTTTAGATACTTATTGATGTTATCGCAAAAGTATCAATATTATTCTTATTTAATAGCACAAGAAAACCTATCATTTGTCAAAACATAGCGAACAAGACGGTCTAAACATGTATTCTAAACCATCACGGCTTACGGGTTACATAACTACGAAAATAAATAACCATAATTAATAGACACTAAAATATAATAAGTCGGGCCTCCTAATCCGGATAATGTGGGTTTGCCTTTGGGATTCGACCATTTCTCCTAGGCCCATAGGGTTGTTCTTTGTCTCCAACATCTCCCCATCAGTTCGTTGACGCTAATTTTCTCATCCCCTTCCATGTCAAATAATCCAAACTAGTAATTTCGTACAGTCGATAGGTGTACGACTAAAAAAATATATTATTATTGAAATATATTAAATTAAATTATTCATCTTAATATAAATTTAATAATTATATACTAATAGGAAATAGTTAAAACAAAAATTAGAAAATATGAGAAAGAAAAATAAAAAGGATATAAAAAAGAGAATAAAAGTGAGGTGGGAGAAAAGTACCAACAGGCAGTTGGTTCAAGTGGATAAGGGTTTGAGTTCACTTAAGCAAGGTCTCAGGGTCGAACCTTATGGATGTAAAAAACTACGTTGGGAGACGTCCCCACAATAAGCGCCTTCAGCTACCTTGGGAGATTAGTTCTTCACCGAATTGGGTTGGGGAAAAAACTACGTTGGGAGAGGTTCCCGCAATAAACGGCTACCTTGGGCGATTAGTTTTTCACCGAATTGGGTGGGGGAAAACTCTTCACTGAATTGGGTGGGAGGAAATATAATTCTGAGAGATCAAAAAGATAGATAAATAACTTATTAAGACATATGTGATGGAAAAAAATAAATAAATTAAATGAAAAAAAACCACTTTTGCTTCTCTGCTTAATATAATAGTATAGATAGTATAGATGTCGCGAACTCCTCAAAATCAGTAAATCCATCTCTGCCAGCATCCGATAGGCCTCCTGGAACGCCTATGGCACCTCGGGCTTTCGAGGACTTTACCAACCTGATTGTAGTCCCCCAGCAATTTTCCATCGCCAATGGAGTTAAATTTGTCGGAAGTCGTCTTCATTTCTTCAACATGTTTTCTACAGATTTGGGGCGTTGAAGGAGGCTCCAGTGACGGATATGGAGGTCTTGAAGGCTTTGGGTTTGTGGCAGCTCCGGTGGCAGTGGCTAAAGTTGATCCGGCTTAGGTTGGATGGGTGGGGTGGGGGATGTTTGATTTTTCTTTTATATGTTTTTCACATACAGAACTATAAAAATTATTATAACTTAAAATACAACTAACTGCAAAATAAAATATGTATTATTTTAACTTTTAAATATATATAAAGGGATGAAAATTTGAGTGGCAAAATATGCAACAAAATTTTGGGTCGGCACTATCCACATGGATTACAATTTACAACTCAACATACAGACAACCTGTGCATCTTACCGGCCCACAAATCAAGAAACGGAATAGGTGTGGGATAACATAATTATGGGGTAGATTTTGCAAATTTCCATGTATCATGTTAAGTGCTAACTATATGGTACAATATAGGATTAGAAAGAAAAATCTTCATTAACTTTTTGACGGAAAAAAATTGATTATACGGACAAATATATTACTAAAACAAAGTTAGGATGATGAAATGTTAACAATTTGGAATTATAGTCTATAATCAACACAATTTTCTCCCATGTAGCAGATACAATCTCACTACACCGAACGTTGTCCGAAAACCAAACCATTGTTTCTTCAGGTGGGAGATTGGAGCTTGGATTCTTTTCTCCTGGTAATTCTAACAAACGCTACATAGGCATATGGTTCAAGCAAATAAAGGAACAAACAGTGGTTTGGGTCGCCAATCGAGAAACTCCCATTTCGGACAAGAATTCAGCTCGCGACCAGTAAGCTAATAGACCACCCGGAGGAAAGCCCCCTTTTTAGTTCCACTACTTTAGTTTAATCTAACTCAATCTTTTTTCAGAGCCTTCATTTAGCTCACAGTCCAGTCCTGCTATATCTTTTGAAATTGCTATTCGGTCTGGGGTTTGCCTCTCTTCTTTGAATTTGTTGGATTTATTTCATATGGTAATCTAGTACTTTTGAATGAGTCCCAAACCAAGATTTGGTCCACTGATTTAGACCCCACTAATCATTCCATAGTTGCAGTGCTTTTAGATGACGCGAACTTGGTTCTGAGAAATGGGTCTGGGCCAAATTCAAGTAATTTTAGTGAAAATTTGTGGGAAAGTTTTGACTATCCAACTGATACTTTGATGCTAGGAGCAAAGTTTGGATATGATAAAAGCACACATAAAAAACAAGTTTTGACTTCTTGGAAAAACTCTCAAGATCCAGCCCCTGGGCTATTTTCTCATGAGAGAGATCCAAATTTGAGTCAGTATATTTTGTTGTGGAATACTGGAATATGAGTGAGATATATTGGACTAGTGGAATTTGGAATGGTCATACTTTTGACCACGTGCCTGAGGCGGCGGATCCTAATTTAAGTTATGTGCATACTACTAATATCTACATTGACAATGAAAACGAGAGTTTTTACATGTATAAATATGATCAACCTCTAATGGCAAGAGTCGTCATGGGTGTCTCTGGTACAGTAGACACATGGTGGTATGTAGGTACTAGTTGGAGATTGGTTCATCCTCAGCCGAAGCAACGATGTGGTGTTTATGCTGTTTGCGCGCCTTTCGGTACCTGCAAGCAGAATTCTGTACCCTTCTGTAGTTGTTTTCTTGGATTTAAGATCAAGTCTGATAATGAATGGAGTTTGAAGGATTAGTCTGGTGGTTGTGTGAGAGAGATTGACTTGCAGTGTGAGAATAATGGTGGTGGTAGTAGTTGGAACAGAAGATCAAACGAGAGATTTTTTATGAATCCTATGATGATTTTACGTGACAACTCTCAATCGTTGATACTCGGAAGCATAGGTGAATGTGCATCTTCTTGCTTGAGTAATTGTTCCTGCACGGCTTACGCCTACGATGGAAATATGTGTTTTCTTTGGAACGGAGAACTGTTGAACTTGCAACATCTCGATGGAGAAGATGGAAGTGGCAGGAACATTTACATTAGACTTTCTGCGTCGTCCTCAGTTTTTCTTGGAGTCAATAAAGATGATAAGGGTGTTGTTATCGGTGCTCTTTTAGGTTCTTTTGCTTTTGTGTTAGTCCTTGTTGCAATTGTGATGGCAATAGTATGGGTTAGGAGGAGAAGGGTTAGGATGTTCAGAGAAGCAATGCAAGGTTCTTTGGTGAATTTTGGGTACTAAGAATTACAAAATGCAACCAAGAATTTCTCAGTCAAGTTAGGCGGAGGAGGTTTCGGATGTGTTTTTAAAGGGGTTTTACCTGATTCAACCGCCATTTTAGTGAAGAAACTCGAAAGCAGCGATCAAGGAGAGAAACAGTTCAGGATAGAAGTCCAAACGATTGGGATGATACAACATGTTAATCTTGTAAGGCTTCGTGGGTTTTGTGCCAAAGGTATTAAGAAGTTATTGGTTTATGATTACATGGGAAATGGTTCCTTGGACTCTCATCTTTTCAAGGGGACCATGGTTTTGAGGTGGGAAACAAGATACCAAATGGCTCTTGGGGTTGCTAGGGGGTTGGAATATCTCCATGAGAAGTGTAGGGATTGAATCATTCATTGTGATGTGAAACCCGAAAATATGCTACTTGATTTCAACTTTCATCCTAAAGTCGGAGATTTTGGTTTGGCTAAGCTCGTGGGTTGTGATTTTAGTAGGGTTCTTACAACCATAAGAGGTACATTAGGTCACCTTGCACCGGAATGGATAGCAGGAGTCGAAATAACAGCCAAAGCTGAAGTCTATAGCTACGGGATGTTGCTTTTTGAATTGGTTTCAGGAAAAAGGAACTCGTCGAATCTCGACGATGATGAGAATATGGAATATTTTTTCCCCACTTTGGCTTCAAGGGCAGTGATAGAGGCGGGCCATGTTCTTGATCTTTTAGATCCTCGATTAGCTGGGGATGCAAGTGTTGATGAAGTAACAAAAATATGTAAAGTTGCATGTTGGTGTATTCAGAGTGATGAGAAGATTAGACCATCGATGGGACAAAGGGGTGGTTTACTTCACTTTTTATGATAGTTTTAATGTTAGCAAATGAGCCTAGTAAACAATAGATTGTTTAATTAAAGCAATATTTACTTCACTGTTTTAAATGAGCTTGTATTTAACTTAAAAATAAGGTAGTGTTTACTTTACAACTTATAAATCATAAAAGTAGGTGGAAAAGTTCACATTGCCCTTTTCTTTAATGGATGTATAAAAAGAAGAACAATAGAGAAGTCAAAAACTTTCGACTCATCAACTCGATACACTATATTTGTTCACAACAAAATTCATACTCTCTTCTTCTAAATTCTCATATTAAATATTTGAAGTACTCAGATATATGTATGATTTACCGTAATCAAGTTAAAATAACTGGATATTTTCTGCATATGGGATGTCACTCAAAACAGGTTTCACCAAACAAAATATTAATTAGTAAATTTTGACGTTGGAAGTGAGCCTTTGTGTCAAAGAAAAAAAAAACCTCCACCAAACCAAATATCAATTAATCAATTAAAATTATCAAAAAGAGTATTAATATAAATTAATGAGATTTAATTGCCATTTAGCACCTTATTTGGCATCTCCAATAACTAAGGAAATGAGTTTCTAGGCAATTTACAAGGATCAATAATTAAATAATAGTTTTTTTATGTCTGCACCCCTTCCGAGATTGAATAATTATAACTCGTACCCCATTAGATGAAAATATTATAAAATCCACCCTTCAAAGTTTGCAAAATTACAACTTAATCCATTCCGGTAGGGTTCCGGCGAAATAAATTTTGGATTGACTATATTACCCTTATTTGAAAAAAAAATTAAAAAAAAGGAAAAAAATTATTTTTTGAAATTCCCATAATAGCCTCCACTAAATACATCATAAAATTTTATCTAGGTTTCTAACGATTCAAGAACACCAAAGGAAAAGAAGAAAACTCTGCTCTCAAACTCCGGTCGCCACTTCAAGAAG
Source organism: Lantana camara (assembly GCA_037501455.1). Taxonomy (NCBI): domain Eukaryota; kingdom Viridiplantae; phylum Streptophyta; class Magnoliopsida; order Lamiales; family Verbenaceae; genus Lantana; species Lantana camara. Next base: position 95,074,224 of record CM074863.1, read on the forward strand.
CCGCTCTACAACTCGGCAATCGATCAAATATTTGGTGGAAATTTCAAGTGAAATCAGAGAGTTAACGTTCTTATTACATTCTTAAGGTATTATCCATAAATTTCTTCTGCTATTTTCTAGTTTGAATGTCGAACACAGTTGTTAGGGGTACTAGTATCTGATAAATAACTACTTTGATTTTCTTATTTTGGAGTTATATTGTCATAACTTTCTCCTTATTCGCACGTGTGTGATCAAAGAAGTTGGGCAACCTTTGATGAATTTCGCAAAGTGTAGAGATGTAATGTTTGAATTTAATGTTGTTGAAGTGGGTTTAGGCAGCCAAGAATGTGATATATTGTCGATTGTGATTTGTCTTTTAAGGTAAATCAACCTTCCATGCTTAAACTTAGGGGTGATGAGGGTTTGGTATTGCTCTGTCAAAATTGGTTGCGTATGTGCCTGATGATGATGATATGGTGTTTTTGAATCTATTGTTATTTTGAAGCAATTGTTGATGTAAATTTTACTGGTCAATTTTTAACGAGTAGAGCTTGTTAGTTTGAGTTTCTCCCAATTGCAATCCTCAAGAATTTGTGGCATGTTTTCAAATTGTTTTCTTGATTATTACCAAAGATTTTGGAGGTTAACTGTTAGAGATTGCTTATATTAGGAATGTTAGACTAAATCCCGTGGAGAGTAATTAGGCCTGATTTGTAGGGGTTTGTTACCTAAGCCAGTTTTATATATTCTCTAGGGCTCTTCTTCCATTGTATCAATGAACACACATTATGAACTCAATACAAAAACTTTCCCGAATACTATGTTTTAACATGGTATCAGAGTAGGTTAAGATCCTAGGGACTCAGTATTAACATCACAGTCCTTTACCAAATCTCGAACCCTACTGACTTAGACCCGTAAGGCAACCAAAGATGACAACCCCAACAAGTTCAATACCAACCAAGACCTCTCAATCCAACTCGCAAATTTACTGCGAAACAACAACCAAATCCAATCAATCATGCACAACTCCGATAATCTGTCGATCGGAATCAAATTAAACAATGACAATTATCCGGTGTGGGCTAGATTAATGAAGATGGCGATCGGAGGAAGGGGATCCCGATCCTATATATCTGGAAAGCCACCAGCCCCCGAAGAATCCGACCCAAAATATGACCAATGGGAATAAATCGATCAACAGTTGTTTACCTGGATCGTGCAGAACATGGAAGCCAGCCTTGTTAACAACGTACTCCAATATTCGACTGCGACGGCGTTGTGGGAGGGACTCACCACCACCTATGGCACCGACGGAGACCCGTTGCAATTATTTGACCTTCATCGAAGAGCCAATACACAGAAACAAGGGCAAGACTCCCTGGAAGAGTTCTGGAATAAACTCCAGAATATTTGGATGGCTATTGACCGACGGCAACCTAACCCAATGAAGTGCCCAGAGGATATCAAAGCCTTCAACCAATTAATCCAGGAACAGTGGTTATACTAGTTTCTCACAGGGGTGGATGAGAAGTATGACTCAATCCGGAATGATATCCTCAAGCAAGAACAAAAACCCTCTGTTGAATTGGCCTATGCTACCATTCGGAGGGAGGCGGCGTGCCTCCACATCTTGAAGGCGACAACCGGCGTAGGGGACAATGATTCTGACACCCAAAAGGTTGGATCTGGGCTGATCGCGAGGAGGGAGAAAGGGAAAAATGGCGCTCAGGTGGTGTCGGTCGTCCCGATACCTCCGGTAACCGTACATCATCGCGCGAGGATAGATCCGGCCTCCTCTGTGACCACTATGGGAAGCCAAGGCACACGAAGGAGGAGTGCTTTAAAATAGTGGGTTTTTCGGACTGGTGGATAGGCAATCGGAAACCCAGTGGCGGCGGAACACAGAAGGGGGGAAGAAGGGCTAATATCGCGAAAAATGGGGGACAGAGCACCGACGAAACAGGGGCAAGGGATGCCGCTGTAGGCGTCATCCGTGGAGATGCCGGTGCAGCTGCGGAGGACATCTCCCAGGCCAACGCCGCTGTCTTCTCCTGCGAAAATCTCTCAGACAGAGGCGGCGATATAGGTAAAGGGTTTGGGGGTAATGACCCAAACCCTAACTTTCCTTTCTCTTATAATGCCGTAAAAAGAAAGATGAGACCCTCAAGTTTTGATAAATTGCAAAAAGCCCCCTTGAATTTGACTTCCTGCGGATTTCACACCCAAAATAATTCTGGAAAATTATCACAATGGATATTTGACTGTGGGGCAACATATTCTATGACTTTTGAATTATCTGATATAATTGATCCCAAGACTCCGGAAAAATTTCATATCCAATGTGCTAATGGTGATTCAGCTGTAGTAGAGAAAGAATGATAAGTGCTCGTTACGCCCAAACTTAAATTAAGCAATTGTCTCTATGTGCCGTCATTATCATGCAAATTGCTATCTTTGAGTTAGATTACGAAAGAATTGAGTTGTGTGGTCCTGATATATCCTCGTTTTTGTTTGATACAGGATATTCATACGGAGGAGATCATTGGGCGTGGTACTGAGAAAGGTGGCCTCTATTATGTGCATGAAGTCGAGAACCCGTCTCACGCTCTCCTCTCAGTTGGATCTGCGAATACTCAAATCTGGTTGTGGCACCGGCGTCTTGGTCATCCCTCATTGGGGTATTTGAAATTGTTATTTCCCTCATTATTTCAGAATAATCAAACATTGAAGTTAGATTGTCAGACTTGTCTTACTGCTAAGAGTCACAGAACAGTTTTTAAACACAATAATACTCAGTAGACACTGTTTTTTCTTTAATTCATTCTGATGTTTGGGGACCGGCCCCCGTTACGAACCAGTTTCAGTTTCGTTACTTTGTTCTTTTTGTGGATGATTTCTCCCGTATGACGTGGGTGTATTTTTTGTGACACAAGTCTGAAGTCTTCGACGCATTTGTGGCATTCTTTAAGATGGTGGAAAGACAGTTCAATCACCGAATTAAAATCATCAGATCAGATAATGGAAGAGAATTTGTCAATCACGAGATGAGCAGATTTTTTCGAGAACAAGGTCTTGTTCACCAAACTACTTGCCCCAACACCCCACAACAAAATGGTGTTTTTGAGCGAAAAAACCGTACAGTGCTCGAAATGACCCGTGCCATGCTCACCGAATCCCATGCCCCAAATCACTTCTGGCCTGAAGCAGTTGCCACAACCGTTTATCTCATGAATCGGCTACCTACCAAAGCCCTAGACCACAAAACACCTCTCTCTGTTCTCCAAACCCAAACTGCCATACCACCTCACCTCACTCTACCGCCTCGGATTTTTGGATCCACTGTGTTAGTGCATATTCCAAAGTCCGACCGAAACAAACTAGATCCTTGTGCAGTCAAGTGTGTTTCCATGGGCTATGCTCCACATCAGAAAGGGTATCGGTGTTACAACCCTACTACGCGGCGCACTCACATCACGATGGATTGTGATTTTATGGAAATGAGTACTACTTTCTCACCCAGTCTGCTGGTCAGGGGGAGACACAACATGACCCACTACACTGGTTGTATTATTCTGATGAAAACAGCTAAGGGCCTCCTTCCGGAACATCCAACAATAGAGAAATTCTCAGTACCACCACACCAACACCCAATGATTCTCCTCCGGATGATGTCCAAAACGAGGTAAATGAAGCTCTGAACTCTAACTCTGTAGTTCATCATCTTATTGATAATGATACACATGATGCTGCTAACATTATTTCTGAGGATCCAATAGCAAGTAACAGGTACTCTTTGCCACAGAGGAGTAACAGAGGAGTTCCTCCCACAGATATTCACTTGACCATTCCTCCCGCAAAGCCAAATATCCTATAGGGAACATGGTTAGGGGGAGTATGTCCAGCGCTGCTAAAGCTTTCTTTGGGAGCCTAAGTACAGAAGATGTCCCAAAAACTGTAAAAGAAGCCCACCAAAGCCCAGAATGGAAGAAAGCCATGAAAACAGAAATAGATGCTCTGATAAAGAATGAGACTTGGGAAAAATGCAGAATGCCAAAAGGAAGGAGGCCGGTTGGGTGTAGATAGGTGTTTACGGTAAAACACAACGCAGATAGCTCAGTTGAAAGGTATAAGGCCAGACTGGTAGCAAAGGGATATACACAGACCTTCGGAATTGATTACTCCGAGACCTTTTCCCCGGTGGCAAAGTTGGACACAGTACGGGTCTTGCTCTCTATTGCTGCTAATCAGGATTGGCCCTTGCATCAGTTTGACGTCAAGAATGCCTTCCTGCACGGTGACTTATCAGAAGAGGTTTATATGGAGCCACCTCCGGGATTTACAGATGGCTTTGACAGGGACGAAGTGTGTGAGCTCCGTAAGGCACTGTATGGGCTAAAACAGTCTCCACGGGCTTGGTTTGGCAGATTCACCTTGGTAATGCAGCGCCATGGGTATGTTCAGAGTAACTCCGACCACACTCTTTTCTTGAAACGACGAGGAGGATTGATCACGTGTTTGATTATATATATGGACGACATGATCATAACAGGGAGTGATACAGAAGAGATAGGCCAACTCCGGGAAAATCTGGAGTTCGAAATGAAAGACCTCGGAGGATTGAAGTACTTCCTAGGAATCGAAGTGTTGAGGTCAAAGAAAGGAATTTTCCTCTCACAGAAGAAGTACATCCTCGACTTGCTTGCGGAGACTGGAATGCTTGACTGTAAACCAGTCGAAACTCCGATACAGGTAAATCACAAGCTGAAAATAGAAGAGAGTGGGGAACCAGCCGAAAAAGAACGATACTAATGCCTAGTTGGTAAACTGATCTATTTGTCACACACAAGGCCAGATATTGCGTATGCTGTGGGAATCGTGAGCCAATTTATGCATCAACCTTAGAAAGAACACATGGAAGCAGTTGTTCGGATTATCCGGTATCTTAAAGGAACGGTAGGGACTGGAATTATGCTCGGAAAGCATGGTCATCTAGAAATAGAGGCTTACACTGATGCAGATTGGGCCGTGAACCCAAATGAAAGGAGGTCTACGTCTGGGTTCTTCACACTAGTTGGGGGGAATGTAGTGACATGGAGAAGTAAAAAATAGAAGGTAGTACCTTTATCCAGCGCCGAAGCTGAGTTCAGAGGCATAGCTAAAGGAGTGACTGAGGTACTCTGGGTAAGGAAGCTACTATCAGAGATGGGGATGAGTCCAACGAGCCCAAGCATCCTAAAATGTGATAACAAGGCTGCTATCAGCATTTCCGAGAACCCGATCCAACATGACAGAACGAAACATGTTGAAGTGGACCGACACTTCATAAAAGAAAAGCTGGATAGTGGGGTCATCTCAATTCCCTTTGTCAGGTTCGAAGAACAGCTTGCAGATATCTTAACCAAAGCCGTCACAGGTCAAACATTTCAGACGGTACTGAGCAAGTTAAGGATTGGTGACTCCATCACTTAACTTGAGGGGGAGTGTTAGAGATTGATTTTATTAGGAATGTTAGACTAAATCCCGTGGAGAGTAATTGGGCCTGATTTGGAGGGGTTTGTTACCTAAGTCAGTTTTATATATTCTCTAGGGATCTTCTTCCATTGTATCAATGAACACACATTATGAACTCAATACAAAAACTTTCCCGAATACTATGTTTTAACATTAACTTATTTCTCTTGTTGATGTAAATTGTACTTCTTTATAAATGGGGATTGACAACAACACAATCCAATCTGATTGAGAAACAACCCGTTTTCAAAATTATTCAGTAAGCAGAGATTCTTGAAGGATCAGCAAGAATAATACAATTGTGAAAGAAGATGAAAACTAACATGGTCTTACTAGAGTTGACATATGCTATATATAAATTTCTTTTACCTTTTCGTTTTTTTGGTTGAAAATATGATTTAACATTTGACTAAGCTAAGATAATAAATCAAGAAAATTATTATCAGTTCATACCCAACATTTTCTTTTTAGTGGTAGAAAGATAATTTCATATGAGTTCTAGTTTATTTTTTGGACTTATAAAATCGGGTTAAATGCAACTCCAATCGTGAAAGTTTTTATTTTATCTTTACAGCAGGTATGACTAGATGTGAGAATGAAACTCAAACAAAAGGTGGTGAAACAATCACCCAGCCTAATAACTCTTGGGAAAATAATAAGGAGTATGGCTTATTTTTTAACTCTGATGATGAATGTGGTGCTTTAGAGAATGACGAACAATTAAATATTCAAAATGAAGAAGAGAATAACTCAGAGTCATCACTTGGTGTGAATAATGGTCATGAAAGTGAATTGTAAGATGTGCCCACCGAGTCTTCTTTATCAGGATATGAATCAGAAGATAGATTAGGGCCACTCAATGAATCTGATAGTGATTTTGAAGATGATCCACTAAGGGGTTGGTCTAATGTGAAAGACTTTGTGGTGCCTGAAAATCCAAACTCACATTTTAGGCTACAAATGCATGCTGTTTTTGATACAGTTGATGAATTTGATACAGTTGATGAATTTCGAAAAGTATTGAAGGAATACACCATAAGAGAGGGTGTCAAGATAAATAGAATAAAAAATGAACGAACAAGAATCCATTTCACATGTGCTGCTGTAAATTCCCAATGGAGGGTTTATGTTTCTCTACTGCCTGATGATGAATCTTTCATGGTTAAGAGGCCTGTGCCAAACCATACTTGTATAAGAGTGGACAACTTGAAGAAAGCATGTTCTAATTGGCTTGCAGCCAATTGGTCCCTATTCTTACAAGTCATCCAGATATGAAAAATAGAGATTTGAAAATAGAATTGAAAAGGCTCTATGGAGTTGAACCAGAATACATGCAATTGTATCGGGCTAAATTAAAGGTTGTTGATATCATAGAAGGTCATCCAGGAGAAAGTTACAAGCTTATGCCTCAATATAAGGTAATGGTACAAGAAACAAATCCCGGAAGCATTGTTGAGTTTCAATATTATTTGGATAAAGAAGGAAGGATTCCAAGAGAGCCATCTTTCAAAAGAGTTTTTATAGGGTTTGATAGTTTAAAAAGAGGGTTTTTAGATGGTTGTGCACCGTTCTTAGGTTTGGATGGCTGCCATCTTAAAGGAAAATACAAAGGAATTCTTTTATCAGCTGTTTCAATTGATCCTAATTTGGGACTCTATCCTATTACATTTGCAGTAGTTGAGACTGAGAACAAAGATAGTTGGTTGTTCTTTTTGTACTACCTTAAACAAATGTTGGGAGGATTTGATGATGACAAACCTTGGACGCTTATGTCCGATAGACAGAAGGTAAAATTATCTATCGAATTTTTCTTAGTTTATTTCCTAATCAAGTTGTAAGGATAATTCTAAAACGATTTCACTTTTTCAGGGACTCGAATTTGCAATGCAAGAGGTTGCCCCCAATGTTGTCCATAGAAAGTGTTGTCGACATGTTTATTCTAACATGAGGTCACTTCATCCAGGAGTGCTTGTGAAAAAACTATTTTGGGCAGTAGCAATGGCCTATACTAAATCAGAGTTTAAGTCGGTTATGAACAGGTTGAAGGATATGAAACCCCGGGCATATAAGTATTTGATTGATGTAGGTGATTTTTCCTTGTGGGCCAGACATGAATTCAATAGGGATATTGTGAATGACCACGTGTCACGACCTGCGAGTCGCGACCAGGCATCCAAGCACAAGTTGGCCGGTTAGCTTATTGAGCGGGAGGGGTAATGACCCAAAAGGCGTTGTTTTATCTCGGGGCCTTTGATATTGTGGAGTCAGGCATGCCTACCCGATTGAATTCGGGGAGCTTGTCGCTGGTCTTGGACTTGACTAGGAGGCAAGTCGAGGGTTTCCGAGCACTCTTGGTTGGGGGCTATTGCCTCCTCCCTGATGAGCTCATAGCAGAGCGAAACCGGTTGTGCGTTCAAGTGGATTTGAAGGCTGGAAGGCAAGTGGCGCAGAAATGCTGCGCGAGTACTCCGACCCTGTGAGATGTGGTATCAGAGCGGGTCACTCTCCTATTGCTAAGGGGGTTACGCGATGAGATGTGGCGCGTGTGAGATCACGACATTGAGTGCGACAGATGCAAGAGGCACGGCACGTTGCTTAGTGTAAGGGACAAGGCACAATGCGTCAGTTGGAGGGCACGTCACATAAGCGTACATGAACCGGTGCAAGGGGCACAAGAACGGTCATGAGTAGGTTGCGTGAACGCGATCCTGGAAGAGGGCGGAGTCTTTGTATCCTCCATGCAACGAGGGCATTGCATTGATCAGATGGGGGAGAATGTCACGACCTGCGAGTCTCGACCAGGCATCCAAGCACAAGTTGGCCGGTTAGCTTATTGAGCGGGAGGGGTAATGGCCCGAAAGGCGTTGTTTTGTCTCGGGGCCTTTGATATTGTGGAGTCAGGCATGCCGACCCGATTGAATTCGGGAAGCTTGTCGCTGGTCTTGGACTTGACTAGGAGGCAAGTCGAGGGTTTCCGAGCACTCAACTGGTTGGGGGCTATTGCCGCCTCCCTGATGAGCTCATGGCAGAGCAAAACCGGTTGTGGGTTCAAGTGGATTTGAAGGCTGGAAGCCAAGTGGCGCAGAAATGTTGCGCGAGTACTCCGACCCTGTGAGACCACGTCACCAATAACATCACAGAATCATTTAATCCTTGGATTGGAGACCTAAGGTCTGCTCCTATACAAAGGTTGGTTGATGGCCTAAGGGCAAAGATTATTAATAGAATTGAGAGTAGATATCAGAGAGGAAAACGATGGGAGGGAACTTTATGTAAAAGAGTTGTAAAAATAGTGAATATTGTGAAGGAAGAAGCTCAAAAATGTGAGATTTTAGCTGGGGGAAGTTATGAATTTCAGGTGAATGAAGGTGAACACCACTTTATTGTGGATTTGAACAAAAAAGAGTGTCATTGCAGGGTTTGGGATATCACAGGCATCCCTTGCAAGCATGCAGCAAAGGCCATATCTCATAAAAGACATGAAATTGAGAGTTATGTTCATCCTAAGTACTACAAGGAAACATATATGAGGGTGTATAGTCACAAAATCAAAGGAATAGCAGATCCCGACTTCTGGCCTGAGATGGACAATATACACCCCAAAACACTCGTGCCACCACAGATTAAACGTCTCCCTGGTAGACCGAAAAAACACCGTCGAAGAGAACAAGGAGAAGTGCCAAGAGCTATCCCATCTAGAAGAAGAAGTAAAGTGAAATGTGGAATTTATGGGCAACTCGGGCATAATAAAAGATCTTGTACAAATAGTGGTTCAAATGAATCTCAAGAACAGGTAATAATTTTTGAGAATATGTGTAGTTTTGTATATTCTTTCAAACTTGTTTGTTTATTCAATTATCTTGTTGTTTGCATGCTCAAATCGCAGGTCGCATGTCAATCTGAAATTGCATCAGTTGAAAGAGTAGAGAATGGAAGAAGAAGACGACCTACAAATCACATGAATGGGACAGAATGAAGTTAGAGACAAAGAATAAGCACTAATGAGCTTCCTTCAATCCAAAATTAGCACAAGCTTATATTGTCTATCACGTAAACTTGCTTTGTTATGAGAAGAATATTTCTAGTTGGTGATGAACTTTGTGGGCATTTTGTCCAACTTGGTTTTGGTGTAATACTTTGAATGGCTTGACATTTAAACTTTTGGTGATTTTCCAGAAATTTATGTTCTTGGTGATTGTTTTTATTTCATTTCAAAAAGTTATTAGTACACAAGATTATTTTATTTACAGTATTTTAGATGTTCGTAGGTATATAGACAAATTTTACTACATAAATATTGTAATTTTTTAAAAAGAAAAGACATATATTTAGGTCAAATATTTTTTTAGAGAATTACTAAATAATACTTTTTTAAGTTCGTAATAATTACCAAAAAAACCCCTTTCAAGATTTAAAAATTACCAAGGGCATCAAAGGGAATGAGAAACATAGCAAACCCTAAAAAAGGGTAATATAGTCAATCCAAAATTTATTTCGCCGGAACCCTACCGGAATGGATTAAGTTGTAATTTTCCGAACTTAGAAGGGTGGATTTTGTAATATTTTCATCTAATGGGGTACGAGTTGTAATTATTCAATCTCGCAAGGGGTGTAGACGTAAAAAACCCTTAAATAATTGACCCAGAAATAATGAAGTTGAAATTAAATATATACAAATTTTGTCTGGAATTAAGAAGCATGTTCAGCATTATCGACTGACTTTAAACAAAAACTTCTTAAAATTTCATCTGACAAACCTACAAAATAAAATGATATTAAGGACCGTAAGTAATAAAGTATAATATTGAAAATAAAAAAATTTCTCAATTAAAGTACGTAGATAATTTCCAAAAAACCGCTAAGAGAATGAATAATTGAAATAAAGAAAAAATTAAATGACTCACATAAGAAAAGGTAAAGAAAATATTGAACAATTATTTTATAATACCGTAAAAAGAAGAATAAAAAAAGTACAATGAAATATTGTCATAAAAAAAAGAAAAAAATAGAACAATGAAAATACACAAATATTTCGAAAATCAAGTAAATATTTTAAAAAAAGTAGATAAATATTCATCAAAACATCTGATGAGAACTTTCGGTGAATGGCAATTTGTGCAAATTAGATGAAAACTTTTACAAATGTGTCATTCTTCTCGAACCTTTTTGCAGTGGGTTAGCTAACAACCAAAAATTGAGTGGACTAATATCAAGCCCACAGGCCACCCAAATGACAGGTTGAATGGATTATGTCGGGCTTTGGCACTTGTGAAATAAACAGTGAAAACCGACACTCAACTTAAATAAAGTGACATTAAAGGCCCAAGTAAATACCTCCAAATAGTTCAGATTCTTGAAGGGCATATGGATATCAATTTGCCTCCTTTTCCTCGATGGCTCCAATTGTTGGTGTGAATCCCGAGCGCAGTGTGTCATCCTGCTAAATCAACAAGAATTAAGTAGAAATAAAGCTATGTTTGAGATTTTGTAATGCTTTTGATTATAGCGTGTTACGAAAACTTATATACAAGTAAAATGAAATGTGGTGTATTTAATTTGACAGTCGCTAAGGCTAGCTATTATTGATTTATGTTATGCATCATCAAGAAAATTGCACCATATTGTTTACTTTCAAAACTTTTATGACTGAGTTATTGAAAATTGCATCGATCAACCCAATCTGCAATTGTTTTATATGTTATATAACCTTTGAAATTCAAAAAAGAAAAAAAGTTAGGCATAATTTCAGATAACCCTTATCCTTTGATCCTTAGTGTGCTTTGTCCCCCTAATTTTTGAATTAATATGATTACTTACCTTTGAAAAATGCTACACTTAATCTTTTTAAGCAGAACAGATCTATACCTAATACATTTCAAATGTGTCAATACGATATGCCAAATTGAATTTCTCGATGCAATAAATACAACGGTACTGGTCTCAAAAATAAAATTTGACAGCCAATAAAGGAGAAACCATCGGTCAAAGATGGTGCACGACGGATGGAGCTTTGCAAGGTATGGACTTTGTTCGTCTCGAAGAGACGAACATGATGAAGTTGGTCTTGAAGCTTGGGTCAATATGACGAAGGAAAAATCAGCAGTCAAAGTTTGTTAAAAAAAGTTAAATTTGACATTTAATTTTTCAAATGTTAGGGGGGACAATCGCACTAATTCAAATGTTAGAAGACAAAGCGCACTAAGAGCCAAAAAATAGGGGTATCCGGAATTAGCCAAAATAATTAATGTTACAATTGTTGTTATATACACTATATAATGGATATTTGCTGCAATAACAATAAATTCCATCTTTTAACTAATGAAGAGAAACTTTACACACACATACATAAAAATGAGCTATTTGCACCCAAAACCCTGTGTAATTCGAAAAGAGCAGTAAAAACCTTGCAAAAAAAAAAAAAAAAAAAGGCATGGAAGACCCTGTGGCCTGTGTTTGAGGTTCACGCACGTTGACTTCAATTCTTTTAGTTTTATGACACTTTTTTAGCATGTGTAATGATATTTATACCCTTGTTAAAGAAAAATAAGTCTGCTGTTGAAATATGCACAAAAAACCCTGTATTTGTTGAAATGTGCACAAAAAACCCTGCAAAGAGAATTTAAATATAATCCTTGTCACATCAATTCTTTTAATTTTAAATAATTATTTATTTATTTGATTATTATTATAATGAATTCTAGTCATATTATTATATTAAAAAATGATATGAATTTTATTAAAATATGTTATATGAATTACTAATTAATATTTTTCTTAACACACATATCAAAATATGTCATATATCAATTTTTTACTTTATTAAATATTGTATTAATGAATTGGAAAAAATAAATTCTTAAATGTTAAATCCATTATTTTTAAAATACATATGAAAAATTATTATTATTATAATATAAATATAATTATCGAATCCAATAAAATATTATTTATATTTTTATTATTATTATTATTTACCTAATAAACCTTATTATGCTCTAAGAATGAAGACATAACAATTTTTTACCTTAACAAATCTATGAACCTTATCATTATTTACTTGATTTATGCTCTTAAAGAAAATTCAACAAAATATAATTATTAATATGTATTAATAAAAATTCTACCTTTCACAAAAAATAAAAAAATAAATTAAAAAACCTATCCAAAAGTCACACCCTAAGTAAATAAATAATTTTTTCTTTTTTTGTTGGGGTCTTTTTTTTTCTCTTTAAGCATAACACAGGGTTTTTTATGCATACAACTCTTTGATTTTGGTTTAGTGCTTCTGAAATGAGGAGGAGCATTTTAGACAAAACACATCATTCAGTTGATCGGATGATAAAAAGGGACGGTAGGCTTAAGTTTTATAACACAGGGTCTTTTAAATTAAATTTTTTTGACATGATTTTTTTTTGCTCTTTTCGAATTACACAGGATTTTGAGTACAAATATCTCTATATAAAATCTATTTATGGTAAGCAATTGTTATCATATTTACTATAAATATTTATGAAATGTACTTTTGGTTTTTTTTGGTAAGACAGGAACAGTGAAAAAATATTTATGACTAGATTAATATTAAATAAAAGATATAGTTTATTTTACATCTCGCTTGACTTTAAGATTAATAGCAATCAAAGTTTTAATTCAAAAGTAAACTGCTTCTCGATACCATATTAACCCTAAATTAAAACGATAAGAGTTAAACAAATTTAGATAACTTTGAATTTGCCATTTTCGTATTGAAGGAATAAAATTGTGGACTAAACAAACGGTGTTAAAGAAGTCCCCCAACACACTTTGGAGTCAATGACGGTCAAAAGTTTCCATAAGCAAATCCCACGTCTCTGTGTTCTCATTTTTCTTTGGCGGTCCTAAATGTAACAATTTGACATTTAGTGCGTGAGGAGACTTTAGTGGTTGTCACGCAACGCTAGTAGATTTATCATCAAAAGTGGGGCTCTAATCACGTTGTTCTAAACGTGCCAATATTTGTGAGTTACCGTGGTTTAAATGTAACAATGTCAAATTATCGTACAAAACGTCTATTAGTATCACTTTAATAGGTATATGTAATTTAGATACCCGAACATGAAATCTTTTACCATAGTAATATTAATATAGCCTTGAATTGGGGGACAAATAGATAGTTTAATGATAAATGTCTATACCTTTGAATTTATAGGTCACGAAATTTAAGTACCATCGGAATATGTGCGCATGTGTGGAAAAAACAAACATAGCCTTAAATTATTTCAAGTGCACCACGTGATAAATAAGATATTATATATGCATTTCAATAGATACACACAAGTTGGGGGAAAATGTAATTTTGGTACTAAGTATCGTACTACTATTTCCACTTAATTAATTTTAATCCCAAGATTTTTAGAAGCAGAGCAATGTTGATTGTTGGATATCTCATACATAATTAGCATGGTTGACTTTCTTGGTACAGGTTAATTGGCAGGATTAGGGCCTAACTTGTAGGGATTTACTCTGTATCTTTTGCGATATACCTAGGGCTTGTGTACACTGTAATGTACGACATATAATACAATGAATCAAAGAAACAGAATTACCCCCAAATACCATGATTTAACATGGTATCAGAGCCAACGGCGAACCTTTGGAACTCAGTATTAACATCATCGTCCTTACCAAATCCCAAACCCTCAAAACAGCCACAACCATAGCCAAACCTGCAAACCAAGATCAACATGTCAACACCTACAGAAAATACCCAAGACCTTTCAATCCAGATAGCAAACCTGTTGAAAAATAATAACCAAAATCAAACAATGGTGCCCAACTCGGAAAACTTGTCTATCGGAATCAAACTACACGGGGATAATTATCCGATATGGGCACGCCTAATGAAAATGGCGATCGGAGGCAGAGGCGGCTGCTCGCACATAACCGGAATTCCCCCGGCACCGGAAAGTACAGATCCAAAGTTTGATCAATGGGAGCAAAATAATCAGAACGTATTTACCTGGATCATCCAAAACTTGGAGGCAAGCCTTATCAACAGTATCCTTCAGTACCCAAAAGCGAAGGGAACTGTGGGACGGCCTCGCCACCACCTACGGGAGTGGCGGAGATCCGCTCAAACTGTTCGACTTGCACCGTCGGGCAAACACTCAGCGACAAGGGCACGATACCTTTGAGATTTTTTGGAACAATCTTCAAGCCATTTGGATAGCTATCGACAGAAAGCAACTAAACCCCACGAAATGTCTTGAAGACATCAGAAACCTTTAATCTCATAACCCAGGAACAGAGATTGTATCAATTCTTAACAGGAATTGATAAGAAATATGAGCCAATCCGGAGGGATATCCTGAAATAAGAACCCAAACCAACTGTGAAGACTGCCTACGCTACCGTCCCGCAAGAGGCCGCCCGCCTCCAGATCTTGAAGGCGGTAACTAGCGGCGGTGGCGATTCAGGGACACAAGGAATTGGATCCGGTCTAGTGGTGAAGAAGGACAAAGAGAGATCGAATCTTGGGCGTTCAGATGGCGGTGGCCAGTCCGACAGCGATGTCCGCGGTTCATCATCGCGCGAGGACAAATCAAAGCTCGTATGCTGCCATTTACGGAAAACCAAAGCACACTGAAGATCAGTACTATGAAATCATAGGATATCCCGATTGGTGGGGAGGGATCAAGAAGACTGATGTCGGACAGGGGGCAAAAAGGGGCAACCAGAGAGCTAACCTTGCCATCAATGACTCCGCGATTGGTGGGACAGAGGCGGCCGCTGGCGGTATCATCGGAGGAGGCGTCGTGGCAGCGGCGGCCGGGATTTACCGTGTCAACGTCGCCAGCGGGTCTAGCAGATTGGAGGTTGAAGACGAGAGAAACGGCGCACAAGGTAACAGGTTTGGGGGTAATGGCCCAAACCCTAAATTTCCTTATTTAAATAATGTGAAAGTTGCTGAAGTACCCGGAAGTCTTGAAAATTTGTAAAATGACCCCAAGACTTTGAACACTTGCGCAATTGACACCCAAAATAAATCCAATAAAATTTCACATTGGATCTTTGATTGTGGGGCTATAGATTCCATGACTTTTGACTCTTCTGATATAATTGACCGCATCAGTTCGAAACAATCTCATATTCAAACTGTTAACAGGGGATTGGCCGTGATTGAAAAGTAGGGATCGTTTCTTACCTCTCCAAAATTGAAATTGAGCAATTGTCTTTATGTCCCTTCGTTATCCTGCAAACTGCTGTCTTTGAGTCGTATAACGAAAGAATTGAACTGTGTGGCCCTTATTTATCCTCGTTTTTGCTTGTTACCAAACATTCATACGAAGGAGATCATTGGGTGTAGTACTGAACGGGGTGGATTATACTTTGTTGATGAAGTGGAAAACCAGTCGAAAGCTCTTCTTGCAATGGGAAAAGAAACTACATAACTCTGGCTTTGGCACTGGCGTCTTGGTCACCACTCTTTTGGGTATCTGAAATTGTTATTTCCGGCTTTATTTCAGAATAATCAGACTTTGAACTTATCTTGTCAGACTTGTCTTGCTTCTAAAAGTCATAGGACTTGTTTTAAACCCAGTAATACACGAGTTCAGTCTGTTTTTTCACTAGTACATGCGGATGTTTGGGGACCAGCCCCTGTTACAAATCAAGCTCAGTATCGGTACTTTGTGTTATTCATTGATGATTTTTCTAGAATGACTTGGGTATATTTTCTGCATCATAAGTCTGAAGTTTGTTGTACATTCGTAGCTTTCTATAAAATGGTGTAAACCCAATTTAATCACAAAGTTAAGGTGCTTCGGTCAGACAATGGAAGAGACTTTGTTAATCAGGAAATGAACAGGTTCTTCAAAGAAAATGGGCTCATACACCAAACAAGCTGTCCAAACACTCCACAACAAAATGGGGTGTCCGAAAGAAAGAACCGCACCATGCTTGAAATGACCCGAGCCATATTAACTGAATCCCATGTCCCAAACCACTTCTGGCCCGAGGCTATGGCCACCGCAACATACCTAATAAATCGAATCCCCACCAAAATCCTTGATCACAAAACACCACTCTCTGTTCTCCAAACACAAAACGACGTACCACCTCACCTTACCCTATCACCTTGGATCTTTGGATCCACTGTGTTTGTGCATGTTCCGAGATCTGACCGAACAAAACTCGATCCTTGTGCAATAAAGTGTGTGTTTGTAGGGTATGCTCCTCACCAGAAGGGATATCAGTGTTATAAACCGGTCACTAAGAGAATTCATGTCACCATGGATTGTGACTTTGTGGAAACAGAGTACTACTATTGTACGCAGTCCAGTGATCAGGGGGAGAATCAGAATGGATCTCTATACTGGCTAAGTTATCCTGATTCCGTTGACATATCCGGGACTGAACAGAACCAAGAAGAACTCAGTACCACTTCCATATCAACTCCCAGTGATCCTCCTTGAAATGATGTCCAAAACGAGGTAACTGTCTCTATGAACCCCTCTCCCGTTATTCATAATGATATTGGTGATACCGTAAATACTGTTGATTCTATTTCTGAGCATGCAACAGTAAGCAACAGGTATACTTTGCCACAGCGAAGTAACAGAGGAGTGCCCCCCAACAGATACTCTCCTGACCACTGATGGGTGTCGAGGCCACCAAAAATAAAGTCCCAAGTACCGAATACAAATAAATTGCAAATAGTGGTAAAAGGGGTCGATCCACGAAGAGATTGGACAATATTGTGACTTTCAAATAAATCGAGGAATAAAAACAAGTAATTAAGGGGAGGGGGGGGGGGGGGATTTAGAGATTTTTAACTAAACTATGAACAATTAAATTAAAACAATTAACTAATAACAACTAAACTAAATTAAAACTCAAGGTAATTCAATAGGTGATGATTAGTCGGGAAAATCCTAATTATGCATAGACTATGATCATCGACTCAAGATTTTTATTGGTTAAATGCTAGATTAGCTATAGTCGCCAACTACCTCTGGCTCCCTCGTTTCTTCTTAATTTTAGAGTAATTAAAGAAACTCCTAAAAA
This sequence comes from Lantana camara, assembly GCA_037501455.1. Classification (NCBI taxonomy): domain Eukaryota; kingdom Viridiplantae; phylum Streptophyta; class Magnoliopsida; order Lamiales; family Verbenaceae; genus Lantana; species Lantana camara. The sequence continues at coordinate 95,091,762 of CM074863.1, forward strand.
GTACTCCCTAATTAATCGATAACCTTTTCGAGACTCTCTACAAGATTCAATCAATTAACAGCTTTGAGCACCAAAGAAACACTAATCCTAACCGGTTAGGCATAGACTCCTGCTTCACCCAATTAAAGCGCAAGCTCCTCGACACGAAATCAGACAAGCATTATGTCCTAGTATCAATTGCTACAAACTCTAATTATTTAGCTAACACCGCCAAACGAATTAGATAGCTATATGCATATTAACAATTCAAGATTTGGCCAGAATCAAAGAACTAATTAACAAGCAATGACAAGAAAACGAGAACAATACGGATAGCATAAACCAACTAATTAAAATATACTAAGTTTAGCATAATCATTCGGAAATTCCCAACTAATACGAAACTTAGCTATTCATGCTAAATTGAACAAACAAAATTTGGAATAAAATCAATATAGTCTGGAATAAACGAAAGACAAGGGAAAAGACCAAGATAGAACTTTGACTTATTCAAATAACAATTAAGGTGAAGCAGGGTCAGGAACAACGAATCTCTTTATGATAAACAGATCCACTTTGTTTCTGTTTTCCCAGTTCTGTCGTGCCGCTGTCGCGCCTCTCTCCTTTATGTGATACAAAGGTCATGAATTCTTCTCCATGTTCTCATCCACATTCTTCCCCCACGTTCTGCTCCAATAAAAGGGCACTAACTCCACCTTGTTCTCAACGCCTGTAACCCCCACAGAATAGAAATCTGATGCCTTATAGGAGAAGTCTCAATTTGGACTTGCAATTGTCCAAGCCCATCAAACTAGATTTGCTTTGTTGGCCTCTCAAAGACTTCAACCAAATAATTAGAGAAATGATGGGCCTAATACTCAACATGTTGTGTAGTCATAATTCCACCAAAAGCATAAGTGAGTTTTCAGCAAAGTTGCATGCCCAATTCTCATAGCAAATAATTAAGTCCCAGGTATCTAAGAATGCTGCAATTGCTATGTTTCTTCCTTGTTCCGCATCCACTTTTTCATTGAGCCGAGTACCCTCAATATCGCATCAAATCCTCAAAATTTGAGTTTCCCTAAATCAGAGTGTAAAACTCGATTAATTAACTGTAATTAAATCAAATCACGGGTTAAGGTATAACAATTCAAGTTCTACAATTACACAAATATGCGACTCATCAAATCCCCCCGCACTTAGACAATGTTTGCCCTCAAGCATAAACTAGGATCAAGATAAGGGAAAATTTTAATTCCACTAAATGAAAACACAAAAATAGGCAATGTAACTAGGAATGAAGGCATAGTCTTGTCCAACACCACAAAACATAGAACTAATGCAATGAAATTCTCACACAAGAAAACACAAGCCCGGTCATAACTTAAAGCACATGCATGATTTACCGAAGTTTAATTATAACCAATCAATCCTAGAAACCATATTCTACTTATTAGAAGGTCGAAATGCATGAAGAATTTCCCAAATGAAGTGGTAGATTATCGGGAGTTCGGGCTATTCACAGTTGATTAATTAAAGGACTTTAGCTATGAATTGCTTGAAATTGCTATTAGTCGTTTTACTCGAACGCAAACATTTGTCATGAATGCTATCCGGTTACTTAGCCAATCACAATGCCAAGTGGCTTAGCAGTACTCATAATTACCCATGCTATTGTGATTCATCACTTAGTTAGTCGGGTAATTAGCGGAGTATTCATATTTTGCCTCACTCGTCGAGATTATTTGGGACCTTTTTACACGAGCACAAACATTTGTGATGAATGTCACCCGGTTACTAAGCCCCATTTAATCATTTTGATGGATTTTTGGCTGCATATAACGGACTTTATCATGTAATATTCAAGCTTACTCATTTTTCCTAACTCCACCATAATTTCCCACAATCAAATGAAAATTCAACATGCATACCAACTCAACTTCTAAGTTTCATACGTTTCTATTCAAGAACGGCACCAATTAATCACACAATTTAATGTTCTAACCAATTAAACCGGGCATGCAATTTTCAAAATGTAAAAACATCACCAACAACTAGTCAACATCAAGCAATGCTAGACCCAACCATACTCCCAAATCCTTTAAATATAATCCATCATTACCTAAGTCGTATAAATTCATCAAGTAAAAAGCAAATTTAGCCAAATCCTTTCACCTAATTATGCAAAGAGGTGGCACAGAACTGAAATTGCTATTCACAGCCAAACACGCAACCAGCAGCAATTTCCCAAAATCATGCAAAATTTTTCTAAAACGCCTCTAGAAAACACACTAGTACATCCCCCCACACTTAAACCATATGTTGTCCTCAACATAAAAATAAAGATTAAAGGTAAACTAAGGACTTTCCTGAACCCGGGTGCGTGATGGTCGGGAGTCAGACTTGGAAAACCCTGTCTATTATCACAATCAGCCTCCCGTCAGTAGCATTCTGCCATTTTCTCCAATTTTTTTTCTGACTGTTTGTTGGCCTTCATTATTGTGTGAGGTTTCAGGCTATTGGAGTCGCGGCCTGGGCTTTGGTGTTGGTTGCCGATGCTGGGTTCGCGAAGGGGGGCATCTGTTGCAGGTTAATGTGAAGTGGCGGTGGGTGAGGGTGTAGTTTTTCCTAACTGGAGGTGAAGGAAGAGGACGCAGATGGTGATGGAGACGGCGGCGCGGCGGTGGGGTGTCGGCGGTACAATTGTTGTTTGGTTGCTTGTCTAGGGTTAGGTTACGTACGAAATTTAATTTGGGAATTGGAGATGTATGTAAATGTGTTATTGATTTGGGGATTTAGGTGATAGAGTAATGCGGGTAGGTTAGGGTTTAGAGGGTCGGGGTGGTGGGTCGGTCTATGAACTGTGGATGTGGGTTAGGAAGTGGACAGGTTTGGTGTGGCGGGTCAAGAATCCTGTCCGTGACCTCAGGTAGATTCTCTCACAGTAGCATTTTGGCAATTTTCACCGTTTTTGACAATTCATTAACCTTGAACGCTCCCCCACACTTATCTAAATATATCACCTCCAAATTCACCTGCGAAACACGAGAAGGAAAAATATTATCACGGGACGAGGAAAACGAACAAAGAAAGGAAACGAAAACAAAAGAAACAAAAACGAAGGGAAAGAAATATGGGTTGCCTCCCATTAGCGCCCTTATTTAATGTCATGGACTCGAGGTGTTCTCCTTTTCGTACTTAAACTCCTAGAGGAGGATCCTCTAGGTTGATCCCTTCAACCATGTGCGGTTCAAATTTTCTATAAAAAGGATTCAGTCCATGCCCCTTCACCTCACTATCCGAATTTTTCAATCACTCGACCAGGGGGCTTAAGGATCTTCTTTTTCACTGTCTCCATGATAGGTGGGTCTAGCCTACGTCGGGCTTTTCCATAGGGCTTAGCTCCATCCTCTAGAGTAATCTTATGCATGCTTACAAAAGAGCTCAGTCCCTTGATGTTGGCGACAGTCTATTCAATTGCCTCTTTGTATTGCGGAAGTACTCTGAGCAGTTTCTCCTTTTCCAGACTGTCAAAAATCTTGACTATGATCATGAGTAGGGTCTCACAGTCACCTAAATGTGTGCGTTTTAAAAGGTCAGGTAGCTTTTCGAGTTCCAACTGTAGACCCTGCAAAACTGAAGCTAGAAGTTTAGATTCTTATTTAGATAGCTCAGCAGGCACATATTTTGAACTTGTAATATCCTTAGGCCCTTCTAACGCATGGAACTTATCAAGAACATCAGCAGAAAATTTAAAACGATCAGAAAATCTCTTAAGCCAATCAGCAGATATGTCATGACAAATAGCATAATTCAACTTAACATCATTATTTAAACCAAAATCCTCATGAGTTAAATTCTCAATGACATCAACACTATAAATGCAAGACACATCATCAACATGCTTAGTTGGAATCATAGACATTGAATTTCACCACATCACCATCGAATTCTAAGGTCAGTAAACCACTATACACATCTATCTTTGCCTTAGCTGTACTAAGGAAAGGCCTACCAAACAAGATATCAGAGGACTCAGATGAACAATTATTTTCCATATCAATCACAAAGAAGTCACCAGGAAAAACCAATTCATTAACTTGTACCAACACATCCTCTAAAACACCTTTAGGATAGATAATTGATCGATCGACTAATTGCATAATAACTTCGGTACTAGCTAATGGACCAAGACCCAAAGAATTATAGACAGATAAAGGCATCACATTGATAAAAGCTCCTAAACCACACATAGCCTTACAATACCAATATTTCCAATCTTGCAAGGAATGGAAAACATACCTTTGTCGCGACACTTAGGAGGTTATTTTATCTGTAAGACAGATGAAATATTCTCACCTACACTCAACCACTCATTACCTGTCAACTTACGCTTATTTGTGCATAATTCCTTAAGGAATTTGGCATAACGTGGAACCTGTTTAATGGCCCCGAGAAGTGAAATGTTCACTTCGACCTTTTCAAAAAGCTCCATAATACTCTTATCCTCTCTGTCCTTCTTGCATAGAGCCAACCTTTGAGGAAATGGTGGTGGAACTACCAACGGTTTCGGTTTCTGAGTGTTTTCAGCTGGATTAAAATTCTATCCGTGATCACTGGTAGACTCCTTCTCAACCTCCGTTTCAGTTTTTGCATTAGAGCCTTGTACTTGGTCACGTTTGAGACTCCTGTCGACTGGAGGCTGCAATTCCTTCTCATTTCGCAACACAATCGCACTCACATTGTGTCTAGGGTCATGGGTTTGCGACGGTAATCTGCCTTGGGCTTCCAATTTACTGACTGATGATGCTATTTGACCCACGTGAGTCTCCAAACTCTTTATACTCTATTCCATTTTCTGAAATCTGGTCGCAGTGTCCAGTTGAAATTTCTCAGTGTTAGTAGCTAGCATATGGACAATATCACTAAGAGATGTACTTGAGCCTGAAGGTTGTTGTGGTGGTGGTGTCTGATAGAAGTTCTGATTGATCGGTTGGTTGTTTGCATAACTAAGGCTCGGGTGACTTCTCCAGTCAAGGTTGTAGGTGCTTGAATAGGGGTCAAACTTCATCTATTGGTATCCAATATCATTCACAATCTGAGGTGTTTCTTCATGTAGAGTTGGACATGCATCAGTGAAATGATTAGCGGGGCTAGTGCAAATACCACACACCTTCACAGGTGGAGGGTTACCTACATTCATGTTTTGAACCAAAGTTGTCAGCAAAGATGTGATATCATCAAGTGAACTTACATTTACCTCATTCACCCTTCTAGGTATATCCTGCCGAGCTCCAAATTATTGGGAATTTGCTACCATGGTTGATATAAGCTCTCTAGGTTCTGCAAGTGTCTTGCTAACGATGGCTCCACCACTAGCAGCGTCCATCATTCTGCACTCTATCGGAATTAGGCTTTCATAGAGGTATTGAATAACCAATTGATCCGATATTCCATATTGGGGGCTGCTTGCTAGCAACCTTTTGTACCTTTCCCAATATTCATAGAGACTCTCGGAATCCTTTTGTTTAATGCCACAGATCTCTCGCCTGATTTTTGTGGCTCGGGAAGCTAGAAAGTACCTCTCAAGAAACTATCTAGACATCTCTGCCCAAGTAGTGACTGTCCCCGAAGGTAGGTAATATAACCAATCCTTAGCTGCATCTTGCAATGAGAATGGAAAAGCCCGTAGCTTGATTTGATCGTCCGTGATATTGTGTGGTTTCATGGATGTGCACATAAGATGGAACTCCTTTAGATGCTTGTTTGGATCCTCCTTCTCCAACCCACGGACGGTTGGCAACAAGTGGATGAGTCCTGATTTCAATTTAAAGCCTTCTTGCAGGTCTGGCAAGGTTATACACAGTGGCTGTTGTGCCTCAGTAGGTCGGGCAAGGTCCCGAAGTGTTCTGTTTTGAGCCATATCCTAACTGTGATCACAGTCAGGTTTCCTGTTAGTCTGCTCTTCATCTTCGAACTCTTGCTCAGACTCAATGTCAGTATCCAGCTCAAATAATTCTGAACTCTCACCAACTGCAGCTTGTTGTTTCCTTTGTCTAGACCACTTTCTAAGCTTCTTAGTAGTCTTTTCGATCTCGGGGTCGTACGTGCCAAGTTGTCCCGTACGAATGTTCCTAGACATAAGAAAAAGAAACAAAATTAGTTACCAATCTCCCCGGAAACGGCGCCAAAATTTGATAGGTGTCGAGGCCACCAAAAATAAAGTCTCAAGTACCAAATACATATAAATTGCAAATAGTGGTAAAAGGGGTCGATCCACGATGAGATTGGACAATATTGTGACATTCAAATAAACCGAGGAACAAAAACAAATAATTATAAGGGGGGGTTTTAGAGATTTTTAACTAAACTAATAACAATTAAATAAAAACAATTAACCAACAACAACTAAACTAAATTAAAACTAAAGGTAATTCAATAGGTGATAATTAGTCGGGAAATTCCTAATTATGCATAGACTATGATCATCGACTCAAGAATTTCATTGGTGAAATGCTAGATTAGCTATAGTCGCCAACTACCTCTGGCTCCGTCGTTTCTTCTTAATTTTAGAGTAATCAAAGAAACTCCTAAAAATTACTCCCTAATTAATCGATAACCTTTTCGAGACTCTCTCCAAGATTCAATCAATTAAAAGCTTTGAGCACCAAAGAAGCACTAATCCTAACCGGTTAGGCTTAGACTCCTGCTTCACCCAATTAGAGCGCAAACTCCTCGACACGAAATTAGACAAGTATTATGTCCTAGTATCAATTGCTACAAACTCTAATTATTTAGCTAACACCGCCAAACGAATTAGATAGCTATATGCAAATTAACAATTCAAGATTTTGCCAGAATCAAAGAACTAATTAACAAGCAATGACAAGAAAACGGGAACAATACGGATAGCAGAAACCAACTAATTAAAATATACTAGTCTCACAAGTTTAGCATAATCATTCGGAAATTCCCAACTAATACGAAACTTAGCTACTCATGCTAAATTGAACAAACAAAATTTGGAATAAAATCAACATAGTCTGGATTAAACGAAAGAAAAGGGAAAAGAAATTAAACTAGAAGTTGTTCCTGTTTTCCAAGTTCTGTTATGTCGCTGTTGCGCCTCTCTCCTTTATGTGGTGCAAAGGCCATGAATTCTTCTCCACATTCTTATCCACATTCTTCCCCATGTTCTGCTCCAATAAAAGGGCACTAACTCCACCTTGTTCTCAACGCCTGTAACCCCCACAGAATAGAAATCTGATGCCTAATAGGAGAAGTCTCAATTTGGACTTCTAATTGTCCAAGCCCATCAAACTAGATTTGCTTTGTTGGCCTCGCAAAGACTTCAACCAAATAATTAGAGAAATAAAGGGCCTAATACTCAACATGTTGTGTAGTCATAATTCCACCAAAAGCCCAAGTGAGTAATTCACTTGTAACTTGTTCTCCATGCACGTGAATATCTTCAGCAAAGTTGCATGCCCCAATTCTCATTGTAAATAATTAAATCCCAGGTATCTAAGAATGCTGCAATTTCTATGTTTCTTCCTCGTGCTGCATCCACTTCTTCGTTGAGCCAAGTGCCCTCAATATCGCATCAAATCCTAAAAAATTGAGTTTTCCTAAATTAGAGCATAAAACTCGATTAACTAACGGTAATTAAATCAAATCACGGGTTAAGGTATAACAATTCAAGTTCTACAGTTACAGAAATATGCGACTCATCAACCATACTTCCCGATCTGCCAGATACCCTATGGGAAACATGGTCAGGGGGATCATGTCAGCGGTCACGAAGTCATTTTTTGTGAATCTTTACAAAGAAGAGATCCTGAGGAACATACAAGAAGCCAAACAAAGTACAGAATGGGATGCGGCTATAAGGACAGAGATAGATGCACTAGTAAAGAATGGGACTTGGGAAAATTGCAGGCTACCCCGAGGGGAAGAAACCAGTAGGATGCAGGTGGGTGTTCACGGTAAAAAATAAGGCGGACGGCTCAGTCGAGAGGTACAAAGCTCGATTGGTTGCGAAGCTATATACTCAGACATTCAGAATTGATTACTCCCAAACTTGTTCTCCAGTGGCAAAGATAGATACAGTCCAGGTGCTACTTTCAGTCGTTACGAACAAGGATTGGCCACTTCACCAGTTCGATGTGAAGAATGCCTTCCTACACGATGATTTGACCGAGGAAGTGTATGGAACCCCCTCCGGGTTTTGCTGAGGATTTCAAACAAGGCGAAGTGTGTAAACTCTGGAAGGTGTTGTACGAATTAAAGCAATCACCCTGGGCATGGTTTGGCAGATTTACACTAGCAATGCTATGTCATGGATATGTTCAGAACTCCGACCACGCTCTGTTTCTGAAACAACGGGGAGAGTTGATCACGTGTCTGATTAAATATGTGGATGATATGATTATAACAGGGAGTGATAGTGAAGAGATAGATCAACTCCAGAAGAATATCTTCAATGAGTTCGAAATGAAAGACCTTAGAGGCTTGAACTATTTTCTGGGAATCGAAGTTCTGCGATCCAAGAAGGGCATCTTTATCTCACAAAGGAAGTATGTCCTCGATTTATTGGCCGAAACAGGTATGCTGGATTGTAAACCTGTTCCGATACAGTTGAATCACAGACTGAAAGTTGAAGAGAGTGGGGAACCAGCTGAAAAGGAACGGCGTTGGTAAGTTGATCTATTTGTCTCATACGAGACCGGACATCGCCTATGCCATAGGGATTGTTAGCCAGTTTATGCATCAACCACAGAAAGAACACACGGAGGCAGTTGTATGAACATCTGATACTTAAAGAGGACCACTGGAACAGGGATTATGTTCGGCAGACATGATCATCTAGACATAGAGGCCTACACGGATGCAGATTAGGCGGGAAACCTAAACGACCGAAGGTCCACCTCCGGGTTCTTCACTCTTATCGGAGGAAACGTGGTGACATGGCGAAGGAAAAAACAAAAGGTCGTAGCGCTGTCTAGCGTAAAAGCAGAATTCAGAGGTATAGCAAAGGGAGTAACTGAGATAATTTGGCTAAGGAAGTTAATGACCAAGATTGGCATAAACCCCTCAGGTTCGAGTCCTTGAAGATGTGATAACAAAGCCGCTATCAGCATTTCAGAGAATCTGGTCCAGCATGATAGGACCAAACATGTGGAAGTAGATCGTCACTTCATTAAAGAAAAGTTGGAAAATGGTATCATCACGATTCCGTTTGTAAGGTCCAAAGATCAGCTAGCAGATATTCTGACCAAAGCTATCACAGGTCAGATATTTCAAGCAGGGTCGGGCAAGTTAAGGATTGGTGACTCCATCACTTAACTTGAGGGGGAGTGTTGGATATCTCATACATAATTAGGATAGTTGACTTTCCTTGTACAGGTTAATTGGCAGGATTAGGACCTAACTTGTAGGGATTTACTCTGTATCTTTTGCTATATACCTAGGGCTTGTGTACACTATAATGTACGACATAACAATACAATGAATCAAAGAAACAAAATTACCCCCAAATACCATGATTTAACATTGATCGTGCCGTTAGTTTTTGAATGGAAGTCTCACGTGTCCTTTACGTGCACCATTGGTAAGTTTCATTACTTATTTGATGGACGCCCAACAAGAAAATACCCTACAATTTCAGGAAGAGAGTGCAAAGTGCAAAGTCAACAAAAATGATGGTGCGTGTTGTGTTCAATCAGTTTTTCTAATGAAATTATGAATGCTTGTTAATTTATGTAAATGTTGTCTTACACAGGAAGAAATAGAACAACGGGTGCTCTAAGATGTTAATTTAATGAAATAGAAGAAAGTCCGTTTATTTAGTGAAACACTATGTTTCAGAAATCTTTAAGGAGGAATCAGACTAATTCTTTAGCTTGTAATTGTATATAGTAAATGTCGAACTGCTAACGTGAAAAGTTTTTTTTTTTTTTTTTTAATTAATGACAACTGCATTCCTAGAGGTTTGAACATAAAATTTCTAGTTAAGCTATTATAGTATCGAACTGTTAAATTACATCACTTGGCACAGTAAATTAACACTCTAGTGGTCTTATATCTTAGTTTGTATCTAGCTGACAATGCATTTTTAATGATTATAATATGATGCTATTCTATCTTTCAAGGGCTAAATGATTCTCTTCAATTTAATTCAATGTAACGCCACATAAAAAAGGCAACAAAATATGTATTATAAAAGGTGGACTAGTTTTTGCCAGGATTTAAATTTCGATTTTTCCAACTTACAAATTAGTGCTCGGTTGTTTAGTAAGAAAAACTTATTTCCAGCCGCTTATCTATATCTATATATCTTATAAAAGTACGAGTTAGGTTTTTGGTTTCTTACGAAATACAGATCACCTAAAATATCCTCACAATAATTGCATCAATATCTATTAGTTAAGGATAATGAGGTAAATATATGTTATAAATTATTAGTTTAACTATATTTAAAAAGCACTTATTAACTAGATTCTTCCTAGAACTAAAATTTCTTCAACATACCTAAAAATGATATATAGTTCAACAATGATTGTTTTAATATTAATATATTAATTAATTGTATTTAAAATTTATAATATAAATTGTCTATTTTTTAATTTAAAGACCTATAATTTAAAATGTTATAATAAAATATGTCTAACGAATAGGAAATCAACAAATTGATTCACTTTATAAATTTTAATATAATTTTATAGTTATGTAAAATAAAATATTATTTAAATTAAATGAATTACATAAGATAACTTTCAATAAATCAATTCTAATGTAAATCTAATTGTATAAGTCCATCGTTCTAATTATATCAATTCATAAACTTTCTTAAATTATAATCATATTGTAATTATATGAACTTATCTAATTAACAAAATAATATAATTGAATGATTTATATAAAATATTTTTCAATAAATTAATAAATCCTAATGCAATATATTTTAATTAGTGTTTTAATTATTTCTACTATATACATAGAATCAATTATAAAAAAAAAAATTAACATAAGTCTGACATAATACTCATTGGAGAAATACAAATAAGAAAATGGAATACAAGATTAAATGGCGAAGAGAATATAAAAAAGAGATAAAGAATAGTTAGTTAAAAACAAATATTACTTGATTTTAATGTATATCCACACGCATACAAAAACTAAGGACAATTATGAAATATCTTTATAAATATATTTATAAAGGACATGATAAAGTGAGAATTAATATCGCGTACAATAGTAAACAAAATTTTGAAGATTAGATAAAAAATTTCAAGATGTTAAATTGGATCTCAACACTAGAAACAATATGGAGAATTTTTTTATTTAATTTGAATAAGATTGATCCAATAGTTATCAATTTAGCTCTACATTTTCCAAAGTAGGAATACCCAACTTATTGGTCGAATCAAAACTTGAAGGACATTTTGACTTGAGATCATTGCTCCAAAACAATGGTACTTGAACAGTTTTCAATGTGCTCAGAAAGCAAAAAAAATACAAAAAAATTCCAGAGTATTATGCATGAGGCAAGCAAGGTAAATATCCAAAAGATTTGGAGAAAGAATTGATGGTTGAGTACAACAAACTATTATAACACCAAGAGATTATTTGGTTTTAAGAGCCGAGAATAATTGACTTTAATTCAGGGATAATCATACACGTTTCTTTTATCTCTCAGCCATAACGAGAAGAAGGAGAACCAGATGAATGCTCTCAAAATAGGTAATGAATGGGCAACCTGTAATGATCAACTGAAGCCACACATTTGGGAATACTACACCAAACTATTTAGTAGAGATACCATTGAAGAGATGATGAATCTTGGTATTAGCTTGCGCTAAAGCTACCTTGGATGGAGCAAAGTGCATTCAAAGTGTGGTTGAGGCGTTTCGTAAGGTGTTGACCCTCAAATTAAACTTCAGAAAATCACATGTGTTGTTCGCACCTTATGTGTCAAATGATTTAAAGTAGTATGTTAGTACAATTCTGGGAATGGAAAGTACAGACAACTTAAGGAACTATTTGGTGGCGCAGAAGAACTTTAGATTAAACTATAATGAGCATTTCTCGATTGTGATTAATAGAGTTGAAAAGCGCTTCTTGGGATAGAAGCCAAAACGACAAACCTTTTTGGACGAATGACACTTATTTAGTCCATCACGATCTCCATCTACCACATGCACACAAAACTGGCTCCTCAATCATGTGTCGATTAACCTGATCAACTCAAGCACAACTTTCTTTAGGTGACTGATATAACAAAAAAACGGATCCATTTTGTAGAGTGAAAGAAGGTGATTAGAAAGAAACGAGAAAGTGGATTAGGTCCTAGAGAAGTCCAAAAAGAAATATAGCGATGCTCGCCAAAATGGGATGGAGAATGCTCAACAAGGAGACGACGGTGTGAAACTAGATATATGAGAAAAAATGTTTAAAAGGGGAGGACATTCTTGATCGAATATAAGCCTCAACTTATGTCTTCCCGAGCATGGAAGGGGATAGTTAGAAACACTTGAATGGTGGAGCCATTTAATTTTCCAAATGGAGGATTGAGAACGGTGAAGGGACGTTTTTATGGAACGATAGATGGTTATCACAAGGCAAACTAGTGGACATCTTTGGAGATAACATTCATGAGGAGGAGAAACATCTTATGTTATGTAATCTCATTGACACAGATAAAAACTGAAACCTGAATTAGCTGGAAACATTATTGTCTAAGAAGGTGGTGAATGAGATACATAGTGTTCTAATCGCACTTCATGATATATAACGGAGATAAGAGAGTCCGAACTGGGTCAACTAACGACAAATTCTCCTATAAAACAACTTATAGAATTTTCTTTATGATGTGGGATGAGACATGCGAGAAAAATTGAAAATGAATTTGGAAATTACCTCACCCCCGAAAGTTCAAGATTTTCCTATGATTGCCAACATGCATGATAACTTGCTTACAAATATATTGAAGTGAGATAGAAAATTTGGGAAAAGTAATGTATGTACAAGTTGTTGTACATGACATGAATATGTGGACCACGTGCTGAGAAGTGTCTATATTTTTTATATATGTCTTTTTATTTATTAAATATATTTGAAAGTTATAAACTATTATTTATGCTTAAAAGCTAGAATTATTTGGACAAATTATAATACACATTAAACCTTTTCTTTATATAATAATATAATTTCAAATATTTTTATTATTTAATTATCTGAATGTTTTTCTACTTTGAATTTCTACTTATTGTACATGATTTGAAAGATAGATTTCATATAAATATTTTTATATGTGTAGCTTTTAAGATCAAAATAGTTTATTAAAACATTATTATATTTATTTAACCAAATTATATATTTTTAATATCCTAATTTATTCAATAAATATAACAACTAAACTTATTTAAATAAAATTAAATGATAATCGTGCCACGCATGTTCATTTCGCTAGTGATTATAAATGTACATAAAAGACAATTAATAAGACTCACTAGTAGTACAGGTGAGAAATACAGGAGAATTCCTAAAAAAACAATATAAAAAAAAACGAACATAAAAACAAAAATAGAAATAGTGCTACACATAGACACTCACACATTTTAGCCCTATGATACCAAAATTGCAGTTTTTCCCACAAATTCCCACTTGACCCAAAGCAAATGTCGATACATTATTGCATGCGTAGTTGTGTTTAGCGGTCATGGAAAGCAAATTCTAATTACATGTTTTTCTTACCACCAGAAATAACACGTTTTAGAATGAATGTATTATATGACAAAGAGATAGGCGCGGGTTGACTTGACTTGTTGACCCAAAAATATTATATATTTATATATATAATAAAGAAAAGCTATTCCTCAGAAAATATCATGCTTTCCTTTACAAAAAATCTAGTATTGTACGTAATACTAAAAGTTTAATACCATGATTCCTCGTCTGATTTTCTTGTGTTTCTGCATCAGTGCACTTTCCTCTCATGCCATCGTTTCTGCAAATCATGCTCTCCCCGGGTCTCAAACTATAACTTCTTCAGAATATGTTCCTCCTTGTTTACTTTCAGTTTTATTGACTAAAGATTTGACTGTAATTAATAGTTAATACCCCTTCTGATGAATCTTCTTTAATTTTTTTGATCTCTCATTGCTTCATTTTTTTGTTTAATATTTTGATGGAAAAATAGCATTGATCTTTTTCTTTTTATTTTACCACCTAACTCTGTTGTTATACTTTATTATCTAAAGTATGTAAAAAAGTTGCTTCTCACCATCTATGATCAAATTCCGTTAAAATAATAATTTGTTGAAAAATTGCATGGTATCGCTAGACTATTACTTTTTTTTTTTTTTTAACACACGCACATTCAAGTGAAATTCGAACTCGAGATTTATCCTTAAGAATGAACCATTAACCATTTGAACTAACCCTATTGGCACTAGACTATTACCTATCAACACAGACTTAATTAGTTGTCAGGACCCATATAGTAACCCTAAATTAATTTTAGAGAAGTCCTCTTCCTTACTAATCAATCGAACCTTTTATGGATCAACCATCATCGTTATCATTTCAATTTCGCCTTCACCACCATTTATTTTAACAATTTTAAGTTATCAATATATTTTTTCTCCTTAAATTATCATTTTCAAACGAAAATCACACTAGAAATATTTCAATTTCGCGAATTATCAACTACCTTGTGTATGATAAAATCTTACTAGAATATTCTACCAAAGATATTACGGATGATTAATGTTTCACCCCTGATAAGGCTAATGACTTATCCCAAACACCCCAGTTTGAAAATAACCAATTTTACATCCCCAATACACAACAGATTTTTTGTAAACCCCCTAAAACGTGTGAAAAGGTCGTTTTGCCCTTCTTGAATGTCAGTGAAACTCAACCTTTGAATCATCTTTGAGAAGCTTCATCTTTCAACCCGATACCTGTAACCTGCCGCCGCAGATGAGCACTCCGACCTCCATACTTTCGCCCCCACATCCGGTAATTGTAACAACCCTAATACTGCAATTTAGGTATTTAATTACGGATTTGTGGGCATTAATTCGGCATTTAGGGATTCCAATTCGGCGTTTAGGGCTTGCAATTAATTGGGCAGTTTTCGTTCTCAATTAGTTCGGATGGCTAGATTGAAGCAAATCTCAAATAGGTCCAGCAGTAAAACTACGCGGCGCGACGGAATACAATGCCGTTGCTCGCCAACATATTTTACTGAAAAAATGGCCGAAATTGGTGTGCTAACTGATGCCCAAAGACAAACGATATTGGCGACTCCATTTGGCTCATTCCTTCAAATGCATGGAGTTCAAGGTACAAACAAACGCGTTGGGGCACTGCTGGAATGTTATAACGTGGATCTACGGACATTCAACTTTGGGCAAGTCAGTGTACCCTTTACTGACACAGAGCTCTCAATTGTGTTGGGGCTACAATGTGAGGGTAACCCTGTTGATCCTTATGTTAGAGTGAAATCACGATTCCGACAACTGTATTTTGACAACAAAAACGGTAGGGTGACACGTGCTAACATATTGGCCAGGTTACAGGGCTTGGCTTGTAGGAGTGATGCCAAAGGCATCGATGATTTTGCAAGAATGTTCATATTGTTTGTTTTTTCTACATTGCTTTTTCCACGCAGCAGCCTTAAGCTGCCAATTGGTCTGATATGCTATGTAGATGACTTAACGTATATCGACCGATTCGCTTGGGGTGCTGCTGTTTATAATTTTTTGGTTTTGTCAATTGAGAAGTTCAAAGTTGATTCCAAACAGTTTCTTGACGGGTGTACCATGGGGCTGATGGTAAGAATATATATATTGTTATCTTGTTTTTTATTTCTACGCGGTTGTGTTTGTCTTTTTGATCCCCCTAGTCTGTTTTAAATTCAGGCTTGGTTCATTGAGCATTTTCCCTCCTGTGGGTATGCCGTGCTGGTGCAGGCCTTCCCACGGTTTTTGAAGTAGGGGAAGAGTAATTTGCCTGCACAAAAGAAGGAAATTGAAAAGCGTTTCAGCAAGCTGACCTTCTCCGACGTAAGTAAACATTATGATTAAAAACGTTATGTATACATGAATTATGATGAGCTATACGCTTATTTTATACAATTTAATCGTTTGTTTGCAGCTATATCAAATTAAACCTGCTAATAAAAAGGAACTTAAGTTGCTTGACTGTGTAGAGGATGATGTGGTTGATGATGATGATGATGATGATGATGGTTTAAAGGATGATGTGGACGAGGAGAAGAAAGATGGTAAGAGGAAAAAATCTAATAAGCGTGCAAAGTCTAACAAAAGAAGGAAGGCAGCTGCAGAGAACTCTGGTGTACAAGGGGTTGAAGGGGATGTTGGTGAGGGGAAGGATGAAGCTGAGGAGCAGGATGAGGGTGAGGAGAATTCTGTAGAGGATGAGAATGCTGTAGAGGAGAAGGTTGAAGATGTGCAGGAGCTTGCGAGGCGTGATTCTGTAGCCCTTATTTTTTCTGATGTCATGTGTGATTTGAATAGTCAATGGGGGAAATCTGAGGATGAAGTTGAGGGGGCTGCTGCTGATGAGGTTGAGCGAGGTGCCGCTGAGTTCCCTCATGAAGCAGTTCATGTTGTTGAGGAGGCTGATGATGATGATGTTGATGCCCTAGTTTATTCTGTTGCTGATGATTTGAAGTCCTTTGTAGGCAGAAAGGATTTTGATGGGCGTGCATCTTTGGACGATGAAGCCCTTGAGGTGATCGATGGGATCACTGATGACTACGCTAGCCGTTCAAGTAAGTTGTTTTTTATGCGTAATTAGTAATTTCAAAATCAAATCTGTAGCAATGTGTAATTGTCTTTTATTTTATTCCCGGTGATAAGGTGGTATATGTGTGTGGCGATGAAACGCGGGTGTTGGTGAGTGATATTCTGAGACTGATATGGGGTCAGTCAATGAATCAAAGGGTTTTCGAGGCCTATTTTCATATACTGAGGAGTAGTGAGTACATTCCCACAAAATCTATTGCGTTTATTCATTTTTCACATAACATATAATAGATTTGGTGAAGGGATACATGAAAACCCACTATCTCTCAGCGAAAAAGATGGGTAAATTTCTTGAAGAGCCCAAATTGATGAAGTATGCGGTGCTGCAGCTGGAAATGCTCAACAGCGGTGTCATTGACCAATGCCGGTACGTTATATTCCCATTGAACACTGCCAATCATTGGCATTTGGTAGTGTACAACACAATGGAGAATAAGTTCTTGGCGTACAACTCCATGAGCTCGCCTAGAACACGCTACCCAGAGAAGGTATGGGGCTGTTTCATGAAAGCATACTGGGAATACAAGGGCATTGCCAAAGTTGCTGCAGCTGAAAGGCACCCAAAAGCCACATCCAGCCGTAATCAAGCACCAGGAAGCTTGGACTGTGGGGCGTTTATTTGCCTCTTCGTGGAGTCGCTTGCAAAGGACACCGCGGAGTACAACCAGTTTGCAAAAGAGGTCCCCATTGCTGATTACCGTGTTCACATAGCCCACTTGCTTCTAAAATTTGGTCTTCAACAGCTTGTATGAAAGAAATACTATTTTTTTATAATTTTGTACGTATAAAGTTTCTTTGTAATTTGGGTAATTGAAAGTTGGGTTTGTCAAGTAAAAGGTAAAAGTTGCGTAATTGAAAGTTGGGTGTGTCCAGTGAAACTGTAATAATGCGTAATTGGATGGGTGAAGTGTCCAGTGAAACTGTAATAATGCGTAATTGGATGGGTGAAGTGTCTAGTGAAACTGTAATAATACGTAATTGGAAGGGTGAAGTGTCAAGTGAAACCGTAATAATGCGTAATTGGATGGGTGAAGTGTCAAGTGAAACTGTAATAATGCGTAATTGGATGGGGACTTTGTCCACTGAAACTGTAATAATGCGTAATTGGAAGGGTGAAGTGTAATAGTACAATCATTACGATTAATTGAATCATAACTATACATTAAGACGATTAATTGAATCATGATCACATCATTACAACATTGCAACGTTTACAAGATTGATTGAATCATGATCACATCAGTACAACAATATAGTTATGAACAAGATTGTGATTAAAACGTTGCAACATTAACAAGATTGATTGAATGATGATCACATCATTACAAAAATATAGTTATGAACAAGATTGTGATTAAAACATTGTAACATTAACAACAAAATATAATTGAATCATAATTAGTTTCGTTGATTCTATATTGTAATATTGTAACATTGTCGCATTATTACAGTTTCACTGGACACTTCACCCTTCCAATTACGCATTATTACAGTTTCACTTGACACTTCACCCATCCAATTACGCATTATTACAGTTTCACTTGACGCTTCACCCTTCCAATTACGCATTATTACAGTTTCACTTGACGCTTCACCCTTCCAATTACGCATTATTACAGTTTCACTTGACAAAGTCCCCATCCAATTACGCATTATTACAGTTTCACTTGATACTTCACCCTTCCAATTAAGCATTATTACGGTTTCACTGGACACTTCACCCGTCCAATTACGCATTATTACAGTTTCACTGGACACTTCACCCATCCAATTACGCATTATTACAGTTTCACTTGACACTTCACCCTTCCAATTACGCATTATTACGATTTCACTTGACACTTCACCCATCCAATTACGCATTATTACAGTTTCACTTGACGCTTCACCCTTCCAATTACGCATTATTACAGTTTCACTAGACACTTCACCCATCCAATTACGCATTATTACAGTTTCGCTTGACAAAGTCCCCATCCAATTACGCATTATTACAGTTTCACTTGACACTTCACCCTTCCAATTACGCATTATTACGGTTTCACTTGACACTTCACCCTTCCAATTACGCATTATTACAGTTTCACTTGACAAAGTCCCTATCCAATTACACATTATTACAGTTTCACTTGATGCTTCACCCTTCCAATTACGCATTATTACAGTTTCACTGGACACTTCACCCATCCAATTACGCATTATTACAGTTTCACTTGACAAAGTCCCCATCCAATTACGCATTATTACAGTTTCACTTGACGCTTCACCCTTCCCATTACGCATTATTACAGTTTCACTGGACACTTCACCCTTCTAATTACGCATTATTACAGTTTCACTTGACAAAGTCCCCATCCAATTACGCATTATTACAGTTTCACTTGACACTTCACCCTTCCAATTACGCATTATTACAGTTTCACTTGACACTTCAACCTTCAATCACGAGTTTTTAACCCTGCTTTTAGTCTTCCAATGCGTGACTCTCCAACTCCCGGCATTTAATTCCCCCATTACCCAAGGCGATGTGATTACAGATAGTCTCCTTTATATTCACCACCAACTCCCCACTTCTACAGATCTCTTATGCTAAATCATCTATGTATTGGTTTAGCTCTCACCGATCTGTGTATAGATGCTCCATTTCACTACAAAAAAAATCATTTATTGTGACAAAATATTTATGAGAAAATTGAATTTTGTCACATATACACATTGTATTGTGAGTAATTATATTTTTGTCATATTAAATTGTGTTTTTTGTAACAAACTTTATTTTTCTCATAATAGGGATAAGCTATTGTGAGAAAATATAATTTTTCTCACAAAAAGAATGTTTTTTCCTCACAATATCTTAACAACTTAATGTGAGAAAAATATTTTCTCACTAAATGTAAAAAAAAAGAAAATTTCCCGGTTTCTTCCAATTTCCCACCACAAATTTCCTCCATTTTTTTATTATTTATCACAAAAAACATTTAAATTCTTTTACATCCACTACAAGAAATTACCAAAAAATCGACAGAATTTTCGATGGGAAAAATACCGTCGGAAACCCATCGAAAAAACCGATGGCCTACTGACGGTAATACGGCGGTAATGGAATAATTAAAAAAAATTGAGGATTCATATTCGCCAACGGAATAGCCATCGGTATGCCATTGAAAACAACCAAAATTAAAAAATAAAACAAAATAAAATTTGATTCCGACGGCATACCCATCGGTATAACCGTCGGATATGGTAAAATTTTATAAAAAATAAACTGAAAATAAATCCCGACGACATATCCGTCGGTTATCCCTCGGTAATGTAAAGATTTTAATAAAATAAATAGCTTGACCGACGAAAATCCCATCGGACTAACCGTAGGATATTATAAAAAATTTACTTCATATTATATTATTTATAGTAAATTATAATTTTAATTCTACGTTAAATTATAATAACAATTTTATGAAAATAATATTATATAAACTACCTAAAAAATTAAGATAAAATAATAAGATATTATAAATTATTAAAATTAAAATTTGAGAAATAATAATACAACTCCCCCATGATATATACCGGGGATAAAATGTAAAAATTTCAAACCCCCCCCACCCCAATTTTACCAAGTAAAACCCTTCTTCCCTCTCGTTTCTCTCGCGCCATAGCCTCCACCACCGCCAACCTCCTCCTGCGACTGCTCGCCTCTATCTGCAACCGGCCACCTCAGCCCGCTCCGTAACCACACGCGACGGTCCCACTCCGCCCGAGACCACCCCCTTTCTACCTGATTTCACAACTTGGCCGGGATCTCCCTCCCTCATTATTTATGAATTTCTTCGGTCTTCAGCACATTAAGGAAAACATTCTTGTTTCACTTTCTGTAAGGTTTATCTACCACAAATTTGTAAGGTTTTCATTTTTAATTGAAATTTGTTTGGTTTGATTTGAAGTTGCCCTAATTTATTTGATGCATAAGGTATGGATGTTATTGCCTGAAATTGTTGTTCTTTGTTTCGGTTGAATGTTGTCATTACTTGCTGGAAATTAAGTTTTGTTATGAGTAACCTCTTTGAGTTTTGTTTCGGTATAGGTCATTTACTGAATTCCTCTTCGTGTGGTTTTTTGCAATTAGACAGAAGCATGTGTTGATTTACTAAACTTTTTTGTTCTACATGGGTTTAGGTCATGACAATGTGTTACCTTGTGTAACTTTGAGCCTAGTATAAATTAATGAGAATTTACAAGACAAAGAGGAAGAACTGAGGGAGATCTGAGACTGAGACAACATATAGATTCCAGCCTAAATCACAACAATGTAAGAATGCATCATCCTTTTCCTATCATTTTGTCGTATTTCAGTGGTTTCTTCGTATGGGGCTTTCTTGTTTTTCTTTCATTTGTAAATTAGAATTGCGTATATTTTTACTGCTATTCCTCTCAAAATAGAGCTGTTATCATCTCATTATTTTCGTTTCTTGATTATCATCTCATTTATTTATTCCTCTCAAAATAGAGTTGTTAGGATTTAGTTTTATGTGTTTCTCTTGAAATTGAGGGTAGGTAAATTGGGTCAGAGTTTAATGTGGCTGGAGATATGTCGAAGTGATAGAAGGTTTTTGGAGGAGAAATTGAACTTCGTGATGAAATAGAGCGTCTTTGGAGCATAATTTTTGTTTTCTTTTGCTCAAATTACTTGGGAAATAAATTTTTAGGCTCTTGAATGAATGCTTGGAAGTTAACTATATCTAACATAATTCCTTTCTTTGATTATTTTGTGAAGTAGCAATATGTAGGCATTGGTGTCACTGTAGAGTGATGTTAGTTTTACAACTTGTATCACAGTGGATGAGCATAGGTAAGGTAAGTGACAGATAAATTGGAACTAACCGAGAAACATTTGATATGATTGCTTTCTTGATTATGTATAAAGAAATGAGACAAACTTTTTCAGAAGCTTCAACTGTCATATAATCATTTTAAGTTTTACCTTGCTACTGTCATTTTCTTTGTGGATTGACATTTTAAAGAGTTGTTATCATCTCATTTATTTTCCTTTGAGGAGTTGTTGCAGTATTTAAAGCTTATAATTGGAATTATCCACAGCCACATTCATGCTGTTTATGGTACAAAATAAGTTATGTGCAATCCCCATTTTCCTTTATCAATGCATGAAATTTCAGATGTGAAAGGCAAAGCTCAAATTAATGAAGGAAGTTCTCTTTAGATTTTTTTTTTTTTTTTTCTTTAAAGGCCTTGAGGGGAAGATGTGAACTAATGAACTTTCATACTTCCATCTTTTTATTGTAATGCAGATGGATATGCAACTGTCTTATGGGTCGTCGAATTTCTTAAGAGCTAATAGAGGTCATATTAAGGTTAAACATGCTAGGCTACCAAATGTAGCAATGAGATCCACATCAAAACCTATCCTAGTATCTAGTCCAAGACTACAAGTCCAAGGTCAGATTTCTCACTCCTCAGTCTTCTTCACTCTTCACACTTAACTTAAGCAATTTCAATTTATTTCTCTAAAATCCAGTCCCAATTTCTGATTTCTACCTCTAAAATCCAAAGGCAAGGTATGAAATCCAGTCCCAATTTCTGATTTCTTTCTCTAAAATCCAGTCCCAATTTCTGATTTATTCTTTATTCTTTGATTTCTGATTTCCTTTTTTTTGGGCAAAAGGTATTTGTGAGAACTGAATGTTCTCTGTGTAGAATTTGATTAGTCTTCGTGGTTTGGTTGGTTAATACTTGAATTATTTGTTGATTATGTGTCTTATATGTTTGGGAATAATGTAGACATTGTTTAGTAGTGGGTTTAGGTGTTCCGGATGAGTTTAACACACTTAAGAGTGGGAATTATACAAACCAAATTCGTGACAGCTTGAACGCAGTGTTATCAAATACAAATTCTGGACTCATACAGTCTTATTTTTCAAAACTGTTTTAAGGGGAACTTCCCAACCCATTAAAGTTTATTTCCATCAAAATTGGTGTCCATCCGAGTTCGTTTGATGCCCGAATAAAATATGAAACCCCCCTGTTGTCCCCTATTTTCAGATCTGAAGTAATAGTTGGAGCAGAGCAGACAAATGTTCGAATTTTTCAAAACTATTTTACAGGGGATTTTATACATGTGTTGGGAGTATTCCTGTAGAATTTCAGAATTTTTAGACTTCGTTTGATATGTTAAATAAATTGTCACTACAAAAAAGTTGTTGTTTTATTCAAATTTTGTGCTAAAATCTATTTTTGTACTCAAATATCCTTTAATTGATATCTATTCCATTTGAAAGGTATGGTTGTCTAGTTTTCTAAAAATTTTACGAATCATTAAAATTCCTTCTGAGGAAAGAGTTATGATGATTTCTCTACATGGTGTGTGTGCAGAAAGTTTCTGCACAAATAAGCTTTCTATGAAATATTTAATAGACTATGTAATTGTGTATTTCCTAGGACATTCCCATGCATATAACATGCCCTTATCCAACTCTTAGGCTTTATGAATGCTCTTTACCTGTAGTATAATGTGTAAATGATTTATATATGTTGTGCTTGGGTACAAGACCATTAATTTTGATTTAAGTTGAATTTGTCTCAAACAATTTAATTAGATCAGTGTTGCGCAGCCATATGTGCCTGAACTACTTTACATTAAATATGTAGGTAATTGGTTTATTTTGAGTTAAAATTGTTGTTTCTAAATGTAAATTCTTGAGAAATTAACTGGAAGGTGTATATATATATATATATATATATATATATATATATCCATCTGGGGCTTGTTTGATTAAGCACTTCGGGTATGGTTTCTCTGCACCATTATATAGTTATCAATGAATAATTTGATATTCTTTTTAAATACTACAAACATGTGTGACAAATAATTTGTTATGCGTGAGTGATTGTTGGTGTTAATTGTGGTTCAAATGCATGATAAGTGATGATGATTATTGTTAATTGTGGCTGTAAAAGTGTGGAAATGGAATTAGGGTGGCATTAAAGCCACCTCTGTCTACGCCATTTGTGCAACAGCATTGCTGACTTCCCATGTTTTGTGAAGTTATTGTTATTGTGATAT
Organism: Lantana camara; assembly: GCA_037501455.1. Lineage (NCBI taxonomy): Eukaryota > Viridiplantae > Streptophyta > Magnoliopsida > Lamiales > Verbenaceae > Lantana > Lantana camara. Next base: position 95,115,657 of record CM074863.1, read on the forward strand.
TTCATTTTTCTCCTTTTATACTGATTGTTGTGGATTCTGTGATATAACTAATTTTCTGCCATAAGTAGGGTTGATGGTTATGTTTTATGTACAAAAACTGTTAATGAAGTCTTGTGTCTCTCCTCCATTGAAGTAATTTCTTTTTTGTTTAATGTACAGAAATGGTTATATTGAAGTCTTGTGTCTCTCCTTCATTGAAATAGGCTCTGTATGTACAAAAACGGTTATAAATCTTGCTGTGAATAATGATGGCTGCCAACCGTATATGTAAGCTCATTGAAATAGTTTTCTTTTTTCTCTAGAAATATGTATTAGGATTTGTTTATAACTCATTTACATGTCAATGCTTTTCAGAAGATGACTTTGGAAGATTGTCAGGAGAAAGAACAAGAAATATTCTCAAGAAATCGACTCTTTCAAGATTCAAATGCCAAAGATGAAACACATTTTAGAAAGATCCTAAGTATGCCTGTAAATCTATTTCAAGGTAAAGTTTTTGTTGTTTAAAGAAATTTGAACATCTTTTACTTTTTACACTACTTGCATTTACTCTAATCATTCTATATGCACATTTTGAGATATATTCTTATATCTACTTATTGATTCACAGATTTAATTGAGGAAGACGACGACACTGCTAATTAAAGTTAAGTGTACTATGTTTTGGGATTCACTGTTTGTAGTCGTTTTGATAAAATAAGTGTAGTGTCTATATTTTGGGATTAATTGATTGTTGTCTTTTTGATAGATTACGTACATATGTATAACTTATGTTGTCTTAGTTTTGTTTGGGATTTAGCCACATTGTTCAATCATGCTTTGCAACACATTATTTATATAAATCACTTGTTTTTTATGATGTGAGTATTTAAATTTGTTTTATTTATATGGATTATTAGTTTCAAATATTTCGTTTTTGAGTTACGAGATTGATTTCTCTATGGATGAAATGCAGAATCTCTTGCATTATTTGTAAAATATTGCTAAATAAATAAATTATTCTTCTAATTATATTTTATTTGTGAGAAAATAATTCCTCATAATAAAATTTCAATTAATTAATTATTGTATCTAAAGTAAATATTTGATAAATGTTTTGTCATAATAACTAATTGTGAGGAAATTATTTGTTATAAAAATACCATTTTTTAAGCTATTAAATGACTCTTGTGAGGAAATAAGCTTTTTCGTGACAAAATTTTAAGATAATGTGAGGATAAATTTGTCACAAATAATTCACTATTGTGAGAAAAATTATTCGTCACATTAACATTTGTGACGAAATAAATATTTTGTCACAATAACCTAATGCGAGGGGGATATTGTGAGGAATCTGTGACGAATTTTTTTTGTCACAAAATGTAATTGTGATAAAATTTTGATTTTTCCCAACAAATATTTTTCTCGTAATAAATCAATTTTTTTGTAGTGTTTCTTCCATCTGCAACAAATTCAGATGGGTTAGAAAATAAACATGGGAGCATCTACACACAATCGGTGACAGCTAAACCAATAAGGGGGTGAACTTACTGTTTTTAAAGGTGACAGTGGGCTACCCGGCATCTAATCCCCACTTCTAAAGATCTGTAATGGTCGATCATCTATGTACGATTTAGCTCTCACCGATCTGTGCAAAGAATGTAGTCAGCTGGAATATATATTGTTTGCATAAACTGGTTGATTATTTGCTACTTTATTTGTTCCCCACCTTTTAATTACAAGTTCTCGTAGCCTAACTCGACAAACCCAGCCTTTAATTCCAAATATTCATGGTCTGTTCTACAAATTCACCTTCTAATTACGATTCTCATAGCCTAACTAGACAAACCTAGAATTTAATTCCGAATATTCATGACCTAACTCTACAAACCCAGCTTTTAATTAAAACTTTTTCACACCCTTTCACTCGACAAACCCAACTTTTAATTACGAGTTTTCATCTCTTAATTCGACAAGCACAGGTTCTCCCCATTCGCCAAAGCAGTTAATAGACAACCGAATATACACTGCAAAATATTTACATGCTTGTTTAAATGTAGAATTACAATCGAGGGTGACCATACTACCAAAAATGAAGAATCACCCATAATCTTACACCAAGAGGAATCATCAAATAAATCATCGTACTAGGAAGGCTATCCATGAGACAAGAAGAAGAAGAAGAGCTGCCATAAATTTTAACTTCAACTTCAGAACTCTGATTTCTGCATCCCGGCCAGCGATCTTCTTCTCGTAGCTGGCGGAAAGTGCTCTCATTTCAGGGGTGGGTTCTGGATCTATCCACACCCACAAGCGGCAATTTCCCTTGCAACATTTAGCAAAGCTCCGATGAGGATTTCTGGAAGTCTTAGAAATGAAAACACGGGCCGGGACACCACAATAACAGCACAACCTCGACTCATTCTGCGCCGACGCTGTTGAATTAAACATCTTAACAAGATAATCTGCACATTAACAACCATTGTCGCGTTATTACAGTCAATACCATTTCCAGCTAAACATTGCAGATATAAACCAAAATGGAAATGAAATGCAAACAAAATAGGGAAGAATACAACATCAAAGATTCAAATCTAGAACGGCAAAAGGTCTCATACACTTCCTTGATATGCTTTACTGTCTTGGTCTCCGTCGCCAGATGAAAATTACGGCACCAATCGCGCAAAGCAAGCTTGAAAAAGAAGACTCCGATGGGGGCTGGTGAGACTTAGTAAAGCAGAGGTTTGGAGGAAGCAAATTTGGGTTGGCGGTAGGAAAAACGTAAGGGCAACCCAGTCTTTTTAGGTGATTAGGGGGTTTAGGAAAAATATATTGTGTATTGTTGACCTCAAACATAGTTTTTCCAAACTAAGGTGTTTAAGATAACTTTTTAACATTATTGGTCCTGTTTAATAACTCCCCCAAGATATTATTACTACAACTTTTTATATAATTAAGATAGTGACAACAAAAAAAAAAGAAATAGTTTAGATGTTAATATCTAGAAAACATTTTGAATAGTCGAAAATCTTTTCGCCTTGTCAAATCAAAAGGACTGAAAACACAATTTTTTCGCTTAGGACATTTCCAAATTAGGTGCGTGTGGTTTTTAATTTTCTGAGTTAATTACATTTTTGGTTTATAACTTTGACTAGTTCCTACCTAATCAACTATAGGTGTTTACGGGACCAAAAATACAATTAACTCTTATTCTGTTAATAAAATGCTAACATAAAAGTGAAGAAAGTATATTTGAGGAAAACGAATATCCTGGAACTAAACTTCGAAGCTTTTATTAACGACAAAAATAAATCTTCATTTTAACTTTTGTAGAATAATCTTACATTAGCATATTGGATTTAAAAGTGAACTAAAAAAATTAAAAATAAAATCTAAAAAATGTATTATTTATTTATTTTAATATTTAATAATATTTACTACGTAATTATGATGTCACTGGTTCGATCATGGGTGACCAAATAATTGAATCATTAACCCTTAGCCTAGTTGATTTTTCGATTCACTTAACGGTTCGATTCACAGAGCACTGCCTGATAACTTATAAAATTTTAGGTGTTGCTTATGCATTTCTTAAAAAATTTGTGGACCTCTTTGGTACTTAAATGGTAAATTTTGATGCTTCCAAGATATTTGATATATTTGTGCATCTTTCCATATATTTTTGTAACACATGTTTTATTCTAGCATGGAAAGATTATTTGAATTGCATAAAATCATTCCTTAATTACCTTGATTGTAAATCATGATTTTATGCATCAATTTTTTCCATACATATATTTGTCACAAGCTTAGAATCTTTATTTTTATGGAAAGTGTTGACCTGGTACTTTTGAAATTTGTCTGGAATTTCGCTGCAAATCTTTCCTTCTGTACCAGAATCAATCCCAAACAGCTCCTTCTTTATTTTACACTTTATAGCCATTGTATTACTTGTATTTAAGAGAGAAAACTCGTGAGAAATCGAAAAAAAGGAGAAAAAGAGTGCTAAACCAACATAGTGAAAACGAGAATATTGAGTTTCATATACGTTTTGGTGTTTTCTTCTAATTCTTGTTTGCTTGTTTGTTGTCTCGAGGGACTTTGGAGGTGAAGAGAGCAAACTTAAGCTCAAGAATCACTTGGAGCAAGTTGAGTTGTGCAGGGCTGCTAGGTCGTGGAAATAGTCGGTCGATAGCTAGTTCCAACTAGGTGTGAGTGACGTTAAGCGTACTACACTGAGGTCGTGGAAACTAAGTGGTCGCTATACTACCGCCAGAGCGAGTCACACTATCTTGTTGCCAAGATTGGTGATCGGTTATATTGTATCAACTCTCATAGGGAGTTTTTCTAACTCTCTGATTCTTACAGTTTTACTCTTGGGACATTATTATACTTGTGCTAATATATTTGAGTGAAACAGGTTTTAAATCCTAAGTGAAAACTTGGGGACAAGACGTAGGTCTTCGCACTGAACCTAGATAAATAGCCGTATCATTTACTTGTTTTGCATATTTTTATTGTTACACTGTCTGGTACTTCATTATTTCGTACCAGTAACTATTCCAAGCAAAGCGTGCACTTAACTCTGATAAACGGTTTTTTTAAAACTTTAATATTTCCGCTATGTTTCATAGAGTTTATAAAATTCTTGAAAAGGTTTTAAGGCCTAATTCAACCCTCCATTGTTAGGCAGACTCACATTCATCAAAATTGAAATGTTATTCCACATCTATCACTTTTTCTTGATTAACCGACATTTTTAGCTGCGTCATATCCAGATGTTATCTGAAATCTATGTTGGTATCCTCATTATACATATAACATTTAAATATATATATAAATGAAAATAAAGTACAAAATGCGTCATCACTCTTACTACATATATGTTATTCTATATGAACTCAATTTTATATTTACATTCCATTAAGAAATTAATATTTAATATTTTTATATATAATTTATAAATTTTAATCTTATTAAATATAATAAATTCGCAAAAACTATATATATATATATATATATATATAGGCTAATCTCAGACACCTCTATCCTTTGGGACTTAGTGCGTTTTGCCCCCTAACCTTTGGATCTGTGTGATTGCCCCCCTAACCTTTGTAAAACGTAACACTTAACCCCTTTTAAACGAAATATTCGGGAATATTTCGTTCAAATTTTTTAGGCATGATTTATAAGGCTAAATTTGTACAATTAAGATTTCAGACATGTTGATATTATACATCAAAGCAAATGTCTCAATGCAAGGAATACAAAAGTGGTTTCAAAATAAAAATCTGACAATCAACAAAGGAGTAATGTCCGGTCAAAGATGGCGCACTGCCGACGAAGCTTTGCAGGAGAATTCCGATGCTTTTGAGGGCCAATAGGATCAAATGGGGTATGCGTTTTGTTTGTCTTAGAGAGAGAAATGCGATCACTACTAGAAAAACGCCCTATAGCAATGAATTTTGGCCAAATTAGCAACGGATTCGGGCTTAGCAACGGATTTAACAACGAAAATTTTCCGTTGCTATAACCCTTGTGGCTAATCTATAGCAACGGATTTAGCAACGAATCTATAGCAACGGATTATTACCCACAAACATTAGCAACGGTTTTAGCAACGGATTTTCCATTGCAAAACCAACCAATAATTAATTATTTTTTTTTGCCTTTTTGCAACGAAATTTTCATTGCAAAATCCGTCGCAAAAGGTAATAATTCAAATTAATAAATAAAAAATTTATTTGTGGGCCCCAAACCACCCCCCAACCGCACCAGCCCTAGTAGGTTCGAACCCCCACCCGGACTGAACCAAACGAGCCCAAGGTGGCTCATGATATATATTACATAATATGCGCCACCTGGGTCTCCAATTTAGAAGATTGGAGACCCAAACCAACTTGGAAAGCTACGTTATTGGTAATATTATGTCATTTGTTATATTTAACAACTATCAAATATTCATACACTAATTTAAATAAATAATTAAATACTTGTTATAATAGTTTAAATAAAAATATTTTTAAATATGTAATTATTTATATTAATACATATTCCATTAAAAATTTTACTATTTAATTATTTAATTAACTACATATTCCAAGTTTTAGTTATGACAGAAAAATCTAATGTATATCAATTTAAGTATAACTTTTTATGACATACAAAAAAAAGGATGAAAGTTTTACATAACTAAATAATTAGATTTAATTAGTTGGTTGTTGAATAAAGAACTTTTATGTTATATGAAGTATTCACTTATACATCTATAGAACAATATCTGCATTTTGAGGAACTATTGTATTATTTAGCAATCGTAGTTGAATAACTTAATGAAGAATTATTTTATTAATATGAAACATTTATATTTGAATTTGTAGAATTATATCTAAATATTGATGAATTATTGTATTATGCAGCCGTTAGATCTTAAATGAAGAATTTTTCTTTTAATATAAAGTACTTATATTTAACTTCGTAGAACTATATCTAAATATTACGTAATATGGCATAAAATGGCCTAGCCATGTGGCACACCTTAGAAAAAGCCACTTGGAAATCTCGCCACCTCAAGCGGACCAAGGTCCCTACGCCAACGGATCAACGGATCGAACCCGATCCGTTTCGCCTTAACGGATCAAGTTCGATCCCTATCCCCAAAAGGGATCGATCCCGGTCCTCACGCCTCAAGGGATCGATCCGATCCGGTCCTTAGGCTCGAGGGATCGATCCGATCCGGTCCTTAGGCTCAAGGGATCGATCCGATCCCAATCCCACAAACGGATCGATTCGATCCCATATACCTCAACGGATCGATCCGATCCCGATCCCACGCCTCAAGGGATCGATCCGATCCGATTCTTAGGCTCAAGGGATCGATCCGATCCGGTCTTTAGGCTCAAGGGACCGGATCCGATCCCACGCCTCAAGGGATCGATTCAATCCGATTCTTAGGCTCAAGGGATCGATCCGATCCCAATCTCGTAAACGGATCGATCCAATCCCGTATACCTCAAGGGATCGATCCGATCCCGATCCCACGCCTCAAGGGATCGATCCGATCTGATTCTTAGGCTCAAGGGATCGATCCGATCCGGTCTTTAGGCTCAAGGGATCGGATCCGATCCCACGCCTCAAGGGATCGATCCGATCCGATTCTTAGGCTCAAGGGATCGATCCGATCCCAATCCCGTAAACGGATCGATCCGATCCCGTATACCTCAAGGGATCGAACCCGATCCCGTATCCGCAATGGACGGTCCGTCCTTGCGCCCGCAAGGGAACCACGTATGAAACGTCCTTATCCCGCACAAGGGTTGGGGTCGAACTCGACCCCCCTAACGGGTTCCCTATTACGGACATCATCACCATTTGCTTGATATCGACCTCGCGGATCGAGATCCTACGTCACCTGGCAACAGGATTCCATAAAGCATCTTTATCGGGACACGTGTAACTCCCCTATTCACCATGGCTAGATGCGCTACAGTGCATTTAATGCTTCCGGTACATGTCTACGCCCAAAAGGGAAACCAAGTACACTCGACCTCAAGGCACCCCTCAGGCGTCCGACAAACGAACCGATCGACTGCAGAGCATTTAATGCATAGTCGCGGTACACGCACTATACGGGCACCCTCAAACAAATGGCCAAGCCAAAGTCACCAACAGGATCATCATTCAAAATCTGAAGGCCCGTCTCGATGCCAAGCTGGGAGCATGGGCAGACGAGCTCGACGGGGTCCTCTGGGCTTATCGAACGAACCCCAGGACGGCAACGGGCCAAACCCCCTATTCTTTGATATACGGGTCTGAGGCAGTGATCCCATCGGAGTTGCTACATGAGATAGCCCGCGTCAGTCAGTACCAGCTCGATAGGAATAACGAAAATCGATCCGATGACTTGGATCTGATTGAGGAAAAGCGGGAACGCGCATTCCAGATGATTAAATAGTACAAGGCGGCCGCAACCCGATCATACAACAAGCACGTCAGGCCCCGTGTATTCCAGATCGGGGATCTAGTGTTGAAGAAGGTAGAGGTCCTCCAGCATGTGGGAAAACTTGAACCCAATTGGGAAGGTCCCTACCGAGTTACTAAAGTGGGCAAAAACATGGCATACAAGCTCGAAGATATGACATGAGCGCCACTACCAAGGCCCTGGAATGCGCACAACCTGAAGAAGTTTTATGTTTGAAAAAGCTTATCTTGTATAGTTAACCAAACCGAAGCCCGGTCCCGAACCTATCTTCGGATCGATTTCGATCCGGACGATAAAATTTCGATAATCATCTTTACATATTATGTATTAGTTATGCATCCTATCCACGATCATGCCATCTGGAAGGAGTGACCACATTTGCTGTAAATTTTTTGATTACTTTCTCGTACTTACAAATCCCTAAATCCAACGAGGTCGTTCAACGACCTGACGAGAACGGGACTAATAATGAACAATTCCTCGGGCGGGGAAGTCCAGAATCGAATCCCGTACGAGTAGGGATCGAACTTGACCCCCCTTAGCCCTATCGGATCGAACTCGATCCACCGCCGGATCTTGTTCGATCCCATCGAACACAAAGGGGTCAAAATCGATCCCACCAGACAAATGGGTCGACATCAATCCCTTAGGCAATAGGGGATCGAACTCGACCCCTCATGCACTTTGGGGACAAACTCAAGACCGCTACACAAGGGGATTAAACACGATCCCCAGCACCATATGTCAAATCTCAAGAATATTGTGGCGAAAGTTAAAACTAACAAAGTGACATAATGTTTACACGGCGACACCCCCTGCCGTTGGGTTAAATTAAGTTGTCTTAAAAATACATGAAGAAATCAAGGCTGAGAAGGAGAAGAGCTCGAGGCACCTGTATGAGCCGAGGAATTTTTTCGACTGCATCGGCTCGACGGTAGGAAGCTCTCGATGTCGACCGGAGAAGGAAGTTCGTAAACGGGGTCCCTCTTATCCCTCTTGGCGAAGGACATGTCGACGACAAACCCATACTTATGGTGACACCAATCGATGTCCACTGGAGGTTCGGCGTCTTCCTCTATCGGATCGGGATACGGATCGGGTTTGTCGAGGCCAATGAGAGACTCGTTGAAGGACACGGGAATGAGGCCTTGGGCTTTAATCTGATTGCGCGCGATCCTGAAGCCAGCCTCCAAGTCGATCGCAACCATGACTGTGTTTGCCTCGTCGAAGGCTGGCCCCTCCATAAACTCACGTACTGCATACTGCTCGATCGCGGTCTTGGCCTTCCGAAAAGACTCAATCATGGCGTCGATCCTGGACTGTCCTTCCGCCAATGCAGTCGCTCGGCCCGCGTCCCAGCCCTCGGCCTTTGCCTGTTGAACCTTTTCCTTGGTTTCGGCCCGGATCGCATTGAGTTCAGCTGCATGGGTTGTCTCCATGGTCTCGATCCGCTCGAAAGCGCCCTGCAACTCCGCTGCGCTCGCTTGGGCCTCTTCCTCCCTAAGACTCTGCAACTCGTCGAGCCGTTCCTGGAGCTCAGCTAACTTCTCCGCTTTAGCCGACCTCAGCATGGCCTTAGCAGCCCTATACTTCTCCTTGTACCTGATCATCTCCTCTTGATAAACTTCCGCCTAAAAGCACGTACGCTGAAGATGGCCTTGCTAAGCTTGAACCTCTGGTGATCGATAGGCTCTTTATGAAGCACCCGTTGCTCGTCGATCACACAACCGGTGTTGAATAGCGAAGACAACAAGCAGATGTCGGGCCTACCAACACCAAGATTACGGGTCGATCCATCCTCTCGAAGCCTCTCGAGTTCGCCAGGCCATTGGGGTGGGTGAGTCTGTTTGAAATTCAACAACTTACCCTCCAGGTCCGATCCGCTGGAATCCCCCTCGATTTCAACCCCCGCCTCTTCCACAGGCACTTTCTTCTTCCTTTTACGCAAGCGCCTGTTGGACGCCTGTTGTTCCTCCTGAGGAAGAGTCAGATCATAAAGATTATCGTCGAGGTCGAAATAAAGATCTAAGTGGTCCAAATTAATTACTTGATCGGGGTCCTCAGGATCGGGCTCGACCGCATCCGATGCCTGCCCCTGCTCCTGGACTTCTTCTATGACTTGGCCTTGGGGTTGGCGATTCGAGGGGGCCCGTCGACGGGGCTGTTGGGCCGAGGCTTGAGCCTCCGGTAAAGCTTCGTGGATCGCAGCTATCGCGTGGTCGACCCTCTCCCGTTCAGCCTGCGGAATCGAATCGCCCTTTTGCAGCTTCATATTCTTCCTGACCCTCTCCACGCGACTCATGGCTAAGATATGCAAACCTGCAAACACGGATCGATTAGTACCTTAAAAATAAAAAAAATAAAAAAAGAGAAGAGAAGAGTGAAGAATGTATGCATAAAGAAACCGATCGAAATCGATCCGACACCAACCGATCGATCACGATCCGACGCATACGGATTGATCTCGATCCGGTAAAAAAAAAAAAAAGAAGCTCGATCCCAAATAGGGGATCGATCTCGATCCCAATGTCCCGATCGACGAAACAGGCGAAGGGTAGGGCGCGTAACCCGATCGGGCGGGTCCGGCCTGCGGAGGCTCATCAAAGTGGAAATTGTGCAACCTTGTCCCCGGAACCAAACCTGCCTCGACCAAGTGTCCCGTCCTCGTCGAGTAGTCGGGGTCGAGCGAGCCCAGGTTGGTCAAGAGCTGGAAAATCCGATTTTTATGTAGCCAGGCGCTTTTTCTCGTTGGAAGTTGTTTGGGCTCTTTGGTGGTCCATGTCGAACGGAAGGGAAGAGACATCGAGCAATCGATGAAGAAAAACCTCTCATTCCAACCAATCCCATGAGAAGTGACCGGGACATCCACGAGTTTCCGACCTTGCCTGCCCTGGAGATAGTAGTAACCGGCCCCAGATTTGGGGGAGTTAACAAGGAGGAAAAACTCCCCCAAGTCCTCGAACCCCAAACACTTGAGGATGATGACCGCGCTATACATCAAGGCGAAGGAGTTCGGGACGAGTTGAGCCGGGCACAGATTCACCCGATCGAGAAACGTTGATACAAGAGGGTGGGTCGGAAATCGAAAACCATGCTTCATCGTCGCATGGTAAAGACCGAAAGCATACTTGGACTGTGGAGCCCCTACCGTCTCCCCATCGAAGGGTAACCGAGCCATGACACCCTCGGGCATCCCACTACACCAATTGCAAACTTCTCGAAATTCTTTGTCCGACAACGTCGATGCTCTCTGGGCGACGTCGGATAGAGATCGGTAGACATGCTCGGATCGGCCCCAGGGTTGGCTAGAAGTGCACGCCTCTGGCTCCTCTTCCTCTTCCTCGTCTTCCTCCGCCTCCTCGATCCGGCGTTGGCGTCTCGAGGTCGAAGCCTGGCCACGGTTTGCCCGGAATTCTTGAACCCGGATCTCGTCGGAAGAATCGAAAAATGACCCAAAATCCATGTTGGGTAACGGCGGAACACCGCCCGACGAACCGGAGCAACCCGCGGAGGGGGTGAACGGCTCCTCCACCTCGCTCTCATCGGAAACCACACACATATACGGCCCTCTTGACATTTTTCTCTCGCTAAGAAGGAAAAAGGGGATCGAAGAATTGACAAAATTACCTCTCTCTCTCTCTTCGCTTAGGGATGAATTCTTGATGCTCTTGGAGAAGGGATCGAATTTCTTTGGCAAGGAAGTGTGAAATGAGGAAGGAGGATGCCCCCTTATTTATAGGAGAGAAAAAGTGACCCCTCGAAGTACGCACCTTGGCCATTATTGCGCCTAGAGGACCGAGTCACCTTTTTCCTCGAAGTGTAAAACGAAGTCATCTTTTCGCATAGAGGACCGAGTCGCCTTTTTCCTCGAGGCGTAAAACGAAGTCATCTTTTGCATAGAGGACCGAGTCACTTTCTTCCTCGACGTGCGAAACGGTGCTGTCATTATTGCCTCAAAGACCGAACTTAACGCATCGGGACGCGAAGGCTATCACCGAAGTGATGAAAATTACCCCCGCGAAAATTTACGCCGGTAATTTGGGGGGTCTCTAATATGGCATAAAATGGCCGAGCCACGTGGTACGCCTTAGAAAAAGCCACTTGGACATCTCGCCACCTCAAGCGGACCAAGGTCCCTACGCCAACGGATCAACTGATCGAACCCGATTCGTTTTGCCTTAACGGATCAAGTTCGATCCCTATCCCCAAAAGGGATCGATCCCGGTCCCCACGCTTCAAGGGATCGATCCGATCCGATTCTTAGGCTCGAGGGATCGATCCGATCTGGTCCTCAGGCTCAAGGGATCGATCCGATCCCAATCCCGCAAATGGATCAATTCGATCCCGTATACCTCAAGGGATCGATCCGATCCGATCCGGTCTTTAGGCTCAAGGGATCGGATCCGATCCCACGCCTCAAGGGATCGATCCGATCCGATTCTTAGGCTCAATGGATCGATCCGATCCCAATCCCGCAAACGGATCGATCCGATCCCGTATACCTCAAGGGATCGATCCGATCCCGATCCCACGCCTCAAGGGATCGATCCGATCCGATTCTTAGGCTCAAGGGATCGATCCGATCTGGTCTTTAGGCTCAAAGGATCGGATCCGATCCCACGCCTCAAGGGATCGATCCAATCCGATTCTTAGGCTCAAGGGATCGATCCGATCCCAATCCCGCAAACGGATCGATCCGATCCCGTATACCTCAAGGGATCGATCCGATCCCAATCCCGCAAACGGATCGATCCGATCCCGATCCCACGCCTCAAGGGATCGATCCGATCCGATTCTTAGGCTCAAGGGATCGATCCGATCCCGTATCCGCAAAGGACGGTCCGTCCTTGCGCCCGCAAGGGAACCACGTATGAAACGTCCTTATCCCGCACAAGGGTTGGGGTCGAACTCGACCCCCTAACGGGTTCCCTATTACGGACATCATCACCATTTGCTTGATATCGACCTCGCGGATCGAGATCCTACGTCACCTGGCAACAGGATGCCATAAAGCATCTTTATCGGGACACGTGTAACTCCCCTATTCACCATGGCTAGATGCGTTACAGTGCATTTAATGCTTCCGGTACATGTCTACGCCCAAAAGGGAAACCAAGTACACTCGACCTCAAGGCACCCCTCAGGCGTCCGACAAACGAACCGATCGACTGCAGAGCATTTAATGCATAGTCACGGTACACGCACTACTGTGTTAATTGCTCTTGACTATAAATACCCAAGTCTTGAACAGTAGTTGGTAAGCAATTAAGAGCATTTATTTCGCTTCTCTAGCATTTATTTCTCTCTCTAAGAATCCCCCACTGACTTGAGCGTCGGAGTGCCAAACTTGGGTCCAACCCCAAGTCCCCAATTTGGCCTTTGAGCTCACGTTTGTTTAAGTGTTTTCAGATCGATTAAAGAGCCTACGTTACAAATTTTTGACTGATTGACCCGAGATTACCATCTAGACCTCCAACTCAGCCAAACCATTTTCGGGCCGGATCATTACGGAATTATATTGTGTTATGCAACTTTTAGATATTAAATAAAAAAAATTTCTCTTAATATGAAGTATTTACATTTGAATTTCGAGCATTATATATGAATTTTAAGAAATTATTGTGCTACGCAACTTTTAGTTATTAAACAAAAAACTTTTCTTGAACTATATATCTAACTATCCGTTAAACATATGATTATTTGTATTACATATATATAGAGATATTGTATTAAGCATTGTTATCTTTTATACACTTTTGTGTTTTAATTATGATGCACATCTTTTAATGATTTATAATTTATATTATACCTTATAATATATCGATCACCAATATAAATTTTCTATCAAATAAAAATATTAAAGGCTTTTATATATGAAAGATTATACTATACAAATATTAATTCTACATAATCCCCAAACATATGATCATGTATTACATAAGTCAATGGTGGCTATATCAATAAAATGATCAAACATTATATATATATATATATATATATATATATATATATATATATATATATATATATTATGGATGTGTGTGTGTGAGAGAGAGAGCTTGAAAAAATAAGGATGAAAGTTTAAATAATTATATGTATATATATTAAACCATATAAGCAAAATATTTTAATATATTTTTTTGGTCAAAATAAAGAAATTACAATCTAAATAGCAACAGATTTTTCGTTGCTAAATTATAAATATTCTATTAAATTTTTAATCAATTATTTATAGCAATGAATTTTTTGTTGCTAAATTATAAGTATTCTATTATTTTTTAATTAAATATTTATAGCAACGGATTTTCCGTTGCTAAATTATAAATATTTTATCAATATTTTAATCAATTGTTTATAGCAACGGATTTTCTGTTGCTAATATTCTTTATTATTCATTTATTTTTATTATATTTTTATTCCATATAGCAACAAAAAATCCGTTGCTAAATTATAAATATTTTATTAATTTTTTTAATCATATGTTTATAGCAACGGATTTTCCGTTGCTAATATTTTTTATATTTATTTATTTTTATTTCCTTTTTTTTTCTTCCTTATAGCAACGAAAAATCCGTTGCTAAATAGCAACTGATTTTTCGTTGCTAAAGTAGCAACGGATTTTTCGTTGCAAATATTTATAAATATTATATTATTTTTTATTAGGTTTTTATTTTAATAGCAACAAAATTTCCGTCGCTATATATACAAATTTATTTATTTTTTGTATTATTTAATTTTAGCAATGAAAAATCCGTTGCTATTTTTTTTCATATATAGCAACGGAATTTAGCAATGAAAATTCCGTTGCTAAAGCATTTTGCCACGGATTTTTTTTCGTTGCGATATCCGTTGCTAAATAGCAACGAATAATTTCCGTTGCTAAATTTCCGTTGCTATATGACAGATTTCTAGTAGTGGATGGTACCGGTCTTGACTCTTGGGTCACCGTGATGGAAGGAGAAATCGATGGTCAAATTAAACTTGAATGGAATATTCACTTGGAATTGTCTAAAAGGGGTTAAGTGTTATATTTTACAAAGGTTAGGAGGGCAATCGTAATGATTCAAAGGTTAGGGGGCAACGTGCACTAAACTCCAAAAGAAAAGTAGATGTCTGGAATTAGTCTTATCCATATATATATATATATATTTGCAAGTATTAATTTCAAAACCTCACAAAAAACAATGTTGAATGCATCCATAAATTTTATGATGGAATAATATAATGTTGAGTAGGGTTAATATTAATATTTTTTTTTATTTGGGATAATTACAAACAATCTCTTGAGGTATGGCGAAAATACGGATTTTCCTTGAGGTTTGAGAAATTACGAATATCCCCCTAAGTTTTACATTCTCTCTCACAAATTGCCCAGCCATTAATAACGGTATTAAATTTTGATGACGTCAACAAAAATATTTTTAAAAATTCCAATCCCAGCCTTAGGGGGTAAATTGTAATGATACTGAAAATATGATGATATATTTGTAATATTAGTTAAATTAGTATTTTTTAATTTAATATTTATAATTTAATATAATTTTTATATTTATAAGTAGAAATCAAAATAGATATTTCGTGCATGTTTATTCCATACCTTATGCTTATGTTTTAGTTTTATATATGTATATTTTACATAAGTTTATTTAAACTTATTTGTTTGAGAATAACAAATTTTTCGTTGGAATAGAAAACTATAACAAAATACACCCGTATCAATCAATACATTAGTAAACTAACATAAATATCCATCAGAGTTATTGAAACAAATATTTCAAGTGTAGGTGATCCCTAATACATCTACTTTAATTTGCATACAAAGAATGATATCCCAATATGAACATGCATGCCCAATATAAAAAAAATAAAAATTAGCATTCATAAAATCTAAGTATGAAATTAGTTCATTATAAAAATATTAAAATATCATTAAGTAGCATTCTTTGTAAAAAAAATATTAGATAGTTACAAAACTCAAGTACTTACATCAATCCTCCTCCCCAAAAAAAAAAAAAATAAAAATTCAGTACTTGCATTAAGCTCATTGTCCTTGAATATTTCTTACATATACCTCCCTTGAGTTTCAGCATATGAAGGGTAAATTAGTAAAATCGCACGTTCTATTAGATTTGTAGCACCCGGAACGCCGAGATGCCACACCCCCGCACCATAAGTCTAGCTCACATATGAAATGGGTAGTCCATATATGAACCGGACTCATGGCGAACGGGTGACAATAAAAAAAAACAACACACTAGCTAGGCGGGATACCCTCAAATAATACAACAATTCAAAATAAAAGCGGAAGGATAGAACTATACATTCATACCACTACTTATTCTGTGTTCTCATTTAATATGCACATCACCAAGGATTCAAGTTGCAAGTATACTAGTACAAAATATCATATAGGTACCAATACATGCTCCCAAAATTCATAAACAGTCAAGACATGCATTACAATGAAAGATCAATGCTAGACTCCCAAAAGCTGTAAAATGGACTCAATCCCGCCTAGCACTCGATCTGCACGACCTGAAAATTGTGAGGTGTCAGTCTACCACAGACTGAGTGAGGGGTTTAAATAAAGATTAGCGCACGTATCATGCAAGCTATAACCTCGGGTAAAGTCTTTTACAGTTGAAACAATATAAATTAATAAAAGAAATAATCTTCGCCCGAGATTACAACTATCCAATTTAATAATACAATCAATTACAATTCATTTCAATCCGTGGCCCGACGAGTGAGGGCAAATCTCCAACCTTACACCAATAGTGAACATTACATGCTTGCTTTATTAATCACAGGTGATCATGCAAATTATTTACGGTGTAGTAGTGCGATAGTGTTCGGTCAATACAATCAATGAATAAAATCCATGCAATAACCCGAGGACAGCCCGTGGTGCCGAACCCGACCCCAGTCTCCTTCTCCCTCCAATGATGGGAAGGTAGCTAGCCTTCACCATCCATGACATGTTGTACGTCAGGAACATGACTCCCACGCACGGGATTTCTTCCTCCACCAAACCTCCTGGTGGATTCAGAGGTGATCCCAAATGGTGAGGATAGTGCAAGAGTTACCCGTCAGCCCTTGCTTTCCCAGTTGGCTCAATACACTACCCTCGGGGCCCAAAGTGAACATGCTTTACTCGCCAAAACAATCAATCAATCAATAAATCCGTTCATTCCATGAAATCCGTTGTAAATCAATAAGATTTGAAATCTATAAATATATGTATACCTTTGCACTACAAGAAAAAAGCCCGAATTCCGACGGGAAAAAACCGACGGAAAATTCCGTCGGTTTCCCGTCGGAATTTCCAACGGAAAACCGACGGAATTCCAACGGAATTCCAACGGCTTTTCCGTCCGTTGGAATTCCGTTGGAATTCCGTCGGAATATTTGGCGGCACTTTAAAAAAAATTACGCCAAAATTTCCAACGGAATTCCGTCGGTTTTCCGTTGGAATTCCGTCGGAAATTTTGGCGCAATTCTAAAAAAAAATGCGCCAAATATACCGACGGGATTTCCCGTCGGTTTTCCGTCGGAATTTCAATGAAATAAAAATTCCGACGAAAAACCGATGGGAAATCCCGTCGGTATTTTTTTATTCGACATTAAAAAAATACGAAATAAATTTCCGACGGAAAACCGTTTTCCCGTCGGTATTTTTTTATTTTACATTAAAAAAATACGAAATAAAATTTCCGACGAAAAACCGACCGAAAAATCCCGTCGGTATTTTTTTATTCTTCATTAAAAAAATACCGACGGAATTTTCCGTCGGTTTTCCGTCGGAATTTCAATGAAATAAAAATTCCGTTGGTTTTCCGTCGGTTTTCCGTTGGAATTTTTCAATCAAATTTAATTAGAAAAATTCGATTATAGTTAATACAAATAATTATATATAATTGTTTGCACTAATAATTCGCGTTTATTGACTTTGTGTAAATATCGGATAAATAGTACAAATAATTTATAAATTTTGATATCAAAGTGGATCTTCAATTTTCAATCTTCTTCAACTTATTTAACTTTTATTAATTGGTTTGATCTTTTTTAACTTCAGATTTATCTTTTAATAACGTTAATCCGTAGGTCCTTCGACTTATTTACAATCAAACGCTAGATTTTGGAGAATTTCGCCAAGAACGTCTTTGAGCACTTCGGTAACTCCGTGGAGTTAGCTTGAATATAACGTCAATTCGTCATTATAATGTCTTAATAACGGAACAAACGACTTGATTTGATAATTTTGGGGAAGAACGCCTTTATATAGGTTTATAATTCAAGAGTTAGAGTTCAACGCAAACTTATTTAATAATTATCTCTTGTATTTTTTTTAAAGAGATAAATATAATATAAACATATATATTATATATATTACGGTATGTCTAATATGTAATATATATATATATATATATATATATATATATATATATATATATATATATATGTTATATGTTATATTACGGTATATGTCTAATATATGTACATATATAATATATATATTACGGTATATGTACATATATATATAAATATAATATATTATATGTGTATATATATATGTATATGTATAATATGTGTATATATATATATATATATATATATATATATATATATATATATATATATTACAACATGTATAATATTAAAATTTTAAAATATGTATAATATTATCTATATATAACGTTATATGCATATAGTCAATTAAATTAATAATATAAAGTTTATTTGTACATATATATATAAATATAATATATTATATGTGTGTATATATATATATATATATATATATATATATATATTACAACATGTATAATATTAAAATTTTAAAATATGTATAATATTATCTATATATAACGTTATATGCATATAGTCAATTAAATTAATAATATAAAGTTTATTTGTTCATCTACAATAATATTTTATATAATTTTAAATATATACATTATAATTAAAACACAAAAGTATATAAGCTAGCAATTTTTATATAATATCTCAATAAATATGATTATATTTAATTTAAATAATTATATATTTAAAATTTTATATTTTAAATTAATAATAAAAAAGTATTTAAATAATTAATTGAAATAAGTGTATAAATATATTTAAAGACATAATATTAATAAGAAGTAAGTTGGCCAAGTGGTAAGGGAGTCACCATTCTTCCTAGGAGACCCAAGTTCGAATCCCTTCGTGCACAATTATCGCGAGAATTAATTCTCGCATTTGGGTGGCTCGGTTGGCTCGAGCTCGGCCCGCGGCTTGTCCGAGGAATTGGTATGGCTCGTTTCCGAGGTGGTTCGGGTGTCACAAATGATTTTTTTATTTTTATTTATTTATTTATTTTTAATCAATTTCCGACGGAATACCGACGGAAAATTCCGTTGGAATTCCGTCGGTTAACTCAAAAATTAATTTTTTTTTGCTCCGTTGGAAATCCGTTGGTTTTCCGTTGGAAAAAAATTCCGACGGAAAACCGACGGAAATTTTCCGTTGGAAATTACTTCGTTAGGGAAAAAAATGTTCGTTGGAATTCCGTCGGAAATATGTTTCCAACGGAAAACCGACGGAACGGACCCGTCGGAACCCAAATCCGACGATACATTTTCCAACGGGCTTCGTCCCGTCGGTTTTCCGTCGGAATTCGGCTTTTCCGATGGAAAACCGACGGGATTTCCGAAAATCCCGTCGGAAAATGCCCGTCGGTTTTCGGCCTTTTTTTTGTAGTGTTGGCCGAAAGCAACACATAGGGTTGTAAGGGTTCTAGGTATCTA
Source organism: Lantana camara (assembly GCA_037501455.1). Taxonomy (NCBI): domain Eukaryota; kingdom Viridiplantae; phylum Streptophyta; class Magnoliopsida; order Lamiales; family Verbenaceae; genus Lantana; species Lantana camara. The sequence goes on from CM074863.1 coordinate 95,135,406, forward strand.
GAATTAAACCTCACCTGTGACGATCAAAACAAGGATATAACTATGGTGCGTGTTCCTCGTCAACTGGAAGAAGATATGTGTAACAAGGACAAGTGTACATGAGACTAGACTCAAATGAACCAATTAAGACGCACGGCAATGCCCTAATCAATATATCATGCAATAACAATCAAAGAATGTCAAGTAGGAATATAATTATCACTAAACCAAGTTTATAACTCATATAGGTCACATACGGGAGCCAAAGAAGTGAAAAGAATGCAATAAGAAAGGTTTTGGTGAAGTTTAGCAAAAACGGACAATTTTAGAAAATGTGCATGTTGAGGGAAAACTGGAATATCTTTAATTCTAGAAATGGGAATTGAGTTTTTTTTATTGGATATGAAAGTAGACACATAGACCTTTCCAACGCTATATGGCACGTTTTCTAATTCAAACCGAGGTGAAAATGGCGTTGGTTTGAAGTTGGACAAAATGCAGTTTCTGGAGGGGTCGCGGGCGCGACCAAAAACCTTCACAAAATGGTCGCGGCCGCGACCAAGTATTTTTTGGCCGAATTTTCTCCAATTTTTCAAAACTCGAAACTTGGCTAAAATGGGGTCGCGGGCGCGACCAGTTTTGGCCTATTTTTGGTCGCGGGCGCGACCATATACGCAGCAGCAACAAAACAGGGGAAAACAGGGCAAATCCGAACCAAAATCAACCAAAACAATTATAACACCAAGTTCCAACCATAACAATTATTTCATATCCTCAAATACACATTATACTTCAACCATCTATCAAACTAACCAAGGATCATGCATCAAAGTGCTCGAATTTATCAAGAAAACCCCATAATATACATATGCTTCCAATCTTCATGAAGTTCAATATTTTCATGCAATTTTCACTCCTTATGATCATTAACATGCTCTTAGCTTCAATCATGTAAGAATTCACCCTCAAATCCATAAACCCCTACTTGATCAAAATTTCAAGAATTTCACAAGACTTCATGCTATACCTTGAATCAAAGAAGGAATGGATGAAATGATGATATAATGATATTGATGATCCTAGCTCTTCAATTCCTCAAAATATGGCTTGAATTTGAGATGAAATCTTCTTCTCTCCTTGTGGTGTAAATGTCGGTTTGCACTATGTGTGAGTGTGTGAGATTTTTGCTCTTGGAACCATATGGAAGAAATGAGATGAATTAGATAATTACAAAATTCTTCCACATATATGCATGACTCAACACATTTGCATATAAGTCCCTAAGCTTTACAAGGCATGCAATTGAGGTTGAGTTAGGAAGAAATGATCACTTAGCTCCAAGAATAGTTTATGCAATTAAATCCACACATTTATGAAATGATCAAGTAAAGTCATATAGAGACAATTAGTCACATTATCATTTAATTCATATAAATTTCATATTAACAATAATTTCATATAATTGCATGAACATAAGTTGCGTATAATATTAGGAAGATTAATATAATATCACATAACACATGAATGGAAAATTTGGGGCGTTACAAGATTTAACGGAGGAAATAACGGGTCAGGGAAGAATTCGTAATTTCTCAAACCTTAGGGGGAAATTTATAACTTCGCCATATCTCAAGGAGTTGTCCGTAATCATCTCTTTTTATTTTGAAAAATTTATTAATATTATTATTATATATTTTTTTTAAGATAACGAAAGACTTATAATTTACATCACAAAATATATTTTTTAAGATACTAAACTACTACATTCTAATATATGGTTACTTTTAAAAAAAATGGATAAATATTTTGATCATCTTGTACTATCGCGATTTTTAGAATTTTCATTCTTAACTATAAAAAGTCAACATTTGCATCCTCAACTATTGTTTTTTAACAAATTGCAACATGTTTCCACACATCGTATGTCACATAGAAGAATCAGATCCATTAGAATCAAATTGCAAATTGTTAAAAAATAATAGTTGAGGATGCAAATGTCGACTTTTTATAGTTTAGGAAGGAAACTCCAAAAATCACGATAGTACAAAATGATCAAAATATTTATCCCTTTAAAAAATTATCTTATTGTATCGTTTAGGACACTTTCTGTAACAGCCCATAACCACCTTCATATGAATATTGTCCGCTTTGGGTGGGAACTGGATTAGACCACCCTCACGGCTTTGTTCCTGCGCCCACTGGAGAGAACCCAGCCGTAGCACAGAACGCGTCCACAGGGTGAGGTATCCATCTCCCCTTATAAGGGGAGACTTCGTTCCCCTCACTTCCGATGTGGGATATTACATCCATCCCCCCCCCCACCCCACCCCACCCCACCCCCACATAAGGGCTCAGCGTCTTTGCTGGCACACCGGTAGGCCCCGGCTCTGATATCATATGTAACAGCCCAAAACCACCTTCCTATGAATATTGTCCGCTTTGGGTGGGAATCGGATTAGACTACCCTCACGGCTTTGTTCCTACGCCCACTGGAGAGAACCCAGTCGTAGACCAGAACGTGTCCACAGGGTGAGGTATCCATCTTCCCTTATAAGGGGAGACTTCATTCCCCTCACTTTCGATGTGGGATATTACACTTTCTAAGTGAGAATTTAGAAGGAAAAAGAACTAGTCGTCATCGTTTACCTAAAAAACCCTTTAGCCACCTCTACCCCACCCACCCCACTACCACACTTCTTCTCCGTTCATCACCTCACCCCATTTCCTTTTTCATTAGGCAAGCTTCCAGACTACATCACTCTCCTGATGTAATCGCAAAAGTATCAATATTATTTTTGCTTAATGGTACAAGAAAACCAAACAATTATAAAAAAGAATGGTTTATAATAATGTACATTAATTTTTTAGAATGGTTTATAATACTGTGTGCAGTGCATATACTTTTTTGTTTTTCAGTGAAGGACTCATCAGTTGACACATATCTGGGATTCCGCTTGTCCATGACATGCTATTCTCCACCGTCACCTTTGGAAGTCGCTTGCACATAATCATTACGATACGGTTTCCAAAGTTTTTATCTACATTGGGGGCTTCATGAGCGGACTATTAGCCAACTTCTTACTATTCTGTTTGGGGTGTGTGACTACTGACTAACCTTATGTGGCATGTAACTAGTGGTTATCAGGTTGAAACTAAAAAGGGGTAACGGCTGGGGATTAGTGGAGGTTTTGTGTTATCTGCTTATATGTGTAAGGAGGAATTTGACATCCATTCCGACGTTTTTGCTTTCTGTGTTTTGATATCCTACACGGTAGTTTTTTTTTTTTTGGGGGGGGGGGCTTGGTAGAGACATGAGTGTGGCTGAAGCGTTCGGAGGGTCAAGATTTAGTCCACATATTTCATAGTGTATATGTTGGAAAACAACATAGTAAACGCAGCGAAAGTTTAAATTTTTTTTCCAAAAGGGATCTAAAAGACTTGCAATATTCGTATCATAATGTTGGGACTCAAGAAACTTACACGAGTTGAAGCTTTCTTGAAACGTATTGAGCCACCCTCAGACGTTCTTCATGTGGCATGAAAATCCCCGTTTCTTGATTCTTTCTTCGAGATTCCAAAGTAGAAATCCTCTAGAGTAATAATCCACACCAACCTAGATTTAAATCATGTTAGTGAGTATGCTAGTACTGTAATATGCGTATTAAAGAAACAAGAAACGAGAAATATAGAGCAAGAGAATTATCCCCAAATTCCATGAAAGTTGGACGTGATTCTCAAATCACGTGTAAGCCCTAAATTTCGAACCCCATGTCTTATTTATGGGGCATGTTTCGAAAACCCTAGTATTGTAGGAGAGGGTCTCCAACTTTGACTTTTATTCTATTCTTTCTTTCTCTCCAAGTAAAATAATATCTCATCTAAAACAAGATATTTATTTTATAGAAAAAGAGCTCCTAACTAATTTAGGAATATTTAATTATTCTAGTAATAATTAAATATCTCATCCTAATACTTTATTAGAATAATAGAAGATATTTATTTATTTACTTATCTATTCTAATTAAACTAGAACAAGTAAATAATTAAATACTTAGAATTAATTCTCCAATCAATTCTGTCAAGGACTTTAGAATTAATTCACTAATTAATTCTAACGGGCTAAAATTAATTCTCCAATTAATTTTATTTCGGCTATATAATTAATTCTCCAATTAATTATATTTAGGTATTTATAATTAATTCTCCAATTAATTATATCTTGGCTTTATAATCAATTCACTAATTAATTATATTTGGGGTTGATAATTAATTATCTAATTAATTAACACATGATCCAATTTCTCAAATGGATCACACGTCCCAAACAATACTCTCGATCCACATGTGTACTTTACACTGTGGTCTCGTTTCGATCAACTATTTGATCTTTCCATAATACCCTTTGAACCCGGTATTTGTGTGTGACCCTCTAGGTTCAATTTCAGTTAGCAGTGAGCCTAATTAATTAATACACTTTATTAATTAATTACCTCACAGATCACACGACCATAGTCTAGCAATAGGTGTGTGACCCCTACCCAAAATGTGAATGTATATTCGAAAGAACCTTTCAGTCAATGACATCATGTGGGATACGATCCTCCTACCATCCTATCTCTCGATTAAGATCTAGGGCATGGGAATATCGAGAGCCCTACTAACCTTAATCTTTAAACAAAGTTCCCTTCATATTCCATTTGATCTCAATCCAAGAAAACCCCATTTTCTTGATGCCTTGATCTAACCACCTTGCGCAAAGATTTTTAGGATGGAATCATGAATGACTTGTGTAATAAGAGATCATCCTGCCTACAACAAGTACAGGTTATTTATTGATTCCAACAATTCTCATATGCCACTTGTGTAATCCCAACATAGGTCGTGGTTCAAGTGTCTATACGGCGACACCCTTTTGAGCCTATATCAAAGATTACAGAGTTAGCTCGTATGAGACAATGTGGAATCTCAAGTCTAAGGATTAATTCCTCACGTCATTGACATGTGAGATATTTCCTAATCTGGAAGTTTCAGGAAACTCCCTTTCCCATTTAGGAATCTTCTCACGTGGCATGAAGTTCTTGTAACTATCACCCTTATGTATTATGAACGCATCAACCCATACACTTATCACCCCATGAAACCGGGTGATCCTTCTTAAGGACATAACTACACAAGCAAGTCTCAACAGAGGCAAGGTCGACACTCCCACTGTCTGTCGGCCTTATTGACTTGGAGAAGTTTCTAATCCTCGCCTATGGAGTTAAGAACTTATTTCATGTGTCATTCCCATAATGATAAAGTTCTTAACGGCCTCATCAGATTAGGGGAGTTCTAGACATGCACACGTAATGGAAACACACAAAACACGTATTGACATATAAGAAGTGTTCGTCGGTGATTATAATCATTCGTATATTATTCAAAGATTGTCTGTGATATAGGGAAAGTCCCAAAGCATAACAGCTTTCGAGGGCACTATTCCCAATAATCTCGCACTTGACCGAAAAAGCCTTTTAGGTCCATTCTAGGTCCCATGTTCCCAAGATGTACCTTTAGAGCCTTATTGACTTTGGGCGTTTCCAAAGTGGATCTGCTATATTCTCTATTGATGTGAATGTTTTTTTTTAATTTGCACATCATTAAGGAAACACGATTTCCTTATTCACGTGATTCATAATCAAGCATCTGGTCCCTTGGTGAGGTCCCGGTTCTCTTACTCGAGCAACCATCCATTTTATCATACAATATGATAATGGTGTTGTTTCATGCTAGGAACTACATCTACCCATTAGATGGAGTTTCTTACTCAAACACTTAACTTAGTGGTATTCAATACGACTAAGTATTCAACCTTATAGTTGAATCTATAGTGCCTCTCGATTGGAACTCTTTCCAAAGCACTGTACTGCCATCTAGGCAGATTGCGTATCCTCTCATAGATCAATGATTATCTATGGTTTGATGGTAATAATTACATCAAACAATCCTTTAATGACAAGATCTTGTTTGGACTCTTAAAATATATCCTCTTTTCTTCTAAAGTACTCAGAGGGTATTTTTACAGCAACCCAGTGACCTTCTCTAAGGTTACATTCAGACTAGGCCCATTACGTTTATGTGGGAAGCCATATCTTGTCAAGTACATAACATTGCATACATTATACACCCTTTTCCCGAAAAGGGTTTTGGACATTCTAACTTTCTCATATTTATTTTAGGACACATCCTCTTCAAACGAGATGTTCCATTGTCCACTGAAAATTCTGTAGGAATCTTCCATACTAAACCAATTTAGTATAACGTTTATATACCTTGACTGTGATAATCCTATTATTCTCTTAAATCTATCTCCATAGATATTTGTCTCGAGAATGTAGGATCTATCACCAAGATCTTTCATCTCAAAATGGTTCCTAACCAAGCTTTGGTAACTTTTATGTCATCCTTTGTATTCCCAATGAGAAGGATGTCATTTTTATAAAGTACCAAGAGTTAAACTTTTAGTCTCTAACACTTTTTTATACACGCTTATTCGAATAAAGTCAAACAACTTTGACTATTTCACTTAATTCGAGTACTCTAACTCCTAGAAGCCTAGTTCAATTCGTAAATTGACTATTTGGAGTCTGCAAACCTTTTTCTTACTCCCACTAAATGTGAAATCCATGGATGTTCCATATCCATGCCTCCATCAATCTCATATTGATGAGACAAGCTTAATTCTATCAAGTTGTTCAACTAAGGTCCAGACCTAATTTGATTATATGGAATCCATTTTGGATTTCATAATTTGTCTTCACTACTCAGATTCCAAATCTGACAGCGCCTCTTCATGGGTAAATGGATCAATATCCACTCAAGAAGATTTTATGGTGAAAACCATATTATCTTATAGGCTATATAGGAATGCGTTCTGAACGCATCGAGGGAGGAGAGTTCACTCAAGTACTATCTCTTAAGATTGGCCAATTTTTATCAGAACGGTTCATCTCTTCCTATTAGTGGCGTGGGTTATGTCCTCAAACCTTTTGAAGTCTTTGGGCTTACCTTTCTTCTCTCTGAGGAACAATTCCTTAAGAAAGGTATGTTCTTTAAAACAAACAACATTTGATCAAAAGAATCGTAGAAACAATATTCTATATTGTTTGCATAGACTTGAACTAGTTTCAATCTTATCTCTCAATTACTTCTTCAATTAAGAAGACTCAAGAGAGATACATTCTTTAGAATAAACAACATTTGTTCCAAAGAGTTTCAAAAATGACAATATATATTGTTCATATAAACTTGAACTTGTTTCAAATTTATCTCCTGCTGTCTTCTTCTCTTAGGAAGACTCCCACTGTTCTTTTCATGTAAGAAGACAATCCGAAAATTCTAAGATAAGAATTATTAGGGAATTTCGAATGCCACAATTCATAGTGCATTTAAGGGACTGATTTGGAATTTGCAAGATTCAAAATCCCAACTGCGTTTTTCTGAAGCATAAGTTCAGAACGAAGGTAAATCAGAAAGTCTCGACAAGGAACTAACCATATCTTATAGGGTTATGCTCCTTCATTCAAAAATACCATGTTTTTGAATGAAGTTACTGATGGATAATCCTATTATCTCTATGATGACTAAGGAGTTAGTCACCAAGATATATTATATCTCGATCCGATCGAGCCACTTATGTCTTATGACTACCAAGGTTCCTAACCTTCCTTATTTTGAAATTCCAATAATTTCCCTAAAGTTTCAAATTCATACTTCGATAAGTATACACATTCATGATGACTAAACAGACGATTTTATCTAGTACTTACATTAAGCAATCCAAGATCATTAGTATGGATCGACATTCACACACACTTTGGACGTATTTCTCGTTTCTCGTAAACGAGGCTTCGGGAACGTTTCCTTCTAAATAGTATTCTTAGGAAGTTAAGTCTTTGAGTTCATTTTCATAAAATGATTCTAAGATGGTTAACTTGCTAATCCTATTTATAACGTTCCAAAGTTATTCGAAACTTTGTCATCTTACTTACTTGTGTTATCTCGTTGTATGTTCAAAACATCAATGCTTTGAGTTTTGCACAACAATTTGTGTAAAATTAACTCAAGACTAGTGAATTCTGATCCTATCGGAATTACCACAACGAGAGACACACGGAGTATCCTTATACTCTTTGCAGTTCCTTTCCAAGGCCCTAGTTTGCCACTATGGAAGCTAAAGTCTGATCTCTCTTTCTTTTAGGCTTTCCCTTCTCTCACCCCTCAATCGGGTTTTAAGGGTTTCTTCTTCTTTGGCCTAGATACCCTTACCTTATTAGGTTTAGAAGAAGAACTGATCATCGTTACCTTTTTAGTCCTTTATAAAGATGCTCTCTTAAGTTATCAACTAATTTGATCAACTATGCTACAATAGCATCATCTAAGATTGAGCAAAAAGGTTCTAAAATGACGATAGAAGCAATTCAAGCAATCAGTGAACTAAGAACTCATTTCTTAGTGTGCTGCGTGGCTGCAAGGTCCTCTTTAGTTAGGACTTTCAGCCCACGTTACACGTGTATTCCTTCATACAAATATGGAACAATTCCTTCAATGTGTTATACTTTGTAACATGCTTGCAAGAGAGTATAATTGCTCTTAAGTGTTCCTTTAATGTGTTATACTTTGTAACACATCTATGAGGGAGTACAATTGTTCTTAAGTGTTTGGAGAATGTCCGTTCACTTTTCAATTGCTTTTCTTAAGCCTAGGTCGAATTTTCACAATAGCTGAAAAGTTCGCCTTATAGAGAACAATTTTCTCCTTTGGAATCTAAAACGGATTTTAAGATTCGAAGCCAATCAGAGTGGTTAGGACTTTAGTCAACTTATTTGACTCAAGGATGGATACTAATGGGTCGCATTTCAACTTGTAAACAATCACAGAACTACAACCTAAATGCTAAGCAGAGAAAATGTGGCTCCCACTGTTTTTATAAGGTCTATAAATCCCAAACGACCTTAGGAGAAACTTACTTTCTCCAGTGGGTACTAGGATCCCAAGCATTCTTAGTTTTGGACACACGACTCGTGAGACATCCAAAGGTCTAAGAATCTTTAGGTAGGTACAAAATTGCCAATTCCATCTCCATGGAATTCCTAGTAACGTTTTTGCATCACTGATCTTTCAATCATGAACCCACGACTCATGAGACATCCATATCTACTTCAGTGTTGAGCAGGACCCATCAATCATAAGATCTCAATCAAACTTAGTCCGGAACGACCCACGACTCGTGAGACATCGTCCATTCCAAAATGATCAAGAAATATTAATCACCTAGGGTGATCAATCAAGAAACTAAGATTTAATAGGCTACACTAATTACCCCACGACTCGTGAGAGAGAAATTAGCTTACCTACTAACTCTTAAATCCTATTGATGAAAAGTTAGGAATTTTATTACCGTAATAGAATACCTATTTATTCGAAAGTTGCTCGATATTTTAATTAGGGATTTTCAAATTAACTGGAGAGTTGTCCGGTCTTGACCTCACCAACATATACAGTTATCCATTTTTAATTGTCTTGATTAATGCAGTTTCAAATAAAATGCATCACAGAAGCAATTAGCAGATAACATATCCTAGCATGATACTAATTATGTGATGATCATGGGTATCCTATCTTATATGTGATTATGGGAGCCACTCCATACTCACTAGTTCCAACATTCATGCCACATAAGACAGTTCATATTACATAGGGGTACAGAATTTAATGGAAAATCCTATCTATTACATTAATAGAAACCCTCCTAAACATTTTGAGGGGTCTTCTCTTATGGCCACCGTTCTTCAAGTGTTCCTTGTGGATCCTTCTTGCTCCTTGGGTGCTTGTCTCCAAAATGAAAAGAAAACCTCACTTCCTAAGTTCTACTCTCTTAACATCATGTAATATGGCTCAATCTTCATATTGACCATAGACAAATACACGGGGCATACCCCGACCCAAAAACAATAATAAGGAAAGCCACATAAGACACATAACATTACGCACATAAGTAGGGCTCCAACCCCAATTGAAATAACGCAACTATGGGGCTCCGACCCCAATTGAAATCATCCATGTGCAGAATTTAAAACATATATAAGACTAACCCATGATCACCTAAACTAGCATGCTCCCGCTTGAATTAAAATTTACCAACTAAATTTAAAATTCCCTTGACTTCAAGTTACAATAACTTAAGTAATTTGAATATAGTTCAGTATTCAAGAATTTATTCAAAACACGAATTCGATCATAACAAAACTCAATTAATTTCAAAAATAAAATTTTTGTCAAAAATATCATTCAAAGTGATATTTATTAATTTTCTCAAAAAATAAGAACTTGACTTTAATTCATAAAAATCCCAAATACTATATTTATTTCAAAAATAAATAATTTTATAATAAAATCAAATTTTAAAATAAAATCAGATTTTACGGGATTTTACGAAACTGGAAAAACACGAAACGAAAATGGAGTCCCGGGACAGCCAGCACGAGGCTCGTGAGGGCCGCCTGCCAGAGTGTGCGTGGGGCGCGCGCGAGCAGGCAGTCCCCTGCAACCGCTCACGCAGCTGTCGGGACGGACCGGGCAGCCCCACTCGCCAACGCGCAGGCCTACGCAGAAAGCTGCGCGAGCAGTGCAACAAGGCTGCGCTTTGCACGCGCGCCTAGCGCGCTAGCCGGGCGTCGCGGGGACGGCTGCAGGGCGTGGGGTGGAACAGAGCAGCAATGACGCGCGAGGTTGCCAGGCGCTGCTCGCGCCGAAACGCACGCGGGCTGGCACGCCTCGCGGTCACTGCTGCGCGGGGTAGACTGGGCGGGGCGGCGCATGCGCGATCGCGCGCTGCTATACCCCGTTCTGCAATTCTCATTTCGTAATTTCAGCAAATTCAATCAATCCAATTTTGAATTAAAATAGTTCAAAACAAATCCGATTAAAACAGCTTAAAACCAGATTTTTACGAAAATAATTTTTCAAGAATTTTCAAGAAATAGTTTAGATCCGATAAATTCGTATTTCAAACAAAAACCAAGAATACATAACATATATCCAAATTCAAGAATTTCCTGTCAAAATTCAAAACAGTAAAGATACAATACGAATGTTGTAAGGTGGCTCTGATACCACTTGTTGGAAAACAACAGAGTAAACGCAGCGGAAGTTTAAATTTTTTTCCAAAAGGGATCTAAAAGACTTGCAATGCTCGTATCGTAACGTTGGGACTTAAGAAACTCACATGAATTGAAGCTTTCTTGAAACGTATTGAGCCACCCTCAGATGTTCTTCGTGCGGCATGAAAATCCCCGTTTCTTGATTCTTTTTTCGAGATTCCAAAGTAGAGATCCTTTAGAGTAATAATCCACACCAACCTAGATTCAAATCATGTTAGTGAGTATGCTAGTACTGTAACATGCGTATTAAAGAAACAAGAAATGATAAATAGAGAGCAAGAGAATTATCCCCAAATTCCATGAAGGTTGGACGTGATTCTCAAATCACGTGTAAGCCCTAAATTTCGAACCCCATGTCTTATTTATAGGGCATAGTTCGAAAACCCTAGTTTTGTAGGAGAGGGTCTCCAACTTTTACTTTTCTTCTATTCTTTCTTTCTCTCCAAGAAAAATAATATCTCATCTAAAATAAGATATTTATTTTATAGAAAAAGATTTCCTAAGTAATATAGGAATATTTAATTATTCTAGTAATAATTAAATATCTCATCCTAATACTTTATTAGAATAATAGAAGATATTTATTTATTTACTTATCTATTCTAATCAAATTAGAAGAAGTAAATAATAAAATACTTAGAATTAATTCCCCAATTAATTCTTTCAAGTACTTTAGAATTAATTCACTAATTACTTCTAACGGGCTAAAATTAATTCTCCAATTAATTTTATTTCGGCTATATAATTAATTCTCCAATTAATTATATTTAGGGATTTATAATTAATTCTCCAATTAATTATATTTAGGGATTTATAATTAATTCTCCAATTAATTATATCTTGGCTTTATAATTAATTCACTAATTAATATTATTTGGGCTTGATAATTAATTCTGTAATTAATTAACACATGATCCAATTTCTCAAATGGATCACACGTCCCAAACAATGCTCTTAATCTAATTAATTATATCTTGGCTTTATAATTAATTCACTAATTAATATTATTTGGGCTTGATAATTAATTCTCTAATTAATTAACACATGATCCAATTTCTCAAATGGATCACACGTCCCAAACAATGCTCTTGATCTACACGTGTACTTTACACTGTGGTCTCGTTTCGATCAACTATTTGATCTTTCCATAATAAAATAAGTTATATTATAAGATACTATTATATTTAAAAATTTTAAAAACTATTATTTGAGTGAAAAAAGAACTCATTAGAATTAAAAGTCCTCCGATCTATAGAAAATATTTAGAGCATCATAGTAAGAACTATTTCTAAAATTAATATATTAATTATAAGTTACATTATAAGATATTTGTACATCTAAATATAAAATTAATAATATAAAAATAAATATTTATCGTATTTCATATAAATGTATATTTTTTCTATTAAAATTTATTATTACTTATTGCTAAATAAAAAAGATATCATTTAATTTTACAACTAAAAATAATGAGAAAATAATTTTTTTGAAAAAAAAAAGGAGAAAATATAAGAAACTATTAAAGAGTGTGGAAAATAATTGATAGATAGAGATAAGTACAAAAATAAAACATAAAAAAGTAGATAAGATTTTGAAATGCAAAAAAGAAATACATAATTAAATAGTAAAATAAGAAATTAAATATATTATAATAGACAAAATTTTAATAAATTTTAAAAATTTGTTACTAATTCAAAAGAATATTCCACGTACCAAAAGTACATGTTTAACCAGAATCTCAAAAGATCAAATTGTGTGCACATAAAAACAAGATATATTTTAATTTTATAACTATTTTTTTATATTGTTCAATTAAAAATTACTTTAATTTTTTATGCAAATTTACTCTTTTAACCATTTATACTACATGCATAAATGATACAAAAAAACTAAAATTAATCTTAAATAATACTGATGGTGCAGAAATTTGTGAAAGATTTAAACACCAATCACTTTAGAATTTGTATGTAGGAGGGAAGACCATCACAGGCGTGAGGGCCTCAGGATCTGGGTTTCCTTTTAAGCGTGGGTTCTTCCAGCTAGGATAACACCAAGAGTGCAAGCTACAAAGGTAGTGTTACTGTGGTGAATGAGAAGCTTGAGAAGATCAGTGGAAAATGCCCAGAATCAGGTATGCGTTTTGTATGCAGATGATGACTTGGGGGAGAATGCATGGATTTCCCCTTATTTATATGTTAGGGATGGGGGTAAATGGGTAAATTGACCATGTGGTCCCAAACCTGTGTTGCCCTAACACGTGGCAGCCTGTGAGAGTGTGAGAGTGACGTCTCTGCAAAGGAGGCGGCGTGTCAGGTGCAGTGGTGCGCACCACTTTTGTGTCAGAGGTTCTTGGCGAGGGTCGCGTGAGAGGGAAAAGCCTAGGATCCCCTTCGCCGAGGTTCGGATCCAACGCCACTGGGCATGGTCATGCACGAGCGTTGGTGACGCTCGAAGAATGTAAGGATGGCCTCCCCACGGTAAATGACCCTTGAGCGCAAAAGTCCCGAGCATCGGGAAGGGACCCTCGGATGGGCACCTCCCTGAGGAATGTGTTCCTGAGGGCCGTAATGCGAGCATCAAACCAGTCAACTTGAGGCCTTCACCTGAGCAGCTGGCCGAGGCCCATTGATCGGTACTGATAGGCAAGCCCGTGGGCTGGGAAGGTCCGCGAGCCCATCGATGCGAGCGTCCAGACTCTCGGTCTTTGAGGCATTGACACGTGGACGACTCTGATTCGAGTGTGATTTTGGGTCTCATCATTTTGCCCCCCAAATTCTGTAGTATCGCTCGGGCGTACTGTAGAATTTAAGGAGGGAGCCTTGGATTTTGAATTATCCGAGGGTCGAGTCACTGCTAGAGAAGTGACTGCTTGACTTTCGTAACGGACATAGTCTGACACCGCATTAATTGAAGTCCTGCCCGCATTTAATGCTGAGTGGGAACGTGGGCGCGTGCTCTCCGGGAGACGTGAGGCGGTTACCAAAAGTGGGGGGATTTCCTAGGCGGGAAATGATTGCCATTTGAAATCCTAAGCCCTAATCAATGCAAATCCTCCCCTATAAATAAGGAATTGCAGAGTCTTTGAATCTCTTTCACGCATTCATCCCTTTCAAGCACATTCGCTGTAACAAATCTTCTGCAATTTTCCCAAGTTCCGGCGAGTTCCCGTTCTTCAACTTTCCGGGTAAAATTCCTTAAGCACTTATTCTTCTTTACTAACTTTTAGATTTAGGTTGAGTGAGTGAAATCTTTGAGTGAAAAGCCACTTTCTGCTACTGAATTTTTCTCCAGAAATTCTTCCCCTTCACGACTGAGTTTTCTAAGAAAAACCCCATCTTCAAAAATCATAAAGCAACCATGGCCGGACACCCCGTTGAAGATTACGTAAGAGAGATTGATGAGATGTCGGTGGGGAGTTCCTCCCCTCACGGCAACGTTCCCACAACTGTCCCTCTGGCTAGGACGTCCCCGGGTGAAGGGGTTTCCATGGCGATCCCTATGGCCCAGGCTCCAGCCGCTGTCAGAGATGAAGAGGTTGATGCCGTTGTTTAAGGGATGAACGAGCGTGCGCCAGGGGGGGTTGATGATATCTTTGAAGAGATGAACAATGTGATGGAGATGCAGAGACAAGGGGAGAGAGTGTTCCCAGTTTTGAACAGTGCTACGCGACCCCAGGATCACAGGGTTACAGTGGCCATGGCGGCCCCCGAGGGTGTAGCAGGGCCATCCGGGCGTCAATTTGAAGCGGGGCCCTCAAGAAGGCGCCAAAGGGGAGGAAGGGAGCCTGCCACTCGTGTGAGGCAAGATAACCGCCATCAAACTGATAGATCTCCGGATGAAATAGAGAGTATTTTGACGCTCGACGATCTGAGGGAGTTGAGGGCAAAAGCTTACTGGGATGAAGCTGTATTTCCCATGCGACTCCCTGAGGAGGGGGAGAGGGCAAATCAACCACCACCGGGAATGATAACAGTCTATTGGGATGCGGTCTTGGCTGGGGGATTAAGGTTCCCTATCGCTCACTCCGCCGCTACCATTTATCACCATCTAGCTCTTTGCCCTTCACAAATTCTGCCCAACGGCATAGCCCTAATCAACACCTTCATAATAGCGATGAGAGCTCTAGGCCAGGCTCCCTCGATCATCAACTTTGATAGTTTGATACAAGTTGCCCGCTCGCCACGCTCGTCGCCTACGGACGGGTTTTATTACGCCCAGGCCAAATCAGGCTTTAAAATGATAGACTCCCCGTCCTCCTCCTACGGCGAACATTGGAAGGAGAAGTACTTCTTCGTGGGGGCCCCTGGGGGGATCTTTGGGGTTCACCGTCAGTGGATGATTCATGGCGAGCGTCCTCTGGTTAGGGAAAGAACAAGGAATAAAGCTTTTGAGGATTGGGCACAGGGGTTGGCCTTCGAGATGAGGGCTGAGAAAAAATGGATTAAGGCCGAGACCCTGATGAAGGATGAGGGAGTATTGTTCCGTTATGGTTTATCTTGCCCCCAGACATGATACTCAACCCTCCAGCTGACATCATGGCCCTCGACGGTTAGATTCTAGGAACTAACTGCTCTAACTTTTAGAATAACCTTCTAACTTAGTGTAATTGTCGTATTTTTCGCATATGCAACTCAAGCAACCAACTTCTGATGCTCGTTTCCTCTTTATTTGCAGGTGTTCAAATACTATCGCGAGGTATGAATGCTGAGGCTCTTTCCCGCATGTTGGGTGCTCAAGGACCCGCCGCCGACCCTCAGCCCTCGCAACAACAACAAAACCGTCCTCCCAATGCTCCGAGAGGAAGGGGAACAAGGCGAAGGGCCGGTCGAGGGCGAGACGGCGCTCGTGAAGGGGAGGGAAACGTAGCCATCCCGGGGGGTCCCATTGAGGATTTAACGGTCGACGGCGCTCGTGGGGCTACTCCTCCACCGTTGGCTCAAGAGGGTCCAATAGCCTTGAGTTCGAGCGGGTCCTTCAACCGCTCGGGGGAAGCGGTTCGCATCCATGAAACCCTCCGGGCTGATCGTCAAGGAAAGAGGAAAAGGATGCCGGACTCCCTCCCTATTTCAGGCAAGGGAAAAGAGGTGGTCGTGGGTCACCGTGGTGAGGGCAGCGATACTTCTTCATCAGAGGATGAAGATTTCTGGAAGATAGGTTGCAAGGGCGACTCTCGTTACAAGCGCCAGCGGACTGAAGGCCCGGTGCTACTGAAAAAGAGCGCCTACTCCGTCAATCTTGTCTCTGACATCGTTGGGAAACTCCAATTTTCCGACGACCATGACAAGCTGAACGAGCATGACGCCGCTCGTGTTGCTGACGATGCCTGCCATGCCCTTCTGACGGTAGGTCTTTACTTCCCTTTATAAAATTCCCCTCTTCTTCCTTCTATGTTCTGACAGTGACCCTCGTTAACGGCTTCCCAGGAGGTAATCCCGAGGCTAAAAAATTTGCAAGGGCGAGCGCAAGCCTATTCTGAGCATAAGGCCAAGTACAAAAAGTTGCTGCGCATTTCAGACCCTGTTCAACTGCAAGAGGATTACAACAACGTCCATGCCCAACTGTCCGCTGCCAACCGCGAGAACGTTCAGCTGAAGGAAAACCTGAAGAAGTCTGATGACGCCTTTCTGGTCCTGAATGAGCGTCACAGGAAATTGAAGGATGAGCGGGACCAGTTGAGGGTACAAAATAGGGAGCTGGGGGAGCAGCTGGCGGAGAGCACTCGCCAGAACGAGGCAGCCAACAAGGCCCTTGCTGACTTGCAGGCCAAAGTGCAGGGCTTGGAGGCAAGGGTGTCTTGGGAGGCAGTGAAGAAGTTTGTACGCTCCAAGGCTTTTGTGTTCGCAGCCAACGTTCACTGTTTCGACAATGCTCGGCGCTTCTTCCACAAGGCCATTGGACAAATGGTGAAACTTGGACTGGCTCCTGAAAGCGCTCGATCCGACGCTCGTCTACGCTTGGATCTGGATGAGAATTGCGAGCCAATGGTCCAGGATGAGGATCCTACTGAGAATCTGGCGGAGCCCGAGTACCAGGAGTTGGTGGAAACACTCCAAAGGGAGTTTATAGCTGCAGACAAGGTAGATCCCGAGCCCCTCCTGATAGAAGATGAGGGCACCGTCATGGACACAGTAGATTTCGAGGAACCTGGCGAGGCCCAAACTTCTGACGCTAATGTGTTGGCCCCGGTTCCCCTCTCGACCGCTCCTCCTGAGCCCGATGCTCCAGCCCAGTGAAGCTCTTTATGTTGATCCCTTTCCTTGTTGGTTTAAATTCCTTGCCATATTTATGAACAATTATTGTCTGTAATTAACCTTCAGATTACTTCCTTGGATGTCTTGGACTTCTCTATGCTCTTTTCCCTCATATATTATAATTCTTCTCTTTCTGCTGGGATGTTTGAATGCGTTGTCCTTTACTTTGGAATGATGAATGATGTTATTTCATTGTGCTCGCCGCTTTCATATCGATATCTGCTGTTTGAGCGTTTGTGATAAGTGTGTTTATGCACGAGGGCGTTACCTTTGAGGGTACCCTGGCGTTTATCACAATGCGCCTTCAGTTTAAAGTTTGACAGCATCTGGCAATTTGAGGGGCGTAGATACGGGCGCTAGGGTGTTTTATGCGTATTCCCTGGCCGTACTCGCAATGAGGCTCGGATTTGAACTTAGGAAACCTTTGGAGATTTGCCTAAGTATTGGCCCAGCGATCGTGCACCTTTGTCTCGGACGCACCGATAAGTTATACGCGCTTTAGAAATCACCAATAGGATTTGCTAAGTGTGGGAGAGGATAGAGCGTAACCATAGGGTTAGCGTCGGTACGAGGGACCAATGAAAGAGTTGGCCCAGGATCCAATACTCTATGAGTGTACTTTTACTCAATAAGTTGAGGGTCATTGGGGTTCTTACGAGCACGAGCTGGAGTGGTGAGCACTCAGCTGGCGTAAGTTGAGCATTGTGCTCCCGTTGTTCGACGCGCTCATTTTTAGGATTTATTCTTACAAATCGCTCAAACTGTTATAGGTGGATGGTTATCAACACCTGGACAGTGTAGCTTTGGAACGATTGAAGTATCGCGTAGGCTTTTCGACGTGGAGAATGCTCGACACGGAGTAGGCCTCTTGTCGCTCGAATCATTAGATCAGATAAGAAAGCAAGCAAATAATAAAAACAAAGAATTAAATATTTACTGTTATATAGATGCATTTTTGGAAATGATTATAACACGCTTTCCGTCAAAGGAAAGCACTCCATGCCGCAAACGGGCAATTACAAAGAAACTGATGTCTACACGTAGAACCTTCTAAGGTTACATGCATTCCATGGCCTAGGGAGCCGCTCGCCTTGCAAAGTTTCCAATAGGTAGGTGTTGTTTGCTCGTACCTGGATGACTTTGAAGGGGCCTTCCCAATTAGGGTCCAACTTACCTACGTGTTTGGAGACTTCAACTTTTTTGAGGACCAAGTCCCCTAGTTGGAAAGTCCTTTCTCTAACACGTTTGTTGTATTGGCGGGCTACGGTCGCTTTGTATTTGTGGATACGTGCCCATGCAACATTCCTTCTTTCGTCCAACAAATCTAACTCGAACGCTCGATTGGATTCGTTGGCAGCAGGCTCGAAATAGGCAACGCGTGCGGATTCTTGAGCAATTTCCGCAGGTATCATAGCCTCGGAGCCGTACACGAGGGAATAAGGGGTTTCCCCCGTTGCCGCTCGTGGAGTAGTACGGTACGCCCACAGAGCTCCCTGGAGTTCTTCAGCCCATTCTCCCTTCTTACTCTCGAGCATCGTTTTCAGATGCTGGAGTATGGTTCGGTTGGTCACTTCAGCTTGACCATTAGCTTGAGGATGACCCACAGAAGTGAATCGTTGTTCGATCCCTAGTTCATAGCACCAATCCCGTGTGTCAGCAGCGATAAACTGGGAACCGTTATCTGAGATGAGCACCCTCGGGATGCCGTATCTGCAGATGATATTTTTCCAAATAAAATCCCTCACAACCTTGAACGTTATCTTAGCGACTGCTTCTGCCTCAGCCCACTTAGTGAAATAATCCACAACAAGTATTACGAACTTCTTTTGCCCGACCGCCATTGGGAGAGGTCCCACGATATCTATGCCCCACTGATCAAAAGGCCATGAAATATCAATAGGAATCATTTGAGCTGCCGGCAACTGAGGAGTGTTGGAATGGAACTGGCACTTGGGACATTTCTTGGAATATCTAATGGCATCTTGCAATACCGAGGGCCAATAGAACCCACTCCTTAAGATTTTCTTTGCCAAGATTCGTCCGCCTGAGTGGTTCCCACAACTTCCACTGTGCACATGCTCTAAAACTTCTTTAGCCTGCGAGGGTCTCAAACATCTCAGCGGTGGGCCCAGGAAGGATCGCTTGAATAATCGACCCTCGGCATCCAATGAGAAACGAGGGGCCTTGCTCTTGATCTTCCGAACCTCAACTTTGTCGCTCGGGCTGGTTCCATCATGGAGGAATCTGACAATTTCGTCAAGCCAACAAGGCTCGGAGGGGTCAATCATGTGCACTTCTTTCGAAGGTTCGCCTTTACTTATCAGTGGTTCCTCTGTTCTCAGAAATGTAACAGCGCGTTCGCTGTGGCCGTCCAGGGCAGACGCAAATTTTGAAAGAGCGTCAGCATGTTCGTTTTCTGCCCTTGGGATTTGTAAAAGGTGGAATTCCTTGAACTTGGCTATCACCTCCTTAGCGCTCGCCAGATACTGCACCATAGTGGCTTTTCGAGCCTCATAAGAACCGTCGATTTGACTCGCGATCAACTGCGAGTCCACATATGTGGTAACCCGAGTGGCGCCATTTTGAAGCGCGATTCTGAGTCCCTGAATGAGGGCTTCATACTCTGCCTCGTTGTTAGTGACTTGGAACGCCAACTTGATGGCGTAGTCAACTTCAGCTCCAAGAGGGTCCCTGAGGGTCACCCCGGCTCCCCCCCCTTGCGAGGTCGAGGAGCCATCTGTGTGTAGCAGCCATAG
This sequence comes from Lantana camara, assembly GCA_037501455.1. Classification (NCBI taxonomy): domain Eukaryota; kingdom Viridiplantae; phylum Streptophyta; class Magnoliopsida; order Lamiales; family Verbenaceae; genus Lantana; species Lantana camara. The sequence goes on from CM074863.1 coordinate 95,155,593, forward strand.
ACTATCTTCCTCCGAACGCTCGGTACCTAGGTTGAAACGTTCCACCAATAGGTCGGCTACAGCCTGAGCTTGTATCGCAGTACGAGGCTCGAAGGTGATGTCGAATTGACTGAGCTCAATTGACCATTTAATCAATCTCCCTGAGACGTCTGGCTTTGCGAGCACTTGTTTGAGGGGCTGATCTGTGAGCACCACGATAGAATGTGCTTGAAAATATGGCCTTAATCTCCGCGAGGCGTTAACGAGCGCGAATGCAAACTTTTCTATTTCCATGTATCTTTTCTCCGCTCCCTGTAGAGTTTTGCTCAGATAATATACCGGCATATGCTTACGCTCGCGGATCGCCACGAGAACGGCGCTTGTAGCTTCCAAGGAGACCGAAAGATAAACAAACAAGTTCTCTTCTGGGTTAGGCTTGGTCAGCAAGGGCGCGTTCGAAAGGTACTGTTTCATGTCCCGCAGAGCTTTTTCGCAGTCCTCGCTCCAGGTAAAGTTTCGAGCGTTACGCAAAATTTTGAAGAAGGGCAGATTCCTATCCGCCGAGCGGGAGATGAACCGGTTTAATGAAATGATCTTACCCACAAGCACTTGGACCTCTCTCAAATTGCGAGGGGAGGGTATGTCCAGAATTGCCTTAATTTTCTCTGGATTCGCTTCTATGCCGCGTTGACTGACCACGTACCCTAGAAACTTGCCGCCCCGTAGGCCGAACGTACATTTGGATGGATTCAGTTTCATACCATAGCGACGCAGGATATCGAACACCCGCTTGAGGTCTTCCAAATGAGAATATTGACGTTCGCTCTTGACGATCATGTCATCCACGTATACTTCCATGGCTTTTTCGATTTCACCTTCGAACATTCTGCTGACGAGGAGTTGGTACGTTGCTCCCGCATTTTTGAGCCCGAAAGGCATAACCTTGAAGCAATAGACACCCATATGGACTACGAACGCTGTCTTAGGACGATCCACAAGGGCCATAAATATCTGATAATATCCTTGGAACGCATCCATCATGCTCATAAGTTCACACCCAGCGGTCGAATCTACCAATTGATCAATTCTAGGTAACGGGTACGGGTCCTTTGGGCATGCCTTGTTGAGGTCCGTGAAATCGTTGCACATACGCCATTTGTTGGCGCTCTTCGGAACGAGCACCACATTGCAGAGCCATTCGGGATATAGGATTTCTTCTATGTACTGAGCGTCAAGTAGCTTATTGACTTCTTCTTCTATGATTTGCTTTCGGAACCCATGAACATCTCTCTTCTTTTGCTTTACAGCCTTGAAGGCCGGATCCACGTTCAGCCAGTGGACAATAACGCTCGGATCTATGCCGGTGAGGTCGGAAGCCTTCCAGGCAAAGACATCAATATTATCCCGTAAGAAATCAATCATCATAATCTGGGAAGGGCCGTCGAGGCTGGAACCTATCTGCGTGGTCTTATCGGGATTCCCGGGTTCCAATTCGATGGTCAGGAAGTTTTCTGTAGGTTCCACTCTTACCTCAGGCCTCGGCAGTTCGAGCGCCCGTTTCTTTCCTGTGAGCCTCTCGTTGGTATCTCCCGAGGGTATATGATCCTCGTCTTCCGAGGAGGAAGCCCCAACCTCACCGAGGGGTGAGTTTCTGGCACCCTCGGGTTTGTCCGTGGCTTTCTTCTTATTCTTCTTCTTATAGAGCTTGGCCCTCTTGCGCTCGGGGCCGTCTTCATCCAGCTTGGGGAAGTCAACGGACTTTTTGGAGGAGCCCGCCTGGGTGGGTTGTTTGGGCTTGTGGCTTCGAAGGGAAAGTACGTAGCATTCCCAAGCTTCCTTTACATTGCACAGTACCTCCCCGGTTCCCTCGGGAGTGGGAAACTTGACTTTTTGATGATAGGTGGAAATTATCGCCTTGAAGTCGACGAGGGCTGGTCGCCCAATGATGATGTTGTACGGTAGGTCCACTTCGACCACCACGTAAAGAACATTCAAGGTCTTTCGTTGTGGGGAGCGACCGAAAGAGGTGGCCAAGCGAATTTGTCCGCGAGGGACGATCTCGGAACCCCCGAAGCCGACGAGGGCTGTCCTGAGTGGTTCGAGTGGGATGTTGGTGATATTCATCTTTTGAAACGTGGAATAAGGCAAAACATTCACGGAGCTTCCACTATTAATTAAGACCCTCTTTACAACGTGGTTGTGAACATCTAAGCTAACCACCATGGGGCAGTCAGAGGTTTCACCGACCCCATGGGGCGTTACAATGTGCTCTAAGTCCTTTTCTGTGAAACCTACGCTTTCATCCCCCTCCGAGCGTGATGATTTATCAACAGAGAGTACTGGCCTGGACCGAGAAGATTTCTGGTCATAACTCCGGATGTAGCGGCGCCGAGAGGCGTTAGAGTCACCCCCCGAGGGTCCGCCAGCAATCATGTGAATAACCGCGAAGGGCTGGTTTTCCACGTCCGATGCCTTCCCTTTTCCACGGTCACTGGGCTCGGAGTGATGGTGTCGGGGACTTCGTGAGCGTGAACGGCTCCTTCCCCTGGCGCGTGCTCGCTCTGCACAATGCTCGTCGTAACGTTCCAACACCTTAACGAACTCCTTAAGATGCCCCCCGGCGATCAGCCTCTGAATTTCACTCTCAAGCTGCCGGCACTCGCTGGTATCGTGCCCTTTCTGCTTGTGGAAAGCGCAATATTTTCCCGAGCGCTTTTGGGCCTCGGTTTCCCTTAGCTTCGACGGCCTTTTGAACAGCTTTTTATCCGCCATAGCATACACTTCAGCTATAGGGCGGTTGAGAGGGACTCGCTCGAATTTCCGAGGGGGAGAGTTCCGGCGAGCAGGGATAGGGCTGCAGCGATGGCCCCTGGTTGAATCTCCTCTGTCCTCAAAGGATTTGTTGGTGCGAGGGGCGTTCGCCATTTTTTGATCCCTCGCAAGGTACATATCTTCGAGGGTAAAAAACGAGTCAGCAATGTCCCTTATTTCCATCAACGAGCGGGGCTTTTTCTTGGCCACTTCTTCCACAAATTCTTTGCTGACGTAGTGCTTCATGTTTATAGCTCCGAAAAGAATATGCCTCAAGAAATCCATCGAGGATTTCTCCACTAACAAGATCTCCTTGTTGAACCTTCCCATAAAAGACCGAAGGGTCTCATTCGGCCCCTGGACCAAGCTGTACAGGGCTGTTGCGGCTGGGGCCGGTGCTTTTAAGGAGTTGAAGTGGCTGATGAAGGCATCTGTTAAGTCATAATACCCCCGAATCGAGCGTGGGGGAAGCTTTTTGTACCAATCTTGGGCCATTCCCGTGAGAGAGGTGACAAACACCTTGGCCCAATAATTGCTTGGGTGATCATACAAGTGCATAAGATGTACGAAATGATCCAAATGCTCGGCTGGATCTGTGGTTCCATCATACCTGTTGACAGCTGTGGGGATTTTTCCTTTCCCCGCGCGGGTCATTAGTACCTCCTCGACGAGGGGTGAATCGCCCGTCATGATTCTGTAATCTCGGTCGTCGGGATCCTCGTAGCTGGCTTCCCTCCTACGCCGAGAAATGGGGCTACGTGGTCGGCGAGCGTCTCTGGTCTTGGACCTCTCGCCCCCATCGCGGGAGGCGTGAGACCGTGCTCGAGAGAGCTGCTCCACCACGTTCTGGAGCCCTCGAATTTGGTCTTGTACTGCTGCAAGTTGAGGGTCACCGACATTTCTGCGGTTTGCCCTCTCCGTGGCCCTCGATTGGACCTCTTCATTATCTCCGGCCGCCTCATTTTGAGGGGCCCTTTCATCTCCTACAGGTGGTCGTTCTTGCTGGACCCTCGGTGGGGCTTCATTTTCTTGATTCGGTGGTGGGGGAGGTTGTTGTGCCCTTAGCGCATTTTGGGCCATCGTCAAGGGATGCGCAAGGAGCCCGCCAAGAGGCGGGGCCAGACGAGCGCTAGCCTGCGAGGGGAAATACGCTGCCAGGAAATGCTCCCAGGCGTTCTGGACGGCCTGGCTCTCGCACTGCGCATACAGCGCCTGAAGCTGCTGGGTGGTAACTTGAGGCATCTCCACCCCTTATATTTCTCTTGGTAACGACGTGGGGAGATTCAGGGTCCCCACCTGATAAGGTTGGATCACCGGCATCATCCCGGGCATCATTCCAGGCTGCACAAATGGGTATCCCGGAGGGGGCATGGCCATGGGATACACCCCTGGGTAAGGGTAGGAAGCGTGGGCGGTGTGAGCTGCAGGTGGAGCAACGGCACTGGGCCCTCCCACAACGTTCCCTCCTAGTGGGAGAGTTGCCACCACCGGCTCTGTGTTCTCGCCCCCGTTTCCGGCAGCTGGGGGGTTTGCTTCTCCGGCGGGGATGTTGCCTTCCGCGTTCTCCTCGTTGACAGGGGGAAGAGCACCCTTCTCTCCTACTGCTCCAGACCTCGTAGCAGTTACCATTTCCAGGGTTCAGAGGTGTTATATCTCAACTAGCTTTAGGGGAAGAAGAAGACGATGATGGTTTCCCACAGACGGCGCCAAAAATGATGGTGCAGAAATTTGTGAAGGATTTAAACACCAATCACTTTAGAATTTGTATGTAGGAGGGAAGACCATCATAGGCGTGAGGGCCTCAGGATTTGGGTTTCCTTTTAAGCGTGGGTTCTTCCAGCTAGGATAACACCAAGAGTGCAAGCTACAAAGGTAGTGTTACTGTGGTGAATGAGAAGCTTGAGAAGATCAGTGGAAAATGCCCAGAATCAGGTATGCGTTTTGTATGCAGATGATGACTTGGGGGAGAATGCATGGATTTCCCCTTATTTATATGTTAGGGATGGGGGTAAATGGGTAAATTGACCATGTGGTCCCAAACCTGTGTTGCCCTAACACGTGGCAGCCTGTGAGGGTGTGAGAGTGACGTCTCTGCAAAGGAGGCGGCGTATCAGGTGCAGTGGTGCGCACCACTTTTGTGTCAGAGGTTCTTGGCGAGGGTCGCGTGAGAGGGAAAAGCCTAGGATCCCCTTCGCCGAGGTTCGGATCCAACGCCACTGGGCATGGTCATGCACGAGCGTTGGTGACGCTCGAAGAATGTAAGGATGGCCTCCCCACGGTAAATGACCCTTGAGCGCAAAAGTCCCGAGCATCGGGAAGGGACCCTCGGATGGGCACCTCCCTGAGGAAGGTGTTCCTGAGGGCCGTAATGCGAGCATCAAACCAGTCAACTTGAGGCCTTCACCTGAGCAGCTGGCCGAGGCCCATTGATCAGTACTGATAGGCAAGCCCGTGGGCTGGGAAGGTCCGCGAGCCCATCGATGCGAGCGTCCAGACTCTCGGTCTTTGAGGCATTGACACGTGGACGACTCTGATTCGAGTGTGATTTTGGGTCTCATCAAATACTCATTAAAAATATAAATAAGAAAAAAAATGCAAGATAAAAATAAAAGGAAAAAACAAAAGTCAATTCAAACTATTTAAAGAGTCAAAACATTATTAAAAATAATATAGATAGATATTTCTGATATAATTTTTGCTAAAATTTCAACTTGTGACAAGTAATTAAAATTACAGTTGAAAATAAATAAAGACACACACAGACAGACAAAAAAAAGTACTGGATATAATAGAATTGAAGAAGTTAAACGATTCCTCCCCCGGGAAAAAGGGGCCCGTCAACTCGAGCAAAACTTCTAACTGAAGTTGTTCATGTTATTCTGCGGGGTCTGGGCGACGGGGCCTTTTCCAAAATGGGTGAAAGAAAAGAAAAATTAGGTTAAACTAAAGACACTGTAAAAATTTTTGGTGAAAATTTACAATTTAGAGCAATATTAGTTCCTATTAAATTTATTACTTTACTAATAATATAAATACTTATTGAACTTATATTCGTATCTTTTGCTGTATTTATTCTCTAAAATTAATGTATAAGACGATATAAGGAACAATATTTTATTTTATGTGAAGACGTATTTGTGAAACTTTAATATAATATTAGACATTTGATAAAAAAAAACCTCATAAATTAAATTAAATTAAATAAAAATAGAAAATATAGAAAATGAATTTACTAAAAAGCACCAAGTGTATAAAGCAAAGAGGAATAAAGATGCTAGAAAATATGCATATTTGTGAAAGAGTGAAATGGGATAGAAGATAATTACAAAGATTTTAATATATTAATGTAATTAAATTATTTCTACAGTTCATATCGTATTGATCTAAAGTTAGTTGTTTTAAATATTTTGTAAGTTTATAAACTGTTAAATTTTATTATATTGAATTTAAAAAGTATATTTTGTTCATACAGAAAAAATAAATAATATATCTGAAAATACGCATATTAACGTTGATATGTACATTAAAGTAAGTATTTGGTAACATAACATAATTGAATTGGATCATGTAGCGCGCCCTAATGGGAACCATGTGGACCCTAGGTCCACCGTGGGCGAACCATGAAGGGCCACGTCAACGTCAACACCTCCCACGGGTGCCACGTGGACTTTAACCTTTGAGGTCAAACTCCATGACAAAGTCATACTGGCTGAGAAGTGACCCACACATGCATGAGGTCGTTGATTAGACGAGTTGAAGTAAATGGACCAAACAGTCAATGTCAGCCTAGACAACCTCCAGATCGACCAATATACAAAATGTTGTGAGTTCGATCCAACAGCTAAATGGGCCAATTAGCTAAAGCCTAAAGCTCAAAAGGCCAAATAAGGCCCCATTGACCAAACCCTAGGTCGAGATGTCGATAAGATATTACGAGTCAAAATACTGCCAATAACCTAGCAACCTGAGCATGAAAATGTGCCAACTTCTAAGTTCATGTATCAGACTGTCAGAAGACATTTAATGTCAAAGATAACTGATGCGGCTAAAAGATGAAAAATCAAAGTATCTATTCAGCCTAGACAAAAGTGTGCTTAGTAATAGATTATGAGATATATATTTAATAAAATAATTTTAATACACGATTTGTATGTGTTTTAGGCTGCATTGGGTCCTATTGGATTAAATTTGTAATATTCTCATATAAATTTAATGAGATTATATTAGAGCGAATAATATAAATGTCAAAAAACAAATTTTCTATTATTAAACGAAACATATTGTCATTATTCTACACGCATAAATAATCATGTTTAAGAAAAAATAAATCATTAGTAAATTATAGGTATAATCATACATTGTGATATGTGATGACGTTAATGTTAAGTGAGTGATCGACAAGTATACAATAACAAGAGTTGGTTGAAAGAATAAAAAACAAAGACGATTGGACGGAATGCTACTGTGGTTGTTGTTGAGAGAGAGAGGCGCCAAAGAAAATTGGTGGCATGAAGTTAGAGAGTTGAAAAAGAACATATATATAACCTACAAGATACTTAGTGCATGTTATCAATATGAATTTTATTTTATAATCAGTAAATCAATAAAAATAAATAATTTTTTGTTATTATATTTTGCTAATATGAATTATATCTTTGTAGTTTTGTTATAACATTTTGCTAAGTAATTAGAGTCATATAAAAATAAAATAAAAGTTATAATTTAATTTTTCATGTTAATTTTATAATTTATATTATATATATATATATATATATATATATATATATATATGTATATGTATATATGAGTGTCTATGATGTATGTTTACAAATATGAGACAACATAAATTAATTTTTAAATTTAATAAGTGAAAGACGTTTGTCACGATATCCAACCTTAACATGACACGACACCATACGATATAATAATATTTAGAACTGTTTGAAAATCATAAAAGTATTAATTTAAAACTATAAACTTTTTATTTATATATGTGTGAGTGTCTATCATCATTATATTTAAAATTAAAAAATTGATATTTTAAATATTTTTGTTTTAATAATTCAGTTATTTAAAATATTTAGACAAATTGTATAGTTAATGTGCAACGCACATTCTTTTTACTAGTATTACTAAAAGCTTGAGAGTAAGAGAAAGAATCACCAATTATGTTGAAGAAAAAAGAAAGAAAATAATTGAGAAATAAAATTAAGAAAAATAATTGAGAAAAAATAGCAATATTTTTTGGATGAGAAAAAGATTTTGATTTTTATAGAGAATAATGGAAGAAAAGAAAATAATTGAATGAAAAAATAATTGATAAGTTCTCTTCAAAGAGAATAATTGAATGAAAAAATAATTGATTATTCAATAAAAAAATAATTGATAAGTTATTTGAAGAGAGAAAAGGACATTAATTAAGGTTAAAAGATAGAAGAATGATAGAATCATCCCAAATCAAACCGTATTAAGAGATGACCATGACATGTGAAATTATTTCGTTTCAACTTAGAACTAATTTGTACACTCTTCAATTTTTTTTGGTCCTAATTGGTACACTCTTTAATGAACTAATACACTTAGCAATCATATCATATATGGTAGTCAAGGACTAATATATTTAGCACTCATTTCATACATGGTAGTCAAGGACTAATACACTTAGCACTCATATTAAACCATAAGTTATAATATATTTTTGAAAGGCCAACAATTTTTTTTAATGTTTACAGACTTTGAAGAGAAGAACCGCGCTTATAATCACTCTTGTTATTTCTGCCCTATTGTCGGGCTTGGCTGAGTGGTTGATGTCTTTGATCTTGATGAATGACCATCCAAAGAGGAACTATGCGAACTGACTCCTGATCAAAAACGTAAATTGAGTGAGTTTTTATTATAATTTTTGGCAAGTAGTTGCGCCTTTCGGGGGATTAGCTAGCTTCGCATTTTTCCTTTGGAACAAATGTTATTTCACGGTATTGTGGTTGTTGGGGGTAATGCTGGTGGGATACATCTTGGTGTATATATATCTATAAGGCGGGTATTCAAAGGTTTACTATTTTTTTGTTGTAATCGCTTATATGCTTCTGATGGTTGGGGGCCTGGGTTTCTCACGTGATATGGGGTCGGGGGAGGCCTTTGCCTGGGTGGCAATATCCTTTAGTCTCCATTTGCGCCACCCACGTCCGAAATTTATATTTTTGATACCTTTGATCCTCTGACATATTTTTGGTTGGGAGTACAAAGGGTATGCATCATAGAGGATGTGGATTACTGTTTTCTGGAGCACAAAAAAAACACACAAGGGAAAGGAGAAGAAAATTATAACACACGGTTTATCATGTGATTTCAACACATGATGATCTTTTTCTTTTTCTTTCAAGATTTAACGGTTAATAGTAAGAATTAATAACTGGGATATTACCAATATATCAAGGAAATATAACATCCTTAATTTTAATTACGAGAGTAAATTATAGTGTGGGTAGTGGAATGAAAGAACTAGTGGCTAATTGCGTGATGAATTTTACATAACTGTTTCTTAATCTCCACGCCACAACCCAACTACGCCTAGGGATGTAAACGAGCCGAGCCTTGGTCTTTTTTCTTGACTCGAGTTCGGCTCGGCCAAGGCTCGCAAGCGGCTTGGCTCGGCTCGGCTCGAGCCAAATAAAAAAATGTATTTTTTATTTAAAAATTAATTGTTTTTAATAATTTAATATATTTATATATAAAAATCAGTATATATATATATATATATATATATATAATATTATATATTAATTAAGTATTTATATATATATAAATCAATATTTATTTATTTTAAATTAAAAATAGTGGCTCGCGAGCCACGAGCCAAAAATAAATGTGCATGGGTTCGAGTTTGGCTCGGCTCGGCTCGCTAACCGGCTTGGCTTGTTTACATCCCTAATTACGCCTATACTCATTGCCACTGTTTGCATTATTTGTGTATCGGGGAAAATGTCAGATTTATCGAGCAAATTGTTCCCACTTGAAATCCTTGGACACACTTTGGGGAATTTGCAAATGTCAGGCACTGATTTAGGAAATCATGAAATTAGAGGACTCCCTCCCTTCGGAACTCCATGTTGGCACGATTTGGGTACATGTGGCTGTCAGAATTCCATCGTGGTGCTTCTGGGGAGTAAAATTGGACACGTTAGTAAATATCAATCCAAAAAAACAAAAAAAATTAGAAATAAAGCTCACACGTGTGAGCTTGGATTTCTACGCCAGATTTTGAAAGAAAAGGGAAAGGAGCATTCATTGTATGAAATCAAACCTTGTCTTCCTCAGATTTTTTTTTTGAAAACCTGGGTAGGCATTCCTCCATTAATGTTCAAGCTTTATTCCTTCCAAAAATCTGTCATGATAATAGCGAATATTGCACTGTAGCTGTTGAAGATCCCTAGTTTCCAGCTGCAACTATGGTGTGGAGACGGAGAGATTTGGAGCTTTCACGGACCCCACCGCACTATCATAAGTTTCGCCCCATTTTCCACTGTGTTCCCTCTTCCTAATGACATGCTCAGTGGGTTGTAGTATATAATAGAGTTTGCTTCTTTTTGAACTCCTTTGTGGTCACTTTGGGAGTGGGTTTTTGTATTTTACCCAGACTGTGTTCCCATTGTTGTCCCCTTTTAGAAGGCCCCGCTACATTTTCCATGTCATGTGCTTGACCTTAGTTGTGAGGAAAAAAAATCATGTCTGAAGCCTTTTTGGGACCAAAAAAGCCTTAGTTTGAATACTATTACTGGGCCTTTATTTCTTGTGTTGAATGTGTTGGTTGTACAGTTAACTGAAGTTAATGTTGCGCTTTAATGACTAAAATATTTTTTTTCTTTTCATTTCTTCAGATCCCGACAGCAATTTCATGAGCATCTCAATACATTATGGTGGGACATTTGTTCTAGTTCCTAAAGGGAAATATATTGGAGGTGAAATGGTAATAGCAGACTAAGTAGATGCACAGAACATTACTCTTAAAGAAGTGGATGCTATTTGTGCAACAATTCCTAACATCAGTGAGCATCAAAGATTTTACATTGAATCCTACGACGACAAAGGGTTTGTATTGCTACAGAAAGATGGTGATTTGGTGGCCCAGACCATGTTATTTGCAAGTGGTCATATTCCTATGCCATTGTTTGTTGATACTGCATTCTATATTCCAAGCCAATTTGAAGACAATTTCGAAGAAGCCTTTGAGAATGCAATTCGTGTTGTGGAGAATTCTGTTGGAAGCCTTTGAGAATGCAATTCGTGTTGTGGAGAATTCTGTTGGAGAACTTTGGCCATCTGAAGATGATGAGTCCTACGATGAGGAGATGGAGTTAATCGGTGATGATTTCCTATATTCTGAATTTGTGGACACTAAAGTCAAGAAACTTGCACTTCATCTTCTCAATGATAATCCTGATGTAGATGACCCAATTTTGGGAAGTGTTTTCATTGATCGTTCAGAGGGAAATGTTGACAACAATGATCAATCAGTACTCAAACCAACTGAAGGAATGGAAGATGATTCTCCAGGCTTACAAGATTTGAGCAGTGAAGATAGTGACTTTGACATTGGAGCAGAAGGTGCTGACGATGACGACGATGACAAAGTGTATACCTGTTGCATCAACTCGTTTGCTAGTGAAGATGACAATTCTGAACAAGAGCTTGTGGATAGTGAAGCTGATGTTGTTGGCAATGATGTTGATGTTGACCTCAATTTAGTTTTCGATGATGAAGCTGATCTTGTGCAATTTGTTATGTTCGATGTGAAGGACATCTGGGATCTGATTTTTATTGTTGGGCTTGTGTTTGTATGCAAAGCTGATTTCACCAAAGTTGTTACATCGCATGCTATCAAAACAAGAAGAAATTTATTTTTCAATAGAAAGGATCCACTAAGGGTGTATGCAAAGTGTAGGGATGAGGATTGTGAATGGCGAATCCATTTGATCAAGAGGATGAACGAGACAGGATACTTTGTAAGAGAATATCTTTCTGAGCATACATGTGGTCCTACGAATGATTGCAAAAATCTGAGTAGTACGTGGCTTAGGGAACGGTACCTTCATTTGTTTAGAAGTGATCCAAAGAGGAAAGCGGAGGTATTCCGACTTGATGTGATTCATGAGCTTCGAGTAAAGGTTTCAAAGGACCAAGCGATCCGAGCAAAGAGACTGGCTTTGAAGGCATTGCATGGAAAGCCGGATTTGCAATATAACAAACTTTGGAAATACGCAAATGAGTTACGGAAAACGAATCATGGTTCTACTATCATAGTTGGCACTGAGAATAGTTTTGGATAACCAAGATTTGGCCGTTTTTATGTTTGTTTCAAAGCTTGCAAGGATGGATTTAATCGCCGTTGTCGGCCTATTATTGGTGTCGATGGTTGTCACTTGAAGGGCCCTCATGGAGGAGCGCTATTATCAGTTGTTGGCATTGATGCTAACAATAGCATCTACCCCATTGCGTGTGCAATGGTGAATATAGAGAAGATTGAGACATGGGCTTAGTTCTTAACCGTGCTGAAAAGAGACCTGGACATTGCAAGGGATGATGGCTTTACAATTATGTCCAACAAACAGAAACGTTTAATCAATGCCGTTGCGAAGGTGATCCCAGGGTCACCGAATCTTTTTTGAGCTAGACATTTGCTGAATAACTTCATTAAAGCCGGTTTCCGGGGGGGCTGCCTACACCAATGCATTCTGGAGTCTTGCAAAAGCTAGCATAATAGGTCAGTTTTGGTCTGCAATTGCTACGCTAAATGCATTAGATGAAAATGCGATAATGTGGTTGTGTGAAAAGGGACCTGAACAATGAAGTTGGGCATATTTTCCCACCAAATCCAAAAGTGACATGCTGCTAAACAACTGTTGCGAGAGTTTCAATGTTCGATATTGGAAGGGAGGAACAAACCTATAATTACAATGTTGGAATGGATACGTGAGTATCTTATGAAAAAACTTCAAGAGGGGAGAGACGATTGCAAGACTTGGAAAGGGAAATTGTGCCCCAGATTCAAACAGATTCTCAATGAACATTTGCAAAGGGTGGCTGACTACATACCAATTAAGGCGGATGACTCTCACAACCAGATTTCTACATGCGACTGCACGATGTATGCTGTAGACTTGGGTGAAATGACTTGCACATGCAGAAAATGGGCACTAAGTGGAATTCGTTGCCATCATACAATCAGTGCCATTGTAAAACAAAAACTTGACCCCGAGGATTTTGTGGACGCTTGTTACATGATCGAGACATACAATGACAAAACAAGCGTTGGAAGACGTATTGGAAGGCCTCCTAGAGCACGAAGAAGGGAGCCTGAAGAAATAAGAACTTAGAGAAGGAGAACTAGGGCCAGACAACAGGTGATGGCTTTAAGGAGACAGACACCAACTATACATTGTAGTGGTTGTGCTGAGCCGGGACACAACGTCAAAGCATGTCCTGAGAGGCCCAAGTATGATGATGTCACTGACCAAGCTAAGAGAAAGAGACTTAAAAGAAAGGGGAAACAAGTATGATATGCAGCTTCCGTGAGAAGTTTTATTTTTAAAATAATAATTCATTTTTTTCAAAAAAAAAATTGACTTTGAAACCGTACAACTTTATAGGTTTAGAGGAATCTATTTGGTGAGGGTACTTCAAGACAGCCGACACAGGTAATTATACTTCCATATTAACCGTTTTGACATTAGTTTATATAAAATGTTCCTTGTAATATTGCTATTTGTTGGGTTATTGATCTTTTGACTGAGGGGACAACATCAGCTGTTAAGGAATTGCAAGGACTTGATATTCCTGAGAGCTCAAGGGCCAGAGATCAACCAACTTTTCCAGAGATTGAGCCTCCAAGAAACATATCTGTAGAGGAGGTGAATGAACCAGACATCAAAACTTCTAGAGCTGCTGGAAATGCAAACCTTGTGTTGACACCACCAACTACAATTCCTAGTCCTACAATGTATGATCAAATGGTGATGGGGAATCAGGTTTCATGTCCAAGAGAGAGGGTGCCACGGCAGCCACATGTCCTCCAGTACAGGATTAACATTCGGGCACCACCACCAATGACAGGTTGCACTTTTTCAATAAGACTCTACATGCCTACACCCCAAAAGAGAGCATTAGGTGTACAAATTGCTGAAGTTCAGAAATATGTCAATCTCAGTGAGCTTGTTGTCCCAGATTCTCAACCAAATCAACCCACTCAACGAAGTGCATCCAAGAAAAAGTTGAAGTTCAGGAGTGTTCGAGTTTCTTTTGGTGATGTTATACATCTGGGATGCATATTGAAAAATTGTTGTTTTTTATATTTAGTATGCATCTTACATGCAAAACATTAGCATCTAATTCGTTAATTTTAGGGATATTAAGATATGCAACTGTTGCTCAGATGAAGTAACAGCGTAGGTAAGCACTTTTATCTATTAGGTAAGCACTTTCGGGAGAAATTCAGCTTGTAATCCTATCATATATGATGCATTGCATCTTTGAAGATGATCGGTTAAACTATGTTGGTGTATTTGGTTGCATAACTCTGCACTGTGATGGAATGAATGTTTAGCTCTCTTGGTGTATATATTTCTGAATGATATTCAATGGAAGGAGCTATTCTAAAATTATAGCAGCACACCCACTAGGTCTGTTTGCAGAATTACAAAAGCATTCCATAGCAGGTTTTACAAAATTACAGAAATATACCTTTTTAAACATAAGCATTTCCCAAAGAAATTGATCACAATGACAAAACAAGCTCAACATTCGTTGAGTATAATACATTGATATATTAGTAGCATGGAAAATATTACAAAAGATCCAAGCTTCTTTCCGGATTTACATCAACAAAAGATAACAAGATAACATACTAAACTAGACTACAAATTCATAGTTCCAACACAACTAAGCCAGTGTGACACAGAATCAATCAACATTCATCTACATCCCTGTGGCAGCAACGGTTAGATACAACAAACACAAAACGGTGATAATCCAAGATACAATCAACATAACTTTCGTAATAACCCAGGGATGATTACCTTTGCGCGATCACAAATGGGTGGGTCAACCCATGAAAAGAAACGGCAACCTCTACTCTACATGAAACATGGGAAATTTTTGGGTCCATATTTAAGCTGAAAAAGACGTAATTTAAAATCACCAAAAAAAAAGTAATAATAATAAAAAATAAAAAACTAACCCTTGAACAAGCATAAGTGTGGATTGTTATTGGTCCACGAGGTATGAGTTACGACTCTTCTTCCGCAGTAGCAATCTCGATCGCCGTCTATTGCAGACATGTAGTCTTCTTCCTCTTGGCTTGCGCACACATTTCACAAAGAACCCTAAACCCTCTTTTAATTCTGCCCGTGAAATTGGGGGGGGAACTATAACGCCCCGTGTTTTCATCTTACAGGTATGCGCCACGCGTGTGCGTTTAAGAGTTAGAATTCGTACATGCATTCATTGAACTATGTGTTTAAGTGAATTATTTGATTATATGCTCCGTGAGAATTTTAATATAATCTCTTTCATTTCATTTCATAGCATATACATAATTCACAATTCATACATTTCATAAATAGTGTTTGGGTTAACGTCCCCGACGGAAGTTGTAAAATTACCCCCTTACCGCTGACGGAAAGTCAACCTTTTTTTTTTTAATTTTTTAATTAAATGTTAAAAATAGTAAATGACAATGTTGCCCTTTATGTATATTAATTTAAAAATCACTTTATATATATATATATATATATGTATGTATGTATATTACCCTCTCCCCCTAACCATGCAACACCGCCGCCATCATCACTCGTCGGACCACCCCCTCAAAACGTAGCACCACCCTCCCTCTGCCGGCACCTAAATAATCATTTAGTTTGCTCCTCTTCCCACCCAAGCAGCAAAACCACTCCACCACCGCGCCTCACCTTCTCCTCCGCCAGTCCATCAACGCGCGCCTCCCCTTCCTCCCCACCACTCCCTCCACTCACGAACAAAAAGAAGAGATGCAGAGGTCGCCGACGAGAAGCATGTATGTGTTATTGTGTGACTGTGTGTTTTTGGAGAAGAAGAAGTGGTTGTTGATTGTGATGGAGACACGGGGAAGGGAGGCGATGGACTTGGGGGAAGAGGAAGGGTGGGCGATGGACGACGGCAACTGATGGTGGTCTTGGCGTTGAAGGCGGCGACTGGTGGTGGTTCCGGTTAAGGCACCATTGCCGTGACTTTGATCTTTCATAGAGCTACCGCCGCTAAAAATCGGGTCACGAAATTGGTATCGATCGTGTCGTGGTGATCGAAAAGCACTACCCGTATGTTGAATTCGGCGAAGAAACAAAACATCCCCAATTCTTGATGTTTCATCTTCTCCGATGAGGAACAGGGGTGGCGGGTTTTTTTTCTTTTTCTTTTTCTTTTTCTTTTGAGTTTTGATTTAAATTTAATTCTATTAATAATATATTAGGTAAAAAAAATATAATTTGTATGAATAAAATTATTAAAAGTATATTAATTTCTTCAAAATACAAACATATGATATATATATATATATATATATATATATATATTGGAAATATGAGTACATAAAATAATTAATTCAAAAATACAAATATGTATAATAAAAATAAGGTTTATTATATATATATATATATATATATTTTTTTTTTTTTAATTTTTGAAAAAATATGATATTAATATAATTTAACACAAAAATACTCATAGTACATATTTTTTAACAAAACGATCCCTCATGAATATGACTTTAACAATGCAGTCCTTGAGGGTATTTTGGTAAAATTGTAAAAATAATAAAACATTCAGGGGTATTTTTGGAATTACAGGGTCAAAACATAACGGAACCCTAACGGTTTCGAGGACCTCAAACGGAACATGAACTATAGGGACTTATTTGTAATTTTTCGATAATGATGGATTGGATTGTAATTATGCCTAACTACAGGGTAGGTGAATGTAATTTTACCTATATATATATATACACTAACATACTCATGGGTTTAAGTATATATATATAATAGCATTATGAGATTATATACATATTATATACTTAATAACTTACTTTTTACTTTATACATATAACTAATATATCTATACATTACATTACATACACACTTATATTGTATATCATATACACATTACACAAGAACACATACACACACTCTAAATCTCTACAACACACACAATTCATTTCCTCTCATTCTCATCACACACACTTTTGATCCCCAAGCAAGAAGTAGAAGTAGGGAGAAGGAGAATCAAGAATCATCATCATCATCTTCATCATTCCATCATCTCTATTTCTTCCCTTTCATTTCAAGGTTGGTGTATATTTATATATGTGTGTGTGAATGTGGGAATAGTTAGGGCTTTGATGATTTAAGTGTGAATATTGGCCTTAAGCTTGTGCATGTGAATTTACATATGTACCTTTGTATTTATTGCATGAATACTCTGGTTGTTGGCTTAATAAATGATATGGCATGAATGGGGGTTTTGTATGTTGAGTTTGAATGATCTAAGTGCCTATATGTGTGAATTTTGATGCCTAATCGATATATATGGTGTATATATGTGTTATAGACTTGTATCGACTTGTATTTTCTTGCTTGAGCTTGTTTTGGTTGATTAGAATGCATGAACCGCAAGACCCCTGCCTTGCCCTGTTTTTTGAGTTTTGGATCCCGGCCGGGAACCTTTTCAGCTCATTTTTTACCCCGGCTGGGATCCCTTTACAGGTATTTATCTGATCATCTATCCTGGCCGGGATCCTTTACAGTTCAAATTTAATCCCGACAGGGAGGGTGATGTAGAGGGGCTGCTGGGAGGCCATCCCGGTCGGGACCCTTCTTACACTAATAGTTATCCCGGCCGGGATAGACCACTGGGAGTCCTACTTTGTGCATTTCAATTAATTCTTGTCTTTCATTCGTTTAATCTCGATCCATGCCTTCTTGTGAATTAATTACGAATTGTCAATAATTGTTTCATTGGTTTTAGCATCTCATGACATACATTCATGTGCCGTTCGTCCAATAATTGGTTTATTGTCTAGAGTCTTATGTACACTCGTATTTCTTGCACAGAGCTTGATCCGGTTGTGGAGGAGCAGGGTCCGTAGGCTTCTCATTTCTTCTCTCTTTTGTCAAGGTGAGGTTTTATTCTTAGTTATTTAGAACATTAATATCTTGTGTGATCACTTAAGCCAAAATGTAATACGTATAGATATATTTTTGGGAAATGATTTAAGTAAGAAAGTTTTTCAAATGTTTTATGAAATGTTTTGGCGAGAATCCTACACATGTTATTGGGCTCCCGGGGAATTTTGTGAATGGAGACCGGTACGGCATCGGGCCGTCGGATAAGCCATTGTATATAGTACCCTTTGAGAATTTCTCACGCGACCGTGCAGTGTGGAAGGTGAGATATTCTTGAGCCGGTGGTTAACCATCGAAGGAGCGGGTAGGAGTCATGATCCCCCGTCTTGATATTGTATCATGAGGTGGTTTGGGCCTTGCAAACCCTTCCACCGCCCCGGAGGAAGAAGGATGGAAATTATGATTAATTATTATGATTATGATTATGATATGATATTATGATTATGTTATGCATGAACGCTTAATTAAGATTTTATGCACACGTTATGAGAGTAAGGTAGGAGAATTGCCCACTCGTCGAGCCACGTTAAATTATGAATTGTCAAGTATTAATATGATATCCGTAATTTCGAGAGATGCTTTGTTTAAACTACCCACTTGGGATGTTTTAAAACTTTACTCGGAGTTAGGGATTGCATGTGCATGTGGTATATCTATTTATGCCTCTCACTCCGTCCTTGGACTGACACCTCACGTTATTTTTAGTCTTTTTGCAGGTTGTGCTAGGCGTGGAATAAGGTCATCGTGGAGTCTTTATTTTGATCCTAGCATGTCTTTACCTTTTCGCATCTCATACTTGAATACTTTAAATATGTATAATCTATTTTTGGAGAAGTACTGTAAATATTTGGTGGTCGTGTTGGCCTTTGGTTGTATCACTTGGTGGTTATGTTATGTAATATATTTATGCTTCCGCTTTACTTGCATCGTTTTATAATTTAGCTTAAGGGTTAACCCCGTTCAGCTAGGTTGAGTTTATTTTACTTTGTCACCTGTTCGCCACGTGTTTGATTCATGAATGGAAATCCATTTCATGCTTGGGTTGGGCATATGGTGCGGGGGATGTGGCGCCTTTCAATGCGGGTGCTACAGGAACTTTCCCTCCATTATCTCACAATTCGAGGGCACGCTTGTAGCACATGAGGTGCTACAATTAAAATCAAAAAAAAAATAAAAATTTGAAAATGATAATCACATGTGGAACATTTTGCTTAGGTGTAATCCAATGTGTTAGTGGATGTGCCATGTGTCCGGCGATCATAGAGTTCCGATGGGAGGGAGTCCTCTAATTTCATGATTTCCTAAATCAGTGCCTGACATTTACAAATTCCCCAAAGTGTGTCCAAGGATTTCAAGTGGGAACAATCTACCGGATGAATCTAATATTTTCCCCTTTGTGTATCTTAATCGGCACGCCAGCACCCAACTACGCCTATACTCATTGCCACTGTTTGCATTATTTGTGTATCTTAATCTACGCCTATACTCATTGCCTCACGCTGATCCCTGTAACTATTTATTTCGTTTCTCATTAATACTGTACAATATATTTTTCATTAATACTATACAGTACTATATGTTTGTTATATACATATATATATATAGGAGAAATTACATCCAACTACCCTCACGATAGACGAAATTACAAATCAGGACGTCAAGTTTAAAAAATTACATATTAGTCCCTAACCTTTATGCTCCGTTTGAGGTCCCTCCAATCCGTTAGGGTTCTGTCAAATTTGACCCCTGTGATGACCAAAATACCCTCGGGGAGATTATTTTGTAATATACATAAAAATGTACATAATAATCCTTAAAATTTATAAATATTAACAAATCGATCCCTTAACATTTAATATATAACAAAATAGTCCCTGGGGTCAAATATTTTAACAAAACAAACCCTCACTTTTATGAATATTACAAAACAATCTCGAGGGTATTTTGGTCATCACAGGGGTCAAATTTGACGAAACCCTAACGGATTAGAGGGATCTCAAACGGAGCATAAAAGTTAGGGACTAATATGTAATTTTTCAAACTAGACGTCCTAATTTGTAATTTCGCCTATCGTGAGGGTAGTAGGATGTAATTTGCCCATATATATATATATATATATAAGGAATGACTACCATTGCTTCGAATAGACTATTCCTACGACAAAACAAACAATCGACAATACCAAATATAGAAATAACAGAAATCGACAAATAACAATCCTCTTATAATCTTCAAGAGCTTGCTTCTGTATTTCTTCTTCCGCACTCTTCCTTTTGATTTCCAAGTATTTGTCGGCACTCTTCCTTTTAATTTCCAAGTATTTGTCCGCGAAGTCTTCATTTTTCATCATCTCCCTATGCATATATATTAAGAATTCTTTATTCCTTATTTTCTCCCTATCAAATTCATCATGGCACTTTCTTTTATATTATTCATGGTGGTGTAGCGATATTTGTACACATATCCATAGAGTTCCTGAATTTTCATCTCATCTCTATCAAATTCACACTTGGCAGTTTCTTCTCTACTTTTCCTTTCCGTTTCCAAGTATTTGTCCACATACATCAAGAATTCTTCATTTGTCATCTTCTCCCTATTCCTCCAACTTTTCATCCTTTCCCTATCAACCTCATCCCTTCTCTTCCAACTTTCTTCCATACTCTTCTTTCTCATTTCCAAGTATTTGTTAACATACAATAAGACTTCTTCACTTTTCATCTTAATCCTATCAAATTCACGCTTATCATTTTCTTTCCTACTCTTCCTTTCCATTTCCAAATATTTGTCCACCAACTCTTCATTTTTCATGTTGTCTTCCCTACTCTCGATTTCTTCGAGCTTTTCCAAGTATTTGTCCATATTCTCTTTCGTTTGTCAACATGGATTACGAATTCTTCATTTTTCATCTCCTCCCTATCAAAGTTAAATGTCAAGTAAAAAAATAAGAGAAACGTCAAAATGAGTCACTCAATGATATCAGAGTTTTGATGCCCTTACATGTGGTTGGCAAACAATTCCTGCAAGCAAGAACGAAAAGAAAGAGTATTGTCAATAGCTCAAAACAAAGAAATAAGAAAGAGTATTGTCAATAGCTCAAAACAAAGAAATAAATAAATATGAAGAAGGAGAGCCCGTCATTCTCACCCGAGGATATTAGGGTTGGTATGTAGTAATATAATCGCTGAGTAATATGATCCCAATTAAATAAGTAACTTCCCCTCCCCCTCACTAATTTGATGTATGGTAGGACTCTCAAAGTTTGATATCTTACTGATTTACTGATTAAACGCGCTATAATTATGTCAGATAGAGATGCCCACAATCTCCAAAAATCTTTTCATTCTTTTATTTCAAGACCGATTTAACCGTTCTTCAATCGGTATGGCATTATAATTAAACTCAATTATAGATATTAAATTAACCAAAAATCATAAATGGTAAGCCAATTTAGTAGTAAACTATCGAATTTTAGAGCCAAGGGGAGTTGCCAAGTAGTTTGAAGGTTCTTTCTCGAAGGCAACGACCCCCGTTCGAATCCCTTTGATCACTTAGATATGTCTTTTTAAGAAAGAGAGAGAAAAAACTATCGAATTCTAGAATGTGTTAATCATACAAGTAATTATATGCCTTTGTTTTGCATAAATAAATCTTATACATGTTTATTAATATATTAAATACAAGGGGTTTTCTATGAATAGTACCTAAAAGTTGAAAAAATTCCCTTTAACTCCCCATTTTTAAAAAAGTTCCCATTTGCTCCCTAGATGACAGGCCAAATTCCCTTTAACTCCCCATAGTTGTATAAAAATCCAAGAATCGCGTACCCGAACCCCGAAATCACGTACTTAAATGCCCAAATGATGTATTTGCCCCCAAATACATCATTTGGGCATTTAAGTACGTGATTTCGGGGTTCGGGTACGCGATTTGATAAGTTGTTAATTAATCATCTTTATGATTAAATTATGTCCCGAAATGTGATTGATTTGATATTATTTATAAAGAATTTGATGCTTTGTTACTCTTATTGTAGAATTGGGACTTGGAAGCGAAATTGGAACAAATTGGGTCGTTTTTAGACCTAAATCAGTGCATACAAGCAGAAGATGGAATATAAATTGCTACTGCATGAGGTTTAATCTTTTGAAAGTGACTTGAAGATATGCCGACTGGGATTGCCTTGCAATTTAATTAAGATTGGTTAATGAGCTGCACATTCATTCTTTGGAATTTAATGGAGGTGGGCCGAAGAAGTAATTAAGTGGAGAGGACAATTATGGCTTGGCATTGTGGGCTGGGTCTGTCTTGGAATTAATTTGGAGAAGCCCAATTCTCTTTGGAATTAATTTGGGCTGCGTGTGTAGCTAATTTAAGAAGCCCGACTGTCTTGGAATTAATTAGGAGCCCGACTTGGAGAGTAATTTTTGGCGTACAAAGTTGATTGGATTTAGAATTGTTTGTTTGGAGAAAGTCTTGGAACGTGGCTCTGGAGGCGTGAGGTTATAAATTGGCGTGGGATAGCAGCTATAGGGAGAAGAATCACGTAATATTCTGGGAGCAGCAGTCTGGGAGCTTGAGGCGAGCAACATCGAGAGCAGGATTTCGTCACGAGTTCTTCGTTTTAGTTTATTTCTTTCCCTTCGTTTTTAGTTTATTTTATGTTAAAGAATTCCTCGATTATTGTTTTCATGGATTTTAGTAGCTAAACTTTTAATTATCTAGCTAGGGATTAAGATTCGTTTTAGATATTGTGAGACCTAAACGTTTTAATCAATTCATGTTTATTTAGGCATTTATCTTATCTCCGTGTTTCGCGTTTATTGTGATTGATTTATTTAGTGATAGGGCCCGATCATCTAGATAGATTTAATTGCATATTGCCAATCTTGATGCTTGAAGTGTAGTAAAGTTGATTGATAATTTGTGGTAAATTAGTGACAGGGTTTTAGCGATAGAATTCCTCGTTCACTAAGGGATTTGATAATCTAATTTAAATCTTGCGTGTGTCACGACTTGGTTAATTAGGGTTGGTGTTTTTATGAATCTTAATGCTGCGAATTCATTAAATCCTGTCGAGTGTCTCTAGGGGTTGTGAATTTGTTAGGGAAGATAACTGTCGAGTGTCTCTAGGTTATCCGACTAATTAAGTAAAAACAAGGTTGAGTCGAGTGTCTCTATCAACTATAGCCAATCTGTCTAAATAACTTGAATTAATCTTTGAGTCAATGATCAGTATAATAAATCGAATCGAATATCCCTGGCTAGGTAATTCTCCCTCTGATTGATTTTATCCTACGTGATTTGTTTGATAGTTTTAATTAGTTTTAATTCTTGTTAGTTTATTTTAATTGTTTACCTCAGTTTTAATAATTTAAAATCCCCCCCCCCTTTAATTGTTTCTTTTCGTGGATAACTTGGAATTATTAGAAATAAGTCAACAAGTCTCTGTGGACTGACCCTGTTTACGCTATACTCCGTGTTTAGTTGTTGAATAGGTTTTACATTTATTTTTGACGGATTCGACACCTGTCAAATTTTGGCGCCGTTGCCGGGGACTGTGTTTTAATCGATTTTATTTCTTTTTATGAACAGGAGCATTCGCGGAAAGGACACCCCTCTTTACGATCCAGAAATCGAGAAAACTGCTAGGAAAAAGAGGAAAGAAACCCAATCACGCAAGAAACAAGGTGAGACATCAGATTTGGTCAAGGAAATAGAAAAGAGAACTGAAACGGACAGTTCAAGTGATCAGAAATACGACTTGACCGTTGAGCGTGACCACGCCCTAACTATGGCACTACTAGCAGAAGAACGGAGGACCATGGAAGATCTGGTGCGTCCCACTACCACACAGCAGCCCCTATGTATCACTTTTCCAGAGGTTGCTGCTGGTTTCGAGCTGAAGACGGGCACAATTCACCTACTTCCCATTT
The DNA here is from genome assembly GCA_037501455.1 of Lantana camara. Classification (NCBI taxonomy): domain Eukaryota; kingdom Viridiplantae; phylum Streptophyta; class Magnoliopsida; order Lamiales; family Verbenaceae; genus Lantana; species Lantana camara. The sequence continues at coordinate 95,179,522 of CM074863.1, forward strand.
TTCGAGGTCTGGAAAACGAGAACCCTCACCAACACCTTAGTAAGTTCCACACGGTTTGCTGCTCTACCAAGCCCCACGGAGTCACCGAAGATCAAATCAAGCTCCGTGCTTTTCCATTCTCTTTGCAAGATGCAGCAGAAAAATGGTTGTACTCTCTACCATCAGCAACCATCACTACTTGGCAGCAGATACACGATAAGTTTTTGGACAGATTTTTCCCAGCTGAGCGATATTTGGATCTCCTTCAGGAGATAATCACTATCAAGCAAAAGGAACATGAGAGTCTACATGAGTATTGGGAACGATACCGGAACTTACTTGCAATGTGCCCACATCACAACCTGCCGGAGAATTCAATTGTCCACAACTTTTATAGGGGTCTGATGCCTGCCGACAAAAGGCAGTTGGATGCTTCAAGTGGAGGTTCCATTATGATCAAAACACCTGCAGAATCGACGGACATGATTAGCAGAATCTCAAGAGTTTCACAAAAATACTATGCTAAGTCCGACATGACGAGACAGGTAAAAGAGGTGAGCTCTTCCCAATTTGATGAAATCAAGAATATGTTATCTGTTTTGGTTTCTAACATGAATGCAGGAACACCACAAGCGGCAACAGTTTGCCAATTATGTGCTAGCTCCTCTCACCCGACCGATGCATGCCCGTCCCTACAAGAGGGCACATTAGAGGACGCGAACGCCGCAGGATTCCATCCACAAAATAACAACCCTTACTCTAACATGTATAACCCAGGATGGAAAAACCACCCTAGCCTCAGCTATTCCCAGAAACCGAAGCCACCAAATTTCCAGAATTTTGTGCCTAGACCTCCACAATCCCAACAAAACCAACAACCCAGTCAAACCCTCAACCCACAAGATATCCGATTCAATAACTTGGAAAATCAAGTCAAGAATTTGGAAACTCAATTGGGACAGATTGCTACGGTTTTGAGCAGGATTGAGAATCAAGGGAAATTACCCTCGCAAACGGAAGATCCCAGGAAGAATGTGAGTACGATTACGCTCAGGAGCGGTAAGGAACTACCTCCACCGGTTGACAAACCCAAAGCAAGTCAGAAAGAGGCAGAATCTGAACAGAAAGATGACGTGACCGCTAAGAGTGACCACGCCGTAGGCTCCAGTCGAGACAGAGAGTCAGAAATTGTCAAGGAACCTAAGCCACTGGTGATCCCACCTCCGTTTCCACAGCGCTTGGCTCAGACGAAGAAACAGAAAGAGGAACAAGGCATTCTTGATACATTCCAAAAGGTTGAAGTCAATATTCCTCTGTTGGATGCTATTCAACAAATCCCACGTTACGCGAAGTTTCTTAAAGAGCTCTGCACCAACAAACGGAAACTCAAAGGTAATGAAAGGGTAAGTGTTGGAGAAAATGTCTCCGCGGTTTTACAAAAGAAATTACCACCAAAATGCAGAGACCAAGGTATGTTTTCAATTCCGTGTAAAATAGGTAACCTTGGTATTAAGAAAGCTATGTGTGATTTGGGTGCGTCAATAAATGTTATGCCTCTATCTGTCTATACTGCGCTTAATCTTGGTCCTTTGAAAGGTACAGGTGTTATAATCCAGCTTGCTGATCGATTCGTAGTGTACCCGGAAGGAATATTGGAGGATGTGCTCGTACAAGTCAACGAATTGGCTTTTCCTGCTGATTTCTTCGTTCTAGACATGGAAGATGATAAATCTTCTAAATCTTCTGATATTTTGCTTGGTCGCCCATTTTTGAGCACTGCTAGAGCTAAAATAGACGTTCATAATGGATTGTTAACTCTTGAATTTGACGGTGACATTGTTAAATTTAATGTCTATGATGCTATGAAACGTCCTGATGAATTGTCTAGTGTGTTTTATATTGATGTGATTGATGATTTGACTGATGAGGTTTTCGAATTGGATAGTTTAGAAGCTCTGAGTTATACACTTTATAATGGTTTGCATGCTGAAAATTTGGTTAATTGGTCAAGAACCATGGTTTTGCCTGAGGAATTGTGTGATACTGTGCTTGAACTAGAGAGTCTAAAACCGGTGTTTGGGAATGTGTTTAAATTGGATTTACCGGTTTCTAACACTAAATTGCTTCCTTCCATCGTGCAGGCACCTGAATTGGAGCTCAAGAAGTTGCCGGAGCACTTGAAATACGCCTACTTAGGCGAAGGAGAAACATTACCTATGATTATCTCCAATTTACTCAATAAACTCGAAGAGGAGAAGCTGATCCGAGTCCTTAGGGAATTCAAATTGGCCATTGGTTGGACGATTGCTGACATTAAAGGCATAAGTCCATCCACGTGTATGCATAAGATCATTCTTACAGATGATGCTAAGCCTAAACGACAAGCACAACGCCGATTGAGTCCACCGATGATGGAAGTTGTCAAAAAGGAGATTCTAAAACTCCTTGATGCAGGTGTAATTTTTCCAGTTTCTGATAGTGAGTGGGTAAGCCCCGTACAGGTTGTGCCCAAGAAAACGGGTATTACAGTTGTGGAAAACGATGAAGGAGATATGGTACCCACTCGAGTTCAAAACGGGTGGAGGGTTTGTATGGATTACTGTGGTTTAAATGCTTTAACGAGAAAAGATCATTTTCCCCTCCCCTTTATTGATTAGATGCTTGAACGTTTAGCTGGAAAATCTCATTATTGTTGTCTTGATGGTTATTCAGGTTTTTATCAGATCCCGGTGGCTCCGGAAGATCAAAGCAAGACAACCTTCACATGCCAATTTGGGACATTTGCCTTTAGAAGGATGCCGTTTGGACTATGCAATGCACCAGCAACTTTTCAGAGATGTATGGTAAGCATTTTCTCTGATTATGTTGAACACATTATTGAGGTATTTATGGATGATTTCACCGTTTATGGTGATTCTTTTGATGAATGTCTCGAAAATCTTGCTAAAGTCCTAAAACGATGTGCTGAACATAATTTGGTCCTGAATTTTGAAAAATGTCACTTTATGGTTGATAAAGGGATAATACTAGGTCATGTGGTTTCGAGTAAAGGAATTGAAGTAGATAAATCTAAGATTGATATTGTAAAATCTCTGCCTTACCCCGTCGGAGTACGGGAGATTCGCTCTTTCCTTGGTCATGCAGGTTTTTACAGGCGTTTCATCCAAGATTTCTCCAAGATTACTCGACCCCTATGCCGGCTTCTACAAAAAGAAGTGGAGTTTGAATTTGATGATGAATGTAAGAAAGCCTTTGTTTCGCTAAAGGAAAAATTGATTTCAACTCCCATCATGCAACCACCAAATTGGAATTACCCTTTTGAGATCATGTGCGATGCAAGTGACTACGCGGTTGGAGCGGTACTTGGGCAAAGGATTGACAAGAGCTCTCATGTCATCTACTACGCTTCAAAAATGCTTGACAATGCCCAAATTAATTACACTACGACGGAAAAAGAAATTCTTTCTATTGTTTTTGCTTTAGATAAATTCCGTTCGTATTTATTAGGTACTAAAGTCATTGTTTTTTCTGATCATGCAGCCTTGAAGTACTTACTTACGAAGAAGGATGCGAAGCCTAGGTTGATTCGTTGGATTTTGCTCTTGTAAGAGTTTGACCTCGAAATCTGGGACAAGAAGGGCTGTGAGAACCTTGTGGCTGACCATTTAAGCCGAATTCCAGGAGATATGACTGATTCCACGCCCATACGCGATGAATTTCCTGACGAACAGCTGTTTTCGGCACTGGACGGTAAGGCGTGGCCACGCTCTACGGCCACGCCCTGGTATGCAGACATTGTAAATTACTTAGCATCAGGTTTATTACCCGATAATCTTTCACGCTCTGAAAAAGATAAAATTAAAAATGATGCTAAGTATTACCTTTGGGATGATCCCTATCTTTGGAAAATAGGTTTTGATCAAATAATTAGGAGATGTGTGTCTGAAAAGGAGTTTGAGTCCATTTTAAATTTTTGTCACTCTTTTGCATGTGGTGGGCATTTTGGATCAAAACGAACTGCATTGAAAGTACTTGAAAGTGGATTCTTTTGGCCTACTTTGTTTCGAGATGCTTATATCTGTTGCAAAAGTTGTGAAAATTGCCAACGAACAGGGAATATTGGTCCTAAAAATCAAATGCCTTTGAATCCTATACAACCATGTGAAATTTTTGATGTTTGGGGCATTGATTTTATGGGACCGTTTCCCGTTTCTTTTGGCAATCATTATATACTCCTTGCGGTTGATTTTGTCTCAAAATGGGTGGAGGCTAAAGCCACCCGTACTAATGATTCTAAAGTGGTTGTGGAGTTTGTCAGGTCTCATATCTTTTCTAGGTTCGGTACTCCGAAAGCAATCATAAGTGACCGTGGCACCCATTTTTGCAATCGCCTTTTGGAGTCTTTGTTGAGCAAGTATCATGTCACACATCGAACATCTACAGCCTACCATCCTCAGACTAATGGTCTAGCTGAAGTATCAAATAGGGAGATTAAATCCATTCTCGAGAAAACGGTCAGCCCGAACAGAAAGGATTGGAGTGTGAGACTGAACGATGCATTGTGGGCCTATAGAACAGCCTACAAAACCCCGTTGGGAATGTCTCCTTATAGAGTGGTTTATGGTAAGGCATGCCACCTCCCGGTGGAATTGGAGCATCGAGCTTATTGGGCCATTAAGCAATGCCATTTGAATATGGACGAAGCGGGCGAGAAACGAAAGCTCCAACTTCAGGAGTTGGAAGAGATTCGTAATGATGCTTACGAGAATTCGGTCATTTACAAGTCCAAGATGAAGAATTTTCATGACTCGATGATTTCAAGGAAACAATTTCTAATTGGTCAGAAAGTTCTACTCTACAATTCTCATTTACGTCTCTTCCCTGGAAAATTGAGATCACGTTGGATGGGTCCATATGTGGTTACGAATTTCAATCAACAAGGAGCAGTTGAGATCAAGGATGTGAAAACCGGAAACATTTTGAAAGTGAACGGGCATCGGCTGAAACCATTTTACGAGAATTTCCAACCTTCCACAGTTGAAGAGACTCGATTGGAGGATATTCCTCCAAGTGCTTAATTTCTAAATCAGCCCCGTCGAGTCCGAGACGATAAACGAGGGCGCTGTTTGGGAGGCAACCCAAATATGGCGCTTCAGGCGCCATTTCCTCTCCCCGTTTCACTTTTTCGTGTTTTCTTTTGTTTTTCCGGTTTTCCTAGCTTTCTTGTTGATTTTCTGCTCTTTCCTGTGTTGCAGGTGTGCTTAGTTGTCCAGATTTGGCCCAGATATTGCTGCTATTCTGCTGTCAAAATTTTGCTGATAACATGACCCTTGAGCGTGGTCAAGTCCAACGCCCATGCCATGTTACACTTTAAAAATAGCAGCCCAGACCCGTTCTTGTTCGCGGATCTTTCCTCCTCTCTTACCAAATGACCCGCGGACCCCCAACGAACCGATCCGCGGCCCGATCCATCTTCCCACAACCCAGAACCCTTATCCTAAGCCAGACCCGTTTCCAACGCGCGGACCACCACTGCCCCGACCCGCCCGGTTGCCTTGGCCGACCCGTTTTCGGTGGGATTTCCCCCCCCCCCCCCAAATCCCAATTCCAACTCTAATTTCCCCCTCAAATCAAAAAAAAATCACCAAATCCACAAACCCTAGCTACCATCTGCGATTACACCGCCCTCCACCACCACCGTCTTCCTCCGCCATACATCGGCGCGCCACCATCTTCAACTCCGCGCACCGCCCTTCACCACCATCTCCCAACTCCGCTCCACCACCATTCTCACATTCACCGTCACTCAACCACCATCGTTTTCCTTTCCCCGTAACCCACTTCCGCCACTGCACCGCCATGGCCAAAAAACGCCACTCCTCCGCCCCTACGCCCTCCTCTTCCGCCGGACCTCACAAGCCCAAACGCCGCAAGTACCCGCGCGGTCACCCCTGTGGCGAATACCCCATCATTGAAACGGAGGAGGATCTCCGCCTTTACCACGAGCACCTGGCCAGCGAACGAGAGGCGGTGGAAACACCTTCTCCACCGTCGTCTCCAACCTTAGATCCATCGCCGACAGCAACAACGGCAGCCAAGCCGTCGTCTTCTCAGGCGGCCCAAGATCCGCCGCCGCCTTCTTCCTCCGCACCACCACAGGCGGCGCCACCACAGCCCACCAGTCTCACCGCTTCGGAGGAGCGGCGCATGAAGCTCCGCCAAGACAACTCCGCCGCCGCCTCCTCCCTCCCCCTCATTCAACTTCAGCCGCGAAGAGTCCCTATACCACGAGGGGTCCGCCGCTCTGACCGTATCAGGAGCGCGTGTTACGACAACGCCCCGCGACGGCCGCCGGTGTTGATAGATTTGAGCCACATTCCGCCTAAACCACCGCGAGGTCAACCGCAGCCCCGATCTATCCCATCAGAGACAGCCCAGGCACAACCCCTCGCTGTTCTGCCACCACCTCCACCGGCCGACCAGGTACAGCTGCCTGACCAAGGTCCCTCTTCCGCTTCTGATTCGTCTTCCTCGTCGCAACCCCCCGAGACAGCCGCGACATCAGGCTCTGAGACCGGCACAACTTCCGGTTTTCATTCGGCCAATACCTCTTCGCCTTCAAGCGAGGATAACTCCGGAGATCCCGATACGACAGCCACTGAAGAAGCTCAACCGGAGTCTCCTCAGCCGAGACAGTCTTCCAGACGCCGCACCAGGTCCAGATTAGGAGTCCGGAAGCAGTCACGTCTTGCCGACATCTTTGCTGAGCCCGAATTTCAGAATGCACAGCACGCCACCAGGTATAATGAGCTTAATTCGAAAAAAATTGTAGAATGTAGGTATCCTGATTTTCATGCTCTGCGTGCTTTGGGTTTATATGAAACTGTGACTGAGTATTTTGATAGAATAGGATGGACAGATTACTTTAAGATGCGACATCCCATGTTTAAAGATTTGATGCGTGAATTTTATGCCAGTTTTGAGTTACAGTTGCCTGATGAGTTTGCTTTGTCTTCGCCTGATGTGATCCGATTTTCATTATGTGGGAAGCAGTTTAATCTTTCAGTGAATGATTTTAATGTGATGCTTGGATTTGTAGCTGAGGATGAGGTAGATTCTGATGATTATGTGGCTTGTTTGTGTGATTATATTGATGCGCCTGAGTTTGATGCTACTGCTGTGTATAGAGCCTTTACAAACAAGCCAAATGCTAAATATAACCCTAGTTCTTCAAAGGATTATGATTTGGTTGATCCGTCCTTGCGGTATATACATAGATTACTTTCTTATTCTTTTGCCGGACGTGTAAATGGTCTTGGGATTCTGTCACAAACTACCTTGTTCTTCTTGTAGGCTATGCATGAGGGTAGAAGGGTGAATTTAGGCTTCTGGTTTGCTGTAGAGATGAAAGCTGCATGTGCACATTCTAGGAACTTGATTTTAGGCCATGTTGTGACTCACATTGCTGTGAATGCACGTTTGATTCTGTCACAAACTAACTTGATTTGTCCATATTCTCTTTCGTTTGTCAACATGGATTACGAATTCTTCATTTTTCATCTCCTCCCTATCAAAGTTAAATGTCAAGTAAAAAAATAAGAGAAACGTCAAAATGAGTCACTCAATGATATCAGAGTTTTGATGCCCTTACATGTGGTTGGCAAACAATTCCTGCAAGCAAGACCGAAAAGAAAGAGTATTGTCAATAGCTCAAAACAAAGAAATAAGAAAGAGTATTGTCAATAGCTCAAAACAAAGAAATAAATAAATATGAAGAAGGAGAGCCCGCCATTCTCACCTGAGGATATTAGGGTTGGTATGTAGTAATATAATCGCTGAGTAATATGATCCCAATTAAATAAGTAACTTCCCCTCCCCCTCACTAATTTGATGTATGGTAGGACTCTCAAAGTTTGATATCTTACCGATTTACTGATTAAACGCGCTATAATTATGTCAGATAGAGATGCCCACAATCTCCAAAAATCTTTTCATTCTTTTATTTCAAGACCGATTTAACCGTTCTTCAATCGGTATGGCATTATAATTAAACTCAATTATAGATATTAAATTAACCAAAAATCATAAATTGTAAGCCAATTTAGTAGTAAACTATCGAATTTTAGAGCCAAGGGGAGTTGCCAAGTAGTTTGAAGGTTCTTTCTCGAAGGCAACGACCCCCGTTCGAATCCCTTTGATCACTTAGATATGTCTTTTAAGAGAGAGAGAGAAAAAACTATCGAATTCTAGAATGTGTTAATCATAAAAGTAATTATATGCCTTTGTTTTGCATAAATAAATCTTATACATGTTTATTAATATATTAAATACAAGGGGTTTTCTATGAATAGTACCTAAAAGTTGAAAAAATTCCCTTTGACTCCCCATTTTTAAAAAAGTTCCCATTTGCTCCCTAGATGGCAGGCCAAATTCCCTTTAACTCCCCATGGTTGTATAAAAATCCAAGAATCGCGTACCCGAACCCCGAAATCACGTACTTAAATGCCCAAATGATGTATTTGCCCCCAAATACATCATTTGGGCATTTAAGTACGTGATTTCGGGGTTCGGGTACGCGATTTGATAAGTTGTTAATTAATCATCTTTATGATTAAATTATGTCCCGAAATGTGATTGATTTGATATTATTTATAAAGAATTTGATGCTTTGTTACTCTTATTGTAGAATTGGGACTTGGAAGCGAAATTGGAACAAATTGGGTCGTTTTTAGACCTAAATCAGTGCATACAAGCAGAAGATGGAATATAAATTGCTACTGCATGAGGTTTAATCTTTTGAAAGTGACTTGAAGATATGCCGACTGGGATTGCCTTGCAATTTAATTAAGATTGGTTAATGAGCTGCACATTCATTCTTTGGAATTTAATGGAGGTGGGCCGAAGAAGTAATTAAGTGGAGAGGACAATTATGGCTTGGCATTGTGGGCTGCGTCTGTCTTGGAATTAATTTGGAGAAGCCCAATTCTCTTTGGAATTAATTTGGGCTGCGTGTGTAGCTAATTTAAGAAGCCCGTCTGTCTTGGAATTAATTAGGAGCCCGGCTTGGAGAGTAATTTTTGGAGTCCAAAGTTGATTGGATTTAGAATTGTTTGTTTGGAGAAAGTCTTGGAACGTGGCTCTGGAGGCGTGAGGTTATAAATTGGCGTGGGACAGCAGCTATAGGAAGAAGAATCACGTAATATTCTGGGAGCAGCAGTCTGGGAGCTTGAGGCGAGCAACATCGAGAGCAGGATTTCGTCACGAGTTCTTCGTTTTAGTTTATTTCTTTCCCTTCGTTTTTAGTTTATTTTATGTTAAAGAATTCCTCGATTATTGTTTTCATGGATTTTAGTAGCTAAACTTTTAATTATCTAGCTAGGAATTAAGATTCGTTTTAGATATTGTGAGACCTAAACGTTTTAATCAATTCATGTTTATTTAGGCATTTATCTTATCTCCGTGTTTCGCGTTTATTGTGATTGATTTATTTAGTGATAGGGCCCGATCATCTAGATAGATTTAATTGCATATTGCCAATCTTGATGCTTGAAGTGTAGTAAAGTTGATTGATAATTTGTGGTAAATTAGTGACAGGGTTTTAGCGATAGAATTCCTCGTTCACTAAGGGATTTGATAATCTAATTTAAATCTTGCGTGTGTCACGACTTGGTTAATTAGGGTTAGTGTTTTTATGAATCTTTATGCTGCGAATTCATTAAATCCTGTCGAGTGTCTCTAGGGGTTATGAATTTGTTAGGGAAGATAACTGTCGAGTGTCTCTAGGTTATCCGACTAATTAAGTAAAAACAAGGTTGAGTCGAGTGTCTCTATGAACTATAGCCAATCTGTCTAAATAACTTGAATTAATCTTTGAGTCAATGATCAGTATAATAAATCGAATCGAATATCCCTGGCTAGGTAATTCTCCCTCTGATTGATTTTATCCTACGTGATTTGTTTGATAGTTTTAATTAGTTTTAATTCTTGTTAGTTTATTTTAATTGTTTACCTCAGTTTTAATAATTTAAAATCCCCCCCCCCCCCCCCCTTTAATTGTTTCTTTTCGTGGATAACTTGGAATTATTAGAAATAAGTCAACCAGTCTCTGTGGACCGACCCTGTTTACGCTATACTCCGTGTTTAGTTGTTGAATAGGTTTTACATTTATTTTTGACGGATTCGACACCTGTCACGATTCTTGGATTTTTATACAACCTTCCAAAAAAACGGGGAGTAAAGAGGAACTTTGATTTTCATCTGGGGAGTTCAGAGGAACTTTTTTGAAAGTAGGGAGTAAAGAGGAATTCGAGTTCCCATATGGGGATTTTTCGGGAATTTCCAGTAAATACAAAGGTAGATATATAAATCAAGAGAAAGAGAATTGGCGAAAATGTATGAGATAAATACGGAACTGTTCCTTTAGAATTAGTAATTTTGTGAACTCTATTATTTGTTGGTTATCAAAATCTGCACCATTTCGTAAGTAGATTATCCAATTTCACTTAATCTATTTGTGAATCAAACTAATTTTTTAAACTTATCTATAACAGAGTTAATCTGCAATAAACACACTCCCTACCCTAAGATTTATTTAAGAACTTAATCTCTCAATAGTACGCAGAAAATTAGCTAAAATTAAGCGGGTCAAATGAGCGATATCTAACGCTCTCTAACTCTATTATTTGTTGGTTATAAAACTCTGCTCCATATATATCTGGTCGTCATAATTTTAGATTCCTTACTCTGTTTAAAAATAAGCAGTTAAACAAATCTCAGTGACTCTCTACGTTCAACTTAAAAGATGAGAAAATGGAGGAAAAATAAAAGATACCGGTTTCATAAAAATATGTCAAAGCTAGCCACTCTCGCTTGATGGGGTACAATTTTTGTTCTTTTTTCCCGAAGGATTACAATTGATCCCCTCATTTTATTTATATTATTATGCAACATATAGATATTTGTATATATAATTTTATGGATTTTTCATTATTGATTCCCTTCGCCAAAATTAAAATTAAAACTAATGAGGAACAATATAGTAAATTAATAATAATTGGACCAAACAAATGAAATTATATATATACATATATATATATATGGTTCTATTTAATAGTCCAATGACTCCAATCTATCATAAGAAACTAAGACAAAAATGCACTAAAGCATAAGCTAAATCCCAAAAAACTAAAATGCATGCTGGACCAAGAAGTCCAACGACAGCATTGAGCCCATTGCCCAAAAGTACAAAAATTCCCCCATAGCAGCCAAGTCCATTATCTGCAAAAAATACGCAACCCTCCAGAAGAAACCCATTCCCCCTAGGGGTGTCAAAGGGTCGGATTCGGACCGGATTAGGAGATTCTGGATCCGAATCCCATAAAAGAATCCGATAATCGGATCCGAATCCGAATCCTATAGGATTCGCATTCATTGTATTTGAATCCATACATAATCGGGTCGGATACAGATCCGATAAAAGATTCGACCCGATTAGTAATAAAATTCATTTTTTAAAACTATCGGATTCGGATTCTTAACGGATCGAATTCCTTATATCCATATTCGCTCTATTTATTTCGGATAACAAATATTTATAATCGGATATGATCAATTGGGCATTTTTATCGGACGAATATACTAAAATTGGGATCGGATTCGGACCGAATTCGGATTAGAATACGACCCATTGATAGCCCTAATCCCCCTTCTTTCTCATTCTCCTTTTTTTTTTCCCGACCATTGGTGGTGCCCCTTTTTCTTGAACAATTAATTTTACCTTTTTTATCTTTTAACTATGGTTTGTTTATCAATTATTAATATGAAGAAGTTTCTTATCAGTCAAAAGATTCGATTCAATCAGTTCGATCTCCTCAAGAAAGTAAAAAAAGAAAAGAGGATACGAATCGAATTGAGCGAGCTTCAAGTGATCCGGGATTGAGAAATAAAATTTTCAAATATGATCTAAATCAACAAGTTGAAATTAGAAGACCCTACCTCCAAAGAGGGCCTCAACCACGCAAGCATAAGTTTCCATAAATAAATATCGGTAATCTTATGCGTCGCTTTAATATTGAGTGGTTTAATATTCATGTTAGTTGGTTAGAGTATAGCATAAGAATGCTGCATATTGCTTGCTTTGTTATTTGTTTAAATAAGATGTCGGAAAACAAGGTGGGAGTGAATCTTTTGTTGCTATTGGCTTTAAAGCTTGGAATAAGATAGATGAATTTAAGGAACATGTTGGAGGAACCAACAGTGCACATAATCAAGCTTGAAAAAAGTATTCTGATTTGATGAAACAAGACCGACATATATATTTTGCTTTTAATAACTAAAGTGATGAATTGAAGAAGGAATATTTTATTAAGCTACTTGCATTGATTGTATTAGATTTCTCTTGTGGCAAGGTTTAGCTTGTATTAGATTTCTCTTGCAACAAGGTTTAGCTTTCTATTGTCACGACGAATCAGAAATTTCAAGTAACAGAGATAATTTCATTGAACTCCTTAACTTTCACTACAAGAAAATGTGATTTTTATTACAAAATTTTTTACTACGCCATTTAAAGTGTAGTAAAAAGTAGTTATTTACTATAAAATAATTACGGTAGTAAATACTTATAAAATTCCACTTCCCATATTCTAGATTTGCAAACACTCAACCAATCCTTACAGCCACCTTCATCATCTCACACCATCACTCCAAGTCCCACACTTTGCTCTTGCTCAAACAATACCCCATCAACGTTCAATTTCAGAAATCCCTCTGGTGGCCTCTTCCATTTACTATCAAAGAATGTATGTTCCGTTGGAGCCTCTGCCCATGACTCACTTTTCCAGCCGTATAAAATCTGCTAAACTCTGCCACCAACTCATCCACTTCTAACCCTTTTAAATCCGCCCATTGTCTATTTCTATTACGCCATAATGCCCACACAGCCATCGCAAATTTGTCCCCTTCCTCTCCAGCCAACTTATCTATCACCATCCTAACCCAATCCTCCGCCTTGCATGCCAAGCTGAAATAATTTTCCACAAACACCCCATTAGCGCCCAAAACTGACGCGCAAACGAGCAAGAGAGGAAGACATGATGTGCATCTTCGTTCTCTTCCTCACACCAAGGACAATGAACAGACCCCTTACTTCACCGTCGTCTGAGAATGCCGGTAGCCAGAGCTCCTTTACCCAACCGCCAAAGGAAAACTCGAGCTTTAGGCGCCACTTCCTATGCCAAATTAAACTCCATTTTGCAGCTGCTGAAGTACAAGTTCGCTCTGTAGTATCTCCCATATGCTTGCGTGCTACATGATACGCTGATTTGACCGAGAATCTGCCATTCTTGTTAAAATGCCAAACCCGTCGGTCTCTGTTTGAACAACCCCAAATTGGAATTGATAAAATCTGCTCCGCATCAGCAGGAATAAAGCAAGTTGTGATTAGCTCAGAATTCCAGTTACCATTGCTATCCATTAGTTGCCGAACATAAGTGAGATTCTCCATATCCGGCTAGTGAACCAACGGCCTGAAATTGAACGGCCTCAAAACTCATTTATCCTCCCAAATCCATACGCACGCTCCATTCCCCACCCTCCATCTAGTTCCAATAGGGATAATTACGAACAGCCCCCTGAGGTTTGGGAAATTACGAACTCCCCCTAACCCATTATCCCCTCCTTTAAATTCAACGGAATGTGCGAAATTTACTATTTTGCCCCTAATATGCTGAAACTTAGGGGGTTTGATGTAAATACTTTAGTTTTGTGTCTACCTAACTTTTTTTTTTTCAATGAATACTACTTAATGATATTTTAACATTTTTATGATAAACTAATTTCATACATAAAGTTTACGGATATTTTTACTGTAGATATTGATCATGCATGTTCAACATTTGCAATAATCGTTTAAATGACTCTAACAGATATTTATGTGAATTTACTAATGCATTTACTGATGTTGCTGTGTTTGTTATGATTTTCAATTTTGAGGGGAATATTTGGTAATGCACTAATTGGTACTTCTTGTGTGGTTTTTTTATATGGATTTTTATATTGAGGAAAAGATTATTATAATTGCAAATAAATTATTTTAAATTAACTTTAAATGAACTTATATAAAATATATTTAAAACTAAGATATAAATATAAGAGGGAATTTATAATTTTCTATCATACTTCGTAAAAATAAATATGCATGGAATATCTAATTTAATTTATATTTATTGATAAATTATTGAATTTAAATTAAATAACAACTTTTTAAATACAAAAAATTCAAAATTAACTAATATTACAATTATATCATTAAAATCTTAATAAAATTACAATATACACCCTAACGATATTTTTGGAATGTAAATATGAGTTTAAACGATGTGATTAATGGTGGTGAAATTTGTGAGAGAGAGTGTAAAGGTCAGGGGGCAGTTCGTAGTTTCTCAAACCTCAGGGGATAATCTGTAATTTTGCCAAACCTCAGGAGGCTGTTTCTAATTATCCCAGTTCCAATATCGAGAAGAGATCTTGTATAAATAAGAACCCTCCATGTAAGTGAGGGATTGGGCCCCAACTTTGCCGTAAAAAAATCATCTCCCTCGAAATACTTGGCACGAAACACGTGTGTAAGAAGGCTATTCATCTTGGCGGTAAGTCGCCATCGTTGTTTAGCAAGAAGTGCCTTATTGAAAGCTTTCAAGTCTCTTAAACCCATCCCTCCTTTGTCTTTAGCCGAGCAAAGTTTCTCCCAGCTAACCTAATGAATGTTAGACCCCGAGTTTCCCTTCCACCAAAAAGAACCCAACATTGAGGAAATCTTTGAAAGTAATGTGTCCGGCAACCTGAAGCAACTCATCGCATAAGTTGGAATAGCTTGTAAGATTGCCTTAATAAGCAACTCACCGCCAGCTTGTGACAAATTCTTATCACCCCACCCTTGAAGCCTATTTCACACCCTATCTTTATTACTGGCAAAGACTTCCTTTTTTGATGCTCCCACCATCGCCGGTAAACCCCAAATATTTATCATGTTTCTCTGCCACGGAAACCCCCAACTTTGAAGCGAGCCTGACTTCCTCATCTCCACCAACCTTAGGACTAAATACCACTTAACAAGTCGGAAGAAATGAACCCAACTTGCATGTAGAGGGCAAAATTTTACTGTTTTGGCATTATCAATACACCCAATTCCAGTACTTCTTTTCCTCCCATCCAAATTCCAAAGTATTATGATATGGAGGGATGCTCCCATAATGATGTTGAGAAAGAAGGAGTTTCAGCTGCAGTGGAAGAAGAAGAAGAAGAAGATACGGCTCAGGTGCGTCGGAGCAGAAGGGTGTGTAAGAAGCCGGGATGGCAGAAGAAGTATGTAATGAATTAGAAGTAGAGTTAGTTGAGTATTAGTCAGAGTTGTTTATTCTTACGTTATGTTATTTTAGTTTGGCAAGAGTTATGCTGTTTGTTTAGGAGTCCTTAGGTCTGATGGCTTTCATATATGTTGTGGGATTGAGTTTGTTTAACGCATCAGTACTAATATTCAGAATTCTGTACTTATCTCTCAAGTCTTTTCTCTTCCCCAAGTTCTCCAACCGGTCTGTCCTTACCGGATTTACATACTCTCGTTCGTTTTGTAAGCTCGAAACTGCTCTAACGTTCCTTAAGGATAACTAGGTTTATCACTGGCGCTTTCATCAAGTTTCACGATGACGGAATCCATGAGCGAGGCGCGTTTTGAGGAATTTCAGAAATAATTGGATGTTCAGATTGTCTCCCAATCTACCGCTATATAGCAATTAAGCCTGACGATGCAGCATGTTCAGTAAGATTTGTCTGCGATTCAGTCGTGGGGCAGAAATCAAAGACGGAGCCCGAACTATCGTTTGGGGCGCAGAGAGGTGAATCCACCCCTTTCCATAGCCCTAACCCCATCATCAAGAAACGTGTCGAGATGTCGAAGTGCGAGGGCACCGACCCTTTGGGCTGGCTCCTCCAGGCGTATGAATATTTCATCTTTTACGACATTCCTGAAGAGGTTAGATTAGCCACAGTTGGTTTGATGCTCGAGGGACCCGCATTCGATTGGTTCTGTTGGCATCAGCATAACAAGTTGTTGTCGTTAACTCGTCATGGTTTGATTTTAGGATTAAATTCAAGCTTCGCTTCGATCCATTGAACTATGTGGATTACTTTGGAATGTTGACAAAGGTGCAACAAACCGACATCCTATTGGAGTCTCCATTCGAGAAAATTTTGGCTAATATCACGGATGTGTCTGAGGCAAATCTACAATCTCTGTTTCACACAGGGCTCAAACCTCACTTACAGCACGAGATTATGCTTTTAAAGCCGATTCTCTTTCGGCTTCATTCGTGCTAGCCCGGAAACTCGAGCCCAAACATCACGCATGGTCATCCCCGCTTCCACCGTGATTTCTGAGCGGTCTTGCCATCGGTAATCGGTGCTCGCCAGTGCAAGGAGACGGTTTACCCGCTTCTTCCTCAACCCTACCATTACTGCTGACACCCCAGTCGAAGAAGCTTGGGCCGCCGCAATCTTCACCGACTCCTCCGATGCGACGATTGACTCGTGCAAAATGGTTAGAAAGGGATGCAAAAGGACTTTGTTACAATTGAGGATGAGGTTTCCACTGACGAACCGGAAGAGGAAACCCTAGTAACATCAGACGTTTTCTCCCTACATAGTCTCGCTTTCAGCCAGACTCGACGTTCGTTGTGGATCTCCGGTATGATTGGAGCCATCGTGGTTGATGTCCTTATGGACGGGGGTAGCACTCACAGCTTTATTCATCCCAATATTGTGGAAAAGCTCCAATTACCTGTGGCCGAGGCACAACATTTTCGTGTGTACGTTGACAATGGGGTGTCAATGCTATGAAAAAACAACAATGTATCGGGGTGGAATTCCTATTATAAGGAATGACATTTTCTGTGGATCTCTTCGTGTTACCCATACACGGTACGCATATGGTCTTAGGAGTGCAGTGGCTCCGGCTATTGGGTCGCATCGTGTACAAGTATGTCGATATCACCATGGAATTTCAGTATGATGGTAAGACAGTTTTGATTCAAAGTGGAGCAGTGAAACCCAAGGCTATATCCCTTCATCATTTTTATGCTCTTCAGGCAGTCGATTCTATTGCAAAATGTTACGAACTCAGGGTGATCTCTCCGGAGCTTGCCTCGGGTGAAGAGGATTTTTCTCCTGACTTACCGGCGGCCATCAGGGCACTTCTAGGTGGGTTCCTGTTGTATCAGATTTTACTACAGTTAAAAACCAATCGTGCAAGTGTACACTAACATACGCGTAGCACAATAGGATCGAACCCATAGGGAAGGGAAATCAATCACTACTCTCTATTTCTCTCTACTGATGCAGAAATTAACAAGTAACGAAACTAAAATTGCAATTAACAAATTAAATACGCGAATTTACTTCAGTAAACTAAATAGGCAGGGGAAAAAGCTTTGAATCATACAATCAAGAGCCAATGTGATACCTGTTTGACAAGTGTAATTCTACAACCCCGTCACTTATATTTGAATTACCCTCTCTCGAGGTGTAACCAAGTGCTTAATTAGTGTTCAATGTTGCTCTCGCAATCACCAATAGTTAATTAAACCATAGGAACAAGACTAGTGTAATTCAGTATTCTAGCGGCTCAACATGAAATAAGATTACTGTTGTGTAAGCTAGGACCAAATCTCTTTGTACCCTACAACTCACAAGTATTGAAAACAATCCAAATCACCATCAATTTCTCAATTTATAGGCAACTCTGAGACATGCTAAGGTTGGCCAGACCGTTGCAATTCAAATTATGTCCGCTTCCAAAACTAAGAATCACACAAGTCATTCAAGCATTACATCAAACATCTATCATGCATTCATCATCACTCCTTTAGCCATATGGAATTAGCTACTCATAGTAAAGGCAAAAATCATAAAACCAAACGAAATTGCATTAAAATAAATCATAGCTATCAACTCTAAACAAAGTGTAGAAAATAAACTCAGAAACATTCTAATAATTCAGAAAATTAAATCTAACATGGGAAACTGAAACTAAGCAAAATTAGTTTGAATAATAAGGCTATAAAATTAGAAAAAGGAATTAATCTCAATTGATTTGTATGAATTCTCCGAGAGTTCTTCTGAAGTTTCCTGCAACAACCGTCTTCTATCTCTTCTCCCCAGTCTTCCGTCTCTCCTCCCCCTCCAAAAAGGCCTCAAAACACGCATAAATACTAAACCTAAAATCTCTCGCCGACAGGGGTAACGGACGTTACCTGTCTCCATGCAATTCTCATTAACGCCCATTAACCGGATAAATCGTGTTTGCGTTTATACAATCAGTAACGAGCGTTAATGATTTTCTTCAGTGAAAGGGTAACGGGCGTTACCATTCTTTCTCCAGAACTCATCTCCTCCTGTGGCTTTGAACGGGCGTTAATGACTCTGTTCTGCCAAGGAGTAACGGGCGTTACTCCTCTGTTTCGTCTCATGCAGTGCTCCTATATTCGTTAACGGGAGTTACACACCGTATGCTATTGTATGGTAACGGGGGTTACCATCATTCTTTCCTCAAAACATGTGAAATCGTCATGCCTCGCCGTTTCGTAACTCCAACTCTAAAATTACCTAAAACGGGTCAATTTAAGCACATAGACGCATCAAACGGCACCAGAATATAATCTTTTTAACTCTTAAAATCATGCAATTTCTACACATAACAAAATCTCCCACACTTGAACATTGCTCGTCCCCGAGTAATACAGAAATTAAGAAAATACATCCTCATCAAACCTTCTCTTCTAAGCAATCATCAACCTTCGCCTAAGCAAGTCTAGCCAATCAAATCAAATACTCATCGACATGAAATTCTCAAAATTTAGTATGAAAAGTAAACCCTAGTGTAGTGTGTGAGTCAAACGATACAATGTACAAAAATTAGAACGACAACTTCACAATTTTCCCCTAAGCTCTAATCATCAACTTCGGAATACACTCTTCGCACATATCTCCACTAATGGAGTTAAATCAAGACTTCGGATCAATAGGTCTTTCGGGCTTGTAATGTAGGCTTAGGGTAAGGTTACGTCAAGTGACTACTCACCAAGCTTACATCATTTATTCTAATTAACACATGGGCACTTCTATTCACCATTAACACTAAGAATTTTGCCCCAGTCTTCAATTGAATCCCACACTTTCAAATTCACCCTTTGCACAATCTCATTTTGTTTTTCTTCTTTGCTCTTTCTCTTTTTATATCTTTTCTTTTCACTCTTTTTTTTTTTTTTTTCCCCTTCTCAATAACTCCTCATTCTCAATCAATCGCAAGAACAAATGAAAAGGGGTCTAAGAATAGATACTCGTCATACGGAATCAAATGAGCAAGCCTTGGTGAACAAAACTATCAAGGTAGGTATTTCTATGTTGTGCCTTGGCTTATAATGTGGCTACAAAATTCTTTGCACAACAATTAGGCTCAGCGGGGTCAATAGGGTTGCGTTATTTAGTGAAAAACAGCTAAATAAAAAACTTAAAATCCTCCGACAACGACTGCCTACTTCACTTCCTTAGTCCTTCATTAATTCAAAATTTTGCCTCGATAGGACTAAAATGTATCCTAATCAACTCTTAGACTCATTCGGAAATTATCAACTCATTTAAGTACATTATTTCGTTTAAAGGTGCTCAAAATATAAGGGCTTACTATCACACTAAATCATCAAATCTCATGCAACTTTCTTCAATTCAAAAAGCCTAACTTATTCTAGCAAAAGCTCAACGATCAAACTTCAAAGAAAACGTTCAAAATGAGGGAAAATATTCAAAATTTTTCAAAATTACTCGAAATTTAGCAACTTACAAGTGAAACTACATCTAATCATGCAAATATTCAATAAAGCTCATAGCAAGAATGCACATTCTTCCCCCAAACTTAAACTTTGCAATGTCATCATGCAATTGAAAGAATTAAAAGGTTAGGGCACTTCTTGATTACTGACGAACCGGCAACGTGCTAGCAAAGATTCCAAACCTGAACAAGTGACTAAAAACACGGATCAACTGCGCAGGCAATTGATAATCAACATGCATACAACAAGTAACAAAAAAGTCACAAGTTCTAATTACGAAAAGCACAGTTGCAATACAAAATCACAAAGTTAAAGCACAACGGGGAAAAGAAAACAACAAAAGTAGCACAATTATCTAACATAGCAGCAATAGAGAGTTCAGAAAGCAATGAAATGAAACAAAGAGCGACGAGCACACAGTCACTGATCAGGCGGGGGAGCAGGGCCTCTGAAGTATCCATCCAAGTGCTGGTAAAATCCCTGAAACTGCTCATCAACATGGGTGGTCCATGTGTCAAATCGCTGATCAATGTGGGTCCGGAAGTCTACCATCTCATGCCTCTGCTCATTCAGTCCCGTCTCAACCCTGGCCATCCTGGCATTGGCGTCGGCCAGATCCAATCGCATCGTGGCCATACTGATGTTCAGAGCCTTCACGGACAAAGGCTCATCCTCCTCCCCTTGTGGAACTTGCCTCGGGACATCATTCCTTCCTTCCGGCACATCCGGAATCTCATCGATGGCGGCCTTCAGCTCATCAGGCACCTGCTCATAGGAGGCGTACCCCAAAATATACATCTGCAAAAACCTGTCATGGGCCCTCTTCGGCCACCATGGTAGTCATCTGTCTTCAAGAGGTTCCCTCGTCCACTCAATGACTAAGCCCATGTGCTTCCAGTTATCTCCATCCAATAAAGGATACATAGTCAGCGGCTCAGCCTTTCTAGGCCTCCATCCGAAACTCCTGGCGATCATGGTCACATAAGCTCCATGGCCAATGGCACCTATGCTCTTGTTGGTGGCATCCAACATTCGTGAAGTCAAGTCCCAGGTACCATTATACAGTCGTCCCTCCCGCATCATGTACATGATGACCAACTCGGTAGCTTGGATATTGCCCTCGCTCTCATTGCGGGCACAAAAGCTGCAACTCAAAATCTTATGTACAATCCTCCACACCACACTATCCAAATGCGTTGCTTTAGTGTTCCGGACATGATAGTTGGGTGTGTTGGGCTTTAAGGGGAAGGACCTCCATATCTCCTCCCGCTGTGCATTGCTCCAAGTGGGAAGGCGAGTCTCACCATCCTGAGGAAAGCCAAACACTTCCCTCAATGTACCAAGGGGAACGGAATACGTCCGTATACCATCCAAAGAAAATTTAACCGGCTCATCGTGTCCCGGGTGCCAATTCACTATTGTGAAAAATGTCGCAGTGAGCTCCGGATAAGTTGATGCGTCGGTCTCCAAAAATCCACGCCAACCAATGTTATCGAATAATGTCCGGATCTCATCCCACACGCCCATACGGATCAATGAATCTCGTTTAAAGAACTTTGTGAGGAATATTGACCTAGTGAATACCCTATCAAACGGGTTGCCAACTCCCTCAACAACAACATTCCGAGTTTCACTTTGGGCCCTAGCCCGAGAAGTCCCTGAAGTAGAAGCGCCTTCTACACGTGTACGCTTTGAACGGCCCATATTACCTGAAATTAGCAAGAAAAACCAAGCAACACAAGCACTTATCAATTAAAAGTTCACTGTGGCATTTCATCGAACACCTCGGGGGCATACTTTGAATATAGGGGTTTTCACTAAATTCTTCAATCTACCCCAAAGCAAACTAACCTTACCTCATCCTAATGCCACTTTATCCCTAAAAGTATCTACATTCACTCCAATTTCCAATTTAAATGACAATGTAGGACTAGAAATTAGGGTAGGCACAAATCTCCCGAATCAAATAAATTTCGCAACCAAGGGTCTAACCTTGTTCTAGCATGCACCAGATTTACAATGCTTACAAACACAACTCCAACTTATCCCAGTTTTCAGATTTCCTAAGTTAGGGCTCAATTTCTACAAGGATATAACCATTCTAGAAAAAGGGGAAAAACTTACCAAGATGGACTGGAAAAGAGGGGTGTGAGTGTGTGATTGCGGTGACTTGCACTAAGAATGGCGGCGGTTGCGCGGAGGAATGGTGGTGGCTCGAGGCTGAGGAAATCGCCGCTGCTGCTTGAGGGTGTGTGTTCGTGTTGATGTTTTGCTGGGAATGGGGGGGAAAGTTGAGATTTAAAATAAAAACTCGTGCAAAAGCGTGTTAATAAAGCCCAGGTGTTACGCAATTTAACCCCTGTAACGGGCGTTAACTATTTTGAGCCTTATGGGGGTAACGGTCGTTACCCTATGTGGTCTACATGCCTGTGGCGATGAACGGGCTTTACTAGTGATGAACTGAAATTCTGGAACGCCCGTTACTTATACTACCCCACCTCCTATCGCCATTAACGGGCGTTACCCTGAATAACCTAAGAAGGGTGTAACGGGCGTTACACCTAATTCTTTCAAAAGGCCTTATTCGGGTACAACACAACTAACGGGTGAATGGTCTTAGTGATTAACAATAATCAACTCATTCGGGACAGTTAAAGCACGAAGCACCATCACAACGATAGATAATTACACCTTAAGCGCATATCACAATTTATAGAATCAACTCCTTCGCACGTCAAGCACACGCAAAATACAGCAAAATAAATAGATCTCACTATTGGCACTTAGCTTCAAAGGTACATCACTGTCATCAGTTCTTACTCCAATTCCGAACAACTCTCAACCTAGCCAGCAACCAAAGTAGATAAACAGAGACTCTCAGGAAAAACAAACAAGACAACAAGAAAAAGGGAGAACGGAAAGAGAAACAAAAGAGAAGAAAATATAGTTCTAAGTTAAAGTCGTTAGCTTAACTGGGTGTCCCTGATTAACTTGCAGGGCTCAATGACACACGCGAAGTGTGTTTCTCGATGGACTCGCCAACTAGATATGGCTTCAATCTCTGTCCATTCACTACGAATGTACCCGACTTCTCATTTCCTATCTCCACTTCCCCGCTGGATATTACCCTAATAACACAAAACGGACCGGACCATCGGGACTTCAACTTTCCAGGGAAAAGCTTCAACCTAGAGTTGAACAATAAAACCAACTGTCCCATTTCAAACTCCTTCACGCGGATATGTTTATCATGCCATCTCTTTGTTCTCTCCTTGTAAAGTTTGGCATTTTCATACGCTCGGAGTCGGAATTCCTCTAATTCATGCGATTGCAAAGCTCTTTTCTCTCCGGCCAGCTTCATATCAAAATTAATAGCCCTAATTGCCCAGTATGCCTTATGCTCGAATTCCAATGGCAAATGGCATGGTTTCCCATAAACTAAATTAAATGGGGATGTGCCAATGGGTGTCTTATAAGCCGTCCTATACGCCCACAGCACATCGTCCAACTTCGATGCCCAATTCTTTCTTGAGCTGCTCACTGTCTTTTCCAAAATCTGTTTAATTTCACTATTGGAAATCTCCACTTGTCCACTCGATTGGGGATGATATGGTGTTGCAACTCGGTGATGTACTCCTTACTTCTTCAACAGAATTTCTAAAGGTTTATTACAAAAGTGAGAGCCTCCGTCACTGACAAGAGCTCGGGGAACTCCAAATCGACTGAAAATGTTCTTCTTCAGAAACTTTAACACAACCTTGGAGTCATTCGTCGGTGATGGTATGGCTTCAACCCATTTAGATACGTAATCCACTCCCACCAGGATATAATTATTCCTGTTTGATGATGGAAACGGACCCATAAATCGATTCCCCAGACATCGAAAAGCTCAATCTCAAGAATATATCGCAGTGGCATCTCATCTCTCTTTCCAATATTACCTATCCTCTGACATGAATCACACTTGGTCACAAAACTCGTGTGCATCCTTAAACAGGGAAGGCCACCAAAATCCAGATTGAAGTGCCTTCGCAACCGTCTTACTAGCACTCGCATGGCCTCCACAAGGGCTGGAATAGGAATGATAAAGCACCTCGTCTACCTCATCTTGTGGAACGCATCTCCTCACCAGAGGGTCAGAACAGTGTCTATAAAGCAACGGTTCTTCCCAATAATAATACTTCGCTTCCGAAAGAAATTTCCTTTTCTGGTGGAAGCTCAAATCAGGGGGTACGATTCTACTGGCTAAGTAGTTTACAAAATCTGCATACCATGGTACGCCAGAATCCACCTTAAATAATTGCTCATCCGGGAAGTTCTCCACTATAACCTGTTCCTTTTCCTCGGTGGGTTCCTCAGTTTCCAATCGCGATAAGTGGTCTGCCACCACATTTTCGGTGCCCTTCTTGTCTCTTATCTCCAGATCAAACTCTTGTAGTAACAGTATCCACCTGATGAGACGTGGTTTGCTGTCCTTCTTGGACAACAGGTACTTAATAGCAGCATGGTCAGTGTATACCACCGTTTTTTAACCTATTAAATAAGAACGAAACTTGTCAAAAGCATGTACAATGGCTAAAAGTTCTTTTTCAGTGGTGGCATAATTTAGCTGTGCATCATTAAGTGTTTTGCTAGAGTATGCAATGACGTGTAGACATTTCTCTCTTCATTGGCCAAGGACAACTCCTATGGCCAAGTCACTAGCATCACACTAGGGGTGGGCGCGGGTCGGGTTTTTTGGGTTTTGGGTAGTTCGGGTCGGGTACCCGAAATATCGGGTAGCATTTTTTGCTACCCGAATCCGAACCGATTAGGGTCGGGTACCCGACAATCGGGTATCCGATTTTTTCGGGTAACCGGCCGGGTCGGGTTCGGGTATCCGCCTTTTTTTTTTTTTTTTTATTTAAAAAACCCATTTTTTCAGTTAATTAAATCATTGAACATAATTAAACTATTAAACCTAAACTATACATCTAATTAAAGCTTGACAATTAATTAAACTATTAAATTAAAGCTTCAAGAACAAGCTTAATCATCCAGTAGGCAGTAGCAGCAGTAGGCCAGTTCCACTTTTTAATTTGTAACATTAAAAACGTTATTAGAATTTGAAAAAGTAGGCCTAAAAACGTTAAATTAAAAACATAAACTTTTTATGTCAGAAAGTTTGTAAAGTGTATATACTAATATACTATATATTATATGTATATATATATATATATATTATTAAATTAAATTTGTAATGTATATAATATATATATATATATATATATATATATAAATTTTTTTAAAAAATGGTCGGGTTTTTCGGGTACCCGATCGGGTTTTTCGGGTAGTGAATTACTACCCGAACCCGCTCCGAAATATTATATCGGGTATCGGGTACCCGACCCGACATCCGAAAATTACAAAAAAACCCGAACCGATCGGGTATCCGAAACCCGATCCGAAACGCCCACCCCTACATCACACATTAGTTCAAACGGCAAACTCCAGTCTGGCGCCACCATAATGGGTGCTGAAGTAAGCTCTTTCTTCAACCTGTCAAAGGCAATCAAATAGTCATTATCAAAGATAAATTCAACATCCTTCTGTAAAAGCTTACAAAGGGGTAAAGTAATTTTGGAGAAATCCTTAATGAAACGCCGGTAAAATCCGGCATGGCCAAGGAAACTCCTAACTCCCTTAACATTAGTTGGTGGCGGCAATTTCGTGATCACCTCAATTTTGGCCTTGTCAACTTCAATTCCTTTCTCCGGAATCCTATGGCCTAAGACAATTCCTTCCTTCTCCATGAAGTGACATTTTTCCCAATTCAGAACTAGATTAGTCTCTTCACATCTCTGCAAAACTTGAGTTAAATTCTGTAAACAGGATTCAAAAGAAGAACCAAATACAGAGAAATCATCCATAAATATTTCCATGGTACGCTCTATAAAGTCAAAAAAAATTGACATCATGCATCTTTGAAAAGTAGCTGGGGCATTACACAACCCAAAAGGCATTCTCCGAAAGGCGAAAGTGCCATACGGACAAGTAAAAGTGCATTTTTCCTGGTCTTCTGGGGCTATAGCTATCTGATTAGGGAATATTGCAAAAATGGTATACCAACTGCAGCCATTTTGCAGTTTTGGTATAATATTTTTTCTGGCAACAAATTTAGCCCACAACTCGAAAAAAGTTGCAAAATAATGCAAATTTTGGCCGGAGCCCATAAAAGTCGCCGGAAATCTGACCTGTAATCTGACGTGGCAAGATTCTTAATTGTGTGACAAAACCGCTACTGCTACATCAGAAACCACCATACAGGAAAAATTGAAAAAATGGTATACCAACTCTACCGTTTCAGAAATTTTGGTACAATAAGTTTTCCGGTGGCATACCATTTTTGCAATTTTGTACCAAATTCGCTGAAACGATAGAGTTGGTATACCATTTTTGCAATTTTCCCTGTATGGTGGTTTCTGATGTGGCAGTAGCGGTTTTGCCACACAATTAAGAATCTTGCCACGTCAGATTACAGGTCAGATTTCTGGCGACTTTTATGGGCTCCGGCCAAATTTTGCATTATTTTGCAACTTTTTTCGAATTGTGGGTTAAATTTGTTGTCGGAAAAGAGATTGTACCAAAATTACAAAATGGCCGCAGTTGGTATACCATTTTTGCAATATTCACTATCTAATTATAACCTGAGAACCCATCCAGAAAACAGTAGTATGCATGCCCGGCTAATCTTTCTAATATTTGATCAACAAAGGGTTAAGGGAAGTGATCTTTCCTGGTTGCCATATTTAATTTCTTGTAGTCTATGCAAACTCTCCATCCCGTAACAGTCCTAGTAGGAATCAATTCATTATTCTCATTTTTAACTACGGTCATCCCCCTTTTCTTTGGCACAACCTGAACAGGAGTAACCCACTTACTGTCCAAGATAGGATAGATAATCCCAACATCTAACAGTTTTATTACCTCAGCCCTCACAACTTCCTTCATATTTGGATTAAGCCTTCATTGGTGTTCTATAGAGGGTTTGTGTTCATCTTCCATCAAAATTTTATGCATACAAATGGCTGGGCTTATTCCCTTGATGTCGGAAATAGTCCAACCTATTGCTCGTTTATGATTCCTCAACACCCTTAACAAAGAATCTAATTGTAATTCAGATAATTCCGCAGAAACAACAACAGGCAATGTGTCAGACTCACCCAAAAATGCATACTTAAGATGATTGGGGAGGGGTTTCAATTCCAAGGTGGGTGCCTTAACAATAGAGGGAGGAGGGGTGGGCTTACCCGTACCCAACTCCTCATAAACAAACCTGTGTCGGAATGGCACGAATGGAGTTGCCTCTAGTTCTCTCGAATAAGCAGCTATTTCTTCTAGCAACTCTTCCCCGTCTATTTTCTCCTCCAATCCCTGCAGACATAATTCAAGGGGGTCATCTTGCAGCGCTGAAGTTGCAGTGATATCTTCCACCTTGAAACACTGTTCTTCCAGTACTGGTCCTTTCATTGTTTTGAATAAGTTAAATTCCACTTGCTCCTCCCCCACTTTTAGGGTCAGCAATCCGTTTTTCACGTCAATTAATGCTCCAGCAGTGGCAAGGAAAGGTCTTCCTAGGATCAATGGCATATCCTGGTCCTCTTCTATGTTAAGCACAAGAAAATCCACTGGAAGGTAGAACTTCCCGACCCTTACAAGAGTATTCTCCAAGATTCCCGTGGGATAAGTAATTGATCGGTCAGCTAACTGCAATGACACCGTAGTCGGCTGCAGATCTTCCAACCCTAATTTCCTGCAAATAGATAAAGGCATTAAACTCACGCTAGCCCCTAAATCACATAAAGCTTTATTGAAAGTTAAATTGCCAATTGTACAAGGGATGGAAAAACTCCCTGGATCTTTAAGCTTCGGCGAAAGCTTATGCTGAATAATGGCACTGCACTCCTCTGTGAGTGCAATTGTGGCATATTCTTCCAATTTCCTCTTGTTAGAAAGGATTTCTTTTAAAAACTTAACATAAGTCGGCATCTGTGCTAATGCTTCTGCAAAAGGGATGTAGATATGTAACTCTTTGAAGATGCTCAAGAACTTCTCAAATTGTTTTTCTAGCTTCTGCTTCTGCAACCTCTGGGGGAAAGGGACTGGTTGCAAATACTCCTTGTGTGCTACATTCATCTTTGGTACTGAAGGGGGCTCCTTCTTTTTCTCGTCTACCCTTCCCTCCTTTGTCTCCACTACTTTATCCGGCTTCTCTTCACTAGTAGTGC
Source organism: Lantana camara (assembly GCA_037501455.1). Lineage (NCBI taxonomy): Eukaryota > Viridiplantae > Streptophyta > Magnoliopsida > Lamiales > Verbenaceae > Lantana > Lantana camara. The sequence continues at coordinate 95,207,645 of CM074863.1, forward strand.
CTTGATCAATATCTGTAGGCATCTTTGGTCCTTCATACTGCTTACCACTTCCCAAGCCTATGGCTTTACACTGTTCCTTATGATTGTTACTGGCTTGATCAGGCCACATCCCTTGACCTATGGTACTCAGTGATTGGGCTATCTGACCGATCTGAGACTCCAAATTCTTAGTCTGGTTCACCACCTGCCCTACCTGATTTTCCAACTTCTGATAATTGTCCGAAGACACTGCTATGAACTTCTTAAGTGCAGCCTCCCAGCCCTGTTTTTGTTCTGAAAAGGGCTGAGTATGAGGAGTGAAAGGTAGCGGTTCTGGTTGCATCAGATAACGGCCTGGAGTATGGATTAGGCCTGGTCGGCGTAAATCCTGAACTCTAGGTTGAAATGGCGGTCTAGGCTGTGGTATCACTTGTTGGGGTAGTTTCCCCAACTAGGGTTGTAGTGGTTTCCATTACTGGCATAACTCACTTGCTCTTGCACCTGCTCACCTGCATTCAAATAGGGACAAAGGTTAAACATATGTGTACCACTACAAATATCACAAGTTACCTGCACTGGGTGGAATTGTGTTCCAATAACATTCACTGAGAGTTGGTCCAGTCTGTTAGTGAGAGCTTCAATTTGAGCATTGATGGCAGTCAGGCCATCTAGGTTTGTAACTCCCATGGCAACCTTGACCTGTTGATTACGGTTCCCCTCATGTACAAAAACATCATTCTGAGACATATTCTATAACAGTTCGGAAGTAACTATTTCGGACTTTGACAAGAAAGCCCCGTCTGCAGCTGCATCCATTGCTCCTCTAAAAGTAGGGAACATCCCATTGTAGAATGTTTGTATCAGTAGCCAGCTTGGTATCCCATGAAGCGGACACTTCTTCTGCAGTTCCTTAAATCTCTCCCAAGCTTCATAGAAGGACTCTCCGTCCATCTGCCTGAAACCTTGAATGTCATTCCTGTACTTCGTGGTTTTGCTCAGTGGAAAGAACTTTGCTAGGAAAGCCTGAGATAATATTGCCCAAGTTTGAAATGAATCGTTTGGTACAGTGCCCAACCATACCTTAGCTCGATCCCTAAGTGAGAAGGGAAAAAGCCTAACTCGGATAGCATCTGTTGTAACATTATGTATCTTGAAGGTATCGCAAACTTACAAAAAGTATTCCAAGTGTGAAGTTGGATCCTCTGAAGGTAATCCTGAAAACGGATTGTTTTGCAGCAAGTTGATGATTGCTAGTTTGATCTCAAAATTAATCGCTGCAATTGGGGGGCGAGTTGTAGTTTGAATCGCCCCTGCATTCGGTAAATTGTAATCTCTAATCGCAGGAGGGGGTGGTTCTTGTGGTGGATTGACTACCCCTCCATCTCTCGCATTCGTAGGATCTTCGGCCATCGAATCTGCACAAAGTCAAAGAAACTCCTTAACTCGGTTCCACAATGACAAAGACTACAAACACCAGATAAAATAATCGTCTAAAGCACTAGATCAAAATAATTGAGTAATATTGACTTAAAACACCTTCCCCGATAACGGCGCCAAAAACTTGTTGTATCAGATTTTACTACAGTTAAAAACCAATCGTGCAAGTGTACATTAACATACGCGTAGCACAATAGGATCGAACCCACAGGGAAGGGAAATCAATCACTACTCTCTATTTCTCTCTAATCTAAAGACTTAACGAATTCGAGGTTATTTTTATTAATCTACTGATGCAGAAATTAACAAGTAACGAAACTAAAATTGCAATTAACAAATTAAATATGCGAATTTACTTCAGTAAACTAAACAGGCAGGGGAAAAAGCTTTGAATCATAAAATCAAGAGCCAATGTGATACCCGTTTGACAAATGTAATTCTACAACCTAGTCACTTATATTTGAATTACCCTCTCTCGAGGTGTAAACAAGTGCTTAATTAGTGTTCAATGTTTCTCTCGCATTCACCAATAGTTAATTAAACCATAGGAACAAGACTAGTGTAATTCAGTATTCTAGCGGCTCGGCATGAAATAAGATTACTGTTGTATAAGCTAGAACCAAATCTCTTTGTACCCTACAACTCACAAGTATTGAAAACAATCCAAATCACCATCAATTTCTCAATTTATAGGCAACTCTGAGACATGCTAAGGTTAGCCAGACCGTTGCAATTCAAATTATGTCCGCTTCTAAAACTAAGAATCACACAAGTCATTCAAGCATTACATCAAACATCTATCATGCACTCATCATCACTCCCCTAGCCATATGGAATTAGCTACTCATAGTAAAGGCAAAAATCATAAAACCAAACGAAATTGCATTAAAATAAATCATAGCTATCAACTCTAAACAAAGTGTAGAAAATAAACTCAGAAACATTCTAATAATTCAGAAAATTAAATCTAACATGGGAAACTGAAACTAAGCGGAATTAGTTTTAATAATAAGGCTATAAAATTAGAAAAAGGAATTAATCTCAATTGATTTGTATGAATTCTCCGAGAGTTCTTCTGAAGTTTCATGCAACAACTGTCTTCTATCTCTTCTCCCCAGTCTTCCGTCTCTCCTCCCCCTCCAAAAAGGCCTCAAAACGCACATAAATACTAAACCTAAAATCTCTCGCCGACAGGGGTAACGGGTGTTACCTGTCTCCATGCAATTCTCGTTAACGCCCGTTAACCAGATAAATAGTGTTTGCGCTTATACAATCAGTAACGGGCGTTAATGATTTTCTTCAGTGAAAGGGTAACGGGCGTTACCATTCCTTCTCCAGAACTCATCTCCTCCTGTGGCTTTGAACGGGCGTTAACGACTCTGTTTTGCCAAGGAGTAACGGGCGTTAATCCTCTGTTTCGTCTCATGCAGTGCTCCTGTATTCGTTAACGGGAGTTACACACCGTATGCTATTGTATGGTAACGGGGGTTACCATCATTCTTTCCTCAAAACATGTGAAATCGTCATGCCTCGCTGTTTCGTAACTCCAACTCTAAAATTACCTAAAACAGGTAAATTTAAGCACATAGACGCATCAAACGACACCAGAATATAATCTTTTTAACTCTTAAAATCATGCAATTTCTACACACAATAGTTCCTGTCAGTTTATCGCAAGCGCAATGCCTTGCCACCGAACCGTTAGAGTGATCAACGGGAATGGCACCGATCAACGTACGTCCATACCGTTACCCGCAATTCTTGAAGAGTGAGATTGAGAGGTTGGTTAAGGAGATGTTGGAGCAAGGCCTCATCCGGCCTAGTCGCAGCCCTTTTTCTTCGCCAGTTCTCTTGGTTAAGAAAAAGGATCATATATACCTACCATTTTCGTGTTGATTATCGGCGGTCATTGCTGTGCCGATTCCCGATCAATTTTTGATTTCGACAGCCGATGAGTTGTTCGATGAACTCGGTATGGCTCGTTTCTTTAAGAAGTTGGACCTTCGTTACGGTTATCACCAGATTCACATGCACAACCACGATATCTATAAGACGGCATTCCGTACACACGAGGGCCATTACGAATTCCAAGTTATGTCTTTCGGTCTCACCAATGTACTGTCCACTTTTCAAGCTTGCATGAATCAGTTGTTCGCTGCTCATCTTCGTAAGTTTGTTATCAATTTTTTATTTATGATATATTAGTTTATAGCCTTTCTTTGGACACTACAAAAAAAAAAAGGGGGATTAGTGACCGCATAAAAATCGGTCTTCGTAAGTTTGTTATCAATTTTTTATTTATGATATATTAGTTTATAGCCTTTCTTTGGACACTACAAAAAAAAAAAAAAAAGGGGGATTAGTGACCGCATAAAAATCGGTCACTGATTGTCATCAGTGACCGATCACGATCGGTTGGTAAAACCCTCGTAACTAATTTATTCAGTGACCGATCTTTATCAGTCACTAAATTAGTGACCGATATATCGGTCTAATATTAAAAAGACGGTCACTAACCAAATTATCTACCTTTGTTAAGTCAGTCACAAGTCGGTCACTAATTCAGTGACCGCATATAAATCGGTCACTAAACTCTTAAATGATGTCGGTCACTAATCGGTCACAAATTCAATTCATTATGACGCTTTCTTCTATGACCGATACAATCGTTCATTGATTTAACTGATCCCTAATTTTGTATTTAATTAAAATTGTATTTTTTTATTTTTAATTCCTATATTATTTTAATGAATCAATTAAAAGCTTAATTCAAATAAACAAAAGTAATAATATCAAACAAAATACTTTTAACATCGAACATAATATCACAATCATATTACAAATTATCCAATTAAAAGTATGGAGTTTCTCAAACCATTAACAACAAAGTTAAATAAGTTTCATCAATCTTTTGATCACCTTCATTGTTCCATGTAAAAACTCCGAAAGACTTATACTTGTTGGATGTTTGGCCCGAATTAGCCCCTTCTAAAGTATTCTCTAAGCACTTTCTTTGCCTCGGCGATCTTTTTTGCTTCCTCAATGATTGTTGCTTCTCTAATTGCAGCCTCTTCTCTTTCCTTTGCTAACTTTTCTTCAATCACATTCATTTGTTCTTCATTGATAGTGTGGTTTAGACTACGTGCCTCATAGTTTTCCTAAAAAATATCAACAATACCATAAATTGTAAGTACACATAATTCGCAAGTGAAAATATATAACTAGTAATTCATTTGCGAATGATTCCTAAATACAAATCAAAGATTCATTTGTATTTCAAGTAACTCAAATGGATCAAATTTTTATTACCGAACTCTGCACACCCCTACACGAATCAATTCAAATATTTCCTAAAGTATGAATTTCGAATTAATTATCAAGTAGATCATTTTGAATCAATCAATACTCGAAACATATCTTTTTCATTAAATAAAAAGCATATATTGTTAATACTTGATTTGATCCACGAATCTATTAACACAAATTTTCAAAGTATGAATTTTCGAATAAATGCTCAGGTGGATCGTTTTGATTGATCGACGAACACCTTGAACTAGTTATTATTATTTGATCCAAAAATGTAAATAGAGTCTCAAGTTTTATTAAAGGAAAAATATATAATGTTGAAACTTATGTCCAATTCAAAATCGATCCAAATATTCTTTCAGAATATGTATTATTCCGAATCAATTCTTAGGTAAATCATTTAATTCAATGAATACCCTCGAAATAAAAATATGTAATAAAGATTAATTTATTCATTCTATATAAAATTTTTAAATTTAACATTGTTAAAAGAATAAAAAGTACAATGTTCGGTAAAATTCAGGTCAGAAAATCAATGACCGATTAGTGACCGACAAATTTTGATTCCCAAAATCATTGACCGACAAAATAGCGGTCACAAAATCAGTAACCGCGGTATGCCACATTTAAAAAATATGTGACCGATCAGTGACTGACAGAAATCGATCACAATATTAGTGACCGATTAGTGACCGACTAGTTATGGGTCACACAATTAGTACTGATTTGTGACTGAAATTTATGCGGTCACTGATCGGTCACTAATTATTATATACATGTCATACCGGTCACTGATCGGTCACAAATCAGTGACCGATCAAGCGGTCATTGAAAATCGGTCACTAATCCTGTTTTTTTGGTAGTGGGATGCACATGAGTCTCATTTGGATGTCGTACTATCTTTGTTACGCGCTAATGATTTCATTGTCAAGCTATCTAAGTGCTCCTTTACAAGTGAATCAATTAATTATTTGGGGAATGTGATCTCTGGGGGATTCTTGAAAGTCGACAGTCATAAGCTATCCGCGATGGTGGAGTGGCCCATCCCGACAACCTTGAAACAACTTAGGGGATTTTGGGGACTTACTGGTTATTATCGGCGTTTTATCAACCGGTATTCTCATTTAGCTGCGCTGCTTACAGATTTGCTCAAGCGTGACAATTTCTCCTGGAACGATGCCACAAGTGTGGCCTTCACACGTTTGAAGGAGGCGGTGAGCTCAGCCCCCATTTTACGACTGTCGGATTTTGATGCCACGTTCGTGGTGGATACGGACGCTTCGGCGACTGGGATTGGGGCGGTCCTATTACAATTTGATCAACTAATTACGTAGTTCAGTAAAAAACTGGGTCCGCGACGGTTATTAGCTTTGACATATCATAAAGAATTTTATGCAATCATTGAGGCGGTTCAAAAATGGCGGTAAGACCTCTTGGGGCGTGAATTTATTATCCGAACAGATCAGAGGAGTTTGAGGGAAACACTACAGCAAGTTATACAAACTCTGGACCAATAATTCTACGTTTGAAAATTATTGGGGTTTCTGTTTCGGATTGAGTACAAGCCCGGTGCCATGAACGTCATAGCCAATGCTCTTTCCCGTAGGGAGGAAGACGCCAAGGGTCCTCACACATTTAGTTTGGTTTCTCAGCCTATTCCGAATATTTTGGAAGTCATTAAGCGCGAAAATTCCACACAGCCTGACTTACAGCTCTTGCATGCGGCTTATGCAGTAGGAAATTTACAAGCACGGTTTACCGTATGGAATGGGATATTATTTTACAACCACAGGATGTGTATTGGTTGGATTTCTGAATTGCGGTCTAAACTGCTTTGTGAATATCATGATTCGCCCTCCGGAGGTCAGACGGGCATTCACCGCACGTTTCAACGGCTAGCTAAGATATTCTATTGGCCGACGATACATGCCGATATGCGCCGCCATATCGCTGCCTATCTTACTTGCCAATCCACGAAGTACTCCACGGCACCGCCGTCGGGTCTCATGCAGCCTTTGCCGATTCCGGCCCGGATATGGGAGGATATATCTATGGATTTTATCATGGGATTGCCGTTATCGCTGGGAAGTACGGTGATTCTAGTGGTCATTGATCGATTGCCGAGTATGCGCATTTTGGGGCCCTTCCGACTGGTTTCGATGCCCATCGCACTGCCTTCTTGTTTATTGATATGGTGGTTAAGTTGCATGGTATTCCATTATCTATTGTTTCGGATCGTGACCCGATTTTCACAAGTAATTTTTGCCACGAACTTCATTCTATTAGTGGTACAACACTCAAGCATAGTCGGTATTACATCCAACAAACGGATGGACAAACCGAAGTTAGGAATCACACCTTGGAGCAATATTTGTGAGCTTTTTGCCATATCGACCGTCTCGGTGGACTGTTTTGTTGCCATGGGCTAAGTATTCATTGAATACTAGCTTTTATTCGGGTATTCCAATGTCTCCATTTCGAGCTATGTATGGTAGGCCGCCTCTGGACTTGCTTATGTATCGGAGTGGCGAGAGCAAATTGCAGACAGTGGAGGAATTGCTATTGGAAAGGGATGAAGTATTAGGGTCAGCTTAAGCAGGGTTTGGCCGAGGCTCAGCCCAGGATGAAACTCATGGCGGATCATAAGCGTGCTGATGTTCAGTTTTAGGTGGGTGATATGGCCCTTTTGTGATTACAACCGTACCGACAACATTTAGTGGTGCGCCGGAATAATCACAAGTTAGCCAAGAGATATTATGGGCCTTATGAGGTGGCTTACAAGTTGCCTTTACTGGAGCTGTCTCGGATACACCCGGTGTTTCATATCTCGTTGTTGCGTAAGTATAAGGGGCCTGACAGGGGTGGCCGCCCTGTTCCGTTGCCGGACGATCTTCTAAGTGGTAAGGCACCATCATTTCCGGTTCAAGTTCATGAAGTTAGAACAGTTTTGCGGAATGGAGTAGCGGAGGATCAATGGTTGGTGAGTTGGTCGGACGGGACTTTGGATGATGCCACGTGGGAAGCGGTGGCATCTGTGCGTCGTTGTTTCTCCACTTTACACCTTGAGGACAAGGTGTCTTTTGAAGGGGGAGGGAATGATATGGAGGGAAGCTCCCGTAATGAGGTTGAGAAAGAAGGAGTTTCGGTTGCAGTGGAAGAAGAAGAAGATGCAGCTCAGGTGCGTCGGAGCGGAAGGGTGCGTAAGAAGTCGGGATTGCAGAAGAAGTATGTGATGAGTTAGAAGTAGAGTTGGTTGAGTATTAGTCAAAGTTGTTTATTCTTACGTTATGTTATTTTAGTTTGGCAAGAGTTATGCTATTTGTTTAGGAGTCCTTAGGTCTGATGACTTTGATATATATTGTGGGATTGAGTTTGTTTAACGCCAGTAATAATATTCAGAATTCTTAACTTATCTCCCAAGTCTCTTCTCTTCCCCGAGTCCTCTGGCCGGTCGGCCCTTACCAGATTTACATACTCTCGTTCGTTTTGTGAGCTCGGAACTGCTCTAACGTTCCTTAAGGATAACTAGGTTTATCATATTACTTCAGAAAGTAAAATATCGACATATTTTTCATTGGTTAAACTAAAGTATTATAACTTTTTATTAATTATTTGCCTCTCCCAACTAACACGAATATTCCAAATAAAAGGAGAAAATGGGGATAAAGGTAAGTTTAAACCAAGTATTAAAATATCAAATGGTTAAAAGGGTGTTTTAGCTAATTAATTTTACTTGGAAGAAATTTATAAGCTCTCATATAAAAATAAATTATGAGGTTTAAACTAGGCCTTGCCATGAGGTAATCAATCTCGAGTTAGGAACTCTTGGGCCCTTGGCCATATTGAGATATATATCAGGCGTTTGTTTGAAATGTGATGAGGCCTGTTATAAAACGACAAGTATATTGGTGGGAGATTAAAATTAGAAGGTAGAAATAATTATATTATAGAAAAGATTAAAAGATTCCATTTCTTAGTTACGATCGGCATGGGAGAAATAATTATATTATAAAAAGATCAAAAGATTCCCTTTCTTAATTACAATCGGCAATCACATTGCAATACACTAGGCCTGTATTGATGGATGAATTAGAAGATTAAACATAAATATATTAGTAAAAGATCTAAATATAGAGCACATGGGGTGCAAATTTACTGTGGTGTTCATTACTTCTCCAAATTTACAAAAATAGAAACATAGTTTTAATTTATTTTCTTGTTGATTTAATGAAAAAATAACAGCTAATTTGTCATTTACTTGAGGTTGCAACCAATAGGTTTATAGTGCAAGCCAAAATATAAGCTTTGAGAGAAACGAATTCCCGGCATGACCACCAAGTTTCAATAGTGAATAAATTAAGCCATGCGGGGTGAAATTATGCTGTAATTTGTTGACCATAATTCTGTCGCATTTGATAAAAAAAATTCTTGTTAAGCAGCATTGCATCTAACCCAACACGTTACGAGGTAGGATGTCTCAACTGATCAACTGAAGTGGTCAAACATTAATATATTTCTTTTCCAATTCAAAAATTATTTAAGAAAAGAGTATGAGGAGAAAGTCGTGCGATTAGAAAATGCTCCTCATTATAACTCTTAATTCCCACCATTTATAATTAAGAGGCCAGTAAATTACATTTACACTCTTACTTGGATTTTTTTTTTCCTTTTTTAATTTCAAACATTATACTCACATCTCATATAATTTATAAATAAACTAAAAATATTCCTTTAGGGACACCTTCTTCCAAAATTTTGTAATTTTGGCCAAATCCAGCGGTCCCTAATTTTTAGGGGACATTCTGATGGTCACGTAGACAAAAGGGCGGTATTCCGGGCGGCCACGTAGACACTGACAGATGTCGAATCCGTAAAAAAGAAAATTTAACTCCGGACTATGACTAAAACAGAGTATAGTGTAAACGGGTCGAACCACAGAGATTGGATGAAATTAATTCAATTAAATTACTAAGAAAATTCGCAAGAATTAACAAATAAACTGGGGGTTTTGAGTTGACTAACTAGTTAAACTAAACTAACAAAGCAATAAAAACAATTAAGCTAGAGGAAAGCACTAAATCACGTTGAAAGGGGTTTTAATAAATCAGAGGGAAAGACAATACCTAGCCCAGAATCACAATTCAGTTATGATGTCGATCATGGACGCAAAAATAAATTCAAGTTATTCAAGTAGATTAGCTATAGCAGATAGGGACACTCGACTCCACCTCGTTTTCACTTAATTTCTCGAATAGCCTAGAGACACTCGACAACTATTTTAATTCCCTAATCAATTTATAACCCCTAGAGACATTCGACAGGATTTAATAAATCGACGGCATTAAAAACCATGGAAACACTAATCCGAATTAACCAAGTCATGACAGGTGTAAGATTTAAATCTGATTATTAACTCCCTTAATGAATCAGATTCGACTTTACGACTTCCTATTGTTAATGCACCACTAATTATCTATCAAACACTACATAAACTGCATGCAATCAAGATTGGCTATATGCAACTAACCTACTTAGATGATCCGACTGTAATCACTTAAGCAAATAAATCACAATAACAAGACACTCAGAGAATTAATAAATACTTGAAGTTAAATTAAATTATAAAGAACCACTTAGGTCTCACGATATCCAACTAAATCATAAATTCCTAGCTCAGTACTAAAGAAATTAGCTACTCATGAAAATCATGTCCAAAAACATAAAATAAATCAAAAGCATAAACTAACCGAAAACAAGAAATTAAGAAAAAACTCTAAAGGAATGGTTTTCGCCGCTCTCGGAAGCACCTCGAACGGATGCCTCTTGCTCCCAAATGATAAAAGCAAAGAGAGTCAGTCATCCCGAAATCTCTCGCTGCGTCTTAGCCCCCCTCTCGAAATTGGCTGCCCAAAGTGATTAAATAGGATGTTGGTATTCCTTCTCACGTCATCATGACTTGCTCCAATTACTTCCTAGCTCATGTAAGCCCATACCAACATCTTGTATCTTCAATTTGTGAAATAAAATGGGGCCCTCTTTAATTAATTCAAGGACCATTCGTGCAAGCCCGATAGCATGATGTCCAGGCCCACTAACAAATAAAGATCAAATTCACACATTTTCAGGTTACGTGCATGCTTGCCTAGGTCCAAAGATTTCACATGCTATAGATTGAATAAGTTTCACCAATCTTATGCCGCATCCAATCCTCCAACGGCTGAGTCTCGATAGTAATTTGTTACAAAACAATAGTTGAGGATGCAAACGTAGACTTTTGATAGTTTGGGATGCAAAATTCAAAAACCACGATAGTACAAGATGTTCAAAATATTTCTCCCTAAAAAAATTATATATTGAGAATTGATGGCATTCATGACGATTGAAACCTTAAATACAAATCTTTTTATTGCATGTATCACCAAAATTTTAAATTTGAATATTTTTCATAACAAACTTGTCTAAAAGTATAGAGATATATTTGGATAAATTAAGTTATTTGAATTTGAATTATAACACAATATCTATACAAAATCTGTAAGAAAATTCTATATTGAGAATTGACGACATTCATGATGATTAAAACCTTAAATACTAATCTTTTTATGGTGTGTATCACCAAAATTTTAAATTTGAATATTTTTCGTAACAAACTTGTCTAAAAGTATAGAGATATATTTGGATAAATTAAGTTATTTGAATTTCAATTATAACTATAATATCTATCCAAAATCTTTAATTTTTTTGATAAGGGTGATTTGTTAGAGAAAATTTCATTAATATTTTGAATTTAAACATTTATGGGTAACAAAAATTGAGAAATAAATGAATCTGACTAAATAGATTTTTAAACAAAAGATTACGTGGATAGGCTGGAGTGTTGTGAATTATATATAGATATAATTATTTGTGTGGTGTTGATTATTAATAATTTACTATATTGACCCTCACTAGTACTAATTTTTTCGTGTGGAGGTCAATAATGAAAATACCCCATAAAATTACATATATATATATATATATATATATATATTTATATATCTATATAATAATAATAATAAAAAATTTTTTTTTGAGGGGAATCAGTACCCCTCATCTCCAAGTGGCTCCGCCACTGGATACAACCAAAGATGATCGCCTCGAAACTTGTCAAATTCACCATCTTCTTCGTGAATTGTCAATCAACAAAGCAAAAGAAAAAATTGGTTTTGAAATCTTAAAGGAGGGGATTCGTCATTCTCAATCCTCGGATAAATCTTGCTATCATGCTATCTACTGTAATTAGGGTTGTAAATGGATATTCGAAAATCCGATATTCGTCCGCATCCGAATTCGTTTACAGAGGATATTATCCAAATTCGTCTCAAGAGGATATTATCCGTATTCGATTATAGACATCCGAATTATAAACGGATAACGATATGGTAATAAGGTATCCGATCGGTTTAACATCCGATCCGTTTCATTATCCGTTAGATATATCTGTTATCCGATTTATCCGTAATCCGTATCCGATAAATAATGTATTATATTAAAATATATACACAAAACTGTGTATGTATGATAGATTATTAGTATTAAGTAAATTTTTTAGCGCATTTATTAAAGAAAAACCTTAGGTTTTATTAGTAACTATATGTTCACGTCAATATTCATATAGAGATAATATAATTAACATATATTATGTTATTAATAAAAGTATTATATTTCAAATTAATTATATGATAAAATTTATAATTTCACCACATTTATACATTCGCTAAAACATAAAAATGATTTATATAGATATACTTATTATTTCTCTATTCGTCTAAAATATATATATTCAAAGTTATATAATTATTAAATAATTTATCTATAAATGAATTGTTGATAATCTGATTAAAAGTTCGAAGTTATATAAATAAATAATTTATGTCAAATTTTGAATAGTTGAAAATCCGATTAAAATCCGAATCCATTCGAATCCGCCTTGTATCCGTATAAAAAGGATATTATCCGAATTCGATTTAAAAGGATATTATCCGTATCCGTCCGAATCATAAACGGATAAGGATATGGTAATCATACATCCGATCTGTTTATTATCCGTTTACACCCCTAACTGTAATGAGTTTTCTTCCTTGGTGTGTCCTAATAACAAACATATCGGCTCTCTTTTCTTCGATGAAGTCGCCTATGAGAGTAGCTATCCTTTCTTTGGTAGAAACATCCATATTCTTAATGCTCCATCTATTAAATGGACGAAAATTATAATCCACTTGACTTTGAAGGTTTTAACTTGTACTCATTAGGTTGAGGTACTTAGGCTTACGAGGTAACTACTTATCGGAGCTACCAATGTTACTAGGATGCCTTATAAATCTTCAAGTTCTTGATATAGAAGGACATCATGAAATCCTACATCACCTTTACACGTGTAATCTCATTTTACTTGACACGGGTCAAATTTTTATAAGAATATAACCAAAAAATTAATTAAAGTATATTATTAAAACTTAAATTAATAATTTTAACATAATTACATAGATATGAAAAGTGGTAGAGAATTAGTAATAAAATACAATAAGGATGACATATACTCTAAATATCTGCAAATAATTGATTATCAAACTAATAAAACAATTGGAATCGATGAAAAAAGAAAATACCAACAAACAATATTATCAAACTAATACCAACAAATAATTGATTATCAAACTAATAGAACAATTGGAATCGATGATAAAAAAGAAAAAACACTTGATTAGAATAAAAAAACTTACATTGAAAAGAGGTAGAAAATTAGCGAAAAAATAAAATTTCTATTAGAAATTAAAAAAAAAAAAGTTGATTAGAATAAGACTTACCATGAGAAAAGAATGATCCTGCATGAAAAAGAAAATTCATACGCTGATATGAAAAGATGTTGATAATTAGTAAGGAAATAATTTTTCTGTTTGAATCCGAAAAAAACACTTGATTACAATAGGATAATGATCATGCATGAAAAAAATATTATATATAGATATGAAAAGAGGTACGTAATTAAAAATTATATATTGAGAATTGAAGGCATTCATGACAATTGAAACCTTAAATACTAATCTTTTTACGGTGTGTATCACCAAAATTTTAAATTTGAATATTTTTCATAACAAACTTATCTAAAAGTATAGAGATATATTAGGATAAATTAAATTATTTGAATTTGAATTATAACTACAATATCTATACAATATCACCAACCCCCATTCCCAGTCCCACCCGGAGTCTTGCCGGAATTTTGGCAGAATCTGTGGGCGAATATGTGGCCAAATCTTGGAGTGTTGGGGCAACAGCAGCCCGTCCAAGGCCCACCTCCAATCCTAGCCCCGGTAGGCGTCCCGCAGCAAATTTGGGTGTATATTTGGCCGTATGTTTACATGGAAATGTATGATAACTAAGACTTTTATGGATGATTGCAGATAGATTGTTGTTAAGCATGATTGCAGATAGATGTTAGACGTGGGTCAATAATGAAAAATCCTATAAAACTACATATACATATATACATATATTTATATAATAATAAAAAAAAATTGAGGGGGTCAGTACCCCCTCATCTCCAAGTAGCTCCACTACTGGATACAACGAAAGATGGCTGAAACTTGTAAAAGTAAAACTCACCATCTTCTTCGTGAATTGTCAATCAACAAAGCAAAAGAAGAAATAGGTTTTGAAATCTTAAAGGAGGGAATTCATCATTCTCAATCATTGACTAAATTTCGCTATCATGCTATCTACTGATTCATCATTCTCAATCATTGAATAAATTTTGCTATCATGCTATCTACTGCGATGAGTTTTCTTCCTTGGTGTGTCCTCATAACAAACATATTCGCTCTCTTTTCTTCCATGAAGTCGCTTATGAGAGTAGCTCTCCTTTCTTTGGTAGGAACATCCATATTTTAATGCTCCATCTATTAAATGGAAGAAGTTTATACTCCTTAGAATACTTGACTTTGAAGGTTTCAACCTGTACTCATTAGGTTGAGGTACTTAGGCTTAAGAGGCAACTACTTACCGGAGCTACCAGTGTCACTAGGATGCCTTGTAAATCTTCAAGTTCTTGATATAGAAGGACATCATGAAATTAAAATGTCGGATATCATGTGGAAGCGGGAAAACCTACGTGACCTTTACACGTGTAATCTCATTTTACTTGTTACAAGCCCGTGCCAAGGCATGGGTCAAATTTTATAAAAATATAACCAAAAAATCAATTAAAGTATATTATTAAAAACTAAGTTAATAATTTTAACATAATTACATAGATATGAAAAGAGGTAAGAAATTAGTAAGAAAATTCAATATGGATGACATATACTCTAAATACCGACAAATAATTGATTATCAAACTAATAGAACAATTGGAATCGATGAAGAAAAGAAAAAACACTTGATAGAATAAGACAACTTACATTGAGAAAAGAATGATCTTGATGAAACAACATATATGGATATGAAAAGAGGTTAGAAAATTAGCAAAAAAATAAATTTTCTATTAGAATAAAAAAAAAAAAAACTTGATTAGAATAAGACTTACCAAGAGAAAAGAGTAATCCTGCATGAAAAAGAAAATTCATACACGGATATGAAAAGATGTAGATAATTAGCGAGAAAAGAGTGATCTTGCATGAAAAAGAAAATTCATATACGGATATGAAAAGATGTAGATAATTAGTAAGGAAATAGTTGTTCTATTTGAATCGGAAAATAACACTTAATTAGAATAAGATAATGATCGTGCATGAAAAAAAAAAAAATTATATATAGATATGAAAAGAGGTAGGTAATTAGTAAGAAAAGAAATTTTCTATTAGAATCGAAAAAGAAACAATTGATTAGAATAAGACTTACTTTGACGATCTTGTAAAAAAATTATATATTGACAATTGACGGCATTCATGACTATTAAAACCTTAAATACTAATCTTTTTATGGTGTGTATCACCAAAATTTTAAATTTTAATATTTTTCATAAAAAACACTACAAGAAATCTACGATTTTCCGACGAAAATTTCTAACGGAATACCATGTCGGACACCGTGTCCGACGCTGCTCACGTGAAAAATAAAAAAAAACAAAAAAATCGTGTCGTCGTATCAGTGTCGTGCCTTGTTCGTGTCGTTGTATCCGTATCTGTGCATCATAGCTCCAAGGTTACAAGAAGAAAATCAAGTCCCTTAAGTATCATGCAATAGACTTTTAAACGTCAATGTTCCTAAAGCTACTGGTTTCTATCGATAATCAAATAAGGTGACATTAGCTTACCACTCAAATTTGAAAAAACATAGCAAAATAGTCAACTCGAGCATCGACTAATAGATCTGATGAAACATTAAAAGAGATAATAATAACAGAATACCAACGGATTTCCGACTGGAGTTGCTAAAAGTATTTTGAAAAAAAGAATTTTTTTTCCGATGGATGGTCCCTTGGTAATCCGTTGGTAAATACCAAAATAAAATTGCAGAATGTTTTCGATGGAATTTTCCATCGGAATTCCGTCGGAAACACGTTTATTTTAAAATATGGCATTGTGGTTTCATGCTCTTTTTCCGTCGGAAAACTTTCCGAGGAGCGTTTATCCGACAACTATGCTCCGTCGGAAATCCATCGAAATTTTTGTGTTCCAGCGGATTTCTAACGGACACTGCTGTCGGAATTCAGCAGTTTTCTGGGAAATTTGCAAAATTGGTATACCATCTCACCCCATTTAGCCGATCTGGTACACTAAATTTTCGATCAGCAAATAAACCCCATAATTAACAAAAATAAGCAAATTAGTGCACTTTTTACCCGAATAAGCCAAAACCCGCCGGAAATCCGACCCATTTCTTGGTGGACCCTGTACAAATGGGTCGGATTTCCGGCGGGTTTTGGCTTATTCGGGTAAAAAGTGTAATAATTTGCTTTGTTTAAAAAGTTGTGGGGTTTATTTGCTGACCGGAAATTTAGTGTACCAGATCGGCTGAATGGGGTGAGATGGTATACTAATTTTGCAATTTTCCCGCAATTTTCTTATAGTGAAACTTATCTAAAAGTGTAGAGATATATTTGGATAAATTAAGTTATTTTGAATTATAACTACAATATCTATAAAATCCCGTAGGAAGTTTATCCGTGATCATCTCATAAATTCCATTTTCTTGAGGATAGAATCTCGGAGAAAATTCATCTATACCAACCACAGAACACATACAAGAATGTTTGATAGTACGGCGAGAGAGTGTGATTATTCACCGGATATAGAGCATCCATGGCGGTGGGGGCACGGTGTGGGTGTTTAAGGGGAGGTTGGTGGTGGTGGCACAGTGTGGCGGGGGAGGAAGGGCGGTGATGATGGTGGCACGGCATGAGGGTACTGATGGTGCTGGCGAAGGGAAGAAAGATGTTGGTAAAAATCCATGGGGGAAATGTTTATTGGTTCCGTGTGGGTATTTGTTACTTGTGCTATAAGATCTGTCTATGCGCGGCTTTCATAATGATAGTAAGGGATAATTACCAACGCCCCCCTGAGGTTTGACAGTATTACAGAATACCCCCTGAGGTTTCGAAAATTACGAACTCCCCCCTGGGCCGTTATCTCCTCCGTTAAATTTAACGGATTGTGTGAAATTTACTATTTTACCCCTACTATGTTGAAACTCAGGGGGGTATATGTAATAAAGAGTCAAAGGTAAGGGGGCTAATGCAAGAACTGAAATTGTTAAGGGGATTTGATGTAAGTACTTGAGTTTTGTTCTACTTAGCATTTTTTTTTAATAAAATGCTACTTAATGTTATTTTAATATTTTTATGATAGACTAATTTCATACCTACAGTTTATGGATGCTTAATATTTTCTGTAGATATTGATCATACATGTTTAATGTTTGAAATAATTGTTTAAATGGCTAGCGGATATTTTTGTGAATTTACTAATGCATTTGTTGATATTAGTGTATTTGTTATGATTATCAATTTTGAGAGAAAAATTTGATAATGCACGAATTGATATTTGTGTGGGTTTTTTTATATGAATTTTTATTTTGAGGGAAAATTTGTTATAATTACAAATAAATTATTTTAAATTAACTTTAAATGGACTTGTACAAAATATATTTAAAACTAATAAATAAATATGAAAGGAAATTTATAACTTATCATATTTTATAGAGATAAATATGCATGGAATATCTAATTCAATTTATATTTATAGATAAAATATTAAATATTAAATTAAATAACAACTTTTTAAATACAAAAAATCCAAAATTAACTAATATTACAATTATATCATTAAACTCTAAGTAAAATTACAATATACCCCCTAAGGGTGTTTTTGGAATTTAAATTTGAATTTAACGGTATAATTAACGGTCGGTGCTATTTGTAAGCGAGGGTGTACTATTCAGGGGGGAGTTCATAATTTCCAAAACCTCAGGGGGTATTCTGTAATAACATCAAACCTCAGGGGGGCGTTGGTAATTATCCCTGATAGTAATTGAAGTATACTAGAAAATAGAAATGAATATACTAGAAAATAGAAATAAATAGTGATACGCATACTTCGATCTCATGATATATTTTAAAAGGAAACACAATACTGATATCGATTATAATCTTAAATGGATTCTTGCATCCAAATTCTCTTGATAAATCTTGGGATAATTACATTACTGCCCATATATTATGTCGAATTACTAACTAATTCATCTTATTTGGAAAATTACAGTGTAGTCCCAACCCTAACGTTTGAAAATGAACGTGCATGCCTTACAAAAATACGTAAGCAATAGTAGTTTTTGATGTTTTATCTGCTGCAAATGTACGTCGTGATTAAGCTGTAATATTTTGAATTAAAAGAATTAATCTGTAATTATACGTTCATACTTAACATAAGTGGTGTTGAATGTAGTTCTTCCTAAGTCTTATCATAATCTAAATGACTAAATATATGGTGATATCAAGTTATATATCTTTTACCAAGTCCAATTAAAATATATCATGTCATGTTCATGTAAATGGATTCCTAAAGGGAAATAATTTATCCGTACTAGGTTTAATTAATTTTGTTTCAAATTTAGAATAAATTAACTTTGTCTTCGAATATAATTATTACTTCACTTACAAAATATGAATCAGGGAGAGCAACAAATCAAATGTGAATAACTCTAGTTTGAATTTGATTTTGCTAAATTAGTGTGATGAGGGGGTTGAGTATTTTATATTTACCATATGACTGGTGAAAAATTTAAAAAGGCTGATGAATCAAATAACAAATATATTATATTTATCATCATAATTAATTGGGTTTAGATGAATCTAAGTATGAGCTAGAAATTTTCATTTAGCATTGATAGAAATTGGCCTTCCGGACGATATTTGTCAAATGAAGACTATATGAGACGTAAATTGATAAATGAACAACCTATGATGCACGGACACGGATACGGCGACATGGATTTTTTGAAAAATTTAGGACACGACACGGCTCCGACACGGCTATATTATATATAAATAAATAAATTATATATATATATTTATTTATATAAAATAAAATATTATAAAAGTATTTAATATTACAAACTCAAATAACATATATTATTTTCCAATTCAATATTAAAATCATTAAAAATAAAATTAATACATTTTTTATATAATAATATTATGAAAAAACTGAATTTAAATTAACATTAAACATTTTTTAGCAAATTTATATAATTATTTTTTTTCTTAAAAAAATATACCCTCAAATATTCAGGAAATATAAATTAAAAATTAATTTTTTTTTGAATTTTTCGTGTCGCCTTGACGGACACTTCTTAAGCCGTGTCCGAGCCGTGTCGGATATTTCTTAAGCCGTGTCCGAGCCGTGTCGGACACGTGTCGGCGCCGTGTCGGACACGTGTCCCCAGCGTGTCAGATTTTTTTTTTTAATTTTTGGACATATTTTGCCGTGTCGGACACGTGTCGGTGCCGTGTCGGAGCCGTGTCCGTGTCCGACACTGCACGGGGTGAATTTTCGGAGTGTCCGTGCATTATAGTGAACAACGTAAGATTAAAATTAAAAACAAAAATGATCACTTCATGAAAAAAAACTGACAAAAGATAATCTATCTATATCTATAATATAATATATAGGACGGGTGTTCGTTAACCAAAATTGTTTAATTTTGATTGTGATGGGGTCAAAACATGCTTGCCCTCATCTTAGCACGTGGCACCTTAGGATGATGGAACGTGCTTCTCTAAGATTGCATCAGACATATACGAGCACTGGCATCCCGCAAGAGCACGCGTCAACTCTGCTATGGATATACGTGCATCAGCATTATCGCTCTTATCGCTCTTCCACAAGCGTTGTTGGTACTGCATGACTAGTATCTCAATCAATCTAAGCGAGCCTTCTTCGAGCGCTGCATTCCCTCGGAGAAGCTCTAGCCCTCTTCCCCTAGCGGATATCTTGGCCTCCAAGGCTTCTGGTTGTCACGAGCGTGCTCTTAAGCCCTCGTTACCAACCCCCCAAACGGCTCTCTGACACATCGTACATGCCCGCGCACCTACCACTGTTGCCAACACTAACTCTCAACAGCTTTTGCAGAAGATTCCTCCTAGGTTTCTCTCTCACAGCGCCACGTGTTAGGGCAACATTCAGCCAGGACCACATGAGGCAAATGACCAAAGGGTCCTTGACCAACCCTCAACTATAAATAAACAGAGTCATCTCCTTCACTGTAAGTAACCTTCATTACTGTAATTCCCACTTAGCTTACGTTTTCTCTTTCAGATCATCATCTGACTTGAGCGTCGGAGAGCCAAACTGGGTATCACACCCGGTCCCCCCAGCTTGGCCTTCTGACATTTCAGTGTGTTTGTCCTAGCAGGTAGAGCCCCATCCTCTTCGGCGAAATTCCGGCGGCTTCCCCACTCGAAACAAATTATAAAGTGATCGGATTCCGATCCCCCCATTCGGAACCCATCATTTTTGGCGTCGTCTGTCGGAAACCAGCTTTCAGCCTCTTTCTTCTCTTCTGCTAGTTGAAAAGCAAACACCCAAAATCTTTACAGCTATGGTCGCTACGAGATCCGGCGCCGTGGGCGGAGGAGATAACACCCCCCATGACGTCAATACCCTTATTCCCCCCGTCTCTGTGGGCGGAGGCCCACTTCCTATCCTCGCTGAGGGTGGGGTACCCCCCACAGGAGCGACAACACAGGCAGGATCTTCGATTCCCCCACCCGCACCGCTGGCACCACCAGCTTCCGGCGCCGCCGGAGGAATTCCTCCCTCTGCTCTTCCGCAGCTTCCCCAAACTCAATGGGTACATGCCCATGCAAACCCAGCGGGTCAGAGTCACATGATGCCCCCGCCGGGGTACACGCTTACTCCCACTGTTATGGTGCCGCCGGTCCAACCATACCTTGCCGGCCAAATCCAGCTCCCTGTGGTGATCCCCAGGGAGGTTGAAGGAGTAGAGTTACCTTCATTAACTACTCAGCAATTGAGGGCTATTTATGCCCAGTGTGAGGTTCAGGCGGCCCAGGGGGCATGGGAAAGATTCCATTCCATGTACTTTCCCTCTGGGCAGGCCACTCAAACCGCCGCCCCTGTGGGCGGATTGCAAACTTTCCCTATTAGGGAAACTCAGGCCGTCTTGAGGGGGCCGCCACCTCCACCACCAGTTATTGAGACGCCTCGCCAGGGTGAGAACGAGCGTCCCCCTGTAGACAGAAACCGGGAACCCATTGAGAGGGTCAACGAGAATGAGGGGGACTCCCATGTTTCCAGGAGGGCTTCCCGTGCCGCCAGACAAGAAGACAGGGAAGGGGATGCGAATCCTAACATCCTCGCGGCTGTGCAAGACCAGCTGTAGGGTTTGAAGGACATGGTTAGATAGCTCTCTCGAGCACGGTCTCAAATCTCCCACAGTAGGGATGAACGAGCCGATGACAGAGATGCTCGTCACAAGGACCGACAGCCACCGGTCCCTCGCCGAAAGGAATAGGAGGAGAACTTCTGCACTTACGATTACCATCCATTAGCGAGGGGCTCCCCCCTCGTGGAAGAAGTTTTGATGGCCCAAACCGGAATGGCCAAAATCCCCACTTCCATCAACCACTACGACGGTACAACCGATCCGGCTGAACATTTGGATCATTTTTTACATCTGATGCACCTCTACGAGCATTCCAGCAACTATTGGGCCAAGGTTTTTGTCACTTCCTTGGTAGGAATGGCATAGGAGTGGTACAAGAGACTGCCCCCACGATCGATACACTCCTACAAAGAGTTAGCCGACGCTTTCCTCAACCACTTCAATTCTCTGAAGGCCCCCTTCACTGCGCCCACTGCCCTTTACAACGTGGTGGAGGGCAAAAATGAGTCCCTTCGCTCGTTCTTCGCCCGCTTCAACAAAGAGATTCTGCAAGTGGAAAGGCCGCCCATGGATTTCTTGATCCCGGTGCTCTTTCATGCTGTGGATCACAAGCAATATGTGAGCAAAAAGTTTGCTGATGCTATCGTAGAGAGAAGGCCAGGAACGCTCATGGCCTTGAGAGAAGTTGCCGAGCCATTTTTCGCGCTCGAAGACATGTACGGGACGAATGGGCCCAGGCATCACAGCCCAGCAAGAAACGAACGCCACCCGGAACGAGGGCACGAAATCACTGTTAAGAAGGAGTGCCATCAGGAGCGCAAAAGGTCGCCACTGCCCCCTCGACGCTTCGAGCGTATCCCACTCACCCGACCGAACTCAGAGGTTTATAACCTCTCTGACAAGAAACTCTTTAAGAGACCCATCAAGATGAGAGAGACTGAGTCACTGAAACGTTCGAACAAGTACTATGCCTTCCACAAGCAGAAGGGGCACGACACGGATGAATGTCGCCAGCTGGAAGCTGAGATTCAAAGGCTCGTTGCAGGGGGTCATTTGAAGGAATTTGTGAAAATTCTGGAGCGCTTTGATGAGCGCTGTCGGGATCGTTCCAGAGAAAGAAGAAAGAGCCCATCCCGGTCAAGGAGTCCACGAGGAAGAGGCCCCCCTGAGACCAGCAGCTATCGGGGCAACAAGGGAAAGGCCCCTGAGCAGGAAAATACGCCTTTTGCGGTCATCAACATGATAGCGGGAGGCTCTTCAGGGGGAGATTCCAATGCCGCTCAGCGGAGGTATGTCCGGAGTTATGACCAGCGCCCATCCGTGCCCCAGTCCGTTTATGCTATACAGAAGGCCAAAGATCAGTGCTCCCGAGAAAATGATGTAATAGGCTTTGATGATAGGGATTTAGGACACATTGTAACACCCCATGGGGAAGGTGAAACTTCTGACTGCCCCATGGTGGTTAGTGTTGATGTCCACAACCACGTTGTAAAAAGGGTGTTGGTGGATAGTGGAAGCTCTGTTAATGTTTTGCCTTACTCCACATTTTTGAAGATGAATGCTGACCTCCCACTCGAGCCTCTCAAAACGGCTCTCATTGGCTTTGGGGGATCAGAAGTTGTCCCACGAGGGCAAATACGCTTGGCCACTTCATTTGGCCGAGCCCCCCAGCGTAGGACGCTTACAGTCACATATGCTGTGGTAGAGATTGATATTCCCTATAACATCATAATTGGGCGCCCAGCCCTCGTTGATTTCAAAGTCATCATCTCCACCTATCACCAGAAGATTAAGTTCCCCACCCTCGAGGGCGTTGGAGAAGTACTGTGCAATGTGCGAGAGGCTTGGGAATGTTACATGTTATCCCTCAGAAAGCCTAAGGCGGAGAAAACCTTCCAAATCGGATCTACCAAAAATTCTGTTGACTTTCCCAACCTGGACGAGGATGGCCCAATACGCAAGAGGGCCAAGTTATACAAGAAGAAGAACAAGAAGAGGAAGGATGCTAGCACCCAGAATTCCCTCGATAGTACCCCACCAGGGACGGTCGAAGAATCATCCTCAGAAGGGGACGAGCGTGAGGCGGATGGGCTCGCTCCTAAGGAGCGCTTGGCCGGAAGGAAGAGGGCGCTCGAACTTCCTCACCCTAAAATAAGGATTGAACCCTCGGAGAAGTTCCTTTCTATTGAGTTGGAACCTGGAAACAAGGATAAAACTACTCAGATAGGGTCCAACCTCTCGGGGCCTTCTCAGATTATGATGATTGATTTCCTCAGAGAGAACATTGATGTATTTGCGTGGAAAGCCTCTGACCTCACAGGGATTGACCCAAGCGTCATTGTCCACAGGCTTAGCGTGGACCCTTCGTTTAAACCCATCAAACAGAGGAAGCGAGACGTGTATGGCTTTCGAAAGAAGGTCATCGAAGAAGAGGTTAATAAACTATTGGAGGCTCAATATATCGAGCCCATCTTATACCCAGAGTGGTTGTGCAATGTGGTTTTGGTGCCCAAGAGTGCGAACAAGTGGCGAATGTGCAATGATTTCACTGATCTTAACAAGGCTTGCCCTAAGGATCCCTACCCACTGCCCCGGATAGACCAATTGGTGGATTCGATCGCTGGATGTGAACTTATGAGCATGATGGACGCCTTTCAAGGATACTATCAGATCTTCATGGCTCCAGGAGACCGCTCCAAAACTTCATTTGTTATTCATTTAGGGGTGTATTGCTTCCTAGTCATGCCTTTTGGGCTGAAGAACGCTGGAGCCACGTTTCAGAGGCTCGTCAACAAGATGTTTGAAAGAGAAATTGGAGGGTCCATGGAAGTTTACGTAGACGATATGATTGTTAAAAGCGAGCGTCAGGACTCTCATCTGGAAGATCTCAAGCGTACTTTTTCAATCCTGCGTCAGTATGGGATGAAATTGAACCCTTCAAAGTGCACCTTTGGAGTACAAGGGGGAAAGTTCTTAGGATACATGGTCAGTCAGAGGGGAATTGAAGCCAATCCTGAGAAGATCAAGGCTATCTTGGAGATTCCCTCCCCTCGTAATCTCCGAGAAGTGCAAGTATTGGTAGGAAAGATCATCTCCTTGAACCGATTCATTTCATGCTCGGCGGACAGAAATCTCCCTTTCTTCAAGATTTTGAGGAATGCCCGGAACTTCGCTTGGACGGAGGAATGTGAAAAAGCTCTATAGGATATGAAGGCTTATCTAACGAGCGCTCCACTACTGACAAAACCTATCGAAGGCGAAAGGCTATTTATATACCTCTCTGTTTCGGCTGAGGCTACGAGCGCCGTGTTGATAGCTTTACGAGAGCGGAAACACTTGCCCGTTTATTACTTAAGCAAGACGTTGCAAGGAGCTGAGAAAAAATATTTGGAAATCGAGAAATTTGCGTTTGCCCTCATCAACGCGTCAAGACGTCTGAGGCCTTACTTTCAGGCGCACTCAATAACGGTACTCACTGATCAACCTTTGAAACAAGTTTTGTCCAATTGCGCCCAGGCGCATTTAATAACGGTCCAAGTTTTGAGACTGATAAAGTGGGCCGTTAAATTGAGCCAATTTGATTTATGCTTTGAGCCCAGAACTGCCATACAAGCTCAGGTTGTAGCTGATTTGTTGGTTGAGCGCTTTGGTTTAGAGCCCGCTGTTCCTGAGAACGAAGGATTATGGGTCCTGCACACGGATGGTTCCTCAACCTCTCAAGGGGGAGGAGCGGGGGTAGCCCTCAGAGACCCCAATGGGATTGAGCTGGACTTTGCGATCAGGTTGGATTTTCAGGTCACAAATAATGAGGCAGAGTATGAAGCCCTAGTACAGGGATTGAAAATTGCTTCTCAGAATGGGGATTCCAGAATTACTGCGTATGTGGATTCGCAGTTAATTGCGAGCCAAATTGAAGGAACTTATGAGGCTCGAGAAACCACCATGGTGCAGTACTTAAGCATAGCCAGGGAGATCATTGGAAAGTTCAAAGAATTTCATTTGCTTCAAGTCCCGCGAGCTGAGAACGAACGCGCCGATGCTCTTTCCAAATTCGCTTCAGCGTTGGAAGGCACTTCCGAGCGCTCGGTGATGTTCCTCAGAACGGAAGAGCCTCTGATTAAGGAGAAAATTGCCAAAGAGGCGGTCGTTACGATCGACCCGCTTGAACCGTGTTGGATGGATGACATCATCAGGTTCCTTAGAGATGGTATTTGTCCCACTGATAAGGTAGAGGCTTGGAAAATAAGAAGCAAAGCCTCTCGATTCTCTTTGGACTCTGAGGAAAGACTGTTCAAGAAGTCATTTCAAGGGCCTCCGTTGAGGTGTTTAAGGCCCTCGCAGGCGAGAGAAACGCTTGAGCTCATTCACAGTGGGAGCTGCGGAAATAACTCGGGAGGGCGTATTCTGGCTAAGAAGATTCTAAGAAGTGGGTTTTATTGGCCCATGGTTCTGCATGACGCCCTCGAGTTTTCCAAAAAGTGCCCAAAGTGTAAGTTTCATTCCAATCTCCCTCAATTGCCGGCCGCTCAAATGATCCCAATAGATGTTTCCTGGTCCTTTGACCAGTGGGAAATAGACATTGTGGGCCCCTTGCGCATCGCTGTTGGACAAAAGAAGTTTGTCATCTTGGCTGTCGATTATTTCACCAAGTGGGGCGAGGCCGAGGCCGTGGCAAAGATCACCTTCCGGGTTATGAGGGACTTCATTTGGAAAAACATCATATGTAGATACGGCATTCCGAGGGTGCTTATTTCTGATAATGGATCCCAGTTCATAGCCGCTGACACACGAGAGTGGTGCTCGGAATTGGGGATTGAACAACGCTTCACCTCCGTAGGCCATCCCCAAGCCAATGGACAAGCAGAAGTTACCAACAGAGTCATTTTCCAGCACCTGAAAACGAGGCTGGAGAGTAAGAAGAGTGAATGGGCAGAAGAGTTGCAAGGGGCACTTTGGGCTTATCGCACTACACCACGAGCGGCCACTGGCGAGACACCTTTCGCGCTCGTGTATGGGTTCGAAGCAATGATACCGGC
The DNA here is from genome assembly GCA_037501455.1 of Lantana camara. Lineage (NCBI taxonomy): Eukaryota > Viridiplantae > Streptophyta > Magnoliopsida > Lamiales > Verbenaceae > Lantana > Lantana camara. The sequence goes on from CM074863.1 coordinate 95,234,287, forward strand.
TGAGGTTGCAAATGAATCCGCTCGTGTAGCTTATTTTGAGCCTCAACTTAACGAGAATAACAGAAGCCTGGAATTGGACTTATTGGAAGAAAAAAGAAACCAAGCTTGGGCCAAGATACACCAATATAAAGCAACTGTAGCTCAACAGTACAACAAGCGTGTGAGGGAAAGAACCTTCCAATTGGGAGATCTGGTCCTGAAGAAAGTCGAAGTATCCAGACATGTGGGGAAGTTGGACCCCAACTGGGAAGGTCCGTTTAAGGTAGTACAGATCAGAGCGAACAACACCTACACCCTGGAGACACTTCAAGGTGAGCGTTTGCCTCGCTCTTGGAACGCATGTAATCTCCGGCGGTTTTATGTTTAAAAACTCCTTACCAGGTGATGATGTAACCACCTCGTTAGTGGGCTCCTAGAGCCCCAAGTTACAACTAAAATGTGATACCTTCCTCTCAGTATCTTTGGATTTACACTTCTTTATTTTGCTTGATCGTATAAGATCCACACCCCTCTTCCTCACGAGCGTAAGGGGTCACTTATAATGTACAGGGGCTACGCTTGCCAGCTCTCTACTCCACATGAGGGGACGCCCTCATAAGGATAGGCTGGTAACGCTCACAACCAACTCAACAAAATGGAAGAGAAATACAATGAAAATCCCAGTAGACCTCGGCTGTAGGTCACGACGGTTTGCACTCGAAAACGGGATCATTCGCGAGTCCAACAACGGGACCAAGGCGAGCATGTTCATCCGACGACAACGTCATCAAGAAAATTTCACAATTCTTGAATGAGGGCAATCACTCAGTAAGACCCTCGGAAATACTCAAGACTTAACAAAATTTCCCAAAATTAAGAAGAAATTTCACAAGTCTGGAATGAGGGCAATCATCCGGTAAGACCCTCATATTTCCTAAAGACTTAGCGAAATTTCCCAAAATTAAGAGGAAATTTCACAAGCCTGGAATGAGGGCAGTCACCCAGTAAGACCCTCATATTTCCTCCAGGCATAGCAAAATTTCTAAGTACAAAAGTAAAAATTCACACAAGTCTGGAGTAAGGGGCAGCCTCCCAGTAAGACCCTCATGATCACTCCGGACTTAGTAAAATTTTTCAAGTTTTACAAGATGTGACCAAATCTTCTAAGTATCAAAAGCCTATCAGAAGTATACAACCTTTACCAAACATGCTACAGGCAATCTTATTACTACAAAGATCTGTTCGCAACGCGCGACAAGTAAAAGTTAGCATTCAAGAAAATGGTAAAAGTCAGCAGTAGGAAAAGAAGGGATTTCATTCATTAAAGAAATTTACCAAAATTACAAAATGAAGGCTCAAAGGCCCATAAGTTTCTTGACAAAAGTTGAAAGCACTAAAACAGGGAAAGACTTCAGGCGGCGGGAGCAATGTCCTCATCTAGAACCACCAAAACAGGACCTGCTGGCTCTTGATGAGGAGCTGCGGGAGGCTCAGGATTGTTGTCCCCAGGCGCTTGTTGATCGCCGGGCTCATTAGCATTGGGTCCATTGGCAGGAGCAGGGACGTTTTCGCCAGCTGGAACAGGGGCATTCTCCTCGACAGGCACTTGAGGCTCATCTTCAAGAGGATCATTTTGTGCGGCTTGTGGAGCATTACTTACCAGGTGGGCTTCCGCGTACTCGTCTTGGAGAAGCTTAACCAAGAAGTCATACTCCATTTCAGCAATGATATCTGCGGGGTCATCCTGATCTTCGTCATCCTCCTCACAATGCTCATTGAACATGAGCCCTGTACCCTCAGCCTCCCTCATAGCCGGGTTGGTTAGCCCCTTGTGGATGCCCTGTTCGACGGCTAGGTTGAAGGACTTTTGAGCCTCGTCCAAGCAGTGCAAGGAAGCCGCAAAGTTGAAGACCTTTGAGTGACAGAACTTGATGAGGGCCTCCTTGTTCGTTCGTTCAAGACTTTGAGGCCATTCATGCATCGTCTCATTGAGCTTCCTCTAAACTTCCAGAGCCCTCGTTTTCCAGTTCTCACGCTCGGCCTCTGCCTTCTTGAAGCCCTCACCCATATGGGCCAACTGGCCGCTCAAACTACTTCGAGCGTTCTCCACCGTCACGAAGTCCTCCTTCAGCTTCTTCAGCTCCTCCTTCATCTTTTTGTACAAGTCCTTGAGGGACTCGTACTTGGCTATTTCAGTGTCCAGCTCCTCTTGAATTTGAGCCGGATTGTTAGCACGTGCCATCTTCTTGTACTTAGCCTTACGATCGGCATAGACGGAGGCCCGCTTTTGAATGTTCTTAAGCCTGGGGAGCACTTGTTGTGCGGGTTCGAGGGAAGGGAAGTATTAGCAAGAAAGTGTTAAGAGGAATACTGGCCAGGGATAGCAATGTGTAAAAGTGTAAAGACTTAGGGAGATCAGGGCGTGAGCCGCGTCGTAGGCTACGATCTCCACAGGCTCGTTGAACAGATGCCTGTGGTCCGCCGAGAATTGGGCCCTGTCATAGAGGTCCTCGCTGACGGTTTGGGCGAGCGTACCGGGCCTTAGCAGAACTGACCCACCGTCGGAGGCGCCTGAGAAGTTCCTGTCCCCTCGTCGGGAGAACGCCCATAAGTGCTCCTCCTCTGAAGAGGAAGTTTCCCCATCACCCTTGGGGCCCTCAACCACTTGTTTCCCCTTGCCCTTGATTGCTACAGTGTCGGGCATCCTCTTCCTCTTACGGGAAGGTCTACTAGCGCTTGGCAGAGTCTCACTTATTGCCAAGGGAGGCCTCGCTTGGTTAACGTTGGGAAGATCGGGCACCCTCGAGTCCGACGGAGGAGGAGGTGGTCGCACCATTATTCTGTTATCGGGGTTGGCCGCACGGTTTTCTTCCCGGTCACGAGGGGGTTGCACGTTCGAAGAAGAGCCCGTGCCAGAGCGTCCCCCCTGATACCGCGGCTTCGAGGGCGTTGTTGCTCCCCCTGTTGGGCCTGGTTCCTGCTGGCATGAGCGAAACGAGCGGCGTGCCTAATTCCTCCTGCCATCTCTAAGATATTTTCTCCTACAAGAAAGACAAGTACCAGAGTTAAAAATCCATAAACAAATTATTCGTTAAGCAAGATTGTAAAGAGAAGAATACAGTTAGTATCCCTATCTAAAAGTTAGTGCCCTAAGAATCTAATCATCTCTTTCCATGTCACGAGCCGGGGGGTTGTCAAGATAATAAGGGTCATTAGAAAGGCCACACAAGAACATAAGCTCTGCATCGTCTATCCAGTCTTTCGCTTCAATAAGGTGACCCTCGTCCCTTAGAGCCTCGGCCAAGCTCTTGGCCCAATCCTTGGGAAGGGCAGATTCCAGGTGGCTCTTTGAGACCGAGCCCCAACTTGAAGGCACCCCAAAGCCTTCTTCCGTGGGAGCCTTGACAAAGATAAATTTTTCCTTCCAGTTGGGACCGTAAGTACTGGAGGGAGAATTGATTAGCCTCGGGTGAGCTTTCGCTTGGACGTAATAGAAGCCTGCCTCATGGGATGAGCGTGATGAAGTGACTACTTGGAAGAGTGTATTAAAGTTCCGCATGTAGGGCTCGTAACCAACGCTTTTCATCAGAATCACGAAGCTTGTTAATAGAGCCAGGCCGTTGGGCACGATTTGGGAAGGACAGAGGTGCAGGTCATTCAGTAAACGGGCCATTGGGGTCGAAATGGGGAACGTCAAGCCCCCAGAGCTGACAGCATCCACATAAACTGCCATCTCACCAGGGGGCGGATGATTGGCACGCTCATGCTTAGCGGGGATTCTCCAAGTGAAGTGCTCATCCCAGAAGATGGGTGCCAGCATTGTTTTCACATCCCCTAGAGTAACCGTGCTGGGAGTTTCGTCTGGGGTGCGCTCGGTAGCCTGGTAGCCTGAGTCTCCACCCTCCTTGGATCCTTTGGACTTTTTGGTTCTTCTAGGCTTTTGAGGTTTTTTGCCCTTTCCTTTGTCATGGGCCCTATCGGAGGGCCCCGCTGCCTCTTCTGTCATCGGCGCTGGAGCGGCCCTGGCCACCGTCACGGCATAGCGGTGGGGATGGGTAGCACTCTCAGTTATGGGAAGAGTTCCCCCCTGTCTCCCTGCCTCCATTACCAGGTTCATCTCTTCAAAAAGAGGTTCAACCCCTTCTGGGTCCCTTGCATCTATGACTGTCATGGCCCCTTCCAACCCTTCGTCCCCAGAAGAGTCCGGAGGAGATGAATGTTGGGTGGCCATCTCCCTGATTCCACGGGAAAATTCCTCTGCATGTCGATTGGCCATGGCGGTGTTGGAATTTGGAAGAGATTTGGGGATTTTTTCTGGGAAAGGTTATACACCTAAAGAGATTTGAGATTTCCGGGAAGGAGAAGCCTAAGGGATTGCTGAATCCTAAATTTGACCCTAAAATTAGCGAAGTTAGAAAGTTTCACCGGATGTTACCTTAAGATTTCTGGGAAGAACTTGAAGGAAGGATGGAATGCTCTGTGACTGGTTTTGTGGAGAAGTTTTTTTGCAGAAGGGTGCTAGAAAGATATGTTCGCGTAAAAAGGTGGAATGGATACGGGATCCCTTATTTATAGGGATGGGAGTTGGTACGTTTATGGCAAGAAATTCAAAATAAGTAATCATTTCCCGCCTAGGAAACCGTTCACTTTATGGAAACGTCGCACATTTCCCAAGCCTTACGCCCCCCACGCGCATCAGCATTGAATGCTTAGTCGTTCCAAAGGGTCAGAAGAAAGGACAACATTTAATGCTTGGACATATCAAGCGGTCAGATGAAAGGACCACCTTAATGGCGCAGTCAGAAGGAAAATTGCCCAACATGCCAAAGACCCTCCCAAGCATCACGCTCGGAGAATCGTACATGATGAATTCTACAGCCCTTATTACAAAGGACTACAGAATTGGGGGAGGGGGGGGCAAAATGATGGGGTCAAAACACGCTTGTCCTCATCTTAGCACGTGGCACCTTAGGATGATGGCACGTGCTTCTCTAAGATTGCATCAGACATATACGAGCGCTGGCATCCCGCAAGAGCACGTGTCAACTCTGCTATGGATATACGTGCATCAGCATTATCGCTCTTATCGCTCTTCCACAAGCGTTGTTGGTACTGCATGACTAGTATCTCAATCAATCTAAGCGAGCCTTCTTCGAGCGCTGCATTCCCTCGGAGAAGCTCTAGCCCTCTTCCCCTAGCGGATATCTTAGCCTCTAAGGCTTCTGGTTGTCACGAGCGTGCTCTTAAGCCCTCGTTACCAACCCCCCAAACGGTTCTCTGACACATCGTACATGCCCACGCACCTACCACTGTTGCCAACACTAACTCTCAACAGCTTTTGCAGAAGATTCCTACTAGGTTTCTCTCTCACAACGCCACGTGTTAGGGAAACATTCGGCCAGGACCACATGAGGCAAATGACCAAAGGGTCCTTGACCAACCCTCAACTATAAATAAACAGAGTCATCTCCTTCACTGTAAGTACCTTCATTACTGTAATTCCCACGTAGCTTACGTTTCCTCTTTCAGATCATCATCTGACTTGAGCGTCGGAGAGCCAAACTGGGTATCACCCCCGGTCCCCCCAGCTTGGCCTTCTGACATTTCAGTGTGTTTGTCCTAGCAGGTAGAGCCCCATCCTCTCCGGTGAAATTCCGGCGGCTTCCCCACTCGAAACAAATTATAAAGTGATCGGATTCTGATCCCCCATTCGGAACCCATCAGATTGAATACTATTTACTGCATTTATTTAATTGTGTATTATTGAATGAAATCTTAAATGCGGTCCCACAGGTTTTATAATTTAGAGTATCTTCCTTCTAAAAGTGAGTGAATTCCCACTAAAATTAATCCTTTCACATTAGCGGAGGCTTTTGCAGCAATAATATTTAAACTCTATTTAGTTTGATAAAGTAATGTCCTTTGCAATTGTTTTAATTTTTTGCTAGGAGTCGTGGAAGAGTCCAGCGACTTTAGGAAATATTTTTGTTTTTATTTTATATACTTTATATTAATTATAAAAGTGACCCCAAACTTTTAAAGTTTTTTAGATAGGTATATAAAGAATATTTTTATTCATCGTATCAAGAAAGTATGCATAAATATTGAAATTAATCATGCTTCAATAATAGAAGTACTCTAAAATTCATCCTATAAATCATAAAACACACAAATAATTTGTAAAAATTTTATTACCTCTCTTTATCTCCTTCCGCTTCTACAATTCTGATTTATTGATCCTCTAAGACTCGTCTTTGTTTCTCCTCGGTTAGCCATTCTTGTTCCAAACGTCCTCACAGCTCCTCGCTCTCATGAACATCAACTGGAAACAGGCTTCAACCTCCAACGGAAACCCTCACTACGGCTTATTAGGTTCAATAAAAGGTTTGTAGAAATATACTGGAGTAAAAAGGTATAATAAACCTTTTAACAAAGTATTTATCTCGTGTTTATGAAAGGGAGAATTTTATTTCCTTCAAAAGAGGTTTATACAAACATGATATATTCTGAAAAGAGGATTTATTCTGGAAATACAGCACTCAAAGCTCAAAAGACTAAAAGACTCAAAGATTATTTTACATCTCACTTTCTGATTTCAAGGCAAGGTGTTTATCACCATACAAGAGTACTCTATTTATAGGCTATATTCTTGCTACTGTTTGGACTTGAAATTTTTATTTGGAATCCGCTGCTTTATCCTTCAACGATCCAGATTTTGGCTACACTTTTATCTGCCACTTGATAAATGGAGTATGACGTCATGGCATTCGTCATTTCCTTGCTGATGTATGCGCTTACATCACTGATGATTACAACCCATCATCTTGCAAGCTTCTTGTCTAGTTTCTGTAGTGCAGAAAAATTCATGTTTTTCAAATTTATTTGTGAATTCCATTAAAAGAGGAGAGCTTATTTTTCCTCCTTTGGTGAGTAGAATCCAATTTCCTTTACTCATCAGCGTTTCGAACTTATATTTGTACAGATTTTCTGCAATGCTGTGAATAGCCTTTATTCCCAATGCACGTCTTTGGACAATCCATTCTTTAGTAACTTGGATCTTCCTTAACGGTTTATTTCCTTGCTCAAGCTTTATGGTATCAGAAAGGTGATCTGCAGTGATCATGAAGAATGCTTCATGCCATATATGCTTCTCTGGTTCTGGGGATATGGTGTAGAACTTGAGAACCACCTGCCTTCCTCTGGCAAATTTACTGATTTGAGATTTTAGGGTATCATCAAATCTGGAAATTTCCTTGAGATCTTTACTTGGGTAGATTATATCGAGGAACCCAAAACAAGCATATCTATAAACTGCTTCGGGACATGCTCCCATGATGTAGGTCAATCTTGGATATATATTTTTTCCTTTGGAGAAAAATATAGTATCTGTATTTTCCATACTATAAACTTCATCAACTGTATGAACATACATATGTTCCCATTCAGTGTTAGGAACATATTTTTCTATTTCAATCTTTATTTCCTTTGAAGAAGGCTCTCTTTCCAATTTTATTTCAATGACTGAGGGAACTTTATTTTTGGCTTCTTCTTTATTTTTCTCGCCAGATGACTCAGCCTCATTTATTTTTATTGACTCAAATTTTTCAATATATTTTTCTAATCTTTGAGTCACTTTATTTACCTTTTCCAGATTTTCGGTTACCAAATCTATTAATGGAGGGAGATTTTTGTATAGATATTGTTCAAGAACCACAGTTCCTTCATAGAGATCTTCAGCCATGCTGTTGATATATGAGATCTCTTCTTTTATTTCAGAAATATCAATTTTATCCTCCATCTGTAAAAGAGAGAAAGGTTTATTAAATTTCTTTTTAAGATTTTCCATAAGTGATTTTTGGGAAATCACCACCCATTAAGGGATTTGATTTTGTCTTTACCATCTACCGTTTGAGATGGACTAGATATATGCATACCCATATATTGGTCTTCTAAGTTTCTATAAGTGATTTTTGGGAAATCACCACCCATTAACGGATTTGATTTTGTCTTTATCATCTGCCGTTTGAGATGGACTAGATATATGTAAACCCATATATTGGTCTTCATTCTGAACCAAAATCTATATTTCTGGATAAAAAGTCTGCTAAAAAATTATCAGTTCCTTTTATGGGAATGATTTTGAAATCATAGAGAGATAGGAAAACTTGCCATCTATGTAACCTTCTATAATTTGGTTCACTGTGTAATTTATTTTTCGCAAGACTTGGAACTTGAGTGTTATCCACGTGAACAATGAAAGGTTTTTAGAGTAGGAAAAGTGAAAACTTTTTAATCCCATTTATTACTCCTAATAACTCCTTTTCATGTGTAGTATAATTTATTTCTGCTGATTTAAAAGTACCACTTGTATATCTACAAATCTCATTAAGATCTGTTTTCAAGATTGCAGCCCAATATAAATCAGACGCATCAGTCTGGAGAATTAAGTTATCATTTTTATCAGGAAGCCTTAATTCTGGAAGAGTTTTACATTCTTTTTTTTAACTTTATGACAATTTCTGTATGTCTTGGAGCCCAACCTTTTGTATTATTTTTTCTTAATAACTTTTGTATTTCATGTCTTTTCTTAGCTAACTCAGGTATGAAACCTTCAGCATAATTAAGACATCCTAAAAAATTTTCTATTTGTTTTCTATTTTCTAATTTATCAGGAAACTCAACTATTTTCCTGGATATATGCGGTTGCAATTTTATACCTGCAGCACTCAGTTTTAATCCTAAAAACTCAATTTCTTTAGTTTCTATGACTGCTTTCTTTCAGACAGGGCTATACCATTCTCTTTACATAATTTAGCAAAGAGCAAAAGATGTTTTCTATGTTTATCTATAGTATCTGACAGATAAGAATATCATCTATATAAACAACCGTGAATTCTCTATATTTGCTAAAAATATCGTCCATCTAAAAATATCGTCCATCTTTCTTTGATATATTGATGGAGCATTTTTTAATCCAAATGGTATTACTAACCATTCATAATGTCCTTGAGGGGCACTAAAGGCTGTATATTGGATGCTATCATTTTCCATTTTTACTTGCCAAAATGCAGATGTACAGTCAAATTTTGAGTAAAAAGATTTATTCTTTACTAGATCTATTAATACTTCTTTATTGGGCAATTGGTAGCTATCACCCTTGGTGAAATGGTTTAATCTTTTATAGTTTATTACCATTCTTGCTTTATTTCTTTTCTTTTCAGCTTCTTTCATTACCATGAATGCTGGACTAGAAAAGGGGCTAAAACTTTTCCTAATTACTCGTTTATCTAAAAGTTCTTTAATTTGTTTTTTAAATTCATCTTCTTCACTTAAGGTATATCTCATGGGTCTTTCTTTAATTATTATATTATCTGTTAATTCTATTCTATCTTTTGGATAATCTTTTTTCCAAAAAGCCAATGGATGGTCACTATAGTTTTCTTTTATTTTGCTAGTAACCGTTTCTAAGTTTATTCTTTTTATAACTATTTTATTTATTGGTATTTGTATTTTTTCATATATGGAGTGTCCACCACGCTTAGCTGGCTGAACTCTGAAACGATGGTTTAATCGTGGTAATTTTAATAAATGACCACATTTTGTTTTAAGCACAATTGAATATGCATTTTGCATGTAATATTAAAATTGTTGTAGGAAATCATTTCCTAATAATATATCAACTTCTAGTTCATTATATTCATATATTCTAGGCACCGTTATTATTTTACTTCCTAGGACAACATCAACATCTATTGCAGATCTATTTATATCCTGTGATTTTCCAGTCACACCTTTTATTCTGATTTTCCCATATTCTTTCCATTTATTAATCAAGAAGGTTTTGAAAATAGTTATTTCAGATCCAGTATCTATTAAAGCACAAGTTATTATTTCATTTTCAGGAATTTCTCTTATTTCTACCTGAATGAACACACTAACTGTAAAATTATATCCTTTCATTTTATTCTTGGACAATATATGACTTCGTCTTCTATACAGAGTGTTACTCCATCTTTTTCTATTTTATAGTAATTACAACTATCTAGGAAAACATTTCCTAAAATTATGTCATAGGAACTTCCCGTCATGTTTTCATCTAGATAACATTTAACAATTACTCTAGATTTATCAGTATTTATTGGGATAGATATTTGTTGGTTACATGCAACTATCTTTCCTTCAAAGTTTTCATAATAGAAACTCTCATTTAAGGTTTCTATCATTAACCCTTTATTTTTTATCTTAGCAAAGTGATTTGCACTTGCTCCTGTGTCTATCAATATTTTTGGATCCTTAATATATTCTTGACCATTAAAGTATTCTCCTAAAATGATCATTGTTTTATTTACTGAATTTTTATTTATACTTAAAGTTCTGGTTATATTCATTTTTTGATTTCTCCTAGCTATAGTATTTCTTCCAAATTCTATAAGAGGAATCTTACTAGAAGATCCTTCTTCTATTAAAGGTTTATTTATGATTTCTAATTCATAATTTGTTATTTCTTTAGGGTCTTCCAGAAGAGGCAATTTAGCTGATGCTATTTCCCTACATTCTTCATCTATTTCTAAATGTGGTTTATCTTGATAAATTTTCCCATAATTACTATTACTTAGAACATATAATGCTCTATAGCAAATTGAGAAAGCTTTACTTTTATCTTTTAATCCTATATCTTTTATGAATTTGTAATGTAAACTTAAAGCTTTGTCTATATTATGATCATTTATATTCACACTATATTTAGGATATAAATCAAATAATATTTGTTTATAACACAGATTCCTTCTATTGTTCCTAGATGACTTCTCTTTACATCTGTAAATCTTTGATCATGAAGAGAAAATACTATAGGACTATCGATTCCTTCTCTAAACAATGATTTTACAAGGAATTGAACTCTTCCTAAATATATATATTGTATTTTACCTTTTTCAAAGCTTGATTTATTGTATTTCTTGTTAACAAGTTAATCTTAACTTGCCCTGAAGTATGTTCAATGTTTATAGATTTTTCTACTTCATGGTAGTCATATATATTTATTTTCTTTCTTTTTATAAGACTTGATATCCCTTTAAATATACTTTGGCTGGGATTTGTAGCATTTAATTTTAGTTTCTTTATCTTATCTAAAGTTTCTTTATTAAAGGTAATGCGTTCTGCATATCCTTCTGGTCCTTCATAAATATCTATTTCTTCATCAGATAATTCTGTTATTTCAGAACTCATTCTGATTCAGTATCTCTAATTCTGAAGATTTTTCATTTTCTGATAGATCGGATTCTTCCATATATATTTCTTTTCCAAAATAGTTTTCTATATCAGAAATTTCTTCAAGTTCATCTCTTATTTCTAAAAATTCAATTTCTATATTTTTAATATGTTTAGCTTTAGGTTTGGACATTCAGGTGATTTATGACCTTCTTCTCCACAATTCCAGCATTGACATTTGGTTAATTTTTTATTTCTTTCCTTATTAGATTTATTTTCATACCTATCTCTTTTGAAAAACTTTCTTCTAGGTTTTATATTTTTTCTTTGAAATTTTTTATATTTTTTATATTTTTTCTTATAAAATTTTCTTTTATTCTTTTTAGGGTATGTTTTTCTATTACTTCCCCATTGTGTAGGTAATTCTACTGTATCACAACAGAGTCTAGTTATTCTTTTAGATTTTTTATATAATTGTTGTTCACTACATATTCTTTTAAGTTCTGATGTTAATACTTTTATTCTTCCTCCTAGATTTTGTGGATATATATCTTTCTTTTCTCTCCATACTTTATTCATGTGATTATTTCAGGGATAAGGGAGTTTAGTGTAAAACATATTTAGCATTATTTCTTGAGATTCTGTACTATAATATTGGGTATAATAATATTCTCTAAATTCACATACATAATTTTTTATATTGCACATTGAGAGTATGCTTAGGTTTATTAGATTACTTCTTACCTCATCATTTTCTCTTTCTATTTCTAATTCTTTATTAGCTATCCATGATTCACCTAAAAATTCATCAGATATATTTGCAACTATACTTTTCACTCCTGTTCTTATATCTATATCAAATCCAGTTTCCATTCCGACTTTCATTATCCCTTGTATATCAGGAGATACTCCTTGTAATGCCCCGGTTTTTCATTTGTACTAATATGTCGTATGTGTTTATAAATTGTGCAAATTAAATTATTTAATTATGTGATTAATTGTTTATAAGTGTTTTAAATATTTAATTTTAATATAAATTGTTATTAGTTTATTTTATTTTATTTTATAATTTTATTTCGTTAATTAATTTATTTAAATTGAAAATTGAGAATTAATGTTAATTAATCATGTTTTAATTAAGCTAATTAATTAATTTATTATAAAATCGTTGACTTTCATTTAAATTAAAATAGAATTTAAATTTGTATATTTAATTTGAATGTTATGAAATTGTTACGGTTGCGCATGAGTGTTTTAATCGTGCGTCGTTCTTATATGATTTGATATCGAAAATTCACGAAAATTTAGTATGTTGTAGATATATGTGTCGTGTATGTGTACGTATGTTCGTTTCATGTTTTCGGATTCGTTTGATTGTGTTTTAAATTTATTTGGTATTATTGGAACCAAACCGGGGGCTAACGAGCACTTAGCGCACAATTGGTTCCGTATGTGATATCTTGAGCTAGGGAACTCGGAATCGAGTTCCGTCAACTCCGTTGAACTCGTAACGAAAATTCGGGTTCAATAAACTTAGCCTCATATTTTTCTAAGACCATTTGGACCTCCGAAATTCAACCGAAATATGATACGGACGCCCAAACTGCCACATTTTATTAAAAGAGCCATAACTTATTCAAACCTTGACCAAATTAACCATGGTTTGAGCCCATGGAACCCTAACTCAACCATTTAGCTGGTCATACTCTCCTTAACCGAACCACACCCTCTCACTTGGAGAAAATCAGCTCAACATCCTCTGCATTCCAGAAATCCCGTAGCTCAAGCCAACCCTTGGAGATTCAAGCTCAAATCTCTTCCAAATTTCATCCAATCAACAAGGTGAGTTTAGGATTGTGATATACATTCAATATGTGTCATTTTAAGCTATGCATCCCTAATTTTAAGCTTGTGTGCATGGAGATTTGAAGGCATGAGTGATTAGTTAGGTTTTAGCTTTAATTTTTGAATCCATGTTAGGTGTTCGATTCTATGTGATTTGAGGTATGAAACATGATCAGTTTAGCTTCTTGTATACCTGATTGTACTTGAATTTGATTAATGTGTAAGTATATGAATCTCTTCATGTTTGGAGCTTGAAATCGGGACTGAAAATATGAGATTTTGAGACTGAATCTTTCTCCCTCACGTTGTGTTGCTACTACTGTGTTTTGGGACTCATTTTGCTGTCATTTGCTGCTCATTTTTGCCATGTTTGTTGCAAAAACATACCTGATCATGTTGCCTAAGGAATGGATTGGTTGTTGCTCTGTTTTCCTTCCGTTTATCCACTGTTTATGGCCTGAAACGTTGCTGTCAGCTACTGCTCTTTTCCTTGCTTCCTTGCTGTCAATTATCAGCCAATTTGTGGGAGTTTTTGGTGCTTTTTGCTTCTGTAAAGTTATGGCTTATGTTGCTGCTACCTGCTGCTGTTATTTCTTGAATTAAAACAGGGGAAAAGTTCGTTGATCAGCTGCTGCGCGTCTGTAATACCAATCCCCGGCCGGGGAGATTTTTGTACATGAAAGTACCCGGCCGGGTACCTTCTTGTGCAGAAACTTGCTGCTTTGCTTTTGCATTCCATTCCTTTCTTTTAAGTTGTTAAGTATTGTATACGCATGCAAACATCTATACTTCATATATTAATGCATGTTTAATTTCTTGTTGAATTGTGCATGGTGTGCATGTAAAAAGATATATTATGTAATTAGATATATATTGCATGAGAAATGCATGCATTTGTACGTATATATATATATGCATTTGTTGTGTGTTTACGTACTAATCTATGTATATATATTTAATATATGTTCTATGCATGCAAATGGTTAGGTAATACATATGTTAATAGCATGCATGTATACATATGTATATATAGTAATGAATGATATATATATATATATATATATATATATATATATATATATATATATATATATATTTATATATTAGATAATATGCATGCAAATGTGTATATATAGTATATATATTATTAATTGCATGCATGTATAAGTACGTATAGATATATAGGTACTTTTAAAATGATTTTTTTTATATATGTTAATTAATTTCATGAGTAATTTAATATTAAGTATTAATTGATTTAATTGAATTATGAAAATTAAATTGCTACCTATTCCATGTTATTTAATTTCCGATTGTGATTCGAATGTAATTAATTGTTTACTTTCTAAGTGTTAACGTGTTGTCGTACGTGAAATGATCGTTAATTGATTTCTTGAATTAATTTGTTATAAAATGTGAAATTCATGACTTGAATGAATTTGAACACTTCCTTGAACGAATGAATGACTCGTCTATATGATTTAAAGACGTTAATAGTGCACATGAACGTGTTCACTACATAATAGCATTTCTTATGCACTCATATCGTGTTCATTGCATGCCGTGCGTCATATTTGGTTCATTTGGAGTCTCGAGTCTCACGAACACGTTACTTTGTCCTTGTACAGTTTTCTCCTGGGCGGAGATGCCGGGTGCATAGGACACTTTCGAGTCTCCTTTTCTTCTTGATTTTTGTCGGTAAGAGGCGTACAGGTGGGTTTCTCTACTATCTAGTTAAATGACCCTATATCCTCCCAACGTGTAAAGTTTTCGGCCAAAACTTAGTATATGTATATAGAGTCGTTTTAAAGAGTAAATGATTTTAAAGTAAAGCCCTTCTTTTATGAACCTACCAAATGATTTGGCGAGAAATGAATGAATGAATGCACAGAATGGGGCCCAGGGACTTGGTGTGAGTGGTGACCCGAGGAGGCATGGACTGACGGTGAACCCTCACACTAGTCCCACCAATGAACGGCGTAACCGGACCTCGTTAGGAGTTAACGAGGAATGGATGCTGAGTGCCATCTAGGGAGTCATGTTCCCCTTTTGGTCAATGAATGGATGGTTCGGGCCGATCACCCGGCCATCAACCGGAGGGAGAAGGTGTAAATGTTCATGAATGTGCACAAAAAAAATGTTATGCATAAATGAAAGAAAGAAAGAAAGAATGTTTAATGAACTACACGAGGTATTGGTTGGAGATAATGCACGCCTACTCGCCGGGCCACAAACTACCTAATGAAAAATGAATGTTATAATCCCTTTTGATGATTTATTTACTTCACCCACTTGGGGAAATGCTTTAAAAACCTCATTTGGGATTATAACTTGCATGTGAATGTTTAAATATCGTCGTATATGTTACTTATGCCTCATTTTATACCCACCAGTCTCCTATAGACTGAACCCGGTTTGTTTTCAGTTTCTTTGCAGGTTTGGAGTGCTAGGCGGGAAGTCATGTCTTTTAAGTTTTCGGTTAGGTCAGAGTCGGTCCACGTGCATATTGATTCATGATTTGCTTAAGCTACGGAGAATATATGATTTGTATTGATCGTTACTATTATCGTGAATTCAGGATAAGCTTACAGGAATAGAAGCAAAATAGGAATTGACGTTTATGATTATATTGAATTTCGGGATTAGGTATCTATGCTAGTTGAACCCGTTGCTCTTTGCTTATCTTGTTATATATGTATGTACATTGCTTCCGCTTTGATAATATTTCGGTTTATTGTTTCTTTGGTTGTGAAAGTTATCTCCCGCCTAGCTTAGCGAGTGTGTATGTCCCCGTTCGCCGTGATCTAGCTCGGGTATGGATTGCCCATTTCATATTCGGGTCGGGTCTCGGTGCGGGGGATGTGGTACCTTGCGCTCGGGAGCTACACTCCTTCCCACCATTTAAGAACTATTCCATCAAACGTAGTTATAATATATTCGCTCTTTTTACTAGCTCCCCAATTTATATCATCTTGGGTTAATAAAAAGGCTATCATATCGTTCTGCCACTTTACTATGGCTTTTCTATTATCTACTTGACAATCTAGATTTAATTTACTCCCTTGGAGATTTATAGGTTCACTATATTGTTCAGTAGGTTGGTATTTTGGATTATAAGATATATTCTTCTTACTTTGTTCTTTATTTCTCTTGGGTCTATAATATATTTTAGGGTAATTATCGTTAGAACCCATAGAGGATTCTGGAGTTTCATTAGTTACTCCTGAAGGTCCTCCGGTTGTATTCATTCTAACTTCATATTCAACTATATCATCCAGATTTATCTTTTCAAATTCTTCTATTAAATCATTTACTTCATTTATTGTCCTCAGTTTTTTCTTCTAGTTTAGCTTCTTCTATAATTTCCTTTAATTTTGATTCTTCCTTTATTTTATTTTCTCTATCATCTTGTTCTTTTAATAATCTAGGAAGGTACATTGTATACATATATTCATCGAATGATCTAGGTTCATATTTCTTTTCTGTTGGTATAGTAACAATCTTTGTAGGTGTTTTTATTGCTCTTTCTACTTCTTTTTTCTTATCCAATTTTGTATTTTTAATATTATCTTGAATAAGGTTATTTAATTGTTTTATTTCAATTCTAATAACTTGGATTTCTGTATTTATATTCTTTATTTCAGATTTTAATTTTACTAATTCTTCTAATAATGTATTTATAGCATTTGCAACTGACTCAATATGATTCATTATGGTGAAGCGAGTTGCCAATCTGTATCATCGTAGGATTCATATCCTCCTTCTGTATATGTTTCATTTAAATTCCATTTATCTGAGCAAAAATTTAAATATATTAAAGCTGTGTGTATTAATATTCCTATTATATAACTTTCTATTATTGGTTTTATGATTTTTTCCATTTTTGCCAATTTCCTGTGGCTTCTTCCTTCTGTTTTCTTATTTTTTGTTTACACAGTTTAATTTTATTTTTTATTTCTTTATTTTCTTTCTTACTTTTATTTTCTCTTTTATATTCTTCTAATATTTTTTTTAATCTTAAAATACCATTTATATTATCAATCCATTTATTTAAATGGTTAACTTGATGAGGTTTTAATAATCTGACCATTTATATTGTCAAAAGATTTATATAGTGATCTCTATCTTTTTTATGGTTATTCATTCTATCATAATAATATTTACTAGGATATTTTTTATATTGGTGTTTGTACCATTTATACATTGAATCAAAATATTTTATAGATTCAATTATTTTTCTTTTATCAAATATTTTCATTTTATTTATTATTTATTTGGATTGTATGGCTCTGATACCACATAGACGCGGAATATATTTTGTATTTGGGTGATATTAAACATGATATTAAATGATATTAAACAGGATTATTTATAAATTAGATTATTGCCTTTTCAATATATTTTAGTCTTCTTATTTCAGAAGCTAACATTGCTTCATGAAACTCTATTTGTTTAATGATATGATATTCTTCAACAGGAAATAAATTATCTTTATTAATAGTACTAATAAGTTGTAATTTTTCTTTCTCAATATTAATTCTAGCTCGTTGAAAATCTATACTTATTTGTATATTTCTTGTTAATTCACGAATCCTTTTATAATATTTATTCGGCATTTTTATACTTATAAATTGTGCCAAACAAATTCTAAATAACAACAAAAAGATAATTCTTCAATTGTTAAAGGTCGAATATGATATAACTGTATATAGGCATCTAATATATTAAAAACCATAGCTCTAAAAGTTTCTTTATTCATATTATTCATTATAATAATTTAATTGTTTTGTTCATAAATTTGTTCTATAGCTATTATAATTTTATTTATAAAATTTAATTTTTTATTTGTTTTTGCACAGTCTTCATCACAGTCTGTATGATTTATTTTATGTTTTTCTGTATGTTCTTTTCCTAACATTCTCATTCTATCAATTAGGAATCGTTTTACAAAATTCCTAAAATGTTTATTAGAGGTATCTTCATCAAAACATTTACAAAAATTACATGCAAGGAGTAGTTCCTTGCTAAAATCAGCATCGGAATTACCATCCATGGCGTAATATATAAGTTTTTAAATTTTTGGGGTTTATTTGAAATTTTTAGAAAATTTATAGGCTCTTTTATAAAAAGATTTGGGTTGAAAATATAATGTTTAAAAAGTTGTTGTATTATTACTATTCATGAATAGTAGGGAAAAAACCCAAGGTTGAATGAAATTTTTGGAGTCGTGGTTGACATCCACGATTTATACTATTATGTTAAAGTCTAAAAAAGCAATGATATTTTCTTAACCTAATTTATAAAAAATAGTACTTTTGAAAAGGACTCCACATTAGCGTCAACTCAGCTTAAATAAATCCTCAGGGATAATTACAAAAGCTCCTGAGATTTGACAAAATTACGGATTTCCCCTGACACGTTATCTGTTTCGTTAAATTTAATAGAATTTGTGATTTTACTATTTTACCCCTCATATCCTAAAACTTAGGAGGGTATACGTAATAAAAATCTAAAAGTAAGGAGGTTTGTAAATATTGAAATTTTTGAGGGATTTGATATAAGTACTTGAGTTTTATATTTACCTAATTTTTTTTTTTTAGTAAAAAAAATGTTACTTAATGATATCTTGACTTTTTAATAATAAACTAATTTAATTCGTAAAGTTTATGGATACCTAATATTTTTTTGAAAAAAAATATTGACATGCATGTTTATATTGGAATGTTATTCGTATTTTACATACATTAGAAATCACCAAATTTTGAAATATTTGTTTAAATAATTCTGATTGATGTTGATAGGGCCAAAACAGGCTCGTCCCACGTTTGGACACGTGGCACCTCAAGATAGTAACACATGTCCTCCTGTGGTTAAGGCGGTCGTTCACGAGCTCCCAAGCCCCCCCGACTCCCGAGCCTCAAAATCTCAGAAGGACACGTGCCATCTCTGCTGTGCACACGCATGATCAGTTGCCACTTTCTAACGAGCGCTACTCCCCCTCAGGGAAGCTTCCACTCCCCCTCATTGCATGAGCCTTGGCCTCCATCCCTTAGCGGATCTTCTGGCCTCCAAGGCCCTTGGTTGACACGAGCGTGCTCTCAAGCCCTCGTTACTGACCCCCTAAAACAGCTCTCTGACACCCCGTACATGCCCGCACACCTACCACTGTTGCCAACACTAACTTTCACCAGCTTTTGCAGAAGATTCCTCCTAGGTTTCTCTCATAGCGCCACGTGTTAGGGCAACACTTGGGCTGGACCACACGATGCAAATGACCAAAGGGTCCCTGACCCTCAACTATAAATAAACGAATTCATCTTCTTCACTGTAAGCAACCTCCATTACTGCACTTTTGCAACTTCTTTAGTTTCTCTTTCAGATCATCATCTGACTTGAGCGTCGGAGAGTCAAACTGGGAATCACCCCCAGTTCCCCCAGCTTGGCCTTCTGACTTTGCTTTGGTGTTTGTCCTAGCAGGTAGAACCCCCCATCTTTTCCGATGATCATCAACTGGTTTCCTTATCTAAACAAATTCTAAAGTGATTGGACTCTGTACCGCATACTCAGACCCATCATTTTTGGCGCCGTCTGTGGGAAACCCATTCTCAGTTCATCTTTATCTCTCTTTTTGCTAGTCGAGAAACAAACACCCTGCACCTTCATAACCATGATAACTACAAGGTCCGGAGCTGTGGGAGGAGGAGAGGATCCTCCCCATGATGGCAATATCACCACCATCCCATCCGCCGTCATTGGTGGAGCGCCACCGGCCGGAGGAGTGCCTCCGCCGACAGATCCTATGGTTCCGCCACTAGCGCCACCAGCACCACCCATTTCTAGCGCCATTGGAGGTGCTCCCCTCCCTACTCTTCCGTAACTCCCCCAAAATTAGTGGGTTCACTCTCATGCAAATCCGGAAGGGCAACACTACATGATGCCGCCTCCAGGATATATGCTCACGCCCACCGTCATGATGCCACCAGTTCAACCCTACCACGCCGGCCAGATCCAACTCCCAGTGGTAGTTCCAGCGGAGATTGAGGGAGTGGAGTTGCCCCCCTTGACGTCTCAACAACTACGGGCCATTTATGCCCAATGCGAAATTCAGGCAGCCCAGAATGTATGGGATAAGTTTTACTCCTTGTACTTTCCTCCTGGGCAAACCGCTCATACAGCTTCGCCCTTAGGAGGAATACAAGGGCATCCCCTCATCCAGGCTCAGGCCGTGTTGAGGGCTCAACCGCCACCTCCCCCAGCGAAAGATAAAGAAGTTCCCAACCACGGGGGAGCCGAGCATCCCCAAGTGGACAAAGGCAAAGAACCCGTCGAAAGGATTGATGTCGACGAAGAGGTTCACTCTCGTGCATCGAAACAAGGGCCCCAAGCCTCCCAGCGAGGGAGCCGAGTAAGAAGAGAAGATCCCAACCTCCTCGTGGCTGTGCAAGACCAGCTGTAGGAGTTGCAAGATATGGTGGGACAGCTCTCCGGAGCGCGATCCCAAGTCCCCCACGCTGGGGACCAGCAGGAGAAAGCCAAAGACGCTGGGCGCAATGTTCGCTAGCAACACGTTCCACACCAAATGGAACAGGAAGAGAACTTCGGATGTTACAACCACCACCCACTCGCAAAGGGGTCTCCCCTTGTGGAAGGAGTCCTGGTAGCCCAAGCAGGCATGGGCAAGGTCCCAACGTCAGTCAACCGCTACGATGGGACCACTGATCCCGCTGAGCATCTGGACCATTTTTTGCATCTGATGCACTTGTACGAGCACTCTAGCCATTACTGGGCAAAAGTATTTGTTACCTCCCTCGTCGGAATGGCCCAAGAGTGGTACAAACGTCTGCCGCTAGGCTCAATCCACTCCTATGGTGAGCTCACAAACGCCTTTCTGAACCATTTCAACTCCTTGAAGCCCCCGTCACCGCACTTACTGCCTTGTATAACTTGGTTCTAGGCGAGCATGAATCTCTTCGGTCGTTTTTCGCACGTTTCAACAAGGAGGTGCTGCTGGTGGAAAGGCCCTCAATGGATTTCCTGATCCACGTCCTTTTCAAGGCCTGCAATCACAAGCAATATGTGAGTAAGAAATTTGTTGATTCCATTGTGAAGAAACGCCCCACATCTGTCATGGCAATGAGAGAGATAGCCGAGCCCTACTTCGCGCTCGAAGGCATGTACGGGTCCAATGCTCCAAGACATTTCGGACCCTCTAAAAGTGAGCGAGGGCGAGAGGAGCCTCCTCACAGAGAGCGCCACAAGTCACCTCCTCCTCTACGAAGACTAGAGCATGTCCCTCTTAACAGGCCTATCTCTGAAGTTTACGCCTTGTCCAACAAGAAACTCTTTAAAAGGCCCACGAAGATGAAGGAAACTGAGGCTTTGAGATGCTCAAATAAATACTGTGCTTTCCATAAGCAAAGGGGGCATGATACAGATGAATGCTGCCAGCTGGAGGTTGAAATTCAAAGGCTCATCGCAGGGGGCCACTTGAAGGAGTTTGTTAAGATGTTAGAGCGTTATGATGAGCATTGCAACGAGCGTGGGAGGGAAAGGAGAAGAAGCCTCTCGCGCTCAAGGAGCCCATGAGGGTGCAGACCCCCAGAGAGCAGCCACCGTGGCAAAGGGAAGACTCCAGAGCAAGAAAACACCCCTTTCGCGGTTATCAACATGATAGCTGGGGGATCCTCAAGGGGAGATTCCAACGCTTCTCGCCGACTGTTCATTCGGAGTTATGATCAACGCCCCTCAGAACCCAAATCAGTCTATGCCATCCGAGATTCCAGAGGCAATCGCTCAAAGGAATGTGATGTGATAGGATTTACGGATAAGGATTTGGAGCATATTGTAACAACCCCATAGGGTCAGTGAAACCTCTGACTGCCCCATGGTGGTTAGCCTAGATGTCCACAATCACATTGTAAAGAGGGTGTTAGTGGATAGTGGAAGCTCTGTTAACGTTTTGCCCTACACCACGTTCCAAAAGATGAATGTTACCAACATCCCGCTTGAACCCCTCAAAACAGCCCTCATTGGCTTTAGGGGTTCTGAGGTTGTCCCACGAGGGCAAATTCGCTTGGCCACTTCATTTGGCCGAGCCCCAGAGCGCAAAACGCTCATGGTCACCTACGCGGTGGTGGAGATTGACATTCCATACAACATCATAATTGGGCGACCGGCCCTTGTAGACTTCAAAGCAATTATCTCCACTTACCACCAGAAAGTCAAATTCCTCACCCCCGAGGGTGTCGGAGAAGTTTTATGCAACGTGCGAGAGGCATGGGAATGCTACATGCTATCTCTCAGAAAGCCTAAAACAGAGAAAGCATTTCAAATTGGATCCACCAAAAAGTCCGTTGATTTCCCCAATCTGGACGAGGATGGTCCCACACGAAAGAGGGCTAAAATGAACAAAAAAAAGAACAAGAAGAAGGATCCCAACACTGGTAGTTCCCACGAGAGTGCTCTGCCAGGGATGGTGGAAGAATCCTCTTCCGAAGGGGAAGAGCGTGATACGAGCCAGCCCCATAATGGGGGACGCTTGACAGGAAAGAAGAGAGCGCTTGAGCTTCCTCGCCCAGAAATGAGAATTGAGCCCTCCAAAAAATTCCTTACTATTGAGCTTGAACCAGGGAACAAGGATAAAACTACTCAAATTGGGTCCAACCTTTCGGGACCCTCGCAGATCATGATGATTGACTTCCTCAGGGAAAATATGGACGTTTTTGCATGGAAGGCATCTGACCTTACTGGGATTGACCCTAGCGTCATAGTCCACAGGCTCAATGTGGACCCCTTGTTTAAGCCCATAAAGCAGAAGAAACGGGATGTACACGGTTTTCGGAAGAAAGCTATTGAGGAAGAAGTTAACAAGCTCCTCGAGGCCCAATACATAGAGCCCATATTGTATCCTGAATGGTTATGTAACGTGGTACTGGTGCCCAAGAGCGCAAATAAGTGGCGCATGTGCAATGACTTCACGTATCTTAACAAGGCTTGCCCTAAAGATCCTTACCCATTGCCCCGCATAGACCAACTGGTGGACTCAACTGCGGGCTGCGAACTCATGAGTATGATGGATGCCTTCCAAGGGTACTATCAAATCTTCATGGCTCCGAAAGACCGCCCCAAAACTTCATTTGTTGTTCACTTGGGCGTATATTGCTTCTTGATCATGCCTTTTGGACTCAAGAACACTGGGGCCACTTATCAACACCTCGTCAACAAGATGTTTGAGAAAGAAATTGGAAGATCCATGGAAGTTTATGTCGATGATATGATTGTTAAGAGTGAGCGTCAGGGCTCGCACTTAGAGGATCTCAAGTGCACTTTTGCCATTTTGCGCCAGTATGGGATGAAATTGAATCCTTCAAAATGTACTTTTGGAGTGCGCGGAGGAAAATTCTTAGGCTACATGGTCAGTCAGAGGGGAATCGAGGCTAATCTGGAGAAAATCAAGGCTATTTTGGACATCCCATCCCCTCGTAATCTCCGGGAAGTACAAGTGCTGGTAGGAAAAATCATTTCTTTAAATAGGTTTATCTCGCGCTCGGCGGACCGAAACCTCATTTTCTTCAAAATTCTGCGTAACGCTCGAAATTTTGCTTGGACTGAGGAGTGTGAGAAGGCACTGCAGGACATGAAGGCTTACCTTTCGAGTGCTCCGCTCCTGACCAAACCAGTTGAGGGTGAGAAGCTATTCATGTACCTCTCCGTTTCAACCGAGGCAACGAGCGCAGTTCTAATAGCTGTACGGGAACGTAAGCACTTGCCTGTTTATTATTTGAGCAAAACATTACAAGTAGCCGGGAGGAAGTATTTGGAAATTGAGAAATTCGCATTCGCCCTCATTAATGCATCACGACGGTTAAGGCCTTACTTCCAGGCACACTCAATAACTGTCCTCACTGATCAGCCTTTGAAGCAAGTGCTGTCCAAACCAGATGTATCAGGAAGACTGATAAAATGGGCCATTGAGTTGACCCAGTTTGACTTAAGTTTCAAGCCTAGAACTGCTATACAAGCGCAGGTTGGAGCGGATTTGCTGGTTGAACGCTTCGGTTTAGAGCCTGCTGTTCTAAAGAACGATGGTCTATGGGTCCTGCACACGGATGGTTCTTCAACCTCTCAAGGGGGAGGAGCAGGGGTAACCCTTAGAGACCCCAACGGAATTGAGTTAGACTTTGCAATCAGTTTGGATTTCCAGGTCACCAATAACGAGGCAGAATATGAAGCCCTCATTCAAGGATTGAAAATTGCTTTTCAAAATGGTGCCTCCAGAATTACCGCCTATGTGGATTCCCAGTTAATTGCGAGCCAGATTGAAGGAACTTACGAGGCTCGAGAAACCACCATGGTGCAGTATTTGAGCAAAGCCAAGGAAATTATCGGGAAGTTCAGATAATTCCGTTTACTCCAGGTCCCACGGGCAGAAAACGAGCACGCTGACGCTCTATCAAAATTTGCCTCGGCCTTGGAAGGTATCAGTGAGCGCTCTGTTACATTTCTTAGAACTGAAGAGCCTCTGATAAGAGAGCAGGGCACCAAGAGAGTGGTGGCCGTGATTGATCCGCGCGAGCCGTGCTGGCTTGATGATATTATAAAATTTCTTAGAGATGGTGTTTGTCCCACTGACAAGGTGGAAGCCCGGAAAGTCAGAAGCAAAGCCCCTCGGTTTTCTTTAGACTCTGAGGGGAGATTATTCAAGAAGTCATTTCAAGGACCCCCGATGAGGTGTCTAAGGCCCTCGCAAGCTAAAGAAACGCTCGAGCTTATTCACAATGGAAGCTGTGGAAACCATTCAGGAGGGCGTATCCTAGCTAAGAAAATTCTGAGGAGTGGGTTTTATTGGCCCACGATTCTCCAAGATGCCATTGAGTACGCCAAGAAATGCCCCAAGTGCCAGTTTCACTCTAACCTCCCTCAACTGCCAGCCGCTCAGATGGTCCCTATAGATGTCTCATGGCCCTTTGACCAATGGGGGATCGACATTGTGGGCCCCTTGCCCATCGCGGTCGGACAGAAGAAATTTGTCATTTTAGCCGTCGATTATTTTACCAAATGGGCAGAGGCTGAGGCCGTTGCAAAGATCACCTTCAGGGTCGTAAGGGACTTCATTTGGAAAAACATTATCTGCAGATATGGTATACCCAGGGTGCTCATTTCAGATAATGGGTCCCAGTTCATAGCAGCTGACATCCGAGAGTGGTGTTCAGAGTTGGGTATTGAGCAACGTTTTACCTCCGTGGGTCATCCCCAAGCCAATGGACAAGCGGAAGTCACTAATAGGGTCATTTTGCAGCATCTGAAAACCATGCTAAAAAGCAAAAAGAGTGAATGGGCAGAGGAATTGCAAGGGGCACTATGGGCTTATCGTACTACTCCACGAGCGGCTACCGGTGAGACACCTTTCGCGCTCGTGTATGGATCTAAAGCCATGATACCAGCGAAAATTGTACACGAATCCGCTCGTGTAGCCTATTTCGAGCCCCAGGATAATGAAGTCAACAGGAGCCTGGAGTTGGACCTGCTGGAGGAAAGAAGGGACAATGCGTGGGCAAAAATGCACAGATATAAGACAGCTGTAGCACGGCAATACAACAAGCGTGTAAAAGAAAGAACTTTCCAACTAGGAGACTTGGTCTTGAAGAAAGTAGAAGTATTCAGGCATGTGGGAAAATTGGACCCCAACTGGGAAGGTCCGTTCAAAATCATACAAATCAGAGCTAACAACACTTACACCCTGGAGACACTGCAAGGCGAGCGCTTGCCTCGCCCTTGGAACGCATATAACCTCAGGCGGTTCTATGTTTAAAAGTTCTCTAAAAATGATGATGTAAAAATCCCACTAATGGGCTCTATGTACTACTTCAAATCTCAAGTAAGTTACAATACATTCTCCTGAATATTTTTATACTACTGCTTTTAAATTATGCAAGTGGATAAGACCCACGTCCCTCGTTTCTACGAGCGTTGTTGGCAATCAATTTCAATAAGCACGATGTTATTGCACATGGGTTACGCTTGCCAGCGCTCTACTCCACGTGGGGGGACGCCCTCATAAGGATAGCCTGGTAACGCTCACAACCAACATGATGAATCGAAGGAAAACACAAGGAAAACCCTGGTAGGCCTTGGTTGTTTGTCACAACGCCTTGCGCTCGAAAATGGGATTGCTTGCTAGTCCAAAAAATCAACGGGTATAATCGCGCTCGTTCAACGGTAACGTTATTCGGAATGAATTTGCTCAAATCTTGAACACCAGGGCGTTCTCAAGGGGGTGATCCACGCGCTCGTTCAAAGGCAGCCGATTTTTACAAAATTCTTGTTAAGTCCAAGCTAAAAGTTCTCTGAGAAAAGAACTCACACGCTTACTTGAAGGTTTAAATGGATTTATATGTGCGAAAATTTTCACAAGTCTTGAACGAGGGCAGCCTCTCAGTAAGACCATCGTAATTACTCAAGACTTAGTAAAATTTTCTAAGTTTAAAGAAAAATTTTCACAAGTCTTGAACGAGGGCAGCCTCTCAGTAAGACCCTCGTAATTACTCAAGACTTAGTAAAATTTTCTAAGTTTAAACCAGAATTTTCACAAGTTTTGAATGAGGGCAACCTCTCAGTAAGGCCCACGTAATTACTCAAGACCTAGAAAAATTTCACAATCAGATACACAAAAGGAATAAAAGGAGACATCATTGCGGAAGAAAAAATCTTCATTCATTGAACTATCGTTAAGTTACAAAATAAGGGCACGTGGGCCCTTAGAATTCCTACAAAAGATAAGTACTGAAAAAAAAAGAAGGAAATTTCAATGTAAGCGTACGGAGGGAAGCTTCAGGCCGTAGGGGCAACGTCTTCATCCAAGACCACAAGGACGTTTTGGGCCACGGGACCATGCACAAGGGCCGCCGGCTCTTGTGCTTGAGGGGCTTGTTCATCCTGGTTCTGGGCAGCTGGCGGAGGAGCAGGCTCGTTATTTCCTGGCGCAGGGGGGACTACAAGCTCATCACCCCCAGCGGGAGCATCCTGGTTTGCTGGATCTTGAGCGTTACCAGTTGGCGCCACGGGCTCGTTTGTTGGAAGATTTGCTGGCATTGTTGGTCCCCTCACTTTGTTCTGCCTGAGAGGCTTCTTCCGGAGAATGAGCAACCATGTATTCATCCTGGATGAGCGTGACCAGGAAATTGTACTCCGGCTCAGAGATGTTGGACTCAGGATCCTCGCGGTCGTCGTCCTCCTCAACGCAGCGCTCGTTGAACATGAGCCTCATGCCCTGCGCCTCACGAATGGATGGATCTGTTAGGCCCTTGTGGATACCCTACTCAATTGCCAAGTTGAAGGCTTTTTAGGCCTCGTCAAGATAGTGCAAAGAGGCTGCAAAGTTAAATGCCTTGGAATGGTAAAACTTGATGAGCCTCTCTTTGACCGCTTGCTCAATGCGATGAGGAAGCTGGTTCATGGTATCTGTAAATTTTTGCTTCGCCTGTGTAGCCCTCGTCTTCCATGCGTCACGATCAGCCGTGAGCTTTTCATGGCTCTCCTGGAGGTTATTATATTGCATGCGCCAACTACTACGAGCGGTCTCAGCGTTCGTAAAATCCTCCTCCAGCTTCTTCATCTCAGCCTTCATCTTTTGGTGCTCTTCCTTAAGAGAAATGTACTTGGTTTTCTCTATATCCAAATCTTCTTGGATTTGAGCAGGATCGTTCGAGCATGCCAATTTCTTGTACTTGGCCTTCACGCATTTGAATGTTCTTTGCCCTCGGAAGCACTTGCTGCATAGGCTCGAAAGGGCAGAAGTGTTAGTAAAAATTTTGGAAAAAGACATATTCAGAAAATAAAATTTGAGAAAGAAAAGGGGACTTACAGAAATTAGGGTGTGCCCCATATCGCTAGTCACCTTTTCGACGGTCTCGGAGTACAGGTGCTTATGGTCCGCTGAGAATTGGACCCTTTCATACAAACCCTCGCTGATGGTTTGCGCGACAGTTCCGTGCCTCAGTAATACGGCACCTCCATTAGCGGAACCCTTGTAGCTCCTGTCCCCTCGGCAGTCGAAATCCCACAAGTGTTCTTCCTCGGAGGAGGAAGTGTCTCCATCGCCGCCCTTGGGGCCCTCAACTGCCTGTTTTCCTTTACCGGATATGGTGAAGCAATCCGGCATCCTTTTTCTCTTTCTAGAGGCTGAGGCACTTGTTTCTTGGGGATCTCTGATATTGACGCTCGTCTGGGGCCTGGGCGGCAGAATCGGAACATGAATAATGGCCCCACTTGTTTGAGAAGTAGCCGGGGCCCTTGGAACCACCCTTGTGTCAGGATTGGGTGCTTGGTTATGGCCACGGCCCTGGCTGGCGCTTGAACTTGTGGCTTGATGGCTACCACGCTCGTTGCCGCGACCTGCGCCTCGGGGTGGTGGGTTTTGCTGATCTCCCTGATTGGCTTGGTGCCTGTTAGCATTGGCAAACCTAGCAGCGTTCCTGATTTCTCCACCAGCCATGATAATGTTTGGTCCTTAGACAATAAAACAAGGGTTAGAAATCCTTGCGCAAATTTTTTCAGAATACAAGTCATGAATGCAGAACACAACCGTGCAGTTAGTGCTCCTATCTAAAAGTTAGTGTCCTAAAATCTAACCGTCTCTGTCCAAATCTCGAGCGGGAGGGTGACTGAGATAGTGAGGGTCACTGGAAGGCCCACAAAGGAACAGAAGCTCCTCATCATCTATCAAATCCTTGGCTTGAATTAACCAACCCTCGTCCTTCAACGCTCCAGCCAGATCCTTCCCCCAATTCTCAGGAAAAGTGGGTTTTAGGCGATTCTTCACAAGGGAGCCCTTCCCATGCGAGACCCACTCTCGTGACACCCCAGAATCATCATCCGCTGGGGCTTTTACAAAAATAAACTTCTCCTTCCAATCTGGCCCATAGGTGGATGTTGGAGAATTGATCAACTTCAGGTGGGCCTTTGCTTGAACATAATAAAAGAAGCCCGCCTCAGGAGACGAGCGTGGTGAACTGACAACTTGGAACAGAGCGTTGAAATTCTGCATTGAAGTCTCGTAATTGGTACACTTCATGAGAATTACAAAGAATGTTATTAGCGCCACACCGTTGGGCACGATTTGGGAAGGACAAAGACCCAGGGTGTTCAAGATGTTGGCCACTGGGACTGGAATTGGAAATCTTAGGCCCCCCGAGCCAATCGCGTCCTTGTAAACCGCCATTTCGCCAGGTGGGCGATGGTTGGCACGCTCGTGCTTGGCTGGGATTCTCCATGTATAACGCTCGTCCCAGTAGATTGGAGCCATAACAGACTTTATCTCCCCCAGAGTGATGGTGTTGGGGGTCTCGCCAGTGGTACGCTCGGTCGCCTGCATACCTGGGCCCTCACCCTCGTTCGACCCTTTGGCCTTCTTAGCTTTCTTGGGCCTCTGGGGCTTCTTCCCTTTGCCCTTGGCCTGGGCTCTATCTGAGGGCCCCGCTTCTCCCTCGAATTCAGGGGCTGGGGCAGCAACGGCCACGGTTACGGTATGGCGGTGAGGATGTGTGGCACTCTCCGTCAACGGCAATACTTCTCATTGCCTCTCTGCCTCAAGGACCATGTTTATTTCTTGAAAAAGGGGCTCAACCCCATCCGGGTTTCTCTCATTCATGGCCATAACAGCCGCATCCAATTCTTCGTCCCTAGGGGAACCCGGAGGGGATGAACTCTGGGTAGCCATCTCCTCAACCTCGCGGGTAAATTTTTCTACATGATCTCTGGCCATGACTATTGCAGAATCTTTCAAGTTCCACCTTCTCTAGAAATCCCAAATCTGGTCTCGTTTATGTATTAAATACGGTCCTCTCTTCTGACCGCTTGTAACGTCTGCGCATTAAATGCTGATGCGCGTGGGGCGCGTGATTCTTCGGAAGTACGTGACGGTTCAATAAAGTGAACGGTTTCCTAGGTGGGAAATGATTGTAATTTCGAATTATTTGTCAGAAACGTACCAACTCCCATCCCTATAAATAAGGGATTCTGCATCCATATCGTCCTTTACGCGAACAAATCTTCAGAGCACAAATTTGCGGAAAACTCCTTGCAAACAAGCTTCAGAGCATTCATAACTTTCCTTCAAGTTTTTCCAAAAAACTCAAGGTAACCTCCAGTGAAATCTTCTAACTTTGCTAACCTTAGAATCAGATTAGGATTTAGCAATCTTTCAAGTTCCACCTTCTCTAGAAATCCTAAATCTCTCTGAACATCCCTCGCTTCCAAAATCCTCATATCCCTTCCAGATTCTGCAATAGTCATGGCCAGAGATCATGTAGAAAAATTTACCCGGGAGGTTGAGGAGATGGCTACCCAGAGTTTATCCCCTCCGGGTTCCCCTAGGGACGAAGAATAGGATGCGGCCGTTATGGCCATGAATGAGAGAAACCCGGATCGGGTTGAGCCCCTTTTTCGAAGAAATAAACATGGTCCTTGAGGCGGAGAGGCAAGGAGAAGTATTGCCGTTGACGGAGAGTGCCACACATCCTCACCGCCATACCATAACCGTGGCCGTTGCTGCCCCGGCCCTTGAATTCGAGGGAGAAGCAGGGCCCTCAGATAGAGCCCAGGCCAAGGGCAAAGGGAAGAAGCCCCAGAGGCCCAAGAAAGCTAAGAAGGCCAAAGGGTCGAACGAGGGTGAGGGCCCAGGTATGCAGGCGACCGAGCGTACCCCTGGCGAGACCCCCAACACCATCACTCTGGGGGAGATAAAGTCTGTTATGGCTCCAATCTACTGGGACGAGCGTTATACATGGAGAATCCCAGCCAAGCACGAGCGTGCCAACCATCCCCCACCTGGAGAAATGGCGGTTTACAAGGACGCGATTGGCTCGGGGGGCCTAAGATTTCCAATTCCAGTCCCAGTGGCCAACATCTTGAACACCCTGGGTCTTTGCCCTTCCCAAATCGTGCCCAACGGTGTGGCACTAATAACATTCTTTGTAATTCTCATGAAGTGTACCAATTATGAGCCTTCAATGCAGAATCTCAACGCTCTATTCCAAGTTGTTAGCTCACCACGCTCGTCTCCTGAGGTTGGCTTCTTTTATTATGTTCAAGCAAAGGCCCACCTGAAGTTGATCAATGCTCCAACATCCACCTATGGGCCAGGTTGGAAGGAGAAGTTTATTTTTGTAAAAGTCCCAGTGGATAATGATTTCGGGGTGTCACGAGAGTGGGTCTCGCATGGGAAGGGCTCCCTTGTGAAGAATCGCCTAAAACCCACTTTTCCTGAGAATTGGGGGAAGGATCTGGCTGGAGCGTTGAAGGACGAGGGTTGGTTAATTCAAGCCAAGGATTTGATAGATGATGAGGAGCTTCTGTTCCTTTGTGGGCTTTCCAGGGACCCTCACTATCTCAGTCACCCTCCCGCTCGAGATTTGGACAGAGATGGTTAGATTTTAGGACACTAACTTTTAGATAGGAGCACTAATTGCACGCTTGTGTTCTGCATTCATGACTTGTATTCTGAAAAAATTTGCGCAAGGATTTCTAACCCTTGTTTTCTTGTCTAAGGACCAAACATTATCATGGCCGGTGGAGGAATCAGGAACGCTGCTAGGTTTGCCAATGCTAACAGGCACCAAGCCAATCAAGGAGATCAGCAAAACCCACCACCTCGAGGCGCAGGTCACGGCAACGAGCGTGGTAGCCATCAAGCCACAAGTTCAAGCACCAGCCAGGGCCGTGGCCATAACCAAGCACCCAATCCTGACACAAGGGTGGTTCCAAGGGCCCGGCCACATCTCAAACAAGTGGGGCCATTATTCCTGTTCCGATTCTGCCGCCCAGGCCCCAGACGAGCGTTAATATCAGAGATCCCCAAGAAACAAGTGCCTCAGCCTCTAGAAAGAGGAAAAGGATGCCGGATTGCTTCACCATATCCGGTAAAGGCAAACAGGCGGTTGAGGGCCCCAAGGGCGGCGATGGAGACACTTCCTCCTCCGAGGAAGAACACTTGTGGGATTTCGACCGCCGAGGGGATAGGAGCTACAAGGGTTCCGCTAATGGAGGTGCCGTATTACTGAGGCACGGAACTGTCAACGAGGGTTTGTATGAAAGGGTCCAATTCTCAGCGGACCATAAGCACCTGTACTCCGAGACCGTCGAAAAGGTGACTAGCAATCAGAAGGATAATTGCCCAACACGCCATGTCTTAGACGAGCGCAGCGCTTGATGAAGTATATTGGTAAAATTCTACAGCCCTTATCACCAAGGGCTACAGAATTGGGGGGCAAAATGATAGGGCCAAAACACGCTCGTCCCACGTTTGGACACGTGGCACCTCAAGATAGTAACATATGTCCTCCTGTGGTTAAGGCGGTCGTTCATGAGCGCCCAAGCCCCCCGAGCATCAAAATCTCACAGGGACACGTGCCATCTCTGCTGTGCACACGCATGATCAGTTGCCACTTTCTAACGAGCGCTACTCCCCCTCAGGGAAGCTTCCACTCCCCCTCATTGCATGAGCCTTGGCCTCCATCCCTTAGCGGATCTTCTGGCCTCCAAGGCCCTTGGTTGACACGAGCGTGCTCTCAAGCCCTCGTTACTGACCCCCTAAAACAGCTCTCTGACACCCCGTACATGCCCGCACACCTACCACTGTTGCCAACACTAACTTTCACCAGCTTTTGCAGAAGATTCCTCCTAGGTTTCTCTCATAGCGCCACGTGTTAGGGCAACACTTGGGCTGGACCACACGATGCAAATGACCAAAGGGTCCCTGACCCTCAACTATAAATAAACGAATTCATCTTCTTCACTGTAAGCAACCTCCATTACTGCACTTTTGCAACTTCTTTAGTTTCTCTTTCAGATCATCATCTGACTTGAGCTTCGGAGAGCCAAACTGGGAATCAACCCCAGTTCCCCCAGCTTGGCCTTCTGACTTTGCTTTGGTGTTTGTCCTAGCAGGTAGAACCCCCCATATTTTTCGGCGATCATCAACTGGTTTCCTTATCTAAACAAATTCTAAACTGATTGGACTCTGTACCCCATACTCAGACCCATCAAATGTTTATGTGAAATTACTAATACAATGTTTAATGATGTTGGTGAGTTTGTTATGATTTTCTATTTCATTGAAAAACTTTACTAGTGTATATGAACAAAATTGAAATAAACTTATGAAAAATGTGCAAAAAACTAAGATATACACATAAAATGGAATGTGTAATTTTTTATCATACTTTATTGGAATAAATATGCATGAAATATTTATTCTGATTTATACTTATAGATAAAATATAAATATTAATTACATTAAAAAATTTTAAATTGAAAAATACAAATTTAATCAATATTACAAATATATAATTACACTTTCAATATTATTACATCATACCCCCCAAGGGTATGATTGAAATTTTTAAAAATAATATCACTGACATCAACAAAAGTTAAGACCGTTATTAATGGTTGGAACACTACAAAAAAAAAAAAAGAAGACATTTTCAGACGAAAAATCATATTTTTTTGTCCGAAAATCGAATTTCAGACGACCTTCCAACGAATTTTCGGCGAATCGTAGTTCATTTGAAAAACCCTCGTCGGAATTAATTTCAAACGAACTTTCCAATCAAATTTTTGACGAACTTATTTTTTTGTGAACATCCGAATAACTTCCAGTGAAAAATTATGCCGCCCAAAAATTATTAGTTTCGGGCAAACTTTTGTTCTGACGAACTTATCGACGAAAATATATTGACCAAAATTTCCTCATCTAATTTTCTGACGAAATTGCAACCATAAAATTTTGTTTGAAATAATTTCTGACGAAATTCCCGACGAAATTTCCGAATGATATGTTCAGTGTAGCACCCACGACGAGAGCACCACATCCCCCCCGAACTATGAGTTCTGTCCACATATAAAATGGACTAATCCATAAATGAACTAAACTCACAGCGAACGGAAGACAATGAAAAGACAGTCCTAGCTAGGCGGAATCTAACCCTGAAATGATTCAACAATGACCAAGATGCAGAAGCAAGGCAATTACATATTCAATATCAAGGACAATAAATGCAATTCCACAGAAAAAGAAATATGGGTTCCACTAAGCAATACACCTGTCCTAACCTGTCCCGAATCAATTCAATGTAATAATATAAAACGGGTTCAACTAAAGTCCTAGAAACCTGTCCCGAGTTTAATTCAATTCAATAGATGGCACACCGGCCCAATAAAAGGATCCTAACTATACAATAAACAATAAAGTAGGCAGTGAGTGTATAAGTGCAGGACTCGAGCAAAGAAAAATGACTCAATCCCGCCTAGCAACCACCTGTAAAGGACCTGAGAGAAAAGGGAAAAGAGGGATCAGTCTCTAGAAGATTGAGTGAGCAGGAGGTATACGTATATATAGAAACATGCACATGCAAGCTGTAAATCCCGAGCAATGTTTTAGGTAAAGTAATTCCCATAAAAGGGCAAGAAATCAGTTAATCACTGCTCGGACTTTACAACTATCAATTTAGACCCTTAGATACAATTTCAGGCTATCAGTAGCTGGGCGAGTGAGCGTGCACGATCTCCAACCAATCTCCGACCGTGTACAATAATTAAGTTTTAGTTATTTAAAGGCGATCATGCAATTGAATCGATACGATACAGTGCAGCCAGTGCAGTAGTGTAATCAAGCAGTGCAATCAGTCACGACAATAATCCCTGGGTCACCCGTGGTGCTGGATTCTCCCAAGATCTCCTTTTCCCTCCATGATGGTTCGGGTAGCTAGCGCTCGCCATCCAGTCCGTGTGAGCATCAGGAACATGACTCCTATGCTCGGAACTCCTTCCTCCACTAATCTCCTAGTGGATTCAGGGGTCATCCCAACAGTGTGAGACTGTGAAAGAGATCACCGTCGGCCTGATACCTCCCCGGCTCGCTCAATACACAAGTCTCAGGGCCCTCAATCAGTGTGCAATACAGTATCTCGCCAAAACAGGAACGGTCAGTGAATAACAATAGTAATAACAATAGGTTCAGTTTAATAAAGGTTTACTCGATTTCACACATGAAAATAATATAAATATAAATATGGTTTTTAGGCCAAATATCATTCATGCAGGTTTTAGGGTTCGATAGGTAACTAGAACGAAAACACCCTTACCTGACAAGCGACAGAACAAGACAAGTGTGCAGAACAAAGTTCACTCGATCGATGATCTCCGCCCTGGAGAAGAATTGAATAAGAAGGGAAATAATCTGTACTTGTGAGAGGAGACTCAATAATGATACCAATTACGACGCACGACATTGATATGAAATGACATGAATATCATGGAACAATATACAAGATGTTAAGCTAAGTCATGATCATGTTCTTATGTGCATTTAAGGGAAATTAAATCAATTAGCGTTTATATTCAATAACGAGTTCAATTACATGAAATTATGCAAGTAAGACGATGTAATAATTCCTAAACATGCAAAGGAAGTAACGAAATAATTACACGAACAAAGCACGAAAATACACAGAAACAGTGCTGGGAACGGCCATGCCCAGCAGCTCCGCACATAGGAACGGCCGTTCTAGTTCCACACTTGAGCTGGGAACGGCCGTTCCTAGCTCCCCGAATTTCTCCCTGCGGCGCTGTAAAGAATTGGTGGAAATGGCTCTTGGGAAGGGCCGTTCCCACTTCTAGTTCAACACGGGAATGACTGTTCCCACCTGGTTCGCCTGGTACGAAGCAGAAACAGCAACAATGGCGGGAAGGACACACTCCACACACAAACACAGCCACAACCTACTCCAAAATGCATGAGATTAATACCACGGACCAAGTAAAACACGTAGATCACATATTTGCACGTTAGAACTCGTAAAACAGCCTTGATCATATAAAACTCACACCCAATTACTATTCATCATCTTCCCACATCATCACATAGACACAAATCCGGGGCACGAAAGGTATATCAAATTAAAGCACGTAACGAATAGAGCACGAATCTTACCTTAAGTCGTTGATCGGATGGTTGGATCTTGAAAACCCGAACTTGAGGTCTTGGAGCCAAAATTGGAAATTTCTTCTCCTTTCCTTCCATGGAGTTGTTGATTGATCGATCAAAATTGGGGAAAAAGGATAAGGCTGGCCTTTTTAGGACTGGTCAATCGGGTTGGTAGAAATGGGTAGGGTCAAGCGGTACCAGATCCACCCGGATCAGATTTTAAAACGGTTGGGCAATCAAATAGCTTTAGAAAAATAAAAGGTTAAGTATTTGAATCCGAATCACCAAAACAAACTCAATAATAAGGTTGGGATTCGAATTCGAATTCCTGGGCTCAAGGTAGCCACGAAGGCCTCAAAAGACCCTAATTAAAATTAGGTTCCTATCTTGCAATTTATTGGACAATTGAGTCCAAGTACAATTTAAATAAATTTCTAAAGCGCACATAATTAAATAAAATTACAAGTTGACAAGTTTAACATGCTACATCACATAAATCACATAATTACAGAATTAAACCCTCTCGTGACGTCGTACCTGACTTGTCGGGAAAATGGGGCGTTACAACCTCTCCCCCTTAAGAAGGACCTGTCCTCAGGTCCACTGCCTCGAGTTCTGGACTCTAAACAAAACTCTCTGTGTTCATCCCACGCAGGTTCATAACATCCCGATAGAGATTAGTTCAGAAAGGTCTTCAAGCACAAGGGGAGTCTTCAACCGCTCACGAACTTGACCCAACCATGAGTAGTCCGGACATCTCGCACAATAGGAGGTCTACCCGAGATTCAGCTCCCACCGTTTGTTCTATCCTAACCATCCCACACTTGGTATCACAAGTGGAGTAGTTAACGAACTTCCACCACTCGTTCTCCAACCCAAGCGGATTCTTCATCACCACATGAACTTCATGGTTTGAAGTTGGTTTCTTGAACCGCCACTGGCTTAAAAACACGGTCTCCAAAGACCCTTTGCAAAGCACGACCCTCGTCTCACCGAGTGACTAAGGCTCTCGCTCCCTCCAAAGCAACAACAAATAGCAATAAACTACAACAATAATTAAAGATATGCATGATGCACGTGATATGCATGTTGAAATGTACCGTTCACCATTAGTGGGAAAGCTTCCTTCATATTGATCCGATTTAATACTTGACTCGTTGTTGAAGATTTATTTAACGATAGTACCTTGCCTCGAGTTGCCTATTGTTTCCAATACTTCGATGGTCCCCGGTTTCTACTCCACGGTCTATTTTCCAACTAAATTACCATATTCCGAAATATCCAATGTAATACAAATACTTTCGTGATTACTCGGCTTTCAACTCGCAATCAAGTCCTTTATCCTCTCTAACACCACGGTCCGATAATTTAATTCTTGAATGTGTGCTTTGGTTGAACCCAATTAACTTGTTCTTTTCCATGAATCATACTCAATCTTCATCATAATTTATAATCAACCTTCTCGGATGCTCGGGGTATTCATTTAGT
Organism: Lantana camara; assembly: GCA_037501455.1. Classification (NCBI taxonomy): domain Eukaryota; kingdom Viridiplantae; phylum Streptophyta; class Magnoliopsida; order Lamiales; family Verbenaceae; genus Lantana; species Lantana camara. Next base: position 95,271,794 of record CM074863.1, read on the forward strand.
AGCTCCAAGTTTAGTCTTTAATCTTTATACTGTTTCCGGTTCCTCACGGTAATCAAACGAGCTGATAATCCATATTGTTCATGTCGTGTTTTCCCCCTACATACTTCACTTCCAACACTCAAAGGAATGGACTTTCACTTTCATCCCAAAATATGAGGATCCAATCAAGTTTCCTTACCTAATACTCTCCTCTCTAATTCTTAAAATTCCTTCAAAACATGAGACATGTAGCACCACAACATTCTTGCAACCTTGAAAATTTTAACTTGTATAGATCCCGAAAAAAGAACTAATGATGTTGATCCTATGACCAAAGTTACCATCAATTATCCTTTACCTCGTCTCACCAAATTAATTCCCGAACATTCCTTGAACTTATATCTTCATTTCTTAAAATACCTACTTCTTCCGATGTTACTCCCGAAGTTCCATTCACCTTGGTTTGAAACCAAAACAAGCACTAAATCTCCCAACATTTCTTGAATACTCATTTTCGGCTCTTGAAGCACTTACCCTTCCTGAAACTATTCTCAAATTTTTCTTCCGATCTTGAAAGTCACCAAGGATCAAGATTTCCAATTTACCCCTTCGCCATTCTCGAGATTGTTCCTATTAAAAGTGACCCACTTGAACACAACCTCCAAATTTTCCAAATCATCTCCGGATCGACTATCCCCCTTAAGAATTTTCATTATTATTCGTTGAGTCCGTAATACCGCCTCTTAACGTGAAGATTCCCGATTCCTTTATTTATTTATTTCTTTTCATCCTTAGTTGAAACGATTCTAGTCAAGCTACATATCCGGAGAGAGTGTTTCTTTCTTTTCACATCCACCTTGAAGTAATTGATAGCGGTACCAACCCCTGACTATTTCCCAAAGCTTATCCATTGTTCTTCCTCTTTTATCCACATTTTACAATCCAATCAGTTCCGTATCATGATTCGGTTATGTCACGGTTGAAGTAATGCTTGATAAGTAGAGTGGGAAAGTTCCTATCAATAAAACACTTAAAATGCATGTTGGGTTACGATGTCAATGCACATGTCACACTTGTAAACAATTAACATGCCACAGTTGGAGTAATTATATTAATTAAAGATGCGCATATTAATAGAGAAATTTGAATAATTTAAAATAGTGTATGATGCACATGCCATGAATGTGTTGAACCTGTCACAGTAGTTACATCCTTTAGCTTGACACTTGTTCCCGGTTCGTTGAATTGCAAATGTGTCCCAAATTTATTAATCATCTCTTGTTACCCACGATCTTCCAATTCTTCAAAATTCTCTATCATCGATTTATATATTTTTCTCGACCGAGGTTGAAATTTCTTGAACTCGATTCTTTCCCAAGTACGGCTGTCTAAAGATTGCCCGAACCTTCACCATAAATACTTCCTTGATCGAAGTTTTCTTATATCAACCCGTGTAACTTTGTAATCCGAAATTGTGATTCTTGAACTCAGATGCTTCTATACCCATGAAGTTGAAACCTTAACTTATCTCGGAGAATTAAGCTCAAATTATTGTCTTAGTCTTTACAAGAGTTGTTACTTCGATCAAAGCTTCCTCGGTTTATTCGTTATGAGTTCCAATAGTCGAATGAACTCACCCTCCAATTGCTCACACTTGGGCACCTAATTTCCTCTACAAGTTCTTGGCCTTTCTTTACCATTTCCATTCGTTGGTCCATATCTTCCAATTTAATCCCACACACGACAATTTAGCTTGGATCTGGCGAATAGACTCACTCCGCCCGAATATAAAATCTTTAACATCATGGCTTTCCCTGAGCTTGATAACCACTATATTGATCAATTCTCTTTACTCCTTTCCATCCGACTTCTTTCTACCCGAACTCTGAGATGTTTCAATTTTTCTCTTCTTCTTTCTCTTACCCAAAATGGGCTTCAAGTAACTGGAATTAGATGACCCCATATTTCCTTCACTTCTATCTCAAGTTAGGTAATCTTAGTTACTTAGCAACCACGAACCTACTTTACCTTGAATCCCCTTTTTTTCATAATGAAATCTCACGTAGCTATCTTGTAAGTCATAAGTATCACTTCCTACCAACTTCTCGCCCAGTATCCACCAACTTCCATATAACTGGTAAATTGCTTCCACAATTAATTCTTCTATTCCGAACCTTATCATTCCAACCATAGCTTACTTAGGAAGAGATCCTAACTCTTGAAATTTTGTAGAAATCCTCGATGCATTCCTTCCACTTTCGAGCTAAAGAGAAGAGTTTGTGATAGACGGTGGTTGTTGTAAAGATTGGCCGTGGTTTGATATCATCTTCATAACCTAGAAATCACAACTCATTTCAAAATAAATGCATGTGAATAGTGTATGCTCATGCACATAATTAACACTAAAAGCATAGATTTAATGCAACAAGCAATATGCAAATCAACAAAATTTTAGAATAAGAAAATTTAACAATATTTTTCCATATCAAGTAACAATAACAATGCTCATATTCGATGCGGTGTACACGTTGACAAGTAGTTCCTAAGCCGTTCGACCTATACTTGATAAGACACGACACTAGAACTCCGGTTTTGCAACCTAGAGCTCTGCTACCACTTAAAGATGTAGCACCCACGACGAGAGCACCACATCCCCCCCCTCCCCCCCCCCCCCCCCCCCGGCGTGCGCGCATTATGAGTTCGGTCCACATATGAAATGGACTAATCCATATATGAACTAAACTCACAGCAAATGGAAGACAATGAAAAGATAGTCCTTTGTAAGTGGAATCTAACCCTGAAATGATTCAACAATGAACAAGATGCGGAAGCAAGGCAATTACATATTCAATATCAAGGACAATAAATGCAATTCCATAGAAAAAGAAATATGGGTTCCACTAAGCAATACACCTGTCCTAACCTGTCCCGAATCAATTCAATGTAATAATATAAAACGGGTTCAACTAAAGTCCTAGAAACCTGTCCCTAGTTCAATTCAATTCAATAGATGGACACTGGCCCAATAAAAGGATCCTAACTATACAATAAACAATAAAGTATGCAGTGAGTGTACAAGTGCAGGACTCGAGCAAAGACAAATGACTCAATCCCGCCTAGCAACCACCTGTAAAGGACCTGAGAGAAAAGGGAAAAGAGGGATCAGTCTCTAGAAGACTGAGTGAGCCGGAGGTATACGTATATATAGAAACATGCACATGCAAGCTGTAAATCCCGAGCAATGTTTTAGGTAAAGTAATTCCCATAAAAGGGCAAGAAATCAGTTAATCACTGCTCGGACTTTACAACTATCAATTTAGACCCTTAGATATAATTTCAGGCTATCAGTGGCTCGGCAAGTGAGTGTGAACAATCTCCAACCAATCTCCGACCGTGTACAATAATTAAGTTTTAGTTATTTAAAGGAGATCATACAATTCAATCGATACGATACAGTGCAGTCAGTGCAATAGTGTAATCAAGCAGTGCAATCAGTCACGACAATAATCCTGGGTTACCCGTGGTGTCGGATTCTTCCAAGATCTCCTTTTTCCTCCATGATGGTTCGGGTAGCTAGCCCTCGCCATCCAGTCCGTGTGAGCATCAGGACCATGACTCCTATGCCCGAAACTCCTTCATCCACTAATCTCCTAGTGGATTCAGGGGTCATCCCAACAGTGTGAGACTGTGCAAGAGATCACCGTCGGCCCAATACCTCCCCGGCTCGCTCAATACACAAGTCTCAGGGCCCTCAATCAGTGTGCAGTACAGTATCTCGCCATAACAGGAACGGTCAGTGAATAAAAATAGCAATAACAATAGGTTCAGTTTAATAGAGGTTTATTCGATTTCTCACATGAAAACAATATAAATGTAAATATGGTTTTTAGGCCAAATATCATTCATGCAGGTTTTAGGGTTCGATAGGTAACTAGAACGAAAACACCCTCACCTGACAAGCGACGGAACAAGACAAGTGTGCAGAACAAAGTTCACTCGATCGATGATCTCCGCCCTGGAGAAGAACTGAATAAGAAGGGAAACAATGTGTACTCGTGAGAGAAGACTCAATAATGATACCAATTACGACGCACGATATTGATATGAAATGGCATGAATATCATGGAACAATATACAAGATGTTAAGCTAAGTCATGATCATGTTCTTATGTGCATATAAGGGCAATTAAATCAATTAGCGCTTATATTCAATAACGAGTTCATTACATGAAATTATGCAAGTAAAACGATGTAATAATACCTAAACATGCAAAGGAAGTCACGAAATAATTACATGAAAAAAGCACGAAAATACATTGAAACAGTGCCGGGAATGGCCTCGCCTGATCTGGGAACGGCCATACCCAGCAGCTCCGCACATGGGAACGGCCGTTCCGGTTCTACGCTTGAGCTGGGAACGGCCGTTCCCAGCTCCCCAAACTTCTCCCCGTGGCTTTGTAAAGAATTGGTGGAAATGTCTCCTGGGAAGGGCCGTTCCCACTTCCAGTTCAAGGCGGGCACGGCCGTTCCCCCCTGGTTCGCCTGGTACGAAGCAGAAACAGCAACAATGGCGGGAAGGACACACTCCACACACAAACACAGCCCCAGCCCACTCCAAAATGCATGAGATTAATACCACGGACCAAGTAAAACACGTAGATCACATATTTGCATGTCATTGCAAATTAGTCATGTAACTATCATATACGATTTAACAATATACGATTGGGGTAGAGTATGAATTTTTAAGTAAATAATCTTTAAGATGAAAACTAACCTTCAATTTGCTAAGTAAATAGATGGAGTTCTGCTAAAGAAATCTTCAAGTTACAAGATATTTTCAATCTGTATTTTTTTTTCGTGTTTTCAATCTGTCATAATTTTTGAATTTTTAAATTCTTTTGATTTTGTCATTGAATATTCATTCTATCTAAATTTGTGAATTTTCAAGTTCTTCTGAAATTTTGATTTGTCGTTGTTAATTTAAACATTATACAATCTTTTCGTTTTTTGTTCACTAATATTACAAAATGTTTCGATGAAGAATGACATAATCTGTTTTATGAAGAATATGATTCTCTTAATCTGTTTTCTGACTTTGTTATATATATTTTTTTTCGATTTAGCGTTATGTTTCTCTGTTATTAAAATCTATGAGTTTTAACACGTGTCGCACATCCACTATGTGGAGTACGAGATGAAGCACAATAATGGAGTAGAAGATCCCAAGCCCGTAGTACCTGCTATTAAATGCATATCTTTACTATTAAAACTTATTGTTATTTGTTGATAGATAAAAATGATATCATTTAATTGTATAAGATAAAAAAATAATAATAAATTATATATTAAATAGTGTAAAAAAGAAAAAAAAAATTAGTAGATAGAGGAGAGTATAAAAATAAAATATAAAAAGACAGATCGAATTTTGGAATGCCTTTGTACAAACCGAACACGCGACATATGGCTTAAACTCAAATATGAATCAAAAGCCGCACGACGATACTTATAAGTACCTTGAATGAATGTATGCGTGCAATGATCATAATTTATGATATTATGATGCATGATTATGATATATAAGAACATTGATCACATTTGATATGCAATTGAAATCACATGGTAGCATCACATACATACAAACATAGTATGATACATTAGGAACATACGAAAAGAAAACATAAAAACAAGGTTAAAATTAAAACGAGGCACCAAGGGAAGTAGGGCCACCACTTGGGAAGAAAAATAAAGGCGGTCGTGGGACGTTGATCGAAAGTCTCCCTGCAATGTCCCAAGGACTGAGAACAAATTAGTTCAGAAGTTCCCTGACCGTGGGGGCCAGAATAGAATGTTTGGCCCCCTATGTCCCACAGCCATCGGACAAAATAGTTCAAAAGTTCTTTGGGCCATGGGACTAGAAGCGTAAAAAAATAGGGGATTCAAAGAAGATGACAACGGTGTGGCTATGTCACCCCTCAAAAGGCAAACAACAACATATCTTAAAGCTTGAAAATCTTCATATAAAACTAATATGCCTTATTATGGCCAATAAAACGGAATAAAACATGATTAACGTCTCAAAACCACAAAAGATTCAACATTCATTAGTGGAGGTTTTAAAAACTCAAACCACCCAACCCCTAAAACCAAAAATTCATGCAATAAGTTTCATATTGAATACACAAGAGACATATAATATCATTTATTCTAATCTAAACACCATTTTCCAAGAATTTCAGACAGGACAACTAATACACATAAAGGATTAAAGGACATAAGAGGAGAAGAAGGAGAAGAATATATTCCATATCTTCAAGAGAAGAAGGATTAAATTTCAGACATGACAACTAATACACATAAGAGAAGAAGAAGGAGAAAAATATATTCCATATCTTCAAGGATTAAAGGATGCAGGAAAATAAATGCTTGAGATTGAACTAGCAAAACCTTGAAACTTGGCTTTGTTGTTGAGAGGGAGGGAGGGGGAAAGAGAGAAAGGGGGGTTGAAGTGGATAAAGAAAAGAGTGATAATGGGTATGGGAGGCATGATGATCAATCAAGGATTAAGAGATAAAAATAATTTAAAAAAAAATATTTTCTTATCTACTATGTGTAATAAGCAGTCCACACTAACTGGTTTTAAAGTAGGAATAAAACGAATGGGGCTCAGAAACATATAAGTTCACAGTCATTGGATTCGATTTGAAGTCTCGAGTCCAAAGTCGTAGTTAGAAACAAAAAAATCATCTACGTAAGTGGCCAAAAATGACCTAATTACATTTAGGGATTAATATTTGCTACATCCTGAAAGATTGTGTTTTTTTTTTTTTTTTTTTTTGCAAACCGAATTATAAAATATCTAAATTTGCAACCTCAACTGTTGTTTATTAACAAATTGCAACCTGATTCCACTCATCGTGTGACACATACACGAAATTTCTTTCACGTGTCACATGATGAGTGAAATCAGGTTGCACTTTGTTAAAATATAATAGTTGAGGTTGCAAACTTAAATATTTTATAATTCGGGTTGCAAACTCAAAAAAATGTAATAGTTTAGGATGATCAAAATTTTTATTCCTTACATTTAAACCCTAAACTTTTAAAAAATGCTAAATTAATCCAAAGTTCATTTTCAATTTAATCCCAAAATTTTAAATAAGTTATGATTAAGGACACTAAAACGCTTAAAGCATGTCATTGCAAATTAGTCATGTAACTATCATATAATTCATTGAAAATCATGAATAATCATATAACTCGAGAATTAGTCACACAATTACAAACAATTATATCAAATTAAAATATAATTAAATTACATAATTGTGTAATTAAACTCACTCATGACATCATAAATATACGGTCAGATGAGCGGGGCATTACAATTCAAATGATGAAATTATACGTAAGAAGAACATGAAAGATGCTTTCCCAGGGGAAAATAAATTTTAAGTCTGCGAGTAAAGAGGTAGAACTATACGAGAAAAATAAGCACTGAAATTGCTTCACTTTCAGGGTCAATGATACAGATCAACTATATAATTTTAGGGAAAAATTGCAAAAATGGTATACCATCTGCACCTCTTCAGCAAGAATGGTACACCAACTATTCCGGTGGCAAATCAACCCCATAGCTCCCAAAATCGTGCAAAAAGATGCAGATTTTCGCCGGAAAACCTATAACCCACCGGAAACCATGTGTGATGTGGCTATTACTCCAACGTGTACGTCACGTGGATGCCACATCCATATTTCCGCCATCTAGCAGCTGAGTTGGATGCGATGCCATTAATTTGCACAAAACTAATTTAAAAAACAAAAAAATAGTTAAAAAAAAAAGCGAAAATCATAAAGTCAATATAATCATTACATTGAAGGAACAATTCAGTTTCCCAGCCTTCACTTTGCACATACACTTCCCGAGGAAAAATTTGAACAGCAAACAGTCGTTGCCTGAGATTTTTGGCCGAAATTTCGTGTAAGTTAACCGTGGCCAGTGGGATTTTGAGTGGGCGGCGGGGATAATGAAGAGGATACGAACCAAGGGGATGCAAAAACCTATATATGGTGAGTGCTTCTTCTTCAGATCTTTCATGTGTTGGTGGGGTTTAGTGTGGGGTATTCGTGGTGGGGTGTTTTGGGCCTTGTGTAGGTAAGTTCCGAAGCTTTTTTGTAAGATTCTTTATGTGTACATGCTGATAAAGACTGCAACTTTTTGAAAGAGGAGAATGCGTTATGTGTACTGTTTAATGGTCCCCATGTTTATTGCCTTGGTCTTTGGTGGTTGACACCATTAAATTATTAAAGGGTGCTGAACAGTTTATTGTCTGCTTTTGTTTTTTCTATTTTGCACAGATTCCACTTCCTCATTGTTGACTTTGTCAATCTACTATAATGGTGCAATGGAAACGGACTGTTATGTGGGTGGTAAGGTTCTTAAAGTTGACTATGTTGACGCTGAAACATTGAATTTCGAATGTATTGATGTGTTTCTTCAGGATTTAATTCCACAAAGCACTAAAAAACTGTTATACACAGCTCTTATGTCTGGCCATAGGCTAATTGAAACTGATGATGATCTTAAAAAGTATGGGAGAATCCATGTGAAGGTAGTTAGGGATTTCCCATTGTTTGTTGTGACTTAGATGATGACTTAGATGATAATGGTGGTAATGTTGTGGATACAACAGTAAACAACAATGAAGAAAAGGCAGGCATGGATAATGTAGATGAGATACCAGGGCAACCAACTCAGAATGAAGAATCTGAGTTTTTAGGACCCATTGACTATAGCACACCATTTGAAACATTGTCTAAAAATGATTTCTTTAGGAGAGTTCATACATCAGTTGAATGGATAGCTGAATACACCCGGAGGTTTGGCACAGGTCAATCTGACAAACAGAGTACTGAAAATATGCAAGCAGAGGTGTGTGTTGAAGATTATGATAGTGATGAATCTGATTTATGTGTTGATGATGAGTTAAATTCTTTGGTAGACGAGGTATATGAAGAGTTAGGTAGGGAGCCTGCACACACTGTAAACAAGACTGTGGAAAATGGTAATACGTATGAGTTCTTAGGGTTTGATGAGGTTGCATCTGATAGTGGAACAAGTGGTGATATGGAGTTTAATGTCCATGGTAAGGATGGTTATTCCAGTGATGATCAACAATTTGAGGATAATATTAGTGAGAGTGCAGAGATAGGAGAGAAATCTGATGACAATGACATTAAGTCTGAAGAAGAATATGTCTGTGAAAATATGGTGGGTGGTGAGGATGATGGGTTGGATATGCGTAGAGTTTCAGATGATGAGGAAAGGGCATTAGAGACATTTCCACAGTTTAATGAAAGTACCATTTTTGACCCTGTAATTGGTTTAGGGCAGAGTTTTGTGAGTAAAGAAATATTCAAGAAAACTATTGACTCATATGCTATTAAGACTAGGAGGACCTTTCCCTGTAGTAGGTCAGACAGTAGAAGGGTGTATGTGAGATGTTCTGAGAGGGGCATGGGTTGTCCCTTCAAGATTAACACAGTTAAGGTAATGAACACCACACCTGATAATAAGGAGGTTTGGGTTATCAGAGAACTGTGTTTAGAGCATACTTGTGAAGAAGGATGGTATATGAGAAATGTAAGTGTGAAATGGTTGGCTGACAGGTTTATTTCATGGTTCAAAACTGACCCTAAAAGGTCTGTGAAAGGGTTCAGAGCTGATGTTGAGAAGGCTCTGAATGTTGAAGTATCTGTTGATAAGGCTTACAGAGCCAAGATCCTTGCACTTGAAAAAATCCAAGGTGATCCAGACCTTCAGTACACCAAGTTGTGGGATTATGCAGATGAATTAAGAACAACTAACCCTGGTTCCACAGTTATCATAGGGACTGACACTGTTGAAGGTCAAACTAGATTCAGTAAGTTGTATGTCTGCTTCCATGCAATGAAAACTGGATTTCAGCACTGCAGACCCATCTTGGTATTGATGGATGTCATTTGAAGGGTCCTCATGGTGGCATTCTATTAACTGTTGTAGGTGTTGACCCTGATAATGGTAATTATCTCTTAGCTTATGCAGTGATTTCTGTGGAGAACAAAGAAAACTGGAGCTGGTTTTTCAGTGTGCTGAAGATGGATTTGGGGCTGCAAAATGGTTTAGGGTTCACATTTGTGTCTGAAAAACAGAAGGGCCTCATTTTTGCTTTGCTAGAGGGTTTTCCAGCTGCAGAACATAGGTTATGTGTGAGACATTTGGTGCTCAACATGATACAGGCTGGACATAGGGGTATATTGCTCAAGAACGCAGTTTGGAAAGCAGCAAATGCATGCACTGTGGGTGAGTTCAAGAGTGCAATGAAGAATATTAGGGATAATTTTCCAGCAGCAGCAGACTGGCTTAAGGATAAGCATCCTTCAGAGTGGTCCAAGAGCCATTTCATGGAACACTATAAGTATGATATGAATCTAAACAACTGTTGTGAATCTTTTAACAGTTGTATCCTGGATGCAAGGAACAAGCCCATCATAACAATGTTGGAATGGATAAGAGAGTACTTGATGAAGAAATGGCATTTGAGTAGGGAGACAGCTGAGACATGGGAAAGTATGCTTCTTTAACTAATAATATCAAGTTGCCATTATCTGTATGTGTTTGAATGTAATTGGTTTTCTTGTTTTTGTGCAGGTACACTTTGTCCTACTATATCCCAAATTATCCATGCGAATGGGAAAGAAGTTGGTGGTTGCAGGCCCATCAAAGCTTCCAGAACACACTTCCAAATCCAGTGTTCATGTAGCACCCGAGCGCGAGGTACCACATACCCCGCACCATGACCCGGCCCGTGTATGAAATGGAGGATCCATACCCGAGCCAAATCACGGCGAACGGGGACACACACACACACATCTAAGCCAGGCGGGACTAGCCTATCACTTAAACCCCAACAACCTCAACAATCAAAGTAGCAGAATAACAGAAGAGCGGAAGCAACAAATCATAAATCATAGATTGAGCTATATGCTCTATGTACCAACAGTTATTCCATATATTGAGCTCTATGCTCTAAGTACCAACATTTATTCCATATATTGAACTCTATGCTCTAAGTACCAACATTTAAGTTCACGGAAGTTAAATCCCAATACACGTACACTCCAAATCAAAATCAACCTATACATGCCATCACGGCCCAAAACAACATTTATATACAATAACCAAAAGTACGAGTATGCAAGTGTAACACCAAAATACTAGAGCTAGAAGCGAATGCAAGACCTACGACTCGTATTCCTGCCTAGCTCCCCCAACACCTGCACAAAATAACTGAAAACCAAACGGGTTCAGTCCAAAAGGGACTGGTGGGTATAAAACAGGGCATAAATAGTATATATGACGATAATTAAACAATCACATGCAAGCTATAATCCCAAGTGAGGTTTTAAAGAATTTCCCCAAGTGGGTGAATAACAATCATCAAAAGGGATTATAACGAATCATTAACATTAGGTCATTATTGGCCCGGCGAGTGGGCGTGCATTATCTCCAACCAACTCCTCGTGTAAAACATTTAAACATTCTTTCATTCATTCTGTTCATGCATTTCAATCTTGTGTGCACATTCATTAACATTTACACCTTCTTTCTCCGGGTTGGTGACGGGCTTGCAAGACCCGACCACCCATTCATTGACCAAAAGGGGTTACATGACTCCCCAGATGGCGCTCAGCGTCCATTCCTCGCTAACTCCTAACGAGGTCCGATTACGCCGTTAATTGGTGGAACTAATGTGAGGGGTCACCGTCGGCCCATGCCTCCCCGGATAGCCACTCACACTAAGTCAGTGGGCTCCATTTGTGCATAACATTCATTCTTTCTTTCTCGCCAAAACATTTGGTGGGATTAGAAATTAAGGCTTTACGTGGTAAACATTTACTCTATGAAAATGACTCTATATATATATATATACTTTGGTCGAAAACTTTCCACATTAAGGTATTTATAGGGTCATATAGCTAAGTAGAAGAAAAACCCACCTCGAACGGCAAAAGAAGAACACACGAGCCTCACTGACCGGCCTCGTCTCCAAAGGAATCAAAATCTGTGCAAAACAAGTGAGTGAGACTCTAACGACCAATTAAGACGCTCGGCAATGCCATGCTTATGATATGAACGCATAAAACAAATATAATGGACATGTTCGTGTGCACTATTAATGTCTTGAAACATATAACCGATCATAACTATCATGCTTGCATTCTTGCATTATATAACAATCATGAACAAAGCTTAATTGGAGTCACGTTCAATATAACCCACAAATACGAGCCATGTAAGCAATACAAATACGAGTCGCTCATGCAATTCAAGCAAGAAAAGAGACTTCCCAAGACTGTCAATTCAAATGACACGGCCGTGTTGAGTTTCAAAGGGAAATGGACACGGCCGTGTCTGAGGTTTAAAAATTAGAAAATTCAAAGTCGAGGGCGTGACACGGCCGTGTTGAGTTTTCAAAGGATTTGGACACGGCCGTGTCCGAGGTTAAAATCTGAAAAAAACAAAGTCGAGAGCCCAACACGGCCGTGTTCATTTTCAGTATAAAGCTGACACGGCCGTGTCAGCTCATCGTTTTGAAAGAAATAACAGAGCATCAGCTCTGTTACGCGAGGGAAAAGCTTGCAAAAACAGGGCAGCCACCAAGAAGCTCTTAAACCAGCTAAAGACATGCTTTCAAGCCACATACATCATGCAATTCACAAAACTCATTCATATAGGTATCAATTCAAGCTCAAAGTTGGCAAAAGATCAATCAATACCAAGCTTTCATCCATGGATGTTTTCAAGCTTCAACAATGGCAACTCATGCTATACACTCCCAACATGAAATCCAAGCAAAAAGAAATGATAAGTAAGCTCCACACATCATCCCACATGCACCAAATCTCAACTTAAACCATGAAAACTAATGATCAAACCAAACCCTCAATTCATGCTCATATATTCAAACACATAAGTCCTCAACTTCTATCATGCTTCAACTAGATGAAAATATAGAGGGGAAGATGGAGGTTTCAAATCACCAATTACCTTGGAAAAAGATGGAGGATTGATTAAGCTTGAGCTCAAAGCTTGGATGGTCAAAAATGGACGGTTTCTTGGCTATCTCTTCCTTGCTCTTGCCTTGGCTGATTTTGATCGATCAAAATGGGGAGAAAGGAAGCCAATTGTTGATATCTAATAAGGAAAAATGGGTAGGATACGGGTTGGTCCAAGTCCGGTTCGTTTAAGAAAAGGTTCAAACAAGTTATAAAATCGGGTTATGGAACGGTTCGTTATCGAAGGTTTAAATAATACCGAAAAGATACAAGGTCAAGTTCAAAGGATAGGTAACGTCGAAACAAGTTCAACGCCGGTTACGGATCTCGATTTCGAGGTCCGGAGCTCAAGATATCGCGAAAACCGTTCAGGGTTGCCTATTATACGAATAGGTCCCTAAACTTTCAAAAAGTGGCAATTAAGCCCAAACTCAATTTCCAATTGAGTCCAAAACATTCAAATACAATACAATTAAGTCCACGGATTACACGGAACACGTAATTTCATTCAATTAGCACCATAATCACAAAATTCACATTTTCACAAATCCGATCATATATTCATAGCTCACATAGACAATCATAAGAAATTTTAAACAAATAAATCAAATTATAAACAAATTCAATTAACAACTCAAAATATAAAATCATATAATTAAATATAAATACGCACATAATACTTACCCGCACGTGTGAAAACTCGGGGTGTCACAGTTCAGATGGTGGCCAATATGATGTGGACTTAGGGGCCAAAACCTGTAGCTGTAGGAGTTGGCAGCTTACAGGGATACCATGCATGCATTCATTAAGTGCTATAAATCATGGCAGGTTACAAATTGAAGAGTATGTTGAGGATTACTATAAAGTGAGTTAATTCAAAGCTGCATATTCAGGGATTGTCATGCCCATTAGTGGTCAGAATGTATAGGGCAAGACCTTGTTTATTCCCCCTTTGCCCCCAAAATTTGGTAGAAGGGCAGGAAGGGCTGCAAGGTTAAGAAGGCGGGGGATTGATGAGGATAAGAAAGGGTAAGAAGAAGAAGCACATGGGACCAGTTATCAGGAAACTAAGGAGGTTCCAAAAGACCATTCATTGTGGCCATTGTGGAGAGCCAGGCCACAATGCTTTATTTTGTGAACAACTCCCTGCAAGTGCAAAAGCCAAAAGAGAAAGACTGATTAGAAGAGCCTTTGCTTCAGTAAGTATCTTAATGAATTTGCTTTGCATGTAGTCAATTGTTATTTATGTTGAGTTTAATTGTTTTATAGGGCCCTGGAGAAACATCAAAAGCAAACGAAACAGAAGGTGATCAGGAGACTGTATCTGATCAACAAGGTAATCATGCCCGTACAGAAACATCAAACCATGAAGAAGGTGATAGAGTTACAGAGGTGCAACATGCTCAGGTAATATTCCATTAACAAAAATGTACCACTGTACCATGACTTTGTCACCAACTTTTGACATGTGCAGGATATACTTCCCCCACTGATGGTTGCAGAGGAGCAACAGGCTGTTACTGAAACGTTGAACACTGATGTCCCCACCTATAGCTTCACATTTAACCCCGCTTCACCAGGCCCATCAATGTTTGACCAATTAAACATGGGGGATACTCAATTTGTAGCACCTAGAAAGAGACAAGCATTCAGCGTTGAAGATATTCAACATGCTGCTAAAGCAGATTTGCAAAGAGCCAAAAAGACAAAGACTTCAAGCAGGTTGAAATTCAGGATTCCACCAAGGTTTACTAATAACGATGATGTGGTCCTCAGCCAGCAGAGTGCCAGTGGTCCTATGAATGCCAAGAACATAGTCATTGAAGGGGGAAAAAATTCATGGATTTATCTTCATAGAATTGATGATGTATTTTATTTTATTGAACTAGTTTGGGAAACTTTTGTATTTTGACAGCTCAGTACTTCATGCTTTCAAAATGAAAATGATAGTGATGTATCTTTTGTAGTGGTGCAATGAATATTGGTTGATAAGATGATCATGTTAGTGAATTGTTTGTGTTCTTACATCAATTTCAATTTTAGCAACACTGTATCATCATTATATCAGCTCTACATCATTCTTTTGAACATCTTATTTTTTAGCCCACGGATCAATCTGAAGTGAAAAACGTAGAGAATCCAAATTTCCATTCCTTCAAATTCCACAAAAAACATAAAGGAAATGCTTGACATCGCATCCCATCACTTCACACAATCCACAAATGCGTCTACTGTAACTTGGATTACAAAAGTACTCTACTGATACATTCATTTC
Source organism: Lantana camara (assembly GCA_037501455.1). NCBI lineage: Eukaryota > Viridiplantae > Streptophyta > Magnoliopsida > Lamiales > Verbenaceae > Lantana > Lantana camara. The sequence continues at coordinate 95,287,143 of CM074863.1, forward strand.
AAGAATAGCATCACAACCAGAACAACTACAACAAGCACTAGGGAAATTACAAGATGATCTTGTTTCTTCAATTTCTTGTGGGCATCGTTTAAACGCATCTCCAATTTTTTCGAATCATCCTCCAATTTGTTAATTTTCTTCAAGAGTCCTGGTATGATAACCCTACTCCTTTCACACGTTGGGGGGTCACACCAGTTAAAGAAATTGCACTTCTGCAACATCAAAATCAAATGTAAATCCATTAAACATATCAATCCCTTGAATGAAAGGCAGTACTTACCTGATCTTTGCATGATATAAATCTTCTGTCGGGGTGATCTCCTCTCCATGCCGTTCTCATCACAGCGAGCTCACCACAAAAGCACAAAACCCTCACCTGATTTTCATACCATTGCTGCCTTCTTGTTCCTGACTCAGAAGCTGCACTTGGCGTAGCCATGGAAAAATGGACGAACTGAAGCTAAGAACAGCACTTGGAATTTAAGAAATGCCTTGTAATTTACGCATCAAAAGAAAATGAAGATGGGGATTTTAATTGATTGTGTTACAGTATTGGGCGGCAATTTTCCCCCCAATTTCGTGCATTATGTGGCAATTTTTTTTTCTTTAAATAATTTTACCTTACACGTCATCAGCGGTTTATGACATGGCAATGGCGGTATTGCTACATACCAGACAATCAGGCCACGTAGGATAACGGGTCGGATTTCCGGCGGGTTATAGGTTTTTTGGCAAAAATCTGCATCTTTTTGCGCGGTTTTGGGAGCTATGGGGTCGATTTGCCACCGGAATAGTTGGTGTACCATTCTTGCTGAAGAGGTGCAGATGGTATACCATTTTTGCAATTTTCCCTAATTTTAGAAAGTTAGAAGTTATTTATATGGAAAATATTCGACTCAGGGAACATATTAAACAAATGTGTTTCATCATAGGTTTGTTTGTATTTATGACATACATAAAACATATTATGTGATTATGTGTCATTATGTATTTTATATTAACCTACATACATCACTACATATTAAAAATGCATTAATCAACACGACTTGTCAAGAAGTTTTAGCAATATATATCAGAGTACATCGCCAACGAAAAGAGAGTTGAACTTACTTATCAGTGGTTGGAGTACACTATCATTAGGAGTCGATATAATTGGGAGAGAGTGGATAAAGTAACTTAAAGTCAAAAATAGTAGTGTCAGAACCAAATTATCGAATCTGTTATCAAAAGTTGGGGAAATTGTTAATTAAGATAAATTTGAAGGAACTAGAACCTACGTGTCTATCTATTAAGATTACTTATTTAAAAGAAAGGGTTGGATACAAGATTCACTTTTTGAATACTAAAAGTTAAAAACAAATAGCAAGTATCGACATATATTTTCGTAGCACAAGTAAGAGTTATGTTAGACTTCATACGAATTGAAATAATTCAACAAAATGAGGAAATATAAAGTGACTATACTTAAATCCTAACTCGCACGTGCAGGAAAAGGAATACTTTGCGCAAATGTTGATCTGAGAGGACTGAGATAAATGGGGACAAAAAAAACATCAATGATGATGAGTACGAAAGTACGATGAATTCGAAAGAAACAAAAATCTAAAATTAGGAAAAGACAATGCATAGTAGTAGACCATACTGTTAATATGTCAATTACTCCAAGGCTATGATGGACGGACACTTCTAAAAATACCAATTTGTCGTGTCGTGTCGTGTCGTGTTGGACACCGTGTCCGACACTCCTCAGGTGAAAAATTAAAAAATAAAATAAAAATTGTGTCGTCGTATCAGTATCGTGTCTTGTTCGTATCGTCGTGTCCGTATTTGCGGATCATAGCTCCAAGGTTACAAGAAGAAAATCAAGTCCCTTAAGCATCACGCAATAGACTTTTAAAGGCCAACGTTCCTAAAGCTACTAGTTTCTATCGATAATCAAGTAAGGTGACATTAGCTTACCACTCAAATTTGAAAAAACATAGCAAAATAGTCAACTCGAGCAGTGACTAATGGATCTCATGAAACATTAAAAGAGATAATAATAACGATAAAATTCATAGTAATCACCTTGTGATGGGGATGATATGTGTGCTATGATGCATGGACAAGGACACGGCGACAGGAATTTTTTAAAAAAAATTAGGACACGACACAGCTCCGACACGACTATATTATATACAAATAAATATATTTATATTTCTTAATTAATTTAAAATAAAATATTTATAAGAGTAATCAATATTATAAATTTTAAATAAAATACATTCTTATCAAGTTCAATATTTAAAAAGATTATAAATAACATTATTCAATATTTATTATGAGAAAAGTCCAAAACAAAAATGAAAATAAAAATTTTCAATCAATGTAATATACTTTTTAGTAAATTTATAAAATTATTTTTAAAAAAAATATATATAATCCTAATGTTTTTTTAAAAAAAATTAAAGAGAACAATATTTTTGAGATTCTCGTGTCCCCGCCGTGTCCGACACGTGTCCCAGCTATATTGGATTTTTTTTAATTTTGGACACTTTTTGTCGTGTTGGACACGTGTCGGTGCTGTGTCCGAGCCGTGTCCGTGTCCAACACTGCACGGGACGAAAAATCGGGGTGCCCATGCATTAGAGTATGTGTGGGAAGAAAATTTAAGAAATTGATAAGTCATACAGTTAGAGGAGTAATTTATTGGGAGAAAGATCAAATGAAATTATCAATATCAACGATACACTGACGCACAACCATGCATCGATTGAGTTTCAAAAAACTAATAGTACGAAAAGTCAACCAAATGAACACTTAAATAAAAATGGTTTAAAACAATAGATTTCATCGGGACACAAGTTTAGATAAATTAAGTTTGTGAACCAAATCCTATTAGGGTGTGGGAGTGGGGATTGCGACGCCCCAAAAATAGGAAATAATGTACTTAACCATTAGTGGATGAAACAAGAAAAGTCAAAATGAATATGTCAAGAGCTAAAAACATTCCGTATTACATCTATATGTATCATAGTTATGTGTTTCATTTTAATTAATTTAAGGGAGATTTATCTCTGACTATCCTAAATTTAAGTCTAATTACAACGCAATCCATAATTATTCGAAAATTACATTTTAATCCCTATAAATCTTGTTTGGTTTGAGGTCCCTTAACGGAATTTGTAAACTACACTTATGCCCCTGACGATTTTATGAGTGCTACATTGAATATATGACCAAAATTACAAAATCATCCTTAAAGCTTACAAATATAAACAAAACGATCCCTATAAATTATGAATTTAACAATAAATCAGGGATATCTTTCGAATGAAATAACGGAACCCTAGGGACCACTAACGGTTCTCAAAGTTAGGGACTAAAATATAATTTTTCGATAATGATGGACTGCGTTGTAATTAGGCCTAAATGTATGGTAGTTAGATGTAATTCTCCCTTAATTTATTATAACTTGAAGTATAGGTTAGGTTAATAAGACTTGTGTTACTTGTATAATTATGTTGCATCTACATACATTATAACAATGCGTTTCACTTTAATTAATTTAAGTTATATGATAACTTCAAATATTTGTGACATGTGTTACTTGTGTAGTTTGCAGTTTATTAGATGTTATTATTGTTCATAATTGAAATAAATATTTTATCCAAATAATTTTATACAGGTAATTTTTTAAAATCAAAATGATTTATTAAAAAATTTATTATGTTCATTTAATTAAGTTGGACACCATTAATATTTAAATTTATTAAATAAACATAATATTAAGATTTATTTAAAACTGAACAATAAACGTGTAAACATTTATTTCATAAAGACCCCAGTTAATTCAAACATTAACCGTGGGAATTCAGCGAAGTCCTTCTGAATACTATTGTGTCGGGTTATGGTTGGGAGTAAGGGTCCACTGTGATGCACTTTAGGGTTTACCGTTTTTGGCTAACTTCCTTTCACCAAGAGTTGACCCTGGGAGCTTTTCATGTGCTTGCTTCAGAAACTCTTTGGCTTTATCCGCACAAGGCTAGCTTAGTCCCCACATCATCTTTCTGCTCCACCTCAGCCCTAGTGCAGCTATCGCTCTGGTGCCCCATGTGGCCACACTCGAAACAGATGCATGGGAGGGTTTCGTAAATGACCGGCCGGAGCTCGCCGTCGACTTCAACCACGTTCAACAGCGGGCGGTCAAGTCGAACCTCGACGCAGATACGGGCAAATTTCCCCCTCGTTGCCCAGTATGTGTTATGATCTATTTTTATTGGAACACCAATGCTTGAGGCTACATAATACATCATCTCCTCCCTATAGTTCTCTAATGGAAGTTCTGGTATTCTCACCCAAACAATTGTGGTGGTTATGCGATCAGTGGAAGCTTGGAATTTAGGGAACCACTTTCTAACCGTGAGGTATTGTCCAGCAATTTTCCATGGTCCACCTGTAAGGATGGAGGTTGCTTTCTCAGGATCCTCAAGTTTGAGGACAAAGCATCCGAAGCCCAGATCAATCAGCTCAAAGGTCCCCTGCAGATTCCATAGACTATTAATTCTCGCAGACATCAGAGTATAGTTGATGTTAGGGCCAAGAGTACGCAGTATAAGAGAGTTTCTCCAAGGTGCATGAAGAGATTCTCTGTACTTGTCATCGACCACCACCCTTGGATAGGGGCAATCAGCTGTGGGCTTTATGATATGGATCTTTTCCATATCTTCCGTGCCAGGTTCTGAAAAAGGGTGTTCACTGTTCTGTTTGCCTCTTAGTGATTCCAGGTAACTGGTCCGTTGCCAGCCATTGTTCCCTTGGACATCCGAAGAAACCGGTCCATCAGACTCCATGTTATCTTCGTCTTTTGATTCATTGGTCTTCACCTTCTTAGCACTGCGGTTGATCAGATCAGTTTCCCCTCCAGAGAGAGGAGGAAAAAATTCTCCCTCTAGCTCCATGTACCTGGAAAAAAAATTGTTATATATACATATATATCCACACACTCAATCAGTGGTTAAATAATTAACACCATGACGTACGTGATTTAGTAATGTGATTAATAAAATGAGTAGTAGTTAATAATTTCACAAATTCTTTTGAGCAATGAGCAGGTAACTGATTTATCACCATTTGTATACTCACATCATTTCGAGCTCATCTCTCAGCAAATTCACGTGTTCTGCGATACGTCTTAAGAAAGCTACCTTGTTGATCAGCGCCTCGACCGCGAAAGACACTGCTGCCTCGGCAAACATCTCCATTTTTTGTCACTTGATTTCTTGCTTACTTTTCCTTTTCTTTTCTCAATTAGATAGGATTAGGTACTAAATTGGTCGCAAGCACTTGCATAAATAACAACAATTATGTAACAACTTGCTATACTTTTTTATTACTTCTTTAATTAGAAGACTGAGCAGAGCCAGCCAACTATCATTGCAATAAAATAATGAAAAATTCTAGCTCAAATTTGGTTTAATCGAACTTATAAGCAATTAAAAGGATAAGTATATTACACTTGTCATTTGATTTGTCACTCTTCCTAAATTTTCCACCAACCACACGACAAGTGTAAAAAACTTTTACCCTTGTTACGCCGTTTTGGCCGAGCTCGGCTAGAAGGGAAGTAACAAATTAAATGACATATGTAATACACTTGCCTTCTAATTGGTTGGAGCTCGGCCAAATCGAATTTTTGCTAAAATTTTGCTAGTACTTTAGGCTAGAATTTTCCTGGTATTTTATGGAGAATAATTAATTATTAAATAATAAGTATTTAATTTATTGAGTTGTGCCCAAACTAGAAATTTCCCGGTATTTTCAACTAATGATATGTAAAGGACAAAATCATATTAGTATCGATTTCATTTTGAAAAGCTCTGCTGATGTGGAAGTCTGCATTTTTAAACATTCATGATATGAAAGATTTACATTCTTTTTACGGGAAATTCCCGAAAAATCCCCAAATGAGAACTCAAATTTGCTTTAACTCCCCATTTTTAAAAAAGTTCCTCTTTGCTCCCTAGATGACAAGCCAAATTTGCTTTAACTCCCCATGGTTGTATTAAAACTCAAGAATCTCGTACCCGAACCCCGAAATCACGTACTTAAATGCCCAAATGATGTATTTGAATCTCGTACCCGAACCCCGAAATCACGTACTTAAATGCCCAAATGATGTATTTGCGGCAAATACATCATTTGGGCATTTAAGTACGTGATTTCGGGGTTCGGGTACGAGATTCTTGAGTTTTAATACAACCTTCAAAAAAAATGGGGAGTTAAAGCAAATTTGGCTTGTCATCTAGGGAGCAAAGAGGAATTTTTTTTAAAATGGGGAGTTAAAGCAAATTTTTTCAACTTTTAGGTACTTTTTAAAAAAGACCCCTTCTTTTTATTAATTGAATTGGTTATTATGACTATGTTACAAGAAAAATAGGTTAAGAAGATTATATTCTTTAGTAGTTGGGTAGTCCTATCCTGGTTGAATGGGGACGTAAAACTACTCTCGTCTTATCCTTTTGTTCGAACCGAAGTAATCAAAAGTTTACTTGGTTAAATATTCAATCAAGGACTTGACTTACAAGGTCGTCTAGGGCTAAAGTATGCATTTTCCATAGTAACAATTTAAATCTTAAGTTGCTTAATTTCATTAATTATGAATAAACAAATTAATCCACTATCGCTAATTAAGCATTTTAGGAAATTTGTTCAATTTTATTGAATATTATAAATAACCGTGGAAAAATAAAACAAAAATTAGAAAATTAAATAAAATAATAAATTTTAACCTTTTTCTTTAATTAAATGATATGATAAATATAAATTTGATATTCAATTTCCATTTTGTGCCAACTTACCTTGGCGATCTTCGGAATACTGTCTTGGAAATCCAATTGTTAAATTAATAAAACTGAAATTATTGTAAATTATGAGTATTTTACATATTAATAATTAATGACGTGTGATGGTAATCTTATGTGAAATTAAATGTGTGTAATAGGAAACGACTTTGAAATGTGATGGTATTCATATGAAATTATTATAAGTCATGAGTATTCTACATATTAATAATTAATGACTTGTGATAGTATTCTTAAATGAAATGTATTTTACTTAATTTCTTTTGAGCAAATTACATTTTTGGTCCCATAGGATTGGGCGATTTGCAATTTTGGTCCCATTGTTTGAAAAACTGATAATTTTGGTCTCATTGGATTCAATTTGTGACAATTTTAGTCCCACCGTCAAATTTTGGATGGAAACCGTTAAATCCATTTCGGCAGAAAAGAGTCAAATAACATTTGTTGACATACAAAAACGTAAAGATGCTGGTAGCCTAGTTGGTTGGGTGGCCTCCTTTCACACCTGAGGTTCTTGGTTCGAATCCCATGCCTCACGTTTTTTTCCCTTCATTTTTCTATTCAAATAATATTATTATATTAAAAGATATAATATATATATATATATATATATACATGTAATATATTTATTTTAACATATATTTTATATTTATATTATATTATTACTATAATAACATAATAATGTGTATAATATAATATATATATATATTATTTAAAATATAATATATCTATTTGTAATATATTTATTTTAACACATATTTTATATTATATTATTTCTATAATAACATAATAATGTGTATAATATATATATTAAAATAAATTAATTGTAATAATAATATAATAATATGTATAATATAATATATATATTTAATATTAATATATAATATATCTACTTGTAATATATTTATTTTAACATATATTATATTATTACTACAATTAATTTATATTTTAACATAGTAATATTATTTGAACAAAAAATATAATATATATATATATATATATATATATATAATATATATGTATATATGTATTTTATAATATGTTATATATTTATATGATATTATTTTTACAATTAATTTATATTTTAACATAGTAATATTGTTTGAACAAAATATGTATATATCTACGTGATATATATTTATTATAATATATATTATATATTTATATTATATTATTATTATAACTAATTTCTATTTTAACATAGTAATATTATTTGAACAAAAAATATATAATATATAATTTATATATATATATTTATTTTTAAATATATTATATATTTATAATAATATAATATAAATACGGGAAATTCCCGAAAAATCCCCAAATGAGAACTCAAATTTGCTTTAACTCCCCATTTTTAAAAAAGTTCCTCTTTGCTCCCTAGATGACAAGCCAAATTTGCTTTAACTCCTCATGGTTGTATTAAAACTCAAGAATCTCGTACCCGAACCCCGACATCACGTACTTAAATGCCCAAATGATGTATTTGCCCCCAAATACATCATTTGGGCATTTAAGTACGTGATTTCGGGGTTCGGGTACGAGATTCTTGAGTTTTAATACAACCTTCAAAAAAAATGAGGAGTTAAAGCAAATTTGGCTTGTCATCTAGGGAGCAAAGAGGAACTTTTTTAAAAATGGGGAGTTAAAGCAAATTTTTTCAACTTTTAGGTACTTTTTAAAAAAGACCCCATATAAATATAATATATATATATATATATATATATATATTTAATATTAATATTTTATATCTACGTGTAATATATTTATTTTACTATATATTATATATTTATATGGAACGATAGCCGCCTTCTTGTTGCCCGAAGCCAGTCAAACCCAACTCCCTAGTCGGCAGTGGACATCCTTTGGGGTTGGACCATTGTTTTGAATGAAAGTGGCATCGATTGTACAAGTTCGTGAAGAGGGCTGGACGCGCTTGGTAAGCGCTTCGCTGTAGCCAAGCTTCAACCGCGACTGCTCGTCGCTTCTGGCCGCCTTATTCCGTCACCCGAGATCCAAGTCAGCACCGGCAAAGATCTCTTGATTCCTCGCGGCCGGGCCGGCTTGGGCGACCGAACGGCCGCCCCCTAATTACTAGACCGACCTGCTATAATAATTCCATAAACACCTAGCGAAGATATGGCAAACAAATAAAGTAGCCCTATGTTCGGATCTGCCACTCTACCGAGCTAACTAGAGCAGATGAGCATCTCTTTCAAGAAAGGATTGAACAAGTGATTAAACATCTGGCGGGGGAATCGACCCACTTTTTCAGATGATTGCCTGCCTATGAGTGAGAAATTACGAGCACCATTTATAGAGTTCCCTCGGGATATTGTTGATTCTGCATTAATAAATGCTGTCAATGCCTCTGACATACGTATGGGGGTCGGATTTCGCTTTCATCCTGGTCAAGCAGACTTCTTATATCAAGAATTGCAGTTACCAGAATCCTATGAGAGGTTATCTTTCTTAAGTAGTTCTCTACGAGAAGACTAACTTGGGGATGTCACGTGGAAGAAAAACCTAAATCCATTAGCCCGGAGCCGAGATCAAAACGACTTAAAAAGGGGTACCACCACAACCTCAGAAGAATAAAAAAGAATCCATTTTTCTGCGCAAAACAGGGAAAGAGAATGAACTAGAACAAAGCAGATTTTTTTCATTCCAGCACTACAAGCATTTTTGTTACATGGAATAGGAAGCTTACACACACATAGACCAGCCACACAACATTACAATCTCTTCTATTCTCTTCACTTATACCTTACACTTCAGCTGGGCAAATACATCATTTGGGCATTTAAGTACGTGATGTCGGGGTTCGGGTACGAGATTCTTGAGTTTTAATACAACCATGAGGAGTTAAAGCAAATTTGGCTTGTCATCTAGGGAGCAAAGAGGAATTTTTTTAAAAATGGGGAGTTAAAGCAAATTTTTTCAACTTTTAGGTACTTTTTAAAAAAGACCCCATATAAATATATAATATATATATATATATATATATATATATATATATTTAATATTAATATTTTATATCTACGTGTAATATATTTATTTTACTATATATTATATATTTATATTATATTATTATTACAACTAATTTATATTTTAACATAGTAATACTATTTGAACAAAAAATATATAATATATAATATATATATATATTTATTTTAAAATATATTATATATTTATATTTTAACATAATAATATTATTTGAACAAAAAAAAATGTAAGGAAAAAATATAAGGCATGAGGTTCGAACCCCAAACCTCATGTATGTAAGGGCACATATCAACCAACTAGGCTACCAGCACATGTACGTTTTTTATGTCAACAAAAGTTATTTGACCCTTTTCTGCCGAAATGGATTTAACGGTTTCCATCCAAAATTTGACGGTGGGACTAAAATTGTCCCAAATTGAATCCAATGGGACCAAAATTGTCAGTTTTTAAAACAATGGGACTAAAATTGCAAATCGTCCAATTCTATGGGACCAAAAATGTAATTTGCTCTTTTACTTATCAATGATAGTTGCATACACAAACACTCAACAAGGCACCTCTAATTAAGATAATAAATCCCGAATCACTAAGTTACTACATTTATTCGTATAATACTACTATTACTACCATTACGTATGATTCACGTACATTTTTAAAAAATATTATTTCGTTGTGTCATATTTTATTGGATATTGCATGAGGTGTTGACGGATGCCGAATCCACCAAATAAAATTCCTAAACTACCAAACATAGTGGTAAATGGTCAATCCAACAAGGATTAGATGGTTTTATTAATCTCCGATAGCCAAGCAAACAAGCAAAAAAAACTAAAAAGAGTGGGGGTTAACGTAATTAACTAAAATGCAGAAACTAAACAACAAGCTAAAATTAAATATACTAAAAGAAACATAACCTAAAGTAGTTTGGGAAATAGAACTCTAGTCAAGTTATTCGTATGATTCAAGCTAGTGATTCGATTATAGGTGCAATAATAAACTTCAATCCGTTGATAGACCGGCTATGGTGATAATGAGCTCTGCACACCTAATCCTTCCTTAATTTTATGAAGATTATGATACGATCACTAACTTTGCAATAGCATTAATTACTAAAAGGATATCTATCCTAGCCAACAAACACGCAAGCTCAGAATGTTTAAGCCATCATGCATGCATCTCACCACTTCAGAACAAACAAAGGTAAGTTATAAATGGTATTTAACTCTTTAGCACAATTAACGTGACAATTACAGATCAATTTAATTTATGCAGTGAATAGGTAAATTTGAAGACAACAATTTGACCAAATCAATCATCCATCAACAAACTCGTAGCATATAAATCGAACACATGCAAAGTACCAAGGATTAGAAGTTATAAATCGATTAGACCTCACAAATCACAACATGAATCAAACTAATAACTTAACTAGAATAAGATTACTTAGCTGTTGTTCATTCTCACAAAAATACCCAGCTATTAAACTAAGAAACTGAAATTAACCAACTAAAATTATCTACAAAAGATGGGTCGATATCCTTCACAATCTAACAGTTAAATTTAACTAAAAAGAGAAAGAAAAAAGAGAATTCTTGCATTGATCATAACAGGGGATTCAGCCCATGTTTCTGTTGTGTTCTAGTAACTGCTACTGCTACCTTCTTCTTCTTCCTCCTCCAAGACAGAATATTGAACCCTTTGCTTTCTAATTTATCTTATAAAACCCATTTTACCGAGTTAGGCACACATCCCAAGCTAAAAGCACTTTAGAAATTCTATTAATCAGTTCTGATCTTTCTTGAGAAGCAAAAACTTAGATAAAGCAGCTATAAATGGGTCTAATTGTTAAAAAGTAAAGTCAGCCACAATTTTTGTCTTGGGTGAGCTATCTGTTACATTACCCTTTAGCTTTAGCTGTGGCCATGGCTTGAGGGCTATAAAGCACGGACACTTCATATTTTACCCCGTGCAGTGTCGGACACGGATACGGCTCCGACACGTGTCCGACACGGTAAAATGTGTCCAAAAATAAGAAAAAAAATTTCAACACGCGGGGGACACAGCTAGGACATGTGTCCGACACGGCTTGGACACGGCGCGAAACGCGTCTGACACGACCCGGACACTTCAACACGAAAAATTCAATAAAAAAATAATTTTTATTTTATTTTTTCTGAAAATTTGAGAATATAATCTTTTAAGAAAAAAAGAATTATATAAATGTGATAAAAAAATGTATATTGTTAATTTAAATTCAATTTTTTTTATAATAACATTATATAAAAAATGTATTAATATTATTTGTAATGATTTAAAATATTGAATTGGAAAATGGTATATGTTATTTAAATTTGTAATATTGAATATTTTATTTTATATAAATTAATATATAATTATTATATATAATTTATTTATTTATATATAATATAGCCGTGTCGGAGCCGGGCCATGTCCTAAATTTTTAAAAAAATTAGTGTAGCCGTGTCCGTGTCATGTCGTGTCGGCGTCGCCAAGTCCGTGTCTATGTATCATAGCTTGAGGGTCATTCCTTAGGTCTTTTTCATCACTTATCGTTTCTTTAGTCCAAATTTTGCATAATTCTTTATTCCAACGTAATTAAACCTACAAAGGCACATTTAAGCAAAATTAAGCAAACTTCCAGTTAATTAAGGGGGAAAATTAAAGCAATCAAAGTGTAAACGACACACTAACAGGTGTCATGATAAACTTAAGATAGTATTTGTAAAATATGTAAAAGATGGTTTTGTATTGCATAATATTTTCTTTGTATGTAAACAACTTATACAAAAGGACTATATATACAAGAAGTTCCAAACCCTAAAAGTTAAGAAAGGAAACAAAGAACAAACGGCAAGATAATCAATCAAGCCACAATATCAGCTTGGAATTAATGAAAGTTAGCCTGCCATATATATATTGTAACGCCCCGTGTTTTCGTCTTACAGGTACGCGCACCACATGTGTGGGTTTGAGAGTTAGAATTGCTCGCATGCTTTAATTGAATTATATGCTTTTGTGAATTATGTGAATATGTGGTTTAATTGCTTACGTGAGTACCTTAAATTAATTTCTTCCATCTCATTTCATACCATATACATACTTCATAATTCATACATTTCATAAGCATATCATATTTTCTAATATATATATATATATATATATATATATATATATATATATATTTCATGCATACACTTATGTAAACATGCATATTCATATATATAGATATATATCATATACTTGCATACTCACAAAATCTGGCATATGTACTTATATATATATTATATACATAATATCTCACCTTTTTACTTTATACACATGACTAGTATATCTATACATTACATACTTATATCTTATATATATATATATATATATATATATACACATGTGTGTGTGTGTGAAAGTGTGTTTGTTAGGAATCTTAGGATTTAAGTTTAATTCCCTGTTCCTAAGCATGTTAAGGTCTATATACATGAGAATACTTGAATTTATTGCAAGATTACCTTGGTTGTAAATGCATTTATTGAGCTTGGTCTCATATGAGGGTTTTGTGATTAGTGTGGGATTTAAAGGTGTAAACATATGTTATATATTGTGTAAATGAGATATTACATGTGTATAAGTGTTGTGGACATGTTGAGACTTGATCTTGCAACTTTGATCATATTTTGTGTTGGTTTTGTGCTTGTAAGTTGATGCCCTGTTTTGCTGCTATTTTCTGGGTTTCGAACTTGAATCCACGACTGTGGATTTTCCCTTTGAAAGAAATCCACGGGGTGTGGATTTGAGAGAGGGAGTTGCAAAGTTTTCTGACCAAAATCCACAGCAGCAGCTCCCAGCACTCTGAGTCTCGTTTTTCTCATTTTTCTTTATTTGTTTGATCTTCCCTCCCCGTTTTATGATCCTTATGCATTCTTAATATGTTGAATTATGTGTTATGAGTTTTGTATGAAGTTTATGGGTTGAATTGATATGATATGTGCAAGATATGAATATCAATGAATGTGATCTCTTAATGCGTTGAATGAATTTCTCGTTTATGTGTTTCTAAGGCATTAATTGTGCACATGAACATTTTATAAATTATTATTATCAATATCTCATACTATATCATCTCATAAGCACGCCGTTCGTCGAGTATTTAGTTTATAAGTCTAGAGTCCTATGTACACTTGTATTTCTTGTACAAAGCTCGATCTGGTTATTGAGGAGCAGGGTCTGTAGGCTTCTCATTTCTTCTCTCTTTTGTCAAGGTGAGGTTTTAATTCTAGTTAATAGAACCCGTAATACCTTGTGTGATTATTTAAGCCAAAATGTACTATCTATATGTATACCTTGGAAAATGATCACTTATGCAAATGTTTTCGAACGTTTTTATGGAAATATTTTGGCGAAAATCATGCACATGTATTGGGCCCCGGGAAAATGTATGAATGGAGACCGGTACGGTATCGGGCCATTGGATAAGCCATTGCATATGGTACACTTTGAGAATTTCTCACGCGACCGTGTAGTGTGGAAAGTGAGATATTCTTGAGCCGGTGGTTAACCCATTGAAGGAGCAGGTAGGAGTCATGATCCCCGTCTCGATATTCTCTCATGAGGTGGTTTGGCCTTGCAAACTCTTCCACCGCCCCGGAGGAAGAAGGATGAAAATTATGATTATTTCTTATGAATATGATTATGATTATGATTAAGAATATTATGATTATCTTATGCATGAACGCTTAATCAAGTTTTATGCACACAATATATGAGTAAGGTTGGAGAATTGCCCACTCGCGGGGCCACGTAATGATTACGAATTGTAAAGTATTAATTGGACATCCGTAATTCTGAGCGATGCTTTACCTAACTGCCCACTTGGGATATTACAAAACTCTACTTAGAGTTATGGATTGCATGTGCATGTTATATATTTATTATGCCCCCAACTCAGTCCTTGGACTGACACCCCACGTTGTTTTTAGTTTTTTGCAGGATTTGCTAGGTCGGGAATAAGGTCTTCTTGGGAGTTTTTATTTTAGTCCTAGGATGTCTTTACGCTTTAGCATCTCATACTTATATACTTTGGTTATGTATTAATCTATTTGGAGAATACTTGTAAATATTTGACGGTCTTGTAGACCTTTGGTTGTAATATTTGGTTCGTATGCTTTTATTATGATATTATGCTTCCGCTTTATTTATTGCATCGTCTTGAATTTTTGGTTTAAGGGTTAGCCCCGCTTAGCTAGGTCGAGTTCCTTTACCTTGTCACCCATTCGCCATGTGTTTGGTTCATGTATGGACTTTCATTTAATGCATGGATTAGACTCATGGTGCAGAGGGATGTGGCGCCTATCGATGAGGGTGCTACATACATAATATCCTTCAATACTCCTCCTCAAGATGGAGCATGGAGATTCGAAATGCCCAACTTGGCTAGTAACTCAAGAAACCCATTCTACCCAAGAGTGTAATGCCCCAATTTCCAAACAGTCAGGTACACTCGACACGTGTGAGTTTCGAGCGTTAGGATTTTATTCTACTACTTTCGTTTATCCAACTTATATGAGTTATATTAATTGTATAAATTCTATTTCAATATGTTTACGTGAAAATATGTGAAATACTTGTCGACTTGAGAATCGATTTATAAATTGAATTCCATTATTACGTGAAATAAGTGTCGGACATGAATTAATTGCTTAAGTGTTCTTAATTGACATTTATTTACATTAGTGGACCAAATTGCATGAAAACTTCTTGGGCCAAATTGATCATTCTTTAATCCTTTCATCCTTAGTTACATGAACTTATATCTTTGGAGGATTTAATTGCAAATACCACCTCTCATCAAGAGATATATCACGTAATAAGCTTCTTCATTCTTCCATTCTTATTTCCATTTATTTTATCCAAAATTTGCTCTCTCTCTTGCTCCCATATTCACGGTATATTCAACAAGAAAAGGAAAGTTGGGAATCATCATCTTGAAGCTAAAATTTTCCAAGGGAATTGCATATTTGAAGCTCAATCATCCACTTCCATCATCTTCTTCTCAATCTCTTTCATTCAAGGTATATGTGAGCTTATATATGAGATTCTTGATAATTTTATTTGAAGCTAGGGTTAGTGTTTGAGCTTGATAACTTGATTAGTTATTGTTATGAGTATAATTCCATGCATTATACTTGAATTTATGCTTGAATTCTTGAAAATCATGAAGTTGGAGATGAGTTCATATAGGGGTGTCAAAGTGAGAAATATTGGTGATCATGGCATGAAATGGGTATATATGTTAGTTTTATTGTACTTTAAGTATGGATACATGTTTTCTCATGATTTAAGTGCATTTGATGATTGAAAATTGGTGTTTTGCTTGGTATTTGTTGTTGGCCGAGATGATCCCCTGCTTCTGCTCTGTTTCTACATCTTCTGCGTAACGGGAACGACCCTTCCCGTTCCTTTTGTATTTGGGGAACGGTCGTTCCCATGTTTTGGAATGTGTGTATGCCGACGAGAACGGGAACGACCGTTCCCACTTTGGCTTACAGCCGGGAACGGCGGTTCCCATTTTCGGGGAGCAGTTTTGGGGAGCTGGGAACGACCCTTCCCATTTTGAACTAAGGGTCGGAACGACCGTTCCCAAGCCTCTGGAGAGGCAGTAAGTTTCTGCATAAACTTGAGATTTCCAATTCCTTTCCTTTACCTTTATTTGATCCCAACATGCTATTATATGATCAATTACATGTCATAACATGATATTTATATGCTACATTGTTTATTGCACTTTATCTCGTTATGTGATTATGTCGTGCGTCATATTTAGTACTATTATTGAGTCATGCCTCACGAGTGCACAAATGTTTCCGTTTCTTGTCCAGTTCCTCTCCAGGGTGGAGATTATTGGTCAATGAGCACGTTCATGCATCCCTGAGTCATCATGTCGCCTATCAGGTGAGGTTTAGTTTCTAGTTACCTAGAACCTATACAACCCTTACATGAGATTTCGGCCAAAAGGCATTTATATCTATAATTTTCCATGAAACTATTCATGATTTCAAGCAAGCCAAGTTTCTTGAAAGCAAGTCATGTTCATTGCAAGCAAGCCATGTTATTGTCATGAATCAAGCATGTTTGGAGCGTAATCATGTTCACTTTGGGCCCGAGGGTTAGTGTATGAGCCAACTGGGAAAGCATAGGGCTGACGGGTAACTCTGCACTCCCCTCATCATGTGGGATCACCCCTGAATCCACCAGGAGGTTTGGTGGAGGAAGGAGTTCCGTGCGTGGGAGTCATGTTCCTGACGTACACCATGTCGTGGATGGTGAAGGCTAGCTACCTTCCCATCATTGGAGAGAGAAGGAGACTGGGGTCGGGTCTGGCACCACGGGCTGTCCTCGGGTTACTGCATGGATTTCATTCATTGATTGTATTAACTGAACACTATCGAACTACTACACTATAACTGAATGCATGATCACTTGTTAATTAATAAAGAAAGCATGTATTGTTCACTATTGGTGTAAGGTTGGAGATTTTCCCTCACTCGCCGGGCCACGTATTGCATGAAACTGAATGAAATAAAGTGTTAAATTGGATAGTTGTACTCTCGGGCGAAGATTATTCCATTCTTGAAGTTATATTCTTTTCCTTTCTAAAACTTTACCCGAGAATATAACTTGCATGTTATTTGCGCTAATACGTATTTATACCCCTCACTCAGTCTTCATAGACTGACGCCTCCACCTTTCAGGTTCGTGCAGGTGCATGCTAGGCGGGAATCGAGTCGAGTCGAGTCCTGGTAGACGAGTCATGCATGGTTCATTTACTTATTGTTGAATATGATTCATTGTTATTGTTATTTATTATGTATTTTAGAGATGATAATGTATTGATAGTGGAAATAGAATGCCTCCACTATTTGTAATTAATATTGAACATATTTTGCTTCCGTTTTATTTTATCGCATTATGAATTGGTTATGTGGTTTGGGGTTAGTCCCGCCTAGCTAGTTGTCATTTTTTATTATTGTCTCCCGTTCGCTATAGTTTAGTTCATGTATGGGTTGTCCATCTCATATGTGGATTGAGCTATAGTGCGGGGATGTGGCATCTTTGCGTTCCGGGTGCTACAAAGTGCCTTAGTAAATATGTGTGTCAATTGGTTATGAGTGGGAATGGAGTGTATGGTGATGGTTCCAGACTAAATGTGTTGTCGGATAAAGTGATAATTGATCTGAATATGTTTAGTTCGCCCGTGAAAAACAGGATTAGCTGTAATATGAAAAGCCGCTCGATTATCACAAAATAGACCAATGGGTTCGAAATGCTTCAAGCCTAAATCTCGTAATAACCCCATGAGTCAAATGATTTCACTAATGGTACTAGCTATAGCTCGATACTTTGCCTCGGCTAAAGACTGAGATACCACAATTTATTTTTCGACCTCCATGATATGGACGAAGAACCAAGGAATATAATGTAACCACAGGTAGATCGATGGATTGTAGGACACCCTATCCAATCCAAGTCAGAATATGCTTGCAAGGATAAAGTACCAGTGGAAGGAAGCATAATTCCTTAGTTAGGGTTCCTTTTTAATTATCGCCATAGCCTATGCCCTACATCAAGGTAAAGTTGACGAGGTGCATACATGAATTGAATAAGGATGTGTACCACATATATAGCTGATGTCCGGTCGGGTGAGAGTGAGGTATAACAAATGTGTTGGGAATAGTTCCCTAGAAAGCCGATTCGTTGTAATCCATTTTGGGACTTTCCTTATATCACAGATAATCATTGAATAGCAGATGTATGATATTGATCATAGGCAAATACTTCTTTATGTGCAATTCTGTGTTATGTGTGTTTCTGATTACGTGCGCATGTATTAGAACTCCCCTAATCCATCAGGCCGCTAGGGACTTTGTCATTAGGTGAATGACATATGAAATAAGTCCTAACTTAAGCAAGATTAGAAATTGAACTACTCCAAGTCGATGAGCCAAACGAAAAGTGGGAGTGTCAATTAGGCTCGATTGAGGCTTGCTTGTGGGATTGTGTCCTTAAGAAGGATCACCCAGTTTCATGAGGTGTAAAGTGCATAAGTTCATGCATGCATAATACACGAGAGTGCTCTCTAAGAGAACGAGTACATTGAGTCGTCTCCCATGAGAAGACACCTAAATGGGAAAGGAAGTTTCCACTTCTAGAAGAGGAAACCTCCAAATTAGGAAACATCTCACATGTCAATGGCGTGAGTAATTAATCCTTTGACTTGAGATTCCATTAATGTTTCATGTGAGCAAACTAGGTAATTTTAGATATAGGTCTAAAAGGGTGTCACTCAAGACACTTGAATTATAACTTATGTTGCAAAAGTGGCACATGGAGGCATGTGAGAATCAATAAAGAACCTACACTTACTTAAGGCAAGAAGATCTCTTATTTCATACGTCGTTCATACTCTATCCCAAAACCCTCGGTCGAGGCAGTGGATCAAGACATTAAAAAAAGTGTTTCTTGAACTGAGACCAAATGGATATGAAAAGAACATAGCTTTAAGATTAAGATTAATAGGGCTCTCATTATTCCCATGCCCTAGGTATTAATCGAGAGATGGAATGGTAGGAAGATTGTATCTGATGGATGTCATTGACTGAAAGGTTTTTTTGATTTAATTCATTGTTTGGGTAGTGGCCACACACCTGTTGCTAGACTACGGTTGTGTGATCTATGAAGTGATTAATTAATAAGTGTATTAATTAATTAGTGTAACGCCCCAATTTTCTGGCCGTTCAGGTACGCGAGCCACGCTTGTGAGTTTTCGAGAGTTAGGATTTATTGAATTCTTTCATTTATTAATCTATACACTTCATGACATTTTGTGAATTATATTCCTACATGTTTATGTGAAAATATGTGAAATTATTTCTAACCTGAGAATTATTGCATAAATCGTATCAAATTGACAGGTGAATTATTTGCCAAGCATGTCTTATTTGTTTAATTGTCCTTAATTGACCACTTTCATAAATTAGAGGACTTAATTGAATTGGACTAAATTGATCATTTTTCATAAGTTGGAACCTAATTTCATGAACTTACACACTTGGAGGGTTTAATTGCAAATTGTGGCAACTCATCTCTTTTAAGAGATGAATCACGTAACTTCTTCATACACAACACACATACCCCATTTCTTTCTCTCTCTCTCTCTCTCGGTGTATTCCAAAGAAGAAGGAGGAGTGATTTTCATCAACTTCAAGCTTGGAATTGCGATAATTATCAAATTTTGGAGCTCCATCTACCTCTCATAACTTCATCTCTTTCTTCCCTTTTTCTTTTAAGGTATATTTGAGATGATGATTGAATTCTTAAATTGACAATTAAGGTTAGGGTTTATGAATTTGAAGGTGATCACTTGTGTGTGAGTTGTTGGAAGCATGATTGGGAGCTTTGGACTTGAATTTGATGCATGAGTTTGAAGTATATGAGAGTTAGATAATATGTTGATATATGGGTTTCATATTGGTAATTCTTGATGATCAAAGCATGATATGAGTATTGATGATGGTTTTTATTGTACTTTAAGTGCCTAAGTATGTTTCTTTCATGATTTGATGCGTTTGAGAGTTGTTTTGATAGTATTTTGGGTGTTGGAATTTTGGTCCGAAGCTTCCCCTGTTTTCTGCTCTGTTTTGAGCTTCCAGCAGAATGGGAATGGCCCTTCCTGTCCCAGTTGTTTCCCGGAACGACCGTTCCCATTACACTGATGGTTCTGGTGTGAAGCTGGGAACGGCCCTTCCCAGTTTTGGCCTACGGCCAGAATGGCCGTTCCCACCAATGAACAAAATGAGATTTCTTTACAGATGTGCGGGATTAATTCAGGGAGCTGGGAATGACTGTTTTTGCTCTTTGACCCGGAACGGCCATTCCTATTGTCCAGAGAATGTCTGGAATTTCCTGCTCAACCTTATGTGATTTATTTCATTTCCTAAGCCTTTATATGATCAATACATGCCATTATATGTTCATTTCATACATGAATGTGTTCACGACATTGCATAATTGTCAATTCATGTCATATCATTTCATGATTACGCCGTTCGTCTTAATTGGTTCATAAGACTCGTGTCTTATGTACTCTTGTCTTTATTACACAGACCAGCTTCTGGATGACGAGGAGCAGGCACTGTAAGCCGTGTCCTTTTTCCTATTTTGTCTCGACAGGTGAGGTTTAATTTCTATCTACCTAGAACCCTTAAAACCTTTATGTGGAATTTCGGCCAAAATGTATATATATCTATATCTATTTCTCAAAACCTCAAATGATTGGAAATGAACATATTTCTTGTACTGAACCGACCTTGTTTTAGCGAGTATTTTTGTACTGCACTGTGGGTGTTGAGGTTTTCCAATTAGCGTATTAATAAAGCCTAAGTGCAAGCATCAATAAATCAATGTAGCAAAAGGGGTCGAATCACGAGAAGGAGTAAATCAATCAATCACCTAATGTATTCACCAATCTATAGACCAAGTCGAGAGCAAGAGTGAATTAACTAATTACGGAAAGGAAAGTTAACTATGATTAATGAACTAGAAACAAGTAACAACTAGAAAACGAGTAGAGTAGCAAATAGCAAGAATAACCAAGTGGCAAGGGGAAGTAATGATCATGCAAGGTTCGTATTCAAATAGTGCTTTGGTGGAACAAGGTTCTCACAATTCTAATCACAAAAGTACACACAAGCTCCTCTCAAAGTCAAGCACGTGTACCTAATCAAGTCTAACATCGCTCTCGTGATCATTAGCTCAACAATTAGATCAATAAAACAAGATTAGTCCAAGAAACTAACTAGTGGCATGGCCCGGTTAATCAATTGCTTAATTGCTCAAGTCTAAGTTAAATCTCTTTATATTTAGCCCTTAAGTGTTGTGAAATCTCATCCAATTTACATACAATCTCTCAATTAGCATGTAATTCTAAGTTCATGACTAAGGTGATCAAGCTTAATCATGTAAACAAATCAATTTCACAAGCATAAGATCAAATAGTCCCACCTAGGCATTTCATCAAACATTTACCCTACATAATTCATCATCCCCTTTTGCCTAAGAAATTAGCCACTCATATTAACACTAGAAAGCAAGGAAATAATAGAGATTATACTAAAAACATGTATATTCATTGAATTAAACCAAATATCAAGTATCCAAGACATAAATCTCAAAAACATGATCAAATCCCAAAACTAGATATCAATTAAACCAAATATCAAGTATCAAAACTTAAAGCAATTAAATCTAGCTAGGACTGAAATAAAGGGAAGGAATTATTCTATAAAGGAATTAACAATTACAATCTAAACTATGCTCAAAGGATCAAAGAAGAGACTCCTAAATTAACCCTAAATTAAGCCCTAAACCAGTCTCCCTTCAACAATTTCTGAAAATCCTTTAAAGTCTCATTCTCCCCTCAGAACAGCCTTGGAAACGGCCCTTCCCATACTCTCCATCAGCGACACTGGGAACAGTCGTTCCCAAGAAAGGCTTGGGACTGGAACGGCCGTTCCTATCCTCAGTCAAGGCCACTAATGTTTACTTCTTGGAATGGCCCTTCCAAAAATACACATGACCCCGGAAGGGCCGTTCCTAGCTTCCTGAGCGGGAAATTCAAATCTTCACACGTTTTGATCCTCTCGGCATCTAAAGTCTCGTTTCTTGTCTTGTTTTCACCATGAACCATCTCCGAGCATAATATAACTGAAATAAGAGCAATTATAACAATTTAAGACCTAGAATCCGTCAAAACATGACATAAAACATACTCAAATATAGGTATAAAATAATCCTAACAGTGGGCCCGAGGGATAGTGTATTGAACCAACCTGGAAAGCAAGGGCTGACGGGTAACTCTTGCACTACCCTCACCGTTTGGGATGACCCCTGAATCCACCAGGAGGTTTGGTGGAGGAAGGATTCCCGGGCATGGGATTCATGTACCCGATGCTTAGCGAGATTGGATAGTTCGGGCCTTGCAAACCCAACCATTACTCGGAGGAAAAAGGGTTATTGTTATTGTTATTGATATTGATTGACTGCACCGTAATCACTTGTATGATCATTTAACCAATTGATAACCTAATTATTGTACACTGTCGGAGTAAAGGCTGGAGACTTGCCCCCACTCGCCGGGCCACTGATTAACTGAAATTGATTAAATTGTTAAACTTGATAGTTGTAATCACGGGCGATGTTTATTTTATTATTAAACTTATATTGTTCCTTTATAAAACTTTACCCGAGGTTATAACTTGCATGTTAATTGCGCTTATATTTATTTATACCCCTCACTCAGTCTTTCATAGACTGATGCCTCCACCTTTCAGTCTTTTGCAGGTGCGTGCTAGGCGAAAATTAGAGTCTTGTGGAGTCTTTAATTCGTGTCTAGCATAGGACACTTTCATATTATTGATGCATATTGGACACTTATGACTTACTTATGCTACTTTTAGTTATTGTAAAATTATTATCATGGGTTTAGGCCGTGTGGGCCATATACTTTTGATGTAAATGGTCCTTGCTCGATGATGTTACTTATGCTTCCGCTTGAATTGTGGTGCATTGATTTACTTGGTTTCGAGGTTAGTCCCGCCTAGATAAAATTGTTTTTTTTATTGTCTCTCGTTCGCTATACGTTTCGTTTATGTATGGATTCTCCATTTCGTATGTGAACTGAACTATAGTGCGGGGGATGTGGTATCCTGATGTATCGGGTGCTACAATTAGCCTCACTGCTAACCGAATAATGAACCTAGAGGGTCACACGCAAATGCCAGCTCCAAAAGGTATAGTTGGAAAGATCAAATAATTGATCGAAACGAGACCACAAGTGTAAAGTACACATGTGACAAGTGAGCATGGATTTGGGCGCGTGGTCCAATTGAGAAATTGGACCATGTATAATTAATTGGAGAATTAATTATAAAGTCAAAATATAATTAATTGGAGAATTAATTATAAAGCCCAGGTAGAATTAATTGGAGAATCAATTGTAAAACCCAAATATAATTAATTGGAGAATTAATTATAAAACGTCATTAAAATTAATTCTAAGGCCCAATCCGGAATAAAGAAGTCCAATACATAATTAATTATGAATTGAAAATTGACATTATTTATTTATGAAATAAATATATCTTTATCTTACTTTATTTATTTAAGAAATAAATAAAGGATATTATCATCCTTATTTAAGAAATAAAGGAGAAGATATTACCTTATGTTATTTAATAAATAAGTGACAAGATAATATCAAAACTTATTTATTTATGAAATAAATAAGTAAAGATAATATCAAGTAGTTATTGTCATAAATATTTCTTTAAGAAATAAATATGAAGTTAATATCATGTCATTATTATCTTAACTATTTATTTATGAAATAAATAAAAAGATAATATCATAAAATATTTATTTATGAAATAAATAATAGAGAAAGTCAAAAGTTATTTATTTATGAAATAAATAAAAGGATAATATCATAAAATATTTATTTATGAAATAAATAATAGAGAAAGTCATAAGTTATTTATTTATTAAATAAATAAACAATAGATAATATTCTAAAGTAGTTAGGATAAAGATATTGATTAATAATTGAATTATTAATTATTTATCTTAATCATCTCATTACGTAAAATAGAGTTAGAGAAGAAAAAGAAACTCTCTTTCTCTCTAAAGTTTTACGTTTCTTATCAGATTAAAAGAGAAGAGTTTTCGCTCGTTCTTTTTAAACCAACATTCAAGAAGTTTCATTCTTTATTCTGGAGAAAAGAAAACAAAAACTCTCTCATCTCTAACCCGTAGAAAAGATGGAGCCTTTTCTTTGGAATTCAAGCGTGAATTATTTCACACAATAATTGGGTTTTCACGGGAGAAATTTCTTGCTCTCTATTTCTCGTTTCATGTTTCTTTCAATATACATATTATAGTACTAGCATACTCACTAATCTTATTTGTGCATAAGACTGGTGTGGATACATTCTAGAGGGCTTCTAGTTAGAAGTCTCGAATTAAAGAACTGATCAAGGAACGAAAAATTCATTACCGGAACATTTGAGGGTGGCTCAAAATGTTTCATGCTTCTAGTGAAGTAAGTTACTGAGAAATTTTCTCTTAAGTTTCGAAATAAAAATTGCAAGCTAATGATACTTGGACGAAAATTTTTTAAATTTTCGTTGTGTTTTGAACTCATTTTTCCAACAAAATGTCCAACCAGGCGACGATAGTGTCTAAGATCATCACATAAGTCGTCGGAACCATGGGAAAGTTTGTGTTTCTGCTCCATGGGAGTGGATGCTGGTTTGCACTCGATATATCTTATTTTTGTCTAAATGTTAAGAGCATACTTACGTTGGCAATCTCATCAGGAGAGTGTGCAACCTCAACTCCAAGAAAATATTTAAGCTTTCCCAAATCTTTAATCTGGAACTTATCATCCAAATACCTCTTCAACTTGGCAATGCAACTGGAATTTGTCCATGTAATGATCACGCTGTCCACATAAATGAGAACGACAATAAAAGGTTTATCCTTGTATGAGAATGTAAACAAGAAATGGGTCTTCATTGGATTGTTGAAAACCGATGTCGATAAATGAGGTGGTAAACTTCTAGCACCAATTGCGAGACGCTTGATGGAGGCCATAAAATGACTTTCTCAACCTCGAAACTCTTTACTCCCCCTATTTAGCCTGATAAATCTTCATATACACTTCTTCATCAATATCATCGTGCAAGAAGGTGTTGTTCACATCGAGTTGATGAAGTTCCCAATGCTTAAGCGACGTCAGAGCTGATAAGCACCGAATTGTAACTAGCTTGGCAATTAGTACAAATGTTACATGAAAGTTAGTGCCTTCAACCTGTGTGTTTCTCTTAGCAATGAGGCGAGCCTTATAACTCTCAATGCACCCATCCGATTTGTACATAATCTTGTAAACCCATTTGGAATCAACAGCAAGTTTTCCAAGTGGTAGTGGTTCCATAGTCCATGTGTGATTTGCTTCAAGAGTAAAAATCTCCCCCATTGCTTCTCTCCATTGTTGGATTTAACTGTATGAAAAAATGATTTTGGCTCATCCGTAGAGGAGATGCCTACTAAAAAGGCAATATGAGATTTAAAAAGCTTAGAATGGAACAAATATTTTGAGAGAGGATGTACCGTCGAGTTGACTGAAGGAGGGGGGCGAGAGCAGCCTGTCATTAGAGGGAGCTAGATAGGGGGAAAAGTGTATTCATAACCGAACAATAGTTGTGAAATCTTACGCTCTCGTTTCTGATGATGTAAGACTGCATCTGAGGTACCAATAGCTGGTATAAAAAAATTTTATCTTTTAGGAACCAGTGCTGGAGAGACATGCTCATTAGGCCACTGTGACGCAGGTACTGTTGGAAAATGAGTACAAAAAGTATCCGAAATTACTTCAGAAAGGGATCATCGGCTTGCAATTTTTATTCCTAAATGAAAACTAAAATTTTCGTAAACTTACTTTTAATTTAATCTTTCTTGAAGTGTTTGAACCATCTTTCAAACTCTCTTCAAGCGACAAGAATCCCTAGAACGGTTCTTCCTTCAATCCAAATATATCTACACCAGTCCTAGATCACGATCAAGCTAGGGATAACGATTCTTCCTTCAATCCAAAGATATCCACACCAGTCCTAAATCACGATGAAGCTAGGAGGCTATCAGGCTTGGGAGAATTCTAGTACTGTGGTTTGTGTTTTGGTTAGGAGGATTTGAGTGGTTTTTCTCTTTTCTTGTTTTTCCAGAACACTGTGTCGCTTCAAGATCGATGGGCTAAGAAAGAAAAGAGATATCTCGTCCTCTTATATCTATGAGGATCAATCTACATACCTAAAGAAGAGGGATTCTTTTTCTTTCTAAAATTTCATTTCTCCAAGAAAAAGTTATATATTGACTTTTCTCTCAAAAATATTCTAGATCACATCTAGAGGATTCTCTTTCACTTCTTACCCTGACTGATTTAGGATATTACCTATTATTTATTTATTTACTTAATTTAATTAAATAAATAAATATTTTAATTAATAATTAATTTCTAATTAATTATTTATTGAGATTTTCTTGAATACTAAACAATATTGTTGAGAAATTGGTCAATAGTGTCTCGTAATTTCGAAGGACGAAACAGGTGTGGGATGCTCTTACCGCAACATACTGACAAACACCAAATTCAATCCAGATTTTCGAGGTCCATAACCAAGCAAGCAGACAAATTCAAGGAGCCATGTCATTGGAGGATTATTGGATGGTTAAGAAATTTTTTTGGAAAACCATAGATCGCCTGGAACCGAATCCAATGAAGTGTGCCCTATGATGCATGGATACGGACACAGACACGACGACACGGATATGACATGACAAGGACACGGTGACATGGATTTTTTAAAAATTTTAGGATACGACACGACTATATTATATATATATTTATATTTATATATATATATTAAAAATATTAATTTGTGTAACACTAAGCCAAATATTCTTTACTTTATAAGCATAAAATATTTTAACACCTATGTAAACTATTTCTAATAATTATTAATATTTAAAACTATCACACTATATATAATTAGTTGTAACAATTATTATTTATTTATATCATAGAAAACCAAAATCAACAAAGTAAAATCACACTTTGTAGTTTTATGGGCCAAAGGCCCAAGAGGTTAATTTATAAATTCAGAAATGTGACTTAAACCTAATCCTAATAATTTCTGCGGCCAACAATCTACCTTTCTTCCCCATCTTCCCAAGACATTCACATAGGGGTGTCAAAACACAACCTGACCCACCCGATAAAATATCAGGTTAGGGTTGAGGTTTTTATGGTCGGGTTGAAATCAGGTTGGACCCAAAACGAACCCGGGGATAAAAGAGCAGGTTCGAGTGGGTTTCGGGTCGACCCGGTTTGACCCGAGAAATAAGAATGGATAGTATATATAAGAAGAAACCCTAATCTTTTCACTCATTTTTCCCCTTCCATTTTTACTGAGATCCCAGCAGCGGCACTTCCATTCTCACCCACCACTCGCCGCCTCTTCGCCGTCGCCTCTTCGTCACCGGTAACAGGTAATTTCTTCCTCTCTTCTTCTTCTTCTTTATTTTTTAAATATGTTAAGATTTCTTCCATTTTTACTCAGATCCAGCGCGACGTTGCTTCTATTCTCACCCACCACTCGCCACCGCCTCTTCCCCGCAGGCAACAGGCAAGTTCTTCCTCTCTTCTTCTTCTTCTTCCTTTTTTAAATATGCTAAGATTTCTTCCATTTTTACTCAGATCCCAGCAGCGGCGGTGCTTCCATTCTCACCCACCACTCGCCGCAGCCTCTTTTCCGCCGACAACAGGTAAGTTCTTCCTCTCTTCTTCTTCTTCTTCTTTCTTTTTTAAATATGCTAAGATTTCTTCCAATTTTACTCAGATCCCAGCAGCGGCGGTGCTTCCATTTTTACTCAAAAACCCTCTCCACAGTCTTAAGGTGGTTGTGATGATGAAGATCAAGATTCTTTCTTCAGGGTTGTGTGTGTGTGTCTAAGGTTGGTTTGGCTGCTTGTATTGATTATCTAGCTCAAATTCAGGGTTCATCAGCTTATATATTCTTTTCAAGTGTTTTTTCTTGGCAATTAGCTAACTTGAGGTTACGTTGAGCATCATAGATGATTGGAATATATCAAGAAATTGAATTTAGCACAATCAGTATCCAATTACATTGAGTTTCACTTATTTATGTCAGAAATCATATAGGTTTCTTGTTTATATAATTTTTGGATTGAGCTGAAGGACATGTATTATTTTCAGACCAAGTTATTTATTTTGAATTAATTATATGGTTTGTTCTTGGTTGTGGTTTAACCGTTTAAGTCAGACATTCAGTTTCTCATTCGATTGCTTTAATGGTTGATTTACTGATAGAACTGCTCATGTCGTAAAGTAAAGAAGCTTGGCCTACAGCATTGATCTGTACAAGATGGAACGGCAGAATTCCTTCCTTAAGGTAATTTCTTGGATGTTGCATTTTTAACTAAAATACCTCCATTCAGAAATCACTTTATGTTAAAAAGTTGATTTGATAACTTTTGATACTTCTTCTCATAGGGTGGTAATACTGAGAAGCAGATGTTATCATTAATCTACTCAAAGGGTATTTTAGACAACGATGTCCTCAAACTTTGAGGGAATCCAATCTTGGTAACGTGAGTTGTGTGCAGCTAGCTCAACAATTTAGATCTAGAAAATACAACTATAATTAATAATTAATGTTGTCCTTTTTTCAGATTTATTCTCTAAAGTTTGAACCCATTCTTATATACTTGTTTGTTTTTTTTTTTTCCTGAAATCTGCATAATAATATTTGAGTATATAGGTCTGGAAAACAACATGCATTTTCTGAATTAAATTTATTATAAACTTTATAAATTCCTTGATGAAGATTGGATCTAAGCGAAATCTTTCTAAGACATATTATTAGTTATTTCAGTTGTTATGTAGCAGAAAGTATCAATATGGAACAAGATTAAGATGAATAGTTCAGTTATTTAATTAGCATAAAAGTTGGATGTTAATCTGATGCTAGAACATATCAAAACATATTAATCTGATGTTATGCTATCTTTATTCTGATGTTATGCTATTTTTGCCTATTATTTTTATATAGGATGGCTTAAGGAAGAGCTTACTAGGTGGAATAGAAGTGTTTGAGCTGGAATTTTAAGTGTTTTGAAGTTACCTTTTATGATGTTTGTTTAATGGAAAAATTGTAATGGATTTATATTTGTGTTGTTCGTTTTATTGCTTTGCATTTGTGATGTTTGTTTGATGGGAGGACTGTAATGGTTTCGTATTTGTGCTGTTTGTTTTATGTCTTTGCATTTGTGATGTTTGTTTCATGGGACTGTAATGTTATTATAGTGATATTTGTTAGGTTATTGGATTTTAGTGTTGTGTTGTTTGGTTCATGCCATTTAAAATGTATGTCTCTGCTCCATTTTTTGGCAGACAATTCTCCCACACTCTGCAATTAAATTCAGGTCAGGTGGGGTTAAATCGGGTGGGTCGGGTCATCAGGTGACCTGAAAAAAAACAGGTCAACCCGAACCCAATCGAACTTGATAGGTTCAGGTTAGGGTTGGGGGTTTCGGGTTCAATTCGGGTTCGGGTTCGGTTCGGGTTGGGACTTGTTGTGTAATACCTCTACCCCAACCCGACCCGACCTACCCGAATGACACCCCTACATTCACACCTACAGAGGGCCCTTCTCCTCCCAAAAACTCCATAGCCACTATTACCATCACCGCTGCGAAGACAACCAAAAAATATCAGAGATGAACACCAAAAGGCCGGGAAGATATCAAGATGTTGATGCCGCCTCCACCAAAAGGCCCAGAAGATGAACACCACCATCACCGCTGTGGAGACAACCCTCAGCATGGCATCTTTTACCATCTAAATCGATGAGAGATGCTGAGATGGAGCTTTCTACTTCCAAGAATCTACATCCTTATGATCCGTGTTTCGGCGGAGTGTCCGACACCGTGTCCCCTTTTCTTTTCTAATTTAGGACAAGGATTACGCGTGTCGGACACGTGTCGGAGGAGTGACCGTGTCTGACCCGTGTCCGACACTGCACGATGACATTTTCCGGCGTGTCCGTGCTTTAGAGAGTGTGCCCCTTGCAAAGGAATTTACAACACAACAAGAAGAAACCAACTGTTGTTTCAATTTTTGGGAGGGCTCCATGTCGGATATGAAGCGATTAAAAGAGACATCTTGAAAATGTCCCCATGGCCATCAGTGGAGACCGCCTATTCGACCATTAGGAAGGAAGTCGCCAGGCTAAAAATCTTACAATCGACATCCTCCAACGGCGACTCTTCATCATCCAGCATCGGCGCAGGACTCTCAATGAAATCTCAGAGGCGAAATCAAGGTCATGTCATGGTGTATTTTGGGTTTCAAGAATTACATTGGAATTAATACATTGAAAAGCTTATAGGATTATTAATATATATTGTTTTATAAATAGAAAATTAATTTTAAAATTATAATTTGCTAAGAATTAGGTGTTTCCCTATCTTCCATGCATACAGATGCTATCTCTATTCTTTTTATCTGTATAAATAAAAAATAATATAAGATTGTATTTTTTTTGTATTTTTAGGATTTGATAATACGATCGTGCTTTTGAATTAGTTGTGCATGGTTTTCTATTTTCTAAATATACAAGACATGATTTTATTTGATGGTAAAAATTTGGGGATTGATTAAAACTTTTAGTCCTATTTCTTTATTAATTTAATAGACATAATTAGAATAACATTTAAAATTAATTTATTGAAAAGTTTATAAAATTATAATTATATAGTGTTTTAAGGAGTGCGAGATAGGCAGATGGGGAGTACGCAGCCGAACAACCGCGGGGCTTCCAGCAGCTCAACTAACTAGATGGTCATCCAAGAAAACCTGGAGCTGACATAACTAAAGCTGTAAATGGATATCCGAAAATCTGATATCTGTTAGCATTCGAATTCGTTTAAAGAGGATATTATTCGAATCCGTTCAAAGAGGATATTACCCGTATCCGATTATAAACATCTGAATCATAAACGGATAAGGATATCACAATCACACATCCGATCCGTTTAACATCCGATCCGTTTGTACATTCGTTAGATATATTCGTTATCTGTATCCTATAACATATATTTCTATACATTTTTTATACCTTGATGAAACATATATTAATTTATGTATTATATAATTATTTGAGAATTATAAAATAATTATAATAAACATATATCATATTATTTGTAATAATAAACTTCATTAATAAAGTGAACATATATTATAAATTATATATTATACCTACGAGTTAATGTTTATACAGATTTAGTGGATTTATAGTTAGTTATATTAATATTTAATTGTGTCATGAAATGCTATTTATTATTTTTATTTAAAAAATGTATGTAAATTAGGTAAACGGGTTCGAATTCGAATATCGGATAATTCACTAATCGGATATCCTCACAGATATGGATAATTCGATATTCGGATAAAATCCGTCGGATTCGGATACGAATGGCGTTTTCATTATCCGTCGGATAACGGATACAGATTCGGATAACGGATATGCTAAACGGATTCGGATACTACACATCCGCTCCATTTATTATCCGTTTACAGCCCGAGATAATAACAATTGAAATAGGAAATCAACGCCAGGCCCCGGCTGTAGCACCCTACACGGTGGGTCACCACATCCCCCACACCTAAGCTCAATCCACATACGAGATGGGAAACCTGTACATGAACCAAGCAGAAGCGAATGGGGAGACAGACAGACTAACACCTAAGCTAGGCGGAACGTATACCCTGGACTTAAACGAAATAACAAAACCAGTTCGATGCATGAATCCGGTTCGAGGATATCGTATCTTCTTTGCTGTCTTATGCTTATGTTGGCATATTTTAATAGGAATTAGCCATATCAGCCTCTGAATTGAGGGGAACCCTCTTCTGACTATGCCTTTAACACTCCAACTACAGGCTCGGCTTACCTTTATTCTGCAACTGAAATTGGAGCCCTGCTACAGCGTGGTGGAAAGATAGAGTCAGTCTCAAAGGCGTTTGTAGTAACATCACAACATTACTCATATATTCAAATCATAAAAATGCACAAGCAGTAGGTGATTGATTCAACTAGCATAGATACCTAATCCCGAATTTAACATAAACCATAAATGCAAACGGGTTCATTCTGTGCCCAGAAGCCTGTTCCGAAAATCAAATACATAAAATGAACAATACATACGTATACAAGCATTCGTACTTTTACAAATTCAGAAACATATAAAATGCGACAGACTCAAACGAACTAAAGGACTCAACCTGCAAGCTAAAAACAATGGGGAGGGAGAGGGGTCAGTCACACTGACTGAGTGAGGGGCTACCCACATAGGCTACATATATATAAGGAGTTTAGCACCCGCAACGCCGGGTCACCACATCCCCCGTACCTAGACCCGAACCCACATATGAAATGGATTTCCATACATAAGCCAAGTCTAAGTAAACGGGGACCTACATGCTGGGTTGTGGGCCCAGAAACAGTAGCGGTCCGGGACCACATTTTATAATTTTATTTATAATATAAGTATTAAAATATTTCTAAAATATTTTAATACAATAGCGGAAGACTAGTTGGATCTACTCAAATATATACATGCAATTGATAATAAATT
This sequence comes from Lantana camara, assembly GCA_037501455.1. Lineage (NCBI taxonomy): Eukaryota > Viridiplantae > Streptophyta > Magnoliopsida > Lamiales > Verbenaceae > Lantana > Lantana camara. Next base: position 95,320,331 of record CM074863.1, read on the forward strand.
TTAAATCACTTAAACAGATAAATATCTAACATGCAATTAACAATTAATGGCATATAATTTATCATGCTTAAAATAATAAAACTGTAAAATATTACCGTACTGCAAATATGGCTATCTAACGACATTTTTCCAGCTCATCTCCCTTTCGTGAGACCGGTCGAGCTTTCCCGCAATTTTCTCGGAGAACCCCTCGGAGTGTGGGCTTGGAAAGTATTTCTCTAAATACTAGAGAAAAAATTTTCTAGAAAAACTCATTTTTTCTAAAACTAGAAAATCTTTATTTTCTAATAATTAAGTGGTTTATATATTAATTATATAACCACCTAATTGTGTATTAATGAATCCTTTAATTAAGGATTAATTAAACTAATCGAGAGAGAGAGAGAGAGAGACGGCATTTCATGTTACAAAGTTGCTGAAAAATTGTGTGTAAAAAATGAGCAAGGATACACCCTATTTATAGCCAAATATACAAGGGTAATTTGGTTATTTTTAGGCATAAATGGAACGGCAAAATCATCATTTTACACTGCAGCGTACAAATCGTGTGGAGTCCGACCAATCAGAGCACACCACGTGGCAGCACTCTCCGCCGCGGACATAGCGCCTCCAACCACGCGCCGTCACGTGTCTCCACGCACCGCCACGCGCAATCGGAACGCTGCCAGGTAGTTGGTGCTTGTACAAATATGCACAGCCACCAGACTCTGAAACGTGTCCGGGTCTGGTCCGACCCAGACCGGACCCGGTTCGACCCTATCCGGTAGACCGGTCCATTAACCCGGTTGACCGACCCGTTGACTGACCTGGTCGAATCAAATCTAGGCCATCGCGTGCGCAGATGCGGATCGTCCACTTGGCGCGCCACACGGCATTGCGTCAGCACCAACTGGGCCCTGCCCTGCTGACGTGGCATGACACGTCAGCAAAAAAAATTATTTATTTTTATTTTTATTTTTTTAAAAAAATATTTAAAATTTTCATTTTCTCCAAAATGAAATTTCGGGCATTTCCAACTCTTTCGAACTTTTATTTATTTTCTCAAAATAATTCCTTGACTATTTTCAAACACTTTGAAGTTCATTTCTCTTTCTCCTTTTAATATTTTCTCTCTGGGTCTTTTGTGGGGCTTGCAGGGGGGCCCTGCAGGACTAATTAATTTTAGCTCCAAACGGGTTAATATATTATCATCTCATGATAGTAATTAATTACTGTTTAACAATATTTAATTCCACTAAATAAATATTGTTGCACTCTAAAATTAATTAAATTATTCACGAATTTCTCGATCTAGAATAATTTTGCATTTCACTCTTCCGTGTAGGTATCCATGAGAAATAAATTAATACTACTAGCATTTATTTTTCACCTCCAATCTGAAATTTCTTGATTCGCCTTAAGTTCAAATTCTCTGTATGTGAAACACATTCAACATACAACTTCGATGACGTATCACACGAAGTGCTTTGGCCAAAGCTTTAATTCAAACTCTCGCAAATCTATTTCAGGGATATCTTTTACCTTCCAGCAAGGCCACAGATTCCCCATGATCGAGAGGTAGAGGTACGCTCGGACCTCAGATAACCTTCGCTATCTTTCTTTCTTCCCGGTCGGAGATGTCGAGTCGTTGGTCGGTCGTCTTTAGTTTTGCATCTTTGTTGACGAAATCAGTACCACTTCTGTCCACGCCGCTCTTTCTCCTCAGGATGGCAACCTGGCATAGAGGGAAAAGGTTTCAGCCCGGCTTCGAAGTTTCTTTGAGTTCAGCTGACATCATCTTTTTCATTCATGACAGATGAAGATTACAATAGTCTCAGATACAATACATAAAGAACCTGGGTGAAAGAAGGACATTTTATTTGCTTGCTTGGGAAACCAAAAGAGCTACCGAAGGAAAGAGATGCAGTCTCTCCCCAAGCGATCAATATAACTCTTTAGCAAATTTCATACAGTCACTGAATGTACAAAGTATTTTGGCCACCGTTACCGAGACCTTACTTCGAGTATATTACGGTGACTAACACTACATGCCTAAATCCGAAATATTGTTTGGATTAAGAGTACAATACTTCCCGAGATTTTATTCATTTTAGATAGCAGTATAAAATGAATAATCTCAGTGGTCCAGTTTGATGTTTCCAATCCCATTGAAAATCATCAACGTGTTATAATCGGAATCACCATTCCCTATGACGAAAGACTAATCATCTTATATATAACCACGTTATAGTCTTGATAAGAACATATTCTTATCTTACTGACTAGAACTTTAATGACACATGATTTTTTTTTTTTTTTTATCTTTCAGAGTTTCCCCCCACCCAATTGAGTGAAAGACTAATCTCCCGAGGTAGCTGAAGGCGCTTATTGCGTAGACTTCTCCCAACGTAGTTGTTTACATCCACAAGGTTCGAACCCGAGACCTTGCTTATGTGAACTCAAGCCCCTATCCACTTGAGCCAACTGACCGTTGGTAATGACACATGATTTTGGTATTCAAAGTCTTTTCCTATGAAACACATTTCACATAAGAATACCACCACACGCCATTAATTACCAATATGCTAAATACTCATAATTTGATGTAAATTCAGTTTAATTAATCCAACAAATTGAATTTTCAGGGCACTATTCCCAACAATCTCCCACTTGCCCTAAATTCAATTTGGCTATACATCCAAGTCTTATTCCTTTGACAAAAGCGTCAAAACAACTTTTGCACCTTTTGTGCCAATACTTTAGTGAAAGAATTTATTAGATGTTTCTTACACTTAGCCAACTTTCAAGAAATCTTGAAGCCAATATATCTCTTTGGTTGCTTCTCAAGCTACCATGTATCTAGATTCTGTGGTGAAGTAAGCAATGCAAGTTTGTTTAATATTCCCCAAATTAACGGCTGCTCTTTTTAGAGTTAACATGTATTCTGATACAAATATTTAGAATACAAATCAGATTGTATGTAACGCCCTGACTTTTCGGACGTAAAGGTACGACGTATGTGTTTGCCAATTTGCGCGAATTAATTGTTTTTACGTGTTTTATATTTAATTTTATTATAAATTGTTATTATTTTATTTTTTTATATTTTATTTTAATTTATTATTAATTTTAATTATATTTCGTAATATAAGTATATATATGTATATGTTTATTTATTTTATTATTAATTTAATGATTATGCTAATTAAGTGTTATGTTAATTAATCATGCTTTAATTAATTAATTACGTGACTTTAATCATGTTTATAAATTAATTTGATTTATTTAATTAAAATATTTATGCATGGATTTTATTTGAATTATACATGAATTTTAATGTATATATGCATGAATTGCATGATTATGTGCATGTTGTTCATTTTGTGCTTCGTTCTTATATGAAATGATATCGAAATGCCACGAATTTAATTTGATGCGAGGAACCAAATCGGGGGCTAACGAGCACTTAGCGTACCCTTGGTTCCGAATTTTACATCTTGAGCTCGGGAACTCGGATTCGAGTTCCGTCAACTCCGCTGAACTCGTAACGAAAATTCGAGTTTTGTAAACTTAGCCTTACATTTTTCCTAAGTCATTTGAACCTCCAAAATCCAACCGAAAAACGAATCGGCGACCAATTTGACCTTGCTGTACAAAGATAACCATATCTCATCTAAACTTTAACCAAATTAACCATGGTTTGATTCTATTGAACCCTAACTCAACCACCTATCCTAACATATCATGCCCTAACCAAACTAATCCTCACACAATCCCCAAAACTCAGCCAAAGCTACTGCTTTTCAGTCCAGTCCCGTAACCCTTCCTTCCTTAGAGATTTTGGAGCTCAAATCTCATCCAAACTTCTTCCAATCAACAAGGTAAGTTTAGGATTGTAATATATGTTCATTTCTGTTCATTTCCATCCTTTCATTCACGATTTTGAGCATGGATTCGAGAATTTCTGGGCTTTTTCCGAAAATGGAGAATTTTGGGCATTTTCTTGATCTCATTCGATTCTTGTTGGTTTTGATTGATTCCAAGCTTGAGATTGATTATTTTGACATCCTCATATCATTTATGATCATTTATTTCTTGGTGGTTGAAGTATTTATGAGTTATCATTTATGACATTTTGAGAAAATTTCCATGAATATCACGTACGATTGCTGTCACGGTTGAGCTCTTTTAGGAACTGATATATATGTTGAAATGGTGTTGCTTAGGTGAGTATTTATTGTTCTAAATTGGTATGAATAGATGGAGATGGAGTGAATCGTTCTTGCCCTGTTTTTCCGTAGCTTTGCCCTGTTTTTTTCACGCTGAGTTGTTGCTGTCAAAAATGCCGTGAACCTTCATGCTTTTGCTGTTAATTTTCTTGGCTTTTTCGGATTGGTTTTAGATGAGTTATTGCTGCTTTTCACGCCTGGTTTTGTTGCCTTCTTGCCTACATTTCTTGCGTGAAGTTACTGCCCTTTTCTGCGCGATTTTGCTGTCAAGAACAGGGGTTGCTGGTGCGTGACATGGGGGTGTCATTTTTGTTCGCTCCAGCGAGGAACGGGGGTGCATATTGGCCTGGAATTGCTGTACCGAGACACGGGAGTGTCTCAGTCTGGGCTTGGGAGGTGACACGGGGGTGTCACCCCGTTTCTTTTGAACTGGTTGTCTGCAATTTCCCTGAACTGCTGTATATATATATATATGCTTGTGTACTGTGTGTGTTTTGGTTGTTTCTTGCATGCATGTATTGCTGTAATTATATAAATATATATATATATATATATATATATATATATATATATATAGATGCTTGTGTGTGTAATTGCATGCGTGTATACATATTATGTATATTTATGCTGTGTGTGTGTGTGGCTGTGATACTTGTGTGTGAACATTGCATGCATGGGTGAGTAATAATATATGTAGTATATATATATGTTAAATTCATGCATGTACTATATGTATAAATATATGTATGAGTACTATATATATATATATATATATATTATATGTATTATTTGTTATTATATAATTATTATATATTTGTTATATTATATATGTTTATTAGATATTATATATATATTTATTATATATATTTTGAATATTATTTGATTTAATTCAATTCTTGAAATTAATTGATTTCTATTTCGCGTATTTAATTTACCGACTATTGATTGAACGTTTTAATTATTTATTTTATTCCTAAATGTGAATATGAATATTATATGTTATGATTATTAAATGGAATTTGAGATTAATTTATATGCATTATGAATTTATGAATTTATGAAATTGAATGAAATATATGAACGAATGGTTTGATTTTATGTTTTAAATTCCTTAATAGTGCACATGAACATTTTTATGATATAACATGATCATTTATGCATTCATGTCATAGTCACTTCATTGCCGAGCGTCATATGTGGTCATTGAGTCTCATACCTTTTCTTTTGCACAGTTTCGGGTTTGGTCGGAGACGAGGGCGAGCATTGAGACGCTTGTGCCTTTCTTTTGCTTTGAACAGGTGGGTTTTTCTTCTAATAGTTAAAGTGACCCGCTATATCCCTTATGTGAAAGGTTTTAAGCCAAAATAGTATATTTATATATATCGAGTCATTTTGGGTAAATGATTTCAAACGTATGACCCCTTTTATTTATGAAACCCTACCTTATGTTTGGCGAGACATATTTATGATTTATGATTGAACGGGCCCCGGGACTTAGTATATGTGGCTAACCGAGGAAGCAAGGGCTGACGGGGATCCCATATACTAGTTCCAACCAACTACGGCGATACCGGCCCTCGCTAGGAGGTTTAGCGAGGAATGGGAGCTGAGTGCCCTTGGGGGATTCATGTACCCCCATTGGCCTATGTATGAACCGGTGGCCGGGTCTTGCAAGCCCGTCCACCACCCGGAGGAAGAAGGTGTATATGAATGATTATGATCATGTTATTTATGAGCACAAAAGATTTATGTATGATAATGAATGATTGAATAATTGATTATGATTACACGAGGAGTAGGTTGGAGATTGTGCACGCCCACTCGCCGGGCCATAAACCCTTATGAACAATTATGAATGAATATGGACGTTGTAATCCCGTTGATGTTTTCTTTTGTTTTAACCACTTGGTAAATTCTTATCAAACTTCACACGGGATTAGGGCTTGCATGTATGTGTTTAATTTATGCGATATTATACCTTATGCCCCATTTTATACCCACCAGTCTCTTTTAGACTGAACCCGGTTGTTTTCAGTTGTTTTGTGCAGGTATAGGAGTGCTAGGCGGGAATACAAGTCGTCTAGGTCTTGCATTTATGTTTAGCACTTCTTTTCAGTCTCATATTTTCATACTCTTATTGGTATCTTGTATATGATCATAGTATAGCATGGAGCGTTATGATTTTGTAGGTCGTGAGAGCCGTTGAACACTTGAATGATTTTGTATATCTATTTTTGGAGCTTGGTGGCTCATTGTATATATGCTATGTCGCTCTTGCTTCCACGTTTCTTTCTAACTCTGATTTTATGTTATCTTGAGTTGATTGGTTTAAGGGTTAGTCCCGCCTAGCATAGCGTGTGTGTTGTGTCCCCGTTCGCCGTGGATTTGGCACGTGTATGGACTTCCATTTCATATACGGGTCGGGTCCCGGTGCGGGGGATGTGGTATCTTACGCTCGGGTGCTACATTGTAAATCCGAATCTGTGTACTCTATTGAAATGAGCTCACCACTATGGTAGACTAGCATATAATCTTGAGTTCTTCTCAAGTACTCCAATATATGCTTTCACTACTACCCAGTGTCAGATTCTAGGGTTTGACTAATATTTGTTGATTAGACCTATTTCATAATAGACATCTATATAAAGCTTCCGTTGCGGAACTCTAATCATGTCTTCTATCTCATCAGTTGTCGGGGGACACTGATCCCGAGATAGATAAATTCCATATCCGAAAGGTAACGAACCTTTCTTAGAATTTGCCATATTATACCTTACCAGCATCTTATCTATATAAGGTACTTGTGATAAACCAGTCACCTTATTCTTATTATCACGACAAAAGTCTGATCTTTAGAATAACATTAGTTTCACGTAGGTTTTATGTGTCAAACTGATTTGACAACCGAATCTTGACTATTAAAATATTCGTGCATCATTCTTAATGAACAGAATATCATTTACGTACAAAGCTAAAAGGTTATAACATTATCATGATATCTTTTGTACACTCATAGATCATTTGGCAATTACATAAATCAAAAGGATTTAAAATTGCCTTTTTAATTCTGATGCTCCATGATCTAGACGCTTGCTTAAGATCATAAATCGACCTTATTAAACTTGCATACCATATGCACCTGATTTCTGGTTGTTAAGCCTTCAGGTTGTGCCATGTATCTATTCTTCTTGAAGGTGCCCGTTCAAGAACATAGTCTTTACATCCATTTGTCAAATATCATTGTCAAAATGAGAAACAATGGAGAGGAGACTTCTCATGGACTTAGGCACTGCTATGGGTGAGAAGATCTCATAAATGATTTCTTCTCTCTGGGTAAAATCCCTTGTCATAAGCTTTGCTCTAAAGTCTCTACTTTTTGTCCATTTCTCCTTTTATTTTCTTGTAGAACTCAATTGCATCTATGGGCTTAATGCCTTCAGGCTCTTCCACAAGTTCAAAACTTTGTTAGAATACCAATATTCTAAATAAGATTCCATAGCTTTTGACCAAAAGGTCAACGTCTATATCTTCTACAGCTTCATTACACGTGACAGGATCAGATACGTCAGATTCAACCACTTAGGTTAATCTTAGGTATCTTGTCAGGTGTCCTGATAATCCTCCCACTACAATGATGCTCTCGTGTACACGTTTCTACATCACATGTTGTGTTTAGTACATCACATGTATCTAATACATTTTCAGTCATCATGGGTTTATGGAAATCAGTATCAAATACTGTTATTTTCTTTTAACACTATTTTGCTTCTACCCTTATGGTTATTTTTGCAATCATCTTCGAAATGCTCACAAACATCTTTTGTGGTTTCTCAAATTACAAAATATACCTCGTCTTGTTCTTCTAGGATAACCTTAGAACAAGTAAACATTTGTTCTTTATTCTAACTCGTCAGGATCCATCCTTAACACGTGGACCAGGCTATCTCAAATCCGACGATAAGAGATATAGGGTTTTCACCCGAGATACAGATCCATCAGTGTTTTAAGAAGTGACTTAGATAGAACTAGGTTCAATGTGCATTGTCATTTTGAGAACAAGACCCCAAAACGAACTTCGTAGGGTAGCATGACTCTTCATGAATCTTACCATCATTATCAGAGTTCTATTTCTCCTTTCTACAATACATCCTTGCTAAGACGTATCCTATACAGATAATTGAGATCTAATCTTATTTGAGATATTCTATTTAACTCTGAACCTATATACGTATCACTACTTCGATCTAATCGAAGTGCCATGATATGTTTTCTAATTTGACTCTTTGACTTAGGTCTCATCAAATAAACATATTTGTATCTAGAGTAATCATTCAAATGAATGATGAAGTACCTAAAACTTTCTCTTGCTTGAACACTCATAACATCATACGTCCGTATGAACTAACTCAAGCAAGTTCATGGCTTAAATACCCTTTGTCTCAAAAAAGGATTCTTGGTCATTTTAACTTTCTAAATAGGATTCGCAGATTGATATTGTTTTCAAGTCAATAGGAATCAAAAATCAATATTTGGATCCTACTCAGATTCAATTGACTAATAGATAGGTGCCACGTAGAAGTTTTTCCTCTTAGATGGTAAGTCAAGCTTCTTAATGTTAAACTTAAATTAGGGTTTTCATTGAGGTATAAAAGACCATCTTTTATTGTACCAGAGCAAATAAACCTTTTATTTTGTTTAATGGTAAACTTTTGTTCAAAACAAATAGTTGAACCATTAGTTATCAAATAACTCATAGAAATCAAATTTCTGTATGTATGGCATGTATAATATTAAGACCTTATTACCAAAATACGACTTTATAGTCCTTACTGCTAATACAAGTACACTCGTATTATCTTGAGTAGCAGTTGTGTGTTAGCCGTTTTTCAAACTTCCTGGTTAGTTTGAATCTTCGCAACGAATTACAAATATGATTAGTTGATCTCAAGTTCACACACCAGGGGTCCGGTGAATTTTCATATTTTCAACGAGTAAGATATCTTCATATCTTATCTAAAAGGCGTAGCAAACAGACAAACTAAGTATTTTGGACAATTTCTTTTCCAAAACTCGTTACCACCGAAATAGAAACATTTTTCCATTCTCGGATTTGACTTTCTATTTCTGAACCTTAAGATTGAGAACCATTCCTTTTCTTTTCCTTCTACTCACTGCATTTCTAGGCCGTAGATATTGATGTCTGACTTAAGAGAACTTTTCCCTTAGTCTATATCACCCTTTCTGCCATTTTGAGGTCGCTCATTGGTTCAGGTTGGGTTTAAAAAAAATTATTTAAAATTAATCATGAACGTTCAAACGACTTAGGTAGAGAGTATAGGATTGTATCTATTTGTTAAAATTGTGTCTTTAAGCACAAAGGCTTTCCATCTCATTCAGATTAATTATCATATTCATAATAGATTCTGAAACAGTGATCCTTTAAACATCTTTAACTAACAACCTTTTTCGTGGCTCGTACCTTCGTACGATTCTGTCTCCAAAACATGTTCTTATCAGTAGGCATCTCATGCATTTGATGCTTAAGAACATTGGAGACAGATGTCAGAATCCAAGACTAGCCAGATCATTACACTTGATCTACTTGGCATAAGTGTCTTTCTGATCCTGATTGGTTGTAGTTTTCGAAATTTTTGGATAAGGTTCAATGAGTACGTAAACTTTCGTGCCTCTACAGGATGTTAAGATTCATTTCCTAGTCAGCATAGTTGAACCCTTGCTAGCCTATTTCCTTATAGACATATAGTTTTGAGTGGGCTAAGAGAGATCGTTATTATAAAACTGAAATAAATAAATAAATGCAAGTTATGATTATGCATTTCACTTTCTTCTGCGTCTGACCAATAAATGAAATCCACGTAAACATTTTGATTTACGCAATGGTGACTTAACTAACAGCAGTTGACTCCCCAGAGGCGAGGTCGAAAACAGCTTAGAAAAGTAGGAATTATTCTTTATTAACATGCCATCTAGGTAACTCTTACCAAACAATGTCAATCCACCACGTCAACCCTTGGCCTCTAAGTAAATGTAATAGAGCTCCGAAGGGAGGTTAATACATTACTTAGTCAAGTGTGCACCATTATCTAAAAGTCCGTATGAGTAAGTCAAGACACTCCACGGAGGCGTGGTCGAGCTAACCTTCCCCGCATTTCATTCTATCCGTAGAAGTCTAATCTTGTATACTGCGAATATATACCCGCCGAAGGGAGTAGTACACATCCACTATACTATAGACGGGTAATGGAGGCCGTGAGAATCCAACTTTTTTCATCTCGCTCCCACTTGAATTTTTAGAAAGTGTGGATTATTTTATTGATTATCATATAATCACTTTTGGCGCCTTATGGTCGGAAGTGATTAATCTTATTATTACGCTCCCACTAGGATTACTAAATCATATTTAAAATCCCAATAATATTTTAAGGCAATTTAATAACTATTTATTAATTAGGCCGAGAAATATTAGTCTAATTATGCATTGCGTCTAATCTCTATTAAACATTATTTATCTAATCACATTAAATAAAATATGCATAATTGAAAATAGCATAATATCTCTTATTATCACGATCATGCCATAAAATAAAACAATTAAGCATGTTTGCATATAATTATTACATAATTATCGTGTTTAAAATAAATGGCATAAAGTAAACATGTTATAAATAAATTATCACATAATCTAAATCATGTTTACTGATTTGGTAATTTTTCAGGAAAAACAATTAAATTGTTTCCCAAAGAAATACCATTCCACGTAAATTCCCAGGAAACACTGGAGGGGTCACAACGGTCCCACTTAAAAACCAGTCTCCTTTGACAGAATTTACGTGCACAGTAGCAGATTCAAAATTATGCATCGTATGCATCACATCAATGCATGTATATATCTAGAGCACGGCTCTGATACCAGTTGTCGGGTTGTGGGCCTAAAAGCAGTAGCCGGATCTACTCAAATATATACATACAATTGATAGTAAATTTTAAATCCCTTAAACAGATAAATATCTTACATCCAATTAACAATTAATGGCATATAATTTATCATGCTTAAAATAGTACAACTGTAAAATATTACCGTACTGCAAATATGGTTATCTAACGGCATTTTTCCAGCTCCTCTACCTTTCGTGAGACCGGCAGAGCTTCCCTTCAATTTTCCCGGAGAAACCCTCAGAGTGTGGGCTCCGAAAGTATTTCTCTAAATACTAGAGAAAAATTTTTCTACAAAAACTCATTTTTCTAAAACTAGAAAATCCCTATTTTCTAATAATTAAGTGGTTTATATATTAATTATATAACCACCTAATTATGTACTAATTAATCCTTTAATTAAGGATTAATTAAACTAATAGAGAGAGAGACAGAGAGAGACGACATTTCATGCAACAAAGTTGCTGAAAAATTTTGTGTAAAAATGAGCAAGGATGAACCCTATTTATAGCCAAATATACAAGGGTAATTTGGTCATGTTTAGGCATAAATAGAAGGGCAAAATCCTCATTTTACACTGCCGCATACAAACCGTGTGGAGTCCGACCAATCAGAGCACACCACGGGGCAACACTCTCTGCCGCGGACGCAACGCCACCAACGACACGCCGTCGGAAGGCTGCCATGTGGTTGGCGAGTGTACAAACACGCATAGCCACCAGATTCTGACACGTGTCCGGGTTTGGCCCAACCCGGACCGGACCCGGTTCGACCCTATCCGGTAGACTGGCCCATTAACTCGGTTGACTGACCCGGTCGAATCAAATCTTGGCCGTCAGTTGGCTGACGCGCCGTGATCTGTGCCGTCCACTTGGCGCACCACGCGGCGCTACGTCAGCACCAGTTGGGCCCTGCCCTGCTGACGTGGCGTGACACGTCAGGTGCCATGTCAGCACCTGACACGTCAGCAAAAAAATATATTTATTTTTACTTTTATTTTTTTTAAAAAAATATTTAAAATTTTCATTTTCTCCAAAATGAAATTTCGGCCATTTCCAACTCTTTGGAACTTTGATTTATTTTCTCAAAATAAATCCCTTGACTATTTTCAAACACTTTGAAGTTCATTTCTCTTTCTTCTTTTAATATTTTCTGTTTGGGTCTTTTATGGGGCTTACAGGGGGACCTGCAGGACTAATTAATTTTAGCTCCAAATGGGTTAATATACTATCATCTCATGATAGTAATTAATTACCGTTTAACAATATTTAATTCCACTAAATAAATATTGTTGCACTCTAAATTAAATTATTCACGAATTTCTCGATTTAGAATAATTTCGCATTTCACTCTTCCATGTAGATGTCCATGAAAAATAAATTAATACTACTAGCATTTATTTTTCACCTCCAATCTGAAATTTCTTGATTTGCCTTAAGTTCAAATTCTCTATATGTGAAACACATTCAATATACAACTTCGGTGACGTATCACATGAAGTGATTTGGCTAAAGTCTTAATTCAAACTCTCGCAAATCTATTTCAGGGATATTTTTTACCTTCCAGCACGGCCACAAATTCCTCGATTAATATAACTCTTTAGCACATTTCATGCAGTCACCGAATGTACAAAGTATTTTGGCCACCGTTACCGAGACCTCACTTCGAGTATATTACAGTGACTAACACTACATGCCTAAAGCTGAAATATTGTTTGGATTAAGAGTGCAATGCTTCCTGAGATTTTATTCATTTTAGATAGCAGTATAAAATGAATAATCTCAGTGGTCCAGTTCGATGTTTCCAATCCCATTGAAAATCATCAATGTGTTATAATCGGAATCACCATTCCTATGACGAAAGACTAATCATCTTATTTAACCACGTTATAGTCTTGATAAGAACATATTCTTATCTTACTGACTAGAACTTTAATGACACGTGATTTCGGTATTCAAAGTCCTCTCCTATGAGACACATTTCATATAAGAATACCACTACATGCCATTAATTATCAATATGTGAAATACTCACAATTTATTATAAATTCAGCTTAATTAATCCAACAAATTGAATTTTCAAGGCACTATTCCCGACACTACATGCACACACTAGGCTAAGCGGGGCTAAGAACAAACAGAGTGCGCTAAACAGTCAAACACATATGCGGAAGCAATAAACAGGATCCATAAAAAAGCTCAACGAAACATATAACTTATATATAAAGGCCACACGGCCCAAAAGATCGAGTATTCGAAAGTATCATAATTACAACTCCAAGTACATAATCATCATAAGAGTATCCAAAATGCAACATGTACATATATAGACTCGACCTAAGATAACAAGTATGACTCTACACGATGCACTTCCCCGCCTAGCTCGAGCAACCTGAAAGGGGGTAAAGGAGAGGGTCAGTCTACAACTCGACTGAGTGATGGGGCCAACTCATACCTACACACGTAAATACGTATATAACAGAGCATATATCAAAAGGGATGGTCAAGAACCGGGCTAGGGTTTTGCATACCAAAACGTTTCAAAACTTAACATATCATACGTAAAGAAATCATATCCTGATTTATAATCCAACAATACAAACATAAGCATATGTCCGGAGAGTACGGAGCTCCAACATCTCCTCATATCTTAACATAAAATTCATAAAACATAAATACCGATCCATCCCCACATCAACGGTGTTTGGGAATCAAACCCTCTCCACCTGCAATACATATACATACGGGGTAGTGAACCCACACTATGCCTTCCCCGGTTATCCACCAAGGGCTCAAAGTACCACGCCTTCCCTACCTCCACGAGTTGCGCGTGAATACTTCAAATGGGAATCATGCACAGGCCAAACCCGACGGCCGTTGCCGTCTCGGGCATTCCTTACCCAGAATTCCCGGGGCCCATCATACCAATACATACTAAGCTTCCCATATTTCAGGGCATATCTCGCTCATACAAAACGTAGACGTACAAAAAGGAGTTCAAAACACAAGATTACGTATGCTCATACTTATACCATTTCCATAAATCTGAAACGTATTCATAAGGTCATAATCATAGCTTTAGCACTCATATTTACTATATAATAAATATATAAATCGCACGCGGGGTGAGAAATCGACACATAAAGGCCAAAGGATTCATATTCTAAAAGAAAAGTCCTAAACCTCACCTTGAAGGAAAAAGAGTGGAAGCAGAAAGGCTAAAACAGACAGACAACCACCTAAACCTCAGGCTCGTTGGCTTCCGGAAGAGGCTCTAAAACATAAGAACACAAAACCCGAGATTAGACTCAAATATGTACCAAATAGACCCCACAATGCTCATGAGTGCAGAGTACGCATACGAAGAACGTATCAAATCAAACCATAAACTTAATACGAAACTTATAACACATAATTAAGCAAGTATACGAAGTATACATATCATATACAAGGCATAGAACAAGTAAACAAAGCAATGAAGCAAGCAAACAACACACAAACACACCACAGATAGACTAACGGCTTTTAGCCCGAAGAAGTACACAAGGTCTTAACGGCCGTTACCTAGGTCAGTGGCGACTGGCATAGGACTAACGGCCGTTACCCTCTTTAACATTGAAGAGGGCTAACACCCGTTAACGGGGTCAGAAGCCAGGGGTGATGGGGTAACGACCGGTACCCCTCAGAGTGTACATATACCCTAATGGGCGTTAGTTCCTCCGGGGCTAAAATAGGTGCAATTTCCAGCCCTAACACCACTGCTACATACACATAAGCTCCACAACTCCAAAGAAAAGAAATAAAGACATGCTAAGGCTTCAAGCATGCAAGAATTCAAGTGCAAAATCTCCATAAAATCAAGCCGCAAATGAACAAGAAGAGAAAGCATAGCTATAGTTCATGTTAAGGCATGGAATGGAATCAAATTCTTGCAATAATTCATAAGCACATTAATGGCAATTCAACAACCATGCTTCTAATCATTAAATAAAACTCAAGATAAGCAATTATTACTCACTCATACTCATCAAATCAAGCTCTAGATCAACAAATAGACAAGAGATGCCTAAATCCTTCAAAATCTCCAAACCTCTACGTGTGGTTGGGCGGGGTGTCACGACCTCCCCTCCTTCGGAGAACTTGGTCCCCAGGTTCGCCTCAACACTGAACAACTCGGGGTACAATTCCCTCCTCTTCTCCTCGGTCTCCCAAGTGGACTCTCTTATTTCTGATCTCTCCAGAGAACTCTGACCAAGGGAATCTGCCAGTTCCTTAACTCTTGCATCTTCGGTCCTGAATCGTGACCAGGTGCTTCTTTATTGTCAAATCCAGCTCTAACTGAACTTCTTCAATAGGGAGAATAGTTATATCCTCGAGATAGTACTTTCGAAGCTGAGAGACATGAAACACGTTGTGTATCCCGGTCAAACTTGGCGGTATGTCCAACTTGTACGCCGTCTTCCCAATCCGTTCAAGGATCTCGAAAGGCATGAGGTATCGTGGATTGAGCTTTCCACCTTTACCTATTTGAGTGAAGCCCTTTCTAGGAGATGCTTTTAAAAAGACTATATCTCCGACTTCGAACTCTAAAGCCTTCTCCTCTTGTCAACATAGCTCTTCTGACGAGCCTGAACTGTTTTCATCCGCTGACGGATTTGTTGAACCTTCTCAATGGTAGCAGCAATCTTCTCCATAGGCACTGCCCTCTCGAGCTTATCTTCCTCAGTCCACCGCCAATCCTTTATGTCCCAAAATAGAGGAGACCTACACTTTCTCCCATAAAGTGCCTCATACGGAGCCATCTTGAACGAAGCCTGATAACTGTTGTTGTAAGAAAATTCAACCAACGACAGGTGCTCGTCCCACTTATCCTGAAAGTCCAAAGCACACGCCCAAAGCATATCCTCAAGATATTTAATTAACCTTTCAGATTGTCCATCTGTCTGAGGATACGAATCGATGCTAAACTTGGGCCGGGTGCCCAAACACTTCTGAAGATTCTGCCAAAAGATCAAAGTAAACCTCGGAGCTCGGTCTGAAACAATACTAGCCCTAACCCTATGTAACCTGACGATCTCTCTGCAGTACAACTCGGCTAGTTTTGGTACCTTGTCAGACATCCGAACCATGAGGAAATTGGCTGACTTAGTGACCTTGTCAAAAATTACCTATATTCCATCAAACCCTCCTTTAACTGTTGGCAAGCCAGACACGAAGTCCATAGTCACTTGCTCCTACTTCCACTCGGGAATAGGAAGCGGTTGGAGAGTTCCTCCCGGTTTCTGGTTCTCTGTCTTCACCCTTTGGAATGTTAGACATCGCTTCACAAAGTTCGCAGCATCCCTTTTCATGCCACTCCACCAGAATTGTTGTTTCAAATCCCCGATACATCTTGGTACCTCCGGGATGGATCGAGTACCTGGAGCGATGTGCCTCCTCAAGTATAAGCCTCTTGAGCTCTTTTGGGACTCATACTCTCGCTTCAAACCTTAACAAGCCCGAATCATCTAAACTGAACTTGGAATTCGGATTCACTCTTGATCGGGCTACCACCTTTTGAATCTCGACGTCTGAAGTCTAAGCTTCGAACAACTCTGCTTCAAATCTGGCTTAACTGTGAGATTAGCCAACCAAGTTACCAACACTAGAACTTCTCAACCCTCTGAACCTGAACTCGAAGAACCAGCTTCCAAATTGGCCACACTCGCCTTCCTACTCAAGGCAACGGCTACCACATTGGCCTTACCGGGGTGGTACTAAATCATGCAATTATAGTCCTCTAAGAACTCCACCCAACGCCTCTGTCTCACATTCAGATCCTTCCGAGAAAAGAGATACTTAAGCTTTTGATGGTCGGTGAACACCTCGAAAGTTGTACCGTACAAATAGTGTCGCCACTTGAACAAAGCAAACACAACGGCGGCTAATTCAAGATCATGGGTAGGGTAATTCTTCTCATACTCATTCAACTTTCTTGAAGCATAAGCTATCACTCTACCATACTACATCAACACAAAACCGAGACCTTTCTTGGAAGCATCGTATACATTGTATAACCTTCGGTACTCTCGGGTAGGGTAAGATTTGGTGCTGAAGTCAAGTTCACCTTCAACGTCTGAAAACTAGCCTCACACTTGTCATCCCCTTCAAACCGTAGCTCTTTCTTCGTCAAACGAGTCAACGGGACGGCAATCTTAGAGAAATCTTTAACGATCTGCGATAGTACCCTGCCAACCTAAGAAAACTTCTGATCTCTGAGGCATTTCTCGGTCTCTCCCAGTGAAGCACTGACTCAATCTTGGATGGATCAACTTCAACTCCGTTGCCTGAAATTATATGGCCTAGGAATATGACTCTATCGATCCAAAACTCACACTTACTGAACTTAGCATAAAGCTTGTGTTCCCTCAGAGTTTCCAAGACCATTCAGAGATGATGTGTATGCTCTTCTGCAGACCTCAAATACACCAGAATGTCGTCTATAAAGATCACCACGAACTTATCAAGAAACGGCCTGAACACTCGGTGCATCATGTCCATAAACACAACTGGGGCATTTGTCAACCCACACGGCATCACAACGAACTCAAAATACGCATACCGAGTATTGAACCCGGTCTTCGAGATATCCTCCCCCTGATACACAGTTGATAATAACTCTACCTCAAATCTAACTTGGAGTAAACCTTAGAACTTTGGAGGATATCGAACAATTCCTTGATGTGAGGCAACAGGTATTTGTTCTTCACGGTCATCCTGTTCAACTCGTGGTAATCTATGCACATCCATCATGTTCCATCCTTCTTCTTTACAAACAAAATGGGAGCACCCCACGGGAAAGTGCTCGGTCGGATGTACCCGCAACCTAGAAGCTCATCAAGTTGCGCCTTTAACTCCTTTAACTCAGCAAGAGCTATCCTGTAAGGAGTCTTCGAGAAAGGCTCTGCTCCGGGATAGAGGTCTATCACAAACTCAATGTCCCTATCAGGCTGTAGAGAGCCCAATGGATCAGGGAAAACATCGGTATACTCTTGGACGACCTCAGTCTCCTCAAGTTTGGCTTGATCCTTAGGTTTATTCAAGAGATAGGCTACAAAACCTGTTGCACCATCCCAGACCAGTTTACTCACCTCAACAAAAAAAACATACGGGTTGGACTTCAACCTCTCACCCGTGAAGACCACTGAACCCAACGGAACCTTCTTCCCATGGCAATCCATCATAGCCCCATGCTCAAATAACCAGTACATTCCAAGAATCACATCATACCTCTACATCGGCATCTCAACCAACTCAGCAAGGAAAACTCGGCCCTCAAAGCTCACCAGACACTCCCGGTACACTCTAGAAGTCACTAAACAGCCCCCAAGGGGAGAACTAACCACATAATCATGAGAGAAATAGGCAAAGGCAAAGAAGAAGCAAGATCTTGATAAATGAAAGAATGTGTGGCCCCGGGATCAAACAACCTATGTAATGTAGTACCATGAATGCTAATGGTACCTTCAATCATGGCATTTGGATCAATCTCAACCGTCTCTTCCTCCTCGCCTCCCAAAGCGTAAGCCCTTGCTTAAATCTTGGGCCTTTGGTTATCTCTGGTCTTCTTCCCACTGATTTCTTTATTCTTGATATGGAAAAGGATAGTTCTACTAAGTTTTCTGATATTTTGTTGGGTAGACCTTTCCTTAGCACGGCTAAGGCGAAAATTGATGTTCATAGTGGATCTTTGATTTTAGAGTTCGATGGTGAAATGGTCAAGTTTAATATGTATGATGCTATGAAACATGTTGATGATGTGTCTTGTATCTACATTGTTGATATCATTGATAACTTGACTAACAAAGTGTTTGCTTTGAACCATGATGATGAATTGGACTATGTCTTATACCATAACTTGTCCGTTGATAGAATGAGAAAATTTGATGATAAATTCGGACTTTCTGAAGATATGTTTGAGATAATTTATGCTTTGGAAGCTCTCCATGTTACAAGTTCGAAATTTGTACCTATTG
Source organism: Lantana camara (assembly GCA_037501455.1). Classification (NCBI taxonomy): domain Eukaryota; kingdom Viridiplantae; phylum Streptophyta; class Magnoliopsida; order Lamiales; family Verbenaceae; genus Lantana; species Lantana camara. The sequence continues at coordinate 95,339,507 of CM074863.1, forward strand.
AGCTTAATCGGTCTGAATCTAAACTGTTACCTTCTATCTTGCAGGCCCTAAAGCTGGAACTCAAGACATTACCAAAACGCTTGAAGTATGCTTATCTGGGTGATAAAGAGACATTGCCAGTGATCATGGCTAGTACACTCAACAGTCTGGAAGAGGAGAAATTGATCAGAGTTCTTCGAGAGTACAAGCGATTGGATGGACCATTGTTGATATCAAAGGACTCAGTCCTTCCACATGCATACATAAAATCATTTTGGAGGAAGGTGCTAAACCACGCTGTGAAGCACAACGCAGACTTAACCCACCAATGATAGAGGTAGTGAAAAAGGAGATCATCAAACTCCTTGATGCAGGTATGATCTATCCGATATCCGATAGCGAGTGGGTAAGTCCCGTTCAAGTTGTGCCGAAGAAAACGGGTATTACGGCTGTTGAGAACAAGGATGGTGAGTTAGTTCCTACTAGAGTTCAAAATGGTTGGAGGGTGTATATGGATTATAGAGGTCTTAATGCTCTTACTAAAAAAGATCACTTTCCCCTCCCTTTTATTGATCAAATGCTCAAACGATTAGACAGGAAAACTCACTATTGTTGTCTTGATGGTTATTCAGGATTGTACCAGATTCCCGTGGCAACCGAAGATCAAGGAAAGACCACTTTTATGTGTGCATTTGGGACCTTTGCGTTTAGGCGAATGCCTTTTGGACTTTGCAACGCGCCGGCCACCTTTCAAAGGTGCATGGTAAGTATATTTTCTGAATATGTTGAGCAAATTATTGAGGTATTCATGGACGATTTTATGGTTTACGGAAACTCTTTTGATGAATGCCTCAACAATGTTGCTACAATATTTAAACGTTGCATTAATACAAATTTGGTCTTGAATTATGAAAAGTGTCACTTCATGGTTGATAAAGGTTTAATTTCGGGCCACATTATTTCTGCACATGGTATTGAAGTTGATAAATCTAAAGTTGATGTCATTAAGTCCTTGCCTTACCCTGCGAGTGTGCGGGAAGTACGTTCCTTTGTTGGACATGCAGGTTTTTATAGGCGATTCATCAAGGACTTCTCAAAGATCACCAAACCATTGTGCAAGTTGCTCCAAAAAGATGTGAAGTTCGAGATAGATGATGATTGTAAAGCCGTTTTTGACTTGTTGAAGGAATTATTGGTTTTGGCCCCGATCATTCAACCACCAAAATTGGGAGTATCCATTCGAGATCATGTGTGACGCGAGCGATTATGCCGTGGGGGCTGTACTTGGATAAAAGATCAACAAAAAACTCCCACGTGATCTATTACGCCTCGAAGTTGCTAGACAATGCCCAATGCAACTACACTACTACCGAAAAGGAACTTTTATCAATTGTTTATACATTAGATAAATTCCATCCTTATTTGCTAGGTATTAAAGTTGTTGTGTATTCTGATCATGCAGCTTTACGGTATCTTCTCACCAAAAAGGACATGAAACCGAGGCTCATTCGATAGATTCTACTCTTACAAGAGTTCGACTTGGAGATACGAGATAAGAAGGGGTGTGAGAATCTGGTAGCTGATCATCTCAGCCGAATTCCAATCCTTAAGCCGGATTTTTTGCCTATAAATGAGGATTTTCCAGTCAAACAACTTTTTGCTATTCAGAGGGCCTATCTAAGTTCACAGACAGAATCCCAGACACCCTGGTATGCCGATATTGTTAACTTTTTAGCTACTGGTGTTTTGCCTGATCATTTGTCTAGGTCTGAAAAGGATAAAGTAAAGAGTGATTCTAAATATTACATTTGGGATGACCCTTATTTGTGGAAAATAGGAACCGATCAAATTGTTAGGCGATATGTAGCTGCAAATGAAATAAAATCCATACTTGAGTTTTGTCATGCATATGCTTGTGGTGGTCATTTTGGTCCTAAACAAACAGCTAATAAAGTGTTGAAGAGTGGATTTTTCTGGCCTACGCTTTTTAAGGATGCATTCTTCTTTTGTAAAAGTTGTGTGAATTGTCAAAAGATGGGAAATATAAGTGCTAGGAATCAAATACCTCTTAATCCTATTCTTGTTTTCGAAATCTTTGATGTGTGGGGTATTAATTTTATGGGTCTTTTTCCTTCGTCTCATGGAAATTTGTACATCATTCTTGTCGTTGATTATGTTTCGAAGTGGGTGGAAGCAAGAGCCACCCGGACTAATGATTCTAAAGTTGTTGTGAATTTTGTTAGGTCTAACATTTTTGTTAGGTTTGGCATTCCTCGAGCCATAATCAGCGATAGAGGGACACACTTTTGCAACCGGACGGTTGAGGCGCTTTTCAAGAAATATCATGTCACCCATCGCACTTCCATGGCTTATCATCCACAAACCAATGGCCAAGCCGAAGTCTCAAATAGGGAGATCAAGTCTATTTTGGAGAAAACGGTCAGTCCTAACCGTAAAGATTGGAGTTTGAGACTTGACGATGCACTTTGGGCCTACCGGACGACTTACAAGACCCCGATCGGCATGTCGCCGTATAGATTGGTGTTTGGGAAAGCTTGCCACCTTTCGATTGAGCTCAAACATCGGGCTTATTGGGCGATCAAAAAGTGCAATTTGGGGATGGACAAGGTCGGGATGCATCGCAAGCTTCAATTGCAAGAGTTGGAAGAGATTAGAAATGATGCCTATCAAAATTCCAAAATCTACAAGTCCAAAACTAAGGCATTCCATGATGGGATGTTGTCTAGGAAGAGTTTCGAAGTTGGACAAAAGGTGTTGCTCTACCAATCAAAGTTGAGACTTTTCCCGAGTAAATTGTGATCGAGGTGGGTAGGCCGTATGTTGTGAGCAAGGTTTTTCCATATGGAGCCGTCGAGATTAGAGAGATTGGCTCGGATAAGACTTTCAAGGTGAATGGGTATAGGTTGAAGCCTTTTTTTGAAGGATTTACCCCGCACACGGTCAACAGGATAAATCTAGAGGAGCCTCCTCTAGACACTTGAGTGCGAAATCGAGACACGTCGAGTCCATGACGTTAAACAAGGGTGCTGATTGGGAGGAAACCCAAGTTTTATTTCCTTGCTTTAGTTTTCTTTATCTTCGTTTTATTTCGTTTTCTCATTTTCTCTCATCCGGTAATGATATTTCCTCTCGTGTTTACAGGTGCAATAGGTGGTAATATCTTTGGATAAGTGTGGGGGAAGGGGCGAGAGCATTGGAACAAACAGAGTTGGTGAAACTGATCTAAGTGTTATTGTGAAGCGGGCTGACTAAGGTCACGGTCAGGGTTCCAAGACCCGTTTTGACTGGCCTGATGTACCCTAACCCGCGACCCGTTCTATAACCCTAACCACTAAACCTACCCGTATACCTGTATACACCAACCCGAACCGCCCCATCCATTAACCCTAACCCTAAAACCTATATCAGGCTCAATTATAGGTTAACCATTCCCACTTACACATATTAAGCCCCAATTACATCCCTTTCCCAAATCAAACACAAAAACCCCCAAATCACCCCCATACTTCACAACTTTCCCAATTGAAAACCCTAAATATGAAATCATGGGAGGTGATGTGTCCAAGATGCCATCTCTCCGAAAACGCTATAATACACGTTCCTCCGCCGTGGCGCCACCATCTCTCTGTCCTCACACAGCCACCACTAACACACACGCCACACGTACGGGTTATGGAGGAGCACCTTCGTCACCTACTTGCCCTTGTCATCGAGATTCACCAATGCCGTTGAGCAGCGTATCACACCTCCCCCCCCCCCCCACCTCCTGGGTTCAGGGAAGTCCTCGTTTTCTCACTAACCTTTCCATCTTATGTTGAGGACAACATGTTTTACGTGTGGGGGGGAATTAAGGGCTGTTAAGTGCATATTTTTTTGACTTTTTGCATGATCTCGGACATTTTTGGGCTGAAAAAGGGGGGCTGAAAATTGTGACGCTGTGCTACTATTATGTGTTCTGTTTTGCTTGATTTTGGGATGATTTTCGCTTGGTTATAGGGCTGATAGTTTGGATTTACTGCTGCTGTGTTTTTAATTCTCTTTCGGCATGATTCTCGCATAGTTTTGTGAGTGTTTTAGGCTGTCAATAGTGTTGTGCTGCCTTTATGCATGATTAGGAGATAAGATATGGCCTAATTTGATTCTTATTTGATGAATTTTCACGATTTCGGCAATGATGGATTAAAATTTTAAAAGGATATCGAAGTATGGTTGAGTCTTACATGCTTAATATTAGCTACTTGTTGGTAATATTCTTACATTTTTGGAAATAGCGTGCCCGGTTTTAAATAGCTAGAATGTTAAAATTGTGTGATTAAAATGACACCATTTCTTGAATAGAAACTTATGAAGCTTAGAAGTTGAATTTGGTATGCACTTTGAATTTTCACTTGTTTTTGGGACATTGTGGTGGAGCTAGGGATTTAATTTAAGCTTGGAAGTTACATGCTATGATCTATTATGTGCAGCGCCAAAAATCCATCGAAAAGATTAAATGGGGCTTAGTGACCGGGTGACATTCATCACAAATGTTTGTGCTCGCGTCAAACAGACCCAAATAATCTCAACGAGTGAGGCAAATTATGAATACTCCGCTGATTACCCAACTAAATAAGTGATTTATCACAATAAAAATGGGTAATTATGAGTAAGGCTAAGCCACTTGATAATGCGATTGGTTGAGTAACCGGATGGCATTCATCACAAATGTCAAAAGGCCAATAACAATTCAAGCAAATCCTAGCTAAAGTTCCTTAATGATTTAATTACAAATAACCCGAATTCCCCACAACTACCATTTCACTTGAAACTTCCTTGTGCATACCGATCATCTCATAAGTCGAATATGATTTCTAGGATTAAATGGCCTATAATTCAACTTTGGTAACTCATGCATGTGCTTAAGATGGTAACCGGGCGTTGTGTTTTCTTATGTGGGAATCTCATTGCATTTGGTTTAATACTTGGTAATGTAGGGCGAAAATTATGCTTTCATTCATAGTTTACATTGCCCATTTTGTGTTTTCATTGAATAGAGTCGAATTTCTCTCTTATCTTTGATCTTAGTTTATGCTTGAGGGCAAGCATTGCCTACATGTGGGGGGAATTGATACATTGCATATTCATTGAAATATTAAGCTTAAATTGATATAATTTGTCCCATGGCTTGGTTTAATTGTAGATAATTAATTGATTTTATGCCTCCTAGTAGGGACACCAATGACTTGCTGAACTTTGGGGATTTTTTGTGATATTTCAGTTGCAGCCATGTAGGGTGATTAAAGAGGCAATATATGGGCCTTGAAAAATGAAGAGATTTTGGCTTACCAGTTAGTAGTCCATTCACGCATAAGTCTTTGGGAGGTCAGCTTTTACCAAGTGCAGGCCCACCAATTCCAAGTCCAAATACACAAAGAGCCCGAGCCTATTTCTAGCAAGAGTCCATAACCCCCCCAAACCTTGGTGTATGTAGAGAATTAAAGTCTGAGAAAGTGGGGGCAGCACATTTTAAAAAGCAGTTACAAAGTGGCCATTACTTGGAGAATTATAGCCCCAATTGATGAGAGAAATGTGGGGGAGAATGTGGGGAAGCATCAGCCTTGGAACTACCAATATAAGACAAAGGTTGGAGTTGATAGAGACTACACACGCACAAAGAAGAAAAAATACGCTGCAGCGATCCGGAGCAAGAGAGAAGAGAATTTGAGAAACATAGTTTACTTCTCTTTCCTTATTTCGTTTTGCACCAAAACAATATGTTTTCCTATTCGTATTTGACTTTGGATTTCGTTATGGATTTCTAATCCGTTTTTAGTTGGATTTTCCAAACATGGTTTAGATTTTGTGAGATAATTTCTTTTGGTTGATTAAATCAAGTTATCCATTTTATTTTTGATTTCATGTTATTGAGTGTTGGTTTATTCTTCGATTTAGAGCTCGAATCTTAGAATTATCTATACGCGTATAGCTAGTTAACCTATTTGGTGGTGTTAACCGGATAATTAACGAAGTAGCAATCAACACTAGGACATTAAGTTTCTCTGAATTTGTGTTGAAGAATAATTCGGTCTAATTAGGCGAAGTATGAGTTCGTACTAAGTCAATTAGGGTTAGTGTTTCTTTAGCTCATAAAGCAACTAGTTAATTGAATCTTAGAGGGAGTTTTCGAAAAGATTATTAGCTAGTTAGGGAATAGTCTTTAGGAGTTTCTTTAGATTATTCTAAAAATACGAAGAAACGAGGGAGCCAGAGGTAATTGGTAACTATAGCTAGCCTAACGTGGAATTAATCACCCAGTCAATGATCATAGTCTGCTGCATGCGTAGAAAAATCCCGACTATTTGATATCCACTGAATTTATCCTAGTTAATTCCTAGTTTCAATTTAGTTCAGTTAATTAATCGTTTGTTTAAATAGTTTAGTTTCAGTTAAGTTAAATTCTCAACCCCCCTCCCCCCTCCCCCCATTTTACTTGTTTTTTGTATTTTCTTAGCATATTAAAAAAGATTACAATTCAGCCAATCCTCGTGGATCGATACCCGTTGTCACTATTTTACAATTTAATAGTGTACAATATTTGGGATTTAATCTTGGTGGTCTCGACACCCATCACATGCACTTGTACACTCACTGCATATTGTATTTATCTATTGTACTAGTTTATTTATTGGGCCGGTGTGCCATTTATTGAATTGGATTGATTTGGGATAGGTTAGGATAGGATTCTGGATTTAGTTGAACTCGTCTTATGTTATTGTGTTGTATTGTTTCGGGACAGGTTAGGACAGGTTTATTGGATTAGTGGAACCCTTATTTAATTTCTTGTTAATATTGCGTTTACTTTGTTGATAGTAAATGAATGACTGTCTTGTTTCCGCATTTTAGTTACTATTGATTATTCCAGGGTTAGATTCCGCCCAGCCAGGATAGTCTTTTCATTATCTTCCGTTCGCTGTGAGTTTGGTTTATGTATGGATTAGTCCATTTCATATGTGGACGGAACTCATAGTGCGGGGGATGTGGTGCTCTCGTCCCAGGTGCTACATCTTAAAGTGGGATCAGTGCTCCAGTTTGCAAAACCGGAGTTCTAGTGTCGTGTCGTGTTAAGTCTAGGTCGTACGGCTTAGGAACTACTTGATAACTTGTGCTTTGCATTGATTCTTGTCACTAATTGTTGATTGATTGACTTTACATTGCTTAAATTTTATATGTTCAACGTATTTTACTTTAAACTTTGTTGAATTATTTGTTGCATTTGGCATCGAATCTATGTCTTTGGTGTTAATTATGCGGCATGAGCATGCCCGAACCGCATGCACTTATTTCAAAAATGAGTTATGATTTATAGGGTACAATGATGGTATCAAACCACAACCAATCTCTATGACAACTACAATCTATCATAAGCCTTCTTTCAAGCATGAAGAAAAAATAAAGGAGGCACTGGGGAATTTCATACAAGAATTCAAGAGTCATAGCTTTCGCTAATTGGGCTATGGTTTGAGTGATAAGATCCGGAATAAAAGGACCAATGGTGGGAGTAACTTACAAGTTCTATTGAAGTTAGTAGATACTCGATGAGATAGTGGTAGGGTGTGATGCTTACAACTCGCAAGATCAACATTCACAAGCCTATATTACAAAAGTCATTTCAACCGAATTTCGCAGGATCATCTCATTTAAGAGAGAGGTGATGACCTTCAAGAGAATTCATGGTAAAATAGGTTTGTTGGGTGATAAACGACAAGGATCATCAAAGAAGGTTCGAATAGAGTAGGATTGGTGGATGGTGGGCAATACGGACCATCAAGGAAAAACTTCTAAGTAAATCAATTCATTAGAAGTCGAATTGGAGAAGTTAAAGAGGACTGATGGTTTCAAGTCCATGGAAAGCCAAGATGCTAAAGGTTTTATCTTCGGATGGGTTGGAGTTTGTTTTCCAGATCTAAGCTGAATTGTCATGTTGTGAGCGCAAATTGGGAGATATGGAGCAACAAATGGAAACGATAAAGAAAGGTAAAGAACTTCTCGAGGAAGTTATGTGTTCAAGTACGACTAATTGGAGGACGATTTCTTCAACTAATATGAACTCACGAGAATAGATCAAGGGAACTTCAATCAAGATAACAACTAGGAGGAGGATTCGGGATAACATTTGGTAGTCAATCTTTGAAGGGAGTTAAGACATCTATTCCATGGATATAAAGGAATTCAGATTCAAGAAATTGTAATTTCGAGCTATGGAAATATACAAGTTGATGCCAGAGAATTTTTAAGATTTAGAAGACCGTGGATAAACAAGGAATAATCAACAAATTCGAGATAAGCTTGTAATTCAACAAACAAGGAATAAGTGCTGGGTTGAAGCGTACCACTACTACGGTGATAGGTTCAATGCATTCATAAGCACGTGCATCATACGTTGCTTTAAATTATTTAAATTTCTTTATTTATATACGCATCTTTAATTGATATAATTGTTTCAACGTGTTGCATCTTTAATTGTTACAAGTGTGATACGTGCATTGACATCTTAATTCGATATGCATTACTTCGTGTTTATTTGTTAGGACGTTTTCTCCATCTTATGCTTCCTGGATCACCTCAACCAGGGTAATATCGAATCGAGAGGAAGAGGAATATTTCTTCGTCATCAATCAGCACCTTTTGCAATTGGGTCATCCGATTCTACTCTAAGTCCAATGATATTCTGAGAATCCGTGATTACCTGTTGATCCATGATTTTGGTTTATTCTGGAGTTTGCGTAGGTGTTGGAGGAATTCGCCATTTGTGTGTTATCATGTTTCCCTCAGGCAGTGCGGGGAAAGTTTTAAACAATTGGATAGCCAAATGCAGACCTTAAGAGGATTAAGAAAGAGAATTTTGATCCGAGAAGTGGTACAACAAGTTCAAGGAGTTAGGATAGAAATTCTTAAGGGGGAGAGCACGATCGGGAGATGACTTAAATCCATGGTTGCGCTCAATTGGATCACATCTAGTAGGAACAATGGAAATGCAAGAATAGACAAATAATGAGGTTCTACCCAAAGTGACCATGGACAAACTGGAAGATTCTATCACTTGATGAAATTCGAAGACTGGGATGAAAGAAGCTTCGATAATAATATCAGAAGAGACGGGTACCTCGTGGGTTGAAGATATGAATTTAAGGAGTGTTTGAGAATTGAAATGACAAGACAGGGTAAAGGATGATTGATAGTATCTTCAGTTGCAAAATCAACGCCGTTGATTTCTTACTACGGGAGATGTAGGAACTCAATCTTCCAAGGTTGAAAAGGATGTGCTATATAATGGGTCTTATACCTTGAAGATAAAGGAATCGTGAGAGAACTTCAAACACTTAGTGAGGAAGATATTGGGCGTAGAGGGTCAATTAAATCGTCGTATTCCGTGACGGGGTAAAAGGAAAGTAAATTTAACCGAGCGTGGAAATGGAATACCTAGAAGGGAATACATAATATGAACAAAGGAGAATACGAATTTGTCGGTTGTTTTCCAAAACGAACCGGAGACACTATTAGAATTGAGGACTATGATTCGAGTTATTAAAGATTAGATCAAATATTTGAGGAAGCCGGGTACAATTTGTGATGCGAAAGGAGTTGATTGGGTTACAGTCGAGTGCACACTCAAGAGCGAAACTTCGGGAAGTGGGGGCTAGTAAAGATAATATAATCGATTGTAGAATGAAGACCGAGTGGTCACTGAAGAATTGAATACATCGGGCATTTAAGGCATGACACCACGGGTAAAGGAACTCCCAACCCAAGAATCAAGTGTTCAATCGGATCACTACGATGGAAGATTTCCAATCAACGGTGAACAATACATCAAGCATCCATGGCATATGCATACATGCAACTTAAATTCGAATAATTTCATGATGCTAAATGATTTGATTGTTTGTTGTATTAATTGCTTTTTTATAAATGATAATTGATGTATTTGATATTTCCTATCTGTTCCTTGTGTGGTTGTTGTGTGAGTGTTTATTTAATTATCCTCTTGGGTTGTGGTGTTTGTTTGTTCGGGAGACGGGGTTCTCTCGTTGCTTGTTTGAGAGACGCGGTTCTCTCGTTGCTTGCTTGAGAGATAGGGCTCTCTCATCATTGCTTGTTACTTGTTTAACTTGTTCTAGCGGCAGTTTAGTTTTTCGAGTGTTTAGGTTCCGGTAAGTTAAGGGTCGTGACTTAACAGCAATGGGAGACCCTTTGTTGTGAAGATCTTATCCGAACTAATCCCTGATGGGGAGTTGCTAACCCGCGTGGGATGAACACGGGAGAGCTGCTTATGAGTCCAGAACTCAAGACAGTGGACCTGGGGACCAGGTCCTCTTAAGGGGAGAGATTGTAATGCCCCAATTTTCCAGCCATTCAGGTACGCTCGCTAGGCCTGTGAGTTTTTGAGAGATAGGATTTATTTAATTCTTTTAATTATTAATCTATGCACTACATGATATTTTTGTGAATTATATTCCTAAGTGTTTATATGAAATTATTACAACTTGAGAATTATTGCATGATTTGTATTTATTTGATGCGTGAATTAATTGCCGAACATGACTTAATTGTCTATATGTCCTTAATTGATTACTTTCATAAATTAGAGGACTTAATTGAATTGGACTAAATTGATCATTTTTCTTGAGTTGGCACCTAATTGCATGAACTTACCAACTTGAGGAGTTAATTGCAATTTGTGGCATATCATCTCTTATAAGAGATGAATCACTTAATTTATCTCATACAAAACATACATACACTTGCTCCTTTGCTCTCTCCCTCTCCGAGTTGAACTCAAGGAAGAAGAGGAAGTAGGATTTTTCATTTTCAAGCTATAATTCGGGCAATCAACGGACCTTCAAGCTCCAATCATCCACATAACTTCATCTATTTTCTTTTCTTTTTCATTTAAGGTATATATGAGATATATATGAATTCTTGAATTGTTGATTGAAGCTAGGGTTCATGATTTAAGCTTGATAACTTGTGTATTTGTTATTGGAAGCTTGATTATATGCTTTTAACTTAGATTTATGCATGAATTCTTGGAGTTTATGGAGTTGGATGATAAGTTAGTACATGGGGTTTGATAGTGAATTTCTTGATGATCCAAGCTTGAATTGAGTGTTAATGATGGTTTTATTGTACTTTAAATGCCTAAGTTTGGTTATTTTTATGTTTTACATGCATTTGGAGTTGCTTTGGAGTTGTTTTGTTGATTGTGATTTTGGTCCGAGACCACCCCTGCTTTTGCTCTGTTTTTGTATCTCCAGCAGAACGGGAACGGCCCTTCCCATCCCAGTTGTTTTCCCGGAACGGCCGTTCCCATAGTTCTGGCGATTCTGGCACGAAGCCGGGAACGGCCCTTCCCAGTTTTGGCCTTTGGCCGGAACGGCCGTTGCCCATGCTTGAAAAATGGGATTTCTTTACAAAGGCGCGGATCGTTTCGGGGAGCTAGGAACAACCCTTCCAATTTTACTCTTTAACTCGGAAAACCTGTTCCCAATGTCTAGAGGGTTCTGTGATTTTCCTGCTCAACCTTATGTGATTTATTTCATTCCTAAGCCTTTATATGATCAATACATGCTACTATATGCTAATTTCATGCTTGAATATTTCCATGACATTACATAATTGTCAATTCACGTCATATCACTTCATGACTACGCCCTGCATCATATTTGGTATCATTATTGAGTCTCCTCTCACGAGTACACCTTGTTTTCTTTCTTGTCCAGTTCTTCTCCAGGGCGGAGATCATCGATCGAATATGCACTATCTTGCACACTTGTCTTGCCCGTCGCTTGTCAGGTGAGGGTGTTTTTGTTCTAGTTATGTATTATACCCTAAAACCTGTGTGAATAAGTATTGGGCCTAAAAACCACAACTATAATTATATTGATTTCAAGCAGGATATCGAGTAAATATTTATTGAAATTGAACCTATTGTTATTGTTGCTTACTGATCCTTCCTGTTTTGGCAAGATACGATACTACTTATTGTATTGTGGGTCCTAGAACTTGTGTATTGACCGAGCCGGGGAGATATCGGGCAGACGGTAAACTCTTGCACAAGCTCCACACTATTGGAATGACCCCTGAATCCACTAGGAGGAAGGAGTCCCGGGCATAGGAGTCATGTTCCTGATGCTCAACGAGACTAGATGATTGAAGGCTAGCCAACCTTCCCATTACCAGAGAAAAAAGGAGATCGTGCGGGAAGGTCGGCACTATGGATTGCCCCACAGATTAGTATCCTGTTTGCATTGACTGATTGCACTGATTGATTACACTATTGTACTGATTGCATTGTATGGTATCAATTAAACTGCATGTTTGCCTTTAAATCTGAAACCTAATCATTGTACACTGTCGGAGTTTGGTTGGAGATTGTGCACGCTCACTCGCCAAGCCACTGATAGCCTGTAATTGTAATTAATTGTAAAATTGATAGTTATAAAGTCTGAGCATTGCTTAACTGATTTCTTTCTTTCACGATAACTACTTACCTAAAACTTTGCTCGGGATTTACCACTTGCATGTGCGTATTTCTATATATACGTATACCTCCTGCTCACTCAATCTTCTAGAGACTAATCCCTCTTTTCCTTTCTTCTCGTGTCTTTACAGGTGCTTGCTAGGCGGAGTTAGATCCGTCGTGTCTTTGTCCAAGTCCAGCACTTGTACACTCAATGCATATTGTATTTATCTATTGTACTGGTTTATTTGTTGGGCTGGTGTGCCATTTATTGAATTAGATTGATTCGGGACAGGTTAGGAAAGGATTCTGGATTTAGTTAAACCAGTTCTTATGTTATTCTGTTGTATTGTTTTGGGACAGGTTAGGACAGGTTTGTTGGATTAGTGGAACCCGTACTTAATTTCTTGTTGACATTGCGTTTACTTTATTGATAGTGAATGAGTCATTGTCTTGCTTCCGCATTTTAGTTACTATTGATTGTTCCAAGGTTAGATTCTGCCTAGCCAGGATAGTCTTTTCGTTGTCTTACGTACGCTGTGAGTTTGGTTTATGTATGGATTAGTCCATTTCATAGGTGGACCGAACTCATAGTGCGGGGGATGTGGTGCTCTCATCCCGGGTGCTACAATACGTGTTAAACATATCATAACTTATACTTTCAAAATATCCCTGTTTTTTCTTATTAATGAGTCAATCCCCGTTTCACGAACTTTAACAGAGCATATATACATAACTCGGCGGGTACGAGTATCAAATTTCATCCTGGACTCCTCATACGAAACATATCATATTGAAACAAATCAAACGTATCATACATACCTCCTTCTCCGGCGATAGAAGGGTGTATACACCCTAACCATCCAAACAGGCAAGGGGAGCATGAACACTCAAATAATCAGGGTCCCATCCCCGTACCAAACCTCCCGGCGGGTTCCGGGTTGGTCCTATCAAATTAGAGACTATGTCTAGGGCAAGCCCGACGGCCCGATACCATCCCGGGATTTCTAACCCACAGTCTCCGGGGCCCAACAGACAGACAGACAGAACAAAATAGAGGATATCATATAACCCGCTACAGAACATAACGTATCATACTTACATAACATACCTTACCTTGCAACAACTATGCTTTACATACCTCTCCATGTCAAATCCATAAGAGGCACACGGTTTGAAGCATAATTAATGTTGTAATCATAACAAATCAGAACAAGCGTACATAGGCTTGTATATAGCGTATCATACTTGCAAATGCTTAGCAAAGTCATAAACTTACATATCTCGCACGTATTTACTTGTACTTAAGGTTATAGTTTGCATGCATAGAAAACAAGCACGTTTCAGTAGGGTTTAACTATAACCTAACCTCACCTTACACCGACGAGGCCGAGAATAAGACAAGTGATCCACCCCGGAATCAACACGGCTCAAGAAACACCAGACCCGGTGCACCTGGACAAACTGAAGACAAAACACAGAACTTAGACTCAAGGATGAACCACATAGAAGCACGGCGTATGCTTAAGCACTTAAGAGATGCAAACACATAGGCAAAGCTCATATTCCAACCAACTTCATGCAAAAGAATGCATTTCATAACTTAACATATACATAAAATGCGTTATGAGATGTTCATGTACACAATTAATGCAAACAAGTACCAATGGAATGCATATGGTAGCACTCATTCATATAGGAAACACGTAACACGTTTAAACACTTAGGACATACCATAAAACCATGAAACACCTCATAACAAATCAATTCATACACATATCATATCATAATTCAACTTAAGATCATGATCGGGGAAGGATAGAAGTGTATAACGAGAATACAAAATAAAACTGGACAAAACAACACATAAATACTCACAAAGAAGGGAGACATGAGCATGTCTCCCTCCAAGAGCAAACTGAGACACGGGCGTGTCCCAGTACAAAAGCTCAGCCCACAGATCAGAAGCCAAAACCTCAGCAAACACGGCCAGACACGACCGTGTCTCACAACACTCATTAGGGAAGACACGGGTTTGTCTCTCCCCTGCGTCAGAGCTCGAAATGAGCAAAAATGGTGGATAAAAGCAACAACACAAGCACACGCACCACACCACAACCCCGATTTACCCAAAAATTATACCACAAGGCATATACAATACGTAGAACACATATTCGCAAGATCTCACGAAACGAGCTTAAACACACCAAATTCCAAACCCGACATTATTCATCATCTTCATAAAAACCATGGATTCAAGCACTTAAACAAGATTCAATCGGGAGAAAACAAAGCACTTGAAGAGAGGAACACATTGTTTACCTTGGATCGTTGATCGGGCGAGGAACGGAGTCGAAATCTTGAGCTCAAAGATTGGGGTGAATAGTGTCAATTCTCTTCCTCTTCTCTCCTTCTTAGAACGAGGTGAAGCAAATGGGGAATCAAAGGAGGGTTGGTCCAGTTTTAAGGCAAAGAAAAACGGTTCGGCTCGGTTCACGATGGGTTAGGTTCAATCGGTTAGAAATTAAATCTGTAGAGGGTTCAAAAGGCTTCAAAAAAAGGCAAGATTAGTTCTGTTGGACCCAAATAATCGAAACAAATCCAATGGTGGGGTCGGAATTCGATTTCAAATCCCTGAGCTCAAGTTAGCTGGGAAATAGCTCAGACACCCTAATTCCGATTAGGTCCCTAATATCCAATTAAATGGACTTTCGAGTCCAAACATATAATAAACAAATTCTAAGGCAACAATTAATTTGAATTAAAGTTCACGTTGACACATAAGGCATACGACATCACATAATTGGAATTAAAATAATTAAATTACATAATAAAACTCACTCGTGACGTCATACCTGGATTGCCGAAGAAACGGGGTGTCATAATCTCCCCCCTTAACAGAATGTGATCCCCAGGTTCTACTGCTCGAGTTTCAAGCTCAAACAAATTTCCGTATTCATCCCATGTTCGAGGTTCATGAGGTCCCGACAAGGATTAGCTCGGCAAAGGTCTTCAAGCACAACAAGGGGGTTCAATCGTTTATTTCAAACTACAAGGTAGTGGCTCGAACCTCTAACTCAATCCAATCATTTGAATTGCTCGATCGACTTACATGATAAAGAGGGTCCAAAGTAGATTCATCTCTCACCGTTTGAGTTCATTTGAGTCAACTCTTGAGCTCGATAATCCTCGATTGGCGTATTTAACAAACTCACGCTGCTCCACAACCAAGCCTTAACCTAATCTCTTCCTTGTCAAGATCTTAGACTCGAAGTGTCTAACATCCGAACTTTTTCCTTACACTACTCAAAATCCTTCGTGAGGTTCTTGATCTCGTTGCAAAGCCCGACCCTCATCTTACCACCTGGAAACAACTCTCGAACACTCATAGCTACCCACGAAGGCAACTACAAGCAACAAGAACAAAAACGCAACAATCCCTTAATGCCAAAATCATTGTTGATGTCCCTTTATCCTCGACATCAAGTCTTGGAATTCCTGGTGAGTCCCAATACCACGACATTTATCTGGCTTCAATCCCTCAATTGACCTTGGTCTTCAAATATCACTCCGATTTGAAATGTCACTTCTTGAGTGTGCGCTTGGCGTTGTTTCTACTCATCTTAACAACTTAGGACTTCCAGCCATCTCTTCTTGGAGTTCATGGAAGGGTCTACCGAAAACTTCTACCATTTTAGTGGATCTTCTTTTTTCCAAGGCACGGTTGGATAATAAATCGATCTCCATGCCTCGGATTTGTAATTGGCTACAATTGCTTTCAAGTCTCAAGTCGAATTCTTATTTCTAAAACCAGGGGCATTTTCTCGGAGTTACACCATAATGAAATCCTTCTTAATGCTCTTCTTCCCGATTTCAAATCTTCAATCCCTTTCTCGCCACATTCTCAGTGTAACCCTACCACCTTCATCCTTAATCCCCGAATAAAATCTTCGATTCCACCCATATCTTCTATTGCCGTTAATCATGCTCGAAAACACGGGGGCACCATTCTATAAAGCAAACACTGAGTATGCATGTCAGGTTATATATGCCGATGCTATGCATCACGTAATTTCCACTCAAGCACATAGGAATGTTATAAATAACAGTTGTGGCACGACAAATAAATAAATACAGAATATTAAATATTTCATGGATGCACGTGACATGAATGCAAATACCTCTATCCCTAGATTCATATTGGTTTCCAATTCGAAGCCTCTGATCTCGCTCCCATTGTTTGTTAGCCTTTAATTGGTCGCAGTCAGAAACCATGTGTTCTGTTGATCCGCAAGCATAGTACCTATTCAGTCGATCCTGACACGCGTTGTAAGCATGGTTAGTCCCTCCACAATAAACACACGGGTGAGACTCTTTCTTCGGCTTTGAAGGATTTTCGGCCTTATGCTTCTTTCCATGGATCTTCTTCTTAGCCTCTCTGTAACTCGTAAATTAGAGTACAACCCTAACTCAAGCTTCGGTCCCGAAGTCTCTTCTTCCTTACCTCTTGTTAATCTCCGATTTTCAACCCTTAAAGCTTTCGTTGTAGCTTTATCCCATGTGCTCGTATCCCTCACAATTAAAGCCTCCTTGAACTCATCATGAAGACCTTCCATAAAGTACCAAGCCTTCATCTTGTGATCATTTGTAATGTGAGGTACGTATACACCCAATCTTTCAAATTCATATATGTACTCCGTGACCATTTTATCCCCTTGTCTTAAGGTAAGGAATTCTTCAAATTTTCGATCTTGTAAAATAGCCGGTGTATACCTCTTTCTAAACTCCCTAACAAAGACATCCCATGTCAATCCTTCGCTCGTTGCTTCAATTTATGGGGAAACTCTTTTCCACTATTGTCTTGCCTATCTTTGTAGGAGTAATAGGGCAGGGCAAGCCTTATCTTGAGATTTGCACGGCCATACTTTGAAGATACTTTCAAATTTGGAGAGCCACTCCTCAGCTCGAATATCATCACCTTCTCTGAATTAAAGGGGATTGAATGCCCTGAAGTCTCGATACAATATTACCATCGGGTTCATAGGTGGCACTTCGGTTGATCGTTGCTCTTGATTATAGTGATGTGGATGTGATGCTTGACCGAAATCTTATCAACATGATGGCATCCTGAAAATCTCAACAACTACAATATAAGCATGTGCTTGTCGATTAGTATATGAGAATTTTACATAAGTAAGTCAAGTAAGTGTAACTAGGAAATACAATGCATCACGAAAAATAAAAACAACCAAGTGATAGAAATCCAAACACCTTTCATAGCAATCATGATGCAAATGCATACACAAAGCCATATTGTCCTATGTCGTTCGACTTAGACAGACACAACACGCACTGAACTCAGGTTTTGCAACCTAGAGCTCTGATACCACTTTAGGATGTAGCACCCCTCACAGTGGGTCACCACATCCCCCGCACCTAAGCCCAATCCACATACAAGATGGAAAATCCGTACATGAACTAAGCAGAGGCGAACGGGAGACAGACAAACTCACACCTAAGCTAGACACAATGTAGACCCTGGACTTAAACGAGATAACAAAACTAATTGCATGTGGAAGTAAATCATACATTCAAATCATAAAAAAAACACAAGCATCAGATGACGGGTTCAACTAGTATAGATACCTAATTGCGAATTTAACATAAACCATAAATGCAAACGGGTTCATTCTGTTCCTAGAAGCCTATCCCAAAAATCAAATACATAAAATGAATAATACCTACGTATATATGCATTCGTACTTTTACAAATTCAGAAACATATAAAATGCAATAGACTCAAATGAACCAGAGGACTCAACAAAACCGACTGACTCCAAGATTTTACTCATGCCGTCTAGCTCGAACTCCAACGCTGACCTGTAAGCTAAAAACAATGGGGAGGGAGAGGGGTCAGTCACACTAACTGAGTGAGGGGCTACCCACACATGCAACATATATTTAAGGAGCATAGCACGTTTAAATCATAATGTTCATGAACTCGGGGATAGTTGTTGCACACCAAAACATTTGTCCATGATACATATATAGGGATTACTTATCAAAGCAAAGTAAAACTTAACTTAACAAATTCATAAGTGTCAAACATATCATAACTTATGCTTTCAAAATGTCCCTAGTTTATCTTATTAATGAGTCTATCCCCGTTTCACGAACTTTAACAGCGCATACATACATAACTCAGCGGGTACGAGCATCAAATTCCATCCTGGACTCCTCATATAAAACATATCATATCAAAACAAATCAAACATATCATATATACCTCATTCTCCAGCGATGGAAGGGTGTATACGCCGTAACCATCCATACAGGCGAGCGGAGCGCGAACACTCAAACCATCAGGGTCCCACCCCCCTACCAAACCTCCTGGTGGGTTCCGGGTTAGTCCTATCAAATTGGAAACTATGTCTAGGGAAAGCCCGACGGCCCAATATACCGTCCCGGGATTCCTAACCCACAGTCTCCGGGGCCCAACAGATAGACAGAAAGAACAAAACTATGATACCCAATCTCTTCGAAGAACCAGGTATGAGGTCACGAGAGAGTTTATTTATGTAATTATGTTCTTTTAATTTGATTTATATGCTAAGTATTTTGCTAAGTGACCTTTATGCCTTAATTGTTCTTATTTGACGTTTTGTTTCTCGTTTTTAACTTCTTTTATGTGAATTTAATTCTGAACTTCGTCACTCCGTGATATACTTGAATAAAATGTTCTATGAACTTGTTTATGTCTTTATTTTATTCTTTGAGACTTGTTTGTTCGGGTCTTGGACCCTTTTTGTGGAATCGGGACTTAAGGGCACTTTGCGCACCTTGGGTTCCGGATCGCGTAACTTTAGCTCGAGAATTCGGATTCGAATTTTGTCACCGCCATTGAAATTGTTTCAACTATTCGAGGCCAATGGAATAAGCCTCATAACCTTTTAAGCCCATTTGAACCTCCGAATCCTCTTCCGAACTGAATAGCTCAACCAGCACACACCATCCTGCCCGTTTGGGCCATATCCGACCCGTTTTAACTCCAATTGACCCAAGACTTGAACCCTTTTAACCCTAACACACTCCTATAAGCCCTTTTGGCTGCCCCATTTCGAACTAAGCAAGAGAGAGAGGACAAAGTTCAGCTCCAAGGCAAGAAGAGGAAGTAAACCCGTCACTATTCACACCTTGAGGATTTTTAGCTCAATCTTCATCTTTTCCTTCTACAAGCTTCAAGGTAAGAATGGATTCTTGATCTCCACTTCTTTGTGCTCATTTTCATCCAATTACTTCTTGTCTTTGCTTGAGATTTCATGATTTTTGAAGAACAAGGTGAATAGTAAGGGTTTTGTAGAAATCTTGAATCATATGCATCTCTTCATGTTATTTCTTGGTTTAAAGCTTGTTATGTGACCACTTGACCTTCCTTTATATTTCTATGGACTTATATTTGTTGATGCTTGAGTGTGTGAAGAGTTACCATGGAAGTTCTTGAGCCTACATGTATGGAACTTAAAGTATTTGCATCCTTTCTTTGCTCTTTGTTGGTGCTATGTTTGGGACGTGTTTTGGGTCAGTTTTGTGCGTGGTTTCAGAGTATTTTTGCAGCCCTTTCATGCCTATATGTGTTGTATATGTTGTGGCCTTGTCTGAGTGAGTTGTAGGGGTGAACAGTGCCAATCTCGTGAAGAAGACGAAGTCTGGGGTGACTAACGCCTATTAGCCGCCCGATGACCTTTTTAGGCTAACGGCCATTAGCAGGCTCCTAGAGGATCCTAACGGTTGTTAGTGGGGAGATGAAGGAGGGTTGGTTCGCTTGCTTTGTTCGTCTGTTTGTCCGTTTTGCCTCTTTCCCTCCCCATTCTTGATCCTTGTATGTTATGTGCTTGTTTTTATGTATGAATTGATATGTCTTGACTTGTTATTGTTTGATTTTGATATGTTTTATGTATGAATAATGTGTTATGAGTATGCAAGTTTTGCTAAGATTTCAATATTTATATACGGATGTGAACTTGAATGCTCGACATGCTACCTCTTGTTGTCTCTTTTGCATCACTTGCATCCATTTGCATTTGTCGAGCGTCTAATTGGTTCGTGATCTAGTCTAAGTCATAAGTTTGTGTTTGTTTATCTCAAAGTTTGGTTCTGGAGGTGTCGGTTCCACCAGTTAGCTTCTTCTTGGTCATCAACGCTCGTCCGTGTGCACTTTGGGTAAAAGGTGAGGTTTAGGTTTGTTTCTTTTAGTTAATACGACCTACGACCCTATGTTCTCATTTTCAAGCCCGCATGCGAATATACTATTATATTTATATAATAGATATATGCTTATATGGTATGTTTATGATTTTTCCAAACGGTTCGAGTTCTGAAAACGATAAGTATAAGCGTATGTAAGCTATATGTTTGGCAACGAGGATATGCTCCAAACCGTGTGTCTTCACATCAGCTTCAGGTTAGGATGACATGAAGAGATACGTTATAGCATAGCTAAGTTGCAAGTAAGGTATGCTCTGATAAGGTACGTACGTTTCAGTATGATATGTTATGTTTTGGTATGAGCGAGTTTTGGGTATGATATGATATGTTAAGTTTGATATGTATGATATGGTCTGTTGGGCCCCGGAGACTATGGGTCAGGAATCTCGGGACGGCATTGGGCCGTCAGGCTCGGCCTGGACATAGTCTCCATTATGATAGAATGAACCCAGAACCCACCAGGAGGTTTGGTTGGTGGATGGAGTCATCGGGCGTGAGTGTCATGAAACTCACAACCTGCAATTAATGTTATGGATGGTTTAAGGTCGTGCAACACTTCTATCACCCGAAGGAGGTTAGCACATACGATATGCTTTGTTTTATGTTTTTGTTTGATATGTTACGACGAGTTGGAGTGGTTTGTTCTCGTACTCGCCGAGCTTTCGTCTGATATGCTGATTATGAAACGGGATAGGAGCTTTCTCTTATGATATGATATGAATATGTTAAGTTTGTTATGTTTGGATAAGTATAAGAATACGTTTGTTTCGAAAATGGTTTTAGTGTGCAAAACCCTACTCCCGGTTTATAGTCTTTTGTTTAATACATGTTTTGTCCTATATGTATATAAGTGTGGGTGTGCGTTAGCCCCCCTCACTCAGTCGGTGGACTAACGCTCTCCTTTCAACTCTTAGTTTGCAGGTTTTGGTTCGAGCTAGGCGGAGAAGTGTGTCGGTCGGGTTCTCTAGTCTTCTAGATCGAGTTGCATACCATTTGCATATGGTTGTATTTGTATAAGCTTTGTATATGATGTTCGAATTATGAATTGTTGGATTTAAGTATGTTGTAATGTATATATATTCGGGACAGGCTTCTAGGGATAGTTGAACCCATTGTTTGTTGATTTATATTTTGTATTCCTTATGCATGCTTCCGCTATGTTCATTGTTTTTGCGCCCTTTGTCCTGTTTTAGTTCCGTCTGGCTTAGTGTGTGCGTAGGTCCCGTTCGCT
This sequence comes from Lantana camara, assembly GCA_037501455.1. Classification (NCBI taxonomy): domain Eukaryota; kingdom Viridiplantae; phylum Streptophyta; class Magnoliopsida; order Lamiales; family Verbenaceae; genus Lantana; species Lantana camara. Next base: position 95,361,502 of record CM074863.1, read on the forward strand.
TAGTCTTAGACTCATGTATGGATTTCTATTTCATATGTGGGTTCGGCTCTAGGTGCGTGGGATGTGGTGGCTCACCGATTCGGGCGCTACAAGAACAAAGCATATCATATAACCCGTTACAGAATATAACGTATCATACTTACATAACATACCTTACCTTGCAACAACTATGCTTTACATACCTCTCCGTGTCAAATATATAGCATATCCATAACTCGTAGCATTCAGCTCATAAGAGGCACACGGTTTGAAACATACTTAATGTTGCAAATAGAACAAATCATAACAAATCAGAACAAACGTATATAGGCTTGTACATAGCGTATCATACTTCTAAATGCTTAGCAAAGTCATACAGTTACATATCTCGCACGTATTTACTTATACTTAAGGTTATAGTTCGCATGCATAGAAAATAAGCACGTTTCAGTAGGGTTTAACTATAATAACCTCACCTTACACCGACGAGGCCGAGAACAAGACAACTGATCCACCCCGGAATCAACACGGCTCACGAAACACCACCCCGAGTGCACCTAGACAAACTGAAGACAAAACACAGAACTTAGACTCATGGATGAACCACATAGACGCACGGCGTATGCTTAGGCACTTAAGAGATGCAAATACATAGGCGAAGCTCATATTCCAACCAATTTCATGCAAAAGAATGCATTTCATAACTTAACATATTCATAAAATGCATTATAACATGTTCATGTGCACAAATAATGGTATGCATATGGTAGCACTTATTCATATAGGAACACATAACACGTTTAAACACTTAGGACATACCATAAAACCATGAAACACCTCACAACACATCAATTCATATTCATATCATATCATAATTCAAGTTAGGATCATGATCGGGGAGGGATAAAAGCCTATAACGAGCATACAAAATAAAATCGGACGAAACAACACACAAATACTCACACAGAGGGAAGACACGGGCGTGTCTCAGTACAGAAGCTCAGTCCACCAAGGGAGACACGGGCGTGTCTCCCTTGAAGCATAACCTGAGACACAGGTGTGTCTCAGGTCAGAAGCCAAAACCTCAGCAAACATGGCCGTGTCTCACAACCGTCATTGGGGAAGACACGGGCGTGTCTCTCCCCTACGCTAAAGCTCGAAATGAGGAAAAATGGCAGACAAAGGCAACAACACAAGCACACACACCACACCACGACCCCGATTCACACAAAAATCATACCACAAGGTATATACAACACGTAGAACACATATTCGCAAGTAAGAGCTCACGAAATGAGCTTAAACACACCAAATCCCAAACTCGACACTATTCATCATCTTCATGAAAACCATGGATTCAAGCACTTAAACAAGATTCAATCGGAAGAAAACGAAGCACTCGAAGAAAGGAACACACTGCTTACCTTGGATCGTTGATCGGGCGAGGAACGGAGTCGAAATCTTGAGCTCAAAGATTGGGGTGAATAGTGCCAATTCTCTTTCTCTTCTCTCCTTCTTCAAGTGAGGTGGAGCAAATGGGGAAGAAAATGAGGGTTGGTCCGATTTTAAGGCCAAGAAAACTGGTTCGGCTCGGTTCACGATAGGTTCGGTTCAATCGATTAGAAATTAAATTGGTAGAGGGTTCAAACGGCTTCAGAAAAAGGCAAGGCTAGTTCCGTTAGATCCGAATCGTCGAAACAAATCTAATGGTAGGGTCGGAATTCAAATTTGAACCCCGAGCTCAAGTTAGCCAAAAAACGGCTCAGACACCCTAATTCCGATTAGATCCCTAATATCCAATTAAATGGACTTTCGAGTCCAACCACATAATATACAAATTCTAAGGCAACAATTAACTTGAATTAAAGTTCATGTTGACACATATGGCATACGACGTCACATATTTTCAATTAAAACAATTAAATTACGTAATAAAAGTCACTCGTGACGTCATACCTGAATTGTCGAAGAAACAGGGTGTCACACCGGCTATTTGAAAAAGGCAGACAGAAGCGGAGAATTACACAACAAGGGAAGAACCAAGTGCTTGCGCGAAGGAAAAAGCTAATCAATAAGAATTGAGACAAAGAGTAAAGGCGAAAGAGATATTTTCGAGCCTGCAAGCAACAAGAATAAAATATCTTGAAAGAATATTTATGTATCAAATTTATATTTTATAAAATTACCCTTAACTGTATCTTATTAAAAGTTTTAAGCTGATGTATTTCAGGCGATCACAAAATTTCAATAAATCCAAAACCCAACCCTTATTTTTATAATATATATAGATAGATTAAAGATAATTATATTAATAATAATAGATAAAAGGTTTAATCATATTTTACATCTCTGCATGAGTTTGAAGTTAATAGCAAACGGAGTTCACTCAGAATTGCACTTATCTATATTATATAAATAAATTAAAACAATAAGACCCAAACAAATAATTTAGATAACTTTGAATTTGTCATTATCATATTGGTGGAATAATATTGTGGACTAAACACATGGTGTTAAAGAATTCAACGCTATGTGGAGAGATATTCCACATGGTCCCTAACACGTTAGGTGGAATAACCAATACACGTTGGAGTCAATGTCCACGTCCATGTGTTCTCACCTTTAACATTTATGAGGCTGAGAAGACTTGAATGCTTGTCACGCATAAGTTGAGCTGTTTTGGAGAATCGTTTAACTGAGGATGATAGATTTAAGTACCCAAAATTTACAGTGAAACGACAACATTTGTGAGTTACAGTGTTCGAATTTAAAATTGTTAAATTATTGTACAAAACGTGAAATAGGTAGTTACAATTTAGAGACTGGAAAATGAAAATTTTGATTTGAAGTAACTATTAACATAGCCTTGAACCGTTTCAACAGCAAGACTTGGCAAATGAGATATTGTATATGCAATCCAATAGATACACACAAGTTGGGGAAAATGTAATTTTGATACCTTATTTGTAAAGTGAGTGAGTTATACTTTTTTCCACTTTACCGATTTTAATCCTAAAGTTTTTTAAAATGGTGTAATATTGGTCTTGCCGTTAGTTTTTTTTAATGAAACCCTCACATGTACTCCACATGCACCGGTAGTGAGTTTCACTGCTCGTCTGATGATACCCCAGCAAGAAAATATCCCACAATTTCGGGAAGAGAATGCAAACTCAACAAAAATGATTGTGATTGTTATATTTAATCATTTTGCTTAATTAAGTTTGTTGGAAATCAGTTTTGTGGTAGTATCAGATTATCAAATATAACATAGATAATCAGATTTTACAATATACATATGATGTACAACAAGACATGTGATTCCAAACGTAAGTACCAGAAATATGCTGAAACATACCTATTGGGATTATGCTCAATATACCAGTGGAATAACCAGAATATAGATCTTGTATACTTGTCATAGTGTAAGTTCCAGTAAAGTGCAAAACCATATGAAGATAAATACCAGAAATGTACCAGAACATAGTCACATGACAACGAAGATCAGAACAATACTATAAGAGGTAAATCAAGAGACTTATCCTGTGATATGACTGAATCGACGGCAAAAGCCGGTTTGCTTTAAAGAAGTTTTCTCCCCACTACCGGTGCGTTGGGTTGTCGCGAAGCTCCTTCCAGGATAAGACAGTCCAGAGATTTTCAAATCACAGATACGCACGATCTCAGGAGAATCTCACTTCGACTACTAACCAGGGCTCTTATGAGAGAGTGTGGTGTCTGGTTGGTACTTCAGAAAACGTGTTATGTGTGAGAGTTCAGTGCGTGTATATTTCGTAGCAGAGTGGGCTTTTCAGTACCAAATCAGAAATCTATCTAGACCTCTAACTCTTCCTAATCCACCACAATTTATATACTTGTCTCTCTATTTCTCTCTGATTTCTGTGGTCTGGAATTTTGTATTTATAGGGGAGAAGCCATGATACAAATAACCATTAATTGCCTTATTTATAGCAGGCCATAAATCTTACTATTAAGATAGCCAAAATGCTGAAATAAGGTTATAAAAACGTATCGAACGTTTTTGACGAGATACCAGTGCATTAATGTCACACACAATTTGTAACTGTCTGGTATCATCCTTATTTCAAATTCAAATAAATATCCAGCAATAAATTGCTTCCAATTTATTCTATATTTTATGGACTTTATTCTATGAATTCTTACCAAGGAATTTGGTATCCCTCAAAAAATAATTTGTCAATATAATATAATGTCAAATTCTAACAAAATTATACAACACAATTTGGAGTCAATGACGGACAAAATTTTCCATAACCAAATCTCACGTCTATGTGTTCTCATTTTTCTTTGCGGTCCTAAATATAATAATTTAACATTTAGTGAGTGCCACTGAATGGTTGTCACGTTGGTTCTAAACGTGCCAACATTTGTGAGTTGCCCTGGTCTTAATGTAACCATGTCAAATTCTTGTAAAAATCGTCAATTAGTATCACTTTAATAAGTAACTGCAATTTAGAGACTGGAACATGAAAATTTTGATTGTAGCAATATTAACATAGCCTTTTTTTTTTTTTTTAATGCACACACCTCAAGTGTTCTGAGGGATTCGAACTCGGGTCATTACCCTCGAACCACTTGGACCAACCCATGTTGATAATATTAACATAGCCTTGAATTGTTTCAACTGCACAATGTGGTAAATAAGATATAATATATGCATTTCAGTAAATACACACAAGTTGTGGTAAAAAATGTAATTTGGAACCGTAAAGTGTGTTGAGTCGTACTACTATTTTCACTTAACTAATTTTCATTAAAAATGTAATTTTGGAACCATAAAGTGTAAAGTGTATGAGTTGTACTATTATTTTCACTTAACCAATTTGAATTCCAAATATTTTTAAAGAGGTGTAATATTGATCTCGCTGTTAATTAGTTTTTTTAGTGGATTTCTCACGTGCACCATTGAGTCTCATTGCGTGCCTGATGTACCCCAACAAGAAAATGTCCCACAATTTCAGGAAGAAAGTGCAAACTCAACAAAATTACTTGTGAGTGTTGTGTATAATCATTTTTCTTAATGAAATTATGAAAACTTGTTAATTCCTGTAAATGTTGCCATACACAGAAGATTTGCAAAGGAGACGATCTAGCAGAAAAGGGAAGAAGAAAATTGGTTTATTTAGTGAAACACTATGTTTTTGATACGTTACGAAATCTCTAGTCAACCTAACATAGCACCGAACCACTAAACTATACTAGTTAATGAAAACCAAGCAAAAATGGTTATAATTAATATGATGTTCTTCTATTTTCCAAGTGCTAAATGATGCTCTGCAATTTAATTCAATGTAATGCTCTTATATTTTGTTCATCAATAATTTAATATAGAAAAAGGTTACAAAACATATGTATTATAAAAGTAGGACTAGTTTTAGGACTTCAATTGCAATTTCTCTAATTTACAATTGGGGTTTAGTCGTTTAGGTAATAGCAACTCATTTCCAGCCACTTATGCATCAAGGAGACCGATTAATAGTGTATGTGATGAGCACGTGAGAATTTCATCTAAAAAAATTAATAACGGTATATATGCTCACACATTTTACTGCCTATCATACCAAAATTGTACTTTATTCCCACAAGTAAATGTCGATATATTATCACATGTATTATGTATAAATGTGTTCAGTGGTCAATGGTCATGAATAGTGAAAAGCAAATTGATAGTCAAGGGTTGACTTGACTTGTTTACCCAAAGTAAATGCCTTTATGTATAGGTGTTTTTCTTGGCCATGAAATCTATTCCTCGCAATATCTCAGGCTTTTCTTTTTCTTTTTTATTGTTAAAAAAAATGGTCTTCTATTCGAATACCATGATTCCTTGTCTGATTTTCGTGTGTTTCTGCATCAGCACACATTCCACTCATGCCATCTCTGCAAATCAAGCTCACTTTCCGTCTCAAACTATAACTTCTTCAGGTACCATTCTATTAAGGGTCTAATTTTATTGTAATTAATAGTTGTAATTTCTCCTTGTTTACTTTCAGTTTTATTGACTAACGATATTCAAAATAGCATCAGTATGATGAATCTTCTTTGATTTTCTTAATCTATAATCGTTTCTTCATTTTTTAGGTTAATCATTTCTTCATTTTCTTTTACCACCTAAACTCTTTTGTTATTAATTATTATCTAAAATATGTAAAAGTTGCAGCAATTACCATCTCCGTTCAAATTCCGGTGAAATAATTTGTCAAAAAATTGCATCATAGCGCTAGACGATTACCTCTCAGCACAGACTTAATTAGTTGGCACAACCCCAAATAACCCTAAATTAACTTTAGAGAAGTCGTCTTTCTTACTAATCAATTGAACCTTTTAAGTATGGATCAACTACCATCGTTATCATTTCAATTTCGCCTTCGCCACCATTTATTTTGTCAATTTTAAGTTACCAATATATTTTTTCTCCTTAAATCATCGTTTTCAAACAAAAATCTCACTAGAAATATCTTTTTTTTTATAGAAATTTATTAAATCAATGTGAATCAAAACTTACAAATGAACAATCAGAAAAATAATGCAGGCTCAATGCGGCAATTCTAATAGATGTGGACAATCATTGTTGCTCCACGTCTAATAAAACAGAAACTAACCTTCTCACAAATAGAACTAATACTTAAATAGCTAGTCAAATTTAATTTCAACACCAGCACCATAATCTCAACGATTTCAGATTCTGTAGCTGTTAAAGCCTGATACAGGTGGACTCGCAATCAGGCGTTAAACGATAAGAAACTAAAACTGTTTTCATTCGAGGAGAAAAAAATAACTTTCGTACGAGAAAATAATTACTCTCATATGAGAGAAACAGGCAAAAAAGAGAAATAATGATTAAAAAAAAATTGTGATCCAGATCTCAAAAGATATCTAGACCTCAATTGAAAACAAAACAGAGATTTAGAAAATATATTTAGGAGAAGAAGATGACGGCTAGATAAAAAAAAAAAAGAGAGAAACCCTCCACTAGAAATATTTCAATTTCGCGAATTATCAACTACCTCGTCAAAGATATTATTCTACAACTTTCTATATAATTAGGGAAAAAAAAAAAAAGTTTAGATGTTAATAACTAGAAAACATTTTTAATAGTCAAAATTGTTTTCCCCTTTTCAAAGAACCCTCAGAACATTTTCAACTTAGACTCATGTGGTTTTTTATTGTCCGAGTTAAATGCATTTTCGGTCTATAAATTATATTTGAGGAAAACGAAAATCATGTAACTAAACTTGGAAGCTTTTATTAACGACAAAAATAAATAATGATTTAAGTTATGAGATTGCCAATTAAATCTTCATTTTCTATGGTATTAATGATTTTGAGAAAATTGTTTAATTCATCTGGTTATTTCAATTTGCGATTTTTAGACATAATTTTCCTAATTTTGATCACATATTTTTTAAAATCATAAAATTACTAGATATTTAGTGATAGAAATTTGAAAAATTTTGCCCAAGCCAATCAACTGTGTCTACATGTCTAACAGAGCAACACGTAAACTGACATGTAAGTTTAATACTGTTAAAAGTATTAGGTAAAAATGAAAATTTGGTCCTATAAGTTTACAATTTTAATAATTTAGTTCTATCCGTTTCAAAATTTAAAATTAAGTCCTGTAAGTTCTAAAATTTTACAATTTATGTCCGATTCTCCCTGGAAAATTAATTAGTTGCCGAAATTTGCCAATAGCTCATTTCACTTTTTCTGAAATTAGAAATTTTCTTATTTTTTTAATAATTAAATGTATTATATAAATACTTAATTATTTATAATTAATGCTTAATTAAGGATAATTAAAAAGGAGAAAAAAGCCTCTAAAAATGGCTAGAAAGGTTGAAAAACGGACTTGCTACAAATGGCTGAAAATGGGTCTATTTATAGCAGTGGTTTCAAGAGCATCTTTGCCATTTCATCTTTCAACCTTTTGCCACGTATCATCCACCACATGTTCAGCCAATCCAAGGACTCCATCTTGTAGATAAGATCGAGATGTGTCTTACGGTGCCGACTACACGCCGGTCCGACGCCGGACGCCCCCTCACTCGTCGGCCAAGCACCGACTGCTCATTGCCGCGTGGCTCCCACGTGCAACATCACCAAAATGCAACACATGTCCGGGTCCGGTCCAGTTCTGGGTTGATGCAATCCTACCCATTTAACATGGTCCAACCCGGCTCCCTTCATCAAGTCTATTAGAAAATCGAGTTCTAAATGTAGTGGAAATTTAAATTTTTTTCACAACAAGAATCTTTTGTTTGGAATTTTTATTCCAAAACAACTACGAGAAGGTTAAAGTAACTTATAGAATTTGAATCTTTCTTGAAACATTTTAAATCGCACTCAAAAGTTCTTCGTGATGTAATAAATATCCCCTTTCTTGAACGATTCTTTTATCTGAGTCTCCATAGCAGAAGTTCTCTAAAAGTATTCACACCCGTTCTAGATTCAGAAGTCCTGTGAATACTCGTTCTAGATTCAAATTAGATAAATGAGTATGCTAGCTAGTACTATAATCTGTGTATTGAAACAAATAGAAAACGAGAAGAAAATAGAGTAAGAAAATTCTTCCTCAAAAGCACTAGTAGAAACATCAGAGAAATCTCATGATCTTGTAAGAGAGAGAAAGTTATATTTTATCCCATATGAAACGTTTTTCTTGTCTATTTTTCTGATACGGAAAAACTATCCACTAGCCCTTATTTATCTAACGGATTTCTCAAATTTCCAAGTTTTTATAGGATAAGATTTTTATTTTGATTTTATCTCCTATTTCAAGCTTATCCAAATAAGATATTATCATTTAGTAAAAGGAATTTCTAATCAAATTAAAAATATTTAATTATCGTAATAATATTATAATAATTAAATATTTATGTCAATAATATCTATTGTTTACATTTAGACCCTCAAAAGAATATAGATAATTATAATTTGGTACCACTTAGTCAAGTTATTATATTTACACCCTCTAGTGAATTTAATAATTACACTACACACCAAAAAGAGCTAAATTTTTAGGATATTATTAAATTCATGAGGGAGTGTAAATGTAATTATTAAGTTCATGGGGGCGTGTAAACGTAATTACTAAATTCATGAGGGGTATAAATATAATTATCTGACTAAAAGTTTTTTTTTTTTTTGTCAGGATTTGGGGTCTATATGTAATTATAGTCTTTATATTTATTTATTCTAATCAATTAGTATAATCAAATAATTAAATATTTAGAATTAATTCTCCTCTTAATTGGACTTTAGAATTTATTCTCTGATTAATTCTAATGAGCTAAATTCATTCTTTAATTAATTTTATTTGGGCTTTATAATTAATTCTCTAATTAATTATATTAGAATTTTATAATTAATTATCTAATTAATTATATTTGGACTTTATAATTAATTCTCCAATTGATTAACACACGGTCCAAATTTTCAATTGGACCATGTTCCCGAAGCAACTGGTGTGTGACCCTTACCCAAATAACGAATTAAATCGAAAGAACCTTTCAATTAATGACATTCGTGAGGTGCGATTCTCCTTCCATTACATTTCTCGATTAAGATCTCAGGTATCAGAATAATGAGAGCCCTACTAATCTTAATCTCAAAGTTAAGTTCGATTCATATCCTTTTTTTTTTTTTTTTTTTTTCGATTCATATCCTTTTTTTTCTTTTTTTTTTTTTTTTGATTCATCTCCATTTGATCTCAATTCATTCATGAAACTCTTTTCTTCATTTCTTGATCCACTACCTCGGCCGAGGGTTTTAGGATGGCATATGAACGACTTATGCAATAAGAGATCTTCTTGCCTTAAACAAGTGTAGGTCCTTTATTTATTTACACTTGCCTCTATGTGCCATTTTTGTAATCACGACATAAGTCCTTTATTTGTGTAACAAAATATTGCCTTAGCTCTCTCCAACCATACCTTTGGTTCATCCCCAACTAATCATGGAAACTTCATCTTTAATGGTTGCCGCTTCTTTTTCTTTCCGTCTTTAATTCAGGTGGACCACTTTCTATGTATCAATGAGTCAGAATACAATTTTGAGGTATTGTCTACATCGTCACTGCTAGAATTTGAGCCCACTACCGATGAGGATGAGTACTCGTCTTCTAGAAACGTAGGGTTCTTTTGTTTATATCCCTTCTACCTTTGTTTCAGATGTTGTGTTATCAAAAGATTCGAAATTTGTTGCAACATGATTTAATCTCCTGTAAGGAAATTTTCATGTTGTCCAATCGTTCTCGATTGGTTGCTATGGTCATGTTGAACGAAGCGTTGATATGAACTTTATTGGCTCTAGATACCAATTGATGTTATCGCAAAATTATCAATATTATTCTTATTTAATGGCACAAGAAAACCTATTATTTATCAAGACGTAGCCAACAAAACTGTCTAAACAAGTATTCAAAACCCTCACAATACAAGGGTTTCATAACTATGGAAATAATAACAATAATTAATTGACACTAAAATAATAATAAGTTGGGCCTTCTAATCGGAATAACGTGGGTTTGCCTTTGGGATTCGACTACTCCTAGGCCTTTACGGTTGTTCTGGTACGGTCTCCAACATCTCCTCATTAGTTCCTCGACGCTAATTTTCTAATTCTCGTTCGTGTCGAATAATCCAAATGTCATGAACTCCTCAAAACCAATAAATCCATCTCGGTTGGCATCCGCCTTCTGGAACACCTATGCCACCTGACTTTTACTAGCGCTGTCGAGGACTTTTACTAGGGATGCCTTAGGAGTTAGAAAAATCAGAAATCTTCTTCATTTATTCAACATGTTTTCTACGACGGTTACAGTTTTGGGGCCTTCAAGGCGGCTTCGGGGGCGGATCTGGAGTTCTTAAAGGCTTTCGGTGTGGCAGGCTGGCAGCTCCGGTGGCGATGGTTAAGGATGAATCGGCTAGGTGGTGGGGCGAGGGATATTTGAATTTTCTTTTATCTGTTTTTTAAATTCAAAACTATAAAGATTATTATAACTCAAAATACAAATAATTATAAAAGTAAGGGATATACATACAGCTCCCTGAGGTTAGGCCTAATTATAAGTTGATCCATGTTCTTTTAAATATTACACTGTAGTCCCTAAACCTTGTTAATTTATTAATTTTTGTATACGTTTTAGGGACGATTTTGCATTTCTGGTCATATATTATATGTAACACTCACAAAACCTCCAGGGACATAACTATACTTTTACAAAATTCATTAATTGACCTCACACAAAACAAGAAATATAGGGATTATAGTGTAATATTTAAAAGAATAAGGACCGACTTATAATTAGGCCTAACCTCAGACACCTATATGTAAGTATCCCTAAAATTGAATATATAATATTTTAACCTTTTAACAATATATAAAGCGGTAGAAATTTGAGTGGCTAAATATGTGGCAAAATTTTGGGTCCGCTCTGTGGATTACAACTCAACACTGAGACAACCTGTGACCACAAATCAAGAAAGGAGATAATTGTTAGGAAAACCCCGTAAAATACCGAAAATGCAAGATAAATTATATGTTTCAAAAAATAGCATAAAAACCCTTGTGTTTTATAAAAATAAGGGAAAATCTCATTTTTGGTCCCACAGATTAACCCATTTTTACTTTTGGTCCCATTGATTACAGGATCCTCACTTTTGGTCCCGTACATTTCAAAAAATCTCAAAATTGGTCCCCCGTTAACCATTCCGTCATTTTTGGTCAACCGTTAGTCAAATGACGGAATGGTTAACGGGGGACCAATTTTGAGATTTTTTGAAATGTACGGGACCAAAAGTGAGGATCCTGTAATCAATGGGACCAAAAGTAAAAATGGGTTAATCTGTGGGACCAGAAATGATATTTTCCCTAAATATAAACATAAAAAACCCTCACTCTTTATTTGATCCACACGTGTTGCCCTTCTTCATGAAAATAAAAGCAAAAATTAGACAAAAAATATTTACAAATAAAAAAATTCAAAGAAATATAGTAAAATATAAAAAAAAGATTGAAAATGATATATAAAAGAAATAAATTACGATTATAAATACATAAAAATTCTTATCGAGAAGCAAAACATGAAAGGAAAGACATAAATCAAAAGTTGGTAATAAAATACATTAAAGAGAAATTAATGGATAAAAAATTCCACATTAAGATAAATTATTTTAGGACATCTTTGAGAAATATTATGAATATTGAGACAATATTGAAATTATAGAGACTAAGAGATCATCTATATTGCACGGAAATGGATACCGCGACACGGACACGACACGACAAAGATACAGCGACACGGATTTTTTTGTGAATTTTTCACGTGAGAAGTGTTGGACACGGTGTCCGACACGAGTGTCTAATACGACACGACACGGCAAAATGATATTTTTATAAATGTCCGTGCATTAGAGGAGATCATGCATATAAATACAAAAAAAAAATATTTTTCTAAAGAAAATTCACATAACTCTAGCATATAAATGCAATTACCGGCCATAAGGTTTTCTGTGCAAAATTAAGAAAGCACAAGCTTCTATGAGATTTTATTTAACACTGGGTTTTTATGCCCATCTCGAAAACACATAAGGAAGTTGGGTGCATATAACTCATCAAGAAAGGCAATAGGTAATGGGATAACAAAATTATAGGGTAGATTTTGCAAATTTGCTAGAGCCATGCTAAGTGCTAACTATATGGAACAACATAGGATTAGAAAGTAAAATCTTCAATAATTTTTTGACGAAAAAAATTGATTACACAGACCAATATGTTACTAAAACAAAATTAGGATGATGAAACATTACAATTTTGACTATAGTCTATAATCAACACAATTTTCTCGATGTAGCAGATACAATCCCACTACACCGAACGTTGTCCGGAAACCAAACCATCGTTTCTTCAGGTGGGAGCTTCGAGCTTGGATTCTTTTCTCATGGTAATTCTAACAAACACTACATAGGAATATGGTTCAAGAAAATAAAGGAACAAACAGTGGTTTGGGTCGCCAATAGAGAAACCCCCATTTCGGACAGGAATTTAGCTCAACTCAAGATTTCATATGGTAATCTAGTTCTTTTGAATGAGTCCCAAATCAAGATTTGGTCCACTGATTTGAACCCCACTAATCATTCCATAGTTGCAGTACTTTTAGACGACGCGAACTTAGTTTTGAGAAATGGGTCCGGGCCAAATTCAAGTAATTTTAGTGAAAATTTGTGGGAAAGTTTTGACCATCCAACTGATACTTTGATGCCAGGAGCAAAGTTTGGATATGATAAAAGAACACATAAAAAACAAGTTTTAACTTCTTGGAAAAACTCTCAAGATCCTGCCCCTGGGCTATTTTCTCATGAGAGAGATCCAAATGTGAGTCAGTATATTTTGTTGTGGAATATGAGTGAGATATATTGGACTAGTGGAATTTGGAATAATCATACTTTTGACCACGTGCCTGAGGCGGCGGATGCTAATTTAAGTTCTGTGCATACTACTAATATCTACATTAACAATGAAAATGAGAGTTTTTACATGTATAAATATGATCAACCTCTAATGGCAAGAGTCGTCATGGGTGTCTCGGGTACAGTAGACACATGGTGGTATGTAGGTACTAGTTGGACATTGGTTCATTCTCTGCCGAAGCAGCGATGTGGTGTTTATGCTATTTGCGGGCCTTTCGGTACCTGCAAGCAGAATTCTGTACCCTTCTGCGGTTGTTTGCCTGGATTTAAGATCAAGTCTGATAATGACTGGAGTTTGGAGGATTATTCTGGTGGTTGTGTGAGAGAGATTGATTTGCATTGTGAGAATAATGGTGGTGGTAGTAGTTGGAATGGAAGATCAAATGAGAGATTTTTCATGAGTCCTATGATGATTTTACGTGACAACTCTCAATCGTTGATACTCGGAAGCATAGGTGAATGTGAATCTTCTTGCTTGAGTAATTGTTCCTGCACGGCTTACGCCTACGATGGAAACATGTGTTCTCTTTGGAACGGAGAACTGTTGAACTTGCAACATCTTGATGGAGAAGATGGAAGTGGCAAAAACATTTACATTAGACTTTCTGCATCGTCCTCTATTTTTCATGGAGTCAATAAAGATGACAAGGGTGTTGTTATTGGTGCTATTTTAGGTTCTTTTGCTTTCGTGTTAGTCCTTGTTGCAATTGTGATGGCAATAGTATGGGTTAGGAGGAGAAGGTTTAGGAAGTCAAGAGAAGCAATGCAGGGTTCTTTGGTGAATTTTGGGTACAAAGAATTACAAAATGCAACCAAGAATTTCTCAGTCAAGTTAGGCGGAGGAGGTTTCGGATGTGTTTTTAAAGGGGTTTTACCTGATTCAACCACCATTGCAGTGAAGAAACTCGAAAGCATCGATCAAGGAGAGAAACAGTTCAGGACAGAAGTCCAAACGATTGGGATGATACAACATGTTAATCTTGTAAGGCTTCGTGGGTTTTGTGCCAAAGGTGTTAAGAAGTTATTGGTTTATGATTACATGGGAAATGGTTCCTTGGACTCTCATTTTTTCAAGGGGTCCAAGGTTTTGAGGTGGGAAACAAGATACCAAATTGCTCTTGGGGTTGCTAGGGGGTTGGAATATCTCCATGAGAAGTGTAGGGATTGCATCATTCATTGTGATGTGAAACCCGAAAATATTCTACTGGATTTCGACTTTTGTCCTAAAGTCGGAGATTTCGGTTTGGCTAAGCTCGTAGGTCGTGATTTTAGTAGGGTTCTTACAACCATAAGAGGTACATTAGGTTACCTTGCTCCGGAATGGATAGCAGGAGTCGAAATAACAGCCAAAGCCGATGTCTATAGTTACGGGATGATGCTTTTTGAATTGGTTTCAGGAAAAAAGAACTCGACGAATCTCGACGATGATGAGAATATGGAATATTTTTTCCCCACTTTGGTTTCAAGGGCCGTGATAGAGGGGGGCGATGTTCTTGGCCTTTTAGATGCTCGACTAGATGGGGATGCAAGTGTTGATGAGGTAACTAAAATATGTAAAGTTGCATGTTGGTGTATTCAGAGTGATGAGAAGATTAGACCATCGATGGGCCAAATGGTTCAGATTCTTGAAGGGCATATGAATATCAATTTGCCTTCTTTTCCTCGATGGCTTCAACTGTTGGATGGGAATCCCAAGTTCAGTGTTCCATCCTGCTAAATCATAAGAAGAAATAAGGCTGTCTGAGATTTTATAAATTTTCTAGATAATTTGTGGCATGTAATGATCTAAATCGAAAAGTTATATACAACTAAAATGAAATGTGATGTCTTTGATAGTCATTAAACTATTAATTAATTTTATGTTACATCAAGAACATTGCACCATATTGTTTACTTTCATAACTTTTATGAATGTGTTGTAAAAGCATGTAAGATACATAGCAACCCAGTCTGCAATTATTTTACGTTAGCAAACAACGCAGCAATCTTTCTTGCACGAACACACTCAAAGCACGAAACAGAAATAATAAGACAAGATTTAATGAGGTTCGGTGAAGCCTACGTCCTCGGGCAAGAACAGAGAGAGTTTTTCACAATGAAGAAAGATGATACAAAGTACATTACATGATACAAAGTACGTTAAATCCAAATTAGATTTTCCCTAAACTTATAAACACCTTGTGTTTCCCCGGCTAACAAAAATAAAATCAGTTTCTAAGCCCATAGCCCAACACTAATTTTATTTTCTCCTTTTCGGGTCACACTGTAAGTTTATCAAATCCAGATATAATTTGGATCCACCACAAAATTCAAGATAAAAAATAACAAATCTTCCCCTTGGTTTGAATTCTCTTCCTCAACTAGAAAATCCAAAAACTTTGTCTTACACACAACCCTTGCAAGGGCACTACTCAGTACTGCACATACCAAGTAAGTTCAGGCAATGCCTAAACTTGTTAACTGGAACTGCCTTGGTCATCATATCAACTGGATTATCATGTGTTGATACTTTCTTCACATCAACCACTCCTTGTGATACAATGTCCCGAATGAAATGATTTCTGACATCAATATGCTTTGTACGCTCATGGTACATCTGATTCTTGGAAAGGTGGATGGCGCTCTGGCTATCACAAAACACTAAGGTTTTATCTTGGACCAAACAAAGATCACTTACCAGGCCCTGTAACCAAATAACTTCCTTTACTGCTTCTGTAACAGCCATGTATTCAGCCTTTGTAGTAGACAATGCAACAAGAGTTTGCGAAGTCGCCTTCCAGCTAATGGCACCACCAGAAAGAGTAAAAACATAACCTGTCAACAATCGCCTCTTATCTAAGTCTCCAGCATAGTCTGAATCTACATAGCCAACCACTGAATCACACAATTTGACTCTGTCAAAAGTCAAACCAATATTTGTAGCACCCTTCTAATATCTCAATATCCATTTCACACCCTACCAATGCTCCTTTCCAGGAAATCCCATGTATTTACTCACAACACTGACTGCATGTGAAATGTTAGGATGAGTGCAAACCATAGCATACATAATACTACCCACAACACTCGAATATGGAACACTCAACATCTGTTCCATCTGTCTTCAGAGAGAAGTTTGTAGACAATCTAAAATGGGAAGCAAGCAGGACAAATACAGGCTTAGCACTTATCATATTAACCTCTCAATAACTTTCTCAATATAGGACCATTGAGATAACATAAGTTTCCCGCAAATTAATGTGAGACATGTCTTTAGCAGTAATAAGCATGTCATCCACGTACAACAGCAAATACATAAAAGAATCCTCAACAAACTTCTTATGATACATACAACTATCATATGCACTTCGAGTAAAGCCACTATGAATTATAAATGTATCAAACCTTTTATACCACTGTCTAGGGGACTCTTTAAAACCATACAAAGATTTTTTAAGCAAGCAAACATGATTTTCCATACTTGACGCAACAAAGCCTTCAAGTTGGCTCAAATAAATCTGCTCCTCCAACTCACCATGTAAGAATGCAGTTTTCACATCTAACTGCTCAGGCTCTAAGTCATGAAAAGCCACCATAGCTAACAAGACCCTGATACAACTATGTTTCACAAATGGAGAGAAAACCCTTTTGCCACTAACCTTGTCTTGCATCTAGGTGTTTCAACCCCTGGATTGTCCTCTTTTCTTTTGAAAACCCATTTGCAGCCTACTAACTTCTGACCCTTTGGCAATGGAACAAGTTTCGAAGTCTGATTCTTATGAAGAGACTCAATTTCCACACCTATAGCTCATATCCATTGATCTGCATCAAAACTCAAAATAGCATCTTTATAGTTTTTAGGCTCATGCGCATGCACGTCAACTATCTCTGCAACTGATAAAGCAAATGCTACAAGATTTGCATATCCAATAAATGTCCATCAGCTACATGTGCATAACTCCGTGGTGGTCTAATTTGTCTCCTCTTTCTGCCTGTTGCAATACTATATTGTTGTTGTTGCTCAGATGATTCATCAACCTCAAGATTTTGCACCTCCGCTAGTGGGGTTTCAACATCGAGTTCTATTTGATCTTTCACACTAGGATATGATTCTGCTATTATCTTCTCCTTCTAACTATCCAATGAGGCAGACTCGTTAAATGTCACATCCCTTCTGATAATAAATCCTAGAGAATTCTCATCTGTGCACTACGACCTGTAACCTTTCACTCCAGATGTATATCCTAGAAATATGCACTTCTTTGCCCTCGGTTCAAGTTTATCATCCTTCACATGAACATAGGCACGATAACCAAATATTTCTAAATTTGAATAATTAGCAGGTGAACCAGACCTTAAAGGAGTTTTGAACTCAATAGTTGTAGATAGTGATATGTTGACCAAATAATAAGTTGTGTTGATTGTTGACAAGGAAAGTAGGGATTTGGTCTATACAATCCCGTAATTAGAGTAATTGATTCTGTATATATTTACTTTCCTTATCTAGCTTATATTGTAATGTATTTATCTAGCCTGTAATGTAGTTCATAGAATACAGCAATACAGTAATTCAATACTACAAAGATTTTCCCAACCATGTCTTCTGTTCATATCAACATGGTATCAGAGCGGGCAACGATCCATTAATTGGATCGGAACCTTTGCTCATCACGTACCGTACCTTTCCCAGCCATGGCCAACGATAGCAACAGCAGTAACCGCTCCGTTGGAGACATGGAATCACAGCCCGATTCCATAGCTTCCCAACTCGCTAGCTTCCTTCAAAATCTGCAACCCAAAACATAACAGAGTCACAGTCATATTCCTCAAACCCTTTCGACCAGTACTAAATTAAATCAGTTTAATTTCTCCCTGTGGGCACGATTGATGAAACTCGCAATCGGTGGGAGTGGGAAACTCAGCCACATCACAGGAACCCCCACACCTCCACCACCGAACCACCCAGATTTCCACAGATGGGAACAAAGTGACCTCATAGTCTGCACTTGGCTCCTCGAGAACATGGAGCCCGAACTCATCATGTACTACGCCAAGTACCCGACTGCAAAGGCGTTGTGGGACGGGTTGAATGCCTCCTACAGCCAAGGTGGCGATGGTCTGCAAATTTACGATCTAACAATCCGGGCTAATAACCTGAAACAAGGCAACGATTCCATAGAACAGTACTATAACATTATTCAGCGAATTTGGAGAGAAATCGAGGTGAGGCAGCCTAATCTAATGACTGGCGAAGAAGACATCACAATCTTCAATCGTTTGAGATCGGAAACTCACCTGTTTCAGTTTCTTGGGGGAATCGATGATAAGTTTGATGCTGATAAGAGAGATCTCCTCAAAGAAACACCTTTGCCCACCTTAGAGAAGGTGTATGCCGTCATTAGAAGAGAAGGAGCCCGGCATGGAATTCTGGGGACTGAGTACGGTGGCAGTGGCAGCCCATCATCGGTCAATACCTCAGGGATTGGGGCCGGAATGAGTGCTTAAACTCACTTCAGATCCGAGAAGGCGGGGACCCAGGGTTTCGCCACCAAACCCCGGTCAGGCGCACCAGCGAAGGCCCCGATTACATCATTCCGGGGGGGTAGTGTAAACGAACCGGCCATAGCAAGGTGGAATGCTTTGAGTTGATTGGGTGGCCGGATGGATGACGGAGTTACCGGTGAGAAAACGCCGGCCCCACACATGGGACAACCGTGGTGGCGGACGGCGGGGATGGCGGCGAGAACAGGTCCGAAGAAAAGGAAGGAGGCGGAGGCTTTGCTCTTGCAGCGGCGGGCTCAAGGAATGGGAAGGAGATGGATGAATTAGGTATTAAGTAGGGAGGGGAGAATTCTCTTTTATGCCCCTCCACCTCAAACTCTTCAATCTCTTGCAATTTTGCCCCAAAGTTATTAGAAGTTGATAATTGTAACCCGCATAATCATGTAAAGTGCTTTAGTTTTCCCAATTTAGAAAACAGAAGTACAGGTTCGGCACTCAATGTCTCCGGGAACAAGACCTCGCGGTGGATATTTGATTGTGGGGCTACGGACACTATGACGTATGATCGCTCTGAATTGGTTGATTTTGTCCCTCCTAAAACAACCTCGATACAGAGTGCAAATGGGAGCATTTTACCAGTACTTGGTGCTAGGACACTCTCACTGTCTCTTACTTTAAAATTGCAGAATTGCCTCTATGTTCCAAATTTGTCTTGTAAACTACTATCTATTAGTCACGTTACAAAAGAGTTGAATTGTATCGTCCTAATGTTTCCTGGTTTCTGTCTGTTACAGGATATTCAATCGGGGAAGGTGATTGGGCGTGGTACTGAGAGTGGAGGGTTGTACTACGTCGATGAAGTGGCTCAACACGGAACTGCAGCGCTTGCTCACGGGACAGTGAACCGTCAATAGTGGTTGTGGCACCGTCGTTTGGGTCATCCTTCTCCAGGGTAGTATTCTTGCAAAGAGCCATAGACAGCCTTTTTCGATTTCTAGTACTCGTGCTAGTTCAGTATTCTCTCTAGTACATTCTGATGTGTGGGGCCCGTCCCCAAACAATGATTTGAGTCATGGTTTTAAGTATTTCGTTTTGTTTATCGATGACTATTATAGAATGGCCTGGGTGTATTCTCTTAAAAATAAGTCTGATGTTCCTTCTAAATTTATGGATTTCTTTCATATGGTACGCACACAGTACAATTCCAAAATTAAGGTGTTGAGATCAGATAGGGAGGGGGGGGGGGGGGGAATTTGTCAATGCTACCATGAAACAGTTCTTTGACAAAAAACAAACTTATACACCAAACTTCCTGTGCACACACCCCTCAGCAAAACGGGGTAGCCGAACGTAAGAACTATCAGCTCCTTGAGATGGCCAGATCACTTCTTATTGAGTCTCACTGTCCGAAATCCATGTGGCCTGAGGTCGTTGCCACCTCTGTTTATCTGGTCAACCGTCTTCCTTCAAGGTCACTAGATCTAGAGAACCCCCTAAAGTGTCTTGCAAAACATGTCAATATTCCCTCAGTTCTAGCTCTACCACCCAGGGTGTTCGGGTGCTCAATCTTTGTTCACATCCCCAAACAGAATCACACCAAACTTGATCCTTGCTCCATTAAATGTGTGTTTATCGGGTACGGGGTTCATCAAAAGGGGTATAGATGCTATCATCCACCCACTAGGCTCATGTATGTCACCATGGATTGTAACTTTGTCGAAACCGAGTACTTTTATTCTTCCCCACTCAGTGGTCAGGGGGAGATTCAGCAGGATCCACTGAGTGGGGTTCCATCCTACTCACCACCGCACTCTTGGCCCGACGCAGTCCCAACAGAGCAAGTAGGCGGAACCACCGAGCCTATCTCTCCCGTGGTACAACCCCTTACTACTTCTACAGCGCCTGACACCCCCGTGAATACTCCTGAGGTTAGTAGTCATATGTTGTTAAATAATTCTGCAGTTCCTTCCCCTATTCCTGATAGCTCTAACAGTGTAGGGAACAGTGAGGAGACTAATGTACAGGGGGAGACAGAAGGATATGTGCTGCCACCCAGAGCTAACAGGGGTGTTCCTCCCAAGAGATATAAACCGGAACATACAGGTAGAAACCCGAGGTATCCTCTCCCTAATGTCTCTATGGGAAATCTAGCAGCACGGGCTCGTGCCTATATAGCAGCTGTTTACTCAGACACGGTCCCGAGTAAAGTTGAAGAAGCACTTTTGCAGGATGAATGGGTCCAGGCCATGAAAGTTGAGATGGAGGTGCTGGAAAAAAATGAAACATGGGAGAAATGCATACTCCCTCCGGGGAAGAAGTTGGTAGGACGTCGGTGGGTTTATACAATAAAACACCGATTTGATGGAAGTATTGAAAGGTATAAGGCGAGACTGGTAGCCAAGGGATACACCCAAACCTACGACATTGACTACTCAAAAACCTTCTCTCCGGTGGCAAAGATTGACACTATCAGGGTCTTGTTCTTGATAGCGGCTAACCTCGACTGGGCTTTGCATCAGTTTGATGGTGATCTTTGGGAGGAAGTCTATATGGAACCCCCACCAGGGTTTACTCAAGGGTTTGGAGACAGGGAAGTGTGTAGGCTGAAGAAGGCCCTATACGGGTTGAAGCAGTCCCCCCGGGCTTGGTTTGGGCGATTCTCAGCAGCAATGAAAAAGTGCGGTTATCACCAGAGTAACTCAGATCATACGCTCTTTGTTAAGAGAAGAGGGGAAAGCGTGACATGCCTTATTATCTACATGGACGATATGATAATTACTGGGGATGACACGGATGAGATAACCCAGTTGAAGGAGAATTTGTTCCGGGAATTTGAGATGAAAGACTTGGGGCAGCTAAAGTACTTTCTTGGGATAGAAGTACTGCGAT
Source organism: Lantana camara (assembly GCA_037501455.1). NCBI lineage: Eukaryota > Viridiplantae > Streptophyta > Magnoliopsida > Lamiales > Verbenaceae > Lantana > Lantana camara. The sequence goes on from CM074863.1 coordinate 95,383,359, forward strand.
CAAAGAAGGGTATCTATATCTCACAGCATAAGTACATTCTTGATCTATTAGCAGAGACAGAGTTGTTGGAATGTCGACCAACAGACACTCCTATGGTAGTGAACCATGGCTTGAGAATTGTGGAAGGAGCAGAGGGGGCAGAGAAGTCACAGTACCAACATCTGGTAGGAAAGCTGATATATCTGTCCCACACTCGGCCAGACATAGCATATGCAGTTGGGGTGCTCAGCCAGTTCATGCACCAGCCACAGAAGGAGCATATGGATGCGGCAATTAGGGTATGTCGATACTTAAAGGGGTGTCCAGGGAGAGGCATTTTGTTCCAAAAGGATTGAGGCTTATACAGATGCAGATTGGGCAGGAAGCTCAGGAGACCGGAGGTCAACGTCAGGCTACTTCACGCTAGTTGGTGGAAATGTTGTAATATGGAGAAGTAAGAAATAGAAGGTAGTAGCCCTGTCAAGTGCTGAAGCTGAATTCAGGGGGGTTGCACGAGGAGTGGCTGAAGTTTTGTGGTTAAGGAAGCTATTGGCAGAACTCGGTCTTCTGGGTGAAGGAGTTTTCCACTTGATGTGTGATAATCGAGCAGCGATCAGTATAGCTGAGAACCCTGTACAACACGACCGTACGAAGCACGTGGAAGTGGATAGGCATTTTATTAAGGAAAAAATTGAAGAGGGGGTCATTAAGCTACCGTTTGTCAGATCAGAAGACCAATTTGCATATATTCTCACCAAAGCAATGAATGGTAGGATATTCGAATAAGTTATGAGCAAGTTGCACATTGGTGATCCCACTGTACAACTTGAGGGGGAGTGTTGACAAGGAAAGTAGGGATTTGGTCTATACAATCCCGTAATTAGAGTAATTGATTCTGTAAATATTTACTTCCCTTATCTAGCTTATATTGTAATGTATTTATCTAGCCTGTAACGTAGTTCTTAGAATACAGCAATACAGTAATTCAATACAGTAATACAAAGCTTTTCCCAATCATGTCTTCTATTCATATCAACATTGATTGCTTTAGCCCAAAAGTCTTTGCTTACACCCGAATGTAAGAGCATTCTTTATGCTTGATCACAAAGTGTTTTGTTCATCCGTTCTGCAACACCATTTTGTTGTGGTGTTCCTACGCAAGTGCGGTGCTCACTATGCTCTCCTTGCTGCAGAAGTCATTGAACTTAGAATTGCAAAATTCCAACCCATTATCAGTCCGGAGACGCTTCACTTGTCTTTCAGTCTGCCTTTCAACCATTGTCTTCCACTTAACAAATGTTGGAAATGCCTCATCTTTAATTTTCAAAAAATATACCCACACCATTCTAGAATAATCATCGATCGAAGTCATAAAGTACCTGATACAACTCTTTGAAGCAATTCTGTTTAAACCCCACAAATTTGAATGAATGTAGTCCAGCTTCTACTTGGTGTTGTGCACCACCTTCTTGCTGAACTTTACTCTAGTTTGTTTTCCAAACATGCAATGTTCACAAAACTCTAAAGTTTCACTCTTGTACTTATCTAGCAAATTCTGCTTACTCAAAATCGACACTCCATTGTCACTCATGTGACCAAGTCGTAAGTGCCACAATTGAGACTGATTCTGATTATTACTACTTGAAACTACAGTAGCTCCCCTTTCAACCATGCTCCCTTGAAGCAAATACAGTCTAGATTCCATCTTACCCTTCATGAGTACCATAGAGCCTTTATACACTTTAAGGATTCCATTTTATAAATGGAACTTAAATTCCTGATCGTCCAATGGTGAAAGAGAAATGAAAGTCCTCTTAATCTAAGGAATATATCAACACTCAATGCTTCTAGCAATACCATCAAACATTCTTAATCTGATGTATCCAATTCCTTCTATGCATAACGGGTTATTATTACCCAAATAAATAGTCCCACTTATATGTTTGTAACTTAGAAACCACTGTTCGTGAGAACATATATGAAAAGTTTCACCAGAATCAAGAACCGAAGAGTTCTGCCCATGATTTGAACTCACAGACAATACCTCTCCTGCAGCGTCACTATTGTCAGAATCAAAATTGTCAACAATATTAGTAGAATTTTGGTCCTTCTGTTTTCCCTTCTTCTCCTTCAACTTATGACAATCTCTCTTAAGGTGACCCTACTCCCCGCACTCAAAACAACGTAGTTTCTTTATTCTAGACTTCGATCTAGCCTTAGATTTCGTTTTTAAGAATCTGTCACCTGTGTTGTTCCCCTACTCACCAAACCCTCACCTTCTGTTCTGTTTTCTGGAAAACTCTTTTTCAACACTTTTGACTTCAGACTATTACTAACATCATCCAGTGAAATACTATCTTTCCCATACAGCAGAGTGTCAACAAATATCTCATAAGATGGTGGTAACGAGCATAACACGATCAAGGCTTGATCCTCATTATTAATTATAATATCAATATTCTTTAGGTCCATGATTATCGAATTAAATTTGTCAAGGTAGGATTTAATAGGTGTAACTTCATTCATCCGGAGATTATACCGCCTCTTTTTCAGATAAAGGAGATTTGTCAGCAATTTCGCGGAATACAATTCCTCCATCTTCTTCCATGCCTTTGATGCGGAATCTTCAGCAGCAATCTCGCGAAGAACGTTGTCAGTGACACTCATGAAAATTGTACTTAATGCCCTATCCTTCAACTCAGACTTCTCTGTCTCCTTTGTATCTTCAGGAAACTTCTTCTCAATTGCCTTCCATAATCCTTGTAAAGTTAGGGACGATCTCATTTTAATTTTCCAAAGACTGGAAATAGATTCCCTATCAAAATTTTCTACTTCGTTCTTTGCAGAAGATGAAGATGTCATCTTAACCCTAGGTTATGCGCAGAATAGTCAAGCTCTTGATACCAATAGTTAGCAAAAAACGCAACAATCTATCTTGCACGAACACACTTAAAGCACGAAACATAAATTAAATAATAACACAAGATTTAACGAGATTCGATAAAGCTTACGTCCTCGGGCAAGAACAAAGAGAGTTTTTCACTACGAAGAAAGATGATACAAAGTACATTACATCCAAATTAGGTTTTCCCCAAACTAATAAACTCCTTGTGTTTCCCAGCCCAACAAGAATAAAATCAGTTTCTAAACTCATAGTCCAACACTAATTTTAGTTTCTCCTTTTCGGGTCACACCATAAGTTTATCAGATCCAGATATAACTTGGATCCACCACAAAATTCAAGACAAAAAAATAACAAATGGTGGTTGTTATATAACCTCTGAAATTCTAACAATATAATTTTTTATGTTACAATTGTTGTTATATATATTATATATAATGGATATAGTAAATACTTGTTGTCATATATAATCTAATTTAAATTTTATTTTTTTCATTTTCAATTTTTTTTTTTAAATTTGGACCATTTATCGGTTTATGCGTGTCATCCTTACGCATGGGTCATGCTAATCTTCTCTATATTGTTCTAATTTTATCACATGTCCCCGAAGGGATATAATCTAATTTAATGTAAAATCTCTTTAGAGAAAAATACATTTCTGATCTCATAGTATACGACTGTTTTCACTTTTACCCTCATGTCTTTCAAAATTTTTAATTTTCGTTCCGTTCGATACATTTTGTTGCAATTTTCGTCAGGATCGTCTCCATTTGCATGCAACGATTACGACAAGCGAACATTTGCAATGGTTCGATTTGAGCAGACATTGGTTCGGATTTGGGCCGCAGATGCGGGTCTGCTCGACGCATATACCATTTGAACCTTATCCAAAAAGAATGTAATGGATTGACATTGACTCATGACCATGCCCAAGCTCGGTCTTGCCGAGCGAGCGGTCCGCTTGTGGGGTTGGGACTTGGGAGCAAGCCCGCACTAGTCTTAAGTCTCTCTTCCTTCAAAGACTATGATACTCCTTTCAACTTGAGTTTTAGGGATAATTAGGAACGATTCCCCGAGCTATGGCAAAATTACATTACTTCATGAGATTTGAAAATTTACTAATACCTTTCCTGGGATTTACACTCTCTATCACAAATTCCCCCAACCGTTAATAGTGGTTTTAAATTTTGATAACATCAACAATATTATTTTTAAAAAATGCAATTCTATCATTGGACGGTATTTCGTAATAATACTAAAAATATAAGATATATTTGTAATGTTGGTTAATTTTATATTTTTTTTAATTTGGAAATTTGTAATCTAATATAATATTTATATTTTGCCTATAAGTATAAATGAAAATAGGTATTTTCATGTATATTTATTCCTATAAAATATGATAAAAAAAAATTACAAATTCTATCTTATGTTTATATCTTAATTTTATGTATTTGCATAAGTTTATTTAAACTTGTTCGTTTGAAATAAATAAAAAAAAAAAAAATTAACAAACACACCAACATCAATCAATGCATTAGTAAATTCATATAAATATTCATCGAAGTTATTTAAACAAATATTTCAAGCGTTGGTGATCCCTAATGCATCTAACTTACATACAAAGAATAACATTCCAATATAAACATGCATGCCCTATATTAAATTAAAAAAAAAAAAAAATAGCATTCATAAACTCTATTTATGAAATTAGTTCATTATAAAAATATCAAAATATTATTAAGTAGCATTTTGAAAAAAATAAATAAATAAATAGTAACAAAACTCTAGTATTTACATCAAACCTCCAAAAGTCTCAGTACTTACATTAATTCCCTTGTATTTGAACTATTTATTACATATACCCCCTTAAGTTTCAGCACATGAGGATAAAATAGTAAAATCACACATTTTGTTAAATTTAACGGAAGAAATAACAAACTGAGGAAAATTCGTATTTCTCAAACCTCAAAGGAAAATTTGTAATTTCAACATATTTCGGGGACAATTGGTAATCATCCCGTTTTATATTTAGCAAAAAAAATGTTCTCACTTTTCCTACGTGCATAGAATGATTACTCATATTCTCAATTTTAATCTATGATGCACGGACACTTCTAAAAATATCATTTTTCCGTGTCGTGTCGTGTCGGACACTCGACACCGTGTCCGACACTCATCACATGGAAAATTTAAGAAAAAATCCGTATCGCCGTATCCGTGTCGTATTGTGTCCGTGTCGCCGTGTCCGTATCCGTACATCATAGCTTTTAATTTACCAACTTGTGTATTTAATTTCTCATTGACCGTCCATCAGTTTTGAGTACAAAATACATCATTCGTATCTGGCTACCCTCGACGTATAGTGATTTGATAAAAAATAATAAATCTTAGCTACTTAATTTATTTGCCATATGCCAAGAATGGTCTATGTCACCAAAACTTCCAACATCTGTAAAGCAGCATATCAAGAAACGAACTTTACAGTAACCCAATATGCAGTAATAACTAAAATTGAATTCTTTTAGTGATTAATATTCAGAAAAATTAAAGAAAAAAGAGGGAAGGTTCTAATTCAGGAGTTGACTTGAAATCGTTTTCTGGGCATTCTTCTGGTCACAGGGAGAGACAGAGAGAAAAATCTTGAGGCGGGACTTCCGAGGTAGGCCTGTAAATGGGTGGGGAAAGCCCAGGCCAAGGCCAAGAAATTACTCATGTTTTAAGTCAGCCCTAGCCCCATTGTATACTCGATGGGCCTGAAAAATGGTTAAAAATTTTATACATTTTATCTGGGTCTGGGTCTGGGTCCAGCCCATACCTTTTTTTCTTTTATATTTTAATTATTATTAGCATTATTATTATTAACTAATCAATTAATACATCTTTTAATTAGTTGCACTATTATTGTTACTGAAGCTATATGAACATCTTGTTTGGCTTGTTTGGCAACATATATATATATATATATATATATATATATATATATATATATATATATATATATATATATATCAATCAATACTTTATATTAATTTACTTAATTTAAAACGGACTATTTAATAAGTATAAAATGAATAGAAAAAATTTGTCAACTAAGACTATTTAAAGGCTAAAACTATATTAATAAATAAACTAAAATGATATTAACATTTGTCAAAAGTCCACATATCTAAAAATAACCAAGTCATCAACCATTTGATTTAGCATTAATTTTTATTTATTTTTCGTATCAAGTTTATTACAAGTTTCAGGATATGTGAGAACTAAATTTTACCAATAAACCCTTATTGCTTTTATATCACATCTATTATAAAATTTAGTGTATTTTTGAAGCCTAAAGTATAAAAATTCTTTGTAACATGATAGTTAATTTTCTGCCTGCAAACTTAAATACATGATATTTATTTAAGTGGAACTTTAGATATAATACACCTATACTAAAGTATAAAAATTCTTTTTATAATTCTTTCTATCATGATAATTGTATGCCTAAAGACTAAAAAAATGTAACGTTTAATCTAAACTAGCATAATGCAGAATTTTAGAAATAACACATCTATCACTACGATGACATCAAAATATATGTCGTAGAAGGGGAGAAATTATATCCTTTTTAGTGTGTGTGAAAAAGGATCTAAAAGGCAATAATGAGATTTAATTTCTTAATTAATTGTATCATACTTATAATATTTCATTTAATAATTATTTTCCAGAAAATTCCACTTCGAATCACATTCTATTTGCAGAAAATTTTCAAATAATCCTGCGGAATCCACCGTATAAAAACCTAATAATTATTAATTTTCCCAAAAAAACACAAAAAAATGGAGAAAATAAGTATGAAATTATTTACAGAAGAAGAGTCTCTGAACCAGAAAAAAAAAAAAAAAACAAACTGTAGAAACTCCTAAAAAACAAGGAGACTAAACTATATGGGTAAATTATTAAAAATGGGTGTAATAGGGTTTTTACCCAGACCCAGACCCAATAAGAAATAAAAATGGGTCTGGGTCTGGGCCTAGGTTTTTTAAAAAGAATTTGGGGCTGGGCCTAGGGAATCCCCACCCATTTACACCTATTCCGAGGGTCACAACACAAAGAAATTGATTAGGAGATTATTAGCTTTCGTAATTATAGTGTCAAAGGGTTCCGATTCGTTTAACTCAAACCAAAACACCCCGTCCCCAGACCCCCTTGTCATGAACTTAAGTGATTAGAAATGGTTTACATCATTACTTTTGCATCCGACTAGATTGTATTATGGATGAGTAATGTTTTCAAAAAATCTCAAAGTTCATTGTTTACTTTGGTAGTTTGTGGATTTGTATGAGTGCGGATGTGCATGCAAATGCGTCGCGCATGCCTGATCAGAAAGGAAAAGGATCAAGTACAAGATCACTTTAAAAGTGTTTAATAAAATTATAGTTTATTTATAATTTATACTTTATTCCCATCCAATATAATGTATTTTGAATAACAAATATGTACAAAAATAATTTCATTTAGGATTAACCCCAATTATATTTATTTTGGTTTCATTTATAAGTTATTTAAATATAGAAAGTATTTCATTAAATATACAAACTTGATATGGCCATAGGGGTTCTACCCACATTTATTTGGTTTTGAGCCATCCCTATTATAGTATGCAAATACTGAAATGTCCGGCCCATTAGCATTATTATTTTCTAAGTGAATTGGACTTTGAAAGTAAAGCCCATAGTCCGCTGTTCATTTGGAGAAAGTTAATTTGTTCACTGCTTTTCTAATTTACTTTCTCACCTTGCAATTCACTCTAGTTTATATGACTTAACTTGAGTATTGGAGGGTTAACGACTTAACGCCAGAAAAAACTCCGACTTGTTGCTCTAACCTAGTATTTGCCTTATAGTTCACTGTTCATCTGGAGAAACAATTTGTTCACGTTTTCCTGATTTATTTTCTTTCCTTGTAATTCACTCTAGTTCATGTAACCTTAATTACTTGAGTGTTAGAGGGTTAATCTCAGAAAAAAACTTGACTTATTGCTCCAGCCCAGTATTTGCCGTATTTGAGTGTCAGATTAGGGACCACGTCTAACGAGTGGATGATCCGTTGGACAATTTAAGGGACGATCTATAAGAGTCGTACCAAAACTAAGGCATGAATTTTGAAATACTAATGTCTAATTCATAATTTAAGTTCCACAGTTGTGCTTAATTAATTCATGATTTAATCGCAAGCACAATTTTTCTAATTCATGATTCAAGTCTCACTAATGTCAAGTCCATGAATTAATTGTGCTTAATGAGTTCATGAACTAGAACAACTAATGCGCCTTAAAGTGGCGCATCGACGCCGAAGAAGTCATGTTGGATCTTGCTTGGTGCACCGTGTGATAATTCGGTTCGGATCTTCTACTCCATTCTTATACTCCATCTCTTGCTCCATCCGTTGGATATAGGACATGTGTCACAACTTATATATTTTATTAGAAAAATAAAATAAAATAGATAACGGAGTGTTAGCAACCTAACGTGGATCTATTCTAAAGGAAGGGAAAAAGAAAAGGATTCCTTATATCCAAGAAATCAGAAAAAAGATATTATGTATATCCAAAACAGATAAAAAACGTATTAAATTAAATAAAAGAATCCTAATCCTACTCTTTCTTGAAAAGATTAGGTAATATTTAAATCTACAAGCGTGAGAAAAATAGATTGATTTATGATAAATTGGAGAAATCAAACATTTAAACAAAACAACAATAGAACGGGAGATTGAAAGAATACTTGAAGATATCGCCATATCAAATTTCAGGTTAGTTTTCGTGTTAAAGTTTGTTTACTTGTAAATTCATAGTTTATCTCAATCAAGAATATTATCAAATTGAGGGTCCGGTAGATGTTAATAGTCTCACAGCAATATTATCTTTGTGTGTATCGTAACTAGTTCAAATCCAACCCGGAAATATCAAGATCATATGTCTAAAATAAATATTGTTGCTTTCCAATAGTGGGAAACTATTTTCAGTTTTAATGTTGTTGCTTTACTTTCGTTTCAGGAGCAGAAATTCTTGATTGGACTCATTCTAATGGTTTCCGTTTATGAAGTAGAATAGGTAATGATAGTTATGGTCAGTGTCTTACAGTTCTTTTTTTTTGAATAATAGAGCATACATGTGCCAACTTCTTAGGTGTTTCATGGAGAATTTGGGTTTATATTCTTCATTTCACAAGGATTCTAATTGAGCTTATTTTTCTGCAAGTGTATGTACTATGCCAAACAGACATGATTATATTGGTTCAACCATTCCTTGAATTAATAGCCTTGGCATTTGAAAGTTGTGAAGTCCTGGATTCCTGTGATCAGTCCATCATAAAAATAACAAGTTAGATGAAAATAGAATTTTTTCTAAAATTTGACCTTTTGAATGCACTTTGTTAAAATTGAGCTTGATAGCCGTTTCTTGGTAATGATATTCCAAGATGTTATTCTATTTCTTATACATGTGCTTTTATCTTGTGAACAGTTCTTATCGTTGCTGCAACATTAAAACTGAAAATATTATCCTTGTGGGTATCTCAATCAACATCTTTATTTTATTTACTTCCCACTAAGTTTCTACATATGTGTAAAATAAATCCTTTTGTTGTTCATCATAGAACTCAATCATAGTGGATCCCTATTTTCTAATTTTGCAATTGTAACTATATAACTAAAATTCTTATTTTATAAGTTCATAGTCTACCTCAATTTTAGTGACTTGTAGATTATCAATTGCAATTTGTCTATACAGGAAAATTAGGAAGATATACGCCTTTTCCAATTAGCTTTTCGAGGTAATAATAAAAGGATGGATGCAAATCATCCTTCACGTAGGAAGCTAGAGTTTTCTTCTGAGGAGAACAATCAAGAAAAAGAAGGTATTCTTGACGTCACCGGGGAAAGTCCTACACTTGAAAGTCAGTCAAATACTGATTCTGAAGACAAAATTCCAAAGATTGGTATGGAGTTTGATACCGAGGAAGTGGCGTTTACTTTTTATAATCAATATGCCAAGTTAGTCGGTTTCAGCGTTAGGAAGCAACTAATTCATAAAGATTCCACTGGGAGAATTCTAGACAGAACATATTGTTGTTCGCGTCAAGGTAGCAGACCAACAGATAAGAGAGACATAAATGTAAAAGCTCATCAACCAGAAACTAGAACGGGATGTGGTGCAATGATGCAAGTCAATAGTCGCTTTACTGGCAAATATAAAGTTGTCAAATTTGTCGCTGAACATAGCGGCCATGAGCTTGCAACTCCTCATAAAGTCCATTTTCTAAGGTCTCACAGGAATATGACTGTTGCACATAAATTACAAACAGATGATATAAGTAATTCTGGAATAACGCCGAGAGATGGCTTCACCTTCATGGCTAAACAAGTCGGAGGACGTGATAAGATTGGGTTCATTTATGAAGATTATAAAAATTATTTGCGTTCGAAGAGAAGTGTGGAAATGAAAATGGGTGATACGGGAGGTGTACTTGAATACTTGCAACATAGACAATTTCAAGATCCCAATTTTTTTTATGCAATTCAAGTTGATAATGAAGATATGATAGCTAATATACTGTGGATTGATGCACAAATGAAGGCTGACTATGCTCATTTTGGTGATGTCATGTGCTTTGATACAACTTACAGAAAAAATAAAGATGGTCGACCATTTGCTCTCTTTGTCGGTGTGAATCACCACAAGCAAACCATAATATTTGGTGCAGCGTTATTGTATGATGAAACTGCATCAACATTTGCATGGTTATTTGATACTTTTGCTAGAGCTATGTCCGGAAAAGAACCTAAGACTATTCTGACCGATCAAGATGCGGCAATGGCAAAGGCTTTAGCTACAATATGGCCTAAAACATATCACCGTTTGTGTATTTGGCATATTTATCAGAATGCAGCGATTCATTTGAGTAATGTATTCTCAAGTTTCAAAAGTTTTTCGAAAGATTTTAGTTCGTGTATCTATGATTATGATGAGAAGGAAGAGTTTTTAGAAGCGTGGAAAAATATGTTGGAAAAGTATCACCTTGAGAATAATGAGTGGTTGGATAGGATGTTTAAAATAAAAGAAAAATGGGCACTAGTTTATGGAAGACAGACATTTTGTGCAGATATGACTACTACTCAGCGGAGTGAAAGTATGAATAGTGTTTTGAAAAGGTATGTGAGCTACAAACATAATTTGTTACAATTTTTCCAACAGTTTGATCGGTTAGTGGAAGAACGTCGTTACCAGGAGCTGAACGTTGATTTCAAAAACAGCCAGAGTGCACCGGTAGTTGCTTTTCCCATTGAGATTTTGAAACATGCAGCGGTTGTTTATACTCATAAAGTGTTTGAGTTATTTCAAGAAGAAGTACGTAAGGCATGTGATTCTAAAGCAAAATTGTGCGAGGAGAACGGACAAGTTTTTCAGTACGACGTTGTCTCTTATGGAAAGCATTACAAACACGCTGTGACCTACAACTCACTCAACCACAGTGTCTCATGTAGTTGTAAAAAGTTTGAATTTACAGGTATTTTGTGTGCACATGCACTTAAAGTACTTTCTTTGAGAGATATTTTCAAAGTTCCTGAGCTTTATATCATGAAGAGATGGACTAAAAAGGCAAAGAAAACATTAGTTGAAGAAGAATTGTCAAGGCTTTGTACTAGACAAGTTGAGTCTGTAAGTGACAACAAAGAAAAAGAAATGATTGGAAGTCATTATACAGAACTATGTAGTTTGAGTAATCAATTGGTAACACGAGCTGCTTTAACGTCAGAGTCATTTCGAATTGTGAAAGCCGGTCTTCTAAAAATGATTGAAGAAGTTGATGTAAGCTTGGATAATAGAGTTGAACCACCGGGGGGATCTCAATCTTTTGTTGTGGAAAAGCAGACTCTTGCACTTGCTGGAAACAAAAATACGACAAATGAAATTGCAATAAGGGGGTGGAAGAATAAAGAGAAAAAACCTATAAGATCTGGCAAAAGACCTATGAATGGGTTAGAGAAAAGTACAAAAGGACGGAAAAAGAAGCCAAATAATGTATCATCGTCGAATGATGCGATTACAAACTTACAAAATAGTAGCCAGGTAATTTTACCTTTTTATAATCATATGAAATTTTCACAATTATCACATTTTATATGTTAAGATATTAATTAGTATTTGCAGAATTCTTATATTGTGACAAATAGTGCAAGCCTGGGGAATCTCAATGAGTTTGCTTCTTTTCCTTCCTTACCGCAATTCTCCCAGGTTTTTTACTTATTATTAAATTTTTAATAGAATTATATGAAATGCATGTAATCTATATCCCTTTTATCAATTATTCAGGATTGTCAAGTTGATTTTAATTATATGATATGCATGTAGTTTATATCCCTTTCATTTATTACTTAGGAATATCAAGTTGGTGTGCCCAATTTCAACGTTGTTTATCGAAGTGGAGGGTCTTCAGTGTCAGACATGCAAACATCACAGGTACAGTGGTCTTGCAATATTATTAGTACACACGCAAACATATATATATATATATAAGTTCAATGATGTTTCAATTTTGTATCTTGTATTGTAGAATTTAAATGATGTTTTCCGCCCACAGCTTACTCCGTACTTGAGACAAGATCAACAAAGCAGAACAAGTTTAACTGAGCTCCTACAGGTTTGATTTTACAAAGTGGAGCTATTATTTTTTAACATTCAGCATTAGTCTAACTTCTCATTTGTAAATGTGTGTGTTTCTCATGTATAGCAACAATTGAGCAGACCACAAATGAGCAATTTCATAACTCGGAGTCAAGGTGAGGAAGCCAACACAAGTGCTCTTCATGATTTGCCTAAGGAATGACTTAGTTTCTCTAGATGCAGCTATTTCATTTGTGGTGAAAAGAAAATTAACTTTGTAGTACATTTGGATAGATTTTCATATTACTTTTATAGATGATGACTTGTAAACTACGTTTTTTATGGTATAATCTCTTAGAAATTAAATATTAGCAGAATGATTTCATTGAAGGAGATGCGAGGAATCGAACCCCGTTCCTCTCACTGGCAAAGTGAGGCTCTACCAATTGAGCTACATCCCCGTAACTTGGAATTGCATTAGCATATTTCAAACGGCAAGAACACTAGCTAGAAAATGATTAAACAAATCTAATTTCCAACAATGATGCATGAAAAAGACTAAAAATGTAGCAAGAAAGCACAATAACTAAGCAAACAGAAACAAACACACAAATTTGAAGAGAGCAGAGAAGCAAAACCTGCTGAGATGATAGAAATTTCATATTCAAAGAATTTTGGGTCATTTTCCAAAGCATTGATGCAGAGGAGATGACCATAGCTGTTGCAGTGGATTAAACTATACAGAGAGTTGGTCTGATCTTCAGCAAAATCCTAATCCAATGCTCCCTTCCAGTTTTCTTTTGCAGGGATTATGAAATGGTACTTCCTCTTGCAAACAAAATGGTGACCCCAACCTACAAACACAACACCTCCCTTACATATCATCGATGGAAAAAGAAAAGTAAAAATTAAGCAAATGGAAACCCCCTCTTTGGAAACTGAAACACATATTAATGGTGTACTATTTGCTTCAAAGGGGAACTCCAACAAAATCTTAGTCCTCTGTCTAATGTATGTCATTATATTCCAAATAAATTTATAATTTTTGCAATGGAAAAAAATTGTGAATAATTGAATTTTGTCATAAACCACAGCAACAACTGAAATGAAGAGGACTAAGATAACACGGCATGCATGATGCCTCATACTGTGAAAAAAGCTAAGTAGCAACCAAATCTAATCTTTGAGAAAATTATAGAACAAGACAATGGTACTTTGTCACTTCGACAAAAGCCCAGGTGTTTAATATCTGTAAAATTACTACCAATTCCATAACTGCTTCTGGCATCATAAATATCATTGCCCTGCTAATTATGTATGAAATAGTTCATCAGATAAACACGAGAAAAACAACTCCGCCATTATCTTAAAAAGAAATATACAAGAACATAAATATCAGCAACAGATACCAGAATGTCAGTTTATTTCTAGCATTTCAAGTAAAAAATATCAACATGCACATACAAACATGCAAAAGAAAAAAACTGAATTTCTGTTCACGGTATATGCAGTGGAACCAAGATTAAAAGTAAGAAAAACAGGGAAACCGGATTTAAAACGATTGCAAAGGGGGTATGACCAAAGGTACATAATACATACAAAAATCGACTGAAACATAGGGAACAGATTATTCAAAAATCTTGGCAATTACCCAATTCAAGAACAGTAAACCCTCGTTTCAGGAGAGGAATCACCAGCGGAAAGGAAAAGAACAGGGGAGGGAACAGGAGAAGAAAGTAGGGTTCACCCTACTCAAATAATTAGAGATGAATCGGTACCGCAAATCGTCCGTTACGTGGATCAAGAAAATTGGAGAAATTGCTCATTCTTCACATCGGGCTGCATTCGAACGATGATTTCAATTCGGAATCTGAAAGAAGAACATCGTTATCATTTGGGAATTTGAAAGAAGAAAGACCTAATTTTGAAGAACGCCTTGAAATTGAAAGAATTGTTGGGTTGTGGGTGAATTTCGGAAAGAAAACTGAAGGCAGAATTATGGGAGAGAATTTTGGGAGAGAGAAAAAGAATAGACGGAAGTTAACTTGCTCCGTTATGCCTCATCCGTTAAGTTACACATGTCCTATATCCAACGGATGGAGCAAGAGATGGAGTATAAGAATGGAGTAGAAGATCCGAACCGGTGATAATTACCTCTTTGAATTTGTAGATACCCTTTTCTTTTTAATTAATGAGTTTTTTGCTTGGATACCCCCGTGTTATGCCTAATTAGCATTTCGAACCCTATGATTTGAAAATTCTCAAAGAGAACACTGTGATTATATAAATTAACACTGAAAACCCTCTGATGGTATTAAAGTTAGCACTCAAAACCCTACAACCACGGTTGTAGGGTTTGAAATTCTAATTGAGTGCTAATTTATTACAATCACAAGGTTCGCTTTGAGAATTTTCAAATCATAGGGTTGTAAGTGTTAATTAGGTATATTACACGGTTTTTGGTGCAATAAACTCGTTAATTAATACTAGTAATTTCCACTCGATACGTGTGCAAATAAAAAAATATTATTATTTAATATATTAAATTTAATTCTTCATTTTACTATAAATTTAATAGGAAACAGTTAAAATATAAATTAGAAAATATGAGAAAGAAAAATAAAAAAAATAAAAATGTGGTCTGAGAAAAGTAAGATTTTAACTAATTGATACAAATTCTCTATATGTTGGAAAAAAATAAATTAATTAAATAAAAAAAAAGAGACCACAATTTGTTCTCGCGCTTAATAATAGAGTATCGATAAATATAGATATTATTTTACTGTATCGTTTTGGTTAAATACATATTCGATACTGTCTCAGAGACCTTTCATGACATAAATTTAAGGGAAAAAAAAGTACCACTATATTTAATCAAAATAAATAATTTCAAATTGTGGACTAAATGGTGTTAAAGAATAAGAATTAAATTAAAACAATAAGAATTAACAAAAAATTTAGATAACATGGAATTTTCCATTTCGTGTTGGTGGAATAAAATTGTGGACTTAACGGTGGTAAAGAATTCCAAAACCCCACTACTTTTTGGAGTCAATTAGGACAAAATTTTCATAACCAAATCACACGTCTCTTTGTTTTCATTTTTCATTTTTGGGTCCTAAATATAATGGTTGGCATCACAAATTCGAGAAGAAATTATTAATTAATGATCTAAATAACTTGGCCATTAACTATTGATTCCATTATAATTACATAATAAGATTCGATTTAAAAGAATAAATATAAACTTGTTTTGGGTTAAATAACTAGATTAAAATAATAAGTCCGTATAAAAATAAAATCCAATTTAATAAGTATTAATTGGACATCAAGTCCAAGCCGCTATAGTAAGCCGGAAAATTTTAACCTAAATGCGACTCAACCGAATCCGATAAATGAAAAAGACAAATATATTAATACAAGTTTTAATGACTGCTTGAGGCTGGTAAAAGCCTCCTAAGTCCTAACTAATTTAAGCCCGCCATGTGCCAATAAATAAGGCACCAGGACTTATAATGTAAAAAAGTCATCAACAAATCAAATCAAAATCGAACACTTAGCACTTAGCCACAGTGGAGTGCTAACACCACAAAGGTTCAATATTTTCTTGAAGGCCTAAATTCTCTTCAAGTCAAGCATATATATCATTCTAAGTTCTCAGGTCTTCGAACCCTTGTCACCGCAAAGTGTTGCCCATGAAACGTTCTAACATTTTTCGCCCAAATCTCAATTTCAATTCAACCAAAGTCTACCTTCAAGTATTCGTGGATTATCAAAAGAAACATGTCACATCCAATTCAAAAACAAACATCAAACCCTTAAATAGTAAAGAAGAATAGAATAAGAGGAATATCCAAATGTGGAGGCAAAGGCAATGTTTCAGGGGGTGGAATTAGCAAAACCAAAAGGGTTCAGGAAAGCTATATTTGAAAATGATTGCTTAAATTTGATCCACAAATTGAATTTGAGGGAACTTGACCTATCATTTACGGGACCTTTGATCGAAGATATTCACAGGTTGGCTTCCCAGCTTATGGACGTCGAATTTACTTTTGTCCGACGCGAAGGAAATCGTGTAGCTCCCGCGAATTTACTTGTTTGTTAGATGTCGTTAATGTGTAATGTTCGTCTTTCCTTTCAAAAAAAGAAAAAAATCGTATGATTTTCAAATAAAATCAAGTATTAACTTTGTTTCATATTTTCTTGTTTTATAGTTGCTTATTACCGAAAACAAAATTTTGTGTAAACAATAATAATTTAACATTTACAAATTAAGTGAGTCGACTTGAATTGTTTTGTCATGGATCAAGATTTGTTTCGGAGTATCTTTAACTGATGCGAATATTAAACCAAAAAATTAGAGCTTCGAACGTTGGCTCCAAAACATTGACAAAATTGCAATTTTGCTATACCAATTCACCTTAATTCGTAATTTTTATACAAAAAATTTTCCGGTAAAAAAAGTAGTCCATAACTCTAAAAGTTCGTAATTTCATGCCTATTTGACCTGAATGAATATGACCCGTCGGAAAATCCACCGGATCACCACGTGTCAGTTGGAGAATTTGCCACGAATAGGGTTCTGCAAGCTTCAGACGGGTTTTCCGACGAGTTATATCTATTCGGGTCAAATATGTATAAAATTACGAACTTTTAGAGTTATGGGTTAGTTTTTTCTCCGAAAATTTTTTTATAGCAAAATTACGAATTAGGGTGAATTGGTATACCAAAATTATAATTTCTTCACATTTGTCAGTTACACCGATTTGAATGTAACAATGTCAAATTATTGTATAAAATATCAATTTTCGGTGATAATTTAATGACTCGAGCATAAAATTTTTGATAGGATTAACGTAACACCAAATTGTTTCAACTACAACGGTGTAGTAAATAAGATATTATGTATGCATTTCAATAGATACACGCAAGTTGACTTGACCCGAAGTAAAAGTCGATATATATTTACATGTGTAGTTGTGTTTAGTGGTCATGGAAGAGAAAACCAATTCCTACATGTTTTCCTTACAGAAATAACAAGGTTTTTTTTTTTTTTTTAACTAACAGTGACTCTCCGGAAGGAGGGCAGCCCTCAAAGGGCACTACAATCACTGAGAACCAAGTTCACAAGGAAAGATGGTAAAATCGAACCACATCGCAGGCTGGAGCCGCATTACGAGTTAACGCGTGAGCCACAACATTGGCCACTCAACGTACAAAAAGGAAACAACAACTAGATTACCCCCGCGGATTTAGCTCAACGGTAACACAGGTAGCAGATTTGGAGCAAGGAAACAACAACTAGAGAAAGAAGAGGCATAAAGTCTTTCGAATTCCAAGAACAGAAGCAGCAAAAAGGAATTCCAAATCTTTGAATAAAAGGGTTAAACATTGGGATCTTTTGCGAAAATATGAAATTACGATCAAATTTTTATAAGTCTAATTTGTTACATTTACGCTCCCTTTCGAATTGATTGATTATATCTGAATTCCCTGGAGTGGAGTGTAGGCAATCACTGAGGAATAATATATTCGACCTTACTCATCCTCAAAAGCTCAAGCACATTATTTATTATGGGTGAATGAGTCCAAACACATTATTCATCATGGTATCAGATTAAGTCCGATTCTAGGCCTGACTCTCCACCCCCGCCAAATGTTCCGATTCTTGACTTGCAAATGTTTCGATTCCTGCAATATTCACGCTCTACTTTGTCCCGCATTCCGTAGTCCTGGGCATGACGGGGGTGTGTCAGGTATCCCATATCGAATAATCTAATATGTGGAGTTTAATATATAATAACTTGACAACCCTCCTCTCAACATGAGCCATGTATTGGAGGTTAACTAGTTATTATTAAATTTAATAGGGATGTAACTATAATATATCGATTAATACGGGTCTGATTGTAACTTAATTAATACACCCGCTAAGGACCTAGACTGTAACTTAATACACCCGAGTACCCCCGCTAAGGACCCAGACCTAAACAATTCTAAATAAAATGAATATATTTTATAAAAATTTCTTTTAAAAGTGATACTCACGACTTGACTTGATTAGTTGACCCAAAGTAAATTAAAAATGCCTTTATATATATACACGTTTTTGGACTTTGGTGGCCATGAAATCTATCCCTCACAAGATCTCATGTTTTTCTTGTTTTTGTTAAAAAACGAAATGGTGATCTTAAGTTCGAATACCATGATTCCTTGTCTAGTTTTCGTGTGTTTCTGCATCAGTACATACTCCTCTCATGCCATCTCTGCAAATCAAGCTCTCACTGGGTTCCGAACTATAACTTCTTCAGGTACCATACGATTAAGGTTAAATTTCTGTTTTTGTTGTAATTAATAGCTTCTTCTTTTCAGTTTTACTGATTAACAATTTTCAAGATAGTATTGAGTTATGAATCTTTTATATATTTTCGTAATCTATAATCATTTCTTCATCTTTTGGTTAATATTTTGATGGCAAAATATTATGTGCTTAGGTATTACCATCTAATTAAACTTTCTTTTGTTATTATTTACTATCTAGACGTTGTAAAAAGTTGCAAACCTTACCATCTCTCATCCACTGAAATATTCCGTTGGAAATTGCACGTTTTGCTTAAGACTATTAATGGGTCGAATTTTAAACCGAATTCAATCTAAATTTTAACATGTTTGATAAATTAAATAAAACATGAATCATATAAATTTGCAAACATTTATTAGTACCCCAAATAAATAAATTGAATATAAAACTAAGAAATTTAATCCCCTAAAAATTTAAATACGACTTTTTATGTTATCTTATTAAATTAATTATTTTATAGAGAATGTTACAGTTTTCGTTCCATAAAATAACTCATTTGAGTTTGGCCTCAATCATTATTGTCTACTCATTTCTCATTTTACGACGCATATATTATTTTTTTCTGTAAATATCGTTTCGTTGATTTTATATTAATTGCAAATGAAAATAATTGTAATTTTGCACCTTATAAAATATTTTATTCTCGCTTAAGCCATCGAACGACTAAAGTAATAATTCTCATTTTGTATTCAAAAGAAATCATTGACTAATTCATATAAAAAATTATTTTCACTATATTAATATATTATCTGTACATATTTTTATTAATATTATAAAATAATTAAATAAAATGATTTAATAAATAATATTACATACTTTTATTAAATTATTAACAAAGCCCATACATTATTTTACTAAATAAAAAAAATATAATATTGTAAATATTAAAAATTTAATAAATATTATCATTTATTTAATTGTACCTTCTAACCCAAGTCATTGTCAGGCCAAAATTGGCTGAAAATTGTAAAAAAAAATTAAATTGAAGGACAAAATTGAAAAATAAAATCGAATATGATTAAAATTCCAAAGAGTGAAAATTACAGAACTATTTTTTGCAATTTTGCCAAAAAGAAATTTAGATGGTAATATCTAAAAACATGAGAGTTTTTAGATGGTAAACAATCATGTCCCTTTTCAATTTTGTAAGTCAATTTTGTCTTCTAATTTTAGGATATTTTCAATCTAGATGCATGAGGCTTGTTATTTTGAGCCAACAGGGATTGATTCAAATGATTAATGGGTTCATTTTCGAATTCCGTCTCAGTACATGTCTGTTTAAAAAAAAAAAAAGAAAAAGGAAAGGTTTGTTATTTTGCGAGTTAATTACATTTTTGGCTTATAATTTCCCCTAATTCTTATTTAATTTAATCAAAATATAGGTGTACTTACGGTGTCAAAAGTACAATTAACACTTATTTTCTCGCTAAAAAGCTACCATAAAAGTGAAGAAAGAATATATTTGAGAATAATGGAAACTGGAACTAAATTGGGATGATTACATGTTTACAATTTGAAATCAATATTAGGATTAGAGTCTATTAAGTGACATCAACTTTAGAAGAGATATCAAAATGAAAGTTTTGTTTAAACTTTAAAGTTACAGAACTGAAAACTATATACATTGGTTTGCATGATCAACACAATTTTCTCCCATGCATGTAGCAGACACAATCTCACTGCACCGAACGTTATCCGGAAACCAAACCATCGTTTCTTCAGGTGGGAGCTTCGAGCTTGGATTCTTTTCTCCCGGTAATTCTAACAAACACTACATAGGCATATGGTACAAGCAAATAAAGGAACGAACAGTGGTTTGGGTAGCCAATAGAGAGACCCCCATTTCGGATACGAATTTAGCTCAACTCAAGATTTCAGATGGTAATTTAGTGCTTTTGAATGAGTCCCAAACCAAGATTTGGTCCACTGATTTAAACCCCACCATTCATTCTGTAGTTGCAGTACTTTTAGATGACGCCAACTTGATTTTGAGAAACGGGTCGGGGCCAAATCCAAGTAATTTTAGTGTAAATTTGTGGGAAAGTTTTGACCATCCAACTGATACTTGGATGCCAGGTGCAAAGCTTGGGTATGATAAAAGAACTCATAAAAAGCAAGTCTTGACTTCTTGGAAAAGCTCTCAAAATCCTGCCCCTGGGCTTTTTTCTCATGAGATAGATCCAAATATGAGTAGGTATATTTCATTGTGGAATATGAGTAAGATATATTGGAATAGTGAACCTTGGGATGGTCATTCTTTGACCTCATGCCTGAAATGGCGGGGTCTAGCGATATATATAGTAGTAGCTACACTGATAATGAAAACGAGAGTTTTATCACGTTTAAATTTGATCCATCTATAATAGGAAGATTCGTTATGGATGTCTCAGGTAGAGAAATGTTTTGGTTGTATATAGATGCTAGTTGGAGATTTGTTTATTCTCAGCCGAAGCAACAATGTGATGTTTATGCTATTTGCGGGCCATTCAGTACCTGCAAGCAGGATTATGTACCCTTCTGTAACTGTTTACCTGGATTTAAGATCAAGTCTGATAGTGATTGGAGTTTGAAGGACTATTCTGGCGGTTGTGTGAGAGAGATTGATTTGCAGTGTGAGAATAATGGTAGTTCGAATGGGAGATCAAGCGATAAGTTTCTGATGAATCCTATGATGAATTTACCTAAGAACTCTCAATCATTACTTGGAAGCATAGGTGAATGTGAATCTTCTTGCTTGAGTAATTGTTCTTGCACGGCTTACGCCTATGATGGGAACATGTGTTTTCTTTGGAGTGGAGAACTGTTGAACTTGCAACAGCTCAATGGAGGCGATGAGAGTGGGAAAAACGTGTACATTAGACTTTCTGGGTCGTCCTCTGTATTTCTTGGAGTCACTAAAGGTGATAAGGGGGTTGTTGTTAATGCTACTTTAAGTTCACTTGCTTTAGTGTTGGTCCTTATTGCAATTGTGATGGCAATAATATGGGTTAGGAGGAGAAGGGTTAGAATGTCAAGGGAAGCAATGCAGGGTTCTTTGGTTAATTTTGGCTACAATGAATTACAAAATGCAACCAAAAATTTCTCAGTCAAATTAGGCAGAGGAGGTTTCGGGTGTGTTTTTAAAGGGGTTTTACCTAATTCGACTACCGTCGCGGTGAAAAAACTTGAAAGCATTGGTCAAGGAGAGAAACAGTTTAGGGCAGAAGTACAAACTGTTGGAATCATACAACATGTTAATCTTGTAAGGCTTCGCGGGTTTTGTGCCAAAGGTAATAAGAAGTTGTTGGTTTATGATTATGTGGGAAATGGTTCCTTGGATTCTCATCTTTTCAAGGGGTCCAAGGTTTTGAAGTGGGAAACAAGGTACCAAATTGCTCTTGGGGTTGCAAGGGGGTTGGAGTATCTCCATGAGAAGTGTACGGAATGCATCATTCATTGTGATGTGAAACCTGAAAATATTCTACTGGATTTCGAATTTCATCCTAAAGTTGGAGATTTTGGCATGGCTAAGCTCGTAGGTCGTGATTTTAGTAGGGTTCTTACGACCATAAGGGGCACGTTAAGTTACCTTGCACCGGAATGGATAGCAGGAATCCAAATAACAGCCAAGGTTGATGTTTATAGCTATGGAATGATGCTTTTCGAATTAGTGTCGGGAAAAAGGAACTCGTCAAATTCCGAAGATGATGCAAATATGGAAGTTTTCTTTCCGGCTTTGGCTTCAAGGGCAGTGATTGAGGGGGGTGATATACTTGGCCTTTTAGATCCTCGACTAGATGGGGATGCAAGTGTTGATGAGGTAACAAAAATATGTAAAGTTGCATGTTGGTGTATTCAGAGTGACGAGAGAATTAGACCATCAATGGGCCAAACAGTTCAGATTCTTGAAGGGCATATAGATATCAATTTGCCTCCTTTTCCTCGATGGCTCCGAGTTTTGGGTGGGAACCCCGAGCCCAGTGTTTCATCCTACTAAATCAACGAGAATTAAGTAGAAATAAGACGATGTTTGCACCATATTGTTTATGTACATTTCGAACTTTAGTGTTATCATACAAGTGTGTTAGGTACATCGCAACTCAATCTGCCCGACAAGAAGAGGGTCAGCAGTCTCTGCCGTTGCAGAAATTCAAACACTATAATGTTTAATGTTGCATTGTTGTTATATATTCTATATATATATAATGGATAGTACAATAAGTTTCATAATTTAACTAACAAAAAGAATGTTGTCACATACTCTGTATAATGGATATTACAATAAATTTCATATTCTAACTAATAAAACGAACTTCACGATAAAATATAACGGAGTCCTGCTATTTAAAATATTTTCCAAACATTTGTACAAATTTTCAACGCCAAATACATATAAAATTCATCATATAAATCATGAAGCATGACAATATTGATAGATCATATATCACACATACTTGAGAAACATCATCAATTCATCATATAAATCATGAAGCATGACAATTTTGATGTGTGAGACGAAAAATCTCAACAGCGACGTTGATATCAATTTTGCGAAAGATACAACAATTATTTGCAGCATTATGTAATATCCAATTATTTGTATCTCAAGACACAAGCGTGGCCGGCATTGTTTGCCAATCCTGCTTCTTCTTCAGGCCTCTTGGGGGGTAATAGTTTGAGAAATAGAGACCATCAGTCTTTGCTGCCCAGTAACACGTATCCTTCTTACAGTTAGGTGTAAAGATCGTTTCCTTAAAAGCGTTGAAACTTACCTTTTGCTTGCCCCAACCAAGGTCGCAGTAGAACAATGTACTCACACCATTCTCACAAAACGAAAACGTGTATAAATCATTCGTCTTTGTTAGGTTTTGGAGAAAACATGATATTTGGGAGAATTGTATTGCATTGAATTGATTTCTGTGTGTAACAATACACTGTACAAGGACGGATATAAACGTTGTACATATATGCTAAGAAAGGAAAGTAAATCAATTTACAATTCTATAAATCCCTAATTTCTTGTTTTCCATATGTCTACACTCCCCCTCAAGTTGTATCGTCGGATCTTCGATGTACAACTTGGCTAATATCTCTGCAAATATCCTCCCGTTCACTGCCTTTGTCAGAATATCGGTCAATTGATCCTCGGACCTCACAACTGGAAGTTTAATGATTCCTTCTCCAATCTTCTCTTTTAATGAAGTGCCGGTCCACCTCTACACGCTTGGTTCTGTCATGCTGTACTAGGTTTTCCGATATACTGATCGCCGCTCTATTGTCACACTTCAATCTGCACGCTTCGGTTGGAGGAACCCCAATCTCCGTCAGCAATTTCTTTAACCACAGTATCTGTGACCCCACGAGCAATTCCCCTGAATTCAGCCTCTGCACTCGATATACTGATCGCCGCTCTATTGTCACAACTTTTTGCTTCTTACTCTTCCAAGTTACCGCATTCCCTCCGACTAACGTAAAGTAGCCAGAGGTTGACCTCCGATCACTGGGACTCCCGGCCCAGTCTGCATCTGTGTAGGCTTCAATTTCTAAGTGCCCGTGCTTCTGAAACACAACCCCTCTCCCTGGACAACTCTTCAGATATCTACATACTCTGAGTGCTGCATCCATATGCTGTCTCTGAGGGTGGTGCATAAACTGGCTAAGTACCCCTACAGCATAGGCGATATCGGGTCTGGTATGGGACAAATAGATCAGCTTCCCTACCAGGTGCTGATATCGCACCTTCTCTGTCCCTTCCGCTTCTTCCTCTATTCTCAACCCATGATTGACCACCATACGAGTGTTTGCTGGCTTACAATCCAACAACTCTGTCTTAGCTAACAAGTCAAGAATGAACTTCCTTTGAGAGATTTATATCTCTTTCCGGGACCGTAGTACTTCGATCCCGAGAAAGTACTTCAGTGGCCCCAAGTCTTTCATTTCAAACTCTCTGAATAGGTTTTCCCTTAAGCATAAGATCTCCTCTGAGTCGTCCCCTGTGATAACCATATCATCTACATAGATGATAAGACACTCCACCAGTGCTCCCCTTCTTTTGATGAAGAGTGTATGGTCTGAATTACTCTGATGGTAGCCATACTTCTTCATGGCTGCTGAAAATCTGCCAAACCAAGCTCTGGGTGACTGCTTCAACCCGTACAAAGCTTTCCTCAACCTACATACTTCTACCTTTCTGAAATCCTTCGTGAAGTCTGAAGGAGGTTCCATATATACTTCTTCCTGCAGGTCCCCGTGAAAAGGCATTCTTCACATCAGACTGGTGTAGAGGCCAGTCCCGGTTGGCTGCAACGGAAAACAGTACCCTGATCGTATCAATTTTGGCAACTGGAGAAAAGGTCTCTGAATAGTCCACACCATATGTTTGAGTATATCCTTTTGCTACCAACCTCGCCTTATACCTTTCCACACTTCTGTCTGCGCGATGCTTTACTGTGAAGACCCAACGGCACCCTACAGGCCTTTTTCCAGGGGGAATAACACACTTCTCCCACGTTTCATTTTTCTCAAGTGCTTCCATTTCCACTTTCATAGCATTCACCCATTTTTCATCTGTTAGGGCCTTCTCCACCCTACTTGGCACAGAGATGGAGTGAATGGCCATTGCATAAGCCTGAGCCTGTCCTGCCAGGGATCTATGAGCCAAGTTAGCTACTGGATACCGCGGGGTTCGGCCCACATATTCAGGTTCATACCGCTTGGGTGGAACTCCTCTGTTTGACAGTGGTGGAAGAATATACCTTCTTGTGTCCTCCCCAGTATTCTCTCCCTGTGTCTAAATCTCTTCCTGGCTTTCTTCATCCCCTGCACCGTTAGGATCATAGGGTATTGTTGGAAAACATGAATCAGAAAGCAGCGGAATTTAAAAAAATTTTCCCAACAAAAGGATCTTGAACTCGCAATCGTGTATCCAAATTCGTAAGGATAGAAAACTTACTTTTCTTTTGTTCTTTCTTGAAGCGTTTCAAGCCACCCAAGAACGCTCTTCTCGCGGCTTGATCCCCTCTCCTTGGTAAAGCTCGAATCTTCAAACTTCTAACTTGAAGTCTCTAGAGAAAGTCCACCAACTTGATCACAATCTAACTAGTAAGGATGCTAGTTCTCTAGTTAGTGTTTAGGCTTAACCTAGGGTTTTATTTTATCTTGGAGAAAGGAAGGTGTTCAACACATGAACCAAGAATTGTCAATTAGCTCTAAAGGGGAGCATGAGCTCCCCTATATATAGGAAAGGGAGAGGGACGGCCGAACCTATTCCTTGTTGGACAAGGATTTGGTTCCTCTCTCTCCTATCACTTGATCATCAAGTATTTTCCAACTTTGACTTTGAATTCTAATTCAAGTCAACTTTTAAGAGAGCTAAAAATATCCAAACTATTTTTGGATAATTTTATACTTTATTTATTTAAAATAAATAACTTATTTTATCTAATTAATTAATTCATAATTAATTAACTAGATTGTTTTCTCCAAAATAAGACTTTCTTTTTAATTCAAAATTAAACCAAAGTCTATTAAATAATCAACACATTTAATTATTTAATACATATATATACAATATATATATATTCACACGTGTGTGACACGTGTCACAGTGACACGTGTCACTCACGTGAGCCACACGTGTGATTTCACACGTGTGGAACCCTCTTGGCCCGATTAACTCGTTTAATCATTTTAAAGCCTCAACTCATGTAACCAAGTTGTTGTGTGTGACCCTCTAGGTTCTCAATTCAAATAGCAGTGACCCTAATTAATTAATTCACTAATTAATTAATCAGTCCACAGATTAAACGACCATAGTCTAGCAACAGGTGTTTAACCCCTAGCTGAATTGGAATGTTCGGATTCGACAGAACCTTTAAGTCATTGATTCATGTGAGATACAATCCTCCTACTTACTATCTCTCAACCAAGATCTAGGGCAAGGGAATAATCAGAACCCTAATAATCCGGTCTTAAAGCTAAGTACATTTCATATCCATTTGATCTCAATCCAAGAAACCCTTTTCTTGATGTCTTGATCTACTGCCTTGGCCAAGGACTCCATATGGCATATGAATGACTTACACAATAAGAGATCACCTTGCAAATGCAAGTGTAGGTCCTATCTTGATTCTCATTCACTTTCATGAATCACTTGTGCAGCCCCAGCATAAGCCTTGAATCAGTTGTCTAAGGCGACACCCTTTAAAGCTTATACCTAAGACTACAGAGTTAACTCATAAAGTGACAAGGAACCTCAAGTCTAAGGATCAATTAATCACATCAATGACTCGTGAGATATTTCCTAATCTGGAAGTTTCCATTTCCTGAAATAGAAACTTCCTTTCCCATTTAGGAATGTTCTCACACGGGGCACCTCAATGAACTCACTTATTAAAGTAAGCACCCTCATGTATCACGCACGTATCAACTATACACTTTGCACCTCCATGAAACAAGGTGGTCCTTCTTAAGGGCGTGATCCCACAAGCAAGCCTTAGAGGAGTCAGGTTGACACTCCCACTGTCTGTAGGACTCATCGGCTTGGAGTATTTTACTAATCATGACTTATGTGATATAGGGCTCGTTTCATGAACCATTTCACCCAAATGGTAGAGTCCTAAAGTCATCAGGATTAGGGGAGTTCTCATACATGCACAGCTAAAGTAAACACATACCAAACAAGAGCATATAAAGAAGTGTTGCCTCAATTCGTTATTTCATTCAAAGATTGTCTGTGATTACAATAAGGAAAAGCATAAAGCGGATATACAATCGGCTTTCTAGGGCACTATTCCTAACAATCTCCCACTTGCCCGTCAAAGCCATTCTAAAGCTACTCTAAGTCCCATCTTCTGAAGATGACCTTGGAAAGCTTCTCGACTAAGGGGTTTAGTAAGTGGATCTGCCACGTTCTCTGCTGATGTGACCCTCTCAATTTGCACATCTCCTCTTTTGATAATATCACGGATTAGGTGATACTTCCTCATAATGTTCTTGGTCCGTTGGTGAGATCTTGGTTCTCTAGCTTGAGCAACCGCCCCAGTGTTGTCACAAAACACAGTAATGGGGTCTTTCATGCTAGGAACAACATTCAACTCTTGAATGAAGTTTCTAATCCAAACACCTTCCTTAGCTGCATCATTTGCAGCTAAGTATTCGGCCTCAGTGGTCGAATCCGCAGTGGTAGTTTGCTTGGAACTCTTCCAACTCACTGCTCCGCCATTTAGGCAGAAAATGTATCCTGACATTGACTTAAAATCATCTAAGTCAGATGCAAAGCTTGCATCGCAGTATCCTTCGACAATAAGATCTTTCTGACCTCCGTAAACTAAGAATAAATCTTTAGTACTTTTCAAGTACTTAAGAATATTCTTCACGGCAGCCCAGTGACCATCTCCAGGGTCAGATTGGAAACGACTTGTTACACTAAGTGAATAAGCCACATCCGGTCGAGTACATAACATTGCATACATTATGCTACCTATTGCTG
This sequence comes from Lantana camara, assembly GCA_037501455.1. Classification (NCBI taxonomy): domain Eukaryota; kingdom Viridiplantae; phylum Streptophyta; class Magnoliopsida; order Lamiales; family Verbenaceae; genus Lantana; species Lantana camara. Next base: position 95,411,722 of record CM074863.1, read on the forward strand.
ATGAAGGTGTATGAGTCATTCTTTCCTTCTCAAGGCTAGTCTTAGGACACATCTTCTTTGAAAGACATGTTCCTACACTCATAGGAAGGTTCTTAACCTTTGCTGACTCCATATTGAATCTCTTCAATACTTTGTCAATGTACATCGACTGTGATAGTCCTATTATCCTTCCAGATCTATCTCTATAGATTTTAATTCCAAGGATATAGGACGCATCACCAAGATCTTTCATCTCGAATTGGTTCGATAACCATAACTTAGTTACTTTCATGTCATCCTTCGAATTCCCAATAAGAAGGATGTCATCAACATAAAGTACTAAGAATTGCACTGAGGTCTCCAATTCCTTTCTATACACACATGATTCATTCGAAATTTGGATGAAGCCAAACGCTTTGACTGATTCATCAAATCGAATGTTCCAATTCCTAGAAGCCTGCTTCAATCCATAGATTGATCTTTGGAGTTTGCAAACCTTTTGCTCACTCCCACTGAATGTGAAACCTATGGGTTGCTCCATATAAATGTCTTTATCAATGTCACCATTGAGAAAGGCAGTTTTCACATCCATTTGCCATATCTCATAGTCATAATATGCAGCAATGGCAAGCATGATCCGAATAGACTTTTGCATTGAAAAGGTTTCATCGAAATCTACGCCGGGTCTTTGAGTGAATCCTTTTGCAACCAGTCTTGCTTTGTAGGCTGCAATGCTTCCATCAACTCCAAGCTTTCTCTTAAAGATCCATTTGCAACCTATGGGTTTGACCCCATCAGACAAATCTACCAAGGTCCAAACTTGGTTGGAGTTCATGGAATCCATTTCGGATTTCATGGCTTCTATCCACTGTTCAGAGTCAGAATCTGAAAGTGCCTCCTTATATGTTAAAGGATCATTATCCTTTTGAGAGATTTCATGGAAGAATCCATACCATCTCTCCGGCTGTCTAGGAGTGCGTTCAGAACGCCTTAGAGGAGGGTTTTCGTGTGTATCGAAATTCGTGATTGGTTGTAGTTGATCAGAAGGGACTTTTCTTCAGTGGGTGGTGTGGGGTTACTTTGTACTTCTTCCAATTCTATGATCTTGCCTTTCTTTTCTTTAAGGAACGGTTCCTCAAGAAAAGTGGCATTTCTGGAAACAAACACCTTTTGCTCAGATTGATCATAGAAGCAGTATCCCATGGATTCCTTAGGATAACCTACAAAGTAGCATAAGTTAGAACGAGATTCTAACTTATCTCCCACTGTCCTCTTCACGTAAGCAGGACAACCCCAAATTCTTAAGTAAGAATAACTAGGGATTTTACCATGCCACATTTCATAGGGCGTTTTGGGGACTGACTTAGAGGGAACTAGATTCAGAATCTTTGCTGCACTTTCTAGGGCATAACCCCAGAAAGAAGATGGTAAGTCAGTGAAACTCATCATGGAACGAACCATATCAAGTAGGGTTCTATTCCTTCTCTCAGAAACTCCATTAAGCTGAGGAGTTCCCGGAGGAGTCCACTGAGAGATAATCCCATTATCCTTGAGATGATTAAGGAATTCTTCACTAAGATATTCGCCTCCTCGATCAGATCGAAGTGCTTTGATCTTGTGACCAGTTTGGTTCTCAACCTCCTTTTGAAATTCTAAGAATTTCTCAAAAGCTTCAGATTTATACTTCATTAAGTATACATAACCATATCGACTAAAGTCATCGGTAAAGGTTATGAAATACTGATGATTGTTTCTAGTGCTTACACTAAGCGGTCCACAAACATCAGTATGGATCAAATCCAAAACCTTAGTGGCACGTTCCACAGTTCCTTTAAAAGGAACTTTGGACATTTTTCCTTTGAGACAGGATTCGCAAGAAGTTAACTCTTTGAGATCATTTTCAGAGAATGATCCTAAAGTGTTTATCTTGCTAATTCTGTTCTTGGAAATGTGTCCCAATCTAGCGTGCCATAAGGGAGCTGAAACTTTATCATCTCTCTTACGCTTTGTTTCTCGTTGTATATTCATAATATTGATATTTTGAGTTAGGTAAAGTCCATTACTTAGAGTACCGATATGAACGGAAGAGTTGTTCCGTTTGATAAAGTATTTACCATTCTTAATATAAGTTTCATAACCTTCACAATCTAATATTGGAACTGAAATTATATTACGAATAATGCTCGGTACATAAAGGACTTTGTTTAATACTAACTCAAAACTACCTAAATCTAATCTAATTGTGCCTAAAGCTCGAGCTTCAACGTTTGAGCCATCGTCGATCTTCAAGACACATTCTCCTTCTTTGAGTTGTTGGACTTCATTTAGCATCTGTACATCATTACAGATATGAGTTCCACAACCGGTATCAAGTACCCAAGAACTAGAATTAATAGAAAGATTTACTTCAACGAGAAAGATACCTTTCATTAGAGTAGCCTTGTACTCTGGGCAGTTTCTCCTCCAATGTCCCGCTTTGCCACAATGGAAGCAAACATCCTCTTTCTGATCACGCTTCTTCTTTTGGGCCTTCCCCTTCGAAACGCCACCAGTGGGCCTAAGGGGTTTATTCTTCTTCTTTTGGGCTTTCTTGCCCTTACCTTTAGAAGGCCCAGAAGAGGAAGATGGAGCATTCACCATCAAAACCTTATTGTCCTTCTTGATCGTGCTTTCAGCAGTCACAAGCTGACTAATCAGCTCAGCTACAGTAGCACCAGCATGATTCATGTTGAAGTTAAGGACAAATGGGTTGAATGATGGTGGGAGCGAAGCTAACAACAAATCCACTGAAAGCTCATCTTTTAGTGGCATGTCCATGGAAGCAAGTTTCTCAGTAAGGGCAAGAAACTTGAGTCCATATTCATGGACACTTGAACCTTCCCTCATTCTCAAGTGGAACAATTCCTTTGATGTGTTATACCTTGTAACACGTTCATGAGGGCGGTAAAGTTGCTCTAAGTGGTCGTAAATCTCCCAAGCATATTCCATGGCCTCATGTTGTCTTTGCAAGTCCGGAGACATGTTAGCCAACATAAGGCAACGGGCTTGGAGATTATCATCCTTCCATTTCTGAATCGCATCCCGCTCGGCCCGAGTGGGAGCCTCTCCTTCGGGACTGGGCTCCCCTTCGAAGAGAACATAAGTTCTCTTCTCAGAATCTAAAATGATTTTTAGATTCCTCAGTCAATCAGAATAGTTGGGACCAGTCAACTTGTTTGACTCGAGGATCGATACAAGAGGGTTTTTGGTTGCCATTTCAAAACACGTAGAGAATCACAGAATCTACGACCTAAATGGTAAAACAGAGAACTAGTGAGCATGCTGAATTATAACGATATACAAAAGATAAGGTCTTTAATCTAATGTAGCTCCCACTGTTTTTCAAAGATCTAGAATTCCCAAAGATCTAAGAGGAACACGTTTCCCAATGGGTACTAAGATCCTAGGCATTTTACCTCGAACCCACGACTCGCGGACATTCTAAGTAAGAACCCTAGGTAGGTACAACTTACTAATTCTAACACCTTTAGAACTCTTAGTAATTGTTTTTGCATCACCTATCTTTCAATATGGACCCACGACTCGTGCGACATCCATATTTACTTAGGCGTTAAGCTAGACCCATCAATCATAAGATCATGACCAAAACTTAGTTCGAACGACCCACGACTCGCGGACATCGCCCTTGCTAAAATTGACCATGAAATATTGATCATTTAAATGATCAATTAGGTAACTAAGAACTAATAAGCTCCACTAGCTATCCCACGACTCGCGGACAATAACTAGCTTTACTTACTAAACTTAAAACCTATTGATGGAATGCTAGGAATTTAATTCAAAATTTGCATCTCGAATTAAACACCTATCTGTTCGAAATTAGCTTAATATTTAATGGGAATTTTCGAATCAACCGGAGAGTTGTCCGGTTCGAACTCACCAACATATAAGTTATCCAATTTTATTAGTCTTGATTAATGCAAGTACACTTAAATGCATTTCAAACAAGCACATAAACAGATAACATGTCCTAGCATGATACTAACATGTAATGATCATGGGTTCTACCTATCTTATGCGTGATATGTGGGAGCCACTCCACAATCACAAGTTCTAACATACATGCCACATAAACAGTTCAAATCACATAAGGGAAAGCGGTAACAAAATACGAGCCCTATCTCTATTACATTTAACAATTGAGATTCCCCTCCCTAACATTTTGAGGGGTCTTCACTTATGGCCTTCTCCTTACTTGAATGTGGTCCATCTTACTCCTTGGGTGCATTGTCTCCAAAATGAAAATAAAACCTCACCACCTATCTCTACTCTCAAATTACAATAAAAAGAAAAAGACATAAAGTAATAAGGCTCAATCTTCATATTGGCCTTAGACAATTACACGGGGCATACCCCGGCCTCAAAAATAGTAATATGGAAAGCCACATAATAAATCACATAACAGTACGCACATAAGTGAGGCTCCAACCTCAATTGAAAAACGCAACTATAGGGCTCCAACCCCAATTTAAACCATCCATGTGCATAAATTAAAACCATACATAGATCTAAACCCATGATCACCTAACATGCTTTTGCAAGAATTTAAATTTAACCAATAAATTAAAATTCTCGTTTCAAGTCCTAATAACTTAAAACACGACTTAGATGCAATTCTTGTTCAAGAGCCTTTTCTATAAAACCCGAAAAACAATAAACCAATAAAATTCCAATTAATTTCCAAAATTAATAATTTTATTCTTTCATTATTCTCAGAAAATAAAATTCATAATTTTTCCCAAAATCCAAATGGCTTTAATTTCTCAAAAAATCCCAATTTAATCAAAATTTTAAAATAATTTTATTTTATCAAAACTGATTTTAAAAGATAAAATTAAAATAAAATTAAATCGGGATTTTAAGGACCGAAAACACGAAAAACACGAAACACGAAAACGAGCCCAAAAACGGCCCAGCCGCGCGAGGCACCGCCGCGCAGCGTTCGCGGACGCGCGCCAGCAGCTCGCACAGCGCGCGGCAGTTGCCGCTCGCGTGCGCAAGCCGGGCGTGCATCATGCGCGCACCGCGCGCAGCAGCGCCCGCCGCGACTAGGCGGGCTGTGCAGGCGTCCCGCGCGGTTGCGGGACGGACTGGGGCACGCCCGGGATGGCTCCCGCGCGGTTGCGGGAGGGGCTGGGCGGCGTGCGCGCGCAGGCCTGGGGCGTGCTACACATTGGCACGTCCCAATCCCACGCGTTTGTTTCGCGTCTCGTTTCGTGTCTAGGTTTCTTAAAACCAATTCAATCCAAAATTAAAAATTCGATTTAGATAAATTTCAACTAAAACGATTTTCAAAAACAGTTTTAGAAATTCAGGAAAAATTACAGTTTCGTATTTCAGGCTTTCTAAAAGAACTCAAGAATACTCAATTCGCATCTAAGCCTAAGAATTTCTACCAAATTCAGAATAATTGAGACGAATCAGAAACACGATTAAGGAGGTGGCTCTGATACCACTTGTTGGAAAACACGAATCAGAAAGCAGCGAAATTTAAAAAAATTTTCCCAACAAAAGGATCTTGAACTCGCAATCGTGTATCCAAATTCGTAAGGATAGAAAACTTACTTTTCTTTTGTTCTTTCTTGAAGCGTTTCAAGCCACCCAAGAACGCTCTTCTCGTGGCTTGATCCCCTCTCCTTGGTAAAGCTCGAATCTTCAAACTTCTAACTTGAAGTCTCTAGAGAAAGTCCACCAACTTGATCACATTCTAACTAGTAAGGATACTAGTTCTCTAGTTAGTGTTTAGGCTTAACCTAGGGTTTTATTTTATCTTGGAGAAAGGAAGGTGTTCAACACATGAACCAAGAATTGTCAATTAGCTCTAAAGGGGAGCATGGGCTCCCCTATATATAGGAAAGGGAGAGGGACGGCCGAACCTATTCCTTGTTGGACAAGGATTTGGTTCCTCTCTCTCCTATTACTTGATCATCAAGTATTTTCCAACTTTGACTTTGAATTCTAATTCAAGTCAACTTTTAAGAGAGCTAAAAATATCCAAACTATTTTTGGATAATTTTATACTTTATTTATTTAAAATAAATAACTTATTTTATCTAATTAATTAATTCATAATTAATTAACTAGATTGTTTTCTCCAAAATAAGACTTTCTTTTTAATTCAAAATTAAACCAAAGTCTATTAAATAATCAACACATTTAATTATTTAATACATATATATACAATATATATATATTCACACTTGTGTGACACGTGTCACTCACGTGAGCCACACGGGTGATTTCACACGTGTGGAACCCTCTTGGCCCGATTAACTCGTTTAATCATTTTAAAGCCTCAACTCATGTAACCAAGTTGTTGTGTGTGACCCTCTAGGTTCTCAATTCAAATAGCAGTGACCCTAATTAATTAATTCACTAATTAATTAATCAGTCCACAGATTAAACGACCATAGTCTAGCAACAGGTGTTTAACCCCTAGCTGAATTGGAATGTTCGGATTCGACAGAACCTTTAAGTCATTGATTCATGTGAGATACAATCCTCCTACTTACTATCTCTCAACCAAGATCTAGGGCAAGGGAATAATCAGAACCCTAATAATCCGGTCTTAAAGCTAAGTACATTTCATATCCATTTGATCTCAATCCAAGAAACCCTTTTCTTGATGTCTTGATCTACTGCCTTGGCCAAGGACTCCATATGGCATATGAATGACTTACACAATAAGAGATCACCTTGCAAATGCAAGTGTAGGTCCTATCTTGATTCTCATTCACTTTCATGAATCACTTGTGCAGCCCCAGCATAAGCCTTGAATCAGTTGTCTAAGGCGACACCCTTTAAAGCTTATACCTAAGACTACAGAGTTAACTCATAAAGTGACAAGGAACCTCAAGTCTAAGGATCAATTAATCACATCAATGACTCGTGAGATATTTCCTAATCTGGAAGTTTCCATTTCCTGAAATAGAAACTTCCTTTCCCATTTAGGAATGTTCTCACACGGGGCACCTCAATGAACTCACTTATTAAAGTAAGCACCCTCATGTATCACGCACGTATCAACTATACACTTTGCACCTCCATGAAACAAGGTGGTCCTTCTTAAGGGCGTGATCCCACAAGCAAGCCTTAGAGGAGTCAGGTTGACACTCCCACTGTCTGTAGGACTCATCGGCTTGGAGTATTTTACTAATCATGACTTATGTGATATAGGGCTCGTTTCATGAACCATTTCACCCAAATGGTAGAGTCCTAAAGTCATCAGGATTAGGGGAGTTCTCATACATGCACAGCTAAAGTAAACACATACCAAACAAGAGCATATAAAGAAGTGTTGCCTCAATTCGTTATTTCATTCAAAGATTGTCTGTGATTACAATAAGGAAAAGCACAAAGCGGATATACAATCGGCTTTCTAGGGCACTATTCCTAACAGGTATAACTGAAACAGCAGATGTGTTCAAGGTCTGGTTATTTACCTCAGGAATATTCGTTGGGGTAACGGGTTCGATGGGCGGTACCGCAGATTGTACCACAAGAGGTGGCGGCTCGGTGGTTCTGCCTACTTGCTCTTTTGGGATAGTGTCTGGCCAAGTGAGTGATGGCACCCCACTCAGTGGATCCTGCTGTTGTTGCTCCCCCTGACCACTGAGTGGAGCTGAAAAATAGTACTCTGCTTCAACAAAGTCACAATCCATGGTGGTATACATATGAGACGAGGCAGGATCATAGCACCTATACCCCTTCTGATGGACCCCATACCCGACAAAGACACACTTGATAGAACAAGGATCTAGTTTGGTACGGGTAGTTTTGGGGAGATGGACAAAGACGGAACACCCAAAGACCCATGAAGGAAGGGTGGGAATAGAGGGAACACTGACCTGACTGGTAAGGTACTGCAACGGAGTCTCAAAGTTAAGTGGTTTGGATGGCAACCGGTTAACCAAATATACTGAGAAAGCAACTGCTTCAGGCCAAATGGACTGGGGACAGTGGGACTCAATGAGTAAGGATCTAGACATTTCTAAAAGCTAGCGATTCCGACGTGCAGCTACCCCATTTTGCTGTGGGGTATAAGGACACGACGTTTGGTGAATTATCCCATGGTCACGAAAGAACTGTTTAAGAGTAGAGTTGACGTATTCTCCCCCATTTTCGGATCTAAGTATCTGAATATGAGTTTTAAATTGTATATGTACCATATTGTAAAACTCAGTAAATTTCAAGGAAACTTCAGCTTTATTTTTCAAGAAATTTACCCACGTCATCCGAGAACAATCGTCAATGAACAAAACAAAGTATTTAAAACCATGAGGAGAATCAGTGTTTGGAGTAGGCCCCCATACATCAGAATGAATTAAGGAAAACACAGTTCTTGACCTAGAACTGGGCACTGGATAAGACTTTCTATGACTCTTAGCTAGAGCACAAGTCTCACAAGAGAATTGACAATTTTTTGGAAAAAACTGAGGAAACAATAGCTGAAGACACCCTGAAGAGGCATGTCCCAATCAGCTGTGCCACCACCACTGTTGACGGTTCACTGTCTAGTGAGCAAGCGCTGCAGTTCCTTGTTGAGCTACCTCACCGACGTAGTACAAACCACGGTCCTCAGTACCACGCCCAATCACCTTCCCCGAACGAATATCCTGCAATAAACAAAAGGAGGGATACATCAGCAACATGCAGTTTAGCTGTTTCGTAACTTGATTTATAGAGAATAATTAGCAGGATAAGCTCGGAACATAAAGACAATTTTTTAATTTCAAATCTGGGGACACGGTCACAGTCCCTGAACATCTAAAAGACCACCACTTGCATTTAGAATCCTATCCTTAGAAGGGTTTGTGTACTCCTCCAAATCCGAACGGTCATAAGTCATCGTATCCGTAGCCCCACAATCGAATATCCACTGAGACTTGCGTGGGCTAGGACATGAGCTGGCTCGGAGTGTGGTACCTGTCTTAATGTCATTTACAACGGAGTCCCTTGTACAAGAATGTGATTTAAGGGACCCATTACTACTAGAACTATATTTAGGGACTGAAATGTAAGAATTAGAAAATTCAGGGGTGGAATTACAAAGGGGGGGAAAACTGATTAAATAAAGTGGGTGAGGGGCAGGATGGTAATTGCCATCCTTGCCCTATACCTAAAAAAACGGAGCCCCTTTTCTTCTCGTCATTTCCAGCCGCTGCTCCTGATCTCTCTTCTTCAGTTCTTTCCTCCGCCACTTCGCCGCCGCTGGCGGCGACCAATGCCGCGCCTTACGCTGGTGCCGCGTTGTCCAAGCGGCGGCTCTTCCAACTCTCTGGCCACCCTATGATTTTGAAACACCCCTCTGTGGCGTGCCCCATGCGTCTGCAATGCCCACATTGAATCTGACCGCTACTGTTCACGGTGTTGCTTCCGCCGCTGCTGGCGGCGCTGCTACTATTGCTAGTGTTCTGCCGCCGTGGGGCCGCCGGCGTGAACTTTGGTGGCCCCCCACTCCGCGGATCTGGCTTTCGACCACGACCGCCCCCTGTTCGTGAAAAAGTAGTCGGCAGTGCTTCAAACCGCTTTTCATCGGAAGTATCCCCGTGATGACCGATTCAACCGTCGTTATGACAACGGGAGATACGCTGTCAACCAAGGACAAGGAAAACGCCCCGGAATCCAGCGAGATTGGGGGTTTGAGGAACGCACGAAGCCAAAATCCCGAGCAGGAGGATGGAGGCCTGCTGACCCCTCCAGGTGCAGGAAGTTCCTCACCAGGAAGGACACTCCTGCCTGAAAGGCTGAACCTGTTCGTTGGAGCAGGCAGGCAGGGGGGCTACCAGCGGTCTGCTGAAGAGCTGGAAGTACTGCTGAGCCAAACATTCAACCCCCAGCAGACCGTTAAAATAACTGACATACCTGGAGGGGCGACGTCAGGAAGCAGTACCGCTGCTGTCCAGTTCTAAACTAAGAGAGCAGCTGGAGGATCCGGAGGATTGGGAGACGGCCTGTTACGGCCAGATGCCCCTATTCACCTTACAGCTGGAGAGTTTCAGCAATGGATTAACGCCGCTGTAGCCGCCTCCACGGGACAGCGGGACCAACCGCCAGCTTCGGTGCACGGAACAGCCCCGCCACCACACTTTGCAGAAATGGCGATTAGAAGAATGGTGATGCCTTCAGCTGGGGAGGGCTTACTTCCAGTCAGGGACCCCTTGGTGCTGCAAGGAGCTGGCGGGATTGAAAATTGGGCGGCAGGCAGAGCTGCAGGGCAGCCAATGGCGCCACTGCCACCCGTGAATTACCAGAGGGGAAGAAGAGAACCAGGCCTCCCCGAGCAGCCCGACTGGGCTGCCAGGTTACAGCAGAGGCTGGAAGAGATGGAGAGGCAAATGAGAGCAGGACCTGCTAGAGTAACCAGGAGGGGTGGACCTTTCAGCCAGAGGATCCTAGCTAACGAACTCCTTCCAGGTTGCAAAACATCCGGGCTGCCGGAGTACAATGGGGCAACGGACCCTCGAAAGCACTTGGATCGATTGGAGAATTTAGCTCTTCTGTATCAGTACAGTGAAGGGGTGAAATACAGAGTGTTCTTGACCACGTTTACGGACAATGCGCAAGAGTGGGCTCGGCAGCTTGAGCCCGGATCCATACATTCCTTTGACCAGTTTGTTGCACTGTTTTTACCTCAGTTCGCTAGCAGCAGGGGCTACCAGAAAACTCCAAATGCTCTTTTCGCGGTAAGGCAGAGAGAGGGGGAGTCTTTAAAGAGTTACATCAACAGGTTCACCAAAGCTATGTTGGAACTCCCTTCTGCTACTGCGGAAGTGCGCGCTAGTGCCTTCCAAGAGGGCTTGAGGAAAGGAGCATTCTTCACTTCACTCTCCAAGAAGCCTCCTACCAGCTGGGATGACCTCCTAACCAGAGCGGAAAAATACATTAATTCAGAAGAAACAGAAACGGGGAAGGACAAAGCAATAGCAGCTGACAGGAGGAGGGAAAGAAAGGAGGACGGGCGGCTGCCCGCTCCAGCTAAAAGGATCAGAATACCTGAAAGAAAGAGAACACCTCTTGAGTCTTGGGCCTCGGTATGACCGATATACCCCGCTGCGTACGACACCAGCTCAAACTCTCATGCAGATCCAAGGAACGAGGCTCTTGAATTGGCCCCGGAATGCGGAGAATGGGCCCCACAAGCCTCCCTCAGAGAGGTTTTGTCGATTTCACAACGACTATGGACATGACACGGACAAATGTTGTCATCTGCGTGATGAAATCGAGACATTAATTCAGGAGGGCTACTTGCAGGAAATGATATGCCAAGATCGGGCGAAAGGATGGGAGATGTTCCCAAGGAGGAACACAGCAGGAGGGAATCTACCTGCAAGAAATACACCTGGAAGGAACGGACCTGGAAGGGGTGCACCAGGAAAGAGGACACCAGAAGGGAATCCCCCCAGGCAGAACTATGGCAGAAGGGATCACCAACCAAGAGGGGGGGATCAAAGAAGGCACCTCTCACCGCACAGGCCTTTGATTGAGGCACCCCCAGCAGGAGCAGAGAGAGCTGGAAGGCGCGAGCAGGAGGAAGCTCCGCAGCAGAAAGGATTCATCCATATGATAATGGGAGGACCGATAGATGGGGACTCCCATCGGGCTATGAGAGCACACACGCAGGAGGCTGCCTTTCACACGCAGACAGGATCGTTCATTATAGAGGTCGATCAGGCAGGATCGCAGCCCACGCTGCAGTTCGGACCAGAAGACCTGGAAGGTATTCAGGCTCCTCATAATGACGCTCTGGTCATAACAGCCAGCATTGCCAGCTACGGCATGGGAAGAGTCTTCATAGATAGCGGGAGTTCAGCAGATATCCTTTTCCGAGAGGCATACGAGCAGATGGATTTGGGAAAAATTGAACTCGAACCTGTGAAAACTACCCTGTTCGGGTTCGGCGGAGAGGTTGTAAGACCTATGGGGATGATTTCCCTTCCGGTTACATTAGGAGCCAAGCCTAGGACGAGGACCCGGATGGTGAGGTTCCTGGTGGTGGACAAACCTTCAGCTTACAATGCCATACTTGGGAGACCAGCTATGAACGCCTTCCAGGCAGTTATCTCCACTTACCATATGAAGATCAAGTTCCCCACGCTGGAGGGGGCTGGAGAGGTGTCGGCGGATCAGCATTCCTTCAAGAAGTGCTACGTCAAAGCTGTCCAACAAGCAGACAGGAAGGAGGTTAAGCAGGAGGGAGAGAAAAGAGATCGAAGTGACAGAAAGAGAAAGCTGAAAGAAACCGAGCAGGAAGATAAGAAGGACGGACCTCACCCGAAAATAGAACCCGCTGAAGAACTATTGAGCATCGAGCTTATTCCCGGAGATCCCGAGAAGATAACCAGAATAGGGTCGCAGCTGGACTCCAGCTTGAAAGAAGAGCTGACAGCTTTCCTTAAAAGGAATGTGGATGTCTTCGCATGGACGGATGACCAGCTGGAGGGAATTGACCATTCTGTGGTGGTTCACAGGCTGAATGTAGATCCGAAGATCCGCCCGGTGAAGCAAAAGAAGAGAACACACGAACCTGAAAGGGACAAGATCATACAAGACCAGGTGGACATGCCGTTAGCTGCCGGTCACATCAAGGAAATTCAGTTCCCAGAATGGTTGTCCAATGTGGTCCTGGTCCTTAAAAAGGAGAACAAGTGGCGCAGGTGTGTTGACTTCAGAAACTTGAACAATGCATGCCGCAAAGACTTCTACCCACTACCGAATATAGATCAGCTGGTGGATTCCACCTCTGGGTGTGAGCTCCTCGGTATGATGGATGCTTCGCAGGGCTACCATCAGATTCTTTTGGATCCAGCAGACCAGAAGAGAGTGAGCTTCATCACGGCTGGAGGGACATATTGTTACGTGGTCATGCCCTTCGGGCTGAAAAACGCAGGAGCAACCTACTAGCGCCTGGTAGACAGAATGTTCAAAGATCAGATAGGGAGGAACATGGAAGTTTACGTAGATGACATGCTGGTGAAAAGCAGAAAGTCAGACACTCACCTGGCAGATTTGGAAGAAGCCTTCCAGGTCCTGCGCAAATACAACATGAAGCTGAACCCGTTGAAGTGCTCTTTTGGGGTGAAGGGAGGAAAATTCCTTGGTTACATTGTCACGGAAAGGGGGATTCAAGCAAATCCTGTAAAAATTCAAGCAATACGGGACATGAAGGCCCCAACAACACCGAATGAGGTGCAATGCCTGATGGGAAGGATGGCAGCTCTGAGTCGTTTCATCTCGAGGCTGGCAGAAAAAAGCCTCCCTTTCTTTGGAGTATTGAGAAAGGCGTGCAAGTTTACATGGAGTCCGGAATGCCAGAAGGCTTTCGAAGACCTGAAGGCGTACCTGGAAGGAATACCCCTCCTGGTCAAGCCCGTACCAGGAGAGCCTCTATATGTATACCTGGTAGTATCAGGCCAGGCCGTTAGCTCCGTTCTGCTCCGGGAGGAAGGAGGAACCCAGAAGCCGGTATGTTATATCAGCAAAGTGCTTAAAGGAGCAGAACAGCGGTACCCGAATATGGAAAAGCTGGTGTTGGCACTCATGGTTACTGCTTGAAGGTTACGACCATACTTCTTATCACACGCGATAGTGGTCCGCACGAATTATCCCATGAGGCAAGTGCTCGGCAAGCCGAAGACATCAGGAAGGCTGATTAAATGGGCCATGGAGCTGGGAGAATTTGATATATCATATTCCCCAAGAACAGCAATCAAAGCGCAAGCCCTGGCGGACTTCATATCAGAAATGACCATGACACCTGAGCAGGAAGGGCGCAGGTGGCTGCTGCACGTTGATGGTTCATCCACCAGCTCGGGGAGCGGAGCTGGAGCTATCAGATTCAACTTCAAAGCATCCAACAATGAGGCGGAGTACGAGGCAGTAATCATGGGGCTGAAGCTAGCCAAAGAAGCTGGAGCGCAACACCTGGTGGTGTATTCAGACTCCCAGCTGGTGTCCTGCCAGGTGGAGGGAAAATATGAAGCTCATGAAGAAAGGATGAGGGCCTACTTAGCTAAAGTAAACGAAATGAAGACAGAATTTGTTACCTTCCAGCTGGAGCAGATACCACGCGACGAAAACAAGAAAGCAGATCGACTAGCCAAGATGGCTAGTTCGTTGGAGGGTGTCCATACCAGGAAGATTACAGTTCTGACACTTCCTGCTGGGGCGCTAGAGCAGGACGCGAATGCAGACCAGGAAGTGCTGATGTGGCAGGAAGAGCAGGACTGGAGGGAGGAGATTCTGGACTTCCTGCTACATGATATACTTCCAGCTGACAGGAAGGAAGCGCTGAGGGTACAGCGAAAAGCTGCCCGATTTGTGGTGATGGGAGGTTTCCTATATAGAAGATCGGTGACAATGCCCTTGCTCAAATGCTTGTCGTCGGAGGAAAGCCACTACGTGCTGCGAGAAATACACGAAGGAAGTTGTGGAAGTCATTCCGGCTGGACCGCGTTAGCTGGAAAGGTGTTGAGAGCAGGATATTTTTGGCCAACTATCAAAGCGGATGCTAGGGAGTTCGTTGCAAAGTGCGAGCAATGTCAGAAATACGCTCCCCTCCTGCACCAGTCAGCTGAACCTCTCACGGCAATGTATTCACCATGCCCCTTCGCCAAATGGGGCATCGACATAGTTGGCCCGCTTCCCCCTGGAAAAGGGCAAAAACGGTTCATGATTGTAGCCTTGGATTACTTCAGCAAGTGGGTAGAAGCGGAAGCTTTAGTGAAGATCACGGAGAAAGAAGTGATAAAGTTCTTACAACGAAATGTAGTGTGCCGATTCGGAGTCCCGAGAGAGCTGGTCTCGGACAATGGGAGGCAATTCATAAGAGCTCGACTGATGGAATGGTGCCAGCAGCTAGGGATCCGATAATGCTTTTCGGCAGTTTATCACCCGCAGGCAAACGGGCAGGTGGAAGTAATGAATCGACTCATCTTACATGGCCTCAAAACTAGGGTGGAAGGAGCTAGAGGAAAGTGGGCCACCGAGCTGCCCGTAGTTTTATGGGCCCACCGAACCACCCCTAGTGTGACCACGGGTGAAACGCCTTTCAACTTGGTATACGGTGCTGAAGCGGTCATTCCTGCTGAAGTAGGCATGCCCTCGCTACGAGTGGAAGCCTACAACGAAGAGGAAAACGAAGCATTAATGAAGGAGAGCTTGGATACTATAGAAGAAGCAAGAGATTGAGCACTCATACGAATGGCGAGGTATAAGAACCAAATGGTGGCAGCTTACAACAGGAAGGTGAAAGCGCGCGACTTCCAGGTGGGAGACTTGGTGCTCAGGAGGGCAGATGCCTTGAAACCTGTCGGTAAACTAGGCCCTAGCTGGGAAGGACCTTACAAGGTTGTAAAGATCGTGGGTCGAGGAGCTTATGAGCTGGAGGATGCTGACGGAAAGAAGTTATCCCGACCTTGGAACGTGCAAAACCTGAAAAGGTTCTTCTGCTAAGCAGGCACGCGGACTGCGAAAGAGAGCAGAAGGAGGAACGTGTTATCAGAACTGCCAGTTTCCAACCCAAAACCTGAAGGGGTTTTCCTTCTAAGCAGACACGCGGCCCGTACACCTGGAGGGAGAGCAAAAGGAGGAATGTATTATCAAAACTTCCAGGTTCCAACGTTTTTTCTTTCTCGCATGATTGATAATGGTTTACATAAGCTTTTAGATATTTTGAATCATGATAAGAAAGGAGATTATGTTTTATGTTTGTACTTTGTTTGAATGATTAACTTCATTGGTTTTGTGAGAATGCATGATGATGAGGAAAGAACCAGCTCGGGCTATGCTCTAAGTGCATATGCATCATGATGAGAAAAAACTGAATTATGCTGGGCTACGCTCTGAATGCACCATATCGCAATTAAATTGACACTTGAGACAGACGCATGCAAAGCCTCCGCGGCTATATTATTGAAAATTTGAACATTTTCAATGATCGATTACCCGGGATGAAGGGGGCACACAAATAAGTCCCTCTTAGGAAGGCGCGTTGATTACGCACAGGCCTTGGGAAGAGCCGGAAGAAAGGCTCTTGGGAGTGATTCTCCACCTGCTACCACCAGCCGGGTTGGCCACCTAGCTGGAAGGGAGCAACTATCGTCAGGGTCGGAGAGAATACCCTCAGTGCAAGTGGATCTAGCAGTCTTCTACCATAAATACCTGACAGGAAGGACATGCTCCCAGCTGAGCAGGAAAGCGGCAGGCAGGGCAAGGAGAGGGTCTTCACCAGGACCGCATCAGAACCTCCTCCGACTGCCTACTTTCTGCTAGCAGAACGAGAAGAAAATGAAAGAAGAAGAAGACTAACACAAGCCAGATTCACACACAATATAACAAGCATGTGCCAAAAGAGAAAAACCAAGTGTTCAACCATCTATTCCATTCAAAAAGCCCTAAAATGTTCCGAGCAACAAAGAAAGAGAAAAACTCAACGTGTAGCTCAAAGGAACCGAGCTCAGCCTAGTAAACTAAATTCAAAAACAAATGCAAGAGAAAATTTTTAAAGTCTTTGCAAGTTCAGGAAATTCAAAGGAGCTTAAACCTCCTTCACGTTGCTGACTCTGCTGGAAAATTAGCTGCTTCGGGAGACGGAAAGGAGTACTAGCTGAAAAAGTACCAGCAGGTGGGAGTCGAAACGTCTGCTTACAGCTGTCCAGCTTTATCCCTGCAGCTGCCCAACCTGGCCACAATACTTGCTGCTGAACGTGGAAGCCCCCACCTGGAGGGTACATTCGAACATTAGTCGGAAGTTTCACAAGAAGCTCAGCAGGAGGCAGTTTCTGCTGCTGATCCCAACAAAATTAGTACCGGGTGGAAACCACCAGCAAAGTGAGACGCCGAACCTCCTGCTCATAGCTGTTCAGCTTCATTCCTGGTGCTTACCCCACTACTTGCTGCTAAACTTGGAAGCCTCTACCTGGAGGGAAGCAAGCCTAATCAGAAAACAGAAAGAGAAATGAAGATCTCACAAAATGAAGCTACTGGAGACTCACCAAAAGCTCAATTGAAAGACTTTACGAGGTATCAGCTGGAAGGATGTTGGTGGACGGCATTGTGGCTGGAAGGTTTGAACCAAGAAGAACATTCACAGCAGGAAGGAGGAAGAGGAGGTTACAGACATCAAGAAAAGTAGAAGAAAACAAAGAAAGGAGAATTCAAAGGAAGGAGGAAGAGGAGGTTACACTTTTATTGCAAGGAATCAATTTCAACATTCGTTACAAGAAGACAACCCGTTGTCTTTATCACAACAAAGCAACAATCAAACAAATTCGGCATTTACATACTCAAGATACAAAAGTACAATCTTAATCTTCAGCAAGCTGGAAGAACACACATCATTTCAGCATCAATAACCAATTCAGCAGCAAGCATCCATTCAGCAACAAACGGCAACATCCACATATCACCAAATCGACGAAAATTCCAAAAAATCAATTCCTTTCCAACAAAGAAGCCCCATCTACCAACCAACGGCAAGCTCAACATAACACAAAAGGCAGAAATCCCAAAGGAATTACCGTAGCAGGAAACCTTCTTAGTATAGGCAGTGGTGATCGAAGTAATCGACGACGAAGCGGTCTTTGCCCCAAATCTGCAAACAAAACGGTTCTTTAGCAAATCGAAAATAAAGAGCTATTCAAAAAAAAAAAAAAACAAAGAGAAAAGAAGCGGAGGTCTTACCTATGATGCAGCAGCCGGCGACGTGGCGGCGACCACCGTCAGAGGCAAGGCGGAGCAATCAGGCCTGAGCTAATGGCCCACAACGCACGCCAACCCCCATGATTCATCCAGAGAATATAAAAAAAAAAAAAAGAAGAAGAAGAGAAGAAGGGCCATTCAACACCCTTACCTGCGCGGCGGCGACCAACGACCGAACTGGCGGAGACGCGGCGGCGCTATGGCGGGACGGAGGTGACGCTGCAAGAAACCAAGGAAAACCACCAGATTTGTCAAGATTGAGCCCCGATTTCGGGAGAAAAGCTCAGATCCGTGGCCTTTGAACCACGACTCTCCAGATCCGGACTCCGGAAATGAAATCAAGAGAAAAGAAGGAGAAGGAAGAGGCGAAGGCCTTACCTATGGGTGGAACCCGGTGAGAGGCGGAAGTTGGCGTGTGGCGGCGCGCTATGACGATTGAGGCGTAGCATGGATCTGCAAGGAGGAGAAGAATATCAACCTCTCTTGTCCGAAAAAGAAAAGAAAAAAAAATGGAAGAAGAAGGAGAGCCCACAGTCAACTCGGCGGTGGCGCTCCGTTGGTGGCGGCAGTATGAGGCGCGAGAAAGAACCAAGGCTCTGTGATTTCTTACCAGAGGGAGAGAGACGGACGGTTTCCTTGTGCAAGAAAGAGGAAGACCCCCTCTTTTGAATTAACCCAGGACAAGGAAGCCTATTTGCTAAAGCTCTCCAATTCCCGGTGACATCCTTACACTTACTTAGCTTAATCTCTTTTCATGAAATTATTAAGCAATAGTGATAATCTTGAGCTAATCAATAAGCTTAGAATTTATTTTAACGATTTTTAGTTATTTACTTGATCTAAGCGCATTATTTTGATAATTTTTAGAAATTAGCTTTACGATTTTGGGTTTGCTTAAAATTATTCCCTTGGAATTGAAAATCAATATAGTTTTCGTGATAATTTGTTCTGAGAATATTGGGCGATAATCTTCAGAAATTAAGATATGGTCATACCTAGAAACATATTACATCTTGAGAATATGCATTACAGGAATTCTTGCTAAACTTTGGAGAAGAAAGAATATTTATAGTTGAGCTGGCGGGAAAGAAAAGCAGAAGGGAACGAGACGAGCAAAAAAGAAAAGCAGAAAGAGATATGGAAAGCAGAAAGAGACATGGAAAGCAGGAAAGAAAAGCAGAAAGAGACATAGAAAAGCAGGAAGGAAAAACTGAAAGGAACTATCAGCTGAAGGGACGAAAACATTAAGCTAAAATTCAGGAAGGTTTCGAGAAGCAGAATGTTTAGTCAACTACAAGAAGCCGAACCTCAAGTAAACCTTGGGTACGGGACGCAACGGTTGCACTCTTTTTACTCATGAGGGTTTTGTCCCACGTGGTTTTCCCGAGTGAGGTTTTTTACGAGGCAATCACCGTACCCAGGAGGGGAGATCAACCGATTCAATATATCCAACATCCAGAGTTGTTCTCCGATATTTCACTACTCTCACAGTCCTCCATACTGTTCGACTGTAAGAGTAGGGGGGAGTGATGATGTGGGCCATTTGGCCACATTGGTTGATTATTTAATTAATTAAAGAATATTGGATATTATTATTATTCTTGAGAGGAAAAGAGAAAGAAGTTGAGAAGATCGTGGGAGAAGAGGTCAGCAATTGACGTGGTTTCAAATTTTAAACGTGCTTACAATCTTGGGAGGAGTCAACTGATTTCTGGGGAGAGAGAGATTAAAAAGGCTGGAGAGAGAAAGAAGGGGCCAGATTCATCCAACACTAATTCACAAGAAACCCTAGTAGTCCTCAACTTCAAGAACTTCTCTGCAGTCTTATTTTTTTATTCTTTTTTCTCCTTATCTACTGTAATTGCCATTGTTACTCTCAATAGAGATACGCTATTCAGAACTCCATTGTATTAAGAAGACATTATTCCCAGAAGACAGAAGATTGCTAGCAATTTCATTTTCCCTTTTAATTCATCGTTATTTTCAGTTCTCATTGAATTCAGTGTTACTTTTCTAATTATTTTTATTTTGCAGCTTGATTAAATCTCAAATTTCCAAATACAAATTGTGTTGGTATTTCGTCACTTTTTGGCAAATATCAGTGGCATAGGCTCTTTCGACCGTAAGTAGTGGGTCTTCCTTCAACAGATCCCGACGGTCCGATTCGTATATATCGTCAATCCCGACGAGAAATTGGAATAATTGGGTCTCGGATCTGAGGCGGTTGAAAGCTGTAATGTCTCGTTCACACGACATCGGGTTGGGTTGTCGTACTTCAATCTCTCTCCAGATCCGTTGGAGACTACTATAGTACTTCTCGATACTGTCTGTTACTTGTCTCATGTTATTGTCCCTGACAGTGAGGTCAAAAATCTCGAGACCGTCACTGCTTTGGTTGTACATGGCATTAAGGACATCCCATAAGGTCTTGGCTGATGGGTACTAGGTGAACAACGTTACCAACTCCGGTTCCATGTTGTGTAAGAGCTGAGTACAGACTATTAAGTCTGATTGTTCCCACTTGGTGTATGCCGGCGAGTCTGCCGTGGGGGGTGGCGGGATTCCAGTCAGATGGCTGAGCTTTCCTCTCCCTCCAATCTCCATCTTCATTAACCGAGACCAAAGGGAGTAGTTAACTTGATTCAATTTGGTGTTTATTGAAACAAACTGTGGCATATGATTGTGATTTTGATTGGTTTCTGATTGTGGTTGTAGATTGCTAAGGAGGCTGGCTAATTGTGTGGCTAGGGAATCACCGGGCTGCTGCGACCCCTTGCCGGTGGTGCTGTTGCTGTCGTCGGCCATGGCCGGGAAAGGTACGGTACGTGATGAGCAAGGTTCGAATCCAATTATTGGATCGTCGTCTGCTCTGATACCATGTTAGGTTTTGGAGAAAACATGATATTTGGGAGAATTGTATTGTATTGAATTGCTTTCTGTGTGTAACAATACATTGTACAAGGACAGATATAAACGTTGTACACTTATGCTAAGAAAGGAAAGTAAATCAATTTACAATTCTACCAATCCCTAGTTTCTTGTTTTCCATATGTCTACAGTCTTGAGTGTGTGACATCCTAAATTGTCGTCTTTAGACTTACAACTTACCAGCAATGGTGCCGAATTAATTGGGAGATCATTAATTGGGAGATCATTGTGAATATAAACAGTGATATTGAAGAAAACACAGGTGGCATGGGCTTGAAGAAGAAGGGTTGTTGAAATGACGAAAAACTGCAAGAGAAGCTTTGTCATCATCATGGGAGGGGTTTTTTGTAATATAGAAAACTATATATGTATTGATTGTTGAGATGTTTGGTTTGGAATTTGAGGTCCATTTTATAAGCTAAGCGATTTGTAAGTTCCCATAAATCATAAAATAGTATTCTGGATTTTGAACAAATATTGAGGCAATGTGGAAATCATGAATTAGAGTGAGTAATTATAGGATCCAAGGATAATATTTGCAGTGTGAAAATACTATATGAATAATGAGTGAAGTTAAATTAGTAATGTAATTTGAAATATCAAGAATTAGATTAAAAATAGTAATGTTAATTTATCCTGATCTTTTATGAATTTTTTATGAATTAGATCAATTTATCCTGATCAAATTAGAGATTTATGATCAATGTTTTAGGCTTTACCATTGTGTTATATCAGATTTTGTTGACAAATAATATAGGGTTTTGAATTAGAACCATATAATAGGCAAATAATAAAAATCAGAGTCCGGATGAATAACAATGTACGATATAATGTTAATTGAGCTAACAACCCCTACAACCCTGTGTTTTTCGAAATGATCATAAAAAACCCTGACAAAAAAAAACTACTTTAAAAAACCCTATATTTTTTAAAATAAACCCACCACCCCCTCATCCCAAATGGTCAACAAAAAAGTATAAAATTCCTATTATACCCTTATACACTGTTCACACCTATAATATTATTAAAAATTATTTTTTAATTCAAGATAATTATAATATTAATAAATAAAATAAAATTTAAATTATATTATTATATATATATTAAAAAGTGTTATAAATATATAATATATATAAATATTATAGCTTTATATATAAATATATATATATATATATATATATAATACATATTAATAAATTAACAAATTTATAGAAATAATATTTTATATGTATATTATGTATATTAGAAACTATCTATCTATCTATATATATATAATTATCATGAAAATTATATATATGTATATATTATACTCTATTATAATAACTAATATATATATTTGTGTAAATGTATTTTATATATATGCAATATATATATATATATATATATATATATATATATATATATATATATATATATATATATATTTTGTAATAATAATAATAATAATAATAAATTAATTAATTTATAGAAATAATATATATGTATATATATACATAATTCATATATATATATATATATATGATATTATATATGCTTATATGTATAATAAATACGTCGTCTTCTTCCTCCAGCTCCAACCCAGACCCAATCGTCGCCGCCGCCAATGCGCAGAGGCTGCCGCCGCCTCTCCTTCTCTCCACCTCCACCATCCAATGCCCAACGCCGCTGCCGTCTCTCCACCTTCAGTCACAGAACCACCATCGTCGCCGCTAGATCTGCTTCTCTCTACCTCCACTGCCCAACGCCGCCGCCGTCTCTCCACCTTCAGTCAACCAACCACCATCGCCGCCGCTGGATTTCCTTCTCTCTACCTCCACCGCCCAGTGGCCCAAAGCCGCCGCCGCCTCTCTTCTCCTCCTCCACCGTCTCACACAGTCCCAGAGATCCGCCGCCTCTCCACCTCCAGTCACCCAACCACCATCGCCGCCGCTGGATCTCCTCTCCACGTCCACCGCTGCCGGATCTCCTCTGCACCTCCGCCGTTGCTCACAATCTCCGATGGCCCGAGCGGAGTTTATATATATATATATATATACAAACAGTCTGTGTATATTATACATATAAATAAATAAATATATCAATATAAATATATATATATATTTATTTATTTATAAACATATATATATATAGTTTAATAATATAATATATGGGCAAAATAGTCTTTTTGTACAGAAAAGTGAAGAAAATTTTAATTTCACTCGCAATCAACACGCGTGGGGTGCACGAGGGTTTTCTATGCATATTTTAAAAAACATAGGGTTTTTTAAAGTATTTTTTTTTTTGTCGGGGTTTTTCTTGCTACTTTCGTATTACACGGGGTAGCTGGGTGAAAATTTCCCAATGTTAATTGTTTCTCATTAATTTTGGTTTGATTAATTGTTTGTTAATACTCAAATATTACTCATTGCATTTTTACTAAAAAAATTTTAAGTACCATGGACAGCAAATATACTAATAAAATGAAAATTGTTCGTTTGCATTCTATAGACATAATCTTTTAATTTGGTAAATATAAAACTATAAATTTTGAAACCATGAAATTCTTGTCAGAAACCCCCTTCTCTTACCTGAGTTATTGACGTGGTGGCCGGAGCTATACATGGGCAACCAAGTGGCAAAATTTTTGTTGCATTGGAAAAATAAAAAAAGAAACACCTTCTTGCAAAGTTTTGTCGATCATGGCAATGGTGGAAAATATTGGGCGCCTAATGTGGTGACATCATCGAATCGGGATGTCACACAAAACGACCTAGCGCCAGATCACCGCTAATGCCCAGAAGTGAGCTAAGCCCACCGATAGGCGATGAATGACAAACGAGTCCTGCTGGAGAAGGACGGAGATGATGACCGAGGGAATGGGGTCAAAAAGGAGAAGAAAGATTAAGAAGAAATGCTTTCAAAGTGGAACCCAATGGCCGTAGAGTTTTTGTATTACGTTTTTTCAATTTTTTTAAATTTCCAATGTGGCAAAAGTTTTGCCACTTAGCTCGGGCTTCCACGTCAATAACTCAGTTAAGGTAATGAGATTTGTGATAGTTCATTGTCTGGAAATTTTATGATTTTAAAAATTGTAGTCACGTTTGCCAAATTTAAAAATTATGTTTGGAGATTGTAAATGGACATTGGTGGCAGATGAAATGAACAATTTTCTTACACTAAACAATATAGAAACCATGTAGGCCTAAGGGAAACATTTATTCCATCTAGAACTCTTCATAGTTTTTTGGTGTGGTTCGAAAACACTGTTCCTGAACTTTTAGATGTAGTAAGAACAGTTAAAGATGAGCTTAACAAGATTTAGATTTTAAGCGGAAAACAATAGAGTCGTAGTTCAATGTCTTTTTTTTATAATGTTAAAGGATTATGAATTCATAACATTATTGGGACCATATATTTATATAGGGTTCACGAAGATATATTATCTTATTATGTTGGAATCATTGATATTTTCTTAAGCCCAAGTTGAGATCGGAGGAAATTATTATCTTAAAGAGACTATTAATCTATCGAGTATTAATTTAAAATGGTTTTATACCGTATATGAACTAGATCTCAAGTATATTAACTTTATTGCGTAACACCTAAAAATCAAATGAAAACATCACATTACTTCAAATTAGAATGTAAAATGTTTGCTTCCAAATTAAAAAACTTCTTCTCTAAGATTATGCCTCACATCACCACACAAGCTTCTTTTCTAAGGTTCCTGGAGGGAAATCTTCCGAGTAGTAGGTATCGTCAATCTTGGCTGCCCAATAACATACTCCTTTACAGATAGAGTCATGAAGATTTCCATGAAAAGCATAAAAAAGTAAACATTTTTGTAAAATCCAAATTGATAATACGAATTTAGAGTAACGTTATGAAACCATAGATTGTCGTTTTTAGATGCACAGTTCACTTGTAAAGGTGGTGTGTTTGGAAGGATATTGTTGACAATGCAAACTGTGATATCTTGTGTGAAAACACAGTTTCATTTCTCTGAAACCGTTGTTGGGAGAAAGATCGTTAAAGAAAATGAAACATTGTAAGTTTTCTTTCATGATGAAGAGATTTTCCAATTTGAGATAATATTTTTTGGAACTCTGCAGAGAGATTTATATGCGAATCTTTTCTCATATTTGGAATTTTGCAAAATGTACATATGTGTGGATTTGATTTTTAATACTAAATTATATATCTTTTTTAATTTCAAACATATATTATTATATATATACACACACAAAATTAATATAAAATTCTAAATTAGTGTTTCGATCGAGCCGAGCCCGATTCCGAGAAAAAAATTGGCTCGACTCGATTCATTTACATCCCCACGGACAAGGCAACAGGGACGAAACAGATACGGTGACACAAATTTTTTGAAATTTAAGAAGCGTTGGATATGATATCCGACACGATATGACCCAACAAAATGATATTTTCAAAAGTGTCTTGCAATAGAGCCCACGATCTATATCACACACACTTTGAGATACATCATCATATAAATCATAAAACATTGACAGGACATGAGTGAAACGAGAAGTCCAATGCATAAGTAATTCAAGATTTATTGACCCCATAGGTAAATTCATCTAACATTTAAACATCTCAACAGCGACGTTAGTTGATATCAATTTTGCGAAAGATACGACAATTATTTGCATCTCAACACACAAGCGTGGCCGACATAGTTTTCCAATCCTGCTTCTTCGTCAGGCCTCTTGGGGGGTAATAGTCTGAGAAATAGAGACCATCACCCTGTGCTGCCCAGTAACACGTATCCTTCTTACAGTTAGCCGTCAAGACCGTTTCCTTAAAAGCGTCGAAACTTATCTTTTTCTTGCCCCAACCAAGATTGCAGGAGAACGAAGTACTCACACCATTCTCGCAAAACGAAAACTGATATAACTGATTCATCCCGAGTCGATGACATCCTAAATTGTCGTCTTTAGACTTACAACTCACCAGCAATGGTGCGTCATTATTCGGGAGTTGGTTCCGGATATAAACTGTGATATTGAAGAAAACACAGGATGCATGGGCCTGAAGAAGAAAGAAGGCTGAAATGATGAAAATTTGCAAGAAAAGTTTTGTCATCATCATGGGAGGGGTTTCTTGTAATATAGAAAACTATATATGTTTTGACTGTTGAGATGTTTGGCTTGGAATTTGAGGTCCATTTTATAAGTTTAAGCGATTTGTGAGTTACCATATATAAAATAGTATTTTAGATTTTGAACAATTATTGAGGCAATGTGGAAATGAATTAGTGTAAGTAATTATATATGGCATTCAAGGATAATATTTGCAGTGTGAAAATACCTATATGAATTATGAGTGAATTAGGAAAGTAATTTGAAATATCAAGAGTTAGATTAATATAGTAATGGTAATTTATTCTGATTTATATGAAATTTCATCAACTTACAGGAAACTAGAGATTTATATCAGATTTCGTTGAAATACAATACATATAATAGGCAAATAATATTAATCAGAGTACGAATGAGATTATTTGCTAAATCGCCCATTAAAATTGATGGCAAATCTCAATCTTAATACAAAATCGAACTTATCCCCAAAAACACTACAAGAAAGTAAAACATTATTGACAAAATCACATTGAGAATATAAAGATTGTTGTCACTGATTAATTATATGTATTTATTGATATATGATTTTTTTTTGTTGGTCAAATGATTCTATTTAATGTTATTAGTGACAATAATAATGTCTATATTGTTGCTAACTTTTTTTTTTCGCTCTATTAATGTTTAGCAATAAGATATACAAATGTAGCTTAAATATTTTTTAACTTCTAATTAAATAATAATGAATTTTACAAGGAAACTGGGTTATTAATTTTTCAAAAAACGAGGATAAATGCTAAATAATAACCGGTGGTACTCCTTATTCACTCGAGAATCCCACACTTATGATATATAACTTACAATTATCAAAGCTTACTATGCCTTGAGTTTGTATAGTTCATGTTCATAACTACAATATTATATTTATATTATATATCTAAAATATATAAATAAATACATTGTAAAAGTATATTTTTCTAATTATTACTTGAAGGAGATTTACATATATTTAAGTCTAATTAACAATATATTTTATCAAATCGAAAAATTATATTTTAGTCCCTAACTTTAGACAACCATTTGTGGTCACTGACGTCTGTTAGGTTTCCGTTATGTCGTCATTCCAAAAGTACCTTCTGATTTTTTTAATTGATTTATGACATCAGGGACTGTGTTGTTAAATTCATAATTTATAGGGATAGCTTTGTTTATATTTGAAAACTTTAGATATGGTTTTATAATTTTGGTCATATATTAAGTGTAAAACTCATACAAATGTAAAACTCATACAAATTAATCATCAAGGACATAGATGAGATTTTATTACTTTATAAAATTATTATTTAATCGACAAAGTAATTTTTTTAATTAAAGAAAATCTTGCAATTCAATGAAGTTTGATTTTGTTACATCAAAATCATCATGTATATTTACTAGCTAATTAGTGTACTATGATGCACGGACACTTCTAAAAATATCATTTGGCCGTGTCGTGTCGTGTCGGACACTCGTGTCGGACACCGTGTCCGACACTCCTCACGTGGAAAATTCAAGAAAAAATCCGTATCGCCGTATCCGTGTCGTGTAGTGTCCGTGTCGCCGTGTCCGTATCCGTGCATCATAGTTAGTGTATCATATTCATTCAATTAAAATTAAAAATAAATTCAGTACATATACCTTTAAGTGGAAATATATATATATTGAAAATCTCTTGAAATTAGTATGCATGGCGGATTACTTTTTCTTTTCTTTTTGTCCGCATACACTCAAGTAGTCTGAGAATTCGAACTCATAGTTATGGATGACGAATCACTTATCGCAACTACAACTCTACATAATGTTTGGTGTAGATAAAAAACACGAGGCCATAACATTTGGATGCAGTTAGTAAAATTAGAGATGACCTCCTGCCAAGGGGAAGATGCAAAAGAAAAAAAGTCTATTAACTGCACGTTACTAGAGTTTTTGGGATTTTTTTTTGTCTGACGACAAAAGAAGCTAAGTCATCAAGTTATAAAATGTTTCAATTTTGTGACAAAGTATATATGCCTCAAAAATGACAAGTGCATCGGAAAAGTGGTGTGCACACCACATGTGACCGAGTGCACGACACTTTTCCAACGCCCATGTCATTTTTCTGGCGTACTTTGTCACAAAATTGAAACATTTTATAAGTTATTGACTTTTTTTAACATCGGAAAAAAACATGTTTCCAAAATGCTAGTAGGGGTGGTTCGTATCTTTTTCTTGCATTTTTCCCGCTCTTTAGCTAAATTTAAATTTTAAATAAAAACCAATGGAATTATATTTCACTAAATTGTATGTGGTATTTTTTGTAATGCTAAAGAATTATGAATTTATAATATTATTGAGACCGTGTATTTATATACGGGTCATCTGAAAATATATTATCTTATTATCTTTTTGGACTTGTTGCTTTTTCCGTTAGGAAAGTAGATATGGAAGAACAATAAATGAGGGTGGGGCCTCGGTAATAACCCAATGGTCTGCGTGGCCGATTTTCTTTTAAAAAAAAAAATTGTAGATATGAAAGAAAACTATTGTCTTAAAGTGTTTATTAACTGATCAAGTATTAATTTAAAGAGATTTTATTGTATATGAGTTCGATCTCAAATACATATAAATTTTAGGGAAAATTACATCTACATCCCTCGTGGTTTGGGGTAATTACAAATAAGGACCTATTGTTTCGTTTTTTACAAATACACCCCTAACATTTGTATTCCGTCTGTGATCCTTCTAATTCCGTTAGGGTTCCGTTAAATATTCCGAATATACCCCCAAGGACTGTCATGTTATATTGTTAAACCTCAGGGTTCATTTTGTAAGAAATTATATACCTGAGGGACTAAATTGTAAAAATATCCAAAAATTTCAAACTAGTTGTTTATAGTCGTTGGGATTGGACTACTATATATATTTAGTCAGGGTTTTAGCTTTTTAAAGCCAATTTTACATGGCTACTTCAAGAAATTCATCCCATACATATTATCAGTGTTTGAAATATAGAAAAAAAAGATGTAGAGGACTTGTGGTTCATGCACAACAATTAAAGTGGTGGAGAAAAACAATTTAAATAAGAGGAGGCTATTTTATTGTTGTGATTTGCATGCCTTCTCACACCGGTGCACACCAATTGAAGAATTCAGGGTTTGAAGCTCTATACTCTAATGAAGAACAAGAAGCAAGTAGTGTTAATTTCAAGTCAATACAAGCCGGAGACCAAGAACAAGCAAAAAATAGCATATTTGTTATGAGACTTAGATATAGCCAATAAGTAGGCCTAACCGTTTATAACACGCTTAATATATTTCAATCATTCACACCCTCGCTAATTATTGATATATCACACGCAAATAAAGATTTTTTTTTTTTAATTATAACATCATTTTAATTACTTAGTTGTGGGGCACATACTCAAAATCCACAATGTTATACTTATTTTTCAATTCAGGTCGATCAAAATCTTTTTAGTTTTTGAATTGATCTTTTTTCTACGTTCACTTATTAGCACAGGACGATCCTTCTCTTCTTATCCTAAGACTAGTAATTAAAAACTATAAATAAGCATGAAAAGAAAATTCTTTTGTTTTTCTTTAAAGGATTCAAGTATCTTAAAAGGTTAAAGAGTGCAATTAACACTACTTGACTTTTATTCTTCATCAGAGTGTGGACCTTCAAACCTATCATCTTCAATTGGTGTGCACCGGTGTGAGAAGCCATGCAAATCACAACAATAAAATAGTTTCCCTTTGTTTAAATTGTTTTTCTCCACGGCTGTGCATGAACCACAACTAATTACTCTACATCTTTCTTTTCTATATTTCAAATATTGATAATATGTATGAGATGAACTTCGTGATTAACCAAGTAAAATTGGCTTCAAAAGGCTAAAAACACTGACCAAATATATATAAAAGTCCAATCCCAGTGGCTAGTTTGAAATTTTTGAACATTCTTACAATTTAGTCCCTCAGGTATATAATTTTTTACAAAATGAGCCCTAAAGTTTAACAATATAACATGACAGTCCTTGGGGGTATATTTGGAATATTTAACGGAACCCTAACGGAATTACAAGGATCACAGACGGAATACAAATGTTAGGGGTGTATTTGTAAAAAATGAAACAATAGGTCCTTATTTGTAATTATCCCAAACCACGAGGGATGTAGATGTAATTTTCCCTAAATTTTATAACATTATAAATTCTCAAACACAAAAACCTATAAGTCATATGAAAACATTACATTACTTCAAGTTTTAATATAAAATCAAACTTCTTACATCACCACTCAAACTTCTTTTCTAGGGTTTTTGGAGGGAAATATTCCGAGTAGTAGATACCATCGATCGTCGCTAACCAATAACACACTCCTTTCCTACACAAAGAGTGTTTAATATCTGCATGAAAAGCATCGAAAGTTATATGTTTTTCTTGCCAGTTAAGATGGCAGTAGAACAAGGTACTTGAACTGATGTTCACGCAAAAATCAAATTGATAATACGAGTTTTGAGTAACGTTATGGGAGCCTAAATCGTCATCTTTAGAGGCACAATGCACCAGTAAAGGTGGTGTGTCTGGAGGGAGATGGTTGGCTATGTAAACTGTGATATCTTGTGTGAAAACACAGCTTCGTTTCTCTGAAGCCATTGTTGGGAGAAGGATTGTTAAGAAGATGAAACATTGTAACAAGTGTTCTTTCATGGTGAAGAGGTTTTTCAATTTGAGATAATATGTTTTGGGAATTTTGTAGTTGATTTTATAGGTTAAACTCTGCTCATATTTTTGAAATTGGCAAAATGCATTTATATTTATATATGTAATTTGATTTTAATTTGAACAGATTGTTGTAATTCGAAATTGACTGGTATAAGTGATTAGTGATTACTATTACAATGTATAACCGGCGGAAAAAATTAAATTATTAATCAATTTTCTTTTTCCAAACAAAACAATGAATGTTATTCATTAATGGAGTCGGTCATTACATTAATGTTGAAATAAATTCGGGAATATCAATACCCCCTTGAATACTAGCAGACCATCTGGCTAATTCATGTGTAGCACTATTATCCGATCTCCTAACGAAAGAAACTCTTGCAGTAGGAATTAGCGTAAGGACTTCTCTAGCATCTCCGACAAAACAACGAAATCGTTTTAATATTAATGGAGTCGGTCATTAGAAATACTGAAACAAATTCAGAGATATCATTGTCCCTTTCTTGAAAACTAGCAAATTAACCTGTGCTATGCATATGTAAGAGAACAAATTTTATGCTACACGTGGAAATTAATATATATTAAATATCAAAAATAAAAAATTTTCTATTTTAATTTTAGGAATTTAAATAAATAATATTCCTAGAATTAAGTACTTAATTAATTGATATTTTAATATATATTAAATGTGTCAAAATTCGAAATTTGGCAATGAAATCAAATCAAGCCAATTAAAGAAGGTCAAATGCGATATTTTGAAAATTAAATCATATCTTATGATTTATGGAAAAAGATTACAAAATCGACGAGGACCAATCAGAACGAAGTCTTCTCTCGGCGATTATGGAAAGATTTGTCTCCCCTACACCTATAAATAGAGGAGTTCTCTAAGCTAAAAATCACAACTCTCACAACTCGGAGATACGAAGGAGCAAGCCACAAAGCAAGGAGAAAGAAGTTCTTCGGCGTTCTTTAGCATCCTCAGCGTTTTTCGGCATCTTCAACGGCGTTCTTCGCAAAAGTCAGCATCAACGGCGTTCAATCCGGCATCGAAGTAGTGTTTCGGCGTTGCTCTCCTCAAAATCAAGTTGATCGAAGCAAGATTCAAGGTGTTCTTCACGTTCTTCGTGGAAGTCAACAAAATCGAAGCGTTTGATCCGCAACAAGGCGTCAAGTCCGCGAATCCCGCGTTCTTCTCAAATCAACTTCGAAGGTGCTCCAAGTGTATTCTTCGGCGTTCTTTGGGAAAGTCAAGAAATCGAGGCGTTCAATCCGCAATCAAAGCATCAAATCCAAATTTCGGAGTTGCTCCTCAACAAATTCAAATCAACATCAAAGGTGTTCATCGGCTTGTCCTTCGGCATTCACCAAAATCAAGGCGTTTAATTCGCGATTAAGTCGAGAGACCCGCAATTAACATTTTCAAAGAAACAAATCGAAGTCAAGGAAGATTAAAGCTCCAAAAGTCAACAAACGCGTTTCAATCCTTCCAAACTTCAACAAATTCTTGTAGGAATAATCAGAGGAATCAAATTAGAGATTGTATCCACAAAATCTAAATAAATCAATAAAATTTATTTGTAATTATTTTTCTTGTGTTTAACCCGGAAATTGAGTTACAACATCAATATATAATATTAATAATATAATATTCTATTGGTATTTTTTAAGAAGAAAATGTATTTTAAAGTTTTTTTGAAGTACTCATTCCTAATTAATACATGACTAATTTTATTCTCGTTTAAAAGAGTATATATGGTATAACTTTTACTTCTATTATTGCTTCAAAATTTTAAAATTTGCAAATAATATAAACATAATAAAATTTTAATTTTCTTAGGTTTGTAAATTAGAATTTATTTTATTAATAATATCATTTTATAGTTAAATGTAAAGGATTAAAAAAAATTAGTCTTCTTTTAATATGTGCTAATTTGTTTTTTTGGTATAAATAGAATGACGAGTATCTTTGGTAGATGAAAATGATTAGTTGTACATAATTCAATAATTTTAATAATAATTTTTTATTGTTAATAAAATTAATCATTTATGATAAACAACTATAGTTTTTAGTACATAAATGATGAAGAGTTCTCCTGTATTATGTAATAATGAAAATTAAGGAACGGAATAGAAATTAGAAGATTAATTTTCTGAAAAAAAAAATAATGATAAAGGTAAAAAAGTAAGAAGAAAGCTTTTAGGTTAAACACATTTTGAGAAATTGGTAACATTTAAAATATAAGAAATTATTAAAATTTTAATTTTATCAAACATATAATAACAAACATAAAAACATATTAGTCTCACCAATTAGTTATTGCTAATATAAATAAAATATACAAAATAAATATAACATAACCAACACAAGAGTAATGTGATGTGAAAATATATTTTTAATTAAAAAATAATAAAATATAATGAAATCATTAATAATCCATAAGCTAAATAGTGAAACGTTTGAAATACAAATATAATGATTTTGTGGATACAAAATATAATAATAAATATTTTTAGACAAAAAACATATTAAAAAAAGGGAAAAATAATATAAAAAAATTTATATAGTATAAAATAAAATACAATTAATGGGAAATAAATAAAATCAAAATGAAAAGCTAATTTAAAATTGAACATTCTAAAAAAAAGTCCTTTCAATTAAGCAATACACAATTGATCATTTACAATGAACAATCATAAAAAAAAAAAATGATGTAAAATAAAAATAAATAAGAAATAATAGAAAAATACCACATAAAAATAAATAAAATAAATAAATGAATCATTAAAAAATAGGTCAGTAGAAATACTTATATGTTCTTGGAATTGGTTTGCTTTTATCATAGCAACAATGAGTATATATGAAGAAAATAAAAAATTTTGATGGATAAAGATGAAAATTAAATTAATTTGAACATAAACAAATAGTATTAATGTAATATTTATATGTCTAGTAATTTTATTTATTCTATGGAGTAATTTAAGTAAACTAATTAGAAAGGATTTAATTAATAAAGGTTTGAATTTGAATTTAAAATTTTAGTGGGTTTTTATTTAATCATGTCCAAATATAACTAACAAGTTTTTATAAATTATCCATGATTTAGGTAATTTGCCATAATAATGTACGTAACATAATTTGACATATATATTAGGAAGATTAAAATTTATGTATTTAACAAAAGTCATAATTAAAATCATTTATCGATTAAAAAAATTCAAAATTCTGAAAAATTAGGATTCGATCAAAATTAACACAATTGAGTCAAAAGAAAAAAAAAATATAAAAAAAATATAAATATAAAAACTAAAAAAATTAACGATATATAAGTTTAAATAAAAGTCAAAATTAATGAAAAAAACACACCTTCTCAAATATAGAAAAGTAAAAACATACAAAACAAAAATTAAGAAGAAGAAAAACTTAAAATATGGGAGATAAATCATAAAAATAAAATAAAAATTACAACTAAAATACTAAAGATAATGAAATAAAAATTTAGAAAATTAAGAAAAAAAAATATAAAAACGTGATAAAAATTAAATAGAAATATATTAAAACATGTGTACAACTACTTGGAAAATTTTGAATATGGACCAATTAAAATATATAATATAATATATTAAATATAAATACAGTTCATGCCACATAAATGTTATAAAATAAGTACACAAAAAATAATTTAAAATAAAAGTTTCAAGTAATTTGAACTATATTTTTAAAAAAATAAAAATTAATAAATAAAGTGAGAATAACAAAGTAACTAAATAACTCTAGATATACGGTTAAATTTTAATATTTTCATTAAAATTTATATTCTATCAAAAGTATGATACATTTGTTTTCAATATAATCTCTCATATTTCAAAATAATATTTTAATAACAATTCCAGTGAAATCAAAATAACTAATAATGAATAACTATAAAAATATTCATACATTATATGATTATAATGATACTAAAAATAACGAATATATAAAAAAGAGCGAATACAAAAATCATCCGACCTTCGCCATAAAAGGAATATCTTCAAGAAATTATCATAGGTCGTGTACGATGGTTGATGTCATACCAACGGCATCGATGTTCGATCATTATCTAACAAAAAAATGGGTAAATAATCTGGATGTTAATATAAATTGACTTAGAGAGAGAAAATTGTGTACATATGAATGAATAATTGAAGAGCAAACGTAATTCAACATCTAGACAATGAATGAGAACAAAAAAACAAAAAAATAAATAATGAAATGGAATGGAAGAAGAAAGGATTAGTCCTATCTTTTGGAGCAAAGAAATAAATAGTTGTATTGGAAATAAATACTCTTTGATGAAGTAATTTATGTAATCTAATTAATCCTCTTTATTATGAAAGGTTTGATTTTAAATCCAAAATTGTAAGACCTTTTATGGAAATGGTATCCATAATTTAAGTAATTAGTCATTATAACACAATTTTACATAATTTGTAATATATTTTAATAAATAAATTTGCATTTAATATTAAACTCAATTAAGATTATTAATCTCTTTAAAAAATCAAAATTTTTAAACAAATTATTATATGAAAAACTTAATTTAAAAGGAACTAAAATACAAAAAAAAGGCCCCTCCAGTACATAAGAACTACATAATAGAAAATAATAAAATAAAACTAATTATGAATATGAGAAACTGTATTAAAAGATTGTAATCTTAAACTATACAAAGGATAGCTTAGATTAATATATTTATTTTAATGTTAATTTTTTTTTTTTTTTCCAAATAAATATTTCTCAAAGAACTAATCTACAGTATTATATATAATAGAGAAAATTATCAAAATCGTCCTGTAAAGTGAGTCACTTTTAGTTTTAGTCCCAACAGTTGCCAATGTCTCACTTTTGGTCCCATAAAGTGACATTTGTCTTAATTTTGGCCCCATTGACCATTTTCCGTCCAAAATAACGGTTGACGGTTAAAAAAATAACTTTTTAATCCTTTTGGTTCTTTTATATTTTCAGAACTACCCCAAACTATTTAAATTCCATATTTTCACCCCCAAATTATTTAAATTGTATATTTTCAACCCAAACAAAATATATTATATATTATGTATATATACACATATATGATACATGTAACCCATATATACATACATATATAATACGTGTATATATATAATATATGTATGTATAATATTTTAAATATATAATATATATGTAATATAATATAATATATATATATATTAATATATATGTATATAATAGGTATAATATATACTTATAATATAATATTATATATATATAAAATATATTTTAGCAGTAAAAGAAATTTTTTTTAACGGAGTAAAAAGTAATTTTTTTAAAAAAATAGGGTAAAAAGTAATTTTTTTTTAACTTTCGACCGTTATTTTGGACGGAAAATGATCAATGGGACCAAAATTAAGACAAATGCCACTTTATGGGACCAAAAGTGAGACATTGGCAACTGTTGGGACCAAAACTAAAAGTGGCTCACTTTACGGGACGATTTTGATAATTTTCCCTATATAATATATAGAAGTTCAAAATACTTTTGCACATATATGATATAATATATGTTAAAATTAAGTCTTAATAAATAAAGTTAATGCCCTTAATTTATGTAAAAGATATTGATGGGTCCAAATCACGCTCAGATCATCACCATACACGTGTCGAGATCTGGACGACTCAGTCAGATCAATCTGGAACGCTTGGGCTTAGACGCTCGAGAAGATGGGCTCGCGATAGCGGATTCAGCCCGTCTGCCTACAGCCTTACTGTTGTAGGATTTTACTACAGTTAAAAACCAATCGTGCAAGTGTACACTAACATACACGTAGCACAATAGGATCGAACCCACAGGGAAGGGAAATCAATCACTACTCTATATCCTTCTCTAATCTAAAGACCGAACGAAAGCAACTGGTGTTGTTATCTATTAATCTACTAAAACAGAAATAACAATTAACTAGAAATAAACGCAAGTAATACTAAAACACACGAATTAACTTCAGTAAACTAAACAGACAGGGAAAAGTAATGAATCATACAATCAAGAGTTGATGTGATACTTGTCTGACAGGTGTAATTCTACAACCTAGTCACTTATATTTGTATTACCCTCTCTCAAGGTGTAACCAAGTGCTTAATTAGTGTTCAATGTTGCTCTCGAGATCACTAATAGTTAATTAAATCATAGGAACAAGACTAGTTCAATTCAATATTCTAGCAGCTCGGCATGGAATAAGATTACTGTTGTATAAGCTAGAACCAAATCTCTTTGTATTCTACAACTTACAAGTTATGAAAACCATCTAAATTACCATCACTCTTTCGATCTATAGGCAATTATGACACATGCTAAGGGTGATCAGGCCATCGCAAATCAATTCAAACCTGTTTTCAAACTAAGAATTAACATAAGTCATTCAAGCATCATATCAAACATCTATCATGAAATCATCATCACTCCCCTAGCCCTAGAGAATTAGCTACTCATAATTGAAACAAAACTCACAAAACTAAAAGGAATTGCGTTAAAAGAAATCATATTCATCAAATCTAAACAAAGTCTCAAAAACAAAAGCATAAACATTCAATAATATCTAAAAACGAATCTAACATACGAAAACTAATCAAAACTAAACTCAAAGGAATTAGTTTGTAAATTAAAGCAACAATAAAACCAGAAATCGTTCTAAGAATTCAATCCTTTCGTCTTCTCGAATTCTTTGAAAAACTTCTGAAACTCCTTGTCTTCTCTCCAAACCGTAGGTCACAACTTGGAAGAAAAGCTCTCTGAAAAAGACTCCAAAACGCACTAATATAGCAGCCCAAATAATTCTCTCACCGCCCTAGGTAACGGTCATTACCTTTCCATGTACCAATATTATTAACGCCCGTTACTGTTGAAATCGCAATAACGTCTTTATTAGTGTTAACGGGCGTTACCACCTTCCTTTTACACAGGGGTAACGGGCGTTACCCCTCTTCTCTCACCAAAAGCTCTACTCCTGTGTCTTGTAACAGGGGTTACACCAATTGAACTCCTAAGTGGTAACGGGAGTTACCACATTTTTCTCCAAAAATGTGTGAAATTGCTTCGCTTCGCCGTTTCTCATCTCCAATTCTAAAATCACCTAAACGGAGCAAAATAAACACATAAACGCATCAAATGGCACCAAAAATACAATCAAATTACACTCAAAACCATGCAATTTCTACACTCAATAAAATTCCCCACACTTGACTATTGTTCATCCCCGAGTAATACGGAAATCAAGAAAACACATCCTCATCAAACTATCTCCTCAAAGCAATCATCAAACCTTCACCTAAACAAGTCTAGCTAATCCAATCAAGTACTCATGAACATAAGATCCTCAAGACTTAGTATGAAAAGTATACCCTTGTGTAGTGTGTGAATCAAGCGAAACAATGTACAAAGATTAGAATGACAAGTTCACAATTCCCTCCTAAGTTCTAATCATCAACTTCGGAATACACTCTTTGCACCTATCTCCACTAATGGAATTAAATCAAGACTTAGGATTGGTAGGTCTTTCGAGCTTGTAATGTTGGCTTAGGGTAAGGTTATGGAAATTTGGATCAAGTGACTACTCACCAAGCTTACATCATTCAATCTCTAAACTCAAGGCACTTCAATTCCGCCTTTAAACACGAAAATCACCCCAAATTCTTCAACAATTGAATCTCACACTCTCAAATTCACACTTCGCATAATTTTCTTTTCTCTTTCTTTTTTTTTTCCATATCTTTTCTTTTTCACACTTTTCTCATTCTTTTTATTTTTCTCTACAATAATCTCTCAAATTCAAT
Source organism: Lantana camara (assembly GCA_037501455.1). NCBI lineage: Eukaryota > Viridiplantae > Streptophyta > Magnoliopsida > Lamiales > Verbenaceae > Lantana > Lantana camara. The sequence goes on from CM074863.1 coordinate 95,450,054, forward strand.
CACAAGAACAATCAAGAGGAGTCAAAAGATAGATATTCACAATAAAAATCAAATGAGCAAGCCTTGGTGTAAAAATTATCAAGGTAGGTATTTTTATGTTGTGCATTGGCTTATAATGTGGCTACAAAAATCTTTACACAATAATTAGGCTCAGCGGGGTCAATAAGATTACGTTATTTAGTGAAAAACGGCTCAACAGAAAAGCTTATTATCCTCTAACAACGAATGCCTACTTCACTTCCTTAATCTTTCATTAACTCAAAATTTCGCCTCAATAGGACTAAAATACATCTTAATCGAATCTTAGACTCATTCGGAAATCATCAACTCATCTTTCTAAGCAAAGTACATTATAACGTTCAAAAGTGCTCAAAATATAAGTGCATACTAACACACTAAATCATCAAATCTCATGCACATTTCCTTAATTAAAAAAGCCTAGCTTATTCTAGCAAAAACTCAACAATCAAACTTCAAAGAAAAAGTTCAAAACGAGGGAAAATTTTCAAAAATTTTCAAAATTACTTAGTTTTTAGCAAATCACAAGTGAAACTACATCTAATCATGCAAATATTCAATAAAACTCATAACAATCATGCACTTCCTCCCCCACACTTAAACTTTGCAATGTCCTCATGCAAAGGAAAGAATTAAAGTTCAAGAAAACTCCCTGATCGAATGAAGAACCGGCAACGTGTTAGTAAGGCTTCCAAAACCTGAACAAGTGACTAGAAAACACAGATCAAGTGACTAGAAAACACGGATCAAGTCACAGACAATTGACAATCAACATGCATCCAACAATCAACACACAAGTCACAAAGTCACATAAAGAAGAGCACAATTGCATAAACAAAATTCAGGAATTCAAACATATACAAAAATCTAAGTGTAGTAAAAATATCCAAACATATCACGAATAACCGTAAAAAGACTGTCTAGAAATCAGGAGAGAAAAACAAAATAACAGAATCCGGGTGATGAGGGTCCTCTAAAGTACTGATCAACACGAGCGCAGAACCCTCCGAATTTAGCCTCCAACCTGGCCTCCCACGCATCGAATCGCTCATCCACATAATGCGCTAAATCCTCAACTCTCGCGATCACGGCGGTCAAATCAGCCCTTAATCCTACCAATTCTGCACGCAAGCCTCTCACAGTAACAGGAGCTTCATCAACAATAGGCGCGGCACTGAGAAGAGTCCCAAATTCGTCATCTGGCCTATCAGGTATCCGAGCTAAAAGCTTCTTTTGTCTCTCTGAAAGCTCATCAAACCGGGCCCTACCCCAGCTATACATCTGCCAGAGCCGATCTCTATCCCTAATTGGCCACCATGGCAAATTACAATCCTTCAGTTCTCCATTCTCCCAAGAAATAGCCAAGCCTACAGTCTCCAAGTACTGTGGACCAAGATTATATCCAAAGTCAATAGGCAAAGCTCCCCGCAGTCTCCAATTCATCTCCCGAGCAAACATCGTCACAAAAGCACCGTGAGCAATCGTACCAGTAACACTCCCAGCAATCTCCTGAAGCTTCCATAAAAACTCAATCGTTTTATCAAACTTGATGCCTTCCTTCATCATGTATATTATACCCAACTCAGTCTCCGTAATGTGGCTATCTCTTCCATATCTAGCACAAAATCCCGCAGCTAAGATTCTATGGACTAGCACCCAAACCAATGAATTGAGGTATCTCTTCCATATCTAGCACAAAATCCCGTGGCTAAGATTCTATGGACTAGCACCCAAACCAATGAATCGAGGTAGCTATCATGTGAGCAACGTGGGGAATAACTAGGAACACCCTCTCGCAAAGGAAAGGATCTCCGTACCGCCTCTCTCTGAGCATCACTCCATTTAGGCAAAGAAGTAGTGGCATTAGCTGGGAAACGACGAATCTCTCTTATTCGACTCACATTCCATGCTCGAGTTTCCATATCATCTAGAGTGAAAGTCAAGGTGTTGTCCACCGGATCGAAGTTCATCATGGTGAAGAAAGCGGTCGTCATCTCGCCGTACGTCATATCTTTCCTAGAAAGGAATGGTAACCAACCTATGTTGTCAAACAATCTTTTCACTTCTTCCCAAGCCTCAAACTTCTCCATCCACGTGTCTTTGAAGAACCTAGTAGACACAATGTTCCTTGTCAATTTCCTTTGAAAAGGGTTACCCAAAGCATTCACCGTTACGTTGACCGATCCAAAAGGTTGATGGTCCAACCGTGATGAAGTAGTGAAGGGCTCCGGGACTCTAGAGCGCTTAGTGCAACCCATAGTACCTAAGTCAAACAAATATAGCAAGACAAAGAACATAAAAATCAATCACAATTCACTTGGACGATTTATCAAACACCTTGTGTGCATAGGACTAGGGTGTGAGTTCTAACTTACGGTTCTTCAATCTACCCAACTCAAATTTGCACTAGCTCATAATCTACAATTTAAGCTCAAAATTCTCTACCTTCAACTTCATAATTCGGACTCAAGACTACTTAGAAGTTAGGATTCTTCAAAGATTCAACCTAATTCAAGTTAAATTCAATTCAAGGCATTAATCCTAATTCTAGCATGCATAATCTCTCAAAATTTATCAATTCAATCTCAAAGTGTCTCCTAACATGCAAATTCCATCCTAGGTTTCAATCTTAGATTGGAAAAATTAACTCTAATAATTCACTCTAAGAAATGAGATATTGACTTACTTCGATTCACAAAGAAAGAGAGAGTATAAAATTTGTGGTAAAGCTTCTTGGTTGCAAATTGATAATGGTTGGCCAAAGGGAACTATTGAATCTCTTCTAATGAGTGGGTGCAAGTGTATTTATAGGTTGGGGAGAAAAATCCGAAATTGCGTAAGAAAAAAATTAATTTAACCCTAAAAACGTGTTTCCTCAACCCAGATATTCGCACAATCGGACCTGTAACGGGCGTTACCGATTTTCCTCTTGAAAAGGGTAACAGCCGTTACCTCTATTGGCCCAGACGCCTGACTCTATTAACGGGCGTTATTGAAAAACAACTACGAGGGTGTAACGCCCGTTACCTATACTGCGCGGGACTCCTGACCTCCTTAACGGGCGTTACCAAAAGGCAACTACAATGGTGTAACGTCCGTTACTAAATGTTCCGCCCAAAACACAATTAAAACACAAACACAACCCAGATGAATAAATTAATTCATAAGATTCAATCAAACCATAGTGCACTATTCTCAAAATACATAATCACATATATCCATTCATATCAACAATTCATTCTCCTCACAAAAGAAATCAATGTTATGCACACACATACGAACAAAGTAAATGGACCTCAATATTGACAATAACGCTCAAACCACGGTCCTTGCACCATCTAGACCTTGGCTTCCTAGCAAAACATCAAGCGACCTACAAACAAGAGAGACAACTCAATTAACGTAGGAAAAACGAGGACGAAAGAAACAAAAACAACGAAAACAAAAGCAAAAGAATAGGAAAGAAAATTTAGTTCTAAGTTGTAGTCGTTAGCTAGACTTTGAAAACCGGATTGGGATTAACAATCCCCAAGCAACGAGTCACAAGGAGTGACCTCGTTCTTGTTACTCACAAAACCGGAGCTTGATCTCCAAGTATCCAATTCCAAAACATCCTTTATTCTCGATTTTCGAGACTTCGGTTCTCTTTCCCAATCAACTGCATCTCTTTTCTCCGTGAACAGTGTCCTTCCTTTTGAGATATCACTTATAACCTTAATCATGCAACACTTATCAGGAATCGGTGGTGGTGTCATGGAACCAAAATTCCTAAACTCCATTCTTTCATCTCCTATTTTGAACGTGAGCCGTCCATTCTGAACATCTATATCCGCTCCAGCTGTGGCTAGAAACGGTTTTCCAAGGATCAATGGCATCCTCTCATCGCTCTCAATATCAAGAACTACAAAATCAGTAGGAATGTGAAATCTTCCAACTTTTACCAAAACATCTTCAAGAATTCCTATCGGATATTTCACCGATCTGTCTGTTAGTTGGAGTGTCATATTAGTCGGTGTAAGCTCCTTCACTCCTAATTTCCTGCAAGTAGATAACGGAATTAAACTTACACTAGCTCTTAAATCACATAAAACATTATGAAATTGCAACGAACTAATAGTAAGAGGAATTGAAAAACTCCCTGGATCTTTAAGCTTCGGGGGAAGCTTATGCTGAATAATAGCACTGCATTCCTCAGTAAGTATAACAGTAGTGAAGTTCTCAGACTTCTCTTTGCTTGAAATCACTTCTTCCTCTAAGTTCTCCTTCTTAAAATCATCTTCCTCTTCAACTTTCTCAAGTACAACTTTCTCAACATCTGAACCTGCAAGTATCTTCGAACCTTCATTCTCTCTATTGTCTCCTACAAATAGGGCCTGACAATACCCCTTAGGATTGTTTTTGGTTTGGCTCGGTAGCATTCCTGGGCCTCTCAGATTCAGAGATTGGGGAATCTGACCAATCTGAGTCTCCAAAGTTCTGGTCTGATTTACCACTTAATCTAATTGAGCTTCCAATTTCTGATGTCGACCCATAGACACAGTTATGAATTTCTCAAGTGCAACCTCCCATCCCTGCTTTTGCTCCTGTTGAGGGAGCGCAACATTAAATGAGGCTGGTGGTCGTGGTTGAAATTGCTGCTTAGGCTAAAACTGCGGCCTAGGTTGAGGTGGTTGTTGAACATTCTGATTATTAGACTAAGACAAGTGAGGGTGGTTTTTCCGTCCTGGATTGTAGGTGTTTGAGTAGGGATCATTTGCTGGTTTGAAGTTGGTTGCATAATTCACCTGCTCTTGCACCTGTTCTCCTGCATTGGTATGAGGACACATATTAAACTCATGTGGACCACTACAAATTTCACACCTTACCTGAACTGGTTGGGATTGTATCCCAACTGCATTGACAGAAAGTTGATCCAATTTCTTGTTAAGGGCCTCGAATTTGGCATTGATGGTGGTTAGGCCATCTAACTCTATGACTCCTGCTTGCACTTTCGCTAGTTGCGAATGGCTCCTCTCATGCACAAAAACATCGTTTTGTGACATATTATCTAACAACTTAGTAGCATCTGCTTCAGATTTTGCTAAGAACGCTCTGCCAGCTGCGGCATCCATCGCTCCTCTAAAAGTAGGGGACATCTCATTATAAAAAGTCTAAATCAATAACCAACCGGGAATCCCGTGATGTGGACACTTCTTCTGCAAATCCTTAAATCTCTCCCAAGCTTCATAGAAAGACTCTCCATCCAACTGCCTGAAACCTTGAATATCATTCCTGTACTACGTGGTTTTGCTAAGTGGAAAGAACTTGGCTAAGAAAGCCTAAGATAATGTTGCCCAAGTCTGAAAGGATTCATTAGGACAGCACTCAACCATGCTTTAGCTCGTTCCCGAAATGAAAAGGGAAAAAGCCTAACTCGGATAGCATCAGTAGTGACGTTGTGAATTTTGAAGGTATCACACACTTCAAGAAAATACTCAGGATGTGATGTCGGATCCTCCAATGGTAATCCTGAAAACGGGTTATTCTGCAGCAGATTGATGATAGCTGGTTTGATCTCAAAGTTATTTGCTACAATCGGGGGATGGGCTACAGTTTGAATTGCTCCAGCTGCGGGAGGTTATAATCTCTTATGGCACGTGATGGTGGTGGGTCTGGTTCAGCCATCGGTACAGTAATCGGTTTCTTCTCCTTCTTACACCTCCTCCTAATAGCACTCAGTGTTCTCTCGATTTCCCGATCGTATGGTACTAATTCCGGATCTTGAGATCTTCGCATGCACCGTAAACCTGCACAAAGGAAAAAGAAATCCTCAGTTCAATTCCACAGTGACAAAGATAATGAACACAAAATAAAATAATAATCTAAAGCACTAGATCAAAATATTTGAGTAATATTGATTTAAAACGCCTTCCCCGGCAACGGCACCAAAAACTTGTTGTAGGATTTTACTACAGTTAAAAATCAATCATGCAAGTGTACACTAACATACGCGTAGCACAATAGGATCGAACTCACAAGGAAGGGAAATCAATCACTACTCTATATCCTTCTTTAATCTAAAGACCGAACGAAAGCAATTGGTGTTGTTATCTACTAATCTACTAAAATAGAAATAAAAATTAACTAGAAATAAACGCAAGTAATACCAAAACGCACGAATTAACTTCAGTAAACTGAACAGGCAGGGGAAAAGTAATGAATCATACAATCAAGAGTTGATGTGATACTTGTCTGACAGGTGTAATTCTACAACCTAGTCACTTATATTTGTATTACCCTCTCTCAAGGTGTAACCAAGTGCTTAATTAGTGTTCAATGTTGCTCTCGAGATCACTAATAGTTAATTAAACCATAGGAACAAGACTAGTTCAATTCAATATTCTAGCAGCTCGGCATGGAATAAGATTACTGTTGTATAAGCTAGAACCAAATCTCTTTGTATTCTACAACTTACAAGTTATGAAAACCATCTAAATTACCATCACTCTTTCGATCTATAGGCAATTATGACACATGCTAAGGGTGATCAGGCCATCGCAAATCAATTCAAACCTATTTTCAAACTAAGAATTAACATAAGTCATTCAAGCATCATATCAAACATCTATCATGAAATCATCATCACTCCCCTAGCCCTAGAGAATTAGCTACTCATAATTGAAACAAAACTCACAAAACTAAAGGGAATTGCGTTAAAAGAAATCATATTCATCAAATCTAAACAAAGTCTCAAAAACAAAAGCATAAACATTCAATAATATCTAAAAACGAATCTAACATACGAAAACTAATCAAAACTAAACTCAAAGGAATTAGTTTGTAAATTAAAGCAACAATAAAACCAGAAATCGTTCTAAGAATTCAATCCTTTCGTCTTCTCGAATTCTTTGAAAAACTTCTGAAACTCCTTGTCTTCTCTCCAAACCCTAGGTCACAACCTGGAAGAAAAGCTCTCTGAAAAAAACTCCAAAACGCACTAATATAGCAGCCCAAATAATTCTCTCACCGCCCTAGGTAACGGTCGTTACCTTTCCATGTACCAATATTGGTAACGCCCGTTACCCCTGTGTAAAAGGAAGGTGGTAACGCCCGTTAACACTAATAAAGACGTTATTGCGCTACTCCTGTTTCTTGTAACGGGGGTTACAACAATTTAACTCCTAAGTGGTAACGGGAGTTACCACATTTTCCTCCAAAAATGCGTGAAATTGCTTCGCTTCGCCGTTTCTCATCTCCAACTCTAAAATCACCTAAACGGAGCAAAATAAACACATAAACACATGAAACGGCACCAAAAATACAATCAAATTACACTCAAAACCATGCAATTTCTGCACTCATTACTGCCTAAGGCCCGCTTGCCAGAGTACATCCTTCGAGCATGGGAATCCCTCTCCCAGTCTCGCCTGACGCTCGCAATATTGCCTTGCACGGACAGTCGCGACTCAAGATTCGCATCACAGGGACAGGACACTCCCTTGCTTGTTCCACGCTCAAGACCATCCTGACGCTCGCGGCCTTCGCAGCGCTCACGTGATTATCAAAACATACCTCATCCACCAGGGTCCATCTCAACAGGCCTCATGGCCCTCTCGAGGGTTCAAGCGACCTCATAGCTAAAGCCTCACCCGAGCGTCCCGACACTCGGACAAGCCCTTCTAGGGAGTCTTCTCCCTCGAGCGTCCTGACGCTCGGGCCCGGTCACCCCTTAGACGCACCTTCAAGCGTCCTTACGCCCGCGTAACCCTCACTGGGTATCCCGGGGCTCGTACAACTGCAGTGCAACTGCCTCTGACACACACAGAGGTAGTGCGCACACCAACCCCTAACATCCACTACCACCCGTACATGGGTATATTCCAGAGATGTCACTCTCACACCATCACACGCCGTCACGTGTCTAGGACGACACGGGTTTGGGACCACGCAGTCAATTTTACCAAAACACCCTTGCCCCTAACATATAAACATGGGATACACATTCACATTCCCCAGGTCATCTCTCTTACAGACACTCACATACAAACACTGCATATTGAACTGGACATTTTTCCTCTGCATCTTCGTCTTCCCCAAGCTCATTACATTTCATCATCTCTGGTGTTATCCTAGCTGGAAGAACCCACGCATCATCGGAAACCCAGTTCCTGAGGCTCAACGCCCGTGATGGTCTTCACTCTCACAAACAAATCTTGAAAGTGTTGGTGATTTAGTACATCTCCAGTATTTACACCATCAGATATTAAGTTTATTGTCAATTAATTACCATCAATCAATTAATTAAGGTATTTATATTTACTTAACATAAATAAAATATTGTTAGTTGGATTTTTTTAAATTTAGAAGATTAGTATCCTAATTAATTTGATTTTGGCAAATAATTAAAGTATTTACAATATTAAATACTATGGAATGTTTACTAACCAATGAAATAATTTTTAAAGAATAAAAAAATTCAAAGAAAAGGAGAAAAAAGTATTCAGTCAAAATTGAAACAATTAGGATCAAATACACCATTCCTATATATTATAGTATAGATTAGTCGGCCTTAATTATAATTGGTTCGTAAACAATATTATTGTTCGACATCTTAATAAAAGAAACGGGAAAATTGCATTTTTGGTTCTATAGGAAATAGGTTGATTTTTTTTTTTTTTTGATCCCATAGTTTTTAAATTGTCCTGCACTTAATTTTTCGACAAATGTAGTTTCAAAGTGCAAAAAATTTCAATATTAGTCCCAACTCCGTCAACTTTTCCATTAATCACCGTTAGTGGTTTTAAATATTAAAAAACTAATATAATAATTCTTTTTTATAATATTGAGAAATATATATATTTATAATTTTTTTTTAAAAAAATACATATCAAATATTAGAAAATTTTTAAAAGAATACCAACAACATGATATGCATTTTATTTTTATAATAAATAATAGATTATTACATCTTAAAATATAAATATTACTTTAAAATTATAAAACAAAAAAAACAAAAAAATTATACATAATAACATAATTAATAAAATAATCTTCAATATTGCATTTTGTTAAAAATATGTAAGATAAAAAATTGAAAATAATTAATATGTATAATATTTAAATATTTCTTATATATATATCATTGCATTTATTTAAAATAATTATCACTGCACATTTAGTTAAAATTGAAAATAACTGGGAATTTGTATATATTTTATTCGACAAAATAATATTAATTAAATTATAAAATAATCATTAACCATACATATTTAATTAGAATTAAAAAATAACATCAAATTTTTAACACACTATAATAATTTAACGTACAATTATATTTATAATATAATTATAGTAGTTCATCAATATGATATTTAATTAGAATTAAAAGTAAGTTTTAACAATATCATATTTAATTAAAAATAATAGTTAGTGTCATAATCAAAATTCATTATAATAATATTTAATTATGTTTATATCATAATTATAATAATTTTGAATATGTATATTTTTAAAAAATAAAAATAAAAATGAATTAATTGAGTTGGGTCAAAAATGAAATTTTTTGAACTTTGGGACTACATTTATCGAAAAATTAAAGATGCAATTTTTTCTAAAAGAAACTCTCGCACGTCCGAATAAGGGTAAGGATCTCTCTAGTATCTGTAACAATATGAACTACCATGGACAGATCAAGAATTAGAATTGAATCAGATTTGAAGTGTCACACACTGGATAGAATTAGATTGCTAGAACGTAAATATTTGATTCTGAAAATACCATTGCCAGAATCAGCTAATTGAATTAATTGGGAGTTGGGATGCCAAACTTGTTTGGGGGCATTTGTGGAAATAAGTTCTTTAGTTTTGAATCTCCAGCTTTAATCTTCACTCTTGGCTCTTGAAGATGGCTTGAAGGTGGCTTGAAACTCTTGAGAGAATATGAATGGGTTTTGAGAGAGTGTTGGGAGAAAATGAGTTTGATTCTTGGCAAATAACGTAACATAAGGTTAGTGTGTTATAATCTGATTTGGATCAGCTATTAGGGTCACGAACCGGGTCAATTGGGTCAGGGTTTAAGTGAAATTGGGATCAAATTGGGTAAAAATTGAAACTGGGTCGCTGGTCAACATTGGCTTAGAAATGGTTGACTTTCGTTCGGCTTTAGTAAAACGGCTATAACTTCTTCGTCCGAATTCCAATTTGAGCGATTCAAAAACCCATGTACTCGTAATCGAATTATGTAACCAAATTCATTAAATTCTATCCAGTTTCACGCTCAAAATATAAATTTATCAATTTGTCCCTATCTTATACTTTAGTGTCCAAATAAGCACATTGTTTTGTTTAATCACCAAGCATGCTGTCAAAGCTCAATAACAACAACACGAACATATAATTATCATGCCACGAAGCCACATATAATCATGAGATTCATATATTTCACATAAGCACAACCTTGATCGAGAAGCGGGGCATCATAACCTATACCAACCAAATAGGTGTGACGCCCCAACGAGGGCATCCACGCCTATCCCGCGCTACAGACCTAGCTTGGAATCATGTTTATATGTGTTGTAATGTCTTGTGTGCCTCGATTATGTGTGAGAATGTGCTAAGTGTGATGTTGTTTGCTTATGTTTGCTGAACCTATGCCATCTTTGGATGTTTATTTGCACATCATTTGTATGTTTGCATTCATGTCAAAGCCGTGCGTTGTCTTGTTTGGTTTCGAGTCGAGTCTTACCCTTGTTGGTACGTTTTGTCTTATTAGGTGGTGAGTCTCTGAATGAGTAGCTTTGTTTGCTCGTGGTCGACCTTTGAAATTCATGGTAAAGGTGAGGAGTTATAATATAAAACGTTTTAAATTGTTTCTTAATAATCAATATTATTCATCGCATTTTTGCTAGAAGCATTCAATGTATGGTGAGGGAATATATATATATATATATATATATATATATATATATATATATATAATAAGCTATATAGAAAAATCTCTTGAAATTAGTATGCATTACGATTTTTTTTTTTTTTTTTTTCGGGCATAAGCCCAAATAGTCGAGAATTCGAACTCATAGTTATGGATGATGAATCACTTATCGCAACTAAAACTCTACTTAATGTTTGGTGTAGATCAAAAACACGAGGCCGTAACATTTCGATGCAGTTAGTAAAATTAGAGATGACCTCCGGCGAAGGGGAAAATGCAAAAAAAAAAAAAAAAAAAAAAGGCTATTAACTACATTTTACTAACGTTTTTGTAGTTTTTTTTTTTTTGGTCCGACAACAAAAGAAGTCATCAAGTCATAAAATGTTTCAATTTTGTGACAAAGTATGCCTCAAAAATGACATGGGCATCGGAAAAGTGGTGTGTACACGACATGTGACCAAGTGCATGACACTTTTCCAACGTCCATGTCATTTTGTGGCGTACTTTGTCACAAAATTAAAATATTTTTTGAGTTATTGACTTTTTTTAACATTCAAAAAAAAAAAAAAAAAAAAAAAAAACATGTCCCCAAAATGTTAGTAGGGGTAGTTGGTATCTTTTTCCTGCATTTTTTCCGCTCTTCAGCTAAATTTAAATTTTAAGGAAAAATCAATAGAATTATATTTCACTAAATTGTCTGAGGTATTTTTTGTAATGCTAAAGAATTATGAATTTATATTATTGAGACCGTGTATTTATATACGGGTCATTTAAAAATATACTATCTTATTATCTTTTTGAACTTGTTGATTTTTCCATTAGCAAAGTAGATATGGGAGAAAACTATTGTCTTCAAGTGTTTATTAACTGATCAAGTATTAATTTAAAGAGATTTTATTGTATATGAGTTCGATCTCAATTACATATAAACTTTATAACATTACAAAGTCTCAAACACAAAAACCTATAAGTCATATGAAAACATCACATTACTTCAAGTTTTAATATAAAATCAAACTTCTTACATCACCACTCAAACTTCTTTTCTAGGGTTTTTGGAGGGAGATATTTCTAGTAGTAGATACCATCGATTGTCACTAAGCCTGATTGATCGTTCCATTACATCATCAAGCGACTCCCCCAGCTTTTGCAAGGTACAAACATCAAATTCCACAGCAACAGGGATGACATTGCGCCCATCGGCATTTCGCTCCGCAATGGCAAAATTTTCAAACCCCCCAATAGAAAACAAATATTCATCAGAAAACCTATACAACAACATATATTCCAAATTGACGACGAGATCATCAGTTTCTTCATGGAGTGATTGAAAGTCTCTGTATCGAATATCTCTTCAACTCCTTCCATTGTCCTCACGATGAAATATGATCTGATCTCGAATAGAAACGTCTTCACTCCAGCCGATCGCGTGTACTTACACTGGGGCATTATACCATCATCCAACCTAAACTGATACTGATATCCATACCCAAAATCATTTGTCTTGTTCATCGTCATCGTGCAACGAAAATTTAGAAGATTTGAAGTCGGACGGGTAAGGTTTGCAAAAAGGAAAATTATTTTTGAAAGAGTTTGATTAAAATATTTTAAAATATTATGTAAATTATTTTTTATTTAATTATTTTGTTTTATTAATTTCACAGCCTACTTAATATTAGAATAATTATCTTCTATCGAGACTCCTATTTTTAGGTTAATAAGTACTTTTTTAATGTATTTAAATTAATAATTTATAACATGTATTTATATAATTACTCCTAACTAATAATTATTGACATAACTATAATGAGGGTATTTTAGGCGATCAATATTTTATAAGAAACATTCGTACTTTTATAAAATATAGATATAAATATAGATATATAGCTATAGATATAGATATATAGATAATAATAATTAATAAAGATAATGTGTGTTGCACATTAAATATACGATTCATCTAAAATTTTTAATTATTAAATTATTAAAATAATTTTAAATATAGTAACGAGATCTCATTTGAAATTTAATTATTTATTTTCATTAATTTATTAATAATAATACGAAATTATTATTGGTAGTATATACTAATTATCTTTTATGTTAAGTAAAAGCCCCATCCAAACCTCCTAATTTCGTACCATGACTTCTTCCATGGCCACTATATATCTCTCTCTCTCAACCACAAGCATGATAGGGCCCTATCTAGTCGTCTTTGCTCTAAATCCTCTCGATCAACTCTCACTCTTCTTCTATACTTCTCAATTGCACATTTAATATCAATTAATGTTATCATCACTACGTTCGATTATGTTCATAATCTATTAATAATTAATATTTCTTAAATATAATCGTTTGTGCGTACAGGTAGAGAAGATAATGTATTTCATTTGATAATATTTTTTTTTTTGAGATTGTATTTATCACTCTAGTACACTTATATTAGATTTACACAGAAATAGTCCAATTTTTGCCTCAAATTGTGCAAATTATTGCATGCGTGCATCATTATTTTTATTAAACCTTTTTAGTCCCATACTTTCAGAAATATTTTTAAATTAGTTGTTAATTTTTGGGTGGAAAAGTTATGTGTGCTTCACATGCACTGTTAGTAGTGTCCACCACTTATGATTTAGGCTATATATGACGAATTTAGAGGGAAAAATCACCGGTATATCAGTTAGCATTGTAAAAGCTTATTCCCATAATTTTTCCTCCGAATATGATTAGAACTAATCGCATTTTCCTTAAACACAAATAGTAAGCTGCACTAACAGTGCCCATGAAGTGCATGTCCTCCATCTCCATTTACAAATTATGTTATTTCATAACTCCTATACAGGATCTTTATATAAATATGAGAGATAATGTGAATTAATTTGTTATCTTCTAATTCGTCAGATATCTCGTATCATGATAGCATTTCAAATTGTAGGCCTTGAAATGACAAGAATTGTCAACTTATAGTATCAAATTTAATACAATTAATTAAAATGTTCAGGACCTATACAAATATAGTATCAAATTATATTTTTCTCATTCTATATTGTTAAAAAAAATTCAATCATAAAATATGTTATTATAAAACTCCTATATATGGTCTTTGTATAAAAATGAGAGATACACACTTTAACAATATGTTATTGAAAATGCCCAATTGCCAAATTTATAATATGAATTAATTTATTATCTCATAATTCATTAAGACACCTCTTATTATAATAATAATCATTTTCAAATTACAGGCCTTAAATGAGAAAAATGGGTAACTTATATTATCAAATTTGAATACAATTAACTAATATATTAACATTAAAAGAATTCTCATTGAACTATCTATAATTTTTTTTTTTATAAATTAAAGAAGTCTTAATTTTACTCTATGAAAAGTTCTATCTTAAGTCAATAAGTACTCTTTTCAATATTTCAAATTAATAATTTATAATATGTGATGGTTCAGGGAGGAGAATCCTATTAAATCACCAACACTTTAGAATTTGTTTGTGGAAGGGAAGACCATCACAGGCGTGAGAGCCTCAGGAACTGGGTTTCCAGGAAAGCGTGGGTTCTTCCAGCTAGGGTAACACCAGAAAATGCAGTGATGGTGCAGTGAAGGTGATGAAGTGTATGGAGCTTAGGAAGAAGATGAAGATGTGAAGAAAATGCGCAGTTCTTGTGCATGCAGGGTTTGTATGGAAGAAGACTTAGAGAATGTGTGGGTGTATTCTCCTATTTATATGTTAGGGGCAGGGGTGATTCGGTAGAAGTGATCGTGTGGTCCCAAACCCGTGCTGCCCTAGACGCATGGCATCCTGTGAAGGCATGGAAGTGATATCCCTGATTAATCCCATGTACGGGTGTTAGTGGATGTCAGGGATTGGTGTGCACACTACCTGGAGGTGTCAGTGGCAGTTGCACAGTAGCAGTAAGAACGTTGGGAAGCCTGGAGATCGTTACACGAGCTTAAGGACGATGGAGTGTGTCCCAGCGATGACCCTACCCTAGCGTAGGGAGGCTCAAGGGAGAGGATTCCCCAGATGGGCTTGTCCGAGCATGGGGACGCTCGCGTAAAGCTCCAGTCGTGAGGTCGTTCATACCCTCGAGAGGGCTCTGAGGCCTGCTGGGGTGGACCCTAACGGATGAGTTATGCTTTGAGGATCACGTGAGCACTGCGAGGGTCCGAGCGTCAGGATGGTCTAGAGCGTGGAACAAGCAAGGGAGCGTCCCGTGCCTGCGACGCGAGTCTTAGGTTGTGATTGTCCCTGTGAGGCGATATTGTGAGCGCCAAGCGAGACTAGGAGAGGGATTCCCACGCTTGAAGGATCATTCCCGCCTAGAAAACGTGTGACGGTTACCAAAAGTGGGGTGTTTTCTAGGCGGGAATGATTGCATTTTGAATTAATTATCCCAATCATGCCTGTTAACTCCCATCTATAAATAGGGATTTGTAAACCCTTTTTCAATCTTTCACACTTTCAGCATTTTTCAAAGCAAAAACAGCAGCACACTCATTTGCAATTCCTTGCGATTTTTGGCGAATTTTTCGACGAACTTCTTCACCAGACTTAGGTAAATCACTGTGATCTTTTAGTTTTCCTTGTGCTAACCCTAGATTTAGGTTGTGCCCATCATCACTCTTGCGTGAGGGATCCTTCTGAGTAGTCATTTCTTTAAAAAAATCGTCATTTTCTGTCAAATACCTCTGCAAAACCTTCATCTTCAAGAGCAAGAACAACAATGGCGGATGAGATTATAAACCAAACAGCGAGGGAGATAGAGGAGATGTCCCCTGCAAGTTCTCCTCTCCAAAGCAATAAACCATACGGCGTTCCAATAGTGGAGGCGCCAGAAGAGGCACGAGACGAGGATCTTGATGTCGCCATCCATGGGATGCATGAAAGGAACCCTGAGGGGGTTGAGCAGCTTTTCGAAGAAATGGATTTGTCTATAAGGATGCAACAGCAAGGTTAAAGGGTTTTTTCGGTGTTGAATAGTGTCGTTAGGCCTCAAGACCACAAAGTTACGGTGGCTATTGTTGCCCCCCAAGAGGATGTGGGAGCCTCTGAGCGTCAAGCACGGGGAGAGCCTCCCCGAAAATGTCGTCGAAGGGGTAAGGAACCTATGACCCAATTGAGGAAATCCAACCCCCATCAGACAGATAAAACTCCTGATGAAATTGAGAGCGCCCTGACGCTCGCAGAACTATGGCATTCTTGAAGACTCAAGTATATTGGGATAATATCTATACCGCCCGTCTCCCTACTGAGCGTGAACGAGCCAATCATCCGCCTCCAGGGATGATGACCGTCTACGGGGACACCGTATTGGCAGGGGGCTTGAAGTTTCTGATTCCGACCCCGATCGTCAATCTACTGAACTTCTTGAATTTATGCCCTTCCCAGATTCTGCCTAACGGAATAGCCTTGTTAAATGCTTTCGTAATACTGATGAGGGCTATCGGTTATGAGCCCTCGTTCGATAATTTCAACAGCTTGATCCAGGTAGCCCGCTCACCCCTCTCGTCTCCGAGGGATGGATTTTACTACGCCCAGGCCAAGTCCGGTTTAAAGATGATCGATTCACCCTCAACTTCTTATGGAGAGAACTGGAAGAAGAAGTTCTTCTTCGTGGGGGCACCTAGCGGAGTGTTTAGGGTTCCCCGAGAGTGGGTGATACACGGAGAGGGACCCATTGTGAAGCACAGATATGGGGATAAACTTTTTGAGCAATGGGCTAAGGGGCTAGCCCTCGTGATGAAGAATGAGAAATGGTTGATTAAAGCCAAGGACCTGTTGCGCAATGAGGAAGTGTTGTTTCGCTATGGCCTTGTGAACCCCCCAGAAATGATAGTCAACCCTCCCGCTCGAACAATGAACCGAGACATTTCGATTCTAGGAACTAACTTTGCTAACATTTAGAGTAAGAACGCTAACTTTTCAAATCTTGTTGCACTGCGTAAGTGTACTGTACATAGTCATCTGAGCTCGTTTGTTCTTTGCATGCAGACGTAGACATCCTAATGGCAGGAGCAAGCGCTGGGAGCATCGCGGCCATGATACGCGCTCGCAGGGCAGGCAATAATCAACCTCAGCAACAACAGCAACATCAGCAGCCCCAGACTACTCCACGAGGGGGGCGCGGTACCAGGCGAGGGTCAGGAAGAGGAGAAGGCGGCCGAGGGGAAGGCCGCGGAGATGGAAGGGGTGGCCTTGGAGCAGGCCCGGTTGAGGATTTGATAATCGGGGATGCTCATGATATCACTCCCCCGGGTGCCCACGAGGGACGAGTACATCTGGGCCCAGACGTTCCCCGCAACAACTGCTCGGGCATTATTATAAGGGGCCTGGATAAGGCGAGGGCTCAAGCCTCAAGAAAGAGAAAACGGATGGCAAACTCTATCCCCATTTCTGGTAAGGGGAAAGAAGTAGTAGTGGGCGAGCGTGGGGAACATGGCGACACTTCATCCTCGAATGATGAAAGTTTCTGGAAATTTGAGCGCGGCGGAGACGAGCATTACAAGCGCTCAGTGGAGGATGGTCCTGTGCTTTTGAGAAGAAGCTCTTCCTCTAGCAATTTGGTTATGGGGTTCGTTCATAAACTCCAATTCTCAGGGGATCATCAGAAATTGAATGAGCAGGACGCCGCTCAAGTTGCGGATGATGCTTGCCATGTCCTCCTAAGGGTAAGTGTCTAAGTCCCCTCAAATAGCTTTAGTTTTTCCTGAGTTAAGCTGGCACTTAACAGAATTTATTTGTTGGTTTAGAAGGTAATCCTCAGGTTGAAGAACCTGCAGCGACGCTCGGAGATCTACTCTAAGCGTAAGGCCAACTACAAGAAGTTGCTACGTATTTCCGATCCTTGTCAGTTGCAGGAGGATTACGACATGGTCTCCGCTGAGCTTTTATCTCTTAAGATGGAGTATGAAAAGGTGAAGAAGGCGTTCGAGGATCGAGAAGAGGCCTGGCAGACCTTGGATGAGCGGTATAAAAAGTTGAAGCAGGAGTGGAATCGGCTGAAGAATGACAAGAAGGACCTCACTCAGCAGCTACCCGAGCAGCTGGAATCAGTGAAGAAGGAGCTTGCTGACCTCCGAGGGCAGGTTACGGATCTGGAGACGAGGGTCACTTGGGATGTGGTTCTTAAGTTTGTGTGCTCAAAGGCCTTTACCTTTGCTGCCAATCTTCAATGCTTCGCCAACACCAAACGGTTCTTCTGGAAATCCGTGGGCCAGCTGATCAAGTTGGGAGTGGTGCCCCCCAGCACTCGTGATGACGCTCGTTTGCGTATGGATCTAGATGAAAACTTGGAGCCTGTAGTTCCATCAGGGGACCCTGCTGACGATTTGACAGAGCCTGAGTACAACGACTTGGTCATCCTGCTCCAAGACGAGTTCATGGCTGCCAACCCACCTGATCCAGAACCCATGGTGATAGATGAGGGTGTCCAGGAAGGCGCTCAAGCTGAAGTGGATCAAAGCGACGCTCAGGCTGTAGATCAAGAAATGTTGGTGCCTGTTCCCATATCGACTGCTCCTCTTGAACCTGAAAACCAGCCCTCATGAGGCTTCTTCCCGTTCTTACCCCCCAATCATGAATTTCTGTTCCAGCTTTCTCTATTTCTGCTAAGGTCTCTGTTTCGAACCCTTGCAACAATTTCTCTGTTCTTGGCAACGTACTTCTTCTGCCCTGTAGCACCCGAGCGCAAGGTACCATATCCCCCGCACCGAGACCCGACCCGAATATGAAATGGACGATCCATACCCGAGCTAAATCACGGTGAACGGGGACATACATACACTCTAGGCTAGGCGGGACTAACCCTTGAACCATAAAATCAGAGTTAACATTAGCTCGGAAGCAATAACTGATCATAACATACATACAATGAGCATTCAAGCTCCAAAAATAATTCATTTACATCATTCACATGCCGTCACGGCCCAAAACATGTACGCTCCAAAACAATAATCATATACAAAGACCAAATGTAAGAGTATGCAAGTGTAAGACCAAAATACAAGAGCTAGAGACGAATGCAAGACCTATGGCTCGAATTCCCACCTAGCTCCTGACACCTGCATAAAACAACTGAAAACAAAACGGGTTCAGTCTAAAAGGGACTGGTGGGCATAAAAATAGGGCATAAATATAATATACGACGGTATTTAAACAGTCACATGCAAGCTATAATCCCAAGTGAGATTTTTAAAAGAATTTCCCAAGTGGGTGAAATAGAGAAATCATCAAAAGGGATTATAACGATTCATTTACATTAGGTCATTATTGGCCCTGCGAGTGGGCGTGCATTATCTCCAACCAACACCTTGTGTAGTTCATTAAACATTCATTCATTCTTTGTTTTCATGTATAACATTCTTTCGTGCACATTCAATAACATTTACACCTTCTTCCTCTGGTTTGGTGGTGGGTTTGCAAGGCCCGACCACCCATTCATTGACCAAAAGGGGAACATGACTCCCCAGATGGCACTCAGCGTCCATTCCTCGCTAACTCCTAACGAGGTCCATTATCTCCAACCAACACCTTGTGTAGTTCATTAAACATTCATTCATTGTTTCTTTTCATGCATAACATTCTTTCGTGCACATTCAATAACATTTACACCTTCTTCCTCCGGGTTGGTGGTGGGTTTGCAAGGCCCGACCACCCATTCATTGACCAAAAGGGGAACATGACTCCCCAGATGGCACTCAGTGTCCATTCCTCGCTAACTCCTAACGAGGTCCGGTTACGTCGTTAATTGGTGGAACTAATGTGAGGGATCACCGTCGGCCCATGCCTCCCCGGATAGCCACTCACACTAAGTCCCTGGGCCCCATTCGTGCAATCATTCATTTCTCGGCAAAACAATTGGTAGGATTTATAAATAAGGGCTTTACATTGCAAACATTTACTCTTTAAAACGACTCTATATACGTATATTAATTTTGGTCGAAAAATTTTCACATTGGAGGTATATAGGGTCATATATCTAAATAGAAGAGAAACCCACCTTAAACGGCAACAAGGAGAACCCAAGAGCCTCACTGACCGGCCTCGTCTCCAACGGAATCAAAATCTGTGCAAGAAAGGTGAAGTGAGACTCAATATGACCATTAAGACGCTCGGCAATGTCATGATCATGATATGAATGTACAAAAGAATATATCACGTAATGAACACGTTCATGTGCACAATTAATACATTTAAATCATATAAACGAGCCTTTCATTCGACATTAGAAACGTTCTTATTCATTCAAGTCATAAATTCACATTTCCAATCAATTCAATTAAAGAATTTCAAACATGATCATAGCACGTATTAAATCATATTTACAATTAGAAAATAGACAATTAAATACGTTCAAATCAAGATCGGAAATTAAATAAAACATGAAATAGGTAACAATTAAATTCTATAATTCAATTAAATCAAATAATATTTAATATATAATAAACATATATATATTTATATAAATATATAATAAACATATATATATATATATATATATATATATATATATATATATATATATATATATTTATACATGAATATGTACACGTACCTACTAAGCCCATGCATGCAATCAATTAAAATAAAACATATGCATGCCTAATATATTATAACACATGCACAAACTGTATGCATTAAAACACAAACATTGAATTGTTAGGAATAGTGCCCTAGAAAGCCGATTAGTCATAATCCGTTTTGGGACTTTCCTAGTATCACAGACAATCTTTGAATAATATACAAATGATTAATGTCACAGGCAAACACTTCTTTATATGCTCTTGTTTGGTATGCGTTTACTTTAGTTGTGCATGTATGAGGACTCCCCTAATCCTGATGACTTTAGGACTCTACCATTTAGGTGAAATGGTTCATGAAACGAGCCCTATTTCACATAAGTCATGATTAGTAAAATACTCCAAGCCGATGAGTCCTACAGACAGTGGAAGTGTCAACCTGACTCCTCTAAGGCTTGCTTGTGGGATCACGCCCTTAAGAATGACCACCTTGTTTCATGGAGGTGCAAAGTGTATAGTTGATACGTGCGTGATACATAAGGGTGCTTACTTCAATAAGTAAGTTCACTGAGGTGCCCCGTGTGAGAAGATTCCTAAATGGGAAAGGAAGTTTCTATTTCAGGAAATGGAAACTTCCAGATTAGGAAATATCTCACGAGTCATTGATGTGATTAATTGATCCTTAGACTTGAGGTTCCATGTCACTTTATGAGTTAACTCTGTAGTCTTTGGTATTAGCTTTAAAGGGTGTCGCCTTAGACAACTGATTCAAGGCTTATGCTGGGGCTGCACAAGTGACTCATGAAAGTGAATGAGAATCAAGAAAGGACCTACACTTGCATATGCAAGTTTATCTCTTATTGTGTAAGTCATTCATATGCCATATGGAGTCCTTGGCCAAGGCAGTAAATCAAGACATCAAGAAAAGGGTTTCTTGGATTGAGATCAAATGGATATGAAATGCACTTAGCTTTAAGACCAGATTATTAGGGTTCTGATTATTCCCTTACCCTAGATCTTGGTTGAGAGATAGTAAGTAGGAGGATTGTATCTCACATGAATCAATGACTTAAAGGTTCTGTCGAATCCGAACATTCCAATTCATCTAGGGGTTAAACACATGTTGCTAGACTATGGTCGTTTAATCTGTGGACTGATTAATTAATTAGTGAATTAATTAATTAGGGTCACTGCTAATTGAATTGAGTACCTAGAGGGTCACACACAACAACTTGGTTACATGAGTTGAGGCTTTAAAATGATTAAACGAGTTAATCGGGCCAAGAGGGTTCCACACGTGTGGGTCACGTGAGTGACATGTGTCATTGTGACACGTGTCTCACGTGAATATATATATATATATTAAATAATTAAAAGTGTTAATTATTTAATAGACTTTGGTTTAATTTTGAATTAAAAAGAAAGTCTTATTTTGGAGAAAAATAATCTAGTTAATTAATTGTGAATTAATTAATTAGATAAAATAAGTTATTTATTTTAAATAAATAAAGTATAAACTTATCCAAAAATAGTTTGGATATTTTAGCTCTCTTGAAAGTTGATTTGAATTTGAATTCAAAGTCAAAGTCAAAATTACTTGACGATCAAGTAATAGGAGAGAGGGACCAAATCCTTAGCCCAAAAGGACTAGGTTTTGGGCGTCCCTTCCCCTCCTATAAATAGGAGAGCCCGAGCTCCTCTTGGAGCTAATCGAGAATTCTTTTGGTTCATGTGTTGAACACCATCCTTTCTCCAAGACAAACAAAACCCTAGGTTAAGCCTAAACACTAACTAGAGAACTAGCATCCTTACTAGTTAGATTGTAGCCAAGTTGGTGGACTATCTCTAGAGGGCTTCAAGTTAGAAGTCTTGAAAGATTCGAAGGAGATTTTTGGGGATCAAGCAAAACGACCACAAAGGCTGATGAAACGATTCTGAACCCAACAGAAAATGATTGAAAAAATCGAACCAAAGAAGATGGCGAAAACCGTTCGTCCATATCCTAAAGGATGAATTTTTTCACGAGGGTTTTATGGCTGGCAGATTTCTACTTTCGCAAAACTGGTTTTCGAAGGGAGTTTCAATCATGCCTTTCTCTTTCATATCTCTTTCTTTATGTTATATCGTTAAGAACTTCCCTAACATGATTTGAATCCAGGTTGGTGTGGATTGTTATCCCTACAATGGATTCTGAAGTAGAAAGAGATTTCGAGGGACGGGTTGCTATTACCGCATGAAGCGCGTTTGAGGGCGGCTCAAAACGTGTCAAGAAAGCTACTACTTAAGTGAGTTTCTTGATCTCTACGAATTTGGATTCACGATTGCGAGTATTCGATCCTTTTGTTGGAAAAATTTTTAAATTTCCGCTGCTTTCTGATTCCTGTTTTCCAACATGAAATTCCTGCATGCAAGCCTAAAGTATATATATATATCTACGTAAATACACATGCACACATAAAAAACCACATGCATGCAAAACTAATAAGCCCATACATGCAAACCTAATTTATTAAACATGCATGCACTACTACAATCAAACACACAACCAACATGCATGCAGGAAGAAAAGGAAAGCAGCACCAGTTCGGCAGCCCCAATTCAAAAGTATAACACGGCCGTGTTGGTTTTTAGTTTAAAATGGACACGGCCGTGTCCAATTTTATAAAATTTAGGTAACCAAGCCGAAGCATTAACACGGCCTCGCCCATTTTTCATTGGATTTGGACACGGCCGTGTTGCCTTCCTTCTTCGCACACCAGCTGCAAAATAACGCAGCAAGACCCCCTGTTTTTAGGCATGAAACGTAGCAGCAGCTAAAGCAACACCTAAGGCAATTGATGCAGTAACATAAGGCATAGAATTTAGCACAAAATGCACCAACAACCCCCACATTTAACTGCTAATACGCAGCAGTTACGCAAGGGAAACAAGCAGCAGTTGACAACAACAAAATTCAGGCCAAAACAGGGGCAAAAACCACGAAAAACAGAGCAACAACTGATCTCCTTTATCCCATCAAGTTCAGGTAAGTTAGGCCATCTTATACGCAGCAAAACAACACCAATTCGACATATAAATCAGTCCCAATGAAGCTCAACGTGAAAAGAATGCATAAGTGATCATTTCCTGATAACTCATGAATACTTCAACTACCATGTAATCAATGATCATAAATGTAAAGAAGTCAAAACAATCATTCTCATGCTTGGAATCAAAAAAATCCATCAAGAAACGAAGAAGAACAACATAAATGCTCAAAACCTAACTCTTTCTCAAATTCAGCCATAA
This sequence comes from Lantana camara, assembly GCA_037501455.1. Lineage (NCBI taxonomy): Eukaryota > Viridiplantae > Streptophyta > Magnoliopsida > Lamiales > Verbenaceae > Lantana > Lantana camara. The sequence goes on from CM074863.1 coordinate 95,473,800, forward strand.
ACTCATGAAACCATGTTCAAAATTAGGGATGCATATCTTAAAATGACACATATTGAATGTATATTACAACCCTAAGCTTACCTTGTGGATTAATGGAGGTTTGGAGAAGATTTGAGCTTTGAATCTCCAAGGTGCACAAGGGTTACGGGAAAAACTGGAAGTCAGGAGATTTGGCTGAGATTTCTTGCTTGTGTGAGGGTTCGTTCGGTTAAGGGATGGCATGACAGGTTAGTTGGGTGAGTTAGGGTTCCATAGGCTCCAACCATGGTTAATTTGGTCAAGAATTGTACGAGTTATGGTCATTTTAGTAAAACATGGCAGTTTAGGCGCCGATTCGTTTTTCGGTTGGATTTCGGAAGTTCAAATGACTTTGGAAAAATATAAGACTAAGTTTATTAAACCCGAATCTTCGATACGAGTTCAAGAAGTTGACGGAACTCGAATCCGAGTTCCCGAGCTCAAGATATCACATACGGAACCAAGGGTGCGCTAATTGCTCGTTAGCCCCCGACTTGGATTCCAAAAACAAATTAAATCCGAAACTCATGCAAATGAACCCGAAAATACGAAACGAACATATATTCATATACAGGACACGTATATCTCCGACATATTAAATTTGTACAAAATTTCGGTATCAATTCATATAAAAACGAAGCACATATATGTCACTCATAAGCAATGCGACAAGAAAATCCATACGTTTACAATTAATTATAAAATTGAATTCGTAAATAAAAAAAAATAAAATTAAAGTCAACGAATTAATGAATAAATTAATTGATATGATTAAAGCATGATTAATTAACATAACTCTCAATTATTGATTTAAAATAATTACTAAATTAACGAGATAATTAAAATGATATTAAAATAAAATAAAATAATTTATAAGAAAATTAAATATAAAACTCGTATAAACAATTAATTCACGCAAATTGGTAAACACATACGTCATACCTTTATGCCCTCAGTAGTGTAATTTCCTCATTTATTGATAATGAAACTAGTTTCTTCTTTATTGTGTTGTGCTGCTCTGTATGTTGTTTGTTGATTTTCTTTTGACGCTTGGATTTTTGTGATATGTGAATGTATGGGCCCGAGGGTGTTGCACACGAGGGGTACCCTGGCCATATTCAACATAGGGCTTGAACTTAGAAGAAATAACTTCGATAAAAGATATCCTAAGCGTTGAGTAATAACAAGGGTAGCTATAGTGCAAACTAGAACTTAGAAATCAGCAGTAGGATTTACTAAGTGTTTCTTCTTTAAGTATTTGATATATTTCTTTACTTTGAGCGGGGCAGTAGTACAAATTGAACTCAGAAATCAATGAACGGATTTGCTAAGTGTATAATTACTACGAGCGCACGTCAAGGGAGGGATCCATATTTAGGAGATGTTGAGCGTAGCTAGTAATCTGAACCTGAACTTAGAAATCAGCAAAGGGATTTGCCAAGTGTTTATTTACTGCGGGCGTATGTCAGAAGTGGGATCCACTTAGGGACCACGAGCGCGAACTAGAGCGAAGGGTCTAGTTGGCCTTAACAGTAATAACAGCGTCTCGATGGGATCCGCTCATTTTAAGAGGGACCCGTATGAGTGAAACATTAAGTCGTTCGACATGGAGCACCCTCGACACGAAATTGGCAAAGTAGATCATCACAATATAACAGTTAAATGAAGTTAGCATGAGAAACGCATACTGATGTACGTAATTTGTATTTTTGTCAAAAGAAAATACACAGTGCCTCAAGTGAGGGTTTTACAATGTTTACAATTACATGTAGAACCTTCTGAGGTTGCAAGCATTCCATGGCCGAGGGAGACGCTCGCCTTGCAAAGTCTCCAGTAGGTAGGTATTGTTCGCTCATACTGAGTGACTTTGAAGGGGCCTTCGCAATTGGGGTCTAACTTACCCACATGCTTGGACACTTCAACCTTTTTGAGGACTAGGTCCCCAAGCTGGAAGGTCCTTTCCTTAACACGTTTGTTGTACTGCTGAGCAACTGATGCCTTGTATTTGTGGATCCGCACCCAAGCAGTGTTCCTCCTTTCGTCTAGCAAGTCCAATTCGAGCGCCCAGTTATCTTCATTGGCTGCAGGCTCGAAATAGGTAATGCGTGTGGACTCTTGAGCGATTTTCGCAGGTATCATAGCTTCGGATCCGTAAACGAGGGAGTAAGGGGTCTCACCGGTTGCCGCTCGCGGGGTAGTGCGATATGCCCACAGGGCACCTTGGAGCTCTTCAGCCCATTCACCCTTTTTACTCTCGAGCATCATTTTTAGATGTTGGAGTACGATCCTGTTTGTAAATTCAGCTTGACCGTTGGCCTGAGGGTGGCCCACGGAAGTGAAGCGTTGCTCAATGCCGAGCTCTGAGCACCACTCTCGAGTGTCAACGGCAATGAATTGTGAACCATTGTCTGAGATTAGCACCCTCGGGTTGCCATACCTGCAGATGATGTTCTTCCAAATGAAGTCTCTTACGACCTTGAATGTTATTTTGGCGACTGTCTCGGCCTCTGCCCACTTAGTGAAGTAATCCACAGTGAGGATCACAAATTTCTTTTGCCCGACCGCCATGGGTAGGGGTCCCACTATGTCAATACCCCATTGGTCAAAGGGCTAGGAAACGTCGATAGGGATCATTTGGGCTGCTGGCAGTTGAGGGATGTTGGAGTGGAATTGACACTTAGAGCATTTTTTGGAGTAATTGATGGCATCCTGCAATACCGAGGGCCAATATAATCCGCTCCTCAATACCTTTTTGGCAAGAATACGACCGCCAAAATGATTCCCACAACTCCCGCTGTGCACGTGTTCCAGTACTTCCTTGGCTTGCGAGGGTCTCAGGCCCCTTAATGATGGACCTTGAAATGACCGCTTGAAGAGCCTACCCTCATTATCAAGTGAAAAGCGAGGGGCTTTATTCCTAACTCTCCGTGCTTCCACTTTGTCGCTCGGGCAAATCCCATCTCTTAGGAATCTGACGATGTCATTAAGCCAACAAGGATCGGAAGGATCAATCATACTTACTTCACCCGAGGGATTCCCCTTGGATATCAATAGTTCCTCCGTCCTAAGGAACGTGACTGAGCGCTCACAGGAGCCCTCCAGAGCAGATGCAAATTTGGAAAGGGCATCGGCACGCTCATTCTCCGCTCGTGGAACCTGCAGTAGGTGGAATTCCTTAAACCTCGAAATTATCTCTTTAGCCTTCGCTAGGTACTACACCATGGTGGTTTCTTGAGCCTCATAAGTACCATCAATCTGACTTGTAATTAACTGAGAGCCGACGTAGGCGGTGGTTTGGGAGGCTCCATTCTGAAGGGCAATTCTGAGCCCTTGGATGAGAGCCTCGTACTCAGCCTCATTGTTGGTGACTTGAAAGGCTAGTTTGATCGCATAATCAAATTCAATTCCTTGGGGGTCTCTAAGGGTCACCCCCACTCCTCCCCCTTGTGAGGTCAAGGAGCCATCTGTGTACAAGAGCCAGAGGCCTTCATCCTCTGAGGGTGTGGATTCTAGACCAAAACGTTCAACCAAGAGATCCGCCACCGCGAGGCTCGAAGCTGATGTCAAATTGACTGAGCTCGATTAACCATTGTATTAACCTTCCTGAGAGGTCCGGTTTTGAGAGAACCTACTTGAGTGGTTGGTCTGTAAGCACAGTAATGGAATGAGCCTAGAAATATGGCCTTAATCTCCTTGAAGCATTAACGAGGGAGAAGGCGAATTTCTCAATCTCCATGTATCGCTTTTTAGCGCCCCTGTAAAGTTTTGCTGAGGTAATACACCAGTAAGTGCTTACGTTCGCGTACTGCTATGAGGACTACACTCGTGGCTTCCAAGGAGACGGAGAGGTAGATGAATAAGTTTTCTCCTGGGACTGGCTTCGTCAATAATGGCGCACGAGAGATATTGTTTCATATCCTGCAATGCTTTCTCACACTCCTCGCTCCAGGTAAAATTTCGAGCGTTGCGTAGGATTCTGAAGAATGACAAGTTTCTGTCAGCTAAGTGTGAAATGAATCTGTTGAGAGAGATGATTTTGCCCACCAGCACTTGGACCTCTCTAACGTTTCGAGGGGAGGAAATGTTTAGGATTGCCTTAATCTTTTCCAGGTTGGCCTCAATGCCTCTCTGACTGACCACATATCCCAAGAATTTTTCTCCTCGAACGCCAAATGTACATTTGGAAGGGTTCAGCTTCATACCATAGTGACGCAGGATATTGAAGGCTCGCCGGAGGTCATCCAGGTGTGAATGCTGGCGCTTGCTCTTGACGATCATGTCGTCCACGTAAACTTCCATGGATTTCCCAATTTCACGCTCGAACATACTGTTGACCAAACGCTGATATGTGGCTCCAGCGTTTTTGAGCCCGAACGAAATGACCAGGAAACAGTAAACTCCCATATGTACCACGAAGGACATTTTAGGACGATCCTCGGGTGCCATGAAAATCTGGTAATACCCCTGGAATGCGTCCATCATGCTCATGAGTTCGCACCCGGCCGTCGAATCTACCAACTGGACAATCTTGGGTAGAGGGTAAGGATCTTTGGGACATGCTTTGTTGAGATATGTGAAATCATTACACATACGCCATTTGTTAGCGCTCTTAGGCACGAGGACCACATTGCAAAGCCATTCCGGATATAAGATCTCCTCAATATACTGAGCCTCGAGGAGCTTGTTGAATTCCTCCTCAATGACCCATCTCCGAAATCCATGCATGTACCTTTTCTTCTGCTTGACCAGTTTGAATACGAGGTCAACATTGAGCCGGTGGACTAAGACGCTCGAATCTATTCTAGTTAGATTTGAGGCTTTCCAAGCAAAGACATCCAAGTTCTCTCGCAAGAAATCGATCATCATGATCTTAGCTGGACCGTCGAGATTCGAGCCAATCTGGGTAGTTTTATCTGGATTTCCAGTTTTATTTGGATTTTCAGGTTCCAACTCAATGGTCAGAAAATTTTCGGTTGGCTCAATTCGTACCTCTGGTCTCGGGGTTTTGAGCGCTCGTTTCTTACCTGTGAGTCTACTATCAGCCTCCTTTGAGGGTTCTTGGCAGTCGCTCTCAGAGGATGACTCATCGACGGCTCTCGGCGGCCCATCGTCACCGTCTCTGGTCCCTCCCGGGACCTTTTTCTTGTTTTTCTTTCTGTTCAACTTGGCTCTCTTACGCTCGGGGCCATCTTCATCTAACTTGGAAAATCTACAGATTTCTTGGTGGATCCGGCCTGGACCGTTGACTTGGGCTTGTGACTGCAAAGAGAGAGGATGTAACACTTCCATGCTTCCTTAACGTTGCAAAGCACCTCACCTGTTCCCTCGGGAGTGGGGAATTTAACCTTCTGATGGTATGTTGAAATGACAGCCTTAAAGTCAACGAGGGCTGGACGCCCAATGATGATGTTGTAGGGTAGATCCACTTCAACGATGGCATACAAGACGCTCAAAGTCTTTCGCTATGGGGCATGACCAAAAGAGGTGGCCAACCGAATTTGTTCGATAACCTTGGAACCCCCAAAGCCAACGAGGGCTGTTCTGAGGGGTTCGAGAGAAATGTTTGTTATATTCATCTTTTGAAACGTTGAGTACGGGAGAACATTCAAAGAGCTTCCACTATCATCTAAGACCCTCTTTACAACATGATTGTGAACATCTAAGCTAGCCACCATGGGGCAGTTAGAGGTTTCACTGACCCCATGGGGTGTTACAATGTGCTCTAGGTCTTTTTCACTGAATCCTACAATCTCATTTTCTTTCGAGCGCGAGGATTCTTCCAAGGAATACACCTGTTTGGGCCTTGAGGATCTTTGATCATAACTACGGACGTGGCGACGGCAAGAGGTGTTAGAGTCACCCCCGGAGGGTCCGTCAGCCATTATGTTGATGACGACGAAGGGCAGGTTTTCCATTTCGGCGGCCTTTTGCTTGCCGCAGTCGCTTGTCTCTAGGCGATGGTGGAGCGGGATCCTTGAGCGCGAGCGACTTCTCCCTCGAGCCCTGGCTCGTTCGGCACAATGCTCATCGTACCTCTCGAGCATCTTCACAAATTCCTTGAGGCGTCCCCCGACAATGAGCCTCTAGATCTCGCTTTCGAGTTGGCGGCACTCGTTGGTATTATGCCCCTTCTGCTTGTGGAAGGCACAGTACTTCCCCGAGCGCTTTTGAACCTCGGTTTCTCTCATCTTTGGCGGCCTCTTGAACAGCTTCTAGTCCGCCATTGAGTAGACCTCAGCAATAGGTCTGTTGAGGGGGATACGCTCGAACTTGCATGGGGGAGGGGAGCTTCTCCGAGCGGGAGCAGGGCTATGACGGCGGTTTCTGTTGGACGCCCCCTGTCTTCCTGGACTTTATCGGTGCGAAGGGCGTTGGCAAGCTTTTGTGCCCTCGCGATGTACATGTCCTCGAGGGTGAAGAAATAATCAGCTATGTCCCTTATTTCCATCGGGGAGCGCGGTTTCTTTTTTACCACTTCCTCAACAAATTCCTTGCTGACGTAGTTCTTCATATTGATAGCCCCAAACAGCACATGTCTTAGGAAATCCATCGAGGGCCTTTCCACTAATAGGATTTCTTTGTTGAACCTACCCATAAGGACCTGAGGGTCTCGTTTGGTCCTTGTACCAGGTTGTAGAGAGCCGTGGCAGCAGGTGCTGGTGCCTTCAGAGAGTTGAAGTGGTTCAGGAAGGCATCAGTCAAATCCCCATACCCTCGGATGGAGCAAGGGGGCAGCTTCTTGTACCACTCTTTTGCCATTCCAACAAGGAAAGTGATAAAAACTTTTGTCCACTAATGACTGGAATGCTCATACAGGTGCATCAAGTGTACAAAGTGATCCAGATGCTCGGTAGGATCAATGGTTCTGTCATATCGGTTGACGGATATGGAGATTTTGCCCATCCCGGCGCGGGCCATCAAAACTTCGTCGACGAGGGATGAACCGGCCGTCAGAGGCCTATGGTTCCTGCCCTCGTGGTCATGCTCTTCATAGTCTTCTTCCCTCCAGCGGTGAGAGATTTGATTTCGTGGGTTGCGAGCGTCTCTAGCCTTGGACCTCTCGTCCCCAGCATGGGGGACTTGAGACCGTGCTCGAGAGAGCTACTCTACCATCTGCTGCAAACTTTTGAGTTGGTTTTGGACAGCAGCCAAACGAGGGTTGTTTTCTTCCCTCCTATTCGTTCTTCCGGTGGCTCTAGATTGGACCTTCTCTTCCGCATCTCCCCTCGCCTGAGGGGTCTTTTCCTTCTCTACGGGACGCTGTTCCTGTTCGTCCCTCGGGGGGGGGCCTCTTTCCCCTGTGCTGGTGGCGGTGGCGGTGGCGGTAGTTGAGCCCACAATACGTTCTGGGCAGCCATCAATGGATGAATCGAAAGTCCTCCAATGGGAGGGGTAAGTTGAGCGCCCATCCCCGAGGGGAAGTAGGCAGTAGTGAAGTACTTCCAGGCATTCTGAGCTTCTTGGATCTCGCACTGAGCGTAGAGCGCTTGGAGTTATTGTGGAGTCATTTGTGGCATTTCCACTCCCTAGATCTCTTTGGAAAGAGAGATAGGAAGCTGCAATGTGCCCACTTGATAGGGCTGAATCATAGGCATCATGCCCGACATCATTCCAGGCACCACGGCGGGCTACAAGTATGCGTACCCAGATGGCGACATCGCCGTCGAAAATGCCCCAGTGTTAGCGGTCAACGGTGGGCATGAGTGTCATAGGAGGATCTGCAGAACCTCCAGCTTGGGCTCCTGTAACTGGAAGAGATCCCACCTGAACTTCTTTATCTCTATTTTCTCTGGTGGCCGGAGGCGTATTCCCATCCAATGGGGTACTTCCGGTTTGGGCAGTGGTGATACCAACGATGCCAGCTCCGCCTCCTGGGTTCTCCTCATTCATCGGAGGAAGAATGCCCCTGCCGTCCAAAACTCCAGATCTTGTAGTTGTCACCATGATTGAAACTGCTGGTGTTACTCTTCAACTAGCTAAAGAGGAAGGATTTGTTGAAGATGAAGAAGAAGATGATGGATTTTCCACAGATGGCGCCAAAAATGATGGTGCAGGAAAGAGAATCCTATTATATCACCAACACTTTAGAATTTGTTTGTGGAAGGGAAGACCATCACAGGCGTGAGAGCCTTAGGAACTGGGTTTCCAGGAAAGTGTGGGTTCTTCCAACTAGGATAACACCAGAAAATGCAGTGATGGTGCAGTGAAGGTGATGAAGTGTATGGAGCTTGGGAAGAAGATGAAGATGTTAAGAAAATGCCAAGTTCTTGTGTATGCAGGGTTTGTATGGAAGAAGACTTAGAGAATGTGTGGGTGTATTCTCCTATTTATATGTTAGGGGCAGGGGTGATTTGGTAAAAGTGACCGTGTGGTCCCAAACCCGTGCTGCCCTAGACGCGTGGCATCCTGTGAAGGCATGAAAGTGACATCCCTAAATTACTCCCATGTATGGGTGTTAGTGGATGTCAGGGATTGGTGTGCGCACTACCTGGAGGTGTCAGTGGCAGTTGCACAGCAGCAGTAAGAGCGTTGGGAAGCCTAGAGATCGTTACACGAGCGTAAGGACGCTGGAGTGTGTCCCAGCGATGACCCTGCCCGAGCGTAGGGAAGCTCGAGGGAGAGGATTCCCCAGATGGGCTTGTCCGAGTGTGGGGACGCTCGCGTGAAGCTCCAGTCGTGAGGTCGTTCGTACCCTCGAGAGGGCTCTGAGGCCTGCTGGGGTGGACCCTGACGGATGAGTTATGCTTTGAGGATCACGTGAGCGCTGCAAGGGTCCGAGCGACAGGATGGTCTAGAGCGTGGAACAAGCAAGGGAGCATCCCGTGCCTGCGACGCGACTCTTGGGTTGTGATTGTCCCTGTGAGGCGATATTGTGAGCGCCAAGCGAGACTAGGAGAGGGATTCCCATGCTCGAAGGATGCACTTCGGCAAGTGGGCCTAGGCAGTAAGGCCGCAGGCAGGTGGGCTGGATCCGTTATTACGGGACCATATTCTCGAGCGTCCAAGCCCAAGCGTTCCAGATTGATCTGGCTGAGCCGTCCAGATCTCGACACGTGTACGGTGATGATCCGAGCGTGATTTGGACCCGTCAATATGTATATACATAATTATTTCTAATTAAAAATTAGTAATATAATTATTATTTCGGCTCCTTCTATGATTTATTGTTTTGAAATATTATTGTTCACTCTTTGTGAAATATGCATTCAACATATATAACTTGATTTTTGTTGATATGAAATGTGATTGCATTTGTGATTCTTATCCAATGTGTTAGTAAACATTGTGTTGCGTTTAAGTAATTGGAGATTTTATATAACGGAAAACTAATCCAAAATACTTTATGCATGGGAAATTATATATTTAAAAAACATGTCTTTTTACCATCAATAAAATTAAAATTATATATATTTTTTAATTTTTATTGTTGGAGGAATTCTTTAATCACAAAACATGTGATTATATATATATATATATATATTTTTTTTTTTTTTTTTTTTTATGTAGGATCTTTATATAAAAATGAAAGATATACACTGTAAATATCTCATTATCAAAATTTATGAAGTGAATTAATTTGTTATCTTCCTGTTCATTATGCATTTCTTATTATCATAAACATTTTAAATTGTAAGCCTTATAATTAAAAAATTGACTAACTTATATTATAAAATTTGAATATGATTAGTTAATATATTAGTTTAAAAGAATCCCTATTGAAATATATATATATATATATATATATATATATATATATATATATATATATATATATATATTAGTTTGTTTTTTTTTTTTTTTTGGAACACACACCTTAAAGTGGTTAGAGGGTTTTGAACCCTGGATTATGCCTTCGAGAAAGAGTCCTCGAACCACTTGGACCAACCCCGTGTTGGTTGTATTAATATATTAGTTTAAAAGAATTCTTGTTGAACTATATATATATATATATATAGATTCCCTTTTTTTATCTTCTTTGTCTGCTTTGATTTCGATTCTCGAGATCGCCAATCCGAGGAATTCAGATTACTTGGTGATTGAGTTTCCCACTGCCAACTCTTTCTTCCTTTGGCAACTATAACCTTCCCGACCACGATTTTTTCTTTTTAAAAGCATTTTCCCGACCACATGCTTCTAAGGGGGTGCAATTAACAAGCTCCATTGAAGCTCATCCTAGCGAAGCTGTGCAAGCAGTGGTTAAGTCCTTCTTGGGGATGAAAACGAAGCTGAGGATACTTGGGGATCTGTTGCTTAACGGTGATCTAATGCATATGTGGTTTTATGTGTAAAGTTTTGAGTCTTTGGAGCAATACAGTAATGTAATAATGTTTTAGGAAATTGAAGTTGAGATAATTTATTTTATATTTTTAAGTTCATGTTTTTTTTTTTTTTTTTGGTTTGGTGAAACTTTTAAGTTTATGTGGTTTATACTTTATATTATAAAACTACAAATAGTTTTTTCTTGTATTTATTTTTTTGACAGCGTAAAATGTACCCCAACTAATGCTTTTAATAATTTTTAATGGAGGACAACTATGAATATCTGTATTTATATATTATAGGGATAATTACGAATAACCCTTGAGATATGATGAAAATATAGATTTCCCTGAAATTTGAGAAATTACAAATACTTCTTAAGGTTTATACTCTCTCTCTCATAAATTATCCGAACCATTAACAATGGTTTTAGATTTTGATGACATCAGCAAAATTACTTTTAAAATTCCGAAAAATTCCGATCCTACCTTTAGGGGGTAAATTGTAATAATATTGAAAATATGATGATATATTTGTAATATTAGTTAAATTTGTATTTTTTTAATTTAAAAAGTATAATTTAATATAATATTTATATTTTATCAATAAGTACAAATCCAAATAGATATTTCATGCATATTTATTTCGTACCTTATGTTTATATTTTAGTTTTATGTATATTTTTCATAAATTTATTTAAACTTATTTGTTTAAGAAAAACATTTTTCCTTTAGAATAAAAAACTATAACAAACACACAACATGAATTTTTTTTTTTTTTTTTAAGGCATCAGAGTTATTTAAACAAATGTGATCCCTAATCCATCTACCTTACATACAAAGAATAGCATACCAATATAAACATGCATACCTAATATATATATATATATATATATATATATATATATATATATATATATATATATATGTAAACTTTAAATATGAAATTAGTTTATCGTAAAAATATTAAAATATCATGAAATAGTATTCTTTTGGGGAAAAAAAAATTAGATAGTTACAAAACTCAAGTACTTACGTCAAACCCCCTAAAAATTTTAATACTTGTATCAACCCCATTATCTTTGAAATTTTCTTACATATACTTCCCTTGAGTTTTAGCATATAAAGGGTAAAATAGTAAAATCACACATTCCGTTAAATTTAACGGAGGAAATAACGGGGTACGGGAAAAATCGTAATTTCTCAAACTTTAGGGGGTATTTTGTAATTTCGTCATATTTTCTCAGGAAGCTGCTCGTAATTATCCCTATATTATATTACATTTATACATAGGGAGAATTACATACGGGGCTCTAAGGTTTGGCGCAATTACACAGCGGTCCAAGTATCTTTGGATTTTACATACAGGTCCCTAAGGTTTTGATTCCGTTAGAAGTCCATAGGGTTCCGTTAGAATTTTGACCAAAATGACCAAAATGCCCCCAACCCCCAAGGACTGGATTGTAATTAGGTCAAACCTCAGGGACCCGTATGTAATTATATTTAAATTATATTAAAAAATTAGTATTTATAATTAATATATATAATTACTAATTTTTAATTCTTGTTTGTTATAATATATATCTTTTAGTTTTGAAAATTTTAATCCGTTTCGCAATGATTTAGTAAATACTAATCTTGCTAATATTATATGAATATTTTCAATTAATCATTAAATATAAATTATTATTAATTTTATTATATACTAATATTGTTAATTATTACAGAAACACTTCAACTAGTCATTAAATGTTCATCTTATTAATATTATCTCTACGATTATTTATTAAATACTAATAACACTAATAATATATTTTTAACAAAAAAAAATATACTAATATTATATAAATACTTTTAATTAATTTAAATATAAATTATTTTCAAAATGCATACACATACAGTGAGAAATCACAAGTTCTAAAATTTAAAATATTTAAAGTTAATACTTTTAATTAATACTAATATTGTTTATTAATTACAAAATACAGATTAATTTATATAAAATATGCATAATTACACATATATTTAATTATAAATACTTATTTTTTAATATAATTTAAATATAATTACATACGGGGTCCCTGAAATTTGGCCTAATTACAATCCAATCCTTGAGGGCATTTTGGTCATTTTGGTCAAAATTCTAACGGAACCCTAACGGCCGTTATGGACTTCTAACGGAATCAAAACCTTAGGGACTGATATGTAAAATCTAAATATACGTGGACCGCTGTGTAATTAGGTCAAACCTTAGGGACCCCATATGTAATTCTCCCTTTCATAAAAGTTTGATTACTGGGGTTTCTCAAAACTTATTGATCACTTAAAATGTCCTTCGAATAGCGCTCTCTTTTTTTTTTAAATTATGGATAATAAAATTATTATTATTATTATTATTATTATTATTATTATTATCTTAAACATATCGAGTGTACATAGGGATTTGGTTAATATTGTCTCCTAATTAAATCTTAACTATAATCGTTACCAAATTTTATTGAGAAATTTGATTATAATGCCAATCCAGATCTAACTTAAGTCTAATTACTATTAAATTTCATGCTAATTATATTTAAATTATTATCTATATAAAACATTTTATACACCGGATGAGTAATATCAAACGTAAAAATAATCTTTTGAATAATAATAAATATATTCTTTAATAGACTAAAATTGTGTATATCATTTAATGTCGAGTTCAATTTTATGCATCTTAGGAAACGGTAAGAGGTTATATTCGTAATATTAATGTGAAAATATATATAAATGATCGATTACTGTAAAATAATTCATTTTGTTAAACTAAAGGGAGTTACAATTATCTAGTTTAAATTGGTTTAATTTTTTTTTTTTTTAATAAAATATCAGGTTTATATGAATATCAAAGTCACATATCTTGAGAATGCGTGTGTATAAAATTGACATGCAATACTTTTTGAATTATAACATCAGTTAATACTTAATTCAGAATTACGTTAAGAGGGGGTGAATTGATTTATGTGTAATTTTCGCGCACGGTGTTTGTTTAGTCAACACACTGAGCTAACAAGCTCCATTACAAGTATCAGAGTGAGTCTTGGCTTGGATCAATCTTCTTGAAGTATCAAGACAAATGTCTTGACAGATGCTATAAGCACAGGTCTTTGGACACAAATATTTCACAGTCCAGATAATACCAAAGGTACAATCTTTGTACCAGTCAGAGCAATGCTCTGAATCATTCACAGCTCCAAGAGCTGATAGATGATAAGATCAGTAACGACAATGCTTGGATAACTTAATAGCTTAACAAAGGAGCTGATGAAGTATATTAAAGTGTCTCAAAGATTTAGCTCAATCATAACAATCATAACACACGGCTTCACACCAAGATATTTTAACCACTTTATGATTGTATCTTCAAGTAACTCTTTCACAACTCAGAGATGTCAAATTATGCAGATCAAGTGAGTTACTGAAGCTTAGAAATCAACTCAACCAAGAGCTTAATAAGTCTCACACAAGATAAAGAGAAGAGGAACAAGAGACACAAGATTTAGAGAGGTTTGGCCTCCAAGGTTGTATAAAACACTAACCAAGAAGATTAATCCTCTACCTAAGGTTGTTAAGCTTAGGATTTTCAACGGGTAACTTTGATTGAATGAAAGATTACAAAATACAACACAAATAGAGCCTGTTCGGTACCCTCAGCAAACTAAGGCCCGGTACAAAACGAACCAAACTCTAGGATCCCCAAACTTCTTGTAACACTACCCACCAAAAGACACTAACTCTTTTATCCGGTGTAAACAAAGTAGCAGCAAACAAAGAATGGAAGAATCAAGTTCTTGTGTTGAAGATGATACTCTTTTATAGCTTGAATAATATGATGACCGTTGCACCAATTTTGAAATTCAAATTGGTTGTCTTCCCAAGGCACCAACGACTCTTGTTTATTTTCTTTCAGCAGTGCCAACAAGTGGGAGAGAGATTATCAAGACTTGAGTTCTTGAAAGAGGTTTTTGCAAGTTGTAATATAATATTGTTTAATCCCTCAAAACCTGTGCAACATGTTTCCACTGACTGATCTCAGGAGGTCTTCTGGAAAGGTTTGTTCCAGTGATGCTTCCGATACAGTCACACTTCTTTTGGCTCAATCAAAAACTTTGATGTTCAACAATTACGTTATTTTATAATTACGATCATAATTAATTAGTAGTTTAACCTAAAGATTTATTTCATATTAAAAAGATAAGGGATATATACGTACTCAATATTGAAAATATTAATGTAATGGTGTTCTGCGGGTTATCTGCAGCTAAACATAACAAGAAGCATGTTCAGTTTATTGTACCAATCCTTATTTTATCGTACATCTAGGAGGCACGCAACAATGCGATGTTCGATGGAGTGAGTTTCAAATCAAGCAATATTGTATCCCATGTGCGGAATCATCTGTTTTTACTCCATTACTGTGTAGGACTGGAAGAAGATAAATACAGATGAAGCTTCTCATTGAAACCCCGGGCAATAAAGGGATTGCGAGGAATGGGCACGAGAAGATAATATTTGGGTATTTCGGATCTCTAATTCGATCTAACAATTTTGCAGAATTATGGGCTGCTAGCGAATGGTTGAAGGCAGCCAAGGAAAAGGTTTTCAGTAAGTTGTGGATGGAACTTGATTCAAAGGTGGCTCTGGATCAAATCACGGGGAACGAAAGGACTAATTAGGAGTGTGATCATGTGTTAATGGATATTCAAAATTTAATGCAAGGATTGATAATTATGTGGACTTATGTATATATAGAGAGGGGAACGTAAATCAGATGATAATTTTGACAGTATACAGGTAAAAGGGTTTGAACCAACTATAAATTTATAATTTCATTAGGATTAGATCCAACTATAACTAATTTTCATGCTTAAGGTAATGTGAATATAAATTTCTATACCTTTGGAGTAGCTATATTCGGTTATTCACTGTTTAAACTAGTGGCGTAGCCACATGCTTCTAAGGGGGTGCAAGACCGACAACACTATGATGGCCATCGAAGTTCTCAGAGTAATGGAGAGAAGGAAGTGTAGGCCTAACATGCAAGTATACAACATGGTTATTGATGGTTTGTGTAAAGACAACAAAATAGATTCTGCCCTCAAGCTTTTCGATGAAATGTCTCAAAAAGGCATAATTCCTAATGTTGTTACTTACACTGCTTTGATTTGTGGTTTATGTAATATGGGCCGTTCTAAAGAGGTTGAATTGCTACTCAAGGAGATGGTAGATCTGAAAAT
Source organism: Lantana camara (assembly GCA_037501455.1). NCBI lineage: Eukaryota > Viridiplantae > Streptophyta > Magnoliopsida > Lamiales > Verbenaceae > Lantana > Lantana camara. The sequence goes on from CM074863.1 coordinate 95,489,353, forward strand.
TAATCCGAATGTGATTACATTCAATGTTATCATTGATGCTTTATGTAATGAAGGGTTGGTGGATAAAGCAAAAGATGTACTCCATATAATGATGCAGAAAAATGTGGTTCCTAACATTGTCACATATAATTCATTGATGGATGGATATTGTATGCAAGGGCGACTTGATGAAGCTAAAAATGTTTTTGATTCTATGGATAGCAACAATATTGCTCCTAAGAGTCGCAGCTATAACATCCTAATCAATGGATATTGTTGGAAAATGAAAATACACAAGGCCATGCATCTCTTTCGCGAGATGGAACGCAAAGGCTCGAAGCCTAATTCGATTACCTATAACACTATACTCCGTGGATTATTCTCTGCAAGAAGATGTTTTGATGCACAAGAAGTTTTTGATGAGATGCAACGTGTTGGCCTAAAACCAGATTTCTATACGTATTGTAACATGTTGCACGGATTGTGTGAGAATGAGCCTGTTGAGCTAGCATTGTCCTTCTTGGATGCAATGGAATATGAAGGAGTACATCCTCATGTTGCTTACTATAGCATTGTCATGAATGAGTTTTGTGAAGCTAAAAAACTGCATGAAGCGCAAGCTATTTTTGATGATCTACCTTCCAAAGGACTGAAACCTGATGAAGGATACTGCCAAAATGGTCTACTGGAGGAAGCTAAGGATCTTATATTGAAAATGAAACATGAAAATTTGTTACCAAATCTTGGTACCTATGACCTTATTGTTCGAGGAACAGTGATGAGGGGCGAATATGATGATGCCGCAAACTTTCTTGAGCAAATGTGCGAAAGAGGACTCGCTCCTCATTTATCGACGCTAGATTTGCTTCTCGATTCAATTGGAAAAAAGGAAAACAACACTCGTCTTCTTAAAGTTATTCAGAAGTTGGCCTCAAATTATAGCTCAAACTTCACGAGCCAAGACAACACATTTGCAATCATTTGTAAAAATCAAAAGTAGAAAATGGGTTGTTCATCTTGTTCAGGTACATATGCCATTCATTCAATAACATTCTTTGTTGTGTTAGTTTATACCTGAATGATGCTTATTGTGCCAATTGAAGCAAGTGAGCTATTTGTGTCAGACTCTCACGAAGTATATATATTGTTTAATAATTATTTCTTTACTAAACAACTCACATCTATTCACATTGTCACAAAAGTTTAGTCACTCGATATACTGAGCTAAAATTAACTGCTCAACTTTAACTTATAAAACCCAAAATTCCAATAACCCAAAGTATTTATTTAATTATTATTTTGGTCAAACAGGAATGTGATCGCTCTGGTGTTTTCCATGAGGTCCCCCTCTTTTATTAATCACCAAAAAAGTTCCCCTTAAGTGTGTATAGCTTAGATCTCAAATTTAATCCTTAAATTCTGTAGCACACCGTTTCATTTCCAGTTGAAACAACAAATGAGAATCTCCTCTCCCAGTTCATGCTTTTCATCTACTAACAAAGAGTTGCAAGTGCAGAAGCGACTTCATCTTCAACTGTAAACTAAGTAAATACTTTTACTGAAGTTCCTGAACCTTTGGAGGGTCTCCTTCCTCACTTAGACTCCGGTAAAGAGAGACCGCTGCGAGCTGAAGGATACGGATATCGTATTAATTATATGAAAAGAAGGAATGCTCTGCTGTTGTATGAAAGGTAATATCTCATTGATAATTGATTATTCTTCCTCATGTGGATATTTATTTATTATGACATGCATATATTGTGTAGCTATTGACATGGTAAAGTATGAACATGTTAGATAAATATAGCAATTATTCTATCAAATGGAGGTGGAAAAAAAAAATAGAGCAAAAGCAAAAATCTTGAAGAAGAAGATCACATTTGCATTTTGCTCGACAACTGAAAGAAGGGCTTCTAACTGCTGAATCGTTTATGGTTTTGAAAAGAGAGTAATGAAACTATTCTTGTTTTTCGACCTTGGAGGTGGAACTTTTGATGTCTCAGGTATGAGAAATGTCTCGGTTTTTTTCCTAGATGTATGGACCCAAGTAGTTTTTCAGATCTTGGTGTTTTCTTTTAGTGATTATTTTTTAGATCGTATTCAAATGGTATGTAAGCTTGTTAGTTTTTTCTTCTAATTCTTGGTTAAGGTAGATATTACTTGTCTTATATACTTTCAGGATGATTTGACCAGTGAAGTTTTATTTAACTGAGTGCACAAATTGTTGGCTTGTATGGACAAAATTACTCTTGTAGCATATTGCTCTTCGCTTCCCTGGTACAGCTACTGTTCTTGTTTACTTTAGCACTAATGCTTGCTCATTTTCAAGTTTGATGCTCCAAGATTTAAGATGCATCGTTGTGAGGGTTTTGATGTTTTCCTTTCTTATATTCTTGTTTTAGTGAGTTGCTGTCAGCATCTTGGTGGTGATGACTTTGACAAGATTTGTAATCTTCTTGCCGATCTTCTTGCTATTTCATTTCTTGAAATATGTCTTTTTCTGGGTTTTCAAAGCAAGTGATAAGACACTGCCTTATCATCTCATCCAGATAATTGTTGACTGGCTAGCTGCAAGTTTTGAGAAGGACAAGGGGATAGATCTATTGAAGGAAAAACAAGCTACTCACTAACCTAGTGGAGTTAAAAGCAATTTACCCCCCTGTGCAAATCGTAATTCGCAATCCACCTCCCTGAGAAAAAAGAAATAGCAAGCAACCCACTTGTTTTATTTTTTAATCACCTCACTGCCTCCTTTCAATTTTTTTTTGTGTTAACTAATAATATTTTTACTAAAATACCCCCAACATATTTTGAACTTCATTTTGCCTTCTCTAGTACGTCTCTTCACTTTTCCATCTCACCAAAAACCCTACTGAAAACATTTGAAAGGAAGATGGTCCTAGGATGAAATCCGCTCAAGGAAGTAAGAAATTGAAGAAGATTCTTTGCAGAAGTACAAAAATATAGATTACCGAACGTCGGAAGTTTGGATTTTGCGAAAGGCAAGGTTGATCTTGTTCCTTTGTTACAGATTTACACCTAAATCGTTTTCTTTTTTTTCTTTACGAAATGGGTTGTGTAGATATTATATTCATGTTGGGATTCGACATTGTTACTGTATTTTGGTATTTCGTGCGTTGTTTGAATCTTTGTTTTCATAATGTAGGAATTGTTTTTTTAGAACTTTAAGAATCTTTGTCCCTACAAATATTTGTCTCCTTTTTGAAAATAATACTTTATTGTTGTTGGTGGTCCCTAACCATGTAGTTATTTTGAATAAATTGTTTAATAGCACACTCTATTGTTGTTTTTTAGTAAACATTTTTGTTCTGAAATTTTTTCTTTAAATTCTTATATATTTCATTGTTTGAAATAGATGAGAAAAGTTATTGGAGATGTGCAACATGGATTTGCTGAGATTGAATGTGGTCTTGCTGGAACCTCTTTCACTCAAGAGGAATATGAATCAGGCAACTTTGAAAGGAATGCATACACTGTGGCTCCTATTATAATAAATGAAGGTGAAGATAGCATTGAAAGCGATGAAGATTCTGATTGTCCTGATGTCCTACTTGAGGATTTAGAAGACTCTGAAGATGAGGATATATTGATCGACAGGGAAAGCACGAAGAGTGAATTGCTAGCGAAGATGAAAAAAATGACCCAAAAGAGAAAATCAAAATCTAAAGATAAAGAGAACACGAAAACAGTTCTTAATGAAGATGACGGATGGTATAGTGATATAGCTGAGCAAGAAAATGTTGATTGCCTTGATGGATCTGATTCTGAAAATGAAGATGGGCCAACTGGAGAGTATTTCAAGGAAGGGATGAACATGAAAAATCATGAACTCAAAGTCACAAACAAGTACAAAGATGCCAAGTTCTACAGAGAGGTTTTGAGGGATTATTGTGTTCGAAAGGGTTTTGATTTGCATTTCATTAGGAATGAAAACAAGAGAATAACAGCAAGGTGTTTGAATGAATCATGCACATGGAGGATTCATGCTAGTCCAGTTCAAGGAAGGCCTTTATTCCAGATCAAAACTCTGAAAGGAGAACACTTCTGTGCTAGGACATATGACAATAATTTGGCTAAGTCAAAGTATCTCGCCAAAAGGTTGGAGAAGACGATTAGGGAGAATTCTCAAGTGGACATCGAAACATTAAGAAGAACCGTTTACAGGAAGTGTGGTGTTGATGCAAGCAAGTTTAAGGTTGCAAGAGCTAAGAAACAGGCCCTAAAAAATATACATGGTGTTGATTCCCATCAATATGAGCTTTTATGGGATTATTGTGAAACAGTACGAGACAAGAATCCAGACAGCAAGTTAATTTTAAAGAAAAAACCTGACTCTGAACCACCAATCTTTGAGAAGATGTATTTCAGCCTTGGTGCTATGAAGAAGGGATTTCTTGGAGGGTGTAGACCTATCATAGGTCTTGATGGTTGTTTTTTGAAGACTGTGTATGGTGGACAATTACTAGTGGCTATTGCAAGGGATGGAAATGATAATATGTGGCCAATAGCCCTAGCAGTTGTGCCTGTTGAAAACAAAGTAAATTGGACTTGGTTTTTGGAGGAATTACTTGATGATATTGGTGGTTTAGGCATACTAAACAACTACGTGTTTGTAAGTGATAGGCAGAAAGGTCTTCTTGATGCTGTGAAAGAACTGTGTCCATATTCAGAGCATCGATTTTGTTTGAGACACCTCTACCAAAACTTCAAGAAGTTGTTCAAGAGTAATGAACTGAAAGAATTATTTTGGAAAGCTGCTTCTACAGCCAACAAGAGAGAATTTGAGGGATACATGAAGAAAATTGACAAAGAAGACCCTAAGATTGATTCAAAAATCATAACTGCGGGTGAGTGGCTAAGGGAAATTCCAGCACAACATTGGGCCCGTTCTCACTTTCTAACTGACTGTAAGTGTGACGTTCTTGTTAATAATTTGAGCGAGTCATTTAATGCTTGGTTACTTGAAGCTAGGAGTTTGCCCATTATTTCAATGTTTGAATGGGTTAGGACAAAAATGATGAATAGAATTCAGACAAAAAGGTTGAATATGGAAAAATACACTGGTATAATTTGTCCTAATATTATGAAGAAGATTAATGCTCAGCTGAAATGGACTAGAAACTGTTTTGCAATTTTCTGTGGTAGAGAAGAATATGAGGTCAATCATTTTTTGCAAACCTATATTGTTGATTTGGGAAAGAAAACATGTACCTGTGGCATGTTCGAGTTGTGTGGTTATCCTTGTGCTCATGCATATGCTGCTATCACTGCGAAAAGGGGTAAAATTGAAGACTACGTGGACGATTGTTACAAAAAAGAAGCTTATTTGAGAGTCTATGCCCACATGATACATGGTGTGCCTGGTCAAAAAGACTATATTAGAACTCCTTATGAGCCTCTTCGAGCTCCAAACATCAAGATTAAAAGGGGAAGACCAACTAAAGTAAGAAGAAAAGGAGCCGATGAAAATAGACCATCAACCAAAAAGGGACTTTCACACACTTGCCAGAGATGTTTTGCTATTGGTCATAACATTGGAACATGCACAAATCCACCTCACCCCAAATCGAAGCACTATAAGGTAATTATTTTTCTTGTTGAAATGTTATTTTTGATGTTAAGTTTGACCTGTGAATTTATGTGGTTGCTTTTGTTACAGGGCACTAGCATTGGAGTTCTTGATGTTGGAATTAATGCTCCTAGGCAAACACCTTCAGTTAATGCTGTAAATGTTGCACCAAGTTCCTCAAATGATGCACCAAGTTCTGTGAATGCAAGAGTATGAAATTTGCTTATTTTATTTCATTGGTCTAGAAAAGACCTTCATTTATTTTATAATTATCTTTGATTCTTGGTTTTTTTTTTCCAGAAAATGCCACTGGAAAATAATCAGAGAACTACTAAACCTATTCTAAAGAGGAAAAGAGCAATTTCTGTAGCACAGATTCTGCAAAAAATGAAAGAAAGGAAGGAGCAAAGAGCAAAAGATAGAGCTGAAGCAGAATTGTCGGGAAAAAAAATAATCTAGCTATGCACATGTCTCTTTTGAAAACAATGATAATTTTGTGAATGTTGTTCACTTGTTGCTTGTCTAACAATGATAACATTTATTATGTTATTTTTAGGCTTATGTAAGACTCGAGCAAACAATTTATTTTATGTAGTGTTCTTTGGTTGTATGGTAAACAAGTCATTTCATGATGTTTAATGTTGTTCTTTCTTCATATGTTAAATATTGTTTGATTGCTATTTGTAATAGTTTGAAGTAGATTTGTGATTTTGACTCTACGTGCAACCTCTTGAATGAAAAGGATTGCATTGTAAAAATAATTAAAATTCAAATTGTTTAATCAAAATAATAGTACACAAACGTCTCTTGGTCTAATATTCATATAAATATGAAAGAGGGGTAAAATAGACTTTTAACTCGAAAAAAGTAAGAAAAAATGGAATAAACATTGCAGTCAACGCGAGTGAGTTACACACACCTGTATGAGGGGTCAATATGCTTCTTTTTTAAAATCCTAAGGGGGTTTTTTGCTATTTAATTTTTCACGAGGAGGTAATTTGATAATTGTTTTTTTCACAGGGAGGCTATGAGGTTTTTTCCCAACCTAGTGAGACAGCTGAGAAAGCTAAAATGGATCTGTCATCTTTGACATTGCCTAATATCAGGCATGTTTTTTGTAGTATTTAACTTACATGGGCTAAGTTTAAAGAGTTGTGCTCAGATTTGCTTGACAGGTTATTTTGTGGTATTTCATATTAATTTACAATGTCCCTCTACTGGAAGCCTTCCCTCTAACTTTGATAAAACAATATATTATCCTTCGCAGACTCTAAACCCCTGTTCAAAATTCCTTGAGAGATGCAAAGCTCGAATTCTGTGATATAGATGAGATCATTTTTGTTGGTGTATCGACCCGTATTCCAGCTGCTCAAGAACTTGCTAAGAAAATGACTGGGAAAGACCCAAACATTACTGTCAATCCTGATGTAGCTGTTGCCCGTGGAGTGCAGTTCAGGTTGTCCCTTTTCCTCATTTATCTGTCTTAAACAGATCACGTTACATTTAGCTAATAAGAGTTCACGATGATATCATCCTAGATGTATCAGTTTTATCTTTGGGGCTGGAAACACTTTGTGGAGTAATGACAAAGATCATTCCAAGAATACCACATTGCCCACTTCAAAATCACAAGTGTTGTCAGTTGCTGCTGATGGTCACACAAGTGTTGAAATAGATGTCCTTCAAGGTGAAAGAGAGTTTGTTAGGGACAACAAAATTCTTGGGAAGCTTCGTCTTAATGGCATTCCACCCGTCCCACGTGGAGTTCCTCAAATTGAGGTCAAAGTCGATATTGAGGTAAGCCGTAAGTGTATGTTTATGTGTCAGCACTTTGCCGGTGATGAGGTAAGCATATGCTTTATGTGTCAGCTGAGTTCATGCTTTATAACCATATGCATATGTGGTTAGAATGTAACTCTTTTAGGCGGGGTTTGCAAATTTTGGAAAATAAGTGGTTACTTTTATTTTAAAAAGTCAGAAATTGGGTGTTCTGTTTTACACTTTCTGCTTAAAATAAGCTTAAGCAAGCTAAGAAAATGGAAATACTTCCGCAGATGCTTCTTGTACTGCAACTTTGCCTTTTTTGTTACGTTATCGCTATTGCTAAAATAAACTAGAAAATAGGAGAATGTTTGGGGTTTCTTTTGCTGATTCGTGGTTTCCCTATCCTTAAAACTGTCTTTGTACTTGCAGGTCCAAACACTCCCAGTTTTCACTAGTACTAGTACTACATTTACAACTTCCCCACTTTTTACAACTTTACCTTCTTTTAAAAACAGAAGTTTCTATTGTTACTACTGCCACTTTATACTTCTATTTTAAAAGCAGAATTTTTAACTTTTACTACTACCACTTTTTACAACTTTACATTCTTCAAAAGCTTAGATTTCTATAATAACCCTAACATATATTCAGGTGGAACGAAGCTGAGTAATTCGCGAAGGTAGACAAGGAGAAAAGAGACACCATAGATACTAAAAAACCAGGCCAATTCTGTATTTTACCAAATTGAAAAGCAATTGAAGGAGCTCGGCGAAAAAGTAGCAACCCCAGTCGAAGGAAAACGAGGCCAAACTAGGAGAACTCTAGGATGCCATTTCTGGAGGCTCAACACTAACAATAAAAGATGCTATGACTGCCCTAAATCAGGAATAATGCAGCTCGGGCAGTCACTATACAACCAACCAGGCGGTGCTGCAACAGGTGACGGGTCGGCACCAGTCGGAGAAGCTGGTTCTTCTAAATCTTCAGACAAGGGTTCAGATGGTGATGTCATTTATGATAATTTCACAAACAGCAAGTGAGAAAGGTGGTATGTATACTGTGGTGGCTATTTTTTAACCTGCAAGTCTTTCTTGTGCCGTGTATAAGGAGTATTTTTGCTGGAATTGAATGTTGAGGCGTTTCTAGGAAAATTAGCTATGACACGGAAGAAAAAACATAGATGTTGGTTGTTATCACAGCATAGACTTTTTTTTTTTTTCCAAAGATTTTATTGTGTCATCAAGATCTGTTTTTGGGCTATTGGAGATTTGCTAACGCTGTTTTACTTATTTATTTTGATGAATTTTGAGCTTGACTCTGTGACCAGTTGTCTGTGCTTGTATTCTTAGGCCTGCAAATTGGTGCTTGTATTGATAAATCAAAGTGATATTATCTTGTGCCTTTATCGGATTGAGACGTGCATATTCTGATATAGTGATTTTATTCTGTGTCTAATGTGCTCAAGCTCTTGGTTCATAATTGTGTGTGTTTCTATTTTACAAGTTGATTGAAATTTTATGTGGCATAGTGGCTGCTGGCTGGTTTATTGAGTGATAAAGAACGAAATCTGATTTAGCATTACGCGCTGGGGGTAGACTTCAACTAAGTCTACGTAACCATTTTGGTTTATGATCTGTTCTGATGCATGAATATTTGTGTAGGATCTGTACCTAATCTTGAACTGAACCTCTGGGACTTCGGCACTTCAAAAGACGATTGCTTTCTTGGCTTGACATTGGCGGTAAACCCTTGGGCTCCAAACTTGGGTTCAATTAGAAGCAAAGCAATGATCAGAAGATCATTTCCTAACAAATCTTTTGGTTTAACTCATTTGGACGCAGAACTCTACACTTTCCAATTGCATTTGTTTCCTTTATTTTGGTTTGTGCGATGGTCTGATGATCTTAGATTATAAATTTAGTTGATTTCATTTCATATCATTATTTTCATGCATTATCCTGCCTTCAATTGCATGTTCATTGTTACCTTTTTGTGAACCTAACTTTTTTTTTTTTTTTTTTAAATCTGATGAGCAATTTTACTTCTTGTAGAGATGGTCCACAACAACAAAGTTGCCCAAGAGGTGAGTTTAAGATGCATGTTTTCTTGTCTTTTCTTCTCTGCTAGTGAGTTAAACAAAACTCAGAATCAAGTTTTGTTAATATAATTTGCGACCTTGTTTCCCCAGGATGTGATGATCTGCCCTGGTTTGATTGACCATTCACAACATTCAGGTATTAAGATTTGTTTTTCAGATTACTGCAGTCACCCCCACATTGTTCAGTATAAGACATCCTATTACTCAGTTTACCTTCCGTGTGAGCGGGGAATTACTGCCTTTGTGCTTCGTTTATAATATAAACAAAATTTTGGTCTGATCAGTTTGATTTGTCTAATGCTTGTACCTTCCAGCTGATGCTGCAAAAACCAGCGCCCTCGAAAATGAACTAAATCTTCAAGTCGTGTTTCCGGAGTTTGGAAGCAAGAGCGATCTGAAATTAACAAGCTCCATTGAAGCTCATCCTAGCGAAGCTGTGCAAGCAGTGGTTAAGTCCTTGGGGATGAAAACGAAGCTGAGGATACTTGGGGATACTGTAGCTTAAGGGTGATCTAATGCATATGTGGTTTATGTGTAAAGTTTTGAGCCTTTGGAGCAATACAGTAATGTAATAATGTTTTAGGAAATTCAAGTTGAGATAATTTATTTTATATTTTTAAGTTTATGTTGTTTTTTTTTTGGTTTGGTGAAACTTTTAAGTTTATGTGGTTTATACTTTATATTATAAAACTACAAATAGTTTTTTCTTGTATTTATTTTTTTTGACAGCGTAAAATGTCCCCCCACTAATACTTTCAATAATTTTTAATGGAGGACAACCATGAATATCTGTATTTATATATTATAGGGATAATTACGAATAACCCTTGAGATATGATGAAAATATAGATTTCCCTGAAATGTGAGAAATTACAAATACTTCTTAAGATTTATAGTCTCTTTCATAAATTACCCGAACCATTAACAACGGTTTTAGATTTTGATGACGTCAGCAAAATTACTTTTAAAATTCAGATCCTATCTTTAGGGGGTAAATTGTAATAATATTCAAAATATGATGATATATTTATAATATTAGTTAAATTTGTATTTTTTTAATTTAAAAAGTATAATTTAATATAATATTTATATTTTATCAATAAGTACAAATCCAAATAGATATTTCATGCATATTTATTTCATACCTTATGTTTATATTTTAGTTTTATGTATATTTTTCATAAATTTATTTAAACTTATTTGTTTAAGAAAAACATTTTTCCTTTAGAATAAAAAACTATAACAAACACACAACATGAATTTTATTTTATTTTTTTTAAGGCATCAGAGTTATTTAAACAAATGTGATCCCTAATCCATCTACCTTACATACAAAGAATAGCATACCAATATAAACATGCATACCTAATATATACATATATACATATATATATATAAAATATCATGAAGTAGTATTCTTTTGGGAAAAAAAAAATTAGATAGTTACAAAACTCAAGTACTTACGTCAAACCCCCCCTAAAAATGTTAATACTTGTATCAACCCCATTATCTTTGAAATTTTCTTACATATACTTCCCTTGAGTTTCAGCATATAAAGGGTAAAATAATAAAATCACACATTCCGTTAAATTTAACGGAGGAAATAACGGGGTACAGGGAAATTCGTAATTTCTCAAACTTTATGGGGTATTTTGTAATTTCATCATATCTTCTCAGGAAGCTGCTCGTAATTATCCCTATATTATATTACATTTATACATAGGGAGAATTACATACAGGGCTCTAAGGTTTGGCCTAATTACACAGCGGTCCACGTATCTTTGGATTTTACATACAGGCCCCTAAGGTTTTGATTCCGTTAGAAGTCCATAGGGTTTCGTTAGAATTTTGACCAAAATGCCCCCAACCCCCAAGGACTGGATTGTAATTAGGCAAAACCTCAGAGATCCGTATGTAATTATATTAAAAAATTAGTATTTATAATTAATATATATAATTACTAATTTTTAATTCTTTATAATATATATCTTTTAGTTTTGAAAATTTTAATCCGTTTCGCAATGATTTAGTAAATACTAATCTTGCTAATATTATATAAATATTTTCAATTAATCATTAAATATAAATTATTATTAATTTTAATATATACCAATATTATTAATTATTACAGAAACACTTCAACTAGTCATTAAATGCTCATCTTATTAATATTATCTCTACGATTATTTATTAAATACTAATAATACTAATATTATATTTTTAACAAAAAAAAATATACTAATATTATATAAATACTTTTAATTAATTTAAATATAAATTATTTTCAAAATGCATACACATACAGTGAGAAATCACAAGTTCTAAAATTTAAAATATTTAAAGTTAATACTTTTAATAAATACTTTTAATTAATACTAATATTGTTTATTAATTACAAAATACAGATTAATTTATATAAAATATGCATAATTACATATATATTTAATTATATATATTTAATTATAAATACTAATTTATAATATAATTTAAACATAATTACATATGGGGTCCCTGAAGTTTGGCCTAATTACAATCCAATCCTTGAGGGCATTTTGGTCATTTTGGTCAAAATTCTAACGGAACCCTAACGGCCGTTATGGACTTCTAATGGAATCAAAATCTTAGAGATTGGTATATAAAATCTAAAGATACGTGGATCGCTGTGTAATTAGGTCAAACCTTAGGGACCCCGTATGTAATTCTCCCTTTATACATATCATAAAAGTTTGATTAGTGGGGTTTCTCAAAACTTATTGATCACTTAAAATGTCCTTCGAATAGCGCTCTCTTTTTCTTTTTTTTTTTTAAATTATGGATAATAAAATTATTATTATTATTATTATTATTATTATTATTATTATTATTATTATTATCTTAAACATATCGAGTGTACATAGGGATTTGGTTAATATTGTATCCTAATTAAATCTTAACTATAATCGTAACCAAAATTTATTGAGAAATTTGATTATAATGCCAATCCAGATCTAACTTAAGTCTAATTACTATTAAATTTCATGCTAATTATATTTATATTATTATCTATATAAAACATTTTATACACCGGATGAGTAATATCAAACGTAAAAATAATCTTTTGAATAATAATAAATATATTCTTTAATAGCCTAAAATTGTGTATATCATTTAATGTCGAGTTCAATTTTATGCATCTTAGGAAACGGTAAGAGGTTGTATTCGTAATATTAATGTGAAAATATATACAAATGATCGATTACTGTAAAATAATTCATTTTGTTAAACTAAAGGGAGTTACAATTATCTAGTTTAAATTGGTTTAATTTTATTTTTTTTTAATAAAATATCAGGTTTATATGAATATCAAAGTCACATATCTTGAGAATGCGTGTGTATAAAATTGACATGCAATACTTTTTGAATTATAACATCAGTTAATACTTAATTCAGAATTACGTTATTTTATAATTACGATCATAATTAATTAGTAGTTTAACATAAAGATTTATCTATAGTATATTATTAAGCGCGAGAGGTAAAGGTGGTCTCTTGGTGTCCTCTTTTTCTTTTTTTTCTATTTATTTATTTTTTATCCTGTCAGTTTTCTTCTCTTGCGATTTTCTCTCTTCTTTTCTATTTACTTATTTTTATGTGTTTTCTTCTTTTACATTTTTTTTTATCTTATCCTATCTTTTCTCTCACCTTATTTCAATTTTTTTTTTTTTTGAATTTTTTTTAAAGATAGTGTTGTTTGATATTTTATGCTTTTATGTTATTTTTATATTAGTTCAATAATTATATTAAAAATACTGATAAAATATATATTAATATAAAAATTAATTTAAATATATTTTAAACAAAAAAATTTTATAATTTGCACACGCAACGAGTGTGTCAAAATTACTAGTTTCATATTAAAAAGATAAGGGATATATACATACTCAATATTGAAAATATTAATGTAATGGTGTTCTGCTGGTTTAAATCTGCAGCTAAACATAACAAGAAGCATGTTCAGTTTATTGTACCAATCCTTATCTTATGGTACATCTAGGAGCGCAACAATGCGATGTTCGATGGAGTGAGTTTCAAATCAAGCAATATTGTATCCCATGTGCGGAATCATCTGTTTTTACTCCATTACTGTGTAGGACTGGAAGAAGATAAATACAGATGAAGCTTCTCATGGAAACCCGGGCAGTAAAGGGATTGCGAGGAATGGGCACGAGAAGATAATATTTGGGTATTTCGGATCTCTTAGAATTCGATCTAACAATTTTGCAGAATTATGGGCTGCTAGGGAATGGTTGAAGGCAGCCAAGGAAAAGGGTTTCAATAACTTGTGGATGGAACTTGATTCAAAGGTGGCTCTGGATCAAATCACGGGGAACAAAAAGACTAATTAGGAGTGTGATCATGTGTTGATGGATATTCAAAATTTAATGCAAGGATTGATAATTATGTGGACTTATGTATATAGAAGAGAGGGGAACTTAAATCAGATGATAATTTTGACAGGTAGAAGGGTTTGAACCAACTATAAATTTATAATTTCATTAAGATTGGATCCAACTACAACTAATTTTCATGCTTCAGGTAATGTGAATATAAATTTCTAAACCTTTGGAGTAGCTATATTCAGTTATTCACTGTTTAAATTGAAGAGGCTGTAGGTATAAGTAATCATATATGTATAATCTTGACTAAATTATTTTTAAGTTTGCATAAATAAACAAGTAATAAACTAAATATTTTCTAATTTTTAAATTCTACAAATAGAATTTAAGTTCATAACAAAAAACATGGGGAGAATATGTTAAATAAAGAAACCTTAAAAACAAAATATTATAATTAACAGATTTGTTAAATTGGTAGTATAACTTTAAGTCTTTCATGTTTTTAACATACAACTGAATATGATAATGTAATGTTTACAATTACACCTTTAAATAACTTTCAAATTTTAGGTGGCAAGCATTACTTTACACGTAAAAAAAAAAAAAGAGAGATGAACTTTTCATAACAAAATGAATTAATTGTTCATTATTTGGTCTAGTCTTATTCAAATAATTTCGTTTAAATACTTTTAAAAAAAATACCTAAATGATGTTTTATAATATGTTTAGAGAATTAAATGAAGTTAGATAATTAATTAAATAAATTTAATAATTAAAAATATATAGATGAACAATGTGATTAATTTCACTGAATTTAAAAAGACGATTACATTTTCTTGTTTTTGGAAGGCAAATCACTCGTACATCAAACCCTCACCGTGGTTGGCCTTTGGGAGATCATTCTGCCGATTCTTGACGATTACATTTGCAAACTTGGGCAAATACATAGCTCGCCACTCCGCCGCTTCTGAGTTCTTGGAAATGAAGTTAGGGCTATTTCTAAATCGTTCCAAATCGGGTAGTTTCTCTCGGAACCCACTTATGTTTCTGTCCGGTTTTCATTATTTCTGTACAAAAGGTGTCAAGGATTCCATCAGGCGTGAGAGAATCAAGATCGACATCGGTAATGTTAATGGGTCGAGTGATGCAGTTAAGTTGTATGAGAAAATGACCAGAATGAGGCCTTTGCCTAGTGTTGTACAATTTAATCAATTGCTTTCGCGTCTGGTGAAGCTGAAAGAGTATCCCACGGCCATTTCTCTTTCTAAGGATATTTGTAATTCGAAGACTTCAATTGATGATTATACTATGAACATTGCCATTAACTGTTATTGCCTTTCTAACCGGGTTGATTTTGGGTTTTCGATTCTGGGTTGGTTCTTTAAGAAGGGTTATGTTCCTGATGGATATACCTTTGGCACATTATTGAAGGGTTTGTTCAAGGAAAATAGGATCTATGAGGCACAAGAACTATTTAAGAAAATAGTAAGGAGAAGGCTGTGCGATGTAGATGTTGTAATATATGGAACCGTGATTGATGGACTATGCAAGGCCGACAACACTATGATGGCCATCGAAGTTCTCAAAGTAATGGAGAGAGGGAATTGTAGGCCTAACATGCATGTATACAACATGGTTATTGATGGTTTGTGTAAAGACAACAAAATAGACTCTGCCCTCAAGCTTTTCGATGAAATGTCTCAAAAAGGTTCAACTCCTGATGTTGTTACTTACACTGCTTTGATATGTGGCTTATGTAAAATGAGGCGTGGTAAAGAGGCTGAGGTCCTGCTGAAGGAGATGGTAGATCTGAAAATTAATCCGAATGTGGTGACGTTCAGTATTATCATTGATGCTTTATGCAAGGAAGGGTCAGTGGATAAAGCAAAAGATGTACTTGATATCATGATACAGAAAAATGTGGTTCCTAACATCGTCACATACAATTCATTGGTGGATGGATATTGTTTGCAAGGACGACTTGATGAAGCTACAAAAGTTTTTGATATAATGGTTAGCAACAATATTGCTCCTAATACTCAAAGCTATAACATACTAATCAATGGATGTTGTAAGAAAATGGAAATAGATAAGGCCATGCATCTCTTTCGTGAGATGGCTCGCAAAGACTTGAAGCCTAATTTGATTACCTATACCATTATACTCCAAGGATTATTCTCCGCAAGAAGATGTTATGCGGCACTACAAGTTTTTGATGAGTTACAACATGTTGGCCTAAAACCAAATTTCTATACATATTGTAACATGTTGCACGGATTGTGTCAGAATGAGTCCGTTGAGCGAGCATTGTCCTTCTTGGATGCAATGGAACAAGGAGGAGTACATCCTCATATTGCTTACTATAGTATTGTTATGGATGGGTTTTGTGAAACTAAAAAACTGCATGAAACGCAAGCTATTTTTGATGATCTACCATCTAAAGGACTGAAACCTGATGTTGTAGCTTACAATATCCTAATAAAAGGATGCTGTCGAAATGGTCTACTGGAGGAAGCTAAGGATCTTATATTGAAAATGAAACAAGAAAAATTGTTACCAAGTCTTGTTACCTATGACCTTATTATTCGAGGAACAGTGATGAGGGGCAAATATGATGATGCCGCAAACTTTCTTGAGGAAATGTGCGAAAGAGGACTCTCTCCTGATTTATCGATGCTAGATTTGCTCCTTGATTCAATGGGAAAAAAGGAAAACAACACTCGTCTTCTTAAAGTAATTCAAAAGTTGGCCCCAAGTACTCTCTCAAAATTCACGAGCTAAGACAACACATTTTGCAATAATGTGTAAAAATCAAAAGGAGAAAATGTTTATTCATCTTGTTCAGGTACATATGCGAGACGACCTATAAATATTGTGGTCACTATGTCTACTCCAAACACTCAATAATTTTGTCTATAGTGTTCATTTATACCTGAATGATGCTTTCAGTTCAAATTTACTAAGTGAGCTATTTGTCTCAGACTCTCATGAAGTACATTTAATGTTTAATAATTATTTCCTTTATAAACAACTTACGTCTATTCACATTGTCACTAAAGTTTATTGAGGTGAGGTGTGTTTGAGGTGCTGTCAACATCTTGAGATACACATCTTGCTGGTGATGACTTTGACTAAATTTCTAGTCTTCTTGCTGATTCACTGAAAACTAGTTCTCTCTCTTCCTTCTGTGTTAACACCCTACCTTATCATCTCATCCAGAGAGCTGTTGACTGGCTAGCTGCAAGTTTCAAGAAGGACGAGGGGATAGATCTATTGAAGGACAAACAAGCTCTTCAGCAACTTACTGAGACCGCTGAGAAAGCTAAAATGGAACCGTCATCTTTGGACTTTGACACAGGCTAATATCAGTTATGTTTTTGGAGTATTTAACTTTATTAGGACTCTTTCGCATGCAATATCTAACGATGTTATTCTCTATTTGTCCAGTTTGCCTTTCATTACAGCCACCGCTGATGGTCCCAAACATATTGAAACCGCACTTATGCGGCTTAAGTTTGAAGAGTTGTGCTCAGATTTACTTGACAGGTGATCTTGTGGTATCTCATATTAATTTACGATGTCCCTCTGCTGCATATCTCCCCTCTAACTTGGATAAAACAATGTATTCAGTGATATAGATGAGATCATCCTTGTTGGTAGTTCGGCCCGTATTCCAGCTGTTCAAGAACTTGTTAAGAAAATGACTGGAAAGGACCCAAACATTACTGTCAATCCTGACGAAGTTGTTGCCCTTGGAGCTGCGATTCATGTTGTCTCTTTTCCTCATTAT
Organism: Lantana camara; assembly: GCA_037501455.1. Classification (NCBI taxonomy): domain Eukaryota; kingdom Viridiplantae; phylum Streptophyta; class Magnoliopsida; order Lamiales; family Verbenaceae; genus Lantana; species Lantana camara. The sequence goes on from CM074863.1 coordinate 95,506,950, forward strand.
CTCTCTTTAAACGCATAACTTTACATTTAGCTAATTAGATTTCACGATGATTTAATCTATTTTAGGATGGTGTTTTGGCGGGAGATGTTAGTGATATTGTCTTTGGGGTTGGAAACACTTGGTGGAGTAATGACAAAGAGTATTCCAAGAAATACCACATTGCCCACTTCAATATCCAAAGTGTTCTCAACCGCTGCTGATGGTTAGACAAGTGCTGAAATAAATGTTCTTCAAGCTGAGAGAGTGTTTGTCAGGGACAACAAATCCTTGAGAAGCTTCCATCTTGATGGTATAACACCGGCCCCGCACAGAGTTCCTCAAATTGAGGTCAAATTCGATATCGATGCGAATGGGATCTTCTCTGTGACCGCCGTAGACTAGGAAACAGGGAAGAAGCAAGAAATCACCATTATCGGTGTTAGCACTTTGCTTGGTGATGAGGTAAGCATATGTTTATGTGTCAATTAGTTCGTGCTTCACAACCATATGCGTACATGGTTAGAATCTAGCTCTTTTAGGTGGTGTTTGCAAACTTTGGAAAAAAAGTGTTTTTCTGCTCTTAGTTTAAAAGGCAGAAATCGAGTGTTCTGTTTTAGGCTTTCTGCTTAAATTAGCTTAAACAAGCTAGAAACTAGAAGTACTTCAGCTGGTGCCTCTGTGCCCACGAGGTTCCTTTTTGGTCGAGTAATAGCTATTGCTAAAATGAAAACCTGAAATACGCTGGAAGATGGGAGCACATTTGGGGCTGCCTTTTGCTTATTCCTGGTGTTTACTAATGTTTAGAATTGCCTTTCTACTTTAGCTTCCAAATACTCCCGATTTTACAAGTTACAAGTTACAACTTTCCCACTTGTTAGAAGTTTACCTTCTTTAAAAGCAGAAGTTTCAATTTTTACTACAACCACTTTATACAACTTTGAAGAAGTTTTAAATTTTACTACTCCCACATTTTACAACTTTATGTTCTTTAAAAGCAGAGATTTCTACAATAACCCTACATATCTTCAGGTGGAATGAAACGTGAAACAAAGCTGAGAAATTCGCAAAGGAAGACAAGGAGAAAAGAGAGGCCATAAATACTAAGGACCAGGCTGATTCCATAGTTTACCTGACAGAAAAACAGTTGAAGGAGCTTGGGGACAAACTACCGGCCCCAGTCAAAAAATAGTCGAAGCCAATCTAGGAGAACTATGCTGTTTCTTGAGGCTCAACACAAACAATGAAAGAGGCTCTGACTGCCCTAAATCAGGAAGTAATGCAGCTCGGGCAGTCACTATACAACCAACCAGGTGACAGGCAGGCACTTGGCAGAGAAGCCGGTTCGTCTGAATCTGCAGAAAAGGGGTCAGACGGTGATGTCATTGATGCTGATTTCACAGACAACAAGTGAGGAAGGTGGTTTGTATACTGTGGTCGCTATTTTTTGACCTCCAAGTCTTTCTTGTGCTGTGTACAAGGAGTATTTTTGCTGGAATTGAATGTTGAGGGATTTCTAGAATATTAGTTGTGACAGGGATGAATATTAGTTATTAGAAAGTGTTCCGCGGGGAGGATTAGGCCTAAAATAAGGCTAACATTACTTAGTTATTAGAGCTGCAGTTGTTGATGGAGTGGGAAATCGTGGTAGGTGGCTTTGGCTTGGATTTTCCTCTGAAACTTTAAAAGGATTTTTTTATTAATGTTTTATGGAATTTATTGTTCAATATATTGATATCAAGAAAAGGCTGGATGTTTACAGGGATATATATAATTTTTCAAAATTTGTTAGCTCAATATTTGTTTATCTTGACCCATTGAATGCTATGTATTATCATATGTACTTTGAATTTTTTTTCGGAAATGATTCCAATGAACCCTTTTGTAACACCGGTGCCGTCATTTACAGGAAAATAATTTTATTTATTCTCATCTGTTTCGTGCACTGAGATTTGTTTACTTCCCAAAAATGCAGGGCTAGTGTTCTTTGTCTGGTATCATATCGGTTGCTCGACGAATCCGTGGAGGTCAGTATGTATTGTTTAAATTTATGCGCACCTCTGTTGGCTTGTTTTGTGATTCTGTATTTCTAGGTTTTTATGAATTTATCTGTCTGCTAACGTGTTGTTTTTTTTTTTATTTCTAAACTCTAATATTCATTGTCTAATTAAAAATTATGTAACCATGTTTCTGCACCCATAATGCTTTGCCTGTTTAAATCCTATTTTTATTATTCTCAAATTGTTGGTTTTGTATGTTGGTAGTTTTCTGAACAAATATTTTGCAGAAGTTTTGTATGCTGCTCCACACTTGATCTAGTTGCTGATGAATTTATCTGTCTGCTAACGTGTTGTTATTTTTTGATTTCTAAACTCTAATATTCATTGTCTAATTAAAAATTATGTAACCATGTTTCTGCACCCATAATGCTTTGCCTGTTTAAATCCTATTTTTATTATTCTCAAATTGTTGGTTTTGTATGTTGGTAGTTTTCTGAACAAATATTTTGCAGAAGTTTTGTATGCTGCTCCACACTTGATCTAGTTGCTGCTGAATGTGGGTCGGGGACTTAATTGATGCCAGAAATAGGTACATGAATCTTGTTGGTCTCCCATAAAGTAGCAAAAAATCTCCCTCATCTTTATATTTAGCAAATTTCTCAAACTTTCTGCATAAAATATGCACTGGTGCATGCAAAATGGGCCAAGAGTTCAGGAAAAAGTTGCACAAATATGACTTATGAGGCGTTCCCAATAGCTTCTTTGAAATGGAAAATTACAACTACCCCATTCATGGATTTTAAGTTTATACTCTTAGCTTTGAAATTTTTGACTTCTTGCATATATACATTGTTTAATTTTCCATTTTGATCGAGTAATAAATGAGGGGTCCTAGTTAAACTACTCTCGGAAACTACTTAGCACTCTTGTGCATTTTGCAATTTTATTGAGATTTTCAAATTTTCTGTTGCATATCTGTATATATATTGATCCGAGCATGAACAAAACTGAATTGCATTTTTACCCTTTCGATATTATGCAGGTTGATTGCTGCACCATATTCTTTTCCCTCTGCTAATCATGATAATCTGAACAATTTGGTTTGTTTGCATTGACAATTAGTCCATTAGGTGCTTTTATTGTTTGGTTATGTTGTTTGATTATGAATTTTGGGATTTTATTTATTTGTTTTTGTTTTTGGTGTTGGAATGGAATCTGAATGTTGTGGGCCTGTGGCTTGTAGCTATGTTCTGATTACAGTTTAGTGGTTCTTACTGATTTGATCCCGAACTCCAGAAAAATAATGCATACTTGACCAAATTCGTAATGTGCTTGGTAATGAAGAAGTTAAGCTAAAAATACTAGCAAGTAATTCCGAATATGTATTTTTCAACAAGAGGAGAGGTTTCTGTAATTATAGAAGTTAGATGACATAGACCGGGTGCAGGTATGATGGATCCGAAAACTTTGGATTTGATCTGTGTATTATGATGCCTCCTGTTGGATGAGTATGGCCATTTTAAATTATCATGTTGTCTTGGCTTTTCGATTTGTATTATTCTTGTGTGAAAATCTGGAAATTTTATATTGAAGAGGCTAAGAACATAATTCTATATTAGTTTACTCTAAATTTTAACATTTATGTTATCGGAATTCGCTCTAAATTTTAATGTTATGCTGCACCCTCAAACAGGAACTTGCAACACTTCCTGCGGTTGTTACCTTGTTTTTGGGCTAATGATGCTCCTCATTTGGATGTCACTGGTTAAAAAGGCAGCATGTGCCCTTTAAAAAGTACAAGGAAAACCTAAGAAAAATGGTTCAATATATTAAAGTTATTGTCCATGTCTATGATGACAATAACCTCCCGGAAAATCATGGTGGTGTGGTTTGCTAACCACCTCAATACAACCCCGAGGATGCTATTGATGTGCATGCGACCACTTGTTGCAAGATTGAAGCTTCCTTGGCAACAATCGTCTTTGCCCAGATGTCTGGGAGTCTTTTTGGGGCAATGAGTGGTCTTTTAATGTCTTTGTGTAATAGGGATTCTTAATTGAATTTTGCCCAATTGCCTTGTAGTAGTAGTCACGATCTTGGGCATCATTGTTTCCATGCTTTGTGTGATTGTTGGATTGCTGGATCACGGCTCATTGCTTGTACACTTAGTTTTTCTGATCGTGTTGACCCTTTTTTTTTTTTTTTTTTAAATACAAATTGTATTGATCTTTCATTTTCAGTATCATATAGCTTATATGATACTGTCAAACAAATGTAGCAATTATCAGAAGTGATGAGTGGAAATTGGACAGATATTCGTTAGCATTTAGAATGATTTTCTTTATAGCATAGATTTGTTAAGAGAAAGAAATCTATTATTTGTGTACTTGAACTTGAATGGTATGTTTAGTATATATACGGAGCCGCCCCTGCGTATACTTATATAATACAAGTGTAGTCCCGGTCTATTATTATTTTATAAATATGAAGTTATTGGTTATAAGTCAACCCATACGTGTTTATATATATATATAATTTGACACATAAGATGCGAACGACATAATTTGCTTAAATTTAATTTGAGACACAATTCAACCACATTTTGAATGCACTTTACTCCATCCACGATTGTTTTGGCTCCCAATAGTAAGTTGTCCACAAAAAGCGAATTTGAGATGTGAGGTATTTTCTGACATACCGTAATTGGCTTTCAGGTTTAGTTGAAATGGTCTCCTCAATTATATATGTAAGTTGTTTCATGTAGAGTACACACAAAATAGATGAGAGTGATTGTTTTATCTAATGCACACACATCCATACAGCCTTCATTGTTTCATCATTCTATAGAATTTTCGATTGTTTCTTCTACATTCTACTCATGATGATATTGATGATTGTCTTCAATAATTTGAAGAAAGTTAAAAAATTTCTCAAAAAATTCTACCGAATTTTGTCGTACGCCTTTTCAAGATTTAATATCAGCACCATGAGTTTGTTTATTGTTGGAGTGATGTATCATTCATAACACTGCTTTAGGTGTCAAGATATTATAATGAGTGTCTCGGTCGGGAATGAAGCTATTCTGGTTCGATCCCATAATTTCTTTGATATACGGCTTAAACGGAGTATAATCATCTTGGTAATCATTTTTTAGCAATACATAAACATAATGGCCCGAAACTCGTTTATTTTTCTAGAGCATTAATTTTTTAAATTAGGCAAATAAACAATCGATAATCCTTTTTTGAAATTGATTCTCTCTCTATGCAATCGTTGATGAAGTTCACTATCGAGTCTTCAACTATATACTAGGTTTTTAAAAAGTAAGTTTGAAAATTATCTACTCCCAGCGCTTTGTAAAGGTGCATGATGATCTTCACTATCCTCAAGATTTTCTCATTTGAGGTCATTCTTGCCAAGTTATTTTTCCATTAACATCTTAGGGTTCATTAGTGCAAGCTAATACTATGACTCATCACCTCTTTAATGGTACCTCCATTGAATAGTTTGGTGTAGTACCCAAGTGTGTGGCTTCAGTTGATAATTATTGGTTTCTCATTCATTGGTTATTTTGAGAGCAATCATCTGGTTTCTCATTCTTCTCGTTATGGTTGAGAGATGAAAGAAACGTGCATGTTTATCCCTTGAATTGGAGCCAGTTAATTCTTAACTCTTAAAACCAAATAATCTCTTCTTGTTGTAATAATTTGTTATATCCTGCCATCAATTCTTTCTCCAAATCTTTTGAATATTTACCTTGCTTAGCTCATGCATAATGCTCTTACAATTCTTTGTTTTTTTTTTTTTCCCCACTTTTCGAGCACATTCAAAACTGTTCAAGGACCATTATTTTGGAGTAATGATCCCAAGTCAAAATGTCCTTCAAGTTTTGATTCGAGCAATAAGTCGTGTATTGCTACTTTGGAAAATGTAGATCTAAATTGATAATTATTGTATCAATCTCATTTAAATTAAATTCAAAAATTCTCCATATCATTTCTTGAGCTGACACTCAATCTAACATCTTGAAATTTTTAATCTAATCTTCAAATTTTTATTTACCATTATACGCAATATTAATTCTCACTTTACAATATCCTTTATAAATATATTTGTAAAGATATTTTACAATTGTCCTTAATTTGGATATGCGTGAGTATATACATTAAAATTAAGTATTTCTTCTTTTACTAAATATTCTTTATCTCTTTTTTGTATTATCTTTGTCATTTGATCTTGCATTCCATTTTCTTATTTGTATTTAATTCTCTAATGAGTATTATTTCAAATTTATGTTAATTTTTTATAGTTAATTTTATGTGAGTAGTTGAAATAATTAAAAGAGTATATTTATATAAAAACTTAAGAAATGTTTAATCTAATACTATAAAAATTATTTATAAAATTAGATTATATCTTATTTTTATATGCACACACATTGAGTCTCTTTAGGATTATTAATTTAAAGTAACTTTGGTTTAACGACCTGACATTTTAAATTGTGGTATATTAAATCGTAAGAAACCAAAAATGTTATTTGTACTTTTACGTATTCGATATATATTTTATTATATAAATTAAAGGTAGATTATATGATTAGTTAGATTTAGATAATTACAATTATATTAGTATATTAGTATTAGTATTAGTTAATTAAAAAAGGTTTAGTTGTTTTTTGCACCCCAACCTTTGGGGTGTGTTGCACTTTAGTACTCAACCTTTGAATTTTGTTGCACTTAAGTGTCCAAGACCAATAAGAAAATGACATGTGTGCCCAACCGACCAATAAGAAAATGACACGTTGCTCTTGGGCACTTAAGTGCAACAAAATTCAAAGGTTGGGTACTAAAATGTAAAAGCTCAAAGATTGGGTACTAAAGTGCAATACACTCCAAAGGTTGGGGTGCAAAAAACAATTAACCCAAAAAGATTAAAAATATTATATTAAAATTAATTAATTTATTGAAAAAATTTTATGTTATTCAATTATATTATTTTGTTAATTAGATAAGTTCATAGAATTATAATATGATATTAATTTAAGAAACTTTATGAATTTAGATAATTAAAACTATGGATTTATATAATTAGACTTACATTAGGATTGATTTATTGAAAGTTATCTTATATAACTTGTTCAATTTAAATAATATTTTATTTTATATAATTATAAAAATTTATTAAAATTGATAAAATATGTAGCACCCGGAACGCCGAGATGCCACACCCTCGCACCATAAGTTTAGCTCACACATGAAATGGGTAGTCCATATATGAACCGGACTCATGGCGAACGGGTGACAATAAAAAAACGACACACTAGCTAGGCGGGACTAACCCTCAATTAAATACGATCATGTATAATCAATAAAACGGAAGTATAATATACATTCATGTCTTTAACATCTTTCAGGGTCATTTCCATTATCTCCATATATACAATATCAGTTTCCAAAGACAAATCATAATATACAAGAGTATCAAGATAACTCATATGCATCAATAATATATATGACATTATGCTAGACCCGAAATTAAAGACTTGACTCGATCCCGCCTAGCATGCAACCTGCAGACTTGAAAAGGTGAGGGTGTCAGTCTACCGAAGACTGAGTGAGGGGTTTAAATAAATATAAGCGCAATTACCATGCAAGCTATAATCTCGGGTAAGTTTTCATGAAAGAAACAATATAAGTTCAAATATTAAAGTAATCCTCGCCCGAAATTACAACTAATCAACTTAATAATTCAATCATTATCAATTCAATACGTGGTCCGGCGAGTGAGGGCAATCTCCAACCTTTCACCAAAAGTGTACAATCATTCAATTCATTAGTGAGTTAGGTGATCACACAAACAATTCCGTGCACAATTAGCAATTTCAATCAATACATCCTTCTTCCTCCGGGTGATGGCGGGCTTGCAAGGCCCAACCATCCATGAACGGTGTACGTCGGGAACATGACTCCCACGCACGGGATTTCTTCCTCCACCAAACCTCCTGGTGGATTCAGAGGTGATCCCACAATGGTGAGGGTAGTGCAAGAGTTACCCGTCAGCCCTTGCTTCCCGGTTGGCTCAATACACTACCCTCGGGGCCCAACGTGAACAATAGTTACTCGCCAAAACATTCAATCAATCAATCAATCAATCCGTTCAATTCATGAAATCCGTTGTAAACCAATAAGATTTGAAAACTATAATTATACATATACTTTTGGCCGAAAACACACGTAGGGTTGTAAGGGTTCTAAGTAGCTAGAATTTAAACCTCACCTTTACTTTACCAACCAAAAGAAGCAAGGAAACACCCTAAGGAGCGTGCTCCTCGTCACCGGCAATGTGATCTGTATAACAAGGACACGTGTACGTGAGACTCGACTCGTATGAACCATTTAAGACGAACGGCAAAGTCATGGATCAATATATAATGCAATAGCAACCAAGAAATGTCAATTAGGAGCATACTTATCAATTAATCAAGTATATAAGTCATATAATTCACATATGGGAGCCAAGGAAGTGAAAAGAATGCAATAAGAAAGGTTTTGGTGAAATTTGGTAAAAACGGACAATTTTAGGAAACGTACATGCTGAGGGAAAACTGGAATATCTTGAGATATACAAGTTGGAATTGAGTTTTGCTTGTTGGGTAAGAAACAAGACACAAAGACCTTTCCGAGTATATATGGCTCGTTTTCTAGTTCAAAGCGAGGAGAAAATGGCGAAGGCTTGAAGTTGGATGATTGCAGTTTGTCGGTAAAGCAGCGACACCAAAAAGAATTGATTATATCTCACAAACTAGAAAAGATATTGAGGTGATTCCAATTGGAGGTTGTTCTAGACTTCAAGAGCTTTCCAACGAATTAAAAATCAGGTCACTTGGAGTTCGGATGAGGGAGTACCCGGTCGGGTAAAATTCAAGAGAAAAGTTCCCCGACCGGGTAAAGCAGTCCAGAGGCTATACGGGGGAAAAGTACCCGCCTAGGTACTTTTTATGCACAAAAAGTACCCGCCCGGGTACTGTTCCAGACCTGAAAAAAGGGGCAAAACAGGGGTAGCTTCGGGGAAGAAAGAAAAGGGATGAAAACCCAAAGCAAACTCAACCAAAATGCTCCAAAATAAACATATAACATGCATATAACTTAAATACAACATTTAGGTAATATATAATCCATGGAAACATGCATAGATCATCAAGAAATCATCACCCAAACCCTATATATTTCATGATATCCAACTCCCATATACCTCAAGAATTCAAGCAAGCTTTCAAGTTCAATGATCATGATCATGCTTCTAATCACAAATAACCAAGGAATCACATCAAGATTCTCAAACCCTACTTCAATCATGGATTCATGAAATCAATCAAATTCTTATAATACCTTAAAATGGAAGAAGAATGAGATGAGATGAAGAGATGAAGAGATGAAGATGATTCTCCAACTTGGTTGCTAATTCCTTGAATTATAGCTTGAATTTGAAGAAATTTTCCTTCTCTTCTATGGTGTTTTTGGATCGGTATAAGGTGAGGGAGGAGTGATCATGTGTGGGTATGTTTGTATGCAACAAATGATATAAGATAGATATTATATGGTTAAACATCAATTGCAATTTAATCCCTCCAATTCCATTAGTAATGCCATTAAGTTCACACTCATGGATAATGATCAATTAAGTCCAAAATTATTTCATGCAATTAGGTCCTCAATTAAGAAAGGTGATCACTTAAGGACAATTAGGCAATTAAACAATTATGTCATAATTGTCAATTATTTCACATTATGTCACATATTGCATAATTGAAAGATTGGGGCGTTACAAAATAAATCAATTTGTTGTTTTTTGATTCGTTTTTAGATATATCTTATTAAAACATTTTAAATTATAGACCTTAAAATTAGAAAATAGACAGTTATATCATAAAATTTGAATACAATTAATTGATATATTAATATTAAAACAATCCTTGTTGAACTATATATCTTTTTTTTGGTAAGTTGGAGAAATTTTAATTCTACCAAGAGTCCTATTTTAAATTGATCAGTATTTATTAAATATAGTTAAATTAATAATTTATAACATGTATTTACATTAATATCCTTGACTAATTATTGACGTAATTATTGTGAGGATATTTTAGGGCGATCCGTATTTTGTAAGAAATAAAAAACCCAACTCGTGCTTTTATAATATACTAGCATATACCCCGTGCTATGCACGGTTTTTATATAAAAGTTATAGTTTGTGATTTATAATATTATATATTAATCATAAATATTGTAAACTAAGATAATAATAAAAAATTATTTATTTTAGAATAGAAAGTTAATTTATTTAAAATATATCAAATAGAAAATCATCCAAATTAGGGTATAGTTCATTATACCGAAAACTTGGTAAATTTTATTATTATTATTATTATTATTATTATTATTTATTATTATTATTATTATTATTATTATTATTATTATTATTATTATTATTATTATATTTGAATTAGGCATATAAAAAATAATAATTAACAAAAAAATAATAAGTAGATAATCAATTTATGTAAATTAAATTTAATGAAAACAAATAATAATTCAAGATAAAAAAAAATTGACATTCATAATTACAATTAAATACGTAATTTCAATAAACTAAAGTACCAAAATTTAGGGAAATATTTACAATCAATAAAATAATTAACATATTAATTTATTCTAAACTTAATGAGTAGGGAAAAAAAATAGAAAAATGCATTTGTTTGGTTTACAATCACATCAAAGTTCCTCGGACCTAAAAATATTATTAAGAAATAATGAAAATTATAAATAATTATAAATTTAATAAAAAAAAATATAATTATTTTAAAAACTTTAATAAAAAATACCCAATCAAATTAAAATCGAAATTAAAAAAAAATTTAAAAAGTTGAAAAAATTACAAATAAGTAATAGATAACATTCTTAAAAAAGTAAATGGTATTAAAAAGTGATATTAAAAAATAAAAAATAAAAATTATATGAAAATATAACATATTTCTTCAATTTTGGGAAAATAAAATTAGTTAATAGAAAAGAAAATTCGCTCAATCATTAAGAAAAATGAATAAAAAAAATTAAAAATTAAAATTCAAAATAAATAAAAATAATTATTAACAAAAAAAATAAATATAACTATATTAAGTATGAAGCCATAAATTAAATGAAATTAAATTTTAAAAAAAAATTTGTTCATCAATAATAAACAAAAATATTCAAAAGAATTATATAAATCATAAAAATTAAATGAAATAAAGATAATAAAAGAAATAAATGGGAATCTGGAAAAAAAATTATTAATTTCTCACATATATTTATGGATAAATCAAAAGCACAAAAAAAAACTAAAAACTATATATTATGTGTATGCTTTTATAGATAGATAGACATATTAAATGAAATAAAAAAGAATGAACAAAATAAAAATATGTTAACCTTTTCTATAGTTAAATTATAAAAAAAAATACAAAAAAAAGTTTTAATATAGTAAATAGAAAAAAAAATTCATTAACCAAATATACAACAATTAAAGTAACTTATAAAACAATTAAAAAATAAAAGTTGTTAGACTACAAAACAAATTTATATAAACTTTTATATATATATATATATATATGAAACTAAATATTGAAAAAAAAGGTAATTGAAAAAAAAAAATATATCATTGAATACAAATATAAATTTATTACTATCATCTATTGTTAATATCATGTCAAAAATCAATGATAAACATGATGTTAATGATGAAAATAGATAAGAAATTAATGAAAATAATAAAAAAAAAATATATATATATATATATATATATATATATATATATATATATATATATAAAATTAATAAAAATGTCCTAAAACATATTAAAGTTCAAATGAAAAAAAATATGAAATAGCATTTCTTAATTGGGTGAAGAAATTATTAAATCTAACTTTTAAATGTTTCCGATTATAAATATGAAATCAACTCAAAGAAAATACTAAATCATAAATGAATGAGAAAAAAACAAAAAGTTAAAAAAAACAAAAATCCTTCGATAATTTGATTCGCCTTGAGCATAACGTTAAATAATATTTTATTGCATAACGTTAAATAATATTTTATTGCATTAACTACCGCAAAAGATATATTTGACGTTAAAAAAATAATTATTAAAATATTCAATAATACTTCAAATGCACCAAATAAAAAATTAATTTAAATACAATAAATTCCTTTGAATAAACAGAAACAATTAAGAAAAGTCTTAAAAATTATAATAATGAAAAGTTAGAATAATTAAATAAATTCATAAAACAATAAAAATAAAAGTTCAAATTATCCAAATAAATTTCATAAAAAACATAAATAAAAATATATCTAAAAAATGTTAAAATCGACAACAACAAAATATATATAAAAATAATAATAAATCGAAACAAAGGTAAAAACTAATAAAACTTTGTGTATCAATACATAAATTTTGAATCTTTGTAATTTCTCGAGATGAAGTTTGCAACATAAAAAATAAGAAAATAATGGTGTGTATCGTGATAGAGGCGAAAAAAGATGGATGGAATCGGAGGTGTGAGAATGAAGAGAGGAGGAGGCATGAGAAAAAAATAACTTTTAAAGATAATGGATAAGTGTTAGAACTTTTATAATAAATATAAGAAACCCTAAAAGATAAATAAGTATACATATTAAGTTGTCAACTTAAAAGATTTCGTAAATTAGGGAGATAATTGATATGATTTGAATTGTTTTGAAAAATTAAAGATTCCAATTATTACTAAATGACCTACCATAAAAATAATTTAACATTTAAAATAATTCAAAATTTTAGAAAATTAGAATTTGATCAAAATTATAATTGGGTCAAAAGACACCCTTTCTATATATTATAGTATAGATATAGATATAGATAGATAATTAGTGAGATGTCAATAATATCACAATAATTTATGAATTCAACGTGCGTGATTCGGTAACAAACAATAGAATATTTTCATAAAATCTTTGACGAATTCTTTCTATGTAATTTAATTAGGTCTACAGATTCATCACGGCTAACATAATTCCATTGACTTTATACAATTTACCATAATCATAAGGCAAAAAATAAGGAAGAAAAATTGGTGACTAATTTGTAGATCATCACATTCACTGTTTACGTGTATTATGAATCGGTCAGATACGGCGTTGTTGGAAGGGAATACTTTTTCTTCATGAAATCCAGTGAATTCAGATACCATTGGTATTTCTTTTTGTGATATCCCAGAACTTATTGCGGGGACCTCTCTCAACGTAGTTTTTTACATCCATAAAATTTGAATCCGAGACCTTGTTTAAGTGAACTTTAGCCCTTATCCACTTGAACCAACTACGCGTTGGTGATACCATCGGTATGGAGGAACGAATTTAGTCAATAATAAAATGACTTTAGAAAAGCAGTGATCATGAAAAAAAATTAGATTAATAATATTACTATGATTGATATCCTCACATATCTGCCACTCTCCTCGTCAATTCTGTAATTCAGTGCATCCATCCCCGATATTAGTTCAAGAATCACAACCCCAAGCGCATATACATCGCATTCTTGTGTCAAAATCCCACTCCTTGTAAAAATTTAGAGATGAACTTTAACACTTATCCTAAAATGTTTATTAACTTACCCAATATTAATTTAAAGAGATTTTCCTGTATATGAACTCGATCTCAAGTATATTAATTTTATTACATTGTAAACTTTCAAACAGAAAGACCTATAAATCATATGAAAACATCACATTACACTTCAAGTTAGAATATATAATCAAACTTCTTAGATCACCACTCAAACTTTTTTTCTAGGGTTCTTGGAGGAAAATCATCCGAATAGTAGATACCATCAATCTTCGCTGCCCAATAACACACTCCTTTCTTACACAAAGCCTTGCGAAGATCTCCACGAAAAGCATCAAAAAGTATTTTCTTTTGTTGCCAGTAAAGATGGCAGTAGAACAAGGTTTTCGAAAGGATGCTCGCACAAAAACCAAATTGATAGTACGAATATTGAGTAACGTTGTGAAACCCTAGATTGTCCTCCTTAGAGGCACAGTTCACCTGTAAAGGGGGTGTGTTCGGAGGGAGATTGTTGACGACGTAAACTGTGATATCTTGTGTGAGAACACAGCTTCGTTTCTCTGAAGCCATTGTTGGGAGAAGGATTGTTAAGAAGATGAAACATTGTAACAAGTGTTCCTTCATGATGAGGAAGTTTTTAAATTTGAGATAATATGTTTGGGGAATTTTGTTGTTGATTTTATAGGTTAGTCGATCTGCTCATATTTTGAAATTTAAAAAATGTATTTATATTTATATATGTAGATTTGATTTGGTTTCGAATAGATTGTGGTAATTCGAAACCGATTAGTAAAAGCCATTACTATTAGATTGTATGATCAGCAAAAAAGGAAATTAAATTATTTATCAAAATTTCTTTTTCAAACAAAAGAACGCAATTTATTCATTAATGGAGTTGTCATTACAAATGTTCAAACAAATTCGGGAATATCATTACATCCTTCATGAAAACTTATAGATTTTAGGGTCATTTACATCTGACTACCCTACATTTAAGTTTAATTACAACATAGTCCGTCATTATTGGGAAATTACATTTTAGTCCCTATAAATCTTGTTTGGTATGAGGTCTCTTAACGGAATTTATAAAAGTACACTTATACCCCTAATGGTTTTATAAATGTTACATTGAATATATGATCAAAATTATAAAATCATCCCTAAAGTTTACAAATATAAACAAAACGATCTCTACAAATTATGAATTTAAGAACAAATCAGGAGTATTTTTGGAATGATATAACAGAACCCTAGGGATCACAAATGGTTCTCAAAGTTAAGAACTAAAACGTAATTTTCTGATAATGATGGATTATTTTGTAATTAGGTTTAAATACAAGTTAATCAGGTGTAATTATTTCTAAATTTTATAGCTAATTCATATGTAATACTATTGTGCGACCTCCTAACAAAAGAAACTCTTGCACTAGGTAAGTGTAAGAACTTCTCTAGGCTCTAGCATCTCCGTGAAAACAACGAAATAAATAAAGTCTGAGATATCATTGCCCTCTTGTTGAAAACTAGCCGTCCTTATATTTTTATAGTTAATTCATGAGCGATATTATTGTCCGAAATCCTGATTAAAGAAACTCTCGCACGCCGAAAAATGGTAAGGATCTCTCTAATATATTAGAATTGAATTATCTATCAGGTTTGAAGTGTCACACATCGAATAGATTCCTAGAATGTAATTTTATTTTTTATTTAGAAATAATTACATCTAATTATTCTGTATTTACGCTTGATTACAACGTAGTCCATCATTATCAAGAAATTATATTTTAGTCTAATTTTTAGAACCATTTGTGGTCTCTAGGGTTCGGTTATATTATTCCAAAAATACCCCTAATTTGTTGTTAAATTCATAATTTATAGGGATCGTTTTGCTTATATTTGTAAACTTTAGGGATGATTTTGTAATTTCGATCATATATTCAATGTAATACTCATAAAACCGTTAGGGGCATAAGTTTACTTTTACGAATTTCGTTAAGGGAACTTAGCTCAAATAAAATTTATAGAGGCTAAAATATAATTTTCTAATAATGATGAACTACATTGTAATTAAATGTAAATGAAAAAGGATAGTCAAATATAAATCACCCTATTTATTTATTACCTCTTCGGCCTAGAATATAAATATTTGATATATATATTTGAAAAGTTCTTAAATATTTTCTATTTGGTTAACTTACAATTTTGAGAAGTTCTGATATTTTATACATTTCATTATTAAGTAGTAACTGTCAATAATAAAATAATGCATTTATAGCTATGATGCATGGATACGGATACGACGATACGGACACGACACGACACGACACGACACGGATACGATGACACGGATTTTTTTTTGAATTTCTCACGTAGGGAGTGTCCGACACGATACGAAACGACACGACAAAATGATATTTTTAGAAGTGTCCGTGCATCATAGATTTATAGTAATCAGAAAGGACATCATTGAAATTGTAAATTTTCAATTCTAATGAAAAGATCATCAAAATCCGTGGATCTAGATGTAATTTTTGTAATTTTCAAACCTCGCGAAAAAAATAGGATTACAATCGACAAGCCTTCATGAAATTTATTACTTTGCAATGAAACCGTCACTGTTGGTTTTGTCGGATGCAGGAGGATATGATGGGTAGCATTTCCGTTTTTTCATAAGTTAATTCTAGACGACCCCATCCTTTAGGATTTAATGTTTTATTTTCTAATTTTTGAATTGGTGTAATTTTCTTTAAATTTTTGAAAAATATTATGCTTACTCCTTTTTGGTGGAATTTTGAGAAATATTCTATCGAAGTTTTTGAACAAAATTTTAGGGTGATTTCCTATGATGCATGGACACGGACACGGCGACACGGACACGACACGACACGGACAAGACAACACGAATTTTTTTAAAATTTTAGGACACGACACGGTTTCGACACGACTATATAAATAAATATATTTATATTTAATAATTAATTTAAAATAAGATATTTATAAGAATGATGAATATTATAAATTTAAACAAAATATATTCATATCAAATTTAATAGTCAAATTCATTATAAATAATATTATTACATTTTACGTGTCACGATATTATGATAAAAATTCAAAATAACAATAAAAATAAAAAAAATGAAATTAATATAATATAGTTTAGTAAATGTATTTTTTTTTCAAAAAAAATATATATAATACTCAAATTTTAGAAAAAAATATAAAAAAATTATTTTTTTATAGCTTCCCATGTCCCCGCCGTGTCCGACACGTGTCCCCGTCGTGTCGGATTTTTTTTTTTTAATTTCGGATACTTTTGCCGTGTCGGACATGTGTCGGTGCCGTCTCCTAGCCGTGTCCGTGTCCGACACTGCACGGGGTCAAAAATCGGAGTGCCCGTGCATTAGAGGTGATTTCTAAGAACAAATCTGTACAGATCAGATATCAAATGTGTTGATATTATGAATTAAATTGAAGCTCTTGACGCAACGAACACAATAGTGGTTTCGAAATCAAAATCCGACAACTGATGAAGGGGGAATCACTCGTCAAAGATGGAGAACGATCGACGAAGCTTTGAAGCCAAATTTCAACAGCTTCCAACAGCCAATTGGTCGAATAAGGTATGAGTTTTATTCGTCTTAGAGCGAGGAACACCGTGGTGGTTGTAACGCCCCAATTTCCAGACAGTCAGGTACGCTCGACACGTGTGAGTTTCGAGCGTTAGGATTTTATTTTATTATTTTCGTTTATTCAATTTATATGTGTTACATTCATTTTAGAAATTGTATCTCAACATGATTACGTGAAAATATATGAAATACGTGCCAACTTGGGAATTATATTACATATTGAATTCATTTGTTACATGAATTAATTGCCCAACTTGTCTAATTGTTTATTGGGCCTTAAATGACATTTATTCAAATTAAAGGACCAAATTGCATGAAAACATTATCGGACCTAATTGATCAATTTCAAACCTTTTGTACTTGATTGCATAATTTATGAACTTGGAGGATTTAGTCACAAATATCATATTTTCCCAAAATATATCACGGTATATGCATCTCTTCCATATTCTTCATTTCATTTTCATCAAAAATATCCAAGTTTGCTTCCTACCTCCACTGAACCAAAGCCATGGAGAAGGAAGGAGGGAAATTCTTCATCTTCAAGCTATTTTTCAAGAAAATTAGGGAATTCAAGCTCAAGCATCCATATTCATCATCTTCTTCCATTTCCTTCCATTCAAGGTGCATGTAAGATTGATTATCTGATTTCTTGCCAAGTCTATTTGATGCTAGGGTTAGGATTTAAGCTTGTTAACTTGATTAGTTTATGTTGGAAGCATGATTCTATGTTTTAAACTTGAATTGGTGCTTGAATTCTTGAGATTTATGGAGTTATATGCTAAGTTGATATTTGAGCTTGAAATGATGATTGGGATGATCAAGGTATGAAACAAGTGTTTATATTGTGTTTTATTGCATTTGAGCATGTATGTAGGGTTTCTTTCATGAATTATAACTTATGAGATTGAATTATGATGATTATGGTGATCTTTGGTTGTGGTTCGAAGCTCCCCTGCTTCGTCCCCTGTTTCTGTTCTTTCTGCATAACGGGAACGGCCCTTCCCGTTCCCAGTTGTTTTGGGAAACGGTCGTTTCCATGTTTGAATTGTGTGCATGGCGGCGAGGACGGGAACGACCCTTCCCGTTTTGGCTTGTAAGCCGGAACGGCCATTCCCATCTTCGGGGAGCAACTTCGGGGAGCTGGGAACGGCCCTTCCCATTTTGAACTAAGGGCCGGAACGGCCGTTCCCATGCCTCTGGAGAGGCAGAAACATTCTGCATAAAAATGGAATTTTGGAGTTTAATTCCAATGATTTATTTGACCCCAAATTGTTATTATATGATTAATTACATGCCAAAACATGATATTTACATGCTACATTGTTCATTGCATGATGTCTCGTTACTTGATCACGTCGTGCGTCTTACATGTGGTAATATTCTTGAATTGTGGTCTCATGCACGTACATTGTCCCGTTTCTTGTCCAGTTATTCTCCAGGGCGGAGATTGTTGATCATGAGCACGTTCACGCATTCATGAGTCGTCGTGTCGCCTATCAGGTGAGGCTTAATTGCTAGTTATATAGAACCCGTATACCTCTTATGTGATCTTTCGGCCAAAAGGTAATTATATCTATAATTTTGAATGAAATCACACTTATCATTTCAAGCAAGTCATGTTCATGAAAAGCAAGCAAGCCATGTATCGTGCATGTTTTAGGCGAGTTAGCATGACCGTTCACATTGGGCCCGAGGGTAGTGGCTTGAGCCAACTGGGAAAGCAAGGGCTGACGGGTAACTCTCGCGCTATCCTTACCACATTAGGATGACCCCTGAATCCGCTAGGAGATTAGTGGAGGAAGGAGTTCCGGGCTTAGGGATTCATGTACCCTCTGCTCAACACGTCGTGGATGGTGAAGGCTAGCTATCTTCCCATCATTGGAGGGAAAAGGAGACTAGGGACGGGTCCGGCACCACGGATTGTCCTCGGGTTATTGCATGATTTCCATTCCACGAATATGTTACTTGATTACACTATCGCACGATTGCACGGTAACTGAATTGCATGATCACCTATTGATTAACAAAGCAAGTATGTTCCATGTACATTTGGAGTAAGGTTGGAGACTGCCTTCACTCGTCGGGGCCATGTATCGAATGCATGAAAATGATCAAGTATTTAATCTTGACAGTTGTATTCTCGGGCGAAGATATCTTATTCTTGAACTTATACAATTATCTTTTCTAAAACTTTACCCGAGAGTATAGCTTGCATGTTAACTGTGCTAATAGTTATGTAAACCCCTCACTCGGTCTTCACAGATTGACGCCTCCACCTTTCAGGTTATTGCAGATGTACGCTAGGCGGGAGTCGAGTCGAGTCCAGTTCATGTAGTCGAGTCAAGCATGGTCCGTGTGTTAAGTTATTTATTGTTGCATATGAAGTTATGGTTAATGTTATTGTTTTATATTTGGAGATGATAATATATTGATATGCGAACTAGTATACGAGTTACTTGTCAAATGATCAATGTTATAGCATGATAAT
Organism: Lantana camara; assembly: GCA_037501455.1. Classification (NCBI taxonomy): domain Eukaryota; kingdom Viridiplantae; phylum Streptophyta; class Magnoliopsida; order Lamiales; family Verbenaceae; genus Lantana; species Lantana camara. The sequence continues at coordinate 95,526,682 of CM074863.1, forward strand.
AGTGGTATTTGTTATTGAAACAGGTTATGCTTCTGCTTTATTTCTAATGCATGTATGAGTTAGTCCCGCCTAGCTTGTCTTTTTATTTTATTGTCACCCGTTCGCTGCAGTTGATTCATGTACGGACTATCCATTTCATGGGTAGATCGGCCTGTAGTGCGGGGGTGTGGCATCTCCACGTGTATGGGTGCTACAGTGGTAGTTGTGACTCTTAGATTGTTGTGACAGAAGAAAAATCAATAGCCAAAGTTAATTTTGAACGGAATATTCACGAAATATTCTACCAGAATAGTATAAAAGGGTTTAAGTGTTGTATTTTACAAATGTTAGAGAGACAATCTTATTAATTCAAAGGTTAGGAGATAGAGCACACTAAATCTCAAAAAACAATAAAATGTCTATTATTAACTCTTTTTTTAATTATCATGTGAAAGTTATCAAATGCAATATTCTACACAAATATCAACCCAACACAACCCGACAATATAATAATTTTAGAAATATTCGTAAGTTATAGACAAATGCTTGTCGGTATCTCAATGAGATGATAACAAATGAATACTAGCCAATAGGAGTTAGGTCAAATGGTTCCAGGGTTTTTTGTCGAATGCAATGATTCGTGTTCGAATCCCTCTAATTATTTGAAGGGGGTGTTAAAAAAAAAAATTAATATTTGAACGAGTCATTGGCTCATACTCACTATATAAAATAGGTGGTAATTGTTCTCATAACACTTACAAGCAAATTAATTATTGGCGTTTCTTAATTAATTGATAATTAATGAGATGTCAATAATATCTCAATAATTTATGAATTCACACGTGCATGATTTGGTAACAGACGAATTTTTTTTTTATGTAATTAGTAATTTACAATTTACACGTTCAGATTCATCACGGCTGGCATCATTCCATTGACTTCATACAATTTACCATAATCATACGGCAAAAAAGAATGAACTAAAATTGCTGATTAATTTGTCGATCACATCTTTTACGTGTATAGAATCGGTCAGATATGCCGTAGTTGGAGGGAATACTTATTCTTCATGAAATCCAGTGAATTTAGATATGATTGGTATGCAGGAATGAATTTAGTTGATAATAGAATGATTTTAAAAATGGAGTGACCATGAAAAAAATAGTCATGTAAACATTAATAATATGATCACGATCAACCGTTGTCAAATGCACATCATTTCTGCCCGGAAGGCTGGGCGCCTTTTGGAGAGGCTAACGGACGATCCTCTGAGGTTGCTTAGTAGGAGGGGCTATGAATTGCCCAAGGGTCATGTTATTCTTCCATTGCTGGCCAGCGGTTTATCTATTTTTGGGAGCATTCGTGTCTGAATAGAGTCAATGATTCTTGGATTATGAATAATTGTAGAGCATTTGAGTCTGAACAAAATCAATAATACTTTGACTATGAACAATTGTATTTTCTCACGTTTGATTTGGCTAGTTATATATGAGGTGGGAGTCTCAGTAAAAATCCTACGACTTCACTAGCCGGTTATATTGCAATTTCTTTTGTCCTAAACGAATACAAAGATTCAAGTACGGATCAAGAGCTACTCAACCGACTTAGAACCCATCTTCCAAAGGGGGTCTGTCCCAAATCATGTTCTAAACTTGACTAGAACACAAGAGATATCAGTGTCATTTGCATTAAAAAGAATAAAAACTAAAAACTGAAAAAATAAATAAAGTCATCCCCTTTCCAATTGTATAAAGAATTTATCATTCCCTTTCCTTTCATATACACAAACATTTCTAAAAGAATTTACAACAAAATGTTGTTCCTAATAAAGAATAAACTCACAATATCTATACCCAAATTGAAAACAAACAATTTCAAGAAAGATCAAAAAAAAAAGAGAGAGAACCAAACCCCTCTTAAACTAGCTCTCAATCCCTACACTCGTTACAAACCTTCAACTCACAAGACTACACAAAATGAACAAGTTGGATATTCAAGTTCGGATTCAAGCAATTCGCCAAATAATACTTTCTATTTACGTTGTTGCCCACAATAAGCGTAAAACACTCCGCCATAAGATCACACTGAGGTTTGGCCGAACCAGGTCTGAACTAGGATTAGACAAGTTTGAAGACATCATCGCGGAGCAAGAGAAACGGTAAAGTCATCCACCACCCCCATTTTCTCCACCCAATCTTGAGATTCCAAGAACATCTGTGAAATCCTGATCACAACCTTACCCATATCGGACCGGTTTTTCGGTTCATCCGCCACACAATCCAATGCCAGACGAGCCAATTTCTCCACCACCTCCACCGGAAAAGAATCCCTCAGCCTCTTGTCCACCCACCTCCTCACTCCACCCTCACCACCCCCCACCGCCTCCCTGGCGGCATCCACCACCGATATCCTCACATAGCCCCCGCTCTCCTCATCAACCCTGTAATTCAATGCCTCCATACCAGATATTAGTTCAAGAATCACAACCCCAAACGCATATACGTCGCATTCTTGTGTCGAAATCCCACTCCTTTGAAATTCAGGGGCCATGTACCCTCTCGTCCCCTCGAACTTCTTCGTTTTACTGTTCGATCGGGTTAACTCCTTATAGTTCAAAGGATCGTCCCTCGTCACCTCGCCGCATAGCTCCGACGTGCCGAAATGGCAAATCTTGGCATTCAGTGTGTCTTCAACAACGACAATGCTACTACTCTTTATATGATTATGCACAAATTGGAATCCCAATCCAGTTGAATGATGAATGTAATCCAACCCATGAGCTACATCAGAAGCAATTCGAATTCGAGACATCCAATTTGACAAAACAGTGAAATTAGGGTTCTTGGGATTTCTCAGACAATCAGAAAGACTAGCACCAGGTATATAATCGTACACCAAAAATATATAGCTATCGGAAATTGAAGCCCCTTTCAATCTAACCAAACTAGAATGATGGCTCTTGCAAATTACCGCGAGACGATCGACGAGCTCGGCGGTGTCCATCTGGCGGCGGAATCTGCGCCGGAAAATTATCGAGCTCTCGCCGCGGAGGCTGCACCGCCAAGCGGCGGCGGACGTGGAGGAGGAATGCGGCTTGAGGGAGAAATTGCGGGTTGCGGCGCAAATTTCTTGGAAATCGTAGATGTGGGGCTGTTCCCGTAGAATCGACTCACGGAGGGTGGTGAGAGAATCGCCGCCGCCGGCGGAGGCGGAGGAAATCCATGAATCTTTGTAAAAGCTGGAGGTGGAGGCGGTGCTGGGGAGCACGAAATTGTCGGACCCAGTTGAGTACGACGGACCTGACGGAGAATATTGTTGGGATTTCTTCGATTGTCGCGGTGGTGTGGATGATTTCGGGGTGGCGGAGGAAGGTCGTTTTGTGGGCTCTATCACTTGTTTCGTTATTTTCTTCTTGGATTTGCACATCGAGAAGGGAAATCTTTGTTAATGCTTTGAAGATGGGAAGTGAGAGAAGGGATTAAGAACTGCATGTGGGACGCAGAGGCGTTGGGACGCGGCGGAGGAGGTGAAGTCCGCCGTCTGAAACGGGCCGAGAATTGTTTCCAGGTAGGGGTGGGGTCGGTATGGTGGGTGGGGATTTGGAAGTACTAAGTTTAGTCTTTATCAATAGTGAAATACATCGAGTGCTCGTGTATATTTCAATATTCAAATCTTGTTCTTATTGTTTGACTTGATATTCCAATAGGAGCAATTCAAACTCAATTTTATTTTCTTATGTTGTGTAGTGTTTTGAAAACCGGACCGGACCGGTTCAACCGGTGACCGGCAGGCTGTCCGGTCCAGCTACCCCTCTAAAACCAGTGAGTTTCGGATCGGTATAGAACTAGAAAAACCGGTCGATTAACCACCGGAAATCGGACCGGATCTGCGGTTTTTTGAATTAGCCCTCTTTCTTTTTTTTTTTTTTTTTCCCTTTTACTCCTTTTTGGTTATTCTTCTCCAGTGTTTTTAGACCGTTTTCTTTTTCCTTTTTCCTCCTTTTTGGTTATTCTTCTCCTTTCAGACAGCAATTATGTCTAATTTTTTTTAGAGGAGACTTATTTAATGGAGAGAGATGAGATGGAATGAATTGATGATGATAAATTGAGAATTGATTACCTGAATAAGTCAATCACAAAGAAAGAAGAATCGATTGTGCTTTGTTGGTGGTGAAGAAGAAAGAAAGAATAAGCCATGCCTGTTAGTGTCCTCTGCTGGGTACCTCTTTTAATAGGGTTTCCATTTCATAGGATAATCGGGCATTTGGGCTTTTAGGCCAAAATACATGTTTCATTCTTTAATTTTTTCTCTATTTTTGTTTTTGGTTACTTAATAAATATATCTTAATTTTTATGAAAATTAACAAATGTTTATGGGGTGTGAAAAAAATATAATTTTGTGTTTTAAATGTAAATTTTTTTGGATATTGCCTAAGGAAATATTATTTTTTATTTTAAATATTAAAAATTATAAATAAATTTATATATTTAATTAAATAAATCATTATTATTTATTTATGACGTCACAACCACCGCTCGAACCGATTGAACCAGTAACCAGTAAGCTTGCCGATTTGATCTCCGGCCCGATTTTGAAAACATTGGTTGTAACATTTAGATGATTCATAACTTTGTAGTTTGTAGTATTACTTAAAAATGAAAAATTGAAAGAGTTTTTTTTTTTTTTTTTTTTTTGGAGGGTTGCAAAACCTAAAACAAAACACTAACAATTAATGCGAAAATCTTCCTCCATCAAGCGCTCTAAATTCTCATTCGACATATCAAATATAGTTGTCCTCCTCACCTTGTGACCCTTATGTGTAAGAGTGTCTACACAAGCGTTATCACTTCTCAACATGTGTGAGAATCTGCTCTCCCATGGAAACCCCAATAGAGCTCTACCGTCCTAAATAATATTTCTCAATGAGTGGTCATCTGTCTCGACATATGCAATGAGGGTCATAACAGTTTCAAAATCTGTTTCTGCAATAATTCTCTCAAATCTTTTATCCTAAGCAAGGCGAACCCCCTCCCGGATCCTAATGAGCTCTGCTACATTGATTGAGACATTTCCCAAATTGCATGCAAAACAAAAAATCCAGTGGCCGTCTGCACCACAGACCAGAACCCCAGCAGCCGCCGAATTTTCCTTGTGATACACACTTCCATCAATATTCAATTTAACCAAAGCCATATTCGACTATATCCAACTAACCATCATCAGGTCATCCTGAGTTTTCTCATACTTTTATTCTGTAGAACCTCAGTAAATTATTAATTTTGATTAACAGGTAATATATAAAAAAATAATAATCGAATATCGAACCAAAATTTCGGTTCGGTAATCGATACCGACCAAAATTTCAATTTTGATCGGTTCGATCGGTTTTACTGAATTGTGCACACCCCTAATAACATGAGACGGCCCCTATTCTTTTTAAAAAAAGAACACACACCCCCAATACCTTCGATTCAAAAAAGAAAAATTTAGTAATAATTTTCGCAACATCAATATATTCTAATGTTATTCATGAAAAGTAAATAAATAAAATAATTTTTAGGTTAATAAAATTTTAATTTTACTAAACTAGAGTAGTTCAATACAAAACTCCTGTTACTAAAATGAAATAAAATAAAAAATTTGTTTTTATCCATATTGACCAAAGACCACCAACATACAGACACGGACGACAAGCTGGCAAGATTTGGGGGTTTAGGGTTTATCAGGGGATTGGGGTTTAAGTCTTCCCCTCACCACCGTCCACCACCAATTCCGCCACCACACGCTGCCGTCACCGTCGCCTGTCGCTTCTTGCTGTCGCCTGAGCTGCACGACTCTTCCAATTTAGGTAACCTTTTGTAGTTTATTGGGTCTTGTCTGTTGTTTTTGCTGTTTTAACGGGGCTTTTAGCATTATAAAGTATAATGCTGGGAGATTTTATGCTGTTCTTCACAGTGCTCCATTTCTAGACTTCGGACATCATGGAGGAGGATCAAAAACTCCCAGAGTTCAGTATAAATATCGACCATGAAGCAAAGCTCAAAGAGCTCCTCCGAAATCTTAACTCCCCTGAATCACAGCTTTACTCCGACGCCTCCAAAGAATTCATTAAAACGCTCAAATCGGATTTGGGCCCTGAATTTCTACGTGCATATGTGAAAACTTCCTCCAAACTTGTTGAAATTTCCCAAGCTTGGGAATTTCATAAAGGTAAACCTGGATTTTTTCAAATCTTGAATGTAGCTGCTGCTATTTTGAAGCATTGGAAGGATAATACTGCTGGTGATGATATCATCCGAGCTTTAGATAAGTTTGCACGGGCACTGATTGAGGAGAAGATGGGGGATTTATATAAGGAGCTGAATACTAAAGAGGCCAAGAGGCAGAATGCTGTGCTTTTATTGCTAGCTTCTATTGTGAGGCGTAATTCACAATTGGCATGGGAAATGGCCAAGGTTTTCGATTTCAAGATCGCGGGTTTTCCCAAGTTGGCAGAACTAAGGTTGAGGGCAAAGAAATTTGTTGATGGGAGAAAGAAGAATTTCTCTACTCGAAAATCATTTGTTGGTTTTGCTATGTCGTTTTTGGAGGTTGGAAATCCGAGGTTATTGAGGGGAGTTTTACAGCAGAGGGAGATGTACTCAGGGGTTTTGAGAGGGCTGGGTAATGATGATGAGGAGACCGTGGTTTATGTTTTGTCACTTTTGCGTGATAGGATTCTTGTTCCAGAGTCCCTACTGCCTCCTGGACTAAGGAGTGTGTTGTTTGGGAGTGTTACTTTGGAACAGTTGGTTAGCATTTCAGGGAGAGAAGATATGGGAGATGCAGCAGAATTGGCATACAATGTGTTGGTTATGGTGTGTACTGACCCTGTGAATGGGTTGATGCCAGATGTGGATAAAAAACCCAGTCCTCTTCGTGGGAATCCAAAGCGTCTCTTGGATTTAATGAAGAAATTAAAAGCAACAGAAGTCGAGTACCATAAGCACCTGCTTCTGGCTATTGTAAAAGGACGTCCTTTGTTTGGTTCGGCTTATTTGGATGAGTTCCCTTACAACCTTGAAGATCTTGCATTGGATAACTGGTTTGAGTTACTAAGCTGTATTGTTATTTATGAGTTCATTATGCCTTTATGCTGATATGTGCATGTGCAAAATTGAATGCATGCATTTACACACACCCACACCCACACCCACATCTGTTTGTGTAAGAGTGTCTGATGCATATACCATATACATGTATGTGTGTCATCTTGTATGTGTGTTTGCAAAAACTTTTGCTTTGGAGAAGCTTGAGTAGAAGTTAAAGTTGTATAAGGTTGGAATAATCTAAGTGAGTAGTGTTTGACAAAGCAAGTCAAAAGTGTACAAAAAATTAGTTGAGTTTTTTGGGGAAAAATGTTGAGAAACACTTTTATTACTATCAGCAAACTTCTATTTATTTACAAAAGTAACCTAAAGCTAGAAGTTGAAGCTAAAAGTTGGTCCAGGTGCTTCCAACTTCTAGCCTATTTCTGCTTAAAATAAGCAAAAACCGCTTTTTTGAGACACTCCTAAAGTGTAGAAAAAGAAGCAAAAAACACAAAATGCTTTTCTAGAGTTTGCAAACACTACTTATGTATATACGCTTGTCCTATATATAGATATATATGTATCTGTGTGTGTGTGTGTGTGTGTGTGTGTATGCACATGTGATTGTATATGTGTAAAACATATTCATATTATATAGGGTGAATTACATTTAAATCCCCTCTGGTTAGCATATTTATCATGGGCCCCCTTAGTTTCAAAAACTACACTTTCGTCCCTTATAGTTGTTTGTGGATTACAACCACCTCCTCCATTGGACTCTGTTAGGGATTTAAATGTATATTTCATAAAAATTTGATGTGCAGTACCGAACCTTATCAAACCGATCAATATGGAACAGTTGATATCATTAAAGCTTCTCAAACTAGTTCCTATGGAACCTCCACCACAACCGACACTTCTCAAAATGACCTGTATTAAACAATCAAGCATGTCAAATCTAATCAAATTTAGTATGAAATCACTACCACTACTGAAGGGTATGAGGCTTATTGTGCTACTGGTGCAATGTCTTTGGTACTACACATCAAAATCTTAACAAAAAATATTTTAATTCCTTTCAAAGCCTAACAAAAAGGGGGTGTGGTAATCCATTTGCAAATCGCGAGGGTTGAAATTGTAATTATCGAAATCAAGTGGATCCATATGTCTATATGTCTAACTAAAAAGGGGTTTAGATGTAGTTTACCCTATTATATATATTATGATTTTTTGTGTGTCTGATTGCATGTAGGCATGTTTGTATATACCCGATCACATGTCTGCGCATGCTTTAGTATACAATCATGTGGAGTGATTAAGTTATTTGCAGGTTTGCTGCTATTTCTTTGGCTGCAGATGTGGTCTCCTCAGTCAGGGACGGGCTTTCATTTGGCTTTCACGATAAACCACCTGCACTTGACACATATGTGCAAAATATTTTAAGATGCATCGCAGCACGCCCTTTCAATAAATCAGTTATTACTAAAGGGTTACTTCATGCTGACACTCTTGTGAAACATGGAACATTGAAACTTGTTGTGGAGGCATTGAACTTACTTGATTCTTTGGTTAAAGCTTTGGACCTTTCTTCCAGATCGAACAATCATGCAATGGAAAGCTGGGAAGCTCTAAAAGTTGAGATTCAAGATGGAATCCGGATGTCGCTTCCTGACCCCCGAGTGTTCGTGGCTTTACTTTCTCCTTTAAATAACCACTTCAAGAGTCATGAGTTTACTGCAAAAAGGAAATCCGAAACAGAACCTGTCACTGAACATTATGTAAATGGTAGTAAGAAGTTGAAAACTTCTGCTGTTACTGACGATGCAGATATTCTTATTAGTGGGTTTAATTCTTCTGAGGTAGATCTGTCTGGGGACAGTGAAGTTGCAGATTCAGGCGGTGAGCAACAATCAGAGAATGGATCTTTTAATGAGAAAATTATTAGAGATCTGTGGGCTTTACAACAGTGTGATGAGGATACATGTTTTTACGTCAAGATCCTCAACTCTCTTGAAATATTTCACGTGAGTTCTGACATTGGAATTGCTAACTGTTCAAATGTCTAGTAACTTTATTGTGTTTTTTTTTTTTTTTTCCCCTCTGTGTGTGTGTGTATAGATTTGTTTCTCAACTTGAAACCATCGATTTAGATCTGTTCCATGATTTGTTTTCTTGTCAAGTCGTTCGTCATTCTTACAACTCACAGGAGATTCTATATTGTCTTGCAGCGGATTATGCCCGCCGGCATGGAAGGATTATCTGATTTCTTTAAGTATCTGCCAAGTAACCCTCTACTATTACCAACAATTTTGCAGCAGTCTCTGTTAAACCTGCTTAATGAACATGTCCGTCAGTTTTCTAAAGTTGGGGGCCCCATAAGAACCCCGTCACAAATGTACAAGCACTTGTCTCCATTTATCCTCCTGTTAATAGGTTCACCAGTCCAACAGGTTAAGGCTCAAGCTTATGCCTTAGCAAAGGCAGCCATTTTAAGCACGGGCGCATTCGACAATAACACAAAGGAAATCTTTGCATGGTTCTTTTTTATACCTGGCTACAAGGGTGATTGTGCTTCTGTTGAAGATTTGGAAGTTGAAATCTTCCAGAAATTATCATCAGTTATTGTTTCATTTCTATGTGATGCTGTTTCGACAACGGGAAATAATTTGTACAAGTATGTGGAACTATTGAAGCAATACATTTATGATTCAGAAGGTAGTAAAGGTAATTGATATAGTGTCCAACCTCACCATTTGTTTTTCTTATTTTTTCACATATTGTACTCTCTCAATTTCTGTGTTGCACGGTTCTTAATGAACAGTTCATCGATGTTCATTTTGCATTTTATTAGTTTTCATTTGCTAGGTTTTGTTGGTTCTTTATAATTTCATGCACCGATGCCTTTTTCTCACAATGATTCATAATTTACATCTTTATTGTTGTCTGATATTTCAAGTAGATCGATCTCCTGAAGCAAGCCCTTTTATCATATGTGTCTTGGAGAAGTGCATACGGTTGCTAAGCTCTGAGTCCGGATCCTTCACGATACCTCAGAAGTCATTGATATCCCTCTATGTTTGCAACACTATCAAGTATTTATTGGATGTGCAGGTATAATGGCATGTTTCAATTTTTCAGGCAATGTATTTCTCATGTCCTCTTTCCCAAAGTGTCATTGGTCTTTGATAATTAATGAGGATGAATTAAATTTTTTAGGGGAATGGTGGATCATTATCCTTCCTAATTGATCGTTTCTTGTCTGAGAAACTTGAGAATCTAAGCTGTGGAGTTGATCTCTTGGAAGTTGTTGGATGTCCATGTGAGTGGAGGCCACTGAAGATGCTATTGTGTTATGCTCGTGATAATTTACATCAGCAGTGTTATAAAATTTATTCCAGTGCTGACGATGTTACGCAATTGCGCAATTCTTTTATCAACACTCTCAAGGAAATTAAAGGATTATTAAAGAGTGAGGATGACATTGGAATTGCTGGACTGACTGTGGGATTTTCCTTCTCGTTGATTTGCACTAGACATCGTGATCTATTGCAGAATTTCCCATTAGTGCTATCTATCTCAAGTAACCTACTTGAGGTCCCTTTCTCAGTTTTATCATCTATATTTTTCCTTGAATCGAGTTATCTCGATGATGTTTTGAAATTATGGCCTGGAATGTTCTCTGCTGCTCTGGATAGTGTTATTCATTGTAAGGAAAAGACAGCAATTTCTCATAAAGTTGATCTCGACTCAATGGAAGATTTGTCTGCTGCATTTGCTTGTTACTTGAAAAGTGCTCCATTTTGTGTTCTCTTTTCATTTGTTGCACAATGTAGCAGCTTGCATTTAATTGAGCAGTCATCACTTCAAAAGTTACTTTTGGATAAGGTGACCGATATGCCATATGATCATTTGGTTTCTTCATTATGCAATGTACTCTTCTGGAGTAACCATGCACGCTCATGCTACAGAGTCAGATATTCAGATAACCTCGAGATGCTTTCTGAATTATGCTTTATACTTACAGAGCAATTGTTGAAGCAGTTATTGGTTGAAAAATTGGATACTGTCTGTCCAGCTGATGTTATGGCTCCTCTACAATTAAATTATGCTGTTGAAGTGGCAGAAACAACCTTTAATCATCCTGCTGTGGTGGCATCACTGGATTGCCCTCTGTCTGGAAACGAAGGATTTGCAGATTCAATTTTTGGAGAAAATTTGGAGGAACTTCTTGAATTAGCCAAAAAGGAAGTTCACAGAATGGATCACCATATCCTATATTTGATAAGAACAGTTTCTGAGCTTTTGTTTCCAATGTGTGATGACCAAATAATATGTGAACAAGTTGTAAATGGCAGAAAAAAAATATCAAGAGCATTTAAAACACTGGAACAGAAACTGTTTATGGTATTCAAGAATAAATTTGATTCATGCTTCAAATCCATGGACTTTAAGCCGTTGGTTCCAACATTTTATGCTCTACATACTTTGATTTGTTTCATATCTCCCTTTGAGCTGCTTGAATTGGTGGACTGGTTGCTTTCTCAGATTGACTTTGGAAGGGAAACTTTTCAGCTATCATCTGAAGGAAATGCTCTCTTTGTTGGTTTGCACTTAGCCAGTTGTGTTTTTGATCTTCTCCCAGCATATATGGAGCAGTCATATCGAAAAAGTAAACCATATGGTTTTATGAGTGGAACTAAGACGGATTTAGATGTATTGCTTTTTGAAAGGATTTTTTTTCAAGTAATACAGATAGGCAGTCGTTTTAAGCTGGACATTGCTTATGCATGTCTGCTTAAAGCAGTCAGGGTTGTGAAAATGCATAAAGCCATTCAACATCCACATCTTCCTTCTATAATGGTTTTATCAAGAGTTATGGCATGCACTCCTGTAAATATATTCTCTTATTGCCTTCATGGGATTAATAAAACAAAAGCTGAGTTGTTGTATCTTATTGCTAAAATGAGCCCCTCCTATATGTCTATCTTTGGATTTATGTTCTCCGAAATACTGGAGAAATCATTGCTTCATAATGCCAATGGGAGGCAAGAAACTTGTGAATACTCTTTTTCTGATGAAGAACTAGTGATGCTTTTGCCCACTGTTTCTTTGTACTTAAACACGATAACATCCAAATTTGGTGGACAGCCGAGCAAGCTCTCTGAATATATAATTTCAGTGTATGGTCGTGTACTTTTGAGTGGTTTCTCTAAGTGGAAGACCTTTGTTTCTGGGATTATCTTTCAGATTGGCCTTGATGAATCTTTCAATGCTGCATCGTCAGAAGAATTTCTGAATACTGTCTCAGACAGTCTTCTTGGAAAGGCAATTCTTATGGTAAAAGATCATCTGGCATTAAGTAAGGATATAATGGATCTTGATAAGCGCTTGAGTCTGTTTAATTCTGTGTGCCCATCAAGTACCGATGATTTGTTTGATGAGACTGGTTTTAATTCGCTTAAACAGCCTTTAGCCTTTGTGAACAGAGCTGTTGCAAAGATCAACTTTTGTAGGATGCTATTATTTCCCGATTTTAACCCACGTCTTTCTCAGCTGGATATTGACCAAAAAAAGGTGATTCTTCTGGAAGTTATGTCTGGTACAGAAAAATCAAGAATCCGGTTTTTAAGGAAGTTGATTAATTCCTGGATGTTGATAGTGAAAAAGACCCCGGAGAATATTGATATGCTGAATCTTTCACTCTTTAAATTCCTGGAAGTCTTTGTGATGAATAGCATATTGGAATTGATAACTGAGATGCGTGATTGTCTTATCAAGCTGGATTCTCTTTCCTTCATAGAACAACTTGTAAGGTCTTTTCTTCTTTATAGGTTTGGCGATCCTGCAACTCTGAAGATGCTGAGAACTGTTCTCACTTCTTTAGCTCATGGGAAGTTTTCATGTGCCTCAGTAATTCAGCTTTTGCTTGCTCACTCCCAGTTTGCACCTTCGATCCAATTGGCTTGCCAATCAAATGTTTCTTCTCAGTTTGGCCTTGTGTTTACTCCTATGCAGAGCATTTTAAGATCACTTCGTACTGATCTAGACACCTTAGATGACAGAAACAATAAGCTAACATCTCCAGAGCACCTAGATTTACTGGAACTTGTTAAGTTGGTCAGGTTGCTTTTTCATATACATACACAGCAACAAGAAATAAATTGTGGAGAAGAAATTGGGGTAAACTGTAGGGAGTTGGTCTATCTGCTTCTGTCTTCATATGGGGCAACATGTTCTGAAGTTGATTTAGAAATATATAACTTAATTTTAGAAATAGAGTCAAATGATAAGCCAAGTGCTGGGAGTGTTGCTCAAATGGATTACTTATGGGGCATTGCTTCCTTAAAAGTAAGAAAAGATAGGGGACATGACAATGGCATCCAGTCTGTTGACCAGAAAAACATGGAATTCCTTGAAGAGAATCGGAAGATTAAATTCAGAGAGAATCTTCCGGTTAACCCCAAATTGTGTGCTCAAATGGTGCTTTCTTTTCCTTACAATCGGCTTGTTAATTTAGGAACTCTGCACAATCTTCAAAAAGATGGTTCTACAGTTAAGCACGAGGTATGTTTAAAGCAAGTATGTGTCTGGTTATTAAGCTCTGAGAGCTCATAAGAAGTATTTAGAGCTTGTAACCTCCTAGAGATTATATTTCAAATGTAAGATGTTAATGTTTGAATAAAATAATGTCTAATAACTAGTAATATGTATTGCAACTTATAAGCTGTAGGCCTATTTGGTTAAAATGAGAGTTTATTAGCTCTTTTTACCATGATGACCGAAAAGGATATGTTGCAGATGTTGGATTAATAAATATACTTTGAGGGGGATATTGATGCAATATTAGATTTTTGAGGATATTTGACATATAGTATTCATAATTAGGCAGGTTATGATTTAATTTTGGGCCTGCGGTTTCCTGATCTTGTTATACTTTATGCAGGCCACTTCTACAACTGATAAGCTGCAGATATATGATCCTGTCTTCATCCTCCGGTTCTCAATCCACTGTCTCTCAATGAGTTATATCGAGCCTGTTGAGTTTGCTAGTTTAGGCTTGCTTGCTGTTACATTTGCCAGCATAGCTTCACCAGATGATGATGTGAGGAAATTGGGGTATGAAGCACTTGCAAAATTCAAGATTGCATTGGAGGTGCTGATACTTCATTTTCCGTTATTACATTAATAAGTTATGACACTTAATCTGATTTTATTCTGCAACTAAAATAAATGTCAGTATGTTACTTTGTACAACTTTTCCAAGAATTTCATTGTTCAAACATATTTTCCTCAACTATTTCTTTTTGTAAAGATATAATTATGAAAACTGTCTTATATCTTGTCATTTGCCAAATTTCTGTGTAGGACTGCAATATATGGTTTATTCAAGCATTTTTTCTTTGTTGTTACATTCAAGACCTGTGTATGTGTAAATTAATTTCTGAATGATTATCCTTGTCGGACGACAAATAAATGGAAATCTTGAAGGGGGGAAAAAAAAAGTATCCTATTTTCTTAGCCAAAGGACTTAGTTCATACTTGTTTTCCACTATCTTGGAAATTAACCAGTTCGATACGTTGAAATTTTCAATAACAGAAATGTCGAAAGAAGAAGGATATAGTTCGACTTCGTCTCTTAATGTCATACTTGCAAAACGGAATAGAAGAGCCATGGCAGAGGATTCCATCCATTATTGCTGTATTCTTGGCAGAGGCTTCCGTGGTACTACTAGATCCATCACATGACAATTATTCAGCTATTAGCAAGTATCTCATGAACTCCCCTTGTGTAAACATGAAGGTATACTGCTTGTTATTCAATCCTAACATTTTTGGTTTGGTTTGCTTCTAGACATATAATTATCTAATATTTGACTTTTGGTCTCTTTGAAAATGACAGGCTATACCATTATTCCAGAATTTTTTCTGGAGTAGCTCCCATAGTTTTAAGGCAGAGAGGCTATGGATGGTTCGACTGTTGTATGTGGGGCTAAATACGGAAGATGATGCTCAAATATATGTCAGAAACTCCATTTTTCAGGCGCTTATGAGTTTTTATTCTTCTCCTCTTTCAGATAATGATTCTAAGGAACTTATTATTCAGGTCTGCTTTTGTACTTGGCTCAATGTTATGCTTAAAGAAATTGCAAATTGAATGTTATTTCTGTGTTACTTCCTTGACATTTCTCATTTTTGCTAATGAAAATAAACATGATTATAAAATGATTTGAATGAGTAAAGCTCTCTTTTTTTAGACACTTACGTGAGCACATATGAGATCCCGCATTCGTTAGAATGTTTTATTTATAAAATAAATAGAACCTTGATTATCTTACCACCCATTCATGCACATATTTGTATATAATTGTTGAACTTAAATTCTGTATACTTTTGCGTTCCTCCCATAATTTGCTGACAAGTTTTAAACCTTCCCTTTCAGCTGTCTACACGTAGTTGGAATGAAAAATATATGGTTTTTATATAATATCTTATTATTCTCTGTTAAGGTCTAAATCTAAGCTAATTATGTCTGTTGCAGATAATGAAGAAAGCTGTCCAGTTACATAAAGCTATCTGGTTTTTAGTTGAACACTGTGGTCTGATTTTATGGTTGTCATCAATTGTTTCATCTCTACACGGGAGTGAATGCCATGACACAGAAAGATTTACCCTCCATAAATTGCGTGTGATTTTGAAGGTACTGATTTCGGAAATTCCTGAATAATTGCAAGATATATAATATAATATACATATATATATATATATATATATATATATATATATATATATATGTGTGTGCGTGTGTGTGTGCGCGCGTGTGTTTTCGTCCAATGAAAACTATTTTAATTCTGTCTTTCAATCATTACTATAATGTAATAACGACATAACTAAATTAGAATTTAGATGTGGCACCATTCCGACCAAAATCTTACATGAAAAGACAACTACTCTATCTGAAGAAGTTACATTGTTTCGATTTCTTAATACCAAACACATTCCCGTATTGCACATATTTTCCAGCACAATTCCCGTCTTTCCGAAATTTTTCCTATGACAACTCAAAATGATTCCAAAAAGAACCGCAGATTTCTTCACTCTGGCTGTGGTTATGTTTATATTTTAACCTTTCTTTATTGCTAAAGACACAAATGACAGTATGGATGCATTCTTTGTCTAATTATGTTTCCTTTTCCAATTCTTAAAACTAGGTTGTAAATTGCATTACATCGCACAGAAACATCACTGAGTGGTTGCAGAAGTATGCTATGGAACAGCTTTCAGAACTTTCATCACATCTGTACAAACTCCTAGTTGGCAATGTTGACCTTATTAAAGAACAAAACGATCTGTGCATCTCGATTCTGCAAATCCTGACCATGGTGCTGAAGATATCGCAGAAGAGAAAGATATATCAACCTCATTTTACATTATCAGCAGACGGTTTATTTCAGCTTTATGAGGCTGTTGAAGTATGCTCCGAAAAGAGCAATCTGAGTATGGGTTTGGGGCTCAAAACTGTTCTGATGAGTACTCCACCAGCCACTATTCTTCAAATGGTATCTCTCCTGGGTTTACTGCAATTCTTCCCCTGCAGAATACGAATTGACAAAATGTGCTCTTAAATAATAAAAATGCTTAAGGAATATGCACATTTGGCCTCTGATAGAATAAGTCTCACATCTCGCACGTTTTCTTTTCTCTCCTCAGATGTTTTTCAATTACTTTATTATTACCCCTATCCTACCCTCTCTCTAAGCTCATATCCCTTTATTCAAAATTTTCTACTCTTCTATCCTCTTAAATATTTTTATCATTTATCTTTATTTATTTCAAATTATTAATCCTTTATCCATCATTTGCTTAATAATAATTACTTCAATACTCTGCTATAATTTTATACTCAAAATTAAACTGCGTAAATAAAATACCTATTTTATTTTTATTTTTATTCTTATTTTAAATGTGCCTCACCATGGTATATATCGTGCAGGAACAGGAAAAACTTTCGAGGTTCTTGAGATGGGCAGTTTCAACTGCTATCCAATCAAATTCAAATCTTCAGCCTGAAGATTCCAATTACCATTTGGTAGCAATCGCAGATAAAACACCACCTGAAGAGTCCCTCATATCAAAACTTTTACGCTGGCTAACTGCCTCAGCAGTCCTTGGAAAAATTTCTTCGAAGTTAAGCAAACATTGCAATGATAGTTTCTTGGAAAAATCAAGCCTCCACACTCTGAAATCTTGGTTAGGAAAAAACAAGTCCCCAGACTATGCAGGATCTGGCTGTGAAGAAGTATTAGCTGCATCAATATTTTATCTGCTACAGCTTCTGAGCTTTAACCATAGCTTGCTTCCTTCAGCGGTTTCTGCAATCTGCCTCTTGCTACTTCCAGATTCCTCTTCAGGTTTATTTTCATGTTTATCGCATTTTTTAGTTATGGGTTAATTACATCTGCCTCCCCTTTAACTATGTGTAATTGCACATATCTTCTCTCTTGATTCTGGTATTCATATATATGCTTCGGAATGTCGAACTTTGCATAACTGTACATAGTTACAGGGTTTAGTAAAGTATTATTGTTATCTGTAGAGAACTAATCATCAGATGTTCCTCTCGACAACTTTAACTTGCTTCACTTTTTGGAAAATCTCAATCTCCGTTCAGAAATTTTGGTTTAATCATATATGTCCACTGTCTTTAATGATTAATTATTTCCTTTTTGTTTTCATAATTGATAATTTCACTTTTGCCACCTTTGCATCATACACGTGTGTGTGTGGTGGTTGAGGGGTGGGGTGCCAGTGACTGCTGTTAACTTGGCCCATTACTACTCAATGATTCTCGTTTAACAGTTTTTTTCTTATTATGTAGAGCTGGGGTATTCTGATGATCTAGGAGACTCTTTGTTGCCACTCTGCTCAAAGATACACTACCCTGCCGAAGCAAATACCACCTGGAGATGGTAAAATACTTATCCCATAAACTTCCTCATTTTCCAAAAATACATAGGAAAACTCGAAACAAAATTTAAGAGAAATCGATTGACTATATTACCGTTCCCTGTTACGTGATTGATGACGGAGTAGTTAAAAATGCAATAAAGCAAATTCAATGAATCGATAGGAGATTTGTGTTAGAAATTTTCCTATCATGTACCTGGATATGCAAACTTAGTAATATAGTGATATAACAAAGCTAAACCCGACATGATCATGTACGAATCGTCTCGATTCTTTGCTATTACCATTGTTATCATCATTTTCAACTCTTTGCATCATTAGTAGCCTACTTCAATAACCATATTTGGATGTCTGAATTGGTGATCTCCATCTCCTTTCACAGGTCATATTACCAGCCTTGGAGAGACCTATCAATGGAGCTCAGTGATGTTGAGAAACTGGATGAAATTCATGCTTGTGAAAGGCTTCTGATTTTGGCTTCAAATATTTTAGTAAAGAAGTACGGATGTTCGCATGTTTTTCCACTTAAAGATGTGGAAATCTTGCATGTATATGAATGGGAAAGAAATCTAGTCCTTCCTGAATAATTATCATAAGGTATGTTGAAAATGCCTCAAATTTTGACTTTGTATAAGTAAATTTTGTAATTTCTCTTTTTTTGGTGTATAAAGTGTAGAAATATTTATATTCTTATTTTTATTTTGAGAAAATTTGAAATTAAGAGTTATGATTTGTTGTTTAAAGAAGTTTGAAATAAGTTTAGAATGTGTAATTATCTTGGGGTGATTATTAGTTTCTAACTTCATATTTCGCGTATTTTGATCTTTCATAGTTTTGGGTTTTCGTTGAATTACATAATAAAATAGCCTAATAATTCCCAAATAATTTTTTTTTTTTATTTTGAAAAAAAAGCCCTTAAATACTCTTTCCATTTTTATTTAAAAATGCAAAATTGAATATTTTATGTTTAAAGATGAGTTAGAAATTGAAGTTTTTTAGGAATTATCTTTTCAGCGTCTAAACAGTAAACATTTTTGAACATGTTGAAGGAAAAAAAATCCTGGCATGGTCAATGACTCAATTGGGGCACTTCATAATCTATGTATATATAATTTAGAACCCTTGGGACTATCCACGTAAGTATACACGTGGATAGTCTCGGAAAATTTTAAATGTCCCAATAGATTTTATTTCTCAAATTCTGTTGCTAAATGTTTAAATTGAAAATACGCATATCAATATAAAATTATGTTTTCTCTAACAAATCAACTATATCCAAAACAATTAAAAAATTTGTATAGTAGTGAATTCAAATTCAAATCACATCCAAACATATTTAAATAAGTTTATTATAAAAAATATTTAAATTTAAAAGTTTGGATACATCACACACCATTAAAAAATTAGTATTTAATAATTTAATGTCTCTATATATGATTTTTTCCCACGATCATTCTTTATCAAGATACGTCTTATTCTAATCATATATGATTTTTGCAGGATTTTGTTTTTTTTTTCAAGTTAAGTCTTAATTCAGAATCCTTGAGACTATTCAGGTAAGTGTACATATTGATAGTCTAAAAAAATTTTAAATACGATTTTAAATTAAATATTTCTCAAATTCTATTACTAAAATATGCGTATCAATATAAAATTTTGTTTTTTCTAATAAATCACCTTTATCCAAAGGATTTGTATAGTTGTATAGATATTGTAGTTATCAATTCAAATTCAAATCACTTCATTTATCCAAATATGTCTCTATATAAGTTTGTTAAGAAAGATATTCAAAATTTAAAATTTTGGATACATCACACACCATAAAACAATTTGTATTTAAAGTTTTATGATCACACTCGATTCTCAACTATTTTCCTCCTCTAATTAGTATTTAAATTTTTTTTCCCCTCAGGATTATTCTTCATCGAGCTAAATTTTGTTTTAATCATATATGTTTTTTTTTTCTCCCCCACGCAGGATCATCCTTGGTGAAAGTAACTCTTATTCTAATCAAGTATGTTTTTTTTTTTCAATTCTCATTGATATTCATACACTTTTTTTTTTCATGCAAAATCATTCTTTTTCAAGACTTGCACGTTCTTTGCTATAATGATATTTTTAAAAATATTATTTTGACTTATCGTGTTAAAATTTATGTTTGATACCGTATCAAAAAAGTAAAAAATTTGAAAAAAAATAATTCAAATCACCGTAATTATGTCGTGTTCGTATTATTGTGTTTGTACCTGTTCATCATAGGTCATGTATAGTTTTGGGTTTTCTTTGAATTACAAGATAAAAATTGGGAACTATTTATTGATTTGTGATGCAATAAATAGGTAATAGCTCAACACCACCTAAATATTCATGGAAACTTTAAATATTAACTAGATTTATACTTTCTTTATAGCTTCATAATTATGTATATGCAATAAATGAAAAGAAAGAAATTAATATAAATGGGAAATCCCACGCTGAAAATTGTAAGGATATGAAATAACACGTTTATATTTCTTTACAAATATAAACTACTCTTAATCTTGAAGGCACGAACCATACAATTAATTGAAGATTAATTACCCAACAAATTTCACTCGCCAATAAAAAGGAATTAGTGCTCCTCAAAATTCAAAATTTGAGCACTAATAATTACATTAATTATCACCATATGCCTATAAGCATAACTACTATATAATAATTCGAGTTGATAATCGGCCTTTAATTTCTAGTGATGCCATATTTAAAATTAATCCAATCGCACTCATAATTAAAAATATATTAAGAAAAATAATATAAAATTTAGACCGGACATTACCAAAAACATCTTAAAAATACACAGAAAACTCCATGCTGAGAATGTATTTTGTAAATTTTCAACTGTATGTAGGAATCCCTTTTTATTATTAGGCTAAACCTATTATTTATCCGTGATTATGTTTATACGTCTATGTTGTATGAATATGAATATTGTGATATAAATACGATATGATACGAATATCACGATATAATTTTTTCTAAAATTTTTCATGTGGTGAGTATTAAACACCGTGTCGAATATGAATATTCGACACGATACCGATATAATAAAATAATATTTTTAAAAGTGTATAGAACTATACATATAATTTGTTTTTCAAAATGCAAAATGTATTGTAAGATGGGTAACTCCAACAAAAGTAGCACAAATATTGGGAAAGAACCACGCTTTTAAATATTTAATTTATGAGATCACATTCAAGCACACACAAATTTCATAACCAAATAACCTATAGTATACATGTAAGTATTTAATCAAACAATTCCCCAAGAAATAATTAGCAGAATGCGTCCACATATTTATAACATGGTATATATACAACATATTTATAACTGTCTTTATAGAATTTGCTAACATAAGATGTCAACCAATACCATATATTATATCATCATATCATAGCATATGGAAGCAAAATTAAGTCTCAAATCTCAAAGTAATAAATCTTTTGTTTGCCCCTTCTCTCTCTCTCTCTCGCCATTGTTGTTGCTGCAATTTCCAAAGCCTAGGCCCTATACTCCTTACAAACCCTCCCACAAATTCCCCTAATCTGCCCCTATATACATACACTTTGCACATCACCATTCTTTCATTCCCAAGACAAGCCTGTTGTAGGGGCATTTTCGTCCTTTCCTGCATGCCAGGCCTAATCTCAGCCGCTTCTCTCCATGTTTTCAAAGATGTTTCAGCACCAAAAACTATACGCATGCAAAACTAAATTTCATCTCATCTCATCACTGCACTCTCTCTCTCTCTCAGTTTTTTCTTGTTTGACTCTTTGTTTATCTCTTTCTTTGTATACATACATACATATACACACAAACATATATATATATATATATGTGCAATATTACTTGCACGAATATTCATGCAACGTATGATTGGTTGATTACTAGGGCAAGATCATCTCTCTCTCTCTCTCATTCTCTCTCATTGTTAACTTATCCCCCTATAAATTGGATACCTAGAGAAATCAACAGAACCATGCAAGGATAATCATCAAAATCTTGTTGTTTTTCAAGAAATCCCATTTTGTTAAGAAAATCAAGAAAATGGAGGGTGGCGATCATCATCATCATCAGAGTATTGGTATTGGAAATGGAGGGTCGAGATGGAACCCCACGAAAGAGCAGATAAACTTGCTTGAGAACTTGTACAAGCAGGGTTTGAGGACCCCAACTGCTGAGCAGATTCAGCAGATTACCAACAGATTAAGGGCTTTTGGTCATATTGAAGGCAAGAATGTCTTCTATTGGTTTCAGAATCACAAGGCCAGGCAAAGGCAGAAGCAGAAGCAGGAGAATTTAGCTTATTTCAATCGCTTTTTTCATGCCACTGCTCCTGTTTTCCCTCCATATCAAAATGGTAATACATATATATACATATATATGTGAGTGTGTGTTTCTTCAGATTTGTATGTTTATATGGTTATGAACACACAGAAAAGAAAGACTTGAGATTCTATGACAAGGGTTCTTGATAATCCATAAATTTTTTAAAAAAGGTACATTTGTAGTCCTTGAAATTTCAGGGGTCAGTGTAAAATGATGGATTTATTTATCTTTTATTTTTGGAGGAAATGAAATATTTCACACTTTTTTTAACCCTTTAATCTCCTTTAGTTTTTCATAAAAAGATATTATTTGATCGATAAAATACATCTTTTTCAAGCCAAAATAAAAGGAGAAGTTTGAAGGATTATAAATGGATTATGCAGATCATTTCTCTATGATACACATATAAGCTAATTAGTTAATACGTTGAATTTATTTTGTCTCTTGGTATCATATTTCATTATGCATATATGCACTAAAACAAAGTGTATATTTATATAATCTAATAATTAATCCTATATATGTATAGATATAATCTTCTGTAGTTATAATATAAATTTATTTCTTTTATTTTGCAGTCATTTGCACCCCATGCTACATCCCTCCCTCAAAGAATGATCACCATCCAGGCTTCTATCAGCAGTACCCCAAGGTACCACTCCCAGCAGCAGCATCTTTCAAGAGAACCAAACTAATCCCAGAAACCCTACATGATAAGTCAAACAAGCACCACCCCACAAGCCAAATGTACAACAAATCGATGCACGATCATCCCGGGGCCACGAAAGATCAACAAACACTGGATTTATTTCCAATTCATCCAACTGGTCTCTTACAATCAAGAGTTACTGGAACTGAGACTGATGAAGATGGTGTAGCAGGAATCTGTGATCATGGGAATAATGAAGATGATCTTGAGCAACCCTTTTTCGATTTCTTTTGTGGGGATAGTAATTAATTAATCTTGGAAATGTATACATACATGCATATGTATGTACACATATGTGTGTATGTGTGTGTTGTTATCAAGAGTCACTGAAGTCTAGGTCTTTTTTGCAGAAGTACTGACAGGATCTGTGAGATTGAAATTTGTTGCTTGACTAGTGAAGATTTGAGGGGGGTTTTGTGTAATTTATTATTTTGCTGTTTTTGGGGGGTTGAGAGTACTGACACAAGGGTTTGCTTTTCTCTTTCGGTCATGGACAAAAATGCTGTTTGTGTGTGTGAGTGACTCTGTGTTGTAGAGATGAAATCACTGACTCAATATCACTATGCTTCTTTGTTTCGATGCTACTCAAGGATTCTTTTCGATTCTCTCTCTTTATTTCTTTCTTTCTTTTTTTATTATATATGATGGACGAATATTTCTAAATATATTGTTTTATCGTGTTCGTAAAGAGATGGGCACATGTGATCTATAAAAATATCAATTTGTATCCTCGTGTCCGTGTATATTTGTCATAGATGATAGTTATGCATAGACGGTACCCGAAATGTTTGTTAGTAATTTGATATTTTAAAAGGGACTGAAACATATTTTTGTTATAACCTTTTTTTTTAAGGGGAGGGATTTTGAATCTATGCACTTAACAAATGAGATTAATTGAATGTATGAACCATGAATGTGAATATCATGTGTTTATACGGGTAATTCTAATCCGAGCCTGTCTTCGCCAAATCGGTGTAATGAGGGCGAGTGTTTATACTTATCGTGAGTAGTGGAAATTTTAGAGAGATCGAGTGACTAATCAAATGCTAAGTGTAAATTGGGTTTGATTGAGTCGAGTTTGTGGAAAAATTTTCCTTATTTAGTGCATATATTGATTTTTCCTTATAGGAATTTGGCTATTATCTAAGCAGAGTACGAATGGGGACAGAATAAGACATTTTTTTTTGTAAAAAAAATTACTATACGAGAATCGTTCAATATGAGTATCGAACAAGACACAATATAACAAAATAATATTTTAGGATACGTGGTAAAACATTTTTTCACGATTTTTAGTAGCTATTTGTTTAATATTTGTCTGATATAGAAAAAAAGGTGCTATCCTGGAGCAAGATTTGCTGGGTTGTATGTGTCTTGTGAGTTGTGAGCAAAAAGCTCACCAAATAATTATGGGATTAACGCCAAAGAAACAAGCATAAAATTGATATAATATGAGTTAACTTTTCAATATTATTTATTAATGTTTTTCTAGTTTTAAAGATTATATGAAACGAATTGAATTTATTTTCAGGCTTAGATATAGACCCATACCTATACCTTTTTTTTTTAAAAAACCATTAAGATGTATTTTTTACGGATGGTCAGAGATGAAACCAGAATTATACAGGAGGAGAAGAGGGGCAAGAATTAAAATACAGAACATAAGAGGTACAAAATTTATAATTAAAGGAGCAAAAATATAAATACTTCAAAAAATATATATAATAGTAAGTAATTTTCAAAATTTAGGGAGAGTGGAGACCACCACATGCCTCAATCTCTATTAATAGTAATTGCGTACTTAGGAATTCAAACACAAATTTTTTTTATTAAACTACTATAATGTCGAACCACTGGATTAAACCATTTAACGATTTTGGTTCATACCTATGTGCTCTAGGGATGCAAACGAGCCGAGCCGAGCCTTGGCCTTTTTTCTGGCTCGAGCTCGGCTCGACCAAGGCTCGAGGCTCGGCTCGGCTCTAGCCAAATCAAATTATATTATTTTTAATTAAAAATTAGTTTTTTTAAATAATTTAATGTATTTATATATATAATAATATATATTTATTAAATATATATACATATATATTATATAAAAATCAATAAAAATATATATAATATTATATAAAAATAAAAATATTATTTTTTAATTAAATAGCCTGGCTCGCGAGCCTAACTAAAAGGGGCTTGAGTTCGGGCTTAGCTCGAGCTTACTCGACAAGCTCGCGAGCCGGCTCGACTCGTTTGCATCCCTAATGTGCTCCCGGCCATTTCACCCCTAGAATTTAACTAAACCATTCAGCCACGTAATTAATTTGTTTTTTTTATTATTATTTTTGTTTTATTATTATTATTATTGTGATAAAATTTTCAACTATGTTACATGGCTAATTCTTATTTTTCTTTTGTTTTACATCTCATTTTAATTTAGATTCAAGTCCAACCACAAATAAATCTCTTCTTAAATATCATTTTAACAAGTAAATTTCGAACTCTAATCTGTTAGAAAATCGAATAAAAACTCTCCTTAAATATCTTTTTAACAAGTAAATTCCGAATGTCATTCACCAACTAAACCAACACCCCTTGATATCAAGAATTCTTATACTAAAGTAGATTTAGAAAGTTTAAGTACAATAAAACTGTCACCTTCAATTTGATGCTACATGAGTTCAAATCAGGACCACTAAATAAGTAAATCAAATACATCTAGAAAATCTGAGGAGCCCCTTACTGCAAATGCCAAACAAAGCCCATGAATCATTCTTCTGCAAATCATGAACTTTACTCGCCCACCATGCAGCAGAGACATGGCTAATCTCTTGAAATATTATTGTAACAAATCTCCTGTTATACTTATAATCATCTACCTCTGTATCACCAGTACAGAGGAACATGTAATTGCAAGTGAAATAAGAAACACAACACATTTAAGTACCAAAATATAAGCGAATCAACGGTTAATGTGAGCATAACCCTTGAGATCATCGCCGGTCAACCGACAAAGCCTATACTCCGTCACCACCACCGCCCCCATCCGCTCGTAAAACTTTATTGCATCCACATTCCAGTCGAGCACCACCCACTCCACCCTCCCGTACCCCCCTCTTGCCGCCTCCGCCGCCACTGCAGCCAACAGTCTCTTCCCCATCCCCTGCCTCCGGTAGCACTCTCTGACGAAAATGCCCTCTATGTGGAACCCGGGTTTCGCAAGGAACATCGAGTAATTAGGGAAAAACAACACGAACCCACCGACAGTGACATCACCATCAGCATCGCTTTTGAAAGTTTCCTTTTCGGGGTCTTCGATGGGGAGTTTGAGGTGGAGGGAATTGAGGAGAGGTTCAAAATGGGGATGTTTGGTTGGCGGAAAAGGCGAAGTGGAAAGCTCAAGGAGGAGGATTGTGAATGAATTGAACGGGAGAGGAGGGTTTGGTGGGAAGAGGGTGGCGGCAAGGGAATCTGTGGTGGCTTCAAAGAGGTGGGTGACGTGCTCGAAAACGGCCAATTGGTGGATGAGCTTGTGGATATTGGGTACATCATTGGCGGTGGCGAGGCGGATGCGGGTGAAGAGATTGTTGCCGGGAGGGGCGGCTGATGGCGGAGTTGCAGCTGCCATCTAAAGCTTCTTTGGTAGAGAATGTCAGAGAGACAATTATTGAAAGTGTTTGGATGACATGAAATTGGATGGGGAGATATTTGAGGATAAATTTGGTCCTACACAAAGAGGGACGCTTTTGGTTTCACCCACATAACATAACAAAAGAGAGTCCGCTAAGGTAAACTAAACGTACACGAAAGCAATAGTGTTCTTCGTATCCAAAATGAAATTTGCCATAAGAAAATCTTCAAATTCAAAGAACAGAGAAGTATGTAAACATATTGATCGTAACTAATCCCCACATCACATTTAGAACCAGAACTGGATAATCCTAGAACAGGATTAAAGATATTCTTGAAACAAGTTCTTGATTTTCTTGTAAAAACAGGATTAAAGTTTATGATTTTAAGTTCTTGAAATCCCAATATGCACAACAAACTCATCAATGCCACAATCATCAACCTCAGCAAACACCCTACAAAATCTAAACCATAGCAATTCTTGAAACACTCAAATTAGCAAAAGCCATATTTCCATTGAACAAGCTCAACATCCCTTAATACAATAGTCTCAAATTCACCGAAAACCGACAAAGTTTGAGAATTATAACATCAAATAGAGAGACATACTTTTCATCAACAAGAAATTCTCGAAAATCCCACTCAGAAACACATACCAGTTTCCAAATGTATCATCATAATGCAATGAGATCAAAGATTGACATGAGAATAAGCTTGAAGAGCATCCCCAGTCAGCCTGCAAACCCTCCACTCCGGCAAAACCTGCGCCCCAATTTGCTCGTAGAACTTAATGGCGTTCACATTCCAATCAAGCACCACCCACTCCACCCTCCCGTACCCCATTTTCGCCGCCTGCGCCGCCACCGCCGACAGCAGCCGCTTCCCCAACCCCTTCCTCCGGTAACACTCCCTCACAAAAATGTCCTCGATGTAAAACCCGGGTTTCGCCAAGAAAGTCGAGTAATTGGGGAAAAACAACACGAACCCGGCAACAATAACGTCATCGTTGGCGCCATTGCCGATGCTTTTGAAGGATTCCTTTTCCGGGTCCTCGATTGGGAGGTCGAGGTGGATGGATTTGAGAAGAGGGGTGAAATGGGGGTCGTTCTGCGCCGGCGGCGCAAACGGGGAGGATGAAACCTCCAGGAGGAAGACTGTGAAAGAGGTGAACGGCGGAGGAGCGTTTTCCGGGAAGAGGGTGGCGGCGAGGGAGGCGGTGGTGGCCTCGAAGAGGTGGGTGAGGCGCTCGAAGACGGCCATTTGGTGGATGAGCTTGTGGATGCTGGGGACGTCGTTAATGGTGGCGAGGCGGATGCGGGTGAAGAGAATGTCGCCGGAAGGAGTGGGCTCAGGGAGTGTGATGGGGGCGGCGGATGGCGGTGGAGGAGGGGCGGCGGCGGCCATTCTTGTGGGAGTTTTCTTTAGGAGGTTTCTGGAAGTAGCAGGTGGAAAGTGTGGGTTGAGAGCCTTTGAGGTTTTTGACAATTTTGTCGATTGTTATTTATGATGTCTGTGGCAATTAGGCCGAGTTTGGGTGACAAGAATAAGTAAATGAGGTAATTTTGGCCTAAAGTTTCTTTTCTAGTACGTTCTCTAATTTTATTTTATTTTTATTCACTCCATTCTTTAAAGTTTGAGATGATTATGTTTTTAGAAATAAAATATAGTTTAATTAGCATTTATATTACTGTTTTTTTTAAGGGGCATTTACGTTAGCTAAATATTTTTTTGGGAAGTCTCATCACTTTAATTCGGATCGACATAGATTCATCATGTCACATTTTAGGTGGATACTACTGCCACATAAAAAAAAAGACCGGGTGGACTTAAACCCTCAACTAAAAGGAGGAAGTACCTCGACCCATTTAAGGGGAGCCCTCGACCCTTTAGTTGCTAAACAAACATTAGAACAGAAAACTAACACAGATCAGAACATAACTTAGACAAATCTGCCTAATACAAACTAGGAGAAACCACTTCCAAAGACATGGACTATATTTCCACATTTAAGAGATAAATAAGATCAATAAGCATCACAA
Source organism: Lantana camara (assembly GCA_037501455.1). NCBI lineage: Eukaryota > Viridiplantae > Streptophyta > Magnoliopsida > Lamiales > Verbenaceae > Lantana > Lantana camara. The sequence continues at coordinate 95,555,436 of CM074863.1, forward strand.
AAAGATCTTGCAACTAAGCTGGAATCCGCAATTGAAGGTAGCCCTTTAGTTGATAAGAAGAAATCCAAGAAGGAGGGTTGTCAAGGAAGGAAGGTAGTGGCTGGTATGGATGAGGGAAAACTTATTCTTCTTTTTCTTTTGAGATGTAGAATACATTCATCTCTTGAGAGATATTCAGTGCTGGAAAGAGTATATGTGAACAAAGCAAAGTCGATTGACTTCCATTTCTGAAGTAGGAGAGAAATGTGGGTTGAGGAAAAGCTCATGTAAGGAGAAGAGAGATTGGATTTATTCCCTCCCCACACGCCTTTTTAAGGCCAATTGCCCAGATAAGAGAGAGATTGAACAACTCTAGAAAATCTCATTAAGTAAATCTCTTATCTGTAAGTACATGTGCAGTAACTATATATACAAAATAAGATAAGTGGAGACACTTTCCACCGTACACGTCTACGTAGGATATGAAATAGAGTCTATAAACAATAAATTAACGCAAATAATAATCCCAACTGTACAGATTATTTAATATGCGGTATTACCCCCCAAGGGCTCCACTATCAGATTTAGCAAAGACAGGTTTAGCACCAAGGACTCCACTATCAGAAAGAAGTGGTAAAGCATACTTCCTTTGATTGACATTTATTCCTGACTTTGTGCGAGCAATCTCCAGACCTAAAAAAAACTTTAGAGAACCAAGATCTTTGATCTTGAAAGTGTTATCAAGATATTCTTTAATGGCATTGATTTCAGATATATTGTTTCCAGTCAAAATAACATCATCCACATAAACTAGAAGGGCAGTGAAATTGTTCTTGTGATGCTTAATGAATAAACTATAATCAGCAGAAGATTGTGTATAACCTTGAGACATTAAAGCTATAGACAACTTACTGAACCATTATCTACTAGCTTGTTTGAGACCATACAAAGACTTAATTTAATTTGCAAACTTTATTGGAACCTTGAGTGGTAAAACCTTGAGGTAATGTCATATATACTTCCTCATCTAAATCTCCATGCAAAAAAGCATTATTGACATCTAGTTGTTGCAATATCCAGTTGTTAATAGAGGCTAAAGCAAGCAATAACCGTATTGCGGTAATCTTAGCAATAGGAGAAAAAGTATCAAAATAATCTAACCCTTCATTTTGAGTGTAACCTTTAGCTACTAAACAAGCTTTAAACCTTTCTATAGAACCATCAGCCTTGTATTTTATTTTATAAACTCATTTGCAACCAATAACATGTTTTCCGGGAGGTAAATCAACTATTTCCCAAGTATTTGTGGACTGTAAAGCATCAATTTCTTTTTGCATTGCTTCTTTCCATTCTACATGTTGAACAGCTTGGTTATAAGTTTTAGGTTCTATGTGAGTAGTTATAGACATGATATAATGTTTATAAGATGGAGCTAAATTTTGATATGATAGAACAGAAGAAAGGGGACAACAGGTTGAGGAGGATGGTTGAATGGTGGAGTGGGATAGATTACAGTGATAGTCACGAAGATATGAAGGCGGATTTCTAGATCTCTGAGGTCGAACAGATGGTTGAGTAGGGCTAATGTTTGGTGCAACGGCTTGGGAAGAATTATGAGATATGTTTGAAAGTGTTGGAGGGGAAGTTCTTGTAATATTAGTAAGATATGAAATATCAGGGGTGGTATGAGTAATATTAGAATCTGAATGAATATGGTCTTGGAAGGAACTTGAATGTGTTACGGGTGGATAAAGTTGTGGTGGTATGTGTTGAAGTGAATCATGGGAGACGGAATCAGATGGATCAGAATAACAAACATATTTGGAATAATCACATGAATTATCATTAGTTGAGGGAAAGATAGATTCATAAAATTTCACATTTCTTGACACAAATATTTCTGAAGTAGAGAGATCTTGTAAAACATATCCTTTTGTTCCAGGTTTAAAACCTAAGAAAATGCATTTTCTAGCCCTAGGCTCAAACTTTGACCTATTATTAGATAATGTAGAAGCATAACATAATGACCCAAAGACCTTTAGATTGGAATAATCTGGAATAATTTTATGCAGAAGCTCAAAAGGTGTTTTATTTTGTAAAAGAGGGGTCGGTAACCGATTTATGATGTATACAGCATGAATAATAGCATAAGACCATAAATTTTTGGGAATCTTAGCTTGAAATAACAAAGATCTAGCAACATTCAAGATGTGTTGATGTTTTCGTTCGACAATTCCATTTTGTTCAGGTGTTTCAACACACGAAGTTTGATGTATTATACCCTTTTCAGAATAAAAATCATGCATAAGAAACTCAGGGCCATTATCAGACCTAATACACTTGACTCTAGTGTTGAATTGAGTTTCAACTAAAGCAACAAAAGATTTTAAATGATTTCTAACTTCTGATTTTTGTTTAATCAAAGCAACCCAAGTATATCTTGAGAAATCATCAACAATAGTAATAAAATATTTGTGTCCAAGTATGGAAGGAATAGAGTACGGCCCCCATATATCGATGTGCAAAATCTCAAAAACAGTTTGAGTGACAGAGCTACTTAATGAAAAAGGCAATTTTCTTTGCCTAGAGAATTGACATATATCACATTCCATATTGGTGTTTTTGTAGAAAATACTAGGATCAAGTTTTTGTAGTACATGTAAAACTGAACTTGAAGCATGTCCTAGCCTGAAATGCCAAATATTGGATTGTGTAACAATATGAGAGTTAGCAAAACTGACAACATGAGAATTTTGATCTTCGTAATTTTTAGAGTTTAAAAGAACATAAAGTCCATCTTGGATCTTAGCTGTACCAATCATTCTCCAATTCTGAATGTCCTGAATGATACAAGATTGATTTGGAAAATAAAACAGCAGCCAATGTCCTTAATAAGTTGAGGAACAGAAAGCAAGTTGAAAGAAAATTGAGGAATAAATAATACATGCTTAAGCAATAAATTATTGGAAACTTTAACTGAGCCTGCTTGATTGACCATTAGCTGAGTACCATTTGGAAGATTAACATAGATGGGTGAGATAGTGTGAATATCTTCAAAAGAATCGAGTGAAGAGCAAATATGATCGGTTGCACCCGTATCAAAAATCCAAGTATTATAAGATTTTAAACAAGATAAAGCAACAGAAATACCTGGAGAAATTGCTGCAAAGTGAGCGTTGGATTGAGATGTTGATGCTGAAATTTGATTGACATGATGAGGCTTATGTGAAATCGATTGATTCTGCAAAAGTAATAACAATTGGTTGTATTGATCTGGAGTGAGAGAAACAGCTTGAGAAGCATGTTGATCTGGTTGGGAATCCATAGCAGAAGTATTTAAATTCTGATCTTGTGGAGTAGAAGAACTCTGATTGCTATGGATAGCAGCTGCCACTGGATTCCGAAACCTGAAATTAGGAGGAAAACCATGTTTCTTATAACATGTGGCTCCAACGTGATTAGGACCGTCACAATGCGCGCATCATTTTCCAGTTGGCAATGGGAGAGTTCTCTTATAATTTGGACTATTTGTTGCTTTACTATTATTTGGAAAACGTTGATTCTTTGAAGAACTTTCAAAGTTGTTATTGAAACTTTTTGGTGAAGAACCCTTGAAACCTTGCACAGCAAAGGATTTGTGGTCCATAGGAAGCTGGAGTTGTCTTTCTTGTTGCAATAGCATGGAAAATACTTTACTCAAAGCAGGTAAGGGATCAATCAACATGATTTGAGACCTAACACCAGAATACCTATTATCACTACAAGAAAAAGTAGTTTCAGCAACAAAATTGACAGCGGCGGAGAAGAAATGGTTGCTATATATGTACCTATAGCAACCAAAAGTTATTTGGTTGCTAGAATTCATTTACATAATTTTTTTGCGACTAATTATTTTTTTAGTTGCTATAAATGGTCGTTGTTGTTTAATAGATGATGACCATAAATTTCCAACCAAAGTCATAATTTATAGCGACGAGTAATATGGTCGGTATAGAAAAACATTAATTGTGACCAAGTTACCAACCACTATTTAAGTGGTTGTTAAAAGTATGATGAAAGTGGTCATCAACCACCATTAATAAATCTGGCCACTAAACATCTCACAAATAGAATGCTAGTTTTATATGGAAAGCCGAAAAAATTAAGGCATTAGATTTTATTTGTTGTTTTGTTTTTAGCATATTTTATTTGTTGTTAGAAAATATTAACATCTTTATGGTTTTGAATAGTGAAATAAAATCTTTAAATTAAATTTCTACAACATAAATTTATTTTATATTTAATTTTAATGTATTAGAAATAATAAATTTGCACATATATTTGATTATTACAATTATATCATAGTAAGGAGAATTAGTATTAAATAAATTTTATTTTATTTATCCTTTTTTCCCCATAATCGGCCACTTGGACCGTGGGGTTGAACGAGACCCCCTCATTTATTAAACCTCAAGGCCTAAAAATATAACGCAAGCGTCTCAAGCCAAGCATCCAAAAGCGAGAAGATACAAAAATGCCCACAAAAACGATGAGCCGTGAACAATCTCGGGCAACTAGAACTAAACAAGTTTCACATAGTCCCACTCGAGTGCGTAGTCAACCAAATCATAGTTACGACAACCGAGTTAGCAGCTAAGACCTAAATCTCGACAACCAAATCAACCACCAAATTTAGAAAAGATTCAGACTAAGCCTGAACCAAAAAACTCGATTGGGACAAATTTGGAGTTGCTATGTAGAACTCGAGTAGGAGTAACTATAAAATGGTGGCGTATAATAAAGAGCCCTTCTAGGCTTTTTTTTTTTTACGTGAAAAAGGAAGCATTTTATTATAAGATAATAATGAAAGAAACAACAAAGGAACAGAGACACCAGCACTACAATGTCGTCTACAGCAACAGTCAGTTAGCCGATGCCCTAATACCTGCCAGACTGCCAAAGACACCAGCACTCCTCAAAGCTCTCAACTTATAAAACAGACGCCTAAATCAGCACATTGCAACTTTATGTCGGAAAAACAGGGTGTCATCTTTTCAATTATTTCTTCTTCTGTTAGCAGATCTCTTTCAAGAATCCATGGCAATTGCTTTGGATAAGCGTGCCGACTTAAGGGGCGACAAACTGGTCTTCAGAGGGACATCGGACATGATCGACTTATTTCCCTTGGGTACACCACCAACTCCTCCAAGAACCTTCCTCACTTCATTTGCTAGCTCAATGATGTAATCATCTTCATGACCTGTTCGGATATAAGCACATTTAAAAACCAAATTATCACTTACTTCTGTTAAGAGGGGATTGGGGTAATTCAGCATCAAAGAAAACTCAAGAATAATTACCAATGTCAAACATGGCCTTTTCCAGTAAAAAGAGATACTCCCGATTGTTCCCACACGGGCTAACAGCCGTTGCAATTTGCCTAGCTATGTCCTCCAACAGGGCTGGCCCTAAATAGTACTTGTTCGATATCTTGTCGGGGGTGGATGTGAACCTGAAATTTTGAAGCAGGGGACATATGTAATATCCATACCAAAGGGGGCTAAGTGTAATTACATCAAACAAGGCAGAGAATCAATCAGAATTGATGGCTAATTTCTGATGGAGGTAAAAGCCAAAGAAATTACTTACACTATCACTCCAGTTAACAAGGGCTGCTCAGATTCACCTTCCTGAATTAAAGAACAATAATATCATGAGCAAGAACCGAAAACCTCTGAATGGAATTAGAAAAACGCCAAAGTGGATGAAAATTAGAAAAGCATAAGCAAAACGCACTTTGAAAAACTCCACTAAAGTTTTTCCGTCATACTCGCATCCTCTTCGTTCCAAATACTAACATAGCATCAAAGAAATCACTGTCAGAGCTATATTATGATGTTTAACTGTCAAATATTAGATGATAAAACCCTTTTCATACCGCCATTGTTGCCTTTTCTTTCTTTGGGTCCCCACGCACGCAATAGGCAGCCCCCCACTAAACAATGAATACAAAAGATATCACTGATTATCTCAAAATCAACAAATATATAAAAAATTGGAAACTAAAGGATCGTATTGCTGAAATCTGAGCTTCATTTTCAGCATTTCATCATACTGAGAGCTAGTTGTCAGCATTTCATCATACTACCAAAAACAACATGTCCATCTTAATGTAAGAAACTAGAATCTGAATAAATACTGCAGAGCTTCAGAACACACACACACAAGCGAATAACAATAGCATTTCAATCATTCGATCATGTTTTCAGAACAAAAATTAAGAATTTAACTTACACAAATAGCTCCTTCACTCTGCTCCAAGGTGCAAGTTCTGGCAGGGTGCTCACTTCATTTGCTAGCTCAATGATGTAATCATCTTCATGAATATATACATATATATACTTGATGAATATTAATTTTAAAATTAAATTTTTTTTTTAAAATTGGAATAAACTATTTGCTTTTTATTGACATGAAACATTTTCTCCTTTTTTCTTTTTAAGGATAAAAACAATTCAGACAGAAGTTCAAATCCTTAAATTGAAGGAAAAAGATTATAACTTCTGGAACCTCAAAAGCCATAATCATGAAGTATATGCAAGATCAATATACAAGTACAGCTTCATATCAAAACTTCTATGCGACAAATAACCTTCCACTAAAAATATAACATAAATTTACTATGATTTTGTCCTCAAATTATTTTAATAACCATCACGGATTATTAGGCATTATAACCAAACGGAATATTGAGAAGATCAAGTCAAGGAAATTACCAGATGCAAAGTAAACACAATAGTCACTATAGAATAAAAGACCAAACACCAGAACAAAGGTTCCTCCAACTCATATAGAAAAGGTTACTCATACTTCTAAATAATAAAAAGGAAGTGAATAATAGTAGATACTATAATATTTTGAACTAAGAGCATATATAAATATTCTATTCAATAAAATTTAAAGTCTAAGATTCATTGCCCTTTTTTCAACCAAACTCTCTCCAAATATCACTTTTGCATCTGTAATAAATCAGAAAAAAAAAAAAATGTAAGTAATCATACTTAGTTGTACACTCTTGCAATTATAATAAAAAATTAACCACACATGACAAGTTAATATATACATATAAACACATGAATTTTCTTTTTAATGGCTATAAAAAAATGCGAAGTTGTACTAACACTAGTAAAAACATGAAAAGTTAAGTTTTACTTACCAATCACATGTACTAATAATATCAGAAAAGCGTTTCCCAGTCATTTTCTCTACGCACTTGACAACAGCTTCAACAGTAGTCTTTTGAAGAGCTAACTCGGCTTTTGTATTTTCTAATTCAAGTTGTGTAGTTGTTAGCTCCTCTTCTAATCTAGCTCGACTTGCAGTTGTTTCAAAAGTTGAAGCAACATCATGATTTGATTTTTTGGAACGGAGACCCTTGTATTTTGCATATGACGAATTTTCTCCAAGAATGCTGATGCAAATTTGATCTGAACTCATAGGAGTAGAATCATCTGGCAAAGCTTGCTCTCTCTCTCGTAATTCTTTCATTTGAAACTATTATTCAAATGTGACATCTAATAAATATCTCATCATAAACTAAAATAAATTAATAAAAGATAATGAAATGAATATAATTTCTTACATTATTAGCCTCAACTTCTTCATCAGCCCATCCAGTTTTGGCATTGTAAAATTCTAGCTCATACAAATCGATATCATCGAGGTTCTGTCACTTAATAATTAACAAGGTTAATTCAGAATTTCTTTATTTTTTTTTTTCATCTAAAAAAATGTTAACCAACCTTCTCGTATTGATGTGCCGCACGAGATTTAGTCCCTAATTTATGTTTGTGCTTAAGTTTAGCTCTGTTATTCGATTGTGTCTCAGAAACTTTCTGTAAAATATCAACAAATGAAATTAGTAATGCATACCTTACATTTTGTCCCTACTTTATCGATAAACAATTTCAATTCTATTTTATTACAACTATAAGATCATAAAATTAGTAAAGCATACCTTAAATTTTTCCGTCTCCCAAAAATCACACAACCAAAGCCAATCATCGCCACGATTGACAAGCTTCTCGTAGATACTTTGTTTAGCTAGTGTGATACCACCTTCAGCTTTAACTTTTTGATAGTACTTATAGGCATTCGATCGAAACGTGGAGTATTGTTTGGCGAAGGATTTCCAAATGCAGTGGATAACATGGGGTTTTTCTACTTCGTAACTGAGTTTATTCTTTTGACATTATAAATTAAATACATGTTAGAAATTATATGCATATTATTTTGGAAAGAGTACGAAAGTTTAAATAGTTATCCGGTGTGCAAAGAGTCCAGATGGAAGGTAAATGATGGCAAAGGAAAGTTAATTCCTCAGAAAATATTGCGTCATTTTCCATTAAAACCAAGGTTACAACGATTGTATATGTCAAGGAAGACGGCCTCGGATATGAGGTGGCATAACAATGGCAAAGTTGAAGAGGTCGGTACAATGATCCATCGTGTAGATTCTGAAGTTTGGAAAGACTTGGACAAACAATACCCTTGGTTTGCCCAAGATCCTCGTAATATACGACTCGGGTTGGCTACCGATGGATTTAACCCATTTGGTACCATTAACAATTCTTATAGTGTATGGCCAGTTGTTGTAATGGCATACAACTTACCACCGTGGCAGTGTATGAAAGAACCTTATTTGATGATGGCACTTCTAATTCCCGGTCCTCGATCACCTGGAAAAAATATTGATGTATTTCTAAGGCCGTTACTAGATAGCCTTAAAGAATTATGGGAGATTGGTGTGAGGACACGTGATGCAAAAACTGGTGAATGTTTTCGTTTACATGCAACACTTTTATGGACAATAAATGATTTACCTGCATATGGTGATGTATCTGGACATCAGACAAAGGGGTATTGTGCTTGTCCGGTGTAGTTCAAATACTCCATCTCGAAGATTGAGAAGTAAAATTTGTTATATTGGTCATAGAAGGTATTTACCACGTTATCATCCATATCGAAAAAGTCTAAAATTCGACGGTGAAACTGAATTAAGGCCAAAACCTGAGGAATTGTGTAATGACCAAATTCTAGCCCAATTGAAAGAAGTGGAAAATGTCATACTTGGGAAGCATTCTAGAGATAAAAAGAGAAAGTATTCTTCTCAAAAGTCATGTTGGAGTAAAAAGAGCATATTTTTCGAGTTGCCATATTGGTCTAAACTCAAACTGCGACATAATCTCGATGTAATGCATATTGAGAAGAATATATGTGATAATTTGATGGGGACAATATTAGACATTGAGGGTAAATCGAAAGATACCGAAAAAGCTCGTTTGGATTTAGAGGATATGGGTATAAGAAATGAGTTGCACTTGAAACCAGCAAAAGAAGGTGCCAAAACTGATAAAGAAGGGAAAGTTAAAATTTTGAAGCCTCGTGCTCTTTATACTTTATCCCAAAAGCAAAAGAAAGGATTTTATGAATTCTTGAAGACAGTTAAATTTCCAGATGGATATGCTGCAAATATCTCTAGATGTGTGAATATCAAAGATGGCAAGATCACAGGATTGAAAAGTCATGATTGCCATGTTTTATTACAACGTTTGCTTCCAGTAGGAATGCGTGGATACTTACATAAGGATGTCCTTGATGCCATAACTGAGTTGGCAAGCTTTTTCAGACAGTTGTGTTCTAGAAAACTCAAATTAGATGTCCTTGACAATTTGGATAAAAAGATTCCTATCATATTATGCAAGTTAGAGATGATCTTTCCACCTGCTTTCTTTGATGTCATGGTTCATCTAGCAGTTCATTTGGCACAAGAAGCGAAGCTTGGGGGTCCTGTTCATTATAGATGGATGTATCCTATAGAAAGGTATGTGTATATGTATGTTCAAAAGTATTTTTTTGATATAACTCTTTATTTTTGCTTACATTTATTCGAATTTAAATGTAGGTATCTCAGCAGTCTAAAAGGAATGGTTCGGAATAGAGGTCGTCCTGAAGGTTCAATTGCGGAGACTTACATTATGAAAGAATGCTTAACTTTTTGTTCTTTGTATCTTCATGGAATTGAGACAAAATACAATAGAAAAGAAAGGAATTATGATGGGGAGGAACGTTCAAATGCAACATTATCTGTTTTTAAGAGTAAAATCCGAACTTTTGGAGAAACGGATTTTCTCCAAATGACTTCTCAACAATATAGTGAATTACATTGGTTTGTACTGAATAACTGTGTGGAGATAGAGCCATATTTGAGGTGACAATAATTTAATTTAGTTTTATAACATAATATTTAATACTATGATTCTAATTATAGTTTTACATCTATACAGAGAACATGAAGAAGTACTGCAGCGAGAAAACACTACTTGTTGGAGGGCAAGACACAAGAAAGAGTTTGCATCATGGTTTAGGAATCAAGTAAGATTCACAATCTATTTCCGCGTTTATTTATTACAAGGTAATTTTTGAATTATAACACATGCTAACTTATTCGTTATATTAAATTTAGATTGAAGAGCTTCGACGTATAGATTCTTTGGAAGCTACAAATGAACTTCTTGCTCTTGCATCAGGTCCTGATCATCGTATTAGTAATTGTAGTGGATGCATAGTAGGAGGAGTTAAGTATCTAACAAATAAAAGAGATAGCCGACGAGTAACACAAAATAGTGGAGTGTGCACAGAATCTCTACATAAGGGGAAATTGATAAAATTTTATGGAGTCTTAGAAGATGTAATTGAGTTGAGTTATGCTGGTGGTTTTCGCTCAGTGTTATTTAGATGTAAATGGTTTGACTTAGATAAGCATAAACCAGAAAATATAGACAGTGATTTTACTAGCATAAATGTGAGTAGATTGTGGTATGAGAGCGAGCCTTATGTCTTAGCCAATCAAGTAACTCAAGTATTTTATGTTAGTGATACCAAATTGGGTGAAAATTGGAAAGTGGTACAAAGTGCTCAACATCGACATCTAATTGACCCATCGCTTCTTCAATTTGTTGATGGAAGTGAACTTAGTGGCAATGATGCATATCAACAAGAAAATTGTATTGATATTGAAGTTTTAGATAGTGCACAAGAGTTGGGATCAGTAGCACGAAATGATGAAGCTCCAATAGAGGTTGAGATTGCTGAAAAATTTGTTCATTCACGTGTTGACAATAATAATGATGATGATGAAGAAGATCAAAACGAAGAAGATGAGTCATTTGATGAATATTGGAGTAGTCAGGATGAAGTCGCATCTTAATCTTTTGATGATAGTGACTTGGATTAGTAGCCATGGATTTGAGGGGCCATGGGAAATCATTTACTGATAATGATCTCGATCTATCTGTTGAGGTATGCTCTTGTGATAGTGTAACAGACGAGGAAAACAATGATCCTGTTGTTGTTTTATTTTAACATTGTGAAGATCACCTTTACACAAGTTTGATGTTAATAGTTGTTTCAAATTTGTTGATGATAATTGCAGACTCTGTTCAATGATGCACTGGCAGTCTTGAAGACAATGTATGAGGATTCTCCTCCTGCAATTATGATTATTGGCCACAGGGTGTGCCTCCATTATCTAAAACTAAAACTATGCTCATATATCATCCAATTACCATGTCTAAAAGTTTGTATCATTGTATCTAGTTAAAAAGAATGTGTGGATGTTGGGGAAGACACTTCGCTTGAGAGTAAGATTGCCTCTGTCATCCCTTTACTTTTTTGTATGATATTTTTTTCCTATATTTGTAAGAAGTTCACAAATCACACTACTATATGACATTGTCCCATTCAGTTAATTTATCACATCTTTCCAAGTTTCTGTGTTGTGTCTGTTTTTTGTTTTTGCTGAATCAACCACTAAATGAATTTTATCTAAATGTTTTAAGTTTTCAAATGAAGTATGGGAGGCTCAGTTGCTGTTCATGTTGCTGCACAGAAGGTGCTTCCTAGTTCGACTGGGCTGGTTGTTGTGGATGTGGTTGAGGTTTGTGTCGATACAGAAAATATTGAAATATGGAAACCAAATTGAGTAAAATCCTGATGACCAAATACTGATTATTTGACATTAATAGATGTATTGAATTTCAAGGAACACTAATGGCTTCATTGATGCTTATGTAGATGATCTAATCAAATCGACTGCAACATTTCTCATCAATTGAGAAAGAGGTAATATATTCTACATATATTATGGATGCTCAGTACTGCGGTTATTCTTCATATCTTTTTCTCTAACCTTTGTTCTTACTGTCTTGTTACCTGGTTCCTTCAGCAACTAGCTTGTTATATTTGCGATATTGATCACTAACCAATTGACATTCAGTAACTGAATCCTTACAATTGTCAGATCATCACTTTCAGATCTGTCACTTTAGCTGCCATGGTGGAATCCATCAGAACAAGTGGTATATGAAGTTCTAAGATTTTCTTGTAGTTAATTGACAATATGGTGCATGAGGTAAGTCATTTTTCATGACTTTGACGACAACGTGCTGAAGTTATGAACACTGTTGGCTCTGAAGCACATAAAATTATTTTAGAAAAGGAAAGGAAGAGGCATAAAATATCATTACAATGCGAAAATGAAAAAAGGAACGAACATAACATGATGAAAAATAGAAGATAAAGATCATTGTTCAAAAAATAGCAATTTTTTAGCTGAAATACTGAAATGAAAGTAGAAACACTATGCAAACATATTATTCATTGTATTTAATTTTGAAAAGATACATTTTTTAAACTGTAAAACATCTTTATGGTATCTAGTGGGAGGAATACTAATAGGTGAAACAAGATGCCACAAAATTTGTGGATAAGTGCTTGTAGAGCTTGCAGATTGTACCATATCAGATTCATTATCACAATTCTTCTGCTAAACAGTGAGCCAAATAGCTATAGCAAGCTGACGGTCTAAGGAGGAGTGGTGTAAATTGAAAACTGAGTTTTTTTCACCACGTACAGAACTTATTGGAAAAATGATTCTCACATGCACGAGAATTATCTCATTCACCTGTTCCTATTTAGTTCATGCAATATTCTCTCTGTGATGATGTGATTTATTAACCTGGAGCTTTGGTAATAGTGGTTGTGCATATGTTTCTGACAGATTGAATGGAGTGTCAAAGGAGGCTCTTTGAGAAACATTAATCTGCTCGTATATCTATTCCCAGCACATTGGTATACGATGATTCAAGAAAGTAGTGAGTAGGCTAGCCATAGTAGCTAATTTTCTTCTTGAAATGTTGGTTTGTTTCTCTTCATTATGCAAAAATAATAATTGATATAAGAAGCCTTTTTATCGAACTGATTATTTGCATAACATGTGCTTTGGCTCATCCCCAATTATGTGCTCCTTGTACTGGACCTGCAGATATGTCCACTGATGTAGGTTGGAAGAAATTGAGCAATACTGGAGAGGCTGGTATGAGGGATTCTCTCTGTATGATGATTTCTTCTATCTTCCGAATGAATTGAATTGTTTAAGCTGTACTCCTATTCAAGAATTATTATGACTAGCAGCCGAGCACAGATACATGTGCAAATTAAAAACAAAGTATAGTATAGATCATCATTATTATTATGTAATAATTGGATATTCATGGAAGCATTTCTTCTTTTGAAATGAGGTCAATCTATGGAGCTGTTTGTTTCAGGTACGAAGGCCTTCCGGATAAAATTTGTCATGTCCTGTACCAAAACTCTTGCTTCTGGTGGGGACTGATGGGCTGGACAAGTTAGTCTTCCTAAACATATCCTAACAATTCAACTTCATTATTAATACTACGCTTGATATCATTATCTGCAGTAGAAAATGTAAAAGGTTGCTTTTATGGTATTGCTCCAGAGATGTATGTTTTTGCCGCCTGCACCATTATTTGTTCATATTTGATTGAATTGATCTATCTCTGTGTTGACTTGAATTGTTGCAAGATGTAATTTCTATAAGTTGGAAAGCTAAGATGTCTGCCCTTATAGTTTGGTAGTTATATGATGTTGGAGCTTTTTCACCAAAACATTTTACGATAGAACTTATGTTGTTTCTCTATGATCTTATTATGGTTTTCTTTTTCCTGCAGTTTTAGTGATGATGAATGTGGCGTTGTGGATTGGGACAATCTGGGATTTGGTTTGCTGAAAACTGATTATATGTATATGATGAAGTGTGGGAAAGATGAGGAATTCAAGAAAGGGAAACTCAACCGTTATGGGAACATAGAGCTGAGCCCTTCTGCTGGAGTTTTGAACTATGGCCAGGTATTGATATTTGATGCAATCATGTAAATCAAATGACAGTTTTATTTAAAACTTAATTGTTAAAGTTGAAATTTTAGTTTTTTTTTCTTTTTTCTTTATTAGTATTATTTATTTTGGATTCGTGGCAAACACATAGACACTTTGTGATTTTGACGTTCCTTGATGTTCCTATGTGGCACACACATCAAAATCTGATGTGTTCTGATGTGGTCTTGGATTCGTGGCAAACACATAGGAACGTTATCAGAAAGTGCACTCTAAAATCAAAATCTGATGTGTTCTGACGTTCCTATAGGCACTTTGTGATTTTGACGTTCCTATGTGGCAAACACATCAGAAAGTGCCTTTAAAATCAATGAAGATTTTGACGTTCCTTGGCCTTTCTGATTGATTTTAAAGGGATGCTGCACTTTGTGCCCTTCATGTATATGAAAGTTTTATGGATGGATATTTTTTAATATAATTGTTTGATTCTGATAATAGGTGGCATAGGAGCATGTCAACTTGTACTGCAGCAGACACATGACCACCATTAAATTTTGTATCATTAATGATATATGAGTTCATCTTTTATCGAAATAATGGTTTTCTCATGAACTTCTTTTGTACCTCTCGTCCCACTTATTTATAATGATGCTTCACGATATGTGTCAAGGGCCTATACTGAAAGAGATACATTTTGAATTTGTATGTATACATAATTTTGCTTATATCACATATTTTATGTTGATGCTTGATAATTGTGATATATACCTAGAAATGTACATTTTGATATCTTAGATTTGTTTCTTTTTTAGTTATTGATTTAATGTTAAATGATCTAAATAGTTTTAATTTGATTTTTAATTTGAGGATCAATTGAATTGTCATAACAAACTATACAAATTGTTGGTAGAAAATAGTTTTAAAATTATTGCAACCAATTATTTCATTGTTAAATATATAAACATAACCCGCACATATTTCATTTTTGGTTACTAAATCATATGATATAATATAATTTGCGACAACTTTAAAGTTATTGTAATCAATTATTTGGTTGTTAAAACACTTTCTTCAGCAACGATATTTATTAGTGTCACTAAAAGTAAGTTTTGTATGGTGACTTTTTTTCAATATTGCGACCAACGACTTAGTTGCTTTACCAACAAAGAAATGTGGTTGCTATATGTGCAACTATTGCAACCATGTCAGGGTTATAGCCACCATAGAATTCTATATCAGTGACAAAAAAAGCGGTTGCTTATAGTTGTACTTTTAATGACCACATTTGGATGATTGCTAAAAATTGCATTTTTAGCAACCAAGTCATTAAATGGTCACTGCCTACTTTTAGTGAGTACCCTGTTATGACCACCGGTGACCAATTGTATTTTGGTGGCTAAAGGTATCAGTGACCATTTTCTTGCTTTTAGCCACCACTCACCGTTGTTGCTGAAACTATATTTTCTTGTAGTGTATGCAGACCATTCAAAAATCGTATGACACAATCATTTTGTTGGTAAGTCTTGAAAGTATCGATGGCTCCACAGTGACATTTTCTTTCACATGTGCAAACTGGAAGTGGTCTAAAATTGTAATATTCATCCCATAGTATTTTTAAACGAGTAAAATAGTCAGAGATAGAAGAGTCTCCCTGTTGGACTGAGTAAATTTCCTCTTGTAGCTCGGCGATACGGAAGGCATCTCCATGGGAAAAACGATCCCGCAAATCCGTCCAAACATCGGATGCTTTGTCCATCCACATGATACTCTGCCTAATTAGTGGTGTCAAACAACGACTGATCCATGAAAGGACCATGGTATTACATTGAACCCAAATCGGGTATAAACTATCAGTAGAGGCAGGCATGGGCAGAGATCCATTGACAAATTGAAACTTATTCTTGGATAATAACCCCATCTTCATGCCGTGCGCCCAGGTATGGCAATTTGATTCATCCAATAGAGGAGTAACAAGAACAATTGATGGATTTTCGTTGGCATGGAGATAATACGGACTTGAGGGGGTGATTTTTGATTCAGCCGCAGCAATTTCTTCAGCCGTGGCCATGAGATAATCAAGAAGGAGAAAAGGATTGAAGAAAAGGTTGAATTGTTGCGTGGGAAAAAAAGAGGAAGAAAGGTTGAAGAAGACCGTAGAATTGTTGGGTGAAAGACGAAGAGTCCAGGAGAGATGTAATTAATCAACTGATACCATGATAAGAGAGAGATTGAACAACTCTAGAAAATCTCATTAAGTAAATCTCTTATCTGTAAGTACATGGGCAGTAACTATATATACAAAATAAGATAAGTGGAGACACTTTCCACCATACACGTGTAAGTAGGATATGAAATAGATTCTATAAACAATAAATTAACGCAAATAATAATCCCAACTGTACAGATTATTTAATATGCGGTATTATGCCCAACCCATCAATAATCTTACCCTTGACATTCCCGAGGGACTAAGACTGCAAGACAAACATAATCAATTACTCTGTCCAAAAGCTATCTACGGAGCCCTTCCCTCAACGATCCAAGGGACCTAGGCCAGTAAGGGGCTTCTTCTTTCTTCCCGCCAATCAAGTGGGCTACGCTTGTCGGCTTAACTTTGCATGGCCCATGACCTTGAGGGGCCTTGTCTTCCTCAAAGTCTGAGGGGTTTGTGTCATTCGGTAAGGTATAAGGTTCATTATACTAAGGTATACTTTGATGCATTAAAGACCAGCTATGGGTGCATCGTTTTGTACCACTCTAAGGAGGAGTATATACTATCTTAACAATCAGTACCAGGTTGAAATATACCCGTTGAGACTACAAACCATCATTAAAATTCTCTTTAGGCGTCAACCATTTTCTAACCGCATTAAATATTTATTACATTTACTCATTAGAAATATGTTAAAATAAAATATGACATATTTTTTTATTACTAAATGCAATGATATATTGTTGAAACTTTAAATTTAATATTTTTTATTTGTATTTTTTATTAATAAAATAGTTAAAAAAATATTCCAAAAAATAATTAGGCTCACAATCAGTCAGTTGATCAAAATCAACTCAATGAAAAATCATCAAGACCACAAGAGTAGCTCATGAATGATCCATTAATGGCATAAGAGCTATAAAAAATTCTCAACCATTATCCAAGCTAGCAATCCTTCGGCATAACCTAATGATCTTTCGACCCAATCCTCGAATACACATTTTGGAGCACCAACCTTGGGACAAGATGGGTTGTCTCTACTTAATAAAAATCAACCCAGCATTTCCTCCAGAAATGAGGTTGTCACCAGTCAGCAACCGCTGACCAAGCATCTGGGTTTGAGCACCTCTCCGACGCCTTTCCATGTGGTAACGCCTTTGCCAAAATTATTATAACAATGTACTGAAAATCGGCATTATGAAGAAGAATCAATCATGATCGAGGAACATATTAATAATAGATGGGTAGCATGGCGAGATTGTAAATTGGGCTCTTCAGGTGAATCAGAAAAAGAAAAAGACAAGAAACGGATCAAAGTCTGTAAAAGAAAACATGCACTCAAGAATATTTTCAGAGTCCTCCAGTGTGGAATCTGAAAATGTCTCTGCCAAAAATTAAGTTGGCTATTGGTATTGTTTTAGGTGATGAGTTAGAGTAACCGGTTTATCGAGAAAATTGTGTTATTGGTCAAACCTAAAAAGTCATGGAAGATGATCAAGTAACAATGAAAAAGATGGTTCTTTTCAAAAAGACGTTCAAATTTGTTTGGGAAAATTTTATTTTTAGTCCTATAAAGATAGTGTTGTTCATTTTTTGTCCCAAACTTTTCATTTTTCTCACATTGCATCCTTTATGTTTCAAAAAATCTCAATTTCAATCCTTTTACTAGCGGACGTTAAAAAATTGACGGAAAAAGGCACGCACCATTCACATTAAAAGGAAAAATATCATTTTTGGTCCTCTAAAGATGCTCTTGTTCGATCTTGGTCCTGATCTTTTAACTTTTCTCATATTGTATCCTTTTTTATTTCATATTTCTCAATTTTAGTCCTCCGCATCATATGTGACAGAAATTTGGGGATTTTTTTTCTAATTTCCCCTCCAAAATCTGAGTTGGCACGTGACGTGGATTATTAATATTTAAGAAAAAAATGAAAAATGCCACGTAAATATTGAAAATAGAAAATAGGTCATTTCTCGATGGAATTTTGCGAATGAATAGTATAAATCGAACATCGCGACACAAAGAACATGATGACACGGACGGGATTGAAATCTGACCAACAGTTTAAGAAATATGGCCGGTTAAACATGGCTGATCGCGACTCAAATCAACAAAAACTTTGAACTAGTCGTGCAGCTAGCTCCGATAACGGAATTCGATGAATGAGGTATGAAAATTCATCTAGTCGACGAGAGCTACAACCTGGAACTGGTTTCATGGCCTGAAACAGCCGGACGACAGAGATATTGGCTGGTAAATTTGCGGCCGACGTCACGCTCAACAGACGCGGTTTTCAAACTTCGTTTCTGGCAAGTTCAGTGGTTAATCGGAGCACCCACGGCACAAGCATTGTAGTATGCTTCAGGATGAATCTATTGGGATTGGTCTCGAGGATTGACGTGTTGTTTTGGCGGAGATATCGTCGGTTCAAGACGGCACGATGGCGTGACTTTTAGGACCTCGAACGAGCGTTTCCGACGATGGAATGGGGTCAATAGGCACGCGTTTCGAACGTCACAATGGGACGAGTTGAACAGTGGGGGTCATATCGTCCAATTCATCCGTACAACGAAACAACAACTGTAAAATAAAATTAGAAAGAAAAAAAAACTATAATAGAGCGGTATTTTGTTAAATAAAAATAGTTTATGTAATTACGTGGTATTTTTTTATTTTTTTTAATAATCCACATCATATGCCAACTCAGATTTTGGAGGAAAAATTAGGAAAAATTCCCAAAATTTTTCCCCATAGGATGCGAAGGACTAAAATTGAAAAATATGAAATAAAAAAGGATAAAATGTGAGAAAAGTTAAAAGATCAGGACTAAAATCGAACAAGAGCATCTTTAGAGGACCAAAAATGATATTTTCCCCTTTAATGTGAGTGACACGCGCCTTTTTCCGTCAATTTTTTAACGTCCGTTAGTAAAAGGACTGAAATTGAGATTTTTTGAAACATAAAGGATGCAATGTGAGAAAAGTGAAAAGTTCGGGACCAAAAACGAACAAGGCTATCTTTAGAGAACTAAAAATGATATTTTTCCAATTTGTTTAATAAAAATATGAGAAGACATTATTTTTGCAACAAATTAGTGAAAGCCCTAGAGTTTTGAAGAGATATATCTGTCCGGATGGACCCACCACCTCAATAGGCCGCTAACTCTTACAAATACAGACATTAAGAATCTTGATAAAAAGATAGAGAAATTAAGAATTTTAATCAAAATAATTTGAGAAAGATATTTTCTGTCCGGATGCTTTGTATGAGAAGCAATACTTTTTTTCCTTTGTTTTTTAGAACTCACATTATTGTTATTGTTTCATTACGTTTTTTCTTAATTTTGATAATGGAGTCCTCTATAAAATCTCCTTTCTTTTCAAAAAAAATTTGACAAAAATAAAATAAAATAAAATAAAATAAAAAGCAATCCTAAATTTCCAAATGAAGATATAGGAAATGCATTATATTCATTTTAAAGTTTTATAATATTTATTTTGCATGCGAGATAATGCATTTTAATTTAATTAATTAAATCTCCTCCCCATTATTATTATTATTATTATTATTGAAACAAACAGTAACATAATTTTAAAATACAACCAAACGCGTTATAAGTCAAAATGCTAGAGGAATATACATAAGCCGAAGTAATTGCATTTTCAGAAAACGAATGACTAAACAGTTAGTCTCAAGTTGAACATAAATATCTAGAAAAATATTTACTATCTTGGAATGATCATCATCCATGGAGTCATTTTTATTTATGACATGACTTGAGCAATCTCATGCAAATACAAAAATTTTCCATCTAAAATCACGATCTAATGTAATTGTCGCAATGGCCGCAGTAACCTCCACCATCTCTGACATCCACAAAAAGTCTCGGCCGCAACCATCACGATGGCGGTGCTATCATCAAGATGCCAACTTGGAACCGATGGAAACGAAAAGATGTCTGGATGAGTTTTACATTGAGAACTCAGATTTGCTTTTTTAAGCACTTCAATCTAATTGCTGACAAATTCTTTCATCTCCTTAATTATTCAAAGTGTACGGATCTTTTCGTGAAGACTCTTTCAATGAGATTTAAAGAAAAACTAATTAAAACACCATAAAATAAGAAACTGTAAATCAAAAAAAAAAAAAAAAAGTAGGCGATAAGGAGTCCCCATTATTATTTTAACTCAAAAAAATTGAAGAAATGCAAACAATTACAACATTTCTAATATTGATAACAAATGTAATACATTACATCCCTTCAAAATCTAAACACCACATTCTAGCGGATAATAATAATTCTAATCTAATTCAATTAAACTAGAACAAACACTTATCATATAACTAGCTGAAAGGAACACAAATTGAGGGGAAAAACAAAATAAAGCAACTCAACAAAGGAAACAAATTACCTTTGAGAAGCAGCGGGGCAGGCAGTAGGAGCGGCGGCGGGCGGCGAGAGTAGTCGGAGTAGCAGCGGCGGTGGCGCGGCTGAGAGGCGGCGGAGGGATTGGTGGTGAACGGCGGGAAGTGAGAGATTAGGGCTTTCTCTCTACAATTGGTTTTCTGAGCCAATCATTCAATATTATTCTTACACCAATTTAATTAAACAATATTTACCTAAATTTACTATTTAAGTGAACAGAGAAAAAAGGCCATTGACTTGGAGTTTTTACACAACCCAAGGCCCAAAAATATTATTGATTTACCTATCGATATTACGATTTTAATATACCGACACTTTTAAAAATATTATTTTATCGTATCATGTCTTGTTAAATACTCGTGTCCGACATTTCTCACATGAAAATTTTACAAAAGAAAACTTATCGTTTCGTATTCATATCGCCGTGTCCGTATCCATGCAGCATAAACCATAATTTTAGTGTGTATATAACTATATATAATTGATGTGATCCACGAACAAGAGATAAATAACTCAAACTCGGAAATTATATCAATTAGGCCTGAGTTCGGCTTGATTCAAAATTCTCTAATCCAAACATGATTTTAGCAAGCTGCTTGATTAGACTCGTGATCCAATAATATTTGTTTGTAACATCGGACATGTTCATCCAATCGTCTTGATATCCTCCTAACATTCGTTCGTGTGTATCTGATAATACAAAAGAATAATAATTATAAAGGGAAAATATATTGTTTCATACAAATATTTTCAATGCATGAAAATTGTAAAATATTTTTTCGCTCTCAAATAAAATAAATGCGATGTATTTTATTTGTAGTTATTCCAAATCTCATGCATAAAAGACGTATTTAGTTATTATGTGATACAACTTATAACTAAAATTGTTTACATAAATTATGACATGACAAATTGTCAATTATATAACCTATGATTATAACTTCTATAAATATTATTGTCTACATTTGCCTAAATTCTAAATTATACTAAATATTTAATGCAACATAAAATTCTAAAAATAATAAATATCATATTTAATCCTTAAAGTTTTGAGTTTGTATTACTTTAATCCCTCAATTTCAAAAAAAACATACGTCCAATGTTATATGTGACTCAAAATTTGAATGTTAAGTTCTCATTCTTAACATCTTTTCACCTGATTTATTAGTATCTAATTTTATAACTCATAAACATAAACAAACAATAAACAAAAGAATAATGTATTGATATTTTAGCTCTGTTTGAATATATTATACAATTTAAATATTTAATCCAAGTCAGACCTAGCCATTGTGCTGTGTTCAAATTATGCAACTTAATAGAACAAGCTATCTCAGAAAATACAGAATTGATAAAAACAGATTGCTTAACAACTTACAAGCAAAGCATCCATGCATTGCAGTAGCTAAATTTATATTTCTTTCTCTCTGTAATCTAATCCGTACACAAATGATCATTTCATAAACATTAAATGAAAGACATAATAACTCCATTGATGGCCGGACTTGTAATAACTTTCTTCCAGCAGTAAATGATCTAAAACCAACTGTATAAATAACACCAGTTACGTCCCTTAGAACTGCTCTTGTATTCTGTCGGCCTTTTTTCATTCTTTGGAGCATTTCCTCAAGTACCAGAGTCCGGAGCACTCCGAGGAAAGCATTAGAATGTCGGATAAAGTCTAACAAAGTAAAAACTTTGCATCAACTCACCTTGTCTCCAAAAATAAGGAGGAAATATCCTGAAGGATCTCTCTTTGTTACACTTGACAACGTGTCAAGGAACCAACCACCACTTAACCCTTAGCCTTAAAACATGAAGTGCGGGATTATCTGCTGCACGTAAAGCTATAATATAACCATCATTCAGTAGTTCACCTGATTTTTACCAAGTTCTATGCTTTATTTTTGGAGCAGCTCTAGAGATAGTTCTGAATATAGTCCAGCTGGTGTTTTCCTGCTCCTTGAATCTTCCGGATAAACAAAACGTGAACTCGCCCATTTATAGCCCTACATATATGACATGAATTTTTCATCCAGAGCCAATCTTGCACATCTCAAAAGAAAGACATAATCTATCACGATAACTACGAAACTTCTCTTTTCTCATTGCTATATCAACTCCAATGTGGATAGGACAAAACATTAAACACTACCATCACTATAATTCCACAAAAAACATTTGAAATCAATCAAAAAGCGGCATATGGAACTAAAAACATAAGCTTTAGAAACCTTGATGAATCCACCAAAACACTCATAAAAACAAATAAACTGCATATACGTATAACGGAGCAACTTAAAATAGCAAGCTAGCTTATTAGCATAGACTATTGGATTGAGCAATCAAATCGAAGATTTTCAAGTGTTTAGTTCACACCAATCAATAAAGCAAATAATAAAAAGGCATATGATTGCAACGGAGGCATTAGAGGGCAATACTTCTCATCATACATAATTAAAAGGTTAAAAAGAAAATATGAGATCAATTGCTATCATGGCTAAGATGGCTAAGATGGTTTAATTAATTGTTCCAAGCAATTTCAATTAAGTAGCATTTATAAAAATCATACAAATAACTGAAATAACAGTGGTATATTTTAAATCATTGCATTTATATACTTTGGGTAAAGTTAAGATTTGGTGTATATTGCATTTGGTCTAATATAGTGCGAATAGTGCAATATGTTTTCTGTTATTCCCTCAATCCGTAGAAAACATTAAGGAGGCAAAGTAGCATCATCAAGCACAAAGATTCTACATATAAATGACATTGAACAAAACACAAATTTTTGTGAAGTGTTGGATTCTCAAATGTCATTCGTTCCTAATTCCAGTTCATTGCAATGAAGAAGCAAATGCACAAACCCATAATATACCAATTCAGCTACCAAGAGAACAAAGATTGCATCTAACTGGACAACAAAATTCAAAATTTTAACATGAAAAAATAGTTAAATTACAAAATTAAACTCATACTATAAATGAAAAAATAACTAACAAAATTCAAAGACAAATCTATTGAATAGATATGTGATGAACAATAATAATAATAATACTTATGCACAAATAACAGTTGAAGCTTCCACAATAAAATCGGAAAAACTTGGGTCTCTACCATTATGCAAATGATTGGTTCTAAGGATGTGCAAAGTTTCTGTAGACTATCCACCTTTAGAGCTTCCACAATGACATTGCAAAATAACACACTAATTAATCATACAATGTATCTTGATATTCACTTTTAGACAGATGCAGTTAAAATGGAAGCCTGATAAAAAATTCCAATTACTAAACTCTCAATGCACAGGACTACATAACCAAAGAGAAAAGAGTAATTCAAATAGAAGAAATTGCATACCTTGACGGTGAATCCTATCTAAACTCTCAATTTAATGAAACCCAGCACCTTGATAAACTCTAATAAAAATTCCCAATTGAAACCCGAACACCGTTCTTGCCAAACTTTAAAGGCGGAGCCAATGACAGTGAACGGGACGACCAGTTGGAGCCGCCGCTTTGACGGTGGTAAGACACTGACACAGTAGGTTGGTCGATGACGATGAAGACAATGAAATACGACGCCGTTTTGGATGAGAACTGAGGAATTCTTCCAGAGAATTCGGTCCAAATATTAATTAATTATTAAAAGGTAGGAATCTAGTGTGGCAGATAAAAATGTTGCAATTATGAGCCCAATGCTGACCCAAATTGGACTTACCATTCTTTATATATAAGTTAAATTAATTGGTGTTCGATCCAATAGATTTCAAATTAAAATATTTCGAATCTTCATTGCCACATAATTTTAGAAACTAATATCCATTTCTTAAAACCCGTAAAATAAATACCATCGCTCTTAGCCGTCCAAAAACAAGAATGATAACACGGATTCTCGTACCAATCCGGACTGAAGGCATCAAAGGACGCTGATTGTACACCCCAAGTCAATCTGCAATGAAACAAAGTCGTAAACGGATTGAAACAAAACTCGAAATTAAATTCACGATTTGTAGTGAGAGTACGATATCCAAGATCATCATCCCTGGAAGCACAATGCGCTTTCAATGGTGCAGATTGAGGAGGGAGATTCTTCACAATGTGAACATTGGCTTTCAGTCGTAAAATACATGACAATGACATTGCTGAAGAAAATTGCACAACCAAAAGAAGGCATATTATAGAGTATTTAATCATCATACATAATTTATATATGTTCCATGTTTTACATTTGTCGTGTGTTCTTGATGAAGTGAATTTATAGCTGAGTTTGATAGTCGAGTTTGGAAATTGGGAATGCGAATCTGGGCAGCAGATTCATGTTGGGTGATGTGGTGAAGTCGGCATTTTAATTATAGATTTTTTGGTGATTGGAATTGAAATTATTGGCATCATAGATAGTGTTTAAAGGAGTTGGATTATGAATAGTCAAGATTAGAAGTTAGAATCATGTAATTTACTTTGTCTTGAGAAAGAAACTTATGGCATGAAGGATAGTTTGGTATGATATATCACTTTATTAAATATGATGGGGTAAATGATAATTGATAGGTTATATGATAAGGCTGATCTGAAAATTAATTATAAACGCTACATGCAGGTTGTTTAGTTAGTTTAGATAGTTTAGTGTAATTACACATACACCCCTCAATACGTGGACCATATTTATATGTTAAGGGCGAGTTTACTTTAATAGATAGCAATCCATCAAATCTTGGTTATTATCTGTAATTATTTGGGTTAAAATACCAACTTTTCTTTTTACTTCAATAGAAAACACTTTTGTTATATAAGCTTATTTTAGTAATCCCTTTACTTTTCGATATTAAAAACCATCCTCTAAGAGCATATTTTCATTTTTGCCCTTATTCAGAGATCACGATTTATTCATGAAGGAGACCCAATTTCTGTTAAAATTCAGAAGATGAGAATCAAAGATACCAGAAAATACCAAGAGTCCATAAAACTTCAAACAGCAAAATCAATCCACTAATAAATTCCTAAAAACATCAAATTCATATAAAATTAATTAAAAACAAAATGACAAATAAGAAAAAAAATGTCTAAAATTTATCCAACACAACTCTAAAAAATTAAAAAGCAGAAATCTGAAGTAGAAATAAACTTAAGTTGAATAAAAAATTTTGCTATTAAATTCTTTCAACAAAAATAAAAAAAGAAATATAGAATAAGGAGAGAGAAAAAAAATATACCTAAATAATTATAAGTGGAGAGATAGAGCGAGAAATCGGGATAAAAAAGTAAATTTCTCCTTGGCCAGAAATGCTGGTTGCTAAAATGAGATTATTTAGGTGTGCATATTCTGTTCAAAACCCAGGGCTCCGAGAAAAGGACATATTTCTTTTCTATTAAAGTACAGCGCGGATTACACTTATTCGCCCTGTGTTTTGAAACCCAAACCCGGACCGGTGACCGGCCCGGTTGAGCCTCCAAAACCAGTCCCCCCTTAGACCAGTTTGGCCCGCTAAAAACCGGACCGGACCGTTTGGCCAGGATTTTTTGTTTTGGGTTTTTTTTTTTTTTCAAAATCGTAAAATGTTCCAGCAGGGGTTTGAACCTGTACCCTCAAATTAGAAAAAGTAGGGCTTCAACCACTTGAGCTTGTTACTTTGTTGGTTGTATGTTGGCAAATTCTAATATAAATCTAATAAGCTTATAAATTATATTTTCAAGTTGAGTTTTAGAAAAATATTAATTATGTCAACTATTATAATAAAGAATTCAATTTAATCTGGATAAAATAATGTTAAATAATTTATTTTTTATAATATACTTATAAAAATATAAACATTTGTGTGATATTTTTTTTTTTGTTTTTTAAATTAAAAGTATGACATTTGTTTTTAATCAATCTTTTTTCTATATTACTAATTTGATTGATGTTGATTATTTTGCTATTTAGTTAAATATTTGATCTATATCTTTATAGATTTTTCATTAGATATGTTATTTGAAAATTAATGAATTATTTAAAGTGATTTATAATTTTATCTATTTTTGTATATTATTAAACTTAATTGATTATTTTTAATTAATATTTATAATATTGTATAATTGAATATAATTTATATATATATTTAATTATATATATATATATATATATATAATTAAATATAATTATTACGTAATTATGACGTCATACCGGTCCGACCGGTCGAACCAGTAAAGGGTCCCGGTTGGACGTCCGATCTGGGTTTTAAAACATAGATGTTAACTATGCATCTCAGAAGTCAAGTTAACGAATGAAGTTTTCTCTTGCATCTTGTTTCCTCTTTCAATTCTCTCAAGAAACTTTCCTTTCTCAAGGTGACATGCTTTTAGATTCGAATTATTTGATTTTATTCTTCACTTTGATTTTAATGGTTGGAAAACGTTAATTACAAGAAATCAAAAGAAAATTAGAGAAAAAGTAACATTAGAACCCATTTCATGTTTGAACTCTATAATTTTGGACCATAAGGGTGAAGAGTTGTAAAAGATTAAGAGTTTACGGAAAATTTTAGTTTAGACTCGATTTGGTCGAACTCAATCAATTACAATAACAAGTGTATTACACTTGCTATTTCTCATGACAAATACTTCCGTCTCATTACATTGATTTGATCAAATCAGGTTCGAACCCGACTCTAATACATCCGGACTTCTAAATCAAGAGTTCAAACACCAGGAGGAGTCAGCTAATTCCAATTTCTTTACTTCTTTGTTTCAATTGACGCATGCATACCGAGGAGTCCATGCAATTCCAAGTTCCACATTTTCCTCAGGACCTACACACACAGCCATAGAGGAGAAGTTCATTCCAATTACAAGTACTTGTATGCTTCATAGAGAAGGAGAATCGTAATTCCTTTCCTTTCATTCAATTGGCGTTTTGGTTGGTTATTTTATTTTATTTTATTTTATTTTATTTTATGCATCCTCCAACTTCATTAGAGAAATTCACAAAAACGATTAGTATTATATATTTTAGGTGGAATTCAAAATTTACTATCTGAACTTCGTGAAATCTAAATATTTATAATTTATAATTTATAATATTTATATTTTCTCTATTTCATTTGTTATTGTGTATTATTTGATTATCTGCTAATCAGGTCTGATCGAAGATACACATAAAGTTATTCGTTGATGGGGCCCTACCCACCTAGGACACGTGGCCAGCCTTACGAGAATTAGAATGAAGAGAACTAGCTTACTACGAGCTGGGTGGAGGAGCTCGCGGTGTGAGCTCGCTCATTGGAATCTTGTGAATGTGAGCAGAGCTGAGATATGGTGAGTTGTACTCGGAGCTTGCTCGATACGTTCGCTCCTAGAACTCTGCTAACAGAAGGACATTTAGGTGGGTACGAATAGTGGAGATGAGGTAACGGAGAAGGAATGGGATCTTAAGGATAAGTACGAAAAAGAATGAAACGATAAGACAGAATCCAATACGAATTCGGAGAAGTAGTTGTTAGGAATAGTGCCCTAGAAAGCCGATTGTATATCCGCTTTGTGCTTTTCCTTATTGTAATCACAGACAATCTTTGAATGAAATAACGAATTGAGGCAACACTTCTTTATATGCTCTTGTTTGGTATGTGTTTACTTTAGCTGTGCATGTATAAGAACTCCCCTAATCCTGATGACTTTAGGACTCTACCATTTAGGTGAAATGGTTCATGAAACGAGCCCTATATCACATAAGTCATGATTAGTAAAATGCTCCAAGCCGATGAGTCCTACAGACAGTGGGAGTGTCAACCTGACTCCTCTAAGGCTTGCTTGTGGGATCACGCCCTTAAGAAGGACCACCTTGTTTCATGGAGGTGCAAAGTGTATAGTTGATACGTGCGTGATACATGAGGGTGCTTACTTTAATAAGTAAGTTCACTGAGGTGTCCCGTGTGAGAACATTCCTAAATGGGAAATAACTTCCAGATTAGGAAATATCTCACGAGTCATTGATGTGATTAATTGATCCTTAAGACTTGAGGTTCCTTGTCACTTTATGAGTTAACTCTGTAGTCTTAGGTATAAGCTTTAAAGGGTGTCGCCTTAGACAACTGATTCAAGGCTTATGCTGGGGCTGCACAAGTGATTCATGAAAGTGAATGAGAATCAAGAAAGGACCTACACTTGCATTTGCAAGGTGATCTCTTATTGTGTAAGTAATTCATATGCCATATGGAGTCCTTGGCCAATGCAGTAGATCAAGACATCAAGAAAAGAGTTTCTTGGATTGAGATCAAATGGATATGAAATGCACTTAGCTTTAAGACCGGATTATTAGCGTTCTGATTATTCCCTTACCCTAGATCTTGGTTGAGAGATAGTAAGTAGGAGGATTGTATCTCACATGAATCAATGACTTAAAGGTTCTGTCGAATCTGAACATTCCAATTCAGCTAGGGGTTAAACACCTGTTGCTAGACTATGGTCGTTTAATCTGTGGACTGATTAATTAATTAGTGAATTAATTAATTAGGGTCACTGCTAATTGAATTGAGAACCTAGAGGGTCACACACAACAACTTGGTTACATGAGTTGAGGCTTAAAAATGATTAAACGAGTTGATCGGGCCAAAGGGGTTCCACACGTGTGAAATCACACGTGTGGGTCACGTGAGTGACACGTGTCTCACGTGATTATGTATATATTGTATATATATTAAATAATTAATTTATTAATTATTTAATAGAATTTGGTTTAATTTTGAATTAAAAAGAAAGTCTAATTTTGGAGAAAAAATAATCTAGTTAATTAATTATGAATTAATTAATTAGATACAAATAAGTTATTTATTTTAAATAAATAAAGTATAAAATTATCCAAAAATAGTTTGGATATTTTAGCTCTCTTGAAAGTTGATTTGAATTAGAATTCAAAGTCAAAGTCAAATTACTTGATGATCAAGTAATAGGAGAGAGAGGGACCAAATCCTTAGTCCATAAGGACTAAGAATTTCGGCACTCCCCTCTATATAAATAAGAGAGCTCGAGCTCCTTATGCAGTGAATTGGCAATTCTTTTGGTTCATGTGTTGAACACCATCCTTTCTCCAAGATAAACGAAACTCTAGGTTAAGCCTAAACACTAACAAGAGAACTAGCATCCTTACTAGTTAGATTGTGATCAAGTTGGTGGACTATCTCTAGAGAGCTTCAAGTTAGAAGTTTGAAGATTCGAGCTTTACCAAGGAGAGGGGATCAAGCCGCGAGAAGAGCGTTCTTGGGTGGCTTGAAACGCTTCAAGAAAGAATAAAAGAAAAGCAAGTTTCTTAACTCTACAAATTTGGATACACGATTGCGAGTCCAAGATCCTTTTGTTGGGAAAAATTTTAAATTCCGCTGCTTTCTGATTCGTGATTTCCAACAAGTGGTATCAGAGCCACCTAGTTAATCGTGTTTCTGATTCGTCTCAATTATTCTGAATTTGGAAGAAATTCTTAGGCTTGATGCGATTGAGTATTTGTAATTGTTTTAGAAAGCCTGAATTACGAAACTGTATTTTTTCCTGAAAGTTTCTGAAAATTAGTTTTTACAAAATTTAATTTTTGAAAACAATTTTAGATTTGAAACTGTATAAACTATTTTTGGATTTCTTGGATTGGTTTTGCTTTTGAACGAAAACACGAAACAAAACCCGAATTACGACGAACACGCGAAACCCCGCGCGCACCGCCCGCCTGGCCTAGGCGCACGCAGGGCGTCCCGCCCAGCACCTCCCGCACGCCGTGCGGGAGCTTTCCGGGCGTGCCTAGGCGCGCCCGTCCAGGGCGGCCGAGACTGGCCGCCCGTCGCCCGCCACCTAACCGAGAAGGCTGCGCGCATCGGAGCGCAGCGTGCGCACTCGCGCGCGTGATGTGCGCGGCTCTTTCGTGCACGGGCCCCGTTTTTTTTTCGTGATCCGTGTTTTCGTGTTTCGTGCAATCCAGTCCCAATTTTTTTATTTTAAGTTTAAAATTTTATTTTTGAATATTTATTTTTAATTTTTGAATAAAACTTAAAATTGGGATTTTTGAGAAATAGAAACGGTTTATATTTTGGGAAATTGCATTCTTGATAAAATTATTAATTTTCAGAAATTAATTGGAATTTTATTTGTTTTTGTTAATTTGGGATTTATTGAAAACTTTTATAAACAAGACTCGCATCAAGTCGTGTTTTAAGTCATTAGGACTTGAAACGAGAATTTTAATTTATTGGTTAAATTTAAGTTCTTGCAAAAGCATGTTAGGTGATCATGGGTTTAGATCTATGTATGGTTTTAATTTATGCAAATGGATGGTTTAAATTGGGGTTGGAGCCCTATAGTTGTGTTTTTCAATTGAGGTTGGAGCCTCACTTATGTGCGTATTGTTATGTGATTTATTATGTGGCTTTCCATATTACTGTTTTTGAGGCCGGGGTATGCCCCGTGTAATTGTCTAAGGCCAATATGAAGATTGAGCTTTATTACTTTATGTCTTTTTCTTTTTATTGTAATTTGAGAGTAGAGATAGGTGGTGAGGTTTTATTTTCATTTTGGAGACAATGCACCCATGGAGTAGGATGGACCACATTCAAGTAACAAGGAGGCCATAAGTGAAGACCCCTCAAAATGTTAGGGAGGGGAATCTCAATTGTAAAAATGTAATAGAGATAGGGCTCATATTTTGTTACCGCTTTCCCTTATGTGATTTAAACTGTTTATGTGGCATGTATGTTAGAACTTGTGATTGTGGAGTGGCTCCCACATATCACGCATAAGATAGGTAGAACCCATGATCATTACATGTTAGTATCATGCTAGGACATGTTATCTGTTTATGTGCTTGTTTGAAATGCATTTAAGTGTACTTGCATTAATCAAGACTAATAAAATTGGATAACATATATGTTGGTGAGGTCGAACCGGACAACTCTCCGGTTGATTCGAAAATTCCCATTAAATATTAAGCTAATTTCGAACAAATAGGTATTTAATTCGAGATGCAAATTTTGAATTAAATTCCTAGCATTCCATCAATAGGTTTTAAGTTTAGTAAGTGAAACTAGTTATTGTCCGCGAGTCGTGGGATAGCTAGTGGAGCTTATTAGTTATTAGTTACCTAATTGATCATTTTAAATGATCAATATTTCATGGACAATTTTAGCAAGGGCGATGTCCGCGAGTCGTGGGTCGTTCGAACTAAGTTTTGATCATGATCTTATGATTGATGGGTCTAGCTTAACGCCTAAGTAAATATGGATGTCGCACGAGTCGTGGGTCCATATTGAAAGATAGGTGATGCAAAAAATAATTACTAAGAGTTCTAAAGGTGTTAGAATTGGTAAGTTGTACCTACCTAGGGTTCTTACTTAGAATGTCTGCGAGTCGTGGGTTCGAGGTAAAATGCCTAGGATCTTAGTACCCATTGGGAAACGTGTTCCTCTTAGATCTTTGGGAATTATAGATCTTTGAAAAACAGTGGGAGCTATATTAGATTAAAAACCTTATCTTTTGTATATCGTTATAATTCAACATGCTCACTAGTTCTTTGTTTTACCATTTAGGTCGTAGATTCTGTGATTCTCTACGTGTTTTGAAATGGCAACCAAAAACCCTCTTGTATCGATCCTCGAGTCAAACAAGTTGACTGGTCCCAACTATTCTGATTGGCTGAGGAATCTAAAAATCATTTTAGATTCTGAGAAGAGAACTTATGTTCTCTTCGAAGGGGAGCCTAGTCCCGAAGGGGAGGCTCCCACTCAGGCCGAGCGGGACGCGATTCAGAAGTGGAAGGATGATAATCTCCAAGCCCGTTGCCTTATGTTGGCTAACATGTCTCCGGACTTGCAAAGGCAACATGAGGCCATGGAATTCGGTTGGGAGATTTACGACCACTTAGAGAAACTTTACCGCCCTCATGAACGTGTTACAAGGTATAACACTTCAAAGGAATTGTTCCACTTGAGAATGAGGGAAGGTTCAAGTGTCCATGAATATGGACTCAAGTTTCTTGCCCTTACTGAGAAACTTGCCTCCATGGACATGCCACTGAAAGATGAGCTTTCAGTGGATTTGTTGCTAGCTTCGCTCCCACCATCATTCAACCCATTTGTCCTTAACTTCAACATGAATCATGCTGGTGCTACTGTAGCTGAGCTGATTAGTCAGCTTGTGACTGCTGAAAGCAAGATCAAGAAGGACAATAAGGTTTTGATGGTGAATGCTCCATCTTCCTCTTCTGGGCCTTCTAAAGGTAAGGGCAAGAAAGCCCAAAAGAAGAAGAAGAAACCCCTTAGGCCCACTGGTGGCGTTTCGAAGGGGAAGGCCCAAAAGAAGAAGCGTGATCAGAAAGAGGATGTTTGCTTCCATTGTGGCAAAGCGGGACATTGGAGAAAAAACTGCCCAGAGTACAAGGCTACTCTAAAGAAAGGTATCTTTCTTGTTGAAGTAAATCTTTCTATTAATTCTAGTTCTTGGGTACTTGATACCGGTTGTGGAACTTATATCTGTAATGATGTACAGATGCTAAGTGAAGTCCAACAACTCAAAGAAGGAGAATGTGTCTTGAAGATCGGCGATGGCTCAAACGTTGAAGCTCGAGCTTTAGACACAATTAGATTAGATTTAGGTAGTTCTGAGTTAGTCTTAAATAAAGTCCTTTATGTACCGAGCATTATTCGTAATATAATTTCAGTTCCAATATTAGATTGTGAAGGTTATGAAACTTATATTAAGAATGGTAAATACTTTATCAAACGGAACAACTCTTCCGTTCACATCGGTACTCTAAGTAATGGACTTTATCTAACTCAGAATATCAATATTATGAATATACAACGAGAAACGAAGCGTAAGAGAGATGACAAAGTTTCAGCTCCCTTATGGCACGCTAGATTAGGACATATTTCCAAGAACAGAATTAGCAAGATAAACACTTTAGGATCATTCTATGAAAATGATCTTAAGGAATTAACTTCTTGCGAATCCTGCTCAAAGGAAAAAAGTCCAAAGTCCCTTTTAAAGGAACTGTGGAACGTGCCATTAAGGTTTTGGATTTGATCCATACTGATGTTTGTGGACCGCTTAGTGTAAGCACAAGAAACAATCATCAGTATTTTATAACCTTTACTGATGACTTCAGTCGGTATGGTTATGTATACTTGATGAAGTATAAATCTGAAGCTTTTGAGAAATTCTTAGAATTTCAAAAGGAGGTTGAGAACCAAACTGGTCATAAGATCAAAGCACTTCGATCTGATCGAGGAGGCGAGTATCTTAGTGAAGAATTCCTTAATCATCTCAAAGATAATGGGATTATCTCTCAGTGGACTCCTCCGGGAACTCCTCAGCTTAATGGAGTTTCTGAGAGAAGGAATCGAACCTTACTTGATATGGTTCGTTCCATGATGAGTTTCACTGACTTACCACCTTCTTTCTGGGGTTATGCCCTAGAAAGTATAGCAAAGATTTTGAATCTAGTTCCCTCTAAGTCAGTCCCTAAAACGCCCTATGAAATGTGGCATGGTAAAATCCCTGGCTATTCTTACTTAAGAATTTGGGGTTGTCCTGCTTACGTGAAGAGGACAGTGGGAGATAAGTTAGAATCTCGTTCTAACTTATGCTACTTTGTAGGTTATCCTAAGGAATCCATAGGATACTACTTCTATGATCAATCTGAGCAAAAGGTGTTTGTTTCCAGAAATGCCACTTTTCTTGAGGAACCGTTCCTTAAAGAAAAGAAAGGCAAGATCATAGAATTAGAAGAAGTACAAAGTGATCCCACACCACCCACTGAAGAAACGTACCCTTCTGATCAATCACAACCAATCACGAATTTCGATACACATGAAAATCCTTCTCTGAGGCGTTCTGAACGCACTCCTAGACAGCCGGAGAGATAGTATGGATTCTTCCATGAAATCTCTCAAAAGGATAATGATCCTTTAACATATGAGGAGGCACTTTCAGATTCTGACTCTGAACAGTGGATAGAAGCCATGAAATCCGAAATGGATTCCATGAACTCCAACCAAGTTTGGACCTTGGTAGATTTGCCTGATGGGGTCAAACCCATAGGTTGCAAATGGATCTTTAAGAGAAAGCTTGGAGTTGATGGAAGCATTGCTGCCTACAAAGCAATACTGGTTGCAAAAGGATTCACTCAAAGACCCGGCGTGGACTTTGATGAAACTTTTTCGTCAGTTACAATGCAAAAGTCTATTCGGATCATGCTTGCCATTGCTGCGTATTATGACTACGAGATATGACAAATGGATGTGAAAACTGCCTTTCTCAATGGTGACATTGATAAAGATATTTATATGGAGCAACCCATAGGTTTCACATTCAGTGGGAGTGAGCAAAAGGTTTGCAAACTCCAAAGATCAATCTATGGATTGAAACAGACTTCTAGGAATTGGAACATTCGATTTGATGAATCAGTCAAAGCGTTTGGCTTCATTCAAATTTCGAATGAGTCCTGTGTGTATAGAAAGGAGTTGGAGACCTCAGTGCAATTCTTAGTACTTTATGTTGATGACATTCTTCTTATTGGGAATTCGAAGGATCACATGAAAGTAACTAAGTTATGGTTATCGAACCAATTCGAGATGAAAGATCTTGGTGATGCGTCCTATATCCTTGGAATTAAAATCTATAGAGATAGATCTAGAAGGTTAATAGGACTATCACAGTCGATGTACATTGACAAAGTATTGAAGAGATTCAATATGGAGTCAGCAAAGGTTAAGAACCTTCCTATGAGTGTAGGAACATGTCTTTCAAAGAAGATGTGTCCTAAGACCAACCTTGAGAAGGAAAGAATGACTCATACACCTTATGCATCAGCAATAGGTAGCATAATGTATGCAATGTTATGTACTCGACCGGATGTGGCTTATGCACTTAGTGTAACAAGTCGTTTCCAATCTCCCTGGAGATGGTCACTGGGCTGCCGTGAAAAATATTCTTAAGTACTTGAAAAGTACTAAAGATTTATTCTTAGTTTACGGAGGTCAGAAAGATCTTACTGTCGAAGGATACTGCGATTCAAGCTTTACATCTGACTTAGATGATTTTTAGGTCAATGACAGGATACATTTTCTGCCTAAACGACGGAGCAGTGAGTTGGAAGAGTTCCAAGCAAACAACCACTGCAGATTGGACCACTGAGGCCGAATACTAAGCTGCAAATGATGCAGCTAAGGAAGGTGCTTGGATTAGAAACTTCATTCAAGAATTGAATGTTGTTCTTAGCATGAAAGACCCCATTTCTGTGTTTTGTGACAACACTGGGGCGGTTGCTCAAGCGAGAGAACCAAGATCTCACCAACGGACCAAGCACATTATGAGGAAGTATCACCTAATCCGTGATATTATCAAAAGAGGAGATGTGCAAATTGAGAGGGTCACATCAGTAGAGAACGTGGCAGATCCACTTACTAAACCCCTTAGTCGAGAAGCTTTCCAAGGTCATCTTCAGAAGATGGGACTTAGAGTAGCTTTAGAATGGCTTTGACGGGCAAGTGGGAGATTGTTAGGAATAGTGCCCTAGAAAGCCGATTGTATATCCGCTTTGTGCTTTTCCTTATTGTAATCACAGACAATCTTTGAATGAAATAACGAATTGAGGCAACACTTCTTTATATGCTCTTGTTTGGTATGCGTTTACTTTAGTTGTGCATGTATAAGAACTCCCCTAATCCTGATGACTTTAGGACTCTACCATTTAGGTGAAATGGTTCATGAAACGAGCCCTATATCGCATAAGTCATGATTAGTAAAATGCTCCAAGCCGATGAGTCCTACAGACAGTGGGAATGTCAACCTGACTCCTCTAAGGCTTGCTTGTGGGATCACGCCCTTAAGAAGGACCACCTTGTTTCATGGAGGTGCAAAGTGTATAGTTGATATGTGCGTGATACATGAGGGTGCTTACTTTAATAAGTAAGTTCACTGAGGTGCCCCGTGTGAGAACATTCCTAAATGGGAAAGGAAGTTTCTATTTCAGGAAATAGAAACTTCCAGATTAGGAAATATCTCACGAATCATTGATGTGATTAATTGATCCTTAAGACTTGAGGTTCCTTGTCACTTTATGAGTTAACTCTGTAGTCTTAGGTATAAGCTTTAAAGGGTGTCGCCTTAGACAACTGATTCAAGGCTTATGCTGGGGCTGCACAAGTGATTCATGAAAGTGAATGAGAATCAAGAAAGGACCTACACTTGCATTTGCAAGGTGATCTCTTATTGTGTAAGTCATTCATATGCCATATGGAGTCCTTGGCCAAGGCAGTAGATCAAGACATCAAGAAAAGGGTTTCTTGGATTGAGATCAAATGGATATGAAATGCACTTAGCTTTAAGACCGGATTATTAAGGTTCTGATTATTCCCTTACCCTAGATCTTGGTTGAGAGATAGTAAGTAGGAGGATTGTATCTCACATGAATCAATGACTTAAAGGTTCTGTCGAATCTGAACATTCCAATTCAGCTAGGGGTTAAACATCTGTTGCTAGACTATGGTCGTTTAATCTGTGGACTGATTAATTAATTAGTGAATTAATTAATTAGGGTCACTGCTAATTGAATTGAGAACCTAGAGGGTCACACACAACAACTTGGTTACATGAGTTGAGGCTTAAAAATGATTAAACGAGTTGATCGGGCCAAAGGGGTTCCACACATGTGAAATCACAAGTGCGGGTCACGTGAGTGACACGTGTCATTGTGACACGTGTCTCACGTGATTATGTATATATTGTATATAGATTAAATAATTGATTTGTTAATTATTTAATAGACTTTGGTTTAATTTTGAATTAAAAAGAAAGTCTAATTTTGGAGAAAAATAATCTAGTTAATTAATTATGAATTAATTAATTAGATAAAAATAAGTTATTTATTTTAAATAAATAAAGTATAAAATTATCCAAAAATAGTTTGGATATTTTAGCTCTCTTGAAAGTTGATTTGAAATAGAATTCAAAGTCAAAGTCAAATTACTTGATGATCAAGTAATAGGAGAGAGAGGGACCAAATCCTTAGTCCATAAGGACTAAGAATTTCGGCACTCCCCTCTATATAAATAAGAGAGCTCGAGCTCCTTATGGAGTGAATTGGTAATTCTTTTGGTTCATGTGTTGAACACCATCCTTTCTCCAAGATAAACGAAACTCTAGGTTAAGCCTAAACACTAACTAGAGAACTAGCATCCTTACTAGTTAGATTGTGATCAAGTTGGTGGACTATCTCTAGAGAGCTTCAAGTTAGAAGTTTGAAGATTCGAGCTTTACCAAGGAGAGGGGATCAAGCCGCGAGAAGAGCGTTCTTGGGTGGCTTGAAACGCTTCAAGAAAGAATAAAAGAAAAGTAAGTTTCTTAACTCTACAAATTTGGATACACGATTGCGAGTCCAAGATCCTTTTGTTGGGAAAAATTTTAAATTTCGCTGCTTTCTGATTCGTGATTTCCAATAGTAGTAAACCCTAGCAGGATTCCAGGTCTATAAAAGGAGGAGTCTAGGCTGCTATGAGATAGAACACAGAATATGAGGGAAAAGAAGAGAAATAGATTCGGCGAGGACTCATCATTGGCGCCGTCTGTGGGAACGAAAAACTTATCTCGTTCTCTCGTTCTTTCGAGTATAAGTCGAATCTCAAATTTTTCTTTTCCAAGAAAGATGACGGGGGGAACACATAATCCAAGTGTTAGATCAGATCGAGCAAACAATGGCGGACAATCGTGGAGAAGACAAAGGCAGAAAGATCGACTACATTACCCCTAAAATCGAGAAATAGAAAAATGTTTCCGGAGATGAGGAACGAGCACCGACCGCTAACATGACTATAGAACAACTCCATGCTTTGGTGGAGATGATCGTGAAGTCATGGGAAGAGCGAGCAGGTTCGAGCAAAGTACGAAGCAATCATGAAACTGAAAGTTATCATATATGCACGTCAATCCGTCCCGATGTGTGTATTGCACCTCTTCTGCGAGAATCCAATCCGCATGACTA
Source organism: Lantana camara (assembly GCA_037501455.1). Lineage (NCBI taxonomy): Eukaryota > Viridiplantae > Streptophyta > Magnoliopsida > Lamiales > Verbenaceae > Lantana > Lantana camara. Next base: position 95,594,277 of record CM074863.1, read on the forward strand.
AAACAACGAAGCGATGAAATCACGGAATAAGCATCAATGAAACAAGAAAGTTCGCGGAATAGAAAGCACGAAGTTGCGGAAGCACGAATTGAGAAAATCAAAATAACTAATTCAAGAAATATGATGCAAACGAACAACAGAGGTGTGAATAAGAGGACAATAACGCAACAGATATAAGATCAGCACGATATCAAAATTGGACGTAATGGAGTTCGGTTCAACAAAGCAATAACATTTCGAATAGCACAATTGAGGAGCTCGATGTAGCGGAGCTCAGAGCAAGATAAAGACCGAGCTCCAAGCAACGAACAAAGTAGCTTAGAGAAGCAGCGAAAAGGTAGATCTTTGAGTTGCGAACAGAATGTGGGAGCTTGATGTTGTTGTGCTCGGAGCAAGACAAACACCAAGCAGAGCAGTGAAAAGGTGGAGCTCTAAGCGGTAAACATGATAGAAAAGTTCGAAGTAGCAGATCTCAGAGCAGCAAAAACGCGGAGGAACAATGTTGTTGCTCCGAATAGCAAACTAATGAAAGTCAGAGCAACAAATAAGTGAAATAGCAAAACTTGAAGTAGTAGATCTCATAACAACCAAAGTCGAAGTAGTGAACAAACAGAGCAAATCGTTAAAGTCGAAGAGCTCGAGATGTTCGTGCTTGAAGCAGCAAAACATCCAAACAATGGTGATATGACTTTACTGCTTCGAGCAAAATAGTGATGAAACTCGAAGAAGCGAACAAATGAAACAAAGGAGCATGAAATAACAAAAGAAATTGGAGGCAGCAAACTGAACGATGAGAGAAATTGAAAGTAACAAACGGTAGAAATTGGAAGAAGTGAACTGACCATCAATGTAATATCATGATTGGAAACAATGTAGTTCAGAGCAAAAACCCAGCAGAAGTCTATTGGAAAACACACAGAGTAACGCAACGGAAGTTAAAAATTTTTCCACAAGTTTAATCGTTATCTTGCAATTTTTGTACTGTAACGTTGGGAATAACAAGAAAATCACTTTAATTGAAGCTTTCTTGTGATGTTTTTACCGCCTAACAAACACCCTTCAAGCAGAAAGTCCCTCGAACGGCCTTCGATTTAGACTCCAACATAGCAGCCCTCCAAAGCGTATCCACACCAGTCCTAGAACACGATCTAACAAGTGAGAATGCTAGTTCTATAACTTATGTTAATGGCTAGGGTTTTGCTTTGAAAACTTTTCTTTTGGATTTTCTAAAAAATTTAACACTTCATGAGTGTTGGTCTAAAAAATAAGGGAAGCACCTACCCTTGTATTTATACAAGGGGGTTCGAAAACCCTAGGGTTCTCCTAACCCTAATGGGCTTCTTTTCTTGCTCACTAATTAACCCATTAATTATTTACTTTAATTGGAAAAAATAAGTTCCCAACTTGTTCTCCAAGTCTTGCAAGAATAACCTTCTCTCTCCTACAATAGGAAGTTAGATTTTTCAACTTTCCTAAAGTTAAAAGTTAATATTCAATAACTAAATTAATTCTCAATTAATTATTTATTAGGTTAAGTTTATTTAAGAATAGTCTTAACAATTAATTCAAAATTAATTAAAAGAGCAAAATTAATTAATTATAATTTAATTAATTAATTCTAGAAAAGAATTCGAGTGTAGAAAATTCCACATGCATGAAGCTACGTATGAGCCATGTGTGCGTGACACGTGACAACCATGTGGACTGCGTGACACGTGGCAGCCACGTCTGCTCGACATGTGGCAGCTACCCACGCAATCCATGCTCCATTTCGATCAACAATTTGATCCTTCGTTAATCATATTAACATCCTACCATAACCCTCGTATCCTGGCATTTGTGTGTGACCCTTTAGGTTCATTATTCGATTAGCAGTGACAGTAATTAATTAATTTCCTAATTAATTAATCACTTCACATATCACACTACCGTAATCTAGCAATGGGTGTGTGACCCCTAGCCGAATAACGAAATGAATCGAAGAACCTTTCAGTCAATGACATTCAGTGAAATACGATCCTCCTACAATTCCATCTCTCAATCAAGAACTAAGGCATGGGAATATTCTCAGAGCCCAAATATTCTTGATCTTTAAAGTTAAGTTCGTTTCATATCCATTTCGATCTCAATCCTAGAAAACCCCATTTTCTAGATGTCTTGATCTTTTATCCACCTTGGCCAAGGGTTTAATATTTAATGGACTACGAACAACTTAATCAGTAAGAGATCATTCTTGTTCTTAACAAATGTAGGTCCTTTATCGATTCTACTAATTCTACATATGCCACTTGTGTAATCCCAACATAGGCCGTGGTTCAGGTGTCTATATGGCGACACCCTTTTGAGCCTACATCAAATATTACAGAGTTAGCTCATATGAGACATTACAGAATCTCAAGTCTAAGGATTAATGAATCACGTCATTGATATGTGAGATATTTTTTAATCTGGAAGTTTCAGGAAACTTCCTTTCCCATTTAGGAATGTTTTCACACGGGACATCTCAGTGATGAAGTTCTTGTAACAATCACCCTTATGTATTATGAACGCATCAACGTATGCACTTATCACTCCATGAAACTGAGTGATCCTTCAAAAGGACATAATCACATAAGCAAGTCTCAGCAGAGTCAAGGTCGACACTCCCACTGTCTGTCGGACTCACCGACTTGGAGAAGTTTCTAATCCTCGCCTATGGAGTTAAGAACTTGTTTCATGTGCGTTCCCATAACGACAAAGTTCTTAACGGCCTCATCGGATTATGGGAGTTTAATATATGCAAACCATAGTCAACACAAACAGACATAAATAAGCACATAAAGAAGTGATTGCCTATGAACAAAATCATCTCGTTTATTATTCAAAGACTGTTTGTGATTTCACAAGGAAATAGTAAAGCAAACATCTGCTTTAAGGGCACTATTCTTAACAAAGCCTGCACAGTAACATAGAAGAGCTAGAAATGTCGAGGCTCAGATCAGCTACACAACGAGATATTGAGGCAATATGTTCAATTTGGAAAAACAAGATTTTAGAGGTAAGCACACCTAGTTACTTTAGTATTTAATTAATCCTCGTAATAATTGCCTAATTAATATCCCTGAATAGCTCTGGTGAAGTTTTCCCTAACTAATTATCTCAAGTTTCCATAGATTTTGAGTTATTTTCACTAATTTTGCTGAGATAGGTGTTATTATTGATGTTTCTAATGAAATTATGGTGAATTCTAGTAGAAATAAGATCGTCATTTGGATATAGCTCAGGATATGACCGTGACCTGGACTATGAGTGCTATTTGAGATCTCCATCCTGTTTGTGTGTTGTATCTATGGTGTTTGTGTGCCTTATCGTGCTGAACTTTTTTATGTTCTTTTTATGACATTTGAAAATTGCTAATTTATCTATTTACCGATCTTTAGTTTCTAGCATTGTGATCTGTAATTTATCGACTTATTTGATCAGCTACTAATTTTACGTAATACTACATTGGACATAGAAAGAAATTTATTAGTATTTTAATTGTATAAATCCGGTGTATATAAATTTGTTGTCTTGGGTATTTGTGAAATAATGAGATAGCAGAAATAACACTTTATATAATAACATATTTCCACTAGGTTTTAGTTTTGGTGATTACTAATTCCATAGGTACAGATATTATGTGAACAAGCTGATATAAGAAATCCTGAAGCGAATTCAGGTGGTGGATATCGATATGGAAAACCCTGTTCGGGATCGAACAGGTGATCTGTTAGGAATAGTGCCCTGAAAGCCGATGTAATAGTCAGCTTTGTTACTTTCCTTTTGTAAATCACAGACAATCTTTGAATAATACGAATTGAGGCAACACTTCTTTATATTCTCTTGTTTGATTATGTGTTTCCTTTTGATTGCGCATGTCTAATAACTCCCCTAATCAATATGACTTATAGGACTCAACCATTTAGGTGAAGTGGTTCATGAGACGAGCCCTATATCACATAAGTCATGATTAGAAATCACTCCAAGCCGATGAGTCCAAAAGACAGTGGGAGTGTCAACCTGACTCGTTCGAGGCTTGCTCGTGTGATCACGCCCTTAAGAAGGACCACCTTGTTTCATGGGGTGCAAAGTGTATAGTTGATACGTGCGTGATACATGGGGGTGCTTGCTTATTCCAAGTAGGTACACTGAGGTGTCCCGTGTGAGAAGATTCCTAAATGGGAAAGGAAGTTTCTATATTTGAAAATAGAAACTTCTAGATTAGGAAATATCTCACGAGTCATTGATGTGATTAAGTGATCCTTAAACTTGAGGTTCCTTTGATACTTTATGAGTTAACTCTGTAGTCTTAGGTGTAAGCTTTAAAGGGTGTTGCCTTAGACAACTAATTCAAGGATTATGCCGGGGCTGCACAAGTGGCACATGAAAGTATATGAGAATCAATAAAGGACCTACGCTTGCATTAGCAAGATGATGATCTCTTATTGTGTAAGTCATTCATATGCTATCTAGGAGTCCTTGGCCAAGGCAGTGGATCAAGACAACAAGAACAGAGTTTCTTGGATTGAGATCAAATGGATATGAAATGCACTTGGCATTAAGATCAAGATTATTAGGGTTCTAATTATTCCCTTGCCCTAGATCTTGATTGAGAGATGGGACGTAGGAGGATTGTATCTCACATATGTCAATGACTTAAAGGTTCTGTCGAATCGAGACATTCTTATTCAGCTAGGGGTCAAACACCTGTTGCTAAACTATGGTCGTTTGATCTGTGGACTGATTAATTAATTAGGGTCACTACTAATTGAATTAAGAACCTAGAGGGTCACACACAACAACCCGGTCACGTGGGTTAAGGCTTGAATCGATTAAACGAGTTGATCGAATCATTAAGCGAATGGTGGGGTCCACACGTGTGAGCCACACGTGTGGAACACATGTAGTCACGTGTGTGTATGTGTATAAATATTAAATAATTAATGTGTTAATTATTTAATGGTCATTGATTTAATTTTGAATTAATATTAAAGTTCTAATTTGGAGAAATAAAGTCTAACAAATAATTAATTATGAATTAATTATATTATTAGTCTTCAAGTTATTTATTGTAAAATAAATAAAGTAAAATTAATAATCTAAAAGAGTTAGATTAGAATCTTGCTTTCCAAGTTGATCAATAGGAAGACTTTTGGTCAAAGTAAGAGACTTAGTCTCCAAGCAAGAAATCTCTTTCCAAAAGAGTTTGGAATTCCTTGTCCTACAAGGAGTGGGGTTCGAACCCTAGCCCTATCAATAGAGGGGTTCGAACCCCATAGGGAGATGATACACAATTCTCCTTCTCCATAATTATATACTAAACCCTAGAGCCCAAACACCGAATATAGAACTAGCATCCTCCCTGTTCGGTTCGTGGTCGTGGTTGGTGGACTATTTATCTAAAGGGCTACTATCGTGAAGTCTTGAAAGATTCGAAAGAGCTTTTGGGGATCAAGCCGCGTGAAGAGCGTTCTTGGGCGGCTAGAACGTGTCAAAAAGCTACTATCCAAGTGAGTTTCTTGATCACCACGAATTTGGAAATAGAAATTACAAGATTCGATCCTTGCTTAGTTGGGAAAAATTTTAATTTTCATTGCGTTTCCCTTTTGTTTTCCCAATATGATCAAGGGATCTTGGTCGGATACATTGAACTATTATGAAAGTAAGACTCTTTAAAACCTTGTTCCATGTCGAACAGGTGACCAAAAAATCTTGGTCGGATATGTTGAATGATTATGAACCTCGTACTATTTGAAACGCGAATAGTCAATATCTATAAATGCTCACATGACCGAACATTTGAAAATCCTGTTGAGGAACGAGTGGTTACTGTAAAGTACCCGGATGTTGTGAAACATGATCTTAGATAGGTGGGGAATTTCGAAATTTAGGGTTTTTCAAATTTCGAATTCAAGCGCTACAATTTTCTGAGGGAAAGTTGTGAGAAATTTGATATCAGGCGCGCGCGAGAATTATGATGGCTCAAGGCGAGCTGATGGGGTTCATGTATTGGCATACTGCTGTGTTGCCCGCGGGTTGGATTTGTTTACTAGGATTGATGCTTGCATATCATGATAGTCTAATTGAGGTAAGTTATTGGTAGATGGGGCGAGCTGCGTTTGAGGGCAAGTCCGTATTCGCCCTCATTCACGTGATGGCAGGTCCGTATTCTTGCTCGTTAATTACTCATCATTTACTAGAATCAAAGTGCGGAGTGATGAAGCTACCGATCTCGCCAAAGCGGGCCAGGGAATTGAGATATTCTAGATTTGAAAATATGGCGAAAAGCTCAGTTCAGAGTAGCCACTAGCGAAACTTGAAGCGGATGAGCATGATACTAAGCGAACTATAGAATTTTCTCGAGCCTGGAATGCTGAACACACTTGAGGATAAGTTTGATGAAAATTATTATGCTTCGGATCCCAATCGGCTCGAGCAAGCACTTACTCGGGATAATAATCGCTAGGTCAAGCAATACTCCAAATCCCAATCGCTAGAGTGAGTATTTACTTCGGATCTCGACACATAAGAGCGAGTAAGTTCTTCGGATCTCGATCTCATAGGGCAAGCATCGAGAAAAATAGACAGATACGACTTGATAAATCATATTTGCATGACTAGGTATAGGAAATCTTGTGTGAACTGAGTGATCTTGTTTATGCAATCGTATATTTGAATCATGGTTGGTCTTTCTATATAAACCAAATATCTAACTTCTTGCATGACACATTCGGTCGATGTATTTATAAGCTGATATTTAGGGCGAAATGGGACAGCCTGATATAATTGATGATATAAGTAACAAGCGAAATAGGTCGAGTTGTTTAAACAAATATCTATATTTAGTTGATTTATTTTCTTGCCTTTGTTCGTCACTCGACGAGAGGGCTACGGTGTACGAGACTTACTTTCTTTTAGTGCTTCATGCAACTCTTAGTTTAAATTTGAACTATCATTTTTTGTGCCAGATAGTGGTATGGTTAAATTATTGGACAAAGAAAGTCACTCTAATGACGCGTTAGCTATGATAAGAGAATTTTGATTTATACCTACAAACACTAATAGTCTTGTTGGCGAGCTCTGTAAAGGGGCAAGGTGTTGCGAGCTGTCTTGCTCGCCAAAATTATATTCAGATCTCACTTTCCTTGTCAAGAATGTGTGCTAGTTACACCATGGTAATGAATTGATCATCCTCATGTGCTAGCTCTTGCGCCGAGCTGGCTGCTCGCCCAGGAATGAGGTGTGGCCGCGTAATTGATTATTGAATTATTTTAGTGATCTGTTGGATGGGGGATGGTGACGAGTTATTTTCTCGCCCTTGTTCACGGGATGAGAGGATCGCCGCTGTTGCACAAGCTCGTGCGGAGAGTCATTTGCTCGCTCCCATGATTGTTTGTGTAATCGACACAAACAACACAAAAATGTGTTGTTGAAGTAACTATTAGGCCTCTACGGCAAGCTGGATTTTCACTTTATGTAATGAATTCGTTTGTGCAATTGAGGCAAGCAACCAAGGCCTGGGAACTTCTAAGAAGGATGTTAATGGGGATGGCGAGCCTTCGAGTTGATGGAAGAGTTTCACGATAAAGTTTGCATTTTGCGCCAGGACAAGGTTTGTGACACCAAAAAGTGTGAGCTTGTAACGTACTTCTGATTAAACCATAAATTTTCTCCCCCTTAGCTCGCTGATATGGAGGGTGCATTGTTTGACAAGTCTTTGTGGTAAATTGGTTGCTTGTTTGTGAGTGAGGGGCCTCGCGAAATTATGGCGAGCAGCTGGGTTGGTTAAGTCTCCCTTGGCATGATCCTTGGCAATATAATGGAGGATTCCAATTTTCGTTGGTTGCTAGTCCTGCAAAGATGTCTCTGAGAGTTATTCGCGTAATCCGCGCGAGTAGCATAAATGTGAGCTAGTGATGCAGCTATTAGGAAAAAAATGGTAATTGAATTGGTGCAGTCTTCATCTCAGAGATCTCCTGCAATGCTTGATCACGCACTCGAACAAAATTCTTATCTTGAATAAGGTACGAATTTAAGTGAATTGAGAGCCTGCAATAGCTCGCGAGTGGGTATGTATGGCGAGCAAAGAACTGGCTGACATAACTACTGATACAAGTGATAAGCGAACTAAGGTGAGTTGTTTAAACAGGTATCTATAGTTGGTTGAATTAGTTGATTACCCCTAACTATTCGTCAGTCAACGAGAGGGTTGCTGATGTACAAGACTTACTTTCTTTTAGTGCTTCGAGCATCTGCTAGTTTGAATAGAACTATAATTGTTGATGCGGGTCACTCCAATGACGCTTTCACTGTGATAAGAATCAATTTACACCTACAAACACTAAAAGGGGGTCGGCATGTGAGCAACTTATTTCTGCTCTAGGCGAGCTGGTGGACGTGCGTATGTTGGCGCTATACTATTCTGCTCGCATATTGGGTTTGCTTTGCATCGAGATTCTCGCTGCAACAGATATCTATAGTCGGTCGAGTTATTTTCTTGACTCTGTTCACTACTCGACGAAAGGGATGACGGTGCACAGAATTTGCGTCGAGCTATCTGCTCGCCAGATGTTAGTGTGTAATTTGAGCTACAATTGCTTTGATTTTCCCCCTTGTGATTAACTGAAAATGTGCTTAATTAAGCTTAATTATAGCTTTATAGGTTTACTGGAGCTAAAATGGAGAATTAATGCAAATCTAGACTAAAAGAATCGCCAAGTGTAGAAACTGAACTGAGCCATGACTTTCAAGCTATGATCATCCCTTAGGCTAAGGGTGACGTAGCAGACAACTCACCCAGGTCAACATTTGCGGCTGACTTTTCCTTTTTGCAATTAAACCCACTTGCAGCTGCTCCATTTCGGTTTTTTACGTCTCAAGACTGAAGAGAACAATTTGGGGACTTGCAAAAGGCTCTTTACCTTGGGATGTGTGCCCAACTTGCAAGAATTGATTTTATAAGTTAAATTAGAAGGCAAAGGGTTGATCATTCAGTCTTGGGCGCTGGAGAGGAGTTACGCAGCAGCTGGAGCTGCTGGAACACAGCAAGAATAGGGGTTTAATCCCCTGTTTTGATCAGAGCAAGAATTCCCTCTTCCTTTCCTCTTTTTAGTTGAATTTCATGGCTAGATTATGAAGCACTTTAACATATCTTTTGTAGCTTGATTTAGTTGATTTACTTTCAGTTCCATATCAGTTTGTTAGCTATATATATTCTGTAATATGAACAGCAGCTAGTAATCTTGTTCTAGTTAAGTTATTTCCAAGATTCATGCTATGATTTGTGAGATCTAATTGTTTTCCATGCTTTCGATCCTTGGTATATTGTATGCATCTGATTTTATTGATATAGGTATGTTGATAGATAATTGATTTGGCCAATTTATTTTCTTGAAACTTACCTTGCAAATCGCATAAACTGTATTGATCCGTAATTGTCAATTTAAGTATGCTAAGGGTTAACAATCATTGGGGCTTACCTCCATGTTTGCTTGCGTTTGATAGGGTGCATGCACAATAGTCTAAACATTCCAAGCTTTTTGAGTTTGTTGGCTAGGGTCGGTGTCCTTTTCGTGCTTTAAAGCTGCCACTAAATTAAATATTGAGATCGTATCTACGAGGTTGTTTAATGGTTAAGGAGTTGGTTAATGATCGTATCTTAATCACCGAATAAGTAAGAAAGGATGAGGTTATAAGAGCTTGTTGACGCTATAGCCGGCCTATCAATGGATTTTAAGCTTATTTATGCATCAATGATCAGATTACAAACATGAATCTAGAGAATAACTTGACTAGAGTTCCATTTTCCCTTAGCCTTTTAAATTTATGTTCTTTAGTTAGTTTATTTAATTTCAGTTTGTTCTTTATTTCATGCACTTAGTTAGTTTCGTTAACCTCCCCCCTCCCTTTATTTTTGTTGTTCGTTTGCTTGGCTATCGGAGAATTGTAGAAAATCTCTGTGGGATCGACACTTTACCACTATACACAATTTATTGTGTTTGGTAGTTTAGGAATATTATTTGGTGGATTCGGCACCCATCACCAGACACAGAAATCGATATGTAGAATCTTATAAGAGTAAAGGTTGATCGTGCACTCAACACGGGTAATATCGGGGTGTAATTTCAGCATCGTATTTCCTTAGAGAAAGCCTATACATTGGCAATAGTTTCACTAATTGGATGGATAGATCAGCTCTAATAGCTCACTAAGTCGTTAGATTATGTGACTCAATTACCAAGCACAATATTATTTCGATAGGATTTCGGTGTAATGATTTGTATATACAGATTCAAGGTCTTGGCGAATACTCATCACAAGACAATGTGTACGGCTTGTGGTGCTCATAGAGTCTTTGGCGGTTCTTGGTTGATAGGCTGTTTTGCTCAAGCTCGTTCACATGTTATCGAATGAGAAAGTAGTTGTTTCATCGTGCGTAAGGTAAGTGATGTATACTGCCTTGATTGTGAGTAGTTAGGCGAGCTATTTGAAGATATGACGAGCTGTGCTGCCTAAAACACAGGTATTGTTTGCTTATTTTAGGTGTGAAATCAATTACAAATTTGGCATGATTGAGCAAGCATATAGGTAAGTTTGTTGCACGTTTCACAACGAATCGTGTATTTAGGTACATTAGAGTTATTTGCGTTATTGTAAGGGCAAGGTATGCATGATGTTGGTCATGATACTTAAGAGTGATAATCATGATGTCACATAACACATGTGTGCGAGCTGCTGTCTTAAATGATTGCCTGCTAAGCAATAACATATTTTGTTTTATAATATGAATATCCGCAAGTACAAAATTGCTGAGCATATAAGCGAGTTGGGCGAGCTGTGGGGGGAAAGTTGGAAAAAATTTGATATGGGGTCAATCCGCAACCTAGGCGAGCTGCGGTATCGTGTGGGGGGTATGGCGAAAACCACGAGCTGCGACCTAGTTGGATCAAGGCGATTTGCTCGCCTACTATTCGGATCGGGGTAAGGCGACTGTTGGTGGAGATTGCAAGCTGAGCTACCGTGGTCGTGGTGGCAAGCTACTACGGGATTCGATGAGCAGAATAGGAGCTGGGGTTCACGGCGAGCTATGTTGGCAAGCACACTGTGTTCGCGACGAGCTGCGTGCGAGCTAGGGTTCGTGGAGCGCTACGTTGGCCAACACGCTGGGTTCGCCGCGAGCTTCGTGCGAGCTGGGGTTCGCGGCGCGCTACGTTGATCGGCATGCTGGGTTTGCAGCGAGGGGCGTTTGTGTGCGCCAGACGTCGATATGCATAATATTATTTATCGATTTCTTTGTTCATCTTGTGATCACATGTTTGGGTAGTTGATTGGGTTCGTTCATGATTCTACACTACTAGTTTGTATAGGGAATGTGAGATGGATGCAATAGGTCTTTGCATTACAGTAATTATATTTAACCATTGATAAGATTTTATATATGTTCGCGACCTACATAGTGCGAATGGTAATGTTTCCGCACGCTGTTAACAGTAGTTTATTCGTTCATAGTTTTGACTGCTTCTTTGGTGGCCCATCGACTTGCCAATGGATTGAGGGTTGACCACGATACCATTTTTCCGACCCATGCTTAAAAGATGGTCCGAACTTGTGGGGGGGAGTAGTGATGGGGCCCTACCCACCTAGGACACGTGGCCAGCCTTAGGAGAATTAGAATGAAGAAAACTAGCTTACTACGAGCTATTGATAATAAGAACAGTTTGGGAGAAAAGCTTGAAAGTATTCATTATCTTGTGTATAATTACAAAGATTACAGTAGATTAAATAGGTTACAGACACTAATTACAAGCCTATAATCCAGCTGCATACAAGGAAAGGATGATTAGGTTGAATACTTTCCAAATATAATCGGATTCTCCAACACTCCCCCTCAAGTTGGATCGTGGGGGTCGAACACATTCAACTTGGACAGTGATATGTGGAAGTTCTGACTGCTTACTACCTTAGATAAGATGTCTGCTAGCTGGTCCTCTGATTTCACAAACGGAAGCTTAACTATTCTTGACTCGATCTTCTCCTTGATGAAATGACGATCGATCTCTACATGCTTTGTCCGATTATGTTGCACCGGGTTATGAGAGATGCTTATTGCTGCCTTGTTATCGTAATATAAGTCAATGCTCTCTTCTGGGGAAAAACCAATCTCTGCTAGGAGCTTTCGAATCCATAAAACTTCTTTGATTCCCCAAGCTATTCCTCTGAACTCTGCCTTGGCACTGGAGAGCGCCACTACCTTCTGTTTCTTGCTTCGCCAAGTGACCAAATTCCCTCCGATAAAGGTGAAGTATCCAGAAGTGGATCTTCTGTCTGTGATGCTTCCAGCCCAATCAGCGTATGTGTAGGCTTCGATTCGAGTGTGCCCGTTCCTTGCAAACATAAGTCCCTTTCCTGGCGAGGACTTTAGGTACCTTAGAATCCTCATGACTGCCTCCATGTGTTCTTTGCTCGGGTTATGCATGAATTGGCTCACAACTCCAACGTCGTAGGCAATATCTGGCCTAGTATGAGCCAAGTAGATCAGTTTGCCCACCAACCTTTGATATCTCTCTCTGTCAGCTGACGTTTGGTCTGGGAAAATTCCCAACTGATGATTCTGAGCCATCGGAGTCTCAGCTGGTTTACAGTCCAGTAATCCCACTTCTGTGAGGAGGTTGAGTATATACTTCTTTTGCGAGATGAAGATACCCTTGTCTGAACCTCATTACTTCATTGCCCAAGAAGTATCTCAACCCCCCCAGGTCTTTCATTTCGAACTCCCGTGCTAGGTTCCTCTGGAGGTTGGTTATCTCCTCTATGTCATTCCCAGTTATTACCATATCGTCGACATAGATAACCAGGAGAGTAATTAGATGGTCTTTTCTCTTGATAAACAGAGAGTGATCCGAGTTGCTCTGGTTGTATCCGTATTTCCTCATGGCAAGAGTAAACTTTCCGAACCAAGCTCTGGGTGACTGGTTGAGTCCATAGAGCGATCGTTTCAATCTGCATACTATGGGTACGTCTCTGTGATCCTCAAACCCCGGCGGGGGATCCATGTAAACTTTTTCCTCTAGGTCACCATGTAAGAATGCATTCTTCACATCGAACTGGTGTAATGGCCACTCATAGTTGGCAGCTATGGACAGTAGAATGCGGATTGTGTCTAATTTGGCCATAGGGGAAAAGGTTTCAGTGTAGTCTATCCCATAGGTCTGGGAATACCTCTTAGCCACCAATCTGGCCTTGTACCTCTCGATTGTACCATCAATTTTGTATTTGATGGTGTATACCCATTTGCACCCAACAGATCGTTTCCCAACTGGGAGTGGGCACATCTCCCATGGTTGGTTCTTCGACAGGGCATTGATCTCTTCTTCCATTGCTTGTCTCCAAAGAGGATTTTTTTATGTTTCCTCGATGGTTCTGGGGATTTCATGGGAGTAAACAGCATGGATGAAGGCCTGAAGCTGTGGTGAGCAATTGGCGGTAACATGATGAGCTACCGGATACTTGGTCCTGCTCGTTCTCTGTAGACTGCACCTATTCGACGGAATCCCCCTGTTATGTCGAGGAGGTAGAATATATGTACTTTGAATGGAAACAGGAGGATCAAGATTGCTTACCTCAGGGATATTCGATGGCAGGGGTTGATCTGGGACGGGTGAGAGAGAGAGAGAGATGGAGCATTTGTCGGCGTAGAGGGTTGGGTGTACTCATGCAGTGGTTCCAACCAATCACACATCCAATTCTTTCTCTTGCTTGTATCCTGCTCCCCCTGAGGGGGTGAATTGGATGGTACCTTGAAGTAGTATTCCGTTTCGAGGAAGTCAACGTCCATGGTAATGTAGTGGCGTTTTCCTGTAGGATCATAGCAATGGTACCCCTTCTGAGTTGAGTTAAACCCAAGAAAGACACATCGAACTGCACAGGGGTCAAGTTTAGTCCTTAAATGCTTTGGAGTATGAACAAACGCAATGCATCCGAAGACCCGTGGGGTGAGCAGGAGCACAGAAGGAATGGAGTGGAATTTTTTGAGGTGTCCAAGGGGGTCTCATACTGTAGTGCCTGTGTGGGTAGTCGATTCATGACATATACTGCCGTCAAGACAGCCTCAGCCCAAAAGGATTTGGGTACGTGGGCCTCAAACAGGAAGGCTCGAGCACTTTCAAGTATGTACTTGTTTTTCCGTTCCGCTACCCCATTCTGTTGCGGGGTGTGAGGACAGGTTGTCTCGTGAATGACCTCATTTTGCGAGAAAAAGTTTTGCAGGTTTTGGTTGATAAACTCTCCTCCATTGTCGGTCCGGAAGACTTTGATTGAGGCCAAAAACTGATTCTGGATCATTTGAAAGAAGTTCCTGATCGTGCTTGGGACATCAGATTTCTGGTTCAGGAAGTAAATCCAAGTAAACCTTGTGCAATCGTCTATAAAGAGAATAAACCATCGAGATTTAGAGTTAACATGGCTTGGAACGGGCCCCCAAACATCAGAGTGAATTAATTCAAAAGGCAAATCTGTTTTATTTCTAGACCTGGGATAAACTGTTCGGTGACTTTCTGTAAGTACACAAGTATCACACTGTAAAGAATTCGTCTCTGACACTAATTTCGGAAATAACTGTTTCAAATACTGAAAAGAAGGGTGTCCCAATCTACGATGCCATAACCATAATTGCTTATTGTTGCTTCTCTGGACCAAAAAACTTGAGCCTGCTTGTGAAATATCCCGGATGTAGTACAATCCATCTCTCTCAATACCAGGCCCAATGATCGCCCCCCGTACGAATATCCTGTAAGAGGCAAAAAGAGGGAAACATTAGCACTGGACAATTAAGCTCTTTTGTAATTTGACTAACAGAGAGCAATTTAGAAGTGAGAGCAGGTACGACTAGACAGTGAGATAAATTCAATTTTTCTGATAATTTAACATTCTCCGCCCCAATAATCGGATAAGAAAGCCCGTTTGCATTAGTACTGTTCTTCGAGGGGTGGTAGTGTTCTGGATGTCATGAATTTCATTTGTCATATGATCCGAGGCTCCAGAATCAATGAGCTACTCTATTTCTTCACTGAGATGGTGGGTCTGCATAAAAATTTTACCAAGCCCCATTTCTTGTGGCCCAAACGAGTTATCTGTGGTATTTTGACAGGTGTCGAATCCGTCAAAAATAAATGTAAAATCCTATTCGATGACTAAACAGAGTATAGTGCAAACAGGGTCGATCCACAGAGACTGGTTGACTTATTTCTATTAATTCCAAGTTATCCACGGAAAGAAACAATTAAAAGGGGGGTTTTGAGTTTTTAAAACTAAGGTAAACAATTAAAATAAACTAACAAGAATTAAAACTAATTAAAGCTATCAAGCAAATCACGTAGGATAAAATCAATCAGAGGGAGAATCACCTAGCCAGGGATATTCGATTCGATTTATTATACTGATCATTGACTCAAGGATTAATTCAAGTTATTTAGACAGATTGGCTATAGTTGATAGAGACACTCGACTCAACCTTGTTTTTACTTAATTAGTCGGATAACCTAGAGACACTCGACAGTTATCTTCCCTAACAAATTCACAACCCCTAGAGACACTCGACAGGATTTAATGAATTCGCAGCATTAAGAATCATAAAAACACCAACCCTAATTAACCAAGTCGTGACACACGCAAGATTTAAATTAGATTATCAAATCCCTTAGTGAACGAGGAATTCTATCGCTAAGACCCTGTCACTAATTTACCACAAATTATCAATCAACTTTACTACACTTCAAGCATCAAGATTGGCAATATGCAATTAAATCTATCTAGATGATCGGGCCCTATCACTAAATAAATCAATCAGAATAAACGCGAAACACGGAGATAAGATAAATGCCTAAATAAACATGAATTGATTAAAACGTTTAGGTCTCACAATATTTAAAACGAATCTTAATCCCTAGCTAGATAATTAAAAGTTTAGCTACTAAAATCCATGAAAACAATAATCGGGGAATTCTTTAACATAAAATAAACTAAAAACGAAGGGAAAGAAATAAACTAAAACGAAGAACTCGTGACGAAATCCTGCTCTTGATGTTGCTCGCCTCAAGCTCCCAGACTGCTGCTCCCAGAATCTTACGTGACCCTCAAAGCTGCTGTCCGAGACTCTATAAATAAGCCAAAGTCTCCAAATACTTATTCAATTAGGATCTTGGATCGTGCTCTTCAAGACTTTCCCAAAGTGGACTCCTCGGTTATTAATTCCATGGTGAAGCACCAGCCCATTTAATCAACATTCTAAGGACCACTAACTAAATAAATTCCATGGCCCACATTAAATTCACTCTGGCAAGTATAAGTAATAAGATCACGCCACAATCTTGTCCTCCAAACCAAATTCTCATGACCACGGCAACCAAATTAAATCCACGGCCCACTTCCATAATAAAACAATTCAATCCTCTAAAAGCATGCTGGGCCAATTTCAATAAACTCCATGTAAGCAGCCCAACTCCCAAACAAAACAAATCAGCCCCCACTGACCCACTCCAACATCTCCAATCATACGTGAATTACTCGATCCTTATGCAGCAACAAATAAGCTCCATTCCAGTTATCCAACATTATGCTCGTGCACACTGGTTTGGGTCTAAAAATGACCCAATTCTCTCCATTTTTGCTTTCTATCCCCGAGTCTACGAAATAAACAACAAAGCATCAATTCTTTATAAATAATATCAAATCAAGTCCAATTCGGGGCATAATTTAATCATAAAGATGATTAATTAACGAGTTATCAAATCCCCCCACACTAGCCTATGACTCGTCCTCGAGGAATCATGACAACTAATAGAAATTACATCACCCATCAAACACAATCACAAAGGCAATCATCGAATTCTCGCCTAAACAAGTCTAGCTCATCAACACATTACTCAATTGCACAAAATTCAACAAATTAGTATAAATAGCATACCCTCGTGTAAAGTAGTGTGAATTGAAAAGAATGTACAAAGAGTAGATTGATTAGTCTATGATTTTCGCCTAAGTACTAATTATCAATTTCGAATGCATCCTTCGCTCCAATCTCCACTAATGTAGTTAACTCATGACTCGAGATCGTTAGGTCTTTCGAGCTTGTAATGTAAGGCTTGGGTTAAAGGTTAGGAAGCTTTGGAATTTAGTGGCTTAACACACCAAGCTTACACACTTTACAATAGAACCCGTAGTAATTCCCTTTTCGTCTACCGGACTCCCCTTATTTGCCTTACAACTAATTTCCCTCCTTTTTTTCACTCATCAAATTTTTGTTACTCAAAACACACTCTTACTTTAATTCATTCAACAGTGCGCAAGAAATGAGGGCATACTACTATACTAATTCATCAAATTCTACACAACTTTCATGCATTTAATAAGCCTAACTCGTTCTAGCTAAATTCAACAATCAAACCTCATAGAAAGCATTCAAAATGGGCAACATATTTCCATAATTATCAACATCCTCGCATTTAAGCACAATTTCCAACAACAACACAGCTATAAAAACAGAAGATGCAGCCTCAAAATTCGTCCAAATCAGTTCCTAAATATCAGTCTACCGAACAGCCCTAAAAATCACTATTCATAGCCTTCAAAACTGACCAAAAAGTCATCAAATTCAGCCCAAATCAGTCCTCAATCATGCAAAATATCAACACCAAAATTTCTGAAAATTTTCAGCAAATATATACACCCGAAAACAGCCACTAACCCCTTAAAACACGCCTAAACATGCGGAAATAAATCAATTAAAGCACTAAAAACTCCCCCCACACCTAAAACATGTTATGTCCTCAAAGCATAAAAAGGAAAATTGAGAGGACTTCCCTGAAGTACAGGAGCGCGCCGAGCGCCTCAATAAGGGGGTGGTGGAATGTGGAGAAACCCGAGGATCAGGTCTATGCTCTTCTTGATGTAGGCAATGTCCCGATCATGGTTACACGTGCCTTCGGGCTGCTGTGACGTAGAAGCTTCAGCGGTTGAGGGTGGAATTTGTTGTGCTTTTTGCCTTTAAACACCTTCGGAACAGGCTTGGGCAAGATACCTGCACGACACAAACTATACCTTTCACCGACTTTTGACAACATACACATATTGTTAAGGCATTGTAAATCCAAAGGTTTCATGTGAACAGAAGCAGGTAAAAGTGGCTCATCCAAATCAATCAAACATGCATTCACAGCAATTTGAGTCACAACATGGCCTAAAATCAAGTTCCTAGAATGTGCACATGCAGCATTTATCTCAAGGGCAAGCCAAAAGCCTAAATTAACCCTTTTACCCTCATGCATAGCCCACAAGAAGAACAAAGTAGTTTGTGACAGAATTCCAAGACCATTTACACGTCCCGCAAAAGAATAAGAGAGTAATCTATGTATATACCTAAGGGACGAATCAACCAGATCATAATCCTTAGAAGCACTAGGGATATAAGCAGCATTCGGTTGATTAGTAAAGGCCCTTGCACAATTTTTTTCGAAGCAAGCTCATTGTACCTGTCTGAGTGCCTGTCATTCGCAAACTCGGGCTCGGGAAAGATGTCAGCTCGTCGCGGCTGCCTCTGGGCTGCTGTTCTGGGCCGGGTCCTGCGTCGGGAAGGCTGCTTTGGCTGAGGAGACTCCGGCTGAGTCTCGTCAGAGGCTGTCTGATCAGCACCTGAATCATCCTCTGTCGAAGGCGCAGAGGTGGCGGCAGAATGGTAGCCGGATGATGTCCCGGCCTCGGACACTGGAGTGGGTGCTGTCTCGGCGGGCTCCGACGGGGGGGATGGAACTGAGGTGGAGGAGGGACCTACATCAGGCGGCGTTGCAGTCGCCGGTGAAGGTGGCGGCAGAATGGCGAGGGGCCTCGCCTGAGATTGCGCCTGGACTGTCTGTGCTGGGATAAAGCGGGCGGGCGGCGGACGTCTCGATGGTTTGGGCGGAATGTGGCTCAGGTCTATTAACACCGGCGGCCGCCGCGGGGCTTTATCGAAGAGGCTACTCATGATCCGATCTGAACGCCGGACGCCTCTCACCGGAGGGCGGCCTCGCGGTTGAAGCTGTGTAAGGGGAAGGGAGGAGGCGGCATCAATGTTGTCGTGGCGGAGCTTTGTTCGCCGCTCCTCCGCTGTGAGAACGGCGGACTCTGGTGGCGCCGCCTGTGGTGGTGCGGAGGGAGACGGTGGCGTCGGATCTTGGGCCGCCTGAGAAGACGACGGCTTGGCCGCCGTTGTTGCTGTCGGCGACGGGAGGGGGGACCCTTTCCTCTTCTTAGAAGCTTTGGCCATGGCGGTGGCGGATGTGGGTGAAGATGACCGAGATTGATAGTGGGGCAATGGAATTTAGGGAAAATGGCGGTGGGAGAAGATGGGAGAAGGTGGGAGATGGTGGTGCGCTGGTGTTCGGCCGAGGGAGACGGTGGTGGAGTTGAGTTGGGAGATGGTGGCGCAAGGCGGAGCTTAGGGCGGAGGATGGCCGAGAGGGAAGGTGGTGGAGCGGCGGAATTGAGGGTTTTGGAAGCTAGGGATTTGAATCGCGAATTGAAGGGAGGGTGAACTGAATTGGGGGTTTGTGATTGGGGTTAATTCTGCCGGTTAGGGGCGGGTCGCGGCTCTAAGATCCGCGAACCGGTTTGTGAGAGGGAGACGGTTCGCGGATCAATGGGTTAATGAAACGGGTCTGGGCTGTTTCTGAACTAAAAAAATTAGAATTTGGATCATGGCTTGGGTGTTGAATATGACCACGCTCAAGGGTCACGTTATCAGCTAAATTTTGACAGCAAAGTAGCAGCAATATCTGGGCCAAATCTGGACAATTAAGCACACCTGCAACACAGGAAAGAGCAGAAAATCAACAAGAAAGCAAGGAAAACCGGAAAAACAAAAGAAAACACGAAAAAGTGAAACGGGGAGAGGAAATGGCGCCTGAAACGCCATATTTGGGTTGCCTCCCAAACAGCGCCCTTGTTTATCGTCTCGGACTCGACGGGGCTGATTTAAAGATTAAGCACTTGGAGGAATATCCTCCAATCGAGTCTCTTCAACTGTGGAAGGTTGGAAATTCTCGTAAAATGGTTTCAGCCGATGCCCGTTCACTTTCAAAATGTTTCCTGTTTTCACATCCTTGATCTCAACTGCTCCTTGTTGATTGAAATTCGTAACCACATATGGACCCATCCAACGTGATCTCAATTTTCCGGGGAAGAGACGTAAACGAGAATTGTAGAGTAGAACTTTCTGATTAATTAGAAATTGTTTCCTTGAAATCATCGAGTCATGAAAATTCTTCATCTTGGACTTGTAAATGACCGAATTCTCGTAAGCATCATTACGAATCTCTTCCAACTCCTGAAGTTGGAGCTTTCGTTTCTCGCCCGCTTCGTCCATATTCAAATGGCATTGCTTAATGGCCCAATAAGCTCGATGCTCCAATTCCACCGGGAGGTGGCATGCCTTACCATAAACCACTCTATAAGGAGACATTCCCAACGAGGTTTTGTAGGCTGTTCTATAGGCCCACAATGCATCGTTCAGTCTCACACTCCAATCCTTTCTGTTCGGGCTGACCGTTTTATCGAGAATGGATTTAATCTCCCTATTTGACACTTCAGCTAGACCATTAGTCTGAGGATTGTAGGCTGTAGATGTTCGATGTGTGACATGATACTTGCTCAACAAAGACTTCAAAAGGCGATTGCAAAAATGGGTGCTACGGTCACTTATGATTGCTTTCGGAGTACCGAACCTAGAAAAGATATGAGACCTGACAAACTCCACAACCACTTTAGAATCATTAGTACGGGTGGCTTTAGCTTCCACCCATTTTGAGACATAATCAACAACAAGGAGTATATAATGATTGCCAAAAGAAACGGGAAACGGTCCCATAAAATCAATGCCCCAAACATCAAAAATTTCACATGGTTGTATAGGATTCAAAGGCATTTGATTTTTAGGACCAATATTCCCTGTTCGTTGGCAATTTTCACAACTTTTGCAACAGAAATAGGCATCTCGAAACAAAGTAGGCCAAAAGAATCCACTTTCAAGTACTTTCAATGCAGTTCGTTTTGATCCAAAATGTCCACCACATGCAAAAGAGTGACAAAAATTTAAAATGGACTCAAACTCCTTTTCAGACACACATCTCCTAATTATCTGATCAGAACCTATTTTCCAAAGATAAGGATCATCCCAAATGTAATACTTAGCATCACTTTTAATTTTATCTTTTTCAGAGCGTGAAAGATTATCAGGTAATAGACCTGATGCTAGGTAATTTACAATGTCTGCATACCAGGGCGTGGCCATAGAGCGTGGCCATGCCTTACCGTCCAGTGCCAAAAACAGCTGTTCGTCAGGAAACTCGTCGCGTATAGGCATGGAATCGGTTATTTCTCCTGGAATTCGGCTTAAATGGTCAGCCACAAGGTTCTCACAACCTTTCTTATCCCTGATTTCAAGATCAAACTCTTGCAAGAGCAAAATCCAACGAATCAACCTAGGCTTCGCATCCTTCTTCGTAAGTAGGTACTTCAAGGCTGCATGATCAGAAAAAACAATGACTTTAGTACCTAATAAATACGAACGGAATTTATCTAAAGCAAAAACAATAGAAAGAAGTTCTTTTTCCGTCGTAGTGTAATTAATTTGGGCATTATCAAGCATTTTTGAAGCGTAGTAGATGACATGAGAGCTCTTGTCAATCCTTTGCCCAAGTACCGCTCCAACCGCGTAGTCACTTGCATCGCACATGATCTCAAAAGGGTAATTCCAATTCGGTGGTTGCATGATGGGAGTTGAAATCAATTTTTCCTTTAGCACATCAAAGGCTTTCTTGCATTCATCATCAAATTCAAACTCCACATCTTTCTATAGAAGCCGGCATAGAGGTCGAGTAATCTTGGAGAAGTCTTGAATGAAACGCCTGTAAAAACCTCCATGACCAAGAAATGAGCGAATCTCCCGTACTCCGACGGGGTAAGGCAGAGATTTTACAACATCAATCTTAGATTTATCTACTTCAATTCCTTTACTCGAAACCACATGACCAAGTATTATCCCTTTATCAACCATAAAGTGACATTTTTCAAAATTCAGAACCAAATTATGTTCAGCACATCGTTTTAGGACTTTAGCAAGATTGTCGAGACATTCATCAAAAGAATCACCATAGACGGTGAAATCATCCATAAATACCTCAATAATATGTTCAACATAATCAGAGAAAATGCTTACCATACATCTCTGAAAAGTTGTCGGTGCATTGCATAGTCCAAAGGGCATCCTTCTAAAGGCAAATGTCCCAAATTGGCATGTGAAGGTTGTCTTGCTTTGATCTTCCGGAGCCACCGGGATCTGATAAAAACCTGAATAACCATCAAGACAACAATAATGAGATTTTCCAGCTAAACGTTCAAGCATCTGATCAATAAAGGGGAGGGGAAAATGATCTTTTCTTGTTAAAGCATTTAAACCACGGTAATCCATACAAACCCTCCACCCGTTTTGAACTCGAGTGGGTACCATATCACCTTCATCGTTTTCCACAACTGTAATGCCCGTTTTCTTAGGCACAACCTGTACGGGGCTTACCCACTCACTATCAGAAACTGGAAAAATTACACCTGCATCAAGGAGTTTTAGAATCTCCTTTTTGACAACTTCCATCATCGGGGGATTCAATCGGCGTTGTGCTTGTCGTTTAGGCTTAGCATCATCTGTAAGAATGATCTTATGCATACACGTGGATGGACTTATGCCTTTAATGTCAGCAATCGTCCAACCAATGGCCAATTTGAACTCCCTAAGGACTCGGATCAGCTTCTCTTCTTCGAGTTTGTTGAGTAAATTGGAGATAATCACAGGTAGTGTTTCTCCGTCGCCCAAGTAAGCGTATTTCAAGTGCTCCGGCAACTTCTTGAGCTCCAATTCAGGTGCCTGCACGATGGAAGGAAGCAATTTAGTGTTAGAAACCGGTAAATCCAATTTAAGTACCTTTCCAAACACCGGTTTTAGACACTCTAGTTCATGCACAGTATCACACAATTCCTCAGGAAAAACCATGGTTTTTGACCAATTAACCAAATTTTCAGCATGCAAATCATTGTAAAGTGCATGACTCAAAGCTTCTAACTTATCTAATTCGAAAACCTCATCAGTCAAATCATCAATCACATCAATACAAAACACACTAGACAATTCATCAGGACGTTTCATAGCATCATAGACATTAAATTTAACAATGTCACCGTCAAATTCAAGAGTTAACAATCCATTATGAACGTCTATTTTAGCTCTAGCAGTGCTAAAAAATGGGCGACCAAGCAAAATATCAGAAGATTTAGAAGATTTATCATCTTCCATGTCTAGAACGAAGAAATCAGCAGGAAAAGCCAATTCGTTGACTTGTACGAGCACATCCTCCAATATTCCTTCCGGGTACACTACGGATCGATCAGCAAGCTGGATTATAACACCTGTACCTTTCAAAGGACCAAGATTAAGCGCAGTATAGACAGATAGAGGCATAACATTTATTGATACACCCAAATCACACATAGCTTTCTTAATACCAAGGTTACCTATTTTAAACGGAATTGAAAACATACCTTGGTCTCTGCATTTTGGTGGTAATTTCTTTTGTAAAACTGCGGAGACATTTTCTCCAACACTTACCCTTTCATTACCTTTGAGTTTCCGTTTGTTGGTACAGAGCTCTTTAAGAAACCTCGCATAACGTGGGATTTGTTGAATAGCATCCAACAAAGGAATGTTGACTTCAACCTTTCGGAAGGTATCAAGAATGCTTTGTTCCTCTTTCTGTTCTTCGTCTGAGCCAAGCGCTGTGGAAACGGAGGTGGGATCACCAGTGGCTTAGGCTTCTGGACAATTTCTGACTCTCTGTCTCGACTGGAGCCTACGGCGTGGTCACGCTTAGCGGTCACGTCAGCTTTCTGTTCAGATTCTGCCTCATTCTGACTTGATTTGGGTTTGTCAACCGGTGGAGGCAATTCCTTACCATTCCTGAGCATGATCGCACTCACGTTCTTCCTAAGATCTTCCGTTTGCGAGGGTAATTTCCCTTGATTCTCAATCCTGCTCAAAACCGTAGCAATCTGTCCCAATTGAGTTTCCAAATTCTTAACTTGATTTTCCAAGTTATTGAATCGGATATCTTGTGGGTTGAGGGTTTGACTGGGTTGTTGGTTTTGTTGGGATTTTGGAGGTCTAGGCACAAAATTCTAGAAATTGGGTGGCTTCGATTTCTGGGTATAGCTAAGGCTAGGGTGGTTTTTCCATCCGGGGTTATACGTGTTAGAGTAAGGGTTGTTATTTTGTGGATGGAATCCTGCGGCGTTCGCGTCCTCGAGTGTGCCCTCTTGTAGGGACGGGCATGCATCGGTCGGGTGAGAGGAGCTAGCACATAATTGGCAAACTGTTGCCGCTTGTGGTGTTCCTGCATTCATGTTAGAAACCAAAACAGATAACATATTCTTGATTTCATCAAATTGGGAAGAGCTCACCTCTTTTACCTGCCTCGTCATGTCGGACTTAGCATAGTATTTTTGTGAAACTCTTGAGATTCTGCTAATCATGTCCGTCAATTCTGCAGGTGTTTTGATCATAATGGAACCTCCACTTGAAGCATCCAACTGCCTTTTGTCGGCAGGCATCAGACCCCTATAAAAGTTGTGGACAATTGAATTCTCCGGCAGGTTGTGATGTGGGCACATTGCAAGTAAGTTCCGGTATCGCTCCCAATACTCATGTAGGCTCTCATGTTCCTTTTGCTTGATAGTGATTATCTCCTGAAGGAGATCCAAGTATCGCTCAGCTGGGAAAAATCTGTCCAAAAACTTATCGTGCATCTGCTGCCAAGTAGTGATGGTTGCTGATGGTAGAGAGTACAACCTTTTTCTGCTGCATCTTGCAAAGAGAACGGAAAAGCACGGAGCTTGATTTGATCTTCGGTTACTCCGTGGGGCTTGGTAGAGCAGCAAACCGTGTGGAACTTACTAAGGTGTTGGTGAGGGTTCTCGTTTTCCAGACCTCGAAAAATGGGAAGTAGGTGAATTGTGCCCGTCTTCAGCTCGAAACCAGCAGCAACCTCTGGAAAAGTGATACATAGGGGCTGCTGTGTGGTAGTGGGACGCACCAGATCTTCCATGGTCCTACGTTCTTCTGCTGGTAGTGCCATAGTTAGGGCGTGGTCACGCTCAACGGTCAAGTCGTATTTCTGATCACTTGAACTGTCCGTTTCAGTTCTCTTTTCTATTTCCTTGACCAAATCTGATGTCTCACCTTGTTTCTTGCGTGATTGGGTTTCTTTCCTCTTTTTCCTAGCAGTTTTCTCGATTTCTGGATCGTAAAGAGGGGTGTCCTTTCCGCGAATGCTCCTGTTCATAAAAAGAAATAAAATCGATTAAAACACAGTCCCCGGCAACGGCGCCAAAATTTGACAGGTGTCGAATCCGTCAAAAATAAATGTAAAATCCTATTCGACGACTAAACAGAGTATAGTGCAAACAGGGTCGATCCACAGAGACTGGTTGACTTATTTCTATTAATTCCAAGTTATCCACGGAAAGAAACAATTAAAAGGGGGGTTTTGAGTTTTTAAAACTAAGGTAAACAATTAAAATAAACTAACAAGAATTAAAACTAATTAAAGCTATCAAGCAAATCACGTAGGATAAAATCAATCAGAGGGAGAATCACCTAGCCAGGGATATTCGATTCGATTTATTATACTGATCATTGACTCAAGGATTAATTCAAGTTATTTAGACAGATTGGCTATAGTTGATAGAGACACTCGACTCAACCTTGTTTTTACTTAATTAGTCGGATAACCTAGAGACACTCGACAGTTATCTTCCCTAACAAATTCACAACCCCTAGAGACACTCGACAGGATTTAATGAATTCGCAGCATTAAGAATCATAAAAACACCAACCCTAATTAACCAAGTCGTGACACACGCAAGATTTAAATTAGATTATCAAATCCCTTAGTGAACGAGGAATTCTATCGCTAAGACCCTGTCACTAATTTACCACAAATTATCAATCAACTTTACTACACTTCAAGCATCAAGATTGACAATATGCAATTAAATCTATCTAGATGATCGGGCCCTATCACTAAATAAATCAATCACAATAAACGCGAAACACGGAGATAAGATAAATGCCTAAATAAACATGAATTGATTAAAACGTTTAGGTCTCACAATATTTAAAACGAATCTTAATCCCTAGCTAGATAATTAAAAGTTTAGCTACTAAAATCCATGAAAACAATAATCGGGGAATTCTTTAACATAAAATAAACTAAAAACGAAGGGAAAGAAATAAACTAAAACGAAGAACTCGTGACGAAATCCTGCTCTTGATGTTGCTCGCCTCAAGCTCCCAGACTGCTGCTCCCAGAATCTTACGTGACCCTCAAAGCTGCTGTCCGAGACTCTATAAATAAGCCAAAGTCTCCAAATACTTATTCAATTAGGATCTTGGATCGTGCTCTTCAAGACTTTCCCAAAGTGGACTCCTCGGTTATTAATTCCATGGTGAAGCACCAGCCCATTTAATCAACATTCTAAGGACCACTAACTAAATAAATTCCATGGCCCACATTAAATTCACTCTGGCAAGTATAAGTAATAAGATCACGCCACAATCTTGTCCTCCAAACCAAATTCTCATGACCACGGCAACCAAATTAAATCCACGGCCCACTTCCATAATAAAACAATTCAATCCTCTAAAAGCATGCTGGGCCAATTTCAATAAACTCCATGTAAGCAGCCCAACTCCCAAACAAAACAAATCAGCCCCCACTGACCCACTCCAACATCTCCAATCATACGTGAATTACTCGATCCTTATGCAGCAACAAATAAGCTCCATTCCAGTTATCCAACATTATGCTCGTGCACACTGGTTTGGGTCTAAAAATGACCCAATTCTCTCCATTTTTGCTTTCTATCCCCGAGTCTACGAAATAAACAACAAAGCATCAATTCTTTATAAATAATATCAAATCAAGTCCAATTCGGGGCATAATTTAATCATAAAGATGATTAATTAACGAGTTATCATATTTAATTCCAATCTATTGTGCCTGCTCTTTAAATTAATTTCAACCTTATTTTCGTGAGGCCCAATTATGCCGGATGGCCCACATCTCTCATTACAAAGTCCAACGCAATTAGTTTTTAGGGTTTTTGAGCTTTTACCTACTTTAGTTGGAGATTCTGCAGAACTCTTACCATGGGAAGTTCCGCCGCTGCTGTCTGCTCCATAGTTGGTGGCGTTGTCGCCGCCATATCCTTGTCTGCTGGTGGTGCCGGCGACGGCATGGGTTCTCTGGACCACCGTCGCCCTTCCTTGCTCTCCTTGGTTGCGGGCATCGCCACTAGAGTTACAGAGAGGACCGGTGGTGCCACCGTTCTCAGGGATTCCTGTCACCATGCTAACTTTGCCGACCGGTGGCCGAGGAGAGCCGCCACTGGTGCTTGCCCCTTTCTTCTTCGCCTGGTAGTCTGCCCTCCATTCCGGATAACCCACCACTTCGAAACAAGTCTCTTTCGTGTGTTTCGTGCCGCCACACACCGAACATTTCAGGTTGGGTCCGGCACCGGCGCCAAATTTTCTTGTTTTGTTGCCGGATGATGAATTTGTTTCTGACTGCATTTTCGCCACCATCCCTACGCCATCGGATGGCTGCTCATTCATTGCCGTGAGTCGGCGGTTTTAACGTCAAACGACGTTATAAGCTTCTTCCAGGGTTGGCTGTTGTGCGAATCTAAGTAGATCGCGTTTGATAGGGTCAAATTTTCCGTCCAATCCCCACAAGAACGCGAATACTCTATCCTCTTGTTTTTCCATATTGTAGATCTTTCGATCTTCAGAGCACTTCATCGATTGAGGTTGTCGGAAGTCGATTTCTCTCCATATTCCTTGTATTGTCCGATAGTACTGATCTACGGACAGATCGGCCTGATTGGTTTGATAGGCCTGCTGCTTAAGTTCGTATAGTTTCAATTTATCCTCTCCATAGTGGTACGTAGCTTTAATCTCGTCCCACAAATCCTTTGCGTTGGGGCAGAGGATGGATTGGGTGGCAATTTTGGGTTCCATTGAGTTAAGTATGAGGCTTCGGACAGATCCGTCCGTCTGCTCCCAAGCCTCATATCCGGCATCTTCCGGATCTGGGGATACTGTTTTTCCGGTGATGTATCCCGTTCTTCCTCGGCCAAGTAGCACCAATTGGACTGTTCTTGACCATATTGTGTAGTTGTTGTCGTTAAGTTTGATGTTAACAGTGGTTTGGTTGGTTTGTTCGGGTTGTTTCTGTAAGAGATTGAGGAAATCATGGAATCACTCTGTACACCAAATCCCGCCATCACAGTAACTCACTTAGGGAAGTCATTGATTAGGCAGCTGATTATATTGTTTAGGAGACTAATTGATTTGTTTCTGTAAAAAAACTATGTATCCTGTACTGTACTAATAGCCATCTCTATGACTCAATTCAGTAATGCAAAACACAATTCCTTCAACACTCTTACATGGTATCAAGAGCCCACGATCTTTAAATCTTTTTTTTTTTTTTTTTGTCCATGCCTACTGATTCAACGTATCCTCCACTCCAACCACCATTCCTCTCCCAAATCCGACTGAATCTGCCCGCCACCTTGTCCTCATCAACTCCTGCAACGCAGTCAAACTCCACCCCAATAACTACATGGCGTGGAAACTCCATATGCAGGCCCTCCTTCGTGGTCACAACTTATTCGGCTACGTGGATGGCACCGTCACCGCTCCGCCCCGCAGTGTTCAGAACAACGACACTGAGGTCGCGAACCCGCTGTTCACCTCCTGGTTCCAACAAGATCAGCTTATCCTTGCTGCCCTTGCGGCCTCGCTCCTTCACACGGTCGCCCCAACTATACACAGTGCCACTACCTCCCATGAGGCCTGGAATACCCTCGCCATCACATTCGCCAACGCCTCGCGGGGTCACGTCAAACAATTGCGTGACTCCTTGAAACGCTCGACCAAAGGATCGAAGTCAATCAATGAATACATGACACTGATTCGCACCAAAGCCGACGAACTCAACCTTCTGGGCCATCCCTTTGGCCAAGAGGACATCACAGACAGAGTCCTTGATGGGCTTGACGAATCCTACCGCTCTATTGTCGACGCCGTCAATGCCCGTGAGACCCCCATCGCGTTCGCCGAACTGCATGAAAAGCTCCTCAACCGGGAACTCTCCATTCAACAATCCTCCTCCACCGCTGCCTCCTCCCTCCCAATCACTGCCAATCCCGCAGGCGTCCAGGGCAAACCAAGTCCATGGCGTGCTACACCACCCTCATCCTACCCGCCACCCGGTAATCAAGCCCGCCAACCTCGCCCGTATCTCGGCACTTGCCAACTATGTGGCGTCCAAGGCCACTCCACCCGCCGATGTCCTCAATTCCGAGTCCTCCAACATCAACCCCACAGCCCGTAACCCTACCAACACAATCCTCGCCCACTCCAGCAACAACGCCGACCACCAACCCCATCCCCAACACCATGGCAACCCCGGGCCCACTACACATCCATCTCGAACCCTCCGTCCACCCCATCTTGGTTCCTCGATAGCGGGGCTTCCCATCACATCACCGTCGATCTTGATTCGTTGTCCCTTCGCACTCCTTACTCTGCTTATGATAGTGTCATGATCGGCGACGGTAGCAATCTCGCCACCACTCACTCGGGTAGTATCTTTTTGCCCTCTCACACTTCACACTTAAATCTTGACAGTGTTCTTTGTGTTCCTTCAATTAAGAAAAACCTAATTTCTATCTCTAAGCTTTGCGAATCTAACCGTGTCTCTGTTGAATTCACTCTTTATGGCTTTCAGGTGAAGGATCTGGCGACGCGGCCTTCCATCATGACTGGACGGGCCACTAATGGTGTCTACGAGTGGCCGGCACATCACCCACCTCCACCTTCCTCACCCGTAACCTTCACCTCCTTTGTCAAGACTTCCGGCTCTGATTGGCACAACTGCTTAGGCCATCTATCCACCGCCATTCACCACCATATTGTCAGTCGCTATCATCTACCAACTTCGCCTTCTCCCTACCCCTTAGATTGCAATTCGTGTCTTTGTAATAAGAGCCAGCGGCTCCCCTTCAATGAATCATCAATAAAATCCTCTGCACCACTTGATATTATTTTCAGCGATGTTTGGACCTCTCCCGTACTTTCTCACGACAATCAAAAGTACTATATCATCTTCGTAGACCATTATACTAAATACATATGGTTCTTCCCCCTAACCCACAAATCCCATCTTTATGCTATATTCAAACGGTTTCAATCCCTCGTCGAACTGAAATTTGACACCAAAATCAAGACCCTGTATTCTGACAACGGGGGTGAATACGTCGCACTCACCCCTTACCTTGCCGAAAATGGCATCTCTCACTTTACCACCCCACCCCACAACCCCGAACACAATGGCTACTCCGATCGGCGTCACCGTCATATTGTTGAAACCGGCCTAACCCTTATCCACCATGCCTCGATGTCCCTAGAATACTAGCCCTATGCTTTTGCCACCGTTGTATATCTTATAAACAGACTTCCCACACCCAGTCTCTCAATGTCGTCCCCATACTTATCCCTATTCAACTCATCACCCAACTATGCAAAGCTCCGGGTCTTCGGCTGTCTCTGCTACCCTTGGCTTCGGCCTTATTCCACTCATAAACTCAGCCCTCGCTCAACCCCGTACATCTTTCTCGGTTACTCGCTCACCCACAACGCGTATCTTTGTCTTGATGTCTCCACTAAATGCCTATATATCTCCAGACATGTCCGTTTCGTTGTACATACTTTCCCGTTTTCCACCACCACCAAATCACACCAACCCGCTACTTCCGCCTGGTCCCAACCCTCCCCGCCCACCTCAACAACTCTACCATCCGCCACCTACATCCCTCTCGCAGCACCTATACCGTCTCGTACTTCAGCAGATCCCCCGTCGTCAGCTCCCTCACCGGAAAGCGCCCCATCTTCCTCAGCTCCGGACCAGAATACTCAACCGCCCGCCTCCCCTACCCGTCACAACCCAGCTCCAGCACGAACTAGACACCCCATGGCCACACGTTCCCACCATAACATCCGGAAACCCATCCAGAAACTCAACCTCTCCACTCAAATCATCCCTACCTCTGATATAGAACCCAAGACTGTTACCCAGGCTCTCCGGGACGAACGTTGGCGACAAGCAACTGCTGCCGAGTATGATGCTCTTGTGAAAAATGGCACCTGGGAACTTGTCCCTCCCACTAAGGCTTCTAATATGGTTGGCTGTAAATGGGTTTTTCGTATTAAACGTCATGCTGATGGTTCCATGGACAGGTTCAAAGCGAGACTCATCGCCAAAGGATTCCATCAACGGCCGGGAATCGACTTTCATAACACTTTCAGTCCGGTGATCAAACCCACCACTATTAGGGTTGTGCTCACCCTGGCTGTCGTCCAGGACTGGTCCCTGCGCCAACTTGACGTCAACAACGCCTTCCTCCAAGGCCATCTCTCGGAAATGGTTTACATGGTCCAGCCCCTCGGCTTTATTGACAAAGATCAGCCCCAGCATGTATGCAGGCTCCGCAAGGCCTTGTATGGCCTCAAGCAGGCTCCCCGAGCTTGGTATCACGAACTACGAAGTTTTCTCATCACTCAATCCACAATTCCCTAGCCGACTCATCTATGTTCATTCTTCACTCATCCACTACATTGATCTATATACTTGTGTACGTTGATGACATCTTGATTACAGGGCCCGATCCGCTGATCGTGTCAGAGGTCATTCTGACACTTACCGCCCGTTTCTCTCTGAAGGATCTCGGCCCCCTCACTTGCTTTCTGGGTGTCGAGTGCATCACCATCGCTGATGGTCTTCTGTTCTCACAGCGCAAATATGTCCACGACCTTCTCCATCGAATGGACATGGTGGGTTCCAAACCAGTCAGCACACCCCTATCTCCCGACCACAACCTGCGCCTAACTGACGGCACCACTCTCCCTGATCCGTCTGTGTACCGCTCCATCGTGGGTGGTCTCCAGTATCTCACGTTAACCCACCCCGACATTGCCTTCACCGTCAACTAGCTTTCGCAATTCATGCATAGCCCGACATCTGCACATCTCCAGGCCGTCAAGCGGCTACTCCAGTATTTGCGTGGTACGTCGGACTTTGGGGTATTCATCCGACGCAAAAGCCCGTTGGACCTTCTAGGCTTCTCCGATGCGGATTGGGCCGGTAACAAGGACGATTACTCATCCACCAGTGGCCATATTATCTACCTTGGTTCTAATCCGATATGCTGGAGCTCTAAGAAACAACGCAGCATAGCCCGCTCCTCCACGGAGGTCGAGTATCGTGCCGTCGCCTCCACATCCGCAGAAATTCGTTGGATCTGCTCCCTCCTATCTGAGCTGGGCATATTTTTTCCTCAGCCACCGGTGATATTCTGTGACAACGTTGGGACAACACACCTCTGCTCCAACCCCGTCTTCCACTCCCGGATGAAGCATATCGCACTTGACTTTCACTTCGTGCGGCAACAGGTTCAACATGGTGCCCTTCATGTCAAGCATGTATCCTCAACGGATCAGCTGGCCGACACGTTCACGAAAGCTCTCCCACGTCAGCAATTCCTCCTCTATCGAGACAAGATTGGAGTCTCTCACGGACCCTCCATCTTGCGGGGGCGTGTAGGAGATTGAGGAAATCATGGAATCACTCTATACACCAAATCCCGCCATTACATTAACTCACTTAGGGAAGTCATTGATTAGGCAACTGATTATATTGTTTAGGAGACTAATTGATTTCTTTCTGTAAATAAACTCTGTATTCGGTACTGTACTGATAGCCGTCTCTATGACTCAATTCAGTAATGCAAAACACAATTCCTTCAACACTCTTACAGTTTCTGCCTTAGAAGTTCCGCCATTTGGGCGAGAAACTCGGCTGGCATAGGGTTGGATTTTGTGGGTGCTGCCATGGGTAGATGATGAGCAAGGTATTCGACTCGTTATTGAATCGAAACCCGCTCTAATACCATGTTGATAATAAAAACAGTTTGGGAGAAAAGCTTGAAAGTAATCATTATCTTGTGTATAATTACAAAGATTATAGTAGATTAAATAGGTTACAGACACTAATTACAAGCCTATAATCCAGCTGCATACAAGGAAATGATGATTAGGTCCAATCCTTTCCAAATATAATCGGATTCTCCAAACACGAGCTGGGTGGAGGAGCTCGCGGTGTGAGCTTGCTCATTAGAATCTTGTGAATGTGAGCAGAGCTGAGATATGACGAGATGTACTCGGAGCTCGCTCGATACGTTCGCTCCTAGAACTCTGCTAACAGAAGGACATTTAGGTGGGTACAAATAGTGGAGATGAGGTGATGGAGAAGGAATTGGATCTTAAGGATAAGTACGAAAAAGAATGAAACAATAAGACAAAATCCAATACGGATTCGGAGAAGTAGTAAACCCTAGCAGGATTCCAGGTCTATAAAAGGAGGAGTCTAGGTTGCTCTGAGATAGAACACAAAATACGAGGGAAAAGAAAAGAAATAGATTCGACGAATACTCATCATTCGTTATATTAAATTTCCTCCCCAATATTATTTTCACTCACAAAAAAATTTGAAGAAATGCTGACAAGTACAACATTTCTAATATTAATATCAAATAGTACAATGAAAAGTAATACATTATCTTCATTCAAAACCTAAACTCCCAAACTCAAAACCTGACGCAAACTAAAACACCATACATTCTTTAAGGATAATTCTAGTCCAAAATCCAAATCTAATTTGCCCGAAGGATCAATGCAACACGACAACGTTGTTTTACACTTATCAATTAATTAGATCAAATCAAGTTTCGATGACTAAAATTTTCCCATCCTTCATTGCCAATAAATTTGAGAAAGGAATTTGTGTGACTTATAACCCGTAAAATAAATACCATCACTCTTTGCCGTCCAAAAACAAGAATCGTAACATGGATTCTTCCAATCGTAACGGAAGGCATCAAAGGAAGCTGATTTTGCACCCCAAACCAATCAGCAATGGAACAAAGTCGACAGCGGATTATAACAAAACCGGAAATTAAATTCTCCATTTATCGTGAGAATACGATTTCCAAGATCATCGTCCTTTGAAGCACAATGTGCTTGTAATGGTTCGGATTGAGGAGGGAGATTGTTCACGATGTGAACATCGGCTTTCAATTTCAAAATACATGACAATGACATCACTGAAGAAAACTGCACAACCAAAAGAAGGCATATTATAGAGTATTTAATCATTCTATGTATATATGTTTGATGTTTTAGACTTGTTATGTGTTCGGAACAAGTAGTTTTGTAACTAAATTTGATAGTATTAGGGGTGGCAAATGGGTGGGTTGGGTTCATATGGGTTGGGTCTAAATGGATTGGGTCAAAAATGGGTTCTATACTAATGGGTTCTTAATGGGTTTTTAATGGGTTGTGGTGGGTTTTAATGGTTTGCTAGTGGGTTCAATAATGGGTTATTAATTAGTTCCAACTCAATTCAAGTACTTAAATGTCCAATATACCCTTCACTAATATATTTAACTTATTTTGGATTTATTTGACCCAATTAATATATTTTCAACCCATTTGGTCTATTTTGAGTCCGTTTTTTCGTTTTTCGACATGTTCGTTTTATTTTAGACTCGTTTAACCCATTTTTGGTCTGTTTCACCCGTTTTTTGACATGTTCGACCTATTTTGGACTCGTTTGACCCGTTTTGGACCCATTTCACCCAATTTTCAATCTGTTCGACCTATTTTTGACTCGTTCGACTCGTTTTGGGTCTTTTTCACCCGTTTTTCAACCTATTCGACCTTTTTAGGAATCATTTGACCCGTTTTTGACCCATTTCACCCAATTTTCAACCTGTTCGACCTATTTTGGACCCATTTCATCCAATTTTCAACCTGTTCGAACAATTTTTGACTCGTTCGACTCGTTTTGGGCCTCTTTCACCCGTTTTTCGACTTATTTTGGAATCATTTGACACATTTCGGGATCGTTTCACTCGTTTTTCGACTTGTTTGTCTTATTTAAGACTCGTTTGACCCATTTTTTGCCATTTTAACCCGTATTTCGACCTATTTTGGACTAATTTGACCCGTTTTTAACCTATTTCGCCCGTTTTTTGATATGTTCGTTCTATTTTTAACTCGTTTTACCCACTTGTATCTGTTTTACTCATTTTGGATCCATTTTACCCATTTGGATTCATTTTATCCACTTGGATCAATTTTACCCATTTGGATCAATTTTACCCCAATTCTACCAATTTGAAACCATTTTACCCATTTCGATTCAATTTTACCAATTTGGATTTATTTTACCCATTTATATCAATTTTACCCATTTTGGATCCATTGGTCTACTTGGATCAATTTTACCCATTTGGATTTATTTTACCCATTTGGATTCATGTTACCCATTTTGGATCCATTTTACCCACTTGGATCCATTTAACCCATATTTTACCCGTTTGAATCCATTTAACCCATATTTTACCCATTTGGATCCATTTTATCCATTTGGATCCATTTTACCCACTTGGACTCATTTAACCCATTTTAGATCCATTTTACCCACTAAAATCCATTTTACCCACTTGGATCAATTTAACCCATTTTGGATCCACTTTACCCACTTGGATCCATTTTACCCATTTGGATCCATTTTACCCACTTGGATCCATTTAAAACACATTTTACCCACTTGGATCCATTTAACCCATATTTTACCCATTTGGATTCATTTTATCCATTTTGGACTCATTTTACCCATTTTGGATCCATTTTACCCATTTTGGATCCATTTTACCCACTAAAATCTATTTTACCCATTTTGGATACATTTTACCCATTTGGATCCATTTTACCCACTTGGATCCATTTAACCCACTTGGATCCATTTTACCCACTTGAATCCATTTTACCCATTTTGGATTCATTTTACCCACTTGGATCCATTTTACCCACTTGGATCCATTTTACCCACATTTTACCCATTTGGATTTATTTTACCCACTTGGATCCATTTTACCCATTTTGGATCCATTTTACCCACATTTTACCCATTTGGATTCATTTTACCCATTTTACCCACTTGGATCCATTTAACCCACATTTTACCCATTTGGATTCATTTTACCCACTTGGATTCATTTTACCGAGGGAACTTGTGAAACCGAGGGATTGCGAATCTGGGCATCAGATTCACGTTGGATGTTGTGGCAGAGTAAGTATTAGCAATGTTTTCAAAACCGGACCGGAGGGCAAATCGGTAGGCCTACTGGTTACCGGTTCAACCACCGGTCGAACCATTATGACGTCATAAATAAATAAATATTATTTTATTAATTAAATATATAATATTATAAATATATACTACTTTCCATATTAATCTAAAAGGCATATATTACATGTAAAATATAAAATTATATTCCTTTACACTATACCAATAAACATATATTACATATAACATATAAAATTATATTCTTTCATATTATATTTGTTATTTTCTATAAAAATTACAATATCACATAATAAAAAGCCTAAAAAGTAGAAAGAAAGTAAAAATTTTACAAAGGCCTAGAAAGCCCAAAGCCCAATAAAGAGTTTTAAACCTACTGAAATACAATAAAACCTATGACCTAGCCGCCGCACGTGTACATATTCTTCCCCAATCTTCTTCTGATGATCAGTTGATTCAGTTTCCTGGTAAGATGAAAACATCAACCATTTCTCTCTCGTAGACACACACATACACAGAGAGAATGTCCACAGGTAGAGGAAAATGTTCGGTTGCTTCTCAGAAGAACAAAAAAAGGGAGGAAAGGGGGAAAAAAAAAAAGAAAAAAGAAGGCAAATCCAAAAACCTGCAGTCCGGTTCGATTTTAAGGACCAAAACCGGCCGGTTTTGCCGGTTCTGCGCCGATCCGAATCTCGCCGATTTTATGGGGTAGTCCGGACCGGACCAACCACCGGTCACCGGTTGAACCGGTCCGACCGGTCGGTCCAGTCCGGTTTTCAAAACACTTAATGTATTAGTTGTAGGTTTTTTGGTAATTGGAATTGAAATCATTGGTATCATAAATTGTGATTAAAAGAGTTGGATTATGGATACATGAGACTGGGGAACTATGTAATTTACTTTGTCTCGGGCCCGATTGGGGCGTGACTTTGGATGGAGTAAAGTCATTCTGGTGGGAAATTTCTTGGATGTGAATCATGTGATAAATTGATATTGGCAACATTTTTTACGATATCAAGCTTATTTGCACGTCTTCACAAGCTTTCAATTTTTTTTTATTAAATGATGTAGGGGTGGCAATATGGGTTTTAGCCCATTGTTCCAAACCAACCCAATTGGTTTGGGCTGGTTTTGAGTTTAATTATTTTGTATTGGTTTGGTTTTGGACTGGGCTTACATGAATTAGCAGAATATTAGTTTAAAAATTGGTCGAGTTAGACTCGCTATGGTTTGGTAATGATTTATTAATGGGTCAACCCCTTTTATTTAATTCTAGTATTACATGACTATTATACTCATATTGTCACCCCTTAAGAAGAAATCAAGAAAGCATTAATTTCTTAGTTATATATGTTTATTTTCTGTGAATTTGTGAATTGACTCAATTTAAATATTATTTTGGTGGTCTGATGAGGAACCTGAGTTTCTTTATTTCTCTTCAATGCTTTACTTAAATATTCAAATTTAAAATTCTCCGTCTCTCTCTTGAGATACTAGCATTTATGTATTTTTATTTATTTATTTAGGGATTAATCGCCTGAATTATAATGACGAACAAACAATTATAGATTCATCCACATATTTCAATATTCTTAAATATGTTACAGTTTCATCCATATTAGGAATTAAATACTTATTATTATAATTTTTCTTCATATAAAATAATTGGAAAATTAATTTTCATCATCTTAAAAATAAATACACGAAAATATATAAATAAGAATAGTCAAAAAAAGATGAGAGAGAGGGGAAAGAGTCAAAAAGAGAGCAAGTGCAGAAGAAATAACGAATCATGGTTCATGGATATAAAAATTATAATCTAGCCAAAAGTTATATTGTTAATACTATAATTATATAAAAATAATTATTTTATTATTTGTATATTTATATTAAAATTAGATCAAAGGTATTACAAAATGAATTAAATAAGTCCAAAATATGTCAAACGGGTTTAATATAGGCCGAATATGTTGGTAAAACATGTCCAAAATATGTCAAACGAGTCTAAAATAAATCAAATATATAGAAAAATAGGCGAAACGGGTCTAAAATGGTTCAAATGGAACTAAAGTGGGTCGAATGTGTCAAAAATAAATTAAACAAGTTCAAAATAGTTTGAACGGATAAAAAACGGGTCAATGGGATTAAATAATTAAAAATAGGTCAAATGTATCAGTAAGGGCATTTTGAACATTTAAATATTTAACTTAAGTATGAACTCATTAAAACCAATTATTAAAACCTTTAATGGCATGTTACAACCCGTTTCTAATCCTCTTAGAACCATTAATAACCCAAACCATTCATAACCCATTATCCTTCAAATCATTTTTGGCCCAAATCATATTGACCCAACCCCAAACCAAACCAACTTGCCCATTTGCCACCCCTAAATGGTGGTGCTAATATGATACCTCACGAGCTTGCTCGTAATGCGGTTTCGATTTAAGTTGGTTTGTTCAATTATCCTTCTTTCGTTTCGGATCTTTTGTCTATTGACTTGATGTAGAGTAACTCGGCTGTTTTTGGCTGCCCTTCAAAAAAAAGGAAAGAAACTTACGATATGGATTAATATAAGATTGTCTGGTATGATATAATACGTTATTTGAATATATATGGGGTAATTTAAATAACATACCCTCAAATTCCGAGAAAGAATATTTTGATTCTTTTACGAAATATAGTTATTTTGTTCTCATAATCCCAACTTATCTATCACTGATATGCATATGTAAATAAAACAGAAAATGAAACAATAATTAGAATAAAAAATTTAATTCGATAAAATAAGAGACGAAATATAAGAGGAAGTACCTATCTTCCGCCATTGCCAGCGGCATTCTAGGCTGGCCGTGCTTCCGCATTCTGCACGGGATGAACATCAGCATTCTCAAATTGTCCACGCACTAGCTAAGATTAATTCATGTTATTTTTCATCAAAATATTCAAGTGTTAAGTGTTTGAGACGATATTTAATATAAATATTTGACATAACGTAATATAATAAAATAAAATTTTTAAAAATGTCTTGTACATAAAAATCATAAATTAGTATATCATAAGGCATAAGCAAAAAGATCATTAGGACAAAAAAAAAAAAAAAGATCATACAGTTAACCTACTAACACAACTACTTCATTTAATCATTTTCAATTGGCCTAATTTGACTAATAGAAATAAAAGTAATTAAGATACCAAAAACTTGGCTTTTAACCAACCATTTCCTTAAATATCTATCTAGGGTCTGGGGTTATGTTACAAACCGAATTGGTTTGTGAGTCGATCGAGCAGAGTTAGTTAAGGTTTAAATTCAAATTCGAAAAGTTCGAACTAAAGTTAAATCGAGCCAAAGTTTGAACCGAACTCAAACTCGAACCTTTTTATTATTTTAATTTTTCTTTTCTTTTTAATTATATATTGGATTCAAACTCGTGATTGAGCCGAACCGAACTCGAACTATCAAACGAATCAAACTTTGAACAAAAAATTTAGAATTCGTAAAATTCAAATTTGAACGGAACTAAATAAATTCGGACCGAGCCTTAAACTAAAAAAAAAAAAAAAACAAAATTTGACTTGATTCGATTAGTAAAAATCCCTACTTGGGTCCACATTAAAATGTGTATTGGTCTATAACCGGCAATCACGCAAAATCCTATCTTAGCTAGAATTAATGATAAACATGCATATATCTTAGCTAAAATGTCTCTTACCCTTGTATTGCACTCAAATGTACATATTCTTTTCTTATTATTACTTTTAAAAAATTAAAATAAATAATTTTTTTTTTTTTTTAACAAAAAGTTACCCACTAAGTAAATAATATGTAAAACGAGTCCCTTAATTTTTTTATTTAACAACTCGGCCGAAAGACACCTCTCTTACTGAATTAATCACATCATGTCTTTCCGCAAACATTTCACATTTTAAGTAAACAATACAAGTTCCACAACTTTGTCTTTCAAATTACATTAATTTCCCAAAGATTTCGAATGAAATTAAGGAAAATTCAAATTATTGTTTCAAAAAGAAAAGGGTTTCAAAACATGTAACAAAATATGTAATCCAATGTCAACATGACAATCAACAAATTGGAAGGGGAGCACCATTCCAGTCCTTCAAACAATCCATCAATGGATCAATGAGTTTCCCCTCACATATGGCGGAAAACACCTTATCGAACTCTTCTCCCGGTGATCGAATCTTCTCGCCAGTCAGTAGAGCGGTCCCCACCTCTTCCCTCACGAACTTGTACAATGGGAAGGATCGACAGTCCTTAATCCTGTTTTCAATCACGGGCCTCCCGCTCTCCATCTCCACCCGTGCGCTCTCAACTTCTTTATCGAGAAGGGCTTTCAGTTCCTCCTCGAAAGCACCAATCTTTTGAAAAATTGAACTTCCGAACTCCTTCTCCCCATCGGTGTTGGACAACGCGTGGTCCACGAGAACTTGCCTTAGTTTTTGCATCAAAGAGTAGTTGAGGCTACATGGATCGTCTACATAGGCGAAAACGTGCTCCCGATCCACCACTTCCAACAAATCCTTCTCACAAAACCTAGCCGGGTGGAGCTCACCGTTGCACCCCGTTGTTAAGACCTTCTTAGCAACTAGGGCTACGGTGTTTTTAACCGCGGCCCTCAAGTTTTCCTCCAAGTGCCTCAAGTCAATAGCTTGGCACAATGCTACCAAGAAAGTCGAGGACATGAGCTTCAAAATGTCAACCGCCTCGGCTGTTTTCCTCGACGAGATTAGCCCTAACGAGTTCACATCTTGATTATGTTGCTCGGCGCTTTGAACGTGGTTAGTAACCGGATTAGCAAGAAATTGTAGCTCGGAACAGTAAGCTGCCATCGCTATCTCAGCTCCCTTGAATCCATAATCCAAGCTCGGATCACGCCCCCCCGAGAGATTTGAGGGAAGCCCGTTATTGTAAAAATCATTTACGAGCTCGGAAAATTGCGCAAACATGAGCTTCCCAATCGAAGCAATAGCCAAACGGGTGTTATCCATGGACACACCTATAGGGGTCCCCTGGAAATTCCCACCATGCAATGCCTTGTTTCTTGATACATCAATTAGGGGATTGTCATTGACAGAGTTGATCTCTCTTTCAATGGACTTCGTCGCAGCCCGAATAACCTCAATCTGCGGACCGAGCCATTGGGGCGACGTACGAAGGGCGTACCTGTCCTGTTTCGGCTTCTGCAAAGGGTCCATTTCATGCAACTTTTGAGC
This sequence comes from Lantana camara, assembly GCA_037501455.1. Classification (NCBI taxonomy): domain Eukaryota; kingdom Viridiplantae; phylum Streptophyta; class Magnoliopsida; order Lamiales; family Verbenaceae; genus Lantana; species Lantana camara. The sequence continues at coordinate 95,635,937 of CM074863.1, forward strand.
TTCCTTAATGTATGAGCTTCCATCAAGAATGTGCTCCATTATAGCAGCCGCCTCGATCTGCCCCGGGTGGTGCTTCAGCTTGTGAGTCAAATGGTCTGTAAATTCGGGCTTTCCTTGCATCACCTCAGCAAAGATTGCTGACATCACTTCCGCTAGGAGAGCAAGAACGTTGGTCTCGAACAGGACCATCGAGGCCAGGCCCGAACCCACCGCGGTCCCGTTCACTAGCGCGAGGCCCTCTTTCGGCTGCAGCTCGAAGAAGCCCGTTTCGACGCCGGCTAGGGTTAAGGCCCGACCCGCATCCAAAACTTCGCCGTCCTGCCCGATGGCCCGGGCATTGGCCCGGCCCGATAGGATCCCAGCAATGTAGGAGAGTGGGACCAAGTCACCTGAGGCTGTGATGCTTCCCCTAAGGGGTAGGCATGGAGTGATTTTGTGGTTGAGCAACTTTGTGATGGCTTCCATTACCTCAAATCTGATGCCAGAGTAGCCTTGAAGCAAAGTGTTGATCCTTACAAGCATTGAGGCTCTTGTGGCTGAGTGAGGAAGACTGTGGCTTAACTCATTGCCATTGCCAAATATTCCAGCATTCAAGAACCTATATATATGTATATAAATATGAGCAAAGAATTGTATGAGGAAAGAAGTTTCTAAATACAGGTATAATGACAAGAATTTTGTTTTTGTGAAATGAGTGAAATGTTTCAGCAGTACTAGTGATCTTTTGCAGTCCAACCCGACATTTTTAAATATATTATTTTATTGTATTATAATAAATATTTATGTTATACACTGTATTTCTCACATAATAAATTAAAAGAACAATTTATATATCATATTCATACCCTATCATATTTTTATTTTTGTATTTGTATCCATATATTTTAATCCAACACATATCCACAAGGAAAAGGTTATCGCCCAATTATAATGGTAATTAAATCTTTTCTTGTCCATATGACAATAATATTTAGGTTTATTATATGTAGCATCCTTTGAAGTTTCAAATATCATAATTAGATCTCTATTAGTTAGTTTATTATATTTTAATCCCTTTTAAAAATTAAAAATTACATTAGATCAGTTTTCCGTTAATTTTAGGATGACAATTTTTAGAGGAAATCCCCATTTTACCCTTATTTTAATAGGTAATCTTTTTTATACCAAGTTTGCTTTATCACACAAAAAGAAAGTTTATCCTAAGTTTAAGGTAGGGGAACAACGGGAAATTCAAATTCCAAAATCTAGGGTACCTAAAAATTTAACGAAAAACTGATCCGATGTAATTTTCAATTGTTATAAAGGGCAAAAATATAATTAAATGATTAATAGGGATCCGATTGTAATATATGAAACTCTAAAGGATTTTAAATATAATTAATCCTAATATTTAATTAACAATTTACGTATTTAATATCTGATATATTAAAGATTCACTCCAATAATAATAATTCTAAATAATATGCGTATATGGTCCAAAAGAATATTTATTATCACTTTAATATATATTTATTACTCAAGGCAACTTTAAAAAATTCAGAAAAGGCCCCTGAAATTCAACTTATGATATATGTCTGCAGTTGCAATTAATTATTCTCCAGAAAATGAGGCTGAAGGACCAAAATTTTATATCGTCTGACCCGCTTTTTACTACGTGTCCTGCTGCATCATTGACACCTTGAAAGTTTAGAAATATAATTATATTATTATATATCTATTTAAAAAGTTTATATATATCTTGCTTTCCAGAATCTTGAAATACTAAATTTGCTGAACTCAACAATTTCTAGAAAATACAACACTTTATCCTATACTATTTCCAGCCCAAAACAAATTAATCTTCCTATAGTGCATTTAATAATTTTGTTCGCAATAGGAGGATCTTATGTTGATATTTTATTGGATAACTTTGATTCAATGTTACAAGGATACGAACATGATGATACAAATATGATAATATAGGCTTTTTGTAAATTTTTCATGTGAAAAATTCGGTATTTGATATGAGTATCCTACACGACAAAATGATATTTTTATAAATATCGTTACATTAGAAATTTGACTATTTTTTCTAATATTATATTATTTAATTTATTTATTGGATATTATTTCTTTATCTTCCTTAAATTCGTTGCACAAAAATCTGCAAGGTCACTTTTTACGACAATCACGTATGTCGGAAAAAAAAAAAAAACTATTTTATTTAGCAACGGAATATTTTCAAATTCATTGAAAAATTCGTGGCAGAACGACCTTTTTTTATTTTATTTTACATATATTCAAATATTAAGTTTGTTGCCAATTGCCATGCATATTGAGAAATATTAAGAACTCAGTATAGTAATAAACTTAATGTTTTGAGTCATATACTATGGAAATTAGCAAGTAAACTATTCATTTAAAGCTCTATAAATCCTAATATATGCAAGTGAACATCAATATGATCAATATAAAACATTTCAAGATTCTAAACTATTTTACATTAGAATATATATTTATATAGTTTAATTTATACGTACACATACTTTATATTAATTATTTCTAATTCACTTTAAATAAATATGCTCTGATGCACCAAGCCACCAACTTTCCTAGTATATCTATAAGATATCTCACTATTATAATCACTAAAACTTTATCATTTAAATTCAAATACTATACTAAGCAATTATATTTTAATTACCAAATTATTATTATTATTATTTAAAATAATACTTACCTAATAAGCTCGTTTTGTAACGCACCACCTTGTCTGGTCCTCCTATGTGAAGTAGCACCAAAGCCAGTGGTGACACCATAACTATCTGTCCCTCTATTCATACTCTCCATCACCCAATCACTGCTGGCCTTCACACCCTTCCTCGCATCCGCCGTCAGCTCCACCACCACCGCCGTCTCTCTGGCCGCCACAGCCGCGACCTGAGCTATAGTCAGAGTTTCACCACCGAGCCGGACCACCAGCTTCCTATACTCCTCCACCATCCTCTTCACTTCATCGAGGTGGCTGCCCGTCAGCGCCTCCGCCGCCGCCCCCCACTTCAACGGATCGTCGTATGCAACACAAAGGGTGGTTTTTCCACTGTTACTTGTCATTTTCTTGGTTTTTTGAGCTTATAAAAATGTGAAAAATAAATAAATAAAAATGTGGGTTTTTGTAAAGATTTGAGTTTTGTTTGGAAAAAGGAAGTTCAATGAGGAAATCTTGATGAAAAATGATGGGGGTTGGAAATTCGCAAAGGTTGTGAGGAGTTAGCTAAGCCGAATTTCGTGAGGTTGTTGAGCCACTTATGGTTTGTTTAAATAGAGGAACAATTTGGACAATAGTATTGTGCATGTTGGGTGGGAAAGGCTATCGTGTTAGTTGCAAACCAATCACGGACGTTGGATGAGAATGGGAATGGACGAATGTGATGGTGACACGTGTAAGGATGTGATGGATCATGGGTAGGTGGAAAAATCTCTGTCCATTGGGTTTTGAGTCTTTTATATATATATATATATATAGAGAGAGAGAGAGAGAGAGAGAGAGAGAGATGGATAGATAGATATAGATATCTTATATATTAAACCTTATAAACTAATCTTATTGGGTTGATCAAGTGGGTCATGACAGAGTTTCATCTTAATAAGTCGTAGATTCAAACTCTCCTGGTCTCCATGGAGTAATGTACAATATTAATGTAAGTCTTTTTTTAAGTGCTCGATAAATAATAAAAATATTATACTTGTCATTATAATTGATTGAATTCAAGACTAGAACTTTGCGTAAAACAGTGGTGTAGTACTAGCTTTAATTTACTTAAATGAAAAGAAATAATATGAAATCTTATAATAATTCTATTTCGGAGTTTGTTTGGTTGAATTGGTGTGATGAGGGGGTGAGAGTTTTATATTTATCATATGATTAGGGAAAATTTTTAAAAAAATAACAAATTAAATAAAAATATATATTACACTTATTATTATAATTTATTGGATTCAGTCGAGCACAATTTGGACTAGAATTTTCCAAAACCCTAATGGTAATAATGTGATGAATTGACAAGTTAAATGGATAATACACTTAAAACGCTAGTATAATAAATTTAATTTATTTACTTTGACAACAAAGGAATAATATGAAATCTTAATTAAGGCTCATGTTACATTTTTTTTACTAATAAATATATTATACTTACTATTTAATTCGATATTTTTTAAAATATTTTTTATAAATGACGATAAATATAAAAATATTTACTACCTCATTACACCAGTTTGTTACAATAGGATTTTGGTTAGAATTCATGGGGGTTGGTGTAAGGGTTCAAAAGTTCAAAATTATTACGTGTAGAAAGTGTGGTGGGTCAGGGAAGGGAGCATTGCACGAAAGCATAACGTCATTTCCATTTGTATTGAAGAGTTTAATTATAGTCTGCAGATTTTGCTGGTTAATTAAAGTGCTAATTAAATGATAATTAGGATTAAGAGTTGATTTAAGGTATTGAAATGGCTCACAAAATCTAGTTATTGGAATTTTGCTGTTTTGGGAAATTCTTGAGAGCTGTACTTTCCAGATTGGGAGAAAGTAATTTATTTAGATTTAATTTTCTCTAATTTAGTAGAAAATATGTTATTGTTATAAGCAAGGGTTTGGAAATTCTTCTTGTTTTTATTGCAGGGGAGTTTTTGTGATACAATATTATTTTTGGGGTTAATTTCTATCGAGTTTATTAGTTAAAATTAAATTGAGTTTTACAATAGGTAATCCTTGTATTTGATATTTGAGTTTATAGAAAATGCTTCAATAAATTATGATTAATATTATGTTAGACATACTTGATTTCGGTTAATATTATGTTAAATATGCAAGATTTTATTTACTTTCAATAAATTGTAATTTCAATTAATCTAATTGTAATTCACCTAATTACATATTTTCTCTGTGATCGGAAATAGAAGTTAATCAATATTAATAATGGGTTTGACGCGAACCGATGATTAAATAGTTAAAGCTTGAACAACCTAATATCACCTAACTAAAACGAATTTAAATGAGATTAAATTAAATAAAAAGACCTAATCCAGTCATATCTAAAGCTTTCTAATTTATTTGATCAGTAGTCGGTTCAAATTTGTTCAAACAGCATAAGGGTGGGGGGAAGATTTTTTTGTCATTTAAATTTTACGGCTTTTTTTTAATTTATTATTTCAACAAACTTTCGTTACAAATCGTCATTTAATATTTGAATTTGTAAAAAACTACCAAAAAAAGGTTTAGATAATGGTATGTTACAAATACAAAGATTGGATGACGGTTTACAATGAAAATTTATTGGGCTGATAAATTACAAAAAGAGACGAAGTTCAAATCACAAAAAAATCTTTTTCCCTAAGTGGGAAATATTATTTCCTATTTATTGTGTTTTCATATAATTTCCATTAGTTGTAATTTAAGTTTTGAAACTTCAAACTTAAGTATTTTATTAATTAGAGTATTTTAGAATCTATACTATTATATATTTGAAAACCATGTTTGACTATTTCACTTTTCAGCATTTTGATGATGTGGAATTTTATGGATCTTTTTAGATTTTTAATTAAGTAGAAAAATATGATTGGTTGATTTTTATTTTATATATTATTTTATTATGAAATAAGTAGTAACTAAATAAAATAATTATCTTGGGCAAGTTTGACTAATGATATTTTTTGTTTTTTTATTTAATTTTCAATTAAATAGAAAAAAATTTGATTTACTTAACTTTATTTTGTATATTATTTTTGATAGGGCCGAAATCACGCTCGGATCAACGCCGTACACGTGTCGCCGTCCGCGTACACAGAGCTTGGACGCTCGCATTGCCGGGCTCGCGGATCAACCCAGCCCATACACTTGTTGACTAATCCAAGCCCATGTGCCTCGGCCTACTGTTCAGGCGAGCGGTTCAGGATGTCAAGGCCCGACACTCATGCTACGGTCACTCAAAGTCACCCTTCCCAGGGAAACGCTTCACGAGGGCACCTCCCTCCTTACGCTCGATTATTTGACGCTCGTGGGTCATCTGCCAGAGGAAACCCTCTCGTGCACCTCTTCGAGCGTCACCCACGCTCGTGTAAGATCTGTCCCAAGAGAGACATTCGTATGCCTGTGACGAATCTTGAGTCTCTCGGCGCACGACTCTCGCCAACAACCTCTGACACACAGTGGTGCGCACCTCGTACCAGACCCGCCATCCTCTTTTCAGAGCCATCACTTTCATGCCGTCATAGGTTGCCACGTGTTAGGGCAACACAGGTTTGGGACCACTTGGTCAAAACACCCAAAATGCCCTGACCCCTAACATATAAATATGGGGATGTACACACTTACGCCCCAAGTCATCTTCTTCCACAAGAATACTCGGCATAAAACTGAGCATTTCCCTTGCTTTCCCTTCTTCTTCTCAAGCTCCACACTTCACGCACCTCATCTGCATCTCTGTTACACTTGCACTCTTGGTGTTATCCTAGTTGGAAGAACCCACGCTCAAGAGGAAACCCAGCTCCTAAGGCTCAACGCCTGTGATGGTCTCCCTTTCCTAAACAAATCTCAAAGTGTTTGGTGTTAAAACAACCCTCTAAGTTTTCGCACCATCATATATTATTATTTAGAAAATAATAAATAATCCCACTAATTAAGACATTAATTTGATAAATTTAGAAAGAATTAACTTATTTCATTTTATTTATGTCAAGAAATATGGAATACATAATTAAATTAAATTAAGTACTTAATTCCCTTAATGATGTCAAAAGTTTATTTTCAGTTGATTAAAAGATTTATCCGTGGAAATCATGTAATCATTTGACATAAATAATATATTATTATTTAGTAAATCTATATCTATACTATAATCTATATCTATATGTATACTATAATATATAGGACGGGTGTCTTTATCCCAAATTATATCAATTTTGACTGAATAAAATTTTGTGGTTTTTTTGAGATTTTTAATTAATGCTAAAATTTATGATTGGTTAATAATTATTAAATTTATTTATTTATATATCAATTTTAAAAATTCCTTAATCTTGGGAAATTATCCTCTCAATTAATTTCAATTCAATACAATTAATGATCCATTAAATGTTACCTAAATTATTTAAAAAAAAAAAGAAATATTCATGGTCATTTCAATATGGGGTATTTAAATCACATGAATTAAAATTTTGACATATTAAACCAAAAAATTTGAACTTTCTTTTTAGGAAAAAAAAATAGATATTATTCTATTGTTTATTTGAAAATTCATGTGGTTTAAAATTTTAATAAGTAAAGAAATTTTCATTAATTTATTTATTTAGAATGCATTATTTATATATATACATCTAGACTATATAATATAGTATATGTCGACTCAATTATATTGATTTTGATCAAATTTTGAATTTTTTTAATTGAATAATAGTTTTAATTGAGATTAATATTAAATGCATTATTTTTTGCGTTTTCAAAATATAATGCAAATTACGTAAAGTTACTTCACTTAATTATGGATGCAATTTTCATGAAAAACTACTACAATTTTAAATTTAAAGTCAAACCTTTCAAAAATAAAATGAATTAATTAAATTACTTAAATTACTCTAACAAAGTAATTTAATATCTTTCACCAATGAGAGAATATTTGTCTACCAAAAATAAATTGGATGTATATAAAAACCTTCCTACCCTAACTTTCATCCTCTCCCTCTATCTGACCCTCTCTTCCTCTGTACTGTATGTCTCGACACATTTTATTCTACTTTTTTACTTTGTTTTTTGATTTTTTTAATTTTATTATTTTTTGTAATCTTTTGTTGATTATTATTTTAGTTCATACACTCCTTCAAAATTTCTTTTTATTTATTATTTTGATTGCATTTTAATGTTGTTTGTTTATTTAAATTGGATGAGTTTATTGTATTTTTACATTATTTTGTTGTATCTTCTGAATTGTTGATTATTTTTAATATTTTATTATTATCATTTTGGTTTTATATTTTTATATTTTATATTTTATTTTAATTTATATTTTATTTCTTTGTTCTCCTGGAATTTGTTGATTTATAGTTTATTTTTTAATATATTATTATTATTATTATTATGGTTTTATCCTTTTATACATTGTTTGCTATTTTTGTTTATATTTTATGAAAATTTAAAATTATATATTAATTAATATTTATTATTCTTAATTTGTCATTTTTTGAATTGTTCAAAATTTTCCTTTTCTATTTTGTATGTTTAATCTATCAATTTACATGTTTTCAATGGAAAATATTTGTGTATTTTAAAAGATTTCTCCCATCGAAAACAAACACTATGGAGCTAGATTTGAATAATATTTTAGAAAAAAAAAATCATTTTTTTTAAACAAAAAGTTTTTTTTTTTTTTTTGAAAATTTGTCCGTCTTTTTTTTTAGATTTATATTCATGTTTCATCAAAAATGACAATCTTTAGAGTTTTAACTTTCATTGTTCTTTTGTCAGACAGAGCCCTCACCGAGCAAGACAAAAACCGGAAAGAGAAAAACTCAGCTAACTCCCTCCGGAGGCGAGTCCCAAATTAGTCAACGACCTTGAATCTTGTGGCCCATCTTTGCGAGTATATCAGCCAGCTCATTCTTCTTACGGTACACATGACGGATAGTTTTAACTTTCATGTGTTATGCTAAATTAATTTTTAATATTTTAACTTCTTTTTATTTTGATTATATGCGAAATATTATAAATTTTACCCTGAAAACTTCTCTTTAGAATTTATACTATACTTTTTTATTAATTATTTATGTCATGTTAACACATTTAATTTTTTTTTTTTAGGTTCCTCTTTATATATGTTTTTGTTTTTATAGACGATGAAAATTAATGTCTTCTAGTTTGTTTTAAAAGTAAGTTTTCTTCTCATACCACCGTGCATAGCACGGGAATTAAGCTAATATATATATATATATATATATATATATATATATATACACCATTTCTTTGTCTTGCATGGGAATCGAAGTTGCTCATGGGGACGACGCCACTTGCTCATAACTCAAATTCTTTATTATGTATGTTTGTATGTTTTTGAATATAAAATTTTAGGAATTAGTGTTTTGACCTCATATTAATAAGTTAAAAATTGTATTTATCTCATTAGATTATTGAGTAAAACTTTTATTAAAAAAAAAAAAAAACTTATAATCCAAAAGTAAAAATAATAGTCCACTTAGCGATGCTCTAAATAATTAGCCGACAATTTTGGGATCGTCACTAGTTGTTGATCACCTAAAAAAATCTTTTAAGTATAGGTTCGGTCAATCTCCCAAAATATTACCGATCAAATTTTGACACGTTCAAAGTTTAAAAAATTTATCATATAAGTATTTAATTAAGTAGGTTCCAAATCTCTCACATATCAAACTAACATTTTAAAATTGGAAGTAATTGTTCACCAAAAAAGTCTTGAATTTTCCCTTCCGTCCTTTTTACAAGACAAGAATAAAGACTATATACTCTCACAAAAGAATAAACACTATATAAATATTCAATTAATAAGATTCTTAATTCTTTCCATTTACCAAGTTATGCATCTAAATTTCTAAGGAATTTTTGGACAATGAGAAAAAGACATGAAAAACTATCAAAGGTATCAATATGAAATGCATCTAAATTTCTAACGAATTTTTGGACAATGAGAAAAGGACATGAAAAACTATCAAAGGTATCAATATGAAATGCATCTAAATTTATAAGGAATTTTTGGACAATGAGAAAAGGACATGAAAAACTATCAAAGGTATCAATATTATCATATTTAAGTGTTATTCACCAATCATTATTTGAATAAAAGTCCAATTGGTATATATGCAAAAGAATACACAATTAAAAAATAATAAAATTAAATGCGTAACATAAAGTATTAGAAAGTTAATGAAAAGGGGGACCCCATATGAACTCGACAACTTTCTACTTGAAGATTAATGATGTCGAATGGAAATTAAAAGATCTTCCTCATTAATTTTATGTAAATTGCCATACTAAAATTTTTAATCTACAATTGAAAAGTATAGTTTAAGTCTTTACAATAATTAATATTTATAAGAACATATCAAATTTATACAAACTTTTTTGTTCTAGATTATGTCATCCACCATCAACTACAGTAATTGGTTTTCTCGATGGCTAACAAGGGTTGACCCAAGTAGTTAATTGACTCATTCTCCAGGACAAGGTTTCGGGTTCGAATCTCACTTGTGTGCTATGTTTTGAAACCCAGACCGGACCGGCCGGTCGGACCGGTTCGACCGGTGATCAGAGGCCTGTCCGGTCCGGTTATGCCTTCAAAACCAGTCACTGGTCCACCCAGTTTGAACCGGTTAAAACCGCTCCAAAACCGGCTAAGAAACCGGACCGGACCGCTTAGCAGCCCGGTGGACCGAATTTTCTCATCCAAAATCGAAAAATGGAGCATTTCTATGACATGCAGGGTTTGATCCTGCATCCCTAGGGATGGTGAGTTGAACTCCCAACCACTTGGGAAGCATCAGAATTTGTTATAAAAGGTTCAAATCAAATATTAGTATGTATTTTGTCTTCTTAAGGGCTAATTTGTTGAAAAAAAATCTCGTTCAAACTCATCAAATTTATAGATTATATATAAATATGTTGAGTTTTAAAAATATATTAATTATGACTATAAATATTTAATTTAAATATGGATAAAATAATGTATAGTATCTTATCTTTTATAATATATATCTATAAAAATATATTGCATGTGATATTTTTTTTATTTTTCCCACAATGAAAATATGATATTTATTAAATTAATCTTTTATCTATATTGTTAATTTGTTAAATGTTAATTATTTTACTATTTAGTTAGATAATTTATCTCTAAGTTTGTAGATTTATAATTTAAAATCTAATTTTTCATATTATTCAGCTTATTTGGTTATTTTTACTTAATGTTTATGATATTATATAAATATATAAAATTAAATATAATTATTATATAATTATGACGTCATATCGGTCCGACCGATGGTCCGATCGGTCGAACCAGTAAAACCAGTAACCAGTAAGGGACCCCGGTTCGACCTCCGGTCCGGGTTTCAAAACATAGCTTGTGTGTGTATGAGTTTAACAAAAAAAAAAAATTCCCTTGATGAACTATGGACGCTTCAAAGGGCTGGTCAATTGGTTTGTGTGTGTTAGTGTGTATATTATAACAAACCCTAAACCCTAAAGAACAAAGTGAATTTAGAAATAAAAATAGAGAAATAATTTAAATGCAATTTCCTAACTAAAAAATCTTTTGAGTTGAATAAGATGGCTAGATTAATTGAGAAGATCATATAAGCAAGTTTCATTAATTATGATGCATGGATAAGGACACGAATACGATGATATGAATTTTTTTTTAAAAAACTTTTCCATGTATAGAAGTATCGGATACGAATATTTAATAGGACACGCCATGATAAAATAATATTTTTAAAAATATTGGTTATCATAGTTCATTAATATATACGTCTTTTGGTGTCCCATTTTGGTTTATTTGCTTGACTTTTATGTAAAATTGTAAAGATGGAAATATTTCCTCTCACAATTGCACGAGACCAACTATGTTTGAATTTTGAGTAATAGGTTTAATATTAATTTGTCATATATAATTTACTTTCATATTGTAGACACTTATATTTTTAAATAAGGTAACAAATTGATTCGTGATTTATGATATTAATTCGCCCTATTTTGAGGGCCCTGGCCTCCCCAAAAAATTCAAATCGACAAAAATGTTTTTTTATTATAAACTAAGATGAATCCAAAATCACGAAATTTAAAGGTTTTGACATAATTTTGATTAATATATAAGTTAACCACTAGATATTTAAACTACATAGAGATTAAAAAATTAATACAAGAAAAAGAAAATCGAAATAAAGAACAAATCCTTGTAGATCTAGCTATATATCTTGAAGAGTATAGATTGACAAAACTGTTTATTTCATAACAATTCTTCTGTTACATTATAAATTTGATAATTAAAGGAAATTGTTTTCCTTTACAATAAATTTTACGGATACAATTATATTTTCTTAGAATGTTAAAAAAAAAAATTTATTCAATTCAAGTTGTAATTCTTTATTATTTCAACAAACTTTTGTTACAAATCACCATCTAATATTTGCATTTGTAAAATCCACCAGGAAAAAGGAATTTAGATGGCGGTATGTTATAAATACAAAAATTGGTTGATGGTTTACGATGAAAGTTTATTGGGATTGTAAATTACAAAAAGAGACGAAATTCAAATGACAAAAAATCTTTTTCCCTAAGCGGGAAATATTATTTTCTATTTATTGTGTTTTCATATAATTTTCATTAGTTGCAATTTAAGTTTTGAAACTTCAAACTTAAGTATTTTATTAATTGGAGTTTTTTTTTTTTTTTTTTTTTTTTTTTAAATTCAAACCCATCAAAGGGGAATATTATTGCAAATTAAGGGTAACAATAAGAAAAATACAAGAAGCAAATAACAAAAAAATTAATGCAGGTCGAAGTTGTAATTCCAACAAATTTGTAAGCTATTATATTAGCATCACGTCTTGTTAGATAAGGAAAGTTTGACTTACGGATTGTAATTCCTAATTAAAGCAGATTTGTAGGGATTCTAGGTCTAAGTGGTTTTCCTATATATCTCTGATCACTCGTTTGCCTCTGTACAACATACAAACATGAATACAAACACCATTGCTTCTTCTAGTTACCATTTCTTAACATGGTATCAGAGCAACGTTGAAATCTTGGGGACTCAGTCCTAACATCATCGTCCCAACACCTTTCTCGAAACCTAATTGCCTAGAACCGGCAATAAACCTGAACCAAAATCCAACATGTCAAAACCCACAGAAAACAACCAGGAACTCATCATCGTTCCTCAAACCCAAACAACCATGCTCAATTCAGATAACTTGTCGATCGGAATTAAACTCAACGACGACAATTACCCAATTTGGGCGAGACTTATGAAGATGGCCATTGGTGGAAGAGGATGCCGATCTCATCTCACCGGCAACCCTCCGGCACCAGAAGAATCTGATCCAAAATTCGATCAGTGGGAGCAAAACGACCAAAACATCTTTACCCTCAGTGGAATCGGCTTATGCCGCCGTCCGGAGAGAGGTGGCCCGCCTCCAAAATCTTGAAAGCGGCAATCAGTACCGGAGACGACCACAACACTTATGGAATCGGATCTGGACTGATAGTCAAAAAGGAGAAAGGGAATTGGAGTGGAGTGCGTTCAGAAGGCTCCATACGCCAAGAAAGCGTCGACCGCCGGTCATCATCACGCGAGGACCGATCGTTGATCGTATGCGGGCGCTGTGGAAAACCTAAACACACCACAGAAGAGTGTTTTGAGATAGTCGGCTATCCAGATTGGTGGATATGGAATCGGAAAACAGTCGCCGACGGAGCAGCGGAGGGGGAAAACAGGAGGAACAACACTGCCAACATAGCGGTGGCAGATGGTGGGTCTCACTCTGAGGCCGCCGCCGCGGGCGTCATCGGGGGAGACTCCGGCACAGCGACGACCGGAATCGGACGGGCAAGCGCAGTCGCCGTCTGCAATAATCAGAAAAAGGGAAGAAGGAGGCGGATAAGGTAATGGGTTTGGGGGTAATGGCCCAAACCCTAGGCTAAGTTATTTAAGGCAACCTTTTTCTAATAAATTGCATTATGACCCATATTGTTTGAGAGATTCTGAAAATGGCACTAAAATCTCAAAAATGCACGGTTAATCTCAATAATTGACTTCTCCACATGCCTTGTACACTCAAACCAATACAGAAAAATTGAGCCGATGGATTTTTGATAGTGGTGCAACGGACACGATGACATATGATCCTTCTGATATTTTGAACCCTTGTGTTGGGAAATACGAATCAGAAAGCAGCGGAATTTAAAAAATTTTCCCAACAAAAGGACCTTGGACTCGCAATCGTGTATCCAAATTCGAAGGAACAAGAAACTTACTTTCTTAATTGTCTTTCTTGAAGCGTTTCAAGCCACCCAAGAACGCTCTTCTCGCGGCTTGATCCCCTCTCCTTAGTAAAGCTCGAATCTTCAAACTTCTAACTTGAAGTCTCTAGAGATAGTCCACCAACTTGATCACAATCTAACTAGTAAGGATGCTAGTTCTCTAGTTAGTGTTTAGGCTTAACCTAGGGTTTCGTTTATCTTGGAGAAAGGATGGTGTTCAACACATGAACCAAAAGAATTACCAATTCACTCCATAAGGAGCTCGAGCTCTCTTATTTATAAAGTTCAGAGAATAAAGTTTGAAATTTTCTCAAAATTTAAATCGATCAATTTCTCAAAAATCCCAATTTAATTAATAATTTTATTTTAGTAAAACTGATTTTAAAAGATAAAATTAAAATAAAATTAAATCGGGATCTTCAAGGACCGAAAACACGAAACACGAAACACGAAGATTGGCCCGAAACCTCCCGCCCAAAGGAGGGCACCGCCACGCGGCATCAGGCGCGCGCGCTCGCGCCAGCTGTGCGCACAGCGTGCGGCAATTGCCGCCCGCATGCGCGCGCCGGCTCGTGCGCTTGTCGCACGCAGCAGTGCCCGCCCGATGGCGGGCGGTCTCGGCCAGGGCGTCCCGCTCTGTCGCGGGACATTGCGGGTGGTTGTCCCGCACGGTTGCGGGACAGGCGAGCGGGCGCGCCTAGGAGCGTGCGGGAGGGCCTCCCGCGCGGTTGCAGGAGGGCTAGGCGGCGACGGGCTGGGCGTGCGACTTGCTAGCACGCCTAGGCTCGTCCTATTTCGTGTTCGTTTCGTATTTTGGGTTTCTCCAAAACCCGTTTCAATCCAAAATTAGAAAAATTCGATTTAAATAGATTTCAATCAAAACGGTTTTCAAAAACACAATTTAAGAAAACAATTTCAGAAATTCAAGAAAAATTACAGTTTCGTAATTCAGGCTTTCTAAAAGAACTCAAGAATACCTAATTCGCATCTAAGCCTAAGAATTTCTACCAAATTCAGAATAATAGAGACGAATCAGAAACACGATTAACGAGGTGGCTCTGATACCACTTGTTGGGAAATACGAATCAGAAAGCAGCGGAATTTAAAAAATTTTCCCAACAAAAGGACCTTGGACTCGCAATCGTGTATCCAAATTCGAAGGAACAAGAAACTTACTTTCTTAATTGTCTTTCTTGAAGCGTTTCAAGCCACCCAAGAACGCTCTTCTCGCGGCTTGATCCCCTCTCCTTGGTAAAGCTCGAATCTTCAAACTTCTAGCTTGAAGTCTCTAGAGATAGTCCACCAACTTGATCACAATCTAACTAGTAAGGATGCTAGTTCTCTAGTTAGTGTTTAGGCTTAACCTAGGGTTTCGTTTATCTTGGAGAAAGGATGGTGCTCAACACATGAACCAAAAGAATTGTCAATTCGCTCTAAGGGGAGCATGAGCTCCCCTATATATTGGAAAGGGGAGGGGCGACCGAAATCCTTGTCCTAACGGGCTAGGGTATTGGTCCCTCTCTCCTATTACTTGATCTTCAAGTAACTATCAACTTTGACTTTGAATTTTAATTCAAATCAACTATTAAGAGAGAAAAAAAATATCCAAACTATTTTTGGATAATTTTATACTTTATTTATTTAAAATAAATAACTTATTTTTATCTAATTAATTAATTCATAATTAATTAACTAGATTATTTTCTCCAAAATTAGACTTTCTTTTTAATTCAAAATTAAACCAAAGTCTATTAAATAATTAACACATTTAATTATTTAATATATATATATTCACACGTGTGGGACACGTGTCATTCACCTGAGCCACACGTGTGGTTTCACACGTGTGGAACCCTCTTGGCCCGATTAACTCGTTTAATCATTTTCAAGCCTCAACTCATGTAACCAAGTTGTTGTGTGTGACCCTCTAGGTTCTCAATTCAATTAGCAGTGACCCTAATTAATTAATTCACTAATTAATTAATCAGTCCACAGATTAAACGACCATAGTCTAGCAACAGGTGTTTAACCCCTAGTTGAATTGGAATGTTCGGATTCGACAGAACCTATAAGTCATTGATTCATGTGAGATACAATCCTCCTACTTACTATCTCTCAACCAAGATCTAGGGTAAGGGAATAATCAGAACCCTAATAATCCGGTCTTAAAGCTAAGTGCATTTCATATCCATTTGATCTCAATCCAAGAAACCCTTTTCTTGATGTCTTGATCTACTGCCTTGGCCAAGGACTCCATATGGCATATGAATGACTTACACAATAAGAGATCACCTTGCAAATGCAAGTGTAGGTCCTTTCTTGATTCTCATTCACTTTCATAAATCACTTGTGCAGTCCCAGCATAAGTCTTGAATCAGTTGTCTAAGGCGACACCCTTTAAAGCTTATACCTAAGACTACAGAGTTAACTCATAAAGCGACAAGGAACCTCAAGTCTTAAGGATCAATTAATCAAATCAATTGCTCGTGAGATATTTCCTAATCTGGAAGTTTCTATTTCCTGAAATAGAAACTTCCTTGCCCATTTAGGAATGTTCTCACACGGGGCACCTCAGTGAACTTACTTATTAAAGTAAGCACCCTCATGTATCACACACGTATCAACTATACACTTTGCACCTCCATGAAACAAGGTGGTCCTTCTTAAGGGCGTGATCCCACAAGCAAGCCTTAGAGGAGTCAGGTTGACACTCCCACTGTCTGTAGGACTCATCGGCTTGGAGTATTTTACTAATCATGACTTATGTGATATAGGGCTCGTTCCATGAACCATTTCACCTAAATGGTAGAGTCCTAAAGTCATCAGGATTAGGGGAGTTCTCATACATGCACAGATAAAGTAAACGCATACCAAACAAGAGCATATAAAGAAGTGTTGCCTCAATTCGTTATTTCATTCAAAGATTGTCTGTGATTACAGTAAGGAAAAGCACAAAGCGGATATACAATCGGCTTTCTAGGGCACGGTTCCTAACAATCTCCCACTTGCCCGTCAAAGCCATTCTAAAGCTACTCTAAGTCCCATCTTCTGAAGATGACCTTGGAAAGCTTCTCGACTAAGGGGTTTAGTAAGTGGATCTGCCACGTTCTCTGCTGATGTGACCCTCTCAATTTGCACATCTCCTCTTTTGATAATATCACGGATTAGGTGATACTTCCTCATAATGTGCTTGGTCCGTTGGTGAGATCTTGGTTCTCTCGCTTGAGCAACCGCCCCAGTGTTGTCACAAAACACAGTAATGGGGTCTTTCATGCTAGGAACAACATTCAACTCTTGAATGAAGTTTCTAATCCAAACACCTTCCTTAGCTGCATCATTTGCAGCTAAGTATTCGGCCTCAGTGGTCAAATCTGCAGTGGTCGTTTGCTTGGAACTCTTCCAACTCACTGCTCCGCCGTTTAGGCAGAAAATGTATCCTGACATTGACTTAAAATCATCTAAGTCAGATGCAAAGCTTGCATCGCAGTATCCTTCGACAGTAAGATCTTTCTGACCTCCGGAAACTAAGAATAAATCTTTAGTACTTTTCAAGTACTTAAGAATATTCTTCACGGCAGCCCAGTGACCATCTCCAGGGTCAGATCGGAAACGACTTGTAACACTAAGTGCATAAGCCACATCCGATCGAGTACATAACATTGCATACATTATGCTACCTATTGCTGATGCATATGGTGTATGAGTCATTCTTTCCGTCTCAAGGTTAGTCTTAGGACACATCTTCTTTGAAAGACATGTTCCTACACTCATAGGAAGGTTCTTAACCTTTGCTGACTCCATATTGAATCTCTTCAATACTTTGTCAATGTACATCGACTGTGATAGTCCTATTAACCTTCTAGATCTATCTCGATAGATTTTAATTCCAAGGATATAGGACGCATCACCAAGATCTTTCATCTCGAATTGGTTCGATAACCATAACTCAGTCACTTTCATGTCATCCTTCGAATTCCCAATAAGAAGGATGTCATCAACATAAAGTACTAAGAATTGCACTGAGGTCTCCAATTCCTTTCTATACACACAGGACTCATTCGAGATTTGAATGAAGCCAAACGCTTTGACTGATTCATCAAATCGAATGTTCCAGTTCCTAGAAGCCTGTTTTAATCCATAGATTGATCTTTGGAGTTTGCAAACCTTTTGCTCACTCCCACTGAATGTGAGACCTATGGGTTGCTCCATATAAATGTCTTTATCAATGTCACCATTGAGAAAGGCAGTTTTCACATCCATTTTCCATATCTCGTAGTCATAATACGCAGCAATGGCAAGCATGATCCGAATAGACTTTTGCATTGCAACTGGCGAAAAGGTTTCATCAAAGTCCACGCCGGGTCTTTGAGTAAATCCTTTTGCAACCAGTCTTACTTTGTAGGCTGCAATGCTTCCATCAACTCCAAGCTTTCTCTTAAAGATCCATTTGCAACCTATGGGTTTGACCCCATCAGGCAAATCTACCAAGGTCCAAACTTGGTTGGAGTTCATGGAATTCAGAATCTGAAAGTGCCTCCTCATGTGATAAAGGATCATTATCCTTTTGAGAGATTTCATGAAAGAATCCATACCATCTCTCGGGCTGTCTAGGAGTGCGTTCAGAACGCCTTAGAGGAGGATTTTCGTGTGTATCGAAATTCGTGATTGGTTGTGGTTGGTCAGAAGGGGACGTCTCTTCAGTGGGTGGCGTGGGCTCACTTTGTACTTCCTCTAATTCTATGATCTTCCCATTCTTTTCTTTAAGGAACGGTTCCTCCAGAAAAGTGGCATTTCTGGAAACAAACACCTTTTGCTCAGTTTGATCATAGAAGTAGTATCCTATGGATTCCTTAGGATAACCTACAAAGTAGCATAAGTTAGAACGAGATTCTAACTTATCTCCCACTGTCCTCTTCACGTAAGCAGGACAACCCCAAATTCTTAAGTAAGAATAACTGGGGATTTTGCCATGCCACATTTCATAGGGCGTTTTAGGGACTGACTTAGAGGGAACTAGATTCAAAATCTTTGCTGCACTTTCTAGGGCATAACCCCAGAAAGAAGGTGGTAAGTCAGTGAAACTCATCATGGAACGAACCATATCAAGTAAGGTTCGATTCCTTCTCTCAGAAACTCCATTAAGCTGAGGAGTTCCCGGAGGAGTCCACTGAGAGATAATCCCATTATCTTTGAGATGATTAAGGAATTCTTCACTAAGATACTCGCCTCCTCGATCAGATCGAAGTGCTTTGATCTTGTGACCAGTTTGGTTCTCAACCTCCTTTTGAAATTCTAAGAATTTCTCAAAAGCTTCAGATTTATACTTCATTAAGTATACATAACCATATCGACTAAAGTCAACGGTAAAGGTTATGAAATACTGATGGTTGTTTCTAGTGCTTACACTAAGCGGTCCACAAACATCAGAATGGATCAGATCCAAGACCTTAGTGGCACGTTCCACAGTCCCTTTAAAAGGAACTTTGGACATCTTTCCTTTGAGACAGGATTCGCAAGAAGTTAACTCTTTGAGATCATTTTCAGAGAATGATCTTAAAGTGTTTATCTTGCTAATTCTGTTCTTGGAAATGTGTCCTAATCTAGCGTGCCATAAGGAAGCTGAAACTTTGTCATCTCTCTTACGCTTCGTTTCTTGTTGTATATTCATAATATTGATATTTTGAGTTAGATAAAGTCCATTACTTAGAGTACCGATGTGAACGGAAGAGTTGTTCCGTTTGATAAAGTATTTACCATTCTTAATATAAGTTTCATAACCTTCACAATCTAAAATTGGAACTGAAATTATATTACGAATAATGCTCGGTACATAAAGGACTTTATTTAATACTAACTCAAAACTACCTAAATCTAATCTAATTGTGCCTAAAGCTCGAGCTTCAACATTTGAGCCGTTGCCGATCTTCAAGACACATTCTCCTTCTCTGAGTTGTTGAACTTCATTTAGCATCTGTACATCATTACAGATATGAGCTCCACAACCGGTATCAAGTACCCAAGAACTAGAATTAATAGAAAGATTTACTTCAACGAGAAAGATACCTTTCTTTAGAGTAGCCTTGTACTCTGGGCAGTTTCTCCTCCAATGCCCCGCTTTGCCACAATGGAAGCAAACATCCTCTTTCTGATCATGCTTCTTCTTTTGGGCCTTCCCCTTCGAAATGCCTCCAGTAGGCCTAAGGGGTTTCTTCTTCTTCTTTTGGGCTCTCTTGCCCTTACCTTTAGAAGGCCCAGAAGAGGAAGATGGAGCATTCACCATCAAAACCTTATTGTCCTTCTTGATCGTGCTTTAAGTAGTTACAAGCTGACTAATCAGCTCAGCTACAGTAGCACCAGCATGATTCATATTGAAGTTAAGGACAAATGGGTTGAATGATGGTGGGAGCGAAGCTAGCAACAAGTCCACTGAAAGCTCATCTTTCAGTGGCATGTCCATGGAAGCAAGTTTCTCAGTAAGGGCGAGAAACTTGAGTCCATATTCATAGACACTTGAACCTTCCCTCATTCTCAAGTGGAACAATTCCTTTGAAGTGTTATACCTTGTAACACGTTCAAGAGGGCGGTAAAGTTGCTCTAAGTGGTCGTAAATCTCCCAAGAGAATTCCATGGCCTCATGTTGCCTTTGCAAGTCCGGAGACATGTTAGCCAACATAAGGCAACGGGCTTGGAGATTATCATCCTTCCACTTCTGAATCGCATCCCGCTCGGCCCGAGTGGGAGGCTCCCGTTCGAAGAGAACATAAGTTCTCTTCTCAGAATCTAAAATGATTTTCAGATTCCTCAGCCAATCAGAATAGTTGGGACCAGTCATCTTGTTTGACTCGAGGATCGATACAAGAGGGTTTTTGGTTGCCATTTCAAAACACGTAGAGAATCACAGAATCTACGACCTAAATGGTAAAACAAAGAACTAGTGAGCATGCTGAATTATAACGATATACAAAAGATAAGGTCTTTAATCTAATGTAGATCCCACTGTTTCAAAGATCTATAATTCCCAAAGATCTAAGAGGAACAGGTTTCCCAATGGGTACTAAGATCCTAGGCATTTTACCTCGAACCCACGACTCGCGGACATTCTAAGTAAGAACCCTAGGTAGGTACAACTTACCAATTCTAACACCTTTAGAACTCTTAGTAATTGTTTTTGCATCACCTATCTTTCAATATGGACCCACGACTCGTGCGACATCCATATTTACTTAGGCGTTAAGCTAGACCCATCAATCATAAGATCATGATCAAAACTTAGTTCAAACGACCCACGACTCGCGGACATCGCCCTTGCTAAAATTGATCACGAAATATTGATCATTAAAATGATCAATTAGGTAACTAAGAACTAATAAGCTCCACTAGCTATCCCACGACTCGCGGACAATAACTAGCTTCACTTACTAAACTTAAAACCTATTGATGGAATGCTAGGAATTTAATTCAAAATTTGCACCTCGAATTAAACACCTATTTGTTCGAAATTAGCTTAATATTAAATGGGAATTTTCGAATCAACCGGAAGTTGTCCGGTTCGACCTCACCAACATATATGTTATCCAATTTTATTTGTCTTGATTCATGCAACTACACTTAAATGCATTTCAAACAAGCACATAAACAGATAACATGTCCTAGCATGATACTAACATGTAATGATCATGGGTTCTACCTACCTAATGCGTGATATGTGGGAGCCACTCCACAATCACAAGTTCTAACATACATGCCACATAAACAGTTTAAATCACATAGGGAAAGCGGTAACAAAATACGAGCCCTATCTCTATTACATTTTACAATTGAGATTCCCCTCCCTAACATTTTGAGGGGTCTTCACTTATGGTCTCCTTGTTACTTGAATGTGGTCCATCTTACTCCATGGGTGCATTGTCTCCAAAATGAAAATAAAACCTCACCACCTATCTCTACTCTCAAATTACAATAAAAGGAAAAATACATAAAGTAATAAGGCTCAATCTTCATATTGGCCTTAGACAATTACACGGGGCATACCCCGGCCTCAAAACAGTAATATGGAAAGCCACATAATAAAATCACATAACAGTACGCACATAAGTGAGGCTCCAACCTCAATTGAAAAACGCAACTATAGGGCTCCAACCCCAATTTAAACCATCCATGTGCATAAATTAAAACCATTCATAAGACTAAATCCATGATCACCTAACATGCTTTTGCGAGAATTTAAATTTAGCCAATAAATTAAAATTCCCGTTTCAAGTCCTAATGACTTAAAACACGACTTAGATGCAATTCTTGTTCAAGAGCCTTTTCAATAAAACCCGAAAAACAATAAACCAATAAAATTTCAATTAAT
Source organism: Lantana camara (assembly GCA_037501455.1). Lineage (NCBI taxonomy): Eukaryota > Viridiplantae > Streptophyta > Magnoliopsida > Lamiales > Verbenaceae > Lantana > Lantana camara. The sequence continues at coordinate 95,658,334 of CM074863.1, forward strand.
TTCCAAAATTAATAATTTTATTCTTTCATTATTTTCAGAAAATAAAGTTTGAAATTTTCTCAAAATTTAAATCGATCAATTTCTCAAAAATCCCAATTTAATTAATAATTTTAAAATAATTTTATTTTAGCAAAACTGATTTTAAAAGATAAAATTAAAATAAAATTAAATCGGGATCTTCAAGGACCGAAAACACGAAACACGAAGATTGGCCCGAAACCTCCCGCCCAAAGGAGGGCACCGCCACGCGGCATCAGGCGCGCGCGCTCGCGCCAGCTGTGCGCACAGCGTGCGGCAATTGCCGCCCGCATGCGCGCGCCGGCTCGTGCGCTTGTCGCACGCAGCAGTGCCCGCCCGATGGCGGGCGGTCTCGGCCAGGGCGTCCCGCTCTGTCGCGGGACATTGCGGGTGGTTGTCCCGCACGGTTGCGGGACAGGCGAGCGGGCGCGCCTAGGAGCGTGCGGGAGGGCCTCCCGCGCGGTTGCAGGAGGGCTAGGCGGCGACGGGCTGGGCGTGCGACTTGCTAGCACGCCTAGGCTCGTCCTATTTCGTGTTCGTTTCGTATTTTGGGTTTCTCCAAAACCCGTTTCAATCCAAAATTAGAAAAATTCGATTTAAATAGATTTCAATCAAAACGGTTTTCAAAAACACAATTTAAGAAAACAATTTCAGAAATTCAAGAAAAATTACAGTTTCGTAATTCAGGCTTTCTAAAAGAACTCAAGAATACCTAATTCGCATCTAAGCCTAAGAATTTCTACCAAATTCAGAATAATAGAGACGAATCAGAAACACGATTAACGAGGTGGCTCTGATACCACTTGTTGGGAAATACGAATCAGAAAGCAGCGGAATTTAAAAAATTTTCCCAACAAAAGGACCTTGGACTCGCAATCGTGTATCCAAATTCGAAGGAACAAGAAACTTACTTTCTTAATTGTCTTTCTTGAAGCGTTTCAAGCCACCCAAGAACGCTCTTCTCGCGGCTTGATCCCCTCTCCTTGGTAAAGCTCGAATCTTCAAACTTCTAGCTTGAAGTCTCTAGAGATAGTCCACCAACTTGATCACAATCTAACTAGTAAGGATGCTAGTTCTCTAGTTAGTGTTTAGGCTTAACCTAGGGTTTCGTTTATCTTGGAGAAAGGATGGTGCTCAACACATGAACCAAAAGAATTGTCAATTCGCTCTAAGGGGAGCTCATATATTGGAAAGGGGAGGGGCGACCGAAATCCTTGTCCTAACGGGCTAGGGTATTGGTCCCTCTCTCCTATTACTTGATCTTCAAGTAACTATCAACTTTGACTTTGAATTTTAATTCAAATCAACTTTTAAGAGAGAAAAAAAATATCCAAACTATTTTTGGATAATTTTATACTTTATTTATTTAAAATAAATAACTTATTTTTATCTAATTAATTAATTCATAATTAATTAACTAGATTATTTTCTCCAAAATTAGACTTTCTTTTTAATTCAAAATTAAACCAAAGTCTATTAAATAATTAACACATTTAATTATTTAATATATATATATTCACACGTGTGGGACACGTGTCATTCACCTGAGCCACACGTGTGGTTTCACACGTGTGGAACCCTCTTGGCCCGATTAACTCGTTTAATCATTTTCAAGCCTCAACTCATGTAACCAAGTTGTTGTGTGTGACCCTCTAGGTTCTCAATTCAATTAGCAGTGACCCTAATTAATTAATTCACTAATTAATTAATCAGTCCACAGATTAAACGACCATAGTCTAGCAACAGGTGTTTAACCCCTAGCTGAATTGGAATGTTCGGATTCGACAGAACCTATAAGTCATTGATTCATGTGAGATACAATCCTCCTACTTACTATCTCTCAACCAAGATCTAGGGTAAGGGAATAATCAGAACCCTAATAATCCGGTCTTAAAGCTAAGTGCATTTCATATCCATTTGATCTCAATCCAAGAAACCCTTTTCTTGATGTCTTGATCTACTGCCTTGGCCAAGGACTCCATATGGCATATGAATGACTTACACAATAAGAGATCACCTTGCAAATGCAAGTGTAGGTCCTTTCTTGATTCTCATTCACTTTCATGAATCACTTGTGCAGTCCCAGCATAAGTCTTGAATCAGTTGTCTAAGGTGACACCCTTTAAAGCTTATACCTAAGACTACAGAGTTAACTCATAAAGCGACAAGGAACCTCAAGTCTTAAGGATCAATTAATCAAATCAATTGCTCGTGAGATATTTCCTAATCTGGAAGTTTCTATTTCCTGAAATAGAAACTTCCTTGCCCATTTAGGAATGTTCTCACACGGGGCACCTCAGTGAACTTACTTATTAAAGTAAGCACCCTCATGTATCACACACGTATCAACTATACACTTTGCACCTCCATGAAACAAGGTGGTCCTTCTTAAGGGCGTGATCCCACAAGCAAGCCTTAGAGGAGTCAGGTTGACACTCCCACTGTCTGTAGGACTCATCGGCTTGGAGTATTTTACTAATCATGACTTATGTGATATAGGGCTCGTTCCATGAACCATTTCACCTAAATGGTAGAGTCCTAAAGTCATCAGGATTAGGGGAGTTCTCATACATGCACAGATAAAGTAAACGCATACCAAACAAGAGCATATAAAGAAGTGTTGCCTCAATTCGTTATTTCATTCAAAGATTGTCTGTGATTACAGTAAGGAAAAGCACAAAGCGGATATACAATCGGCTTTCTAGGGCACGGTTCCTAACAATCTCCCACTTGCCCGTCAAAGCCATTCTAAAGCTACTCTAAGTCCCATCTTCTGAAGATGACCTTGGAAAGCTTCTCGACTAAGGGGTTTAGTAAGTGGATCTGCCACGTTCTCTGCTGATGTGACCCTCTCAATTTGCACATCTCCTCTTTTGATAATATCACGGATTAGGTGATACTTCCTCATAATGTGCTTGGTCCGTTGGTGAGATCTTGGTTCTCTCGCTTGAGCAACCGCCCCAGTGTTGTCACAAAACACAGTAATGGGGTCTTTCATGCTAGGAACAACATTCAACTCTTGAATGAAGTTTCTAATCCAAACACCTTCCTTAGCTGCATCATTTGCAGCTAAGTATTCGGCCTCAGTGGTCAAATCTGCAGTGGTCGTTTGCTTGGAACTCTTCCAACTCACTGCTCCGCCGTTTAGGCAGAAAATGTATCCTGACATTGACTTAAAATCATCTAAGTCAGATGCAAAGCTTGCATCGCAGTATCCTTCGACAGTAAGATCTTTCTGACCTCCGGAAACTAAGAATAAATCTTTAGTACTTTTCAAGTACTTAAGAATATTCTTCACGGCAGCCCAGTGACCATCTCCAGGGTCAGATCGGAAACGACTTGTAACACTAAGTGCATAAGCCACATCCGGTCGAGTACATAACATTGCATACATTATGCTACCTATTGCTGATGCATATGGTGTATGAGTCATTCTTTCCTTCTCAAGGTTAGTCTTAGGACACATCTTCTTTGAAAGACATGTTCCTACACTCATAGGAAGGTTCTTAACCTTTGCTGACTCCATATTGAATCTCTTCAATACTTTGTCAATGTACATTGACTGTGATAGTCCTATTAACCTTCTAGATCTATCTCGATAGATTTTAATTCCAAGGATATAGGACGCATCACCAAGATCTTTCATCTCGAATTGGTTCGATAACCATAACTCAGTCACTTTCATGTCATCCTTCGAATTCCCACTAAGAAGGATGTCATCAACATAAAGTACTAAGAATTGCACTGAGGTCTCCAATTCCTTTCTATACACACAGGACTCATTCGAGATTTGAATGAAGCCAAACGCTTTGACTGATTCATCAAATCGAATGTTCCAGTTCCTAGAAGCCTGTTTTAATCCATAGATTGATCTTTGGAGTTTGCAAACCTTTTGCTCACTCCCACTGAATGTGAGACCTATGGGTTGCTCCATATAAATGTCTTTATCAATGTCACCATTGAGAAAGGCAGTTTTCACATCCATTTTCCATATCTCATAGTCATAATACGCAGCAATGGCAAGCATGATCCGAATAGACTTTTGCATTGCAACTGGCGAAAAGGTTTCATCAAAGTCCACGCCGGGTCTTTGAGTAAATCCTTTTGCAACCAGTCTTACTTTGTAGGCTGCAATGCTTCCATCAACTCCAAGCTTTCTCTTAAAGATCCATTTGCAACCTATGGGTTTGACCCCATCAGGCAAATCTACCAAGGTCCAAACTTGGTTGGAGTTCATGGAATTCAGAATCTGAAAGTGCCTCCTCATATGATAAAGGATCATTATCCTTTTGAGAGATTTCATGAAAGAATCCATACCATCTCTCGGGCTGTCTAGGAGTGCGTTCAGAACGCCTTAGAGGAGGATTTTCGGGTGTATCGAAATTCGTGATTGGTTGTGGTTGGTCAGAAGGGGACGTCTCTTCAGTGGGTGGCGTGGGCTCACTTTGTACTTCCTCTAATTCTATGATCTTCCCATTCTTTTCTTTAAGGAACGGTTCCTCCAGAAAAGTGGCATTTCTGGAAACAAACACCTTTTGCTCAGTTTGATCATAGAAGTAGTATCCTATGGATTCCTTAGGATAACCTACAAAGTAGCATAAGTTAGAATGAGATTCTAACTTATCTCCCACTGTCCTCTTCACGTAAGCAGGACAACCCCAAATTCTTAAGTAAGAATAACTGGGGATTTTGCCATGCCACATTTCATAGGGCGTTTTAGGGACTGACTTAGAGGGAACTAGATTCAAAATCTTTGCTGCACTTTCTAGGGCATAACCCCAGAAAGAAGGTGGTAAGTCAGTGAAACTCATCATGGAACGAACCATATCAAGTAAGGTTCGATTCCTTCTCTCAGAAACTCCATTAAGCTGAGGAGTTCCCGGAGGAGTCCACTGAGAGATAATCCCATTATCTTTGAGATGATTAAGGAATTCTTCACTAAGATACTCGCCTCCTCGATCAGATCGAAGTGCTTTGATCTTGTGACCAGTTTGGTTCTCAACCTCCTTTTGAAATTCTAAGAATTTCTCAAAAGCTTCAGATTTATACTTCATTAAGTATACATAACCATATCGACTAAAGTCAACGGTAAAGGTTATGAAATACTGATGGTTGTTTCTAGTGCTTACACTAAGCGGTCCACAAACATCAGAATGGATCAGATCCAAGACCTTAGTGGCACGTTCCACAGTCCCTTTAAAAGGAACTTTGGACATCTTTCCTTTGAGACAGGATTCGCAAGAAGTTAACTCTTTGAGATCATTTTCAGAGAATGATCTTAAAGTGTTTATCTTGCTAATTCTGTTCTTGGAAATGTGTCCTAATCTAGCGTGCCATAAGGAAGCTGAAACTTTGTCATCTCTCTTACGCTTCGTTTCTCGTTGTATATTTATAATATTGATATTTTGAGTTAGATAAAGTCCATTACTTAGAGTACCGATGTGAACGGAAGAGTTGTTCCGTTTGATAAAGTATTTACCATTCTTAATATAAGTTTCATAACCTTCACAATCTAAAATTGGAACTGAAATTATATTACGAATAATGCTCGGTACATAAAGGACTTTATTTAATACTAACTCAAAACTACCTAAATCTAATCTAATTGTGCCTAAAGCTCGAGCTTCAACATTTGAGCCGTTGCCGATCTTCAAGACACATTCTCCTTCTCTGAGTTGTTGAACTTCATTTAGCATCTGTACATCATTACAGATATGAGCTCCACAACCGGTATCAAGTACCCAAGAACTAGAATTAATAGAAAGATTTACTTCAACGAGAAAGTTACCTTTCTTTAGAGTAGCCTTGTACTCTGGGCAGTTTCTCCTCCAATGCCCCGCTTTGCCACAATGGAAGCAAACATCCTCTTTCTGATCACGCTTCTTCTTTTGGGCCTTCCCCTTCGAAATGCCTCCAGTAGGCCTAAGGGGTTTCTTCTTCTTCTTTTGGGCTCTCTTGCCCTTACCTTTAGAAGGCCCAGAAGAGGAAGATGGAGCATTCACCATCAAAACCTTATTGTCCTTCTTGATCGTGCTTTAAGTAGTTACAAGCTGACTAATCAGCTCAGCTACAGTAGCACCAGCATGATTCATATTGAAGTTAAGGACAAATGGGTTGAATGATGGTGGGAGCGAAGCTAGCAACAAGTCCACTGAAAGCTCATCTTTCAGTGGCATGTCCATGGAAGCAAGTTTCTCAGTAAGGGCGAGAAACTTGAGTCCATATTCATAGACACTTGAACCTTCCCTCATTCTCAAGTGGATTTCGACGAAACAAATTTGAGAAGTTGACGACGGAATAAAATTGAGTCAATCCAGCGGTGGAGCAATAATAGCATTCTCCACCGCCGAATCGAAACTTCAATTGACTATCTTGTCTTGAGTTTGAATTACGTAGATTAGGGTTTTTGCATGAGAGAGAGAGAGAAAGAGAGAATGGTGCCATCACTTATTAATTAGAGTATTTTAGAATGTATATATATACCATTTATTTGTCTTGCATGGGAATCCAAGTTGCTCATGGGGACGACGCCACTTGCTCATAACTCAAATTCTTTATTACGTATGTTTGTATGTTTTTGAATATAAAATTTTAGGAATTAGTGTTTGAACTCATATTAATAAGTTAAAAATTGTATTTATCTCATTAGATTATTGAGTAAAACTTTTATAAAAAAAAAAATTTATAACCCAAAAAGTAAAAATAATAGCCCATTTAGCAATGCTCTAAATAATTAGCCGACAATTTTGGGATCGTCACTAGTTGTTGATCACCTAAAAAAATCTTTTAAGTATAGGTTTAGTCGATCTCCCAAAATATTATCAATCAAATTTTGGCACGTTCAAAGTTTAAAGAATTTATCATATAAGTATTTAATTAAGTAGATTCCAAATCTCACATATCAAACTAACATTTTAAAATTGGAAGTAATTGTTCACCAAAAAATTCTTGAATTTTCCTTTCCGTCCTTTTTAAAAGACAAGAATTAAGACTATATACTCTCACAAAAGAATAAAGACTATATAAATATTCAATTAATAAGATTCTTAATTCTTTGTGTTTACCAAATTATGCATCTAAATTTCTAAAGAATTTTTGGACAATGAGAAAAAGACTTGAAAAACTATCAAAGGTATCAATATTATCATTATTCACCAATCATTATCTATATCTATATATATTATAAAAGAGCGAGTTAGGTTTTTGATTTCTTGAAACTTTGTAATCGGTCAAAGTACTCTTATTATAAGATTTTTAGTAGAATACAATTAAGGGTATTTTTGTAAATTACTAAATTGATACATAAAATATTCCGTTTGTGATCGGCTAAAATACCCTTATTGTAAGATTTTTAGTAAAATACAGTTATGGGTAATTTTGTAAAATACTAAATATATAAATATTCTTTTAGGATATTTCATTCTAATCATACTCTCAATTATCTTCATGTAATTCTAATTAAAATATAATTGTATAAGTTTTTCTCTAATTATAAAACACTATATAATGATAATCTTATAACCTTTGAATAAATTAATCCTAATATTATCCTAACTATATCCACTAAACTAATAAATTATCAATTTTTGGTCATGCAATAAAACCAAGTTTATATAATTATATTCCTATAAGTTTTTGAATAAATTAATCCTAATATTTTCTCAACTAAACTAATAAATTCTTAATTTCTAACCATAAAATAAAATCAAGTCTTGTATGATCAGGAAAAGGAAAACCGTGCACAATTCAATCAATAAATTAGCTCAGAACAAATTAAATAAGACTGATAAAGTACTACTGTATACAATTTATTCTTTACGGAGGGCAATACAAAATCAGAAGACTCAAAAACCAATTAGAAGTATTCCTTAATATATGTACTCCTTTCTCCTAAGTAACTTTAAATAACTTTATGTTAATATATGTCGAACTTACAATTAGAATAATCTAATTACGGATAATCTTAAGTTGGGAAACAAGCATTTATGTGAAGATTTTTTATCTTGATTTTTATTCAGGAATCAGAGAGCAAAGCCTATTATTATCGATCCAGTTCTCTATTTGTTTAGAAAATCTGATATTGCTTGGACAACTCAGCATCGTTCTCTACCAACATCCTTTAAGTTGTTCACTGGTGAGTTTCTCATCCCAGGTAGATACAAGTCCACAAATAAAACTGAATGCTAACTTGGTAAGGTATTTATTCTAATTTAATTGTGAAATTTGCATGATCTGTCTTTAATATTCTGATTGGTGTTATCTGATGTGTTGAAAGTTTAGATTGCCGGAAACAGATTGTGCAAAAAATTCAATCAATAAATTAGGTCAGAACAAATTAACAAGAGCGATAGAGTACTACTACATACAATTTATTCTTTACGGAGGACAACACAAAATCAGAAGACTCAAAAACCAATTGCATGTATTCCTTAATATATCTCCGCCTTTCTCCTAAGTAACTTTAAATGACTTTATGTTAAGATTATTTATATTGATTCAATAATTTGAATGTTTGTTTTCTTCTTCTTCTTTTGAGGTGGAGCTACTAAAAAAAAACCATTTTTTGTGACAATTTATTGTGACAAAAAATTATATAGTCACAATAGATTACAATATAGCGACAATATATGTTTTTGTCACCGCAAAATAAATTTTATGTGACAAATATTTTTAATGTCACATAAGATTTAATTTATCCGACAAAATTTAATATTTGTCACAAAATAATTAGAAGTATGTCACGGTAAATGAAACCTTGTGCGATGACCAAAAATTCAAACTCTTACGACGAATTTTTCGTCACCTAAAGATCAAGATCATATATATGACAAACTTTGATGCTGTCACAAGACTTTTTTTTTTTTTTTTTTTTTTTTGCGACAAACAATAATCATGTCATATAAATCATTATTTTTTAAAAAATCGTATACTTGTGACAAATTATAATAGTCACTACAGAAATATTCTATCATGACAACATTTTGATTGTGACAATTGGGCTTTTGTGGTGACAAAATTTATTTTTGTCATGTAAAATATTTTTATTTAATACCAACTTTTTCGTTGTGACTAATTCTCATTGTCATTATAATAATATAATGCTATGACAAAGGATTGTTTGTTACAATAGATTGCTTTGCGTGACAAAATATAATATTGTCATATAAAGTTTTATTATTTTATGAATTAATTATTTGTGACAAATTCTCATTGTCATTATATAAATTTGTCATGTAACAACATATATATTGTCAGAAGAGGTTGTTTACTTGTGACAAAATATAATGTTGTCGTAATAAATTTGATTTACTGTGATAAATTCTTACTGTCCCGATAGATATGAAATAATGGTTGTTGTCTGATTTTATAAGTTAAACCAATCGTGCAAGTGTACACTTAAGATATACGCGTAGCACAACAGGATCGTACCCACAGGGAAGGAAAATCAATCACTACTCAATATCTATTTCTAATCTAAAGACCGAATTAACGAATTCAGGTTGATTATTAAATATCTACTTAAACGAGAATAAAACTATTAACTAGAATAGAACACAATAACAAACTTAAACGTATGGGTTAAACTCAACAAACTAATTAGGCTGGGGAGTAATAACTTATACACGCTTAATTCAACATAATACTTGTTTGACAAGTGCAATTCTACAACCTAATCACTTAAGTTTGTATTATCCTCTCTCAAGGTATAATCAAGTGTTTTAAGCTCAACGTTGCTCTCGCAATCATTAATACTTAAACCAATATGATCAAGACTAGTGCAAATCAAGTTCTAGCGGCTTGGCATGGAAAAAGATTCACTCGTTGTATAGGTCAAGAACCAAATCTCTTTAAATTCCTAAACCTACTAGTTATGAAAGCAATCTCAATTACCATCAATTTCTCAATTCTCAGGTAATCCTAGATTATGCTAAGGTTGATCAGGCCGTCGCAATTCACTTCAAACCAGTTTTCAAAAATAAGAATTAGCACAAGCCATTCAAGCATCATATCAACACTTAGTATGCATTCATCATCACTCCCCTAGCCCTAGGGGTTTAGCTGTTAGGAATACTGCCCACAAACAGTCTTTGAATAATAAACGAGATGATTTTGTTCATAGGCATTCACTTCTTTATGTGCTTATTTATGTCTGTTTGGGTTGACTGTGTTTTTGCATGTATTGAACTCCTCTAATCCGATGAGGCCGTTAAGAACTTTGTTGTTATGGGAACGACACATGAAACAAGTTCTTAACTCTATAGGCGAGGATTAGAAACTTCTCCAAGTCGAGAGTCTGACAGACAGTGGGAGTGTCGACCTTGACTCTGTTGAGACTTGCTTATGTGATTATGTCCTTTTGAAGGATCACTCAGTTTCATGGGGTGATAAGTGCATACGATGATGCGTTCATAATACATGAGGGTGATTGTTACTAGAACTTTATCACTGAGATGTCCCGCGTGAGAACATTCCTAAATGGGAAAGGAAGTCTCCTAGAAACTTCCAGATTAGGAAATATCTCACAGGTCAATAACGTGATTCATTAATCATTAGACTTGAGATTTTGTAATGTCTCATATGAGCTAACTCTGTAATCTTTGATATAAGCTCAAAAGGGTGTCGCCATATAGACACCTGAACCACGGCCTATGTTGGGATTACACAAGTGGCATATGTAGAATTAGTAGAATCTGCAAAGGACCTACACTTTTTGCAAGAACAAGAATGATCTCTTACTGATTGAGTTGTTCATAGTCCATTAACTTAAACCCTTGGCCAAGGTGGACAAAAGATCAAGACATCAAGAAAATGGGATTTTCTTGGATTGAGGTCTAAATGGATATGAAACGAACTTAACTTTAAATATCAAGAATATTTAGGCTCTGAGAATATTCCCATGCCTTAGTTCTTGATTGAGAGATGGAGTTGTAGGAGGATCGTATTTCACTTTACGTAATTTATTGAATCTTGACTTTTAGCTTTAGGAAAGTTGAAAAGTCTAACTTCCTATTGTAGGATAGAGAAGATTATTCTTGCTAGACTTGGAGAATAAGTTAGGAACTTATTTTCTCCAATTAAATAAATAATTAAATTAGTTAATTAGTGAGCAAGAAAAGAAGTCCACTAGGTTTAGGAAAACCCTAGGGAGTTCGAACCCCCCTTGTATAAATACAAGGGTGGGCCTTCTCTTATTCTTTAGACCAACACTCACGAAGTGTTAAGTTTTTGAGAAAAATAAAAGAAAAGTTTTCAAAAGCAAAACCCTAGCCATTAACACAAGTTATAGAACTAGCATTCTCACTTGCTTGATCGTGTTCTAGGACTGGTGTGGATACGCTTTAGAGGATCGCTGCTTTGGGATCTATCGAGAACCCGTTCGAGGGACATTCCGCTTGAAGGGTGTTCAGTAGGCGGTACTGACATCACTATAAAGCTTCAATCAACGTAAGTTTCTAAACACCTTAAGATACGATACGAGAATTGCAAGTCCATGATCAATCTTTTGGAAAAATTTTAAATTTCCGCTGCGTTTTCTGCTCTAGTTTTCCAACAGCCTAAGTGTTTAATTATTTCATAATTGTGAGAATTCTTGATCAATTGTCCTTAATTGTAATTTCGAAAAAACTTTGGACTTAATTGAAAATGGTGAAGGACTTAATTGTAACTTTTTTGGATTATTGAACTTGATTGCATTCATTTAAATTTCTCAAGGACCAAGTTGCAATTTTTCCCTTACTTTCCCCATTTGATCGATATATGGCTATATACATATATACATATACTTTCATCTTCTTTATTCCACCAACAACAAGACAAGAGCATTTCCATCCTCTCCCTCTTTTCTCTTCAAGTTCGAACCAACCAAGGAGCAAGAAAGATCAAAAATTTCTTCCATTTTCATCAAGTATTTGAGCTCCAAGATTTCATCCTCTATCTTTTCCTTCATCTCCTTCATTCAAGGTAAGAGCATGTTCATATATGTGATGAATCTTTGGGTTATGTTAGGGATTTATGGATTATTTCAAGTTCTTAGATGAATATGTGTAGAATATGATGATTTTAGTTTGGTTTCATGCAATTATACCATGAGTTATGAGAACTTGGAGTATGGTTGATCACATCTCTTATATCAGGGTTTCATGAATGAGCTTTGATGGAATTGAGCATGTTTCCTTGGATTAAATGAAGCCTAATTGAGATATATGATGCATATACATGTTATCTTAAGTTATTTGGTAGAATCCTTGGTTTATATTGGTGTTTAGCTTGTTTTGGGGAGTCTGGTTCGAACAACGAAGCCATGAAAATGTTGTTGTTGTTGATGCGAGAAGAAGAGAAAACAGGGGAAGCATTTCTGCCAGCGTTACCCCATTTTACACTGAAGGGAGGTAACGCCCGTTACCTCCATGCCTTTCAGAACTTTGGACCCCTGCCTCGATTAACGCCCGTTACCAGCTTTGAACCGTAGAAAGGTAACGCGCGTTACCTCCAACCTTTTCCAAGAGGAAATCGGCTCCCTTCGTTAACGGTCGTTATCGCTTTTGTTCTTGAGGGGAGTAACGCCCGTTACTCCCCATGCTGTCATGTTTGTACTTTAAGTGTTTTATGTAATTTACCTCGTTTCGTTTATGTTTTGTTTGATTCTCATTTACGTGTGCTATAATTGATCAATTATACATTAATTCTTACCCTGTTTTATACTTTGTCATGAATTAATTCATATCAAAGCATGAGTGAATATTAATTGAGCATGAGGACTTGTTCATGACATATCTTGAATTCCTCATTACATCATTTCATTCTCATTTCATCGTCGTGCGTCGTACTTGGTTCATCTTGAGTCGAGTCTCACTAGTGACCTATTTTCTTGTCCAGAGAGTTCTCAGGAGGGTGATGAGCCTGCTGTGTAGAGTTCGGGAAGTCCGTTTTGCCTTTTTTGGTTTTGTACAGGTGAGGAGTTGTTAGGATAAATTATATAAGCCCTACAACCTCTTTATGTGTGATTTAGCCAAAAACCCTATTTATATCTATACTTGTTTTCAAATGCCAAATGTTTTCAAATGCACCTAAATCTTGATCCTGTCCTATTTTGGCGAGAACTTTACACTTCCTGGGGCCCAGGGGCTTGTGTATTGAGGGAACCCGAAAAGCAAGGGCTGACGGTCAGCATTTGCATAAGTCCCACCATTGTGGAGCTGCCTGGACATCCATCAGGAGGTTTGATGGACCGATGGGATTCCGATCGATGGGATTCATGTACCCATTCATCACCTTGTCCTGGGTGGTAAGGGCTAGCTACCCAAACCACCAACCCGGAGGAAAAAGGGGTATATGTGCACTTGAACCTAATCTTGTAACAAGTGAAACTTAGTAATTGTGTGATCACTTAATAATTACTTTATACAAAAAAGGAGAAACATTGGAGATTGCTCACTCGCCGAGCCACTTGATCACTTGCCTTGAAATGAATAGATAATTGTAATTCCATATAATGATTCTATACTTGTTTAATGAAAAACCTTATATAGAATTATGGCTTGCATGAACTTTACTGCTTTCTATATATTACTTATGCCATTCACTCAATCTTGTAGAGGCTGACCCCTCTCTTCTTTGTCCCTCAGGTTCCTTGCAAGCATAGCTAGGTGGGAAATTGCATTAGTTTTTGTAATTTTGTGTCTAGCTCGTAACACACTCATGTTGTATACCACACACTCTTATGGATATTTATTTACTTTTTCCTGGTACAGTTTTTTGGAGGCTGCGTGGGCCAAATTCTCCTACTTGGGTTTTGTAAGAACTTATGACTTAAGGATTTGTACAAAATGGAATACCATCTATACCTATGCCTCCGCACTACGGTTACACTATTGTTTCTTTCTGTTGGATATCTGACTTGTTGGTACAAGGTTAGTCCCACCTAGCCAAGGTCCGTGTCGTCTCCCTGTTCGCTATGATTGGGTTTGTGTGCGGACTGTATTCGTATATGAACTTAGTCTTAGTGCGGGTGATGTGGGGCCCACGCTAGGGCGTCACAGTACCGGAATGAATTATATACATCTCAAATAACAAAATTACTATTATCAAACAAGACATATTATCGTTAATCACAAATAATCATGTTTAAAAAAATAAATAATTAATAGATTATGAATATAATCAAACATAGTGATATGTGGTGGCATTGACGATGAATGAGTGATCGAGAAATAGACAAGAGTAAGAGTTGGTCGAAAGGACCAAAAAAGAAAGACGACTGGACAGAGCAAGAAAGTGAGCGAGAAAGAGACCAAGGAGAAAATCGTGGTATAGAGTTAGGCCTTAGGGAGTTGGGAGGGAGCTCATAAATAACCTTAAAGATAATTAATACATACTATCGATACTAATTTTATATTATTATTAATAAGTCTATAAAAATAACTAACTTTTTGTCAGTATATTTTATTAATATAAATTACACTTTTATTTTATTATTAATGTTATGATATAAAGTAAGAATTAATTGATAATGATTAAGAGTTAATCAAAAATAGAAGAAAAGACAATCTGGCTAAGGGATAAAAACCTTGACGCCTTAAACAAATTAACAAAAATGCCACATGCTATGACCATTTGATTGAAATAAAGAAATTATATGTGGGAACAACATGGAAGATGCATTCTCACCAAAAAAAATTTTAAGTTTTCGAGTAAAGAAATACGACTAGATAAGAAAATGAGGACCAAAATTGCTTCACTTTTAGGACTAATGATATAGATCAACTTCAGATAATTATAGAAAGTCAGAAATTATCTATATGGAAAAAGATTTGAAAAAAGGAACTGATTAATCAAATGTGTTTCATCACAAGTTTGCTTCATTTATGACATGCATAAAACATAATATATGATTATGTGTCACTCTTTATTTTATATTAAGTTACATACATCACTACTTATTGGAAATATATGAATTCTCACAACTTATCAAGAAGTTTTAACAACAGAGTTCAGAGTATGTCACCAACTATAAGAGAGCTAAGCTTGCTTTGAAATAGACTATCGTTATGAGTCGATTTAATTGGGACTGAGAAGATAAAGCACCTTAAACTCAGATAAAATAGTTTCAAAACCAAAATTTCAAATCTGTTATCAAAAGTCGAGAATTTTATCAAGAAGAAGGAATTTGAAGGAACTAGAACCTACGTGTATATTTATTAAGATTAACTATTTAAAAGAAAGGGTCGGATATAAGTTTTGCTTCCCGGTTACTAAAAGTTAAAAACAAGTGTTAAGTGTCGACAAACATTTTTATAGCATAAGTAAGAGTTACATTAAACTTCATATGAGTTGAAATAATTCAACAAAATGTAGAAATATAAAGTGGGGACACATAAATGCTAACTTGCCTGTGCAGGAAACGACAAACTTTGGGCAAATGTTCATCTGAGAGGGCTACAATAAATGGGGGCAGAAAAAACATCAACTATGATGAGTAAGGAAGGACGATGACTTCAAAAGAGACGACATGCCAAAATTGGGAAATGACATCCCTCGGCAGTTAGACCATACTGTCAATATTTTATGTACTAGCTCTAAGATTCCAAGAAGATAATCAAGTCCCTTGAGCATCATGCAATAAACTTTAAAGGTCAAAGTTCGTAAAGCTATCAGTTTCTATCGATAATCAATTAAAGTGACATGAGCTTACCATTCAAATTTGAGAAAATATAAAAGAAGAGCAGTCAACTCAAGCAATGACTAATAGATCGCATGAAACGTCACAAGTGATAACTATCATAATCAGTACCAGGTGATGGGGGATGATATGTATGTGAAGAAGATTTATGAAATTGATAAGTCATATGGTTGGAGGAGTAATTTATTAGGGAGGATTGAGGGAAAGTATCAATATCAACAACACACCAAAAATTAGAAATGATATTATCAAACAGGAATAAGGAAAAATTCAATAGAGTAAATGTACAAGACAATATGATCAGACACCAATTGAATTTTAGAAATAATGGTGCGAAATTAACCAGACGAGCACTTAAATAGAAGAGATTTAAAATAATGGATATCATTGAAATTAGGGAGGAGAAAGGGGGGAGGGGTTGGGAGTAAGGCTCTATCCTCCTCAAAATTTGGAACAAAATATACTTGATCATTAGTGGACAAAACAAGAAAAATCATCCAGATGTATCGTAACTACTTGTTTCACTTTAATTAATATAATTTGCATTATAACTTCAAGTATTTAAAATAATTGTTGCAATTTTAGGCTAGGTCAACGATACGTGTGTTGTGTAACTATGTGTTGCATCTACATGCATCATAATTGTGTCTCACTTTAATTAATTTATGGAAAAATTGTTCAATTCATCCTACCGAATGATCTAACTTGCAATTTGAGGAAATGGTTTTGGCCTTTTGAAAATCTCATTGTTCATTTTTTAATTTTGTTAAATATAGGACAATGGTCTGCTGGAATTGGTGGCGTGGAAGCCGGAATGACACATCCACAGCCACGCGATAATTTTTACCACATCAAAAAAATAAAAAAAGTTAATAAAAATAAAATTATACATCTGCATAGTTATAAGAGGGAATACGTTAATTTTCACCCACCCCATTAATTATTGGGCGAAAAAAGCTTTCTTGCAACCACCCCAAGTGGCACAAGTAAGCAACCTCCCCTACGACAACGACGGGGTGTGCATGGTGTGCAAGAAGAAGACTCCGATAGAGGGGAAGACGGTGGCGTGCAAGAATTGCGCCATGTCGTGGCACGTCATGTACCTGAAGGCGCCCCCAACAACTTTGGTGGAGGCAGCAAAGCGGGTTTTCCCTGACTGCTCGGATCTCGGGGGTGGCAACAGTGTAGGGGTGGATAAGGCGACATGAAGGGGGAGAGGGGTTGGTGGAGATGATTGAGTTGGATGCTTCGATGACGTATAGAGAGAAGGCGAGGCGGCGGCAGAAATTGATGGGTGGAGGGGTTGTTGCGGCGACAGAGGAGGAGAAGGAGAAGACGGCTGGCAGCAATGGAAAAGGTTTTCGGTGGGGTTTGGGTGATTTTGGGTGATAAGTTCAATTGTTCCATTTGCATGCAACTTCTGAATAGGCCTGTTTCTGTATGATTTCTATATATCCTCTGTTGATTTGCGCGAATGCTTTGTGGATGATTGTGATTTTGGGCATTTTTTGAGATTTAAGTCGTAAAACTAGGCAAATGTGGAATTCTTTTAATTATTTTTTTATTTTTTTGATGTGGCCAAAAAATTTGTCACGTGGTCACGGATGTGTTAATTTGCACCAATTCCCAGTAGGTTATTGTCCTGTAACTTCACCAAATTAAAAATTGAAGAATGAGATTTGCAAAAACCCAAAACCATGCCCACAAATAGTAAGTTGGACAATTCAACAGGATAAAAATAATTTTTCCTTAATTTATTATACATTATAATTTGAAGTATTTATAACATGTGTTACTTGTGTAATTTACAGTTTATTGAATATTATTTATTGGCCCCAATCTGATCAAGAGATTTTATATAAATATTTTTATAAGTGTAATTTTTTAAAATCAAAGTAATTATTTAAAATTTTTATTATATTCATTTAATTAAGTTAGACATTATTAATATTTAAATTTATTAAATGAATATAATAGTAAAACTTATTTAAATAGATTACGTGATCGATAAACGTGCAACGCACGTTGCTTTTACTCGTTTATATATCTATACTGTAATATATAGGAAGGGTGTCTTTTGACCCAATTGAGTCAATTTTGACTAAATGGAATTATGTGGTTTTTTTGAGATTTTTAATTATAACTAAAAATTTTGATTGGTTGATGCTTATTAATGTAATTAATTAATTTATTAATTTAATATATCCCTTAATTTTTGGAAGTCATCCTCAATTAAAGCATCAATTTATAGTAAAATTTATTTTAAATATACAAAATATAACACAATTTCAAAAATAACTCACTAAAGTTTTAAATCCAAATTCAAATTTCTATTTCTTGATTAGTTTACTTAAATTATTCCATTAATTTTGTATAAAATAATGAAAACTGATATATAAATATTACATTAAAAATAACGTGCAAAATTAATTTAAATTTTTGTATAAATTAAGGGAATTTATTTTTTTAATATTGTTTTTAGTTAATAACAACCTAAACAACTACACATTGCACAATAATATGATCAAACCTATCTATACTATAATATATAGAAAGGGTTTGTTTGACCAAATATATTCAATTTTAACTCAATATTTTTTTAATCTTTTTTTATTTTTTAAAAATTATTTCATTGGTCAATTAACTTTTCAAAATATTTGATATTTTGAAAACTTTAATTAGTTAACAAATTACATTAATTTACTTCTTAATATCACAAATGTAGGTAATGTCCAATTAAATACAAAATTTATTATCTTTTAGGACTTTGATTATTTAACAAATCACATTAATCAGTTTGTTAATCTAACGAATCTAGGTATCTTCCAATTAATAATATTTTATTTATATCAAATGATTTATTTATTTTTAATTTGGTGAAAACATCAAATGATTAATTGATTTGCCCGGATTTTGAAATCTCTTAATTAATGCATTGATTGCAAATTTGCAATTAATTGGAAATAAACCTCCGGTTAAGGGGATTAAAGTGCTTAAAATATACCAAAATTATCTATTCCATATTTCTATCTAACATTTATAAGTTTTAAAGAAAAATCTTCACTTAATATATATAGATTTTATGTAACTCAGTTCTACAAAAACCAAAAATAAATCACCATTGGTATCTCAAAGTTAAAATTCAAAATTTAATTCAATTGTGCTAAGGTTTTAATTTGATCAAGTAATGCAATTTTTGACTTCAATAATTTTTTTTGCTTTTTCTTTTTTGAAAATATTTTAATTTTACATAAAAAACTCATTTATCGATATTATTTCCAAATTTATTATTAAAGAATCACTACTAAAAATATATAGTTGGATATGATTGAATTTAATTAAATTGAATACTTCCATCTATTGATTTCCTTAATTATAGAAATTAACCATAATTATCTAAAAATTAATATTAAAACCCTGTGCGCTAAGACCAATACTTCCCAAGTCCAAACAAGATGCTTGCAAAAACAAATGTGAGTAACATCAAGGTCACCAAATGTCATTCTCAATTTTGAGATACTTTATCTCATTCTCTATAGCAAGTATGTACCTTTGAGCTCCATTGTTACGTAACTGAGTGTAACTTTTTGCTTAGCTTATACTTTTATATTTATGCTCTCATTAGTTCTTGTGTTTTTTATATTTTTCGATTTGTGTTTTTTTCATATATATCTCACTTTTTTTGAAAATTGAACAATATATATGTCCTAATTATTTTTTGTTTATTATTGTGCAGGTTTTTCTAAATTTTGATTGTATACACACCTGACCTGGTTATTCATCATCTCTAATGATTATAAAACTATTAGTTAATTTTTCAATGCTCAATAACAATATGTTTTTTTTTTTTTTTCATATCAACTATGATCCATCCAATTTTTATGTAAAGTGTTTTATTTTAATGCTCTTTCTTGGGGGAATTTGAGAAAACTCCCCAATTGTATAGTCAATTTTTCGTTTACTCCCCAGGTCTACAAAAATTTTAGTTCACTCCCCAATTCACATGCATAATTTGAGTTAACTCCCCAATTTTGGGGGCAGATACCACATATGGCGATTTAGATACACCATATGACGAATTAGGTACACGATTCTTGAGTTTATCTAAATCGCCATATGTGGTATCTAAATCGTCATATGGTGTATCTAAATTGCCATATGTGGTATCTGCCCCCAAAATTGGGGAGTTAACTCAAATTATGCATGTGAATTGGGGAGTGAACTAAAAATTTTTTAGACCTGGGGAGCAAACTAAAATTTTTTCAACCCATGGGGAGTTTTCTCAAATTCCCCCTTGTTTCTTTATAATTCTATTCATTTTTTAAAATATTTTATATTTCTTTTATTAATATTCTATGGGTATGTTCTGATTTTATTAATTGTATTTTTTATTTCTCTTATATTAATAATGGTAAAGTTTCATTATTTATTTCAGGTGATGCGATTATTCATCTCATATAATTATATGCATATGTTTGGTGAGTTTTCGTTGTTATCAATTTACATTTTTTTATCGATTTTTTGTTCAAATCATACGTAAATGTTCTTTTTTCTTTTTAATGTCTTTCTTTGTGTTTTTCTTTCAATTGATTTATCATCTCGATTATTTGATACGTTTTTATATATAATCAATTCTTTTTAAATTTTTGATCAACCATCTATGTTATCTCCAACAATTAAATGTTCATTTATAATGTTTTTTTCTCTTCATTCAAATTGATTCTATTTTTTATATTGTTATATTTCTTTCACTAATATTTCATCTCAGTTGTTTAGATCTCTATGATTTTTAGGATTCAACTATTTCTTTAATATGCCACTTCACATTCTAGAAGTTAATATTTATATGCTTAATTTTGTTATTATTTTATATTTCTTAAATTATGTTATTTAATTGATTGGAGTATGTTTATTTTAATGTTTTTTAATAATTAATAATTTTATTGTTTATTGTTTTCAAAAGTAATAATTTTTAGGTATTTATCATTTGTGTTAACTTTTTCATTTTAGTTCTTGATTATAATTGATTCTTAATTTTTATATAGGTTGACCTATAGTTTGTTCTTAATATTGTGTTTCACTGTTTTCTTAATTTTTCAAAGGCCAATTTTATATTTAAGATTTTTTTTCTTAAATATATACTGAGATTTTATTAGGCATAAGAAAAAAATTATTTTTAAGTAGTTTTTGTTGTTTCTAAATTTTTCATTTTTTATATATGTTTTTCTTATTTCATATTGCACAATTACAACCTGTTTATCTTTAAATTTATTTCTCTATAATTTTATTTGGACACTTTTAGTTAACATTGATTTATTTCAATCTTATTATTTATGTTATGTTTAGCTTCTTTTTTTTTTTTTTGTGATTCTTTGTATGTTTTTTTACTAAAATTGTGCATAGTAAGGGATATACGCTATTGAATATTAAAAAGTGGTGATTTTTTTTCCTCTTAGCAAATAAGTTAATAATTTTTTTTTTAATATCATATCAAACGTAAGTCACACCAAGTTGTTCTATAGTTTTGGTTCAGGTAAGATCATAATTTATGGAATTTGGAAGCAACGAAAGAAAATTTAAAAAAATGTAAAAGTAGAAAGTGATGGAGCAATATCATTTTATCCTTTTATTTGTGTGGAATAACATTAAAAATATTATTTAAATTTAAAAAAAGAAAAATTCTAAGGCAAATTATACGTAAATATATTATGATATTTTTATATTTATTTATATCATAACCTAAATACTTTATGTACCTAAGTCAGTTTTTCTATATTATTTTATACATAGTTTGTGTATGTATATCATTGACTATTTTTATGCATTATAATACATTTTTAATATATTTTAAAAATTAAATTTGAATTTTCAAGTAATATTATTATGAGCTACTATATATGTAATATCAAATATTAATATGATTTGCGTTGTATATTTGTTACTAAATTTTTTTGATTTTTAGATATAATTATTTATTTATTAACATTGCATTTATGTAGTATTTATGTTTTTTTTATACTTTGGATCATTATAAATATTTATATACTATTAATTATAACGCACAAGGTTTATGCTAGTATATATATAAGAAAGACACGTTTACCAATATCTCCTCAAAAAAAATTAATTCAATTACGAAAAAAAATCTTAAAATTAATTTGAATAATAACTTCAAAAACATCTTAAAAATTTAGAAAAATTTACAAATAATACTCTGCTCAAAATATTTTTTATATTTTCTCAATTATGAAAATTCTTTATATAATTAGAATACTATACCATGAGAGATATTCGTAATTATTTCTTAAAAAGTGAAATTAAACTCACCTACCCACAAAGCAAAACCCTATTGATCTGAAGTCTCAACCACTAGATCATGCAGGTATGTCTCATAGAGCCCACACGAAAAATGGCTAAAACAATTTAAGAATATATAATTTCAAAACTCTCGTCAAAATATTTGACTTTATTGCTAATTATATTCTTTTGAGTAGTTCTTAATTAATTTGTTTTTTATAAGAAAAATTGGGTGATCGATGGAAGATAGGAATATAGGATAAGTTTACAACTCATTCTTTTTGGGTTCGTGCAGCAACACGGTTTGAGCTGTTCAGATATAAAGATTATGACCTATCAAAATTTGTCACCTAGCTAGTTGCTCTACCATATCTCTAGATTGGATACTTTACTTGGTGGAACCCAAAGGTGCAATTTCTTGCCTTTATTTAATTAGTGTGAGATTTTGTAATAAGGGAAATGTTAAATTCGTTTAGTCAAAGTTACTTAATTACTAAGTAAGCCGTTTGAGTAGATAGCATTATGAACAAGCGAGTAGTGTATTCTAGTCAATGTTTTCAAAACCGGACCAGACCGGCCAGTTCGACCGGTGACCGGTGCCTGGTCCGGTCCGAACCACCTTGCAAAATCAGTGCGAACCGGACCGATACAGAACAGTAAAAACCGACCGGTTAACCGTCGGTTTTGGCCCCGTGAACCGGACCGGACCGGCGGTTCACTTAATTTTCATTTTTTTTTTTTTTGAAAAAACTTAAAATTCCCACATCCTTTAACCTTTTTTGAGTTTTAGAAAATATTTTTTACACACTTACAATTCCCAAATCCCAAATTTAAAATCACATGCCTCAAATTAGACGTTAAACACTTGAATATGACTCTTTTATTCTAAAATTGAACTATATTATATATTATATTTTTAATTTTAGCATATTATTATATATATATATATATATTATTAAAAATAATATTTTTATTTATTACGTCATACCGGTTCGACCGGTGACCAGTAAGGCTGCCGCTTTGACCTCCGGTCCGCTTTTGAAAACATTGATTCTAGTATATTATAATAGTAGGAGTTAGATTTTTGGTTTCTTATAAAATATAAATCGCCTAAAATATTCTCAGAATAATTACGTTAATAATTATTAGTTAAGGATAATTATGTAAATATATGTTATAAATTATTAATTTAATTATATTTAAAAAACACATTAACTTAAAGTAGAACTCATAGTATAATTAAAATTTCTTCAACTTACCAAAAAAAGATACACAGTTCAACAAGGATTATTTTAATATTAATATATTAATTAATTGTATTCAAATTTTATAATATAAGTTGTTTATTTTTTAATTTTAAGGCCTATAATTTTAAATGTTATAATAAGATATATCTAATGAATTGGAAAACGAAAAATTGATTCACTTTATAAATTTTAATAATTTTTTGTAATTTTGAAAAAAAAATATATTATTTAAATTGAATGAGTTATATAAGAACTTTCAATAAATCAATCCTCATGTAAGTCTAATTATATAAGTCCATAGTTCTAATTATCTAAGCTCATAAATTTTCTTAAATTATATTATATTATAATTCTATAAATTTATCTAATTAACAAAATAATATAATTGAATGATTTACATAAAATATTTTTCAATAAATTAACTAATTCTAATGTAATATTTTTTTAATTAACTATGGTGGTGTAGAAACTGGAAAGGAATTAAAACACCATCACTTTAAGATTTGTTTGGGGGGAAGACCATCACAGGCGTTTGAGCCTCAGGAACTGGGTTTCTCAAAGAGCGTGGGTTCTTCCAGCTAGGATAACACCAGAGAAGAAAATGCAGTAAGAATGCAAAGATGGTGAAGTATGCAGAGCTTGGGAAGAAGAAAATGGAGGAAAGAGTGCCCAGTTCTGGAGTATCTGTATGCAGTATGAGTTTGTGTGTGGAGAATCACTTAGGGAATGTGAGTGTAAATCCCATATTTATAAGTTGAGGGTAAGGGTGTTTTGGGTAATCTGATCAAGTGGTCCCAAACCCAGTGTTGCCCTAGACACTTGGCCCAATGTGGGAGATTTGAGGGAAAGCATCTGTAGGCCTGCCATAAAGGTGGTTGTAAAGCAATGGTGGCAGGTGCACTGCCGAGTACGGAGTGTCAGAGAGCACTACATGGTTGTTACCGAGGGGTTGACGCGCTCGGCGTGAGTAGGCTTGAGACACCTTTAGGATAGAGGACCTTGAGGGGTCTCAACTTTATGTAGTCTAATGAGGGCCCGAGGGGACTCATCTCTATGCAATCCAATAAGGGCCCGATGAGAGACTCGAGCCCGAGGGGAGACTCCAGCCCGAGGGGAGACTCGAGTCCGAGGGGACCCGAGCCCGAGGGAAGACTCCAGCCCGAGAAGATGTGTCCTAAAATTAACCTTGAGAAGGAAAGAATGACTCATACACCTTATGAATCAACAATAGGTAGCATAATGTATGCAATGTTATGTACTCGACCAGATGTGGCTTATGCACTTAGTGTAACAAGTCGTTTTCAATCTGACCCTGGAGATGGTCAGTGGGCTGCCGTGAAGAATATTCTTAAGTACTTGAAAAGTACTAAAGATTTATTCATAGTTTACGGAGGTCAGAAAGATCTTACTGTCGAAGGATACTGCGATGCAAGCTTTGCATCTGACTTAGATGATTTTAAGTCAATGTCAGGATACATTTTCTACCTAAACGGCGGAGCAGTGAGTTGGAAGAGTTCCAAGCAAACGACCACTGTAGATTCGACCACTGAGGCCGAATACTTAGCTGCAAATGATGCAGCTAAGGAAGGTGTTTGGATTAGAAACTTCATTCAAGAGTTGAATGTTGTTCCTAGCATGAAAGACCCCATTACTGTGTTTTGTGACAACACTGGGGCGGTTGCTCAAGCAAGAGAACCAAGATCTCACCAACGGACCAAACACATTATGAGGAAGTATCACCTAATCCGTGATATTATCAAAAGAGGAGATGTGCAAATTGAGAGGGTCGCATCAACAGAGAACGTAGCAGATCCATTTACTAAACCCCTTAGTCGAGAAGCTTTCGAAGGTCATCTTCAAAAGATGGGACTTAGAGTAGCTTTAGAATAGCTTTGACGGGCAAGTGGGAGATTGTTAGGAATAGTGCCCTAGAAAGCCGATTGTAGATCCGCTTTGTACTTTTTCTTATTGTAATCACAGATAATTTTTGAATAAAATAACGAATTAAGGCAACACTTCTTTATATGCTCTTGTTTGGTATGTGTTTACTTTAGCTGTGCATGTAAGAGAACTCCCCTAATCCTGATGACTTTAGGACTACCATTTAGGTGAAATGGTTCATGAAACGAGCCCTATATCACATAAGTCATGATTAGTAAAATACTCCAAGCCGATGAGTCCTACAGACAGTGGGAGTGTCAACCTGACTCCTCTAAGGCTTGCTTGTGGGATCACGCACTTAAGAAGGACCACCTTGTTTCATGGAGGTGCAAAGTGTATAGTTGATACGTGCGTGATACATGAGGGTGCTTACTTCCATAAGTAAGTTCACTGAGGTGCCCCGTGTGAGAAGATTCCTAAATGGGAAATGAAGTTTCTATTTCAGGAAATGGAAACTTCCAGATTAGGAAATATCTCACGACTCATTGATGTGATTAATTGATCCTTAGACTTGAGGTTCCATGTCACTTTATGAGTTAACTCTGTAGTCTTAGGTATAAGCTTTAAAGGGTGTCGCCTTAGACAACTGATTCAAGGCTTATGCTGGGGCTGCACAAGTGACTCATGAAAGTGAATAAGAATCGAGAAAGGACCTACACTTGCATTTGCAAAGTGATCTCTTATTGTGTAAGTCATTCATATGCCATATGGAGTCCTTGGCCAAGGCAGTAGATCAAGACATCAAGAAAAGGGTTTCTTGGATTGAGATCAAATGGATATGAAATGCACTTAGCTTTAAGACCAGATTATTGGGGTTCTGATTATTCCCTTGCCCTAGATCTTGGTTGAGAGATAGTAAGTAGGAGGATTGTATCTCACATGAATCAATGACTTAAAGTTTCTATCGAATCGAGACATTCCAATTCAGCTAGGGGTTAAACACCTGTTGCTAGACTATGGTCGTTTAATCTGTGGACTGATTAATTAATTAGTGAATTAATTAATTCGGGTCACTGCTAATTAAATTGAGAACCTAGAGGGTCACACACAACAACTTGGTTACATGAGTTAAGGCTTTAAAATGATTAAACGAGTTGATCATGTCGAGAGGGTTCCACACGTGTGAATCACACGTGTGGGTCACGTGAGTGGCACATGTCCTTGGGACACGTGTCTCACACGTGTATATATATTTATGTGATTAAATAATTAATGTGTTAATTATTTAATAGACTTTGGTTTAATTTTTGAATTAAAAAGAAAGTCTTATTCTGGAGAAAAATAATCTATTTAATTAACTACAAATTAATTAATTAGATAAAAATAAGTTATTTATTAATAAATAAAGTATAAAATTGTCCAAAAGGGGTTTGGATATTTTAGCTCTCTTAAAAGTTGATTTGAATTAGATTTCAAAGTCAAGGTTTGGAATTACTTGATGATCAAGTAATAAGAGAGAGAGGGACCAAATCCTTAGTCCATTAGGACTAGGTTCGGCCGCCCCTCCCTAGAGCTATATATAGGGGAGCTCGAGCTCCCCTTAGAGATTAATTGAGGATTCTTTTGGTTCATGTGTTGAACACCATCCTTTCTCCAAGATCAAATAAACCCTAGGTTAAGCCTAAACACTAACTAGAGAACTAGCATCCTTACTAGTTAGATTGTAGTCAAGTTGGTGGACTATCTCTAGAGAGCTTCAAGTTAGAAGTTTTAAAGATTCGAGCTTTACCAAGGAGAGGGGATCAAGCCGCGAGAAGAGCGTTCTTGGGTGGCTTGAAACGCTTCAAGAAAGATTATTGAAAAGTAAGTTTCTAATCTCTACGAATTCGGATTCACGATTGCGAGTTTCGATCCTTTTTGTTGGAAAATTTTTAAATTTCCGCTGCTTTCTGATTCCTGTTTTCCACCAAGTGGTATCAGAGCCACCTCGTTAATCGTGTTTCTGATTCTTCTCAATTATTCTGAATTTGGTAGAAATTCCTAAGCTTGATGCGATTGAGTATTTGTAACTGTTTTAGAAAGCCTGAATTATGAAACTGTATTTTTCCCTGAAAGTTTCTGAAAAACGTTTTGCAAAAATTGTTTAGAAAACTGTTTTGGATTTGAAACTGTATAAACTATTTTTGGATTTCTTGGATTGGTTTTGCTTTTGAACGAAAACACGAAATGAAAAGCCTGGATTATGAACACGCGAAACCCCGCGCGCTAAGGCGTCACGCGCCACCGCCCGCCGCGAGGCGCGCGTATGGGCATCCTCGCCCAGTCCCTCCCGCAATCGCGCGGGTGCGCCCGCCCAACGATGCCCACAAGTGGCCGGAAGGGCCGCGCGCACGCCTGCGACGCGCACGACCCTCTTCGCGTACGGGCCCCATTTTTCTCGTAATCCGTTTTCGTATTTCGTACAATTCAGTCCCGATTTTAATTTTAATTTTAATTATTAAAAACTGTTTTATTAATATTTATTTTAATTTTGAATAAAACTTAAAATTGGGATTTTTGAGAAATAGAAACGGTTTATAATTTTTGGGAAACTACATCTTTGATAAAATTGTTAATTTTCAGAAATTAATTGGAATTTTATTTGTTTTAATAATTTGGGATTTATTGAAAACTTTTATGAATAAGACTGGCATCAAGTCATGTTTTAAGTCATTAGGACTTGAAACGGGAATTTTAATTTATTGGCTAAATTTAAATTCTCGCAAGTTGCATGTTAGGTGATCATGGGTTTAGACTTATGTATGGTTTTAATTTATGCACATAGATGGTTTAAATTGGGGTTGGAGCCCTATAGTTGCGTTTTTCAATTGAGGTTGGAGCCTCACTTATGTGCGTACTGTTATGTGATTTATTATGTGGCTTTCCATATTACTGTTTTGAGGCCGGGGTATGCCCCGTGTATTTGTCTAAGGCCAATATGAAGATTGAGCCTTATTACTTTTCAATACTTTTTCATTTTTTGAGAGTAGAATAGGTGGTGAGGTTTTTATTTTCATTTTGGAGACAATGCACCCATGGATTAAGATGGACCACATTCAAGTAACAAGGAGGCCATAAGTGAAGACCCCTTAAAATGTTAGGGAGGGGAATCTCAATTGAAAATGTAATAGAGACAGGGCTCGTATTTTGTTACTGTTTTCCCTTATGTGATTTAAACTGTTTATGTGGCATGTGTGTTAGAACTTGTGATTGTGGAGTGGCTCCCACATATCACGCATAAGATAGGTAGAACCCGTGATCATTACATGTTATATCATGCTAGGACATGTTATCTGCTAAGTGCTTGTGTGAAATGCATTTAAGTTGTACTTGCATTAATTAAGACTAATTAAAATTGGATAACATATATGTTGGTGAGGTCGAATCGGACAACTCTCCGGTTGATTCGAAAATTCCCATTTAAATATTAAGGTAATATCGAACAATAGGTGTTTAATTCGAGATGCAAATTTTGAATTAAATTCCTAGCATTCCATCAATAGGTTTTAATTTTAGTAGGTGAAGCTAGTTATTGTCCGCGAGTCGTGGGATAGCTAATGGAGCTTATTAGTTCTTAGTTACCTAATTGATCATTTTAAATGATCAATATTTCGTGGTCAATTTTGGCAAGGGCGATGTCCGCGAGTCGTGGGTCATTCGAACTAAGTTTTGATCATGATCTTATCATTGATGGGTCTAGCTTAACGCCTACGTAAATATGGATGTCGCACGAGTCGTGGGTCCATATTAAAAGATAGGTGATGCAAAAAACAATTACTAAGAGTTCTAAAGGTGTTAGAATTAGTAAGTTGTACCTACCTAAGGTTTTACTTAGAATGTCCGCGAGTCGTGGGTTCGAGGTAAAATGCTTAGGGTCTTAGTACCCATTGGGAAACGTGTTCCTCTTAGATCTTTGGGAATTATAGATCTTTGAAAAACAGTGGGAGCTACATTAGATTAAAGACCTTATCTTTTGTATATTGTTATAATTCAGCATGCTCACTAGTTCTCTGTTTTACCATTTAGGTCGTAGATTCTATGATTCTCTACGTGTTTTGAAATGGCAACCAAAAACCCACTTGTATCGATCCTCGAGTCAAACAAGTTGATTGGTCCCAACTATTCTGATTGGCTGAGGAATCTAAAAATCATTTGAGATTCTGAGAAGAGAACTTATGTTCTCTTCGAAGGGGAGCCTAGTCCCGAAGGGAAAGCTCCCACTCGGGCCGAGCGGGACGCGATCCAGAAGTAGAAGGATGATAATCTCCAAGCCCGTTGCCTTATGTTGGCTGACATGTCTCCGGACTTGCAAAGGCAACATGAGGCCATGGAATTTGCTTGGGAGATTTACGACCACTTAGAGCAACTTTACCGACCTCATGAATGTGTTACAAGGTATAACACTTCAAAGGAATTATTCCATTTGAGAATGAGGGAAAGTTCAAGTGTCCATGAATATGGACTCAAGTTTCTTGCCCTTACTGAGAAACTTGCTTCCATGGACATGCCACTGAAAGATGAGCTTTCAGTGGACTTGTTACTAGCCTCGTTCCCACCATCATTCAATCCATTTGTCCTTAACTTCAATATGAATCATGCTGGTGCTACTGTAGCTGAGCTGATTAGTCAGCTTGTGACTGCTGAAAGCACGATCAAGAAGGACAATAAGGTTCTGATGGTGAATGCTCCATCTTCCTCTTCGGGGCCTTCTAAAGGTAAGTGCAAGAAAGCCCAAAAGAAGAAGAAGAAACCCCTTAGACCCACTGGTGGCATTTCGAAGGGGAAGGCCCAAAAGAATAAGCGTGATCAGAAAGAGGATGTTTGTTTCCATTGTGGCAAAACGGGACATTGGAGGAGAAACTGCCCAGAGTACAAGGCTACTCTAAAGAAAGGTATGTTTCTCGTTGAAGTAAATCTTTCTATTAATTCTAGTTCTTGGGTACTTGATACCGGTTGTGGAACTCATATCTGTAATGATGTACAGATGCTAAATGAAGTCTAACAACTCAGAGAAGGAGAATGTGTCTTGAAGATCGGCAATGGCTCAAATGTTGAAGCTCGAGCTTTAGGCACAATTAGATTAGATTTAGGTAGTTTTGAGTTAGTTTTAAATAAAGTACTTTATGTACCGAGCATTATTTGTAATATAATTTCAGTTCCAATTTTAGATTGTGAAGGTTATGAAACTTATATTAAGAATGGTAAATATTTTATCAAACGGAACAACTCTTCCGTTCACATCGGTACTCTAAGTAATGGACTTTATCTAACTCAAAATATCAATATTATGAATATACAACGAGAAACTAAACGTAAGAGAGATGAAAAAGTTTCAGCTCCCTTATGGCACGCTAGATTAGGACACATTTCCAAGAATAGAATTAGCAAGATAAACAATTTAGGATCATTCTCTGAAAATGATCTCAAAGAGTTAACTTCTTGCGAGTCCTGTCTGAAAGGAATGATGTCCAAAGTTCCTTTTAAAGGAACTGTGGAACGTGCCACTAAGGTCTTGGATTTGATCCATTCTGATGTTTGTGGACTGCTTAGTGTAAGCACAAGAAACAATCATCAGTATTTCATAACCTTTACCGATGACTTTAGTCGGTATGGTTATGTATACTTAATGAAGTATAAATCTGAAGCTTTTGAGAAATTCCTAGAATTGCAAAAGGAGTTTGAGAACCAAACTGGTCACAAGATCAAATCACTTCGATCTGAACGAGGAGACGAGTATCTTAGTGAAGAATTCCTTAATCATCTCAAAGATAATGGGATTATCTCTCAGTGGACACCTCCGGGAACTCCTCAACTCAATGGAGTTTCTGAGAGAAGGAATCGAACTCTACTCGATATGGTTCGTTCCATGATGAGTTTCACTGACTTACCACCTTTTTTCAGGGGTTATGCCCTAGAAAGTGCAGCAAAGATTTTGAATCTAGTTCCCTCTAAGTCAGTCCCTAAAACGCCCTATGAAATGTGGCATGGTAAAATCCCTAGTTTTTCTTACTTAAGAATTTGGGGTTGTCCTGCTTACGTGAAGAGGACATGGGAGATAAGTTAGCATCTCGTTTTAACTTATGCTACTTTGTAGGTTATCCTAACGAATCCATAGGATACTACTTCTATGATCAATCTGAGAAAAAGGTGTTTGTTTCCAGAAATGCTACTTTTCTTGAGGAACCGTTCCTTAAAGAAAAGAAAGGCAAGATCATAGAATTAGAGGAAGTACAAAGTGACCCCACGCCACCCACTGAAGAAACATCCCCTTTTGATCAACCACAACCAATCATGAATTTCGATACATACGTAACCCTCCTCTAAGGCGTTCTGAACACACTCCTAGACAGCCAGAGAGATGGTATGGATTCTTCCATGAGATCTCTCAAAAGGATAATGATCCTTTAACTTATGAGGAGGCACTTTCAGATTCTGACTCTGAACAGTGGATAGAAGCCATGA
This sequence comes from Lantana camara, assembly GCA_037501455.1. Classification (NCBI taxonomy): domain Eukaryota; kingdom Viridiplantae; phylum Streptophyta; class Magnoliopsida; order Lamiales; family Verbenaceae; genus Lantana; species Lantana camara. The sequence continues at coordinate 95,689,957 of CM074863.1, forward strand.
AATCCGAAATGGATTCCATGAACTCCAACCAAGTTTGGACCTTGGTAGATTTGCCTGATAGGGTCAAACCCATAGGTTGCAAATGGATCTTTAAGAGAAAGCTTGGAGTTGATGGAAGCATTGCAGCCTACAAGGCAAGACTGGTTGCAAAAGGATTCACTCAAAGACCCGGCGTGGACTTTGATGAAACTTTTTCACCAGTTGCAATGCAAAAGTCTATTCGGATTATGCTTGCCATTGCTGCATATTATTACTATGAGATATGGCAAATGGATGTGAAAACTGCCTTTCTCAATGGTGACATTGATAAAGACATTTATATGGAGCAACCCATAGGTTTCACATTCAGTGGGAGTGAGCAAAAGGTTTGCAAACTCCAAAGATCAATCTATGGATTGAAACAGGCTTCTAGGAATTGGAACATTCGATTTGATGAATCAGTCAAAGCGTTTGGCTTCATTCAAATTTCGAATGAATCATGTGTGTATAGAAAGGAATTGGAGATTTCAGTGCAATTCTTAGTACTTTATGTTGATGACATCCTTCTTACTGGGAATTCGAAGGATGACATGAAAGTGACTAAGTTATGGTTATCGAACCAATTTGAGATGAAAGATCTTGGTGATGCGTCCTATAACCTTGGAATTAAAATCTATCGAGATATATCTAGAAGGTTAATAGGACTATCACAATCGATGTACATTGACAAAGTATTGAAGAGATTCAATATGGAGTCAGCAAAGGTTAAGAACCTTCCTACGAGTGTAGGAACATGTCTTTCAAAGAATATGTGTCCTAAGACTAACCTTGAGAAGGAAAGAATGACTCATACACCTTATGCATCAGCGATAGGTAGCATAATGTAACACCCCAGTTTTCCGGCAAGCCAGGTACGACGTCGCGAGAGAGTTTAATTCAGTAATTATGTGATTTATGTGACGTCACATGCCAACGTGTAATTTTATTATGTGCGCATTAGAATTTATTAAATGTACTTGGACTCAATTGTCCAATAATTGCTTGTTAAGAACCTAATTTTAGTTAGGGTGTTTGAGCCCTCGTGGCTACCTTGAGCTCGAGAATTTGAATTTGAATTCGAACTTCACAATTAGATTCATTTCGACGATTTGGGTCCAACGGGACTAGCCTTACCTTTTTCTGAAGCTGTTTGACCTCTCTACCAATTTAATTTCTAACCGAGTGAACCGAACCCGTCTTGAACAGAATCGAACCGAACCGAACCGAACCGGTTTTCTTGGCCTTAATAAACCAAACCAACTCTCTTCTCCCTCATTCTTGCTCCATCGTGCCACAAGAGAAAAGGAAAAGAAAAGAAGGGTTTCCTCCATCTTCAACCTTGAGCTCAAGCCTCGTCTCCATTTCTCGTCCAATCAACAATCCGAGGTAAGATTTGAACTCCACTCCTCGTGTGTTGCATTTTCTTCCGATTAAATCTTGTTTTCTTTGCTTCATTCCTTGCTCTTGAAGAAGAAGATGAATAGTACAAGATATGTGAAATTTGCTTCCTTGCTCTCATACTTGAATTAAACAATCCAAGATTGATATATATTGTTTCTTTGAGCTTTCTTGTTGCATAATTGTAACAACTCTTGTGGCTAGTTGTGTATTTGCAAGAAAGTCCATTGTTGGAGCTTGAATGTGCTTTAATGGAAACTTGTTATATACTTGATTTCATGACTTGAACTTGAGATATGTGATTAAGCATGCATACATCAACTTATGCCTTGAATTTGGAGTATTTTGGTTGAGGTTTGAGGTGGTTTTGGGGAATTTTGGTTTCTCCCGTATTTAACCCTGTTTTTGCTGCGTTTCTTCTGCCCAGAACATCTACCCGGGCGGGTAGATTTTTGACCACAAAACTACCCGGGCGGGTAGTCTAGTGCAGAAGGTTTCTGCACCTGCTTTCCCCGGTCGGCTACTCCCTCATCCGAACTTTGATTGACCTGATTTTTTAACCTTTGGAAACCTTCTGAAGTCTAGAACAACCTACAATTGGAATCACTTCATTATCCATTCTAATTTGTGAGATATAATCAATTCTTTTTGGTGTCGCCACGTTACCGACAATCTGCTTTCGCCCAACTTCGAGCCTACGCCATTTCACCTCGCTTTGAACAACAAGTTGAGCCACATACCATTTTAAAGGTCTATGTGTCTAGTTTCATCTCCAACAAACAAAACTCAATTCCTACATCTAGAACTCAAGATATTCCAGTTTTCCTTCCACTTGCGCATTTTCAAAAATTGTTAGCTTTTGCCAAACTTTGCCAAAACCCGTCTTATCGCTTTCCTTTCACCTCCTCGACCTCTTATTTGACTTACATGCATTGTCTACATGCCTAATTGAATGATTAAATAATTTATGTGTCTAAATGACATTAATTGTGCTCATGAACGCCATCACACCATTTCATGACTTATTTATGCTTTAATGCTTATTGAATCATGCCATAACATGATGCACCACTTCATGAACATCGTCGTGCGTCTTACTTGGTTTCATTATTCAATCGTGTCTCACGAGTACACCATGTTTCCTTTCTTGTTCAGTGTTCTCCTCGGTGGAGACTTTCAAGCTTTGTGGTCCTTCTCCTACTTCTTTCTTGCACATAGAGGTGAGGGTTTTCTTTTATAAATGACCTATAACCTTGCATGCTCTAAACAAACCAAATGATTTTCATATAAAACCTTGCCATATCTTATATACCGGCTATGTATCGGAAATGATTTATATTTTGTGTAGTGTTAATCCTGAGCCTGTTTTACGAGATCCTGCTTGTGCCCCGGCTCTTCTAGTGCTGGACTAGCCGGAGTGGTTCCTGTTCCTGTTCCTGGGGCCCAGGGGCGTGTGTCTTGAGTGAACCGGGGAGGTATCGGGCCGACGGTGACCTCTTGCGCAAGTCCCATCATGTTGGACTATCCTGATATCCACCAGGAGGTTTGGTGGAAGAAGGAGCTCCAGATCTGGGGAGTCATGAACCTACAGATAATTCCTGCCTGGATGGCGAGGGTTAGCTACCCGGACCATCACTGAAGAAGGAGACTACTTATACTTATTTTCCCGTCTGTTATAATTATAACTCCTGTTTCCTGCTTGTTTCCTGATTACCTGCTTTTACTTGTCATTTAATAAGTGAAAAGAGGAGTCCAGGATGGAATAATTACCCGTTCTCGCCGGGTCCCCAAAAATGTTAAGCATAGATATCCGTAACCTTTGGTATGTCTCAGTCCCTGTTCAGTACCGGAGCTCGTGGATCGTATAGGTAAAGTGGGCATCAACAGAGGCGTACGGATATCGACACATGCATATTATATCTCGTTTACTTGACTCGCATGCCCTGACATAATTCCACCCGTACGTATTGATTTAATCTTGATTCCTGTCTCCTGTTTATTTAATCCTAAAACGTATAGTGGAATTATGCATGTCTGATTTCCTGATTATATATGTATATGCGTGTGTACCCCCTTCACTCAGTCAGTTGGCTGACCCCTCCCTCTCGTTGTTTTTGGTGTCTATCTTGCAGGCTCTGTGGTCGTTAGGCGGGAGTCTTTTGAAGTCTTTGTTTGAGTCTTGGTCCTGTTTGCACTGCATCGTACCGTACCTTTATTTCCTGCTTGCAACTGGGCTATGTAAGCCACTCTGTATTGTTATTACTTGATTGAACTCGGGATAGGTTTCTAGGGCCCTAGTTGAACCCGTTTATATGTTATTGCATTGTATTGATTCGGGACAGGTTAGGACATGATCTTGAACTAGTTGAACCCGTATTTACATTCTGGTATGAATTGAAATTTTTATTGGATTGTGATTGCATGATTACATTGCTTCCGCATTCTTGGTTTTGTTGAATTGATTGGTACAGGGTCTAGTCCCGCCTAACAAGTTGTTTTTTTTTTTTTTTTTTTTTTTTCTGTCTCCGTTCACCGTGAGCTTGGTTTATGTATGGACTTCCATTTCATGTGTGGACCGGGGTCTCGGTGCAGGGGATGTGGGGCCCTCCGTTCGGGGTGTCACATCCTAAGGTGGTATCAGAGCTCCAGGTTGTGAAACCGGAGTTCTAGTGTCGTGTCGTGTCGAGTGTAGGTCGTACGGCTTAGGAACTACTTGACAATGTGTACATTGCGTTGACCTTGAGCACGGAATTGCATTCCTTTTTGAACCTTGTTGAATTAGTTTCTGCTTATTGCATTGGATTCATGCCTTTCGTGTTGAAAATGTGACATAAGCATGCACTAATCGCATGCATATATCCTTGGAATGAGTTATAATTTATAGGTATGAAGATAATATCAAACCACGGCCAATATCTACAACAACAATGGTTTATCATAAGCTCAATTCTCAGGCATAGAAAGTATAAGGAACGTACCGGGGAGTATATACAGGAATCTTAGATTCAAGACCTCCTCCGATTAAGCTACAACTCAGAGGTAGAATCCGGAACTGGAGACCGAGGTATAAGGGAAAAGCTTGCTTATTCTATTGGAGATGGTGAATCCGGGGTGAAGTGACGTTTTACAAGAATCAACACCTACCCTCTTATTATAGAAGTTAGTCAACCGAATCCCCTAAGATCATTCGTGCAAGAGAGAAATGAAGAAAATCTCGAAGGTCCTTTAGTTCGAGGTTCGAATTAGTGAAGAAGCGGTGATAATCAAGAGAACTCAAAGTAAAATCGGTTGATGAGAGATAAGCAACATGGGACGTCGAGGAGGAGCTTCCAAGTGAATCAAGTTATCTGAATTCTAGTTCAGGATATAAGATTCAAGAGATAACAAGGATCGTGAATGGTGAACAGTAGGGATCGTCAAGGAGGAAGTTAAGTTTGGACTTGTGGGAGAAGAAGAGGTAATTTGTGGCACTTCGGGTTTTGAGTAAGAAAGAGTTTGGCCTGAGATGCTTTGGATTTCAACTAAGATGGAAAATGAGTCGGGAAGGGATTAGAGAAAGCCAAGTAACATGGTAAATACAAGTTCATGGGGGGTGACAATGCTAAGGACAGGATTTGAGTTCATCTTCCAAATCCAAGCTGAATTGTCGTATTGTGAGGTCGAATTTGGAAATATAGAACAACAGATGGAAATGATAAAGAAAGGCAAAGAATCCTTAGAAGGAGATTACGTGCTCAAGTGTAAGCAAGTAAACGACAAGTTCTACTATCGATTCGAATTTATAACGGAAATCAAGGGGACTTCATTCAATGTGACCACTAGGAGAAAGATTTGGGACAACGAGTGGAAGACCGATTATGAGGAAGATATCAAGACACTAAACCCATGGGAGTAGAAGAATTTGGGTTCAAGAGATCGTGATCTCGAACCATGGAGATATACAAGTTGATGCAAGGAGATCCATAGAAATCTTGAAGACCGTGGGAAAACAAGAAATGATCAACAAGTCCAAGCAAGCCCCGTGACTAGAGAAATAAGGACAAGTTGCTGAGTTCAAAACTTACCATAACGGTGACAGGTTTAAAACATTCATGGCACGTGCATCATACGTCATTTTGAATTATTTTTACTCTTCTTTCATTATATGCGTTGTGCATCTGTATTTGCCCTGATTGCCCTAATGTGTTGCATAATTAGATGGTACGTGCATTGGCATGTTAACCCATCATGCATTGTATAGTGTTTACTTGATAGGAATTTTTTCTCCAAACTTATTCGTCATGTGTTACTTCAACCGAGTCATTGTTGAATCAAGGTAAGAAAAATTTTGGATTGCAGTGTTTGAGGAAGGAAAGAGGAAATACCAAGGCTCGGGAAAGTAGAATTGGATTTGAACAAAGGAAATAGATTGTTCTCTCTACGGATCATTCCAAAGTGAATATGACCTTGGTTTGTGAAGCATTAGTGCAACTCTAAGGAATTTGGATAGGAGTTCTTAAAGGGGAGAGCATGGCTGGGAGATGATTTAGAAATCCTTAGTTGTGCTCGAGTGGATTATTCTTAGAGGGAACAATGGAAATGAAATGAAAGGGTTAACAAGTAATCGGATCTTTATGAAAGATGCGTGATGAAGGGAAGATAGAGCACTCGATAAGATCCCAAGACTGAATTGGGAAGATCAAGCAAGTTATGGAGTACAATAAACAAGCTATGGAAACGTGGTAGTGAAAATGAATATCAAGGTTGGAAAAGAGACATGGGCTTCAAGGGACGAAGACAGGTATTCGGGGAATGCTCGGGAAATGAAGTAACAAGACCGAGTCCTAATGTCGTGCCGTTACATCTTACTATGGGAGATATGCAAACTTAAGTTTGCCATGATTGGACATATTGTATCTGGATTATCGTGTCTTATAATTTAAAGATGATGGGACCGTGAAGAATTCACAAAACCGATGTGAAAGGATAGATCGAGGATAATCTTGATTGCCGACTCAAGTTAATTTATAATGGATTCGTGTAAAGAGTTTGCAAGATGCGGTAAGGAAGGTAGTGAATAAATGAAGTTGAGTTAATCGCTATACTTGGCAATCGACATAGGGAGAGCAAATTCAACCGTGGGCTTTGGAAGCAAAATAAGTAGGAAAGATCGTAACATGAACAAGATGGGTTATTGGCTCGTCAATTATTTTCCATAATGAGCAGGGAATGCTAATAGGGTTCGAGATGGGCATCTGAACTATTTGGGACAAAGTCGAGCATCCAAGGAAGGGCGAGTGAGACTGTGGTAAAGAATGAATTGAATGGATTAAGATCATGAGACTTCCAAGATTGGAACTTTGGACGATGGTATTTAATAAAGGTAAGAGAATTAAATGCGGAACTTCGAATCGTGGGGGCTAGCAAGGGTCAAAGAACAAATTGTGGGCGAAGACCAAGTGATCATCGAAGAATCAAATACATCGGGGATTATGAAAACAAGACTCTATGAGCAAAGGAACCACCAACAAAGAAATAAAGTAGCTTTCGGATTCACTACAATGAAAACCTCCAAACAATGGTGAACGGTACATTAACCATACATATCACGTGCATCATGCATTCCTTAATTCCTGTTGTGTGTAATCGTTTGTTAGTTACTTTTGGAGTGAGCGAGTGCCTTAGTAACACGGTAAGACGAGGGTCGTGCCGTGCAACGGACTTTACAACGGGTCTTTGGAGACCCTATTTAGAAGCTAATAGCCGTTCAAGAAACCAACTTCAATCGGTGAAGTTGATGAGTTGATAGAAGACCCGTTTCGGGATTGGAGAACGAGTGGTGGAGGTTCGTTAACTAATCCACTCGTAATGCCGAGTTGTGGGATGGTTTGGATGGACTCAAACGGTGGGAGTTGAATCTTTTATGACCCTCCGATCGTGCGAGACGTTCTGACTACTCATAATCGGATCAAGTTCGTGAGCAGCTTGAGGTGAAGACCCTTGTGCTTGAAGACCCTTCTCTGAACTAATTACTGTGGGATGTCGCGAACCCCGCGTGGGATGAACACGGAGAGGTTTTGCTTAGAGTCCAGTACTCGAGGCAGTGGACCTGAGGACAGGTCCTTCTTAAGGGGGAGAGGTTGTGACACCCCAGTTTTCCGACAAGCCAGGTACGACGTCGTGAGAGAGTTTAATTCAGTAATTATGTGATTTATGTGACGTCACATGCCAACGTGTCAACGTGTAATTTTATTATGTGCGCATTAGAATTTATTAAATGTACTTGGACTCAATTGTCCAATAATTGCTTGTTAAGAACCTAATTTTAGTTAGGGTGTTTGAGCCCTCGTGGCTACCTTGAGCTCGAGAATTCGAATTTGAATTCTAACTTCACAATTAGATTCATTTCGACGATTTGGGTCCAACGGGACTAGCCTTACCTTTTTCTGAAGCCGTTTGACCTCTCTACCAATTTAATTTCTAACCTAGTGAACCGAACCCGTCTTGAACCGAACCGAACCGAACCGGTTTTCTTGGCCTTAATAAACCAAACCAACTCTCTTCTCCCTCATTCTTGCTCCATTGTTCCACAAGAGAAAATGAAGAGAAAAGAAGGGTTTCCTCCATCTTCAACCTTGAGCTCAAGCCTCGTCTCCATTTCTCGTCCAATCAACAATCCGAGGTAAGATTTGAACTCCACTGCTCGTGTGTTTCATTTTCTTCCGATTAAATCTTGTTTTCTTTGCTTCATTCCATGCTCTTGGAGAAGAAGATGAATAGTACAAGATATGTGAAATTTGCTTCCTTGCTCTCATACTTGAATTAAACAATTCAAGATTGATATATATTGTTTCTTTGAGCTTTCTTGTTGCATAATTGTAACAACTCTTGTGGCTAGTTGTGTATTTGCATGAAAGTCCATTGTTGGAGCTTGAATGTGCTTTAATGGAAACTTGTTATACACTTGATTTCATGACTTGAACTTGAGATATGTGATTAAGCATGCATACATGAACTTATGCTTTGAATTTGGAGTATTTTGGTTGAGGTTTGAGGTGGTTTTGGGGAATTTTGGTTTCTCCCGTATTTAGCCCTGTTTTTGCTGCGTTTCTTCTGCCCAGAACATCTACCCGGACGGGTAGATTTTTGCCCACAAAACTACCCGGGCGGGTAGTCTAGTGCAGAAGGTTTCTGCACCTGCTTTCCCCGGCCGGGTACTCCCTCATCCGAACTCCGATTGACCTTATTTTTTAGCCTTTGGAAACCTTCTGAAGTCCAGAACAACCTACAATTGGAATCACTTCATTATCCTTTCTAATTTGTGAGATATAATCAATTCTTTTTGGTGTCGCCACGTTACCAACAATCTGCTTTCGCCCAACTTCGAGCCTACGCCATTTCACCTCGCTTTGAACCACAAGTTGAGCCACATACCATTTTAAAGGTCTATGTGTCTAGTTTCATCTCCAACAAAGAAAACTCAATTCCTACATCTAGAACTCAAGATATTCTAGTTTTCCTTCCACTTGCGCATTTTCAAAAATTGTTAGCTTTTGCCAAACTTTGCCAAAACCCGTCTTATCGCTTTCCTTTCACCTCCTCGACCTCTTATTTGACTTACATGCATTGTCTACATGCCTAATTGAATGATTAAATAATTTATGTGTCTAACTGACGTTAATTGTGCTCATGAACGCCATCACACCATTTCATGACTTATTTATGCTTTAATGCTTATTGAATCATGCCATAACATGATGCACCACTTCATGAACATCGCCGTGCGTCTTACTTGGTTTCATTATTCAATCGTGTCTCACGAGTACACCATGTTTCCTTTCTTGTTCAGTGTTCTCGTCGGTGGAGACTTTCAAGCTTTGTGGTCCTTCTCCTACTTCTTTCTTGCACACAGAGGTGAGGGTTTTCTTTTATAAATGACCTATAACCTTGCATGCTCTAAACAAACCAAATGATTTTCATATAAAACCTTGCCATATCTTATATACCGGCTATGTATCGGAAATGATTTATATTTTGTGTAGTGTTAATCCTGAGCCTGTTTTGCGAGATCCTGCTTGTGCCCTGGCTCTTCTATCGCTGGACTAGCCGGAGTGGTTCCTATTCCTGTTCCTGGGGCCCAGGGGCTTGTGTCTTGAGTGAACCGGGGAGGTATCGGGCCGACGGTGACCTCTTGCGCAAGTCCCATCCTGTTGGACTATCCTGATATCCACCAGGAGGTTTGGTGGAAGAAGGAGCTCCAGATCTGAGGAGTCATGAACCTACAGATCATTCCTGCCTGGATGGCGAGGGTTAGCTACCCGGACCATCACTGAAGAAGGAGACTACTTATACTTGTTTTCTCGTCTGTTATAATTATAACTCCTGTTTCCTGCTTGTTTCCTGATTATCTGCTTTTACTTGTCATTTAATAAGTGAAAAGAGGAGTCCAGGATGGAATAATTACCCGTTCTCGCCGGGTCCCCAAAAATGTTAAGCATAGATATCCGTAACCTCTGGTATGTCTCAGTCCCTGTTCAGCACCGGAGCTCGTGGATCGTATAGGTAAAGTGGGCATCAACAGAGGCGTACGGATATCGAAACATGCATATTATATCTCGTTTACGTGACTCGCATGCCCTGACATAATTCCACCCGTACGTATTGATTTAATCTTGATTCCTGTCTCCTGTTTATTTAATCCTAAAACATATAGTGGAATTATGCCTGCCTGATTTCCTGATTATATATGTATATGCGTGTGTACCCCCTTCACTCAGTCAGTTGGCTGACCCCTCCCTCTCGTTGTTTTTAGTGTCTATCTTGCAGGCTCTGTGGTCGTTAGGCGGGAGTCTTTTGAAGTCTTTGTTTGAGTCTTGGTCCTGTTTGCACTGCATCGTACCGTACCTTTATTTCCTGCTTGCAACTGGGCTATGTAAGCCACTCTGTATTGTTATTACTTGATTGAACTCGAGACAGGTTTCTAGGGCCCTAGTTGAACCCGTTTATATATTATTGCATTGTATTGATTCGGGACAGGTTAGGACATGATCTTGAACTAATTGAACCCGTATTTACATTCTGGTATAAATTGAAATTTTTATTGGATTGTGATTGCATGATTACATTGCTTCCGCATTCTTGGTTTTGTTGAATTGATTGGTACAGGGTCTAGTCCCGCCTAATAAGTTTTTTTTTTTTTTTTTTTTTTCTGTCTCCGTTCACCGTGAGCTTGGTTCATGTATGGACTTCCGTTTCATGTGTGGACTGGGATCTCGGTGCTGGGATGTGGGGCCCTCTGTTCGGGGTGTCACACATAATGTATGCGATGTTATTTACTCGACCGGATGTGGCTTATGCACATAGTGTAACAAGTCGTTTCCAATCTGACCCTGGAGATGGTCACTGGGCTGCCGTGAAGAATATTCTTAAGTACTTGAAAAGTACTAAAGATTTATTCTTAGTTTACGGAGGTCAGAAAGATCTTACTATCGAAGGATACTGCGATGCAAGCTTTGCATCTGACTTAGATGATTTTAAGTCAATGTCAGGATACATTTTCTGCCTAAACGGCGGGGCAGTGAGTTGGAAGAGTTCCAAGCAAACGACCACTGCAGATTCGACCACTGAGGCCGAATACTTAGCTGCAAATGATGCAGCTATGGAAGGTGTTTGGATTAGAAACTTCATTCAACAGTTGAATGTTGTTCCTAGCATGAAAGACCCCATTATTGTGTTTTGTGACAACACTGGGGCGGTTGCTCAAGCAAGAGAACCAAGATCTTACCAATGGACCAAGCATATTATGAGGAAGTACCACCTAATCCGTGATATCATCAAACGAGGTGATGTGCAAATTGAGAGGGTCGCATCAACAGAGAACGTAGCAGATCCACTTAATAAACCCTTTAGTCGAGAAGCTTTCGAAGGGCATCTTCAGAAGATGGGACTTAGAGTAGCTTTAGAATGGCTTTGACGGGCAAGTGGGAGATTGTTAGGAATAGTGCCCTAGAAAGCCGATTGTAGATCCGCTTTGTACTTTTCCTTATTGTAATCACAGACATTCTTTGAATAAAATAACGAATTAAGGCAACACTTCTTTATATGCTCTTGTTTGGTATGCGTTTACTTTAGCTTTGCATGTAGGAGAACTCCCCTAATCCTGATGACTTTAGGACTCTACCATTTAGGTGAAATGGTTCATGAAACGAGCCCTATATCACATAAGTCATGATTAGCAAAATACTCCAAGCCGATGAGTCCTACAGACAGTGGGAATGTCAACCTGACTCCTCTAAGGCTTGATTGTGGGATCACGCCCTTAAGAAGGACCACCTTGTTTCATGGAGGTGCAAAGTGTATAGTTGATAAGTGCGTGATACATGAGGGTGCTTACTTCCGTAAGTAAGTTCACTGAGGTACCCCGTGTGAGAAGATTCCTAAATGGGAAAGGAAGTTTCTATTTCAGGAAATGGAAACTTCCAGATTAGGAAACATCTCACGAGTCATTGATGTGATTAATTGATCCTTAGACTTGAGGTTCCATGTCACTTTATGAATTAACTCTGTAGTCTTAGGTATAAGCTTTAAAGGGTGTCGCCTTAGACAATTGATTCAAGGCTTATGCTGGGGCTGCACAAGTGACTCATGAAAGTGAATGAGAATCGAGAAAGGACCTACACTTGCATTTTCAAGGTGATCTCTTTTTGTGTAAGTCATTCATATGCCATATGGAGTCCTTGACCAAGGCAGTAGATCAAGACATCAAGAAAAGGGTTTCTTGGATTGAGATCAAATGGATATGAAATGCACTTAGCTTTAAGACCAGATTATTGGGGTTCTGATTATTCCCTTGCCCTAGATCTTGGTTGAGAGATAGTAAGTAGGAGGATTGTATCTCACATGAATCAATGGCTTAAAGGTTCTGTCGAATCGAGACATTCCAATTCAGCTAGGAGTTAAACACCTGTTGCTAGACTATGGTCGTTTAATCTGTGGACTAATTAATTAATTAGTGAATTAATTAATTAGGGTCACTGCTAATTGAATTGATAACCTAGAGGGTCACACACAACAACTGGGTTACATGAGTTAAGGCTTTAAAATGATTAAACGAGTTGATCATGCCGAGAGGGTTCCACACGTGTGAATCACACGTGTGAGTCACGTGAGTGGCACGTGTATATATATTTATGTGATTAAATAATTAATGTGTTAATTATTTAATAGACTTTGGTTTAATTTTTGAATTAAAAAGAAAGTCTTATTCTGGAGAAAAATAATCTATTTAATTAATTACGAATTAATTAATTAGATAAAAATAAGTTATTTATTAATAAATAAAGTATAAAATTATCCAAAAGGGGTTTGGATATTTTAGCTCTCTTAAAAGTTGATTTGAATTAGAATTCAAAGTCAAGGTTTGGAATTACTTGATGATCAAGTAATAAGAGAGAGAGGGACCAAATCCTTAGTCCATTAGGACCCTGCCTAGAGCTATATATAGGGGAGCTCGAGCTCCCCTTAGAGATTAATTGAGGATTCTTTTGGTTCATGTGTTGAACACCATCCTTTCTCCAAGATCAAATAAACCCTAGGTTAAGCCTAAACACTAACTAGAGAACTAGCATCCTTACTAGTTAGATTGTAGTCAAGTTGGTGGACTATCTCTAGAGAGCTTCAAGTTAGAAGTTTTAAAGATTCGAGCTTTACCAAGGAGAGGGGATCAAGCCGCGAGAAGAGCGTTCTTGGGTGGCTTGAAACGCTTCAAGAAAGATTATTGAAAAGTAAGTTTCTAATCTCTACGAATTCGGATTCACGATTGCGAGTTCGATCCTTTTTGTTGGAAAATTTTTAAATTTCCGCTGCTTTCCGATTCCTATTTTCCAACATGCCCGCCGCTGCTGCTCACCCACACCTAGGCGCGCCTGCTCGCCTTCTGCAACCGTGCGGGAGCCTCGTCCGGGACGCCCTCCCTCGCCCGCCTGCTGCTGCGCGTATTGCGAGCAGGGTGCACAACGCTGCGCGGCGTGCGGGCGGTCATTCCGGGCCCCATTTCACGATGTCGATTTTCATGTTTAGTTCAATCCGATCCCAATTTAATTTCTGTAAAATTTGTTTTATAAAATTAAATTTTATTTTAAAATAAGGGATTTTTATGAAATTAAAACAGATTTAATTTTAAGAAAAATCACACTTATTATTTTTGAAATAATGGAAAATAAAATTATTAATTTTCAGAAAATAATTGGAATTTTATTGATTTAATATTTCTTGGTTTGTTTGAAAAGCTCATGAACAAGAATTTCATCTAAGTCGTGTTTTAAGCTATTAGAGCTTAAAGCGAGAATTTTAATTTATGGGTAAATTTAAATTCTTGCAATTTGAGCATGTTAGGTGATCATGGGTTTAGTCATATGAATGGTTTTAATTTATGCACATGGATGGTTTAAATTGGGGTTGGAGCCCCATAGTTGCGTTTTTCAATTGGGGTCGGTGTCTCACTTATGTGCGTACTGTTATGTGTTTATTATGTGGCTTTCCATATTACTGGTTTGCCCGTGTAATTGTCTAAGGCCAATATGAAGATTGAGTCTTATTACTTTATGTTTTTTTCCTTTTATTGTAATTTGAGAGTAGAGATAGGTGGTGAGGTCTTTTTCTTTCATTTTGGAGACAATGCACCCATGGAGTAAGATGGATCCACACAACAAGTAACAAGATGAAGGTCATAAGTGAAGACCTCTCAAAGTGTTAGAGAGGATTTCTATTATTGTAATAGATAGGGTATCGTTTAATTTCGAATTCCCTTATGTGATTTAAACTGTTTTATGTGGCATGTATGTTAGAACTTGTGATTGTGGCGTGGCTCCCACATATCACGCATAAGATAGGTAGAACCCATGATCATCACATGTTAGTATCATGGTAGGACATGTTATCTGCTAAGTGCTTGTGTGAAATGCATTTAAGTTGAACTTGCATTAATCAAGACTAATTAAATTGGATAACATATATGTTGGTGAGGTTGAACCAGACAACTCTACGGTTAAATCAAAAATTCCCATTAAATATTAAGCTAATTTTCAAAAATAGGTGTTTGATTTGAGGTGCAAACTTTGAATCAAATTCCTAGTATTCCATCAATAGGATTTAAGTTTAATAGGGGAAGCTAGTTGTTGTCCATGAGTCGTGGGGTGACTATGTGAAACCTATTAGTCCTTAGTTTCCTAATTGATCATTTTAATGATCAATATTTCGAGGTCAATTTTGGAGAGGGTGATGTCCGCGAGTCGTGGATCGTTCAAGCTAAGTTTTGATCTTGATCGTCTAGCTTAACGCCTAAGTAAATATGGATGTCGCACAAGTCGTGGGTCCATATTGAAAGATAGGTGATGCAAAAATATTACTAAGAATTCCACCGAGTTGGAATTGGTAAGTTGTACCTACCTTAGGCTTTATTAAGAATGTCCGCGAGTCGTGGGTTAGAGATAAAGTGCTTAGGATCTTAGTACCCACTGGGATAACAAGTATCCTCTAAGATCTTTAGGAATTATAGATCTTCTAAAAACAGTAGGAGCTACATAGATTAAAGACCTAATCTCATGTATATCGTTATTATTCAACATGCTCACTTAGTTCTCTATTTTTCCATTTAGGTCGTAGATTCTGTGATTCTCTACGTGTTTTTAAATGACAACCAAAAACCCTCTAGTATCGATCCTCGAGTCAAATAAGTTGACTGGTCCTAACTATTTTGATGGGCTTAGGAATCTAAAAATCGTTCTAGATTCCGAAAAGAGAACTTATGTTCTCTACGAGGCGGAGCCCGTTCCCAAAGGGGAAGCTCCGACCCTGGCTGAGCGGGATGCGATCCAGAAGTGGAAGGATGATAAACTCCAAGCCCGTTGTCTCATGCTTGCTAACATGTCTCCGGACATGCAAAGACAGCATGAGTCTATAGAATTCGCTTGGGAGATTTACAACCACTTAGAGCAACTTTACCGCCCTCATGATCATATTACAAGTTATAACACCTCAAAAGAATTGTTCCATTTGAGAATGGGAGAAGGTACAAGTGTCCATGAATATGGACTCAAGTCTCTTGCTCTCACCGAGAAACTTGCTTCCATGGACATGCCACTGAGGGATGAGCTTTCAGTGGATTTGTTGCTAGTCTCGCTCCCAGCATCATTCAACCTTTTTGTCCTTAACTTCAAAATGAATCATGCAAATGCTACTGTAGCTGAGCTGATTAGTCAGCTTGTGACTGCTGAAAGCACGATCAAGAAGGACAATAAGGTTATGATGGTCTCTGTTCCATCTTCTTCTAAGCCTTCTAAAGCCAAAGGCAAGAAGTCCCAAAAGAAGAAGAAGTCCCTTAGACCCAATGGAGGCATCACGAAGGGAAAGGCCTAAAAGAATAAACGTGATCAGAAAGAGGATGTCTGCTTCCATTGTGGCAAACCGGGGCATTAGAGGATAAACTGCCAGGAGTACAAGGCTACTCTAAAGAAAAGTGTGTTTCTCGTTGATGTAAATCTTTCTATTAATTCTAACTCTTGGGTACTTGATACCGGTTGTGGATCTCATATCTGTAATGATGTACGGATGCTAAGTGAGGTCCGGCATCTGAAGGGAGGAGAATGTGTCTTGAAGATTAGGGACGGCTCAACGGTCGAAGCTCAAGCTTTAGGCACAATTAGATTAGATTTAGGTCATTCTGTTTTAGTTTTAAATAAAGTCCTTTATGTACCAGGCATTATTCGTAATATAATTTCAGTTCCAATACTTGATTTTGAATGTTATGAAATTAATATTAAGAATGGTAACTTTTTTCTCAAAAAGAATAATTTTTCAATACATCTCGGTACATTAAACAATGGACTTTATCTAACTCAAAACAGTAATATTTTGAATATACAATGAGAAACAAAACGTAAAAGAGATGACCAAGTCTCAGCATCTTTGCAGCACGCTAGATTAGGACATATTTCCAAGAACAGAATTAGCAAGTTAACTACCTTAGGGACATTCTCTGAAAATGACCTTAAATAGTTAACTTCCTGCAAATCCTGTCTCAAAGGAAAGATGTCCAAAACTCCTTTCAAAAGGAGTGCGGATCGGGCCACAAGGACCTTGGATTTGATCCATTCTGATGTTTGTGGACCGTTTAGTGTAAGCACTCGAAACAATCATCAGTACTTCATAACCTTTACCAACGACTTTACTCGTTATAGTTCTGTGTACTTAATGAAGTACAAATCTGAGGCTTTTGAGAAATTCTTATAATTTCAAAAGGAGTTTGAGAACCAAACTGGTCACAAGATCAAGACACTTCGATCTGATCGAGGTGGCGAGTATCTTAGTGAAGAATTCCTTAATCATCTCAGAGATAGAGGAATTATCTCTCAGTGGACTCCTTCGGGAACTCCTCAGCTTAATGGAGTTTCTGAGAGAAGGAATCGAACCCTATTTGATATGGTTCGTTCCATGATGAGTTTCACTGACTTACCACCTTCTTTCTGGGGTTATGCTTTAGAAAGTGCAGCCAAGATATTGAATCTTGTTCCTTCCAAGTCAGTCCCGAAAATGCCCTATGAAATGTGGTATGGTAAAGTATCTAGTTATTCTTACTTAAGAATTTGGGGTTGTCCTGCGTATGTGAAGAGGATAGTGGAAGATAAGTTGGAAGCTCGTTCTAACTTATGCTACTTTGTTGGCTATCCTAAGGAATCTATAGGATATTACTTTTATGATCAAACTGAATAAAAGGTGTTTATTTCTAGAAATGCAACTTTTCTTGAGGAACCGTTTCTAGAAGAAAAGAAAGGCAAGATCACAGAAGTCAAAAAAATTCGATACAGTCCCACGCCACGTTCAGAAGACACGTCCCATTCTGATATCCCACAACCAATCATGACCTTCGATACACTTGAAAATCCTCCTCTTAGACGTTCTGAACGCACTCCTAGACAGCCTGAAAGATGGTATGGTTTTCTCAAGAGGATAATGATCCTCTAACATATGAGGAAGCACTGTCAGACTCGGTTTCTGAACAGTGGAGACAAGCCATGAAATCCGAAATGGATTCCATGTACTCCAACCAAGTTTGGACCTTGGTTGATTTGTCTGATGGGGTAAAACCCATAGGTTGCAAATGGATCTTTAAGAGAAAGCTCGGAGTAGATGGAAACATTGCAGCTTATAAGGGAAGGATCGTTGCCAAAGGCTTCACTCAAAGGCCCGGTGTGGACTTTGATGAAACCTTCTCATCGGTTGCAATGCAAAAGTCCATTCGGATCATGCTTGCCATAGCTGCATATTACAAATATGAGATATGACAAATGGATGTGAAAATTGTCTTTCTCAATGGAGACATTGATAAAGACATTTATATGGATCAACCCATAGGTTTCACATTCAGTGGGAGTGGGCAAAAGGTTTGCAAGCTCCAAAGGTCAATCTACGGATTGAAACAAGCTTCTAGAAATTGGAACATTCGTTTTGATGAAGCGGTCAAAGCATTTGACTTCGTTCAAAATTCGAATGAGTCCTGCGTGTATAGAAAGGAATTGGAGACTTCAGTGCAATTCTTGGTGCTTTATGTTGATGACATCCTTCTAATTGGGAATTCAAAGGATGACATGAAAGTTACCAAGTCTTAGTTATCGAACTAATTTGAGATGAAAGATCTTGGTGATGTGTCCTATATTCTCGGCATAAAGATCTATAGGGATAGATCTAAGAGATTGATAGTACTGTCACAATCGATGTACATAGTCCAAATACTGAAACGGTTCAGTATGGAGAATGCATAGAACAAAGTTCTTCCCATGAGTGTAGGAACATGTCTTTCTAAGAAGATGTATCCTAAGACAAACCTTGAGAAGGAAAGAATGACTCATGTGCCTTGTGCCTCAGCAATAGGTAGCATAATGTATGCAATGACGTGTACTCGATCGTATATGGCATATGCACTTAGTGTAACGAGCCATTTCCAATCAGACCCTGGAGAAGGTCACTGGACTGCCGTAAAGAATATCCTAAAGTACTTACGAAGCACTAAGGATTTGTTCTTAGTATACGGAGGACAGACAGATCTAGTAATCGGAGGACACTGCGATGCAAGCTTTGCATCTGACTTAGATGATTTTAAGTAAATGTCAGGATACATTTTCTGCCTAAATGGCGGAGCAGTGAGTTGGAAAAGTTCCAAGTAAACAACCACTGCAGATTCGACCACTAAGGTCAAATACTTGGCTGCGAATGATGTAGCTAAGGAAGGTGTTTGGATTAGAAACTTCATTCAAGAATTGAATGTCGTTCCTAGCATGAAAGACCCCATTACTGTGTTTTGTGACAACACTGGGGTGGTTGCTCAAGTAAGAGAACCAAGATCTCACCAGCGGACCAAGCACATTATAAGGAAGTATCACCTAATCCGTGATATCATCAAACGAGGTGATGTGCAAATTGAGAGTGTCACATCAGTAGAGAACGTGGTAGACCCGCTTACTAAACCCCTTAGTCGAGAAGCTTTCGAAGGTCATCTTGTGAAGATGGGACTTAGATTAGCTCATGAATGGCTTTGACGGGCAAGTGGGAGATTGCTAGGAATAGTGCCCTTAAAGCCGATTGTATATCCGCTTTAGTACTTTCCCTTTATAAATCACAGACAATCTTTGAATAATAAACGAACTTTGGCAACACTTCTTTATATACTCTTGTTTGATTGTGTGATTACTTTAACTGTTCATGTATAAGAACTCCCCTAATCAATATGACTTATAAGACTCAACCATTTAGGTGAAATGGTTCATGGAACGAGCCCTATATCACATAAGTCATGATTAGAAATCATTCCAAGCCGATGAGTCCTAAAGACAGTGGGAGTGTCGACTTGACTCGTTCGAGGCTTGCATGTGATCACGCCCTTAAGAAGGACCACCTTGGTTCAAGGGTTGCGAAGTGTATTGTTGATACGGGCGTGATATATAGGGGTGCTTACTTATTCTAAGTAAGTACACTGAGGTGTCCCGTGTGAGAAGATTAGGAAATATCTCACGAGTCATTGATGTGATTAAGTGATTCTTAGACTTGAGGTTCCATTGATACTTTGTGAGCTAACTCTGTAGTCTTAGGTATAAGCTTTAAAGGGTGTCGCCTCAGACAACTGACTCAAAGCTTACGCTGGGGCTGCACAAGTGGCACGTGAAAGTATATGAGAATCGATAAAGGACCTGTATTTGCATTAGCAAGTTGATCTCTTATTGTGTAAGTCATTCATATGTCATCTAGGAGTCATTGGCCAAGGCAGTGGATCAAGATATCAGGAAATGAGTTTCTTGGATTGAGATCAAATGGATATGAAATGCACTTAACTTTAAGATCAAGATTATTAGGGTTCTAATTATTCCCTTGCCTTAGATCTTGATTGAGAGATGAGACGTAAGAGGATTGTATCTCGCATGAATCAATGGCTTAAAGGTTCTTTCGAATTGAGACATTCTTATTCAGCTAGGGGTCGTACACCTGTTGCTAGACTATGGTTGTATGATCTGTGGACTGATTAATTAAGTAGGAATTAATTAATCAGGGTCACTGTTAATTGAATTAAGAACCTAGAGGGTCACACATAACAACCCGGTCACGTGGGTTAAGGCTTGAAATCGATTAAACGAGTTGATCGGACCAACAGGAGATTGGTAGGGTCCACACGTGTGGGACACATATCACTAGTGACACGTGTCACGTGTGTATTGAATAATTAATTTTGATTAATTATTTAATGGACTTTAATTTAATTATGAATTAATATTAAAGTTCTAATTTGGAGAAATAAAGTCTAATAAATAATTAATTGAGAATTAATTAATTATTAGTCTTCAAGTTATTTATTATTAAATAAATAAAGTAAAATATCTAAGAGAGTTAGATATTATTCTTGCTTGACAAGTTGGTTAAAAGGAGACTTTTGGTCAAAGTAAGAGTCTTTCTCTCCAAGCAAGCAATCAAATAGCAAAAGGGATAAGAATCCTATTCTATTAAGGATTAGGGATTCGAACCCCATAGCTATATATACAAGGGTTCGAACCCCTTGATGATAGATAGACAAATTCTCCTTCTCCAAATTATACACTAAACCCTAGAGCCTAAACATCGAATATAGAACTATCATCCTCCCTATTCGGATCATGGTCGAGGTTGGTGGACTAATTCTCTAGAGAGCTACTATCGTGAAGTCTTGAAAGATTCAAATGAGCTTTTGGGGATCAAGCCGCGTGAAGAGCGTTCTTGGGTGGCTAGAACGTGTCGAGAAAGCTACTATCTAAGTGAGTTTCTTGATCTCTACGAATTTGGGAATAGGAATTGCAAGATTCGATTCTATCTTTTGGGAAAATTTTTAAATTTCCGCTGTATTTCTGTTTCGTTTTCCCAACAAAACTAGCGGACATCTTTGAAGATAACATTTATGAGGAGGATAAAGATCTTATGATATGTAATCTCATTGGCACAGATAAAAACTACAACCTGAATAAGCTGAAAAAATTAGGTTAAACTTCAGTAAATCACATGTGTTGATCGCACCTTATGTGTCAAATGATTTAAAGTAGTAGGTTACTAGAATTTTGGGCATGGAAAGTACAGTCAACTTAAGGAATTATTTGGAAGTGCGGATGAACTTTGGCTTAAACAATAATGAATATTTCTAAATTGTGATTAAAAGAGTCGAAATCTCTTGGGATAGAAAGCCAAAACGACAAACCTTGTCGAATGAATGACATTTATTCAATCCATCACCATCTCGATCCCCATCTACTACAAGCACACAAATTGGATCCTCAATCATGTGTGTGATAAACTTGATCGACTCAAACACAACTTTTATTAGGCAACTCATATAACAAAGAAACAGATCCATCTTGTAGGATGAAAGAAGGTGATTAGAAAAAAGTGAGAAAACGGATTAGGTCTTAGAGAAGCCCCAAAAAAAATACAGTAATGCTCGCTAAAACGGGATGGAGAATGCTCAGCAAAGAGATGACGGTGTGAAACTAGATACATAAGATAAAAATATTTAAAGGGGGGGCCATTCTTGAACATAAGCCTCAACTTATGGCTTCCCGAGCATGGAAGGGGATAGTTAGAAGCAGTTGAATAGTGGAGTCATTTTGCAAATGAAGGATTGAGACGGTGAAAGGACATCTTTATGGAATGATAGATGGTTATCACAAGGCAAATTAGAGGACATCTTTGGAGATAATATTCATGAGAAGGATAAAGATCTTATGGTGTGTATTTTCATTGGTACAAATAAAAACTGAAACTTGGATAAGCTAAAAGCAATACTGCTTAAGGAGGTTGTGGATCAACATGATAACTTGCTGAAATGTACTTAAGTATGACAGAAAATTTGGGGAAAGCAATGTATGCACAACTGTTGTACAGGAGATAAATATGTGGACCGCATGCTGAGAAGTTGTCCATTCACACTCCGGGTGTGGGACAAGATTGTTGATGCATAAACTGAACGAAATCTTCGTGGCTTGTAAGTGTCGGTCGACCTCAAAGAGAGCTTTTATAGCAAACTTCAGAGCAACATGTTATCAGAATATCATGCGTGGATTGTCTTGATCTTGATGCTCTGGAAACTTTGGAAAACGTGGAACTGATGGAGCTATCAAAATGTTATGAAGCTTAGAAATGTCACTCTTCGCCACATAAAAGAGTTAACTGAGACCTCAGCACTAATTAGTTAGGACAAAAAACATGGACAAAAGAAAATTTGAACTGAATTATCGTTGAATAAACCCGAAAAAGGATTGGTGAAACTAAACTCGAATGTGAGCTTTTATAAACAGGGCGTCATTTGAGATAACAACTGAAGATGAGTGCTGGGATACGCTATGAATTTTAGTAGAGTTTTAGTAATGTAGCGGAGTTATTGGGATTACGTGAAGGACTAACACTAGCTTAGGAAAAACGTTTTTCGAAGATTAATGTGGGGATTAATTCGAAGATGGTCGTAAAATAGATAACAATGGAGGATATTGAAATGGAATAAACGAGAAATGTAATTTTAATTGACAAGGTTTACTCCAAAGGCCCTAAGAAACTTGAATTAAATAAATTCCAAGAGAAAGAAACATGATGACGGATAAATTGGCGAGAATAGTTTACAAGTTTCAAGATGTTTTCTACGTCTAGGATGCTCTACCGACAAAAGTTTTTGATCTTTTAGGTTTTTATCATAATTTTTACATATGTCTTTTCATTTATTAAATATATTTGAAAGTTATAAATTACTACTTATTCTTAGAAGTTAGAATTATTTGGGTAAATTATTATACACTTCAAATATTTTATTTTTATTTAATAACATAGTTTCAAATATTTCTATTATTTATTTATTTGGATGTTCTCTACTTCGAATCTCTACTTATTATAAATGATTTGAAAGAGAAATTTCATATAAATATTTTTGTATGTGTATATTTATTTAATCAAATTAAATATTTTAATATTCTAATTTATTCAATAAACATAATAGTTAAATTTATTTAAATAAAATTAAATGATAATGTGCAACTCAGGTTCACTTTACTAGTTTGAATAAAAGTTCAATTGATATATATGCGAAAGAATACATAATTAAAAAATAATAAAATTAAATGAGTAACATAAAGTATTAGAAAGTTAATGAAAAGGGGGACCCCATATGAACTTGACAACTTTCTACTTGAAGATTAATGATATCGAATGGAAAATTAAAAGATCTTCCTCATTAATTTTATGTAAATTGCCATACTAAATTTTCTAATCTACAATTGAAAATTAGAGTAGTTTAAGTCTTTACAATAATTAATATTTATAAGAACATATCAAATATGTACAAACTTTTTTGTTCTAGTTTATGTCATCCACATTAACTACAGTAATTGATTTTTTTGACGGTTAATAAGGGTTGATCTAAGTGGTTAATGGGCTCATTCTCATGGGCAAGGTTTCGTGTTCGAATCTCACTTGTGTGTGCATGAGTTAAAAAAAATGATTCCCTCGATGAACTATAGACGCTTCAAAGGGCCGGTGAATTGGTTTGTGTGTGTGTTAGTCTGTGTATTATAAGTTATAACAAACCCTAAACCCTAAAGAACAAAATGAATTTAGAAATAAAAATAGAGAAATAATTTAAATGCAAACACCTAACTAAAAAATCTTTTGAGTTGAATAAGATAGATTAATTGAGAAGATCATATAAGCAAGTTTCACTAATTATGATGCATGGATAAGGACATAGATACGATATGGATACGATGATACAGGTTTTTTTGTAAATTTTCCATGTAAGGAGTATTGGATACTGATGCACCCTAAAATTAGAATAAATTAGTTGTACCTATTTTTTATGAGTCTTTTCCCACAAGAAATTAAACCTCATCCTTATAACGTGTAGTCAGAAATAGATATCCACTAAACTACCCCACTTTCTTCTCTAACTACCCAACTTCCCTAGAAGATAGGAAACCCTAACAAAGTGTAAAACCCTAGAGATCTCCTTAAATAGGAGTTAAGATTTGTATTATGGGGGAATTACATTACGAGATATACAGAATTCTCTCCTCTCTCTCTCTCAATATTCTCTCTTTTCTTTCTCTTTAATCTGTCTAAGATATTTGCTCATCCTTGGAGATCCACATCGGGGACGAAATCTTTAACTTCTCGAGTTATTTAGTCAATTATTCTGCTCATTAATACTCTTTCATTACGTTCATATTAATCTCTATTATTAATCTCTATTTTCGCAGACTATTTTCCTCGTTAATCATTATTTTGCAGGTTTATTTCTCTTTAACATTTATAGTTCAGAATTCTCATACAAATAGGGTGGTGTGAATTTTGAGACGCATCAGATACGAATGTCTGACACAACACGACATGACAAAATAATATTTTTAGAAATATCGATTCGTCATAGTTGATTAATATATACGTCTTTTGGTGTCCCATTTTGGTTTATTTGCTTAACTTTTAGGTAAAATCATAAAGGTGGAAATATTTCCTCTCACAATTGCACGAGACCAACGACTATGTTTGAATTTTGAGTAATAGGTTTAATATTAATTTGTCATTCATAATTTACTTTCATATTGTTGACACTTATATTTTTAAATAAGGTAACAAATTGATTCGTGATTTAATTAAGGTTTTGACATAATTTTGATTAATATATAAGTTATACGTATACCACTAGAGAATAAAAACTTAATTCAAGAAAAAAAGTCGAAATAAAGAACAAATTCGTGTAGATCTAGCTATATATATATATATATATCTTGAAGAGTATAGATTGACAAAACTGTTTATTTCATAATAATTCTTCTGTTACATTATAAATTTGATAGTCAGAGGAAATTGTTTTCCTTTACAATAAATTTTACCCATACAATATTTTCTTAGAATATTCAAAAATATATATATATATTTCCCATTTTGGTTTATTTGCTTAACTTTTAGGTAAAATCGTAAAGGTGGAAATATTTCCTCTCACAATTGCACGAGACCAACGACTATGTTTGAATTTTGAGTAATAGGTTTAATATTAATTTGTCATATATAATTTACTTTCATATTGTAGACACTTATATTTTTAAATAAGGTAACAAATTGATTCGTGATTTATGATATTAATTCGCCCTATTTTGAGGGCCCTGGCCTCCCCCAAAAATTCAAATCGACAAAAATGTTTTTTATTTTAAAAAAGAATAATATATATATATAGACTAAGATGAATCCAAAATCACAAAATTTAAAGGTTTTGACATAATTTTGATTAATATATATAAGTTATACCACCAGAGATTTATGGGAAAATCTTTGAATAGTACCAAAAAGTTGAAAAAATTCCTTTTAGGTCCCCAATTTTGAAAAAGTTCTCATTCAATCCTCAATTGAAAAACAAAATTCCTTTTAGGTCCCCACAAACAGTACATGTTCGTACATTGTCTTTAGGGATTGCGTACATTTTTTAGGGAATTGCGTATAAAAATCTCAAAATGTCGTATATACGAGATTCCGGGATTTTTATACGCAATTCCCTAAAAATTGTACGCAATTCCTGAATTATTATACAACCTTGGGGAGTGAAAAGGAATTTTGTTTTTCAATTGGGGAGTGAACAGGAACTTTTTCAAAATTGGGGAGTGAAAAAGAAATTCAGTTTACACTTGGGGATTTTTGAGGAATTGTCCGGAGATTTGAAACTAGATAGAGATTAAAAAATTAATACAAGAAAAAAAAAATGGAAATAAAGAACAAATCCTTGTAGATCTAGCTATATATCTTGAAGAGTATAGATTAATCGACAAAACTGTTTATTTCATAATAATTCTTCTGTTACATTATAAATTTGATATTTGAAGGAAATTGTTTTCCGTTACAATAAATTTTACCGATACAATATTTTCTTAGAATATTAAAAGAAAAAAGCAAATTTTATTCCATTCAAGTTGTATAATTGCATAACAAATTATCGTCGAACTCGAATATATTATAGTACAAAAATCATATTCCAAGCAATTAGTATATATGTTTTTTAACCAATCAAACTATTAATGTAGCTTTTAAGTGATCGAATTAAGTCTGAGCAAGGCAAAAACTTCTCTCTCAACTCCGATCCAGCGGTGGAGAATATAGTTTCACAGTCGGATCGGTCCAAATCTGTTCTATTTTACTCAATTCTTCTTCGTTCATCGGGATCCGCCCGGATCTGCTACCACTCTCACGGATCTACGGTAAGTTTCATCACCAATCTTCCAGATCTACTGACATCCTCCCAGATCTAGCGGATTTCTCTGTTCACAGACGATTTTTTTATCTGTTTTTTTCTTTTTGGTTTGTTTTCTTTCGTTTCTTCCGTATGGAAGTTTTATCCCTTCCGTATGGAAGTTTTGTCCCTTCCGTTTGGAAGTTTAGTTTTATCTTTTCCTGGGTTTATCCGGGAAATTTTCTGGTCGACTTATCTGTTGTAGGCCCAGCTATCTATGCTCAATTCGGAGAAAAAACGACTGTGGAACTCCAACTGCATCTGATCAACTTGAGAGGACCAATCTTCAAAGAATCCTTTTCTTTTACTAATTGTGATGCTAATATAATAGCTCACAAATCTGTTGGAATTGCGGCTTCGGCCTGCATTAATTTTTTTGTTGTTGCTCTTGTATACTTCTTATTGTTACTCATGATTTACTATAATATTCCTCTTTGAGAGGGTTTTGGTTGTAAAAAAAAAAAAAAAAAGTGATCGAATTAAGCATCTAAACATTATATATAATTATTCGGATAAAAAGAAATTCTTGAACTCCACCAGCCAAAGTGAAAAAGGAAGATCACGAAATATGCCAATAAAATCATACACCAAAAGATCATTATCTAATTATTTAATTGATTATATTCGTGATTCTTTTAATGATCAAATTAAGCATTTAAAATTTGTAAATAATTGTTTGGAAGAAAAAAGAAACTCTACAAACTCTCCCAGCCCCCACACTAAAAGATAAAAAGACAAAAAGCAGAAAGAATAATGCATCAACATATATATATTATACCCAAAATATTAATATTATTATATAAATATTTAAATGGCATATACGCGTTTTTATGTTTTTTTTTTATCTCTCAGAGTTTCCCCCCTCCAATTGAGTGAAAGACTAATCTCCCGAGTTAGCTGAAGGTGTTTTTATGTTTGATGCTTCCAAAAACTAGGTTCAGTGATTGGATGAATATTATATTGATTTGGATGAAGGTGGTTGTAATTTATCATTCACGAATAAGAATATATATTCTATACAATACGAGTCTGATAACATGTTTTTTTAGAAAAAAAAAAAAATTATGTGAAAATTATCTAATATAATACGATGAACACGATTACACATTTTCTTATGAGATTCTTATGTGATTCCTTTTTTTTTTGGTCGCTATTGTTATGTGATTCTACCTATCTTCGCGGTACGTATCATATATGCAAATAGTTAGAGAAATTTAAACTTGGATTATTATATTGGAAACAAATTTTTTTTACCACTTATACTAAGTTATATCACCTATGATGCGCGGATATTTTTAAAAATATTATTTTACTGTGTTGTATCGTATCAGATACTCGTGTCGGACACTGTGTTCGACACTCCTTACGTGGAAAATTAAAAAAAAATAAAATTTGCGTCTCCTTATCCACATCATATCGCATCCGTATCGTCGTTTTCATATCTGTACATCACAGTGTATCACGCATACACATGATCTGAGCTTCCTTCGAATTCTCACCGGCTATATTGCATGGATACGGACACGGTGACACGGATACGGCGATACGAATTTTTTTGTGAATTTTTCACGTGAGAAGTGTCAGACACGGTGTCCGACACAAATGTCCGATACGACACGACACGACAAAATAATATTTTTAGAAGTATCCGTGCATTAGAGCTCATCGGGTAAACCAAAACCAATTTACAAACATCAATGCATTTCTATCAAAAACGACAAGACATAAGATTTACCTAAATTCTCCATTTTGGTATCAAAATTACAAATACCCCCTTGCATATAGTTCCTTTAATTTCTTCGATCAAATTTCAGTAAAACACCAAACAATTGGTCTTGCCAAATTTGATCATCAACACATTTTGACTATGGGAAGCGAATATTTATAATTTTGAAGCCAAAAATATGAGTTTGTGACATTTATATCAATTATTCAGAGAATTAACTGGAAAAATGAAAGGAGAGCATACAATACCCAAAAATCACTTTTTTTTTTTAAACGAAAAAAAAAAGGCTTATTTTAAGTAGAAATGGTATATAAACTATAATTATCAAAATATGCTTTTAAATTCTTTTCAATAGACTTTATGTATTTACATAATTAATCAGAATTTTATTTACACAATTTTATCATTAATATTTATCTTTTTCTTTTTACACATGTAACTTATACATGCCCTGCATTCATTCTTGTTCTCACTTCTCATGTATGAAACATGTCACAGTATTCAACAGCATCAAATTACAGAAAGCCCCACATGAAGAATGTCCATGTGTGTGTCCTGATCTTCACATGGTACACACACCGTATATTTCTACCGTCTATGTATTAGTCTTACTACGATTTACGACCAAGAAACACGCACGTATTGCACGGAAATAAAGAATAAACATAGAACTTCAGCCCAATCACTATCTATGTATGCAAGGTACGATGTTCTAAGTTATCAACAGAACTTACTGAACAGGTACGACACAGATAATTGAGATTCAGATTTAGTGAGGCTGGTAACCAGAAAAACAATATCGAACAACTCTTCCCTATATCATGGATAGAGCATCTTGTTACATCAATCTGCAAATGTCCAATCTTTTGATCAATTCCGCCGATCCCTTTGGAAATGTATACTCATAATCTTTGAAGTAGCTGGCCCAAAGATGACTGTATAATCAACCCCGGGGGACTCCAATAGATGGAGGCCATGGTGCAATCATGAGTGGAAAGGAAAGCGAACATAACATAGGTCGATTGCTA
The DNA here is from genome assembly GCA_037501455.1 of Lantana camara. Classification (NCBI taxonomy): domain Eukaryota; kingdom Viridiplantae; phylum Streptophyta; class Magnoliopsida; order Lamiales; family Verbenaceae; genus Lantana; species Lantana camara. The sequence goes on from CM074863.1 coordinate 95,718,929, forward strand.
GAAGGACCATGATGACAATCCAGTCTCCGTGTCTTCATATTGCACGAGACAATGGTGTTTTCACACATCAAATACACAATGTCGGGCTCAAATGGATGGAAAAATATCGGCTGTAAAACCAAAGATTTGTCAAAAAGACCATCCCAGAATAGGATGTCAGCAGGGCTGATCCTATGTTGCAGACACCACTCTCCAGTACTATAATCATTCAGTGCCCAAACACAGAAACTAGAGAACCCGTGCGGAGGCATGTGGACATCAAATATCTCGAAATATATCAAGCGTTCTTCATGCACGTTGCATAGATTGCTGATGTGTTTTTCTTCATTACAAGGGAATGGAATGAAGCGCAAGCAGCCAGGCTTCAGGTAAGGATCATATGCAATAATCCCATGTTCAAGAGTTATCCAATGCAGGACTCTAAAAAGGACGGCGGGCACACAAGACCAACGAAGATAAATCGTTTGCCGTATTGATGGTAAAATCCTTCCACTCTCCATCTTCAGAAATGAATACTTCAAATCTAATCAAATGAGATCTTTCCGAAGGAATTTCAAGCCGTACCACCCTGTAACTCGTGAGGATGCCATCCTCAACGCAAGTCACAAAACCACTCCTAACAAACTCGAAGCACTGAGCATGTAGAGGAAGGGGAATCCTCTGCCGAGTGATTGGATTCCATATGTTATAACTTAACAAATCTTTCCTATGCGAAAGTTTACTGCATAACACCAACCCATTGCTCACTCCCTCGATATAATACATTTCACACAGTGAACGCTCAGGAAATAGGCCAGCAGCTACATACAAACTCGGGATTTTGGGATCCTGAGGATTCACATCCTCTATCAGTCGAGAATACACATCCGTAATACTCTCATAAACAGGATCCCAGAATTGAGGAGATCGAACATGCATACGGGAGGAAATAAAAGTCCAAATTTGTGACCGAGACAACATTGAGGCCCGCAAAACATACATACGGATGAAGTAAGGGTCTGAAATGATAGAAAGCCATTGCTTGGAAACAACCTTAACCTTGAACACTTGCTTCACAGGCAACCTAATCAACACCTCCACTAAAAGCCACTCCGGGAAATCAATACCAAGTTTAACTCTAGACATAGATATGGTTTTCACCAACTGTGCCCCATTTTCGGAACCCATTAAGTTAAATTTCACTTATGGATGATTGAAAGTTCTCACAATTTACTCATAAGTCTTTGAGTAAAATCAACGAACACTTGGCGAACAAAATCTAATGTGGCAGAAATTGCATACCTTTGCACCTATACCCCATTTCCGCGGTGAAACACGGACTAGATCGGCGGATGAAACGGCGAGCTAAAGGTGACAGTCGGCGGAAGAGAACGGAAAATGCCTGCTCTGGGTTCTGCCATGGATGGAACTTGGAAGGAAAGAACATTAATAAAAGTAGGTCTTCTTTTTAGTATTTAAGTGAAGAATAATGGGCTATAATTTTCATCATTTGAGTTGCTTAGGTGTGAAATCCTTGGGCTAACAAATGGGTCCATATTTTTGTATATATATACTTTTTTTTTTGGGTCCATCAGAGGCCTCAAGACGAGACCAAAAGAGAACATTACATCAACGCAAAATCAGCCGGCGACGAGTCCCACTCCACCGAATCTGTGCCAATCTTGTGTCCCATCTTCGCGAGTCTGTCCGCGTTGCTATTACACTCCCAAAACACAAGTTTAATCGTGGAAATCCAAGGCATCCGGAGGAGCCGACAACATTAATCATCAATAACATTCTTCAAGCTATGGTCCATATTTTTATATAATAATAATAATAATTCATAAAATTAAATTATATTAGTATATTAGTACTATAATTATGAATTTGTGTTTAATATTTTATACTTCAATTTTTTAGATTTTTTTTAGTATAATTTTACTTTAAATTAAATGGCGTGTTTTTATGAATGAATAATTTATTTTAACCATCGTTATATCGTGGAATTATTTTATAACTTTGTTGTATTGCTTTAATTCTGTATTAAATAAATGAATTATATTTATTATTGTTATAGTTCCTAAAAGTTGCATATATGTAAAAAGAATAATTGAAAATATCATCTAATATATATTAGATGATAAATTACCACTTTAACCATTTTGAGAGAAGTTTTTAAGGCTTTTTCTATATTAATTATCTATATTTTTCGTGAAAATATCCTAAAAGTATTGTAATCGTTTCACGACATGACGTTGGAATTGGAACCGTGCCCCTGTTCCGTTCCCCGCAATCACAACTGTGAACCATGCCTATATCGACACAAGAGGCCTTCGGATTCCGTCATCGATTCCTTTTTGATGGGCTCCTACCTTTGTTCTTCGTCTGACGATCGAAATTTTTCACAGTGATTTGCGTCAATCGTAACGATTTGGATGTGTTCTTCCATATTAATTCATTATTGGAAAATATATTAAGACACCCTTTAATTTATATATAGAAGTAGTACACCTCTGTATTTTCGGTAACAAAGTTTATTTTAATATATTTATATAACTAAAGTAACATTTACAAAATAATAGAACTGCATGGTTTATAATTTATATTATCATTATACCTGATATGGTATATTTATATTGGGCCACATGATAAATCCTAAAAAAAGTCACGTGAATCTTGTAGCCACATCACTGACATGTGGGCCACTAGTCGAATGCCACGTGGATACCACCAGAGCGCCACAGGGCACCCATACATAATCCTAGGTGGAGTTTAGAGTGGCGGTCGAAACACGTGACTTGAGGCCGATTGAGAGGTTGGTGATCATAGGAGGTTGATCCGTTTTTGACCCTTCGTGAGCCAAGGTCAAACTGGTCAAGAATAGAGGCTAAGCCTCGGAAGGATCCCCAACCAACACGAACAAAGGGCCCCCATACATTGATCTTGAGGTTGATATGTTGAGGGTTAGGACAAGTTCGTACACCACCGATAATAGAGACAGGACACGCGTAGCCACCCAATTCCCCAAGCCAGTGTATGAAAGAACAATTAATGTCTATAAGTATCAGAATTGGCCCAAACAGAAAAGGAAGAACACGTTTAGTAGCATTCAAACTCATTTTATCAGCCTCCACTATAAATAACCCGCCGTACAAAAGTGTTATGTAAACACATTTAATAACATTTGAGCTCCTTAAACACTTTCTTTTGTGAATTCAATTCTTGAATTTGAGTGTTGTAAGTTGAGTAGGATCATCTTTCGTAAATACTTGACAAATCAACCTAAGTACCCCAGTCAAGTCGACCAACTCAACCTGATTAATTTTTAGCACGATCAATACTTTTCAATACTTCCACTAGAACTCTTATCAGCTAAAAGATTTCGACCCAAACTATTTTTCCTTTTTTTTTTTTTTTTCAATTTTTATAATTTAATTTATTTTGAATTCATTAATTTTTGTCATCATCAATTGTAGTGTTTTTATCATTTACAACTTTCATTTACATAATATATATTATTTATAAATAATGTTATATAAAAATATAATAATTTATACTATACGTTTATATATAATGCCTAAATTATACTATTATACATAAAATTATTCAAAAATTTGTAGTAATAAATCAGTAACTTAATAAATATTAAAAGATCTTGGACTTTTGTATATAAACACTCAACTAACTATTTTAATACTTTTTACCCTTTTCCCAAGGTATCCACTGTTCGTAAGTTTAAACACTGGTAACATATTGTCAAAGTTGAGCCGTTAATTTAGCTCAGCTTTACGTGGCTAAAGCTTAATGAGCAGGTATATAGAAGAAAGCAATTTATTAAATACACCACCTCAGTTGTCCTAATTTGCATTACAAACATCAAAGTTTCCTGTTTAAAAATGTATGATACTTACACTCTCAAATTTGAAAATATAGAATCTTATTTCTGTCTGCTTGCTTATTGTTATTATTTTGACAGGTATAAACCAACACAATAAGCAGCAAAGATATTGATGTATGGAGTGGTAAAGTAAAGCATAGAAGAAAACAGAACAATTGATATGCCAACCAAAGATACTAAGTTTGCCAAGAGAACAAAAGCACTCAGACATTATAAATTTGAACCACATTGCAGCTGCCTGGAGGCATATCCACACATTATTGCTTAATGTGTTGCTTCGGCTCGTGTAGTTTTCCTTTTGAACCAAGAACTTCTGAATATCAGCAGTTGGAGCCAAGAACTTCTGAATCACTTCAAAGAGAGGAGTGTTGTTTTCCTTTTCTCCCATTGAATCGAGGAGCAAATCTTGCGTAGATGAATCAGGAAAGAATCCTCTTCCGCCCATCATTTCCTCAAGAAAGTTTGCTGCATCATCATTCGTCCCTCATCAAACTTCCTCGGATAATAATGTCATAGGTAGCCGATTTCGGTAACAAACTTCTATATTTCATTTTTCGAAAAATACTCTTAGCCTTCTCTAGTAGATCATTGTCAACAAATCCTTTTATTATGGTAAGACAGAGCATCAAGTCTCGAGTAATGATTATTAAAAATATGTAGAGCTTCACTTAGTCTTTTAGCTTCACAAAACCCACCCATGATGATACTATAGTATTCAATATGAAGAGGCACTTATTGGCCTCCAACATATTTCAAGTAATACCATATATAACTCTATACTCGACGGACTATTCTTTGCTGGAAGATGGTTGGTTGCAATACAAATTTTAATGGTTGGTAGCTTCATTTTCAGAGTTTGAAGAATAAGATGTGGAAGAGTTTGTACCTGAATGTACCTAACTATTTGTCATAAGCCCGAGACAATCTTCCTCATTCTCATTGGCCTCTGAGTCTGAATCACTCCAAGCTACTTTGAACGAGGTATGCTTCTTTTCCTTCTTGAAATATTCCTTCAGCTTGGGACACTAAGGTCTGATGTATCCGGGTTCCCCGCAATTGTGACACACGATATTGTTGACGTTGGATGAACTGGAATTGGGCTTCTTACCAGCGCTGTTTCTTCAAAATCTATTTTTGACATAGGCTAGTTACTTGAGCCTCCTTGTGATAAGAGCAATTTCTTCATCAATTTTGTTCTCCTGCTCATCTTCACCTTCACTATCAGCGTCCACATTTGTGCAAAGGCAATGTTCTTCTTTGCTTCAGAGCTTTCTTCTTTTGGTAACAATGCAAGCTCATGAGATGTTAGAGACACAATGAGCTGAGCAATTGTCATCCTTGTAAGATCCTTTGCTTCATGAATGACCATGACTTTGGGAGTCCATTCCTTGAGAAGAGATTTGAGAATCTTTCGAACTTGATCCTCCTCCGGTACAGGCTTTCCAAGTGCAAAAATTTTGTTGACAATCTCCATGAAGTTTGTATACATTTCACTGATTGTGTCTCCATCCTTCATCCGGAACATTTCGTACTGATGGTTCAGTAGGGCCAGTCTCTCTTATCTAACTTGAGATGAACCTTCACGAGTTACCTGCAACATTTCCCACATGAGTTACCTGCAACATTTCCCACATGTCTTTGGTTGTTTCACAAATACTGACACGATTGTACTCACTTTTGCATAATGAGCAAGAAAGGATGTTTTTAGCTTTTGCATTCATTGAAATCATTCTTTTATCCTCAGTTGTGAACTCGTGTTTCTGTTTGGGAACATTCGTACCGCCTTCAACTTTCATAGGCACTTTTACACCTTCTGTGACAATCTCCCACAGATCGTAATCGATGGAGTTGAAATACTCCTCAATGCTGTTTTTCCAAGTGGCATAGTTTGAGCCATCAAGCAACGGAGGTCGAGTGTGTGACACCCTTTCAGCATATGTCTCATTTTGAGACTCCATTGGACCATTTAACCCTTAGTTGTTAAACCAAACAGAACTATGAGTACCAAGCTCTGGTACCACTTGTTGATCAAGAGGGGGGGGGGGGGGGGTGAATTGATCATTTATAACTTTTCACACAATGTCTTTTTAATCAACACACTGAGCTAATAAGCTCATCCACAGTTATCAGAGTTGAGTTTGGGCTTGAATCAAACTTCTTAAAGCTTCAAGACAAAGGTCTTCACAGATTCTGTAGGCACAAGTCTGTTAGTATCAGTAGTACAACTTTCGTACCAGTCAGTGGAATCTTTCAAGTATCCACAACTTCAATATTTGATGAATGAATGTTTGTTCAATGTAACTTTAACCAAGATTTCATTCACACAAAGATCATAACATCCAGTAGCTCAACAAGAGCTGATTCAATAGATCAGATTGTGCACATGATCAGATCAATAGCTTAACTTTGAGCTAAGTAAGTCTCAAGCAAGGTAAGGAAGAGTAGGAACAAGAGATAAGATATTTATAGAGGTTTGGCCCCAAAGGTTGTGAAAACACGAACCAAAAGGATTAATCCTCTACCTAAGGTTGTTAAGCTTAGGATTTTCAACGGATCACTTTGTTAAATAAGAGATTACAAAATACAACACAAATGGAGCCCGTCCGGTACAATCCGCAACAAAGGATGGTACTAAACAGACCAAACTCCAGGATTCCCACTCTTCTTGCAACACTACCCACCAAAGAAACCAACTCTTTATACAGTGAAAATATAGCAACAAACAAAATGGAAGAATCCGTTTTCTTGTGTTGGACAAGGTCCCCTTTTATAGCTTGAAGAATATGACCGTTGCTTCCACTTTATAAATTCAAACTGAGCACATGTCCCAAGATGCTTTGTACCAGTTCATTCTTCAAGGAATCAGATACAAGTGGGAGAGAGAATAAGGCTCCACTAAGTTAACGTTAGAGAGCACCTGCAAGAAAGATTTTTCAAATCAATTTTTAATTCAAGAATGATACTATTTAATTCCTCGAAACCTGTGCAGCTTATTTCAGCTGATTGATCTTGAGTGTGCTGCAGGAATGGTTTGTTCCAGTGAATGTTCCATGCAACACTTTTTGTTGATCAAATCAAAACCTTGGATGTTTAACACATTCACTATGGGGAAGCCTATGAGGACAAATATCACTCCCTGTTTTGTTGCCCCTTTATCCAACAAATCTGGGCTCTCTCTCAAATTCCGACTGCTGCTATTCAGATGTTAACTGCTGATCTTAACACCGGAATGGGGGAGGCTCTTGCACAGTTGGACCAGCGTGACGCTAGCAAATTAGCTACCATCTTGTGGGTTATCTGGACTCACAGAAACTTGAAGAGAGTGGAAAGGATTCAGCAGCAGCCGCACGAGCTCATTTCCCATGCTACCGCGCACTCTGTCTACACTGGAGCTTTGGAGGACGAACCAAACCAGCTGGCGGGGGCTAGTACCGTGGTGAAATGGTCCAGACCGAGAGAAGGGTGGGTGAAGATTAACTTTGATAGAGCCGTTTTCTCAGACTCTAACGTGGTGGGGGTCGGAGTGGTAGCTCGTGACGAGAATAGCTCATGCATTGGTTGGGAGACTGATAGGGCTCATAACTTGTCGGACCCACTTGTTGCTGAAGCCTTGGCTACCCGGGCTGCGGCCATTTTGGGAAGAGACTTCGGATGGTCTAGAGTTGTGATTGAAGGCGACAACCTAAACGTGATCAATCTCCTTAAACAAGAAGAAGAGGATCTGTCCCCCCATTGGCAACATCGTTTCGGACACGAAGAGAGTTTGCTCCTCCTTCACTGATGTTAATTTCTCTCATGTTAAGTGTGGTGCTAATGTTGTAGCCCACAGTCTTGCTAGAAATGCGGCCTCGGCCTGCGTAGGTTCTTCTGACATCCCGTTTTTTGCTTTCGGTCTTGTTGTGGCCGATTTAGTTTGAGTCGGCCGTGTTGGCTGGTTGTCAAAAAATAAGTTAAAAATTGTATTTATCTCATTAGATTATTGAGTAAAACTTTTATAAAAAAAAATAAAAACTTATAACCCAAAAGTAAAAAATAATAGCCCATCTAGCGATGGGCAGTAATTTTTAACTCCACATGAATTATACAAATTTTAGTTTGTTTCCCCATGTAAAAAAATTTATACTAACTTCTCAATTCAACTTTATAATTTGACTTCACTCCTCACTTACCTATATTGACTGCAATACCCTTACTTATTTTTTTTTCCTTTTTATACTCAATTTCTAAAAAATAAGTACTTTAACTTTGATGAATAATAGTCTATTTCTAAATTTGAATACTTTAGAACCTAAGTACTTTAACTTTTACAAATAATACTTTGTTTTCTTTTTTTTCTTTTTTTTCCTTCTCGTACTTCAATTTTAAACATGAGTATTTTATTGTTTACAAATAATATTCTATTTTTAAATCTGGATACTCTATTTTATAATTTAGATACTCTGTTTTATAATTCGAAAAATTTATAATACTCTATTTTATAATTTGAATACTATATTCTATAATTTAAATACTCCATATCATAACTTGAATACTTTATAGTTTCAAATTAATATTTCAAAATAAATCAAGAATTAATTTTTATCCCACCATCCACCTATACAAAAAAAATATATATTAATTTTTACATATGAAGTATTAAAATTATATTTTGAAGTATTAATATACAAAATAAAAGTATAAAATCGTGTATATGAGGTATTATGTTAACAAAATAGTTTGTGAAAGGGAAGAGTAATATGTCATGTCATTTCATGTTATGTCTCAAAGACAGTATAATAATTTTACACGAAATGAAGAGTGAACTAAAATTGTAAAAGGGAAAATTACAAAAATGGTATACCATCTGCACCCCTTCAGCAAGATTGGTACACCAACTATTCCGGTGGCAAATCGAACCCATACCTCCCAAAACCGCGCAAAAAGATGCAAATTTTCGCCGGAAAACCGAAAGCCCGCCGGAAACCACGTATGACGTGGCTATTACTCCAGCGTGGACGCCACGTGGATGCCACCTAAATTTTTTTGCCACCTAGCAGCTTACTTGGATGACATGTAATTAACCCACACAAAACTAATTTAAAAAACATAAAATATATGTCAAAAAAAAATCGGAAAAAATAAAATCAATATAATCATTACTTTTGAGCAACGATTCAATTTCCCATCCTTCACTGTGCGCATTCAGGTCCTGAGAAAAAATTTGAACAGTGAACTGGCGGAACTTGAGACCCTTGGTTCTCTGATTTTGGCCGGAATTTCGTGCAAGACAACTGTGGGTAGTGGGATTTTCAGTGTACGATGGTGATAACGATGAGGATACGGAGCCAGGGGATGCAAAAACCTGTGTATGGTGAGTGTTTCTTCTTCAGATCTTTCATGTGTTGTTGGGGTTTAGTGTGGGGTTTTCGATGTGGGGTGTTTTAGGCCTTGTGTGGGTAAAGTGCGAAGTTTTTTTGTAAGATTCCTTATGTGTAAGTGCTGATAAAGACTTCAACTTTTTGAAAGAGGTGAATATGTTATGTGTACTGTTTAATGGTCCCCCATGTTTATTGTCTTGGTCTTTGGTGGTTGACACCATTACATTACGGAAGGGTGCTGAATAGTTTATTGTCTGTTTTTGTTTTTTCTATTTTGAACAGATTCCACTTCCTCATATTTGACTTTGTCAATCTATTATAATGGGGTAATGGAAACAGAATGTTATGTGGGTGGTAGGGTTCTCAAAGTTGACTATGTTGACGTTGAAAGATTGAACTTCGAATGCATTGATGAGTTTCTTCAGGATTTAATTCCAAAAGGCACTAAGAAACTGGTATACACAGCTCTTATGTCTGGCCATAGGCTAATTGAAACTGATGATGATCTTAGAAAGCATGGGAGAAACCATGTAAAGGTACTTAGGGATTTTCCACTGTTTGTTTCCACTGAGAATGATGAGTTTGATGACAATGGTGGTGATAGTGTGGCTGAAAATGTAAACAACATTGTAGAAAAGGCACACATGGATAATGAAAATGAGATACCAACGGATATTAGGAACAAAGATAATGGTAATGAAACATTTGAAGAAAATAATGGAATTGACAATTCACCAAGGCAACCAACTCAAAACAAAGAATCTGAGTTTTTAGGACCCATTGACTATAGCATACCATTGGAAACACTGTCGGAAGATGATTTCTTTACGAGAGTTGATACCTCAGCAGAATGGATAGCTGAATACACCCAGAGGTTTGGCAATGGTCAAACTGATAAACAGTCTAATGAAAATGTGCAAGCAGATGTGTGTGTTGAAGATTGTGATAGTGATGACTCTGATTTCTGTATTGATGATGATGTAAATTCTTTGGTTGATGAAGTATATGAAGAGTTACATAGGGAGCCTGCATACACTGTGAACAAGACTGTGGAAAATGGTAATACATATGAGTTCTTAGGGTTTGATGATGTTGTGTCTGATAATGTAACGAGCGGTGATAAAGAGTTTTATGTCTATGGTGAGGAAAGTTATTCCAGTGATGATCAACAATTTGAGGATAATGTTAGTGAGAGTGCAGAGATAGGGTAGAAATCTGATGGCAATGATATTGAGTCTGAAGAGGAATATGTCTGTGAAAATGTGGTGGGTTGTGAGGATGATGGTTTGGATATGCGTAGAGTTTCAGATGATGAGGGAGGGGCAATAGAGACATTTCTACAGTTTAATGAAAGTACCATTTTTGACCCTGTAATTGATTTAGGTCAGACTTTTGCGAGTAAAGAAATATTCAAGAAAACTGTTGACTCATTTGCCATTAAAACTAGAAGGACCCTTCCCTGTAGTAGGTCAGACAGTAGAAGGGTGTATGTTAGAAGTTATGAGAGGGGCATGGGTTGTCCATTCAAGATTAACACAGTTAAGGTGACGAACACAACTCCTTATAATGAGGAGGCATGGGTTATTAGAGAACTGTGTTTAGAACATACTTGTGATGAAGGATGGTATGTGAAAAATGTAAGTGTGAAATGGTTGGCCGAGAGGTTTATTTCATGTTTCAAAACTGACCCTAAGAGGTCTGTGAAAGGGTTCAGAGCTGATGTTGAGAAGGCTCTAAATGTTGAAGTATCTGTGGATAAGGCTTACAGAGCAAAGATCCTTGCACTTGAAAAAATCCAAGGTGATCCAGATCTTCAATACACCAAGCTATGGGATTATGCAGATGAATTAAGAAAAACTAACCCTGGTTCCACAATTATCTTAGGGACTGACACTGTTGAAGGTCAAAATAGATTCAGTAAATTCTATGTCTGCTTCCATGCAATGAAAACTGGTTTTAGCACTGTAGACCCATCATTGGTGTTGATGGATGTCATTTGAAGGGTCCTCATGGTGGCATTCTCTTAACTGCTATGGGTGTTGACCCTGACAATGGTAATTATCCCTTAGCTTATGTTGTGGTTTCTGTAGAGAACAAAGAAAACTGGAGCTGGTTTTTTAGTTTGTTGAAGGTTGATTTGGGGCTACAAAATGGTTTAGGGTTCACCTTTGTATCTGACAAACAGAAGGGCCTTATTTATGCTTTGCCAGAGGTATTTCCAATTGCAGAACATAGGTTCTGTGTGAGACACTTGGTGCTCAACATGATGCAAGCTGGACATAGAGGTATAGTGCTCAAGAACGCAGTGTGGAAAGCAGCCAATGCATGCACTGTGTCTGAGTTCAAGAGTGCAATGAAGGTTATTAAGGATAAGTTCCCAGAAGCAGCTGACTGGCTTAAGGCTAAGCATCTTTCAGAGTGGTCCAAGAGTCATTTCATGGAACACTGTATGTAGCACCCGAGCGTAAGGTACCACATCCCCCGCACCGAGACCCGACCCGAATATGAAATGGACACTCCATACCCGAGCTAAATCATGGTGAACGGGGAAAAACACACACGCTATGCTAGGCGGGACTAACCTTTAAACCATAAAATCAGAGTAAAACAATGAAGCGGAAGCAAATCTATCATATAACCTGTACCACGAGCATTAAGCCCCAAAAATAGATCATATACATCATTCACATGCCGTCATGGCTCAAAACATGTATGCTCCATAACAATATTCATATACAATGATCATAAATAAGAGTATGCAAGTGTAAGACCCAAAATACAAGAGCTAGCCACAAATGCAAGACACAACGACTTGAATTCCCGCCTAGCTCCCCTGACACCTGCACAAAACAACTGAAAACCAAACGGGTTCAGTCCAAAAGGGACTGGTGGGTATAAAACAGGGCATAAGTAATAATATACGACAGTATTTAAACATTCACATGCAAGCTATAATCCCAAATGAAGTTTTTAAAGCGTTTCCCAAGTGGGTGAAATGAAGAAATCGCCAAAAGGGATTCTAACAATCAATTCTCATTAGGTTTTACGTGGCCCGGCGAATGGGCGTGCATTATCTCCAACCAACAGCTTGTGTAATTCATTAAACATTCTTTCTTTCTTTCTTTTCATGCATTACATTCTTTCGTGCACATTCAATATCATTTACTCCTTTTCCTTCGGGTTGGTGGCGGGTTTGCAAGGCCCGACCACCCATTCATTGACCAAAAGGGGTTACATGACTCGCCTAGTGGCACTCAACTCTCATTCCTCGCTAATCTCCTAGCGACGTCCGGTATCACAGTAGTTTGGTTGGAACTAGAGTAAGGGATCACCATCGGCCCATGCCTCCCCGGATAGCCACTTACCCCAAGTTCCTGGGCCCCATTCTCTGCATTCATTCATTCATTGTAGCCAAAACATTTGGTAAGATTCATAAATTAAAGGCTTTACGTTGTAAATATTTACTCTTAAAACGACTCTATATACATATAATAAATTTTGGCCGAAATCTTTACACGTTGGAGGTATAGAGGGTCATTTAACTAAATAGTAGAGAAACTCACCTTAGAATGACAAAAGAAGAGCACAAGAGCCTCAAAGACCGGCCTCGTCTCCAACTGGATCAAAATCTGTGCAAGAAAGGTGAAGTGAGACTCAAAATGACCATATAAGACGGTCGGCAATGTAATGATCATGGCATGAATGCATAAAGGAGGATATCATGTAATGAACACGTTCATGTGCACGATTAATGCATTTAAATCATATAAACAAGCCATTCATTCGTTCCAGGAAGCGTTCATAATCATTCAAGTCATGAATTTCATATTTCATATCAAATCAATCCAAGGAATTCAAATAACGATCACAGCACATATTCTATCACGTTTACAATTAAAGAATAGACAAATAAATACATTCGAATCAAGATCGTAAATTAAAAACATGAAATAGATAACAATTAAATTCTAAACTTTAAATAAATAAGTTAAACAATACTTAAAATAAATATATAAAACATATATATATATATATATATATATATATATATATATATATATATATACATATATAATCACATGAACAATATAATATCTTAATATATCATCTATATAATATATATAATAAACATATATATATAACACTACACATATCTATAAATATACATATGTAATTATTTATGTAGTAATATATATACACATGCACAAACTAAAATGACACACATATATATATATATATATATATTACATACACTCACGTAAACACCCATGCATAAGTATATATATATATATATATATATATATATATATATATATATATTCACACTTCACATGCACACAATCAAATATACATATACATACACGCACACAATAGCACCAAAAGAAGAAAGAAGGCGCAGCGGTAAGAATGAAAGAAGCAGCAGCGCAGGAAGCAGTACAGGTGCGGCCGCGACGCCTCTCTTCACAAAATGGGCGTGGCCGCGACAACTTTACAGAAGCAAAAGGGGCATTCGATCGCGGCCGGGATACAAATTCAACATACAAGCTGTGCGGCCACGACGCTGCTTACAGCAGGAATTAAATCGCAGCAAACAGGGTAAAAACAGAGCATAAACCAAGTCCAATCCTCTCCCACATGATCAGGTAAGATTAAGCAGCAAGAAGACTAAGATTTCAGTCCCAAAATAACACCTAAACATGCCTCAAATGCAGCCATACGAGAGGAAGAGATACAAAAGTTCATTTCAACCCATTTCAACCAAGTTTCATTAATGGAAACTCCACCAATTCTCAACTACCACAAAATACAAGTTCAGAAATGAAATAAGGGAATTAGGATGATCACTTTCAAGATTTAAAATCAACAAAAGCATCAAGGAATGGATGAGAACAAGAATTTCAACTTAAACCTAACTATTCATCAACTTCTCAAAACTCCATGAATATAAGCTCAAACTTAGGGATGCATGGGTCAAAATGACCACAAATGAATGTATATTACCATCCTAAACTCACCTTGTGAATTGGATGAAGGTTGGAAGAGATTTGAGCTCCAAAATCTCCAAAAATGGCAAGGTGACGGGAAAACTGGAGAGCAGGGGGTTTTTGCTGAAATTCTCTAAGTGTAAAGGGTTGGTGTGGTTTGGGGTGGTTAAGGTCTATTAGAGGGTTAAGTTAGGGTTCCAAGGAATCAAACCATGGTTAATTTGGTCAAGGTTTGTGAAAGATATGGCCGTTTTAGTGAGCTGTGGTAGTTTTGACAAACGTAACACTTTTCGGTTGAGTTTCGGAGGTTCAAATGATTTTGAAAAAATATAAGGCTAAGTTCATTAAACTCAAATTTTCGTTACGAGTTCAGCGAAGTTGACGGAACTCGATTCCGAGTTCCCGAGCTCAAGATATCACATACGGAACCAAGGGTGCGCTAATTGCTCGTTAGCCCCTGATATGGATTCCAAGAAAAAAATAAATTCGAAACTAATGCAAATGAACCCGAAAACATGAAACGAGCATATATTCATATTCATAACACGTATATTTCCAACATATTAAAATTTTACGGAATTTCGATATCAAATCATATAAGAACGAAACGTTTATAACACTCATGAGCAATGCATAATAAATTCAAAGAATTTCATAATATAAAACAAAATTTAAGTTCATATTTAAATAAATAACAAGTGCACGTTTAAAATATACATTTAATACTAATAATCATTAAGATATAAGTTTAATATTAGTAAAATTAAAGAAATATAAATTTAACATTTTAACATTTAATATAAAATTAAATATACAAATCACTTATAAACAATTAATTCGTGCAATTTGGTAAACACATACGTCGTACCTGTACGGCCGAAAAGTCGGGGCGTCACAACCTCTCTCCCTTAAAGGAATCCGTCCTCGGATTCACTGATTGCCCGGAAACAACTCGGGATGGAACTTTCTCATATTTTCCTCCGCCTCCCACGTAGCCTCTTCGATTTTATCACTTCTTCAAAGGACCTTAACTAGTGGAATACGCCGGTTTCGAAGTTCCTGAAATTTTCGATCAAATATCTTAATCGGCTTCTGAACGAAGGTGAGATTCGGTTCAAATTCCACTTCTTCAACCGGTAGAATCTCGGATTCATCTCGATAATATTTCTGGAGTTGTGAAACATGAAATACATTATGGATTCCGGTCAAACTCGGAGGCAAATCCAATCGATAGGCCGTATCCCCAATCTTCTCTAAAATCTCATACGGTCCCATATACCGAGGGTTTAATTTTCCTCCTCTAACAATCCTTGAGAACCCTTTACGTGGAGATGCCTTTAGGAAAACCCTTTCTCCAACCTCAAACTCCAGATTCTTTCTCCGAAGGTCTGCATAACTCTTTTGTCGATCCTAAGCGGCCTTCATCCATTGTCTAACTATCTGGACTTTGTCGATAGCCTCTTGTACGGCCTTAGAGGGTTTTTCCTTTTTCTCCCCTCGGTTTACACCTTCCTGTTTGGTCCAACTCCATTCCTCCAAGTCAAAGAACAACGGAGACCTGCATTTTCGTCCGTAGAGAGCCTCATAGGGAGCCATTTCTATCGAGGCTTGAAAGCTGTTATTATAGGCGAATTCAATCAAAGGCAATTGTTCATTCCACGAACTCGAAAAATCCAATGCACATGCTCTCAACATATCCTCCAAATATTTAATTAACCTTTCTGATTGCCTGTCTATCTGAGGATGGAAAGTTGTGCTGAATTGAAGCCTTGTTCCCAGATTCCTTTGCAATTCTTGCCAAAATCTAGAAGTGAACCTCGGATCCCGATCTGAGACAATGCTAACCGGCACTCTATGAAGTCGGACAATTTCATCAACATACTTCTTAGCTAGCTTGGTCACTTTATCCGACATTCGAATCGCAAGAAAATGTGCCGATTTTGTCAATCGATCCACAATTACCCAAATTCCATCTAACCCACCCTTCACTCGTGGAAGACCTGAAACGAAATCCATCGCCACTTGTTGCCATTTCCATTCTTGAATAGGTAACGGTTGAAGTAGCCCGATGGCTTCTGATGCTCTGCTTTCACAACTTGGCACGTCAAACAATGTTTCACAAAGTTGATCACATCCCGCTTAAGTCCATTCCACCAATAAAATTTCTTTAAATTCTTATACATTTTGTTTCCCCCGGGATGTATCGAATACCCTAACCGATGAGCTTCTTCCAATATTAACCGTTTCAACTCTTCCGGTACAACCACTCTATTTTTAAACCGTAGAAGCCCGGTGTCATCGAACCCAAACGGACTCTCTGGATCAATTCTAGCTTTCTGCACTAATTTCTGAACCTCGGAATCCACTCTCTGAGCTTCAAATAATCTCTGCTAAAGATCCGGCTAAACAGTAATATTCCGAATACTAGCTCTTAGCTTGAAAGATTCAGGTTCATCCTCAATTTCCACCTTAACATTAGACACGCTAGCCTTCCTACTAAGCGCATCCGCGACCACATTGGCTTTTCCAGGATGGTATCGGATTGTACACTCATAATCCGCTAACATCTCCATCCAACGCCTTTGTCTCTTGTTCAACTCCTTCTGAGAAAACAAATACTGGAGACTCTTGTGGTCGGAAAAGATCTCAAAAGAAATTCCATAAAGATAGTGTCTCCACTTACCCAAAGCAAAGATCACTACTGCAAGTTCGAGATCGTGAGTGGGATAGTTTTGTTCATGATCCTTTCGTTTTCTCGAGGCATAGGCTATGACTTTACCATTCTGCATCAAAACACATCCCAACCCTTCTTTCGAGGCGTCCGTATAAACCTTGTATCCTTCAGTGCCTTCGGGAAGTGCTAATACCGGTGCAGTGGTCAACTTTTCCTTCAAGAGTTGAAAACTAGCCTCACATGCCTCGTCTCACTCAAATTTAACTTCCTTCTTGGTCAACCATGTTAAAGGGGCGGCAATCTTTGAGAAATCCTGCACGAATCTTCGGTAATAACCTGCCAAACCCAAGAAACTTCTGACCTCGGAGGCATTCTTCGGGCTTTGCCACTGAATAACCGTCTCGATCTTCGAAGGATCAACTTCCAAACCCTTACTTGAGACGATATGACCTAGAAATGCAACCCGGTCGATCCAAAACTCACGCTTACTAAACTTCGCATATAACCGGTGCTCTCTCAACGTTTCCAATACCAATCTGAGATACCGGACATGATCTTCCGGAGTCCTTGAATAAACAAGAATGTTATCAATAAATATTACCACGAATTTATCCAAATAGGGCCGAAAAATCCAATGCATCATATCCATAAATGCTGCAGGGGCATTAGTCAAACCAAAAGGCATCACTACAAACTCGTAATGCCCATACAGGGTATTGAATCCTGTCCTTGGAATATCTTCCTCCCGGATTTTCAACTGATAGTACCCTTGTCTTAAATCCAACTTTGAATAAATTCCTGAACCTTGCAGCATATCGAATAAATCCTCAATGTGGGGCAACGGGTACTTATTCTTGATCGTCATCCGATTAAGTTCCCGATAATCTATACACATTCTCAACGTCCCGTCTTTCTTCTTAACAAAAAGAACCGGAGCACCCCACGGAGATGAACTCGGCCGAATATACCCAATCTTAAGTAATTCCTCGAGTTGAATCTTTAATTCCTTCAACTCTGCTGGAGCCATTCTATAAGGAGTCTTGGAATACAGTTCTGATCCCGGATACAAGTCAATCACAAACTCAATCTCCCGATCCGGCGGTAGAGAACCCAAATTTTCTGGAAATACATCGGGATATTCCTTTACCACGGCCGTCTCCTCAAAGCTTGTTTGATCCTTTGGTTTATTAAGGAGATAGGCGATAAATCCCGTGGCTCCATCCTTTACTAACTTACAAGCTTCCATGAACGATAAAAGTGGTACCTTCCTCGACCCAACTTCTCCAATCAACTCATTTCCCAACTTAATCTTCTTCTTAAAACAATCAACTTCGGCCCGATGCCGGTATAACCAATCCATCCCAAAAATTACCCCATATTTCTTCATAGGCATTACAATGAAATCTGCCGGATAATCTTTCCCTTCTATCAATACTGAACAACCCCGGACAACCCATCCGTCTGCAAACTTCCTCCAAGAGGAGAACTCACAAAATAATAGGAATTCGAACAAATAACAGGTAGGCATAGAGAGATACATAGATCACGAGATATAAAAGAATGTATAGCACCCGGATCGAATGATGCATGAATGCTCGCGTTATGAATGCAAACGGTACCTTCCACCACGGCGTTTGGGTCGGCCTCAACGTTCTGCTCCTCGCCCTCGAGGGCATAAGCTCGTGCCTGAACCAACGGTCTCTGAGCTCCAGCTTGATATCCTGGAGTCTTGTCCGGGCATGCAAAAGCCATGTGGTCCCCTTTTCCAAAAATCAAGCACAACCCCAATCTTTTTCGACAAGTATTGTAGGTGTGGGTTGGTCCTCCACAATAAGTACACGGAGGTTGATCTCTGCGGTTTCCCGTAGGAGCTGGTGGAGCCTGAGGTGCTCTTGGAGTTGGAGCATTTTGACCTCCTGTTCTAGGTTTCCTGAAAGGTCCTCTTTGTGGTGGAGCTGATGAAGTCATAGGCCTTTTTCCCTTATTAATTCCCAAACCTGAACCTGATCCCGGTCCCGGGCGGTAAGATGATCTCCGAGCATTCACAGAATCTTCAACTTTTAAGGCCTTTAAAGTAGCCTTCGCCCAAGTGCTCGTGTTGAACGCCTCAAGAGCTGCCTGGATATTCGGTCGAAGCCCCTGAACAAACTGCATAGCCTTATGGAAGTCATCACTCGCTATATTAGGTGCATAGCGAGATAACCTCTCATACTCTGAAATATACTCGGCCACAGACCTCGATCCCTGCTTCAATTCAGTGAATTCCCTAAGCCTTCGAGTACGGGATGAAGGAGGGATAAACTTATTCTTGAACTCCCGTGTAAAGACTTCCCAATTGATCTCCTCTCCAACTGCTTCCAAGACAATCCGTGTGCTTTCCCACCAAGAGTAGGCCTCCCCCTGTATCAAAGTAATGGTACATCGAGCCTTCTCGCGAGATTCGCATGGAATGAGCTCCCAGATCCTCTCCACTTCTTTCAACCATATTTCCGCTTGTATATCGTTTCCCTTGAAAAACTTAGGATGTCGTTGGTTCTGAAACTCCCTAAGTATAACAGAAATGGGTGCCTCTAGTGGTACTACAAGTGGAGGTGGTGCTGGAGGTGCTGGTGGTACATAATCTTGAAGCCTCTAATCAATAATGTTAATAACCGAATTCACAAAGGCCTCTGCCGGCGGTGGTTGTGGTGGTGGAGGGGTAGGAGAACGGTTCCGGCGACGATGCCGATCTGGGGATCGATCCCGTTGTCTACGTGGAGGCATCCTGTCAATAAACACTGAAAATGAGTACTATTTTTTAGTTTATGCATGATAATGTAACTAATTCATTTAAAAATCAAAATTTGAAGCAGCTAAGCACAAAAGAGATGCATATGCAGCACATTGTCAAGTAGTCCCTAAGCCGAACAACCTAGACCGACTCACACGACACGAGAACCCGGGTTTTGCAACCCTAGGCTCTGATACCAATTAAGGATGTAGCACCCGAGTGCAAGGTACCACATCCCCCGCACCGAGACCCGACCCAAATATGAAATGGACACTCCATACCCGAGCTAAATCACGGTGAACGGGGACAAACACACACGCTATGCTAGGCGGGACTAACCCTTAAACCATAAAATCAGAGTAAAACAATGAAACGGAAGCAAATTTATCATATAACCTGTACCACGAGCATTAAGCCCCAAAAATAGATCATATAGATCATTCACATGCCATCACGGCTCAAAACATGTACGCTCCATAACAATATTCAAATACAATGATCATAAATAAGAGTATGCAAGTGTAAGACCCAAAATACAAGAGCTAGCCACAAATGCAAGACACAACGACTCGAATTCCCGCCTAGCTCCCCTGACACCTGCACAAAACAACTGAAAACCAAACGGGTTCACTCCAAAAGGGACTGGTGGGTATAAAACAGGACATAAGTAATAATATACGACAGTATTTAAACATTCACATGCAAGCTATAATCCCAAATGAAGTTTTTAAAGCGTTTCCCAAGTGGGTGAAATGAAGAAATCGTCAAAAGGGATTATAACAATCAATTTTCATTAGGTTTTACGTGGCCCCGCGAGTGGGCGTGCATTATCTCCAACCAACACCTTGTGTAATTCATTAAACATTCTTTCTTTCTTTCTTTTCATGCATTACATTCTTTCGTGCACATTCAATATCATTTACTCCTTTTTCCTCCGGGTTGGTGGCGGGTTTGCAAGGCCCGACCACCCACTCATTGACCAAAAGGGGTTACATGACTCCCCTAGTGGCACTCAGCTCCCATTCCTCGCCAATCTCCTGGCGAGGTCCGGTATCACCGTAGTTTGGTTGGAACTAGAGTAAGGGATCACCGTCGGCCCATGCCTCCTCGGATAGCAACTTACCCCAAGTTCCTGGGCCCCATTTTGTGCATTCATTCATTCATTGTCGCCAAAACATTTGGTAGGATTCATAAATTAAAGGCTTTACGTTGCAAACATTTACTCTTAAAACGACTCTATATACATATAATCAATTTTGGCCTAAATCTTTACACGTTGGAGGTATAGAGGGTCATTTAACTAAATAGTAGAGAAACTCACCTTAGAATGACAAAAGAAGAGCACAAGAGCCTCAAAGACCGGCCTCGTCTCCAACTGGATCAAAATCTGTGCAAGAAAGGTGAAGTGAGACTCAAAATGACCATATAAGACGTTCGGCAATGTAATGATCATGGCATGAATGCATAAATGAGGATATCATGTAATGAACACGTTCATGTGCACGATTAATGCATTTAAATCATATAAACAAGCCATTCATTCGTTCAAGGAAGCGTTCATAATCATTCAAGTCATGAATTTCATATTTCATATCAAATCAATCCAAGGAATTCAAATAACGATCACAGCACGTATTCTATCACGTTTACAATTAAAGAATAGACAAATAAATACATTCGAATCAAGATCGTAAATTAAAAACATGACATAGATAACAATTAAATTCTAAACTTTAAATAAATAAGTTAAACAATACTTAAAATAAATATATAAAACATATATATATATATATATATATATATATATACATATATAATCACATGAACAATATAATATCTTAATATATCATCTGTATAATATATATAATATATATAATAAACATATATATATAACACTACACATATCTATAAATATACATATGTAATTATTTATGTAGTAATATATATACACATGCACAAACTAAAATGACACACACACATATATATATATATATATTATATACACTCACGTAAACACCCATGCATAAGTATATATATATATTCACACTTCACATGCACACAATCAAATATATATATACATACACGCACACAATAGCACCAAAAGAAGAAAGAAGGCGCACCGGTAAGAATGAAAGAAGCAGCAGCGCAGGAAACAGCACAGGTGCGGCCGCGACGCCTCTCTTCACAAAATGGGCGTGGCCGCGATGGCTTTACAGAAGCAAAAGGGGCATTCGATCGCGGCCGTGACACAAATTCAACATACAAGCTGCGCGGCCGCGACGCTGCTTACAGCAGGAATTAAATCGCAGCAAACTGGGTAAAAACAGTGCATAAACCAAGTCCAATCCTCTCCCACATGATCAGGTAAGATTAAGCAACAAGAAGACTAAGATTTCAGTCCCAAAATAACACCTAAACATGCCTCAAACGCAGCCATACGAGAGGAAGAGATACAAAAGTTCATTTCAACCCATTTCAACCAAGTTTCATTAATGGCAACTCCACCAATTCTCAATTACCACAAAATACAAGTTCATAAATGAAATAAGGGAATTAGGATGATCACTTTCAAGATTTAAAATCAACAAAAGCATCAAGGAATGGATGAGAACAAGAATTTCAACTTAAACCTAACTATTCATCAACTTCTCAAAACTCCATGAATATAAGCTCAAGATTAGGGATGCATGGGTCAAAATGACCACAAATGAATGTATATTACCATCCTAAACTCACCTTGTGAATTGGACGAAGGTTGGAAGAGATTTGAGCTCCAAAATCTCCAAAAATGGCAAGGTGACGGGAAAACTGGAGAGCAGGGGGTTTTTGCTGAAATTCTCTAAGTGTGGAGGGTTGGTTTGGTTTGGTGTGGTTAAGGGCTATTAGAGGGTCGAGTTAGGGTTCCAAGGAATCAAACCATGGTTAATTTGGTCAAGGTTTGTGAAAGATATGACCATTTTAGTGAGCTGTGGTAGTTTTGACGAACATAACACCTTTCGGTTGAGTTTCGGAGGTTCAAATGATTTTGGAAAAATATAAGGCTAAGTTCATTAAACTCGAATTTTTGTTACGAGTTCAGCGAATTTGACGGAACTCGATTCCGAGTTCCCGAGCTCAAGATATCACATACGGAACCAAGCGTGCGCTAATTGCTCGTTAGCCCCCGATTTGGATTCCAAGAACAAAATAAATTCGAAACTAATGCAAATGAACCCGAAAACATGAAACGAGCATATATTCATATTCATAACACGTATATTTCCAACATATTAAATTTTTACGGAATTTCGATATCAAATCATATAAGAACGAAACGCGTTTATAACACTCATGAACAATGCATAATAATTTCAAAGAATTTCATAATATAAAACAAAATTTAAATTCATATTTAAATAAATAACAAGTGCACGTTTAAAATATACATTTAATATTAATAATCATTAAAATATAAGTTTAATATTAGTAAAATTAAAGAAATATAAATTTAACATTTTAACATTTAATATAAAATTAAATATACAAATCACTTATAAACAATTAATTCACGCAATTTGGTAAACACATACGTCGTACCTGTACGGCCAAAAAATCGGGGCGTCACACTGTAAGTGTGATATGAATCTGAACAACTGTTGTGAATCGTTTTACAGTTGTGTCTTTGAGGCAAGAAACAAGCCCATTATAACAATGCTTGAACGGATAAGAGAGTACTTGATGAAGAAATCGCATTTGAGTAGGGAGACAGCTGAGACATGGGAAGGTATGATTCTTTAACTAAAATTCAATTGCTATTTTGTAGATAGTGTGTCATTGTATTTGTTTTTCTCATTTTTGTGTAGGTACACTGTGTCCTACAATATCCCAAATTGTCCAGATGAATGGGAAAGAGGTTGGTGGTTGCAGGCCCATCAAAGCTTCCAGAACACACTTCCAGATCCAGTGTTCAGATGGTGGCCAATATGCAGTGGACTTGGGGGCTAAAACCTGTAGCTGTAGGAGTTGGCAGCTTACAGGGATTCCATGCATGCATTCATTAAGTGTTATAAATCATGGCAGGCTAAAAATGGAAGATTATGTTGAGGATTACTATAAAGTGAGTTCATTCAAAGGTGCATATTCAGGGATTGTCATGCCCATAAGTGGTCAGAATGTATGGGGCAAAACATTATTTATTCCCCCTTTACCCCCAAATTTTGGTAGAAGGGCAGGAAGGTCTGCGAGGCTCAGAAGGAGGGGAATTGATGAGGACAAGAACGGAAAGAAAAAGAAGCACAGGGGACTAGTTATCAGAAAATTAAGGAGGTTCCAAAAGACTATTCATTGTGATCATTGTGGAGAGCCAGGCCACAATGCTTTATTTTGTGAACAGCTCCCTGAAAGTGCAAAGGCCAAAAGAGATAGACTGATTAGAAGAGCCTTTGCTTCAGTAAGTATTTTCATGATATTGCTTTGCACATAGTCACTTGTTATTTTTGGTTGAGTTTAAATGTTTTGTAGGGTCCTGGAGAAACATCAAAAGCACACGAAACAGAATATGATCATGGTGCTGCATTTGCTCAACAAGGTATTCATGATGGAGTTACAGAGGAGCCACAAGCTCAGGTAATATTCCCTTAACAACAATGCATCATTCACACATTACTTTATCACCAACTTTTTTGCATCTGCAGGATATACTTCCCCCACTGATGGTTGCAGAGGAGCAACAGGCTGTTACTGAAACTTTGAACACTGATGCCCCCACCTATAGCTTCACATTTGACCCTACTACACCAGGCCCCTCAATGTTTGACCAATTAAACATGGGGAATACTGAAGTTGTAGTACCCAGAAAGAGACAAGCATTCAGCATTGAAGATATTCAACAAGCTACCAAGGCAGATTTGCAAAGAGCCAAAAAGACAAAGACTTCAAGGAGGTTGAAATTGAGGATTCCCCCAAGGTTTACTAGTGATGATGATGTGGTCCTCAGTCAACAGAGTGTCAGTGGCCCTATGAATTCAAAGAACATCATCACTGAAGGGGGAAAAAAATTCATGGATTTATCTTCTCAGAATTGATGATGTATTTTGTTTTGGTGGACTGGTTTGGGAATTTTTAAGTTGTATGTATGTGTCTGTCGAGTATTACTCTTGTCATAGACTGCTGATACTTTTGTATTTTAACATCAGTATGGTCTAGAAAGCTCAGCACTTTATGCTTTCAAAATGGAAATGATGTATTTTGTGCAATGGTGCAATGAATATTGGTAGATAAGATGATCACGTTAGTGAATTTTTTGTCTTCTTATATCAATTTCAATTTTACCAGCTCTGTATCATCATTATATCAGCACTGCATCAACATTGTACAACATCAATCTTAAATAAAGAAGTTAAAGAATCCAAATTTTCATTCCATCAAATTCCAAAAAACATCAAGGATATGCATAACATCGCATCCCATCACTTCACACAATCCACACATGCGTCTACTGAAACTTGGATTTCAAAAGTAGTCTACTAAAACATTCATTTCAAGAGTAGCAACACAACCAGAACACCTACAACAATCACTAGGGCAACTATAATATGAGCTTGTGTCTTCAATTTCTTGTTGGCTTCGTTCATACGCATCTTGAATTTTTTCGATTCATCCTCCACTTTGTTACTTTTCTTCAAGAGTCCAGGTATGATAACCCTAGCCCTTTCACACATTGGGGGGTCACACCAGTTGAAGAAATTGCACTTCTGGAACAACAAAAACATGTTAAAATCCCTTCAACTTATAAATCCCTTCAACGAAATGAAGTACTTACCTGATCTTTGCATGCTATAAATCTTCGTCCGGGGTGATCTCCTCTCCATGCCGTTCTCATTGCAGCGAGCTCTCCACAGAAGCATAAAACCCTCACCTAATTTTCATACCATGGCTGCCTTCCGGGACCTGACTCAGAAGCAGCACTTGGCGTAGACATGGAAAAATGGACCACTGACTATAAGAACAACCCTTGCAATTTAAGAAGTGCCCTTCTAATTTAAGCAGCAACTGCAAAAGGAAGAAGGGGGAGATGTTTATTAATGTTATCTCGTGGCAGGAACCACAGTAATGGGCGGCAATTTTCCCCCCAATTTCATGCATTACGTTGCATTTATTTTTTGTTTTAAACAATTAAATATTACACGTCATGAGTGGTTTATGACATGGCAATGGCAGTATTGCCACATAACAGACAATCGGGCCACGTAGGATAACGGGTCGGGTTTCCGGCGGGCTTTCGATTTTCCGGTGAAAATTTGCATTTTTTTGCGCGATTTTGGGAAGTATGGGTTCGATTTGCTATCGGAATAGTTGGTGTACCAATCTTTCTGAAGGGGTGCAGATGGTATACCATTTTTGTATTTTTCCAAATTATAAAAATCAATTGGGGAATTAATATGATGAATTTTTGGAATGGGAAGTTAAGTAAAATTTGAGTAACCATGGAAAGAGATTTCCGGCATTTTCCCTGCTCTATATAATTAGCCGATAATTTTGGGATCTGACTAGTTGTTGATCACCTAAAAAAAATTTTTAAGTATAGGTTCAGCCAATCTCCCAAAATATTACCAATAAAACTTTGACACCTTCAAAGTTTAAAAAATTTTATACAAGTATTTAATTAAGTAGATTTCAAATCTCTCACATATCAAACTAACATTTTAAAATTGGAAGTAATTTGTTCACCAAAAAATTCTTGAATTTTCCCTTCCGTCCTTTTTTTTTTTTTTTGACACCCAACGGCCCGAAGGCCGGTTAGTTCAAATCAGAAGCAACGAAATGCAAAGCAATAGAAGGAACATCAAAAGAACCAACGCAGGCCGAAACCGCATTCCTGGCTATGGTGTGGGCCACCATATTGGCACCACGACGAATAAAGGAAAAACGAACCGCATCAACCAACAAACAAGTCGACTTCACATCCTTAAGGATATTCCCAACGGGGGAGCAATCTTCTTCATCACTCTGGAGGCTCTTTATTATGTTCAAACAATCTCCTTCGATCACAACCTTTCGCCACCCGAAATCCCTCGCAAGTCTAATAGCCGAGAGGGCCGCTAAGGCCTCTGCCACTGTTGGGTCAAAAGTATGTTTTCTGCGATCAGTTTCCCAACCAATACAATCTCCTTTCTCATTCCTAGCGATCACCCCAATACCAATCTCGTTCTTATCCTTAAACACCGCACCATCGAAGTTCACTTTAATCCAGCTACGGTCCGGTTTACACCACTTTGTAACACCAGTCGAAGCATTGAGAGTCTCCACTTCCTCATCTAAGATTCTAATAGCCTGACAACAGTGAAGAGCAAAATCAAGCACCTGGTAGGGTTGTTTTCTAATGCCTTCAGCTTTGAACTTGTTACGGTGGTCCCATAGGGCCCACATGATGTGGACCAATTTAATAACATCCTCTCCACTAAGAGTCTCCAAAGCCTTCAGTAATCCATCCTTCAAATTCAGTTCAATCCAATGAGTTACCGTCCAAGGAATATGAGAAATAGCCCACACCTGTCTAGCAAATTGGCAGCTGAACAGAGCATGAGATGTATCTTCCATCTGATCACCGCAGAGACTGCAGCTCATCTCAGAGCCACAATGACGACGTGTTAAGGTCACGCCTGCTGGTAGGATATCCCGACAGCATCTCCACAAGAAACTACGCAC
Source organism: Lantana camara (assembly GCA_037501455.1). Classification (NCBI taxonomy): domain Eukaryota; kingdom Viridiplantae; phylum Streptophyta; class Magnoliopsida; order Lamiales; family Verbenaceae; genus Lantana; species Lantana camara. The sequence continues at coordinate 95,746,278 of CM074863.1, forward strand.
CTTTGGTTGTGCATTGAGACACCAGATCTTCCTCCAGTTACCGTGAGCTTCGGAAGAGGACGACGAAGCCCGGTGTCTAGTAGCCAAGTCCCTAGCTAAGTAGTAAGCACTTCGCACCGTAAATTTTCCATTAGTATTAAAATGCCAAATAAGAGAATCCTCGCAACGGTTAACACCCAACGGAATGCTAAGAATAGCCCGTGCATCTCGTTCATGAAACACATTCCTTATGAGCTCCTCATTCCACTTTAAGAGACCCGGCAGCATCAACTCTTCAACCCATTCCGGACTGAGCAACGCTGTTTGATTAAATTTCGGCCTAAAGTCGGGACTCAAGGGGAGCCACCTGTCACGCCAAATGTGAACTTTAGTGCCATCTCCGATACGCCATCGAGAGCCAGCTGCAACTAGAAAACTCACTTCCCGGAGACTCCGCCAGGTATAGGAAGGGGATCTCCCAAGTGGTGCATCCCAAACCGTCGAATTCGGGAAGTATTTAGCCTTGAGGACACGGCTAATAAGAGAATTCGACAATTTATGGATACGCCACAGTTGTTTCGCAAGCATCGCCAGATTGAAAGCTTTAAAAGACCTAAACCCCAAGCCCCCACCAACTTTACTATCACACAACCGGTCCCAAGCCACCCAATGAATTTTGCTTTGATCTTTATTATTCCACCAGAACCTGGAAGAGATGGAATCAATCTCACGAATAATATTGTCTGGCATCAGAAAACAATTCAAAGAGTACGACGGAATAGCTTGGAGTACCGATTTGATCAACACCTCCTTCCCCGCCTTAGACAAAAATTTCTCAGAATAACCCCTGACACGAGCTTTGATTCTGTTCAAAACCCCAGCGAAAATCTCTTTCTTTGACCGTCCCACCACCGATGGTAACCCCAGATAAAGATCAAGTTTCTTCACTTTTCTAACACCAAGAACTCGGGCTAGTTCATCCTGTCTAATCTCCAAACAGTTACTACTGAAGACCATAGAAGATTTTTGTAAATTCATCTCCTGCCCCGAAATCCGACCATAAGTCTCCAGGACCCCCTTAATCCCTTCCATCGCTTCGGTTGTCGCCTTCCCACAAATCATAGTGTCGTCAGCAAAGAGAAGGTGCGAAATCGGGGGGGCCTCACGACATACTTTAACCCCCGAAAGAATGCCTCTATTCTCCAAATCCTGCAGAAGACAAGAAAGAACCTCTGCACAAAAGAGAAACAGATAAGGGGAAAGGGGGTCACCCTGGCGAATCCCCCTCTCCGGCACCAAAGAACCAAATTCGCCACCGTCTAAAAGAAACGAGAAGGAAACCGAGGAAATGCAAAACATGATGCGATCAATAAATAGAGAAGGTAAGCCTAACCTGACCATTACCCGTTCGAGAAACCGCCATTCGACGCGGTCATACGCTTTACTCATATCAAGTTTCAAGTTGAAAAAGCTTTCCTTTCCTGAACTTTTACGCTTAATGAAATGGTTAACCTCGAAAGCTACCAACACATTATCACAGATAAAACGGTTCGGGATAAAAGTCGATTGACTCGGAGATATAATGGAATCCATCAAAGGTTTAAGACGTAAAGCGAGAACTTTAGAGGCGATTTTATAAACAACGTTACACAGACTGATAGGACGGAACTGAGTGATAAGTTCGGGGGATTTGCATTTGGGGATCAACACCACATGAGTAAAGTTTAATTTCTTATCAAACCTCCCAAAATTTAGAAAATCTAGAACACAAGCAATGACATTACGACCAACAATGTCCCAATAATGCTGGAAAAAGTAAGGGGGAGGGCCGTCGGGCCCGGGGGATTTGAGAGGATACATGCTTTTAAGGGCTACGATTACCTCGTCGGGACGGAACGGAGCAAGCAACTGTCGGCTCATGTCATTTGTGATTCTTCTCTCAACACCCCGAATCCCTTCATCTATCTCCGCAACCCCACAACCATTAGAAGTAAAGAGATCTCCAAAGTAGTCTTCGATCACCTTCCGAATTCCATCCTCCGAGGTCTGGGGAACACCATCACTATCTTTGAGAGTTTCAATATGATTAGTACGTTCTCGTTGTTTTGCACGCAGATGGAAGAACCTGGTATTTCGATCGCCTTCACGGAGCCACTGCGCCTTCGCTCTCTGCTTCCAAGCAATTTCCTCTTTCAGAAGCAACTCCACTAATTTAGTCCTAGCCTTGTATTCCTCATGTCTGGATTCGAGAGATATCCTACCTTCTCTCAGCACTCGAATCCTCTTCTCTAGTTCAGCAATAGTGTCCTTGTCATGGCTACGAGCAAATTTACTCCAACGGAGTAACCCCACACGACACTTCTCACTGCTATGTAAGACCACCTTAGCTGGAGTATCAGCCGTACTCCCTTCCCAAGAATCTTGAATAATTTTCCTACAATCATCAGATTTTACCCAACATGCCTCAAAACGGAAAGGCCGAGGTTTTGGACGCTGCCGTACCGTAGTGCCCCGCAAAATGGTGATGATGGGGGAATGATCAGAACAAGAAGCGCAGAGGTGACGGACTTTAGCCTCTGGGAAGAGGCTGCGCCAAGCATCCGACGCAACAGACCTGTCTAAGCGTGCGCGGAGAGTGTCGAGATCAGCTCTATTCTTCATCCAAGTAAACGAAAATCCAGAATATCCCAAATCAGACAGTCCCGTATCTAATAACGCATCATCGAAGTCTGCCATTTGACTCCAAGACCTATCATTCCCACCTTCTTTTTCATCATTAGAGAGAATTTCGTTAAAGTCACCGCTAACTAGCCAGGGGAGTTGAGAGCGACCACCCAAATTTCGAAGTAAATCCCACGTGGTCCAGCGGTTCTGTCTCTCAGGCGCACCATAGAATCCCGTAAACCTCCATTTGTCAGAATTGCCATCCGCCTCAACAACTACATCAATATGATTTTGAGAATAACTTAACAACGAAATCCCTAAGCCCTTACGCCACAATAATGCGAGACCGCCACCTTTTCCGATCGAATCAACATTAAAACCATCCAAATTTAATTGCATTTTCAAATAATCGAACTTCTGCCGTTTACATCTAGTCTCTGACAGAAATATAATCGAGGGGTTATGGTCTCGAAGGAGAGACCGGAGGTTGTGAACACGCCAGGGACCCCCCGTGCCCTGGCAGTTCCAGCTAATGCAACTCATTGATCCCGGCGGGGCTGTTCCACAGCCGCCGCCGATCTATTAGTGATGTCTTGAAGAGCAAGAGAAGAGTCAGATTGGGGGGAGGTAGATGTATGGGGAATGGTTAGGTTCTTGTGTGGGGTAATCTCAGATTGGGATTTACCGGTTTTACTTTTGAATTTTCTGTTCTTTCCAGGCAGGAGGGGAGTAGTTTTCGAGATGTTGAGTTGAAGAGGAACGTTGATCAGTTGTTGCTCCAAGTAAGGTGGTAGTGAGGGATCAATTTGGTAATGAGGCGAGCTCAGTTTGGAGGGTGTTTCAACAGATAGATGCAGGTTGTTGGAGATTATGTAGGGTGTTTCGGATAGTTTTGGGCGCTGACGGGAAGGGCTGAGATTCTCGTCGTTATCATATGGGCGGGAGTGGCGAAGTTTGTTTCCAGTTTCAGAGTTTTGGATAGAGGAGCAGGGAGTGGACAACTGGTTTGGATGGTAAGTGTTAAGAAAGGTTGTCGGTAGGGAGAGATGTTTGCCAGATTCAAGAGTAATATTTCGCTGATATCCAGGAGAAGTATTGGAGGGGACTTTTCCTACTGACTCTGGAAGGGGCGGGCTAAGCTGATAAGGAATGTTGGGGAGAGAGTTGGTCTGTAAGGGGGTTTTGGGGTTATGTCCGGTTGTGATAGGGAAACGGTTTGACTTGGTTAGGGGGTTATTGGATGATTGTGGGGAGGAGCGCGAATGAGATTGGGGAAAGGAGTTCAGCAGGTTTGGTTGGGAAATAATTCCTCTCTCAATCTGCATTGATCCAGGAGGAGATGCCCGGAGCCAAGAGCCATATGGGAAGTGAGGGGCGGGATCGGAGAAACCGTCTTCATATCTCAATAAGCAAAATTTATCGACGTGATCACATTTCCCGCATAGGTAGCAGAGATTAGAAAGCCTCTCGTAGGTAAATGAAACTGTGATGTCACGCCCCGACGGCGATTTCAGAGTCAAACATCGGAATAAAGGCTCCGTCATAAGCACCCCAACACGGACTCGGAGGAATTCCCCGCGGCTACCCCCTTCCGGGGCTGGTGGCATACTACGAAAAACCCCTATTTTATTCGCCACAATACTAGCAATCTCTTTATTACGACTGTTCGGGGGAAGACCATGGCACTGAACAATGAAATCACATCTATCCAGATTGACATCCAACGGGTTTGTATTTTCCGGGATAGAACTCAGAATCAGGGGGTATTTATCGTAGTTCCAGGGGGAGCTCTCTACTGCCCTTTGTAGATCCAGAACATGATTAAATTTCAAGAGGAATCTGTCCTCACCCAATTTAGAAATCTCCATTCCCTTCACCGGATTCATAGAGCGAGATATAGCTGATCGGAAAAAGTCAAAACGTACAGATTTTCTTGTGAACATCTTACCGACCAGAGAGAGGGAGAAATCAGAATTGTCCTCTTCCCACGAGGACCAAGGGATATGAACGTGCTCAGATTCTTCATGTGTGAGAGATATAGCACGTGTGCATCTCACCAGTTCATCCTCCTGATTATCCCCTGATAATTCTGTTGGGAAGCTAGTCGAACCCATCACTGGCAGATGACAGCCAACAGTTGCCACCGTTAATACCCGACGAAAAAGATAGTCCTGAGCAAAGAAACACCGAAAACGATAAGGCAACAAACCAGAAAGAGGTTAACCAAAACGTAAAGCGACAAAGTAAGGAACAGAGAAAAGCCCCAGCGTTGACGAGCGGCGAAGAGCGGTTGACGTGACGGGCTCCGGCCAGAACTGCAAGCTGAAACTAGGGTTAGGGTTTGGGAACGGCTCTCATGCGAGAGGAGACGCGGCTCTCATGCGAGAGGAGATAATTCCTTTCCGTCTTTTTAAAAGACAAGAATAAAGACTATATACTCTCACAAAAGAATAAAGACTATATAAATATTCAATTAATAGATTCTTAATTCTTTGCGTTTACCAAATTATGCATCAAAATTTCTAAAGAATTTTTGGACAATGAGAAAAAGACATGAAAAACTGTCAAAGCCTCAAAGGTATCAATATTATCATATTTAAGTGTTATTCACCAATCATTATTTGAATAAAAGTTCAATTGGCCGGTATTTATGCAAAAGAATACACAATTAAAAAATAATAAATTAAATCAGATGAGTAACATAAAGTATCAGAAAGTTAATGAAAAGGGGGACCCCGTATGAACTTGACAACTTTCTACTTGAAGATTAATGATATCCAATGGAAATTAAAAGATCTTCCTCATTAATTTTATGTAAATTGCCATACTAAATATTCTAATCTACAATTGAAAAATAGAGTAGTTTAAGTCTTTACATAATTAATATTTATAAGAACATATCAAATATATACAATTTTTTTTTTCTCTAGATCATGCCATCCACCATCAACTACAGTAATTGGTTCCGTCGATGGCTAATAGGGATTGGTTCAAATGATTAATGAATTCATTCTCCAGGCAATGTCTCGGGTTCGAATCTCACTTGTGTGTGTTTGAGTTTTAAAAAAAAAATAAAATTATTCCCTCGATGAACTATAGACTCTTCAAAGGACTAGTCAGTTGGTTTGTGTGTGTCTCAATGTGTATTATAACAAACCCTAAAGAACAAAATGAATTTAGAAATAAAAATAGAGAAATAATTTAAATGCAAATACCTAGCTAAAAAATCTTTTGAGTTGAATAAGATAGATTAATTGAGAAGATCATATAAGCAAGGTTCAATAATTATGATGTATGGATACGGACACGGAGATATAGATACGTCACGATATGAATATAGTGATACCGATATTTTTTTAAATTTTTCACGTAAGGAGTGTTGGATACGATTGTCTGACACGATACGATACAACATGATTAAAATGATATTTTTAAAAGTGTCGATTCATCATAATCATTAATATATATGTATTTGTTTTTCCTTCTTTTAATTTGGTGTCCCATTTTGGTTTATTTGCTTAACTTTTAGGTAAAATCGTAAAGGTAGAAATATTTCCTCTCACCTTTGCACGAAACCAACGACAACGTTTGAATTTTGAGTAATAGGTTTAATATTAATTTATCATATATAATTTATTTTCATATTGTTGACAAAATATAATTTTAAATAAGGCAACAAATTGATTCGTGATTTAAGATATTCGCCCTATTTTGAGGGCCCTGGGCCTCCCAAAAAAATTCAAATCGACAAAAATGTTTTTTATTTTAAAAAAAGAATAAATATGCATATATATGCGTATATATATAGAACCCCTAAGCGGGGAATTCCCGAAAACTCCCCAAATGATAAGTCCAATTCCTCTTAACTCCCCATTTTAAAAAATGATGTATAAAAATTCAAGAATCGCGTATCTAAATCCCCAAATGATGTATTTGAAAATGGAGAGTATCTAAATCCCAGAATCGCGTATCTAAATACCAGAATCGCGTATCTAAATCCCAGAATCACCTACCTAAAACCCCAAATGATGTATTTGAAAATGGAGAGTAAAAAGGAACTTCCCAAACTCATGGGGAGTTTTTGAGAAGTGCCCCAATCCAAAATCACAAAATTTAAAGGTTTTGACATAATTTTGATTAATATATAAGTTATACCACTAGAGATTTAAACTACATCAGATTAAAAAATTAATACAAAAAAAAATCGAAATAAAGAACAAATTCGTGTAGATCTAGCTATATATCTTGAAGAGTGTAGATTGATGACAAAACTGTTTATTTCATAATAATTTTTCTGTACATTATAAATTTGATAATTAAAGGAAATTGTGTTCCTTTACAATAAATTTTACCTACAAAATATTTTCTTAGAATATTTAAAAAAAGCAAATTTTTATTCAATTCAAGTTGTATAATTGCATAACAAATTAATGAATTATCGTCGCATATATTATAGTACAAAAATCATATTCCAAGAAATTATTATGTAAGTTTTTAACTCATCAAACTATTAATCTACCTTTTAAATGATCGAATTAAGCATCTAAACATTATATATAATTATTTGGAGAAAAAGAAATTCTTGAACTCCACCAGCCAAAAAGTGAAAAAGGAAGATCACCAAATATGGCAATAAAATCATACACCAAAAGATCATTATCTAATTATTTAGTTCATTATATTCGTGATTCTTTTAATGGTCAAATTAAGCATTTAAAATTTGTAAATAATTGTTTGAAAGAAAAAAGAAACTCTACAAAGTCTCCCAGCGGACCCAGCCCCCACACTAAAAGATAAAAAGAAAAAAGCAGAAAGAATAATCCAAAATATTAATACATCATGCACAAAATATTAATATTATTATAGAGTATTTTTATTTAAAGGCATGTGTTTATATTTGATGTTTCAAAAAACTAGGTTGGGGGAGTTGGATGAATATTATATTGATTTGAATGAAGTTGGTTGTAATTTATCATTCACGAATAAATATATATATACAATATGATACGAGCATGATAATATTTTTTTTAAAAATTTTAATGTAAAAATTATCTAATACAATACGGTGAGCATGATTATACATTTTCTTATGAGATTGTTATGTGATTTTACCTGTCTTCACGATAAGTATATCATATATACTTTTTTTTTTCTAGCACGCATTTTTAAATAGTAAGAGAGATTCAAATTCGAATTATTATATTGAAAACAGAATTCTTTGACCACTTACACAAAGTTATATCAGATATTTTTAAAAACGTCATTTTATTGTATTAATCAGACATTCGTGTCGGACACCGTGTTCGACAATCCTCACGTAAAAAATCTAAAAAAAAATTCGTATCATATCGTGTCCGTATCGTATATTATGATGTATCACATATACACATGAAAGGAGATCATACGACGCCCAAAAATCACTTTTTCCTTATTTTAAGTAGAAAAGATATATAAACTATAATTACCCGAAAATAAGCTTTTAAATTCTGCTTATAAATTTTCCGTATTTATATAATTAATTAGAATATTATTTACACAATTTTATCTTTAATTTTTATCTTTTTATTTTTTTTACTCGTGTAACTTAAACATGCCCTGTATTCATTCATGTTCTCATGTATCAAACATGCCACAGTATTCGCAGCAGCAAATTACAGAAAGCCCCACACGAAGAATGTCCATGTGCGTCTCCTCATCTTCACATGGTATACACACCGTATATTTCTACCGTATATGTATTAATCTTACTACGATTTACGACCAAGAAACACACACGTATTGCACGGAAATAGAGAATAAACATAGAACTTCAGCCCAATCACTATCTATGTATGCAAGGTACGATGTTCTAAGTTATCAACAGAACTTACTGAACAGGTACGACACAGATAATTGAGATTCAGATTTAGAGAGGCTGGTAACCAGAAAAACAATATCGAACAACTCTTCCCTATATCATAGATAGAGCATCTTGTTACATCAATCTGCAAATGTCCAATCTTTTGATCAATTCCGCCGATCCCTTTGGAAATGTATACTCATAATCTAGAAGTAGCTGGCCCAAAGATGACTGTATAATCAACCCTGGGGGACTCCAGTAGATGTAGGCCATGGTGGAATCACGAATGGAAAGGAAATCGACCATTGCAGAAGTCGTACTTTATAAGGATCATGATGCCATTCCAATCTCCGTGTCTTCATATTGCACGAGGCAATGGAGCTTCTGTATATCAAATACACAATGTCGGGCTCAAATGGATGGAAAGATATTGGCTTTACATCCAAAGATTTGCCAGAAAGAACACCACAGAATAGGATGTCAGCAGAGCTGATCCTATGTTGCAGACAACACTCACCAGTACTATAATCATTCAGTGCCCAAAAACTGAAACTAGAGAACCCGTGTGGAGGCAAGTAGACATCAAATATCTCGAAATATCTCAAGCGTCCTTCATGCACGTTGCATAGATTGCTGATACTCTTTAGGCCGTGATCACTAGGCAATGGAATGAGGCGCAAGCAGTCAGGCTTCAGGTAAGGATCATATGCCATAATCCCATGTTCGAGAGTTATCCAATGCAGGACTCTGTTAAGGACCGCAGGCTCACAATGCCAATGAACACAAATCGTTTGGTCAGTGCAGATAGTAAAATCCTTCCACTCTCCATTTTCAGCAATAGATACTTCGAATCTAATCAAATTAGATCCTTCTGGAGGAGCTTCAAGCCGTACCACCCTGTAACTCGTGAGGATGCCATCCTCAACACAAGTCACAAAACCACTACTAACAAACTCGAAGCACTCAGCATGCAGAGGAAGGGAAATCCTTTGCCGAGTGATTGGATTCCATATGTTATACCCTAACAAATCTTCCCTTTGTGAACGTTTACCGCCTAATACCAACCCATTGCTCACTCCAACAATATAATACGCTTTAAACAGTGAATCCTCAAGAAATGGACAAGTAGCTACATACAAGCTCGGGATTTTGGGGTCCTGAGGATTCACATCCTCCAATGGGTCGAGAATACACATCCGTAATCAGCTCATAAACAGGATCCCGGAATTGAGGAACAAGCATATCAGAGGAAATAAAAGTCCAAATTTGTGACCGAGACAACATTGAGGCCCGCAAAACATACATACGGATGAAGTAAGGGTCTGAAATGATAGAAAGCCATTGCTTGGAAACAACCTTAACCTTGAACACTTGCTTCACAGGCAACCTAATCAACACCTCCACTAAAAGCCACCCCGGGATATCAATACCAAGTTTAACTCTAGACATGGATATGGTTTTCACCAACTGTAATCCATTCTCAGAACCCATTAAGTTAAATTTCAGCTATGGATGATTGAAAGTTCTCACAATCTACTCATAAGTCTTTGAGTAAAATCAACTCACACTTGGCGAACAAAATCTAATGTTGCAGAAATTGCATACCTGTGCACCTTTATCCATGGTTCGCCGGAAAGGCGTTCCATCCCATTTCCGCGGTGAAAAACGGACTAGATCGGCGGATGAAACGGCGAGCTAAAGGTGACAGTCGGCGGAAGAAGAACGGAAAAAGCCTGCTCTGGGTTCCGCCATGGATGGAACTTGGAAGGAAAGAACATTAATAAAAGTAGGTCTTCTTTTTACTATTTAACTGAAGAATAATGGGCCAAAAATATTAAGGGTCTTTTTTAGAAAGTACATAAAAATTGAAAAAATTTGTTTTAACTTTCCATTTTTAAAAAAATTCCTCTTTGCTCCCTATATGATAAGTTAAATTTACTTTAACTTTCTATTTTTTTTTTAAGGTTGTATTAAAACTCAAGAATCTCATACTCGAACCCCGAAATCACGTACTTAAATGCCCAAATGATGTATTTGCCCAAATACATCATTTGGGCATTTAAGTACGTGATTTCGGGGTTCGAGTACGAGATTCTTGAGTTTTAATACAACCATGGGGAGTTAAAGCAAATTTGGCCTGTCATCTAGGGAGCAAAGAGGAACTTTTTTAAAAATGGGGAGTAAAAGCAAATTTGAGTTCTCATTTGGGGATTTTTCGGGAATTTCCCGAAATATTAATGGGCTATAATTTTCGTCATTTGAGTTACGTAGGTGTGAAATCCTTGGGCCAACAAATGGGTCCATAAATATATATATATTTTTTTTTTTTTTTTTGTATGGGTCCGTCAGATGCCTCGAGACGAGACCAAAAGAGGACATTACATCAACGCAAAATCAGCCGGCGACGAGTCCCACTCCACCGAATCTGTGCCAATCTCGTGTCCCATCTTCGCGAGTCTATCCGCGTTGCTATTACACTCCCAAAACACATGTTTAATCGTGGAAATCCAAGGCATCCGGAGGAGCCGACAACAATCATCAATAACATTCTTCAAGCTATGGTCCATATTTTTATATAATAATAATAATAATTCATAAAATTAAATTATATTAGTATATTAATACTGTAATTATGAATTTGTGTTTAATATTTTATACTTCAATTTTTTAGATTTTTTTTTAGTATAGTTTTAGTTTAAATTAAATGGGGTGTTTTTATGAATGAATAATTTATTTTAACCATTGTTATATCGTGGAATTATTTTATAACTTTGTCGTATTGCTTTAATTCTGTATTAAATAAATGAATTATATTTATTATTGTTATAGTTCCTAAAAGTTGCATATACGTAAAAAGAATAATTGAAAATATCATCTAATATATATTAGATGATAAATTACCACTTTAACCATTTTGAGAGAAGTTTTTAAGGTTTTTTCTATATTAATTATCTATATTTATTGTGAGAAAAGGGGCAATTTTTGAAAACTCCCAATGGGTTTGAAAAGTTCCTTTTAGCTCCCCATTTTCAAATACATCATTTGAGGTTTTAGATACGCGATTCTGGGATTTAGATACGCAATTCTGGGATTTAGATACGCGATTCTGGGATTTAGATACGTGATTTTTTCCTTGTATTTCAAATACATCATTTGGGGTTTTAGATACGCGATTCTTGAGTTTTAATACATCATTTTTAAAAATGGGGAGCTAAAAGGAATTGGACTTATCATTTGGGGAGTTTTCGGGAATTTCCCGTGAAAAATATCCTAAAAGTATTGTAATCGTTTCACGACATGACGTTGGAGTTGGAACCGTACCCCTGTTCCGTTCCCCGCAATCGCAACTGTGAACGATGCCTATATCGACGCAAGAGGCCTTCGGATTCCGTCATCGATTCCTTTTTGATGGGCTCCTACCTTCGTTCTTCGTCTGACGAGAAAGTTTTAGCAGTGATTTATGTCAATTGCTCTAAAGCACGGACACGCCTAAAAAATGGCCCGTGCAGTGTCCGACACGTGTCGGACAAGGACACGGCTCGGACAGGTGTCGGACACGGCTGAAGGAGTGTCCGGAAAAAAAAAAAAAAAAAAAAAAATTTGGGACACGGTGTCGGACACGGCGGGGCAAATTTGATCATTTTTTTATGCTTTTTTTAATATTTTTTGAATTTTTTGGAGAGAAAATTGAAATAAAAAAACTTATTTTAGTTTTTAATATTATATATTTTTATAAATATTTTATGTTACATAGATTATACTTATAAAATATTTTTATTTATATATAAAATATATTTATTTATATAAAATATAGCCATGTCGGAGCCGTGTCGTGTCCTAAAATTTTGAAAAAATCCGTGTCGCCGTGTCCGTGTCGTGTCGTGTCCGTGTCTCCGTGTCCGTGTCCGTGCAACATAGGTCAATTGTAATGATTTGGATGTGCTCTTCCATATTAATTCATTATTGGAAAATATATTAAACACCCTTTAATTTATACATAGAAGTAGTATACCTGTGTATTTTCAGTAACAAAGTTTATTTTAATATATTTATATAACTAAAGTAACATTTACACAATAATAGAACTTCAAGGTTTATAATTTATATTATCATTATACCTGATATGGTATATTTATATTGGGCCACATGGTAAATCCTAAAAAAAGTCACGTGAATCTTTGTAGCCACACCATTGATATGTGGGCCACTAATCGAATGTCACGTGGATACCACCAGAGCGCCACAGGGCACCCACACATAATCCTAGGTGGAGTTTAGAGTGGCGGTCGAAACACGTGACTTATGACCGACTGAGAGGTTGGTGATCATAGGAGGTTGATCCGTTTTGACCCTTCGTGAGCCAAGGTCAAACTGGCCAAGAACATAGGCCAAACCTCGAAAGGATCCCCAACCAACACGGACAAATGGCCCCCCATACATTTATCCTGAGGTCGATATGTTGAGGGTTAGGACAAGTTCGTACACCGCCGACAATAGAGACAGGACACTCGTAGCCACCCAATTCCCCGAGCCAGTATATGAAAGAACAATTAATGTCTTAAAGTATCGGAATTGGCCCAAACAGAAAAGGAAGAACTCGTTTAATAGCATTCAAACTCATTTTATCAGCCCCCACTATAAATATCCCGCCGTACAAAAGTGTTATGTAAACACATTTAATAACATTTGAGCTCCTTAAAACATTTTCTTTTGTGAATTCAATACTTGAATTTGAGTGTTGCAAGTTGAGTAGGATCATCTTTTATAAATACTTGACAAATCAAACAAAGGACTTTTGGCTAATTTTTAGCACAATCAATACTTTTCAATACTTCCACTAGAACTCTTATCAGCTAAAAGATTTCGACCGAAACTATTTTTCCTTTTTTTTTTTTTTTTCCAATTTTTGTAATTTAATTTATTTTGAATTCGTTAATTTTTGTCATCATCAATTGTAGTGTTTTTATCATTTACAACTTTCATTTACATAATATATATTATTTATAAATAATGTTATATAAAAATATAATAATTTATACTATACGTTTATATATAATACCTAAATTATACTATTATACACAAAATTATTCAAAAATTTGTAGTAATAAACCAGTTAATAAAAATTAAAAGGAATTTTGGACTTTTGTATATAAACACTCAACTCTATTTTTATACTTTTTACCCTTTTCCCCAGGTATGCACTGTTCGTAAGTTTAAACACTGGTAACATATTGTCAAAGTTGAGCAATTAATTTAGCTCAGTTTTACGTGGGTAAAGCTTAATGAGAAGGTCTATAGAAGAAAGAAATTTATTAAATACACCACCTCAGTTGGCCTAATTTGCATTACAAACATCAAAGTTTCCTGTTTAAAAATGTATGATACTTACACTTTCAAATTTGAAAATATAGAATCTTGTTTATGTCTGCTTGCTTATTGTTATTATTTTGACAGGTATAAACCAACACAATAAGCAGCAAAGCTATTGATGTATGAAGTGGTAAAGTAAAGCATAGAAGAAAACAGAACAATTGATGTGCCAACCAAAGATGACTGAGTTTGCCAAGAGAACAAAAGTACTCAGACATTATAAATTTGAACCACATTGCAGCTGCCTGGAGGCATATCCACACATTATTGCCTAATGCGTTGCTCCGGCTCGTGTAGTTTGAGAGAGTAGTTGGAGACGACTTCCGAATCACTTTGACAGGCGACTGCTGTTTTCCTTCTTGCGAGAGCAGTTGGAGCCAAGAACTTCTGAATCACTTCAACGAGAGGAGTACTGTTGTTTTCCTTTTCTTCCATTGAATCGAGGAGCAAATCTTGCGTAGATGAATCAGGAAAGAATCCTCTTCCGCCCACCATTTCCTCAAGAAAGTTTGCTGCATCATCATATTCGCCCCTCATCAAACTTCCTCGGATAATAATGTCATAGGTAGCCGATTTTGGTAACAAACTTCTATATTTCATTTTTCGAAAAATATTCTTAGCCTTCTCCAGTAGACCATTGTCAAGAAATCCTTTTATCATGGTAAGACATGCATCCAGTCTCGAGTAATGAATATTAAAAATATCTAGAGCTTCACTTAGTCTTTTAGCTTCACAAAACCCACCCATGATGATATTATAGTATTCAAGAGGCACTTATTGGCCTCCAACATATTTCAAGTAATACCATATATAACTATATAATATACTCGACGGACTATTCTTTGCTGGAAGATGGTTGGTTGCTCTACAAATTTTTAATGAGATGCAAGTTGTTGGCCTTGAACCAAGCTATATTACTTATGATTGTATGCTGCAGGGGCTATGTAGGAACGGGCAAATTGAACAAGCAATGTCTCTGTTAAAAAAAAAAAGAAAAAAGTGCCGTCTCATAATCATAAAAGAACTTCTTGATGCAACATTCTGAATTAAAGTGAGGTTAGAGAAAAGAGTGTTAAGAGATAATGAGTTATTGGAATGGTGAAAAAATAAAGAAAGAAAAAGAAAGAAAAAAGTTTAAAAACAAAAGAATTATTGTAGGGACAGAATAAAAAGAAAGAGTTGAAGAGTTAACACACCAAAACCGTTTCGATGACTAAATATAATAGCATAGATTAAAGTAATAAAATCTTAGCTAAAATAACTAACATATCAAATTAATTGTCAAATAATCAAACAAACTTTTCTTTAAACCGCAAAGAGATGAACTTTTATTGATTTATCGAGTAAACCATAACAAAAATTTAAACAATATTACGAATAACAAAGTCCCCTTCTTGAAAGTTAGCAAAACTCTAATTAATTCATGAGCAACTCCACTAAATGAAAGTCTACCAAAAGGAATCAAAGACATGCATGAATTGCCTAATATCAGAAATAATATGTCAAATCGTTGAAAGATCCCTCCTTGAAAAGTCAACCTATCAATAATACTTTTACGGTCACCCTCGAAGACCATGTGTTGTCATTCTCGCTTCACCACAATTTTTGCCGTCCCCGATGCTGCCTCAAATTCTACCACAATAGCTCCCCCGGCCCCTCCCCCTCCCGGCCCCTCCCCCTTACCACCTATTGGATAGCCATCCTACACAGCTCTCATACTCATCCATCAACTGTAAGAATATTTCTTATTGAACTTTTATTAATCGATCGTTGTATTAAAATAAAATGAGCTAAATTAATACGGTTAATGAGACAAGACTAACCAGACCTATTTAATTGACTCATTTTCGTTAAGGGCTTGATTTTAGTGAACATGGTCTGACAGCTGGTGTAGGTCCACTCTAGTAAGCCCGTGATGAGAGGGCTCCTAGGGTTATATTGGTGAGAGAAGGAGAGGAAGATCTAGCCAGAGCAACATACCACGTGCAATTGTTTAACAACACCGATAATAATCTGATTTAATACAACGGAATTCAGGTATGTTTATATTCTCGATTATATCGGTATATTTATATTTTAATTGTTTTGGTATTTTGAATTCATGTTGTTGATTTTGACGAAAATATCTTACATCAACACCACCCCAATCCCAAATTCTCTCTCCACCTCAAACACCATCTCGTTAAATTTTAATAAAATCTAAACATAAACTCATATTAAAGTTCAATATAGATTCGCCAATGATTAGGATTGAGACGAGGCTAATCCTTATCGTTCAGGCGGGAAATTGGTCGGACAAGGAAGAGGTGAATGGGTGAATGCACACATGTAGCTATATCTGGAAGATGAGTATTAACTATGTTGAACAGATGATTGGCGTGACTCATTTCTCTTTTGACTATAAGAGTTTCACGTTCAGCAGTAATCATGCTCATGAGGAGAAGTATTGGAAGGTGGAAATCTGGGATTTTTCCCTGGAGGGATAATAACTGGGGAGTTTTAAATTTTAGTACCTAGATTTGTTGGGGGAATTTTAAGTATAGTGGTTCTAAGGATGTTAGGGAGATCTACTTTGAGCCTCGAGCTGTGAGGCTACTTTGCATGACCATGAGAAGTTCATGGGTATAATTACTAGTAAAAGGTTGAATTCCTAGCTGTAAGAGCTCTTCACACCCCAGTTCGACAAGGCAGTTGGGAGGATGTAAATCATGTATTCAGCGGCCAGCTAAGGTGGAGGTGTGTCTACCACAGCCTACACGGAGCCCATCCTCAAATCCCATATTGGAATAAAGCTCCCACACTACACAATGTGGAAATTGAACCTTGCACTTTAAAACAAATCTGTCCATTCGAAACCAATTAAGCTACACCCTACGAGCTCCATGAGTATACTGATTATATTCTGCGTGGGATTTGCTATATAATGTTTGGGGATACATCCTGAGTTGGGAGGATCTGTTTAGAGTTCAGGATTTTATTAACCTTTTTCTTGGGATATATTTGTGAATTTTCCGCAATTGTTTTGGCTTAATATATAAAGTGGGGTCCTAGTTTAAAAACCCTAAACGCCATCATTCTCCGGTTCCATTAAAAACAAATTCAATATAGATTCATATTATATTATTAAAACTTAATATATATTTAAATTATATATATTTTTTACTTAATGCACACGTTAAGTGTACTCTCCTCGTGCTGATTTACGTATTATTTCTTAGTTCATTCCTTTTTTTTTTTTTTAATTAGCAAAAAAAAGATGTATAAATAAAAAATGGCCAAAACAAACAAAACAGTTCTGAAATATATAAAAAATCTAGGTTTTCCATATTTGCTACAACAGAAACTGAATGGATAAAATAAAGCAGTGCCGATTTTTTCAAGAGTAATAAATGGTGACCACAATAAAACTTAGACCCGTCAGATTCCAATCTTGTTAAACAAAAAGGGAACAATTTAGGTCAATGATCCGAGTTCGAATTCCAGAGGTGATATTCTAGAGACCGTACTTGTGAAACTCCCACTCGCTGTTATCGAGAGGGCAAAGTGCAAACTTGACGGGTCTTTAGCCATCTACGAATGCAGTGAAAGTGGAAAGCATGGTTGCAAACACCCCAAGCAACCGTGCATTCCTCACTAGCTAATTGATTAGCCTGACACTCAATACACAGATCCATAATATGACTCCAGCAGATTGCACAATGGTCCACCACAATATCCCAACCCGAAAGAGCAACATGTTCCACTTCTTCATCTCTAATCTCTTCGTCTTCTTAATCGAAGCTGCCGGAATATTAGAACGTCCGTATCCGGAGGTTCCCTCTCCAGCGGTGTCGAGACGCCATCTTAGATTGGTTAGGGCACCGGGTTTTCTCCGAGAGTATTCGAAAAAGTATTGTTTGATGAAACCGCCGAAACAAATATTCGTTTTTAGTTAAGAGAAATAAGCGAGGAAAATAGTGTATTTTAAGCAAAATTTGGTTATGTATAGGATTATAGTTCGTGTCGGATTAACACTTTAGTAGATTCTCAACAAGAATTTCAGTTTGATGTGGAGTACCCAATTTCCACATTATTTAATTAAGAAATATTAAAGAGAAAAGAGGAGTTGAGAAGAAGTGGTGAAGATCGGGGAAACATGGAAACGTGGCTAAGATTTGAATTTTGAAAGAGTCCCCCACGTGCGTAACTTTTGGGGAAGTCTCAACCAATTTCTGCAGAAGATAAAAAGGCTGCAGAGAGGAAAAAAAGGGCAGATTCATTCATGTACTCTCACAAAAACCCTACAGCTTCTGTATTCTCTCAAGATTATCCACAGAAGAGTTCTACGCTGCTACTGTTTTCCTTCATTATTTTTTATCAATTCTCACAAGAATTCTCTCAGGATTATCATAGAATTTACCACTCATCACAATCGTTTAGATTTCTTTTCTGAATTATTATTGAATTGTCATTTGTACGACTGAAGAAAGATTACAGAAGATCAGAAGACCATCACTGCTACATATTTTGTTATTATTTCTTTGTTGTAATTATTTATTACTCCGCTTCATCATTTATATTTAATATCGCTTTTCTGGTTATTTCATTTTATAGCTTGATTCAATCTCCATTTCCCGAAAATAAATTGTGTTGGTATTTCGTCAATTTTTGGCAAATATCATATGGCGCCGTCTGTGGGAACCCGATTAAATCGAGCAAAAGACGTGAGTTCTTGCGATTTCCAATGGCATCCAAGACCGGATCTAGCGGTGTATCAATTTCAGTCAACCCGTCTGCTCTGGCAACGACGGGTGCTGAAAAATTTGTTGGGAGTGCTTCAAATCCGCTCTTCATCGGAAGTATCCCCGTGTTAACCGATTCCGCTGTCGTTACGGTAATGGGAGGCACACTGTCAACCAAGGACAAGGAAAATATCCCGGAATCCAGCGCGATGGAGAGGTTGAGGAATTCACGAAGCCAAAATCCCGGGATTGAGGATAGAGGCCTGCCCACCCCTCCAGGTGCAAGAGGTTCCTCACCTGGAAGGACATTCCTGCCTGAAAGACTGAACCTGCCCGCTGGAGCAGGTAGGCAGGAGGGCTACCAGCTATCTGCTGAAGAGCTGGAAGTATTGCTGAGCCAAACATTCAACCCCCAGTAGACCGCTAGAGTAACTTACATACTTGGAGGGGCATCGTCATGGAGCAGCACCGCTGCCATACAGTTCCAGGCTAAGAGAGCAGCTGACGGATCTGGCGGATCAGGAAGTGCCTTTTTACCGCCAGGCGCGCCCATTCACCTTACAGCTAGGGACTTCCAGCAATGGATTAACGCAGCTGTAGCCGCTGCCATGGTGTAGCGAGACCAGCCACCGACCCAGGGGCGCGGAACAGCCCCATCGACACATGTAACAGAACCAACCATGAGAAGAGTGATATCCCCTTCAGTTGGAGAAGGCTTACCTCCAGTTAGGGACCCCTTGGTGCTGCAAGGAGCTGGCGGGATCGGAAATTGGGCAGCAAGCAGAGCTGCATGGCAGTCAATGGTGCCACTGCCACCCATGGATTACCAGACGGGAAGAAGAGAACCAGGCTTCCCTGAGCAACCCAATTGGGCTGCCAGGTTACAACAGAGACTGGAAGAGATGGAGAGGCAAATGAGAGCAGGGCCTGCCAGAGTAATCAGGAGGGGTGGACCTTTCAGCCAGAGGATCCTAGCTGATGAACTCCTGCCAGGTTGTAAGACATCCGGACTGCCGGAGTACAACGGGGCAACGGACCCCCAAAAGCACCTGGATCGGTTCGAGAATTTAGCTCTTTTGTACCAGTACACTGAAGAGGTGAAATGTAGAGTGTTCTTGACCACGTTTACCTATAATGCACAAGAGTGGGCCCGAAAGCTTGAGCCCGGGTCCATACATTCTTTCGATCAGTTCGCTGCACTGTTCTTACATCAGTTCGTTAGCAGCAGGGGCTACCAGAAAACTCCAAATGCTCTTTTCACGGTAAAGCATAGAGAGGGGGAGTCTTTGAGGAGTTACATCAATAGGTTCACCAAAGTTGTGTTGGAGGTCCCTTCTGCTACTGCGGAAGTGCGTGCTAGTACCTTCCAAGCGGGCCTGAGGAAAGGAGCATTCTTCACTTCACTCTCCAAGAAGCCGCCTACCAGCTAGGATGACCTCCTAACTAGAGCAGAAAAGTACATTAATTCGGTGGAAGCAGAAGCGGGAAAGGATGAATCAACAGCTGACAGGAGGAGGGAAAGGAAGGAGGACGGGCGACTGTCTGCTCCAGCTAAAAGGATCAGAATACCTGAAAGGAGAGAGCACCTCTTGAGCCTTGGGCCTCGGTACGACCGGTAGACCCCACTGCGTACGACACCCGCTCAAACTCTCATGCAGATTCAAGGAACGGGGCTCCTGAATTGGTCCCGGAATGTGGAGAATGGGCCCCATAAGCCTCCTCCGGAGAGGTTTTGTCGGTTTCACAACGACTATGGCCATGACACGGACGAATGTCGTCACCTGCGCGATGAAATTGAGAGATTAATTCAGGAAGGCCACTTGCAGGAACTGATATGCCGAGATCGAGCGAAAGGCTGGGAGATGTTCCCAAGGAGAAATGCAGCAGGAGGGAACTTACCTGCAAGAAATGCGCCTGGAAGGAACGGACCTGGAAGGGGTGCACCAGGAAGGAGGCCACCAGGAGGGAATCCCCCCAGGCAGAACTACGACAGAAGGGATCACCAACCAAGAGGGGGGGGGGGGGGGTCAAAGAAGACACCTCTCACCTCATAGGCCTTTGATTGAGGCACCCCCAGCAGGAGCGGAAGGAGCAGAAAGGCGCGAGCAGGAGAAAGCTCCACAGTAGAAAGGGTTCATCCACATGATAATAGGAGGACCGGCAGATAGGGACTCCAATTGGGCTAGGAGAGCACACACGCAGGAGGCTACCTTTTGCATGCAGGCAGCTTCATTTATCATGGAGGTCGGCCAGGCAGGACCGCAACCCACTCTGCAGTTTGGACCAGAAAACCTAGAGGGAATTCAGGCTCCTCACAACGACGCTCTGGTCATAACAGCTAGCATTGCCAACTATGGCTTGGGAAGGATCTTCATAGACAGCTGGAGTTCAGCGGATATCTTCTACCAAGAGGCATATAAGCAGATGGATTTGGGAAAAGTTGAACTTGAACCTGTGAAGACCGCCTTGTTTGGATTTGGTGGGGAGGTTGTACGACCTATGTGGATGATTTCCCTGCCGGTTATGTTAGGAGTCAAGCCTAGGACGAGGACACGGATGGTGAGGTTCCTGGTGGTGGATAGGCCTTCAGCTTACAATGGCATACTTGGAAGACCAGCCATGAACACTTTCCAGGCTGTTATCTCCACTTACCACATGAAGATTAAGTTCCCTACGCTGGAAAGAGCTGGAGAAGTGTCGGCGGATCAGCATTCCTCCAGGAAATGCTATGTCAAAGCTGTGCAGCAAACAGACAGGAAGGAAGCTAAGCAGGAGGGAGAAAAGAGAGATCGAAGTGACAAGAAGAGAAAGCTGAGAGAAACTGAGAAAGAAGATAGGGAAGACGGACCTCATCCAAAAATAGAGCCTACCGAAGAGCTCTTGAACATCGAGCTGATCCCCAGAGATCCCGAGAAGACGACCAGGATAGGATTACAACTGGACTCCAGCTTGAAGGAAGAGCTGACAGGTTTCCTTAGAAGAAATGTGGATGTCTTCGCTTGGACGGACGATCAGCTGGAAGGAATTGACCCCTCTGTGGCGGTTCATAGGTTGAATGTGGATCCTAAGATTCGCCCAGTAAAGCAAAAGAAGAGGACGCATGGCCCCGAGAGGGATAAAATCATACAAGACCAGGTGGATACGTTGTTAGCTGTCGGTCACATCAAGGAAATTCAGTTTCCCGAGTGGCTCTCAAGCGTAGTCCTGGTCCACGAGAAGGAGAACAAGTGGCGCATGTGCGTGGATTTCAGAAACTTGAACAACGCATGCCCCAAAGACTTCTACCCACTACCCAATATCGATCAGCTGGTGGATTCCACCTCCGGCTGTGAACTCCTCAGTATGATGGACGCCTCGCAAGGCTATCATCAAATGCCTTTAGATCCAGCAGACCAGAAGAGAGTGAGCTTCATCACAGCTGGAGGCACCTACTGCTACGTGGTCATGCCTTTCGGGCTGAAGAAGCAGGAGCCACCTACCAGCGCCTGGTAGACAGAATGTTTAAAGATCAGATAGGAAGAAACATAGAAGTCTAAGTGGATGACATACTGGTGAAAAGCAGGAAGTCTGACACTCACCTGGCAGATTTGGAGGAAGCCTTCCAGGTCCTGCGTAAATATAACATGAAGTTGAACCCATTGAAGTGCTCTTTTGGAGTGAGAGGAGGAAAATTCCTTGGCTACATCGTCACGGAGAGGGGGATTCAAGCAAATCCCGTAAAAATTCAAGCAATACGAGACATGAAGGCCCCAACAACGCCAAACGAGGTGCAATGTTTGACGGGAAGGATGGCAGCTGATGTGGGCCAAGTTTGCCACATTATTTGATTATTTAATTAAATAAGGAATATTGGGAATTATTATTATTATTATTATTAGGAGAGGAAGAAAAAGAAGTTGACGAATTTGAAATTCAAAGAGCCCCACGTGCCAAGATTTTAGGGAGAAGCCCCAACTGATTTCTGTGAAGTGAATAAAGGGAGAGAGAGAAGAGAAGTGGAGATATATCGTCATTGGGAGAATTCACAAAACCCTAGCAGTCCCTTTACAGAAAAACACTAGCAATCATATTTTTATTATTCTCTCTCCACCATTCTTCTACTACAATTTCCATCGTTGTGCTAGCATAGAGATTATATTGTTTGAAATTCCATTTTACACAAAAGACTAAAGAGATAGAAGATTATCAACGATTTTATATTTCATTATTATTCATCGTTGTAGTCTTTTACTTCTTTTTCTCATCAATCATTCTAATATTTATTTTCCGATTAATTCTGTATTACAGCTCGTTACAATCAAATTCCCGGAGAAATAAATTGTGTTGGTATTTCGTCATTTTTTGGCAAATATCATCTGGTGCCGTCTATGGGAAACCGATTAAATCGAGCAAAAGGCGTGAGTTCTTGCGATTTTCCATGGCATCCAAGACCGGATCTAACGGTGCATCAGCTTCAGTTAACCCTTCTGCTCCGGCCATGACGGGTGCTGAAAAGGCAGTTGGTAGTGCTTTAAACCCACACCTCGTTGGAAGTATCCCCATAATAACCGATGCAACCCGCATTATGGTTACGGGAGTCACACCACTAACCGAGAACAATACGGATCTCCCGGAATCCAACTCGATGGGAGGTTTGAAGAATTCACGAAGCGAGAACGTTGAAATTGGAGGTGCAGGCCTCCTGACCTCTCCAGGTGCAGGGGGCTCCTCACCTGGAAAGACGTTCATGCCTGAAGGACAGAACCTGCCCGTTGGAGCAGGCGGGCTACCAGTCGTCTGCTAAAGAGCTGGAAGCATTGCTGAACCATACCTTCAACCCCCAGCAGACTACCAGGATAGCTGATATACCTGGAGGGACGTTGTCAGGAAGCAGCACCGCTGCCATACAGTTCCAGGCTAAGAGAGCAGCTGACGGATCTGGCGGATCAGGAAGTAGCTTTTTACCGCCAGACGTGCTCATTCACCTTACAGCTAGGGAGTTCCAGCAATGGATTAACACAGCTGTAGCCGCTGCCACGGTGCAGCGAGACCAGCCGTCGGCCCAGGGGGGCGGAACAGCCCCGCCGGCACATGTAACAGAACCGACCATGAGAAGATTGATATCCCCTTCAGTTGGAGAAGGCTTACCTCCATTAGGGACCCTTTGGTGCTGCAAGGAACTGGCGGGATCGGAAATTGGGCAGCAGGCAGAGCTGCATGGCAGTCAATGGCGCCACTGCCACCCATGGATTACCAGACGAGAAGAAGAGAACTAGGCTTTCCCGAGCAGCCCGACTAGATTGCCAAGTTACAACAGAGGCTGGAAGAGATAGAAAGGCAAATGAGAGCAGGACCTGCCAGAGTAACCAGGAGGGGTGGACCTTTCAGCCAGAGGGTCCTAGCTGATGAACTCCTGCCAGGTTGCAAGACATCCGGGCTGCCGGAGTACAATGGGGCAACTGACCCCCAAAAGCACCTGGATCGGTTCGAGAACTTAGCTCTTTTATACCAGTACACTGAAGGAGTGAAATGTAGAGTGTTCTTGACTACGTTTACGGACAATGCACAAAAGTGGGCCCGGCAGCTTGAGCCTGGATCCATACATTCCTTTGATCAGTTCGCGGCACTGTTCTTACATCAGTTCGCTAGCAGCAGGGGCTACCAGAAAACTCCGAATTCTCTTTTCATGGTAAAGCAGAGAGAGGGGGAGTCTTTGAGGAGTTACATCAACAGGTTCACCAAAACTGTACTGGAAATCCCTTCTACTATCGCGGAAATGCGTGCTAGTACCTTCCAAGAGGGCTTGAGGAAAGGAGCATTCTTCACTTCGCTCTCCAAGAAGCCGCCTACCAGCTGGGATGACCTCCTAACTAGAGCAGAAAAGTACATTAATTCGGTGGAAGCAGAAGCGGGAAAGGATGAATCAACAACTGATAGGATGAGGGAAAGGAAGGAGGACGGGCGACTGTCTGCTCCAGCTAAAAGGATCAGAATACCTGAAAGGAGAGAGCACCTCTTGAGCCTTGGGCCTCGGTACGACTGGTATGCCCCACTGCGTACGACACTCGCTCAAACTCTCATGCAGATTCAAGGAACGGGGCTCCTGAATTGGCCCCGGAATGCTGAGAATAGACCCTATAAGCCTCCTTCGGAGAGGTTTTGTCGGTTTCACAACGACTATGGCCATGACACGGACGAATGTCGTCACCTGCGCGATGAAATCGAGAGATTAATTCAGGAAGGCTACTTGCAGGAACTAATATGCCGAGATCGGGCGAAAGGATGGGAGATGTTCCCAAGGAGAAATGTAGCAGGAGGGAACTTACCCGCAAGAAATATACCTGGAAGGAACGGACCTGGAAGGGATGCGCCAGGAAGGAGGCCACCAGGAGGGAATCCCCCCAGGCAGAACTACAGCAGAAGGGATCGCCAACCAAGAGGGGGGAGGGGGGTCAAAGAAGGCACCTCTCACAGCAGAAGCGGAAAGAGCAGGAAGGCGCGAGCAGGAGGAAGCTCCGCAGCAGAAAGGTTTCATTCACATGATAATGGGAAGACCGGCAGATGGGGACTCCCATCGGGCTAGGAGAGCACACACGCAGGAGGCTGCCTTTCACACGCAGGCAGCTTCATTTATCATGGAGGTTGGCCAGGCAGGACCGCAACCCACGTTGCAGTTTGGACCAGAAGACTTGGAGGGAGTTAAGGCTCCTCACAACGACGCCCTGGTCATAACAGCTGTTGGAAAATACGAATCAGAAAGCAGCGGAATTTAAAAAAAATTTCCAACAAAAGGATCTTGGACTCGTAATCGTGTAACCAAATTCGTAGGGATTAGAAACTTACTTTCTTAATTTTCTTTCTTGAAGCGTTTCAAGCCACCCAAGAACGCTCTTCTCGCGGCTTGATCCCCTCTCCTTGGTAAAGCTCGAATCTTCAAACTTCTAACTTGAAGCTCTCTAGAGATAGTCCACCAACTTGACTACAATCTAACTAGTAAGGATGCTAGTTCTCTAGTTAGTGTTTAGGCTTAACCTAGGGTTTCGTTTATCTTTGAGAAATGATGGTGTTCAATACATGAACCAAAAGAATTGCCAATTAGCTCTAAGGGGAGCTCGAACTCCCCTATTTATAAGAGGGGAGTGGCCAAAATTCCTAGTCCTTATGGACTAGGGTTTTGGTCCCTCTCTCTCCTATTACTTGATCATCAAGTATTTTGACTTTGACTTTGAATTCTAATTCAAATCAACTTTCAAGAGAGCTAAAATATCCAAACTATTTTTGGATAATTTTGTACTTTATTTATTTAAAATAAATAACTTATTTTATCTAATTAATTAATTCATAATTAATTAACTAGATTATTTTCTCCAAAATTAGACTTTCTTTTTAATTCAAAATTAAACCAAAGTCTATTAAATAATTAACACATTTAATTATTTAATATATCTATATATACAATATATATATTTACACGTGTGGGACACGTGTCACAAGGACACGTGTCACAAGGACACGTGTCACTTACGTGACCCACACGTGTGATTTCACACGTGTGGAACCCTCTTAGCCCGATTAACTCGTTTAATCATTTTAAAGCCTCAACTCATGTAACCAAGTTGTTGTGTGTGACCCTCTAGGTTCTCAATTCAATTAGCAGTGACCCTAATTAATTAATTCACTAATTAATTAATCAGTCCACAGATTAAACGACCATAGTCTAGCAACAGGTGTTTAACCCCTAGCTGAATTGGAATCTTCGGATTCGACAGAACCTTTAAGTCATTGATTCATGTGAGATACAATCCTCCTACTTACTATCTCTTAACCAAGATCTAGGGTAAGGGAATAATCAGAACCCTAATAATCCGGTCTTAAAGCTAAGTGCATTTCATACCCATTTGATCTCAATCCAAGAAACCCTTTTCTTGATGTCTTGATCTACTGCATTGGCCAAGGACTCCATATGGCATATGAATGACTTACACAATAAGAGATCACCTTGCATATGCAAGTGTAGGTCCTTTCTTGATTCTCATTCACTTTCATGAATCACTTGTGCAGCCCCTGCATAAGCCTTGAATCAGTTGTCTAAGGCGACACCCTTTAAAGCTTATACCTAAGACTACAGAGTTAACTCATAAAGTGACAAGGAACCTCAAGTCTTAAGGATCAATTAATCACATCAATGACTCGTGAGATATTTCCTAATCTGGAAGTTTCCATTTCCTGAAATAGAAACTTCCTTTCCCATTTAGGAATCTTCTCACACGGGGCACCTCAGTGAACTTACTTATTGAAGTAAGCACCCTCATGTATCACGCACGTATCAACTATACACTTTGCACCTCCATGAAACAAGGTGGTCCTTCTTAAGGGCGTGATCCCACAAGCAAGCCTTAGAGGAGTCAGGTTGACACTCCCACTGTCTGTAGGACTCATCGGCTTGGAGTATTTTACTAATCATGACTTATGTGATATAGGGCCCGTTTCATGAACCATTTCACCTAAATGGTAGAGTCCTAAAGTCATCAGGATTAGGGGAGTTCTCATACATGCACAGATAAAGTCAACGCATACCAAACAAGAGCATATAAAGAAGTGTTGCCTCAATTCGTTATTTCATTCAAAGATTGTCTGTGATTACAATAAGGAAAAACATAAAGCGGATATACAATCGGCTTTCTAGGGCACTATTCTTAACAATCTCCCACTTGCCCGTCAAAGCCATTCTAAAGCTACTCTAAGTCCCATCTTCTGAAGATGACCTTGGAAAGCTTCTCGACTAAGGGGTTTAGTAAGTGGATCTGCCACGTTCTCTGTTGATGTGACCCTCTCAATTTGCACATCTCCTCTTTTGATAATATCACGGATTAGGTGATACTTCCTCATAATGTGCTTGGTCCGTTGGTGAGATCTTGGTTCTCTTGCTTGAGCAACCGCCCCAGTGTTGTCACAAAACACAGTAATGAGGTCTTTCATGCTAGGAACAACATTCAATTCTTGAATGAAGTTTCTAATCCAAACACCTTCCTTAGCTACATCATTTGCAGTTAAGTATTCGGCTTCAGTTGTCGAATCTGCAGTGGTAGTTCGCTTGGAACTCTTCCAACTCACTGCTCCACCGTTTAGGTAGAAAATGTATCCTGACATTGACTTAAAATCATCTAAGTCAGATGCAAAGCTTGCATCGCAGTATCCTTTGACAGTAAGATCTTTCTGACCTCCGTAAACTAAGAATAAATCTTTAGTACTTTTCAAGTACTTAAGAATATTCTTCACGGCAGCCCAGTGACCATCTCCAGGGTCAGATTGGAAACGACTTGTAACACTAAGTGCATAAGCCACATCCGGTCGAGTACATAACATTGCATACATTATGCTACCTATTGCTGACGCATAAGGTGTATGAGTCATTCTCTCCTTCTCAAGGTTAGTCTTAGGACACATCTTCTTCGAAAGACATGTTCCTACACTCATAGGAAGGTTCTTAACCTTTGTTGACTCCATATTGAATCTCTTCAATACTTTGTCAATGTACATCGACTATGATAGTCCTATTAACCTTCTAGATATATCTCGAGAGATTTTAATTCCAAGGATATAGGATGCATCACCAAGATCTTTCATCTCGAATTGGTTCGATAACCATAACTTAGTAACTTTCATGTCATCCTTCGAATTCCCAATAAGAAGGATGTCATCAACATAAAGTACTAAGAATTGCACTGAGGTCTCCAATTCCTTTCTATACACACAGGACTCATTCGAAATTTGAATGAAGCCAAACGCTTTGACTGATTCATCAAATCGAATGTTCCAATTCCTAGAAGCCTGTTTCAATCCATAGATTGATCTCTGGAGTTTGCAAACCTTTTGCTCACTCCCACTGAATGTGAAACCTATGGGTTGCTCCATATAAATGTCTTTATCAATGTCACCATTGAGAAAGGCAGTTTTCACATCCATTTGCCATATCTCGTAGTCATAATACGCAGCAATGGCAAGCATGATCCGAATAGACTTTTGCATTGCAACTGGCGAAAAGGTTTCATCAAAGTCCACACCGGGTCTTTGAGTGAATCCTTTTGCAACCAGTCTTGCTTTATAGGCTGCAATACTTCCATCAACTCCAAGCTTTCTCTTAAAGATCCATTTGCAACCTATGGGTTTGACCCCATCAGGCAAATCTACCAAGGTCCAAACTTGGTTGGAGTTCATGGAGTCCATTTCGGATTTCATGGCTTCTATCCACTGTTCGGAGTCAGAATCTGAAAGTGCCTCCTCATATGTTAAAGGATCATTATATTTTTGAGAGATTTCATGGAAAAATCCATACCATCTCTCCGGCTGTCTAGGAGTGCGTTCAAAATGCCTTAGAGGAGGATTTTCGTGTGTATCGAAATTCGTGATTGGTTGTGGTTGGTCATAAGGGGACGTTTCTTCAGTGGGTGGTGTGGGATCACTTTCTACTTCTTCCAATTCTATGATCTTGCCTTTCTTTTCTTTAAGGAACGGTTCCTCCAGAAAAGTGGCATTT
The DNA here is from genome assembly GCA_037501455.1 of Lantana camara. Lineage (NCBI taxonomy): Eukaryota > Viridiplantae > Streptophyta > Magnoliopsida > Lamiales > Verbenaceae > Lantana > Lantana camara. The sequence continues at coordinate 95,775,367 of CM074863.1, forward strand.
CTGGAAACAAACATTTTTTGCTCAGTTTGATCATAGAAGTAGTATCCTATGGATTCCTTAGGATAGCCTACAAAGTAGCATAAGTTAGAACGAGATTCTAACTTATCTCCCACTGTCCTCTTCACGTAAGCAGGACAACCCCAAATTCTTAAGTAAGAATAACTAGGGATTTTACCATGCCACATTTCATAGGGCGTTTTAGGGACTGACTTAGAGGGAACTAGATTCAAAATCTTTGTTGCACTTTCTAGGGCATAACCCCAGAAAGAAGGTGGTAAGTCAGTGAAACTCATCATGGAACGAACCATATCAAGTAAGGTTCGATTCCTTCTCTCAGAAACTCCATTAAGCTGAGGAGTTCCCGGAGGAGTCCACTGAGAGATAATCCCATTATCTTTGAGATGATTAAGGAATTCTTCACTAAGATATTCGCCTCCTCGATCCGATCGAAGTGCTTTGATCTTGTGACCAGTTTGGTTCTCAACCTCCTTTTGAAATTCTAAGAATTTCTCAAAAGCTTCAGATTTATACTTCATCAAGTATACATAACCATACCGACTGAAGTCATCAGTAAAGGTTATGAAATACTGATGATTGTTTCTAGTGCTTACACTAAGTGATCCACAAACATCAGTATGGATCAGATCCAAGACCTTAGTGGCACGTTCCACAGTCCCTTAAAAGGAACTTTGGACATCTTTCCTTTGAGACAGGATTCGCAAGAAGTTAACTCTTTGAGATCATTTTCAGAGAATGATCCTAAAGTGTTTATCTTGCTAATTCTGTTCTTGGAAATGTGTCCTAATCTAGCGTGCCATAAGGGAGCTGAAGCTTTGTCATCTCTCTTACGTTTAGTTTCTCGTTGTATATTCATAATATTGATATTCTGAGTTAGATAAAGTCCATTACTTAGAGTACCGATGTGAACGGAAGAGTTGTTCCGTTTGATAAAATATTTACCATTCTTAATATAAGTTTCATAACCTTCACAATCTAAAATTGGAACTGAAATTATATTACGAATAATGCTCGGTACATAAAGGACTTTATTTAAGACTAACTCAAAACTACCTAAATCTAATCTAATTGTGCCTAAAGCTCGAGCTTCAACGTTTGAGCCATCGCCGATCTTCAAGACACATTCTCCTTCTTTGAGTTGTTGGACTTCACTTAGCATCTGTACATCATTACAGATATGAGTTCCACAACCGGTATCAAGTACCCAAGAACTAGAATTAATAGAAAGATTTACTTCAACGAGAAAGATACCTTTCTTTAGAGTAGCCTTGTACTCTGGGCAGTTTCTCCTCCAATGTCCCGCTTTGCCACAATGGAAGCAAACATCCTCTTTCTGATCACGCTTCTTCTTTTGGGCCTTCCCCTTCGAAATGCCACCAGTGGGCCTAAGGGGTTTCTTCTTCTTCTTTTGGGCTCTCTTGCCCTTACCTTTAGAAGGCCCAGAAGAGGAAGATGGAGCATTCACCATCAAAACCTTATTGTCCTTCTTGATCGTGCTTTCAGCAGTCACAAGCTGACTAATCAGCTCAGCTACAGTAGCACCAGCATGATTCATGTTGAAGTTAAGGACAAATGGGTTGAATGATGGTGGGAGCGAAGCTAGCAACAAATCCACTGAAAGCTCATCTTTCAGTGGCATGTCCATGGAAGCAAGTTTCTCAGTAAGGGCGAGAAACTTGAGTCCATATTCATGGACACTTGAACCTTCCCTCATTCTCAAGTGGAACAATTCCTTTGAAGTGTTATACCTTGTAACACGTTCATGAGGACGGTAAAGTTGCTCTAAGTGGTCGTAAATCTCCCAAGCGAATTCCATGACCTCATGTTGCCTTTGCAAGTCCGAAGACATGTTAGCCAACATAAGGCAACGGGCTTGGAGATTATCATCCTTCCACTTCTGAATCGCGTCCCGCTCGGCCCGAGTGGGAGCTTCCCCTTCGGGACTAGGCTCCCCTTCAAAGAGAACATAAGTTCTCTTCTCAGAATCTAAAATGATTTTTAGATTCCTCAGCCAATCAGAATAGTTGGGACCAGTCAACTTGTTTGACTCGAGGATCGATACAAGAGGGTTTTTGGTTGCCATTTCAAAACACGTAGAGAATCACAGAATCTACGACCTAAATGGTAAAACAGAGAACTAGTGAGCATGCTGAATTATAACGATATACAAAAGATAAGGTCTTTAATCTAATGTAGCTCCCACTGTTTTTCAAAGATCTATAATTCCCAAAGATCTGAGAGGAACACGTTTCCCAATGGGCACTAAGATCCTAGGCATTTTACCTCGAACCCACGACTCGCGGACATTCTAAGTAAGAACCCCAGGTAGGTACAACTTACCAATTCTAACACCTTTAGAACTCTTAGTAATTGTTTTTGCATCACCTATCTTTCAATATGGACCTACGACTCGTGCAACATCCATATTTACTTAGGTGTTAAGCTAGACCCATCAATCATAAGATCATGATCAAAACTTAGTTCGAACGACCCACGACTCGCGGACATCGCCCTTGCTAAAATTGACCATGAAATATTGATCATTAAAATGATCAATTAGGTAACTAAGAACTAATAAGCTCCACTAGCTATCCTACGTCTCACGGACAATAACTAGCTTCACTTACTAAACTTAAAACCTATTGATGGAATGCTAGGAATTTAATTCAAAATTTGCATCTCGAATTAAATACCTATTTGTTCGAAATTAGCTTAATATTTAATGGGAATTTTCGAATCAACCGGAGAGTTGTCCGGTTCGACCTCACCAACATATATGTTATCCAATTTTATTAGTCTTGATTAATGCAAGTACACTTAAATGCATTTCAAACAAGCACATAAACAGATAACATGTCCTAGCATGATACTAACATGTAATGATCATGGGTTCTACCTATCTTATGCGTGATACGTGGGAGACACTCCACAATCACAAGTTCTAACATACATGCCACATAAACAGTTTAAATCACATAAGGGAAAGCGGTAACAAAATACGAGTCCTATCTCTATTACATTTTACAATTGAGATTCCCCTCCCTAACATTTTGAGGGGTCTTCACTTATGGCCTCCTTGTTACTTGAATGTGGTCCATCTTACTCCATGGGTGCATTGTCTCCAAAATGAAAATAAAACCTCACCACCTATCTCTACTCTCAAATTACAATAAAAAGAAAAAGACTTAAAGTAATAAGGCTCAATCTTCATATTGGCCTTAGACAATTACACGGGGCATACCCCGGCCTCAAAACAGTAATATGGAAAGCTACATAATAAATCACATAACAGTACGCACATAAGTGAGGCTCCAACCTCAATTGAAAAACACAACTATAGGGCTCCAACCCCAATTTAAACCATCCATGTGCATAAATTAAAACCATACATAAGTCTAAACCCATGATCACCTAACATGCTTTTGCGAGAATTTAAATTTAGCCAATAAATTAAAATTCCCGTTTCAAGTCCTAATGACTTAAAACACGACTTGATGCGAGTCTTATTTATAAAAGTTTTCAATAAATCCCAAATTAGCAAAACAAATAAAATTCCAATTAATTTCTGAAAATTAATAATTTTATCAAAGATGTATTTTCCCAAAATATAAACCGTTTCAATTTCTCAAAAAAAAAAATCCCAATTTTAAGTTTTATTCAAAATTAAAATAAATATTCAAAAATAAAATTTTAAAATTAAAATAAAAAATTGGGACTGGATTGCACAAAATACGAAAGGTCGGATCACGAAAACAGGGGTCGTACGCGAAACGGGGCGCACGTGTCGCAAGCGCGCGCGGATGCGCACGGCAGGCGCGCGCGCGCCCTGTCGGGCGATAACGGGCCGGCCGCCCTGGGCGGTAACGGGGCGCACCCGGAAGGCTCCCGCACAGGTGTGCGGGAGGTGCTGGGCGGCTGCCCTGCGCACGCCTAGGCCAGGCGGGCGGTGGCGCGCGCGACGCCTTCGCGCGCGCGGTTTCGCGTGTTCGTCGTAATCCGGGTTTTCGTTTCGTGTTTTCGTTCAAAAGCAAAACCAATCCAAGAAATCCAAAAACAGTTTATACAGTTTTAAATCTAAAACAGTTTTCAAAAATTAAATTTTGTAAAAACCAATTTTCAGAAACTTTCAGGAAAAAATACAGTTTCGTAATTCAAGCTTTCTAAAACAATTACAAATACTCAATCGCATCAAGCCTAAGAATTTCTACCAAATTCAGAATAATTGAGACGAATCAGAAACACGATTAACGAGGTGGCTCTGATACCACTTGTTGGAAAATACGAATCAGAAAGCAGCGAAATTTAAAAAAAATTTCCAACAAAAGGATCTTGGACTCGCAATCGTGTAACCAAATTCGTAGGGATTAGAAACTTACTTTCTTAATTGTCTTTCTTGAAGCGTTTCAAGCCACCCAAGAACGCTCTTCTCGCGGCTTGATCCCCTCTCCTTGGTAAAGCTCGAATCTTCAAACTTCTAACTTGAAGCTCTCTAGAGATAGTCCACCAACTTGACTACAATCTACCTAGTAAGGATGCTAGTTCTCTAGTTAGTGTTTAGGCTTAACCTAGAGTTTCGTTTATCTTGGAGAAAGGATGGTGTTCAACACATGAACCAAAAGAATTGCCAATTAGCTCTAAGGGGAGCTCGAACTCTCCTATCTATAAGAGGAGAGTGGCCAAATTCCTAGTCCTTATGGACTAGGGTTTTGGTCCCTCTCTCTCCTATTACTTGATCATCAAGTATTTTGACTTTGACTTTGAATTCTAATTCAAATCAACTTTCAAGAGAACTAAAATATCCAAACTATTTTTGGATAATTTTATACTTTATTTATTTAAAATAAATAACTTATTTTATCTAATTAATTAATTCATAATTAATTAACTAGATTATTTTCTCCAAAATTAGACTTTCTTTTTAATTCAAAATTAAACCAAAGTCTATTAAATAATTAACACATTTAATTATTTAATATATCTATATATACAATATATATATTTACACGTGTGGGACACGTGTCACAAGGACACGTGTCACTTACGTGACCCACACGTGTGATTTCACACGTGTGGAACCCTCTTGGCCCGATTAACTCGTTTAATCATTTTAAAGCCTCAACCCATGTAACCAAGTTGTTGTGTGTGACCCTCTAGGTTCTCAATTCAATTAGCAGTGACCCTAATTAATTAATTCACTAATTAATTAATCAGTCCACAGATTAAACGACCATAGTCTAGCAACAGGTGTTTAACCCCTAGCTGAATTGGAATCTTCGGATTCGACAGAACCTTTAAGTCATTGATTCATGTGAGATACAATCCTCCTACTTACTATCTCTCAACCAAGATCTAGGGTAAGGGAATAATCAGAACCCTAATAATCCGGTCTTAAAGCTAAGTGCATTTCATATCCATTTGATCTCAATCCAAGAAACCCTTTTCTTGATGTCTTGATCTACTGCCTTGGCCAAGGACTCCATATGGCATATGAATGACTTACACAATAAGAGATCACCTTGCATATGCAAGTGTAGGTCCTTTCTTGATTCTCATTCACTTTCATGAATCACTTGTGCAGCCCTAGCATAAGCCTTGAATCAGTTGTCTAAGGCGACACCCTTTAAAGCTTATACCTAAGACTACAGAGTTAACTCATAAAGTGACAAGGAACCTCAAGTCTTAAGGATCAATTAATCACAGCAATGACTCGTGAGATATTTCCTAATCTGGAAGTTTCCATTTCCTGAAATAGAAACTTCCTTTCCCATTTAGGAATCTTCTCACACGGGGCACCTTAGTGAACTTACTTATTGAAGTAAGCACCCTCATGTATCACGCACGTATGAACTATACACTTTGCACCTCCATGAAACAAGGTGGTCCTTCTTAAGGGCGTGATCCCACAAGCAAGCCTTAGAGGAGTCAGGTTGACACTCCCACTGTCTGTAGGACTCATCGGCTTGGAGTATTTTACTAATCATGACTTATGTGATATAGGGCCCGTTTCATGAACCATTTCACCTAAATGGTAGAGTCCTAAAGTCATCAGGATTAGGGAAGTTCTCATACATGCACAGATAAAGTAAACGCATACCAAACAAGAGCATATAAAGAAGTGTTACCTCAATTCGTTATTTCATTCAAAGATTGTTTGTGATTACAATAAGGAAAAACACAAAGCGGATATACAATCGGCTTTCTAGGGCACTATTCCTAACAACAGCCAGCATTGGACGTAGCCCGCATACCTGGAAGAAGAGCAGATTAATTGAAATATACGAAGAAAGCTGTGGAAGTTATTCCGGCTGGACCGCCCTGGCTAGAAAGGTGTTGAGAGCAGGATATTTTTGGCCAACTATTAAAGCGGATGCTAGAGAGTTCGTTTCGAAGTGCGAGCAATGTCAAAAATACGCTCCCCTCCTGCACCAGCTAGCTGAACCTCTCACGGCAATGTATTCACCATGCCCCTTCGCTAAATGGGGCATCGGTATAGTTGGCCCGCTTCCCCCTGGAAAAGGGCAAACACGGTTCATGATAGTAGTCGGGGACTACTTCAGCAAAGGGGTGGAAGCAGAAGCTTTAGTGAAGATCACGGAGAAAGAAGTGATAAAATTCTTACAACGAAATATAGTGTGCCGATTCGGAGTCCCAAGAGAGCCGGTCTCAGACAATGGGAGGCAGTTCAGAGGAGCTCAGCTTAAGGAATGGTGCCAGCAGCTAGGGATCCGATAATGCTTCTCGGCGGTTTATCACGCGCAGGCAAACGGGCAGGCGGAAGTAATGAACCGACTTATCTTATATGGCCTCAAAATCAGAGTGGAAGGAGCTAGAGGAAAATGGGCCACCGAGCTGCCCCGCAGTCTTGTGGGCTCATCGAACCACCCCTAGTGTGACCACGGGAGAGACGCCCTTCAGCTTGGTGTACGGTGCTGAAGCGGTCATTCCTACCGAAGTAGGCATGCCCTCGCCACGAGTGGAAGCCTACAATGAAGAGGAAAATGAATCATTAATGAAGGAGAGCTTGGATACTATAGAAGAGGCAAGAGATCGAGCACTTATACGAATGGCGAGGTATAAGAACCAAATGATGGCAGCTTACAATAGGAAGGTGAAAGCGCGCGACTTCCAGGTGGGAGACTTGGTGCTCAGGAGGGTAGACGCCTTGAAACCTGTTGGTAAGCTGGGAAGGACCTTACAAGGTCGTAAAGATCGTGGGTCGAGGAGCTTATGAGCTGGAGGATGCTGACGGAAAGAAGTTACCCCGACCCTAGAACGTGCAAAACCTGAAAAGGTTCTTCTGCTAAGCAGGCACGTGGCCTGCACCTGAGCAGAAGGAGGAACGTATCATCAGAACTTCCAGGTTCCAACCAAAACCTGAAGGGGAAATCCTGCTAAGCATGAACGTGGCCCGCATACCTGGAAGGAGAGCAGAAGGAGGAACGTGTTATCAGAACATCCAGGTTCCAACGTTTTTGTTCGCATGTTTGATAATTGTTTACATAAACTTTTCGATATTTTGATTCATGAAAAGAAAGGAGATTATGTCTTATGTTTATGCTTTATTAGAATGATAAACTTCATGAGATTTGTAAGAATGTATGATGATGAGAAAAGAACCAGCTCCTGCTATGCTCCAAATGCATATGCATTATGATGGAAAAAAAAAAGTAATGTTGGGATACGCTCTGAATGCATTATATTATTATTGAATTGACACTTGAGACAGGCACATACAAAGCCTCTACGGCTATACTACTGAAAATTTGAACATTTTCAATGATTGATTACCCGGGATGAAGGGGGCACACAAATAAGTCCCTCTTGGGAAGGCGCGTTGATTACGCATATGCCTTGGGAAGGGCTGGAAGAAAGGCTTTTGGGAGTGATTCTCCATCTGCTACCATCAGTCGGGTTGGCCGTCTAGCTCGGGGGGGGGGGGGGGGGGGGGAGCAGCTATTGCTAGGGCCAGAGAGAACGCCCTCAGCACGAGTGGATCTGGCAGTCCTCCACCATAAATACCTGACAGGAAGGACATGCTCCCAGCTGAACAGGAGAGCAGTAGGCAGGGCAAGGAGAGGGTTTTCACCAGAACCGCATCAGAGCCTCCTCCTTAGGTTGCCTACTTCCTGCTATCAGAACGAGAAGAAAATGAAAGAAGGGGAAGACTAACACAAGCCAGATGCCCACACAATATAACAAGCATGTGCCAAAAGAGAAAAACCAAGTGTCCAACGCATTCATTTCATCCAAAAGCCCCAAAATTTACTTGGGCAATTCAAAAGGAGATATCTAAACGAACGCTCGATGGAAATGAGCGAAAACAAAAACCCAAAGTGCAGCTCAAAGGAACCGAGCTCAGCCTAGCGAACTAAAATAAAAAAATAAACGCTAGAGAAAAATTTCAAAGTCTTTGCATGTTCAGGAAATTCAAAGGAGCTTAAATCTCCCTTACATTGCTGAATTTGCTAGAAACGAGCTGCTCCGGCAGGCGAAATCCCACAAAATGAGTACCAGATGAAAAGCATCAGCAAAGTGGGACGCCGAACCTCCTGCTCACAGCTGCTCAGCTTCGTTCCTGCAACTGCTCAATCATGCTCCACTCCTTGCCGCTAAACCTGGAAGTCTCATATGAAGCTCAGCAGGAGGAAGCTCCGGCTGCTTGCCCCACTACTTGCTGCTAAATGCGGGAGCCTCCGCCTGGAAGGAAGCAAGGCTAATCAAAAAAACAGAAAGAGAAATGAAAATCTCACAAAATGAAGCTACTGGAGGCTCACCAAAAGCTTAACTGAAAGACTTCACGAGATATCAACTGGAAGGATGCTGGTGGATGGCATTGCAGCTGAAAGGGTTGCACCAGAAAGAACATTCACAACAGGAAGGAGGAAGAAGAGATTGCAGACATCAAGAAAAGTAGAAGAAAAAAGGAGAAAATCACAGGCAAAGAAGCAAAGCAAAGAAAGGAGAATTCAAAGGGACAGCCCAACAGGATATTTAGCATAAAAAGTTGTTTCAATACACGTTTATTGCAAGGAACCAATTTCAACATTCGTTACAAGAAGACAACCCGTTGTCTTTATTACAATAAAGCAACAATCAAACAAATTCAGCATTTGCAGAGTCAAGATACAAAAGAAAAGCGAAATCTTTATCTTCAACAAACTGGAAATGTATCACATGCCTGCGAATCCCATCAACTCCATCAATTCAACCGCGAGCCACGCACCAACCTGACATCAAAACAGCAAGAATACAAAGATTCAACTTCTCTTCCAACAAAGATCTCGCATAGCAACAAACAGCAAGTTCAATTCACCCCGGAACATAGAAAATCCCAAAAATCTTACCAAATGAGAGATCCTCTTCGACAGAGGTGATGGCAACCGAAACAAGAGGCGGTGAACTTGCTTATGCTCCAGATCTGCAAACCAAAAATCAAAATTTTCAGCATCTCAAGCCATAGGGGACCGTTAAAAGTAACGACAGGAAAAGAGAAGGAAGATGGCGTGAGGGGAAATAGCCAAGGCCACGGTGGTGCACCGCTGACCCGGCGTTGACGGTCGACGTCAGGAGCGGTGGCGAGGTGGTCGGATTCATGCCAGCTGCTCCCAACACACACGCACCCGATGCGTGAGGTATAGAAAAAGAAAAAAAAGTGAAAGAAGGTAGAAGGCTCACCCGTGCGGCGGCAGACGGCGACGGAATGGCGGTGCTACGATTGAACAACGGCGGTGCTGCAAAAACGTGGAAAAGAAGCTCAGATATATAGCCTTGCACCTCGATTCTCTGCAAAAATCGTCAGAAGAAGAAAGAATAGGAGAGGGAGGCAGAAGAGACCAAGGCCTTACTTGCACAGGCGGCGGTGCTGCGTCGGAGCAACGACGACACTATAAGAAACCGAAGGAGACTATCAGATCCATCAGATCTAAACCTTGATTCCTTGAAAAAGCAAGAAGAGAGAGGGCGTCGGGAATGAGAATCGTACCTGTGCGACAATGAATTAGCGCTGGAACGGTGGTGATACGTCCCGGTGGCGGCGGCGCTACAACAAAGAGGGAGGGAAGAAGATGGTGTTAGCTCCCCTCTGCCGAAGCAAAAAAAAAGAAAAAAAGAAAAAAAAATGAGAGGAAGGGAAGACGGCGACGAGACGGTGGCGCCGTAATAGCTTAAAGTGCTTGTCCCACATCGGTTGGAGAGGTGAACGAAACCTCCTTTATAAGGGGGTGGATACCTTTCCCTTGTTGAGGCCTTTTTCCGGATGGTGATCTTAGCCATTGGGAGGAACAAAACCGTGAGGGTGTCGATTTTAGGCACCAAAGCGGACAATATCAACAGGCGGGCTGATGGGCTGTTACACGCCGCACCCTGAGCCGCCGCGACAACGCGGTGATGAGGCGTTCCTGACGCGGCTCCCCAAACGATGGCGGACGACACGGTCGAGCGAGGAAGGGGCGAAGGGTTTTTGGTCTCTCACCTAGAAGAGAGAAATGGCTGCTCCTAGTTCTGACTTGCAAAAGAGAAAGGGGATGTGTCTTTTGAATTAAACCCAGACAAGAAGCCCTATATGATTAGAGCTCTTCAAAATTCCGGTGAAATCCCTCCTCTTCTTTAGTTTATTTGTTCTCGTTCATGAGATTATTAGAATCTGATAATATTTCTAAGCTAAGTATTATTTAGTGAAATCTAAGAATTCTCTAAATATTTATCGTGATTGGTCTATAGGAAGAATTATTTTGATAATTTTTAGAAATTAGTTTTACGATTTTGGGTTTGCTTAAAATTATTCCCTTGGAATTGACAATCAATATAGTTTCCGTGATAAATTGTTTTGAGAATATTGGGCGATAGTTTTAGAAATTAAGATATGGTCATACCTAGAAATATATTACATCTTGAGAATATGCATTACAGGAATTCCAGCTAAACTTTGGAGAAGAAAGAATATTTATAATTGAGCTGGCGGGAAAGAAAAGCAGAAAGAGACATGGCAAGCAGGAAGAGAAAAGTAGAAAGAGAAAAGAAAAGTAGAAGGGAACTGAGTGATCAGGAAGAGAGAAGCAGAAAGGAACATGGCGAGCAGAAAGGAAAAGCTGGAAGGAACTACTAGCTGAAAGAATAAAGACACTAAGCAGAAAGTCAGGAAGATCTCGAGCAGAATGTTGAGCTAGCTACAAGAAGCGGAACCTCAAGTAAACCTTGGGTACGGGACGCAACGGTTGTATTCTTTTTACTCATGAGGGTTTTGTCCCACGTGGTTTTCCCGAGTGAGGTTTTTAATGAGGCAATCACCGTACCCGAGAAGGGAGACCAACCTGTTAAAGACATCCGATATTTAGAGTTGTTCTCTAGGATTTCACTACTCTCACAGTCGTCCACATTGTTCGACTGTAAGAGTAGGGGAGAGTGATGATGTGGACCTAATTTCCACATTATTTAATTAAGAAATATTAAGGAGAAAAGAGGAGTTGAGAAGAAGTGGTGAAGATCGGGTCAACATGGAAACGTGGCTAAGATTTGAATTTTGAAAGGGTCCCCCACGTGCGTAACTTTTGGGGAAGTCTCAACCAATTTCTGCAGAAGATAAAAAGGCTGGAGAGAGAGAAAAAATGGCAGATTCATTCACGTACTTTCACATAAACCCTATAGCTTCTGTATTCTCTCAAGATTATCCAAGAGGAGTTCTACGCTGCTACTGTTTTCCTTCATTATTTTTTATCAATTCTCACAAGAATTCTCTCACGATTATCATAGAATTTACCACTCATCACAATCGTTTAGATTTCTTTTCTGAATTATTATTGAATTGCCATTTGTACGACTGAAGAAAGATTACAGAAGATCAGAAGACCATCAATGCTACATATTTTGTTATTATTTCTTTGTTGTAATTATTTATTACTCCGCTTCATCATTTATATTTAATATCACTTTTTTGGTTATTTCATTTTACAGCTTGATTCAATCTCCATTTCCCGTAAATAAATTGTGTTGGTATTTCGTCAATTTTTGGCAAATATCACAGTTAAAATAGGAATACTTCTTAGTTCATTCAAAAAACCTACGGTTTGATAAATAGAACACCTAAGTTCGAAATAAAATATGTAAATCAAATTCTTACAACAAGGCAATGCAGAAATATATCCAAAAGATTACATCTCTAATTCAAAATCTCAAACATAAATCAATCCTAACAGTTCTTAAAACGATACAAAGAAATAAATAAAAATTCTTAATCTATTGAAAAGGTTTCGATCACCAGAACCCTAAAACTTTTCCTTCTCCTCAATGTCTTTTACTTCTTCTCAATGTCTTTTATGTTATCGTCTGCAAAAATATTGTTAGGGTGGCATATAGCATAAGATACTAAAAATATTAATCACTTAAATTTATGTTCATGAACTTTTGGTTCTTAATTGACTAACTTGATAACTCTTAATTATAACCTCGTTATGTGGATCAATAAGAATAATATCGCTGCAACACTCGTCACCATATTAGAATAATTCGAAACTAATTTATAACCTCGTTTACGTGGGTCAATAAGAATAATGTCACTGCAACACTCATGGTCATATTAGAATAATTTGAAACTAATTCCTACCAATTCGGTGTCCACCGGTTCAGAACATATATGAAACATAACTGGCCTATGGACATAACATAAGAAATTACTTTTCTACCATTATCATACAAATAATTTCATGTTTAATTCGCATAGGCATATATAATCACACATTGCATTCTAAAATCCAATTTTATATAGCAAAATAACTTTTTACAATAAAACATATAATTTTTATGAAAATACTTTCGAAAAATAGAGTTAAAAAAACTTAAAACTTTAAGTCCACTAACCTCTAAAATCTAAATATCCTAAAAATTTTGCGATTCAAAGCTCTAATCCTGCTCGATCAAACTCCGAAGATGTGGTGGGTCCTCTCCTTCTCCCTCTCGTTCGTGTTCTTTTCCTTTCTAGTGTCATTTCTCTCTTTCTTTCTTTAGGTAAGCAAAATTTTGTGATTACGCACGTCTCAATAGGGTTTCGGCAAGTCAATTTTCATAAATTTAGTGGAACTCCCACTTCTTTCATGATTTTAATTATTGTTATTTGTGTTTTTATCTAATAAAAATTATTATTATCAAAAGAAAAATAAATAATGATAATGGTAATGTGTCACTTTAGATTCAATATCCAAAAAGTGTGAGATTATCACCTTGATATCATTTATTATCGTACTGAATCTTTCTGTCTCGTTGGACTGAAACTTTTGGATCACGCTGGACTGAAACTTTTGGATTAAGAAACAAACGCTTTCCAATGACATATGGCCAAGTGAGGAAAATTTTTCATCCATACTCTTGGTATGACGGATAGCATTCTTATTTTTGAAAACTACTCCATTTAAATTATGTTTGGCCGACTCCGCTTTCGACTTTTATGATCAAACATGTTTTTGTCTGATTTGATTCCTGAAGCAAACGCCGTACTTGAATCATATTCGGCCAGGGTACCTGTAGTAGATCTAAAAAAGAAAAACTATCTACTCTCATGCTAGAGAATATCTACTCTCATGCCAGAGATAAACAACAATAATATGAGAAAATAGAAAAACAAACATTAAAACAAGAAAATAGAGATCTAAATCTCAGATAAATCAAGAGATGATCTCAAAGTAATATGAAATCTAGATCCTTTTCAAAAAGATATTAACAAAGTAACAACTTTTGGATAGAGAAAATATAGAGAGAGAAAACTTTTATGAGAGAGAGAGTTTTGTTATAGTGTTATTTAGCTTATTAAATAATAAATTAACGAAGAAACGACTGAGTATTATAGTGTTATTAGCTTATTAAATAATAAATTAATATTTAGTTCCATGCCTATGTTCACATTAATTTGGAATTAATATTTGAAAAACTTAGTTTACATTCATATCAAAGTGTCCCATACTCCCATGCCATCCCATGTAATATTATACAATAATATATATATATATATAATACGTAGCCATATTTGACCAATGAAATGGTTGGGTTCTAGAATTCCAACATCGAAAGGTACAAAATAAAAAATTCCAAGTTTTGTACAAAGATTTCTAACTTGTTTGTTTGATATGCATAAATAAAGTATAAAAGAACAACTTTCGTGTACGAGGTTTAGTCGTTATTATTTACTCAATAACTTTCATAGTGCCTATTGCATTTACTTTTATTTGATAAGTATCTCCCGTTCAACTGTAGAATATAACAAAACAAGTAAATAGTTTAAATAGTAATACGTAAGTATGTATACTTATCGATAAATAGTTTACGAATTCAAATTTTATTAGAAAAAATTAAAAATTATTTTAAAAAAAGTAAAATATTGTACGAGTATAAATATTGAAATACTAGTTAAAGTTTAAACAAACAAAAAATTAAAGAAAGTGAAGTTACCGGTTCCAGAAGTGGCCTCTAGCAGCCAGTTTTGAACTTGGGAATTGATGGTAACTGGGCTCATGATGCTCCTTGGAAACCAAGAGGTGAAGATTGATTTTTCTCACCAATCTAAAGAAAGCTTTGAGGACGCCATCAACATGACTGAATTCGTTTGTTGCTTGACTGTAATCATGGTGGTTAAAGCCCGAAAGTTTGAGCGCCTTTATAAGTCAATGAGCGATTCGAAAAATTTGATGAGCATAAGAGCTTGGTATGTGCGTTCTGCCCGTGGGTTTAGACATATTTTATTCCTTTTATGGTTCGGGCACTTTTGTTTTTTGTCGATTAACGATCTTTGGATCATCTAGTTGTACTAGTACACTTGGGTTTTCGGTTGCTTATATATCAGGTGAGGATTTCGGTAAACACTCTATAGTTGTCTTGGCCGATTTTTTTAAAAAAAATTAATAAATTAAATATATAAATTGACAATAACTATAAAATTTATCAGTTTACGTTAATAACTTTTTAGTACTCCGAAACTAATATCCCACATCATCAACGTCACAATATATATTATATTTAATTAATGTGGGTTAGTTCAAATCAGGAATTAATATAATCAAAGAAAACAACCAAGTTCAGTGAGTTGGTTTTGAATTGTCAGTACTCACTTAATTTATATATTTAATATGAAGTGGTTCTTGCGTTATAATGCAAAGGCAAATTAATTGTAAAATAATCACGAAAAATGTACAAAATATTAATATCCAGGAGTTGGTGACAGATTTTTGAAACCTTAACTCACAAGATTTGTGATCGACTAAATTATGAAATTCTAAATTTAAAATCGGTACTCTTTTCATGTCGAAAGTTCATATTAATATATATTTTATAATTATTTTTAATATAATTAATAGATTATGATAAAAAAAATATATAAAAAAATAATACACCAAACAATATTATCTTGGGTATAAAATTATATATATAAGAAAAAAGAATTAAAGTGAGATGAAAGGAAAGATAAGTCAAAAAAATATTATTGGAATGATAGAATAAATAATTAATTAAAAAGAAAAGAAGATAGAAGAAGATAGGAGAATAAAATGGATAAAAAATAAATAAATAAAAATAAAAACAAAAGAAGAACATCAAGGGATCAAAACGGTTACTACTTGATCTTTTGTTTAATATTAATAGTATAAATACAAGATAATACAAATATAAAAATATTGACCTTTTTTTAAATCTATCATGTATTAAATATTATAAACAATTTGGTACGATTAAATGAATTTTTTTGAAATATACGGGCTAATACCCTCAGGCAAAGAACCCTTTTTTTTTCCTACTATATTTATCGGAAAATAATTCGAGTAAAAATATATATATTTTTTGTGAAACATATATTATGAGCTATCCATTTTATATACACGACAAGTTAAAAAAACCCCATTACAATATCATGACGTGATCGGAATCTACTCATCCACGCAGCGGAACATACACGTCACACATGTCTCTCATCATCGAACCTTCGCCTCGATCATCTCGATCCCATACTCGATGAAAGGACCTCTTCGATCGAGAGAGGGAACCTTACGACTAGTTTACCATTCAGGACAAGACACACGATAATGCTTCTCAATTATTCTTCGGATCTCGACTTCGAAGCACTAGGTGGCCACTCAAAAATCCCAGAAGAAGTGATCGACTAAGTACTCAATGCACCTTGTAGTGGGGCAATTGTCAGCCTGAGCTGTCTTCATGCCGACTGATGCCATCATTATATGGCCAAGGTATAAATACCTCACATTTACTCCTTGAGGTAAGCAACTCCGACCACCTCATTTATTGAGTTCCCTTTCAACCTCTTACTTAATAGTTTGTATAGAAAGTTTTTCACTTTAAGTGAATCAGAAAAACTTTTTACATTAGTGGTTTCAGTCAAGCCATACTCTTGTATCATCAAAATTCAGAAAAATGAAAAATTAATTTACGCTATTAAAAATTTAAATAAACTTATATTTCATTCTTTTTAATATAGAGAAGGGCGTTCATGATCTATGATGTACGAATATGAATATGAACGATACAAACACGATATGAAGAATACAATCTTGTTTTGAATTTATTACGTGATGACTATTGAATATACATATTTGATACGAAATGATACAATAAAATTATATTTTTAAAAGTGTCTGTATATGATAACTGATTATATTTAATGTTTATTAGTAGAATAATGAGCATACGAGGAAATATCTCTCTCTTAACTCATAAGTCACGCCCCAAGAATAACGAGGTTTCTTTTGGCGGTTTTCAGCAGAGTCTCTTCGTGAATTTCAAATACAACCTTGAAACAATACATTTCTTAGATTCTACCGTAATCTGTCATCATTTCACGTTTATTCCTCTCATTTCCATCTGTACTTTTGATTCTCTTCTCCTTTTGCATTTAATACCATTTCTGCACTCTTTTAAGAAAAAATTCCCCCTTTTCGAATGCTATTTGCATCATAAGAAAGATTGGTTTTTTGGGGTTGGAAAGAAATGGGATTCTTGAGCAGTTTATTGGGGATTATTGGTTTTGGAATTGGGTTCCCGTTTGGGCTTTTGCTGGGGTTTTACTGCTTCATTTATTTGGAATCAGAAGATGTTCAGGTAATCTCGTGCCACCTTTTGCTGTTACTGTTCCATTGGGTTTTTTTTATGCCGATTTTCTTCTGATATGAAGTTGAATAAAATAATGGGATGTTGAGAAAAGTATGTGTTTCTTATTGTTTACTTTTGCTTTTATTTAATGATACCCTGTTGCTCGTTTGAATATGTGTTTCTTGTTGAGGAATGTCTGATCCTTGGCTCGTCTGTATTTCTGTGAAATCATTGATAATCAAAGTGTAAAATCTGGTGAAATTATGTGTATGTGTGTGTGTGTGTGAGAGAGAGAGAGAGAGAGACTAAAGAACAAATAACAAGGGAATTCTGAGAAATATACCCAATCTTGTTTGTGATTTTCTTTCTTGTTTGAATACATATGAGTTTGTGTGTGTGAGATTTCTATTAGGGATGTACGATTGGTCTTTGAATTGTACTGATTTCTTCTGAATTCAATTAAACTGAAAGAGTAAAATCTGGTGATATGATACATACATACATACATACATATATACAAATGTGTGTGTGTGTGTGTGTGATCACTTGATTGATGAGCTATCTGTGATTTAGATGTCTATATTTGCTTTCTCTTGAGTTCAACTCAAACATAATTGTAATACTTTTTACTTGAAAATGCATCAAAGCTTGTTCATACAGTTCTTATACATCAAACACCGAAAATGACTTTTCGATTTCTTGAAGACTCTCTTGCATCTTAATCTTGACAGACAATAGTTGTAAATCTGAATGTCATCAACCGACAACTGCTCTCGATCAAAATCAGATTGCACACAAACAAAATAACTATATGTATACGTGGTGTATTTCAAAAAGTCAGATGGTCAAATCATGTATCAATTAAGCTATTCCTATCATAGGGACTTTTAGAGGTCTGACAAACAAACCCACTTGAAGCCACCCTATTGATTTGAATTTATTCTTGACATGTATGTAATTCGTGTTTTTGTTTTCTCTTCTCTTGATAATTTACAATGTTATTTCTACAATAGTACAATGGCATCCTTAGGAAACTAATAACTACAAATGTTTCTTCAATTTGATTTGACTGGAGGATTATTATTTGATTTTTTTTTTTTCTATATTTTATTTTGAGATACGAAAATGTGATCTGGATTTATTTGTGTTCAATCTATCCTAGGATCCTCCAATCAAGCCGCTATGTGAGCTCGAACCAGTTGCATTGGAAGATCTTATGCCTGAGATTCCCATATGGGTTAAAAGTCCAGATTATGATCGCGTGAGTTTATTTATTTGTTCGGTTTAACATTTCGTGAAATGTTAACATAATAATGAATGATTGTTTTCTAATCTTTAGTTTATAATATGTAATGTAGGTGGATTGGTTAAACAAATTTGTTTTGCATATGTGGCCTTTCTTGGACAAGGTATTTCTTCAAAATAAGATACTGTCATTACATTACTTAATTAATAAAAAAATTGTAGTTTGTTAACATACTACAAGAATACAGGCAATATGGGGCATGATTAGAAGCACGGCAGAACCGATTTTTGCAGAATACATCGGGAAATTTAAGATTGAATCAATTGAGTTTAAGAATCTAAGCCTTGGGAATCTTCCACCAACTATTCATGGTGAGTTTCTCACTTCATTAGGTCATACCTTATAACTATATGTGATTATATAAGTACCCCCTAACACTTTTAGAATTACACACACCCCCCTAGAAGCTATTCGCACTTTACAGTTTCCCCTCTCTGTTGATTATTTGACGTAGTTAAATGATGTTTTTCATTCTTCCATGTATAGTGTGGACAGTGTTGCTAGAGTTTATTAATACTTTTATCATGTTTTGATTAAGTGAGAGTTTGCAATTTCAAAGTTTGTTAGTCTAATAAAAGTAAATCTCGATTTTATTTTTAAACACTCAACTGTTTTTTCTTCAACTTTCAACTTTTTATCCATATACTCGGCACTTTTCCTGCTTTGTAGAAGGTTGTGCAAACACCCCTAAATAACATATATCAAGGTCGATATTTGTAATTTTGGAACTAGGAGGGGGGAGGTTTGTGTAATTATAGTGTACGGAAGTGCAAAGTGGCTCTAACTTCATACAGCTTGAGTTCGAATACTTTAACTGAAGAGGGATCGAGAAATAGTTCTTTGTGTTTGAATTAGTTTATTAAAATCAAACTAAACATTATTTTAAGACATGATACATAATGTTGATGTTTCTTGACAGGTCTAAAAGTTTTTGAGACAAACGAGAAGGAACTAGTTATGGAACCAGCATTTAGGTGGGCTGGGAATCCAAATATAATTGTTGCTGTAACCATTTCATCTGTAACAGTGATGTTACAGGTAAATCAAGCTTCATTGAAATATTTTTCATGAAAAAGTATATGTTTAGCGTGTATGTGTGTTTTCTTTCGAGAACTGATTTTGCTACTCTACAGCTGGTGGATTTGCAAGTTTTTGCTGCGCCACGAGTAACTTTGAAACCGTTAGTACCTACAATCCCGTGTTTTGCGAGCATAGTCGTATCTTTGATGGAAAAGGTACTTGATTTGTTCCTGGTTTATATATATATATATATTTTATTCGTTGGATTTACCAAAAATCTCCAATCATTTTTAATGATTTATGTACAGCCATATGTAGACTTTGGAATTAACGTGTTGGGTGGAGACCTCATGGCCATTCCTGGATTATACCGATATGTGCAGGTAAGTATTCTATATCGGTTGGAGATATTAAATAGATAATTACACTAGAGTACCCTGAGAATGACATAATTACACAAACATCCCTAAATTTGAGAAGTACAAAAACTTCCCTGTTAAGATTTATAGTACATCTGGAGCGTGGAGCCCATCCATTTTGATAATTTCATTTTTCATGAATACTCTGTTTTGCCCTTGGCAATTACGGATTAATATATGACTTTATACGCATGAGGCCAAACTTTAAGTATGTCGTGGGAAATTTTTGTAATTTCTCAACCTCCGGGGGAGTTTGTGTAATTAAGCCAAACTTACTATTAAATAATTAATATTGTTTTTCCGCGAAAATTTTTCATTTTCAAAATGTATTAGAATAAGGCCCTTTATTTTTTGCAGGATATGATTAAAAAAGAAGTAGCTAGCCTTTACCTTTGGCCTAAGTTTCTTGAAATACCCGTTCTTGATGCTTCGACGTGAGTCATAATAACTCCAACTTCTAGAATGTTCTTATTTATCTTATTTTGGAACCTTCTAAATTTACTTAGTTTTTATTTATTATTCCAGGGTAGCCGTGATGAAGCCTGTTGGAATTTTGCATGTGAAAGTTGTGCGTGGAACGAAGCTTTTGAAGATGGATTTACTCGGTTTATCTGATCCTTATGTTAAGCTGAGCCTAAGTGGAGAGAAGCTTCAAGCTAAGAAAACTACAGTAAAGAAGAAGACATTGAATCCAGAGTGGAATGAGGATTTCAAGATATCTGTGAAGGATCCACAATCTCAAGTGCTACATGTAAATGTCTATGATTGGGACAAGGTTTAATCCTCATCTTTTTCTACAATTATTTGCTTTAAATTTAGGTAAATTACATCTAGACCCCCTGTAGTCTGAGAAAAGAAAGGGGAAACTTGAAATTCATTTCAAACTTAAATTTATTAACCTGGTAGAGTAAAAGAATATTGCAATCAAAAGATTAATATCAACGTATAAGCTCAATATTCTAGATATTAAAAAAAATGTATTTTAGGTTACATTTCATATGAATACCAGCACATAAATTTAAATTTCATTATTCATGCAGTTACATGCATAATAAATATTTTTGCAATGTAACAGGTCGGCTCACATGATAGATTGGGCATGCAAATGTATCCTTTGAAACTGCTAACACCGAACGAGCAAAAAGAAGTAACACTCGAGTTGCTAAAAGACACAAATATTGCCGGTGATCCTCACAACAAGAAGAAAAGAGGGCAAATTGTGCTTGAACTAACCTATGCTCCATTTAGGGAAGATAGTGATAGTTTCAACGGGCTTTTGGCAAACAGCTTTGCTAAGAAAGACAGTGTGATTGACCGTGTACCGAGCAATACAAGCCCAAATGGGGCGGGCCTACTTCTAGTAACCGTTCAAGGTGCACATGATGTGGAAGGTTCGCGCCATAATAATCCTTATGTGTTGGTAATCTTTAGAGGTGAAACAAAGAAATCAAAGGTAAATTTCAGTTTTTCTTTTTTCCCGAGATGTTTTAGTGTATGTTCACGAGTTGTATTCTTAGGTAATGAGGCTTAAATTCGGTGTGTTTTAGATGATGAGGAAAACACGCAACCCTTTGTGGAACGAAGAGTTTCAGTTCTTGCTAGAAGAGCCTCCGGTACAGGAGAAGATTCATATAAAGGTCATGAGTAAGCGAACGAGCATTAGCTTCCATTCCAAGGTATTCCATTCATTAGTCTCTTCTTTGAAAAGGGTAGTTCGTGTTCAAGATGAAATCCGAAAATTTTAATTTGAGGCGGAGAAATATTTAAACTTTAGTAAAGTATATATGATAATAATATAGTTTTATGTGTGTATAACTGTATATATGTAAAAGTTTGAATTAATTCTTGTTAAATGTAGGAATCTTTGGGGCATGTGGATATTAATCTAGCAGATGTGGTTCACAATGGGCGTATCAACCAGAAGTACCATTTGATAGATTCCAAGAATGGAATTATACATGTTGAGTTGAGATGGAAAACAATATGATCATATATATCAATATCAAATAAACTCTCTTTTTTGGTATATTTTTTATTATTAAATAATCTTTTTCTTATTTTGGAGGAGAAATGGTGATTTGTACGTAATATTTGGATTTGGCTGTAGAATATATTACCCCCTCACCATTCTTTCATGTTCACATGGAAATGGCCCTGAATTAATTTTGCTTTTGTTAATGTTTTAACTACATAAGTTATTTTGCCAATTATGGATTAAATCTTTTTTTGATAAATATTATGGATGGGTAATTTTTAAAATATTATTTTTTAATGTTATGTTGTGTCCAACGTGTGTTACATGATAAAATTAAAGGTAAAAAAAGTTTATTGCAATTATGATGGATGTACGTATACATCTACAATTATCAGTTTGACATGTTGTGTCGTATTAGACACCTACTATATACTAAACTTAAAAAGAATTTTATATGGATGTATCGTGTTGTATTTGTATAGTTGTGCTAGTGTCTACGAGATAAAGATTTGTTGGGTTAAAATTAAAAAATAGATTAAATATATTGGAGCAATTGCTACTAGTATAATTGTTGAGGTTCAATTTCATTGTCTCATGTATTACATTTAAATGCACTAGGAAACATAGAGGTTTGTAGTTAGATTGCATTGTCGAATCCAACACTAATCATATAAAGAAATTTATATTAATGTATTTATATCGTATTGTGTTAATATCCGTATATTACAGTTCAGGTACTACACACAAAATAATATCTAGTAATAATTCCAATGGAGTAGATTAGAGATTATCTAATTACAATTTTAATTCATAATAAGGGTGATAATTAATTGAGAAGATGTGAGGCATGTCCACTTGATTGGATTAGGTTTGACTTATGTTAATGATGATCAGTGCACATGTTATATCATCATAATTAAGGGGGATTAAAACTATACTTTTGCATTCTCATTTCTGCATCATAATCATCATCCCTATGACTCCACCACAATTAAGATAATTATTAACAACTATAATATTTGATTAGTTTAATATATACACAAATTAATTAAGAATTTACAACTTAATTAGCTGCACTTCATATAGTAGTTATTATAAGTTGTAATGATGCTTGCTTTCCATGCCACCTTCAAGAAATAATGATGTGCACTTGTCCTACGCACATAATTACACACAATGTCGTTATGTATTCATTGCGGGGTATATTTTGTATAAATTATTTAATTGGTGTTTTTTATTATACATCGTGGATTCAAACATTTCAGATTATCATTTTAAATTGTAATTCTGATATTCTACTATGTTGTTGCGATAATATTTCTCCATATTGTACCGCTAGCGGCTAGTCTCAACATTGCTCAGAGATTATATAATTATCTGATTATCTCCAATTTTATCTAAATTAAGATTTTTATCGTCGAGTAAAGTGATTGATCTTTTCGATATATTAAAATACCTTAAAAAATGCGATAATTAATTAAGAGATTTAGAGTTGCTTTATGCTCGAAGAATTCAAAAACCCCTCACATTGAATTAATTACCAAGTCGTAATAATCAAATAAGCGGATTAATCCAATTAAATAATGTATACACCGAATCCTATCGGAACTCCGAAGTTATGCTCACCCAAAAAAAAATTAAATAATTTATGTAACTATGGGAAAATGGGAGGGAAATATATATATATATATATATGTGACATGTTTAGCAAGCAAACAAACAAGAAAAGGCTTAATTAGTGACCCCTAGTGGGAGGGCACCATGCAAATTAAAACACACACACAAACATAAAGAATTTTGTGGGATTAAGAATATTGAAGAATGGGAAAGAGAGGAATAATTGAAAAGAAAAAGGGGGGAAATTTTTAAAAAAAGTTGAGCTTTCTAGTTGACTTGCCCCATAAAGTCTGGCTAATTTAGATAGTAAAAGGGAATCCTATACCTTTAATAAAGTAGGGTTTATTAAAGGATTCCCCTTTGTTAATGGATCTCAACCTACATTATATGTATGTGTATTATGTATATCACTGCGGTGCAACTGTGTGTATTTCGATACTATACTAACTTAATTAGAAGTCTCATATTTAAGATTCTAGATATAGAATTATTATTGATACGATGAGTTTTACGTCTTAACTGTTCGATCACGAATGTATATACGTATGTATATGTATTATAAAAATGTGAGCAGTTTCTTCCTCTCTCACACTCAAACACACAATAAAAAAGCACATAACTTGGGGGGCATGTTGTGCTCTCAAAAGGAGGTGTGAAATGAAAAGGGGTGTCACTATCTTGGTTCCTAGTTGATGTTGTTTTGTGGGGGAGGAGGAATAAATAAAGCTTTAATTTTGTTGCAGATTAAAAAGATTTTAGGGTTTTTTTTTTTCTTCTCTTTTAAAAGGTTGTCTTTTGAGGGAGTAAAAGTAAAATAAAGTGGGGGAATAGAGAACTCCACTACTCAACATCAAATTATGTTACATGCTTCCTTCTTTTCTTCTATTTCTTTTTTTAAATTTTTTTTCCTTTTTAATTTCATTTAATTATTTTTATTTAATTTATTTTAAATGGGGTTTGATATGGATTCTTGCACTAATTTTGGAGTTGGAGAAGATAAGGGTCTAGGTCAAGATTCTCCATTTGCATAGCATACTATTGGACAATTTTGATGCCCTCTCTATCTCTCTCTCTCTCTCTCACACACACACACACAACAATTTTAATGGAGATAGGTTCTTGTACCACTTGATGTTTCCTTAGTGCTATCACCATTACCGAAAATTTTACCCGAACTTGATTCGATCAAATTGGTGTAATGAGATACCGATATTTTATACCTATCGTGTAATCGATGGAAAATATAGAAAGAATAGCAATTCAAATGGTAAGTATAATATATTTGTTCTTTTAATCGGATGGATTCCACCGAATTGAGTTTGAAACAAAAATTTTCATATATTACAATTTGAATTTTTTACCAACAAATGAAGTAATTTAACAATTCGATGTTGTACTAACTTGATTAGATGTCTCGTTTTGAATTTCTAAATACTAACCTATAGGGAGAGCTTTGCAGTTAAATATGATCCAATCCAATTTGAACCCAAACGAATGAACTATGAAACTAAAAAACAAATTTGAATTTTTCTTGAATTTGTAATTGAATTTTTCTTGAAACCAAATAATTAATTCATACAAAAGAACATTCAACCTCCAGAAGCATGATAAATCTGACATTAATCAACTTTGTTTGAACTAAAATCCAGAAATATGAAGGAAAACAGCTAAACTGAAATGAGGACACAAATATAATCGAAAATTTCCTAAATGTCGGCAGTGGGAAAATAATTTTCTAGCATGAAAAGCCTGACAATTTCTTATAGTAGTTGAAGAGAAATCAACAAAGATATTGGAAAATTATTTAATCACGAAATATAATATGTTGTATTAATATTTTAAAGTATTTCCTTCCAAAAGGTTATTTATTTAATTGTTTATTTTGTCAAGTTACGACAAATTTAATAGATGACATATAATTAAAATACCAAGTGTCCTCGTGGGTAGGTTTTAAAAAATGGGTTCTCGAGTGCCAAAATTTTGACTAGTGCTGCCGAAATCGATGACATTCGTGACACCAACTCCTCATTTTTTTAGCAAACCAAATTAATGTAGATTAAATTGACATAAACAAACGAATGCCTCCAAATAATTATATATCTTGGGTTTAAGTCGAATCAAACTATCAATATCGATTAGATTAACATATACATATGTAAGTGTAAAATCATAAAATGACAAATCAATATTATGCTAGCTTAATCAAATATCTCGTGTTCAAGTTCCTATTTATGCAATTATCATTGAAGATTTTTTTTACAACTTAATGGTCTGATCCTACTCGACTCATATAAATCGACTATTGAATAAAAAAGCATATACATGCAAATTTTTATTTATTTATTTATTTTTGGTTCTATGGCCCATTATCATGGGTCGAGTTGGGATGAACCACTTAAAGCGTAAAGTTTTCCCTACCAATGGTAGTTGCGTTTCCAAGGACACGAACTCACGACTTCTGGTCATAGTGATGAACACTAAATTACACCACTTGATGGTTCAAATATTTATTTATGATAATCAAGTTGAGTCAAAACCGTCTAAGGTGGAAGATTTTTTCTAATAATGGTAGTTGCGTTGCGAGTTTTAATATCGATTAAATTGTCATACATATACACAAACGCATACGTGCCAATATCTATGTATTCATATTAAATTGAGTCGAACTATCAATATATTAAATTTATATATTTAAAATAGTTGTATTTTTATAAACTCAAATTCAAATACGAATACAATCATATGTAATTAAGGCATCATAGATAGGTTAAACATTAATTACCCCACAAAATGTGATAATGATATTGGTCTAAAATTGTCAAACAATTGACACTAAGAAACAGCACACAATTGAGGAACAGTTTTACCACTAAACGTGAAAGATTCAAGTCTTGAGAGTAATGATGTGCACGTGTGGGAATACTCAATCATCTCAAAGAAAAGTAAAAAAAAAAAAAATGAAGCATTTTGACCCTTGTAAGGAGAGCTATAAGGGTCATATGCATTCATTCTTGACCTAAATGGAATTCCTCTTTTCTCCAAAGAGCATCATTATAATCAGCATATTTGGTCTAAAATAGAATAATGTTGATATCCACTCTCAACCCTTTTAATAGTCAAATAAATTATTTTTCCAAAATTAAGAAAAAACAATAATTATGACACAAGATGGCACCCACTATAGGAATTGGGTCACTAATAGATAATATTACGTATTTGATTTCCCTATTTTTTGAATGGTATGTATTGAATTTTGTCATTGCAATTATGACTGATTTTGTTTTTATTAGCTTTTATCTTTTTTAATTTTATCTCAATAGTTGTATAAATTGTTACACTTTACTGTATTATTGCGAGTTTTCAGTATAAATTCACAGCGTACTCCTTAAAAACACATTTTCAATACTAACATTTCCATTAAGAGGAGATTTGACATAGCAACATGAAGCAATCATGTCATGTTATGTAGAAAATAAATGAATGTTTGATGGATTCACACTTAAAAAAACTATTATAAACAAAAGGTCTTTCTCATTTATTATTAGTCGAAATGTACTATATATAATGTTAGTTTTAAAGTTATGGAAGTCGCAAACAGTCGATCACGTTACGATTTCCATTACTACTATCAAGACTCAATGGTATGACGATAAATTTTGAATTAAACGATCACTAACACCTATAATAGCTCAGTTAGACATGACTCTATCACTATTATAACCATGGAAATGACCCCTTTTGGAGGTTTGTAAATAGCAATTGTCACATTAGTTTGGAAAGGAACTATTGCCCAACACAATGGGCAAGGCTTTTAATTGGATGATTACTATGAGGTGAGATTTTTAGTTAAGAAAATACCCATTTTGGAGGTGTTAATTTAAAAGTCGGTTAGGGAAAATGATGTGTATAGGAACTTAGCATGGTCCAAAACCTATGAAATTCCTTTACCAACCATTATAATTTTAACGTGGATCAATTAATGTCATGATTAATAAATTTTTTATACTTTTGGTGTGATTGTCAAAAAATTTAGAAAAAGTAATTAGTCAAATAATAACCTAATACATTGTAATTATAATTAATTGAACCCGATTCAATTATTTAAAAAAGTTAATCATTGTATACATAATCAAGAATTTTCTCAATTTCCTATTTTCAACATTGAGTTGTATAAAATTAAAATCTAGCACAATTAAATTTCCAAGAAAATAACCAAAAGCATAATCCAAGAATATAGTAATTTGATAAGACACATTTCAACAACTTAAAAAAGAGTAAATCTTTAAAGAAGATTTGGCTCATAGTTTATACTAAAATACCATGAATGATATTAAAACATAATCTTATCATATGAATGTGGAGAAATGACAATAACTCGAAAACAATTAAAAATCTCATGGGGTCAAAGGCAAAAATCCACCCCCACCCCACAAAAGTACATGTGTATAATGTATAGAGAGCTTATGTATCATTGTATTATACCTACTTCCTATACATTCTTGATTTTATTTTATTTTATTTGATCCACGTACACTTTTAAAAATATCATTTTATTATATCGTGTCATATTAAATATTTATATTAAATATTATATTCAATACTTTTTTTTATGATAAATTCAAAAAAAATTCATATCATTATATCCAGATTGTATCGTATATATTTTATACATATAATAATTTTGAGACAAAACATCTCCAAGGTCAAAAACCCCCTTCCCCCCACCCCACTACCAATCAATACAACCCACAAAGTTACAAAACAAACAGCAAAGGTCAGCTCCACAGCTCTTCATAGTCTCATTCATTTGGTGTTATTCAACCCTCAAATCTCTCTCTCTCTCTCTCTCTCTCTCATGGCCGCCAAGAAGAAGAGTGAAGCAATATCCTTCTTACATAATATTTGTAGAATACGAGTTTTCCTTCAACAACCATAAAGAAACACAGCCCCGCAACAAGCTCATCGTGTTGGCTCTTTCCTCGATTGGCGTGCTCTCATCTCTCTCTATTTCCCCGTTTTCTTCAATTTTCTTTTCAGAGGAAGAAAATCCCATTTCAATAGCTGAAGCTTTCTCCTAATTTCTTGAAAAGAATTCCTTTTTTCAAGCAAAGAACGGATTTTTATCTGCAAGAACGTCGGCACCTTGTTGGTTTTTACTGTTTTTGGGGTTTTAGTGTGGTTAAAGAAGAAAATGGTTAGTAAATGGAGGAAAGTTAAGCTGGCACTCGGGTTGAATCTGTGTGTTTATGTTCCGAGGAACCATGTAGTGGACAATGATGATGATGAGGACTCTCTGCCGCCGTCGGCGCCGCCGTCTGAGCGGCGGTCCGACGCTGCCCTTTTGTCGCCGCCGGGAGACTGGACCTCTGCGCCACCAACTCCAGCTTCGAATAGGCTGAGGCTTTCCAAGAGCTTGAGCAGATCTTCTTCTAAGGTTTGGTTTTTAGTTTATTTTAGCTTCCTTTACTTGATTTTTATTGTTTTTTTGTGCTGATTTTCTCATGGAAAGAAGTGAAAATTGTTGGGATTCACTTTTACTTTTCTTTCTTTTTTCTTGGGATTTATTTCGTAGATCATTGTTTTAAATGTTTTCTAATTGTGAATGATATGCTGTTGAGGTTAAAAGGTTCGATTTTTTTTTGGATTTTGATGCATTTATTTGATCCATTTTCAACTTCTCGATGATATTGAACTTGACATACGATTGTTGGTTGATTTGTTTTATGTATGAAAGCTCAAATCTGGGTGATCTTTCTTTGTCGGTATGAACTCCTGTTCTTTAATGTGGATTGTTTGACTGTCTTCTTTCAAGTTTTTGTATAATCAGTTTATCATTTATGTTATCTTTATTTTGCAAAGTTTGTTTCCATAACCATCATTTTCTGCTGTTGTTATTTCAGAAGACGTGTTCGATATGTTTGGCATCGATGAGACGAGGTGACGGGCAGGCTATATTCACAGCAGAGTGTTCGCATTCCTTTCATTTCCACTGCATAGCTTCAAATGTAAAGCACGGAAACCAAATCTGCCCGGTTTGCAGAGCGAAATGGAAAGAAATACCCTTACAAGGCCCAAGTCTGGATTCTCGAGCCCGCATAACACCGGTCGATTGGGCCAACAACAATGAGTTGATGTCAGTCATCAGGCGTCTCCCGCCGCCCAGATCAAATTCCGCACGTAACATTGCCCCTTTATTTCAAACCCCCGAGCCAGCTGTATTCAATGATGACGAGCCGTTGGATCTAGAAACCGGAACCAATGGCTCCGATAGAACACCTTCTAACAAGGCTCCCTCAGACAGTGATGATTTAAGGAAAGTTAGTATCAAGACATATACTGAGGTTTCAGCTGTCCCAAAGTCAAGTGCTTTTGATGATTTCACCGTTTTGCTTCATCTCAAAGCTCCTTCATCGAATTCATGGCGTAATAGTATGAGCCAGAATGATTCAAATTCCAAATTGCCTAATATCTCTCAAAGTCATACCCCTCGCGCCCCCGTTGACCTTGTCACAGTTCTTGATATTAGTGGAAGCATGGCGGGCACCAAGCTGGCGTTGCTGAAACGGGCCATGGGGTTTGTGATACAAAATCTTGGCCCGAATGATAGATTGGCGGTTATTGCTTTCTCTTCGACGGCTCGTCGCCTTTTCCCGTTAAGGAGAATGTCAGACACTGGAAGGCAGCAAGCTCTTCAGGGGGTCAATTCTTTGGTTGCCAATGGTGGGACGAACATTGCTGAAGGGTTGAGAAAGGGTGCCAAAATAATGGAGGACCGTAGGGAAAAGAATCCCGTTGCGAGCATAATATTGTTGTCTGATGGGCAAGATACATATACTGTGAATAATGCCGGCAGTGGCAGAGAGCAGAACGGACCAAATTACCATTTGCTCCTCCCTTCATCTTTCCGGCCTGATGAAAACTCTGGCTTCAAGATTCCTGTCCATGCCTTCGGATTTGGTGCAGATCACGACGCATCGTCCATGCATTCGATCTCAGAGATATCCGGGGGGACTTTTTCATTCATCGAGACAGAAGGGGTGATTCAGGATGCATTCGCGCAGTGTATTGGTGGCCTTTTGAGTGTCGTGGTTAAGGACCTTCATGTTGGGATTTCATGCATCCATCCAACAGTCCGGTTAGGCTCGTTGAAAGCCGGGAGCTACCCCAACCGTGTGATGGCAAATCAACGTTCGGGGTCGATCGACGTGGGAGACCTCTATGGAGATGAGGAGAGAGACTTCTTGGTTTCCATAAACGTCCCTACTGAAATCCCATGCAATGAAATCACACCCCTTTTGAAGGTCACATGTGCTTACAAGGACCCCATGACGAAACAATCAGTGATTTTACATGGCGAAGAAGTTAGAATCAAGAGAAGTGATAGTGCAGTGAGGCGGGAGGAGGTCTCTATAGAAGTCGACCGACAGCAAAACAGGATTCAGGCAGCCGAGGCCATGGCTGAAGCAAGAGCCCTAGCCGAGAACGGGGATTTGGCCGGTGCAGTTTCTGTTCTTGACAGCATCCGGAAGGCTTTATCCACAACCGTCTCAGCCAAATCCCACGACAGGCTATGCCTTGCACTCGATGCAGAGCTCAAGGAAATGCAGGAGAGGATGGCAAGCAGGCACGTTTACGAGGCCTCAGGACGGGCGTACATCCTCTCGGGCCTGAGCTCTCATTCCTGGCAGAGGGCAACAGCAAGGGGCGATTCCACAGACGGCTCGAGCCTCTTACAGGCTTATCAAACGCCCTCGATGGTCGAGATGGTTACACGCTCTCAAGCTTCACTGCTGGGAAGCCCTTCAGCGCAGAGGCTTCTCCGACCGGTGTGGTCGTTCGCTTCGCAACCGAAGCCGAGGTAGTGCCCTGGGATGGCAAGTATTGAAACAAGCCTTTGTTTTACTGTGTTTTATGGTTAGGGGGGTGGAAGGGGGTGGGAGAAGAAGGGTATTTTTGTCTTTTTGGTAGGGGTTGCTGTCTAATTTTGTGAAGAAAAATAAAGGGTGAGGTATATTGTGGGGAGAAGGAAGGGGAACATGTGTAGCTAGGAAAACGAGTCTTTTTGTTGGTCGTGTGATTGTTGGGGGTGATGTAGATAAAGGGTTGTATGGTTTTTGTTTTGGGGGAGAAATTGGGGCTATTTTTATAGTTTGTAATTTTGTGGAGAAAATGTTTAGGGAACTATCATCCACCTCTTAATATAATGTGATTTCATCCAAGACTTCTGTTTGTTCTTTAGTTACTTATCCCTTCTGTTGGCTGTTAGCTGATTGAAAATCTTGGAATATATTTGTGAATTTTTTTATTTGTATTTCTTATTTTGTACATGAATTATGTTTATTTGATTTCAGCCATTAATAATTCAAGATCTACTGAATTGATCTCGTAGGTTACATCATGTACATATATCGAAAAATTCTAATCCAAATTTAACTTGTCAAATCCAAAAGTGTATTAAATTTACCATTTAATTGGTTGCTATTTCCAAATTTTCTACCAATCAAAGGGTTGTGTAAAATACTCAATCTCCTCATAACACCTGTTTTGTCGAGATAAATTTGGACTAGAATTGTCCATGTATATTTGACATGAATATTTCTAAAAACTACAATCTTATCAAGTGGCGTCAGATATGGGCCATGTGAAAATTTTAAGAATTTAGACAAATTGTGTGTTAGATATGTCTCATGTGTAAAATGTAAAATTTGGAAAAACTCTTAAACCCGCCATATATGTATCTTGTGTTTTCAAGTTGTGATCGCCATGTTCGTATTATAATGTAAAATTCCATATCACGGTATCTATATCTTATCGTATTTGTATCGAGTAGATAATAGCATATGCATATCAAATTGATCAGTTATGCAGTTTTTAGCAATTTCTGAACCAGAAAAGCAAAAGATTTGTGACCCTTTTTCATGATGAAAATTTTGAAAATCTTGTTTTCCCACGTTATGCTTTGATTCTTTGTCCACTACAAAGCATAAGCTAATCATGCAAACAGCTGACCTATCTGAAAAATCAAGAAAAAAGGTAGATCCATCTTTACAGTTCATTCCCAGTTGACTTTTAAACTTTCTGGAAAAAAAAGCAGCTTCTTTTTTCCTCTATTCACTTTATCCATGCATAGAGATTCCCATCTGCACTCATCCATAGCTTTTCATGTTCCCTGTTCATCTCTTAGATCAAAAAGGAAAACAAGAAAGCTAAGATTTACATGAAAGTGTTTCCAAATGCTCCGACTTGTGATATTTATAACTCGAATCAGTGAAAAGTGACAGCGATGAGGTGGAAATAGATTAACACGTTTAACCAAAATTGATGCACTGAAGATCCGAGCTTTTTAAAAGAGGTCGGTGGAGGAATGAGAGGAAGAAACTTGTGGAGGACATATCGAGTTTCATTTGCCTTCGTTGAGCTTTGGGATTTTCTTGTATTCGTAATTGTCTATGTCAACCTTTTGTTGCAAGGCCTGTGATGATAAGATTATGTCAAGTATTGAGTTCGATCACCATATGTGAAATTGAAGAGCAAGAATAGGTGTTACCTTGAGCTCCTCCTCGAGTGAAATGTTTTTAGGTTTGTAGGCGTCAACTGGTCCTGTTCTCGAAAGTGCTTTTCTCGCCTCGATAATCTCCCACTCCTGATCGTCTTTCACCTTAGCAATGTCCTTGCTGAATCCCAAATTTCAACCATCAGCTCGTTAACACAAAATATATTAACAAAATATAAGGCGAAAGAATTATTGTTAGAACTTGATATGATAGAAGAGCTAATGGGTTATGTTCTCATTGGAAAAATATTTACATGATCATCTAAACATGAAGAGGAGTGTAAAAAGTCAAAAAAATTCACAGATGCAACCCATGGAAGAAATACAATAAATAAATAAATAAAAGAAAAGGAAAAGAAGAGAAGAGGAAAAACAACGAAAAAATGAGAACATGAGAGAGAACATATCAAAAGAGAGGACGAAACACCACACTTCAAAAGTAATGAGGTGCAGTATAAGACAATACAAACTCAAGAATTTCTCTCTAATAATCATAAAAAAAGAAAACGAAAGAATTTATCTCAACCTAAATAAACCATGTAGCTGCCAATACTCTGAATTGTCAAATTGGCAACTTGATCCGTGGGAACAACCACAACAGACCAACCATTTATGCATCTCATAATATGTGAAAAAGAAGAAACTGAAATTAGTAGGTCTGAACGGATCTGAGTAAGCTGGAAATTATCCAACTCACAGTATGATATGCAGACCGACCGCACAAAAGAACAGGTTATGAATAGAGGACCCTCAAGCAATATCAGATCCCGCACAAATCAGCCAGTTTAGGGAGGGAAATGTCATCTCATGATTCAGACCCTAATGCAATAGAAGATCCAAATCATGTGCCATCTTAAATATGAATGTGTTCTATGAAATACATGTAAGATGTGGATTGATCTTAACCGATTCACAACTGTTTTCCTTTCTATTCAGCTGTCCCCTTAAAGATTTATCAAGGTCTCAACACTAGGATTAGAAAAGCAACAAAAATCATGTAGCAAACTGTACATGGTAACAGATTTTCTGATCTAATCCACAATCAAATTTACCTTCCTTGCAAAAGATGGCCAAGTCCAAGAGTTCCAAGAACAGTGAGTGAGATCATCGGTAGCCCATATCTAACAAATGGTGATGTCCTGCCTAAACGTTTGAACTTTGATGCTGGAGGCTGAGATGACACTGCTTTATTATGTACCTTCTTCGTCTGATCCATTGTCACATGAACACTCGTCATTTCTGAAAAACATAAAAATTCAGAGCAATAAGTGTGTCATCCTTAGCTATGGAAAAACGTATTCGCAATTTCGTTGTTATTCTATTAAAGTTTCAGATATTTAATTACAAATATTATACTATCAGCCAAATCAATATACATATGTCATAGACTAATATGATGCGTAGATCGACCACTATCACTTGTACACGAATATATCGATATTCTAAATTTGTTTTTACTCAACCATACAAGTTTCAATTCAAAGTATTAGACTTTTGCTTGTACAGACATATAGCTTCATCTGCTACGGAGAAAACAACCAGTTAATAATACAAACGAAAGAGACATGTACTTCAACATAAACACACAAAAGAGCAGACAACCCAGATTTCATTTCAAATATGAAGTTGGTCTAATACCATGTAATTCAGTACCAAAACAGATATTCCACCAATCCAGATTCCGGGCTAATCTATATGATTTGATTTTACTCTGTAAATCGAATTAGGGAAGCAAAAAGGTTAAATTCCGATATAATTGCCAAGAACTAAACAGAAATTAGACTCCATTAATAAACCAGCTTCAAATCTAATCAACCCGCGCGGAGATAGAAAGGAGTTTCAAATCAAAATAATAAACTCGATTTCAACAAACAAATGGGGATTTACATGAATAAGCAGAGAAGATCATGATTTCAAACGCCAATTAAAGGTTTGAAAAGATTAATTACCTTAAAACCTGAACATTCGAACTCTATGAATGGGAGTTGTGGATGAGCTAAAAGTTTCGCCCCGTCTCTCTGTGTAGGTTCTTTCTTCTTTCATATATAATTGCAATTTACAGATGACTCCCCACTAGTTACTGTAAATTACAAAATGAAAGATTTAAACTTGAGTTGAAAGAAAACCGGTAAAAACTGAAATTATTCCGGTATGATTTAAGAAAAAACTGAATTCCCAAAATTCAATTGTATTACAGATTTGAGACGGAACTAGAGAGCACGCGGCAGGCATGTAGCGAGATCTGGTGCGTTCTTGAAGCTGAAGAAGGTGGTGGTTGTCGCCGGCGGTAGTGGTGGAGGCGCTGCGACCGTAATGATGGTAGAGGTCTGGTGCAGAAGGTGGAGGCAGAATTCAGAAAGCTGTAGTGGTGTGGTGTGGAAAGAAAAGGCTGAAATCTGCTCTTGGGGTTTGCTTAGATTTAGAAATAGTTTTAACCGATGGATTGGACCTGGTATGGTATGTGGGTGTTTACTTGAATTGGGCTAAAGCCCGCATGAAAATAGCTGACCCATTGTAGTTAGCAACTCCCAATTGTGGTTGTTATGTAACCCATTAGCACGGGTTTGAGGGTAAAGTCCTTATCTTCTCTCGTTCCTCCCATCTCAAAGGTCAGCCACCACTCTTCAGATGCAGCAGTTGGAATCCCCCTGCACCTCTTACGACTTTCGTTGAGGTTATTGGCATTGCTGCAAGCAACCATTCTATTAGGGCTTTAATCTAGACCAATTCTGGAGATACTCTTGGTATGTTTCTCACTTTTTTTACTCCTTTCGGCATGTCATTTTCGTGCTTCTATATTTGCTCCTTCAATTTTGCTATTGTCTTGTTTTTTGGTTTGACATAATTACATTGGAGTATTGACATTTTCCTATAAGGACTCAGGATGATTTTTAGAGATGCATAATGGATGGAGTATTTTTGTGGAGTTTATTTTCTGGCCGATTGGATTAAACCTTTTTCTGTCTTGAGTTTTGTTTCAACGATGTTTTAGTTTGTTTAAATTCTATTTAATCAGTTCTCCATGAAGTTCTGAGTATACCTGGCTAGATGTTGTTGCATGTTGCTGCTTTGAAATCTTTATGCCAAAAGCTTATGGTTAAACTGTTTTATTTTCATGTCTTTGATTTTGTGTTTTCGATTCCTCTGCGAAATCCTTGTTTTTTATGCACAGAGCAGTTAACCTTACCTTGGTGTTTGGTAATCTCGAGTTATTTTCGTAGTTAATAGTAGTCTCTCATTTTGAAGTACGTACTTCTATATTTACATTTTATTTGTCTTTAGATTCATGGATTTTTAGTTTATGAACATCTATTCGCATATCAAATCAATATGATCGAAATGACAGTGAATATGTGAATCTTTTCTGTTTTGTATTTCTGATGATCTGATCAATATAGTATCTGGGTCCTGGTTTATAGTAAGTATTCGACCTTTTGTCGTCAAACAAATTGGCATGGAGTTCTGAAATCAATTATAAGGAAGTATGGAAGTACATAGATTCGTGGAGCTTATAATCTTATATATATAAGCCAATTTGTTTGACGACAAAAGGTATATATATTGGTAATTGATATCAAAGTGAAAGTTTACTAGCGTATAGACTCCAAAATTTGTAGAATTTTGTTTTTATTTGCCTATACAATGAATAAGTGGTGGTGTTTTTCCTGTTTATCAGTTATTCTTTAAGCTAGCATTTGAATCTGTTTTATGAGCTATTTTGTGAATACAAATGAAGTTGCTGGATGAGTATTCCCCCTAACTGTTGGCAGCACAGTGTTTGACGTCAAACCTTCAAGCATGTCATATCATGAGATAATGAGTTGTTAGTAGATCTCAACATATGTAGGAACTACGAATTACACGAGTGCCATATGTGTGGTGAAATTTTATGAGTTCGAAACGTGCTGCTATTGTTACCGTGATAATATCTTAATGTCGTTTCCATATTTTTGTATCTCTTTTTAAACATTGCCTATACAAAATCTAGCTCGAAAACCATTTCAGGTACGATGCATCGTCCAAAAGTTCTTTCTCTAAGACTCAATCCAGCACTTCTGTGGGAGGAAAGGCTTCTGAGCAGCCCAAAAGAACTCTGGCCACCCAAGAGGAGATTTAATCTGTCATGATATTCAGGAATCACTGAACAGAGAGATATGTGTGGAGATATTTCAAAATTATACTTCATTTTTCGATTGTTTGTTTCTTGTGACCACTTACACAGTAGTTATTTGAGCTAGTCTTTTTTCAATTTTTTATTTCTCGAGTTTAGTTTTGAGAGGGAAAATTACACTTTTGGTCCCACTAGACTGACTCAATATCACATTTGGTCCCATAGGATTCTTTGTTTACACATTGAGTCCCATAGGAAATTATTTTGAACACATTGAGTCCCAGCCGTTAACTTTTAACTCTAAAAATGGGAAAATCGTTATCTTAGTGTTAATTTTTGATGAGAGGTACTAAATTAATTCGACATAGAGCTTAGAGTTTAGTCATTTAAAGGCTTGTTTATTTCTGTCTTCAACGATGTCGATGATGGAGAGCGAAAGAATTTTGTTTGGGGAGTGGTTATGAGTTTAAAAAATCTGATTAAAGAATGTCACCTAAACTCCATGTCAGATTAATTTAGTTCCTCTTAGCAAAATTAACATTAAAATAATATTTCTCCCATTTTTAGAATCAAAAGTTAACGGTTGGGACTCAATGTGTTCAAAATAATTTCCTATGGGACTCGATGTGTAAACAAAAAATCCTATGGGACCAAATGTGATATTGAGTCAATCTAGTGGGACCAAAAGTGTAATTTTCCCGTTTTGAGAATTGGATGAGTTTCCATTTTTCAATGGAATTTTAATTTGTTTAAATTCTATTTAATTTGATTCATTTGCTTATTTAATTTAATTTTGTGCTTGAAAGTTAAATTTGATTTAGATATTAGTTTAAATATTGGTTGATTTAGATATTAGTTCGGAAAAAGCAAATATATTCACACAACCCCGACACTGTTCAAAAAATTAAAGAGCAAATATGTGAGGAAAAATGATATTTCAGTTAAAGGGTATTATGGTAATCAACCACATAACTGATGGGCTTGGACAGACCCAAGTAAACAAAAACTTTTTGCAACTTATTTACCACTTCCATTAAAATCCTCAAGTAAACAGTACTACAGTGTATATATATATATATATATATATATATAATATAATATAAATTTTATATTATTTTATTATTTAGCTCGCGAGTTTCGAGCCACAAATATGCCGGCTCGGACTTGGCTCGTAAACCACACAAGCCGAGCCATAGCTCGGCCTGGCTCGACTGATCCTGAACCCAAGCGCGAGCCTTTACCGAGCTAGCTTGGCTCAGTTACATCCCTAGGCCACGCGCGACGGCGGCCACGGCAACTGCGAGGCGCGACCGCAGTGACGGCGAGGGGGCAAGGCATGGGGTTGGGCCAAAGGCGGTAGGTTTTTATTTTGTTTGTATTAACAATCTTAAATTCAATTTACGGAATAGTTTTGGTTTAAATTGTTATGGGATTAAAAGTTAAAATCTAAATTCATTAACACGTTTTTTAAAAACATTGGTGAAGAAGAACAATTAATATAAGTTATATATATTATATATATATATATATATATATATATATATATATATGTATGTTCAATATTTGTTACGGTAGGTATACCGTATTAAAATACCAATACCATACCAAATATCGAAATTTCAAAATTCTTTTTTACAGAATACTGAACGGAAATTTTGATTATAGCTGGTTTGGTCAGTTTTATCGAATTGTACACACCCCTTGTGGGGCGTTTTTTGGCCGGCAGTGGACGATAGTGGGGCGTCGTCTGGCAAAGGGGTGGCAACAGCAATCAGAGACGGAACTATGATTTAAAATAAGAGTAAAAATTAAAATATCAAGAATAGAGACAATAAAATTTAAGGAGCAAAAATATAAAACTTTCAAAATATACATATAAAAAAAAAAAAAAAAAAGTTAATTACACCTAATCCCAAAATTGAATAGGATAATTATAGTTGGTAAACCACTTTTAGATATAATTACAGACCACGCATCATTGGAATTTTTTTATTACACTAAAGTCTAACCCCCCAAAAAATTAGATTTCGTTAAAAATGTGATAACCTCAACAAAAAAATTTGTAAAAATCCAAAAATGCCCTGTTTGACTTTGATCAATTTTTTATAGTCCAATATACATTCGGGGGTTTAGCATACCAATATAGGGCCTCCGTAATGAACTGTTTTTTCATGTCCAAAGTTATGAGAACTGAGAAGAGGTAATAAGCATCGAATGCGGACTATATACTTGAGAAAATGAAGAGATGCATATAAATGCTCATCAACTTCTTGAAGTCAATGGAGGATAAAACATACAACTGCAAGAAATAGATATCTTATATAGGGCCGTCTGAACCAAAACCAAACCGAATTCATCTTTATGTTTCGAAGCTGATTAAGTATGTCGGTATCAAAGTTTGGGAGGTGAAATTTATATCTTAGTTTCTTGATGTTCAAAACTACAAAATGTATTCTTTATGCCGTCGAACGTGTTGAGTTCTTAAATGAGCCAATGTGAGCCGATGCTAAACATTTTGTGGTTTTTGAATTTGAATGGAGGTTTGATTTCCGCTGTGATTACAGGTGAAAGCCGGTTCGGCTGTTGACTACGCCGATCTTTCTATTTTGATTTGTGATGATCCCGACTACGCCAAGAAAGTAGTGAAGTACTTACTAATAGAGAGGTATGCCACAATATATATATTTTATTTTTAAAATGGAATAATGGATACTATAAGGGTGTTTTTGACAGTTCATGCAGTCCCACAAATAGAAAGATTTTTTTTTGTTCTTTTTTCCTTTGCTGCTCAAATAGAAAGGTTAAGTAACTTAAGTTAATAAATCAATGAAGAAAGAGGAAAAAAAATGGCTGGTCTAGTGAGAGAAAATTTGAAGCTCCCTATTTCCTCTGAAGAAGCAGACATCCTTAGGCGCACGTCGAAGAAGGTGAAACCTAACCAGAGTGAGAATGCAGATGGCATGGAAGCAGAGAGGGTGTTGAACATCCCCTGGAATGGAGGCTCCTCCTACCTGGCCACTTTAGTGGGAAATAAAACCCCCAAGGAAGACGTCCGTTTCACCGCTTCGGACAGTCTCGATACAGACAAGGTCTTTGTTCTTGCACCTGATAAAGAACATCCATATCCTAGGATTATTCTGGACGAAGCCTACATGGAGGAGATTCAAGCACCTTGGAGAGATTGCTTAATCTTGAAAATGCTGGGCAAATCCATCAATTACAACATTCTGTCAGCTCGGATAAATGCCATGTGGAAGCTTCAAGGGGAATATGAATTGATAGACCTGGGTTTCAGCTGTTATGTGCTGAAGTTGACGGACCTACAAAAGGCTGAAACCATTTTAACGGAGGGCCCTTGGGTCATTAATAACCACTATCTTGTTGTGCGAAAATGGAGACCAAACTTTCATGCTGAGAAGGATAAGGTCACTACAGCGATTACGTGGGTGAGAATTGGAGGTCTTCCTCTTGAGTTATTCAAGTCTGATATTTTGTTTAAGGTTGCAGAGGCCATTGGGACTCCGGTGAAGGTAGATGGGCGGACGCACACAACAACTAGAGGAAGGTTTGCAAGGATAAGTGTTCAAGTAGAGCTTGAACAGCCCCTAACCAGTGCTGTGGAAGTTAACGGACGGGTCTATCCGGTGATGTACGAGAACCTCCCCGCTATTTGCTTCACGTGCGGTCGGGTGGGTCACCGGGCACTGGAATGTCCGACGAGTGGTCGTCCTCAGGCGGAGCCAGAAGCCTCTAAAATGGGGAAGCAAGAAGTCAAGGACTTTGCTCAGAAGGTGCAGGAATCTCAGTATGGAGATTGGATGGTAGTTAGGAAAAATAAACCTAAAAAATCCACTAGCAAACTGACACATCAGGCTAAGCCCACCAAAAGGGGCAACAAATTTGAAATCCTAAGCAAATCGCAGCAGGAGCCAGCGGATAACAGCTGGAACCCCTTCAAAAGACCAGCCTCAGCCATTGAAACCAATCACAACTTGACTGATACGGCAGCGGCGCCCCATCACTCTGACAAAGGGCCCAGTACTAGTCAAGCCAAAAGAAATGGTAACAAAGTGGCGGCACATAAGTCAATCCCTAAGCAAATGGGCACATCACTAGGCCATAAAACAGCAGCCAATATCAACGGACAACAAAGTGTTTCTCCTGTTACAGAAAAAGGCACCTCTAATGTCTTCTTTGACCAAACCCAAAAACCCAACAAGTTGAGCACCTTCTCACCCAAGAATATCACTCCATCTAGTATTTCTTTTGAGGGAGAACCAAACGATGGATCCGGAAATGGAATTAGAGGTTCAATTTCGCCAATTGCTCCTCCCGGGAGCAGAATCTGCTTTGCTAAAGGATCGGATGGGCAGCCTGGCGTGGGAGCCAGCGGCGAAGCTGGGGATACCATATGTGTTATCAGTGACATCGGCTCGATACCAAATACTTCCTCCAAGAGGGTGCAAATGGAGATTACTCCTGAGCAATGCGGAGGAGGGTTGGAAATGGCAATTGATCCAGATTCTTGTGAATCAACTACGGGAGATTTGGGGGGAAATACTTCCTGATCTTCCGGATTCCCCCTTTTTTTTTGTTTGATTTGGTTACCCATGAAGATATTATCATGGAACTGTCAAGGGGCGGGAGGGCCTAATTTTAGAAGGCATTTTCGAGAAATAATGAACACTCATCATCCGGATGTGGTGTATATTTTGGAGACGAAGGTCTCGAATGAGAGAGCGATTCAAATCTCAACTTCGCTTGGCTTTCCTAACGTTGATCGTGCTCCGACGGTAGGGCGCGAGGGAGGAATTTGGTTGCTCTGGGATGCGAATAACATTGAGGTTAAACCCTATTCGATACAAGCTGATGTTATCCATGCGATTATAGGGCCTCGTTTGGAGGATGGGTGGCTATGCTCCGGTATTTACGCAAACCCAAACGACGAGAGAAAGAATGAGTTGTGGGACTCTCTTAGGGCAGTTAATGAAGGCCTTAACAGGCCTTGGCTCCTCATTGGAGATTTTAACGACATCGCTTGTATGGAGGAGAAGAGCGGTGGACGAACTGCGGGATGGAATCGGTGTCGCAGGCTTAATGAAGGAATGAGAGACTGTAACTTGGTGGACCTGGGCTTTCATGGGCCTCCTTTTACTTGGACTAATAAGCGAGATCCGAATGAGGTTATTAGAGCAAGACTTGATAGGGCCTTGGCTAACATTGATTGGAGATTGCAATTCCCAGAGGCAGCCGTTCTGCACTTGCCGAGACTTCACTCTGATCATCATCCTATCATAGCTCTGTGTGATGGATTAGGGATGCCGCCTACAACTCGCCCATTCCGTTTTGAGCTCGCTTGGACAACGGACCCCGGTTGTGCAGAGCTTGTCAAACGGATATGGGACGAGAAACCTAATATTATTGAAGCGATAAAGACAATCCCTACTGAGTTCAAGGAGTGGAATAAAATGGTGTTTGGGAATATTTTCTTCAGAAAAAGGCGGATCACGGCTAGAATTAAAGGGATCCAAACCAAACTTGCGGAGAGAGAGTCACCGTACCTTCACATATTGGAGAAAGAGCTTATCCAAGAATATAACCATATCTTGGAACAAGAGGAACTCCTTTGGTTTCAGAAGTCTCGGGTTCAGTGGCTTCAATTTGGGGACAAAAACACTAAGTTTTTCCATGTGTCGACCATCTGCCGTAGACGACGGAACAAGATCAAGGCCTTGCGTATTGGAGAGGAATGGCAATATGACGAGGGTACCATTCGAGACCACGTTCATACCTACTATACTATGCTCTTCAATGCCTCGGCGGCAACTGATCCCCTAGGAATTCCTAAAGGAAGACAACAACGAGTCTTGAGTGAAAGGGCTTGGCTTACGGTAAACAAGGAGATCTCGGAAAATGAAATTCAGCTTGCAGTTTCAAGTCTTAGTCCCCATAAAGCGCCTGGGCCTGACGGCATTCAGGCCTTCTTCTTTCAAGAATATTGGAATACGATTAAGAG
Source organism: Lantana camara (assembly GCA_037501455.1). Taxonomy (NCBI): domain Eukaryota; kingdom Viridiplantae; phylum Streptophyta; class Magnoliopsida; order Lamiales; family Verbenaceae; genus Lantana; species Lantana camara. The sequence continues at coordinate 95,818,478 of CM074863.1, forward strand.
TTCGGTCACAAAGCTCGTTAAGGAGTGCTTTGAGAAAGGACAGATTCCGGATAGTGTTGGTCAATCTTTCATTTGCCTCATTCCAAAAGTTCCACGTCCCACAGTTATCGGAGAGTTCCGACCAATAGCTTTGTGCAATGTTTTGTACAAAATAATCACTAAAATAGTGGTTTTACGGCTCAAACCGTTCATTAGGGAATTTATCGGTCCGAACCAATCCAGCTTTATTCCTGGAAGAAATAGCCATGACAACATCATTCTGCTTCAAGAGATTGTCCACTCTTTCAGCCGATCCAAAAGTGAACAAGGGGGAATGATCATCAAATTAGATTTGGAGAAGGCGTACGATAAGGTTAATTGGAAGTTTCTTGAGCAGACCCTTTCTTTCTTCAACTTTCCTCCCAACGCGATTCGGTTGATCATGGCAGCCGTCACCTGTATCAAACCACGAATCCTTTGGAATGGGGAGCCGCTTGCTAGTATCGATACGAGTTGTGGCCTACGACAAGGAGATCCTTTATCCCCGTATTTGTTTGTGTTGTGTATGGAACGATTGGCTTATTTGATCGAAGAAGCAGTAAGTACCAAGCAGTGGAAAGCAGTTAAAGTTTGTCGAGGGGGTCCGGAGATGTCGCATCTCTTCTTTGCGGACGACATCATTCTTTTGGCTAAGGCTACTTTGAGCAATGCTAATAAAATAAAAGGAGTTCTTAAGAGTTTTTGTTTAGCTTCCGGACTAACCATCAGCATGAACAAGTCCCGAGTTTTCTTTTCTCCTAAAACAAAGACTGACACTAAATTGCAGATTGTTGAGGTGCTTGGAATTGAAGCTACCAACAATATTGGGCAATATTTAGGGGTGAATATTCAGCATGGCCGGTGTTCGAGAGATTTCTTTTCTAGAATTCTCGACAAGGTGCAGAATAGATTGACGGCCTGGAAGCGTAATACTCTTAACCTTGCTGGCAGAGCTACTTTAGTGCAAGCGGTTACTTCGGCCATCCCGATCTACACGATGCAATCCACGTGGCTCCCAACTCATGTTTGCGATCGTCTCGATCAATTGAACCGGAATTTTCTGTGGGGTTCGGATGACACGGTACGAAAGGTTCACTTAGTGGGATGGGATAAAGTTCTTCGTCGGAAACAGGATGGCGGCCTCGGCATTAAAGAGACTAGAAAAATGAACATGGCTTTGATGGCGAAGGTTGGTTGGAGAATGTTGAATGGGGAGGATAATTTATGGAGCAAGGTTTTTCGGGCCAAATATCTTAAAGACCAGAATTTGCTCAGACATACCCCTAAAGATAATGCTTCAAGACTTTGGAAGGGAGTTACTAAAAGCATTAAAGGGCTGGAACATAATCTGGGGTGGCGTATTGGGAATGGCCGAAGTGTTTCCTTTTGGTTTGATCGGTGGCTTGGCAACAAGAAGATATGTGAAAGCTTGGAAGAAAGCATTGACGTTAGTGAAGTGAACCTGACGGTGGCAGATGTCATGGGACAAGGAGGGGATTGGAGGTTAGATTCCATGAAGACTAAGCTTTCACCGGCTGTGATTGAGGATATTAGGAACACCCCTCTCCCGTTGAATCTTACAAACAGGGACACTATGATATGGAAAACTAGCCCTTCGGGAATTTTCTCTTGTAGCTCAGCTTTCAAATCCCTGCTTGAGCCAAGCCAAGGGGAAAACGGTAAGAGCTGGAAATGGATTTGGGAAGGATCTTGGCCTCAAAAAATTAAATTCTTTCTTTGGCTTTGTCAGCACAATAAGTTGTTGACGAACTCTCTACGTTTTGATCGGGGATTTGCAAGCAATGATCGATGCTCGAGATGTGACGCGGGAAGGGAAGACGTTATCCATGTTCTTCGGGATTGTATCCATGCTCGCAAAATATGGGATATCATTGTGGCACCAACAGACTGGTATACTTTTGTTGGGGTGGATGCTAATAATTGGTTGGAACAAAGCTTAAATCTGAATGTGAAAGTGTTGTGATCGGCAATGAGAGTTGGGCCAACATCTTTGTCTGTACCATTTGGGAAATTTGGAAAGCGAGAAACCGTTGCCTTTTTCAAAAAAAACAAGACCCCGTACGGTTGACGATCAACAAGATACAAGGCCTTTGTATGGACTTCGCGAAAAGCCAAAAGAAGGGGCACCAACCGAAAGGAAGGGCCAGAACAACTATCAAGTGGAATCTCCCACAGACCTCTTGGTATAAATTAAATACGGATGGCAGCGTCCGAACTACGAATGGGGCGGCCGCAGCTGGAGGCGTGCTCCGCGATGATAAAGGCAACTGGATCATGGGGTTCACAATGAATCTCGGACGGAATTCGATCACTACTGCCGAACTGCTTGGGTTAAGGGAAGGGTTACGACTGGCTTGGCTTCGTCGAGTGGAGAAACTGGAGATCGAGATTGACTCTAAAGTGGTTGTTCAGCTTGTTACTATAGCTGATACGAGATACCACCCGTTGGGGTACATCATTGAGGATTGTAGAGCTCTTTTGAGACGACCATGGCAAGCAGTGTTAAAACACACGTATAGAGAGGGCAATGAAGTTGCAGATCTGCTTGCTAAGCTGGGCCATGGAATTGTTGAGGGCTGCCGTGTTTGGAGCGACCCACCTGAAGGGATGCAGCGTCTCCTTCTTCAGGAGAGCTTGGATGATCTGGTGAATTAGTTCTGGTCTCTGTTCCTGTCTTACCAAAAAAAAAAAAAAAAAAAAAAGTAACTTAAGTTAATACATATCCAAGAGTTTGAGAATGATCGCTCTATACACTATGGGAACACAAATTGGAATCAAATTTTGGGCCCAAGAAATATATAGCCAAAAATAAATAAAAGAATGGTCCATGAAAATCTGTTTATCCAGCTATCTAGAATCAGAAGAAGCCCATGCTGAGTAACCCTATCAAAAAAATACTCCAGCCCGCCCCAATATTCGTCAAGTAGGGCTGTCAATGAGCCAAATTCGGTCTGAATTCGACTGATAAAAATATTTGATGGATCATACTCTGGCCCGCCCCAATATTCTTCAATTAGGGCTGTTGTCGGATCCAAATTCATAACCGATTATAAGTATTTATTACCCAAAATAAATGAAGCAAATATGAAATTAATAAAACTGATCCATTAAAGATCCAAATCCAATATTCTATTAAATTAATTAATTATATTTATAAATATAGATATTGCAATATAATAATTTAATAATATTAGAGAGGGTTTGGTAGGTGAGATTAATTTTTTGACTTAATTTGAGTTAATTTATGTTGGGCTTTTTAACTCAAATTAGGTATGATTAGGTTTAATCTACCGTTTCATATATATAATTGGTTAGAAGCTAACTTAGTAACAGAAAAGAAATTAAAGTGTTCTTAAGATATTTTTACATTTTTGTCTTTTTTCTATAACTACAATTGTTATTCAATTAAAAAAGAAATATATATAGAGAGAGAGCATTCAATCGAAACTTTGATTTATGAAATAGAAAATTAAGAATATATCATAACACCTATGGAATAGAAAATAAAGAATTTATCATAACACCGATTTGTTCAGAGCAAAAAATCTAACCACAGAAAAATCTTATAATGGAGGATTCTGAAAAATCTCACCGCAGAATTCTCCTTACCCTTAAAGGGTAGAGAATGAAAAATCTCACCACAGAAAAATCTTATAATGCAGAATTCTGAAAAATCTCACCATAAAAAATTTTTAGACATAAATAAATAATATCTAAAAAAGAGTTGTTGTTTATGGTAAAGGGCAAATAGTGGGGATAAAATTGAGAAATAAAGATGGAGTAGTGCGTTAAAACAGTAATCACACCCCCACGTGGCGATTAAAAAAATGAATTTAATCGGTGAAAAGAGGGGCTACTCGCGGGCCAGAGGTTCACACGTTTAGCCCGAAATCTGTAATCTCTAATAACTAACAGAAAATTAAGTGATATAAAAACCGATAAAATAGTTTAATCTCACCTATCTAACACTTTCTTACAATATGTGATGAATTACTTAACACTTCCCAATTAACAACACTAAGGCTTGATTTAGTTTGAAAGAATATGAAGGGTCTACGAAATAATATGCCATAATCTATCATTTAATTTGAAAGCGAGATAATCTTCTAAGCAATGGAATTGACAAGACTAAATAGTAGCTCCTTATTTAATCCACCACTCATCGATGAGATGTAATGACTTAATTGTCCCTTAATACTTATTAGAACTATTGTCTTTAATTTTTTTATTTTTTAAACTTTTATGTTTTTTTCGTTCTTTATGTTTTATTTGTTTAATTTTAATTTTTACATCTTTTTCAATTTTTTTAAAATTTTTAAAATTCTTTTTACTTTTTTATTTTTTTAATATTTACTTTTTTATATTTTATGTTTTTTATTTATTATTTTATGAAGTTTTTATTTTCATAATTTTAACTTTTTTTTATATTTTATTTTTTTTAAAATTTATTATTTTATTAAAAAAAAATAATTTTAATTTTTATTACTTTTTTAGTTTTTGAGGCCGATTGTCAGCCTGTTCAGCTGACCTCAGAGGATTCCAGCCACCCGGCACAACATCTTTCTTCTCGGCGGCGATTACAGTCTCTTTCCCAGGGTCAGGCTACTCTAGAAGATCAGCAGCCTAACCCAGTTGCTTCCCTTCCAGTCGCCTCCTCAGATTCTGGATCCCCTCCTCATATAAAGTCAGAAGTGCCACAGCTTCCTTTCCTAATTCCAATCGTGACATTGGTAATCCCGCATCCGCGTTAGCTACAGCACTGCACGGGTCGATACGCACAGCGCCTAGTTCTGGGGTATCTAATCCCATTCGCTCCCTGCTCCCTTAGCTTTCGTCTCTCAGTGTCAGTGTCGGCCCAGCAGAGTGCTTTCGCCGTTGGTGTTCTAGAGTTTTTGAGTAAACTTCATGTTAGACTAAATTTTTTTAGTTCACTCCAAAATTCAAATAAATTTTTAGTTTGCTCCCTATTAATATAAATTATCTATTTTACCCTTAATTTTCTTAATATGAAGTATTGACATTTGAGTTTGTAGAACTGTATTTAGATTTTGAAGAACTATATCTAAATATTGAGGAATTATTGTGTTATGAAATGGACAGATGTGAAATGAAAAACTTTTTTCTTAATATGAAGTATTTATATTTGAATTTGTAAAACTATATCTTAATATGAAGGAATTATTGTATTATGCAAGGATTAGATGTTAAATGAAGAACTTTTCTCGTAATATGAAGAATTTATATTTGAATTTATAGAACTATGTCTAAATCTTAAGGAATTATTGTTTTATGCAACTGTTGGATGTTAAATGAAAAACTTTTCTTTTAATATGAAGTATTTAAATTGAATTTCGAACATTAAATATGAAATTTAAAGAATTATTGTGTTACGTAACCATTAGTTATTAAATAAAGAATTTTATTTTAATATGAAGTGTAACATTATGTAATTGGGGAACTATATCTAAATATTCAGGAATTGTCGTGTTGTATGGCAAACGAAGGATAATTAGATTATTTTAGAATAATTAGGGAGTTAACTAAAAATTTTATTGGAATGTGGAGTATACTAAAAATTTAAATCCTATTCAGGGCTTAACTCTAAATATCCATTTTTATTTTATATTAATTTATTAAATTTGTAATTTTTTTTATTATATTTTATTTTAATAATTTTTTAATTTTATTGTTTTTACTCTTTATTTTTTAAAATTTTCATTTTTTATTTTAGATCTCATTTTTAAAGTTTTTTATTTTATTAGAATTATATTTTTGCAAACGATGGTATAAAATGGGATTAGGGTGGGGGCACAATCAAGTGACCTTTTCCACATGGGGAGGGGGTATTTTTATCACTTAACTAGTAGAATGAAAGATTAAAAACCATTAAAGTAAAAGGCATTAGACAAAGAGGATTGCTCTAAAATTGAGATTTGTTTTAAAATAAACATGGTAGTGGACAATATAGTAAAGAATTTTACTGTTCATAATCTATTCCCAACGGATAAGAATCTTTCAAAGTAAACCGAGCTAGGGCTGTCAACGGGTGGGATTCGGGCCGGATCAGGGGATTCCGGATCCGAATCCAAATCCTATATGTTTTGAATCCATGCATAATCGGATCGGACTATATCCGATTAAAGATTCGACCCGATTAACAATAAAATTTAATTTTTTTATTTAATATAAAGAATAAATATAATTACATAATATTAATAAATAATAATTATTTAATGGATTATTTGATGATTTTATTTATATTTGTTTAAAATAAGTTAATTTAAACTTATTAATAAAGGAAAATATATACTTTTAGAGTAAATAATTCAAATTTTATTGTTGTTTAAAGTGATAATTATGTGAAAATTATAATTTTAGTCATTTTACTTAATATTATGTACTAGTAAATAATTTATTTTAATTAAATATTATATATATAATCGGATTCGGATTCTAAACGGATCGGATTCGTTAATTCCATATTCGTTCCATTTATTTCGGATAACGAATATTTATAATCGGATATGATCCATCGGACATTTTTATCGGACGAATATTCTAAAATTCGGATCGGATTCGGATTAAAATCCGACCCATTGACAGCCCTAAACCAAGCCTAACGGGCTTATCAGGCTATTCCAATCCTGCAACACACGAAGAACACCTTTACCATGAAATTCATTAATCAAGTTGCAAGATTTCAAGATATAAAAGTTCATTTAACACTTTCCACACAATTTTAGAAGCTAGGAACGGGCTTAGTACCGTTCCGAGCTTCCCAAATGAACCATAAAATGAAGATTGGCACAATAAGCTTGACATGTCCATCTCTCACATTCCCTGCAAAGGATCGCCAACGAAAAAGAAGAAGAGAGATATCATCAGTACTACATGGAGGAATTCTAAATTTATTAACCAAAATATTGCCAAACCTCATTGGCTTTTCCACTGTTAGTGAAAAGATGCCAAAATCCTCTATAAAATTACAACAGAAACACTTAGAAGCCAAAGTTATACCTCTTTTCTGCAGCACACTAACCAGAGGAAGCCATTTTTGAACCATTCTCCATAAAGCAACAGAAATCTTAGGCCTAATTTTTTTTCCCCAAATCAACTTATAAATATCTCTAGGTTATCTCTTCTCCCTAGTCAAATCCCAAGCCTCCCCAGTCGAGAACCGTAAAGACTTAAGACCCTTCCGGATAATCTCCTCATCTCCCTCATAGATTGGAACCTGCAAGATTTCTTGGACAACATTTTCAGGTAATTTCCTTCTAAGCTTGTCAATATCCCAACATTTTTCCCCGTCAATTCAGTAAGAGTTCACTGGATCAGCAGTGCACCAAAAAGACAAAGTTAGAATTTGATTTGAAGGACCCTCAGTGATGTTGCCCTGTCCAAGTTTCCAGGATATCATGGGCTGAACGACACCCCTAATATCAGTCAATCTTCTCCAAACATTAGAATGAGAAGGTTTAAAAGGTGCACACTTAGGCAGCAAATGTCTGACATACTTCTCTTTAATAAAAGAGGCCCATAAAGACTTTTGCTTCCTAAATTTGAACCACAACTTACACGAGAAGGTTTCATTCATATCACAAAATTTCCTAAATCCAAGCCCTTCATCAGTAGGAAAGCACACCTCTTTCCAAGAACACCAATGAACACTTTTTTGATCACCAAAATCACCCCAAAGACAGACATAGAAAAGTTAGTCCTGTTTTGCTCAAGCTGATTCATTAATGTAAGTGCTTTGGAGCTTTTTTTATCTAAAAATTTATATTTAATAGTATAAATATAAAATGTTTGTATATCACAGGTTTAATCGAAATGTTGGTGTATGTGTTGAAATAAATCCAACATTGCAGCTACCACTTGAGCCGGAATATTTGACAATTAAAATTTAAATGCGATGCAAATTGTAAGAGTTCTACCGGCTTCCATGTTACTGCTCCCAACGTTGACAAAGGGATTGAAAATCACCACGCTGATATAAAACTGAATAATAAATACGCGAAACAAGACAAGAGAGAGAAGAAAAATTATTGCTATTTGTAGGAATATATATTACTAATACTTAATCGAATTCAGCGTACAAAATGAACGAAATCAACTACTATTTATAAGAAAAATTTTACATCGTGCACAATACTTTTCTGTGCATATACGCGACGTAATAAATGAGACATGGTGATTTTCAATCCCTTTGTCAATACAATAACATGAAAGAACAAGTTTACACTTATTTAAGAAATTTTCAGGTTCCTTAATGAATACCCTTATGTACTTTCAATGATCTTTCGCATCATTGTTAAATCGGAATAACCCAAATCGATCATGCAAAATAAGATTTACAACTTTTGATTTGTAATGGCATGTACTTCAATTGCACTTATGCGTGTATAATATAAACCTTAGTTTTTCCAAAACACGCCTTTTCTTAGATTCAATACTTGTTATATACAAGTGTTTAGTATTTCTCTCATTTTCAATGTGATATCCATTAAGACGGATATCTTTAAAACTTAACAAATTTCTTTGGGATTTAGCAAAACAAAGCATCATTAATAATAAACTTTGTCCCATGAGGTAATAATATTGTAGCTTTTCCGGAGCCTTCGATTAACGTTGCACTTTCCGATATAGTATTGACATTTGCTTCATTTTTTATCAAATGAGAGAAATACTTTCTATCCTTTAAAATTTTGTGCGTGGTGGCACTATTTGCAAAACATATATCTTCTTAATTTGAGTCGGTCTCATATAACTGTAGTGATGTATCCATATCTTCATAGTCAAATAAAATTCATAACAAAAGAATGAAAATAACATGTGTGATAATAATAGTAAAACAGAGTACATATAATAAGAAGAAAAAGTCATAATAAAGTACAAATAGAGAATTCAAATAACATGCTACTAATAATCAACTATAAAGGTAGAGTTCGTTTGTCATGAGAAAATCAGCCGTATCAAGATGCGTGATACCAGCAAGACTGTCAAATTCATCCTCCTTGAGAGTCATATTTGCTTCAATTTCATAATTTGAATTATCAAATTCAGGGATATCATCATTATTTGCAAAATTTGCTTCAACATTCTTTCTCTTTCCTTTGATTGAAGGTTAATATAGATTAACAAAGTGATCAGGCGTACGACAGGTACGTCTCCAGTGACCCTTTAAACCACACCGAAAGTATGGGTTTTCTGATGATCATTTTGAGCAAATTTGTCTTTTCTTTGTGATCATTCTTTTTATTTCCAGAGGGACCACCAGGATAATTATAATTGTAGTTTCCATGGCCTCGTCCACGCTCACGACCTCTTCTGGGATAGTTATGCGTTGTTGTATTTGCTTTTGACAAAGGAGCAGATCCAGTGGGTCGACTTTTATGATTTTTCAACAAAAATTCATTATTCATTCCGACTATCAATAGGAATGAGATTAACTGAGAATATTTTATAAAACCCTTGTCACGATATTGTTACTGCAGAAGCAAATTTTATGGGTGAAAAATAGAGTAGATTTTCTCAAGCAAATGCTTATCATTGAGAGGTTCACCACAGAATTTCAATTTAGAACTGATTTTGAAAACCATCGAGTTAAATACAATTTTAAAATCTTGTAGGCTCAAATGAATCCACTCATAACGAGCCTTTGGGAGGATAACAGTTTTCTGATGATCATACCGCTCTCTTTAAGTTGTTCCACAATTCAAGTGGATCCTCTACAGTTAAATATTCAATCATTCGTCAAGGTGATGGATAAAAATCATGGACTTAGCCTTATCTTGACTTGATGCATCATTTTCTTTCATAATTGTTTCACCGAGACCTTTTGCATTTAAATGAATCTTTGCATCAAGAACCCATGACAAATAATTTTTTCCAGTGAGATCTAGAGCTGCGAACTCAAGTTTCGTAAGATTCGACATACTTGCAACTAATATAAAATAAAGAAAATAATTAGTATATTTATTCAATCAAATAACATGTACAATAATTTAAATGTCATATTCGAATGCTATTCCTATGACCAACAAGGGAATCATGTACATAGTGAGCATAATGAACATATCCAGTTGAAATTATGGGATATTTACACTAAGGATAAATATAGCGAAAGCGACTAATATAATTATCATGAAAATTCTCATAGCTAACAACATGTTGATACGTGAAACTTTATAGAATTTTGAGAGTAAGAAATAAGATATAGAAATGGAATTAACGGCTAGTAAGATTTTTTTATAAATAGATATTTTGGGTAAATATAATTCACTCATTTCTATATCTTATTTCTTACTCAAAATTCTATAAAGTTTCACATGTCGTCAGCTATGAGAATTTTCATGATAATTATAGTATTTGCTTTCGCTATATTTATTCTTAGTGTAGATATCCCATAATTTGAACTGGATATGTTCATTATGCTCACTATTTCAATGATTCCCTTGTTGCTCATAGGAATAGCATTCGAATATGACATTTAAATTATTGTACGTGCTATTTGACTGAATAAATATACTAATTATTTTCTTTATTTTATATTAGTTGCAAGTACGTCGAATCTTACAAAACTTGAATTCGCAACTATAGATCTCACTGGAAAAAATTATTTGTCATGGGTTCTTGATGCAAAGATTCATTTAAATGCAAAAGGTCTCGGTGAAACAATTATGAAAGAAAATGATGCATCAAGCCAAGATAAGGCTAAGTCCATGATTTTTATCTGTCATCACCTTGATGAATGATTGGAAACTGAATATTTAACCGTAGAGGATCCACTTGAATTGTGGGACAACTTAAGGGAGCGTTATGATCAACAAGAAACTGTTATCCTCCCAAAGGCTCGTTATGAGTGGATTCATTTAAGGCTACAAGATTTCAAAACTGTATCCGAGTATAACTCAATAGTTTTCAAAATCAGTTCTAAATTGAAATTATGTGGTGAACCACTCAATGATAAGAATTTACTTGAGAAAACCTACTCTACTTATCACCCCCTCAAATTTGGTCCTGCAGCAACAATATCGTAAGAAGGGTTTTACAAAATCTTCTCAGTTAATCTCATGCTTTTTGATAGCCAAAATGAATAATGAACTTTTACTGAAAAATCATGAATGTCGACCCACTAGATCTGCTTCTTTGCCAGAAGCAAATGCAGCAGTGCACAACTACCCAAGAAGAGGTGATCGTGATCATGGACGAGGTCGTGGCCATGGAAACTACAGTTATAATCATCGTGGTGGTCCTGGAAATAAAAAGAATAATCACTAAAGCAAACAAAGAAAAGACAAATTTGCCCAAAATGATCATCGGAAGGGTTTAGAAAACCCATGCTTTCGGTGTGGTTTAAAGGGCCATTCGACAAGTACCCATCGTACGCCTGATCACTTTGTTAAGCTATATCAAGCTTCAATCAAAGGAAAGGGAAAGAATGTTTAAGCAAATTTTACAAATAATGATGATATCCTGATTTTGATAATCCAAATTAAGAGATTGAAGCAAATATGGCTCTCAAGGATGATGAATTTGACAGCCTTGTTGGTATCACGCATCTTGATACGGCTGATTTTCTCATGGCAAACGAACTCTCTCAAAACCAAAAGCCCGAAAGAAGAGAGAGATGGAAGGATACAAAGCACAGATTGACAATCACTGATCGCATCCGAAGCATTGAAGGATAGGATGGCAGGAGGGCTCAACAGAGCGGGGAAAAGGATCTGACGCAAGTTGGAGCTAAGGATCGACAGAAAGCTAGGGTTTTTCGTGCTTCTCCCTTCTTATCCTTTTCTAAGGAGTTAACGATATCTCGCTTAAGGAGATATCTAAACAAGCGATTTACCTGATCCTCTTTATAGTTGATTATTAGTAGCATGTTCTTCGAATTCTTTATTTATACTTTATTATCACTTTTTCTTCCTATCACATGTACTCTGTTTCACTATTATTATCACACATGCTATTTTTATTCTTTTATTATGAATTTTATTTGACTATGAAGATATGGATATATCACTGCAGTCATATGAGACCGGCTCAAATAAAGAAAATATATGTCTTGCAGACAGTGCCACCACGCATACAATCTTAAAGGATAGAAAGTATTTCTCTCATTTAACAAAAAATGAAGGAAATATCAATACTATATCGGGTAGTGCAAAGTTAATCAAAGGCTCCGGAAGAGCTACAATATTACTACCCCATGGAACAAATTTTATTATTAATGATGCTTTGTTTTGCTCTAAATCCCAAAGAAATTTGTTAAGTTTCAAAGATATCGGTCTTAATGGATATCACATTGACACTGAAAATGAGAGAAATACTAAATACTTGTATATAACAAGTATTGAATATAGTAAAAGGCGTGTTTTGGAAAAAATACTAGCTTTCTCATCAGGTTTATATTATACACGCATAAGTGCAATTGAAGTACATGTCATCACAAATCAAAAGTTTGTAAATCTTATTTAGCATGATCGATTGGGTCATCCCGGTTTAACAATGATGTGAAAAATCATTGAAAGTACATAAGGGTATCCATTAACGAACTAGAAGATTTCTTAAATAAGAAAGGATCCGTGTACACTGTACACTTGTTCGTTCATGTTACTGCATTGACAAAGGGATTGAAAATCACCATGCCTCATGTATTACGCCGCGTATATGCACAGTAAAAGTACTGTGCACTGTAAATTCTTTCTTATAAATAGCAGTTGATTTCGTTCATTTTGTACGCTGAATTCGATTAAGTATCAGTAATATATATTACTACAGACAACAATAATTTTCTCTCTATCTCTTATCTTGTTTCACGTATTTATTATTCAGTTTTATATCAGTATGATATGTTTTCAACACTAGAAACTCAGTTTAACATCTTAAATTTTATTTTGCAGCATCACCACAATTACATAGATGACGACTATAATGTGAATATTCTACTTTTCGCATCTTCATTTCCAAATTATATATCGAAATCTTATGAAATTTGTTGATGATATAACATGCATTCGAATTATTGGTATGAGAAGATTTGTCATATGCTTCATAAAATCGATATTAGCCTCACGGGTATTAATCTCATGGATCCGCATCTCCTACTCTAATATTTTTCTTGTCAATTCTCCTTTGTGAGACTATTAGAGTTTTATAGACCTACAAACACATCAAATTGAGGCAATTAACAAATTGCAAGAAGGTATTGCCTCGAACATCTTTTAACCTTACGAATTAACAAAAGCAAAAGAAGGTGCATTATTACCCAAGATAGGTTGTCGAGCCGTAAACATATCCCATCATGACGTATTTTCTCCATACCAACCAAACATATTTAGAACTCCTTGCTTGAGTGCAAATACTTGGAAGCAAATTTATAGACTGATGTGATGGGGAAATTTGCAGCTCTTCTTCAACAAAATTTACAAAATAGAGGGTCGTTTTATGTTGGATATGTCAAATAGTTCAATAACCACCTATTCCAAAATAAAACAATAATAAACCCTACCTATTCCAAAATAAAACAATAATAAACACTTTTATACACTATAATGAATTAGATAAATAAGGTACATGATTCGTAGATGTATAAACATACTAAATCAATATCTTTTTTATTATCAATTCTAGCTGTACGTTGGTGTTCTTCACAATCAGTCGGTTTGCAAGAATAAAAAATTTGTAAACAAGCCAATTTACATAAAGAACCACTAACAAATCAAATAACAAGAACCTTAGATACCGAAAATACTCATTTTTGACCACCCAATGAGAGATGACTTCATAGTTTTAAAAGGCGTTCGCCTCCCTCGCCTCGGGCGCCCCAGGCGGTCAGGCGAGAGTTGGGCGTCTTTCTCAGGCCAGGCGAGGCAAATTACGAGAGGCGATGCAAGGCGGCGCCTTTTCTCGCCTTTTTCTCGGGCCAGGCGATATGTATTTGTCGCCTTTTCTTCCCCAGAGAACTTTTCACATCTTTTCTTCGCCGTTTTTTCAGTATAGAACTTCTCAAGATCTTTTCTTGCTTAGGTTTAAGATAAATAGAGATTTTAATGAATACTAATGGGCTTATTTCAATGGGCTTAATTTTAATGTTCAATTTAAACTAAAACATTACCCAATCAGTAATGTTTAGCCTTATTTATTAGTTATATTTGAACTTATAACTTTTTAAAGTATAACATAGTTTTTTTATTTTATATATATATATATATTTATTTTATATTATATCGCCTCGTTCGTCTTTTTGTCGTCCGCCTCTCGCCTTGAAAAAGTACCTCTCACCCGTCCCTCGCCTCTCGCCTTTTAAAACTATGGATGACTTTAAGACACATCTCCACCCAAATATATAAGATGTATCTAATTCTTCATGTTGATTAATATCCTCCTACAAAAAAATTAAATTGTTTAACTAACTCAAAATCTCCATTAGATTAAAAATATTTCTACTAAAAATCAAAGGGTTAAACCCCAGTGCTCAACAAAACTCGCTAATTTAGTAGTGTCATTTTGGCCTTACCATGAAAATTGCGTGATCACCCTTGATGCATATCGCTTGCCTCTATTTTTTTCCTTTGACTATTTGGTAGAATCAAACAATCGGCAATTACAAGTCATCTCACTCCCAACGATAATAGAAACTCAATTGCTTCACTTTTTGCATGTTTTGATACTTCATGCAAACATATATAAAAATTTATCTAACAATTTCCTATTAATAAATTGACAATTCAGCTTTCAATCTATTAATAGAAAATTATTGATAAATCTTTAAATATTTTTTCATGAAATATCAACCCATACAAAAAGTCAGGCAATCGAACACCTGTTATTAGCCATTATTGGGAGTGAGACGACTTCTGATTACCGAGTTAAGATGATTTTGGATTCTACCAAACAATGGAGGAAAAAAATAGAGACAAAATCCATATGCATCAAGGTTGATCACAGTTTTCATTGTAAATCCAAAATGACTTCGCTAAGTGAGTTTTGTTGACCTCCTCGGTCTAACCCTCTGGATTTTTTTAGTAGAAATATTTTCAATGTAATGGAGATTTTGAGTTTCTTAAACAATTTAATTTCTTTTATAGGTGGATATTAATCAACATGAAGAATTAGATATATTCTCAAATTTCTTAACAAAATTAAGAATTTATATATTTGTGAGCAGATGTGTCTTAAGTCATCTCTTCTTGGGAGTCAAAAATGAATATTTTTTTTTAGGATCCAATGTTCTCATTATTTGATTTATTATTTTAATTTCATAATTATTTATGTAAACTTGCTTGTTTACAATTGTTTTATTCTTACCGCCAACATGGGTTGGTCCAAGTGGTTTGAGGATTGTTTCTCGAATGCAATGTCCCGAGTTCAAACCCCTCTGGCCACTTGGTTGTGCTTGTTAAAAAAAATAATAAAAAAAAATAAAAAATAAAAAAAATATATATATATATATATATTTTTTTTTTACTCTTACAAAACAACTAATGAGGATGAGCTGGAAAGAAAAAAAAAAAAAAAAGATTGTTGATTTGCTAAAGCAACTCCGTGAGAAGAACACTTACATACCACTAGAATCGATAATTGAAAAGGTATTGATTTATTGTTTTATTTTGGAGTAGGTATTTATTGAACTATTTGATATATCCAACATAGAAACATAATCGGAAAGGTATTGATTTATTGTTTTATTTTGGAGTAGGTATTTATTGAACTATTTGAGATATCCAACATAAAAACGTGCCCTCTATTTTGTAAATTTTGTTGAAGAAAAGCAGCAAATTTCCCCATCACATAGGTCCTTGGATTTGCTTCTAAATACTTGCTACTTGCACTCAAGGAAGGTAATTCTAAATATGCTTGACTGGTATGGAGAAAATATGTCATGAAGACGGCTCAAAAAACTATCTAAGGTAATAATGCAGTTCCTTTTGCTTTTGTTAATCCATAAAGTTAAAATATGTTCAAGTCAATATCTTCTTACAACTTGTTAATTGTTTGAATTTGATGTGTTTGCAAGTTTTATAAAACTCTAATAGCCTCACGCAAAGGAGAATGGGCAAGAAAAATATTAGAGGAGATATTAGGGAATGTTGCTATTCGTGAGACTAACATCAATTTATGAAACATGTGACGAACCTTCTCACAATAATATTTTGAATACATATTATATAGGGATGTGCAAAGTTTGGTAAAACCGACTATTCGATCAAAATCGAAAATTCGGCATTGACCGAAAACCAAACCAATAATTAGTCCGGTATTGGGTTCTTAAGATGCAACCAACACTTTAAGATTTTGTTTGGAAAGGGAAGACCATCACAGGCACGGAGCCTCAGGAACTGGGTTTCCTTTTGACCATGGGTTTTTCCAGCTAGGATAACACCAAGGAAGTGCAGTTAGGATGCAGTTATGGTGAAGGTAATGCAGAGCTTGGAAAGATGGAGAAAATGGAGGAAAAATACGCCCAGTCTTGGAAGTGTAGTGTGTATGAAGAAGGTGACTTGAGGAAGAAAGCAGGGGTTTCTCCCTATTTATATGTTAGGGGGGAGGGTATTTTGGGTAATTTGACCAAGTGGTCCAAAACCTGTTTTGCCCTAACACGTGGCGTCTTGTGACAGTATGAAAGTAATGCCTCCAAAAAGTGGGCGGCGTGTCAAGTACGAGGTGCGCACTACCACTGTACCAGAGGTTGTTGACGAGTGTCGTGCGCTGAGAGGCTCAGGATCTGTCATGTAGGCATACGGATGCTTCTTAGGGCTGATTTTACCCGAGCGTGGGTGACGCTCGAAGGGGTGTACGAGAGGGTTTCACCTGGCAGATGACCCACGAGCGTCAAATAATCGAGCGTACGAAAGGAGGTGCCTTCGTGAAGCGTTTCCTTAGGAAGGGTGACCCTGAGGGACCGTAGCAGGAGTGCCAGGTCTTGACAGCCTGAACCGCTCGCTCGAATAGTGGGCCGAGGCGCATGGGCCTGGATTAGCCAACAAGTAAATGGGCTGGGTTGGTCCGCGAGCCCTATAACGCGAGCGTCCAAGCTCTGTGTATGCGGATGGCGACAAGTGTAGGGCTATAAATGGATATTCGAAAATCCGATATCCGGTCGCATCCGAATTCGTTTAAAGAGGATATTATCCGTATTCGTTCAAAGAGGATATTATCCGTATCCGATTATAGACATCCTAATTATAAACGGATAAAGATATGGTAATGACACATCCGATCCGTTTATACATTCATTAGATATATCCGTTATCTGTAATCCGTATCCAATAATATATATATCTATATATTTTTTATACCTTGATGAAACATATATTAATTTACACATTATATAATTATTTGAGAATTATAAAAAAAAAATAACAATAAACGTATATCATATTATTTGTAATAATAAACTCCATTAATTATTGTAAACATATATTATAAATTATACATTATACTTATGAGTTAATGTGTATAGATTTAATAGATTTATAGTTAGTTATATTAATATTTAATTGTGTTATGAAATTTCAATCTATTATTTTTTATTAAAAAATATATTTAAAACACATAAATGGATTCGAATTCGGATATCGGATAACTCACTAATCGGATATCGGATAACTCACTAATCGGATATCGGATAACTCACTAATCGGATATCCTCACGGATACGGATAATCCGATATTCGGATAATATCCGTTGAATTCGGATACGGATAACATTTTCATTATCCGTCGGATAACGAATACGGATTCGGATAGCGGATATGCTAAACGGATTCGGATTCGGATACTACACACCCGCTCCGTTTATTATCCGTTTACACCCCTAGACACGTGTATAGCGTTGATCCGAGCGTGATTTTGGCCCTATCAGGTACAAGGCATTCCAAAATTTCAATTTTCGGTTCAGTATCGGTATTTAGTTGCGGTATAACAAACCGACCAAAATATCGAAATATATTTTATTTTTTAATATATTTTTTTATGATATTATTATAATTTATATATACATACATGATGTATTATATTTTTCATCCTAATATCCTATCACATTTTTAAAAGTTATTTTCTAACACTCTTTAAGTTTTAAACAATCAAGATTTATGTATTACACTTTCAAGTTTTGGAGAATTGAGACTTTAGACTTATCATGTATGTTGTGTAATCCAAAATCATGTATGTTGTGTAATCCAAAGTCTGCTATTAGACCATTTATCTTCTAAAATACTTCTATTCTCCAAAGCTCCAAAGCAAAACACTTCGGTTTCTGTAATGATTTGCTGCAAATTCATGACTTCTCTCTTTTTTTTAAAAAAAAATATTTCGGTAATTCAATTTTATACCGAATCGGGTTAAAATAATCTCGGTAAAAACCAAACTGAACCGAAAATTTCGATTCGGTATTCAGTACGCTATTAGTGTACAGAAATTTTGGTTCGGCCGTTTCGGTATATACCAAATCTACACCCCTAATGTTATATCATTAGTAAATTTCATAATATTTTGATATATAATTTGAATATTAAGATACAAAAAGTAAAATACTCACATTATCATCGTCATCCATGTAATCATGGTGACGCTGCAAAATAAAATTTAAGAATTAAGATGTTAAACTCAATTCCTAGTGCTGAAAACAGATCATATAACAACATATTCATTAAACGTCTGATACACAAAAATTTTATATTTATACTATTAAATATAAATTTTCAGATAAAAAAAATATTAATGAATCAACTTCAGCAAAATAGAACTAATCTTTCTATATCTGTCTCTATAGTGGCCCTTGTCGCGATGCCTTCCTCTATCACCCCTTTCTCAATTCCTAGTGCTTTCGCCTTCTTCTCTTGCTCTTCGTGCTTCCTGCATGAAATGTTAAGAACACCCTTATTCTTTTTTCCATCTACAATTCCAAAATATAATACAAGAAAGTGGATGTTAAACGGGTTTTGACGATACCGAATGTCCATTTTATTTTAAGCTCAAGCTAGAGAGAATAAAGAAGTTCAATATTTAATATTGGTCTCGTTCTAATACTATATCGAGAAAATCATTTGAACTAAAAACTTTAGAGGGGAAATATATTAAATGTTTAATCTCTCTAATATATATATATATATATAAATATTATGGCACACCTCTCTATTAGCAAATACTTCACTACTTTCTTGGTGTAGTCGGGATCATCACAAATCAAAATGTTATCAAAAGCCTGTAATCAAACCTCCAATCAAATTCAAAAACCACAAAATGTTTAGCATCGACTCACACTGCCTCATTTAAGAACTCAACATGTTTGACAGCATAAAGAATACATTTTGCAGTTTTGAACATCAAGAAACTAAGATATAAATTTCACCTGCCAAACTTCGATGTCGACATACTTAATCGTCTTCAAAACATAAAGATCAGGATCATCTTCAATTTCTGACAAAGATAAAACGAAAACGAAAACAAATCAAAAATTGAAAGGCAACATCCATATATGATTTCTCAAATGTTTAAACAAAAAGTTTCCAGCTTTCCCTTCGCTCCTTTTCCAATCAGATTTCGCCCATCTACTCTGCCATCCATCTTTTTCACACAGCAATGGAGGGAAACATAAACAACCACTCATACAAATATTCAAAGCAGACACATAAACACACACAACAAAAACATATAATATAATGTGTTTCTGAGGTCAACTCAGAGTATCTATGGATTCAGCCCCAATCCCCAACTTTCACAAATTCAGCTGCAAAAACAAAGACAAAGCTAGGCAACTTCTTGTCAAGAAAGCCCATACACGCTAGGAACAAGCAACTAATCAGATCATTTAAGTTCACTCTAACTTCAAAAGCACATAATCTAAGTCACTGGATCACAAATCTATTTCCACCACCGCAGTCACTACAAAGCTCAAACCCATAAACCAGCTGAAAAAACTCAACATTCCTCACCAAGAAATTCATGGGTTCCCCCCAAAAAGCTTCATAGATTCACTAAAACCCCACTTACCAACTTCAACTTGCATAACCACACTCAAGAAAGGCGGTGGCCGGTGGGTGGTGGCGCTGGTGTGGTGGAGGAATTGTAGGGTGGCGTGGAGGCGCGGCGGGACGTGGTGAGACGCTGGCTGCTGGCTAGCGGCGCAGCCGTGAGTGGGAGAAGGAACGGCTGAAAGGGGAGAGGAGCAAGGGGTTTTGGAAGATTTTGTCCGAAGAAGCCAAAAAATGGGAAATTTGTTGAAATTAGTCCAACATTGCGGCTGACTCTTGTGCGGCGATGGTTGACCAGGGCTGTCAAAATTAGACCCGACCCGAAAACCCAACCCGACCCACCTGATTAAATATCAGGTTAGGGTTGGGGGTATTCGGGTTAGGGTCGAATCGGGTCGGTCCCGAAAATAACCCGAAGAAGAGAGAGAAAAACAGGTTGGGTTCGGGTCGAACCCGGGTTGACCCGAAAATATGGATGCTATATAATATAGAAAACCCTAACCCTACCAACATAATTCACTCACTCCGCCGTTTCACGTCTGAAGAGCACATTCTCACTCAAGATTTCCTCCACAACTTCACTCTATATTCTCACAGCGGCTCGCCCACCACCATCGTTGGCTCCACCACCGCCACCATCAACACTCCAACGCGCCTCCCTCTTTCGCCTTCCACCGTCTCAGTCATCACCTACCGCTGCGCCCCCTCTTTCGCGTTTCGCCTTCCGCCCACGCCAGCGTCTCAATCATCACCTACCGCCGACCGCCGCGCCTCCCTCTTCCGTCTTCCGCTGACGCCAGGTACGTCTCCGTCTCTCTCTCTCTCTCTCGGCCCTCTCTCTACTTCTCTCTCCCTCGCTCTCCCTCTCTCACCCTCATTTTTTCAATGTCCATATCTATTTCCGCCACCGTCCGCCCTTGCTGCTTCTGCCACCGTCCACATCTGCTTCCACCACCATCTAATTTTTTAATTTGTGATTTTTATTTAATTTCTTTAGCTTTTCCAGATCTGTTTAGTTTGAGATCAGTTTGGGATCCTCATATGTACATATTTTTATTTTTATTTTAGTTTTGGATTTTCATATTTTCATATTTGCTAAAATAAATTAGATGTTTATACAACTATAGTGACTGAAATATTGCAAATTTGCAATACTGAGATCTAGTGTTTGTGCAAATTTTATGTTGGCTTATGTTGTCATTCGGAGATTTGGTATTTACATTATAGTTGATTTGCTTCATTCATTTAGTATTTCAATTTGCTGCATTTCAAGCTCCACAACAATTATGAAATTTTATTCGGGTCGGGTCAGGTTGTCTCGGGTTATTGGGTGACCTGAAAAATTTTCAGGTCAACCCGAATCCACCCGAACCCATTAAAAACAGGTTAGGGTTGAGCTTTTCGGGTTCAAATTCAGGTCGGGTTGGGTTCGGGTTGAAGTTTTTTATGTTATACCCCTATATCAACCCGACCCACCCGAATTGACACCCCTATTGTTGACAAATTATTATCGTGGGATGCAATTGTCAAGATCACAGCAAGTTGCTAGCTGTATCACCGCCTTTGTTCACCGCATTAACAAACCGCCAAATGCAATACGTAGTAGGTAAAATTTTTCTTTAAACAGGAGGGAAATTCTTGTATGAGCAGGGTGTAGGCGTTCCCTACACCCATCTCTAATACACAAATAAAAAAATAATTTTTTTTATTTTATTTTTTTATTGTGTATTAGAGGCGGGTGTAGGGAACAGTGCCCTACACCCGTCTCATACAAGAATTTTCCTAAACAGGATGCTATGTACACTCGTTTTATAAGTCAATTTAAAATATAATTTTTATTATTTCTCTCAATAAAGAGTTCTCTCTTTTATATTTTTGTATTGGTTCTCATTATTGTGATTCTTTTTGGCAATATGTTATCACCACGATCGTTCTTATTTCTTCGGTAAATTAACTATCGTTCCAACTCGTCCGGAATTTTACATTTGAAAGAAAAATCATTTAAGGGGCGAAGATTCAGGCCGCTTAAAGATTGTTCGATATTGGTCATCGAACATATCAAGAAATATTAAATTGTAGTAAGTTTCGTACCTATTTATTCACGTACCTATATTGCCGATCTATTTACGTTCTTATGCATAGTATTATTATGAATATCTATGCCTCGTTTTAATACCTATTTATACGCCGGAAGGTTGTGCGTCCGATTTTATTCATTTGTGCAGCATATAATTATGTGCACTCAAATTTACTTATTTTATTCTTATGTGCTTATTGCTTAGCATAAAGATTACTTACATCAATATTAAGCATGCATAAATTATCGCTATGAATTTTCGTATTTATGCATTTTTATGTTCTAAATAAAATAATATATATATATATATATATATATATATATATAATTTTGCAACGGCTATGTTTTATAAAATAAAATAAAATAATTATATATATAACGGCTAGTTGGGATTTTTTTCCTATAAATAAGTGATTTTGGTAAATACAATTCATTCACTTCTATATCTTACGTCTTACTCTAAAAAACTCTAGAAGATCTCGTTGCTATTTTTTTGCATATTAAGATGCTATCGGCTCCGGCAATTTTCGTAATAGTTTTAGTAATCGCTCTTATCATACTTGTCTTGTTGGAGATCACTCGAAAAGAGATAGGGATTTATATATCACCTTCATTATATTTTCCGTTATTCTCATGTTGCTTATTGGCTTAATTTTTGAGCTTGGTATGTAAATTATTGTTTATCAAAGACCTGGAATTAATTATGAGGACAAGGCTTAAGAACAACGTTAAGCACCAAAGAAACACTAATCCTAACCGGTTATGCATAGACTCCTGCTTCACTCAATTAGACCGCAAGCTCCTCGACACAAATTCAGACAAACATTATATCCTAGTGTCGATTGCTACAAATTCTAATTATTTAGCTAACACCGCCAAACAAATTAGATAGCTATATGAAAATTAACAATTCTACGATCTGGCCACAATCAAAGAATTAATTAAAGAACATTGACAAGAAAACGGAAGCAATATGGATAGCATCAACCAAGTAATTCAAATAGATTAATCTCACAAGTCTAGCATAATCGTTCGAAAATTCCCAACTAATATGAAACTTAGCAAATCATGCTGAATTGAACAAACAAAGTCCTGAATTTAACATAGTCTAAACGAAAGAAAAATGAGGAAAGAAAGTAAAACTAGTTGCTGCGTGAACAGCTTTTCCTCACTCCAAAATCCCGTGTTGCTGCATTTCTCGTGTGTAAAACCTCCCTTGCTATCGTGCCTTTCTCCCTCTTTTGTAGTGTGATGGGTGCTCTTAATTTCCCCACTAACTCCATAATAGTGCCCACTAACTCTAAGAAACGCCCACTAACCCCGTGAGTAATGTGTTGCGCCTTTAAGTGAATTAACTCCCCTAAGAATAGTCAGTTAGCAACCAAATAATTATGAGGGTGTTGTGGGCTCTTCCAACCGTGACACTTACAGCTTGAATCCCAAGAAAAGAGTTGGAGTTAATGGGTCAATTGCATGCCTTCAATAAACTTAAGGGAAGTGGGCCTGGGCTCTTAATTCACGAATTATTCATTCTAAGGTGCTAGCTCCCAATTGAATCTCCATAGTACCCAAAATTCACAATTCCACAACTGATTTAGGTGTACCCCTTCCCAAAATACATGGCTGCTATTGAACGCTCCATAGTACAAGAATTCTCCAAATTCTATTTTCTCCAATTATTCCTCAATTCTTGCAAAATATAGTTCCCTACAAGAAAAAAATTAAACCAATTAATCAGTCACTTTAGATTAAACCAGAGACTTAATATCACAATTTTAGCTTAATAATCGGACAAATATATGGCTTATCACGTATTCTCTTGTCATGGATGCAAGTACGTTTCGATACTTAATCAGCCTAACAGTTTCTCAGGAACTGAAAATGCGTCTCATGGATGTTGTTACAACTTATTTATATGCATCACTTGATGGTGATATTATATGAAAATCCCGGAAAGATTCAAAATGCCTGTTGCATTAGAATCAAAACCTAAAGAGAGGTATTCGATCAAATTACAAAGATCTCTTGATGGGTTAAAACAATCCGGACGCATTTGGTACAATCGCTTGAGCGAATTTCTGTCAAAGAAATGATATGCGAATAATCCTATTTGTCCATGCGTATATATTAAGAAAACAACTTCTGGATATGTGATTATCGCTGTAACATCCCGAATTTCGGGGCCAAGAAGAAATAGGTAAATAAAGGGTTAGAAGAAAACCTCAAACCATTATGCATTGCTTTTTATGAGAACTATGTGCTTTTATGCCTCGATTTTTGCCAATATCTTATTCTAAGACTCATGTCACTATTTATTCTTCGAGCCTAAACCTTCATATATTCCTCATGAAACCTTAGAAAGCTCGATTTCACACTTCTTAGATTCATATCCTAGCTTTTGATATTCCAAAACCTACTTTGAAAATTGTTTATCAAAAATCCCATTTAGGTCCCTAACTACTATTTATTCCTAAATGTAGAAATTTACTGGGACATTTTTACCTATCCAATATTGGGTTCGAATGAATCCTTGCGAAATTTTATGAATTATGGTATCATTCCTAAATCCTAATTCTCGTTGTAACTCCCGTAGTAACTAAAACCGGCCATGAAACCCTAGTTTGACCCTAATTGAGGTATTTTCGAATTCCAATACTTTCCCTATCCAATATTATAACCAAAACGATCCTTGAATTATTTTATGAATTTTAAGATATTTTTCAAACTCTAGTTTAAATCCTAACTCGTTTTATAAATTTTTCCTATTTTTCCTAAAGTACTATTCCCGCCAGAAAAACTAACTTTTAAATTGTACGGCGTTTGATATCCAATATTATACTCAAAATAATCCTTAAATTATTTTAAGAATCATGAACACTTTCTTGGAAATTAATTCACATCCTAGCTCTGTTTTACGTATTTTCTCATATTTTTCGAAATTCCGAACACCTAGTACTTTAAAGTTAGATGTTTAAACGTTAAGTGTTTATAATCATCGGAAAGCTCTTTCGATTCTCTTTCTTTTGAAAATTTTCTCATTTCAAACTAAAATTTAGAGATTCTTCTACGATTTTATCATTAATTTTACCCTATTTTAGATTTATTTTATTGTGATGTATTTATTACCTAATATATGTATACATAAGCTCTTACATCACCTATACACTTGTCTATACATCTAAGTACCCTAGATAATACACCTAGCTACCCTAAATTCCTTAGTCACTACCCTAAAGAATAGGAAATTGCAACATAAGCCCTTAAACCATACCTATAAATACGCTAAGAAGCATTCACAAAATCATCACTCTCTCTCTCACTAGTCACGAGGTCACCCTCTCTCTCTACATAAGGTGTGTTTTTCTTTTATTATTTCATGTTTTATATTATGTTTTTAGTATAATATAGTCATAGCATGCCTAGGTTTATTTAAATTATGCTTTAAGAATTTTATTTTATGAAATATATGCATAATTGTTAGTTTTAAATAAAATTTGTCTACATTATGAAATTATATTTAATTAAATGCATGAATTATGATATGATATAGTATGAGTATGTGTTTAAATAATTATGATCTTGTTTGATTAAATTCATGCCTAGAATAATTTATTTAGAATTAATTTTATGATTAAAGTTACATAAAGTGCTACATTGTAAGTTTAATTATGTGTTATGAACTTAGAACTTATTAAATCTGATCATGAGATAATATGAACACATTCATAAGTCTAAGAACACATTCATAATGTTCTTGATCAATTTTAGGTGCACGTGTGATAGTAGGTGTGTGTGAGAGTTCAATTTTATGTTATAAAGTGTTTAATTCATAAGAATTTGAATAGTAAATATTTTCAATAGTAATTTTGACTTTTTGGTCAACATATATTCATATAATTTTGAAAATTATTCAAAAATAATTATAAATTGTAAAATAATTTCAAAACCTAACCTACATTGTCAAATTAAACCTTAAATTAAATTTCTAATATTCAAATTAGGATTATAAGGTGATTAATAAATATTTGATTAGACTTCATAAAACGTGATTAATTAATTAATTAAATTCCCTTAAACGGTTAAAATTAGGATTTACCGAAAATTCTCTAACGTGCTACATAATACGTACCTTATGTGGTTATTTGATTAGAATATTATGTACTTTATGTGATTATTTGATTGGCATAATAAGAGCTTAGTTCTAAGTTAGTAGTAGTTATCACTTTCAGGCGACGGTAGAATCGAAGAGTTGAAACCCCACAATTCCACTTAAGTTTCAGCAATAGGTGAGGATTAAAACATTTTCAGCAGGAATCATGCTTATATCTATGTATCTATATAAAAACTATTTTCAAGCCTACCTATTATTTATGATTTATTATCCTATATACATAGTATCATATTACAATATCCCTCTTTATGAGGAAAATACTTTTAAGTCGGAATCAAGATCTTATCCGGACATTATATACTTCAGTTCAATTCTTACTAAGAACTGATTCTCGACTAAGCAAGTAAAATATTCATCTCTTATTATTATGGGCCCCCGGCTGCAGCCGTATCGAGCAATTACCCGAAAGGTATCGGGTCGAGGGTATTGTTGGTGACACAGACCGCCACCAACTCTTGGTAGTGGTTTAACTGGAGATTAGTTACTCCACACTAAGAGATAAGGGAGACAACCTCCCAAGGAACGTATTTCCCGATTATTACATATATTGTCTCTAGGGTTTGCTCCCCTATTGACACCAAGGAGTAGTGGAGGTATTATCATTCTTTGTTTTAATAAAGTATCTTGATCAGCCCGGTACTATTTTATAAATTATTTACGGAGTAAGGTTAGAGAGGCCTAGCTTGCGGGTAATACAAACTCTTTTATTAAGCGGTTCATACTTTGTGAATAATCCTCTTATACCCCTATCCCTATTGCAAACTTTTGAACCGTATTATATTTGCTATATCCTATTGTTGTTATTTTAGACTAAGATCTTCTTGGTCCTATATATATCTATATCTATAAATTAATATCCCTTCACTTAGTCACTTTGACTAACTCCTCGCCCACTTTGAAATGCATGATTTCAGGTAGCAATGGAACGACACCTAGAGGTATCTTGAAGCGGTAGGGTGTCGTGTGTAGTAGGTCAGGACTATTCTGAGGGCACTTAATCCTGAGCATGTAGATAATAAGAATAAGTTGTCCTTGTGTTTTCCCTCATCATGTTACTATATTATACCCCTTTTTATGTGAGCTACTTTAATAAATACTAATAAGTCATTTCTTTTGTAGCACATTATCATCCCCGTTTATTTACAAAGTTTCAAGTTTAACTATCTTCCGCTGCTTCATACCTTGCACCCGACTTAAGTACCATTTATACCGTCCGCCGTAGTATTTCCTGAGTGTTCCACTTAGGAGTATTGCAGTGCGGGAGTTGTAGTGCTAGGGGAGGCACAACAATCGCAGTCTATGTCAACGATTTAAATATCATTGAAACTACTAAGGAAATCCATGAAACAACAGTTTATTTGAAAAATGAGTTTGAAATGAAAGATATTGGACAAACCAAATATTATCTTAGTTTACAGATTGAGCATAAACGAAATGAAATTTTTGTTCATCAATCAACTTAGACTGAAAGGGTGTTGAAACACTTTAACATGGATAAAGCAACCCCTTTAAGCACTCCAATGATTGGGAGTTTGCTTGGTGTAGAAACAGATACTTTTTGCCCTCGCGAAGGTAACGAGGAAGTCCTCGGATCTGAGACACCATACCTCAGTGCTGTTGGAGCACTTATGTATCTTGCTAATTGTACTAGACCTGACATATCTTTTGTAGTTAACTTATTAGCAGGGTTCAGCTCATCCCCAACAAAAAAGCACTGGAATTGGATTAAACATCTATTCCGATATCTTCGAGGTACAATTGATTTGGGATTATTTTACTCTAAAAATGCAAAACAAGTTTTAGTTGGCTATGCAGATGCAGGATATCTATTAGATCCACACAAAGCTAGGTCCTCAATAGGTTTTGTCTTTACAATTGGAGGCACTACAATTTCACGGCGATCACAGAAGCAAACTCTTGTTGCTACTTCCTCCAACCATGCTGAGACAATTGCACTTCATGAGGCGAGTCGAGAATGTGTTTGATTAAGATAAATAACACAACACATCTTAACCTCCTGCGACGTATCAGCCGATAAAAGTTCAAGAACGATATATGAAGATAATGCTGCATGTATTGCTCAAATGAAGGAAGGATACATCAAAAGCGATAGAACCAACCATATCCCACAAAGTTCTTCCAATATACACAAGATCTTGAGAAGAGCGGAAAAATCAATGTCCAGTATGTTCAATCATGTGACAACTCAGCATATCTCTTTACGAAGGCGCTTCCTACTACAACTTTCAAGAAACATGTTCATGACATTGGAATACGTCATCTCCGAGATCTATGAAAGATCTCACCAATGTCAATATCAAGTGGAGCCTGCGCACCTGTACTCTTTTCCTTCTTCGGGCTTTTTGTCCCACTGGGTTTTTCCTGATAAGGTTTTTAATGAGCAGCACCTGAAGCATATACAAGAGAGATATTTACAATATCATCCCAAGGGGAAGTGTTGAAATTAGTCCAACATTGCAGTTGCCCTCTTGTGCCGCAATTGTTGACAAATAATTGTGGGATGATATTGTCAAGATCATAACAAATTGCTAATTGTATCCAGTGTTTTCAAAAGCGGACCGGACTGGCCGGTTCAACCGGTTTAACCGGTGATCGGCACGTTCTCCGATCCGGCTGACCCTATGAAACCAGTAAGGTTCGGATCGGTTATGAACCAGCAAAACCGGCCGGTTAATCGGCGGTTTCCACCCTAAAAACCGGACCGGATCGCCGGTTCGCAGTAATAGCCTCCACACCTTGACACTTAGCCACCTCCAACTTTGTCGCCGGTAGCCCCCTCAATTTTCTGGCAGTTATTTTGCCGCAACTATGTAACTAAATATTTATAAATTTAAAAATAGGAGATGGAGAATAGGAATGAACTCGCCCTGAATATTAAAATGTTTGCCGGATTTACAAAGTTGTCATTGCCGGAGGGTTTGCACCCAGCTAGATCCTGAAATTTTGAGGCGAGTTCTGCTATGCTTTGTCGATTCTCATTTGCAGAGAAGGTAAAGTGTAAACACAAGAAAAGAATGATGAGAGGTGGCGGCTATAGGAAAAGTAGTCTAGGGTTTAGTTTAAATACTTTACTTATTCTTTTCCTTTATAAATTTGTGGTGAAAAAGAAGATTAATGTGACATATATATATAATTTATAATAAAATTACATTATATTATAAATTTTATTTACATTATATTATAATTTATAAATTATAAATGTTATTCTAGACATTAAGATTTTTAATGATATTTGTGTAGTAATTATATATTTTTGTTTTAAATTTTGAAAATTTTTAACCTATATATTTAATTTTATAACATATATATAGAAATATTTTAATAAAATAATAATTATTTATTTATTACGTCATACCGGTTCGACCGGTGACCAGTAAGGCTGCCGCTTTGACCTCCGGTCCGCTTTTGAAAACATTGGTTGTATCACCGCCTTTGTTCACTGCATTAAGATACCGCCAAATGCACAGTAAATTCATAGTAATTCACACTGTAAAGTTTTTCTATAAAAAGGGCGCTACGTACGTTCATTTCATAAGTCGATTTAGAATACAATTTCCATTGTTTCTCTCAATAAAGAGTTCTCTTTTTTATACTTTTGTGTTGGTTCGCATTATTGTGATTCGGTTTCGCAACAAAATTGGTATTGTTATTTATTCAAAAAACCGCTCACAAGCCATAGAGCAAATAATACATGGCTCATGAGTGCCTCGAGCCGAACCATCACTCGACTCGGCATCCTCGAATCCGAGCCCAGGCTTTTTCTAAATCAATCTGCAAAGCTCGCGAGTAGATTCGGCTCATTGTCATTGTCATCTCTAACTTGGACCAAATAAAGAAAATGTCATTTTTGTTTTGTTAATGCCTTCAAAATTTGAAACGCCAGATTACCCTAGGGTAATATTGGAAATTAACAATTTAAATTTTTTTTCCCAAGAATTCAGTTATTTAGTTAACGAAAAAAATAGGGTATAACCGGAAATTCCCACGTTTTTTAATGAAAATGATGGTATTTGTGATTAAATCTAAATGTGGTATATGACTTGTAATTACCGAATTTAATTTAGGGGATAAGCGTAATTAACACAAAAACAAAAAAAAAATTAGGGGACACCACATGCCCCTGGTAGTACTGATCCACGACCGAGATATAAGAAGCTCGAGTTTGACTCAAAAGTAGTGTTTTGAAAATTGGACCGGCCGGTCCGATCGGTGACCGGTGAGGGGTCCGGTCCGGATTAATCCAAAAAACCGGTAGTGATTGGACCGGTGTAGAGACGGAAAAACCAGTCGATTAACCGGCGGTTTCCGTCCTGAAAAACGGACTGGACCGCGGGTTGATGAATATCATCTCCTTTTGCTTTTTTTTTTTTTCTTTTTTCTCTTGGAGTCATTTTCTCTGCTTTCCGATTCTCATTTTTTAGATGATCCTTCTTCAGTTCTTCTCTTCACACAGCCTGCCTTCCCCAGCATTTCACCTAGTTAGGGCTCGTTTACCTAAACGAATTATGAATGTTAGTGGACTTTTTCATGGATAATCTTCTGTTTACTTTTTAATGTTATTGACCCGATTTTACACACATGACCCGTGTGATTGCTGAGAATATGAAGGTCAATCAAACAC
This sequence comes from Lantana camara, assembly GCA_037501455.1. Classification (NCBI taxonomy): domain Eukaryota; kingdom Viridiplantae; phylum Streptophyta; class Magnoliopsida; order Lamiales; family Verbenaceae; genus Lantana; species Lantana camara. The sequence continues at coordinate 95,849,383 of CM074863.1, forward strand.
ACCAATTTTTCGTGTTTAATTGGCACGCCTTTTAACATGCCCACGAAAATTACTAACTTGTCCAAGAGTTTCTAATATTTACTATTGAATGCCACTTAAATTTATTTCGGTTCTTCGAGCATCTTATATTAGATTATTATATACAAATAATATAATATTATAAGATATATTTTATCGTGCAATATTGCAATGTCACTGAAATTTATATTATATATAAATAAATATATTTTATGCTTATTAATTAATTTATAATAAATATTTATAAGAGTATTTAATATTATAAATTTAAATAAAATATATTTACATATAATTTAATATTCAGAGTCATTACAAATAACATTATTACATTTTTTATACCATGATATTATGAAAAAAAATAAAAATAAAAATAAAAATAAAAATAAAAATCAATATAATATATTTTTTAGTAAATTTATTTAATTCTTTTTTAAAATTATAATCCTCAAACTTAAAAAATATATATAATCTTTTTATTTCTCATGTCCTAGCGACTGAAAATATAAATTGAATTTTGTGAACACAAAACAAAGAAAAAATTACTAATATATTTACACAAATAAAAGCAAAGGGTATAAGGGTAAATCATCACAAACATGCAATTTTCACTCATTATGTAAACACAAAATAAAGAAAAAATATGCAGGTTAAAAAGACTCCAACTTGTAATGTAAACATGGGTTAGTTTAGTATCACTAACTCCTTTAAACATTACATGCATAATCATATTTGAAAATGTAAACGAGGCCTTAGGAGTTTTGGTTAGTTAGCACTTCTTTAATAGAAATTGAGGAGAGCGATATACATCGAGAGAGAGACATAGACACTTCTTTCATTTTGGCTGCTACTAAGGAAGACTGCAAGACCTAGTTGCCCAAAATTTATGAAATCTCAAAAAGACGAGTTTGGATTTGCCCTAGCGCTAGTGAAATCATCTGATAAGATTTTTATTGTTATTGTGTTTGGGCCTTGGGCTTTTAGGGTTGGGTAAGTATTAAGAATAATAGATATAATAATTATTAAGACATATATTAATTTTTATAGTAAATAATAAATATTAGTCTTGTTAAGAAAAATTGTATAATAAATATTAAATTCTCTTATTCAGCTATTGTGTGGAGAAAATTATATATTTTATTTCATATATTGAAAATTATTAATTTATTAATGTTTAAATACTATATATTTAATTTTAAAATAATAGTTAATTATTTATGACGTCATACCGGTTCGCCGCTGGTTGAATCGATCGAACCGGTTAAACCGATAACCAGTAAGTTTGCCGGTTTAACCTTCAGTCCGATTTTGAAAACATTGCTCAAAAGTCTCATTATTATCTCAAAAAATGTCGAGACCGAGCTCATACATTTGTCTTGCCAAACTTATTTGGCTTGCGAGCCAGCCTTGGCTCATTTGCTTCTCTTTATTAATGAGCGGGTTTTGGTTAAACCTTTTCCTCTTTTTTTTTAAAAAAAATTTCATAAGAAGATTATAGTACACTTGAAGATTGCATCCATCAATCCAAATCTATCATAAATTCACAATAAATTGTCTACATACAATTTATAAAATAAACATTTTAGACAAATTTCTACATATTCACAAACATATTATAATCAATAAAAATTTAACATAAATAGATGTTTAAACTTCTATTACATTCTTTCTTTTACCCTCAATAGCACTTTAATGCCATAATACTTTTCGAGTTTACCTAATCCACAATTGTAGCACCCCTACACGTGGAGATGCCACACCCCCGTACTACAGGCCGATCCACCCACGAAATGGATAGTTCGTACATGAACCAACCTGCAGCGAACGGGTGACAATCAAATAAAACGACAAGCTAGGCCGGAACTAACTCATACATGCAAGAGAAATAAAGCGGAAGCATAACCTGTTTCAATAACAAATACCACTACTGTCACGCTATAACATTGATCAGTTGTCAAGTAACTCGTATACTTGTTCGCATATCAATACATTATCATCTTCAAATATAAAACAATAACATTAATCATAACTTCGTATGCAACAATAAATAACCAAATACACGGACCGTGCTGACTCGACTACATGAACTGGACTCGACTCGACTCCCACCTAGCGTGCACCTGCAATAACCTGAAAGGTGGAGGCGTCAGTCTGTGAAGACCGAGTGAGGGGTTTAAATAATATTAGCGCAGACAACATGCAAGTTATATTCTCGGGTAAAGACTTAGAAAGATAAATGTATAAGGTCAATACTCAATAATGATATATCTTTACCCGAGAATACAACTATCAATATTAAATACTTAATCATTTTCATGCATTTTATACATGGCCCCGGCGAGTGAGGGCGGACTCCAACCTTACTCCAAATGTACATGAAACTTGCTTGCTTTGTTAATTAATAAGTGATCATGCGATTCAATTATCGTGCAATCGTGCGATAGTATAATCTAGTAACATATTCATGGAATGGAAATAATGCAATAACCCGAGGACAATCCGTGGTGTCGGACCCGTCCCCAGTCTCCTTCTCCCTCAAATGATGGGAAGGTAGCTAGCCTTCACCATCCATGACGTGTTGAGCAGAGGGTACATGAATCCCTAAGCCCGGAACTCCTTCCTCCACTAATCTCCTAGCGGATTCAGGGGTCATCCCAATGTGGTGAGGATAGCGCGAGAGTTACCCGTCAGCCCTTGCTTTCCCGGTTGGCTCAAGCCACTACCCTCGGGCCCAACGTGAACGGTCATGCTTACTCGCCTAACATGCTTGATTCATGACAATAACATGGCTTGTTTGCTTGCTTGCTTTTCATGAACATGACTTGCTTGAAATGATAAGTGATTTCATGTAAAATTATAAATATAAATACCTTTTGGCCGAAAGATTACATAAGGGATATACAGGTTCTATATAACTAGCAATTAAACCTCACCTGACAGGCGACACGACGACTCATGGATGCGTGAACGTGCTCATGACCAACAATCTCCGCCCTGGAGAAGAACTGGACAAGAAACAGGACAATGTACGTGCATGAGACAATAATTCAAGTATGTTACCAAATAAGACGCACAACGTGATCAAGTAACGAGACTTCGTGCAATGAGCAATGCAGCATGTAAATATCATGTTTTGGCATGTAATCAATCATATAATAATAATTTGGGGTCAAATAAACCATTGGAATTAAATCCCAAAATTCCATTTTTATGCAGAATGTTTATGCCTCTCCAGAGGCTTGGGAACGGCCATTCCAGCCGTTAGTTCAAAATGGGAAGGGCCGTTCCCAGCTCCCCGGAGTTGCTTCCGGAAGATGGGAAGGGCCGTTCCCAGCTCCCCGGAGTTGCTTCCGGAAGATGGGAACGGCCGTTTCGGCTTGTGAGCCAAAACGGGAAGGGTCGTTCCCGTCCTCGTCGCCATGCACACAATTCAAATATATGAGAATGGTCGTTCCCCAAATACAAAGGGAACAGGAAGGGCCGTTCCCGTTACGCAGAAGACACAAAAGCAGGGGAAGAAACAGGGGAAGCTACGAACCATCATCCAACCTCAACAACCCATAAAATTCAATCCCATATGTTATAATTCATGCAAGGAAATATGTATACATGCTTAAAGTGCAATAAGACCCAACATAAACACTTGTTTCATGCCTTGATCATCACAATCATCATTTCAAGCTCAAATATCAACTTAACATATAACTCCATAACCTTCAAGATTTAAGCATGAAATTCAAAGCTAAAGCTTAGAATTAAGCTTTTAACAACTAAAACACAAGTTATTACATCAAGATCATAACCTTAGCTTCAAATAGACTTGGCAAGAAATCACATAATCAATCTTACATGCACCTTGAATGGAAGGAAATGGAAGAAGATGATGATTATGGATGCTTGAGCTTGAATTCCCTAAATTTCTTGGAAAATAGCTTGAAGATGAAGAATTTCCCTCCTTCCTTCTCCATGGTTTTGATTCGGTGGAGATAGGAAGCAAACTTGGATATTTTGATGAAAATGAAATGAAGAATGTGGAAGAGATGCATATACCGTGATATATTTTGGGAACATATGATATTTGTGACTAAATCCTCCAAGTTCATAAGTTATGCAATCAAGTACAAAAGGTTTAAAAATGATCAATTAGGTCCAATAATGTTTCCATGCAATTTGGTCCTTTAATTTAAATAAATGTCAATTAAGGACAATTGAGCAATTAAATCATATCCGATAATTATTCCACGTAGCAACTAAATTCACTTTGCACAATAATCCTCAAATTGGCACGTTTTCGCATATTTTCATGTAATCACGTTTGAAATATAATTTATAAATTAGCATAACACGTATAAATTGAATAAACAAAATAATAAAATAAATCTTAACGTTCGAAACTCACACGTGTCGAGCATACCTGTCTGTCTGAAAATTGGGGCCAACAATCGAGCATACGGTAATAATGTGTTACAGAATTTGAAACACATAAAGAAATAAAGGCTCGAATAAATTTTTTTTTTAAAAAAAAGAATTTTAAAAAAATGATACTCCTACACTATAAATCATATCAATTTAAAAAAAAAAAAATAATGATAAATCAATCATTTTTCCTATTTAAAACAGCTTTTCTTGACGGTTGAAGCGCTTCTCCATCACAAGACAACATAGACTTAGCCTTGAATGATCCCACACCAAGTTTCCTACACAAGTTGCTCCACCTTCCCTTACTTTTCACAATCTTCTCTATCTCTTGCTTCATGCTCTCACACTCCTTCTCGAGCTCCCGCACCCGTCCCTTCACGTCATCGAACGTGACTGTCATTTCACCTCCTCCGGCGGTGACGGGCTCGTTTCTGTGTGGCCCACTTAGATTTTCCGAGGTGTCGAGGTTGTCCGAGACGAACAGCCAACCTGCAACGGAGGTGCGCAGTTTGAGCTGTTGGAGGAATAGGATTTGGACGACGGCCCGTAATGGAAGCCTCTCGTTGTGAGCCGCATGGGTGATGGCTTCTAAGGAGAGATTTTGGTAGTTCATGAGCCTGCAGAGGTGTTCCCTCTCTGAGTCTGTCAATGAGGGATGTGCCTGTGTGTGTGTTGACAGAGTTCAATAAGAATCAAGAAAATCCATGAAGGAAATGCAGCAAACATGTTTAAGGATGAGGTGCTGAGATTTGGTTGGTGAAAAATGACATGAATGTCCTTGGGTAAATGACCATAATGCCCTTTTGGATGCAAGAAAATGGAAAACTGATTAATGTATGGAGCCTTGCATGATTATGTATTTATGTGTGTATCAATCTGGAAATTAAAATTACCTTTAGGTAAACATCGATGGCCCGATAAATGCCATCATCCAACGGCCTAGAACAGCCCGGGATTGCATCAGCAAGCAGCAAAAACTTCTCCAGTTTCAAGTTGACATCCGATGCCACCTCGGCCAAATAGTTGTCTAATAAATTAACCACCATTGTCATAGGCTTAAGCGAATGAGAACATTCTACTAACTCATCACTCAACTTAGAATTACTGTCCTCTTGACGCATGAGCAAGAAATGCTCAACTATCCTTTGAACACACTCAATATCATAAAGGGTCTCCATATTATACCCCATATTCGGTATAAGAAGATCTTGCAACCCTGCTTCCTCCAAACGGGCTCCTATCCTTCTCTCCAAGCTATCACGGGCTGAGTCACTAGCATTCAATATCATGGATATCTTCAAAAGTTTGAGCAAGAATGTCGTGAAAGTGGGACCTATTTGATTGTCACCCCTTTGATCAGGGAGTAATTCAACTATCTCTTCAACAAGAGCCCTTTGATCCATATCCGATAAAACAGGCTTTCTTGAAACAGGCTTCTGACAGCCCATTTGTCTCCCATTCAACGGGAGACGCTTTTTAGCATAGGACATTACCGAACCCGCAATTTTACCAGGTCCCATTCCTTTTGAGGCGAAAGATGAGATTAACCTTTTAAAGAGTGGCATTTCAAGAACTGCCACATCGTCATACCACGAATCTGGAGTAGTGCCCGCAATAGCTTTAGTAGTGAGGGAATCAATGCATCTTGAAATTATGTGAAGTTCTTCTGAAATGAGAAGCATTGCATGGCACGTTTGAAGAGCTTTAATGGTGTCGGCCCAAGATGTGAGCACTTCATTGTTGAGGAAAGCTTCCGTTTGTGAGATGAGATTTTGTTCTCCATAATCTTCAGTCATTTGGAGGTACTGGGATGCGCAAAGGAGATTTACTATATTCGATGCAGTAAGTTCGACTTTGATGTCGTAACAGAATTTGGCTATTAGCAAGAAGGATATTGATCCACCAGGTAAATCATCAAGAGAGAAAACGCATTTTGTCTCCTCTTTGTTCTCGTGTTTTGTGGAAGATTCTTGGATGAGTTTTTCTAGCAATCCGCTCTTGGATAACAGAGGAAACTGGAAGAGAAATGAAGGGAGTATAAGGGTCATAAGAATCTAATCTTTTTCATAAATGAGCAGTGTTGAAATATGAACGCACAGCCTAGTTTTCTTGATCTGATACCATTTTAAGTTCTAACGACCAATTCATCTAAAAGCTTAAGCTACTAAAAGAGGACGAATATTAAATAATTACTATCTCTAATAATAAGAAAATGAAGGGATTCAAGCTTCAATGGGTACCAAGACAAATACAGGTATTACTACAAAGTTAACATGAATTATAATGAGATAGAAAATTATTTTGTCGAAAAGATGATAGATAGTCAATACAGAACTAGATGCAGTATAAAATACAAACCTTGTGAAGATGGAATGACATATTTCCAACTTCTATTATAACATCACTCGGAAGGCCAGTAGTGCAAAGCCTGAAAAAGAAAACTTCAAAAGTTAAAGATTCTTGGTATAATCTAGTAAGATTCATACGAAAACCCAAAAACCATAAGACATGCTTAAGCAAACCAAGCAAATCTCTTTTCTCATAAGCCCTTCAAAAATAGAATGCAGATTAATATTTTCAGTGATTCGAAGACCTGAAGTTCTATATCGACAAGATGGCGAGAGAAGTCCTCAAAAATCGAACATGGAAATTGATTAAGAGGGATAGCTTGAGCTTCAATGAAAATATAAATTTGATATTATACTATATAGAGTTGATACTAAAAGCTATGCTCTGTTTTAAGACTTCCACTCCAAAACTATACCAAAATTTAAGAAATCTAGACAAAAATGAAAAGCACTCAATGAAAATGTGGCCCTTCTCCGCTCTTTCTTCTTTCAAATTTCAAGCTAGACTAATACTTGATTAATCATCTAGGTCGAACCAGATCCCGACAAATCGAGATATAGATACTATAATCTAATGTTAACCACATTAATATGGTATTATGGACTAAATCTATCAGGTATTGAACAAATGAACAGCAATACCAAAGATTCTAAATCTGTAGTTGCTGATATGAATGCAATATAACAGTAAGCAGTCCAAGAAACATTTCCACAAACATTTCAATGTTTGCCCTCATCATCTACACTGTGCAACATCATCCTTAAGCACTTCAAACATCACAATTACCAACTCAACCAAACAAGAATTCAATCACAAACACATCAAATCTAGATATAAATTCAACATTTGCCTAAATAACAGAGCCCACCTCAGAAATTTACTGAAAATCCAAGAATCATCTCAAACCCACACTACCACCACCACCACCACCAGCAACAACAAGAACAACGACTTACCAAGTCTTGCCCTCCAAGTGGAACATATCTGCTTTAGAGCCCAACCTAATGCACGCAGTCGCCATTTCTCAATTCCTCATCACAATGCCCGTATATCTCACCGCTGCCCAGTAATTCACACAATGCGTACAGCCCAAGAATGCAAAAGATATATGGATAATTAGGTTTTCAAGGATGGAAAAACAAAAGGGTTATGATCAATGGCAGACAGAGCACTAATTGTAATGATGTAAACAACAACAAAAATGGTTTCTTTCTTTCTTCTCAAGTATTACTTGATGGTGGTAGTGAGTGTGTGTGTGAGAGAGAGTGAGAGGGCTCCGCTGTTACAAACATCCATTAATCGAAAGGGCTTGTTTGGGTTGTACTGCATTTTCAACGTAACCCCATCCAAGAAACGATGAATAATTAATTAATGGGAGCATTAATTCTTGGAAATAGGAATTTTAGTAGAATTATAATAATAAATTACCATTATTATAACAATTAATTGAAAGTGCGAAAATTCCGTATTGAATTATGTATTTATTTATGTATAAAAAATACACGAAAACAGAGCAGATGCATTGGGCGGGACCAAAGGAATATGTAAAACTTTTAAAAATAAGTGAGGGTATTTATGAAGGTTATTGCATAGGGGTTGATTCGTAATTTTTTTAAATAAGAGGGATTAATTTATAATTTTACCTGATCTTAGGTTGTAAATGTAATTTGCCTTTTGTATTCGCAACAAAATTTGAAAAAATCGATTAAATAGTTTTACACTTGCAAATATGACAAATTATATTTGTTACCCCTGAAACCATGCAAAATGGCAAATTGATCTCCTCCATTTAATTTTTTTTTTGTATAATCTCTTATATTTTGTTGATGTCAGGCCACTTTCCTTGTTTCAGGCCGAATGAAAAATAAAAAATTTAGAATTCATTAATTGGAACTAACAATTCCATACATTCGATTCATGTACAAATTAAAAATTATTAGTATTTAAATATATTAAAATAAATTTTTTATTAATATATTGTATAATTATTTTTAATATAAGAATTAAATTACGATAAATAACTAGTATAAGATAATGTTATATTAATAATTAAAATTATTAATTGGAATTAGAAAATGGGCTGCAGGTTACCAACACATTGGCCCATAATAACATTTAGAGAAGACAAGTCCAAGAACATTAAAATAGCCCAAGAAAGAATATTATTTGATTGGATTTCTTCACCATAAATGTTTGGTGGCGTGAAGAGGACAAAAAGGCAGAACAAATTGGATAAAAAAGGAAACCACTGAGGAACGTGCGAACGCGAGAATATGGATAGAATAGTTCGAAATTTAAACTCTCACGTGGCCGAAAAAGCAGATCCTCTCAATTGAGCAGTCCAAAAAGGCATCGGATCTTCTATTTCATTTTGGTGCTTCATCTCATACTCCATCGACTGGATGTGTGACGCGCGTAATATTTTGATAGATTTTCTAATATAAAGAATTATGGTATTAATCAATAAAAGGAAAAAAGAATCTTTATATATCTAATATTAAAAGAAAAAAAAAATTATATATCCAATAAATTAAAAAACAAATCCTACTTTTTATTTCAAAATAAAAATATTAAATTAGTGTCGTCTTTTTTAAATTTTTATTTTTAAGTTATAAATTTTTTTTAAGAGCAAAATATTAATATTAAATATATTTTATAATATTCAAACTGAAAAATATTTTATAATATTCAAAGTAAAAATATTAAATTGATATTCAAAGTTGTTAATATATTTAATATTAATATTTTACTCTTAAAATTAAAATTTTAAAAAGACGATACTAATTTAATACTTTTATTTTGAAATAAAAAGTAGGACTTGTTTTTTAATTTATTGGATTTATAAACTTTTCTTTTTTTTTAAAATATTAGATATATAAATATTTTCTTTCCCTTTTATTGATAATAGCTGTATTAGAAAATTTGTCAAAATCTTACACGTGTCACGCATCCAGTCGGTGGAGTATGAGATGAAGCATCAAAATGTAGTAGAAGATCCGGTGCCTCCAAAAAACCGGAGCTCAGTTTTTATGATCTTTTATCAAACTTATCTCTCTCTCTCTCAACGCTACAATTAAGAGTTAAACTCTACAGAAAAACTTTTAGAATTTCTCAAAGAAATTATTGCTGCACTTCATCTACTTTCTTTATCACACTCAAAATTTATCTTCATTATTATTTCTCTATTTACTTATTGTTGGCACCGAAAAATCAAAAATTAAATTAATTAATAGTTTAAATAAAATTAGCTATTGATTATTGTTTTTTATTATGAGTCCATACAAATTTGGGCTTTATTGTAATTTGATCCAAAATAATAATATAAATTTATTATTATTTTGGGTTAATTAAATGGGCTTTCAAACCTAAGCCCAAGTCCAAACCATAAAGCTATAAAGCCCAACATTCGCCTATAAATGAGGCATTCGGTAGATATAAATCAAAGACACCAAAAGGATAATCAAGAAGGCTTCCTCAACATACAAAGCACAAAGGAACAAGTTACAAAATCATCAAGCACATAGAAATCGAAGGCAAAGCTCTCAAATATCCGAGCCTTGCATCCCAAAGTGCTGCCTTGGATTCAACCAAACCACGCTCAATCCGGGAACAAACATCAAGCCCTCGAATTAATTCACTCCGAAGAATCAGAACAATTTCAGTGATTGTTCCATTTTTCAAATTAAATCAATGATATCTTTGTTTCCATTATTTTTTTGTGTCTTGTAATCGCAGATTTAACGAAAATTTGTGTAAGCACTTATTTTCTCTACGATTTTCTCTATTATTATTGTTTTCATTATTACTTTTATTGAATTGATTATTTTCTATCTTCACGTTTTCTTTAAAATAGTGTTGCTCAGAATATCTATAAGCAGCATTTGTAATAATAAATGTATAAAATTTGTAAAAAAAAAACTACGAGAATTAATAGTGATATGACCTAATTTGAATAAGCCGCTTGGCAATCCCAGAGCGATGTCACATGAATCAGATTATACGTACAACCACCAATACCAAAGGGTCATGTGGAGACCCCAAAAGGTGCCACGAGGACCCAAGTTAACAACTTTAGAGGTTGGGTCATCCAATTAGGTCAAACCGGCTAGGGTTGACCAAACGTAACTCAGGTCGAGAGGTCGAATGGCCTCCCTTGGACAAAACCTAACCGTCCAAACCTAGAGGTCATAAGGTCGAAAGTCATACGTCCAACCTTACGTCCAAAAGGAAAATATAACAGAGGGCCATGTGGACATCCCACTAGGTGCCACGAGGACCCAAATCAATGACCTTGGAGGTCATGTTTGTAACGCCCTGACTTTTCGACCGTACAGGTATGTTGTATATGTTTACGTAATTGCACATTTCATTATTTAATTATGTTATTATTATATGTTATTTCGTTAATCTTTTAATTATATGAATATTTGTTATGAATTATTTGAATTCTTGAACGTTTGAATATACATAATTATGAATACGTGTCGTTTGCATTCGATTTGATTTTCGATTTTCGTGAAAACTTGGTATGTATGAGTTATGTGTATTATGATCACGTTTTGCTGCTCGTTACTTGATTTCGAACTTGTTTGAGTTGGTTTCAAATTTATTTTGTTTAACGGAATCGAAAAGGGGCTAAAGAGCATTTATCGCACATTGGGTTCCGGGTGTTATAACATGAGTTTGGGAATTTGGATTCGAATTCCATCACCTCCTTTGGACTCGTATCGAAGATTCGGGTTCAATGGAATAAGCCTTATATTTTTCTAAGCTCGTTTGGATCTCCGAAATTCAACCGAAACAAGCTTCGTCTGCAGATTTGCCACCCTTAGCCATTTTAGCCATTTACTCCATACTTAACCAAATTAACCAAGGTTTGACCTCATAAGCTCACAACTTACACCCCTACCTGATCCCACCCCTTTCACTTCGATCAAGACACCAAGAGAGAAGGAAAAGCTCAGCCAACAAGAGAAAACCCTCCATTTTCATCACTATTCATCCCTCCACAATTTTGAGCTCATAACTTCTTCAAACTTCAACCAATCCGGAAGGTAAGCATATATTTGTGATCACCATTTCCTTGTGGTCATTTGAAGCTATAATTTGCATGTTTTCATGGAGATTTGTATTAGAGTAGTGCCCTAGAAGAGCTAAACAGTTTAGGTCTCCTTTTGTAAGCTACTTTTATTAGCAGCAGTTTGTGACATTAATGAAGTAATAAATGTAACGTTTCATAGTCGTTTAATTCTATGTGGCCAATTCATCATATCTCATTCAAGTTTATTAATTGCATATTATAACTGTTTGTATATGGATGAAACCCCAAGGTCACTTTAAGCTACGGGACTTAACCTCACATAGGGATGGAGGTTATGAAATAAGTATCTATGGCGTGATCTAAACCAACTCCAAGTCGAAGAGTCTAATAAGCACGGAGATGTTGACTTGACTCGTTTGAGACTTGCTCATATGACGTGCCTTTTAGAAAGGTTACTTTGTTTCATAAGTATTGAATGTAGGGACATTCACATGCGTATGGGGGTGCTTGTTAGGGAACAAGTACACTGAGGATCCCGATGGGGACACCTCAATGGGGTAAGGCTTTTATGCCTTAATGATGAGGTTGGTTCCCTAGTTATGGTAGTGTCTAAATGGTCCTTAGACTTGAGGCTCCATTGATACTCTGTGCATGACAAGGGCAATGTTTGATATGCGCCTAGAGATTCATAGGTTCCATAAATCTCGTTATGGTTGTATGTTGGCATTGTTCGGATCACGTATGGGGGCATATGAGAGGCCAACATAGAATCTATCGCTCGTCTAGAAGAACGAGTGAATCACCCATGAGTTCTATTGTAGCACATTCCACTTAAATCCTTGCGCAAGGTAGTGAGATCTAAATTAGGAAATAGGTTTCCTAGAGTGTTAGATCAAATGGAATTGCTATTAGAATTAATTCATAACATTAGGACTAATAGGGTTCTATTATTCCCATGCCCTAGGTCCTAATCGGGGATTGGACGATAGAAGGATCTTATCTCACGGTATCCATGAGACTGAAAGGTTCACAGCATAAACTTCACCTGTTGGATGAGTGGTCATGAGCTTGTCACTAGACATCGATCATGTAACAGCCCTACTCAGGGCCAAGTTGAGAAAGGTAAGTAAAGGGCAACTCAGGAAGCGTTTATAACCTCGATCCCTATTAACTCACTTCATGCATTGCATTTTATGTGACTTATGTGTTTTTATGTGTTACATTTTACTAAATGTTCATAGATTTAATTCTTTTAACTCGTGCCTTGAAACTCTTTTCATAAAATCCTAGAATTCTAGTAATCATTCCTTTCTAGCACCTAAAAACCCCTCATATGCTTCAAAACCCATTCCTACAGTTTTAGGTTGGAAATTACGAAAATACCCCTACAGCCCAAAAATATTCCTACATCTCCCGAAACACTTTCACTACCCAATATTTTAACCAAAATAATCCTCACATTATTTCGAGGATCATGATACTCTCCTTACACCATAATTCCCATCCTAACTCCCGTAGTATCAAAAACCGGCAAAAACCCTAGCTTATGATTCGATCATCAATAAAACCTTATTCATCTACCTTTTGATATTCAAAATTATAACCAAAACGATCCTCAAATTATTTCATGAATTTTCATGCATTTACCAAAAACTCGATTTCACCTATAGCATATTTATAAATATTTTCCTATCTAAAAATCATCATTTTATTTTCAAATAATTAGCTTTTATTCAATAGTCGAAATTATATTTATAACGATCCTTGAATTTTTCTCTACAACATAGTGATTTTTCCAAATTTTAAACTTCATCCTAGCTTCGATTATATAATTTTCTCATGATTTTCATCATCTTCAATGTTCATAATTTATAAACAAAAACTCCAAATATTTCATGTTTATAACTAAAACGAAGCTCATTTTTCACTCATTCTTCCATTAATTCACTACATCAAAATTTTACCTCTCGACTCTTGAATAAATTTTATATTATTTTTACATTTATTTTTATTCCAAATGACATCATCCATGACCTCATGCTCTTCTAGAAGAATTAAACAAATGAGCATAATTTCTCCACATTTGTTAGTTAATAACCTAGCATTTGTTCAAATTATAATTAAACCACATCTTCAATTTAATTACCAAGCATTTGTTGAAACCTTAGGCAACCACATCTCCCTTAAACTCTCATTTATTGCTTAGAAACCCCTCATGACTACCTATAAATACCCCCCTTAAGCCTCATTTATACCTCACATTCAACACACAAAAATCACTCTCTCCCTCTTCCCAAAACCTCACGCCACTCTCCCTCTTTTCTCTCTAAGGTATGTTTTCTTCTATTATTTCATGTTTTATATAATGTTCTTAGTATAGAAATAATAGTAGCATGCCTAGGATTATTTAAATTATGCTTTAGGAATTTATTTTATGAAATATGTGCATAGTTGATAGTTTAAATATAATGTGAGCACATTATGGAATTTTATTCAATTAAATGCATGAATTATGATATGATATAATGTGAATATGTATTTAAATGCTTATGATCTTGTTTGATTAAGTTCATGCCAAGAATAATTTATTTAGAATTATTTTTCATAGAAAGTTCATATATTTTGCTATATTATGCTTTAATCTTATGTTATGAATATGAATGTGATAGAACATGTTACACACCCTCTTTGAATATTCAAATAAGCTCAAGAACATGTTCATAATGTTCTTGGATATGTGTGTGTGCATGTGTGTGCCGTGATCAATGTGTGTGTGTGTGTATGAATTTGATTTTGTGTTATAAAGTGTTTAATTCACATGAAATTGAATAGTAAATGTTTTTAATAGTAATTTTGACTTTTTGGTCAACCAAAATACTTATAATTTCGAAATTATTACAAAAATAATTATAAAATAAGTTTTGGAATTTTTAAAGAAATATTTTTCCTAATATTTTCCAAAAATCAATAAACTATGTAATATTTTTCAAAGGATAACCTACATTGTCAAATTAAACCTTGAATTTCATTTCAAATCTTATAATTACAATTATAGTATGGTTGATAAATATTTGATTAGTTAAAGATCCCATAAACCCTAATTTGTTAATCAAATTCCCTTAAACGGGTAAATTTAGGGTTTACCGGGAAATCTTTAACGCATTACACAACGTGTATCTTCTGTAATTATTTCATTGTAGTATTGAGTGTAATTAGTTAGTTAGGAACTAAGAACCTATTTCTAAGCCAGTAGTAGTTATTACTTTCAGGCGAACCTAGGATCGAAGAGTGGAATCCTCACAGTTCCACTTAAATCTCGGTACCGGTGAGGGTCTAAATCTTTTCAACTGAAATCATGATAAAATACTTTACTTTATTTTCTTGAATCTCCTCTCAAGTTATTCTTCCCTTTATGGGAAAATAATTCTTGTTAATTATTGAAAACATACATTTACCCGAAAAGTACTTAGTACCTTCTTACGGGTAAATATTCTCGTCTTGTAAGCAAAGTTATTGTTTTTCCTATGGGCCCGGTGGTCTTGGTAGAAGTAGTAGTCCGGGAGGCACGGGCCGAGGTCTACTATTATACCAGCCGCCAACTAGATCTTGGTGGTGGTCTAACTGGAGGTTAGTTATTCCACACCAAGTGACGGGAAAAGGTACGTCCCTCCCAAATTCATGTATATCGTCACTAGGGGTAGCTCCCTGAGGTGACACCGGAGGAAGAAGGATGGTATTGTATTATTGTATTTCTTTTACTGAGTAACGACATCTTGATCAATGTCGTTACGAATATTCTTGGTTTTAAGGAGTTAAGGTTGGAGACGCCTAGCTTGCGGGCATCAAAATCATTTTCAAAACGGTTCATAAGTTTTCCAAAAAGTATAGCCTATATTCCCCCTACTCCTATTGTTTCAAAACCATATGAACCGGATATTATTGTCATATATCTATTTGTTACTATATAGTATATACATTTCTAACCAAGTCTCTCTTGGTCAAAACATTTCAAAAATCTTACTTATAGTCCTAAATCCCAAACCCCCCGTCAATTAGTCATTTTGACTAACCCTCCTACTCTTTCCATTCATGATTTCAGGAATCTATACAGTGACGCCTTAGAGGTATCTTGAAGCTTTAAGGTGTCACATTCCAGTCAATTAGAGTAATCACGAGTGCATGTACATCTTACAATAAGCACTCTTCTCTAAAGTCAGAACTTTTGCTGTAAACACTTATCCAACTTAATAATATGTGCTTTGTTATGTATTGTCCCCTTTTATTTGCTCAAGTTTATTTTCCGTTGCCTTTAATTTCATACTCTGGTATTGCATAGTCTTGTCCGTTCGCCGGAGTATTTCTCGAGTGCTAGGTCCCACATCCACTCGGGGAGTACTACGGTGCGGGGTTGTAGTGTTAAGGGGCGCTACAGATCATGATCTGTAGGTACTAATTAATTAAAAGGAGTTTTAATTAAATAGTGATTAATTGAAAGGGTTTAATTAAATCAATATGATAAAAGATTATCTGAAATACCACATTAAGAATGTGGGCCTACTGCTATTCATTGGTGAACCTAAGGGGTCACACAATGACTCGAGTTGAACAACGTGATTATCTAAAGATCAATAGAGATTGATCAATAAATTAAATGAGTTTAATTTATGATATGAGAGAGTAATTAATTAATAATTGTATTAATTAATTTATGCTTAATTGTTAAGCTATTGAGAATAGATGTTAAAGATTTAACATTAATTTAAATAAGTGTATTTAAATTATGTTGGGCTTGAAATTTAATTAAGAGTAATTAATTTTTAAGTCCATCAATTTAATTAGACATTGGACTTTTGATTTAATTATTGTAATTAAATTAAGTCCACTAATTAAATAATTATTGGGCCTTTTAATTTAATTAGTAGTAATTTAATTAAAGCCCATCATATTAACTAGCCCATAGGGTTTTTGACCCAGGGCTAAGCATATAAGCAGATTTGTGAGAAGAAATCAAAACATCGTTGTTTTTCTTCTTTTCTGCTTTCTCTCCAAGTCTCTCATCTCTCTCATCTCTCAGTACTGTATTGAGAATGCTATTAGATAATCAATATCTAATTAGTGTTCTAGTGTGCTAATTGAATAGTTGTTCAATTACGGATCGTGGACTGCCTTAGAGGAATTCCGCGTGGGATTCTTGGAAGAAGATCGGATAGAAGAGAAGCGGGTAGGTTTTGGAAAACCTTCTTGTCATCGTCATCAATTGGAAGCGAAAGAGGTATTTGATTCTTCTTTTGTTTAAATAGTAAATCTTGAATCAAAGGTGATCTTGTTTGGAATTCCGATAAAACCTGTTTTATTATCCCCAAAAATTTTAATTTTCGATGCGTTGGGGCCAATGAATTCCCACAGTGGTATCAGAGCCATACTTTGATTGATATACGATTTTTAGTTCTTTGTATTAATTTGATTAATATGTTGATGCGTGTCGTGCTTGTTTTAATTTGAAAATTTGTTTGGGCAAAGTTTTAAAATTTGAAGAAATGTTTTTGGTTTAAAACTGTATAAAATTATGAAAATTTTATGAATTATTGAAAAGCTTGTTTTCGTATTTTTCATAAAATTATAATTGTAATTTTGCTGTATTTTGTTTAAAATTTGATTTTAAAGAAAATCGTGCACTGTACTGGGTGATTTGTGGGCGTATTCAGCTGCTGCTGAATTAGGGCAGCGGGAATGGGCTTTTTTGAAGCCCAAACCACTGGCTTCCTGAATGGGCTTGGTCGAAGCCCGTGACTTCCTTTGCAGAATAGAAGCCACCAAACCCCTTTGCCTTAAGTCATTGTTGGTTCTTTTTGGGTAAAGTTTTATTTTACTTTACTAGAAACGGTTTTAAAATTGTTTTAAAACTAAATCCTTTTAATTAATTTTGTAAAATTATTTTACTTGAAAATTAATTATTTTTGCCCAAAATAGAATTGTTAAAATAGAAGCATGATACATTAGATAGAGATCTAATTGGAGTTAAATTGGATTAGAGAATTCAATTTAATTAAAATTGAAGGATTAATTTAATTAGTGAATTAAAAGATAATCCTTGGTCAATAAATAATTTTAGAAATTATTTAAAGACTTTAAATCGCATAATGACTATTTACTTGGTAAATTTATTTTATGCAATGCATTGGATGTATGGTGGATCAATCATGGGCTTTATTTGCGCTGTGTATGGATTTATTTTATTTATGCATTTTGATATTGGTTTTAAACGAGAGCCTGCGAGCCTCTTATTCAATTGTTGTAAGCGTTGTTTTTCATTTTCTTCCCCTTAATATGTAATCCCCCTTTATTTTGTAAAGAGAGTAGTTTTAGGGTGAGATCTCTAATTAGATTAGGAGATGGAGAAACGAGACGGAGTAAGCAACGGAATAAGAAGCCCATCAAGGCCCCAAAAATGTTTGGGTGCAATTATTTTGATGTAATAGAATAAGATTCTATTTAAGTGCTCTCTTTGTGTGTTTAATTCCGTTTGATGCATGAATAGAACCATGGTCCATAAAATGGCTGTTAAGGACCATGCATAGGAAGCCCATGATTATCCATTTTATAGGAGCATGCTAGGCTTTTATTATCTTGTTATGAATGTTATCTTTATGTGCATAAATGTGTTCATGCATTAAATAAGATAAAATAAGATAATAATTACAATTGATGAGTCTTGGTGGAATTTTCGAAATTCTTAAACCCCGAACCGTCTTAGATAGTCTCAGACAAAATAAATATTAAATCCAAATGGAAATTGAAGGATAAAATTCGATTTTATAAATTTCCAAGCATTCCGTCAATAGAATTATTTGTTTTAGAATTAATTGAATCATTAAGTATTGGCCAGGAGGCGTAGGATACGAAATGACGAGATTAATTGAACTAAAATAATTCTTTGCATAAAAGATGCAATATTTCAAAGTCAAAATTATGGTATTGGCCACGAGGCGTGGGATACTCATAAAGACGATGGAGAAATCTTAGGGATTGATGGGTTGGATTTAAATACTGATTAGTATAGATGTCGCACGAGTAGTGGGTCTATATGAAAGATAATGCAAAATAATATTAAGAGTTGTATAGAGATACAATTGGTGATAAGATCGTCTACCTTAGGACTTAAAGTCGGATGTCTCACGAGTCTTGGGTCCGATGATAAGTGCTTGGGGGTCTTAATACCTACTATTTGAAAGATATGATTTTTTCTAAAATTATAAGGGGGTCAAAGGAGTTTGATTAAAATAGTGGGAGACAACATTTGATAAAAGTCCATATCATTTGTAATTGTTATTATTTCATATCAGTCACTCATACTACGTTTTCTGCTTACATGTAGATTTTCTGCTAAAATTGTGATGTCTAAAAATCCACTTAGTGCTATCATTGAGGCCAATAAATGTTAGGAATAGTGCCCTAGAAAGCCGATTGTATATCCGCTTTGTACTTTTCCTTATTTTAATCACAGACAATCTTTGAATAAAATAACGAATTGAGGTAACACTTCTTTATATGCTCTTGTTTGGTATACGTTTACTTTAGTTGTGCATGTATGAGAACTCCCCTAATCCTGATGACTTTAGGACTCTACCATTTAGGTGAAATGATTCATGAAACGAGCCCTATATCACATAAGTCATGATTAGTAAAATACTCCAAGCTGATGAGCCTTACAGACAGTGGGAGTGTCACATTGACTCCTTTAAGGCTTGCTTGTGGGATCACGCCCTTAAGAAGCACCACCTTATTTCATGGAGGCGCAAAGAGTATAGTTGATACGTGCGTGATACATGAGGGTGCTTACTTCCATAAGTAAGTTCACTGAGGTGCCCCGTGTGAGAAGATTCCTAAATGGGAAATGAAGTTTCTATTTCAGGAAATGGAAACTTCCAGATTAGGAAATATCTCACGAGTCATTGATGTGATTAATTGATCCTTAGACTTGAGGTTCCATGTCACTTTGTGAGTTAACTCTGTAGTCTTAGGTATAAGCTTTAAAGGGTGTCGCCATAGACAACTGATTCAAGGCTTATGCTGGGGCTGCACAAGTGACTCATGAAAGTGAATGAGAATCAAGAAAGGACCTACCCTTGCATTTGCAAGGTGATCTCTTATTGTGTAAGTCATTCATATGCCATATGGAGTCCTTGGCCAAGGCAGTAGATCAAGACATCAAGAAAAAGGTTTCTTGGATTGAGATCAAATGGATATGAAATGCACTTAGCTTTAAGACTAGATTATTAGGGTTCTGATTATTCCCTTACCCTAGATCTTGGTTGAGAGATAGTAAGTAGGAGGATTGTATCTCACATGAATCAATGACTTAAAAGTTCTGTCGAATCGAGACATTCCAATTCACCTAGGGGTTTAATTTGTGGACTGATTAATTAATTAGTGAATTAATCAATTAGGGTCACTGCTAATTGAATTGAGAACCTAGAGGGTCACACATAACAACTTGGTTACATGAGTTGAGGCTTTGAAATGATTAAACGAGTTAATCGAGCCAAAAGGGTTCCACACGTGTGGGTCACGTGAGTGACACGTGTCATACATGGACACGTGTGCACCGTGCGTGTATATTTATTTATGTATTAAATAATTAATGTGTTAATTATTTAATAGACTTTGGTTTAATTTTGAATTAAAATGAAAGTCTTATTTTGGAGAAATTAATCTATTTAATTAATTATGAATTAATTAATTAGATAAATAAGTTATTTATTTATTAATAAATAAAGTATAACATTATCCAAAAGGAGTTTGGATATTTTAGCTCTCTTAAAAGTTGATTTGAATTAGAATTCAAAGTCAAGGTTTGGAATTACTTGATGATCAAGTAATAAGAGAGAGAGGGACCAAATCCTTAGTCCATTAGGACTAGGTTCGGCTGCCCCTCTCTATATTATATATAGGGGAGCTCGAGCTCCCCTTAGAGAGTGATTGATAATTTCCTTTGGTTCATGTGTTGAACACCATCCTTTCTCCAAGATAAAATAAACCCTAGGTTAAGCCTAAACACTAACTAGAGAACTAACATCCTTACTAGTTAGATTGTAGTCAAGTTGGTGGACTATCTCTAGAGAGCTTCAAGTTAGAAGTTTTTAAAGATTCGAGCTTTACCAAGGAGAGGGGATCAAGCCGCGAGAAGAGCGTTCTTGGGTGGCTTGAAACGCTTCAAGAAAGATTATTGAAAAATAAGTTTCTTTACCTTACGAATTTGGATTCACCATTGCGAGTTTCGATCCTTTTGTTGGAAAATTTTTAAATTTTCGCTGCTTTCTGATTCCGTTTTTCCAACAAGTGGTATCAGAGCCACCTCGTTAATCGTGTTTCTGATTTGTCTACACTTAACTGAATTTGGTAGAAATTCCTAGGCTTGATGCGATTGAGTATTTGTAACTGTTTTAGAAAGCCTGAATTACGAAACTGTATTTTTCCTGAAAGTTTCTGAAAACTGTTTTGTAAAAATTTGTTTTTGAAAACTGTTTTAGATTTGAAACTGTATAAACTGTTTTTGGATTTCTTGGACTGGTTTTGCTTTTGAACGAAAACACGAAACCAAAAGCATGGATTACGAACACGCGAAACCCCGCAAGGGAAGGCGTCGCGCGCGGGCTTCGCGGGCCACCGCCCGCCGCTAGGCGTGCGAGGGCCTCCGCGCCTAGCACCTCCCGCACCATTGCGCGGGAGACTTCCGGACGCGCCTATGCGCGCCCGCCCGTCTCGGCACACGCTGCCGAGACTCTCGTCCAGATCGCCCGCAAGAAGGCCGAGAGGGCCTCGTAGCGTGCGCACTCGCGCGGCATAGGCCGCGCGCGCCTGCGATGCGTGCAGCCCTCTTCGTGTATGGGCCCCGTTTTCCCTCGTAATCCGTTTTCGTATTTCGTGCAATCCAGTCCCGATTTTAATTTTAATTTTATTATTAAAATTTTGTTTTATTAATATATTTGTTTTAATAGAACTTAAAAATTGAGATTTTTTGAGAAATAGAAACGGTTTATAATTTTGGGAAACTACATCTTTGATAAAATTATTAATTTTTAGAAATTAATTGGAATTTTATTAGTTATAGTAATTTGGGATTTATTGAAGACTTTTATGAACAAGACTCGTATCAAGTTGTGTTTTGAGTCATTAGGACTTGAAACGGGAATTTTACTTTATTGGCTAAATTTAAATTCTCCCAAGAAGGATGTTAGGTGATCATGGGTTTAGACTTATGTATGGTTTTAATTTATGCACATAGAAGGTTTAAATTGGGGTTGGAGCCCTATAGTTACGTTTTTCAATTGAGGTTGGAGCCTCACTTATGTGCGTACTGTTATGTGATTTATTATGTGGCTTTCCATATTACTGTTTTGAGGCCGGGGTATGCCTCGTGTATTTGTCTAAGGCCAATATGAAGATTGAGCCTTATTACTTTTCAGTACTTTTTTCATTTTTTTGAGAGTAGAATAGGTGGTGAGGTTTTATTTTCATTTTGGAGACAATGCACCCATGGAGTAAGATGGACCACATTCAAGTAACAAGGAGGTCATAAGTGAAGACCCCTCAAAATGTTAGGGAGGGGAATCTCAATTGAAGATGTAATAGAGATAGGGCTCGTATTTTGTTACTGCTTTCTCTTATGTGATTTAAACTGTTTATGTGGCATGTATGTTAGAACTTGTGATTGTGGAGTGGCTCCCACATATCACGCATAAGATAGGTAGAACCCATGATCATCACATGTTAGTATCATGCTAGGACATGTTATCTGCTAAGTGCTTGTGTGAAATGCATTTAAGTTGTACTTGCATTAATCAAGACTAATTAAAATTGGATAACATATATGTTGGTGAAATGCTTAGGATCTTAGTACCCATTGGATAACATATATGTTGGTGAAAATTGGATAAAATTAGAATGTCCGCAATTCGTGGGTTCGAGGTGAAATGCTTAGGATCTTAGTACCCATTGGGAAACGTGTTCCTCTTAGATCTTTGGGAATTATAGATCTTTGAAAAACAGTGGGAGTTACCTTAGATTAAAGACCTTATCTTTTGTATATCATTATAATTCATCATGCTCACTAGTTCTCTATTTTACCATTTAGGTTGTAGATTCTGTGATTCTCTACGTGTTTTGAAATGACAACTAAAGACCCTCTTGTATCTATCCTCGAAACAAACAAGTTGACTGGTCCCAACTATTCTGATTGGCCGAGGAATCTGAAAATCACTTTAGATTCTGAGAAGAGAAATTATGTTCTCTTCGAAGGGGAGCCTAGTCCCGAAGGGGACGTTCCCACTCGGGCCGAGCGGGATGCGATCCAGAAGTGGAAGGATGATAATCTCCAAGCCCGTTGCCTTATGTTCGCTAATATGTCTCCGGACTTGCAAGGACAACATGAGGCCATGGAATTTGCTTGGGAGATTTACGACCACTTAGAGCAACTTTACCTCCCTCATGAACGTGTTACAAGGTATAACACTTCAAAGGAATTGTTCCACTTGAGAATGAGGGAAGGTTCAATTGTCCATGAATATGGACTCAAGTTTCTCGCCCTTACTGAGAAACTTGCTTCCATGGACATGCCACTGAAAGATGAGCTTTCAGTGGACTTGTTGCTAGCCTTACTCCCACCATCATTCAACCCATTTGTCCTTAACTTCAATATGAATCATGTTGATGCTACTGTAGCTGAGCTGATTAGTCAGCTTGTGACTGCTGAAAGCACAATCAAGAAGGACAATAAGGTTCTGATGGTGAATGCTCCATCTTCCTCTTCTGGGCCTTCTAAAGGTAAGGGCAAGAAAGCCCAAAAGAAGAAGAAGAAACCCCTTAGGCCCACTGGTGGCATATCAAAGGGGAAGGCCCAAAAGAAGAAGCATAATCAGAAAGAGGATGTTTGCTTCCATTGTGGCAAAGCGGGACATTGGAGGAGAAACTGCCCAGAGTACAAGGCTACTCTAAAAAAGGTATGTTTCTCGTTGAAGTAAATCTTTCTATTAAATCTAGTTCTTGGGTAATTGATACCGGTTGTGGAGCTCATATCTGTAATGACGTACAAATGCTAAATGAAGTCCAACAACTCAGAGAAGGAGAATGTGTCTTGAAGATCGACGATGGCTCAAATGTTGAAGCTCGAGCTTTAGGCACAATTAGATTAGATTTAGGTAGTTTTGAGTTCGTTTTAAATAAAGTCCTTTATGTACCGAACATTATTCGTAATATAATTTCAGTTCCAATTTTAGATTGTGAAGGTTATGAAACTTATATTAAGAATGGTAAGTACTTTATCAAACGGAATAACTCTTCTGTTCACATCGGTACTCTAAGTAACGGACTTTATCTGACTCAGAATATCAATATTATGAATATACAACGAGAAACTAAGCGTAAGAGAGATGACAAAGTTTCAGCTCCCTTATGGCACGCTAGATTAGGACACATTTCCAAGAATAGAATTAGCAAGATAAACACATTAGGATCATTCTCTGAAAATGATCTCAAAGAGTTAACTTCTTGCGAGTCCTGTCTCAAAGGAAAGATATCCAAAGTTCCTTTTAAAGGAACTGTGGAACGTGCCACTAAGGTCTTGGATTTGATCCATTCTGATGTTTGTGGGCTACTTAGTGTAAGCACAAGAAACAATCATCAGTATTTCATAACCTTTATCGATGACTTTAGTCGGTATGGTTATGTATACTTAATGAAATATAAATCTGAAGCTTTTGAGAAATTCCTAGAATTTCAAAAGGAGGTTGAGAACCAAACTGGTCACAAGATCAAAGCACTTCGATTTGATCGAGGAGGCGATTATCTTAGTGAAGAATTCCTTAATCATCTCAAAGATAATGGGATTATCTCTCAATGGACTCCTCCGGGAACTCCTCAACTCAATGGAGTTTCTGAGAGAAGGAATCGAACTCTACTCGATATGGTTCGTTCCATGATGAGTTTCACTGACTTACCATCTTCTTTCTGGGGTTATGCCCTAGAAAGTGCAGCAAAGATTTTGAATCTGGTTCCCTCTAAGTCAGTCCCTAAAGCGCCCTATCAAATGTGGCATGGTAAAATCCCTAGTTATTCTTACTTAAGAATTTGAGGTTGTCCTGCTTACGTGAAGAGGACAGTGGGAGATAAGTTAGAATCTCGTTCTAACTTATGCTACTTTATAGGTTATCTTAAGGAATCCATAGGATACTACTTCTATGATCAATCTGAGCAAAAGTGTTTGTTTCCAAAAATGCTACTTTTCTTGAGGAACAATTCCTTAAAGAAAAGAAAGCCAAGGTCATAGAATTAGAAGAAGTACAAAGTGACCCCACGCCACCCACTGAAGAAACATCCCCTTCTGATCAACCACAACCAATCACGGATTTCGATACACACGTAAATCCTCGTCTAAGGCGTTCTGAACGCACTCTTAGACAGCCAGAGAGATGGTATGGGTTCTTCCATGAGATCTCTCAAAAGAATAATGATCTTCTAACATATGAGAAGGTATTTTCGGATTCTGACTATGAACAATGGATAAAAGCCATGAAATCTGAAATGGATTCCATGAACTCCAACCAAGTTTGGACCTTGTTAGATTTTCCTGATGGGGTCAAACCCTTAGGTTGCAAATGGATCTTTAAGAGAAAGTTTGGAGTTGATGGAAGCATTACAGCCTACAAAGCAAGACTGGTTGCAAAAGGATTCACTCAAAGACTCGGCGTGGACTTTGATGAAACCTTTTCACCAGTTGCAATGCAAAAGTCTATTCGGATCATGCTTGCCATTGCAGCATATTATGACTTTGAGATATGGAAAATGGATGTGAAAACTGCCTTTCTCAATGGTGACATTGATAAAGACATTTATATGGAGCAACCCATAGGTTTCATATTCAGTGGGAGTGAGCAAAAGGTTTGCAAACTCCAAAGATCAATCTATGGATTGAAACAGGCTTCTAGGAATTGGAACACTCGATTTGATGAATCAGTCAAAGCGTTTGGCTTCATTCAAATTTCGAATGAATCATGTGTGTATAGAAAGGAATTGGAGACCTCAGTGCAATTCTTAGTACTTTATGTTGATGACATCCTTCTTATTGGGAATTCGAAGGATGACATGAAAGTGACTAAGTTATGGTTATCGAACCAATTCGAGATGAAAGATCTTGGTGATGCATCCTATATCCTTGGAATTAAAATCTATCAAGATAGATCTAGAAGGTTAATAGGACTATCACAGTCGATGTACATTGACGAAGTATTGAAGAGATTCAATATGGAGTCAGCAAAGGTTAAGAACCTTCCTGTGAGTGTAGAAACATGTCTTTCAAAGAAAATGTGTCCTAAGACTAACCTTTAGAAGGAAAGAATGACTCATACACCTTATGCATCAGCAATAGGTAGCATAATGTATGCAATGTTATGTACTCGACCGGATGTGGCTTATGCACTTAGTGTAACAAGTCGTTTTCAATCTGACCCTGGAGATGGTCACTGGGCTGCCGTGAAGAATATTCTTAAGTACTTGAAAAGTACTAAAGATTTATTCATAGTTTACGGAGGTCAGGAAGATCTTACTATCGACGGATACTGCGATGCAAGCTTCGCATCTGACTTAGATGATTTTAAGTTAATGTCAGGATACATTTTCTGCCTAAACTGCGGAGCAGTGAGTTGGAAGAGTTCCAAGCAAACGACCACAGCAGATTCGACCACTGAGGCCGAATACTTAGCTGCAAATGATGCAGCGAAGGAAGGTGTTTGGATCAGAAACTTCATTCAACAGTTGAATGTTGTTCCTAGCAAGAAAGACCCAATTACTGTGTTTTGTGACAACACTAGGGCGGTTGCTCAAGCAAGAGAACCAAGATCTCACCAACGGACCAAGCACATTATGAGGAAGTATCACCTAATCCGTGATATTATCCAAAGAAGAGATGTGCGAATTGAGAGGGTCGCATCAGCAGAGAACGTGACAGATCCACTTACTAAACCCCTTAGTCGAGAAGCTTTCCAAGGTCATATTCAGAAGATGGGACTTAGAGTAGCTTTAGAATGGCATTGACGGGCAAGTGGGAGATTGTTAGGAATAGTGCCCTAGAAAGCCGATTGTATATCCACTTTGTACTTTTCCTTATTGTAATCACAGATAATCTTTGAATAAAATAACGAATTGAGGTAACACTTCTTTATATGCTCTTGTTTGGTATGCGTTTACTTTAGTTGTGCATGTATGAGAACTCCCCTAATCCTGATGACTTTAGGACTCTACCATTTAGGTGAAATGATTCATGAAACGAGCCATATATCACATAAGTCATGATTAGTAAAATACTCCAAGCTGATGAGCCCTACAGACAGTGGGATTGTCAACCTGACTCCTTTAAGGCTTGCTTGTGGGATCACGCCCTTAAGAAGGACCACCTTATTTCATGGAGGTGCAAATTGTATAGTTAATACGTGCGTGATACATGAGGGTGCTTACTTCCACAAGTAAGTTCACTGAGGTGCCCCGTGTGAGAAGATTACTAAATGGGAAAGGAAGTTTCTATTTCAGGAAATGGAAACTTCCAGATTAGGAAATATCTCACGAGTCATTGATGTGATTAATTGATCCTTAGACTTGAGGTTCCATGTCACTTTGTGAGTTAACTCTGTAGTCTTAGGTATAAGCTTTAAAGGGTGTCGCCATAGACAACTGATTCAAGGCTTATGCTGGGGTTGCACAAGTGACTCATGAAAGTGAATGAGAATCAAGAAAGGACCTACACTTGCATTTGCAAGGTGATCACTTATTGTGTAAGTCATTCATATACCATATGGAGTCCTTGGCCAAGGCAGTAGATCAAGACATCAAGAAAAGGGTTTCTTGGATTGAGATCAAATGGATATGAAATGCACTTAGCTTTAAGACCAGATTATTAGGGTTCTGATTATTCCCTTACCCTAGATCTTGGTTGAGAGATAGTAAGTAGGAGGATTGTATCTCATATGAATCAATGACTTAAAGGTTCTGTCGAATCGAGACATTCCAATTCAGCTAGGGGTTAAACACCTGTTGCTAGACTATGGTCGTTTAATCTGTGGACTGATTAATTAATTAGTGAATTAATTAATTAGGGTCACTGCTAATTGAATTGAGAACCTAGAGGGTCACAAATAACAACTTGGTTACATGAGTTGAGACTTTGAAATGATTAAACGAGTTAATCGAGCCAAAAGGGTTCCACACGTGTAGGTCACGTGAGTGACACGTGTCATACATGGACACGTGTGTACCGTGCGTGTATATTTATTTATGTATTAAATAATTAATGTGTTAATTATTTAATAGACTTTGGTTTAATTTTGAATTAAAATGAAAGTCTTATTTTGGAGAAATTAATCTATTTAATTAATTATGAATTAATTAATTAGATAAATAAGTTATTTTTTTATTAATAAATAAAGTATAATATTATCCAAAAGGAGTTTGGATATTTTAGCTCTCTTAAAAGTTGATTTGAATTAGAATTCAAAGTCAAGGTTTGGAATTACTTGATGATCAAGTAATAAGAGAGAGAGAGACCAAATCCTTAGTCCATTAGGACTAGGTTCGGCTGCCCCTCTCTATATTATATATAGGGGAGCTCGAGCCCCTTAGAGAGTGATTGATAATTTCTTTTGGTTCATGTGTTGAACACCATCCTTTCTACAAGATAAAATAAACCCTAGGTTAAGCCTAAACTCTAACTAGAGAACTAGCATCCTTACTAGTTAGATTGTAGTCAAGTTGGTGGACTATTTCTAGAGAGCTTCAAGTTAGAAGTTTTTAAAAATTCGAGCTTTACCAAGGAGAGGGATCAAGCCGCGAGAAGAGCGTTCTTGGGTGGCTTGAAACGCTTCAAGAAAGATTATTGAAAAATAAGTTTCTTTACCTTACGAATTTGGATTCACCATTGCGAGTTTCGATCCTTTTGTTGGAAAATTTTTAAATTTTCGCTGTTTTTTAATTCCATTTTTCCAACAATAAATTGACTGGCTCGAATTATGCTGATTGGCTTCGCAATCTCAAGATTGTCTTGGATTCCGAAAAGAGGACCTATGTATTGACACAGTCTCCTCCCGATGCCATACTTGATGACATGGCAGCCGATGAGAGGGAAACAACTCTCAAGTGGCAAGAAGATGATCTACAGGCTAGATGTCTGATGCTTGCCACTATGTCTCCCGAGTTGCAGAGGCAGCATGCTGAGATGCGCCACTCGGCTGAGATCCATCTGTTAGGAATAATGCCCTAGAAAGCCGATTCGACGTAATCTGCTTTGGGACTTTTCTTGTATCACAGACAATCTTTGAATAATATACGATTGATCATAGGCAAACACTTCTTTATATGCCAATACGTGTTTTATGTGTTTCCATTATGTGCGCATGTATGAGAACTCCCCTAATCCTGATGACTTTAGGACTCTACCATTTAGGTGAAATGGTTCATGAAACGAGCCCTATATCACATAAGTCATGATTAGTAAAATACTCCAAGCCGATGAGTCCTACAGACAGTGGGAGTGTCAACCTGACTCCTCTAAGGCTTGCTTGTGGGATCACGCCCTTAAGAAGGACCACCTTGTTTTATGGAGGTGCAAAGTGTATAGTTGATACGTGCGTGATACATGAGGGTGCTTACTTCAATAAGTAAGTCCACTGAGGTGCCCCGTGTGAGAAGATTCCTAAATGGGAAAGGAAGTTTCTATTTCAGGAAATGGAAACTTCCAGATTAGGAAATATCTCACGAGTCATTGATGTGATTAATTGATCCTTAGACTTGAGGTTCCATGTCACTTTATGAGTTAACTCTGTAGTCTTATGTATAAGCTTTAAAGGGTGTCGCCTTAGACAACTGATTCAAGGCTTATGCTGGGGCTACACAAGTGACTCATGAAAGTGAATGAGAATCAAGAAAGGACCTACACTTGCGTTTGCAAGGTGATCTCTTATTGTGTAAGTCATTCATATACCATATGGAGTCCTTGGCCAAGGCAGTAGATCAAGACATCAAGAAAAGGGTTTCTTGGATTGAGATCAAATGGATATGAAATGCACTTAGCTTTAAGGCCAGATTATTAGGGTTCTAATTATTCCCTTACCCTAGATCTTGGTTGAGAGATAGTAAGTAGGAGGATTGTATCTCACATGAATCAATGACTTAAAGGTTCTGTCGAATCCGAACATTCCAATTCAGCTAGGGGTTAAACACCTGTTGCTAGACTATGGTCGTTTAATCTGTGGACTGATTAATTAATTAGTGAATTAATTAATTGGGGTCACTGCTAATTGAATTGAGAACCTAGAGGGTCACACACAACAACTTGGTTACATGAGTTGAGGCTTTAAAATGGTTAAACGAGTTAATCGGGCCAAGAGGGTTCCACACGTGTGAACCACACGTGTGGCTCACGTGAGTGACACGTGTCACAAGTGTGTAAATATATGTGTATATTTATCTATGTGTTAAATAATTAATGTGATTAATTATTTAATAGACTTTGGTTTAATTTTGAATTAAAAAGAAAGTCTTATTTTGGAGAAAAATAATCTAGTTAATTAATTATGAATTAATTAATTAGATAAAATAAGTTATTTATTTTAAATAAATAAAGTATAAAATTATCCAAAAATAGTTTGGATATTTTAGCTCTCTTGAAAGTTGATTTGAATTTGAATTCAAAGTCAAAGTCAAAATTACTTGATGAACAAGTAATAGGAGAGAGGGACCAAATCCTTAGTCCATAAGGACTAGGAATTTCGGCCACTCCCCTCCTATATATAGGGGAGCTCGAGCTCCCCTTAGAGCTAATTGGCAATTCTTTTGGTTCATGTGTTGGACACCATACTTTCTCCAAGATAAACGAAACCCTAGGTTAAGCCTAAACACTAACTAGAGAACTAGCATCCTTACTAGTTAGATTGTAGCCAAGTTGGTGGACTATCTCTAGAGAGCTTCAAGTTAGAAGTTTTGAAGATTCGAGCTTTACCATAAAGAGGGGATCAAGCAAAACGGTCAGAAGGGATGATGAAACGATTCTGAACCCAACATGAAACGAGTGAAAAAATCGAACCAAAGAAGATGGCGAAAATCGTTCGTCCATATCCTGAAGGATGAATTTTTTCACGAGGGTTTTATGGCTGGCAGATTTCTACTTTCGCAAAACTGGTTTTCGAAGGGAGTTTCAATCATGCCTTTCTTGTTTCATGTTTCTTTCTTTATGTTATATCGTTAAGAACTTCCCTAACATGATTTGAATCTAGGTTGGTGTGGATTGTTATCCCTACAATGGATTCTGAAATAGAAAGAGACTTTTGAGGAACGGGTTGCCATTACCGCATGAAGCGCGTTTGAGGGCGGCTCAAAACGTGTCAAGAAAGCTACTACCCAAGTGAGTTTCTTGATCTCTACGAATTTGGATACACGATTGCGAGTCCAAGATCCTTTTGTTGGAAAAATTTTTAAATTTTCGCTGCTTTCTGATTCCTGTTTTCCAACACCATCTTCACTTGGAACAGATTTACAAGCCGATCAATAGGATTGATCGATTCGCAGCATCTAATGAGTTATTCTCACTTAAGATGGCTGAGGGATCAAGTGTTCATGAACACTGTACTAAGGCTTTAGGTCTTATTGAAAAGCTTGCAAGTCTCGAGGTGATCATGGATAATGAGCTTTATGTAGATTTGATCTTAACCTCTCTGCCACCTTCATTCAAACAGTTCATAATAAACTTCAATATGAGTGGAGCTAAAGTCTTAGTTGAGGAACTGATGAACATGCTCGTAACTACCAAGCGAACTATGAAGAAGGATAAGGTTGTTTTCTTAGTAGGTTCATCTTCATCCCAGACTAAGGCTGCAAAGCCAAAGAAGGGTAAAGAAAAGGGTTTTCAAAAGAAGAAAAAGACTCTTAAACCCACTGGTGGGGTTAAGAAAGCGAACACTAAGAAGACGACCAATCAAGCTGAGGATCAGTGTTTCCATTGCAAGAAACAAGGGCATTGGAAAAGGAACTGTAAGGAGTACTTAGCTACTCTTAAAAAGGTATAAATCTCATCGAAATTAACCTTTCATTCAATTCTAATAATTGGGTATTAGACTCTAGATGCGCTTCTCACATCTGTAATACGTTACAGGGAATGAGCAACGTGTTGGAAAATAGGAATCAGAAAGCAGCGGAAATTTTAAAATTTTCCAACAAAAGGATCTTGGACTCGCAATTGTGTATCCAAATTCGTAGAGATTAGAAACTTACTTTCTTAATTAACTTTCTTGAAGCGTTTCAAGCCACCCAAGAACGCTCTTCTCGCGGCTTGATCCCCTCTCCTTGGTAAAGCTTGAATCTTCAAACTTCTAACTTGAAGCTCTCTAGAGATAGTCTACCAACTTGACTGCAATCTAACTAGTAAGGATGCTAGTTCTCTAGTTAGTGTTTAGGCTTAACCTAGGGTTTATTTGATCTTTGGAGAAAGGATAGTGTTCAACACATGAACCAAAAGAAATCTCGATTAGCTTCAAGAGGAGCTCGAGCTCCCCTATTTATAGGAGGGGAGTGGCCGAAAATCCCTAGTCCTTATGGGCTAAGGATTTTGGTCCCTCTCTCCTATTACTTGATCATCAAGTAATTTTGACTTTGACTTTGAATTCAAATTCAAATCAACTTTTAAGAGAGCTAAAATATCCAAACCCTTTTGGATATTATTATTATTTATTTATTTAAAATAAATAACTTATTTTATCTAATTAATTAATTCACAATTAATTAACTAGATTATTTTTCTCCAAAATTAGACTTTCTTTTTAATTCAAAATTAAACCAAAGTCTATTAAATAATTAATTATTTAATATATATATATATACAATATATATATATATATATATTCACGTGTGAGACGCGTGTCACTCACGTGACCCACACGTGTGGCTTCACACGTGTGGAACCCTCTTGGCCCGATTAACTCGTTTAATCATTTTAAAGCCTTAAATCATGTAACCAAGTTGTTGTGTGTGACCCTCTAGGTTCTCAATTCAATTAGCAGTGACCCTAATTAATTAATTCACTAATTAATTAATCAGTTCACAGATTAAACGACCATAGTCTAGCAACAGGTGTTTAACCCCTAACTGAATTGGAATGTTCGGATTCAACAGAACCTTTAAGTCATTGATTCATGTGAGATACAATCCTCCTACTTACTATCTCTCAACCAAGATCTAGGGTAAGGGAATAATCAGAACCATAATAATCCGGTCTTAAAGGAAAGTGCATTTCATATCCATTTGATCTCAATCCAAGAAACCCTTTTCTTGATGTCTTGATCTACTGCCTTGGCCAAGGACTCCATATGGCATATGAATGACTTACACAATAAGAGATCACCTTGCTAATGCAAGTGTAGGTCCTTTCTTGATTCTCATTTACTTTCATGAATCACTTGTGCAGCCCCAGCATAAGCCTTGAATCAGTTGTCTAAGGTGACACCCTTTAAAGCTTATGCCTAAGACTACAGAGTTAAATCATAAAGTGACATGGAACCTCAAGTCTAAGGATCAATGAATCACATCAATGACTCGTGAGATATTTCCTAATCTGGAAGTTTCTATTTCCTGAAATAGAAACTTCCTTTCCCATTTAGGAATGTTCTCACACGGGGCACCTCAGTGAACTTACTTATTGAAGTAAGCACCCTCATGTATCACGCACATATCAACTATACACTTTGCACCTACTTGAAACAAGGTGGTCCTTCTTAAGGGCGTGATCCCACGAGCAAGCCTTAAAGGAGTCAGGTTGACATTCCCACTGTCTGTAGGACTCAACGGCTTGGATTATTTTACTAATCATGACTTATGTGATATAGGGCTCGTTTCATGAACCATTTCACCTAAATGGTAGAGTCCTAAAGTCATCAGAATTAGGGGAGTTCTCATACATGCACAGCTAAAGTAAACGCATACCAAACATCAGAGCCGTCCACGTGCCGCCACATTAGGGGAGTTGATCAAGCTTCTCTTAAATTCTACAAATTCAAGGCTCGCTTCTCTTAAATTCTACAGTACGCTCAAGCGATACTACAGAATTTGGGGGGCAAAATGATGAGGCATAAAACCACGCTCGTATCAGAGCCGTCCACGTGTCGCCACATGCTGGCTGAGAGATTGGATGCACGCATTGATGGGCTCGCGGGCTAACCCAGCCCACTCGCTTGCTTACTAATATAGGCCCATGGGCCTCGGCCAACCATTCCGGTAAAGGGTTCAAGCGGACAGGTTTGACGCTCGCATCCTGGCCCTCAGGATTACCCTTCTTAGGGAGGCACCCACGCGAGGGCCCGTTCTTGATGCTCGATATTCTGGCGCTCAAAGGTCATCTGTCGTGGAGAACCCATTTGTGCCCTCTTCGAGCGTCACCAGTGCTCGTGCATGATCCTTCCCCACTGCTAGAGATCCGAACCTCCACAAAATGGGGGCTTTGGACCTTCCTCACACGCGACCCTCGCCAACAACCTCTGACACAAAGGTGGTGCGCACCTTGCATCTGACACGCCGCCCCATTTTCAGAAATGTCATTCTCATGCCCTCATGGGCTGCCACGTGTTAGGGCAACACAGTTTTGGGACCACACGGTCAATTTACCCCTTTACCCTCACCCCTAACATATAAATAAGGAAGAGCACATGCATTTTCCCCCAAGTGATCTTCTTGATAATACACTGCACTCTAAAACGGGGCACAGTTTCCTCCATTTCTCTTCTTCCCAAGCTCTGAGTTGCACTCACCTCAGCTGCGTCTTCATCGCACGCGCACTCCTGGTGTTATCCTAGCTGGAAGAACCCACGCTCATCGGAAACCCAGTTCCTGAGGCTCAACGCCTGTGATGGTCTCCCTTCTACCAACAAATTCTAAAGTGATTGGTATTTGAGTCCTTTGCAAGTTTCAGTACCATCAATATTATATATGATAAAATTTATCAAATATATACATAAATTATAAATATTATTATTTTATATAATTTAAACACAAATGTTTGCATAATAATCCCTGAAATTTATAAATATTAACAAAACAACCCTTGAACATTTAATATATAACAAAATAGTCCTTAGGGGTATTTTGGGCAAAATAGAAAAAAAATTAACGGAACCCTAACTGGGAATAGGGACCTCAAACGGAACACAAAAGTCAGGGACTAATTTGTAATAAATGAAAGTACAGGGACTAGATTGTAATTAGGTCTAAAGTCAGGATAGTCAAATGTAATTCGTCCTTTTTTTTTATAATGTTAATTTAGGGTCAATATGGTCATTTCACACGGTCCATAGTGGCCGACGTGGCCAGCACCAGACCTCAACAATGGCTAAGTAAAGTAGTAAACACTATTAACATGTACCACCAAATGAAGTAGTTTAACAATTTGACGTTATAATAATTTAACCAAAAGTCTCAAATTCGAATATCTGGAAACGCAGCTATCCTTGGTAATAAGAATTTTACACCTTAAGTGGTTCATCCCGACTCGACCATAAAAGAACAAGTGATTAATTAAAAAAATCCAGTCAATTAAAAGAACAAATGATTTATCACTTTCCCTAAATTTTCCATTGACTACACGATAAGTATAAAATACTCATCCCCTCATTATACTCGTTTGGCGAAAACAAACTCATAATAGAATTTCCCCACAAATAAATGTGTTCTTCGCTACATATTCAAATACCACCGAAAGCTGAGTGAGAACGGTCATCTAGGATTAGGTTGAAAAAACATTATTTAAATTTTAGTGACGTACGTGATTACTGTAATTAAGTTTTGAAGTATGTTGTTAGCCACACACTGAAAAAACATCTTGCAATAAATAAGCTAAAATTTTGTCCTTTGGTTAATTAAAGAGGTTAAGAGTAGGTACACTTTGCTTGTAGCCTTTGCATAGATCTATGGGTTTCATTGTTCCGTATACTTTAGTATGGTCCAATTTGTATTTATACGTATTTATCACAAAACTGAGGCATACCATCAAAGAGTGTAATTTAATTGTATGTTAATACGCTCTTTTAATCAAAGGTGTCATATTTGAATATGTAGGTACTC
The DNA here is from genome assembly GCA_037501455.1 of Lantana camara. Classification (NCBI taxonomy): domain Eukaryota; kingdom Viridiplantae; phylum Streptophyta; class Magnoliopsida; order Lamiales; family Verbenaceae; genus Lantana; species Lantana camara. The sequence goes on from CM074863.1 coordinate 95,885,348, forward strand.
ATTTACCATTAATAGAGAAAATTTTAAACATTAATAATACGATAAATCATATTTTTTTTTATGGACGACCAGACACATATGTATTCGGCCTAATGACTTCCAACAATTTGCGGTTCAAATACTCAATGATTTAATGGATTCTACAATTTTTTTTTGTCCTCGACCTAATGATTTCAAAACTTATATATAAAAACTCAATAGTTCACGGGATTATACAATTCATACTATGTATCGAATTTAATTATGATTTTTTATCAATATGATGAATTCAACTTATAATTTACCGTGTATATGTATATTAATTATATCACCAACTAGTTTTAAACCCGTGCCAAGGCACGGATACAACTATTTATAATATAATAGAAAAAATTAATTTATATATATATTTTAGATGTATTAAATTATAAATTAATAAAAAAATTATTTTTTTTTAAATAATTAGAATCAAACGATTGTCACGAAAGTTATCATAAGAAACACGAAAACTATGGTAGAAAACATTAAAAGTATAAACTTTTATAAGGTAAATTAGAAGAATTTAAAATTTCTATAAAAAAATATTCAAATGTAAAACCAAACTGAAAAAATATATCAAATTATTTTAGATATAAAATATTTTACAACTTATTAATAAAATACAAAATGAAAAACTCAAATAACATATGTAAACAAAAATCAAATGCAAATAGTAAGATCTAAAAATTAATAAGAGGAACATATAGAAAGATACTTTTTCTTTTTTTGTCACAAAAGGGAAACAATTACCTTTTCAAGTCTTCTTCCGGATAAGAAGGCGCTCCTTCCAAATGATGATCGGTCTGTCTTCAATATCATGCCTCGATCTTGGTAAGTAGTCGGCCGGTTTATTTCTTGATCGAATCACGCCTTAAAATCACGTCCCATAACAATTTAAGATATCAACCAATTCTCGACTGTTAATCCCAACTGATGGATTTCCATATTACCTTTAAATAATATGCAGAGTTATTGTATTTGGCTCGACGCTTTGGCTGGCATCGTGTAATCTTCGAAGGAGACAACGTTAACGTCATTAATCAAATGCGAGGAATTGAAGTTGATCTCTCTGTGCTTGGTAATATTGTTACAGATATTAGAAGCCTCTCTTCAGGCTTTGGGAGGTGTCGTTTCTCTTGTATTCATCGTGGTGCGAATTGTGTCGCCCATTTATTAGCTCGTAATGCGGTTTCGGCCTACGTTGGTTCGTCTGACATTCCTTTGTATGCGTCGAACAGTATGCCATAAACTTGAACTATAAATACATGAATGAAGAGAAAATTTTGAGTGAGACTAAAACATAATGCATAACTTTTAAATAAGAAAATTGGAACCAACTTCCTTTTCTCGAGAAATAATCAAATGCAGATTTTAGATTTCAATAGATTTTGAATTTGAATTTTAAAATTGATTAGATTTACTTGCAACTGAAAGATATATAATCATAACAAAAATCTTTGTTATGAGATTTGATTAGAACCGATTTGTAGAGGAAAGATTTTATTAGATTTGGTTTTGATATTGTTGATTTTAAATTCAAATATTTCTAACAAATATATATTGATAAGTATATGGGTTTTATGGTACTTGAGCCGAAAGTAATTTGAATTTAAATAATTTTAAATATTTAGATAAGTACATAATTCTTGAATTTTAAATTTTAGTTAAAATATGATAACTTCATTCTCAATAAATTTTAGTTAAATTTTCAAATCAAATATTTGTGTTGCAACAAATCATGAGAATTAAATGGGAATTTGAAAAAAAAGGAGAGATTTTCAAAGATAATATCAAACTTAAAATTACATTAAGATATTTAAAATTTTTTATGTTGTCCACGTCACTGTACACGTGGATAGTCTCAAGGATTCTAAATTATATATATATAGATTTATTCACGTTTTACATGTAAAAGTAAGTTAAAATTTCTGGCCAAAGCACGCTCACTAACAAATATAATAAATGTTTTTCCACGCACAAATAAATAACTCCTTTTAGAAGAAAAAATGCACAACTTTTTTTTTTCAAATTTAAAATTTCAGAATAATTAATATTTGTCCATTTCATGGGGAATTTGAGAAAACTCCCCAATTGTATAGTCAATTTTTAGTTTACTCCCCAGGTCTAAAAAAATTTTAGTTCACTCCCCAATTCACATGCATAATTTGAGTTAGCTCCCCAATTTTGGAAAAAGATACCACATATAGCGATTTAGATATACCATATGACGAATTAGGTACACGATTCTTGAGTTTATCTAAATCGCCATATGTGGTATCTAAATCGTCATATGGTGCATCTAAATCGTCATATGTGGTATCTGCCCCCAAAATTCGGGAGCTAACTCAAATTATGCATGTGAATTGGGGAGTGAACTAAAATTTTTTTAGACCTGGGGAGTAAACTAAAAATTGACTATACAATTGGGGAGTTTTCTCAAATTCCCCATGAAATGGACAAATATTAATTATTCTGAAATTTTAAATTTGAAAAAAAAAAAGTCAACAAATAAGATGAGGTTAATTGGGTAATTTCACACTTATACGCGAATACCAACCTCCTATAAACACCTGAATCAGTTAAGCTCAAAAGGGAGGAGAACAACAAAACAAACACATACTACAAAATGAAATAAACAATAAATAAATAAAAACAATTTATTACAAAAAAAAAGGAAATACAGAAGCTGAAAGTTAAATATGGAACTCGTATAAAAATAATTTCAAGAATTCTGCATTTGATGCTCTGGTTCCCATTGGAGGAATCAGGGGTCAAGCATCAACATTTCTTTTATTTTTCTTTCTCCACCTTCTCAATATTTTGCCTCCTTTCTCTTTGTACATGCATATATCTGCACATATATGCGCATAATCTGTTAAAAAGACACAATCTTTGTACGTTTTGTAAATGGGTTTTTGATTTCGAGGAAAAGGGTCGGACAAAGTTTGGATCTTTTTCCTGTTTTTCGAGGAATTTTGGGCAAAAAACAAAATGGGGAAGGCAGAAAATGGAGAGAAAATGGAAGGGTGGCTTTACTTGATTCGTCCCTATCGTTTTGGGCTTCAATATTCACGTAAAAGGTACTTCATTCTTGAAGACAACTGCCTCAAGAGCTTTAAATCAATCCCCACTTCCAAAGAACAGGTGCATTTTCTTGCCCTCAACCCCACCCCCTGTTTTTTCCATTGCAAAATATGTGAAAATAAGCATATCTGACCTATGCATATGTGTGTGTGTGGGTGTGTGTAATTTTGTAGTAAAAGTCAGATTTTGATTTAGCATTGATGATGTTCTTTGTCTATATATGCATGTGTGTGCATTTGATTGTATGCTGAGCCCTTTTTATGTGTTATGACTTATGGTGCTAATTTAATGGATTTGGTTTAGACCATGATAGATAGCTGGATTATTTGAATGCAAATGTTCATGGTTTGATTTGGTTTATTGAAAAGAAAAGGGAAAAGTAGTGCATATTGTATATGCAAAAAAAAGTTATCTCTTTAGTTATTTTTCTGAGTTATATATACATATAGATGAAGTTCATCATATATTTGGTTTAGAGGTTCAAATATTGTTTATAATTTATTTCTAGTAATGATTCAAGTTGAGTATGCTGATTGATCACATAAGCAAACATTCAATTTCATCTTCAGTTCTTTTGCTCTGATACTGATTGAGAATTCTTGTTTTAGGAGCCTGTGAGAAGTGCAGTATTAGACTCCTGCACTCGTGTCGTCGACAATGGAAGAGGAAACCATCATAAAAGAGTACATTGCCTCACGAACAGTTCCAATTTCTGTTGTGTCTACTTCTGCTTACACTCTATATGATTTTTTTCCCCCCTTGATTTTTGCAGCTATTTTTTGTCTTCACTCTATATAGTACTTCTAATCACAAAGATCAGCTGAAGGTATCCCATTTTCTTTTATTCACTTAAACACTGTGCACAGAACACAGATATATAGGATAATTATTCTGACGTACCTGAGGTGTGGCCGGATTTCAAAACCTCCTCCTTAGGTTTGAGAAATTACATCAACTTCCCTTGACATACTCTTAGATTTGGCCTAAAACATGCAAATATGCCATTTAGTCATGAATTTATTCCAAATGCTGATTGGTAACTGGAATGGCAAAATAGAACTTCCATAAAAAATAGAGATGAAATTATCAATGGATCAAGATGTAGTGTAAATTCTTTGACAGGGGAAGCTTCTGTAATTTCTCAAACCTTAAGGAAAGTTTGTGTAATTATGTCAAAACCTCAGGATATGTCAGTGTAATTATTCCTGTACACAGGGTGGTAATATTATAGAGGATGATAATGTAATTTCTAATTTTTATAGCTTGGGGCAACGAGCTCGGAAGAAGCTGCTAGATGGATTCATTCTTTACAGGATACAGCAGCAGTAAACAATCCCCTGTCTTGCTCCAAAAGAAAACATCATCCTTTCGAGTGAGCAAAGATTTTTTTTTAAAAATATTTTTATTGTAGTTTGAATTTGGAATTAATCGTTGATCTATAACTTTAATTGACAATGTTTATTAAGAATTGGAATAACATCATCCATAGATGTGAGGACTATTTGAGTTATAATGATTGACAGAAGGAGGTAATTGTAAGACATAAATAAGTTAAAGGGGAAGTCAGTGTAATTTTCTAACTAGGCAGGGGTATTTTTTGTAAGTTGTATATTTGCATAAAAGTTCACCCGTTTTCACATTGATGTTATTGAAGGAGGGATGGGGCAATCATACACTTCTTTGAAGTTTATTTGATAGGATGTTTGATCATTCGTATCAACTGATATAACACTCAATATAAACTTATCTTTTACTTAAAACATGATAATAATTTACTCTACACTTAATACATAGAACCTATAATATTGTAGTAAAATTGTGATTTTTCTTTAACAGATTGAGCATTTCGAAGACCGCAAAAAAATGTACTGGCCTTACTTCAGCATCATCGTCTATGCGTGCCGAATCAATGACCGCTGATGTACTGGCACCTTCACCATGGAAAATATTCGGCTTTCAAAATGGTAAAAACCACCAATTTATTTTATGTTATTTAGCTTAGCTACTTATTTGATTTTCTTGGAAATTTATATTTTAGTTTCACATTTTTTGCCTCTTCAGGATTACGTCTTTTCAAAGAAGCAAAAGATAGAGACTCCAATGGCAGGGTACTTTTATAACTTCTGTTTGAATTGTTATTATTTGTTCTTTGAGTTGATAATGTGCTTCTCATGTTGAATCAGTTTTGTTTTTATTTCTTTCTTTTAATTGGTTTTTATATTCTCAGTCTTGGGATGATCATCCCGCCATTATGGCAATTGGTGCCATCGATGCGGCTTCAGAAGCTGTTTTCCAGACCATTATGTCTATTGGTCCTTCAAGAACAGAGTAAGGCTGTCAAGAACTTCTGCTTCTGCGCAATATAAGGCTTCTGTTGTAATTATATTTACATTTTAACATTTTTCTTCCATACAAACTACACTCATTTTTAAACGTCGCCATGTATACCTTTTGGCACAATTCCTTCATTTTGGCGCAGTGTTGTATTTCATGACAAGTATAATTTAGATGGAAGGAAAAGTTTCTTATAATGGATCCACCAGAATATTCCGCCGAAAAAGTAACGTAAGGCAACATGTAAAAACACTTGTAGTTTTGGATGGTAAAAATGTTCAAAGTTTGGATATATTGACAGTAGAGTCTTGATATATTGATTGATCAGAAAACAAGATGTCTCCATTTATTGACTTTGTAATTTCTTCAATAATTTCACATTCTCCACACTTTTGTGCAGATGGGATTTTTGTTTCTACAAGGGTAGTTTGGTCGAGCACATCGATGGTCACACCGACATTATCCACATTCAACTTTATAACCATTGGCTACCATGGTTAGATTTGTAACTTCTGCTAAGCATACATTCTGATCAGGGGTGGAGTCATGATTTTGTTAAAGGAGGGATAAAATTTTAAGAAAGTAAAAAATTCAAACTGTTTAGGGGGTAATATAAAAAATTTGCAATTTTTAGAGGGGAATGTCTTATTTTGTTGAAAAAAATTAGTACATATAATGGGGGTTCCAAGGAAGTTGAGGGGGGCAGCTACAATTAGTGTTGTTAACCACTTTCTGTGTTCACAGGGCGATGAGCCGAAGAGACTTTCTGCTGCAGCGTTATTGGAGAAGAGAAGACGATGGAACATATGGTACTTCTTTTATTATCATCATTTTTTAAACTGAGAAAAATTGCTATTTGATTTGAGAACTGGTGTAGCTATAATCTCACACGATCATTTGTTACTAATTTCTTTTTGCAGTTATTCTGTACCATTCAGTGTTGCATGAAAATTGTCCGCCACAAAATGGATACGTTCGTGCTTGCCTTAAAAGTAATGTATGCTTTGACTCGGAAAGTATAAATTCGCTTTCGAGTTGTTCATACCCGTTGTTTACAATTTATCTTCCATAACTACGTGAAGACTTGTCTTTCTTTATAATCTTTCATTTCCAAACACTCTTTCCTATTTTGCTATTAGGCTGCATTTTCAAACTCCTAAGACAACACCTTTGTGCCTTCAGCACTTTGAGAACGTTTGGAAAATCAATTTTTGTTTATTTTTAGCAGAAATAAGCTACAAGATGGAAGCAACTAAGGGCCAGCTTTTTTATTCAACTTCTAGATTATTTTCTTAAATAAGTAGGAGTTTGTTTAGAGTAGTTAGAGCACATTTCAATTTAAGATTCCCACCTTCTACAAATTTAACTTCGATTTTAACTTTTTGCTATAGCAAATAGCAGGTATTTTTGCAGAAATCATCTTTAACTCCTCTCCCGACTTAGGAATACAACTATCTGTTCGTATGTTGGTTGATTCTCTTGTTTTGTTCTTAATGGAGCAGGTGGTGGATTCGTGATTACTCCTATGAAACAAGGTAAAGAATGCGTGGTAAAACACATGCTAGCCATTGATTGGAAGTTCTGGAAATCCTATATAAGAAAAGCATCGTCGAGATCCGTTACCATTCGTATGCTGGAAAGAGTGGCAGGTGCATACCCCGGTCCTTTTATCAATAGAACGCTAATTTTTAACCAGTTCAAATTTCTTGTCCGCTGTATTCAACTATCTTGATTCATGTTACTTATACAAAGTGGCACTTATCATGAATTTGAATACATGATTCTTATCCTACATAATGGGACCCTTCTTGCAGCCCTAGGCGAGATGTTCAGAGCGAAAGGAGGAACGACTATGTATGATTTTTTGTCCGGAGATCTGACAATGGATACTGGGGCATCCGAGAGTGAAATGGAGGATATCAAAACAGAAGAAGTTCCGAAAAGAACACATAACAAAACAGAAGATGAATCGGTGCGGTTTTCGAATGCGTGTTCCAATCTTACGGGCCTAAATGATGCAGCAGATGAATTCTTTGATGTTCCTGAACCTTCAGACGATTCTTCATTAGATAATGGATGGGTTTCAAACAGCAGTCCGGAGCCATGTCACGTAGTATTTTATCTTCTTAATTCAAATTTTTAGATATTATTAAATAGCTAACGTCTCTCATCTCTAACAGCTCGAGCTTTTAAATGAGACAGTCACTTGCTTCATTCTTGCATTTAAGGAGATTTTACGAAATACTTCTATTGAAATTCATTTTAGCAATTAAATTTCTTAACACATTTGAATTATAGAACCGCTAACATAGTCTTTTCAATTCGGGTTTTTTGCAGGATAATTGCCAGCCAAAAATACCATCCGCTGCCAACTTTGTGAGAAAATTGCAACGTTTTCCAGGTAATTTCATGCATATCTAAAAACTAACATTCTCATGATATATCTCAGCTGCCCACTAATATACATTCCATGTATTTACGAGTGTAATTTTTAGATTTTAGATACTCATAAGAAATGACTTATGAATTCCTTCCAACATTTTCTCGTCTCCAGTCCAGAAAAAGGGTTACGTAGAGTTGCAAGAGCAACCTTTGGAAGAAAATAAGCCTTGCTCTTATGGCACCACACTTCCAAAGGACGTGACTTTTAGTATGCCGTGTAGCTGGGGTCCGTCTGATCCTTCCTCATTCCTTATCCGTGGCAAGAATTATCTAAAAGACAATAAAAAGGTTAGACCTTTTTTTTCGTTTTGTCCTTTTCAGCTAAAATATGTTGCATAAGAATGTCAAGCCATAAACAAATTTGAGAGATAATAAGTTCACAATCATACTTCATGGTATCTCGGGTTTTGATGAGATTAATTTTCAATGTTTTGGTTCTTGAAATTTCTTTGTCTTGTCAGATCAAGGCAAAGGGGACTTTGCTGGAAATGGTTGGAGCAGATTGGCTAAAATCCGATAAACGTGAAGATCATCTTGCTAGTCGTCCTGGAGGCATTGTTCAGGTTCGTTTCATAATGTTTAGAAATCTTTGTTTGATCATGCCACTTGTGTAATTTGTTAAACTTTCATGCAAATTTCTTCTCTGACCGCCAACGTTAGGGAGATTAGGAAAGTTCACTAAATTTAAATCATGGCATCGAGATAAGTTACAAGAGGGATATGCGTAATTTCAGAATCAAGAGGGGAGATTGGTGTAATTGCTGGTAACTACAGTGAATGCATGATGCCATTTGCTAAATATGTTGCAAGTTATATATTTATTTTAAAAGTTTGAATATACAAGAAAAATTCAAAAGCTTACATTTAACCCCTGAACACAATGCAATATTACATTGAAGCCCAAAAGGCAATGTAGTCCGAGAAAACGAGTCAAAATGGTAAAAAAGAAAGGTTTTAACTCAATAAGAGTACTTTTGCAAGAACACTTCATCAATTTAACCGGAGTTCTCAATATCTCGGATGATATCTAATGGAACAAGTTGGGTTTTTTTTGTAATTTGACCATAGTTCAAGGACCATATCGCTCTTAATTTTTGTCGAGACATATGTGTGATAAAACTCATCTTTGTTCAATCAAAACATGCAGCAACATGCAGCTAGGGGAGATCCAGAATTCTTTTTCGTTATTACCATACAGGTAATTTTGATGCCGTTCATTATACCAATTTTTATCATATGTTTGTTTTCAGATTAGAGTTTTATACTATTTATGGTTGTTGGCGGCTGAATCAGGTTCCAGGCACGACAACGTACACTTTGGCCTTGTATTATATGCTGAAAACCCCTTTAGAGCAAACACCGTTATTGGATCGTTTTGTCAATGGCGAAGATGCTTTTAGAAATTCAAGATTCAAGCTCATTCCGTATATTTCCAAGGTTCGTTCATCCCACGGCCACTTTAAAATTTGAACACTCAGGAAATTTAAGGGGATATTTGCAATTGCTTCTAATAAGTAAAAAATTGGTCGATCTCATTTATTTTGAGATTATTTGACAGGGATCTTGGATAGTAAAGCAGAGTGTGGGAAGGAAAGCTTGTTTGCTTGGTCAAGCCCTCGAAATCAACTATTTCCGAGGAGACAATTACTTGGAGGTAATGCACAAGAACTTCATATATTTAGACGTGTGTAAATAGATACATATGCATGTGCATGTATTCTGATTTTCCATCGACGTTGAAATATTCAGGTTGGCGTCGATGTAGGCTCATCAACGGTGGCTAGGGGTGTTGTTAGCCTTGTTCTTGGATACCTCAACAATCTTGTTGTAGAAATGGCATTTCTGATACAGGTAACGGTCAACATCACCCTTTCACCTAGTAGATTGAAACGATTATAAAGTTAAATATGGTAGAAACACGTGCATGGGCTCGGTTCAAAACTCATATGAATGAGCTCAAATTTGTCGAATCCTAGCTCGATTCATTTACATTCCTAGTTTCACTGTAGTACTAAGACATAATATATACTCCATAAACATTGTAAACATATTGTATTTTGATTTTATTTTTTCCTTTTTTTCCGGTTATTTTAGGGAGATACACCGGAAGAGCTGCCGGAAGTCCTCCTCGGAACGTGTCGGCTCAATCATCCAGACGTGGAGAAGTCAATTTCGACAGATGCAATTGATAGCAGCTAGATTGAATGCGTGTAGCGTTCAGAGCTCTACACAGAGACAGGGACGGAGCCGGTGGGGGGTGGACGAGCTCATCAGCCACCCCACCCCCCAACCCATTGAACCCGCCGACGAAAGTTTCATAATAGTATTTTTCTCAAAGGTCTAAGTTTCGTCCCTCGGAAATAGTGAAGTTACCCTTTATATTTATAGAAGTTCAATCTCGCCCTCCTCTCCTCCAGATGAAAATTTTCTGACTCCGTCCCTGAATGGAATGCAAATGAAGCAAGAAAGACAAGTCGTGCATTTCTCATCGATGCATGTTACGTGTAAATGATCCGACCGAGAATGGGGGTAGGGAGGGTATTTTTGTACAATGTGGCATGCGTAATAGGTTACGTGGATCGAAGATTCGAAGGAGTCGGGTTAGAGGGTGTTTTTTGTAAATAGTTCTCGTAATTCATTTAATTAAGTGGGGTGGTAGAGTTGTAGTTTTGAAAGTAACGGTTGTAACTCTTAACGAGAGTGTTTTGTAATTTTATAGTTTATACCATTTCAATTTTTTTTTTTCAAGTATTCCTTTTTAGTAATTAATTTTTCGTATGGAAATTTTATATTTTCTTTCACTCTCTCTTTCTATTTAATCGTACGATAATGTGATTATAATCTTGTAAGTGTTTGATACGAGAAATTTAATTAAATAAAAAATTAACAGAATAAATTATGTCACTTTAATAAATTAGGCCTGGGGCCCTGTAATTTGGGCCTGGGCCCTCAGTTTGTAAGGCAACCGTAATTTGGGCCGTCTAAAGTTTCTTTTATAGCCCATTTATATAATAATTTCTAATATTTAAATTTTATGATCATATATATTTTTCTTAAATAAAATTTCAAAAATTCCTTAGATTAATTTTTTTTTTTTTTTAGAGGTTTGACAATCTTTCCCTTAAAAATATTATGTATTAATCTCGTTTCCCACCTCTCGAATAATATTTTGACTATGCAACTGCATGCAAACTTATAATCAAATTCGATAGCAAAAGAGCCAAACTTGACCTAATATCTGTTACCTTGACGAATTCGACCCCAGACACGAACCAAAGATTTTTGTAAATGAATCAAAGCTCAAATTTAAATGTTTTACAAAGCTCGTGTTAGGCTCGATTCATTCATTCCCCTAATCGTACCGCGAATATAAGTCGAAATTTGTGACACGCCCGACGATCGAGGCATGAAAATATATTATATATATTTATTTACTCTATAGTTTATTGCATTTATTTCACTCACTAAAATTATATTAAATATTAGAGATTCATTGCTTTTGGTGGATTGGATATGTTCCCTAGGGGATGTATCAATTCGATTTTTAGCCCGACAAGGCCTTAAGCCTCATTTCAGCTTGGTTTGTTGCATGTGAATTTCCGAAATTGCCCACCATTGGCTTCGTGTATTCCTAAATTTTGGACCAAGAGTACATGGATCTGATGGGCAAATATGTCATTTCGGTATGATTAACTCAAAATAAATAAAATAAAACGACGTTGTCCACACGTTGGGTAGCCTATTTGAGCCCCCCACGTCGCACGTGCCACATTCAAAGCTATTGTGTTATAATACATATATATTTTTTTAGAAAATATTTTATTATATCGTGTCATGTCGAGTATTCGTATTTATATCGTCATATTAAAAAAAATTAGTATTAATGTATCAGTATCGTATTTATATTCATGCATCATAATTTATAATCTATGTTAGTCCATTGTGTCGAGTATGCTCTAAAGACTAAAATAAAACAACTACTAAGCTCGATTCATTACATCTCGAAAATCCCTAGTTCAAATTCAACTTGATCAATCATGTACTGCGAAGCATAAGACACAAGTTATTCAATTAGTAATTTTTTTAAAATTCATATAATTATACGATAATGGTAGAACAGACTACGTCGTGTCGATATTCAAACTAAAAGTTACTAAAATTTGAATTTTTTCTACATGAAATTAATATAAAAATAAAATAAAATAATGAAAATCCACATGAAAATATCACTTTGAATACGGCGCCGAAACCGGTGGTCGCCATCTCAAATTATTTATTTTCCACGTCACTATCACTCTACTACTAATAAATTTTTTAAAAAATATCAATGCCACGTGGCGAAATTACATGCCATCGTTCACCATAGTGTACTATCCTCCTCACATGACATTATGTCTCATATGATCCACAATAATTGCACATTAAATAATTAAAATTAGTCTTGATGCATATGTACTCATAATAAAATAAATTAAAATTAATATATTTTTATTTTCTAACTGAAATTGTGCTTAAAAGAGGTATATATGATCAATTTGTACCCATGAATTACGGGTAGAAGTTGACATTTGATGTGATACTTGAAAGTCTAATGGACTGAGAATCAGAATGATACTTCAACAAGATGATGCGAAGGTAATGATATAATTTTTTTATTTAAATTTAATTGGATAATAGGGTTAAATATATTGTTCGAACGATGTAAAATAACACGGTGAAAATATATTTTTGAAAATATTTGTACACTGTATGCTTTGTGCTCACATTACTCTCTAACTTGTTATTCTGGCACGTTGCGTCACTTTGATTTTTTATTTATTTATTTTGTGTGTGAGGCTAATTGTATGATCCGTACATTTACAAAAAAATATCATTTCGGACTTGTTTAGATTCTAGTAATATTTTAAAACCTTTGTTCTTCCTAATATTGTTGATTAATTATATTTCCACTTGTTTGCTTAAAAAAAAAAAAAAAAGAAGAAGAAAAATGTGTTTTTGCATATTATAACGCAATTCATTAATTTGAACTAAACAGAGTTATGGAATTTATTTGTTCTATTAATATTTCATAAAATATGATAGCAATTTTGATTTCGTTTACTTTGGGTTGCTCAAAATTTTATGAATACTTTGTTTGTCTTTGTATGTCTAATTACGAATTCAAATTGAATTGAAATAATAAAATGTTGAATTCTCTCCGTCAATTATAGCTATATAATCATGAATTGAAACAAAATACAAGATTTTTAAAATACGCGAGGCCATATATTAAATATTTTTTCCTCTAGAAAAAAGTACTCAATTAAAAATACTATATAAAAACAATACCGTTTATATTATTATGTAAACAATTAATGGTGTAATTTAAATACCCTTATAGTATATATTGTTTAAGGAGATTGCTTAAGTATTAAAGTTGTTTTTAAATATATTTGTTACTATAATTAATTAGATTTGGTAGTATCGAGTCGGGTTTGACTTTTGAATTAGAATTATCTGTATTTTATATACCACTTTTACGAGATAAATATATGTACACAAAATATAAGTAATAATCTTGACTTATAATGCATGAATACGAATATAATGATATGAACACGATACAATACGGAGATGAAGATACGGATTTTTTTCTTAAATTTTCTACGTGAGGAATATACACGATATGATAAAATAATATTTTTAGAAATATCGAAATTTGGATTAATAGTAAAAGGAAATACGTATTTCACGCGACAAATACATGTACATTAAAACCACCGACGCCGTATGTGGACCGTCCTTTGCCGGTGATGGATTAATTTGTCACCTGATACATCCGGTGCCTCTGTCGGCGGGAATGAGTGTCGGCACCGACACGCAACATCTTTTACCGGTTACGTAGTTGGCAATAATTATTCATGCGCATTCCTCCAAATATAAAATAAATAAATAAAACGCAAATTTTAATGAGAATTGAGTTTCTCATTTTAATTCTGTCGGTTTTTTTCCCTCATTACAATAAGACAAAATTTAATTTGGATTTTCTATTAAGCTTTTAAGAGTTCAAGCTCGTTACAAATAGTTGAAAACGAGCAATAATCCACTCATCGACTTCATGAACGGACTGAGCTCATATTTTTATGGTTCAATAAATTCTAGTTTGAACTCAAAAAAGAGAAAAAATTATTAAACTTGAATCGAAAAAGAATTAATCGATTAAGCTTGAGTTGAACTTCACTCAGATCAACTCATCGGCATTGTGAACCGACTTGAAATCATATTTTTATGGTGCAGATTCAATGAGGATTGGGAAAAAATTCTGTAAATTGCTTATTTGGAACGGGTAATTTTACAACAATTTGAGAATGACCACAAAATATAACCTCCCTAGAAATACAAATAAATCTAGTTTTTGAAATTTTTAGGAAATTATTTATTTACATGATCGAGCCATGCACGTGAGTTACAACGAATAACATGGATTTTGGCATCTCGTCTTAATCTTGACCCCTTAAACTATATAAATAAGATCTCATTGGGGAGTAAGTAGCAACTCACCACTTTACATGACTATATATATATATATATATAAATTACAAATATAAATTATATCAGATTAATTTAGTTTTTTTTTTTTTTGAAATTTTAAATATTACAATTGGATCTCAATTAATATTTATTACATTTTCACATCTCATAAAAATTATAAATTATATCAGATAGATTTTTCGTTAAATTTAGGTGATCTCACCAAATTTTTGGACTTGAATTTTCTATCTTATGCCAGTTTTAATAGGTAATTCTCTATAAAATTCTTTTGTTGTACATGCTTGTTTATTCAAACTAATGGTAATTTACATCTGATTATCCTTAATTTAAGTTTAATTATAACACAATTAATCATTATCGAAAAATTATATTTAATCCCTATAAATTTTGTTTGGTTTGAGGCCTTTTAATGGAAATTGTAAAAGTATATTAATATCCCTGACAGTTTTATGAGTGTTACGTTAAATATATGACCAAAATTATAAATCATCCCTAAAGTTCAAAAATATAAACAAAACGACATCTACAAGTTATGAATTTAACAACAAATCATGTGTATTTTTTGAATGACATATCGGAATCTTAGGAACCACAAACGATTCTCAAAATTAGGAACTAAAAATTATTTTTAATAATTATGAATTATATTATAACTAGCGTATCCCCCGTGCGATGCACGGTATTAATGTACGGTATAATTTACAATACTTGTATGAACTTTGTAAATTAAAATAATTTTAAAATGAATAATTAAATCATAAATCTATGCAATAAATATTTTTTATAAATAATAAATGAATTACTATTAAAATTAAATTCTATTACTTTAATATACTTAATTATAAATTGTATACTAAGTTAAGCGTTTTCTTATTATAAATAATAAATAAATAAAACTCAGATAAATATCATATTCTAAGTAGATAGGTTAAAATATGTGGAAAAAAAAATAAATAATTTAGATATTAGAATAGTATATATATGTTAAAATTCTAGCATCTCATCCTGTGCTATGCACAAATTTATTAAAAACATTATTATCTTTTCTAATATATAAATGACTTTTGTATTAATGTGGTTTACAAATAATAAATATTAAATTGGCGACTAACTATACCAAAAATTTAATTTAGCTAGCATCAACAATAAATGATTTTTTTTTTTTTTCAAAACATCCTATGAATTCAAAAAAGGTAGATATATCATATAGTTATGACATGATAAAAAAAAAAAGGCATGTAGTCATTGAAACTCTAAAAAGAAGATTCTGAAAGAATGTCTCACACAACTATAGGTATTGAAACTCTAATAAATTCTTTAAATATAATAAAAATATATAAATAAATTACTAAAAAATCAAAACTCAAGTAAATAAATGAACCTTGAATATAAAATAATGATGAAAAATAAATCATGACATAAATTATCAAGTATTTCACAAATAAATTAAGATTGAAATAATAAAAAAAATAGAAAAAGCAAAGTTATATTACTAATAGATTTGGTAATTGGTTAAGAAATATTAAGATTGATCTTCGAACCAAAAGTTTAAATTTATGTAAAAATAAAATATAAATAATTAACTTAATAATTTGCAGAAACAATAAAAAAATATAATTATTAGAATCAAGCAAACTCAAGTCATTCCAATTTAATATAAAAATATGAAAATATAATAAAGAATTTTAAAAATAAAATAAAAATATAAAAGAAAGATTAGTAAAAACATATAGGTAAAGATTACCACATCAATAATAATAATAATAATAAACTAAAATATATTATTAGAAAACACCAATGTATATATTTGGTCATAGACTATTGGAATAAATCAACAACAAAATAATTTAAATGAAAATGAATCAATATATGGATTATATAAAATATTATCGATGATTAAAATCCTAAAAATGAAAAGATAAATAGATAATAAATTTATGAAGGAACAAAGAACAATAATAATACATCTTGATTTAAAGAGTCGCCAAAATAATATAAAATTTGTGCTAAACTATTATTCAAATTATTTTATAAATTTAAATTTTCAAAAAGAAAATAAAATAATGGTAAAAGAACGACTCAATTACATAAATAAAAAATAGTTATAAAAATTTTGTCAATTTAAAAATAGAAAAAGAAATACGTATCTAAGTACTAAAAAATTTAAAATAAAAAAGCAATAAGCAAATAATACTTTATAAATAAAGTAAAATAAATAAAAAAAACCTAAAAATATAAAATTTTCTAAAAACTTAAATTATATTATCTGACATGATTAAAGAAGTTATATAGTGATAAATAAATATGATAAAAAAAAAATATATAAGCACAATTAAAATATAAATTTCGTACATGAGAGATCGAAAAAAAACACTCAACAATGGATTTATGAGTGAAAAGTAAAAAAAAAATTCAACATATTTCGTCAATCTAATTTGCAGATTCGAGGGAGTGTCTAAATCTTCACTTGATTTCGGCCAGACTCCTATATTAATGTACAAATCAATGAGGCATTTTATATGAAAAAAAAGAAAATTAACGAATCTCAACAGAAAAATTAGAAGAAAGAAACAAAAGTTGAACCTTGTATGTACAAAAATGGCACCACAATTTAGGTTTTAAAATTTTCTTGTAGAAAAGATAATTTAAAAGAAGAAAGCAAAACATATTAAGAAAGATTAATTTACATAAAATTTTGAATTTAAGTGAGGAAATCAAGGAGCCATTAATGGAGGGAGTTATATAAAAAATTTAGGAAAAATAATTTATATTTAAAGCAAAACTCCTATTTATCAATTAAATTTTTTTTAATTTTAAAAATTAGAATTTTGATTAGAATTAAACTTACATAAATATTTAATTATTTATTAAAAAAAAAAAACTCAAAGTTATTGAGTTTTAATGCCTTAAAGAATAAAAAACTCAAAATCGAATTTACATATTTAAATAAAAATTGAGAAAACCTTAATATATGTGCCCAGAAGATCAAAACGATCAAGTATTGCCTAAAACATTAAGAGGTGTGTCATGTAATCATAATTACAACATTTTCACATAAAATATTTAGTTACAACAACTAAAAATGATCAAGTATTGCCAAGCAATCAAGCATTAAAGGCTTAAAGATGCATACGCTTTGCAATTTTCGTTTCTTATCCATCTCTTTGCCAATTTTTAGCTTCATTCTTTTATGTCGGGTACAAAATGGAATCGAATTGATATTTTAAAATTAATTAATTCAAAATATAAGATTGAATAAATACAATTAAATAAAAAATTATTTTCGTAAGTAATATTATTTTCAAAATAAAATAATATACAAAATAAAGATTTTTGTTTTAATTTTTCTTTATTAATTTCTTTAACCCTAATTAATAATAGTATTAAATATCACCACAATTATTGGGTGGATGTCTTAATATATGAAAGTTATCAATTCAATCTTTCTTAACTTATATCTCATTAATTACGACATTTATTTATATTGATAAAAATATGTATAATTTAAAAAGAAATTCATACATAGAAAGTATATTAAAAAAATATTGTCAAAGATAATTATTTTCCTTAATTACTATTTATTTTTATAATAAAATAATATATAAAATAAAGATCAACTAATCACATATTTTATATTTAATTAAAAATCTCAAAAAAACCACAAAATTACACATCATCAAAATGCACAATAAAGTCAAAAAGTCAAACGTCATTTTCAAATATATAATAGTATAGATTTACAATACTTGTATGAACTTTGTAAATTAAAATAATTTTAAAATGAATAATTAAATCATAAATATATGCAATAAATATTTTTTATAAATAATAAATGAATTACTATTAAAATTAAATTCTATTACTTTAATATACTTAATTATAAATTGTATACTAAGTTAAGCGTTTTCTTATTATAAATAATAAATAAATAAAACTCAGATAAATATCATATTCTAAGTAGATAGGTTAAAATATGTGGAAAAAAAAATAAATAATTTAGATATTAGAATAGTATATATATGTTAAAATTCTAGCATCTCATCCTGTGCTATGCACAAATTTATTAAAAACATTATTATCTTTTCTAATATATAAATGACTTTTGTATTAATGTGGTTTACAAATAATAAATATTAAATTGGCGACTAACTATACCAAAAATTTAATTTAGCTAGCATCAACAATAAATGATTTTTTTTTTTTTCAAAACATCCTATGAATTCAAAAAAGGTAGATATATCATATAGTTATGACATGATAAAAAAAAAAAAGGCATGTAGTCATTGAAACTCTAAAAAGAAGATTCTGAAAGAATGTCTCACACAACTATAGGTATTGAAACTCTAATAAATTCTTTAAATATAATAAAAATATATAAATAAATTACTAAAAAATCAAAACTCAAGTAAATAAATGAACCTTGAATATAAAATAATGATAAAAAATAAATCATGACATAAATTATCAAGTATTTCACAAATAAATTAAGATTGAAATAATAAAAAAAATAAAAAAGCAAAGTTATATTACTAATAGATTTGGTAATTGGTTAAGAAATATTAAGATTGATCTTCGAACCAAAAGTTTAAATTTATGTAAAAATAAAATATAAATAATTAACTTAATAATTTGCAGAAACAATAAAAAAATATAATTATTAGAATCAAGCAAACTCAAGTCATTCCAATTTAATATAAAAATATGAAAATATAATAAAGAATTTTAAAAATAAAATAAAAATATAAAAGAAAGATTAGTAAAAACATATAGGTAAAGATTACCACAGATATACTAATAATAATAATAAACTAAAATATATTATTAGAAAACACCAATGTATATATTTGGTCATAGACTATTGGAATAAATCAACAACAAAATAATTTAAATGAAAATGAATCAATATATGGATTATATAAAATATTATCGATGATTAAAATCCTAAAAATGAAAAGATAAATAGATAATAAATTTATGAAGGAACAAAGAACAATAATAATACATCTTGATTTAAAGAGTCGCCAAAATACTATAAAAATTGTGCTAAACTATTATTCAAATTATTTTATAAATTTAAATTTTTAAAAAGAAAATAAAATAATGGTAAAAGAACGACTCAATTACATAAATAAAAAATAGTTATAAAAATTTTGTCAATTTAAAAATAGAAAAAGAAATACGTATCTAAGTACTAAAAAATTTGAAATAAAAAAGCAATAAGCAAATAATACTTTATAAATAAAGTAAAATAAATAAAAAAAACCTAAAAATATAAAATTTTCTAAAAACTTAAATTATATTATCTGACATGATTAAAGAAGTTATATAGTGCTAAATAAATATGATAAAAAAAATATATATAAGCACAATTAAAATATAAATTTCGTACATGAGAGATCGAAAAAAAACACTCAACAATGGATTTATGAGTGAAAAGTAAAAAAAAAATTCAACATATTTCGTCAATCTAATTTGCAGATTCGAGGGAGTGTCTAAATCTTCACTTGATTTCGGCCAGACTCCTATATTAATGTACAAATCAATGGGGCATTTTATATGAAAAAAAAGAAAATTAACGAATCTCAACAGAAAAATTAGAAGAAAAAAACAAAAGTTGAACCTTGTATGTACAAAAATGGCACCACAATTTAGGTTTTAAAATTTTCTTGTAGAAAAGATAATTTAAAAGAAGAAAGCAAAACATATTAAGAAAGATTAATTTACATAAAATTTTGAATTTAAGTGAGGAAATCAAGGAGCCATTAATGGAGGGAGTTATATAAAAAATTTAGGAAAAATAATTTATATTTAAAGCAAAACTCCTATTTATCAATTATTTTTTTTTTTAATTTTAAAAATTAGAATTTTGATTAGAATTAAACTTACATAAATATTTAATTATTTATTAAAAAAAAAACCCTCAAAGTTATTGAGTTTTGATGCCTTAAAGAATAAAAAACTCAAAATCGAATTTACATATTTAAATAAAAATTGAGAAAACCTTAATTCTCATATATATATATATATATATATATATATGTGTGCCCAGAAGATCAAAACGATCAAGTATTGCCTAAAACATTAAGAGGTGTGTCATGTAATCATAATTACAACATTTTCACATAAAATATTTAGTTACAACAACTAAAAATGATCAAGTATTGCCAAGCAATCAAGCATTAAAGGCTTAAAGATGCATACGCTTTGCAATTTTCGTTTCTTATCCATCTCTTTGCCAATTTTTAGCTTCATTCTTTTATGTCGGGTACAAAATGGAATCGAATTGATATTTTAAAATTAATTAATTCAAAATATAAGATTGAATAAATACAATTAAATAAAAAATTATTTTCGTTAGTAATATTATTTTCAAAATAAAATAATATACAAAATAAAGATTTTTGTTTTAATTTTTCTTTATTAATTTCTTTAACCCTAATTAATAATAGTATTAAATATCACCACAATTATTGGGTGGATGTCTTAATATATGAAAGTTATCAATTCAATCTTTCTTAACTTATATCTCATTAATTACGACATTTATTTATATTGATAAAAATATGTATAATTTAAAAAGAAATTCATACATAGAAAGTATATTAAAAAAATATTGTCAAAGATAATTATTTTCCTTAATTATTATTTATTTTTATAATAAAATAATATATAAAATAAACTAATCACATATTTTATATTTAATTAAAAATCTCAAAAAAACCACAAAATTACACATCATCAAAATGCACAATAAAGTCAAAAAGTCAAACGTCGTTTTCAAATATATAATAGTATAGATTAGACCTAGATAGTCAAATTTATTTATTTCTTTTGACTAATTTCGAACGACAATAATTAGCAAAACACCCTGCACATTTTGCCTTCCAATTTTCTTTTCCCAATATAAGGAATTTTACGTGGCATGTATATTTGTATTATAATGTAAAGAATAAAAATTATCAATTATAATATTCAAATTCTGTCACAATTATATTATTTTATATGGCAAAAAGAATATTAATTATTTTTTAAGTGATATGATCATGTGGATTTCCAAAAAGGGGCATGTGAGTTTGGTGGGAATAATTGGAGTGAGAAGATTGAATATAGATTCATGATAATCATAATTAAGGAGTAATTCAAGCAATAATTGTCTGAGTTTGGCAGTCTCATGTTTTGACTGTTACCACACCTAATAAAGTTAAAGATATTTATTTAAATTATTTGTATAAAAATAATATATAATATATGTGGGAAGCTTCTGATTTCTAGTGTCAAGAAGGTGGAAGATATTTTAACTCAATATTTGAAATTTGTGAACTCAGAAGAAATCATCATCAAGGCCCATTTGATTAGGGTTTTTGAAAAAGGGCCTTTTTCATAGTTAAAATGAAAATTATTATTAATTAATATATTACCTCGAAAAAAAATAATGGGAAATTTCCTAACTATTTATGAGTGTTCAAAAATTAAATATATATATATATAATTCAAATATTCGGGAATCTGTGTAATATCTGAGAGTTCGGAAAATTCTACCTCAAACCCAGTTCGGTCGAGTCTAACCAATTAAAAAGGCAAGTGTATAACACTTGCCAATTGATTAGTCACTCTCCCTAAAATTTTCATACACCGATTTGGCTAAGTCAAATTCAAGTTAGAATTATCTAAAGAGTTCATAGCATATTGACTATAAATATAATACAAATATACTCTAATTTATAAAATATATTACAAATTCATCAAACGATATTATTATATGAAAAATATAAATATCTTATTGATATTAATATTTTCATTTATTTAACTAACGAGAGTAGCACCTCCTTATCAAAAAAGAAAAAAAGGAAAAAAAAAAAAAAAAAAGCAGCACCAACTAACCATCTCTTAAATTTAATTATAATTTTCTTCATTTCTCAAATTTTAGAGTAATTTTTCACATGTGAAGCGGTTATTCGTAATTTCTCAAATATTTACGGGTCATCTTCGTGAAAAATAAATTGACAAATTAAAACTTAAATTAAATTAGATTAGAAAAAGAAATAAAAAAACACGGAAAGATATGAAAGTCGTACGAAATGTGTCGGGAACAAATCCCGAGGCAAAGTCACGTGACTGGCTCCTGATAGCTGAGCTGGTAACACTCAGCAGATTCCGCGTGGGCTCCACGTTGTCTTCCACCTTACGATCTTGACACACGTAAATATGAACGGCTAGGATCAGACTTCCGCCGCAAGCGATATTGGGACCCATGTAAGACGTGGGGACTTACGTGCCTGCACGCGCTCCACCGCTGAAATTTAATTTTCTTTAAACGCGTAAAGATATATTGTAATAAAGTAATAACTACCTTTTTTATTAGAGGAAAAGTAAACTTACATTATGATTTTTTATTTTTTATCTGAATTTTCAAATATTTTAAATTGTCATCTATATTTTATAAAAACTTTTAAATTATTATTTCGGTCATCTAAGTCTTAACATGTGTCTTATTTTCGACGAAAAATTAATAATTTTTTATCACTTAAATTACTAAAATGACCATTTGAAAATAATTTTTACAAAGTTTATGTGGTAATTTAAAACATTTAAAATTTCGGATAAAGAGTTAAAAAACTGACATAATACAAAGGGCAAATTGTTTATTCCTCTTTTTATTAAAATAAACTTGTATTTTGTGAAAATATGATTGAGTATATTTGTCTGATTTTTGTGTTTTATGCTCGGATTCCATGCATATCACGTAATAAATTTAAAAAATATATATATATTGTTGTGTTCATATCGTCTTATCACGATAAATGCATCATAAATGATAAGGTACGTAAAATAATATTGAAATGAGTATTTTTGCATGCAAATCAAGAAAAAATGTGAAAATTAAATATTGGATAAATGAAAAAATAGTAATGGTTCATTAATATATTGTGTTGCTAAATTAGTTAGAGTGAATTTTTTTATTAAATCTAATAAAAGTTCGGTTATACATTAATTAGTGGCAAGATATATAATTATGAAAAACAATAAATTTTGTATATTAAATATCAACAATATTGGCTTATGGCATAAATAACTTTTATTTTGCCACAAGAAATAATTTTATCTCCATTTTGTTTGATGGTGAATGCAATCGAGATTATTTGGGTGATGCTCAAATAAATAAAAAATATTGAATCTTGGTAGCCTTCAATGAACAGTTAAATAAACATCCTCCAATCTTATGATGGAAACATGCTTTAGCTTTAGCATGTTATGAATTATACAAAATTAGGTATTTCCAAAGTACAGCGGTCATCATGTGCTATAACCTATCATCATATACACATATACATGAGTAATACAAATAAGATATGATATAGATACAATACGATATGAATATACCGACGATACAATTTTTTTCTTGAATTTCTCACATCAAAATTGTTTGAAATGACACGGTGATGGTAATATTCTACGAGTTTTCATGCATCGAAGACTATAACC
Source organism: Lantana camara (assembly GCA_037501455.1). NCBI lineage: Eukaryota > Viridiplantae > Streptophyta > Magnoliopsida > Lamiales > Verbenaceae > Lantana > Lantana camara. The sequence continues at coordinate 95,909,240 of CM074863.1, forward strand.
TAGACATTTCAGTGCCAATAATTTTGATCAATTAAGATGAAACCAACACAGATATCCCTCAGAAATCGCCATATATCGACGGGTTTCTAATGGGAATGAGCCCACACCTAATATGTTCATTGGAAAATATATAGTACCAGCAATTTTTCGATAAGTTTTTGATGAAAAATAATACTAAAAGAGATAAAACTTTAATTCATATGTGGTAACATAGTAAAATAAATATGTTTAGCATACTAATTAAATTTGTACAAATAAATTTAAAAAAGAAAAAAAAGATTTTTTGCCATCCGAACTTTGCGCATTTTTACAATTTATCATCCCAACAAACTTTCACTGCAAACCGCCATCCAATCTTTGCATTCGTAACAAACCTCAATTTAAACTTTTTCTTTTTTGGTGGTTTTGGTGAAAATACAGTTGACGTGTATCTATACATATACGTCATTCGTAACAAACCGCCATCTAAACTTTTTTTTTAGGTGATTTTGGTGAAAATACAAAAACCACCTAAAAAAAAGTTAGATGACAGTTTGCTACGAATGCAAAGATTGGATGACGGTTTGCAATGAAAGTTTGTTGGGATGGTAAATTGCAAAAATACGCAAAGTTCAGATGACAAAAATTTTTTTTTTCTCTTTTAAAAAATTGGAGAGTTGTAATTGGTTTGATGTTACTTGAATAAGCTTGAGATAGATTATATGTGGAAAATAATTCATTAAATGTATAAATATTATTTTGTGAGATCACAACAAGATAAATAAATTATTGAAAAGAGTTTGTGTTAAACATGCCTAATATGATTAGCTTAGTATTCAAGAATATATAAACTATTTCTACTTAATTTTAGTATCTTTGAAGTAAAGTTTTGAGAATTGGCAACCATAATTATGTGACTAATATTTACAACCACCCTAACTCCAACATATATTATTATTATTATTCTTTTAGTTCAAATCTCTAATTTGATACGAGCTTGTGCTTTTCTTCAAATAAAAATATCTTAAACTATATTGTATGAAAAAATATATATCAATTCTTGAAAGCAAAAGCTAATCATGCTACAAAACTTATGTCACTAATAATTCATGATGTTTTGTGGGGTACCAATGTGGGACATTATGCATAATTAGTCCCCAGTTTTAAGTAAAACAACTAAAAAATAAAATAAAATAAAATATTTTTCCAAAACTCAACAACAAAGAAAGACATTGAATGAGTGAACAATATTCTTAAAGGGGTTGATGGAAGAACACAATGTTTCATCAATCATGACAACTATTTGCTCAAGCCTTACACATTTTCAAATAAATTATATTGAATTAGGTTTGAGCCAAAATCACTTTTCAAATGGGTGAAGTGCTTTTTAAGGAAGTGATTCCAAGAGTGCAATCTAAGTAAGTTGTTCAAGAAAGCCTAGGACAATTAAATGGTACAATTCAAAATAAAATCTTCTTTTAAAATACAAATATGGGGACGATTTATTGCTTGTATCATGAATTATTCGATATCTGAATTCGAAACTGGTTGAAACATCGAAATTAATTTCTCTATCATGGGTAATTGTAATTTTAAATTTTAATACGAAATCTTTAATTAATCCAGTACAATGAAATTGACGTTTGGGCTATTATCATGTTGTGGTATCCAACACAATCTTTATAATGACGATATGTTAAATGATCTTCTAAATACTATTGTCAATGTTATTGCATTGTCAAACTTTTGGTAACATTACTTAATTTGATTGATTAATCTTGTCAAATTAATACATGCTTGTATAAAAATATCATGTGATGGCAACAACTATTGTCCCATGGGAATGTTGACCTAGATCGATCCCTCGTGTAAGGCACATGCATATGTCTAACTAATTTGTTGTTTATTAATGGATTTTTTTTTAACTCCCACTAACAATACTTTCACAAAAGTCACCGGAATCCCGACCGCAGTTTTCATCGGAAAACCGTCGAAAAAGGTATATTCTAATAGAATTTCGATGGGTTTTGACTATCCAATGAGAACACCTCCTTATTAATTGGGTTTGTCGAAAGAAATTAGCGATGGAATTGTAATTGACAACCGATAAAAAATATAATATATGAATAAAAAATTTATGTATTTGAAGTTTTCAAAAACAATTTATTAGAAAATGCAAAAAAAAAATAAAAAATTATGGCATCGATATGTATTAAAGAGCGTACTTTAAATTATGTATTAAAATTTGATGATTTGTAACTTTGTTGTTTATTGAGATTTAAATTTTTACCGTCGAATAGAGTAATTAATTATATGAATGGATATAAATTGTAGGTATCTCTAGGATTGCTAACATTTTTATACTTGGATCTTGGTAGAATTTAAGGTGCAAAGAAAATTATATGTTAAAACACCCAAATTAATTAAATCAATTATTATAATTGATACAAATCATACGAACGTAGTAGCATATGTTTATAACTAGCATGCACGAAATAGCACCGCCATTATAGTGCAGATGTTTATTATGAGGTCTGCTAATTTAACTAATTACAATAATTCAAATTATTAATTGTAATTATGTTGTCATGTACGTACTCGTTGCTGCATGCAATTAATTAATTACCATAAGAATGTGGTAATTAAAGTGGAACAAAAAAAAAAAAAAAAAAAAAAAAAAAAGAATATGGTAAAAAAAAAAAGAAAATAATAATAATAATATTTTTTTACAAAAATATAGTATCCTACAAAAGGAAAAGTATATATATCTGTCACAAGACAAACCTTTGTCCAAAAGATTGAAATTAAGGTTGAATAAGAAAAATCCTTTAGGTTCTTTTGGTGCACTTTCTGAACTTTTAGTGCACAATCTATTCCATGATTTTCAAGATGTTACAATAAATAAATATATATATATATATATATATATATATATATATATATATATATATAAATTGTTAGATATATATTTAGAATATGCTAATTAATAATAACATAATAGAATTGATAATATGATGGTGAGAATTATCCCATCACTAAACTACGTCACAAACCGAAAATAATAACCGTATAAAATGTTAATTTTATTTTATCTTTATCGGGTGACAACATATACATATATGTTGTTATAACTAATGTAATTCTTTTGCTTACTAAAGAGATATATAATTGTGCACAATAGTATACATTATTTAATTACAACAATATTAGAACATTCAAATTTCACACAAGAAGGCCACACCCAAAAAATCAAAAGGTAAAGGTAACAAATCCCACTTTATCTTTTTCTCAAAATATAGAAAAAAAATACAATTTAAACTTTAGCTTTCTCATCCCACAGAACCCCCGATATAAATTAAAGATTTCAAGCATAATTAATATTATTTTTTTTTTTAATAAACAATGAATTAGAATCAATTTCATACAATACAAGGTGAGTTCAAAAACTACAATTGCATCCAACGGGTTTCGGGATGTGATATCACACAAGTCAAATAAAAAAAAAAATAAAATTAAACATAAAATTAGAAAAAAAGTGAGATAATCTATCTATATGGATACGGATACGAGTCACACAATACCACACCAATATATGGATATAAATATTTTTCAAAATCTCCTATACTAGAATTGCCCGATATAAGTATCGAACGGAACACTATATAATATGATGAGATAATATTTTTAGAAGTGGTCGCTCGTCGGAGTAGATAATGCATGCCCCATAATACGCGTATAGTTGAATTACCATTCCCGTGTACAGCTGCACTTTTATACACCACCATCATGTGTATACCGACGCGTATCTGCGGTGGTAGTGGGGTGGGACCCGTGACCAGGGTTGAAGAAGAAGAACAAGACTTAAACATCACGATAGAGAAAGGGGGCTGAGTGTAATTTCTAAAAGCCAGCTTGCAATGAAGCAAGAAACTTCACCTACCGTATTTTCCTTTTCTTTTTAGCCCTCTCTCTCCTTCATATTCATGACTCTCAAACATCCCCACTTATATTCATAAACCCGGCAACAAACACACATATATAGATACATATATATCTCAGTTTGAGTGAACAGTTACAGTAGTTTAGAGTAGCAGTGGGGGAAATAGTAATTATACCATAGGCTTTTCAGTTTTCTTGCTTTGTTCTACTGCTACAGACTGCAATTCTGCGGAGTTTTGAGCTCGTTTTCGTGGGGTTTAGCTCAGGTTTGGCTCTGCATTTGCTCTCACTCTTCTGAAATCTCTGTTTTTTGTTACTTTATTTTGTGGGTTTGAAATATTTCAAAGTTTGCCCCATTTTACCTCGCGTTCTCCCATGATTGAGCTGAAAATGGTTTTTTTTTTCCAGCTAAAACATGTAGTTTTGCGTTTCTTTAATGTCAAATGTGAGGTGTTTGCCTTTCTTGCTGAGGTAAAAATGGTAAAGTTTGAGTCTTTAACGCCATTGTTGTTCAAATAAGGATCATATTTCGATTTTCCTTTTCAATTTCGACCAAAAAATGTGATCTTTTGTTTACATTCTCGAGCTTTCACTTACTCTTACCAGGGGCGGAGCCAGCATAGGCCAAGGGGGGGCTCAAGCCCCCCCTCCCGGCCCGCCCCCTAGCCCCCCACCCCTAATAAAAGAAAAAAGATAAATTATATACCCCCCTCCCCCACCCCCATAGTCCTAAATATATAAAACCTCCAATTTAAAAACTCAATTATAAATTTATACAACCCCTCTCTAAAATTAAAAATCCACATATACTTGTCCCGAACTCCAATCGTAAATTCATCCCTTTATTTTCCAGCTTTATTTTGTGTAAATTTTGAAGATTTTTATGAAGTGGGTTAGTTTTTAGTTTTCAATTTTTGTGAAATAGTTGTTTCTGTAAATTCTTATTGAATGTTTAAACTTTGCAAGCTTATAAAATATTCAAATTTTATATGTTTATTGACAGTGCTAACTAATGAATTATTTTTTTGAATTGACATCATAGTTTGTAATCATGCATAGGTATTTTAGTAAAAGATCGAAGAGTTCTATTAAATCATCAAGTTCGATTGCCAACCAAAAAAGAATTATTATTGATAGTGTAGAATTTAATTCTAAAAACATAATTAGTGATCCAAAGACTACAAATTTTCAGCCCCGGCTACCGGAAAATCCTGAATCCGCCCCTGACTCTTACTGAAAAATGTGATCATTAATTACTTGGGATTCTGCAATTTTGCCATTTCTGAGAAATTTCCCAAGTTATATGTTTCTCCTTCTGGACTTGTGTGTAATTTTCTTTCTTATATTTACATTCTTGTGATTCTCTTATAGGGATACAGTTGCAGACAAATTTCCAAGGTTTCTGCATTTTAAAGACAAGAGTTTCAAGGTTTGTTTCTGTAATTCTGCATTTGTGTCTCACTTTCTGTCCAAATTTGATAATTTTTTACAAAATATAAAGATAATTTATGAGGTAATGTGAAATCTTGATAATCTCTTGTGTCGGTGGTGTCTAACATGTACCATGTGTGTTCACATTAGCTTTAGCTGATTACAGATTATCTGTAATTTCAAAGAATTGTATTAAGATTCCAGGTCCCTGTAAACAAGAATCCGAAACAGCTTTCAACTTTTAAGAAAGATTTTTAGCTTTTTATGCTAAGATGCGCCACCCCACCCCAGCTCTGTATAAGCTGGCAAGCATACAATTTTGCAAGCATTACCACCACACCCCCTGGTGGCCCCCCCCTTCCCCACCCCCTGCGCATATTAGCATCTATGCCTAGTCATTTCCATATTTTCAATAAAATACTTGATATACATGAATATTTATAGAGTCATTCGAATTAATTCTTGATGTGCTTCTTTTACTTTGATGCTTTCAGGAAGGTTTGCTGTGATGGGGAAAAACTTCATGGATGAGATTGATTGTGGGAACTTCTTTGATCAGATTGATGATTTGATTGAGTTTCCTCCGGACAATGGATGTGATCATGATGGTAGTAATTTAGTTAGTCCGAGCGACGATTGTACAGATTTTTCGAACATGTGGAACGATGCGGGCTTGCCGGATTCCGGCCCTCTTTTCTCCGGCAGCCATGTCGATTCGGTGCCGGACCTTTCCGCTGAGCTCTCTCTTCCGGTGAGCCTCAAAATTTCCAAGTTTTTTTAGTGTTTTCTCAAAATTTTGCAAGAATTTAGAATTGAGAGTTTTTTGTATTTAAGGGGCAAGATTGAATTTTTGTTGGAACATATAAAATGAACATAACTTACTTGTATCTTAATTTAATCTACTAAAAATAATGATTAAATGTGTTTAATTATTTTTAATATACTTATAAAAATAATAGGAGTTTTTAGGTGGTGATGGTGGGAAATTATGATTTCGTTGTTGATGGTTTGTATTTCTTCAACTTCTTATTGGATTCTTGTTTTGTTCTCAGTATGAGGACATTGTGCAGCTCGAATGGCTCTCGACTTTCGTCGAGGATTCGTTTTCGGGCCGAGGGATGACGCTTGGGAAAGAGAATCTGTGCGTCAACAAGGAGTCGTCCTCAAACAACCAATTCCAAACATCTAGTCCGGTTTCGGTACTAGAGAGCAGCACCAGCAGCACGAGTAGTTCCAATTCCATCTCGTGTGAAAAGACCATTATGCCCTTTACCCTTCACCAACGGGGCACGCAGAAGGCCCGTAGCAAACGGCCACGCCCCACCACCTTCAACCCTAGACCGGCAATCCAGCTCATCGCCACCCCTGGATTCTCCGAACAAAAGAAAGCGGACAATCCATCCGATATGTCCATCATGAAACCAGATGGATCGGGTGAGATCAAGAAAAAGCCCAAGAAAATCAAGATCACCCTCCCGGCAGGCCCCCCCACGGCAAACAACCACCATCGGCAGGACCAAGCGGTGAGGAAATGCCTGCATTGTGAGATAACCCAAACCCCTCAATGGCGGGCCGGGCCCATGGGCCCAAAAACATTGTGCAATGCTTGTGGTGTCCGCTACAAATCGGGCCGGCTCTTCCCCGAGTATCGGCCCGCAGCCAGCCCAACTTTCATCCCTTCTGTGCACTCGAACTCGCACAAGAAGGTTCTAGAAATGAGAAACAAGGTAGGACCCGGCTCAGAGCCGGAGACCGACCTTAGTGTTTCCGGTTAGGGTTTTCCTTTTTCTCCCGGATTTCGATTACACTTTCGGAAGTTATTTACATTTCTTTGGTTCTTTCGTTCTTTGTACAGTAATATTAAACGGGAGGGGTGCGTAGGGGAGCGAGTTATATGTATGATTATGGTTTAGCTAGCCGGGAGGAGATACGAGTCTAGAAGAAGTTTTGCGAGATAAACAAAGGTTCGGGCTCAGGTTCGGGTTCGGGCTTTGTTTCTTGAAATCTTGTTTTAGGTTGTCTTAAGATTTATAGCTTTCGGGACGTTGTTGGTCTCTATTGTAGAACTTTGTCATCAATCCCTTTGTGGGAATTCTTTTTGCAGTTGAAAATTTCTTTTAGGTATTTTTGGAATTGTTATGAGTTTCATTTATTTCTTGCTCGTACGAGAACTTAATCGTATTTATACTTGAATTACTCTTGATTTTCAAAAATTACATTTTCGGTCCCTGTATTTCCTTCGTTAGGTTGTGTTAGGGAATAAAATATTTTTGCTAAGTTTGATGTATACTAATCGGAGTCAAATTCACAATTACGTACCGTTGTGAGTTTCGTATCTTCAAAACATTTGCAACGAATCTATACTAATTTTGATAAGATTTAGTGACCGTGAATGTTTAATACCGAATCATTTTGAGAAATTTTGCATCACGGCGATGCCGGTGACTTCATGAATATCAATTTGAAAAGTTCTAATGGTGTGGAACTGTGTATGGCTCCGTATGATCAATTAAGTAACATATATAATTTTTCTTAATGAAAAATCATCTAGATTCCTAATTGAGTTAAAGAGAGGGTTCATATAGAAATTTTCTAATCACATATGTCTAAACATAATTCATTACACATGTTCCATCTTTTCCTGGAAACTCTAACCGAGTTTGGATTGGCCAAACCAGTATAATAAGGGACGAGTGTTAAAACACTTACCATTTTAATTGGTTGGGTTCGGTCAATCTAGGATTTTGGGGTAGAATTTTTCATCTTTTCGTTACATTTTATATCCCTCAGTATTTGAAATTCATATTCCATTGTTCACATTCACGACATGGTTTCATTTCATATTTCACGTGATACAAATATTTCTTCAAATATATCATGGTGATATATTTAGTTTCTTTTACGGATAATTAATGAACAATCCCAAGTATACCCCAATACTTTTCCTAAACCCCCCAATTGATTTTTTATATGTATTAAGAATCAAATATTCATGAAAGTTTTCCTAAACCCCCCTCATTCACGTAAAAGACTAAAATACCCTTAATAAAATATGAAAAATTGCCCCAAATGCCCCTTTTTTTTCCTTTTTTTTTTTTTCTTTTCTTCTCCCCTGCATTTTGAGTTGAAAAACGCAGGTTCCCGGCCAAGACTCCGGTGCCATATCCGGCCACTTTTCGGAGATGGGAGCTACGTGTTTTTACTCATTTCGACGACGCGACTTCATTGGTGGTAACCTCGTCTATTGAAAATGGTCAGAGAAGGCCACGGAGAGATCGACCGAAATCTGCAAATTTTCAATAGAAAATGGGAAATGAGTCTCTCCTTTTCGGCGATATTTTTCGACGTTTTTTGTATGGATCTTGAAGATCTCGACATGAATAAACCATTGCAAGAGACGGAATCGATTTTCGTTAAGCGGTTTGAGAGTTATGGACATTTCTTTTTTAGATCTAAAATTCTTCGATCTTGAAATTGGGGACAAATGACTTCGAATTTTGAAAAAATTAATCGAAGATATGGAACGAGGATGAGGAGTACGTTCCCGGTGAATTTTTCGGGAATTTTTGGTCCACCTCCGACGACGGTGGCGCTCCGACGAGCTTCAAGGATGAAGGAGATGATGAAGAAGATGAGGTGTGGAGAAGCAAAAAGGGTGTGGAAAAAGTAGAAAAATAGGGACAAAATAGATTTTTTAGGTGATTAGGGGGTTTAGGAAAAATGTATTGTATATTGGGGATTATAAATGTATAAAATTTGAATTGGGGGATTTTGGATAAATAATAGGGATTGTTGGTACTATTGAAAAATTATCCCCTTTCTTTTAATATATGAACACTTCTAAAGATATTATTGTATCGTGTCATGTCGTATTCGTATCGTTATATCTGTATTTGTGCATCTAGTTGAGTTGTTCCGAAATATATAGTCCATGTCCATCTAGTGTTTGTCAATTCATATTCTTCATCAAGTTTTTGTGGTTATTCTCCTTTCCTTTATTTCCCCTCTTATATAAATTCAATTTTCTTGGTGAAGAAAAAGGCCTAATAGCTCAAGTCAACTATAGCCCAGCAGGAGGAGAATTGTGCAAGGGAAGATATTTGTTTATTTATTTTGTAGGCATCCGAGTTTTAACTTTTTGCCCGATCTGTGAATCATGAACAATTATATCTACACTTGGTGTTTGATTGATTTATATATGAGGTGAGAGTTTCGGTAAAAATTCTACGGCTCTTTGCCGTTTTCATTTTTTTTTTTTTCTTTCAAAAAACAAAACTATAGCCCAGCAGGCCCAAATCTTGTGTTTGATGAGATTGCAAAACCTATGTCATTACTCTTACGGTCTTACCAATTACTAGGTTGACAAACCCGTATAATAGTGTAGCCCACTAAAATAATGAATAGGTCATAAAAATCTTACATTGTTGGAATAAGTTGTTTGGGTGGGCCTTGAATTTAGATTGGCTCTATTTTAATGTCCGTTTCTACCCATGAGTGTTGGCCCAATAGTTCAACCATATTAGATATGATTGTTGACGACCCGATTCAAGATTTATTCAGATTTTGATGTATTTGCCTGAGAAAATATCTGACTAAACATATTCGGTTATAAATTTTTATTTTTTCGAAATGAATGAATTAAATATAAATAGGGCTATCAATGGATGGAATTTTAATTCGAATCCGATCCGAATCCGGTCCCAATTTTGACATATCCGTTCGATAAAAAAATTCGATGGATCATATCCGATTACAAATATCCGTTATTTGAAATAAATGGAGCGAATATGGAATTACGCAATCCGATCCGTTATCGATCTGAATCGGATTTTTAATAATATTTATTAAATTAATTATTTTATATAAAAGGTACTAATATATATATATATATATATATACACACATACGTGTGTGTTTTTGTGAAGAAACTGGGGTTTTGAGAAAAGACGGCAGCTCTCATGCGAGAGGAAAAATAATGGAAAAATATATATATTTTTTCTTTCTTTTAAGTAGAGACTATGCTATTGAACTAATAAATCTTGTTTCCATATGGAAATAAAATGCGCTTTTTTATTTGAAGTAATTAATATCATATAATTGTACCAAAAAGTGTATAAAAGTCACGGGAAAATTGTTCAATTCATCTGCATGATTAGTCCAACTTGAAATTTATAGACATAGTTTTGGGTTTTGGCACATGTGAAACTGTAATTTTTCATTCAATGAAATTAGAGGACAGCCGACCATCAAGTTCCACTTTGTATAAAAAACGAAAAGTCAATATTTGGTATAGATTTGATTAAACAGTTAAAACAAATTTATACTTTGTTCAAAGAATGAAAATAGTTTCATTAAATAATTTGATTTATACATTATTTGTATTTTAGGTATTTTCAATATTTTTTATTTAATTTTATAAAATAAAAGTAATAATAAATTAAAAATTGATTTATTTATATTTTTATGTATTTTTTTTGGAAAATAATTAAAATATCCTAAAAATTGATTAATGACCGATGTTATTTTCAGTCACAAAATCAATGACCAATTAGTGACCACAATATACCAAAACCAGAACAATTAGTGACCGATTAGGGTTTGAGTCACAAAATCAATGACAAATTAGTGACTGAAAATATATCAATCACAAAACCAGAGACCACAATATACCACAATCATACAATCAGTGACCGATAACAATGGGTCACAACATCATTGACCAATTAGTGATTGATTAAATTTTGGGTCCAAAATCAATGATCAATTAGTGACCGATAAAACTTGGATCACAAAAACAATGACTGATTACTGACTGATTTGTTGCTAAAGTTGATGCGATCACTGATCGATCACTGATTATTATATATAAGTAACTAGCGTATGCCCATGCTATGCACGATATTAATATACAATATAATCTACAAATACTAAGTATGAATTTTTTAAACTAAAATAGTTTTAAAATAAATAATTAAATCGTATAGAATGGAAAATAATTTATGCAATACATATTTTTTATAAATAATAAATGAAATATTGCTGAAGCCAAATTTATTACTTTCATAAGCAAAGTAAAAATATTAATAATAACAAACAACAAAAATTTAATTAAAAACGTAAAAAAATTTCTATCTTAGTATGTGAACTTGGAAGAAATCTTATCGAGTAGTACATAAAATAAAAAAACACAAAGTAAATCAATTATAATAATGATTTTACCAAAAAAAAATATGTTATACACAATTACCACGAAAACTAATAAGAATAGCGAGATAATATTGAAGTAAAATTATAATGCAATAATAAAAAAAAAGTAACTTTTATTTTATTTCCAAACATTTAAAAGATGTAAAATTTATAAAAAAATGGAATATTGATGTACAATATGAACTCAAAATAGTAGATTTAAAGTAGAAGAGACTGGATGAGATGATTTGGTAACAATTTCCACCATTGTTTATGAATGAATTTGAGTTTGGAATATTGTATTTAAATATTATACAAAATAATTTAGTAATTAATTTATTTATAAAAAAATATCAAAAAATATATTTATCTCCATTGAATATTTACTGAAAAAGTATGGGAATAATTTTTTGATTTTCACCTAAAATTATACCATAAATTAATAAGTGATTATATGAACTATACAATGAAAAAACAATACAATAAGACTTTGGGATAACAAATATTATTTTTACTCTTTCATAAGTTATTTTAAAATAAAAATTAATAGCAATATAGTTTACATGAATGGTACGGGTGATATATTAATACAAAAAAGATATAAACAATACATAACTATATTTGAACATAGATATGCATAATTACCTTCTCACGGATCGATACTTGAACAAAAACATCAAATGGTAGTTCCTTATCAAAAAAAAAAAAAAAAAAAATAAAATAAAAAAATATAAATTTGTATAGAAATAAATACCACAAAAAATTAAAAAATAGGAATATTTTTCTTAAACAAAGATATATATAGTTACCTTATCATGGATCAGTATTTGAACAATGATTTCAAAAGATATTTCTCTATCAGAAAATGAGAAAAGAAACCGTAAATTAATATACAAACAACAACTACAAAAGATTAAAATATACGTATCGTGAAGGTGGAAGAAAAAAAATTATCTCTTAGTTCCTATATTGCATAGGATGAAATAACATCCCATCAACCATTATTTTATCTGTAAACAATTGCAATGAGAAGAAAGTAAGAACTAAAAAATAATAGACAAATATATATTAAAGAAACAGTTTGCAATATATAAATCGTGATTGATGATTCACAATGTAAAATTTGCTCCATTAATCACAAAGGAGGCTATTGCATTCTTGAAGAATTAATTAGAAAAATATAGACTTGAGGTATATTCAATATTTGTGCAATGTTTTGAGCTATATTTAATACGTTAATTTATTTAATTAAGTCAAAACTTATAAATAATGAATTAATGGTTGATAATAGAAAAAAATCTCCTTAGTTAATGTTAAGATTTCATCATATATTATGCAAATTATTGTGTATTGAAAAAAATGTTAATTCCCTTAATTTATGCCGAAATATGTTAAGTTTATTTCAATTAATAAAACCAGTCAATTAATATGATATGTGTACGGTTTTTTTTTTAAAATTGCATGGGATCGATTAACCACTTAACATAAATTTAATATTATTAATTAAAAGTCTTAAACATATTAAAGATTGTGTGGTTAGTTATTAATGAGATATTTCCTAAATTTATAAAATCAATAAGTTAATTAACGTAATTTGGGTAAATAATTAAAGTTTACAAAATACTAAATATATTGGAAAGTCAATTGACCAATCAAATAATTTTAAAAAAAATAAAAAAAGGAGAAAAAATATTGAGTCAAAATTGAAACAATTGAGTCAAAAAACACCCTTGCTATATATATATTATACTCGATTAATAAAAATATGTATAATTTAAAAAAGTTATACATGAAAAATATATTATGAATATTGTCAAAAATAATTATTTTTGTTATTAATATTTATTTTCACAATAAAATAGTATACAAAATAAAGATTTTTGTTTTAATTTTTTTTTATCAATTCTTTTAACCCTAATTAATAATAGAATTAAATATCACCCTAATTATGGAGTGGAAGTCTTGATATATAGAATTATCAATTCAATCTTTCTTAACTTAAAACTCATTAATTATGATATTTATTTCTATTGATAGAAATATATAATTTTAAAAGAAGTTCATACATAAAAAGTATATAATAAATATTGTCAAAAATAATTATTTTCCTTAGTTACTTTTATTTTCATAATAAAATAATATATAAAAAAAAATTATCCAATTATATTTTTTCTATTTAATTAAATATCTCAAAAAAGTTCCTCTATCTTGTCACTGGGATTCTATTTTTGTGAAAACTATACCTCTCTATCATTTTCCCCGGACTCTATTTAGAATAGTGGTCGATACCTTGGGTCTACATCATCAAAATACACAATAAAAAGTCAAACATGGTTTTCAAATATATAATAGTATAGATATCGGTTATTGTCTTATTGATCTAGTGATCGATATAGCGGTCACTGAAAATGAGTCACTAATCCTGTTTTTTTTTTTAGTAGTGTGACACATTGACAGCCGCGTGAAATTTTTATTGATAGTTGATACAGGACATATCTGTAAAAAATTTGTAGTTTTATAGTCAGTAACTGTGTAATCCATGTCTTTGTGCTAAAACAAACGCAATTATGAGATCTTTTAAAAAGTAAGAAGAGTCTTTTAAGAGTTTCTTCTGTGCACAGGGCCTAGACTAGACAACACGCACCAATCGCGGACGCCATTGAATCAGCAAAATCCCTAGCTAGCTCAGACTCAGATCACCATTGTTGTCGCAGTAAGCCAACGCTTCAGCATCCGTGAGCTTGAATGAAGTTTGAAGACGAAAAGCCCTATTTTTCTGATTCAAAATAAATGCATGGATGTTTCATTCAATTTTGTTCAAAAAAGACTCAGGGATCGAGCCACACAACTACCATGCATGTCCCTCATAGCGCGTGTGTTGTTTGATTTTCTTTTAAATTAAATTTATATTTTTCCTATATGGCAAAAATGGCTCTCAGGCGATCGACAAGGAAATTCCGATGGTTGACTATCCTCTAATTTCATTGAATGAAAAATTATAGTCTCACATTTGTCAAAATCCAAAACTACGTCTATAAATTTTAAGTTGGACTAATCTAAGGGATGAACTTTTCTAAAAGTCAGAAAATAAACTAATTCAATACAAGCAACAGAATAATCAAAATTGCTTCAATATTTCAGTACTAAACTATGATTCCTTATCCCAATCAAACGCCATTCAATCCAACCAACATCGTCACCTAAAACTGGGAAGTTTTCATAATCCCAGCCAAACATTCCAAAACCGTAAAAGCAACAAGAGAACTGATATCCAACCTATCAAAAACAGGAGGAATTATATTCCTAAACAGGTTCAAATACGGATCGCACAAATCCCTCATCGAGGAGAAAGGCTGTCTATCCCACTCAATATTCGGAAACCAGCTCAGCACAACCCTAACCGTCAAAACCGTATGGTACAAATCCATCCACTTCCCCATCGCCGCCGCCACCGGCATAAACGGGGTGTGCAACCGCTCCCTCGCCACGGCGGCGAAGAACGCCGGCCCGGCGGTGTAGAGGAGGGGCTCCTTCATCTCCACAGCCAACGAAAAGAGTCCATCCGCGAAGAACCTTGCGGCGGCGGCGGAGATGGCTACCACTGTCGTGGCTGTCCGTGTCGGCCCGGAAAGCAAATCCGGAACTGGATCTGTGATTGCGGGCGATTTGATAATTACTGGGTTTCTTTGGGCTGGGGAAATCGAAGAAGCCGTAATTCTTAATTTCGAGGGTTTAGGGAGCGGGGAGAAGGGGTGGAAACTGAGGTTTGAAAGTGGTGGAGGGCGGCGGATACGAGCCGGCAGCGGTGGTAACGCGGCGGCGGCGTGGTGGGCAATGAGGGGCATGCAGACGATGAGGGATGCTTGAGTCGCCATGAGAGTAGAAACCGCCATTAATGCTTTGGTTCTTTTCTTCCGAAATGTGTCGCTCGGTTCGTTGGTTCTATTATCCTTTTGTGGCTCACTAATCTATTCACGTACTTAATTCTCCTTTTCTCTTCCATCATTTCAATCTTATTTATATTGTTTTAAATTTTTTTTTATGTCTTTAATTTTTTTATTATTATATTATTTTTCACGTACTATTAATTTTAATTTAATAATTATTAATATAAAAATTAAATTTTGATATATTTTAATAATAATATTCTTTTCTTGCCCAATAAGATATCGAATGTGCATAATAACTGGTATTCTCTGTTGGGTCTTCAACTAGGTCTTCTAAGAGTGGACCCGATTTGTTAAAGGTCTTTGTCCAAAGGACTATGGTCTTAAAAGCCCTAGTCTCCCAAATTTCTTCCTCGAGGAAACCTACCAATTTTACGTATATAACGATCGAAGAAACTCTTAAACTCTTCGACTTGGGAAGAAATGTTAAGGAAGAGTTGTTGGAGCTTTCAAAGGTTAGATTAGTGGTTCCTTTATTTTTTTTCTATTTGTTAAATCTGTCCAAATTTGAATTTTTTGCAGTGGTCTAGTATATTTTATATGTTTGTTGATGTCTGGTGTTTAGGGTACATTATTTCTGTTTGTGGGTTTGCATGCATGCTATATATGTCTCAATCTATTTGTTTATTCTAATTGTTTTGTCTTTTTTGATTAACAGGAAACCTCAAATGGAGGCACACTGAATGGCGTACCTAGGGCACGGTATGTTGGGGGATTCGTATTTGATTTTATTGTGACTTATCTAATGATGCGTCAATAGTTCTGGACTATGCTAGATTACATGGCTTAAAGCTGATAAATCAACTGGTATGATTTTGTTCATAAATTTTGTGTGTCAAATAAAATTAAGAATATGAGTTCAGACACTGTGTAGACCAATTCCTTCATTTGCCTGTCATCTAATAGACAGAGTACTTCAAACTCTGAAACCCACACCACCACCGCTGAAGATGAACCTCAAAAAGGCCATCGCCGACCAAACCAGCATTTCCCTATCGTGCTGTCCTTGACCGCCACCAGGTCAGACGGCCCAACACGAGACCAGCTTCTGGGTTACCCCAAGTCGAAGTCCAATGACGAACTCAATTCACTGTCGTCCCATCTTGAGACTCTGATTATGGCTGATCGACGGCGGGCCTCTGGGTGCCCCCGTTTGTCCTCCGCCAATGGGGTTTGGGTAGATCAGACTCTCAACTTGAAAAGTTCTTTCAGAGATATCGCGGAGAATACTCACAAGGCTGCTGCTACTGCTTGTGTTGATTTCCAGACTAAGGTTAGTTTGTTTCTTTGCGTTGATGATGTTGATGATTTTGCTGTTGTTTTGGTAATTATTGGATTCATGAAGTTGCAAGTTATATTTTTTTGCATCTACTTTTTATGGGCTTTCTGCTATTAACCAGTACCGCGGTTGTTGCCATGGTCGTAGTTAATTCATTAGAATTGCGCATTGGAAAAGATAATGATTCGATTGAAAGAATATAGCTATGGTGATGTTAAACTAAAGACATGATAGTAGAACTGTCTGTATTTTCTTGAAGTACGTATCCCTTACTTTTTATTGAAATTGAAACCCGGTTGGTTAGTTTTCTGCATTGGAGCTGGAAAATAGAGAGACATGTGATAATAATGGGAAAAAAAGTGACAGCAAATAACACTATTTGAATGTTGACATGAAAATTGACCTATTATTCTAACAAGAATACGGGAAAATTGCAAAATTGGTATACCAACTCCAAAATTTTAGCGTTTTTGGTATTGTAAATTTTCCGACGAAAAAAAAAAACCCGCAACTCTAAAAAATAAGCAAAAAAGTGCCAATTTTGCCCAAATAAGCCAAAACCCGGCTGAGATCCGACCCGGATGCTGACGTGTCTTGCCGGAGTCACAGCTGGCCTATGAAGCCTTCCACATCAACAAAAACCCAGTCCAACTCACATGCCACGTACACAATAAACAAAGGGAAAATTGCAAAATGGGTATACCAACTCCAAAATTTTAGTGTTTTTGGTACTGTAAATTTTCCGGCGAAAAAAAAAACCTGTAACTCTAAAAAATAAGCAAAAAAGTGCCAATTTTGCCCAAATAAGCCAAAACCCGGACGAGATCCGACCCGGATGCTGACGTGTCTTGCCGGAGTCACAGAACGATATTCTCAGTCGAAGACAAAGTATCGCCGCCGCCGCTAGCTCCGTCGCCACTATCCACCCTCTCCCCCCCCCCCCCCCCCCCCCCCCTCCACATCAGATTCGCGAACGTAGCCATCGTCGTCGTCACCTCCCAGCAAAATCCATGGCCAGAAAAAGGAAACCCCCTGCAAAAATCTCTACCGTTGAACTCCTTTCCGAAAGTGAGATCCAGTCTTTGCTTCATCAGATCGGAATGGGCAACCATCAGATCTGCTCACGAAATTGTTGGTGGTGGTGAGTGGCGAGATTGACAGTGGTGAATGGCGAGATTGTTGGCGGCGATTTGGGGTGTTGGTGGTGTTGGTGGCGATTTTAGTTGCTGGACACGCACACCATGCCCAATCTCACCCCCGATCTGGCGAGGGTTGTAGCGTTTATGGCCGCGTGGGAGGAGAATTTGAGATTCTGAATAACCGCGACGGGGGAGACTGCTTATCGTTCGTTGATTGTTGGTGGTGCGGTGGTGATTTGGGGTTGTAGTGGTGGTGGCGGCCAGATTGTTGCGGCGATTTGGGGTGGTGTGGTGGTGGAGGCAGATTGTTGGTGGTGTGGTGGCGATTTGGGGTTGTGGCGGTGGCGGATGTCTAGTTGCTTGTTCTTGTTTCAGTTTTGAGATTATGTTGTTCAGAATTTGACAATCATTATACTAAGTGTTTTTATGAAGAATGTTGGGAAGACCTGCACCAAAAATTTTGCTTATTTGGCATCAATAATTTGTTTATGGTGTATGTGACATGTGAGTTCGACTGATTTTTTTTGATGTGGAAGGCTTCATTGTATGTGGCATGTGAGTTCGACTGATTTTTTTTGATGTGGAAGGCTTCATAGGCAGCTGTGACTCCGACGAGACACGTCAGTATCCGGGTCGGATCTCGGCCGGGTTTTGGCTTATTTGGGCAAAATTGACACTTTTTTGCTTATTTTTTAGAGTTGCGGGTTTTTTTTTTCGCCAAAAAATTTACAGTAACAAAAACGCTAAAATTTTGGAGTTGGTATACCGATTTTGCAATTTTCCCTTTGTTTATTGTGTACGTGGCATGTGAGTTGGACTGGTTTTTTGTTGATGTGGAAGGCTTCATAGGCCAGGTGTGACTCCGGTAAGACACGTTAGCATCCGGGTCGGATCTCGGCCGGGTTTTGGCTTATTTGGGCAAAATTGGCACTTTTTTGCTTATTTTTTAGAGTTACGGGTTTTTTTTTTCGCCGGAAAATTTACAGTACCAAAAGTGCTAAAATTTTGGAGTTGGTATACCGATTTTGCAATTTTCCCCAAGAATACGATTAGTCTAGTGTTTATGTTATGGTTGATATAGTTTGTGTATGTTTTAGGGTAAGTGGGATCCAATTATTCTGGTACCGAGACAGCCATATTACGATTGCAAGAAGAGACACATACTGATCTTATTGCTGAAATTCCGAGAAACGTTGTTGTGTGGTTCAATCTTGGTATCCATAATACGTATACCCTAGGTACCTGCTGTTGACTTCTTGTGCACTAATACTGACCAAATAAAAATTTTTAATTTAAAAATTTTTGGAACTAATATGTTTAGATTTGGTCTTTCTTAAGATATAAATGTGGAATATATACCGAATTTCACTGAACCAGGGTAGAGACGGTAAAAATGTTGTTCAACCCTGATAAAAGATCTCTCTTGCTATATGTGATGGTATCTTTGCATTTGTAGTGCTTAATCATGATAATAGTTGTTGACATTTTGTCTTATTGAAGAATATGCATATCCCGACATTTGATTTTCTCTCTGCTTTCCAAAGGTGGATGAGGTAAGAGAAGTTGTGAATACATGGGTCGATTCCTTCACTCGTCTTATCTTTGTGAATGCAATCTATTTCAAAGGAGCATGAAACGAAAAATTTGATGCATCGCTCACGGGAGATGATGACTTCTTCCTCTTAAATGGGACCTCAATCGAGAAAAAACAGTACCTCCGTGCTTTTGAAGGCTTCAAATCATTGCGGCTCCCATACAAGAAAGGCAAAGACAACGGTTAGTTCTCAATTTACTTCTTTCTTCCAGACGCCAAAGAAAACCTTCCATCTCTATTACAAAAATTCGGATCTGAAAATGAGTTCATAGAACGCCACCTCCCCAGATGAAAAAGTGGATGTTGGTGAGTTTCGAATCCCAAAATTTAAAATAAATTTTGGGTTTGAGGCTTCTGGGGTACTCAAAAAACAAGGGTTGGTGCTTCCTTTTTCGGGTGTTGGTGGTTTGACCAAGATGGTCGACTCTTTAGCAGTCAGAAAGACTCTCTACGTATCTAAAGTTTTCCACGAATCATTCATTGAAGTGAACGAGGAAGGTACAGAAGCTGCCGCTGTAACTGCTAGTGTTTTTTGACTTCATGTTTTGTGAGGGAGCATCAGATTGATTTTGTGGCCGATCATCCCTTTTTCTTTGTTATACGAGAGGATAAGACCGGCGTCGTGCTGTTTGTGGGGCAAGTTGTTAATCCCCTCCCCGATTAGTTTCTGAATAAAATTATGTTCTTTTGAAACTATGATACACTCTACTATACAGCCGGTTAGTTTCTGAATATGATTATGTTGTTTTGAAACAATGATTAGTATGAAAAGACAAATTTTGCCTGTCGCTTTTGTATACTGAATCAAATACCCAATACACATTAAAATGGTAGTATCAGAAACTGAATAGTTGGTGTTCTATACATGTTTTTTCAAAAAATTCGGTATTCAGTATTTAGGAGACCAAAATACTGAATTATATATTTTCTTATTTTTGAATATATATATTTTTTATATTTTTATAATTTATATATGTAATATATTATATTTAATATGTTTTGTGTTGAACTAATATTCTATGTCCTGTTTGGAAAATTCTAACCCAGACCCGGCTGGGTCGAACCCCAACCAATTAAAGGGCAAGTGTAATACACTTGCCATTTGATTGGTCACTTTCCCTAAATTTTCCACCAACCACAGGGCAATTTGATTGGTCACTTTCCCTAAATTTTCCACCAACCACAGGGCAAGCGTAAAACACTCGCCCCCTCGTTACACCGGTTTGGCCGAGCCAGGCTCGGGCTAGAATTACCCGTCTTGTTTAATAAACAACCAAATTATACATAATTGCATGCCAATAATGGTTAAGTCAGTGGTTAAGAATTTTTTCTCCACTAGTGGGCCAGTGATTAACGAGTTTTTCTCCACGATATTGACTCTTGGTTAAGGATTATTTCTCCATAATAATGACGGTGGAGTTGAATCATTTGGCCACAAGAAGAGTGAGTTAAAAAAAAAAAGTTATACCATATTATTCAACATGGTATTCGTGCAAGTGCAAGTTGGATTCTAGGTCTGTTTTATTTTGCAGTCTGCGACCCTGGCATAACAGGAGTGTGTCAAGTATCCCACATCCATAGATTTGTCTTATTTTGCATTCTGCTACCCTGGGCGTGACGGAAATGCATCAAATATTCCACATCGAATAAGATCAAGTACATTGTTTATCATTAATTATCAAATAATATTTAAAAAAAAATACACCGAAAAATTTGAAAAACCAGAAATTTATAAAAAGAAAAGGGTTAATCTTTCTTTGCACCCCAACCTTTGGGGTGCGTTGCACTTTGGTACCCAACCTTTCATTTTTGACAAATCAGTACCCAACCTTTGTAATTTGGTCAATTTCAGTACCTAAGTCAACATTCCGGCCAAAATCTCCGGGCAAGGCTTTGTGCGTGTATTACACGCGATTTCTTAAGGGCAAATGAGTCATTTTATATGTCACTCCCGCCAATATGTAATATCTCCCTCCTTTAGCTTATTTATTTATCAAATTGGTACCATTTTCTTCCCCAGTTGAAAATTAGGGTTACGCCATGGAGGGGGTGTGCAATTGCGGAAGACCACTTGTGAGGAGGACATCATGGACCGACATCAACCCAGGAAGGAGATTCATGGCCTGTGGAAAATTTCGGGTCTGTAATTGTACAACTTGTCCGTAGTGTAATTTCGGCTATGTAATTCTTTCCACTTCTCTTCTCGTTGATTAGGAGGCTGGGGGATGCAATTTCTTTACCTGGACAGACCCCCCAATGTGTGAAAGATTAAGACAAATATTACCTGGGTTGCTGAGGAGGCTCAATACGCTGGAGGAGGCGGCTGGACGAAGAAATGGCAAGGAAAAATGGTTGTGGCTAGCTTTGATAGTTTCTTGGTTGATTATGTATCTTCTCCTTTGAATGTTATTGTAGAATCAGCAATTAGTGCTTGAATGTTGTTGTAGCATTTGTATCATGTTTATGTACTTCAAGTTGTAAGACTTTTCTTTCAATGAAATGAAGTAAGCACCTTGCTGAAATTTGCTTTGTTCAGTTTATACATTTAGAAGAACTTCTGGAAATCTAATGGAAATGTGCATGATGTACCATGAAAATCATATTCATTCCTTCTTCAAAAAGAGTACATTGACATGATTGCATCTAAGCATCAAGGATAATAACTTTAAATAACTACATTGTTTAGATAACAAAAAGACTTAGATGCTTTAAATAACTGCATTGTTTAGATTACAAAAAGATGATCTAAATAACTACATTGATCACTGCTTCATCTGTCGATGCTTTGAAGTACTCTCCTTCCCAGTATCGCTTTTTCTCCATGGCTGTAACTTCCTTCTTGGTCTAGCTTGGAATGATGTTTGTGGGCCTGTAGTAGATGCCTGAGTTGCAAATTGAGCCTCATTTGCTGATGTTTGTGATGATTGACTCCTTGTAATTCTTCTTGGGATTGTTACTGCAGGCTCTGGAGTGTGATCAGGCACATTGATGCTTGGTTCATTCCTTGATTTCTTCTTTGTTTGTGCAACCTGCAAATAGT
Source organism: Lantana camara (assembly GCA_037501455.1). NCBI lineage: Eukaryota > Viridiplantae > Streptophyta > Magnoliopsida > Lamiales > Verbenaceae > Lantana > Lantana camara. The sequence continues at coordinate 95,931,774 of CM074863.1, forward strand.
ACATCAATGTTTAGTATGTAAATAATTTTAAGTTTATTTCAAAAGAATGGTAAAGGATACTTACAGTCTTTGTTGGGTGAGATTTTTGCTTTTGGCCTTTGTTTGGGGGTGGGACTTCATGATGAACCTCCTGCTCTTGGTTCTTGGGGTTGTTAGGACATCCTCTCTTGTTATGTCCTTGTTTTCCACACAGTTTGCAAGTCATCACCATTCCCTGTCTTCCCAACTTACCACTTGAGTTCCCAAGCCCGGTAACAACAGCTTTTTTCTTCTGTTTTTGCTCCTCTAACTCAACTGGATCCTTTCTCCTATCATGCTTTTTTGGCCTGCCTGGTAATGCTTCCTTCACTGGTGGTTTCAAAGCTGCTCTTTCAGATTGAGGCCATTCAAGAGGCCCATGCAGTGGCTTCATCAAGTTGCTATACACCTCCATAAACTTCTTAATTTGATAGCATTGATCAACATATTCTTCAGGCGTGTGATGTAGAAAGTAAATAGCACTAATAGCATGTGCACAAGGTATACCTGATAGTTGCCATTTCCTGCAACTACAAGTATACTCACCCAAATGTACTATGTACCTGTCTCCACATCTTGCATGAACTTCAAATAGATTCTCACCATTCCAATGTGCTTCTAGTTCCATGCTATCTTTCTTGTTCACATCAACAATTTTCTGGATATTTGGACACAGTGCACCCACATGCTTCTTCATCTCATCTCTTTTCACATAAACCCTTTGCATCAACAACATTCTGATTTTCTCCAGCATATCAATCACATGCATAGATCTAGCATCTAAAATCAGAGCATTAAAGCCTTCACACATGTTATTTAACAGCACATCACACTTGGCATTGGTTCTGAAGTATGCCTGAGACCAGTGTCTTGCAGGCCTTTTTGCCAACCACTTGAAAGCCTCTATATCTTTCTCTCTCAATTCCTTAAACACATTTTCAAGATCAACTATTCTGGATGATTTAGCAGCTCTCCACAGCAAAAATTTCAATGTCAACCCCCTATGTGCTTGCTTGAAATTATTGTAAAGATGATTAACACAGAATCTATGGTCACAGTTGGGTAACAAAGTCTCAACAGCATCAATTAAACCCTTCTGTTTGTCAGACATGAAGGTGTATCTATCTGAATCTCTCTCAATTCAAATCAGCAATTAATAGCTCAATAAACCAAGTCCATGATGATTTCCTTTCCTTTTCAACAATGGCATATGCAAATGGAAACATGCAGTTATTTGGATCTATACCTACTGCACATAAGAGAATACCACCACAACATGTTTTCAAGTGACAACCGTCCAAGAAAATCATTGGCCTACACATCAAAAATCCCTTTTTCAAAGAACCCCAGCAAACATAAAATCTTTTAAACATTAACTCACCTTCAACAAACTTGGTCTTCACCTTCACTGTAGATTCTGGATCAGATTTCATGATCTCAGCTGCATATCTCCATATCATGCCATACTGTACTGCACTATCTCCAACAGTTTCCAATTCCACTTGTTTCTTAGCCCTGTACATCTGGTACTTTGTGAACTCAATCTTATGATCATCTTTTGCCACAACCATCATTGAAGACACAGGCCATTTAGGGTTTGTTTTCAACATTGTGTTGTATTGCTTAGCAATCCAAGTTGAGTTAGCGGCCCTAACTCTTTGTGCTCTGGGACACTGATGCTTTTCATGAAGTGTCTTCACCACAAATGTCTCTTCCCCACTCTTGTTAGATGCATAAATATACCATGTACAGCTCATATGTTTGCAGTTGACAGAGACCTTTTGGGATGTATTTTTGATAAACTGAATGTCCCTCGCATTCACAATAGCATGTGCTCTCACAGCTTTCCTAAAAATTTTTACATTTTTAAACTCTAATCCCAAACTAAACTTTGGGTTTGCCATATCCGTTTTTTCATTAAAAATCCTCCTTCCAAGTTGTAGCACATTAGTAGAAGAAGGTTCAAGGACTTCAACCAAACTAGTACTTTGTAGCCCCCCCATGTTAACATGCTTGTTAACTGCATTTACATCCACATCAACCTCTTCATGATCACTATCCACAAGTTTATCACTGTAATCTGAATTTGCCCCCACTGACTGATCATCATCACTTCCATCACTGTCTATTTTATCCCAAAAAACACCTAACTGCTCTAACACATCAACGTGGGTCTCACCATCTACACCTTCATTGTCAACAGCAGTTCCAACATTATCAGATGGAGCAGGGTTTTCATTATCTAGTGCACTACCATGATAAGTTACATCTTCATTGACAATACTCTCAGTTATACCATGATCAGCTACATCTTCATTAACAATACCATCAGTTAAATTCTTCCCCAAGTTTTTGTCTATCTCATCCCAATTAGGTAAATCCAAAACCTCATCTGGATCATCATCACTATCATCTTCACATGCACCATCACCTCTAACAATAACAACTCTAGGTAGAACTTCATCACTCTCACAAATAGACTCCACATCATCACTCTCATTTTCAACAAAAATTCCCACAACCCTATCTCCATCTAAGTGATTTGATAATGCCATAACATCATTATCATCTTGCATCAAAGTCACAACCGAAGCATCATTTGGATCCCATTGACTATAGAAGAATAACGCACTGTCTGTGTCAATTCCAGCCTCTTTACCCATAGTTATTATCTCAACCATACTAATTTCATCAGCATCACAATAATCAAAATGATCCAACTTTCCACCCACATAAACCCTAGACCCCAAATTGCAAAACCTACCACCATGATGCATTCTTATAGTATATTTATCACTACTAGGACCTGCAATCATCCAACAACAACAGAAAAAAAAAAAAAAAACCAAATCAGACAACATTCTCAGAAATAGGGCCACACAATTAAAATTTCAGACAAAGGTGAAGCAGGGATGGACCACATGTGCAAAAATTGGGGACAACAAAACACAAGGACCGCATACAACAAACATATATGACCACATTCCATCATTTTCAATACAACAGCAACAAATCCCTAGGCAGATACAATTCCGCACTAAAAATACCAAAGTTGGGGTTCCAACACTCACCATACAGAGGTGCGCTTCTTCCATACGGAATTGCGTCCTCATCCGTCCGCTTCTTCCACACCATTGCTGGAGTTCTTCGCCTCGCACACAGTGAAGAAGACAAGGGTTTTGTTTTGTTTGTTTGAAATTCAATTTTTAATTATAGAGACAGCCGTTGTGATACAAATGGAGGGAGTGACATATAAAATGACTCATTTGCCCTTAAGAAATCGCGTGTAATACACGCACAAAGCCTTGCCCGGAGATTTTGGCCGGAATGTTGACTTAGGTACTGAAATTGACCAAATTACAAAGGTTGGGTACTGATTTGTCAAAAATGAAAGGTTGGGTACCAAAGTGCAATGCACCCCAAAGGTTGGGGTGCAAAGAAAGATTAGCCCAAAAGAAAATGAAATTTTTTTTGGCAGATTTCAATGAAAAAACCAGAAATTTATAAAAAGAGAAGAAAAAAAAAAAAAAAAAGGCAGATTTCAATTATTGGGCAATCTACGTCTATTTTCTTAGAAAAATTTGGGTGCAGCATATTATTGTTGGTTTTTCTCTAAAGAAATTTTTTTGATATCAGGAGAAGACGATTGTTGAAGAAGAAGACGTTTTTAAGTTTTATGGTCGGATAATGAGGAAAAAAAGACATCCTAGTGTCCTTTTAATTTACCCTATGTGATCATTTACATCTAATTATCCTACATATAATATATCGAGAAATTATATTTTAATTCCTATAAAAAAAATTCTTTTTTTTTTTTCAAAAACACAAATTGTCATATCAAGATAAGCTCATGACAATTGATACCGTAAGACATTAAATCATACCTTGAAACATTCAACAGAACCCACATAAAGAGATAATGATAGTTCTTGACATTATTTATCTCGTTCCATAACATTTGCGGACACTAATATGCAGCAGTTACAGAACCTCTCGCTCTACTGGGTATTGAAATAAAAGGGATCGGAGTTGTTCAAACCTAAAGCTAAATTCCAAGACGAACTATTTTGGTTTAATATCCTTTTTCCAGGTTTGCCCACTTCAAATGCAGTTTTATTACTGGGCCATGAACATATGTAATATCTTTTCATTTGTTTCTTGAAACGAAACATATGTAATATCTTTAAGTACTATACATTCTGTGTTTGTTTTTTAAATTTTTTGTATTCTTCTTTGTGCATGCAGAATGTATTTAAGCTTGCTTCTTTCTCTTGGTTGTGGGTATGTTTCCTCCTCCCATTAGTTCTTCCAATTTTTTTCTCATATAAATTTATCATTCGAAACCTATTAAAGATTCTTATGAATTAGAATATTCCACAAATATGTAAGTTCTGACTGAGTTTTTTGCCTTCATTTTACATTGGGAATTTTAACAGTTTCTTGCTTCATAAAGAACCAATGCCTTGTCTGCGTATGACGAATTTTGGAGTTTGCATACACCTATCCCGTTTGTGTTTTTACATCATGGGCATTCAGTGTTTTGTTCTTCGAAGAACTTTGTTTTAACTTCCCCCTTCCGTTGCTGAGGTTTGTCGGGCAAATTCACAAAACTAGGTAGTCTTAAACTCTTTTTGCATTGGGAGATGCTCGATTCTTCGACTAGCTAGCTCATCCATCACAACTTAGCATAAAATATATTTAAATTGTTCTATTCTAATGTCAAATTATTGATTTGTAACCTTTTTCTTAAATTGTTCTATTCTAATATCAAATAAAAAAAGAGGGGGCGAAATGAGGATGTGAGGCCAACGGAGTTCCATCGCCTCCCCTTCCAGCCTCGTTAGCACAAGCATGTGTACATTACATATACCTCCCCTGCAAGTTTATCTACAAGAAATGTTACCTTCCAACAATCAGCATGAACCACAAAGAGAGATGGATTTAAAGTACAAGGTTAATAGCACAAAATAAGAAAAAGAATCATGTGTAAATACAGTTCTATATGTTTGTGGAATTGTATGTAATTGTACGGAAGGACAATATAGTTATTGTTTATATGAATTAAATGCAGTTTGACATCGACATATATTAGAAGTAGTTGAGGAAAAAGTTCCAAGGTTTTCGAACCTAGATTGATTGCAACGTGTAGGTCAGCATTCACAAGGAATTAGGCCAAATGATATTTCCGACAAACAGCATATAATGAATAAGAAAGTTACACATATATTGAGATGAAACAATACTAAAATATGAAATAAAAAGAAAAAGAAAAGGCAGAGCTCCTAATATTAACTTAGAGTACTGGCTCTACCTAGAATTATACTTCATTGGCCGTAAAGTGTCGAACTTAAAACTAGTAGCGTTATCAATCAAGAGCTTCCACGTATGTAGCTAACATAATTATAGAGTACTGCTAGCTATGTAATTGTTTTCTTTTGGACTTCTATAGGAATAGGACATAGTTCTTTTAAGGGTAGTATGTTAGGTAAAGACACTTTTAAGATTTTCCCAGATTCCATAAATGTTGAACTCCTAAACGAAAATTTCGAACTACGCAACAAAACAATAAGAATTGGAGATTTATCCTTGATTTGCACCACTAGATTAGCGATGTTGCCTCACACAATAAAACCGGCCCATACTTAGTTCTCTTTTTCCCATTTCCTACTCCATCTGTAATTCATAAATTTTCGTCTCAAATCCAAAAATACCAATGGATAAACCAAGTTGGGTCCTATTGAATAGGACTCATATCATACCACTTTGATGTTTTAGAGTAAGGAATGTCCTATAAGAGGCAAAATAGTTTAGGTCTCTTTTTTGTAAACTACTCTTGTTAGCAGAAATTTGTGACAGTAATGAAATAATAAATGTAACGTTTCATAGTCATTTAATTCTATGTGGCCAATCCAGAATATCTCATTCAATTTTATTAATTGCATATTATAAGTGTTTGTGTGTGGATGAAACCCCAAGGTCACATTAAGCTACGGGACTTGACCTCGCATAGGGATGGAGGTTATGGAACAAGTCTCTATGACGTGACCTAAACCAACTCCAAGTCGAAGAGTCTAATAAGCACGGGGATGTTGACTTGACTCATTTGAGACTTGCTCATATGACGTGACTTTGAGAAAAGTTACTTCGTTTCACGAGTATTGTATGTTGAGACATTCACACGCGTATGGGGGTGCTTGTTAGGGAACAAGTATACTGAGGATCCCGATAGGAACACCTCAATGGGGTAAGGCTTTTACGCCTTAATGATGAGGTTGGTTCCCTAGTTATGGTAGTGTCTAAATGGTCCTTAGACTTGAGGCTTCATTGATGCTCTGTGCATGACAAGGGTAATGTTTGATATACACCTAGAGATTCATGGGTTCCATGAATCTCGTTATGGCTGTATTTTGGCATTGTTCGAATCATGTATGGGGGAATATGAGATGCCAATATAGAATCTATCGCTCGTCTAGAAGAATGAGTGAATCACCCATGAATTCTATTGTAACACATTCCACTTAAATCCTTGCGCAAGGTACGTAGTGAGATCTAAATTAGGAAATGAGTTTCCTAGAGTGTTAGATTAAATGGAATTGCTATTAGAAGTAATTCATAGCATTAGGACTAATAGGGTTCTATCATTCTCATGCCCTAGGTCCTAATCGGGGTTTGAACGATATAAGGATCTTATCTTACGGTATCCATGAAATTGAAAGGTTCACAATATAAACTTCACCTGTTGAATGGGTGGTCATTAGCTTGTCACTAGAAATCGATCATGATCTGTAGGAACTGATTAATTAAAAGGAGTTTTAATTAAATAGTAATTAATTAAAAGTGTTTAATTAAATCAATAAGATAAATGATTATCTAAAATACCACATTAAAAATGTGGGCCTACTGCTATTCATTGGTGAACCTAAGGGGTCACACAATGACTCTAATTAAAAAACGTGACTATTTAAAGATCAATAGAGATTGATTGATAAATTAAAAGAGTTTAATTTATAATATGAGAGAGCAATTAATTAATAATTGTATTAATTAATTTATGCTTAATTGTTAAGCTATTAAGAATAGATGTTGGGTACGGGTCAAAAGGCGAAGAGGATTTTTGGATAGTAAAAAATTCTTGTGGGGTCTGGTGGGGCGATCATGGGTATGGACAGTGGCGGAGCCAAACATTTGATTCAGGGGGGTCATATTAGGCTTTTCCATATATATATGGAAAACCTTGTCAAATACGGAAAATGCAAGATAAACCCTATGTTTCAATAATTAGCATAAAAAATCCTGTGTTTTATAAAAATAAACATAAAAAATCCTCACATGTTGTTTGAGTCATACGTGTTGCCCTTATTCACGAAAATAAAAGCAAAAAATAGACAAAAAATATTTGCAAATAGAAAATTGCAAAGAAATATAATAGAATATAACAGAAAATATTGGAAACGGTGTATACAATAAATAAATGAAGAATATAAATACCAAAAAAATTATTATCGGGAAGTAAAACCTGAAAGGAAAGACATAAATCAAAATTGGGTAGAAAACATACATTAAAGAGAAATTAATGGGTAAAAAGTTACGTATTAAAATAAATTATTTTAGGATCTACATGAAAATTTTTGTGAATATTGAGGCAAAATTGAAAATTTAAAAATTAAGAGATCATGCATACAAGTACAAAAACAACATTTTTGTAAAGAAATTTCGCTGAACTCGAACATACAATCAGAAGGTTTTCTGTACAAAATTAAGAAAAACACATGGTTTTCTATGAGATTTTGTATAACATGAGGTTTTTTACGCCCATTTCGAATAACACAAGGGAGTTAAGTGCATATAACTCATATATTATTTGTGTGGTCTCAATTATTAACAATTTACTATATTGACCCTAACCAGTATTAATTTTAACTTTGATGAGGGGGGTCAATAATGAAAAATCGCATAAAATTACATCCACATATCTATATATTTATATATATATATACATATATATATAATAATATAAAAAAAAAAAACAAAAAAAGTTGAGGGGGGTCAATTGCACCCCCTCATATCAACATGGCTCCGCCAGTGGGTATGGATATACCAGAAAAAACACCTCCAAATTGATGAGAATGGACGAGTTCGACATATATCCCATCATGGCTTGTGTAGCTCCATCAGATTTTGGATTAGGTTTCCGATGTGTAAGTCTTACATCATTTGTCGTCAACAATTTATGTTAATCAAGAATATTTTTTTGTTGATCAAGTTGCACTTCTGCTCACAATAAGTTTTATCTCTATATAAAAGGGTAAATGCCCCAATACCCCCTTGTGATTTTAGAAATTTTCGATATACCCCCTTATAAAATATAAATTGTATAAGACTTGTGTTTTTTTTTTAAAAATAGCACGGTGCCCCCTGCATACCTCGCGTGATGTTCACACACAGATTTGTGAGAGTGGTATACGTAATTTTTTAATTTAAAGCCCTTGAATTGCCAAAATTACCCTTATTCTATTCTATACTGATATAATTGAGCTTCTTCTTCCTTTATTCTTATTCAGTTGGAAGCCATTGTTGTTGCAGCTTGAAGCTCTAAGGGAAGGGTTTCGTCCATGGCGTCTTCTTCCAATAATCGGCAGACTGAAAATGGTCGATACATCGATTTGAGGTACGACAGCACACCTTACTGCAAATGCCCAGCAAAGTGTGATATCAAGGTTGTTGAATCCAAAGAAAAAGCTTCCAAGGGCCACCTCTATTACTGTTGCCCTAATAAAAATCCACAATGTAAGTTTTTTCGTTGGTGCAATCCTGTTAAAGCTACCCTAGGGTCGAGAGGTTTCCCAATTGAATCTGACACAAGGGCTGAGGGTTTTGGCCAATCATATGTCAAAGAACAAAGTGAATGTGCAAATCTTGGTGATGTGACTTCAAGAGTGTTAATGGTGGGTGGTTCGCCAAAGAATGAAATGAATGGGGCTTTCATACATGTTTCTTGGGTATTCACTGCCGTTTTCTTCACAATGATGGTAATGTGTTGGTTGAAAATGTAATATTTGTAAATTGTTATTTTCAAGGGGTGTTAGTGTAATATTGAGGAGTTTGTATTAGGGGTCAATTTAGTTTCCTCAATTGTGTAATCTGTTTTGTAACCATTATCCTCTTGAATTAATGAAAGATTTAGTATTTTATTTACCAAATGCAGTGAATGATGGGAAATTCCCATCCCATTTCGTACCCACACTAAGCAAAATGTTTACAATTGGTAAAGGAAAAGAAAGGCTAGAATAACATCATACACAACAGAAGTGGCAAAAACCACAGCGAAATGCATTCATATCATACAAAAATATTAACAGTTGGCAATGTATTTGTCATCCATATTCAATATAAACCAACAAACAAGTATGCATTTCACTTTCACCAAAATACACCATAACAGAATCACTAAGAAATCCCTATAGGCCAAACATAACTAAACGTTTCTAGTTGAAGGTTGCCTTCTTGCTTTTGTTGTTCTTGACGACTGCCTTGAAGATTGCACTGAAGTTTGCCTTCTTGCATATGTTGTGGAGCTTCTGACAGATGCTGCTTGCTGAACATTGTGAATTTGACTGCTCCCTTGGTCATCAGTTTCTGCAACAGATTGATGTTGACCCAGGAAAAAATAAAAGATAACTTTAGAACATATTTTTGAAAATAACACAATTGCAGTTCATGAATCATACCTTGTAGAATTTGGACTTGGGGTGTGGTGGGTTGGTGCAAGAGGCTCTGTTATGGCTAGTAGTTAAACACCTCTGGCAAGTGTGTGTTAAGCCTCTTCTTGTGGAAACACCTCCTTCATCTGCACCTTTCCTTCTAGCTTTAGTAGCTTTGCCCCTCTTCACACTGATATGTGGAGCTCTCAGGGGCTCATAAGGTGTTTTAATGTAGTCATCTTGGCCCGGGACACCATGTATCATGTTATCATACACTTGCAAATAAAGTTCTTTGGTAAAGCAATCATCTACATAGTTCTCCACTTCCTCTCTTTTCTCTGTTATTGCAGCAAGTGCATGACATCAAGGATAACCACACAGTTGAAACATCCCACAAGAGCAAATCCTTTTGTCAAGATCAACTATGTAGACATTTAGCACATGATGTATCTCATACTCTGCCCCACCACAATAAGTTGCAAAACAGTTTCTAGCAATCTTGGATTGTAACCTGATCTTTTTCATGATGTTTGGACAAAAGGTTCCTTGGTATTTATCCATCATGCTCCTCTTTTGTTGAATTTTAATCATTAGCTTTGTTCTTATCCATTCAAACATAGAGATTATGGGCAGACTTCTAGCAACAAGTATATATGCCTTGAAAGACTCAGACAAATTGTTCACAAAAACATCACACTTACAGAGCAAATCAAAGTGTGATCTTGTCCATTGCTGAGGTGGTATTTCCCTCATCCATTCAGCAGCAGTCTTTATCCTCTCATCAACCTTAGGATCAGCCTTCTCTATTCTTTTCATTATCCTCTCAAATTCAGGTTTATTGGCTGTTGATGTTGCTTTCCAGAATAGTTCTTTCAACTCATTAGTTTTGAACTTTACTTTGAAATTCTGGTAAAGATGCCTCACACAATATCTGTGCTCTGACTGAGGAAATAATTCCTTAACTGCCTCCACCAACCCTTTCTGCCTATCACTCAAGAAAGTCCATCTTCTTTGCAGGCCTATGTCATCCAACAATTCTTGCAAAAACCAAGTCCAATATGCCCTGTTCTCAATTGGTACAACTGCCATTGCAATTGGCCACATGTTATCATTTCCATCCCTCCCAATGGATACCAACAACTGACCACCACAAACAGTTTTCAAAAAACATCCATCTAGTTGTATGATTGGCCTACAACCCACAAGGAATCCATTTTTCATAGCAGCTAAACTGTAATACATTCTCTCAAAAACTGGAGGGTTAGTACCTTCTTTTTTCCTCAGAAGTATCTTGCTTTCTGGATTTTTATCTCTAACCGTTTCACAATAATCCCACAGCAATGCATATTGCTTACTATCTGCACCATGAATCTTTTGCAAAGCTGCTTTCTTGACTCTTGCCACTTTCCACTTGCTTGCATCAACATCAACCTTTCTCTTGATTGTCTGTTTCAATGTCTCCACAGGTATACCTGGATTCTCCCTCACCAACTTCTCAATTCTTCCAGCTAAATATTTTGTCTTTGCTAACTTATTTGAGTAAGTCCTGCAACAAACATGATCACCTCTAAGAGTTTTAATTTGAAATGTTGAACAACCTTGAATGGGTGAGACATGAATTCTCCAAGTGCAATTCTCATTCAAACATCTTGCTGTGATCCTTGCATTTTCGTTTCTGATATAGTGTAAGTCAAAACCCTGTCTCACACAATAATCTCTTAGATATTCCCTAAACCACTGTGCTGTTGAGAAGTGTTGGCCAACAAAGGGCTTGAATAACTTCAAGTCTGTACCTTCTTTGAACCACAAATTGACATCAGTCTCTCCATCTGAATTGTGTGCATCAAGTTGGTGTGGACCATCATCTTCGTTGCACTCACTATACCAACCTTCATTCTCTACAGTAGGGGCTGACTGAGTTGCTTGCACAGGTGTAGCTTTGGCTATCTTCTCTTTATTCTTCATTTTCAACTTGGCAATTAACTGTGCCTTTGTGGGATTCTTGTCAAGAAGGATGTTGTCATCATCTGAATCCTCCAAATCAACTAGCATTGCATCAGGAATAAGGTCTTCACCTTCACTGTCACTTGAGAGATGATCTGCTGCTTCGTGGTAATCACTATCTGAGCTGTCATCATACTCAGACCTACTGGAATCCCCAAATATCTCTGGATCTCTGTCATAACTGCATCCAACCCCTTGTCTTTTTGTAGTAGATTGTGTCTTCTTGATGTTCTTTCTAGTAGAATGTGCAACCACAGGGCTCTTTTGTTTATTCTTTTCAGTATTTCTTGTTTGTAGCATTGTCTTCCTCTTGAGTGGCACCTTCTGTGGCACATCCTCATTGACAGTTGTTGGCATCTAACCACAACTAAACCTACTGAAATCCCCTGTTTCATACTCCTCTTAAGTGTATTCTGTACCAGCAAGGCCACATTCAATGTGATGGTCTGTGAATTCCTCCTCTTGAGCATCACCTCCTTGTTCATTGTTATTGTCTATGAATTCCTCCTCTTGAGCACCACCACTACCTTGTTCTTTATTGGGCTGTGAGAATTCATCTTCACCAACTAGTGCTTCCCAGATTTTACTCAACTCTGTTGAAGTCTTTGCCACAGTTGAACTATTGACATTGAAGTTTATACTATTGATGATTTCATCCATGCCACTATCCTTTTCAATCTGCACATTTGGCTGTGATTCCTTATCAATCACATCCCCTTTAGTGTTGAATGAAAACCAGTTAATATCTATCACTTGACTGTAGAATACAAGAGTTTTACCACTGTCAGTTATCCCCCAATCTTCGTAGCGATAGTGCATCAGCTTCCTCAATCCCTCCTCTAATGAGTGGCCAGTCATTAGCCAGTAGAAGTGCAATGAACAACGAGTACCACCCCCTTCTTCGTACACATCATATAGTTTAGTCAGGTTTAGTTCTGCCAAATTAATCCCGGACTTTTTAAATAGTCTTCCACCAACATAGCTCATAGCTGGACTGCATTCAAACCTTCCCCCAATCCACATGTGTATCTCAACCATCTACAATTACAAAAAAAAAAAAAAAAAAACATGAGATACAGTGATTAAGTGTAAAAAAACAGGGACACACTGACCTCCCTCATTTTTCGAACATGGACCACTTGTTTAAGTACATAAACAATAACAAAACGACAATCCCATGTCTCACAGTAAAGAGACAACACACATCGAAAAAACCCAAACCTTTTAAACATGTCTGTAGGGACCAAAGTATTTCAATGGAACCCACCATTGTACCACAATAACTATCTCAACTGACCAAGTCCAAAATTTCACTATATCAGCTTAATAATCACAAAATTTTAAAACATTTACATGAAATTTCAACAACATTAGTTCACAAATTGAAGAATCGAAAAAATCCAGTAACAACATATTAACACTTGGGGGAAACTAACACAAACCCACCAACATCCTTTACATACCGTGAACATGCAACCTTTAGGCGATTCTTCGTGAGCTTCTTCTGTTGTGGATATTGTTGGAATCCAAAGTCTTTGCCAATGTCTCAAATCCTACCAAGAACCCATTGAAGAAGAAGGGTTTGTGTTTGAGAGGAAAAATTCTAAAGATTTCAATTAAGCTTTCAGCTTGTTCAACCGTTGAGTAAGGGCAATATATGAAGGGTAAATCTGTCTTTTCAAAGCTAAAATCAATTAAAAAATTGACGCGGGAGGCAGTGAGCTTTTTTAAAAAAAACATAAGGTGTTTCATTAGGTTGTTATCTTCCAGGGGGTATTTTGACAATTTCCAAAATCACAGGGGGTAAAATGTTATTAACTCCTATATAAAGGGCTCATTTATTGGAGTTATGGCAATGCAAACTTGGTTAAGACAATCTTAGGGCCTAAGGGAACAGTAAACAGCATACTGTGTAGACTTTTGATGCTGCCAAACAGAAAATTCTCTTTAACAATTCATTCTCATATAATTACCCAACTTATTTGTGTAGGATAAAATTTTGTAACCCACGACAGAATGTTACTGTTACGAATCAACCATCTTAAAGTCCATCTCTGAATCTGTGAGTGTTTTTTTTTTTAAATCATTGAAGTATACCTGCTTCTCTGTTGGTTTCTGATTAATTCTTATGCAGGTTGGAGAGCGTTCAAAGTGAAGAATCAGACAAAAGTGCGAAAAAAAAATGCAACTACTTTGGATATTAAAGCCAAATCCAGAATCCTAACTGTTTTGAATGCTCCACTATCATCATTTTCTTTCTTTCTTTTTGTTCTTTCTCTTTGATGAAATCTATAATCATTTCATCTTGCTACTAGAATGATCACTAATTTTTACGGCCAACTTGAAAATATGTATTAAAGATGAACTTTTTTAGTACACAATTCAAGAAAGGTTGTTATTCAAAGATATGTTAAGAATATCAAGTATTATTATTTACCCTGATGTCGGCTTCATCCCTACCCCCCTGTTTGGGCAACAAGAAGTTTCCATTCTTTAAATTTTACTTCTCGGTTTATGTGGAGGACAGAGACATAAAACAGAGGGCTCTGCTTGCTTTTGTTGTAGTCATATCATGTTCCTTTTTTTTCTCTCTTTTTGTTTGTCATTGGATTCTCATGCTTCATTACCTGAAAACCATGGTTTTGCTATACTTCTTTTTTTTTTCTTTTTTCTTTTTCCTTTTTTCTTTTCCTCCTTCACATTTTCTTGAATTTAAAGAAAAAAGCAGTTAAAATTGTCACTCTACCTATGGCTGCAGAAATAAGAGCTTCTTCCTCCCCTGAAATCATGAAGCTGACCAATGATATTCTCAGTTCCACTCCTCAGACCCCCAAAACAGCTCTGCAAGCTCTCCCTAATCCCCTTTCTGATTCCCAATCAACAACACCTTGAATGCATCTCCTCTCGAGCTCAACTCTCAGCTCATCCATGGCGGCCTTCAATCTTCGAAACTTATATAACAGAACGCACGATATCTGGTTTATCTCCGTGGTGACTCTTTGGCTGTGGAGATCATGAAAGATGATCCAAAAAAAATCAGCCTTCGTATCCATTAATAGAGAAATCGAATAACTAATCCTAGAGAATGATCATTAGCAAAAGGGAGCTAACGTTTCTTATTGCGTAGAGAACGCCTCTGAATCCATTGATCCCGTTGAGCTTCGTTTCTCATTAGTTTTTGAATCTTCTACTTGAAACTGTAGATATTATTTTTCTTATTTTCTCCAAAAATAAGTTTTCCCTACATTTATATGAATATTGGAAATTGAAGGACGTACTATTGAAGGACGTACTATTGACGGTTCCTTTCTATTGTCCAAGGATGATTTTTTTATTCATTTTCTTGTTTTATTGTTTTCAACAATTTTATTTTTCCATAGTTTCTATATTTTTATTTGAAAAATGATGTTAGACTTTTGTCTTCTCTTTTTTTTTTTCCTTGTTTTTTTCCTACCTCTTTTTGCTCTCATTAGTTTTGGTGCTTCTTATCTCTCTTTTCTAGTATCCTCGAACAATTCCTTGTTCCTTCTCCTTCTTTATTATCTTCAACAACTTTGTTTTTCCATGCTTCTGATTTACTTTGTTTAGGTACTTTCTCTTAAAAAATGATGTCAAACTTTCATCAGCTGTATCTATGGAGTTATTGTTATCTAAAATTTATATCTTGTTTTCTATCTCGGCCGTTTCTCCTCTCACCAAATCTGTTTTCTTCTTTTCTTTGTTGTTGCCTCCCTTAGGTTTGTTATCTTTGTGCCTCTTGTCTCATTTTGTTTGTCTATGTCGTCTTTACCTTTTCCCTTTTCCTTGTTCCTGATATTTATTTTTTTCACCTTTTGTTTTCTTCCACTTTCTCCAGATTACTGACTTTTTTTCCTCTCGGTTCAATACTTATCCAATGACAAATAAAATTATATTTCTTATTTCCGCATTTTTTTCAAGTCCGAAAAGGAAGTTGTACTGTTTTTCTTTTGTTGGCGCCAAAGCTTTGTAATGAAGTGGTGATTCTTGATCCGGCCAATTTTTATGTATTATTAACAATTTATTAATATTTTTCATTTTTAATTTGATTGTTTCTTTTACCTCGCTCATTGCTTCAATATACTCAGTTAGGGGTGTTCATTCGGTAATACTGAACAGAACCGAACCGAAATTTCAGTACACCATTTTGGAGAACCAAATACCGAACCGAACTTCGGTTCGGTAAAAATCGAAATTAATTCGGTTAGGTTCGGTAAAAAACCGTTCTACAGAAATTTTATATAAAAAAATAAAATCTGGAAAAAAAATAAAAAAACATATATTATATCATATATATTATATAATATATTAAAAGTATTATATATATATTATGTATGGATAATAATCTGGCTAATATATATAAATATAATATGTATTATATATATTTATATATTATATGATATATTTTATATATTATATAATATGTATTATATATATTTATATATTATATAATATATTTTATATATATATATATATATAATATTTCGGTATTCGGTACGGTTCGGTATACCGTATCGGAATACCGATACCGAACCGAATATCGAAATTTCAAAAAAAAAAAAAACCGAATACCGAACCGAAATTTCGGTTCGGTATTCGGTTTTGGTCGGTTCGGTCGGTTTTACCGAATTGTGCACACCCCTATACTCAGTCACTGAACATCCAATATGCGCCTCTACTACTTCTTTAAATAGTGTGATTGTGGCTTGTTCACTTCCATCTGCTATGTTTAGAGTAACCCTATACCTGTATATTTTGAATTTTGTAGATTAGTAATCTTTATGTTGTAGATATTAAATTTTATTTGTTTTTAGATTTCATAAATCAGTGATGTTTCCACCTCGTCATTCATGCGATTTCAGTACTGTATTCCTTGCATTGTTTTTTATACTAATCTTATGCAGTTGTTGCAAGCTTCATACCATGGCGTTAATATGTTTTCTCCTGAATTAACTTTTGCTTTGAAGTAGTAGTATTTGTTCTTCAAGTATTAGTGGAGTTTGTGTTTCCATACACCAAAAAAATATTATACTATTGTGTTAGCTTGTGATAATAGTATTAGTCTCAAATATTATAAAAACATAGGAAAAAGATTTTTTGCCATCCGAAATTTGCGCATTTTTGGAATTTACCATCCCAATAAACTTTCATTGCAAATTGTCATCCAATCTTTATATTTGTAACATACCGTCATCTCAACTCTTTTTTAGTGGTTTTGACTAAGAACTATGACACATGGCACGCTTATGAAACATACACGTCATTTGTATTTTCACCAAAACCACAAAAAATAAAAGGTTTAGATGGCAATATGTTATAAATGTAAAGATTAAATGGTGGTTTGCAATGAAAGTTTATTGGGATGGTAAATTGCAAAAAGAGACAAAGTTCGGATGACAAAAAATCTTTTCCCCTAAAAACATTTTAGTTAGAAGGTCCTATTTCTTATTTCTAGTTACCTCTTGTAACTTTGGTTGATTATAAGTCACTTCTGCAATGGTTATTTCATCAATGCTTTTTTTTTTTTTCATCATCCATAATTTCTCTATGTTTGTTTCCTCGGAGGACACCAACTTGCTCATCATAGATACAACTATTGCGATCAATTTGGATTGAGGAGTATCGCTGTTGCAGAAGTTGCCTTTAATTGTAGTTCACCTTGTATAGCATTTGTTTTTATTAGATGATCTATTCTAATTATAAAATACATTTGTTACAAGTATTTCCTATTTCTTTTTGTTTGTGTTTTTGTATTATATCTGGTTTTTTTTAACCTTGAAATTCCCACAATTACTCTCTTATCTTCCATTTTTTGTAACCACCGTTCTTCTGATACTGCTAAGTCGCCCCAAAAATTTATTGTGATAGTTTCCGACCTTCACCCATATAAAATATATGAATTAATAATAATTATATTATAAATCGTAAATCTTTAATTATTTCCTTGCTCATCGTTCATTAGTATCACTTCTATTCCATATCCTGTGCTTTTGTTGTTTCTCCAAAATTGAAACAGTTGTTTCACTTTTATCAAAAATCCAATTACAACTACATTTTTTCTAGGTTAGTTTTTTTCCTAATTGAGCTAAAATAATCTTCAAATGTTTAGTAACTAAATATAATTGAAAATTTACCGATCAATTGATTTTCATCAAAGCCGATGGTGATTTCCTTAAATTCTGTAAAATCGAACAAGATCTGTTTGCAGGAACTTTTCTTCTACTTCTTTCATAGTTGTTGTTGCTTAGAGTACCAACTCAATTCGGAGGTTGACATTTAAGTAATTTCTGTTTATTTCCTTCACCGTCGGATTCTCTATGATGTAAGTTTTTCTAAATATCAAATCATTTTCGTAGCATGTTCCCATATACATAAATATAATGCCATGTATGTTTGTTCCCTGCAAAGAATAAAGAAATATAAATAGTAATGGCGGCATGCCGGCATATTCGGTTTTCCGAGATTGATAAAGAAACCAAATAAAATACTTGAATGTACCTAAAATTCTCTATGAATTTGATAAGTAAATATGTAGATAAAGTAAGGCGTATATGTAAATTTTTAATAACCGAAAAGTACTGAGTCTCCTTGGGCCTGCATCATCATACAGTAACTTTGCTGTATTTTCATTTCAATGTATTGTTAGTAGCTAGTCATCACATTGAATTTGGAAAAGTTCCAAACTTTATTTACGATTGTAAATGAATTAATTGTCTTAAAGTATGGAATAGCCAAATCAAATATGATCAATTATGTATAAAGCTGAAACAATTTTGAAGCTTCCCCTCACATCTTTTATCTTTAAGCATCTTAAAATTCCTAAAAACAATCTGATGGTGCCGGAAAAGGATTCCTAATATGCAGCCAACACTTTAAGATTTTTTTGTGGAAGGGAAGACCATCACAGGCGTTTGAGCCTCAGGAACTGGGTTTCCTTTTGAGCATGGGTTCTTCCAGCTAGGATAACACCAAGAGTGCAAGGTGTCGTTGGGGTGCAGCTATGGTGAAGGGATGACAGAGCTTGAGAAGAAGAGGAGAAAAATGGAGATAGCGTGCCCAGTTCAAGTATGTGTGTTTCTATGGAGAAGATGACTTGTGCCAGAAAGCATGTGCTTCTCCCTATTTATATGTTAGGGGTGAGGGTGTTTTGGCTAATTTGACCAAGTGGTCCCAAACCTGTGTTGCCCTAACACGTGGCGACCTGTGACGGCATGAAAGTGATGGCTCTGAAAAGTGGGCGGCGTGTCACGTACGAGGTGCGCACTGCCATTATGTCAGAGGTTGTTTGCGAGTGTCGATCGTTTGAGAAGACTCCAGGTATGTCATGCAGGCGGGCGGATGCCTGTGTCCTGGTGCATACCTTGCCCGAGCATTGGTGACGCTCGAAGGGATGTGCGAAGAGGTTTCCTCTGGCCAACGTCCAATGAGCGTCTACGAAACGAGCGTGTGCAAATCTGAGCCCTCGCGAAGTGCTTTCCTAGGGAGAGGATGGCTTTGAGGGACTACAACACGTGCGTTGGGTTTGTCAGTTAGAACCCCGCTCGAAGAGTGGGCCAAGGTTCATGGGCCTAGGTCTGTAATCAATAAGTAAATGGGCTGGGCTTGTCCCGCGAGTCCTGTAATGCGAGCGTCCAGGCTCTAAGTCTGTAGATGGCGACACGTGGACGGCACTGATCCGAGCGTGATTTTGGGTCTCATCATTTTGCCCCCCAAATTTTGTTGTAGTGCTGGAGCGTACTGTAGAATTTCAAAGAAGCGAGCCCTGGATTTTTGAATACCCGGGGGTCAACTTTCGGGAATGGAGTGACTGTCCGTCTTCAGTAACAGACACTTTCTAACATGGCCATAAATGAAGTCCCATCCGCATTAGTTGCGGTGGGGCAATGTGAGCGCGTGTACTCCGGCGGTTACCAAAAGTGGGAGTCTCCCAAGGCGGGAAATGATTACCTTTCAAATCCCTAAACCCTAATCAATGAAAATAATTTCCCTATAAATAGGGGTTTGGAAGACTGTATATCTTCTTCGCGCATTTGAATTCCTTAAGCAAAACAACTGCACATTCTCTGCAACTTCTTGTGACTCCTCAGCAAGCTTTTATTCGATTCTTAGGTAAATCCTCGTAATTTCTGATTTTACTTGTGCTAACCCTAGATTTAGGTTGTGTTTGAGCGATACTTTTAAGTGAGGAACCTTTTTCCGTTGCTGAATTCGCACCAGAATTCATCTTTCCCACTGATCTTTTGTTTGAAAGCCTCATCTTCAAGAGCAGAAGAACAACAATGGCGGATAATGTTGCAGGTGGCTATGTGAGGGAGATAGAAGAGATATCTATTGGAAGTTCTTCCCCTCATGACACTGTTCCCATGGCGGTTCCAATAGCCAGGGTCCCTGAAGAGACCGGCGACGAGGATCTAAATGCCGCTGTTCATGGGATGAATGAGCATGATCCTCAAGGGGTAGATCAGATCTTTGAAGAGATGAACCTCGTGATGGAAATCCAAAGACAAGGGGAGAGGGCACTTCCAGTGTTGAAAAGCGCTGTAAGGCCCCAGGATCACAGGGTGACTGTGGCGATCGCGGCCCCAGAAGGTGATGCATGGCCCTCCGAGCGTCGGGCGGATGGTGAACCTTCCCGTAAAAGACAAAGGAAGGGGAAGGAGCCTAGGACCCGGGTGAGGCAAGACAATCCCCACCAAACAGATAAATCACCAGACGAGATTGAGAGTATCTTGAGGCTCGAAGACCTAGCTGATATGAAGACCAAGGTTTACTGGGATGAAACGGTGTTCCCAATTCGCCTTCCCGTGGAGGGAGAGAGAGCCAATCGTCCGTCTCTAGGAATGATGACTGTCTACCAAGATTCGGTCTTGGCTGGGGGCTTAAGATTTCCAATTCCGACCGCCGTTGCCAACATCTGCGATTATCTCACGCTCAGCCCCTCTCAAATCCTTCCAAATGGCATAGCCCTGATAAACGCTTTTGTGATCCTGATGAAGGTCACAGGCCACGAGCCTTCCATAGACAACTTCAACAGCCTGATTCAAGTGGCCCGCTCGCCCCGCTCGTCTCCCACAGATGGGTCTACTATGCCCAGGCCAAGCCAGGGCTTAAAATGATTGATTCGCCCTCCACATCGTATGGCGAGCATTGGAAAGAAAGGTATTTTTTCGTGGGAGCGCCTGGGGGGATTTTCGGAGCTAATCGAGGGTGGATAGATCATGGAGAGGGGTCGTTGGTCAGAAACAGAACTCAAAATAAGTTTTTCGAGCATTGGGCGAAAAGCTTGGCCCTCGTGATGAAAAATGAGAAAAAATGGATAAAGGTCGAGAACTTAATGAAGGATGAGGAAGTATTGTTTCGCTATGGGCTAGTGAAGCCTCCTGAGATGGTGCTCAATCCTCCCGCTCGAACCATGTCCCGCGATGGTTAGATTCTAGGGACTAACATTCTAACACTTAGAATAGAAATAACACTTCTTGTTCTGTGCCAGTACATTATTTGGCTGACGCTCATTTTATTTTCCAATTGCAGGCATAGACATACTCATGGCAGGGATCGACGCGAAAAGCATTGCACAGATGATGCGCGCCCACCAGGTGGGTGCTAATCAGCAACAACAACAATAACAGCAGCCCCAAGCCTCAAATGCTCCAAGGGGGAGAGGCATTTGCCGAGGAACAGGGCGAGGTGAGGGCAACAGAGACGCCCGCCGGGGTACAGAAAATGAGGGCCGTGGCGCAGGCCCCATTGAAGACCTGTCCTTCAATGGCGCTCGTGGTGCCACTCTTCCCGCTGCCCCTGAGGATCCAATAGCGCTGAGCTCAGGGAATTCCCGCAACCGTTCAGGGGATCTGGCCAGATTCCATGACGCAGTGAGGGCTGAGCCCACGGGAAAAAGGAAAAGGATGCCAGATTCCGTCCCATTTCAGGAAAGGGAAAAGAAGTGGTTGTGGGCTACCTTGGCGAGGGCAGTGATACCTCATCGTCCGAAGATGAGGATTTCTGGAAGATTGGATGCAAGGGGGACGCTCGGTATAAATGCCAGAGGAGGGATGGCCCAGTCCTTCTGAGGAAGAGCGCAGCTACTACCAACTTAGTTGCGGATATCATCGGCAAACTTCAATTGTCTGGCGATCATGATAAGTTGAATGAGCATGACGCTGCTCGCGTTGCAGATGATGCTTGCCAGGTCCTTTTGACGATGAGCTCTCTTAAATTATTCTGAAAAGTTCTAACCTTTGAACGAATCTGGTGTTAACTTTTGTTGTTGGTCCTTCAGGAAGTGATCCCCAGGCTAAAGAATTTGCAGGGGCGAGCGAAGGCTTACGCCGAGCACAAGGCCAAATACAAGAGGTTGCTGCGTATTTCCGACCCCGGTCAACTGCAGGTGGACTATAACAATGCCTGCGCTCAATTGACTGCGTCTGAACTTGAGCAGGAGAAACTGAGGGATGCCTTGAAAAAGTCCGACGACGCATATCTGGTCTTGGACGAGCGTCACAGAAAGCTCAAGGAGGAGCGTGATCAACTACGGGTTGATAATGGGGAACTGGGTAGGTAATTGGCCAAGAGTACCCAACAAAATGAAGCAATTAAGGGGGAACTCGCCAACTTACAGGAGAAGGTAGTCGGCTTGGAGACGAGAGTGGCTTGGGAGGCGGTGACAAGGTTCGTGCGCTCCAAAGCATTTGTTTTTGCGGCCAACCTCCACTGCTTTGACAATGCTCGGCATTTCTTCTGGAAAGCGGTAGGCCAGATGGTGAAGCTAGGGATGGCTCCTGAAATCGCTAAGACGGACGAGCGCCTGCGCATGGATCTTGATGAAAATTTGAAGCCAATCGTCCGTACTGGGGACCCATCAGACGGTTTGACAGAGCCTGAGTACGATGAGCTGGTGATGTTGCTCTAGAGGGACTTCATGGCCGCCAACCCCATAAACCCCGAGCCCATTCAGATAGAAGACGATGGTATTACCGTCGATGCTCAAAATGGTGAGGGTCCAGGCGACGCTCAAACCTCTGATGCCAATGTGCTGGCCCCCGTTCCCCTCTCAAGTGCCCCTCCGAAATTAGAGAGTAAACCTCAGTGATGCCTCCTACTTGCTCCTTCCAATATTCAGCTTGTTTACTTCCCTTCTTATTAAGAACATTTAATTTTTGTATTTGAATTTTGTACTTTTAGTGATGCACTTCCTATTCCCCGCTAATGAAGTTTAATTTCTTTCCTGCTGAATTTTGAGTATTGCCTGCTTGTTTTTATTAATGTTTGAATGTCTTGCGATGGGAATGTGTGGCTACGAGGGTACCCTGGCTATATTCGAAATGAGGCTCCAATTTAACCTTAGGAATCCACTAAGGATTTAGCTAAGTATTGGCCTTAAGTATGTGATGCGTACTTCTGATTTGAGCGCCCCAGTAGCTTAAGTGGGCTTAGGAATCAGCCGTATGACTTGTTAAGTGTTGGATTATAGTGAGCGTGGCTGTACTGTTAGCTTCATACTTAGGTATCCGTGAGAGGATTAGCCCAGCGTTAGCTATTTACGAGCGTACTCATACCTAAGAGGATGAGGGTCATAGGTGGTTTGGGAGCGCGAACTGGTATGATTGGCATCCAGTTGGTGTAAATTAAGCATTTAGCAACCCACTTTTTTGCCACGCTCATTCTTAAGGTTTACACACTTATTAGTGTCAAACTATTCAGTGTAGGAGGTTCTCGACACGGATAGCTTTGATTTGGAGACAAACTGGGTGGTCATCAAGCCGTTCGACGTGGAGGATGCTCGACACAGAGTGGGCGTTGATGCAATTGATTACTCAAGTCATTAATTAAAGAGAAAGCAAGTAAATGACAAATAATAATTGGAAAAATGCTTACTGCTATGCTTGCATTTCTGTTAAAAGAAAGTATAAATTACCATGAGCGGGCAATTACAAAGGTTGACGTTTACACGTAGAACCGTCTAAGGTTACATGCATTCTATGGTCTAGGAAGAAGCTCGCCCTGCAAAGTCTCTAGCAGGTAGGTATTGTTCGCGCGCACCTGAATGACTCTAAAGGGGCCCTCCCAGTTGGGGTCCAACTTGCCCACATGTTTGGAGACTTCAACTTTTTTGAGGACCAAGTCCCCTAACTGGAAGGTCCTTTCTCTGACGCGCTTGTTATACTGGCGGGCTACAGTCGCTTTGTACCTGTGGATACGCACCCAAGCAGTATTTCTTCTCTCATCTAGCAAATCCAATTCGAACGTCCGATTAGCCTCGTTGGTTGTAGGCTCGAAAAGGCAACGCGTGCGGATTCTTGAGCAATTTCAGCAGGTCTCATAGCCTCAGAGCCGTACACAAGGGAGTAAGAGGTTTCCCCCATTTCCGCTCGCGGGGTAGTGCGGTACGCCCAGAGGGCTCCTTGATGTTCCTCTGCCCATTCTCCCTTCTTACTTTCGAGCATTGTTTTCAAATGCTGAAGTATGGTTCGGTTGGTCACCTCGGCTTGACCATTGGCCTGAGGGTGGTCCACGGAAGTGAAGTGTTGCTCAATCCCAAGTTCTCTCACGTGTCAGCGACGATGAATTGGGAACCGTTCTCTGAGATGAGCACCCTCGGGCTGCCATATCTGCAGATGATTTTCTTCTAAATGAAGTCCCTCACAACTTTAAATGTTATCTTTGTGACCGCTTCAGCTTCGGCCCACTTGGTGAAATAGTCCACAGCGAGGATTACAAATTTCCTTTGTCCGACCGCCATCGAAAGGGGTCCTACTATATCAATGCCCCACTGGTCGAAGGGCCACGAGACGTCAATAGGGATCATTTGGGTTGCCGGCAGTTGAGGGGTGTTGGAATGGAACTGGCACTTAGGACATTTCTTGGAGTACTTGATGGCATCCTGTAGTAGCTTGGGCCAGTAGAACCCACTCCTTAATACTTTCTTAGCCAGAATTCGACCGCCAGAATGATTTCCACAACTTCCGCTGTGCACATGTTCTAATACTTCTTTGGTTTGCGAGGGTCTCAGGCACCTTAATGGTGGGCCCTGGAAAGACCGCTTGAAGAGTCGACCCTCGTTGTGAAGAGAGAAGTGAGGGGCCTTACTCCTAACCCTCCGTGCCTCCACTTTATCGCTCGGGCAGGTTCCATCCCTCAGAAACCTAATGATGTCGTTGAGCCAACAAGGTTAGGAGGGATCGATCATGTTCACTTCACCCGAGGATCCCCCTTCGCAAATCAGGGGTTTCTCCGTTCTAAGGAATGTGATTGAACGCTCGTAGGAATCTTCCATTGCGGATGCAAATTTGGAAAGAGCATCTGCACGCTCGTGGGAACTGCAACAGATGGAACTCCTTGAATTTGGAAATCACTTCCTTAGCACTCGCCAGGTACTGCACTATAGTGGCTTCTTGAGCCTCATAAGAGCCATTAATTTGACTTGCAATCAGCTGGGAGTCAACATATGCAGTGACCCGAGCGATACCATTCTGAAGGGCGACCCTTAGCCCCTGGATAAGAGCCTCATATTCTGCCTCATTGTTGGTGACTTGGAATGCTAATTTGATTGCATAGTCTACTTCAATTCCTTGAGGGTCTCTGAGGGTCACCCCTGCTCTCCATCCTCTCCCCCCCTTTGTGAGGTCGAGGAGTCATCTGTGTGTAGAAGCCATAGCCCGTCCTCAATCGAGAGCGCAGTATCCAGGTTGAAGCGTTCTACCAGCAGATTTGCCACTGCCTGAGCCTGTATCGCTGTGCGAGGCTCGAAGGTGATGTCGAATTGGCTGAGTTCAATAGACCACTTGATCAGCCTCCCCGAGATGTCTGGTTTTGAGAGCACCTGTTTGAAGGGCTGATCTGTAAGCACCGTGACGGTGTGAGCTTGGAAATATGGTCTCAGCCTCCGGGAGGCATTAAATGAACAGCTACGAGGAAATAAGGCAAATTTTTCTATCTCCATATACCTTTTCTCCGCCCCCTGCAAAGTCTTACTTAAATAATACACCGGCAGATGCTTTCGTTCGCGTACAGCTACGAGGACAGCGCTCGTGGCCTCCGAGGAGATTGAAAGGTAAATGAACAAGTATTCCCCTTGGTTAGGCTTGGTCAGCAGCGGTGCTCTCGAGAGATATTGCTTCATGTCATGCAAGGCTTTCTCACACTCCTCACTCCAAGTGAAATTACGAGAGTTGCGCAAGATTTTGAAGAAAGGCAGGTTCCTATCGGGCGAGCGGGAAATGAATCTGTTCAAAGAAATGATCTTGCCCACCAGCACCTGGACCTCTCTTACATTTCGAGGGGAAGGAGTGTCAAGGATTGTCTTTATCTTTTCTAGATTGGCCTTTATGCCCCTCTGACTGACCATGTATCCCAAAAACTTGCCACCTCGAACGCTAAATGTACACTTGGATGGGTTCAATTTTATACCATAATGACGCAGGATGTTGAATGCTAGTTTGAGATCCTCCAGATGGGAATGTTGACACTCACTCTTGACAATCATGTCATCTATATATACTTCCATGGACTTCCCGATTTTACGCTCGAACTTTCTGTTGATGAGGCGCTGGTATGTCACTCCTGCGTTTTTGAGCCCAAACGGCATAACTTTGAAACAATATACGCCTATATAAACTACGAACGAGGTTTTAGGGCGATCCTCGGGCGCCATGAAGATCTGATAATACCCCTGGAAGGCATCTATCATACTCATAAGCGCGCACCCAGCGGTCGAATCCACTAACTGGTCGATCCTCGGCAAAGGGTCGAATCCACTAACTGGTCGATCCACTAACTGGGAGCCCTCCTATTGGTGGAGTGGATCGAGCGCCCGCCATTGAGGGGAAATAGGCGGCGGTAAAGTGCTCCCAGGCGTTTTGTACGACCTGCTCCTCGCACTGGGCATAGAGCGCTTGAAGCTGTTGGGTGGTGATTTGGGGCATTTCCACCCCTTGTATTTCTCTTGGAAGTGATGTGGGAAGACGTAATATTCCCACCTGATAGGGCGGGACCATGGGCACCAGGTTCGGCACTACTCCAGACATCATTCCTGGTTGCATGTAAGTGTATCCAGGTGGCGGCATGGCTATGGGGTATACGCCTGGATTGGCGGTAGGAACGGTAGGGATGAGCGCCAGGAGAGAAGAAACAAAACCAGATCCTCCTGCCACGTTTGCATGGGAAGGGAAAGTTGCAATTGCAGCCTCTGTGTCTCCGGCCCCATTTCCGGCAGCAGGTGGGGGGGCGCACCTCCGGTGGGGATATTGCTCTCCCCATTCTCCTCATTGAGGGGTGGCAAGGCACTCCGATTGTCTAAAACCCCAGATCTCGTTGCAGTTACCATGATTGGAGCTGCTGATGTTACTATTTACTAGCTCAAAGAGGAAGAATCTGAAGAAGATGAAGATGCAGATGATGGTTTCCCACAGACGGCACCAAAAATGATGGTGCCGAAAAAGGATTCCTAATATGCAACCAACACTTTAAGATTTGTTTATCGAAGGGAAGACCATCACAGGCGTTTGAGCCTCAGGAACTGGGTTTCCTTTTGAGCATGGGTTCTCCCAGCTAGGATAACACCAAGAGTCCAAGGTGCCGTTGGGGTGCAGCTGTGGTGAAGGGATGACAGAGCTTGAGAAGAAGATGAGAAAAATGGAGATAGCGTGCCCAGTTCAAGTGTTTGTGTTTCTGTGGAGAAGATGACTTGGGCCAGAAAGCATATGCTTCTCCCTATTTATATGTTAGGGGTGAGGGTGCTTTGGGTAATTTGACCAAGTGGTCCCAAACCTGTGTTGCCCTAACACGTGGCGACCTGTGACGGCATGAAAGTGATTGCTCTGAAAAGTGGGCGGCGTGTCAGGTACGAGGTGCGCACTGCCATTGTGTCAGAGGTTGTTGGCGAGTGTCGAGTGTTTGGGAAGACTCCAGGTATGTCACGCAGGCGGGCGGATGCCTGTGTTGAAACAGTACAAGACCAGCCTAGTATGCAGATATTGTCCCGCCACTGGTGCCCCCAGGCACGGGTTTTGTTCTTCCCAGTGGGTTACGCCACCAAGGAAAACGCGTCTGCAAGGTAATGTTTCCATCCCCCTTATAAGGAGGACTTCGTTCTCCTTCCCAACCGATGTGGGATGGGTGCACATCCACCCTCCTCCCCCCCCCCCCCCCCCCAAAGAAAGCTCAGCGTCCTCGCTGAGGCCCTGACACATCAGCTTCCTAGCACCGGATCTGATACCATTTGAAACAGTACAGGACCAGCCCAATATGTAGATATTGTCCCGCCACTGGTGTCCCCAGGCACGGGTTTTGTCCTTCCCAGTGGGTTGCGCCAGCATGGAAAAACGCATATGCAAGGTAAGGTTTCCATCCCCCTTATAAGGAGAACTTTGTTCTCCTTCCCAACCGATGTGGGATGGGTGCACATCATCCAAATGAGTGTAACACCGGCATCGGAAGGCGTCACATCCCCCGCACCAAGTGTCCAATCCATGCACGAAATGAATTTCCATACACAAATCAAACACATGGCGAACGGGTGACAAAGAAAATAAACAACCTAGCTAAGAGGGGCTAACCCTTAAACCAAATTCAACTAACGATGCATTAACATTAAGCGGAAGCATATATACATAATTAGCTCATGATTAAGTTATACAATCAAAGGCCATCCCGGCCACCACATATATACAATAATTCTCCCAAAAAATAGAATAATACATAATGAAAGTAGAAGTATGATATGCCAAAGGAAAGATAAGCTACGACTCGAAAGTAAAGACTCCAAGACAACCTTAACTCCCCGCCTAGCTCGACCTGCAAAGTCTAAAAACAACGTGGGGTGTCAGTCCTAAGACTGAGTGAGGGGCTTAATACATATATCACATGCGCATGCAATCCATAATCCCGAGTAAAGTGTTAGAAAATCCCAAGTGGGTAGTGTAAAATAGGCATTGCTCGGAATTATGAATGTCATATTTTACTTGAAGAAACATAATTTAACGTGGCCCGACGAGTGGACAATTCTCCAACCTTACTCCCATAGTGTGTGATTTAAAACATAAATTAAGCGTTCATGCATACATAACCATATCATAATCATAATCATATTCATAACCATATCGTGAGAAAACATAAATTTCCATCTTTGCAAGACCCTAGCTACCTCATGAAACAATATCGAGACGGAGGATCATGATTCCTTCCCGCTCCTTCGATGGGTTAACCATCGTCTCAAGAGTATCCCACCTTCCACACTACACGGTCGCGTAAGATACTCTCAAAGGGTACTATATGCAATGGCTTATCTGACGACCCGATATCGTACCGGTCTCCATTCACACATTTCCCCGGGGCCCAATAACATGTGCGTGATTCTCGCCTAAACATTTTCATAAAATGTTTGAAAACCTTTCATACATAAACCATTTTCCAAGTATACATCTATTAATACACTTTGGCTTAAAAGATCACACAAGGTATTAAGGTTCTAAAATAACTAAAACAAAACCTCACCTTGACCAAAAGAGAAAGGATACGAGAAGCCTATGGACCCTGCTCCTCGACCGGATCGAGCTCTGTGCAAGAAACACGAGTGTACATAAGACTCTAGACAATGAACCAAGTAATCAATGAACGGCATGTTCCTGATATGGAAGGATGATAATTATAATTCATGAGAATGTTCATGCATGATTAATGCTTCACATAATACTTAATCAAGCATATACTTCATATAAATCACATACGAGAGCCAAGGGAGTGAAAGAAATGCAAGAAGAGGTGCTTTGGCGAAGTTTGTCAAAAGTTGACAATTTTTGGAAATATGTAAGCTGTGGAAAATTGGGAATATCTTGAGTTCTAGAAGTTAAAATGAAGCTTTTTTTATTGGATATGAAAGTAGACAGATAGAGATTTCCAAGCATATATGGCTCGAATTCTAGTTCAAAGCGGAGTGAAAATGGCGTAGGTCCGAAGTTGGAGGAAAGCAGATTTCCGGTAAAGTGGCAACACCAAATTAAAATGGTTATATCTCACAAATGACAAACGATAATGAGATGATTCCAATTGGAATTTGTTCTAGACTTCAAGAGGTTTCCAACGGTTCAAAAATTAGGTCAATCGGAGTTCAGACGAGGGAGTACCTAGCCGGGTAAAGTTCAAGGGAAGCTTTCTGGACATGAGTACCCGTCCGGGTACTTGTTAAGCACAAAAAGTACCCGGTCGGGTAGTCTTCCATGTTAGGAATAGTGCCCTAGAAAGCCGATTAGTCATAATCCGTTTTGGGACTTTCCTAGTATCACAGACAATTTTTGAATAATATACGATTGATTAATATCATAGGCAAACACTTCTTTATATGCTCTTGTTTGGTATGCGTTTACTTTAGTTGTGCATGTATGAGAACTCCCCTAATCCTGATGACTTTAGGACTCTACCATTTAGGTGAAATGGTTCATGAAACGAGCCCTATATCACATAAGTCATGATTAGTAAAATGCTCCAAGCCGATGAGTCCTACAGACAGTGGGAGTGTCAACCTGACTCCTCTAAGGCTTGCTTGTGGGATCACGCCCTTAAGAAGGACCACCTTGTTTCATGGAGGTGCAAATTGTATAGTTGATACGTGCGTGATACATGAGGGTGCTTACTTTAAAAAGTAAGTTCACTGAGGTGCCTCGTGTGAGAAGATTCCTAAATGGGAAAGGAAGTTTCTATTTTAGGAAATGGAAACTTCCAGATTAGGAAATATCTCACGAGTCATTGATGTGATTAATTGATCCTTAGACTTGAGGTTCCATGTCACTTTATGAATTAACTCTGTAGTCTTTGGTATAAGCTTTAAAGGGTGTCACCTTAGACAACTGATTCAAGGCTTATACTGGCGCTGCACAAGTGACTCATGAAAGTGAATGAGAATCAAGAAAGGACCTACACTTGCATATGCAAGGTGATCTCTTATTGTGTAAGTCATTCATATGCCATATGGAGTCCTTAGCCAAGGCAGTAGATCAAGACATCAAGAAAATGGTTTCTTGGATTGAGATCAAATGGATATGAAATGCATTTAGTTTTAAGACCGGATTATTAGGGTTCTGATTATTCCCTTACCCTAGATCTTGGTTGAGAGATAGTAAGTAGGAGGATTGTATCTCACATGAATCAATGACTTAAAGGTTCTGTCGAATCCGAACATTCCAATTCAGCTAGGGGTTAAACACCTGTTGCTAGACTATGGTCGTTTAATCTGTGGACTGATTAATTAATTAGTGAATTAATTAATTAGGGTCACTGCTAATTGAATTGAGAACCTAGAGGGTCACACACAACAACTTGGTTACATGAGTTGAGGCTTTAAAATGATTAAACGAGTTAATCGGGCCAAAGGGTTCCACACTTGTGAAACCACACGTGTGTGGTCACGTGCGTGACAAGTGTCCTTCATGGACACGTGTGCATGTGCGTGAATATTTGATTTGGTGATTAAATAATTAATGTGTTAATTATTTAATAGACTTTGGTTTAATTTTGAATTAAAAAGAAAGTCTAATTTTGGAGAAAAATAATCTAGTTAATTAATTACGAATTAATTAATTAGATAAAAATAAGTTATTTATTTTAAATATATAAAGTATAAAATTATCCAAAAATAGTTTGGATATTTTTAGCTCTCTTGAAAGTTGATTTGAATTTGAATTCAAAGTCTAAGTCAAAAATTACTTGATGGTCAAGTAATAGGAGAGAGGGACCAAAATCCTTAGCCCATAAGGACT
This sequence comes from Lantana camara, assembly GCA_037501455.1. NCBI lineage: Eukaryota > Viridiplantae > Streptophyta > Magnoliopsida > Lamiales > Verbenaceae > Lantana > Lantana camara. The sequence goes on from CM074863.1 coordinate 95,963,263, forward strand.
AGGATTTTCGGTCCTCCCCTTCCTATATATAGGGGAGCTCGAGCTCCCCTTAGAGCTAATCGAGAATTCTTTTGCTTCATGTGTTGAACACCTTCCCTTCTCCAAGATCAAATAAACCCTAGGTTAAGCCTAAACACTAACTAGAGAACTAGCATCCTTACTAGTTAGATTGTAGCCAAGTTGGTGGACTATCTCTAGAGAACTTCAAGTTAGAAGTTTTGAAGATTCGAGCTTTACCAAGGAGTGGGGATCAAGCAAAACGACCAGAAAGGATGATCAAAAGATTCTGAACCCAACAGAAAACGAGTGAAAAAATCGAACCAAAGAAGATGGCGAAAACCGTTCGTCCATATCCTGAAGGATGAATTTTTTCACGAGGGTTTTATGACTGGCAGATTTCTACTTTCGCAAAACTGGTTTTCGAAGGGAGTTTCAATCATGTTTTTCTCGTTTCATGTTTTTTTCTTTATGTTATATTGTTAAGAACTTCCCTAACATGATTTGAATCTAGGTTGGTGTGGATTGTTATCCCTACAATGGATTCTGAAGTAGAAAGAGACTTTCGAGGGATGGGTTGCCATTACCGCATGAAGCGCGTTTGAGGGCGGCTCAAAACGTGTCAAGAAAGCTACTACCCAAGTGAGTTTCTTGATCTCTACGAATTTGGATTCACAATTGCGAGTTCAAGATCCTTTTGTTGGAAAAATTTTTAAATTTCCGCTGCTTTCTGATTCCTGTTTTCCAACATTCCAGAGCTGGAAAAAGGGCAGAAACAGGGGTAGCTCGAGAAGGAAAAGGGAGGGAGCAAAAACCACAACATAACTCAACTAAAACACCCCAAAACAAACAAATATCATGCATATAACACCAATATACATCTCATACTTCAATTACAACACATATATCCATCATTTAGGCACTTAGATCCATCAAACAAAGCTCATATAAACCATATCATCCAACAAGCCAATAGTTCAAGATATTCAAACCTCAACTTCAAAGATAAACACATATATGCTCATATATTCATGCTAGGAAACAAGCAAACACATTCAAATCATAAAGCCCTAACTATTCAACCAAGAAATTCAACCAACCTTAGAATGAAAGAAAGAAGATGGTGAGATGATGAAGATGATCTTGATGATGATGCTTGGGCTATGAATATTTCCTCCCTTCTTTCTCCTTCTTGCTTTGAATCGATGTGAGTGAGTGATGGAGATGAGAGTGTAGTGTGTGTTAGAGATTTGCTAGGTGTAAATGTGTATATCTGGCATATATGATACAATGTATATGAGTAATATATGTATAGATATATAATATATATGTATAAAGTTATAAAGTAGATATTATATATATTATATGTATATAATCAACTTAGTGCTCATTAATATATACCTATATATTGCATGTGAGTGTATTAGTGTAGGCAAGTTATATATATATATATATATATATATATATATATATATATATATATATGTATGTGTGTGTGTGAATACATGTTTCATGAAAATGCATGAAATAATTGAAATGTTAATCTTATGAAATTTAGTATAAGTGTAAAGATAGATATATATATATATATATATATATATATATATATATATATATATATATATATATATATATGAAATATGTTATAATATGAATGTGTGAAATATGCATATGTTAGAATAATGAAAAATAAAATGAAATGAAATGAAATAGAATTAAAATGAAATTACAATTAAAATAATCACATAGACAATTAGAAAATTAATCACATAAATCAATTAGACACAAAATCCTAAAGCATGCCAACAATTCTAACACTCAAATACACACGTGTGGCGAGCGTACCTGGTACGAAAACACGGGGCGTTACATGTGTCCTGGTGCATACCTTACCCGAGCATTGGTGACGCTCGAAGAGACGCGCGAAGAGGTTTCCTCTTGCCAACGTCCAACGAGCGTCCACGAAACGAGCGTGTGCAAATCTGGGCCCTCGCGAAGTGCTTTCCTGGGGACTAGAAAGCACGGATACGGCAAAAAAAGTGTCCGTGCAGTGTCACGGACACGGCTCGGACACGGCTCGGACACGGCTGAAACGTGTCCGAAATAAAAAAAATTAAAAAAAAAAATAGGACACGGTGTCGGACACGGCGGGGTGAAGTGTCCGACACGGCTCGGACACGACGGGGCAAATTTTCTAATGCATTTTTATGCATTTTTTAATATTTTTAGAATTTTTTGGGGTGAAAACTAAAATAACAAACTTATTCTAGTTTTTAATTATACATATTTTTTAAAAATATTTTATTTTATCTAGATTATACTTATAAACTATTTTTATTTTTATATAAAATATTTTAATTTATATATATAATATATTTATTTATATAAAATATAACCGTGTCGAAGCCGTGTCGTGTCCTAAAATTTTTAAAAAATTCGTGTCGCCGTGTCCGTGTCGTGTCGTGTCCGTGTCGCCGTGTCCGTGTCCGTGCAACATAGCCTGGGGAGAGGATGGCTTTGACGGACTACAACACGTGCGTCGGGTTTGTCAGTTAGAACCCCGCTCGAAGAGTGGGCCAAGGTTCATGGACCTGGGTCCGTAACCAACAAGTGAATAGGCCGGGCTTGTCCCACGAGCCCTGTAATGCGAGCGTCCAGGCTCTAAGTCTGTAGATGGCGACACGTGGATGGCGCTGATTCGAGCGTGATTTTGGGTCTCATCACAATCTTCTTAATTGATTTTTGAATAGGAACATGCATGTATGAGCATCGTCCATGAATATGAGCTTTCTTACAGTTCTAGAATCCTATTGCCTTGCTATTGCCCTGTCAAATCATCATCACCTTAATTTTTGCTTCAATTTGTTTTGATTTTAGTGAATCAAGAGGAATTATATCGGAAGTATCATAATACTCCATGACAAATATTTTTGTACATTTTGATGTATTACTCTCGAGGTTTCTGCCAGTGATTGGTGATACTACTAAACCATATATATATATATATATATATATATATATCATTGAAAATTGAATAGCCCACCTTAAATTTGGAATACTATTATCTTATTCAACATATGATGAGTTTTTGCAATTATAAATGTAAATAATTAATATTGAAGAGGATATAATAATTGTGGACTTAGCAAGAGGGTGGACCCTTCGGTTAAAAATAATTTTGTTAATGATAATTGTAGTTACATGAATAAGTGTTTAAGGACCAATGTTTATATTGATATGTCAGTTTTATTATTCTATATTTATGACAATTTTTTTTTATATGTTAATAATAATTAGTAATAAATGTACCACTAATAATTTTTTACTAATTTTATTTTATTTGGTCTAAATATTAGTAATGTACATGTTTTTTGAAGGCTTTTTATAAGTTTTAAATAAAGTAAAGGAGAAGTACAAAAGTCCATGTTCATTTTTATTGTAAACTGTCTTGCTACATTCTTGCAATTGGTTTTAAATAGATGTGTTTCTTCTTTCTTGCAATTGGTTTTAAAGATGTGTTTATTTTGATTACCGCCATTGAAAATAGAAATCCATTTCTAGTTTTACTGTCCTCAATAAAATACAAAAAAGAACTATGATATTCACTTTGTCAATTTTATCTCTTCTCCGTTGAGAACAACATATTAACTCTACCATTTCTGAAAAGTATATGTATTCTTATCTTGACCCTGTCAATACATTAAAATATTTTTATGTTTAATTTGTCCAGCTCTTTTATTATATGTTAATAATAAATAATAATAAAAATATCACTAATAATTCCTTTCTAATTTTTTTTATAATAATTAAACTATTTTTTTTTAAAAAAAAAAGGAAAAGTACAAAAGTTTCGTTTCTATTTTTTTCCTTCCCTCATCTAAATAGTCGTGCATTAATCTTGTTAAAGGTTGCAAATAGATGTTATAGTATGCGTCAATAAATTAAATTCTTCTCTAAGTAATTAAATGAGAAAATGTAGAGTCCCATGTATCGGAAGAGTTGCAAAGAATTATTAATAACTAAATGAGTTAAAATTTATTCAGTTATATTAAATTAGTTTAAAAAGTTATCCTGTTAATGACAAAGAGTGGATTCAATCATAACGTGCGATATTTCTGTGGTTAATTTGTTCAGCACTATCAATTCCATACTAAATTTTTTTATATTTAAATTATATTTAAAAAAAAAAAAAGAAAAAGTACAAAAGACCCGTATTTATTTTTTTCCTTCAGGTAAATTGTCTTGAAATAATCTTGCTAAGCGTTGTAAATAGGTGCTATAGTATGTGTCAACAAATTAAAATTTTATTTTAACTAATTAATTGAAAAAATTATAGTGTCAAAAGTCTTGTTTTTGAAGTAATTAAATAATAAAACATAGAGTCTCAAGTATTGAAAGAGTTGCAAGAATCCATACTTAAATGAGTTGAAATTTATTCTATTACACAAAATTAGTTTAAAGGGTTACCCTTTAATGATATACAAAGAGTCGAACTAAAGGTTGTAAATTGATGTCGTAGTATGTGTCAATAAATTTAAAATTTTTTCTAAGTAATTAAATGAGAAAATGTAGAGTCCCAAATATTAGAAAAGTTGAAAGAATCGATATTTTAATGAGTTGAAAATTTTCAATTACATTAAATTAGTTTAGAGAGTTACCTGTTAATGACCCTTAAATATAATATAAACTAATTGTTGAGAATGGAAATAGTTGGCCCTTAATTGTTGGCCAACATAAATTATAATTTATAATTTAATAATTAAATTAAATTTTATAAGGGTAGTTTGGTCAAATCACAATAGCAAGAATCAACTATCCACACTGATGAGACACAAAACCGCTCTCGAATCGGAGCCGGCCACGTGTCAACGCTTGACGATTGTGTTACTGGACGCTCGCATTGATGGGCTCGCGGGCCTACCCAGCCCACTCACTTGCTCATCAGTACGGGCCCCTGAGCCTCGGCCAACCGTTCAAGTGAAGGATTCAAGCTGATGGGCCCGACGCTCAAGTCCCGACCCTCAGGGTCAGCCTTCTCAAGGAAGCACCCACGCGAGGGTTCCATTCTTGATGCTCGGGATTTTGACGCTCCAAGATCATCTGTCGTGGGAGGTCCATCCGTACACTCTCCGAGCGTCACCAGCGCTCGTGCACGATCCTGCCCTACTGCGATGGATCCGAACCTTAGCTATGAGGACCTTAAGCTTCCCTCTCGTGCGACCCTCGCCAACAACCTCTGACACAAAGGTAGTGCGCACCTTCCACCTGACACGCCGCCACCTTTTCAGAAACATCATTCTCACACCCTCACAGGCTGCCACGTGTTAGGGCAACACAGGTTTGGGACCACACGGTCAAGTTACATATTTACCCTCACCCCCAACATATAAATAGGGGAGAATACATGCTTTCTCCCCCAAGTCATCCTCACGGTACATACTGCATTCACTGTACTGGGTCTTTTCCGCCATTTCTCTGCATCTTCTCAAGCTTGATTTTACCTTCTTCACAGTTGCTTCATCACTGCATTAAGCACACTTGGTGTTATCCTAGCTGGAAGAACCCGCGCTCAAAAGGAAACCCAGTTCCTGAGGCTCAACGCCTGTGATGGTCTCCCCTTTTACAAATAAATTCTAAAGTGATTGGTGTTTAAATCCTTTACAAGTTTCTGCACCATCATTTTTGGCGCCGTCTGTGGGAATCCATCATCCTCTTCATCTTCATCAGATTCTTCCTCTTGAGCTAGTTGCAAAATAACACCAACAACCTTCATCATGGTAACTGTTACAAGATCCGGAGCCCTGGGGAACAAAGGTGGGCCTCCTCCCGTCGATGAGGAAAACGCCGAGAACCACCACACCCCCGTCGGAGGCACGCCTCCGCCTATCGTCGGAAACACTGATGCCGCTACTGCCGCTCTTCCCTCAATAGGAAATGAGGCAGGAGGATCTGGCTCCAATCCTCCTCCCCCAACCTTCGCTCAAAATGTTCCAGCCTCCCATCCTGGCGTGTACCCTATGGCCATGCCACCTCCAGGATACGCTCTTATGCAGCCCGGAGTGATGCCTGGAATGATGTCCATGGTCCAGCCGTATCAAGTGGGGACATTAAACCTCCCATTGTCACTGCCTAGGGAGATACAGGGGGTGGAAATGCCCCAGATTAGCACTCAGCAACTTCAAGCGCTGTACGCGCAATGCGAAGGTCAAGCGGTGCAGAACGCTTGGGAACATTTCACCGCGGCATACTTCCCCTCATTGGCGGGTGCTCGAGCGGCCCCGCCCCTTGGAGGACTCCCGACGCACCCATTGACAATGGCGCAGAAGGCATTGAGGGCCCAGCAACCACCCCCTCCACCGATTCAAGAAAATGAAGCCCCTCCGACGGTCCAACAGGAGCAGCAACCAGATGGAAATGAGAGGGTGGGAAATAATGAGGTCCAATCAAGGGCCACAGAAAGGGCAAACCGCAGAAATGTCGGTGACCCTCAGCTTGCTGCAGTATAGGATCAGCTAAAGGGGCTACAGAATGTGGTAGAGCAGCTCTCTCGCGCAAGGTCTCAAGTCCCCCGCGATGGGGACGAGAGGTCCAGGGCCAGAGACGCTCGCCGACCACGCATCCCAATTTCTTGCTGTCGCAGGGAAGCCAGCTATGAAGATCCCGAGGATAGGGATTACAGGATCATGACCGGCGATTCACCCCTCGTTGAGGAGGTGTTGATGACTCGCGCAGGGAAGGGCAAGATCCCCTCGTCTGTCAACCGATATGATGGAACCACCGATCCAGCCGAGCATCTGGATCATTTTGTACATTTGATGCATCTATATGATCATCCTAACAATTATTGGGCCAAGGTGTTCGTCACTTCCCTCACTGGAATGGCTCAAGACTAGTACAAAAAACTTCCCCCACTCTCAATTCGAGGGTATTATGACTTGACCGATGCCTTTGTAAGCCATTTCAATTCCTTAAAAGCACCGGCCCCAGCCGCGACCGCTCTTTACAGCTTGGTCCAAGGGCCGAACGAGACTCTCCGGTCTTTCATGGGAAGGTTCAACAAGGAGATCTTGTTAGTAGAGAAGCCCTCTATGGACTTCTTGAGGCACGTTCTGTTCGGAGCTATCAACATGAAGCATTATGTCAGCAAGGAATTTGTGGAAGAGGTGGCCAAGAAAAAGCCACGCTCGCTGATGGAGATAAGGGACATAGCTGACTCGTTTTTCACCCTCGAGGATATGTATCTTGCGAGGGATCAGAAGATGGAAAACACCCCTCGATCTAGCAAAGCCCCCGAGGACAGAGGAGATTCAACCAGGGGTCACCGCCGCAGCCCTATTCCCACTCGTCGGAATTCTCCACCTCCGCGTAAGTTTGAGCGCATCCCTCTCAACCGCCCAATCGCCGAAGTTTATTCCATGGCGGATAAAAAACTGTTCAAGAGACCGCCAAAATTGAGAGAAACAGAGGCCCAAAAGCGCTCGGGAAAGTACTGTGCATTCCACAAGCAGAAAGGGCATGACACCAACGAATGTCGACAGCTTGAGGGTGAGATTCAGAGGCTCATCGCTGGGGGGTATCTCAAGGAATTCGTGAAGGTGTTGGAGAGGTATGATGAGCAATGCCCTGAGCGAGCGCGTGCCAGAGGAAGAAGCCGTTCACGCTCGCGGAGTCCACGCCACCATCACACAGAGCCAAGTGACCGTGGCAAAGGGAAAGCCACAAACGTGGAGAACCAGCCCTTCGCGGTCATCCACATGATTGCTGGAGGACCCTCAGGGGGCGATTCTAACGCTTCCCGACGTCGCTACGTTCGGAGTTACGATCAAAGATCTTCTCAGCCCAGGCCAGTGCTTTCCATCGATAGCTCATCACGCTCGGAAAAGGATGAGAGCGTAGGTTTCACAGAGAAAGATTTAGGGCATATTGTAACACCCCATGGGGTCGGTGAAACCTCCGACTGCCCCATGGTGGTTAGCTTAGACGTTCATAACCACATTGTAAAGAGGGTCTTAATTGATAGTGGAAGCTCCGTGAATGTTTTGCCTTACTCCACGTTTCAGAAAATGAACATCACAAACATCCCGCTCGAACCCCTCAGGACAGCCCTCGTCGGCTTTGGGGGTTCCGAGATCGTCCCTCGCGGACAAATTCGCTTGGCCACCTCTTTCGGTCGCGCCCCACAGCGAAAAAACTTAAATGCTCTCTGTGTGGTGGTCGAAGTAGACCTGCCATACAACATCATCATTGGGGGCCCAGCCCTCGTCGACTTCAAAGCTGTAATTTCCACCTATCACCAGAAAGTCAAGTTTCCCACCCCCGAGGGTACCGGAGAGGTACTGTGTAATGTTAAGGAGGCTTGGGAGTGCTACATACTTTCCCTTCGAAGCCACAGACCCAAGCAACCTACCCAAGCAGGCTCCACCAAAAAGTCTGTTGACTTCCCCAAGTTAGATGAAGATGGCCCCGAGCGCAAGAGGGCCAAGCTCTACAGGAAGAAGAATAAAAGGAAGGCCGCAGGCAAACTTGTAGATGCGGGGAATTCGCCCCTCGGAGCGGTTGGGGACTCCTCCTCGGAAGACGAGGATCATATACCCTCAGGAGATACCAGCGAGAAAAAATTACAGGCAAGAAACGAGCGCTCGAACAGCCGAGGCCTGCAGTACGGGTAGAACCTACGGAGAGCTTTCTGACCATCGAGTTGCAGCCTGGGAATTCTGATAAGACTACGCAAATAGGTTCCGGCCTCGACGGTCCCTCTCAGATTATGATGATTGAATTCTTGCGAGAAAATATTGATGTCTTTGCTTGGAAAGCTTCCGACCTCACTGGCATAGATCCGAGCGTTATAGTCCACAGGCTGAACGTGGATCCGGCCTTCAAACCTATAAAACAAAAGAAGAGAGATGTTCATGGGTTCCGGAAGCAGGTCATAGAGGAAGAAGTCAATAAACTGCTTGACGCTCAGTACATAGAAGAAATTCGATATCCCGAATGGCTTTGCAATGTGGTGCTCGTTCCGAAGAGCGCCAACAAGTGGCGTATGTGCAATGACTTCACGGACCTCAACAAGGCATGTCCTAAGGATCCGTACCCACTACCTAGAATTGATCAGTTGGTGGATTCGACCGCTGGGTGTGAACTGTTGGGTTGCGTGGCGGGCCTGAGGCAGGGTGACGGTACAGCGTAATATTCAAAATTTTTTGCCGTAACCTTGTTATCAAAATATTTCAAAAATATTTTAATAAAGCAGCGGAATAAATCGGGCAGCATAACTCTAATATATACAGGCATCGATAACATAATTTTAAATCATCTAGCATATAATCACAATATGCAAATAATAATTTGGGCAACATAACGGTATTACCGTACTGCACAAATGGCTATCAACGACACTTTTCCAGCACCTCGATATCTTCTCGTGAAACCGGCAGAGCTTCCCCGCAATATCCCCGATTAAGAAATTGGAGTGTGGGCTCCGGTAGTATTTCGCTAAATACTTTGAGAAAATATTTTTCAGAAAAACCCTTTTTTCTAAAACCTGAAAATCCCTATTTTCTAATAATTAAGTGGATTATATATTAATTATATAACCACCTAATTAAATATAATTAATCAAAGGATTAATTATAAAGAGAGAAAGCCGAAATGGCCACTGAAGCTGCCAAAACATTTCACACAAAAAAAAGGAATGAAAGCTTGCCCTATTTATAGTTGCCAATTAAGGGCAAAATCGTCCAAGCACAGGAAAAACGGTTGCCACGCATCCTTAGCCGCCCAGTTCAGCAAATCCGAGGACGCCACGCAGCAGCCCACGCTGTCACGAGGCCAACGCCGCCTGGCACGCGCGGAACGGAGCCCCCACGCACCGCCCGTGTGGCGGCTGTGCGTTTGGCGCGTGTGAGAGGCACGACAGCGCGAGCAGCTACCACGTGGCGAACCGGTCCGGTCCGATCGGCGGTTCGCGGTTCAGACCGGTTCAGGGATGAACCGGTCGGTTCAAGCTGGACTCCAGCAGCGCCACGTGTCCAAATCCCATTCGTCCACGTGTCCGGGTCGGTCAAACCTTGACCGACCCTATCCGACCCGAACCCGGACCCACTTCCTGACCCGGTCCGTTTCAACCCTTGATCCGGACCGTTGACCCGCGCGACTTGGCGCGATCCTGACCGTCCACGCGGTGTGCCACTTGGCGCCCAGTCAGCGCCACGCGGCGCTGACCCGCTGACGTGACATGCCACGTCAGCTGCCACGTCATCAAAAAAAAAAAAAAATTTTTTTTTTTTTTGAAAAATTTTATTTTCTCCAAAATAAAATTTCGGGCATTTCCAACTCTTTGGAATTTAATTTATTTTCTCAAAATAAATTACTTGGCTATTTTCAAACACTTTGAAAAATCATTTCTCTCTCTCCTTTTAATATTTTCTCTTTGATCTTCGTTGGGGCTTGCGGGGGGACCTGCAGGACTAATTAACTTTAGCTCCAAACGGGTCAATCTATTATCATCTCATGACAATAATTGATTACCGTTTAACAATATTTAATTCCACTAAATAAATATTGTTGAACTCTAAAATTAATTAAATTATTCACGAATTTCTCGATCTAGAATAATTTTACATTTTACTCCTCTGTACAGATATCCATGAAAATAAATCAATACTACTATCATTTATTTTTCACTTTAAATCTGAAATTTCTTGATTCGCCTTAAGTCCAAATTCCCTGTATGTGAAACACATTCAACATACAACTTCGGTGACGAACACACGAAGTACTTTGGCCAAAGTTTTAATTCGAACTTTTTGCAAATCTATTTCAGGGATATCTTTAAACCTTCCAGCAAGGCTACAGATTCCTTGATCAATATTTCTCTCTAGCACATTTCATGCAATCACCGACCATACAAAGTATTTTGGCCACCCGTTACCGAGACCTCACTTCTGAGTACATCACAATGATTAACACTACATGCCTAAAGTAGAAACACTGCCAGGATTAAGAGTCTAATGCTTCCGAGATTTTGTTCATTTTAGATAGCAGTATAAAATGAACAATCTCAGTGGTCCAGTTCGATGTTTCCAAACTCATTGAAAATCATCAATGTGTTATAATTGGAAACTCCATTTCCCTATGACGAAAGACTAATCATCTTATATAACACATTATAGTCTCGATAAGAACATCTTCTTATCATACTGACTAGAACTTTAATGACACGTAATTCTTGGTATTTAAAGTCTTTTCCTATGAAACACATTTCATATAAAAATACCATCACACGTCATTAATTATTAAATTTGTAAAATCCTCATAACTTGCTTTAATTTCAGTTTTATTAATCCAAAATATTTACAATATAATTGGATTTTCAGGGCATTAATCCCAACAATCTCCCACTTGCCCTAAATCCAATTGGCTACATATCTAAGACCCATCCCTTCTACATGAGTGTCAAAACTCTTTTGCGCCAAAGTCTTAGTGAAGGGATCTGCTAGATTATTTACTGAGCTAATTTTCACCACTGCCACTTCTCCACGTTCCACATAATCACGTATAATGTGAAACTTCCTCTCGATGTGCTTGGCACGTTTATGACTTCGAGGTTCCTTGGAGTTAGCCACCGCCCCAGCATTGTCACAGTACAATGTGATCGGCGTAAGTCCGTCCTTGACGACTTCTAGATCCATTAGAAAATTCCGGAACCAATACGCCTCTTTGGCTGCTTCTAAAGCTGCCACGTATTCGGCTTCCATGGTGGAGTCAGCAATGCAAGATTGCTTAATACTCCTCCAACTTACGGCTGCTCCTCCTAGAGTAAACACGTATCCAGACGTCGAACGCCTAGAATCCAAATCAGATTGGAAATCCGAATCTGTGTACCCTATAGGAATGAGCTCATCACTGCGATAGACAAGCATATAATCCCGAGTCCTTCTCAAGTACTTTAATATATGCTTTCCAGCTATCCAGTGTTGGGGTCCAGGGTTTGACTGATATCTGCTTACTAGACCTACAGCATAACAGATATCTGGCTGTACATAACATGGCATACATGAGGCTTCCGACTGCCGAGGCATACAGAACATCTTTCATTTCTTCTGTCTCTTCTGGGTTCTTGGGACACTGATCCCGAGACAGATGAACTCCATGTCTGAAAGGTAACGATCCTTTCTTGGAGTTAGCCATATTATATCTTGCCAGCATCTTATCTATATATGCTGCTTGTGATAAACCAATCATCTTATTCTTACGATCACGACAAAGTCTGATCCCTAGAATATAGCTGGCTTCACCTAGGTCTTTCATGTCAAACTGGTTTGACAACCAAATCTTAACTGCTGACAATATTCCTGTGTCATTCCCAATGAGCAGAATATCGTCAACATATAGAACTAAAAATGTTACAACACTATCATGATGTCTCTTGTACACACATGGTTCATCAGGCAATTGCATAAATCCAAAGGATTTAATTGCCTCATTAAATCTGATGTTCCATGACCTAGACGCTTGCTTAAGACCATAAATAGATCTATCAAGCTTGCATACCATATGCTCCTGATTTCTGGCTATAAAGCCTTCAGGTTGAGCCATGTATTTCTCTTCTTGAAGGTGCCCGTTCAAGAAGGCAGTCTTTACATCCATTTGCCAAATCTCATAATCAAAATGAGCGGCAATGGATAGGAGAATTCTTATGGACTTAAGCATTGCTACAGGCGAGAAGGTTTCGTCATAATCGATACCTTCTTTCTGGGTATAACCCTTTGCCACAAGCCTTGCTTTAAAGGTCTCAACCTTTCCATCTATTCCCCTTTTTCTCTTGTAGACCCATTTGCATCCAATAGGTTTAATGCCCTCAGGCGCCTCTACAAGTTCCTAGACTTTATTGGAATACATTGAATCTAATTCAGATTCCATGGCTCTGACCCAACGGTCAGCGTCTATATCCTTTATGGATTCATCATATGTGATAGGATCAGATACGTCAGATTCAACCACTTGGGTTAATCCTAGGTATCTGTCAGGTGCCCTGACAATCCTCCCACTACGACGAGGCTGTTGTGTACTCGTCCCTACATCATATGTTGTATCTGGTACATCATATGTATCTAACACATTTTCAGTTACTACAGGTTGTTGGAATTCAGAATCTGATGTTGTCATTTCTTCTAACACAATTTTGCTTCTACCCTTGTGGTCATTTACGAAATCATCTTCGAGATATTTAGCATTAGTGCTCACAAACACTTTGTGATCTCTCGGATCGTAAAATGTACCACCTCTTGTTCCTTTAGGATAACCTATAAACAAGCAAACCTCTGTTCTTGATTCCAACTTGTCAGGATCCTTCCTTAACACATGAGCTAGGGTTCCCCATATCCGAAGATAGGAGACACTGGGCTTTCGCCCTTGCCACAGTTCCATTGGTGTTTTAGGAACCGACTTGGATGGAACAAGGTTTAATATGTGTGCTGCCGTTTCGAGTGCAAAGCCCCAAAACGAACTTGGTAGGGTAGCATGACTCATCATAGATCTTACCATTTCCATCAGAGTCCTATTTCTCCTTTCTGCAACACCGTTCTGCTGGGGTGTACCCGGTGCAGATAATTGGGATTTAATCCCATTTGCAGTGAGAAATTCTAGAAACTCTGTAGACAGATACTCACCACCACGATCTGATCGAAGTGACTTGATACGTTTTCCGGTTTGATTTTCAACTTCAGCTTTGAATTCTTTGAACTTTTCAAAAGATTCAGATTTATATCTCATCAAATAAACATATCCGTATCTGGAGTAATCATCCGTAAAAGTGATGAAATACTCAAAACCTCCTCTTGCTTGAATACTCATAGGACCACACACATCCGTATGAATTAACTCAAGCAATTCTGTGGCTCGATTACCTTTAGATTTAAAAGATCTCTTGGTCATTTTACCTTCCAAGCAGGATTCACAGACTGGTAGTTCTGTTAAGTCCAAGGGACTCAACAATTCATCTGAAATTAGTCTTTGGATCCTTTTTGGATTAATATGACCAAGACGTAAATGCCACTTGTACGCCTCATTAGGTATAGGAGTTTTTCTTTTGGATGGTAAGTCAAGCGTAGTAGTGTTAAGTTTGGAATTAGGGTTTTTATCGGGGTATAACAAGAAAAGACCATCTTTTACCGTGCCAGAGCAAATAAACCTTTTATTTTGCTTAATGGTAAAATTTTGTTCAAAACAAACACTGAAACCATTATTTATTAAACAACTCACAGAAATCAGATTTCTGCGAACACACGGTATATACAGAATGTCTTTTAGTACCAAAACCCTATCACCAAAATACAAATTTACAGTCCCTACTGCTAATACAGATATACTTGTATTATCCCCGAGCAGTAGCTGCATCTCGCCATCTTCAAGCTTTTTGGTTAGCTTGAACCCCTGCAACGAATTGCAAATATGATTAGTTGAACCCGAGTCCACACACCAGGAGTCTGGTGGACTTCCAACTAAACATAATTCAATTAAACAAGATATCGATATACCTTGTCCAGATGGCTTAGCAGGAAGACTTGCTAAGTATTTTGGACAATTCCTCTTCCAGTGCCCATTCTCTCCGCAGTGGAAACATTTTCCCTTGCTGGGTTTGCCTTTCTTCTTCTGAACCTTTTTCTTGGGATTGGGAATCTTTCCTTTTCCCTTTTTCCACTTGTTGGCCTTTGGAGCCGTGGAAGTCGACGCCTGAGCCAGGAGAACAGTTCCCTTAGCTTTCATCACTCCCTCCGCCACTTTAAGTTCGTTCATCAACTCAGGCAGAGAAAAATCTAATTTGTTCATAGAATAATTTTGCCTGAATGTGTCGAACGACTTTGGCAGAGAGCATAGGATCATATCCTGTTTGCTGAGATCATCAAATTTAGCACCAAGGCTTTCAATTTCGTTCAGGCAAGCCATCATGTTCATAACATGATCCTGAACAGGTGATCCCTCAGACATCTTGGTAACTAACAGCCTTCGCATCAATTCGAGCCTCTTGGCTCGATTCTGCCCTCCAAACATTTGATGGAGATGATCCATCATGTTCCTAGCAGTTGGCATCTCATGCATTTGATGCTTGAGAACATTGGAGACAGATGCCAGGATATAAGACCTAGCCAAATCATTGGACTTGATCCAATTGGCATAAGCATTTCTCATATCCTGATTGGCTGTAGTTTCCGGTACCCCCGGACAAGGTTCAGTGAGCACTTGTTTCAGATTCTCGTGACCAAGCACGATGTCAAGATTCATTTTCCAGTCAGCATAGTTAGACCCTTCAAGCCTATTTTCCCTTAGGATCGATTGAAGCGGGCTAGCGGTTGTCATTGCTTTAAAACTGAAATATTTTAAAATAGTGCAAGTTATGATTCTGTACTTTACTTCTTTTGTGTCTAACCAATAAATGAAATCCACGTAAGCATTTTTGGTTTACACAATGGTGACTTATCTAACCGCAGTTGACTCCTCGGAAGCGAGGTCGAAAACCGCTTAGAAAAGCAAGAATTAATCTTAATTAACATGCCATCTAGGTAACTCTTACCAAACTATGTTAATCCACCACGTTAACCTTTGGCCTCTAAGTGAATGTAACATAGCTCCGAAGGGAGGTTAATACATTACTTAGTCAAGCGTATACCATTACCTAGAAATTCGTACGAGTAGATCAGACACTCCACGGAGGCGTGGTCGAGCTGACTTTCCCCGTATTTCATTCTATCCGTAGAAGCCTAATCTTGTATACCGCGAATACATACCCGCCGAAGGGAGTAGTATATATCCACTATACTATAGACGGGTAATGGAGACCGTGAGAATCCAACTCTTTTCATCTCGCTCCCACTTGAATTTTATAAAATTTGTGGATTATCTTTGATTATTAAATAATCACTTTTGGCGTCTTATTAATTTTGGAAGTAATTAATATAATTAATAAGCTCCCACTAGGACTATTAAATAATCCTAATAATATTTTAAGGCTTTAATAACTCTTTATTAATTTAAGCCAAAAAATATTAATCCAATTATGCATCGTATTTAATCTCTATTAAATATTATTTATCTAATCATATTAAATAAATCATGCATAATTGAAATAACATAATATCACATATTATCATGCCATATTTAAAATTAAAAGCATGCTTGCAAATAATTATCACATAATTATCACGCTTTAAATTTTTTTAATGGCCCCTTAAATAAATATGTTTTAAATTATCACATAATTTAAATCATATTTACTGATTCGACAATTAACCAGGAAGATTATTGAAATCAATTCCCAGAAAATTACCATTCCACGCAAACTCCCAGAAACACTGGAGGGGTCACAACGGTCCCACTTAAAACCCAGCCTTCTTTGACAGAATTTACGTGCACAGTATCAGATTTAAAATTATGCATCTTATGCTTTATCAATGCCAGTATATAATCAGAGCCCCGCTCTGATACCAGTTGTTGCCGTTCCTATCTCATAGGGTGACCAGCAAAGATACCTCACGAACTAGTTTTACGGTGTGCGTCTCCACACAACCAACCTTACCAGCGGGACCGCGAGGGGTAAGAGTCAATACTTCGTCACAGGTCACACTGCGAGAACCCCCTCTACGATAGAGCCCCTTACGGGTTACTCAAACTAGCTCTGATACCAGTTGTTGGGTTGCGTGGCGGGCCCGAGGCAGGGTGACGGTACAGCGTAATATTCAAAAAATTTTGCCATAACCTTGTTATCAAAATATTTCAAGAATATTTTAATAAAGCAGCGGAATAAATCGGGCAGCATAACTCTAATATATACAGGCATCGATAACATAATTTTAAATCATCTAGCATATAATTACAATATGCAAATAATAATTTGGGTAACATAACGGTATTACCGTACTGCACAAATGGCTATCAACAGCACTTTTCCAGCACCTCGATATCTTCTCGTGAAACCGGCAGAGCTTCCCCGTAATATCCCCGATTAAGAAATTGGAGTGTGGGCTCCGGTAGTATTTCGCTAAATACTTTGAGAAAATATTTTTCAGAAAAACCCTTTTTTCTAAAACCTGAAAATCCCTATTTTCTAATAATTAAGTGGATTATATATTAATTATATAACCACCTAATTAAATATAATTAATCAAAGGATTAATTATAAAGCGAGAAAGCCGAAATGGCCACTGAAGCTGCCAAAACATTTCACACAAAAAAAAGGAATGAAAGCTTGCCCTATTTATAGTTGCCAATTAAGGGCAAAATCGTCCAAGCGCAGGAAAAACGGCTGCCGCGCATCCTTAGCCGCCCAGTTCAGCAAATCCGAGGACGCCACGCAGCAGCCCACGCCGTCACGAGGCCAACGCCGCCTGGCACGCGCGGAACGGAGCCCGCACGCGCCCCCACGCACCGCCCGTGTGGCGGCTGTGCGTTTGGCGCGTGTAAGGGGCACGCCAGCGCGAGCAGCTGCCACGTGGCGAACCGGTCCGGTCCGACCGGCGGTTCGCGGTTCAGATCGGTTCAGGGATGAACCGGTCGGTTCAAGCTGGACTCCAGCAGCGCCACGTGTCCAAATCCCATTCGTCCACGTGTCCGGGTCGGTCAAGGTTATCCGACCCGAACCCGGACCCGCTTCCTGACCCGGTCCGTTTCAACCCTTGATCCGGACCGTTGACCCGCGCGACTTGGCGCGATCCTGACCGTCCACGCGGTGTGCCACTTGGCGCCCAGTCAGCGCCACGCGGCGCTGACCCGCTGACGTGACATGCCACGTCAGCTGCCACGTCATCAAAAAAAAAAAAAATTTTTTTTTTTTTTTGAAAAATTTTATTTTCTCCAAAATAAAATTTCGGGCATTTCCAACTCTTTGGAATTTAATTTATTTTCTCAAAATAAATTACTTGGCTATTTTCAAACACTTTGAAAAATCATTTCTCTCTCTCCTTTTAATATTTTCTCTTTGATCTTCGTTGGGGCTTGCGGGGGGACCTGCAGGACTAATTAACTTTAGCTCCAAACGGGTCAATCTATTATCATCTCATGACAATAATTGATTACCGTTTAACAATATTTAATTCCACTAAATAAATATTGTTGAACTCTAAAATTAATTAAATTATTCACGAATTTCTCGATCTAGAATAATTTTACATTTTACTCCTCTGTACAGATATCCATGAAAATAAATCAATACTACTATCATTTATTTTTCACTTTAAATCTGAAATTTCTTGATTCGCCTTAAGTCCAAATTCCCTGTATGTGAAACACATTCAATATACAACTTCGGTGACGAACACACGAAGTACTTTGGCCAAAGTTTTAATTCGAACTTTTTGCAAATCTATTTCAGGGATATCTTTAAACCTTCCAGCAAGGCTACAGATTCTTTGATCAATATTTCTCTCTAGCACATTTCATGCAATCACCGAACATACAAAGTATTTTGGCCACCCGTTACCGAGACCTCACTTCTGAGTACATCACAGTGATTAACACTACATGCCTAAAGTAGAAACACTGCCAGGATTAAGAGTCTAATGCTTCCGAGATTTTGTTCATTTTAGATAGCAGTATAAAATGAACAATCTCAGTGGTCCAGTTCGATGTTTCCAAACTCATTGAAAATCATCAATGTGTTATAATTGGAAACTCCATTTCCCTATGACGAAAGACTAATCATCTTATATAACACATTATAGTCTCGATAAGAACATCTTCTTATCATACTGACTAGAACTTTAATGACACGTAATTCTTGGTATTTAAAGTCTTTTCCTATGAAACACATTTCATATAAAAATACCATCACATGTCATTAATTATTAAATTTGTAAAATACTCATAACTTGCTTTAATTTCAGTTTTATTAATCCAAAATATTTACAATATAATTGCATTTTCAGGGCATTAGTCCCAACATGAACTTATGAGCATGATGGACGCTTTCCAAGGATATTATCAGATATTTATGGCTCTTGAGGATCGTCCCAAAACTGCGTTCGTAGTCCATATGGGTGTTTATTGCTTCAAGGTTATGCCCTTTGGGCTCAAAAATGCAAGAGCGACATACCAACGCCTTGTCAACAGAATATTGGAGTGTGAAATTGGAAAATCCATGGAAGTGTATGTGGACGACATGATCGTCAAAAGCGAACGCCAGTATTCTCATTTGGAAGACCTTAAACGAGCGTTCAACATCTTACGTCGTTACGGTATGAAACTAAATCCTTCCAAATGTACATTTGGCGTGCGGGGTAGCAAATTCTTGGGATATATGGTCAGCCAACGGGGCATAGAGGCAAACCCAGAGAAGATTAAAGCAATTCTGGACATACCCTCCCCTCGCAATCTGAGAGAGGTCCAGGTGCTTGTGGGTAAGATCATTTCATTAAACAGGTTCATCTCCCGCTCAACGGACAGGAATCTGTCCTTCTTTAAAATTTTGCATAACGCTCGCAATTTTACCTGGAGTGAGGATTGTGAGAAAGCCTTGCAGGACATGAAGCAATACCTTTCGAGCGCGCCTTTGTTGACCAAACCTAATCCGGGGGAGAACCTGTTTGTCTATCTGTCAGTTTCTTCAGAAGCGACGAGCGCTGTCCTCGTAGTGATTCGCGAGCGTAAGCATATGCCGGTGTATTATTTAAGCAAAACTCTACAGGGAGCGGAGAAAAGATACATGGAAATAGAGAAGTTTGCTTTTGCGCTCGTTAATGCCTCTCGGAGGCTAAGGCCTTATTTTCAAGCACATTCCATCGTGGTGCTTACAGATCAGCCCCTCAAACAGGTGCTTACAAAGCCGGACGTCTCAGGGAGATTAATTAAATGGTCAATTGAACTTAGTCAATTCGACATCACCTTCAAGCCTCGCACGGCGATACAGGCTCAGGCCGTGGCCGACCTATTGGTGGAACGTTTCAACTTAGATACCGTGCCCTCAACAGAAGATGGTTTATGGCTTCTGCACATAGATGGCTCCTCGACCTCACAAGGGGGAGGAGCCGGGGTGACCCTCAGGGACCCTCTCGGAGCTGAAGTTGACTATGCAATCAAGCTGGCGTTCCAAGTCACCAACAACGAAGCTGAGTATGAGGCCCTCATCCAGGGGCTCAGGATTGCACTCCAAAATGGCGCCACTCGGGTCACTACATATGTTGATTCGCAGTTGATCGCGAGTCAAATTGACGGTTCTTATGAGGCCCGAGAAGCCACCATGGTGCAGTATCTGACGAGCGCTAAGGAGGTGATAGCCAAATTCAGGGAATTCCACCTTTTACAGGTCCCAAGGGCAGAAAACGAACGTGCTGACGCTCTCTCAAAGTTCGCATCCGCCCTGGATGGGTTTTGCAAGCGCGCTGTTACATTTCTTAGAACGGAGGAGCCGCTGAATACGATTGACCCCTCCGAGCCTTGTGGGCTCGACGAAATTATCAGATTCCTCCAGGATGGAACCGGCCCAAGCGACAAAGTTGAGGCTCGAAAAATCAGAAACAAGGCCCCTCGCTTTTCATTGGACACCGAGGGTCGATTATTCAAGTGGTCCTTCCAGGGCCCACCGTTGAGATGCTTGAGACCCTCGCAAGCCAAGGAAGTTTTAGAACATGTGCACAGTGGAAGTTGTGGGAACCACTCAGGCGGTCGTATACTGGCCAAGAAGGTATTGAGGAGTGGGTTCTATTGGCCATCGGTGTTACATGACGCCCTCGCCTACTCTAAGAAATGTCCCAAATATCAATTTCACTCCAACACCCCTCAACTGCCAGCTGCCCAGATGATACCTATTGACGTTTCTTGGCCTTTTGACCAGTGGGGAATTGACATAGTCGGGCCCCTATCCATGGCGGTCGGGCAGAAGAAATTCGTGATCCTCGTAGTGGATTATTTCACCAAATGGGCAAAGGCTGAGGCGGTCGCGAAGATAACCTTCAAAGTTGTAAGGGACTTCATTTGGAAGAACATCATTTGCAGGTACGGCATCTCGAGGGTAATCATCTCGGATAATGGATCCCAATTCATTGCCGCTGACACGCGGGATTGGTGCTACGAACTTGGGATTGAGCAACGTTTCACTTCCGTGGGCCACCCTCAGGCCAACGGTCAAGCGGAGGTAACCAATAGAACCATACTCCAGCATATGAAGACGATGCTCGAAAGCAAGAAGGGTGAATGGGCTGAAGAACTTCAAGGAGCCCTGTGGGCGTACCGTACTACCCCGCGAGCGGCGATAGGATAAACCCCCTATTCCCTCGTTTATGGCTCCGAGGCTATGATACCTGCGGAGATTTCGTAAGAATCTGCCCGCGTTGCCTTTTTCGAGCATGCTACCAATGAAGCCAACCGAGCGTTCGAATTGGATTTGCTAGACGAAAGGAGGGATGCTGCTTGGGCTCGAATCCATAAGTACAAAGCGACCGAAGCCCACCAGTACAACAAACGAGTCAGAGAAAGGACTTTCCAACTGGGGGACATGGCCCTCAAAAAAGTTGAGGTTTCTAAACACGTGGGTAAGTTGGATCCCAATTGGGAAGGCCCCTTCAAAGTTGTCCAAGTACGAGCAAACAACACCTACTTGCTAGAGACTTTGCAAGGCGAGCGTCTCCCGAGACCGTGGAATTCGTGCAACCTCAGAAGGTTCTATGTGTAAACGTCAGCCATTGTAATTGCCCGTTTGCGGCATGGGGTACTTTCTTTTGACAGAAAGCATGTTGTAATCATTTTGAAAAGTGCAAGTATAACAGTAAGTATTTAATTCTTTTGTTATGTCATTTATTTACTTCCCTTTTGGTTAATGACTCGGGCAACCGAAGGCCTAGTCCGTGTCGAACATCCTCCACGTCGAACGGCTAAAGTAATACCCCCAATTGTTTCAAAGCAACGCTATCCGTGTGTTGAGGACTCTCCACACTAAACAGTTTGACAGTTCATAAGTGTATAAATCCTAAGAGTGAGCGTGTCAAAAGGTGGGATGCTAAATGCTTAATTTACGCTAACTGGGTGCCTACCACGCCAGTTCGCGCTTGTAAACCCCCAAGGACCCTCAGCTTGTCAGGTAAGAGCACGCTCGTAAAATAAGTGGACCCCAGGCCTATCCTTTCGAGGGTCCCTCAGAACGGCACAAACCCTACGGTTACGCTTGCTTGGATCCCATACTCAGCAAATCCTACTGTTGGTTTCTAGGTACGTACAGTTCACTGAAACGTTCAGGATGGAGGTGTACATTGTTTGGCCAATACTTAGTCAAATCCACAGAGGTTTCCTAAGTTCAAATTCGAGCCTCACCTTGAATATGGCCAGGGAACCCCCGTAGAGAATACCCTCGCGCCCATACTTGCATCTCTCAAGTCACTAGACGCAACCAAATTCTAAACTGATGGCGTATTGTGATAAACGCCAGGGAACCTTCGAAGAAAACACCCTCGTGCGCACACACATTCATCACAAACACTCAAACAAGAAAGACAAATGCACAAACGTCGAGCGCGATAAAACCACCGCGATCAATATGTAAAAAAAAAAAAACAGAAGAAAGTACACAAACATCCAGGCAGTAAGAGAAAAGGTCCAAGTATACGAGGAAAAGCATAAAGAAATCCAAATACGCTGAAGAAATCTTAAGGAATAAGTACAGACATCTATCGCAGAAATTAAAAGTGTTCATAAACATAAATGGAAACTAGGATGGCTAAGCAGTAAAGTAACAGAGGGATAATCTTCAAGTAGCTTGACTCTCGGGCTCAGGAGGGGCAGTTGAAAGAGGGACTGGGGCCAGCACATGGGCATCAGAAGTTTGCGCATCACCAGCATCCTCGCCATCTTGAGCGTTAATGGTAACGCCATCATCCTCTATTTGTAGGGGCTCGGGATTTAGGGGATTGGCCGCCATGAACTCACCCTGGAGCATCGCCACCAGCTCCTGATACTCGGGCTCAGCCAATTCCTTCGAGGGATCCACGTCACGAACTACGGGCTCACAGTTCTCGTCTAAATCCATGCGGAGGCGGTCGTCGGAGCGAGCACTTTCTGGGGCTAACCCTAGTTTGACCATCTGCCCAATTGCTTTGAAAAAGAAGCGCCTGGCGTTGTCAAAGCAATGGAGGTTGGCGGCAAAACCGAAGGCCTTGGAGCGCACGAACTTCATTACTGAGTCCCATGCCACCTTCGACTCAAGGCTGGCCACCTTTTCTTGCAAGTCAGCGAGGGCCTTCTTGATTATATCGTTCTGGCGAGTACTCTCGGCCAACTGTTGTCCCCATTCCCCATTCTGGACCCTCATCTGGTCACGCTCCTCTTTCAGCTTATCGTGACGATGGTTGAGAGTCAGGAAGGCGTCGTCTGATTTCCTCAAGGCTTCTTTCAGCCTATCCCTCTCGAGGTTGGCATCCGTCAGTTGAGCACAGACTGCATCGTAATCCTCCTGCAACTGACCGGGGTCGGAGACGCGCAGCAGCTTCTTATATTTGGCCTTGTGTTGGGAGTAGGCCTGCGCTCGAGCCTGCAAGTTCTTCAGCCTCGGGATTACCTCCTGGAAAGCCAAAATCGAGGGTCACTATCAAAAGTGGAGACAGAGTAGACTGAGGTTTCGCAAAGGAAATGGAAGACTTACCGTCATGAGGGCATGACAAGCATCGTCCGCAACACGAGCGGCGTCATGCTCATTCAACTTGTCATGGTCGCCGGAGAACTGGAGTTTCCCGACGATATCAGAAACTAAGTTCACGGAATACTCGCTCTTCTTCAGCAGTACCGGACCCTCGGTCCATTGGCGTTTGTAACGAGCGTCCCCCCGACAGCCAACCTTCCAAAAATCTTCTTCCTCCGACGAGGAGGTATCGCCGCCTTCGCCCCGGTGGCCCATGACCACCTCCTTGCCTTTGCCCGAAATGGGAAGTGAGTCGGGCAGCCTTTTTCTCTTCCCTTGACGGTCGGACCTCAGGATTTCGAGTATTTGGATCGCTGTCCCCGAGCGGTTGCGGGAGGTGCTTGAGCTCAGGGCAATGGGCCCTTCTGGGGCGGCCGGAGGGGGAGTAGGATCCCGAGCCCCGTCGATGGTCAGGTCTTCGATGGGACCGACGATCGGAACTTCATTTTCCACACCCCTTCCGCCATGTCCTCGCCCTGCCCTTCGTCGGGCTCCTCTTCCCCTCGGAGCATTGTGGACTTGTGCATGTCGTTGCGGTTGTTGAGGGTTAGCACCTCCCCTCTGTGCGCGCATTATCTCAGCGAGACGTTCGGCATCCATTTCTGCTGTTAGTATTTGGATATCTGCAAAACAAAGGGTGCGAGCGTCAGAAGTTGAATGTTTAGATAACAACTACAAAGCGTAATAAGTGAAGATAAGTCAGTGAAACTATTCTAGAGGTTAGAGCAGTTAGTTCCTAGAATCTAACCGTCGAGCGCCATGATTTCGGCCGGAGTATCTATTATCATGCCTGGGGGCAGGATAGGCCATAACGGAATAGCACTCCCTCGTTCTTCATCAAGACCTCAGCCTTGATCCACTTCTTCGCGCTCCTCATCTCGAGGGCTAACCCCTTTGCCCAGTCCTCAAAAGCCTTATTCCTTATCCTCTCCCTAATCAATGGCCCCTCGCCATGTGTCAACCACTGTCGGTGAACCCCAAAAATTCCCCCTGGAGCCCCCACGAAAAAGTATTTCTCTTTCCAATGCTCGCCATAGGAGGTGGAGGGAGAATCTATCATCTTAAAGCTCGATTTGACCTGGGTGTAATAGAACCCATCTGTAGGGGACGAGCGTGTTGAGCGGGCCACTTGTATTAAACTGTCAAAATTGGCGATCGAGGGTTCATGGCCCAGAGCTCTCATCATAATTACAAAAGTGTTGATTAGGGCAATGCCGTTCGGCAAAATTTGTGAAGGGCAAAGCGCCAGGTGGTGACAGATGGTGGCAACGGCGGGCAAGATGGGAAACCTCAAGCCCCCGGCCAGAACCGCGTCCCAGTAGACCGTCAACATCCCAAGCGGCGCTCAGTTGGCCCTCTCTCCTTCCTCGGGAAGTCGCATAGGATACACTGCTTCATCCCAATACACTTTCGCCCTCAACTCCTCCAAATCGTCGAGCGTCAAAATACTCTCCAATTCATCAGGGGATCTGTCGGTTTGGTGAGGGTTATCTTGCCTTAATCGCGCTGCCGGCTCCTTTCCCCTTCTTTGACGCCTTCTGGAAGGTTCAGCCTCAAATTGACGCCCGGATGGCCTTGCACCACCCTCAGGGGCCGCCATTGCCACTATAATCCTATGATCTTGAGGTCTTACGGCACTACTCAACACTGGGAATACTCTCTCTCCTTGCCTCTGCATTTCCATCACATTGTTCATCTCTTCAAAAAGGTCATTTACCCCTCCAGGAGCACGCTCGTTCATCCCTTGAACGGCGGCGTCGACCTCTTCATCCCTGGCATCAACCGGAGCCTGGGCCACTGGAATCGCAGTGGGAATCCCCTCACCTCGAGACGCCCTAGCCATGGGAACAGCTGTAGGTACATTACCATGAGGTGAGGAGCTCCCCACTGACATCTCATCTATTTCCCTTACATAAGCATCTGTATTATGGTCTGCCAAATCTGGGTTCTGGTTATTGAAGATGAAGCTTTTCGCAAAAGACTCAGTGGAGAAGAAAGATTCTGGGATGGATTCAACGGTAGAAAGGATTCCACACTTAGAGAGATCACTCGCGCACAACCTAAATCTAAAGTTAGTAAGGAAAATAAGGGTTTACGGATTTTTACCTAGAGTTTAGAGAACAGAAACTCGCCGAAATCGGTAAAAGTTACAGAAATTTGTTGTTGCGTATTTGCTTGAAGAAGACGGAATGCGTGAAAGGGATAAAAGAGTCTTCCGGATCCCTTTTTATAGGAGAGTGATTTACATCAATTAAGGGTGGGGATTTGAAAACGCAATCATTTCCCGCCTTGGGAGACTCCCACTTTTGGGAACCGCTTCACGTCTCCCGGAGTCACGCGCCCACGTTCCCACTCAGCATTAAATGCGGATAGGACATCATTTAATGCCATGTCAGAACGTGTCCGTTACGGAAGCCTAGAGGTCACTTCTCTTGAAAGAGGATTGACCCTCGGATGTTCAAAAAATTCAAAGCTTGCTTCTCCGAAAATTCTACAGTACGCTCAAAGCGATACTACAGAATTTGGGGGGCAAAATGATGAGACACAAAACCGCTCTCGAATCGGAGCTGGCCACGTGTCAACTCTTGACGATTGCGTTACTGGACGCTCGCATTGATGGGCTCGCGGGCCTACCCAGCCCACTCACTTGCTCATCAGTACGGGTCCCTGAGCCTCGGCCAACCGTTCAAGTGAAGGATTCAAGCTGATGGGCCCGACGCTCAAGTCCCGACCCTCAGGGTCAGCCTTCTCAAGGAAGCACCCACGCGAGGGTTCCATTCTTGATGCTCGGGATTTTGACGCTCCAAGATCATCTGCCGTGGGAGGTCCATCCGTACACTCTCCGAGCGTCACCAGCGTTCGTGCACGATCCTGCCCTACTGCGATGGATCCGAACCTTGGCTATGAGGACCTTAAGCTTCCCTCTCGTGCGACCCTCGCCAACAACCTCTGACACAAAGGTAGTGCGCACCTTCCACCTGATACGCCGCCACCTTTTCAGAAACATCATTCTCACACCCTCACAGGCTGCCACGTGTTAGGGCAACACAGGTTTGGGACCACATGGTCAAGTTACATATTTACCCTCACCCCCAACATATAAATAGGGGAGAATACGTGCTTTCTCCCCCAAGTCATCCTCACGGTACATACTGTATTCACTGTACTGGGTCTTTTCCGCCATTTCTTTGCATCTTCTCAAGCTTGATTTTACCTTCTTCACAGTTGTTTCATCACTGCATTAAGCACACTTGGTGTTATCCTAGCTGGAAGAACCCGCGCTCAAAAGGAAACCCCAGTTCCTGAGGCTCAACGCCTGTGATGGTCTCCCCTTTTACAAATAAATTCTAAAGTGATTGATGTTTAAATCCTTTACAAGTTTCTGCACCATCACACACCTTTATATAGTTATAGATTATAGATAGATAGATATTATTTTACGGTACTATATTGTGTTGAATATTAGGGTTGGATATTGTGTTTGATACTTCTCATGTAAAAATAAAAAATAAAAAATCGTAACATTATATTCATATAGCGTTGTGCTCATATTGTTGTCCATCATAGCATGAATCACAACTTAAAAGGTCAATATTATATATTAAAACGATGTACCTTAACATTATTACTTGTTAGTTTAATCAGTGAAGAAAATGGTAGCTGGATGCGCATAGGGAGTTATTTGTATATTCGCTATTCCTTCATCTAGTAAAGGAAAGATAATAACCAAAAAAAAAAAAAAAAAAAAAGGAAGAAATAATTGAAATATTAAAAAAGGAAAAATAACTAAAAGATTGTTTACCCTAATTCAGTTGTTTATCATTATGCTCGGCGTAAATATTTTGACTGAGACATCAAACATGAGACGTAAGAGATACAAGAAATGGAATACCTTTAAATTCTAAAAAAATATAAGATTATAAGATAATGCTTCCGTTCTCAAGAAGAAAAAAAGAAATAATGTTTTTGGATAATTTTAATTCGAATCTGATTCAATTAAATTTGTGTAATTACGGGATGAGTAAAAAATTTAGAGAGAATAACAAATTAAATAGCAAATGTAATATGGTTAGTTGAGTTCGATCAAGTTGAATCTTGTTGGAGCCAACAGGGGTTGGTCAAGTGGTCTGAGGGTTCTTTCTCGAAGGCAAGGTCCCGGGTTCGAATCCCTTGGGCCACTTGGGGTGTGTGAGTTTAAAAAAAAAAAAAAAAAGTTGAATCTTGTTGGAATTGGGCTTTTTTATTATTTGGGCCATGTTAATGTTTGGCCATTTAGAATTAGAAACGTGTTTTACTTGTTCTTGTTTTGCGTTTTCACCACGCGTCGTTTGTTACCGTTGGCCGCGTGGCTTCTTAAATAGGCTTTATATGTATTATTTTTGTACGATTATTCATTCTGTCAGATTACAAGTTTAAACCCTAATTTCTCTCTCTCTCTCTCTCTCTCTCCGCACTTCATCTTCCTCACTCTCCATAGCTAGAGTTAGGGTTTCTACATGGTATCAAGAACAGGTTCTCCTGAAGATCCTGACCTTTTACCTAAGTTTGCTTTCAGATATGTATTTCTTAGTATTAGATCTGTTCGTATTTTGTTTGTTTCGTTTCCAATCTGAGGTCTCTCGCCTCAGATCTATTCTCGCTCTTGTTTACTCAGATCTGAGATCTCTCATCTCAGATTTGCCTCTTTTCCTTACTTTTAACCGATTGTTTTCCTTCGTTTTCCTCTAATCGGTTTGTTTCTGTGATCTCTATGGCGACTGATGATAAGAGCAAATCGGTCGTTACTGCTACTCCTTCATCTTCTCAAGATGATTCGCTTACTATTTCTAACAGCGATTCTTCGTTGTTATCCGTTGTCACCGTTACTATGAACGGGAAGAATTACCTCATGTGGAGACGCACGATGAAAATTGCACTCCAATCCAAGATGAAACTTGGATTCGTTGACGGATCTATTGATTTACCGCCTCTGGAGGATCCAGGCTATAAGGCTTGGAAACTTGTTGATAGTACTATAAAGGCCTGGATTCTCAATTTCTTAGCCTCTGAGATTCATCAGAGTTTCTTATACGCTACTACTGCTAAAGAACTCTAGGAAGATTTGGATCAAAGATACTGTCAGTGTAATGGTCCTCTTCTTTACCAGTTGAAACGCGATATTTCTTCCATCGCTCCCTTGCCTCTTATTTTAATCGACTAAAACTGTTGTAGGATGAATTGGCGAATTTGAATGATCCTCCTGTGTGTGCTGTTGGATCTTCTTGTGTGGTGTCTAGGTATATTAGTGAGTCACAATCCTCAGATATGCTTATCCAATTTCTTATGGGGCTTAATGACTCTTACAATGCTGTTAGAAACCAAATACTTGTTATGGATCCCCTTCCTTCTGTGAATAAAGCCTATTCTATCAGCTCTAGGGTTGAATCGCAAAGAGATGTTCATGTTGCTTTCAATGATGTCTCTGGAAATGTAACACCCAAAACGCAAGGTGTCTCATCCCCCGCACTATAGCTCGATCCACATATGAAACGGATAATCCATATATGAATCAAGGGTATAGCGAACGGAGACAATAAAAAAAACGACTAAAGCTAGGCGGGACTAACCCTCGAACCACATTTAACAATGTAACAAATAAAACGGAAGCATAATATTCAATATCAATAAACGATCTAAAACCATTAACTATGATTGCATATCAATACATTAACATCTCCAAAATAGATATACATGCCGATCAAACGATAAACATAAATAACAAGAATGTATGAAGGTGTAAGTGCTAGACCCAAAATAAAGACTCCAGACGACTCTATTTCCCGCCTAGCACTTCCTTGCAAGACCTGAAAATGTGAGGGTGTCAGTCTATGAAAGACTGAGCGAGGGGTATATAAATATAAGCGCATTTATCACACAAGTCCTAACCTCGGGTAATGAGTTATGAAACCACAATATAAGTTCAATAAAAGAGGTAACATCGCCCGAGATTATAACTAACAAGTTTAACAATCAATCAATTACATTTCAGTCAATCAGTGGCCCGAAGAGTGAGGGAAATTCTCCAACCTTACTCCGACAGTGTACAATGATTAGGTTATCAATTATATAGGTGATCATGCAATCAATTATAGTGCACACGTAACAGTTTCAGTCCATCCTTCTTCCTCCGGGGCGATAGTGAGTTAGCTAGACTCAACCATCCAATCAGTGTGAGCAGAGGGCGCATGAAACCCAAAGCCCGAAACTCCTTCCACCACTAATCTCCTAGTGGCTTCAGGGGTCATCCCAAATGGTGAGGATAGAGCCGGAGTTACCCGTCAGCCCATGCTTTCCCGGTTGGCTCAAGCTACTACCCTCGGGCCCATAGTGTAATCAATATACTCGCCAAAACAGTCGGTTCAATATAATACAGTCGTTCAGTGAAAATCAATTAACATCTGTGGAAAGCTATAGATATACGTATACGTTTTGGCTTAAAATCCATATAAGGGTCATATGGTTCTATATAACTAGAAATTAAACCTCACCTGTACAGACAAAAGAAAGCGAGAAAACCGCCTACGGTGCCGGCTCCTCGTCACCAGGAAGCTGGTCTGTGCAAGAAAGACAAGTGCAAGTGAGACACGACTCGTATGAAACAATTTAGACGAATGGCAAAATGCAACGAGACGATGTGGAATCATGAATACGTCACAAAATAATCTTGTTTTTGCATGAAATGTATCATATAATAGCAATTTGGGATCAATTAAGGCATTGGAGCAAAATGTGAAATTTGTAGGTACTAATGCAGAAAATTTTCAACATGCGCACGTTGTATTCAAATAAGCATAACTCCTTCATCGAAATGAATTTTAACGAACCGCAAAATTCCTAGAAAACTAGACAACCATATCTTTACAATGATGTAAGGCTCAAATTCTAGTTCACCCCGAGTAAATACCAGTTTTTGTTTGAATATGACACAAAGCAGAAAATTTCCTGTAGCGCTATTAGTGAAAGATGATCGTCGTTCCCTTATCAAACGAAGTCGAAACGATCTGAAAATTGGTGGAGATATCTACAACATACCCAGAAATACACCAGTAAAATAGTTTTAAAAACTTCCATCATTTAGTCTCTCTGATCAAGCCATAGTTTGGCGGCACCAAATTAAAACGGCCATAACTCACAAACGAAAATAGATATTGACAAGCCGTAAAAAGGAGAGTACTCTAGACTTCAAATATTTTCTACAGTAGAAAAATCAGAGGAATTGGAACAGAGGAGCAGAGGCAGAAAAACAGAGCAAAAATCGAACCACAACAAACAATCAACCAATTCCAATTCTAATCAATCCAAATGCCATAATTCATGCAACATATATATATACAAGTTCAATACTCACTAAAGTTCCACATATTCATGTCCATAACTCATTAATCATCAAGAATCACACATATGAGCTCAATATATCAACTTATGATACAAATCCATAAACCTCAATATTTATGCATCAAATTCAAGCTAGGATCAAGTATTCACACTTCCAACAACTAAAACACAATTCACCCAATTTATATCATAACCCTAGCTATCAAATTCATCAAGAAATCAATCAAGCAAGCTCATATTCACCTTGAAATGAAGAAAGAAGAGTTGATATGCTTGAATGAGAATGATGATGCTTCAATATGAATGATCAATCCAACAAATATCTCAAAGCATGAAATTCTCCTTCTTCTTCTCTTGGCAAATTTTGATCGATCAAATGGAGAAAAATGAATGTGTATGTCTTGTATGTGTCTTGTGTAATATGGCATAAAATATGATATAAATGAAGAGATATTAATCTCCCAACTTTATGAGTCATCTACCTTAATTGCAATTAAGTCCTCCCAATTATATAAGTTATGCAATCAAAGACAAGTTAGAAGAGATAAATAAATAAAAGTCCAAGCCCTCTTATGCAATTAATTACATAGTTCAATAAAATTATAAATTGATGTCACATAATCACTTAATCAATTTTAGTTAATAAATCATGAAATGAAATAATTTTCATAACTTTAGAAAATGCAATTTTATAAAATGAGCATGTCACATTTAATTAATGAATGCAAGAATTAAATAATTAATATAAAATCATCAAAACACACACGTGGCGTGCTTACCCGAAATCCGGAAAAACTGGGACGTTATAGGAAATTCTGTCATGTTATCTAGGAATGTGAACAATAGAGGAAATGGTATGGGAAGGGAAAGTAACAAAAGAAAGGATAAGGGTTACAGACACTCTGATGTTTGCAATAGTGACTCTCATAACACTGACTCCTGTTTTAATTTGATTGGAGAACCGGAGTGGTATAAGGCATATAAAGAGAATAGGTCTAGTGGTGTTGGTAACAATAAGAAAGTGTTTAGAAATATGGGCAATGCATTGGCTGTGTCTCCACTGGACAGATCTCTTGAGCCTTCATCCTCTGGTTCTCATCGTGGTACTAATGTGTCTGATTTGATAAGGCAGGAGTTAGTTAAATTCTTTAGAGACAACAAGCCTGCTGGACCTGAGCAATTGCATTTCACCTCTGAGTTCTCAGGTATGGTTTTTAATCTTGTTATGGCTTGTTCTGAAGAGTTGTCTGGATTTTATTGGATCATAGATTCTGGTGCAACAAGTCATATCTGTTCCAAATTAAGTATGTTTGACAGTTACTATGTTCCTGAGAAAAGTATACCTATTTTCTTACCTGATGGCACTTTTCATGAAGTGAAGTGTCAAGTTGTCTGATAAAGTTATGTTGGAAAATGTTCTTCACATACCATTTTTCAAGTTCAATCTTATCTCTATTAATAAAATTACCAATGCCACTGACAGTGAATTTGTCTTCTCTAAACATGATTGGACTTTGCAGGTCCAGAGAACTAAAGATATTCTTGCTTTTGGACATATTTGCAATTGTCTATATATCTTTGATTCTGGAAAGGTTGTTGTTCAACATGCTACTGTTGTCTCTGAGAATTTATCTGTTTTCAAAAACGATTCTCCTGGCTTAGATTCTCATACTATTTTTGCCACTAAAGATAATAACTCTTGGTCTGCTAAAACTCTTACCTGTAATAAGTGGCACCAGAGGTTTGGACATGCTTCCTCTGCTGTCTTGAGACATTTAACTTTTCCTGTAATGTTGGATGATGTTGATCTTGTCTGTGGTGCTTGTCAAAGATCCAAACAACATAGGTTACCTTTCCCTACTAGTGTTATCATTGCTAAGGAACCCCTGGATCTTATTCACATAGATCTATGGGGTCCATATAAGGTCAAAACCCATTTTGGTTGTCATTATTTTTTAACTGTGGTTGATGATTACTCTAGATGTGTTTGACTTTTCTCATACCTTATAAAGATCATGTTCATTCTGTACTCAAAAATTTTTTGCTCTATTTTAAAACTCAATATGGTAAGTCTGTTAAGATGGTACGAAGTGATAATGGCAGAGAGTTTGCAAATTACAATTGCAAAACTCTCTTCCAAGATAATGGTATCATACATCAAATGTCCTGTGTCTATACTCCACAACAGAATGGGGTTGTGGAATTTAGACACAAACATCTTTTGCAAATTGCTAGGGCTTTATTGTTCCAATCTAATATGCCTATTAAATTCTGAGGTGATGCTATCCTGACTGCTACTTATATTATAAATAGACTGCTTAGTAGGGTCATGGATTGGAAAACCCCTTTTTTTAAACTGTTTAATAAGGATCCATCTTATAAGCATTTGAGAACTTTTGGATGTTTATGCTATGCTGTTGATACTGGACCTGGCAGAGGCAAATTCTCCTCTAGGGCTTTTAAAAGCGTTCTGATTGGGTATCCTCAAGATAAAAATGTTAGGAATAGTGCCCTAGAAAGCCGATTGTATATCCGCTTTGTGCTTTTCCTTATTGTAATCACAGACAATCTTTGAATGAAATAACGAATTGAGGCAACACTTCTTTATATGCTCTTGTTTGGTATGCGTTTACTTTAGCTGTGCATGTATGAGAACTCCCCTAATCCTGATGACTTTAGGACTCTACCATCTAGGTGAAATGGTTCATGAAACGAGCCCTATATCACATAAGTCATGATTAGTAAAATACTCCAAGCCGATGAGTCCTACAGACAGTGGGAGTGTCAACCTGACTCCTCTAAGGCTTGCTTGTGGGATCACGCCCTTAAGAAGGACCACCTTGTTTCATGGAGGTGGAAAGTGTATAGTTGATACATGCGTGATACATGAGGGTGCTTGCTTTAATAAGTAAGTTCACTGAGGTGGCCCGTGTGAGAACATTCCTAAATGGGAAAGGAAGTTTCTATTTCAGGAAATGGAAACTTCCAGATTAGGAAATATCTCACGAGTCATTGATGTGATTAATTGATCCTTAGACTTGAGGTTCCATGTTACTTTATGAGTTAACTCTGTAGTCTTTGGTATAAGCTTTAAAGGGTGTCGCCTTAGACAACTGATTCAAGGCTTATGCTGGGGCTGCACAAGTGATTCATGAAAGTAAATGAGAATCAAGAAAGGACCTACACTTGCATATGCAAGGTGATCTCTTATTGTGTAAGTCATTCATATGCCATATGGAGTCCTTGGCCAAGGCAGTAGATCAAGACATCAAGAAAAGGGTTTCTTGGATTGAGATCAAATGGATATGAAATGCACTTAGCTTTAAGACCGGATTATTAGGGTTCTGATTATTCCCTGCCCTAGATCTTGGTTGAGAGATAGTAAGTAGGAGGATTGTATCTCACATGAATCAATGACTTAAAGGTTCTGTCGAATCCGAACATTCCAATTCAGCTAGGGGTTAAACACCTGTTGCTAGACTATGGTCGTTTAATCTGTGGACTGATTAATTAATTAGTGAATTAATTAATTAGGGTCACTGCTAATTGAATTGAGAACCTAGAGGGTCACACACAACAACTTGGTTACATGAGTTGAGGCTTGAAAATGATTAAACGAGTTAATCGGGCCAAGAGGGTTCCACACGTGTGAAGTCACACGTGTGGCTCACGTGAGTGACACGTGTCACTGTGACACGTGTCACACACGTGTGTATATATATATATATTATATATATGTTAAATAATTAATTAGTTAATTATTTAATAGACTTTGGTTTAATTTTGAATTAAAAAGAAAGTCTAATTTTGGAGAAAATAATCTAGTTAATTAATTACGAATTAATTAATTAGATAAAAATAAGTTATTTATTTTATAATAAATAAAGTATAAAATTATCCAAAAATAGTTTGGATATTTGTAGCTCTCTTAAAAGTTGACTAGAATTAGAATTCAAAGTCAAAGTTGGAAAATACTTGATGATCAAGTAATAGGAGAGAGAGGGACCAAATCCTTTGTCCATTAGGACTAGGTTCGGCCGCCCCTCCCCTTTCCTATATATAGGGGAGCTCATGCTCCCCTTTAGAGCTAATTGACAATTCTTGGTTCATGTGTTGAACACCTTCCTTTCTCCAAGATTATATTAAACCCTAGGTTAAGCCTAAACACTAACTAGAGAACTAGCATCCTTACTAGTTAGATTGTGATCAAGTTGGTGGACTTTCTCTAGAGACTTCAAGTTAGAAGTTTGAAGATTCGAGCTTTACCAAGGAGAGGGGATCAAGCCGCGAGAAGAGCGTTCTTGGGTGGCTTGAAACGCTTCAAGAAAGAATAAAAGAAAAGTAAGTTTTCTATCTTTACGAATTTGGTTACACGATTGCGAGTTCAAGGTCCTTTTGTTGGGAAAATTTTTTAAATTCCGCTGCTTTCTGATTCGTGTTTTCCAACAAAAAAGGGTTATAAATTGTTCAATCTTGATCAGCAGACTGTTATTGTTTCAAGGGATGTTAAACTTTTTGAGGATATGTTCCCTTATAAAGAAAGTAATAACCTTGATGTGGTTGTTTCTAAAATTCATGTTCATACTATTGATGATGATTCAATTACTTATGATGAATCACATAAAAATGCTATTTTTTAGCAACAAAACCTGGAAGTTTCTTCTCCAGATATTACACATGATTCTGATCCACCTAGAGTTGATGAAAATCAGCAACCTAGGATTAGTCAAAGGGTTAAAAGTACACCTGCATGGATGCAGGATTATGTTTGTAATGTGCATTTTACAATGCAGTCTAATGTTGGTGAGAATGAATGTTTGATTTCTCATAATCAGTTACATTATGCTGAGAGTTATGCTACTTTTATGAGTAATGTAGCACCTGTTCCTGAACCCATTAGTTATTCACAAGCTATTAAGCACCCTGAGTGGGTTGAGGCTATGAATAAAGAGCTTAAAGCTTTAGAGTCAAATCAAACCTGGGTTTTAACAGATTTACCTAGTGGTAAGAAAGCTATTGGGTCTAAATGGGTTTTTAAGGTTAAATTTAACCTAGATGGCACGGTAGAAAGATATAAAGCTAGGTTAGTTGCTAAAGGTTTTAATCAAACCTTTGGAATAGATTATTATGATAGTTTCTCACCAGTTGTCAAACTTGTAACAGTCATAGTGTTCTTGGCCCTGGTTACTGCTAGAGGTTGGGTCCTATATCAATTGGATATCAATAATGCTTTTCTTCATGGTTTCTTGGATGAAGATGTTTATTTATTACCTCCTCAAGGGTATGACAAGTGCAAACCTGGGCAGGTTTGCAAACTTACTAAGTCCTTATATGGTCTTAAGCAGGCTTCCAGGCAATGGAACTTGGAATTTACTAAAAAATTGTTAGCCTATGGTTTTCAGCAATCTGCTCATGATCATTGTCTTTTTACCTTTACTAAGAATTAGTGTTTTGTTATGCTCATTGTCTAAGTAGATGATGTATTAATCTATGGATCAAATGATGATGCTATATCTGATATCAAGAGATATTTGGATTCAGAATTTACTATTAAGGATTTAGGGAATGCAAAATATTTCCTAGGTCTTGAACTTTTCAGATGTAATGATGGAATACTGGTAACTCAAAAGAAATATATATTGGATCTGCTTATTGATTCTGGTCTCAGTGATTGCAGACCAGTGAGTACACCACTTTCTGCAGGGCACAAATTTGATTTACTTAATGATACTTCTTTTCCAGATCCCGCTAAATACAGAAGACTTATTGGCAGATTACTTTACCTCAATCTGGCTAGGCCAGATATTAGCTTCTCTGTACAACAGCTAAATCAGTTTGTTTCTAGTCCAATGCAATCTCATTGGGATGCCACATTACATGTGCTTAAATATCTTGCAGGCACAAGACATGTTGGGTTGTTCTTTCCAGCAGATAATGATCTCGTCCTATCTGTATTTAGTGATGCAGATTGGGCTACTTGTACTATAACCCGAAAGTCATTAACTGGTTTTTGTGTTTTGTTAGGCAGTGCCCTTGTGTCTTGGAAGAGCAAGAAGCAGCCTACAGTCAGCAAATCCTCCTGTGAAGCAGAATACAGGAGTTTGGGAGCAACAGTTTCAGAACTCCAGTGGCTCAGTCACTTACTTCAAGATCTGCAAGTTAAAGTTAGCCTGTCTATTCCCTGTTGGTGTGACAATAAGGCGGCTTTACACATTACTGAAAATTCAGTCTTCCATGAACGAAAGAACTTGGAGATCGACTGTCATATTGTGAGGAATCAATTCAAGAAGGGTTTCATACTACCTCAGCATGTTTCAACTACGGATCAACTAGCTGATATTTTTACTAAATCTCTTGGTGGTCCACGTTTCCGGGCGATATTGCGCAAGTTGGGCTTTTTATTCAATGAAGCTCCAACTTGAGCACGGCTGTTGGAATTGGGCTCTTTTATTATTTGGACATGTTAATGTTTGGCCATTTTGAATTAGAAACGTGTTTTACTTGTTCTTGTTTTGTGTTTTCACCACGCGTCGTTTGTTACCGTTGGCCGCGTGGCTTCTTAAATAGGCTTTGTATGTATTATTTTTGTACGATTATTCATTCTATCATATTACAAGTTTAAACCCTAATTTCTCTCTCTCTGCACTTCATCTTCCTCACACCTCCATAGCTAGAGTTAGGGCTTTCTACAAATCTGAATTAGAAATTTTCATATTTCCTACTAATTAATAAGTAGATGTATGCTCATAGGAAATCCTAATCCTAATACAAAAGGAATTAACAGTAGTTGTGAATCCTAATCCAAATACAAAAAGGAAATGGAACGTATCTTCTATATAAACAAGTGCATGCATGCACTCTCTTCAATCTTCATTGACAAAGCAATTCCAATTCTCTCTGTATTTTCCTCCTGTTTAGTTCTTCAATGGCCCGAGTTTCACAGGCAAATCTCGTCTTCGTCCTCCTTCTTCTCTTTTGTTTCGTATCCAAAAATTCTTATCCTTTGAAGACCTGCAATGTCGATCGTATTTATCAGCTTGGGGACTCCATTTCCGACACCAAAAATTTGATAAGAGAAGTCCCAGTCGGTGCAACCACACCGTATGCCCGATTTCCTTACGGTCAGACGATTAGTAAGGCGACCGGCCGTTGCTCTGGCGGTTTTCTAGTCATCGAACGGTATGTATGATCTTTTTTAATATTAGTAATATCATTCTTTCTAACATGATCGATTTGTGAGAGCTGTATAATTAATTGTTTACAATTTGTTACAACATCTGCTCTGGGGTATGATTATGCTCTTCCACCCTATAAGAACTTGAATTCAGATTTTAGGCATGGAGTCAACTTCGCCGTAGCAGGTGCCACTGCTCTGCCCTCTCAAGTGTTGGCAGCTAATTACAACATATCATCTCCCCTCACAAACACCTCTCTTAATGTCTAATTGGATTGGATGTCCACTCATTTCAACTCCATTTGCCTTCATCAAAGAGGTAATATTTCTTGATTAAATTACATTATCCTCCCTTATTACAAAAGAAGAACTACTAATTGATCGTTGAAACAGACTGCTTTGAGAAACTCGAGAATGCTCTTTTCATGGTGGGTGAAATCGGTGCAAGTGACTACAACTACGCCATTCTCCTAGGAAAGACGATGGAGGAAGTGAAGCTCATGGTGCCTCAGGTTGATGCCATTATAGAAGATGTTAAGGTAACACTTATATTACATCTTTTATTTATTATCTGCGCTGCTCTTTTTCACCACATTGTTAATTCGATTCTTGGTTTTGCAGAAAGTGATTAGTTTTGGGGCAACAAAAGTGGTGGTTCCGGGACAGTTTCCAATGGGGTGCTTGGCCATCTACAAAACAATTTTCTACAGCAACTCCACCGGAGCTTATGATGAGAACAACTGTCTTAAGGAGCTCAATGGCTTTTCGAGGTACCACAACGAACGACTGCGAGAAGCAATTGAGGAGCTGAAACAAGAGAAACCGAACGCCTTGATTGCCTACGGAGATTACTACAAAACTTACTGATATCAACTGGGAATCACCAAAAAGGAATACGAATACAAAGTAGAAGAGTTGTATTGTGGGATTGGAGGAAAGTATAATTTCAACACGACAAGAATTTGCGGAAGTGATTCAGAAGTAGGCGCGTGTCCACATCCAGAAATATACATAAATTGGGGCGGAATGCATTTCACTCAGAGTGTTAATGAGTTGATTGCAGAAAGACTAATGTACGACGCATTCGATCATCTCCAATGCCATAGACGACCCTAAATTCATAGCTAGCAGCACCAATTTTAGGGTCAAATTGCTCATGTACATCACCGATAATGATAGGGATAGATATTGACGTTTATTATATTAGCTTTAGCCTCTTTATTTTCACTTGCCTTTTGAATCGGCTGGCTTCACTTTATTTTTTTATTTTGGTCGTCAAAGAGTGGAATTCTGTTGTGTTTCGATAACTGCTTAAAACATCAAGGGGACCTCAATTGAAACAGTATTTAAAGGGACTAATCCGTAATTTCCAGAAGTGGAGGGATTAATTTATAATTATGCCAAATCTCAGGGGACCTTGGTGTAATTTGCCCTATAATTTATAATATATGTTTACAATAATTAATGGAGTTTATTATTACAAATAATATGATATACGTTTACTGATATTTTTTTTATAATTCTCAAATAATTATAAAATGTGTAAATTAATATATGTTTCATCAAGGTATAAAAAATATATAGATATATATGTTATCAGATACAGATTACGTATAACGGATATATCTAACGGATGTATAAACGGATCGGATGTGTCATTACCATATCCTTATCCGTTTATAATTCTAATGTCTATAATCGGATACGGATAATATCCTCTTTGAACGGATACGGATAATATCCTCTTTAAACGAATTCGGATGCGAACGGATATTGGATTTTTGGATATCCATTTACAGCCCTCTAAGTGCATCCATGTGCCCCGAGATATAGCAAAACAGGCACCTGTTTACTTTAAGAAGGTTTGCTTATTTTATATGAACTCTCTTATACATGATATTTCCTGTAATTATTTCATCCAGTCTATATCTCTGGGACAATTACACTGGCATACTCTGAGGTTTGACGTAGTTACATAAAGTTAACTTGAGTTTTGAGAATAACAGAACATGCCTGTGTATGTCGCAGGCACTAGTATGTCGAGACGCAAAAACAAGCTGTTGCCAGTTTTGCCCAGGAATGGCAGCATTTTGATTGGACAAAACAGCTCGATTAATTTGGGATGAGTTGAATAGATTTTAAGGTTGTCGAAGTTGATCTGTTTATGCTAACTCCTTGGAGCTGAAGGAGAGTTTAATACCAGTATGGTTGTTATTGTAAATTATTCTGTCTTTTTCTTGTGTTGGGTTTTGGGGAATTATTTTTTATTAATACTAAATTTTACGTTTGGAAATTTTGAAAATCAAGAAAATTAATGGCATTCAAGATTATAATTGTGAAAGGTAAAAGAAAATGTAAGAAATCATGTATTATTTCGTTATTAAACTAAAAAATAGACCACTATCATTCTAGTACAAGTTGTTGCATACTATAATTTCTTTTTATATTATTATTATTATTATTATTATTATTATTATTATTATTATTATTGTTATTGAGTCAGATCAGATTATGATGATGTAAATATGTATTTTGTATTTTAGTCTAGTTGGATCATTAAGGTGTAAAGATTTATTTTAGGGAAAAAAAAATTTCGCTATCCGAATTTTATGCCTTTTTGTAATTTACCATCTCAATAAACTTTCATTGCAAATCGCCATCCAATCTTTTTATTTGTAATATACGGCTATCTAAATTTTTTTTAGTGGTTTTGGTTGAAAAATATGACACGTGGTATGCTTATAAAATATACATGTCAGTTGTACCTTCGTGATTGGTTTGGTAAAAACACCTTGGGCACGAATTATACACGTGACTTACACATGCATCATCCCCTAGACTATAAATATGAAGAGTCGGAGAATATGAAGGATAATATGAGGGGTTATGTTCATTAAAGGATAATATCAAGAGTCGGAGAATGACAATAGTCATATCTTAAATATAGTTTATTTAATTAATTGAACTACATAAATAAAATAATTAAGTTAAATTATTTATTTTCGACCTACACAGACTATAAATAAATTATATATTAGATTATATTGTAGGGGGCAATTCGGTTGATTTACAATCATAAGAAACAACTATTCACACTTTTATATAGGTACTAGCAAGGTGTACGTGCGTTGCACGTGGTATACGATTTATTCTTATTTTTCTTGTAGAAAACTTTTGTTTCTTTTAATTTACTTTGTGGAGTGGATTCCATTAATATTTTTGTGTAATCTAGTTATATCTATTATTTTCATTTTACTTTGAATTTTGAAAGACCATGGTACATGTTTCGTGTGCGAGTAACTGTTGCTAGTATTGTTTTTTACGTTATTGAATATTTAGTAAGAAAAATTTTGTTTCTTTTAATTTATTTTATGTAGTGGACTCTATTGTATTTTTGTGTAATCTAGTTATATTTATTATTTTCATTTTACTTTAAATCTTGAAAACCCATAGTACATGTTTCGTGTGCGAGTAATTGCTGCTAGTATTGTTTTTTACTTTGTTGAAAATTTAGTTTTTGAATCTTCCGTTTGAAACTATAGACAGTATTTTTTTTCTTATTTTCTCCAAAAGCAAGTTTTCCCTACATTTATATGAATATTGGAAATTGAAGGACGTACTATTGACGGTTTCTTTCTATTGTCCAAGAATGATTTTCTTATTCATTTTCTTGTTTTATTGTTTTCAACAATTTTATTTTTCCATAGTTTTCTATGTTTTTATTTGAAAAATGATGTTAGACTTTTGTCTTCTCTATTTTTTTCTTGTTTTTTCCTACCTCTTTTTGCTCTCATTAGTTTTGGTGCTTCTTATTTCTCTTTTCTAGTATTCTAGAACAATTCCTTATTCCTTCTCCTTCTTTATTATCTTCAACAACTTTGTTTTCCCATGCTTCTGATTTACTTTATTTGGGTACTTTCTCTTAAAAAATGATGTCAAACTTTCATCAGTTGTATCTATGGAGTCATTGACATCTAAAATTTATATCTCGTTTTCTATCTCGGTGGTTTCTCCTCTCACCAAATCTGTTTTCTTCTTTCCTTTGTTGTTGTCTTCCTTAGGTTTGTTATCTTTGTGCCTCTTGTCTTATTTTGTTTGTCTATGTCGTCTTTACCTTTTCTCTTTTCCTTGTTCCTGATATTTATTTTTTTCACCTTTTGTTTTCTTCCACTTTCTCTACAATGCTGACTTTTTTTTCCTCTCGATTCTTTTGTATCTACAATACTTATCCAACGACAAATAAAATTCTATTTCTTATTTCCGCATTTTTGTCAAGTCAGGAAAGGAAGTTGTACTGTTTTTCTTTTGTTGGCTCCAAAGCTTTGTAATGAAGTGGTGATTCTTGATCCGGCCAATTTTTATGTATTATTAACAATTTTGTTATAAAAGGCTATAGTTTAGGCTTGATTATTGTTTCCTTATAAAACAGATTTGTTAAGATCCCTGGCTTGTAGGGATTTAGCCTAAGATAAATAACTCCTCCTTGTATCGTTCACTCATACAGAAAATATGTCATCAATAAAATCTTTTTCCCTTCTACACGCTTTAACATGGTATCAAAGCAATGTTCATCCTAGGGACTCAGAAATTTCATCATCGTCCTAAATACCTTTTCCCAAACCTCTGTGGCATCGATCAAGATATCTACAGAAATCACCCCAACACTTAGCACCCAACTTTTAAAACTCTCAATGACCAATTCCGAGAACCTCTCGATTGATATTAAACTAAACAATGAAAATTACCCGATCTGGGCCCGGATTATGAAGATGGCGATCGACGGAAGAGGCAGCCGATCACACATCACCAGAAAACCACCCGCACCGGAAGAAACAGATCAATCGTATGATAAATGGAAACAACTAGATCAACAAGTGTTCACGTGGATCATACAAAACATGGAACCTAGTTTGATAAACAACGTTCTACAATACCCAATAGCAAAAGCACTCTAGGACGGCCTTGCTACGACCTATGGCAGTGGCATAGACACTCTGCAACTATTCAATTTACACAGGAGGGCAAACACACTCAAACAAGGGTCAGACAGCCTCAAAGAATTTTGGGGGAAATTGCAATCAATCTGGATAGCCATAGACCGGAAACAGCCAAACCCTATAAAGTGCTCAGACGACATCACAGCCTTCAATAAAATTCAGCAAGAACAGAGGCTTTACTAATTACTTACCGGAATTGATGAACGGTATGATCGAATTAGGCGAGATCTATTGAAGCTTGACACGAAACCCTCAGTAGAGTCTGCCTACGCCACTATCCGGAGGGAGGCTGCTCGTCTTCAAATCTTTAAGATGGCGTCCGATGGCAAAGGAGACTCATCATCATTGGGTACCGGAGTGGGACTGATCGCGAAGGGAGAAAAGAACGGACGCCACAGATCCAACGGGAATAGACACGGTGAGGGTGGTGGCCGGAAACCACCGCCGCCGCGGGAGGACAGATCAGAGCTTGAATGCTCACACTGTGGGAAGCCCAGGCACACCAAGGAGAGGTGCTTTGAATTGATAGGGTATCCAGAATGGTGGGAAGAAAACAGGAAAGAGAGTGGAGGATCGAACACCAGCGGCGTCCGACGGCATGCGAACGCCGTGACTGGCGAGCTGCAGGGCTGGACAGATTCGGCGAAAACCCAGGCCGCCGCTGCAAGCGTCACTCACCAGAAAGCCAGTACAGCGGCGGCGATACCAGAGATGACGACGGGAGGCCGGCGGGTGAATCTTGCCGCCTCAGTCGCTGAAGGA
This sequence comes from Lantana camara, assembly GCA_037501455.1. Taxonomy (NCBI): domain Eukaryota; kingdom Viridiplantae; phylum Streptophyta; class Magnoliopsida; order Lamiales; family Verbenaceae; genus Lantana; species Lantana camara. The sequence continues at coordinate 96,007,220 of CM074863.1, forward strand.
TATGAGGCATCTCAGCATGGTAACGGAGGTAACGGGATTGAGTCAACTGACTCAAATCCCAGCAAACCCTTATCTTATTTCCCTAAATTTCATTTCTTTGCAAAACAACCCCCCATCTCTGGTCCCTCTACATTTGTACCCCACAGCTTACATGTCACTAATGATAACACCCGAAAGTCATCACAATGGATAATTGATTGTGGGGCCACCGATACAATGATATTCGATCCTTCGGATTTAATTGAACCAATTTTGAAAAGTTCTAATATTCAAACTTCTAATGGAGAGTTTGTGAAGGTTAAAGGGGAAGGAACTGTTAGTATTTCCCCAAGATTGAAATTGAAAAACTGCCTCTATGTCCCATCTTTATCGTGCAAGCTGTTATCTCTGAGTCATTTAACCAGTGAGCTAAACTGTATGGTGCTAATATATCCTCGTTTCTGTGTTATCCAGGATATTCATACGAAGGAGATAGTTGGGTGTGGTACTGAGCGGGACGGCCTTCACTACGTGGATGAGTTAGACCAACCTGTTAGAGCACTGTTGACAAAAGACAATCCGGATACACAAATCTGGCTCTAGCACCGACGTCTTGGAAACCCATCTGCTGGGTATTTACAAGTGTTATTTCCTACCCTTTTTAAGAATAAACAAAATTTTCAGTTGTTATGTGAAACTTGTTCTATTGCAAAAAGTCATAGGGCTTCTTTAAACCTACAAACACTCAGGTGCAGTCAGTTTTTTCTTTAATTCATTCAGATGTGTGGGGACCTGCCCCTATTACGACTCACAGTCGGTTTCGTTATTTTGTGTTGTTCATTGATGACTTTTCTCGTATGACGTGGGTCTAATTTTTGCGGCATAAGTCCGAAGTAACTGATACCTTCATAGCCTTCTTTAACATGATCCACACATAATTTGATAAGAAGATCCAAATCTTGAGAACCGATAATGGGCGTGAGTATGTCAACCACATGATGTCCGAATTCGCCACTAAACAAGGTATAATCCATCAAACCTCTTGCCCAAACACACCCCAACAAAATAGAGTGTCTGAACGGAAAAATAGAACCTTACTTGAGATGACTTGTGCCCTCCTCACCGAGTCACATACACCAAACCATCTTTGGCCAAAGGCTGTTGCAACGTCTACTTACCTTACAAACAGACTCCCTACCAAAATCCTCAATCACAAGACACCTCTATCTGTGTTCCAAACCCAAGTCAATATCCCTCATTCCATGACTCTGCCTCTACGGATCTTTGGTTGCTCAGTGTTTGTGCACATTCCTAAAACAGAACGAATAAAATTGGATCCTTGTGCCATCAAATGTGCCTTTGTTGGATATGTCCCTAATCAGAAAGACTACAGATGTTATCACCCCACTACACGTCGGTTCTATGTTACTATGGACTGTGAGTTCTTGGAAATCGAATATTATTTTTAGACCCAGCATAGCTCTCAGGGGGAGTATTATCCGAGTGACTCACTATGCTGGCTTGATTCAGAGGTCACTGAAGCATCATCTTGCCTTCTTCTGGTCCCGATACGCTCAGTACCACTCTTAATCATCCTCCTCCGCATGATGTCCACACCGAGGTAACTGATTCTGGTCTTTCCTCATCTGTTCTTCTTGATTCTACTGTTATATCAGATACAGTTACCTCAGAGAAGTAACCGGGGCATACCTCCAAACCGGTACTCTCCCGATCCTCTAAGTATCCAGTGGGTAATATGGCACTCAAGGGGAGTATGTCCGGTGTGGCACAAGCCTTCTTGGGAAGTCTCTATAAGGAGCAAATCCCAAAAACTGCTCAGGAGGCTATGCAGGCTGAGGAGTGGAGAGAGGCTATGATGGTTGAAATAGATGCCCTCGAAAAGAATGAAACCTGGGGAAAATGTGAGCTACCCTATGGCACGAAGCCAGTAGAGTGCAAATGGGTGTTCACCATCAAATACAAGGCTGATGGGACAGTTGAGAGATACAAGGCACGACTCGTAGTAAAAGGATACACCCAGACCTATGGGATCGATTACTCTGAAACTTTCTCCCCCGTAGCAAAACTAGATACTGTACGAGTTCTTCTCTCAGTAGCTGCAAACCAGGAGTGGCCTCTTCATCAATTTGATGTTAAGAACGCCTTCTTACATGGAGAACTATCTAAAGAAGTGTACATGGAAGCACCACCAGGTTTGTAACGCCCCAATTTCCGATTATTCAGGTACACACGACACGTGTGAGATTTTCGAGAGTTAGGATTTATTTTAATTCTTTCTTTTATTAATTTCTTACCTTTCATGAAAATTATATGAATTATATTCAACATGTTTACGTGAAAATATATGAAATTCGTAACAATTTGAGAATTATTGCATGACTTGGAAATGGTTGTTATGTGAATTAATTGCCGAACCTGTCTTAATTGATTAATTGTCCTTAATTGTAAAGATTGGAAAATATGTGTATCTAATTGAAAATGCATGAGTATGGATTTAATTGTTACCAACTCAAAATGTTGAGGACCTAATTGCTTAACTTATTAACTTGGGGGATTAAATTAGAAATTGGTCAAACTCTCCTTCTCTCTTATCAGCATAGACACGTCCCACCCCCATGACACTTAGAAACTTTGAGATTTTGTTGGCAGAAAGAAGAAGGAGAAGAATCTCTCCAAACCCTTGCACTCTCTCCCTCGTTTTTCACCCACACATCTACACAAGATCATTTTCTTCCATTTTCAAGGTGAGGATGATGATAGTTGGATGGTTAACTTTCTTTCCATGTTTTAAATTTATATATACATGTGTGTGTGAATTCCATGAGAATTTGGGTTATATATCCTTATGTGTGAAATTGGAATTTAATATGAACTTGTAGAATTAAAAGTGTTGGTTTTGAGGATTATTGAAGTTTTAATGAAGTATGAGAGCATATGTGGATTGAGCTATAATGCGGGGATGTGGCATCTTTGCGCTTCGGGTGCTACAAGGTTTCTCGGATCAGTTCAGAACCAATAAATGTGTCGTCTTCGGAAAGCTCTGTACGGACTCAAACAATCCCCACGAGCCTGGTTTGGAAGGTTCACCAAGGCCATACAGAAATATGGATACAGACAAAGCAATGCAGACCACACATTGTTCCTGAAAAATAGAGGAAACCTAATCACATGTCTGATCATATATGTGGATGACATGATCATCATCGGGAGTGATAAGGAAGAGATGGAGCAGCTGCACAGAAACTTGTTCCTAGAGTTTGAGATGAAAGATCTGGGAGGCTTGAAGTATTTCTTAGGGATCGAAGTCATGCAGTCTAAGCAAGGAATTTTTATTTCACAGAGGAAGTATGTTCTTGACCTCCTGGCAGAAATAGGAATGTTGGATTGCAAACCAGTGGACACACCGATTCAGGTGAACCACAGGCTCAAAATATAAGAAGATGAAAAATCGGCAGACAGAGAACGGTACCAAAGGCTGGTTGGAAAACTAATCTACCTGTCTCATACAAGACCAGACATCGCTTATGCAGTCAGGGTAGCTAGCCAGTTTAGGCACCAACCACAACAGAGATTTATGGAAGCAGTGACTAGGATACTACGGTACTTAAAGGGGTCAGTAGGCAATGGGATCATGTTTAGCAAGCACGGTATCCTAGACATCGAAGCCTACACCGATGCAGACTGGGCAGGAAACCCAAATGATAGAAGGTCTACCTCGGGGTTCTTTACCCTAATTGGAGGGAATGTGGTAACCTGGAGAAGTAAGAAACAGAAAGTGGTGGCACTGTCCAGTGCTGAAGCTGAATTCAGAGGGGTTGCTAAAGCTGTCACTGAGATTATCTGGTTAAGGCGACTTATGACAGAAATTGGATTAAGTCCAACAGGACCCGCAGTGATAACATGTAACAAAGCAGCGATCAGTATATCAGAGAACCCGGTTCAACATAACAGAACTAAACCTGTGGAAGTTGACCGGCACTTTATCAAGGAAAAGTTGGAGGATGGCACCATTCAGCTACCATTTGTGTCAGAAGACCAGCTAGCTGACATCCTAACTAAAGCAGTCACTGGACAGGCGTTTAACCTTGCGTTGGTCAAGTTACGTATCGGTGATCTGATCACTTAACTTGAGGGGGAGTGTTATAAAAGGCTATAGTTTAGGCTTGTTGTTTCCTTATAAAACAGATTTGTTAAGATCCCTGGCTTGTAGGGATTTAGCCTAAGATAAATAACTCCTCCTTGTATCATTCATTCATACAGAAAAGATGTCATCAATAAAATCTTTTTCCCTTCTACACGCTTTAACAAATTTATTAATATTTCTCATTTTTAATTTGATTGTTTCTTTTACCTCGCTCATTGCTTCAATATACTCAGTCACTGAACATCCAATGTGCGCCTCTGCTACTTCTTTAAATAGGGTGATTGTGGCTTGTTCACTTCCATCTGCTATGTTTAGAGTAACCCTATACCTGTATATTTTGAATTTTGTTGTTTAATAATCTTTATGTTGTAGATATTAAATTTTATCTGTTTTTAAATTTCATACCTCAGTGATGTTTTCACTTTCTCATTCATGCAATTTCAGCACTGTATTCCTTGCATTGTTTTTTATACTAATCTTATCCAGTTGTTGCAAGCTTCATACCATGACGTTAATAGGTTTTCTACTAAATTAACTTTTGCTTTGAAGAAGTAGTTTTTGAGCTTTAAGTATTAGTGGAGTTTGTGTTTCCATGCACCAAAAAAAATATTATAGTATTGTGTTAACTTGTGATAAGAGTATTAGTCTCAAATATTATAAAAACATTTTAGTTAGAAGGTCCTATTTCTTATTTCTAGATTACCTCTTGTTAAGTCACTTCTGCAATGGTTATTTCATCAATGCTTTTTATTTTTTTCATTATCCATAATTTCTCTATGTTTGTTTCCTCGGAGGATACCAACGTGCTCATCATAGATACAACTATTGTGATCAATTTGGATTAAGGAGTATCGTTGTTACAGAAGTTGTCTTTAATTGTAGTTCACCTTGTATATCATTTGTTTTTATTAGATGATCTATTCTAATTATAAAATACATTTGTTACAAGTATTTTTTATTTCTTTTTGTTTGTGTTTTTGCATTATATCTGGGTTTTTTAACCTTGAAATTCCCACAATTGCTCTCTTATCTTCCATTTTTTGTAACCACCGTTCTTCTGATACTGCTAAGTCGTTCCAAAAATTTATTGTGATAGTTTCCAACCTTCACCCATATAAAATATATGAATTAATAATAATTATCTCGTAAATCGTAAATCTTTAATTATTTCCTTACTCATCATTTGTTAGTATCACTTCTCTACCATAAGATTGTTTTTGCCAAAAAAAATATTCCCAAAAAGTAATTTAAATGAATTCTTAACGGTGCACATGATATCCACATGCCTTTTTTGTTACCTAATTACCAGCCGGATCATTATTGTATCGTAAGAGACCACTATTTCAATTTTTTTTTTTTAAAGTATGAAACTATTTTTAGACCACCAGGTAGTGTAGTTTAGCGGTTCGGCGCTATGTTAGCTTAATCAGAGGTCTCGAGTTTGAATCCCTAGGAATGCAGCTACCATTGGTGGTAAGAGTTTTACACCCTAAATGGTCTGTCCCGACTCTGGTAGTGAGAGTTTTACACCCTAAGTGGTTCGTTCCGGCTCGACCCATGGAAAATTAATGAGATATAGAACCAAAAAAAAAAAAAGCAAGAAAGAAAGAAACCATTTTTAGATTTTTGAAATGAGTTGGACTAATATTGCAACGATATAAATCAAAATGAGACTAAAAACATAATTTTCTTTTATATATAATATATATTTAGTATTTATATATATATTTATTTTTTCAAATAAAATAGGTAGGTTCCCGAGCCACGAACAAGAATAAAAATATTTGAGTTCATTCCGACCTTGGCTCAGCTCGACTTTAACTTGAATTTTTCAAATTTAAATTTGAAGGAAGAAAACAATAGGGCATTCTTTAATGCAAAATTTTAGTTGGACTACCTGGATGGCTCAATTGCTCAAGTTTAGTCTACCATATAATAAGGATATATATAGTTAAAGCCCGCACGACATAAATTAGTTGGTTTCAGAGAGGCAGATTTATTAAGGTGCATGATTCAAATCCAACTATATGTAGTGTGGGAACACACCTTCCCATTAACGAACCGTTGAGTACCTGATGGAACACACACCTCCCCTTTAACAAACCGATGAGTATATACTTTACATCTCATAGCTACTTTGCCGGGAACGTAAGGGCCCTTAGTGTTGGTATTCAACCATTTAGTGTATAATTAACACTAATTAACCGATTCACTTCATATTGATGCTATGATTGTTCGGTGGATTAATTCCAAGAACTTCTCGAGAAAAATTTTATTTTTCTTCGAAAATATAATCTCCTGAATTCTATGGAGAAGTGACATAATTAATTTTTAAATTAAAACTATATAATATATTTCTTGGGTACAACTCATCTCAACTATACTATTAACGAACTTAAAAAAACCTAACAAGGTGCACGTGCGTTGCACGTGGTATATATACGATTTATTCTTATTTTTCTTGTTGAAAGCTTTGTTTCTTCTAATTTAATATTTTTGTGTAATATAATTATAACTATTATTTTCATTTTACTTTGAATCTTGAAAGATCATAGTACGTGTTTTGTGTGCGGGCAATTGTAGCTAGTATTGTTTTTTACTTTATTGAAAATTTAGTTTTTTAATCTTCTACTTGAAATTGTAGATAGTATCTTTTCTTATTTTCTCCAAAAGTAAATTTCCGCTACATTCATATGAATATTGGAAATTAAAGGACGTGGTACTAACTGTTCCTTTCTACAATTCAAGGATGATTCCTTATTCACTTTCTTATTTATTGTTTTCAACAATTTTGTTTCGTCATGGTTTTTCGCGTTTTTGTTTGAAAAATGATGTCAGAGTTTCGTCATCTCTATTATTTTCGTGTTTGTTTCCTTCCTTCCTTTTACTCTCGTTTGTATTGGTTTTATTTTCTCTCTGACTCTTCACTTTGCTCTTCTTTTGCCTATTGTTCGATTTCATTTGTCTTGTTGTTGTTGTTGTTTTTTTTTTTTTTTTTTTTTTGGTATGCTTCTAGTTTTTTTTTTTTTTTTGTTATTTGCTCCTTTTCCACTCTTTATTTGTATACCTTTCAAAGTTTCTCCAACGATAAACAAAATCTCATTTCGTATTTTCACATTTTTCTCAAGCTTTAAAGGGGAGTTGTATTGCTTCTCTATTGTTGCTCCAAAACCTTGTTGTGAAGTAATGATTTTTTTTCTTGTAAAATTTTACACCTTATTAACTTTTTGTTGGGTTATTTTATGCTAAGATTGATTGTTTCTCTTGCCTCGCTAATTATTGCCTCAATATATTAAGTTATCGTATATCCAATCCACGCCTCAACAACTTCTTTAAATAGTGTGATTGTTGCTCGTTCAGTCCCATTTGCCACGTTTAGGGTAACCTTATATCTGTATTGTTTGAGCATTGAATTTTAGTTATTTGTATATCTTGTGATAATGCTAAAAAATAAGCTACGGGACCCGTTCCCTCTTTGGCACCCTAACATTGCATTCCCCCTTAAGGTCCCTTCTATGCGAGTTCCCCTTTCGAGGTCCCTCCTGGGTGCTCTAGATCGAGTTCCCCTTTCGAGGTCCCTCCTAGGTGCTTCCCGTCGAGTTCCCCTTTTCGAGGTCCCCCTTACACGTTCCCTCTTTCACGTTCCCTCTTAAGAGCTCCTATTTCGTGTTCCCTCTCTAAGTGCTCCCTTCTAGCACACAAAAACATCCTTTTTAGCACTCCCCGCTTATGCTCAATGCACATTCTCTTATCCGTCTTATTCAGTTAAGCAGCGCGCCCAGCTCCCCTCAATCCGTTCCTCAAAGCTAAGTTGGAGCACCGCCCTAACAACACATTCGGCTCCATTAACATGCTCCCTCGAAGTTGAGTTAGGACGTGTTTCGCATCTCGTGTATAGCAGTTACCCACGTTTGCACATCACTCAACCACTTAACGTACGAACCCTCAATATTCGTGACTTAACCTAATTCGAATGGTATAAATACTCTTTTTCTCATCGGAGTCAGGTACGCACACTCTCACATACTAAAACTCTGCTCAATTTTTCGATCAGCTCTTTCCCACATAAGATAATCTCACTGTCTTGAGCGTCGAAGTGCTTACGTGGGAAACAACTCCCGATTGGTACTCTTACATTGTTGTTGATCTTGGCAGATCGAAAAACCCAGGCTGATTTGTTGGAGATTTGGAGTCGATCCCGTTCAATCTAAGGCAACCAATTTCCAGCATCATCATCTTGGTTTTAACTTTTATGTGTTTTTAGATTTCATACATCATCTATGCAATTTCTGCACTGTATTCCTTGCATCATCTTTTATATTGATATTGTGCAGTTGTTGCAAGTTTCATATGGTGGCGTGAATATGTTTTCTATTGAATCAACCTTTGTGTTGAAGTAATAATGTTTATTCGTCAAGTATTAGTGGATTTTGTGATTCTAAGCACCCAAAAAATATTATATTATCTACCTTGTGATGAAAATATTTGTCTCAAATATTAAAAAGAACATCTAGTTATAAGGTTGGTTTTCTATTGTCTAGATTACCTGTTGTAACTTCTGACAGTAATGAATCACTTTCGCAAAATATTTGTCTCAAATATTAAAAAGAACATCTAGTTATAAGGTTGGTTTTCTATTGTCTGGATTACCTGTTGTAACTTATGACAGTAATGAATCACTTTCGTAAGGGTTATTTTGTAGGGGATCCTCATTTTTTTGGTTATTCATAATTTCTCTATATTTATTTCCTTGGAGGAAGTTAACTTGTTCTATGTTTTTCTTGTTTCTTTTATGTGTTTCATACCTTGGTATATTTGAATTAATAATAATTGTATCTTATGTAACCATCATTTTTTTCTCTTATTTTCTACCTTATGTAACCATCATTGTTTTGTAATTTCTAAGTCATTCCAAAAATTAATTATGATAGTTTCCAACCTTCACCGAAATAAAAAAAATTTGAATTAATAATAATTGTATCATATATTGTAAATGTCTAATTATTTTCTAACTCGGCGTTCATAATTATCACTTCTCTTTCATAGCCATTACTTTTGTTGTGCCTCCACAATTGAAACGGTTATTTCACTTTCTTTACAAATTCAATTACATTTTTAATTTTTCATGTATTAGATATTTTTGTTCCTAATATTCAAAAAAAAAAATTTAAAATTTCTTAGCAATTAGAGATAATGTAAAATTACCAATCAATTTATTTTCATCAAAATCAGTTGTGATCTCATTGAATTCAGTAAACCTGCACGTCATTTGTGTGTAGGTGAGGTTTTCGTCGGTTTTATTCACAATTGTTGCTGCCTGTAGAGCCAATTCAATTTGCCAACTGACATTTAGGTCATTTTTATCTATTTCCTTCATTGTTAGATTCTATATTATATATGTTTTATTGAAGGTCAAATCATTTTCGTATCGCTTCCCATATCCGTGAATATAATGTCGTGTATTTTTTTTCCATGTGAATGTAACATTGAATATATCGAATAAATGCTTTTCTTTATCTTTTATAAATTTTATTTATTTTCGGCATCATTCATGTGAGTATGTTGTTCTGTCAATTATTAATGTCTATGTAGCACCCGAAGCACAAGGTGCCACATCCCTGCAGTATAGCTCAGTCCACATATGAAACGGACAATCCATACATGAACTAAGCTATAGCAAACGGGAGACAAAACAAAATGACAAACTAGTTAGGCGGGACTAACCCCAAACTAATTATAACAATGCATTAGAAATAAAGTGGAAGCATGCTATATTATCGATCATTTATCAAATAAACCATATTCCAATCTCACATATCAATACATTATCATCTCCAAAATACATAACATGTCATGAACTGGTAGTAAATAACTATATATGAAAGTGTAGTGTGCTAGACTCGACTGAAAACAGAACACGGCTCTGACTCCCGCCTAGCACGTACCTATAAAACACTGAAAGGTGGAGGCATCAGTCTATGGAAGACTGAGTGAGGGGTATAATAGATATAAGCGCAGATAACATGCAAGTCATAACCTCGGGTAAGGTTTTATAACTGAAACAATATAAGTCCAAAATGCAAATTTAACACTTTACTTTCAATCAATCAGTAGCCCGGCGAGGGGCCGTGCACGATCTCCAACCAAACTCCGACAGTGTACAATGATTATGTTTCAATTGATTAGGTTATCACACAAATAATTACAGTGCACACGATCAATAACACGAACTCCTTCTTCCTCCAATGATGGTGGGTTTGCAAGGCCCGAACCATCCACGGTAACACGGTGTACGTCGGGAACATAACTCCCACGCACGGGACTCCTTCCTCCACCGAACCTCCTGGTGGATTCAGGGTTCATACCCACGGTAAGAGGGGAGTGTAAGAGTTACCCGCCAGCCCATGCTTTCCTGGTTGGCTCAAACACTAGCCCTCGGGCCCACAGTGAACAATACACGTATCTCGCCAAACCACGGTCAATATAACACGGTACATGGCTTGCTTTCAAATCATTTGAGGGTTTTTGGAAAGATCATAAATATATATATATATACACATTTTGGCCAAAATCCACGTAAGGGTTATACGGGTTCTAGGTAGCTAGCAATTAAACCTCACCTGTGCCGACAAAATACAAGCAAAGACACGGCCTACAGCCTGCTCCTCGTCAACGGGAAGAAAATCTGTGCAACAAGGACAAGTGTTCGTGAGACACGACTCGTATGAACCATTTAAGACACATGGCAAAGTCATGATCAATATGTCATGCAATAACAATTAAGAATGTCAAATAAGAGCATAATTATCAATAAACCAAGTGTATAACTCATATAAGTCACATATGGGAGTCAAGGAAGTGAAAAGAATGCAATATGAAGGGTTTCAGTAAAGTTTGGTAAAAACTGACAGTTTTTGGAAATGCCCATGTTGTAAGAAAATTGGAATATCTTAAGTTCTAGAAGTTGGAATTAGTTTTTGTTTATTGGATATGAAACTAGACGAGTAGACCTTTTCGATGATATATGGCTTGTTTTCTGGTTCAAAGCGAGGTTAATATGGCGTAGGTCCGAAGTTGGATGAATGCAGATTCTGTAAGGGTCGCGGCCGCGACCTAATTTTTCATGAATTTTTCACGCAATTTTTCAAAAGTCGAAACTTGACCGAATTTTGATAGCGGCCGCGACCTGATTTATGTGTATTTCAGGCCGCGGGCGCGACCTTCATTCTCGCAAAACATGTGAGTGAGTCGCGGGCGCGACCGTTTTTGTTCTATATTCGGTCGCGGTCGCGACCTTCAAATTCTGCAGAAAAACTGGGGAAGTCTCGGCCAAAAATAAAATCCACCAAAACATGAATTTTCAAGCTCCAAATTGTGGTATTTATGGAAATCAATATGCATACATGTTCAAAGTATGATAAAACACCAAATAAACAACTAATTCATGGATGATCATCAAGATTTTTCCACTTCAAACTCACACACCAATTCATCATATAACTTCAAATTCTTCAAGAATTCATGCATGATTTCAAGTTATAAGCATATATCTATACTTCAAACAATAAATACTCCATATATTTCATGGATTCACAACCCTAGCATCATGTATAATTCATCAAGAAATCACATAATCAAGCTTACATGCACTTTGGATGAAAGAGATGGAAGAAGATGAAATTCCTTGGAAAAATTCTAGCTTGAAGATGATGATTTCCCAATTCCCTTTTCTTCTTGATGTCTTGTGAATGGGGAAGCAAGGAAGCAAGAGATTGATATGAAATTTTTGGATAAAAATGAAGTTGGAAACATGAGGAAGCATATAACGTGATTCATCATTTTGAATTTGATGAAATGTGTAATTTGCACTTTAATCCTCCAACTCATTAAGTCATGCAATGAAGGATGTAAGGTTTGGAAATATGAGCAATCAAGTCCAAGAAATAAATATGCAATCTAGTCCTTGAATTCAAAAGAATGAGCATGTAGGGATAATTTAGCAATTAAATCACGTTCGGTAATTATTTCACGTAATACGCATTTTCAAATCATGCAATATTTCTCAATTTGATATGAATTCATATATTTTCACGTAAATATGTTGACATATAATTCACAAAATCTCACGTATCGTATACTAGAAAATTGGGGCGTTACAGTCTAGATTTATATTTTTAAGTATTTATATAAATTTCTTTAATAGTGAAATTTATATGAATATATTATCTTTAAAATAATCTAAAATAAAGATTATATATATATATATATATATATATATATATATATATATATATGTGTGTGTGTGTACATATATATATAGAGAGGTTAATTTAAATATACTTTTCATCCGTATAGTATACAAATGTCCTTCATGTTAAACCGAAAGATAAAGAATTCTAAATGTATTTATTAATAAATGGTGTCTCATGGAATTTTGTAGATATGATAAAAAAAAATGGTTAAACTTTTTTTGCACATCAACGTTTAGGGCGGTTCGTATTTTAATATCCAACCTTTAAAATTTAAGGATTTGATATACAACCTTTGATTTGTTGTTCACTCTAGTGTCCAATCTTAAAATCCGACAAATTCTTCCGGCCAAGATGAATTTTTGAAGGGTACATCAGTCATTTAAGTTTTTTTTCTCATTAAAAAATTTAAACACAAAAAAAAGAAGAAAGAAAATTTTCCCCAAATGCTTAATCACTCTGCCATGGATTCGCCTGATGTTCGTCTGACCTTTTCTTCGATTTATTCAAGGGATTTCGCTGTACATATGAAAGCTTTGATCTTTGGGTATTTTTTTGAAAATGAGTTTGGCCTTATTTTTGCCGTTTTGCTTCGGGGTAAGGTGCCGAGGCTGAGCGCTTTTGGATTTATGCAAAAGGGATTTTTTAAGTAACTCATTTTCTGTAGATCTGAGCAGAATCGTCGATAATTTATTAGATGATGTTTTCTTAAGCTCAATTTTTGTTGCTATTTTGGAATTTTTTATTGAGGGAGATAAAGAACAAGAGTTTGAAGATGGCAAAAATGAATAGTCTTTTGGAGTTTCAGAAGAAGAAGCAGTTGTTGAGGAGGATGAAGAGAGATTTGAGATTCTTTTAGTGATGGGTTTTGAACCAACAATTTCCTCAAACAGGTGAACCAGTAACCACATTGCTTTCTACAGGGAATTGTCCGAACCAGATGCTGGCGAACAGGTCCGCCTATGTGGGTGGGTGGCGCTCCACCGTGTCCATGGCAGTCTCACTTTCCTCAGTTTCCGCAACCATATGAGGATTATTCATGTTTCTTTTTCTTCCTACCCCATTTTTTGTCTAATAAAATCTGCTTGTATTGTTTGATCATGACTCATGAGGTTTGTATTTGACGATTGGGTGGAGTCAAATCCATGACAAAGGGATTAAGCATTTGGGCTTTGGGGGAAATTTTTCTTTCTTCTTTTTTTGTTTTTAATTTTTTTAATGAGAAAAAAACTTAAATGACTGAGGTACCCTTCAAAAATTCATCTTGGCCGGAAGAAAAAAACTTAAATGACTGAGGTACCCTTTAAGATTGGGCACTATAGTGAACAACAAATCAAAGGTTGGGTATCAAATCCTTAAATTTTAAAGGTCGGGTACTAAAGTGTAAACCGCTCTAAATATTGGGGTGCAAAAAAAGTTTAACCCTAAAAAAAAACTCAAATAAGTTCCTTAAATATAATTAAAGTCTCCTATAAATATGATAAGTAAATATACAGATGAATTAAGGTGTGTATAATAATGCATTTAAGGGTCATACAGTGATTTAGAGGAGGGGCAAAAAAAAAAGAAAATGGACTATGCGTCATTATTTATGAAAGCAACATAGATACAAAAAAAATGTGTGAATAAGATATATGTCAAAAAAACTTCTTGATCTAATGTAGTAGGCTACACTAATATACATTGCAAGTAGCTTCTACACTAAAAACCTTCAGATTAGAAAACATGGACTATCCCAGTCACGTCTTAATCAGGTTACTATTCCATCTTTTATATTACAAAAGTATAGTTTGTATGTCCATTCATACTAATTAACTTAAGCATGTGAACCTATGAACTGAAATTGGTATATTCTATTGGATTCTAGAGAGTGATATATCTAGTAAATTACGTTTGTATAATTCACTAAAGAGAATGAGAAAATTGATTATGTTTAAAATGTATTTTCCTCGAGATTTTAATTTTACTTTTGGAGGCTAGGTTTATCTAATTATGAGCCCTTGTAGGTTGGAGGTGTCATGCTAAGTTATTTTCAGTTAAAAGACAAACTAATATTATGGGTACATGCATTTTGTAGGTACAATCTGTTATATTATATATATCAGAGGAAAAGGAGTACTAAATAACTCTTTAGTTGAAATTTTTTTTTCAAAAGTAGTCTAAAACCAAATACTTAATGATTCTCGTTGAGTTCGTTACTATCTTTTTTTAATTTAAAATACTGTTAAAATTTAATAATGCACACAATAATGTAACTATTTACTTTGGACGGCGGAAATGTAAACAAAGAAAATGTTATCATGCGTCGGATAGAAAAATCAAATTTAATCCATCGATCGTAAAGATGAAACGATCTTGAAGTTCTTAAAGTTCAAAATTATAATCTTCTCAATTGATTTTTGAATGCAAGCAGGCATGCACTAGAAAATATTTAGATTTTACGAAAATCATCACTTACTATTTACTGGCAATGTCCAACATGTGAGGTCGTTTATTTACTTGATCATTCATGAATATGAGCTTTCTTATAGTTTTAGAATCTTGTTTCGCCGCTTTGCTATTGCCTTGTTGAATCACCATCTCCTTAATTTTCGCTTTTATTTGTTTTGAGTTTAGTGAATTTAGAGGAACTATTTTGGAAGTAAAATTATTCTCCATGATTAGTTTTTCTGTTTACCTTTCTGTATAATTTTGGAGGTCCGACTTCAACTAGTGGTTGATGATGTTATTTGTTCATTATAGATAACCTGATGGAAAAAATTGAATCATTAATATAGAATGTGAAATACTAATATTGTATTGAAAATATGAGGATTTTTTTTTTTCTTTTGTGTTACCGTGATATTACAAATGGTAATAATTGCCTGTGAATAGGATATAATAATAGTGAGAATGGTAAGATTGTGGGCTCAAACTTAAATATAAATAAGTTTTGGAAATTTTAATTGCAATTGCATCAAGGAGGGTTTGAGAACCGACTTTTATGTTGATATGACAGTCTATTTTTTCTTTTTTTATAATAGGAGAAATATATTTTTATTATTATTTTTATCATCCATCTTTAATCATCTTCATTAAATCGCAAACTTAATATATTTTTCGTAAAATTCATTTTTTATATCTTCTCAATTACGACGGTTATGATCACGTAAAATGAAAATGGAAACCAATTTATAGGTATAATGTCCTCAACAATATATAAAATAACTATAATATCCACCTTGTTAATTTATCATTTTTTCGGATGACAACATATATTAAATCCACAATTTTTAAAAAGTATACGTAATCGACTAACAGCATAGGCCTCCAATTTGGTTAGCATTATAATTAATATATAAGGCACGAAAATGTTCATAAAGTGTATTATTAATCCTACCCAAATCTATTTGACAACACTGCTACTATAAAAGGCGAATTAAATTGATTAATCCAGAGTAATGCGAGGTACATGGTGTCTAATAGAATGGATGAGCACTTTGCTTGCCAAAAATGCCACGGCCATATGTGGAAGAGATCACATCCACCAGAAGTGGGAACTGGAGCAACACAAATGAAGCTACTGGTAAACAAGCAAGTGCAGCCACTGGTATCAGAACCCATTCTTGCTTTCTTCCAAACACCAAAAAGATTGTAGCACTGAAAGCTGCAATCATAAACGATATGGAGATAAAAAGAGTAATGAGACCAAAACAGAGTCTCTTGGGCAGGGCATACAGAAAATCTTCTTCTGCGTAGCGTGATGTCAGTATCGATAAGAACATTAAGAGAGAAGTAGTGGATGTGAAGAGAGAAATAGAGTCAGAAATTGCAAATATTATGAATGCACTCAATCTGGAGAACATAGAATATCCACTGTCAGATTTGTTGCCACCTGGTACTTGAATAGCAGCAGCAAATACAACAGTGGCAATCAATGTTGCAGCAATTGTGCATGAGTTGGCTGTATCTTTCATCCACTTCTCTCCTGCGCCTTTCAGCTCCATGTGTTCTTTGGTAAATATCATCTTTGGAGTTTTATCATCATCATTTGTTTCTTCTATGATCGAAGGAGGAAGGTGTTTTCGTACTTCCTGCCATGTTTCCAAAATAAAACTTTTTTAGAGATGACCGATATACTTAACTAGATATAGGTCTTATGTTCTAGTTCCGAGGATACAACTAGCATTGTTAAGGAGATCTTTACACTTTAGTACTTCGATCTGGGTCAAACCCATAATGAAATATAGAACCAAATATATATACATAATCTTTGTATAATAGAACAAAATCATTACCTCAAACCATTGTATTTCACGCTGCATCTGGAGAGCTGGACCAGATACTCGATTGAGTTTATGAGGAGGTGCCAATGTCGCAGCCAAATGCAAGACTGTATTTTCAGAATCATCTGTCACATCTAAAATGTGGTGTTTGAGGTTACTCGCCTGATAAATAAGATTCCAAATCTTTTCACAACGATTCCGTACTGCCATGTGAAAGATGCTCTGATTCGTAGAATTTTCCTTAGAAAAAATTGCATCAGGAAATGTCTCCACAATTGCTTCTACAACCTCATGGATACCTAACTTTGCTGCATCGATTATAGCATCTTCGTAGATTGTTGTTGCGTCCTCATCACCCAGTGGTTCCAAATGCTTGCACAAACATTTCACAAGCTGTATTGCTTGCTGATGCATCATTTTCTTCTCCCGAATTTTGCTAATGCCAGGCACTGGAAATCAGTAATATTGCATTAAATGAATATACAAGAAAGCTGATAGTGGGAAAGCAATATATAACTTAATATCACTAGAATTTTCTCACCTAATTGTGTGATGAATTTACAGAGAATGGAGCGAAAGTAGTGAACCGGTCTGCACAACCTTTGGAACTCTGCAGGGACAAATCCATGATTTAATGTTATGGGGGCCGAAAATTTAAATTATAAAAAATAAAGAGGCAAAATCTTTAAATAAGGGGCGAAAAGTTAGCCCCTTTGCTCCGTCATTGAAACTCGTGGAAACTTGTAGATATGTTAGGAAAGATTTGTTTGCCAATCATTATTGTCGGTAGTAGAAGCTAATCACTAAAAAGAGAGAAAATATAAATACTTGCCGGTGCAAGCAGGGTCCTCGATATCGCCCAAGTTTGTTGTGGCTCTATGTATATCTGATGCCACAACAGAGTACTGCTGACCACATTCAAGCCATGCAAGACCTGCATTATTGGCACAACATACCTTACTTGAAATTAAACTGACCATTCAATAAGAAGAGATGGTCACTATCAACATGTAGGATCGGGTCTCACCTCTGTATATGAGATGTTCCCAAAAGTTGAATCGAGCTCCACTATAAAAAGCCAACCCCTTAAGGGCTATTGTAGCCAAAGCCGAATCACCATCCTTTGTTTCAGTCGTCGCCATATGGGGTATTCATTGGCCAATTTCATTGCTATATCTGCCCTCAAACTCCACTACTAATGATTAATTATTTGATCCATATAATCAAATCTTAAAGAAAAGAATAAAAGCAAATAGTACTACTGACCAAAAAAATCAGAGTTAACTGCATTGATTAAAAGCATAGCACCAGCTTCGTCTTCATAAGGTTTAGGGTTTACATCATACTTGGTTTCAGAAATCAAGAATTCAAGCATTTCCCTTCGAGCATAGATGGCTGCTGTGTGAACAGGAAAATTTCCGTATTTAGTTGGCGCATATAGCAAATCCCTCAGCCTGGCGACCAGGATTTTTGCTGCGGCCATGTTCCCCACCAGGGCAGCGATGTGAAGTGCATTATAACCCGTCTCACTACTCAGTGCTAAATGTTCATCACTAGATTTTGTACGAAGGAAATTGCCCTTCCCGTGCCCGCCGCGATGTGCAGAGGCGTTTCTGAGTTAAATGCAATTGGAGCATGAGCTGCAGCAGGGTGTTGCCGCAGGATTCTTTCAGCCTTCTCCCAATCGCCTTTTAGTGTTGCTTTGTACAGTGGTAAGTATTCTTGCCAATCAGGCCCTGTTTTTAGAGTTTTAACCTTTTAGGGGGTACATAATTAATGCCGATCGATTAAACTGATCTCCAAAATTATAACCCAAATCTAATTTGATTAAAAAAAATTATGATTGTGTTAAAATCTGGTGACGGACTTGTATTAGTTAATTGATCCAACAAACACTCAAATATTTAATGGGAAAAATGCATTTCGGGACACTATATATCTATCTTTAAATTGTATTTTTGGAACAATTTTTTCTCTCATAATAAATGTAATCCACTAAGTGAAAAATGTGTCAATTTGAGGATAAAATTCGTCAGAAAAAGCCATAAATTTGCCGGAAGACTCACTCGTGGCATTTTTAATGACATGGTCATGAAAGACGTTGTTTAAATAACTCTCACGGATATTTATGTGAATTTACCAATGCATTAATTGATATTGTTGTGTTTGTTATGGTTTTCTATCAAGTGAAAATATATTATTTTAAGAACAAAATTTTAAAAAACTTATGCAAAAATACTTCAAACTAAGACATAATACAAAATAGAATTTGTAATTTTTCATCATATTTTTTAAGAATAAATATGTATGAGATATCTATTTTGATATATATTTATAGACAAAATATAAATGTTAAATTAAATTATAAATTTTTAAATTAAAAAAATATAAATTTAGCCAACATTACAAATATATACTTACACTTTCAATATTATATAACAATATAACTCCAAGGATAGAATTGGAATTTTATCTTTTTTAGACTAAAACACTATTTATTTTTTTGGTCACTTAAAACACAATTTTAATATTAAGTGAGAGACCCATTTGGTGTCATGGACTCTCATTTTTTTTTTCTTTTTTTTTTTATATTTTTAAACATAAATTCTAGCCACGTAGTTTGACAGTTTTCTATTTAAACTTTTCTGTACAGTTTTCTATTTAAACTTTACGAAATTCTCAAATTCTTTTCTTTTTTATTTATATCCTTTATTTATCTTTAATTTTTTTTCTCAATTTAATATTATTAAATTTAGTCATCATGAAATTATAATTATATTAAAAATGATTATAAATTAAATAATAACATAAAAATTTTAGTTTAATAATTTTTTTGCACACACATTGTGGTGTAAAGTTACTAGTATATATTAATTAAGTTTTTTACTCTCCTTTAATAAGTCCCAAAAAAATAGGAATTGACCAAGTGGTTTGATTCTGGAAGATAATGACCCAGGTTCGAATCTCTCTGACCACTTGGCGTGCATGTGTTTTAAAAAAAAAAAAATCCCCAAAATATTCCTAAGTTTTATTTATAGATCAAAACAACAGCTGGAGTCGGGAAAAATTCTTGTCTAAAAAAAGTCAAGAACCGTGCCCTTGAAGAAGAGAAATATTACTTTATTATATATATATTACTTTAGTATAACAATTTTATAATAAATATATATATATATATATATATATATAAAATATAAATATTACTTTATTATATATTATAACTTTATATATATTAGGTTTTCTAAATATTATATTTAACCCATTAATTCAGGTTTATTACATATAATTTAATATTTGAAATGACAAAATCATACTTTTGTATATTAGTTAATGATTTAATTTATTAAATTTAGATTTCCAAATTCAAATATAATTAGGAATAATTCTTGAAATAAAAATTGTTATACTAAATGAAGGGATAAAATAAGAAAAGGGAAAATTGCAAAAATGGTATACCAAGTCCCCCATTTCAGCAACCGTGGTACAGGAACTTTTCCGGTGGCAAAAGGGACCTGTAACTACCAAACTTCAGCAATTGAATGCATAAAGTCGCCGGAATACCCGAAACCGCTCCGGAAACCCGATCCGCCCGCTTATGTGTCAGATTTTAGCTTATGTGGCAATACCACTTATGACACCTCAAATACCATCCACCAGTTGTCATTCAAAAGCATCAAATACGTGGCACATGGTATAAAATAAAAAACTTAAAATAATATGTTTTATAAAATTTAATTAGAAATAAAACAATATAAAAGCAAATTACTGTTTCAATATAGTAAAAAGGATTAAGAAATAAACAATATTTTAATATTGAATTTAATTAAAAATTTCTAACATAAAAAATTTAAAAATTATATATACTAATTTCTAAAAAATCAGAAAAAGAATAAGGTTAACAAATCTCATTGCTGCAAAAACATTCAAACATTTTTCATACTTTATTTCTCGAAAAATAACCTCCCCTACCATTTTCCCCCAGATTTCACCCAAAAATGAAATTACCTCAGAAAGCCCTAGTTTTTAATGGTTGAGATGGTGCGGTTATGACCTGAGGCACCCGTGAAACTTCCCCCAACAAATGTGCAGATCTAGATCGCGGTGGTGTTGAAGGCAACAGTTGTTGTTATGGTGTTAATGGCGATGGTGGCGGCTGGTGATAGGGGTGGTGGTGGTGGCAGCAACTAAAGAAAAGGAGAATAAAATGTGAACAGGGGGAAAGATCTCGGAAGGCAGCGGCAGATCTGGGGCTGGTGGTGGTTTCAATGGGAAGGCAGCGACAGATCTGGGGCTGGTGGTGGTCGTGATGGTGCCCGCTGGTGGTGGTTTCAATGGCATGACGCCGATGTTGCGTTTGTTTGAGGAGTTTTTTTGGTGGGTATGATATTACAATTGGGAGGAGTGCTTGCGCTGCCGCCACCGTAGTGGGATGCTGAGGCACTCAGGTGGCATTTTGCCCAAAATTCAGCAACTGTATTTTGATTTCTTGTGGATTGTTTCTTCTTCTTTTTCTTTTTTTGTTTTCTAAAATAAATTAAAATGTTAAATGTTCATCCTTTCAGAAAAAAATGTTCAATTTTCATATTAAGTTAAAGAAATAAAACATGTTTGAAGAGAAAAAAAAAAATTAATACAAAACACTTCTTATTTAATGATTTAATATATTATACAAATATATACAAACATTCGATACTTAAATTTTAAAAAGAATAAATAACAAAATAAAAAGAAAATAGTATATATTGTTTTTAAGTTTTTTATTTTAGATTTTTTTTAACTAAATGAAATATTAAATAAATTTTTTTCCCTTTAACTATTGTTTTATTTCTTAATCTTTTCAATTGTATTTTTATTGAAACAATAATTTTCTTTTATTTTTAAATTTTTTATATTAATTTTTTTAATTAAATTCAATACTAAAATATATACATATATAGGCATCTGAAAATAATTAAAATTTATAAAACATATTATTTTAAGTTTTTTATTCTATGATAAATGTAATATTATAAATACCATCCGCCATGTGGACTTTTTAATTTTTTTTAATTAGCTAAAGCATCATACATGGCGGATGGTATTTGAGGTGTCATAAGTGGTATTGCCACATAAGCTAAAATCTGACACATAAGCGGGCGGGTTGGGTTTCCATAGCGGTTTCGGGTATTCCGGCGACTTTATGCATTCAATTGCTGAATTTTGGTAGTTATAGGTCCCTTTTGCCACCGGAAAAGTTCTTGTACCACGGTTGCTGAAATGGGGGACTTGGTATACCATTTTTGCAATTTTCCCATAAGAAAATCAAGTTAAAAGTTTGATGAGTCATGAAAATTGAACAAAACCCTAATAATTGGGTGTCTTTTTATAATTTTCAAACTCTTCAATATGCGTAATTATTTGGCTAAGAGAGTGTTTTCAATACTCCCATGAGGTCTATATGTAATTAACCTTGAAAATTAATATAAAGTAAGAAAAAGTTTAATTAAAATAAAATTAATACAATGACATATTTTAAATAATTTTGTGAACTTAATCTCATCCTTTCATTTCGTATGAACTTATCATGTAACCAATTATATTGGGCAAAACGGGAACTTAGGTTTATAGTGGTGACTATCCGAAGTTACTAGATTTTTATAAATCTACTTGGGCAAATTTTGGACGAGTTAGCACAAAATATTTCATTCAATGTTTTCCCTCAATTTAGCCAAAATTTGAATTTTCCAGCAAAAAATAAATTCAAAATCGTAAAACTGGAAAAATTAGCAGATCAATTCCTTATTTTTTACCTTGATTGATAGAAAAGGAAGTACCTTTTTCCGGAGATGGACGAGCTGCTGGTTCTTTAAACATATGTTTGAACTTTGACCAAACATCTCCGGCAGTATCATCGGAGGCAACAACCTTTTCAACAACTTCATCGCTCAGAGCACCCAAGATCCACCCTTTGACCCGCCGATCAGTTCTTCTCCAGACTACATAATCATCGGAGGTTATCTCCGGTGGAGAAATGCTGCCGTCAATGAAGCCGATCAAGCCCTCGCTCTCGATGAGACAATGCATCTGCTCTTTCCAGGACTTGTAGTTGTTTGATTTCTTATCATGGCGGAGCTTGGCCGATACAAAGTTGGCAACATTAACGCATCTGCAGGAGGATTGTTCTTGTGCAGTACTCAGGAATCGAGTGTCCATTTGATTTGATGAAAGCTAATTAGCTGAATAGTTAGGACAAAAAAAGAAAAGGTTAGAAACTACTCCACTCTCAGGGAGTCTTTAATTTCTGAAGAAAAGGGCATTTTGTTTGCTTATCTACCCATTTCCCGGAGGCCCGAGATTTTGGTTGAAAAGGGGGGGGGGGGGGGGGGGGGGGGGAATATTGCCAGCAAAAAATGGCGTTAGTATTTTGTCCTGTACGGATGGTTAGGCCATACTGACCACACTACCCTTTCTGCTTTATGTCCAATTTTCACTTTATGCCATCGTCGTTCCCAAGAAAATAATTCCCACAATTTTTTCACAAGTTCCCGCTACATTTGCCCTGTATTCATTCGAGATTTGGTATCTAACCCTAGCCACTTAATTAACAAAGTGAGCCTCTATTGTGTATGTTCCGTGTCCTCTCGGCGAAGGTCAGTTATATGTATTTTGATTGTATTATATCCTTCACTGATTAGATTTTCATGATTTAGCCCTGTGTAATGCTCATGCCGTGTGCAAAAGTGGCTGTGTAATTTCATTTTCAAACTTCTCAGACATTGACGCTGCTGCGAGGTAGTGTTCTTGTGCTTGCAGCTGTGTCGGTGTAAATTGTCCCGAATTGCAAAGGTGATCCATCTCTTTGGATATTTGTATGTATGTACCATCTGCTGCTATTTGCGTTTGTAATATCATATTTGCTGTTGTTCAATATCCTCGCGACAGCAAGGCAATATGCAGTAGTATATTGATTGAAATCTTGAATATTTGTGTGAACCCCTGTTCCACAGTTTGTGTGTAGCATGTATTAGTAGGTATATCTTTGTGATGTTGTTGGTTAATTTTGTGATAGCCCTTGGAACCACATATTTGTCAATAACACTTGACCTGTGATTTTGTTTTTGTATGCTAAACAGTATTGGTTATTACGGTGGACTCTAAGAAAGCTTTTCTCATTATGGATCAGGTTTTTAATTTGGAGAACCAAGTTGCTCGAGGCAACTCTTATGGGTATGATTTCAATTCCTGTTTCTTGTTGGGGGGTGTGTGTGTGATGTAGTGACTTTTAATACTCGAAGAGGGTTTGATTGTAATTCTTGTTTCTTGTTTATATGGTAATGATATTGCTTATAATTGTTATATCAGTTTCTCTTGTGTTAATGTAATGTATGCTACCCGGATCATGGTTCGTGTTGTTTTATAAATTACAGTTGAGAAGATTAAACAAGAATGTGATTTTTTAGTTAAGGTTTACATGTGACTGTTTGCTGTGTTTAGACCTTGGATTTTGGTGAGGAAAGAGTATCATTTGAATTTGAGTTTTGAAGTGAGGAAAAGATTTTTCTTTCTGAATTCCAAGAACCAAATATAGCATGTATTAGTAGGTATTTCTTTGTGATGTTGTTGGTTAATTTTGTGACAGCCCTTGGAACCACATATTTGTCAATAACACTTGACCTTTGATTTTGTTTTTGTATGCTAAACAGTATTGGTTATTACGATGGACTCTAAGAAAGCTTTGCTCATTATGGATCAGGTTCTTTGGAGAACCAAGTTGCTCGAGGCAACTCTTATGGGTATGATTTCAATTCCTGTTTCTTGTTGGGGTGTGTGTGTGTGATGTAGTGACTTTTAATACTCGAAGGGGGTTTGATTGTAATTCTTGTTTCTTGTTTATATGGTAATGATATTGCTTATAATTGTTATATCAGTTTCTCTTGTGTATTTGTGTTTATAATGTAATGTATGCTACCCCGATCATGGTTCGTGTTGTTTTATAAATTACAGTCGGGAAGATTGAACAAGAATGTGATTTTTTAGTTGAGGTTTACATGTGACTGTTAACTGTTTGCTGTGTTTAGACCTTGGATTTTGGTGAGGAAAGAGTATCATTTGAATTTGAGTTTTGAAGTGAGGAAAAGATTTTTCTTTCTGAATTCCAAGAACCAAATATAGCATGTATTGGTAGGTATTTCTTTGTGTTGTTGTTGGTTAATTTTGTGACAGCCCTTGGAACCACATATTTGTCAATAACACTTGACCTGTGATTTTGTTTTTGTATGCTAAATAGTATTGGTTATTACGATGGACTCTAAGAAAGCTTTGCTCATTATGGAACTCATTAAATTTCTTTGTGATGTCTTGCTTGGTATGTTGAGGGAACATTAAAAAATTTTTTTGCTTGATAATAATTTTGTATAATTGTACAGCTTATTTATTTGAATAATTCTTGAATGAGGGGATGATGGACTTCATGAATGAGAGCAAGCTGACAGACCTTTTGAATGGTTCTGATTATGTGTCAACTTATGAAGAGAAAGATGGAGATTGGATGCTTTTCGACGATTATGAATTAATCTTGTTATTGTTTGTTTGAGTTAGGATGTCCGTTGGATCATGCAAGCGCCTGCGCATTATGAAAGGAACCGATGCAAAGGGACTCGGTTATGAAAGGAACCGATGCAAATTTTTATCAAAAAATGAAAGAAGTTCTAAAGAACCCCTCTTGAATTTTTCCGAGGGATAATTACATTGGCATAACTTAAGGTTTGGCTTAATTACACAAACCTCCCCCTGATGTTGACAAATCCGTGTGGATGTTCAAACCGCTGCAAATCGAAGGATGGTCTATGATGTAGTGAAGTCTTTGCCCCCCATGTTGACGAGGAATGAAAAGGTTAGAGCAGCTAGTGCACTCATCAAACAGTAGACCAACTTGACATGTTTTTCGAACTACCCGAAGAGGAGAAGTGTGACCTCGTTTACATGGCTCTCGCAAGCGATGGATGGCCAGCAGTTTGAAGCACAAACAATCTGAAACTGACCTTTTGACTGGGTAGTATTATTGTTTTGTTATGCTTGGAGTAGATGTGTTGTTATATTTTTGATGGAGATATAGTATGAAACTCCCATTTTGTAACTAATATTACTGGCATTTGTAGTTAAGAGTATGGGGTTATGCCTTTTTTTCTAAATAAGGACAAATTCAGTGTTATGTAGTTAAGGGTATGGGGCTTTGGTCAATTATGAAATTTATCACTTCCATTCTAGCATGCTGAAAGTGTTTGGTACATGATCTAAGAAATGCAGGTTTTTTAATGCGGGGATATCATGCATATTGCAGGTAAGGAGTTCTTACTGAAACCATTTCAGGTATTATGAGTCATGGCAAACCAATCTACCGATAGATTATTGGTGCTTTTTGGTCAGTCCACAACTGACCTTCAATATTTGCCTTGTTCAAAAAATATTTACCTTATCACAACCAAGAAGCTCTCAGAACTCTCTTATGTTGATGGTGGCATTGCTGTGAGAGCTTGGAGTAAATTAATGGGAAGAAACTAATTTCTAACCGTTGGGCACAATTTTTAATATTGGGGTAATATTGTCATTTATATATTAACCATGAAAGTAAAAAGAATTAATTTTTATGACCATCTTGGATAACTCATAACCAATAAAAGTAAAAGGTTCATTAGACTAAATAGTCCAAATATTTTCAAAAAATAAACCATTATCAATGGATAGTAAACAAGAAAAGTAAAGACTCCCTCGATGTTCAGGATTTTTATGGAGAATTTCTCATTCAAATCTAACACCTATTCAGGATTTTTATGGAGAATTTCTCATTTAAATCTAAGTTTCAATCTCTCTAACCAAATACTTTAATAATAATCTTTTATCTTGCATATGCTATCCGCATTTACTGGTGTGGTTGAGTAGTGTCAACGCATTGGGCAGAGGGAAAACGCATAGACTTTCTTCAATCATGCAACTTGCAAGTTGTTCGAGGGTCTATATTTTTGGGTCTGTCAGATTCATAAATTAACTGATTAATATTTCCTTTAAAATTTTAAAAAAAAACTAACCAACGTTACCAACCATTCTACATTTCTACTAAATTGGCGAGGAGCTGTAAATTGATTTATTTTTTATGCTTTTTTTTTTTTTTTAATTTATAGAATTTAAAGTCCCTCGAAAAGACTAGCTCTATCTCTAGACTAATTAAATAATATATAAAATATATTTATGTAACTGATTCAGGTTTGGGGTTATTTATTATTAAACTGTCTATAAATAGAGTT
Source organism: Lantana camara (assembly GCA_037501455.1). Taxonomy (NCBI): domain Eukaryota; kingdom Viridiplantae; phylum Streptophyta; class Magnoliopsida; order Lamiales; family Verbenaceae; genus Lantana; species Lantana camara. The sequence goes on from CM074863.1 coordinate 96,034,158, forward strand.
AGTATTTCCAGGGAGGTCAAGACTAAGATTCAAAATTCGGTAAATTTTACAAAAGAAAATTAAAGTATTATCAAAATGAATCAATTTTTTTTGTTTTCTCTGTATAGAGGTCCCATTTCACATGATTAAAAAATGTAGTTGCATTGGTTTAATTTAATTAAATTGAACTAAATATTAGAAAAAATAATTAAGTTGAAGTTGTAACCTCTCTGTTGCGTTTCCTAGCTTGCCACTTGATCAATAGTTCGCCTCTCTCCCATATATCAACTGTCTTTATTATATTCATTAAGAGATAATATGAAGAGTTAGAGACGTATAATTTTTCGTGTTCTTTATTCCTTGATATATTTATTCAATTTTGTAGAGACTATTTGAGTACCCTTTTTTTACTGCTCGTGTGTGCTAGATCTGCAAGGGTGATGTTGTTGCAATAACTAATACGTTGGAAAAAGACCAGGTACCTCTTTTGTTATACAGATTGCTATTTCGCCCTTTATTTGATACGTTAGTTTTGGGCTATGATGCACGGACACTTCTAAAAATATCATTTTGTCGTGTCGTGTCGTGGCATACCGTGTCGTGTCGTGTCGGACACCGTGTCCGACACTCCTTACGTGGGAAATTCAAAAAAAAAATCCGTGTCGCCGTATCCGTGTCGTGTCGTGTCCGTGTCCGTGCATCATAGGTTTTGGGTTAGTGTTTTGCTCTATCCTATGTAGTGTTTATGCTCTCAACTAGGTCTTATGCAACTTGAACATGTTGTTATGCTGCTTCTCTTCATGTTATTGTTATGAAAGTTTTATGTTTTAACTCGTCCTAGATAGTTTATTAGTTGCAATAAAAATATTTTTTTAATATGAGGATAATGTAAACATTCAAAATTTTAATTTATTTAGTCTGTTGGGTTTTTGGAGCTTTCAAAAAATTTCCTCCAGAATAAAGATCAGTGTAGAACGTAAACATAATCTCTAATCTGTCTAGAGGTCAAATGAAACCACCTCATTTTCATCATCATCATCGAGATTTATTCCCTATACTGTCGTTCGACCGATTTTGTTATTTATGTTTTAATTTGCGAGATGATGTTATGCAGAATCTATGATTGTGTTGTTAGACTATGAATTAATTTTGATTTGCGTTGTATCGTCTTTAATTGCAAGTCGGTTGAGTAAGCTTTGGTAACTGCTTATAGAAACTTTGGATCTTATCTATTATCATTGAAATTGCCTATGAAAACGTGGATTGATGGATCTCTTGTATGGCCAACATGATGATTATTAAATGTAATACATATATTGCTCTGGATACATATATGTTTTGAATTGAAATTAGTTTGATGTTCATGCCTATGCACTATCTCGTTCGGCATGCGGTAGAAAGGGAAAAAGAATATTCACTGGATATTAAATTTATCAAATTATATGGTTCAACTTTTGAAGCCCATTTTTCGTTGAGGACTTTTCTAGAGTTTCTACCTTGCAAAGATATCTTAGCTTTTGTTCAATAAATTGCAAAACCCATACCTCCTGTATAGGGGTGGCAAAATGGGTTGAACCCAATGGATCCAACCCATTATAGGTGGGTTGGGTTGGGTTGGTTTTGATTAAATTTAAATTGGGTTGGTTTGGGTTGGGTCAATGATGGGTTAGGAAAGATGGGTCCTTAATGGGTTATGGTGGGTTGATATTGGGTTTGAGTTGGGTCTTTAATGCTTTAAGATTAATTATCCAATTTTAATGTTTTATTACTATTTTACCCTCCCCATTAATTAAATATTATATTTTTATTCATAAACTTTTTAAACATAATTACACATTTTTTACACATACTAACACATATTTACACACACTAACACAATTTTACACATATTTTCACACAATAACATATTTTTTACACACATTTACACACTAACATAATTTTACACGTATTTTCACACACGAACACTATTTTTAACTCGTTTACCAAATTTTCAACATGTTCTTTATTTTAGACTCGTTTGACCCATTTTGGATCAATTTCACCCATTTTTCAACCCGTTCAATCTATTTTAGACTCGTTTAACCCGTTTTTGGCCATTTTTACCCGTTTTTTTACTTATTCGACCTATTTTGGACTCGTTTGATCAGTTTTGGACCCGTTTCATCCATTTATCGATCTATTAGACCTGTTTTGGACTTATTTGGCCCATTTTGAGCTCGTTTCACCTGTTTTTCAACTTGTTCAACCTATTTTGGACTCGTTTGACCCATTTCGGACCATTTTAATCGGTTTTTCGACCTATTCGACCAATTTTGGACTCGTTTGACCAGTTTTGGACCTCTTTCACTCGTTTTTCAACCTATTCGATCTATTTTGGACTCGTTTGACCCATTTTAGACCTATTTCACCAATTTTTTTGTGTGTTTGAATTATTTTAGACCCATTTGATCCTTTTTTTGACTTATTCAACCCATTTTGGGCTTGCTTCACCTATTTTTCAATATGTTTGATTTATTTTGAGCCCGTTTCACCCGTTTTTCGACTTGTTCAACCTATTTTGGACTCGTTTGACCCATTTCAGACCATTTTTACCGGTTTTTCGCCCTATTCGACCAATTTTGGACTCGTTTCACCAGTTTTGGACCTCTTTCACTCGTTTTTCAACCTATTCGATCTATTTTGGATTCGTTTGACCCATTTTAGACCTATTTCACCGATTTTTTATATGTTTGATTATTTTAGACCTATTTGATCCGTTTTTTGAATTGTTCAACCAATTTGGACTTGTTTCAACCTATTTTTAGCATGTTTACTCTAATGTATCATATATATCCAAATTTGGTGAATATGATCTAAAATGGGCCAAATAGATCCAAAATAAGTAAAATGGATCCAAATGGGTAAAATGGATCCAAATGGGTAAAATGGATCCAACTGGGCTAAATGGATTCAAATGGGTTAAATGTGGGTTAAATGGATCCAAGTGGGTAAAATGGATCCAGATGGGTAAAATGGATCCAAGTGGGTGAAATGGACCCAAAATGGGTAAAATGGACCCAGATGGGTAAAATGGATCCAAGTGGGTAAAATGGACCCAAAATGGATAAAATGAATCCAAATGGGTAAAATGGATCCAACTGAGTAAAATGTGGGTAAAATGGATTCAAGTGGGTAAAATGGATTCAAGTGGTAAAATGGATTCAAGTGGATAAAATGGATCCAAGTGGGTAAAATGAACCCAAAATGGATAAAATTGATCCAAATGGGTAAAATGTGGGTTAAATGGATCCAACTGGGTAAAATGTGGGTAAAATGGATTTAAGTGGGTAAAATGGATCCAAGTGGGTAAAATAGACCCAAAATGGATAAAATGAATCCAAATGGGTAAAATGGATCCAAATGGGTAAAATATGGGTTAAATGGATCCAACTGGAAAAAATGTGGGTAAAATGGATTCAAGTGGGTAAAATGGATCCAAATGGGTAAAATGGATCCAAGTGGGTAAAATAAATCCAAACGGGTAAAATGTGGGTTAAATGGATCCAAGTGGATAAAATGGATCCAAAATGGATTAAATGGATCCATATGTATAAAATGGATCCAAATGGGTAAAATATGGGTTAAATGGATCCAAGTAGGTAAAATGGATCCACAATGGGTAAAATTGATCCAAATGGGTAAAATTGATCCAAGTAGGTAAAATGGATTCAAAATGGGTAAAATTGATACAAATAGGTAAAATAAATACAAATTGGTAAAATTGAATCGAAATGGGTAAAATGGTTCCAAATTGGTAAAATTTGGGTAAAATTGATCCAAATGGGTAAAATTGATCCAAGTGGGTAAAATTAAAATGGGTCAAAAACGGATCAAATGATTCCTAAAAAGGTCGAATAGGTCAAAAAACGGGTGAAAAGGCCCAAAACGAGTCGAACGAGTCAAAAATAGGTCGAACAGATTGAAAGTTGGGTGAAATGGGTCCAAAATGGATCAAACGAGTCCCAAATAGGTCGAACATGTCGAAAAACGGGTGAAACGGACCAAAAATGGGTTAAACGAGTCTAAAATAAAACGAACATGTCGAAAAACGAAAAAATGGACTCAAAATAGACCAAATGAGTTAAAAATATATTAATTGGGTCAAATAAATCCAAAATAAGTTAAATATATTAGTGAAGGGTATATTGGACATTTAAGGACTTGAATTGAGTTGGAACTCATTAATAACCCATTATTGAACCCACTAGCAAACCATTAAAACCCACCACAACCCATTAAAAACCCATTAAGAACCCAACCCATTAAGAACCCATTAGTATAGAACCCATTTTTGACATAATCCATTTAGACCCAACCCATATGAACCCAACCCAAACCCAGCCCAACCCACCCATTTGCCACCCCTACTCCTGTAGCATATGTCCAGAGTCAAAAACGTGCTCCAACCACAGATTTCTCACAGCCATACCTAACACCGGAAGACATGTTAGAGAATCTAATAAATAGGGATTAGGGAGCAACCTTGTCTAGAAAATTTATTTGATTACAATACACTTTTTTCATAGATTATCATTCCTTATTTTCTTTAAAAGCAAGTTTTGCAATACATTCATATGAATATTAGAAATTAAAGAACGTTTACTTACTAAATAATTTGTTGTTATTTATAATTTTACACATTATATTATTTTATCGATACCTGAAATTAATAATAATATTAATATGTTGCCTCATTTGAAAGTTTTTTAGATTTATTGGCACAAGGTCTCAGGGATACTATTAGGAAGATGAAATCAATATGCCTAGAAGAGCATCTTCATCTACCAAAAGGTAATATTTTGATGTTTAGTTTTATAATTTTTTTTAAATTATTATTTATTTCATATTATGGTGATATTTCATCTATGCGCTATTTTCAACTGTGCAAAATGTTATTTTGTCAAAGCATCAATTCGATAGTTGAAGCAAGGAAGAAAGGAAAAAGTGTTGAGATTCAGTCTCATGAGTTTTTTTTCTTGTATAAAAACTTAAGAATCACGTACCTAAATCGTAATATGTTGTATATTTTTCGTAATATGTCGTATGTGCTGCAAAAAATGGAGAGCAAACTAAAATTATGATTCTCATCTGGGGAGTGAACAAAAATAATTTTAAAAATGGAGAGCAAACTAAAAATTTTTCAACTCATGGAGAATTTTAAAAAAAGGCCCCCTTGAAAGAGTTGCAAGAATCCACATTTAAATGAGTTGAAATTTATTCTATTACACTAAATTAGTTTAAAGGGTTACCCTTTAATGATATACAAAGAGTCGAACTAAAGGTTGTAAATTGATGCTATAGTATGTGTCAATAAAATTAAAAATTTTTCTGAGTAATTAGATGAGAAAATGTAGAGTCCCAAATATTAGAAGAGTTGCGGGAATCGATATTTTATAATGAGTTGAAAATTTTCAATTACATTAAATTAGTTAAGAGAGTTACCTGTTAATGACCCTTAAATATAACATAAACTAATTGTAAAGAATAGAAATAGTTTTTGGCCAACATAAATTATAATTTATAATTTAATAATTAAATTAAATTTTATAAGGGTAGTTTGGTCAAATCACAATAGCAAAAATCAACTATCCACACTTTTACATAGTTACAGATTATAGATTGTTATGAGTTTCATTTATTTCTTGCCCGGATGAGAATTTACACGTATTTATATTGAATGAATCCCTCTTGATTTTCAAAAATTACATTTTGGGTCCATGTATTTCCTTCGTCGGGTTGTGTTAGGGAATAAAATATTTCTCCTAAGTTTGATGTATACTAATCGGAGTCGAATTCACAACTACGGTTGTGACTTTCGTATCTTCAAATCATTTGTAACGAATTTATACTAGTTTTGATAAGATTTAGTAACGCTAATGTTTAATATAAATCATTTTGAGAAATTTTGCAGCACGATGCCGTGACTTCATGAATATCAATTTGAAAAGTCCTAATGGTGAAATTGTGGATGGCCTCATATGATCAATTAAGTAACACATAATTTTTTATTTTTCTTAATGAAAAAGCATCTAGATTCCTAATTGAGTTAAATGAGCTAAGAGGGATTCATATAGAAATTTCCTAATCACATATGTCTAAACATAGAAATTTCATTGTTCAAATTCATTATACTGTGTTTCAACTTCTCATTTCATTTTTTATCTCTAAATATTTGGAATTTATATTTCATTGTTCATATTCACAACACGTGTTTCATTTTATATTTTACGTGATACAAATATTTTATCGTCAAATAATTACGTGTATCATGTCATGTCATGTTCCTATCGCTATGTCTGTATTCGTACATCTAGTTCAGTTATTGTGAAATATATATATATATATATATATGGTGCTTCTAGTGTTTGTCAATTTATATTCTTCATCAAGTTTATGTAGTTATTATCTTTTCCTTTATTTCCTCTCATATATAAATTCAATTTTCTTGGTAAAGAAAAAGGCCCAATAGCTCAATTACAGCCCAATAGGCCCAATGAATCATTACTCTTACCGATTACCATACAAACAAGTCAATAGGGATGGATCTTAATGGGTCATTCAGGTCCTGTTTCGAATCCAAGTTGTTTGGGTGTCTGTGTGTTGAAAAAAAAATGTAGACAAAACCATAAAATATTGTAGCTCACTAAAATAGTGAAAAGCCCATAAAAATCTCATATTATTGGAATAAGTTGTTTGGGTGGGCCTTCAAATTAGATTGGCTCTATATTAATGTCCTTTTCAACCCGTTAGAGTTGGCCCAATAGGTCAACCATATTAGGTATGATTGTGAATCTGATTCTGTGTCTTATCCGAATTTTGACGTATTTGATCAAAAAAGTATCTAAGGAATCAAGACATACATTTTTTATGAATTCACTTGGTTCTTTTGAGTCTTGCTCGAGCCGAATGATAAAAAGTTCTCATGTCCCGTTCCTTCGGGAGATGGATTTATAAGAATTCACCTATTACAACAACAAAAAAAAACCGGATTTGAACGATGCCCGATTATGAATATTCCTTATTCGAAATAAAATTAAGTTATTCAATTTCTTTGTTATATTTTATTAAATTAATTATCTTATAAAAAATATTGCACAAACGCAACTAGAATTAAAATTTCAACATTTATCATTATATTCGAACTTATCTTTCACTATTTGTTTTAAATTAACATATTTTAAATGAATATAAATTAAAAAATTAACTCATTAAATGTTTATTTGTTAATAAATATGATATATTTATATTTACTTTTATTCTAAACATAATATTATTTTTATTGCTAATCGCGTCAGATATTTGTTGGATCTATTTTGACTCAATTTCATTCCAAAATAGTATAGATGAATTTGATTCAGACTAAACCCATCATCAAATCTTTTTATTGAATTTCAATCCCGAATTTTCCTGATCCGATTCAATTCGATTCGAATTCAACTACAAATACGAGTTATATGCACCCAACTCCCTTATGTTATTCGAAATGGGCGTAAAAAAACCCCGTGTTGTATAAAATCTCATAGAAAACCTTGTATTTTTCTTAATTTTGCACAAAAAAATTTTATGACCGGTAATTGCATTATATGCTCGGGTTCTGTGAATTTTCTTTACAAAAATGTTATTTTTGTATTTATATGCATGATCTCTTAGTTTTTATAATTTCAATTTTGTCTCAATATTCACAGAGTTTCTCAAATAGGTAAATAATTTATTTTAATATGTAATTTTTTATCCATTAATTTCTGTTTAATGTATTTTTCTACCAACTTTTGATTTATGTATTTCCTTTCATGTTTTGCTTTCCGATAAGAATTTTTGTAGTATTTATATTCTTCATTTATTTCTTGTATTTATCGTTTCTAATATTTTCTTTTATATTCTATTATATTTCTTTGCAATTTTTTATTTATAATATTTTTTTGTCTAATTTTTATTTTTATTTTCGTGAATAAAGACAACACGTGTAGCTCAAACAAAGTGTGAGGGTTTTTTATATTTATTTTTATAAAATATAGAGTTTTTTATGCTAATTTTTGAAATATAGAATTTATTTTGCATTTTCGGTATTTCACGAAATTTTCCTAACAATTATCTCCTACAAATACTCCCAACCCCCTTAATCAAACCTTCCCACTCTAACCTTTAGTCAATGTTATAGACCATTACAAGTTTAGCACCATAACGACAACATTGGTTAATCTCACAAAAGGATAGACTAATTCCATTAATCTTGTCGATTATGCTAAATCTAAGTAATAAAAAACAAATTATTATGCTAACAAAGTTAATAGCGACCTTAGACTCAATCAAAAACGTTTTTATGGATCGGCAATCCCCAACCGGCTAACTTAATTATATTTAACTTAGGATAATTATAATATTTTTGAATGTTGATACCTCAAACATTAGCACTAATTACTCTTGTTTCCTCACTTTATTTAAAGATGATTAATTAAGTGCCGGACACTCTTGGCTCATCTTGTATCATGTACTATAGTTAACTTTATAATGTGGTTTATTTAAATGGGAGATATATTATGTTTTGAACTATCCGTTTTTTGTAGTCGAGTTGAGTTGGATTATATTTTTATAAAATTTATATTTCCGAGGCGGCTTGGTCCATATTTTTATAAAAAATACGTATTCTGATCAGATTAAAACGCAATTTTAATAAATTACCGTGTTTGAGTAGGGTGGAATTTCATATATATATCTTTAATAAAAATTTATATGTTTGGTTGTGCTACCTTAAAAGCTAGCAATGATCATAATTGTTTCTTGGAACCCTAGAATCAAAATGCCGATTGATTTTGGCTCATCTTTGCACCATATATTATTGGCATATTTGCTTTGTTTTTTGCTTTAGTTATCTGTCTGCTCACTTTACCACCTAATGGTTTTCCTATTTTAGACACTATTTGAAATTATAATTATAATTATAAATCTTTTTCAGAAAAAAAAAAAAGAAATAATAATAATAATAATAAATATGAGGTCTGCAATTTCACCAGACGTAGGACATTAGTCCACATTAATTCTTATTTGAATTTAATTAAGCTAAATAACAATGGAGATAACGTTTTATATTTATTTTATAATTAATATAAAATTTTAGAAAAATTTATCAATCAAAAAAAAAGATACTATACGTTAATCCGTTGCTCGTATAATTAGCTGGGTTTAACTTGAACCCGAATCTACATTAGAATTTTTCTTAATTATATGATTTTTCTAACAAAAAGAGAAATGGAAAGTAAACTTCGCTAAATACAAACCGAACAAAAAAACCTTGGCTGATACGCTAGATCCATAGAATAATTCTAGTCAGAATTTCAAATAAATTAGAACAACGGGGTAGAGGATGTTTTATATATATTGTGTGTGATTATTATAAAGTTTAGAGAAATAACTTATGGAATATCAAGTGTAATAGCCGATCGATGATAAAAGACTTAACACAAATTTTATTTTTAGATTTAGCAAGTAAAAGATATATAGAGAAAAAACAACGTATTTTATGTATTATGGTTGTTTTTTTAAACTTTTTATCTAAACTTTCAAAATGTTTTAAATTATCATTTGTACTTTGTAAAAAATTTCAAACCATCATCTCGACCATTTAGATTTTAACACGTTATTTATTTCCGACAAAAAATTAAGAATTTTCGTCAAAAAAACGTGTCACGTGTTAACACCTAAATGGTAAAGATGATAACTTAAAATTTTTTACAAAATATAAATGATAATTTAAATTTTTTTATGTATGAACGACAATATAAAACATTTAAAAATTGGGATAAAACATTAAGAAAATGATAATATTTCATCGAATAAATTGTTTTTCCACAAATATATATATATATATTTTGACACACACACCTCCTCAAACGGCTAGAAGAATTTGAACCCGGATAATTACTTTCGAAAAGCAACTCTCTAACTATTTGGATTTTGGACCTACCATACCAAAAATAGTATTTTTATAAAAAATAGCATATGTGATTAGAATAAAATCTCACTATAAAAATAGTGACTTTGTTTTGTATGATTGGTCAATATTAATTCCCTCTGCCACCCTTTCGGTCGGCAAACAAAGCTAAATTCAGGTCTCTCTCCTCTCTCTCTCTCCATCTCTCCCCGTTAGTGTTGTGTCATGTGTGTGTTTTTGTCTCTTGTCTCTGTCTGTCCCCATTTTCATGACTCTCTCTCTATTGAGTGTGCATAAATTCCTTCTGAAAACCTCTCTTTTTCTTTGACATCCACAACCACAAGCTAAGTCAGTTGAACAGTGTTATCAGTTATGTTGTTGTGTACGAGGCCTACATAGCTCTTCCTTCAACTAAACTAAAAACCTTACATTTTTCTTCAAATTTTCCTTTTCTTTTTCGGGATTTTTCTGCTTATTTTTTGTTGTTGCTCAGTTGATTTGACAAATTAGAGGTTCAGTCTTTGTCGGGGAAGAAAGAAGAGATAATAACGTTGGCCAAGTTTGAGCCTTTAAGATTGTCTGGGGAGGAAAGAAGAAGAATCCCTCCAAATAAACAAAAGAAAACCAAGATTTTTCTGCGTAAGTTCATTGTTCATACTCTCTCTCTCGTGACATTTTGGTTTATTTAGGTGGTTCATATATAAGATTAAAAGGGTTGGTAACAATGGTCTTGTTTTGATCTGGGATTTTGCTTGGAAACACTGAAAGAACTTCAAAATTGCAATCTTTTTTGTCTTCATTTCATAAAGCTTTAATCTTTACTGAGATTCTTACCATGTTTTTCTGCAGAAATTTGCAAAGGAGAGATTGATTCAAAAACCCTTTTGAGCAATGATTAATGTTATGCATTCATCAAACATGCCTGCAAATCAAGGTGAAAACTGCTTAGATCCTCAGCTATGGCATGCTTGTGCTGGTGGACTGGCTAAAATCCCGCCACTGAATTCAAAGGTATATTACTTCCCTCAAGGCCATTTCGAGCATGCCAATGTGAACATAGATTTCCCCGAATTTTCAAGAATCCCACCTTTGATACCATGTCAAGTCTCCTCCATCAAGTATTTAGCAGATAGTGACACAGATGAGGTTTATGCCAAGATTCAGTTGATCCCACTGATAGGAAGAAACAATGGTGAATGTGGAGATGTTGATGGTGTTATTGATGAGAGTGGAGTCGAATTCGATGGGATTAGTGGTGAAAAAGAACAGGGCAATTCGTTTGCGAAGACCCTTACCCAATCCGATGCCAACAACGGAGGTGGATTCTCGGTTCCGAGATACTGCGCTGAGACGATTTTTCCGAAGTTGGATTACTCGTCCGAGCCTCCGGCTCAGACTCTCGTGGCGCGAGATGTCCACGGCGTGAGCTTCAAGTTTAGGCATATTTACAGGGGCACCCCCCGGCGGCACTTGCTTACCACCGGTTGGAGCAATTTCGTCAGCCGGAAGAAGCTCGTGGCGGGGGATTCCATCGTCTTCCTGAGGGGAGACGATGGGAATCTCTGCGTCGGGATAAGGAGGGCGAAGCTTGGGATTGGTGGTGCGTGCGGGTGGAATACAGGGGAATTTTACCCGCGGGTGGAGGAAAGGGGCGGTGGGAGTGTTGTTGAGGCCGCGAGGCTGGCGGCCGATGGAAGGCCGTTCGAGGTGGTCTATCACCCGCGTGCAGGCACGCCGGAGTTTGTGGTGGGGGTGAGTGAGGTTGGGAGGGCAATGAGGGTGCGGTGGACGTCCGGGATGAGGTTTAAGATGGCGTTCGAGACCGAGGATTCGGCGAGGATCAGCTGGTTCATGGGGACCGTTGCATCTGTGGGTGCAGAGGATCATTTCCATAGGCCTAACTCTCCTTGGAGACTACTTCAGGTAACTATACTTACTAGTTTCATTTGGCTCCATGTTTATGAACTTTCATGGCCTAATTAGATATGAAACTTGCGATGCAGGTGGTGTGGGACGAGCCCGATTTGCTACGCAATGTCACTCGTGTCAATCCGTGGTCGGTCGAGCTAGTATCGAATGTGCCAGCATTCCATCTCTCGTCTCCCTTCTCTCCGCCGCGGAAAAGGCCGAGGCTTCCTCAACCCTCAGAATTTCCCCTCAGTCCCATTAGCCCTTTGTGTTGTCCACCGGGCAGCGTCTTCGCGGGGATGCAGGGAGCCAGGCATGCTCATAGTCATATCGAACCGTACCCGTCCGATCATCTCGAGATCAAGAAACTCCAACCGTTCGATTTCAAGCTCCTCGATCGTGCGGTTGGAACGCCGGTCCTTGTTCTGTTTGGCAAACCAATCCTCACGGCCGACCAAATCTCTCGGAGCGGCTCGACGGATACGGACGGATATAGTTCGTCGGATTCGATAAATTTCAATTGTACAGTTGTCTAACTATAGTTTTTTGGGATTTTATAACCAGTTGTATCTTAAATTTGACTTACTTACGTTTAAATCGAGTGAATCATTAAAGTGTAAAACTTATATCGGTTATTCGACATTAAATTATAAAAGTGATCCTACACGGAACAAGTTGGCTGTATGATTATGGATCGACCAGGATCCAAGCAAATGGTACATTACATATATGTGAAGCTGAAAATCCCTATAATCAGTGAAGATAATTAATGATTAATCCACATGATAATTAATAAAATTAATTCAAGTCTTTTTGTACATGTGGTTGTGGATCCTAAATACAAGCATCAATCGTAAATAGTAGCAACTTTACGTAAATATTGTCTCTTGCTTCACGCAAAAGAAAACCTGCTTAGAGCATTCAATGCGACGTACTACACATGAAATAACAATCAAACATCTTTTCTCATAAGTGAGAAATGGGAAATTCTAATACAGAATTCAATCAATTATAACAGAAAGACAAGCGTATTTGTTGGGGTTCTACTAAAGTCTATAGGGTTGTTGGGCCAAAATAGTCAGACTTTGCCTGTTCGGTTTAAGTGATTCCTGTTCGCTGGATAAAAGCGAACACGATATCGTAGATAAATAAAGGATAATCAAAGAATGAGGATAAAACAAGATACCAAGCAGATAAGACTTAATAAATAGATCATTATTATAAATCCTGTAGGAGTAATCAACATGTAATTAGTAGCGATAAGAAGGAATCTAGGGTAACTCTGAAGAACACCTAAACTTTGAGGTTATAAATAGCACACCACAATATACAAGAGAAAAGAGGTAACTAGGGTAAATCTGAACAACACCTAAACTTTGAGGCTATAGGCTATAAATAAGAGAAAAACGAAACACCACAATATACGATAGAAAAGAGGTAGCTCTTAGAGAGATCACCATCAGTATTATATTTGTTATTTAATTAGTTATTTTTTCTATATTGTACATCACACAATAAATATATATAAAATATTTGTTCTTTTATTATATTGATTTAGTTGAATCGGATTTAAACTATAATTACCCATCCAAAACATAAAGTTTCCAAGTATTTTCAACTATTAATAATAATAACGTACGTAAAAAATATTCATTTTTATCAATTCCCATCATATATCCAGGAACCTTTTTTGCCCGAGGTAAAAGAGTATATGAATGAATCATACGCTGAGTAACCCGATTTTTTAAATCAAATTCGATACAAAAATTCTTACTTTTATGGAATCAGATGTGAACTAAAAATTTGTTGCGCTACACGAAAGAAGAATTGCCTTCCAAGGGTTTTGAAGTTGGACTTTTGAAGAAGAAATCAATTGGGAGGGTGAATCAATTGGGATTTGAGCAACCAAATTAAATATAAATATAATTATAATTAAGGATTAATTAAGGACTCTAATCCCGAGGCCATGTTGTTTAAGGTCGGTGTTGGTCAGACCTAAATTCCGCGTCTTATTATACGCTCTAAGTCAACCACCAAAGATTCATAACGTTGCAAGTTTCCCTCGATTTTTCATAATTTTTTTTAGTGACTAAATACAAATTATACTATTCAATGGATTAATATATTTTTTAAGTTATGGCTTACATGTAGATGCAATTATATTAAAGATATTTTTCATGAGTAATAATTATCTAATGATTCACAATATGTAGATTATTTAAATTTTAGAAGGCTAAATATATTTTTCTTTTTTCCGATAACTGGGGTCTGGGGACACTTTTTTATATGATTTCGTACTAGTAAAGAGCTTATAAATTATTGAATTTAATTATTCTATGCGCAAAAACATTTCTTCTTCTTTTCATATATATTTCAGTTCCAAACATTAAAATTTTGAATTTTGTCGGCCACTTTTTACAAAATTTATCATCCCAACAGACTTTTATTATATACCGTCAGGGGCGACTCCAGGATTATCGGACAATGGGGTCAAAATAATTTAATGACTAATAAAATAATATATTATTAAAAAATAAATTATTTTATTTAAAATATTCATTTTAAAATTATATTAAAAATTTAATTACTAATAAAAGATATATATTATTAAAAATAATATGATTTATTTAGAATATTTATTTTACAATTATCCTCTATGATTTTTTTCTTTTAACTAAATACATCCATCTGTAAGGATGTGTTTGCAAACTCTACTCCATAAGTAGAAATTAAAACAGAAGTGAAAGGTACCCAGTGTTTGAAAAAAAAATAATTATAAGTCGAAAACTAATAAGTACAAAAAAGAGTGGATAATCACTTTTAACTTTATGAAGTTACTAATATACACTTAAATACTTTGAAATATTTATGGATATTATAATATTATATTAATATATATATTATTATAAATTATTATAATTTTGTATAAAATTATTTATAATTAATCAAACATAAAACTATTCTATATGTACCTTTGTTTATAAATTTATAAAAATTAAGAAAAGAGGAAATTTATCTTATAATTGAGATTTTTTAGTTATGAAAGTTTTTGAAATTACGTGATGAGAAGAGAAATAAAATATAAACAATAAAAAAAGCAAAGATGCAATGAACAGATCAGAGAGTTTTAGTTTGTATGTAAAATATTAATTTAAGAATGTTAATGTTTTAATAAAGATATTATCATCAAGATATAATTTTAAATAAATTAAGAGAAAATCCTATAATCTATAAGAAAATCTAAAAATATGTTCTGGGTTGGATTCTACCTTATTTCTGCTTAAATGTTTTTCCAAATACTCAAGACGGCCTAAAATAATTATTTAGAGTTTACAAACAGTTCTTAACTATGTTTTTGAAATTGAAGAAAACTATAAAGTTTATATTATTAAGAGTTCTTTGATATTTAGAATATCATTAAACAGACTTTTGTTTTTATTTTTTGGGTCATGAATTTTTTTTAGTTATACTAATTTTAAATTTAGGGGGTCAATACAATTTTTTTCATTTTTATATGGGGTCAAAAAAAGTTATTTTTAAAACAAAAATTATAAAAACATATAAAAGATATATAAAAAAAGAACTAATATTTTTTTCCTAGTGGGGTCAATTGACCCCACTACCACATGAGTGGCGTCGCCCTTGTATACCGTTATCCAAAGTTTGTATTCATAACATACCATTATCTAAATTTTTTTTTAGTGGTTTTGGTTAAAAAGCACGACATATAACACATGTTTATAAAATATATACATAAGTTAGTTTTTAATTAAAGTTATTTAAAAAAAAATTTAGATGACAGTATGTTACAAATGCAAATATTGGATGATATAAAAAAATTTCGGGATGATAAATTATTTTTTCTTTAAAATAATGGAAGGATGGGATTCAAAATCTCCATTTTATTTTATTTAAATCTCCATTTTAAATAGGTTGGTAGTAAGTTATGAAGAAAGATCCAGGATATATATAGTGTTTGACATTTGCTTTGACATTACCATGCATGCATCATATATATTATTATTATTATCTCCAAAATTGAAATCAGACGCACATTCCCGTGCAAAATGTATTGAATGGACTCGAGAGGGAACATTAATTGAGGTGATTAATTTAAATTTTATTTTATTAGTTAATAATTTAATTAATATATTGGGATTATAAATAATTTAAATAAAAAAATGGCATGGGCTCACGTGAGAGGCCTCGAATAGTCAACCCAGGCCCAGAAACAACGCTTCCGCCGTGTTGATGCTTGGGCCCTTTCTCTCACACACACATTCACACAATAAAATTAAATACGCCAATCTCAAAATTATTTTATTTTTTTTTGTTTTTATGGCCATTTACATGGGCCGAATTGAGACTGACTATTTAGGATTTAAAACTCTCTCTATCAATAGTAGCTGCGTTTCAGGGATTCGAACTCGAGACCTCTTGTTAAGTTAATAGAGCGCCGAACCGCTAAATTATACTACTTTGTGGTATCTCAAAAATATTTTATGTAAATTCTAATATACGGACACTTTATGTTAAATACTCATATTACATATCGTTTGTAACATTTTTCACGTAAAATTGTGTTCGTATTGTTGTACTTAGAAGGAGAAAATCATCCAAAAATGAATTAATTAATAACATTGGCTAGAAAATCAATTATCCAAATGTGCATATGAGTTATGACTATGTCTCAATCATATTCATTAATCCCTTGTTCCTTTTTTATTTGTTTTCTTTCAGAGAATTAATGTGACACAATTTAATATATCTGTGCATATATATATATATATGAACACATATCAATTTATTTAATGGTGATATTGGAGTGTGGAGACAATAATCGTAGAAATGAGCAGGATAAAATTGTCTGTGCGTGTTTGGAAGCCAAGGTCTTCCATGATATCTTGTTATTAGTACTCAGTGACATGATGATATCATATTTCTTAGAAGTCTTTGGACTATCGGCGTATGTTTACGATACAAATACAATTATACAAAAAATAATACGGGAGAGTCCACATTTAATATCTTAAAAAATAAGTATTAACACATTTTATGCATCTCTTATCATCGTCGAGACAAGTTTTTTCGAATTCTCTCCAAACTTGCATAAAACTGTACTTACTTAGTTTAGCCAAAAAATTTTTAGGTCTTCTCGTATAAATATGAGAAGAAATGGCCTTATGCAAGTTATTGTCGAATCTGAGAGATGCGACAACAATAAAGCGCAGCAATGGCGCGATAAGGAGTACTGTAGACTGTAGTATTATTAAACTATAAACTTTCAGAAAATAGTTACTAAAAGTGTGATAAAAAAAAGTTCATAAATCTCCAATCACGAGAATTAATTAAATGAATAATTATCTAAGTTAATTGAGATCTTGATTCTTGAATTTTAGGCTTAGAGAATCGCAAATATTAATGATCAATTAATTCAAATTTGCAAACACAAAGCGTTGAATGTGAGACATTAATAGTTGCTAAAAGATATGTAAGATTTAAGTATTTATGCTCTATCAAAAATAAATTAAAGTATTCATTTGATCGTACCTAATCGATCATGCCACTGGCCCACTACCATTCACGTATATGATCGAAAATATAAATTTAATAATAAGAAAAATTTCTCATAATCTATAAATTATAACTTCATATCATATTAAATTCAGCGAACAACCGATTATAACACAATTTGACTGGTCATATCCAATTTATACAAGTCATTCGACAAAATAATCTAAAAGCTAAATGAATATTAGTTACGATATATATATATATATATATAAATAATGGAATTTGGGCTAGTTTTTAAATAAAGTAAAACAATGATCCTAATTAATAACAATATTATTTAGAAATAAACCTAAATTTGTAAAAGTAAACCTTATCATATAGTTAATTAGTTACATTTTTTGGCCCGAATAATTTTTGGCCAGTTCTTGAACTGAGCAAGTAAGCCCAAATGGAAGTGGGACTGAGATCTGATAATATATAAATTTCTTCTAAAAGCCCATAACTTAATATGTAATTGTATATTGGCCCAAGACACCTCCAAGAATTGCATAACATAATTAGTTAAACGACAGCCAACCGAAACTTTGGTTTGGTATTCGGTATAAATCATCCCAAAAATTCAATATTTAGGTACGATATAATGAATCAACCAAAATACCAAACTTATTTTTTTAATATATATATTTATCCCTAATCATATTTACATTAAAGCACGCTATTCATATGTAAAGGAGATTTTCCTTTGACATACTACAAGGGGTTGATTATATTGTACCCCATAATCTATACTGTACGGAAAAATGAATGAATTTTTTTGGTACAATTTGACGCAAGTGTTAACAATCAATTTGTCCCAAAATATGCATCTCTGGAATTTTTTTCGATCATTCTCGCGGCAGATGTTCTTGTAAATGGATACTTTCTTCGGTAGATGATATGTAAGCGAGTTAAGCCATGAAAGATTGGTATATATATGTTATGATCCGTATGTTTGGGTCCTGGAGCTATGAGCAAGGACACCCGAGACGGTATCAGGCCTCGGGATCATCACTCCTTAACATAGTTTCCATATGATTCGAATTGTCACGCGCGACCCTGGGAGTTTGGAAATGCGTACTCTTCTATGCTCACTGTGTAAAATCTGGGAAAGACTCGTAGTGGGATCGTTACCCCTCGAGGTTATGTTATGTATGGATAGTTAGGGTTTACGTAGCCCTTCTATCTCGGAGTTTGGTGGATTGTTATGTATGATTTCAGTTTTCTTATGTTAATATGGGAGGTAAGGTTGGAAGCTCATTACTCGCTCGAGTATTATGATTTATGTCTTGGAATTGTGAAACGGGGATAGTTTTAGGAAACGTTTTAAATAAGCATACGTATAAGTATTAGTTTTCCTTTGAAAATGCTTTTGTATGCAAAATCTATTCCCGATTCATGATTCCTCTCTTTGATATGTGCTTTGCTCTATTATATATAGTGTGTGGGTATGCGTTGGCCCCCTCACTCAGTCGGTGGACTGACCCCTCTCTTATCTTTTCAGGTGGCAGGTTCTTTGAGCTCGTGCTAGGCGGGGAAGTGCGTCTGTCGAGTCACACTTGGTTGTATAGGTTGGGACAGGCTGCATTTGGTCTCATGTGAATATTTTGTACTTAGTACTCTTGGGATTTTGACTTATGCTTTGGAATTTGGAAATTGTATCCTGTATATGTATATAATTGATCTCTTGATTCTAGCTTGTGTATAGTTAGCATTGCTTCCGCTATTTTGTTGTTGTGATTGATATTTGTTTACTTTCACACACTCTGAGTCCGTTTTAGCTCTGCCTAGCCTAGTGCGTGCGTTAGTCTCCCGTTCACTACAACTTGGACTTGGGTATAGACTTCTATTTCATATTCGGTTTTGGATCTTAGTTTGGGGAGGGGGGATGTGGTGTCCCACGTGCGGGGTGCTACACTGGATTGGTTCCAGATAAGTATATATTTAAACCCATACTTAAGGACCTCTTCAATCACAATCGCATTTATGATGCTAAAGAGTTGATTGAGAAAATTGAAATGGTTAATTTATGTGAGATTATTGTTGTGACCTATGGCATTATTATAAACGGTCACTGCAGCCATGGACATATTGAGAAGGGGATTTCCATCTTCAGATTAATGAAAAGAATGGGTCCTAGGCCACATTTGTAATACATTTTTTTTAACACACGTATGCCTAAGCGAGATTCGATCTAAGGACCTGTCTTGGAAAATGAACCCATTAACCAGTTGGACCAACCCCTGTTGACTTGGAATACAATTATTAATGCATTGATTAGAGATGGAAAAGTCGACCCTGCCTTTGGGTTTATGAAGAGGTGAGTCAACAAAAAATTGCTCCTGATATTTGTACTCACAATTCCTTGATATGTGGGTTAGCTAAAATGGGCCGGTGGGAAGACGTGGACCTGCACCTGAACAAGATGACATATTTGAAAGTTTTACCGAATGTTATGGCATGGTCTACTATGATGGGTGCTTTATGTAAGCAAGGATTGGTAGAGAAAGCAAAAGTGCTCCCCAATCGCATGGTGATGCTTAAGACAGTTCCGGATATTATTGTCTATAACATATTGATCCAGGGATATTGTATCCATGGGAAACTTGAGGAAGCCCGGAAGATCTTTGATTCCCTTCCTAGCAACAATGTTGCTCCTAGTCTACGCACTTACAATATTTTGATATATCTATGCGTATTGTTATAGACAAAAGAAGATAGATGATGTCATGCCAACAGGGCTTGGTCCAAGTGGTTAATGGGTTCATTCTCCAATGTAAGGTCCCCCTTGGGTGTGCGTGTGTTAAAAAAAAAAAAAAAGACAGATAATATCATGCATCTGTTTTAGCTCGAAAAATAAGTTGGATTCTAACTCGTACAAATCCCTTGACACTACTAAAACGTATCTCCCTAATGTAAGTATGTAACACACTATCCAATAATAAGACACTAAAAATAACATCACTATTCAGTATATATCTATTTTTTCATTTCCAAACTTTATTTTCAAATATCAAGAAAATTAAAGGAATTATTGAGACACCTAAAAGTATGCTAACATTGGTTGCACATTTTTTTTATTTGATATATCTCACGATTTTGATTCATATTCTTTTATTATGTATATTTCGAGTTCAAACTCTAATTAGAGCCAATCCAAATTAGAATTGACCGAATTTGAACTCAATATTACACACTTTTCTAGTTTTACCTTAAAAAATAAGTTAAAGTTGAATTCTAACGTATAAATCTCTCAAAACTACTAAAAGTTATCCCATAATATAATTGTGTACACACTATCTAATAATTGAGGCACTAAAAATAGTATCACTATTCACTATATATCTATTTTTTCATTCTCAAACTTTATTTCAAATATCAAGAAAATTAAAAAAATTATTGAGACGTCTAAAAAATGCTGACATTGCTCGCACAATTATTGAGACACCTAAAATATGATAATAACTGTGTGCTAATTGAAGATGAGGGCTATCAAGCTCATGCTCTTGCTAGATGAGACCTGGATGGAGGGTTTTATGACAAAAAAGTCAATTTGGTTGTGAACTTCAACCTTCCTAGGCATTTGGTATATGAAGAGCAGGTTCACCGAATTGGATGTTTTGGACGAAGAGCTGCTTTGTTCAATCTCGTTTGTAGGGTTGAGGAAGAGATAATGATGAGTGATATTCGAAATTTCTCTCGTTGTTTTGACGTCGTTGAGGTTAAACCCTTGAAAATAAAAGTTGATGACTCTATCACGAGTGCCAACCTTTTGTAGGTAGGGGTGTAATGAGGTTGATTTGTAAGTTTTTGAAACGGACCAATTTAGGCTTTCAAATTGAATATCTTTTAGATACATGCACTAAGAACAGACCATCGTTGCATAAACAGTTCTCTTTAGGAAGAATTGAATTTGTTAAGGCCTATTTTGAAGATATAGAGAACATCGAGGTCATTCAATATATCCTCCACCTATTAGAGTACCTTGTGGCTATTCGATGAGTACAATGAAAACTATAATTATGACTACTCTGGAAGTTTTTGATATAAGAGAAGTAACACTTCCCTAGTTTAAAAAAAAAAAAAAAAACTCATGGTCTTGCTCTTCTGGAAAAAGTGGAAAAAAGAGGAACCAAAGGTGAAACTACTTTCTAATTCTATACTAAAATAATTGAAATGATCATGCTCTTTCATTAAGTTTTTGTTAAAGTTCAACTTCGAGATTTTTGTTGGAACTTCACAAGGTTCATACAATTAGCTTTTGTTGGTTGTTGGTTTCAGGCATAAAGCAATGAGGTGGAAAATCTGAATAGTTTTTCCATCCTCACAGATGAAGATGAGGAGGAAGATTGCGAGCCACTTGTAAGAAAAAAAATCCAAAGGGAGTAGAGATACTAATCAGTCTTCTACCCCGACCTGTAGCAATGAGGTGGAGAATAAATATCATGCCATGTAAAAAATGATTGAATACGACTCAAGTCATGTTTCTCCGGTGAGAAGAATGATTACTTATAAAAGAAGAAAACATACGGCTTTATTTAAACAGAGAGATGATGTACTTGATGATAATTTTGCTTTGGAGGGGATGCAAAAGAACATTTGCATGAAATTGCTCATGAGAGTTTGCCAATGTTGAATGCATCAGGTTTGAGCATTAATCTTGTTGTATGCTGATATATTAATTAATGTTTGTGTTATCTATAGGTGATTGTTTTTTCATGATATATTAAATAGTTTGAATGACTTGGTAGAACTACACGTATTCCATAAAAAATTGGTTGATGAAAATGATCTATCCATAGCAGAGTTAACGTGATGTGACCTTCATATGAGTAATCGATGTTGCAAAATTATAGAACGTCACAATTTTAATTACTGGTTATGGATTATGGCCAAATTGACATAATATTGTAACTGATCATTATTAGATCAACTATAGAACATGGAAAACATTAAAAATTTACTACTCTTGTTCCTCCAGCGTTCCTTCCATTGAATTTACGAATTTTATATCTCAAAATTTTGCAAATCTCAGTCACCAAATAGTATTATATTAGACATTTACAAGAGAATTCTACATCTACATTGAACTTGCTAACTTGTGTAAAGAAAATGATTAGCAACCCTACACTTGACGCTTTCAAATGAAAAATATATATATATATGAACTATAATAGCTAGAGATAATAACAATATAAAAATAAAACATAAAACTGAAATATGAGATTAAATCCGACATGAACCACCACAACACAAATCAAAGTTTAAATCCCCGATGAAAAACATACACTTCGAAAGACCAAAGTTTCTTAGACTATGAATAGCAAAGTAAAATAAAATAAAATCATGTCTTATGGAAAATGAATTGAAACCAAAATTAAATAGGAATATTGTATATACATTATATAATCAATAAACACAATGGCGCACAATTACCAATAACTTCACTTCAAAATTAAGATAATAAACTATCCTAAAAATTATAGAATCACTAAGGCCCCCATCTGAAAGGGCCATTTTTTCATCCAAAAATGCAAAGAATTCGAAGTTAATCAATTGCTTAAGAACTTGGTTAGGCTGAATGAGCACTCTGATGAATAATGTGCTTGGTCTTACTCAACCCCAAAAGCTAGCTGTTGAGGGGAGGGTTGCCAAGCCATTATATATTGAGCTTCGTATCTTTGATTATTCGATGTGGGATACTTGACACACCCCCGTCACGCCCAGGGCCGCGGAATGCGGGACAAACTGGAGCGTGAACATTGCAGGAATCGGAACATCTGCAAGCCGGGAATCGGAACATCCGGTGGGGTGGAGAGACAGTCCTAGAATCGGACCTGCTCTGATACCATGATGAATAATGTGGCATTTTCATTGTTTAAGGAGATTTGCAGTTTGGGGTTAGCAGTGGATGAAGCTACATTGGCTATCTGTATTAATAGCTTTTCTCGATCGAATAGTATGGATTACGGCTTCTCACTCCTCGGCTTCTTCTTAAAGAAAGCGTTTGTGCATTGTAACTCAATCTTCACTGCCTCAATCTTTACCCCTCTGCTAAAGACTTTGTTTAATGATAGCAGAAATATTACCCACTCCTCTAGTTTTAACTTGAAATATAAGTTAAAGTTGTATTCTAACTCGTATAAATTTCTTCGCACTACTAAAAGGTATCATCTAATGTAAGTATGTAACACACTATCCAATAATTGAAGCACTAAAAATAACATTACTATTCATTATATATCTATTTTTTCATTTTCAAATATCAAGAAAATTAAAGGAATTATTGAAACACTTAAATTATGCTGACATTGGTTACACATTTTTATTTTTATTTTGATATTACTACGATTTTGATTCGTGTTCTTTTATATATATTTCGAGTTCAAACTCCAACTAGCCCTAATATAAATTAGAATCGACCGAATTCGAACTCAATATTACCCACTTGTCTAGTTTTAGCTTGAAAAATAAGTTAAATTTGGATTCTAAAAGGTATCCCATAATGTAACTATGTAACACACTATCCAATAATTGAGTTACTAAAATTAGCATCATTATTCACTATATATCTATTTTTTCATTCTCAAACTTTATTTCAAATAGAATCATTGAGATACCTAAAATATACTGACATTCGTTGCACAATTTTTTGTTCGACATTGCTCATATTCGTGTTTCGTATTTATTTGGTATTGCATCATTCCGTCCGTCCACAAACAGCGAATTGGAATTTCTCTGCCACTTCTGATGGCGACATCTTCTCCCTAGAGCATGGCGCCACCACCCCCGTTCTACACTTATGAAATTTACAAATAGTACTGTGATATTACTGAAAAGATGAACATCCAAATCCATAAGAGGCCTTGCCTAGAAGAGGAACTGGATGAGGAATGAGACAAGTTTGCACAAGATTTGCAACTTGAAATTTCTAAACAAGAACTCGAAGAGTTCGCAAAAGATGTGCAAACCAGGATAGCCTACTACCATGTCTCAGTTTTGGACAGAATTCAGAACTTAGAAAGAACTATGTGTTCAATGGGAAGTTTCATGGGCGATTCGTGCTTCTTGGGGAGTGGGTGGAATTCCTCAAATCACATACAGTTCAGAGAATAATGGAGGACACCTGGAAATAAGTGCTCATATTCAGTTGATGCTTTCAGAAAAGGTTTGATGACTATAACATTGCACGTGCTTGGCCAGTGCTATCGGATGAGTTTGTTGAACATACAAGGAACCCCCGAGGACTCACAATATAGAACCAGAAATAATCCGTGTTTCGTGTTTATGTAAGTTGCCATAGAAATCAAATTACTTTTTTCTTGGTTTTAAATGCTTATTAAAGCATATCCATTCTTTTCTCAAATTGCTTAGTTTTAATAAAGAAAAAGTAAATAATTATACTTAATATAGATTCTATAATTAGTACGTTGATTTTATTTCTGGCGGGTGTGCTTCCATTCCTAACTATAACGGACACACTTTCACCATTAATGTATCCTCGTTAGATTGTATGTGTTTTGAAATGAACTTGCAAGATTAGCCAATGTTTTTTGCCACATCAGCTAAGTCAGGGGCCGACTTGATAGGTGGTACGCCGACTTTTACCCTAATGTTTTTATGCGCTTTTAGGTATGTTTCAATTTGTTCGTGGCAACAACCACTTATAGGGGGTTATATACATACATATATATATATATATATGTGTTTAGAAATTTAAAATTTTAAAATAGGAGTTTTGACCTTCACATTACACAAATAAAATTGTTATTAACCCCCGAGAGTAAAAAAAGAAAAATAACAGTACACAAGTGAAAATAAAAATATATTTAATGATGTTCTAAATATTAAAAGCCTATAATCAAAATTACATATTTTTTATGAGGATTAAGGCTTTTTTTCCCATTAATTAACATTTCTGGAGTCACCCTGGGGAAGCATTTTTTTTCAGTGCATTATATACAATTTTTTTTTTTTCTTTATATACAAATGAAATTAAAGAAACCGATAGAATAAAAAAAGAATTTGTTGCTCTAACAAGATTATTCTATCCATAATTTATGTAAATTGGGGAAAAAATTTTAATTTTTGTCCTAACTTTTTAATTTATATTACATTTAGTCATCTTTATTATAATTTCTCTCAATTTTCGTCTTTAGTATTCTAGGTGGCAGAAGTTACTTTTTTTTTGAAAAAAAAAAAAAAAAATTTCCCCCGAAATCTGAATATATTTAGTCCAATTTTCTCTCTAATTTTCCATTTAGTCCACTAGGTTTTGCTCGGTTTTGCTGCACCATGCAAGAAAGTCGGTCCTTTTGTTGCACCAATAGCAATTTTGTCTCAACCCAAAAGAAAATCTCTACCAAAAAAAAATAGAGATTTTGTGAAGTTTTGTAAAACATTTAAACAAATCTAGAAAAACATATTACAAGAGATACCATAAGTTGTTTAAAACATTAATTTATGAATTATGTGGGGAAGAGATGACCAACAAACTTAGTTTTATGAGATAATAATAGCTTTCTTAATTAAAGATATAATATTATTTAATTAGATATTGAAATAAGTTTAGTTGTATAAAAAATATTTTTAATATAGTTACTAAATTTATAATAAATAAATAAATAAATATTAATGAAAAATACAAGAAAAGGAAAACTAAAAGATATGAGAGGTAGAATAAAATGGGAAGTTAAAAATAAAAAGAAAATAACACTTCAATAGAGTAATTATATATATGTTTGGAGTCTCACGTACAAATTAAAAACAAAAAAATATTGAATTCATACATAAATCGATGATAAAAGGAAGAAAATAATATTAGGAACAATTTTATTTTGTAGTATCGTGTATCCTACGAAAAAACCTCAAATAATATCTAAAATAATATAGCAATTAGGAATTAAGGAAAATTAAGAGAAATTCTACATATTGTTAACATTTTAAAATTGGTAACGTACCAAAAGTCTCACAATTAGGAACAACACTATCACACCTATAATTTTATGCTTTATTTTTCTATATCTCATTTAATTGGAGTTCGAACCCGAACAAGAAGTAAAATTTTTTTTTAATGGGCTTTTCTAATAAGTAAGTTTCCAACCCCTAGACTCTTAAATAATCACATAAAGTTCGTCTCTTATAATTTAGTCGGTCACCTCTATTACGACACTACCTAGGATTTTATGATAATTCCTCACAAAAAGACCAATTTTAATAAGAGAGCAAAAACTAAAAAGAAATTGAGATATTTTGAATAGTATAGTTTAAAAAAAAATCAAATTTGCTGTATAATAACATGGACTATCTCAAAGATATAGATATTCTATTCTTCCTTTTTTTTCTTTAGGTAAGGCGCCAAAATTGACATAAATACAATAAAAAGTGACATAGTACAAAGATTCTCTATATACATAGCACAAAAAATAAAAGCAAATTGATTTTCTGAAATTCAAATGACAAAATTATTTATTTTTGGAGCTTGCGAACATTCTATATACACTAGCAATTTTCGCACATCCTATATGTGTGCAAATAAAAATATTATTATTATTATTTAAATACATATGAAATTAAATTTTACATGTTAATATTTATTTTATAATTATTTTAATATAATTATAAATTTATGTTCAATAAATAAAATATTTTAAAATAGATTAGTACAAAATAATATAAAATAAAAATTAAAAAATATGGAGAAAGAATAAAAAATATAATAGAAAATAATTGGAGTAGGGTGAGAGAAAAAAAAGGAGTTAAGAAATATAAAAAAAAAAACATGTAATAGTGGTGGAAAAAATAAATAGAAAAAAAAAAAATAGAGTCCAAAATACCAAAACGATTACTCAGGGTCTCTCACTTAATATATAGTATAGATAAATACAATATTTCCACCGAGGCACGGCTTGGGATTAAAGCTCGTGTTTGAAACATCTTATAGAGTTCCGTTTAACCATACATTAGCATAAGTTTATTTTTCAAATGTTCGAAATAATAAAAATAAAATTATAATAAAAAGTCACATATTTTTAAAGTTTTTGATTTTTTTTTTCAGATATTTCCTCAAAAGCGTGTGTTAGTGGAACCAAAATCGCGTTTTCGAAGCTACAGGGTTGTCGCTATTTGAGGTTTGCCACCTAATCGGCATAACAGCGGCTGTCTTCCATAGTGTTCCACGCCCAACTCTCTTCTGCTCAGATCCTCTCTCTCTCTCTTCTCAGCTTCAATCGTGAATTCGATTGTTTTGTGCTCCGAAAATGGCAGGTGAGTTTGTGGTTTTACCTGTTTTTTCCATTTGATGTTTGTTTATTTTAATCGGTGGTGCTAGTTTGTGTTTGATATATGAATCATGATTGTGCCAAGGCATTGGAGTTGTAGAATTCTCGGTTCAGAAATGTGTTGATGATTGAAGCTGACTGAGCTGAATGGGCTATAATGGTGTTTTGTGGGGAGTTTAGCTATTGTATGATAATGGTTTGACGTAAAGAATTTTGGTTTATATGTTGAGTTTGATGGTATTTGATTATGAGCGGGCTCAGTGAAGAAAGTGATTATTTTGGATTTTTCTGGTGCAATCTTAATGTGAACTTCAATAGTGGTGTGTTGTTAATTCGTCTATGTCGTCTGGATATAAACTTTGTGGATGTAATGCTGGAGATTGATAAAGGACTTGATCATAGGGCATATTTTTTGAGTGGAGGAACATAATTGACTAATCATATCATTTTGCGTGAGTGTTTATAGTGAAATTCACAGCCTACATAATTTGGTTTTGAAATATCTTCTCTTGATTGTGTAACTCTTATATAGAAGTTTTTTTTTTTTTTTTTTTTTTTTTTCAAATTGTAGTTTCTTCAAGATTTGGGTTTATCATTCATATTGTATTGTGACCAGAGCAATGAAATGTTTACGTGAATAGAATTTAAACATTACAGTGCAACGGAATTGTAATACTTTAATATAGTCGAACTTAGAAATTTTCCTCTCCAATCGGGATGAAGAGTTATGCTAGAGGGGGTTTCTGAGTAGTTAATATACTGGTGACATTGTAACACCACCTTAAAATTTCCCAAAGAATGGCAGTAACTTTTGCAGAAGAAATGGAAATTCCAATTTTTGATCAAGTTCTTACAGTCTTACCAGTAACAAGCCTAATAATGGTGTAAATTTCTGGATTTTCATGCAGCAATATCAGGGAAGATTGTTCAACATGTTCTGGTAGCACATAGCTGCCAGCAGGATAGGCAATTAAGCATTCAAAACCGAAACGATTGTTGTACCCTTTATAGGCACAACTTAGTTCCCCACATACGAGGGAAGTTGGCATGGACTGACATCTCCACCATTCAATTGCGCACATTCCCAAAAATTAACAGAGGAATTGTTTACTGCAATGGTCTGTTCTAGAATCTCATTATTTCAGGTCGATATTCTGTTTCGGCCTTACTGTTGCTGGTCCTGACCTTTGGAATATTTTAGTCATCTAACCGTCTGATTTTTATTCTTTATTATATATCCATCTGATTTTGCATCTATTTCTTTTTTATTTTTTCCTCTTCTTTCGGTACCTTTTGTAAATTCTTCATCTACCTGGTTACATTTATTTGTGATCCTGCTGTCAGTCGCAAACATTGTGTTTATATATGCTCTATCTTCTTCTTGCAGCTGCCCCATCTTCCACCATCATACCATCTGTCGACAAAGGTGCTTTTCTCAAGCTTCAAAATGGCAGGTGAGGATAATGTGTGTTACCTCTTTGTTTCCAAACATGCCCAAGCCATATTGATTATGTCGTGTAACCCCAAGTAGAGCATGACAGGGTTTGATCTTGACAAGATTGCAAGTTCAAACCCCCTTGTCTCCATGGGGTGAGGTACAGTGTAAGTCCTTTGTAAGTGATCGTTGAGCCCGAAGGCAGTCCCTGCCTTGGATTGGGGCACCATCCCTCAACCTAAAATTTTCCTATATATATATATTGTTGCAACCGCAATAAATGCTGTCCCAAACCGCATGCTTCCCACAAACATACATTCTAAGTAAAAATCAATGTATTGTGCTTGTTTTCGACATAGATATGCTTTTCTAATAACTAAATAGCACCACAACATTATATTTTATACGTTATAGTGCTATTTAGTTATTAGACAAGCATATCTATGTCGAAAACAAGCACAGTGACATCGATTTTTACTTAGAATGTATGTTTGTGGGAAGCATGCGGTTTGGGAAAGCATTTATTGCGGTTGCAACAATAGCACGATTTTTTTTCTATTTCTCTTTATTTAATTTGGTGTAGTTCAACAGTCCCCCACCAAGGTGTCCACTTAACATTCACTTACTAATGCATTACTATTGTTGTCTTTTTGGAACAGCGATATCAGGGGTGTTGCTGTTGATGGTGTTGAGGGTGAACCTGTTAGCCTCCCTGAACCGGTTACTGAAGCAATTGCCGCTGCTTTTGCTGCATGGTTGCTAGATAGAAAAAAACCCGTTGCATCCAGACGGCTGAAAGTTTCAATGGGCCATGATTCAAGAATATCCGCACAGAATTTACAGGTATCCTTGCCTCAAGTTTGAACTAATTTTGGGAATATGGGTTAAGCGTGGAACTCACATCATCTGTTCTGTTAATTCTATTTTGTTGTGGTTTTTTAACTTTCAAGTTTGTTAGTTTGTTGTTTATCGAACATGGGCATGGGCTGTCATTACTGGACATGCGTATTTGCTTGATAAGTGACCTACAAAAGATAGGTTGTCCTAAACAAAGCATGGATATTAACATGTGTGAGTACAAAGAATACCAATTGAGAAGGAATTTAACTTGCATAGTCAGTATTTTTGGGCATGAAAGTACTGTGTGAAGTCGTCACCTTAATAATCAAGAATCTTGCAAAAAGGCAACCATCTCTGCAAAAAGTATAAATTTTCTAGTGGAGGATTTTGACTCTTTTGATATAACTGCCCTAAACTATTTTTACACCATATGCCAATTGGTAATATTCTAGGCTACAATGCCAGGATCTTTGCTTATTGGAGATGACAACGTGCTTTGAAGTGCCACCGTATGGTTGGTTATATGCATGACTGGCCTACTAGATAAGTTTTAACTTAGGGTCGCTTCTTTGATGTGTCGATGTACATATCTCCTATCGTCACTAAAGGCAATGAATGTTTATTGTTTTACTTTATCTTCTTCAATATCTTACCTCTCTTCTATTGCCAAAAGGCCAGCGATGTAGCATTTTCTGGCAATCGATTCTGTATTTTGGTGGCTTTCCTAACCATGTATTCGATTATAATTGTATTTCAGGATGCAGTGTCTCGAGGCCTAGCGGGTGCTGGTATTGATGTGATTCAGTACGGGTGCGTGAAGTTTTCTAGTATTTCCGTTATAGTTTGTGCCTATACCACAATACTCCAATGGCTAAGCTAATACTTCTCTCAAGGGGAGATTCTTTCATTAAGATGCTCTGAATTTTTTATTTTTTGAATTGGGAGAGGTGCAATTTCCCATTGCCAGACTCCTTCCTAAATCACAGAAAATATTTTTACTAAAACGGTAGTTGAATACATAATTTTATAAGAGGCTAAATTATTACTTTAAACAATTTTCGTCAAAGCTTTGTCAATGGGTCTGTGTTATTCCGTTGAATTATGCCGTAAATAACAGTTCATTTGTAGGTTAGCATCCACACCTGCAATGTTCAACAGCACTCTCACCAAAAGTGAAGACTATCTGTGTCCAGTTGATGGAGCTATCATGATAACCGGTATGTAACTACAAACTAAGGCATAGATTAGCTTTAAAAAGTGAATTATTTTATGATAACTTGTTGCTTTTCTCCAAACAGCAAGCCATCTTCCCTACAACCGAAATGGGTTCAAGTTTTTCACTGATGCTGGTGGGCTTGGCAAAGTAGATATCAAAGATATATTAGAACGGGCTGCAGATATATACAAGAACTTTACAGAAGAAGGACTGAGACAAGCAGAAAGAAAAGCAGCTGAATCTGTGAAACGAGTGGATTACATGACTGTCTATACATCTGATCTGGTAGCGGCTGTTAGGAAAGCTGCAGGGAATGTAGGTATGCCTTTACATGCTTTACTGTGTATAGATTGTACGGAGATTACACATAGTCAATTTGGTTAGTGCAGTTGTAATTTAGTGAACTCTTCAAATTATTCTTATTCTTATCCAATTTTGTTTATAATATTTGTCCAGTTATGATTGAACTTTGATTATCAAAAGGGGGTATTTGTAATCTTGACCTAAAATGGGAAGTTTGAGTAATTAGAAATAGCTATTGTCCTTAATTGACATTCTCTGTTTAAGCACAGAGTTTGAGTTGTGTTCAAATCTGTACGTTTGTGATATAGTCATCTGTTTGCAGCAAATTCATGTTTTCTCATTCTTGTTACTTTTTCTATGCTCCAGAGAAGCCATTGGATGGATTCCATATAGTTGTTGACGCAGGAAATGGAGCTGGAGGATTCTTTGCTGTAAGTTTGGAATGTTGAGCACATTTTTCCTTTGGTTTCATCATTATTTACTTATGTTCTACAGAAAAATAATGTTCCATCAGGCAAAAGTGCTCGAGCCTCTGGGAGCTGTTACTTCTGGAAGTCAATTCCTGGAGCCAGATGGTAAAACTATTCCCAAATATGTACACACACACACACACACACACACATATATATAATATAAAAAATGTTTTACACCGACCCTATATACTTGGTGCACTTCAGGCCTTTTCCCAAATCATATTCCTAACCCAGAAGATAAAGAAGCAATGAAAGCTATTACTCGTGCTGTACTTCAGAACAAAGCAGATCTGGGTATCATTTTTGATACTGATGTTGACAGGTGGCAGTGTTCTGGCTTTATTTTAAATCCCTTAAATGGGTATGCTGGGTTCTTTGCTAATAAAAAAGATGCTATTGGGTATTTCGCTCAGATCTGCAGCTGTAGACTCCAGTGGACGTGAGTTCAACAGGAACCGTCTGATAGCCCTTTTGTCTGCTATCGTCTTAGAGGAAGTATGTTGTTCCTTATTTGGCATGTTTTTCAGAGTCTAGTAATTTAATTTGCTTAACTGAAATGTTCTCCAACTTTGTTTTTTTGGTTTGTTTTTTTGTTCCGAATCAGCACCCTGGAACCACTATTGTCACGGACAGTGTGACATCAGATGGATTGACTACTTTTATTGAAAAGAAGCTGGGTAAGATAAGTCATTACTGAGCGATTATGTGTTTTGGAGGTCAGCTTAAGCTATATTTATCTTTGCAGGTGGGAAGCACCATAGATTCAAAAGAGGCTACAAAAATGTGATTGATGAGGCTATTCGTTTGGTAATTCTTGACTTGCATGGATTTCTTTGATCATTTTCTAGATTTTATCAAGAATTATTTTCTTTTTCCTTCAAATCCTTTTTTTCCCCTTCAAATTCTTCTTGTTCTGACTCTCTTTTACTCCTCTGATATACAATTAATATTTAGAAAGGTCCATTGGGTTAAAGACAAAGATTGTAGAAAAAGTACAGTAAACTTTTAGAAAGGTTTGTTTAGATAAAGACAAAAATGTAGTTCTTAATGTGACAAGCAACGTGTATGTTATCACTCATGAAGATATTTGTTAGCATTGAATTGCCCTTCTCTATTTATGTATTCATAATTCACAAACTTGTGACACAGTACGAAGTCATTTGAATTTCATCTTTTGTCTTTTGTCTTTGTGGTCTGCTGCACTGAACAAGAGGGTTCAATTGTTAGGGTGTTGAGATTTTAGAGAATGTTATTGCCCTCTGATTACTCTTAAATTGTTAATAAAAAAGACACCGCCTGGTTGTATTGTCACAGAACTCTGTTGGAGAGGAATCACATTTAGCTATTGAAACCAGTGGCCATGGAGCTCTTAAGGAGAATCATTGGCTTGATGATGGAGCATATCTCATGGTATATGCATCTGATTCAACCATAACCTTAAATTCCTCAAGTTACTTTTATTGTTCCTTTATTTTCTACTGTGGTGCAGTCTATAGTGTCTTTTAAATTCAAATCCTTTTTTTTTTTTTCTTTGCTTATATTCTTAGCATTTCTCATAGGTCAAGCTTTTAAACAAACTCGCTTCAGCTAAGGCTTCCGGACTAGGCGTTGGCAGTAAGGTTCTGACTGATATGGTGGATGGTCTAGAGGAAGCGACTGTTGCTGTTGAACTAAGATTAAAAATTGACCAAAATCATGCAGATCTTCAAGGAGGGTAAGCTTTTCTTATGACTGATATCATTCTTGGTCTGATTAATTGGATACCGATTTGACCTTGTTGTTTTTCAGAAATTTCCGTGCATATGGAGAGGCTGTTCTGCAACATTTGGAGAATGTAGTTGCTTCAGATCCTAAACTTCAGAAAGCACCTGTTAATTATGAAGGGGTAAGTTTTAATCATTGGTTTAACAAGAAGCCCAGGTTCAAAGCTTTGATTTCATAATCGGACTGCTAGTTTGTTTTCAAACATGCTGGAGTTACTTCTGTCACGTTGTATTTGTAAGTTTACATTTATTTGTACTTTTGTTGAATTAGAGCAGATACACTTGGCGCATGTGAGAAATAAAAACGATATAGTTTGTTAGATACTTTTGTTATAGAATTATGAATATTTATTATATGCTTTCATATGGATATAAGTTTCTAGCACTTATTAAATTAAAGTTTAGTTGTCAAGTAAAATATAGATTACAAAAAATTAGTGAGATTGGTGAAAAATGTTAAACAGTGGTTTTGAGGGAGCATAGAGATTAGAAAGTAAAATGAGTAGTAGAATAGTGGGGTAGAGGGGATTGAAAATAGTAGATGAAAAGTAATCACTAACCTAAGGCCTAAGGGTCAAGTTTTCTCTTCACAGTGCTAAATTTAGTTGTTAATTGTTATATGGCTCTTGTGCTTTATATAATAGTGTACAAATAGTGTAGACATGTATGTTGTTGAATTTTCTCTCTCTCATCCGCAAAAATTCAAAGAATGCCTTTCATATTGTCCGTATTTAGCCCTTGCGACCTTTTTAGATGACTATTTGTGATCTTGATTGATGAAATTAATGTTCTTGTTTTCTTAACAAATTAGGTGAGGGTGTCCGGCTATGGTGGATGGTTCCTCCTGAGACTCTCACTTCATGACCCTGTTTTGCCCCTCAATATCGAGGTGAAAACCGACATGCGATTCCCTAAATCATTACATTTGAACGAATGAAACCCGATTAACCATTTCAAACAAGCATAAACATGATTCTTTGAATTTGCTTGAAAAGTGATTTTGCAAATACCAATTGATGCAGGCACCAACCAATGAAGATGCTGTGAAACTCGGCCGCGCTGTTCTTGCTGCCACAGGAGAGTTCTCGGCTCTCGATACTTCTGCTTTGGACAAATTTGTCCAAGTCTAGGCGAAGGCCGCTGCTGGCTTCATTGTGTTATACTGCTCCGCAACGTGGGGCAATCGTGGAACTCGGATGAGCTGAAGGTCTTGTTTGTACCATATGTTTTTGCAATGTACTCATATTACGATACTGTTTTCTGATCTTCACAAATAAGAAAACCACCACTTGTTTCGAGGGGGGAAATGTAATTTTATTTAGTGAACTTTTTGCAACAATTTTGGTCGATTGGGTAGATGAGAGAGCCCTATATATGAAACTGAATAAATACTTCTACCAAGATAGATTTCACTATGGAATAAGGTTAAATTTGCATTATGATCTGGTCTTATAAAAGATGTGTTATTGGACAAAATACTCAGTTTAATGAAGTGGATCATTTCATCATCTCTCTTTTAGCTACTCTTCAGTTTTCTATTGAGGTACTCAAATTGGATCAGTGATCTATTTCTAGGTTTCGTCGTGAACCTAATTGGTTACTTCTAATTACGTAAATCAATAGTTCAAACCGCACTTCTCCCAGACTTTATGAAAATTAAATCTTGAAAAAAATAAATATGTAGCTACACAAAGCCCCTCTTATTCACTTGAACAAGGCTCTTTATTCATCTATCTATCATAAATTTAATAAGGGAAAATTTCATTTTTCGTCCTCTAAAGATGTCCTTGTTCGATTTTGGTCCTGGTCTTTTAACATTTATCACTTTGCATCCTTTATGTTTCAAAAAATCTCAATTTCAGTCCTTTAGGTAACGGACGTTAAAAAATTGATGGAATATCACGCGCCACTCACATTATTCAGGGCGCGTGAATAACACGCGCCTTTTTCCGTTAAAAAATTAACGTCCGTTACCTAAAGGACTGAAATTGAGATTTTTTGAAACATAAAGGATGCAAAGTGATAAATGTTAAAAGATCAGGACCAAAATCGAACAAGGACATCTTTAGAGGACGAAAAATGAAATATTCCCATTTAATAATTATATTTATATGAAGAATTTAATATCAGCATATGTAATTAAAATAATAATAATTTTTTTATTTGCACGTGCATGGTACTAGTTTTGATGGAAAAAATGCCGAAATATCCCCTAACTTATTTGTGACTTAAAATTTAAATTATATCTAAAATATTGGAAACTAAAATCAGTCCAAAGTTCAAAATTTGCACCAAGTCTTGCAATTTTTGTGATAAAAGTTCTTTCATAAACAAGCTAATTGTACAAGATAGAACATAACCCGCAATAATTACACCTTTCACCAAACGCCACCACCTACACAGTCCAATATCTACATGTCCGAACAATCACTTCCCCATTTTTTATCAGAATATAATCTGATTCCCGAAACAACCTCTAATGCACGGACACTTCTACGAAGATTATTTTGTCGTGTCACGTCGTGTACAACACTTCTCACGTGGGAAATCCAAGAAAAAAAGCCGTGTCGCGTAAAGAACTAAAGGAGCTTCATCATGAAGTTGAACTGCATATCAGCTGAAGTTCTTGGTTGAGGCCAATTCGCTCCTTGTGGTACCTTAATGCATTTGAATCCCTGGCTCGTATACAGCTTTGTGGCTCCCGGATTTTTGAGGTCGCAGTGCAATGCAACCGCTCGACAACCCCAACTTTTGGCTTTGGCCTCTGCTTTAGCAA
The DNA here is from genome assembly GCA_037501455.1 of Lantana camara. Classification (NCBI taxonomy): domain Eukaryota; kingdom Viridiplantae; phylum Streptophyta; class Magnoliopsida; order Lamiales; family Verbenaceae; genus Lantana; species Lantana camara. Next base: position 96,070,648 of record CM074863.1, read on the forward strand.
TTAGCTTTTTGGCTATTCCCTTCCTGCGGAATCCCTCCCGAACTGCAACGTTTGATATGTATGCAATCCCTGTCCTGTTCATAATTTGGTCAATGTGTTAACTAGTTATCAAATATTTGGATAATTACATTGGCAACCCTGACGTTTGAGCTAATTACACAAACTTCCCCCGACGTTTGAAAAATTACAAAAACTTCCCCCTTCTTAAACAAAATTATCAATTATATGAATTCCATACACAAAATACATAAATTCAACCCAAGATTTTGAGAGGGGTGGAGCTATCAGGTTTCTGTCCCATAAGTCAATTATTTGGAGAACGAAAACAAAAACAGGTGAAGTTATGATACCGAAAATTCAGTTAGCTCTAACCGATGACGCCAATAGTACAAAAAACAAGGGAAAATAGAAGTCAGAAATTCACCTTCTTTGTCGAAGAGGTCCTTTTCTAGGAAGAAAATCAGCAACAGTATCCACGGTCAAAATCCCAGCTACATATCCCTTATTAAGACTAAATTTCCCATCAAAATTTCCAATCTTGAAATCATCACTCCCTACGACGAACGAATCCTCTTCGGTGCAAGTTCCAGTTACAGCAACAAGGCAAGTTCTTTTGCAGCCCTTTGGTATTGAGAACCCAAACAACATTCCAATAAGTCTGTCTATTCTCAATACAAAATCGAGAGGGAAAGAGTATTCCGGAAAGAAAGAACTGCAGTGAGTTTCAGCTACTTCCCAACAATCCTCTATTCTTGCCTCACGAACAACAATGTCAGGAGATATTGTCGGGAATAATTCGGCTAATTGACTCGCTCTACAAACGCCTATAAACAAGAAAAAAAATCACTTAAAAGAGTGTTTACAATCGTGAATCAAGAAATAAGCAACATATTTTTCAAGGACAGAGCTAGGATTTTCAGGGAGCGGCCGATATGAAAAGGAAAAAATTCACCAGTCAGGGGGGTGGCACGAAATGAGAAATATTTTAATTTGTGTAAAAAAATAAAGGATTCAAAAACTAATTTGTAATTTTTTCCAAGAAACACAAAAATTGAGTGGCGCCCGCCCCCTGGCTCCGTCCCTGATCCTGTCTTCCTTTCTTTGACATCCCACCACACGCCCACCTCAAAAGTATGAGATGAAGTACTTCACTATCTAAAAGTCTAAGCTATAACATGTTTTACTTTCACTTGCCGCCCATTAGCACATAAAGTTCGCATCTTGTTGCAGTTTACCTTCAATTTCTATCAAAAAATAAAATAAAAAACCGGCTTGAGCCCTGATTCGTATGTGTGACCACAACTTTTGCTGGGAAAGTCGGGTGAGGAGGTAAATTGCAATAAACTGCAAACTTTAAATGGTAATCAGCAATAAGTGAAAGTTTGCATGGTAGCGTGTAAAACAACCTAATGATAATTATATGTCGAATATATCTACACCCACCGACGAAGGTCGAAGGGCTGGTGTAAATCTCCCCCCCACCCCCCACCCCAACACACACACACGACTCAAGCCTGCTCACGGAAGGTCGAAGGGCTGGTGTAAATCCACCCCCCCCCCCTCCCCACCCCCACCCCCACCCCCACCCCAACACACACACACGACTCAAACCTGCTCACGAGCCAATAAAAGTTCGAGCTCAGATTGATAATAGACCTATCTACAACAAACTATCCACAAAATCTCAACTATACAATAGCTTACTAAAACGATATGTAGAGAATTTGATACCAAGAGAAAGTAAATAAGATCATGCACTTATTAGATCTTATGATAATAACAACAACAATATCTCAGCCGTTATCAGTTCAGTTTCTCTAAACCATATTCGAATGCACACAGCCACACACAACTCAAAACACATTTCTCATAGATGCAGCTCTCAAACTCTCACAAACACATTTCTCAGTGTTTCTGCATGACATTCCTATATATTCCTATTTTCCTATTTTATTAGGAAAACTATGAATTTGAACTCCATTCAAGAATAAATCAAAGAAAGCTCAGAATCAAAGTAAGCTTATGATAACGAATACTGACTGTAGACCATATCACAGTGAAAGGGTAATCTTGCTTGAGATCAAAGTTCCAATTATTTGCATATGGTTAGACATCATTTAACAAAAAATTTCTCTAAATTAAGTTTCCTATTGGTTCGGCGGTGAGTGGAGAGAGCTACAAACAGGACAAATTTAACTGAAAAAAACAATCTTGGTTAAATTCCAACAACTGAATATCGGAGTTTTCCCTAGCTTGACTTCTTCATATTCTCGATCCATCATCACACACTTAAAAAGGTGAAATATTTGAATCATACCTGATCTGAGGAGAGGTGAAGAGAGCCCAGATGTTGGAATTTCGTAATGGGAAATCTTTGAAGCTGAGGGAAAAGACTGATGCTTTAGATTCTTCGTTTTGAGAGAGAGATTGAGATGGAAGATGCTGCTATTCACCACAGTTATCATCGATGATGCCCCTACTAAAGAAGTCATCTTTTATCAATTATTACAATTGCAACTCTCTCACTCACTCTCTCTCTCTCGAAAGGGAGAGGGAGATTATGGGAATCCCAGAATGTGTGGGCTCTTGCTGTGATTCTCTGTTTGGAAACAAGGGGAATTGGGGTAGAAGGAGACAGAGATTCTTGGAGTGGTTGATTCTTGGGTTGTTTGCTAAGGCAAAGGTGAAAACGAGAAGAAAAGAGTCAGTTACAAGTGATGGCAATGAAATCCACGTATGCCAAATTCTTGACTTTTGTTGTTTCTCCAAACTCCAAGCATTCAAGGGGCTTTTCTGCATATATTACTTATTAGTTATTCCCAAAAAATATTTTTCCAAATTTTGTAAGGACAGGATACATACATAGATGTAAATTGAGGGACTAATTGCTGAAAACTTAATTTAGAGGGGCAATAAGCTAAATATTTAAATTTTAGGGGTAAAAGTGCCATTTACATGTTCTAATACATATATGTTGTTGACATAAAACAAATTATTGTGTATGCCTGTATGTTCTTGAATGAATCCAGGCACCGAAAATTGAGAGAGAAGAAATTGAAAGTGAAGGGCGTTGGTGGAGAAAGAATGTCAGGTGGGCTGCATCGATCTTCGAGCTCTCATTTCAAGAATGCCCTTCCCCCTCAAGAGCTCCTCGATGATCTATGCAGGTAAAATATACACACATATATTCGTGTTTGTGTGTGTGTACTCTGATTTTTCTTGGAAAGTTTACATTTTTCTTCTCTTTTATGAACTTTTATCTATGCCCTTTAGCTTATTTGCGGTATTTCTCCGTTAAATGGAAGTTGTCAATGAATTGAATTCAAATTAAGGTGAATGAAGCAATGCCAATGCAGCTAGAGCAGTGGATAGTGAACTGGAGAAAGAAATGACTCATAAAATTTTTCTTATGAATTTTATGGTTATTGGGTGTTGAAGGATTTGCTGGTTATCATAAATTTTTATAAAGATGGGGTGTTTGATTTTTGCTGATTTTGAGCCATTTCAGTACATTTATTTGGTTATAAAGACAGGTTGTAAAGAAATTAATGTAGGTCTATAGGATTATTTATAAGATGAAATCATTAGGAAAATGACTATTTCGAAGTTTCTGATTAGTTTTTGTGAGTTGAATGTTTGTTGAGACATTATAACATGAAATCATGAAGATAGAGCCGATATCTTGTTTTTTTGTATATATTTCCTGCATTGGTTTCATATTAAAGAAAGCTATGAGTGTTAACCAATTAGTACCAGGACAATGTGCATTAGTTCTAAGAGTTGGTGGGATTTAGCAAAGATATCATTCAAACAACATATAATTTTGAATTTTGTATTATTTGTATGTTCTGTTAAGTATTTCCATTATATTCTGCAGTCGTTTTGTTCTGAATGTGCCCAAGGAAGACCAACAGTCCTTTGAGAGGATCTTGTTTCTTGTGGAGTATGCACATTGGTTTTATGAAGATAACACGGTTGAAAAAAATCCATCTTTGAAGTCATTGACTTTGAAGGAATTTACTTCATTATGTATCCTTTACCCATGTCTATTTAAAATGCTTACTTTTGCTTCCACAATTATAAAATTTTGGTTGAGATTGTTATTAGGTTGTGGATTCAAACACGAATTATGTGTTTCATACATGGGTCTGTAAGGTTGCATTGGATGATCTGAGTTTCTCCTTAATATATTGCAGTGTTTAACAACTGTGATGTTTTAAAACCATATGTTGCTCATATAGATGACATTTTTAAGGACTTCACTTCCTATAAAGTTCGAGTTCCAGTGACGGGGGCCATTATATTGGATGAAACCTATCAAAGGGTGAGACCTTTTGCACAAGATTGGTGTCCGAACTTATTATTTGTTGTTGGGATGATTACACTGACATACCTTGAGGTTTGGCTGAATCTCAGGGTATGTCAGATTGTCTGGCGAACTTTTTGTAATTTTTCAAACTTCAGGTAAGTTCGTGTAATTAAACCAAATCCCGGGTATGCCAGTGTAGTTATCCATTTGGTATTTCTGGTAGTTAAGTAGCAGACAAAGCTCTAATTTGCAAAGTTCATTTTTTGATGTATCTATCACTCCTTTCCATTTGTTTACAGTTTCACTGGATTTTAGCTTTTGTATTGTTGTTCTTACTTGCAGTGCTTATTAGTGAAGGGATGGAAAGGAACAAGTTGGAGTTTTCCTCGTGGAAAAAAGAACAAAGATGAGGAAGATCACAATTGTGCTATCAGAGAAGTATGCAAACCTTCTTCACTTATATATACACCATTTTTCTTGAATAATTGACAGAACACTATATGATTCATGGTTTTTTAACTCTAGTAATCGAAGGCAAACATATATGTAGAGGACACTGTTGCACTTTTGCATATTTACTACTCTTTTGCTTGATTACTGTAATGTCAAGACCAAAATGAACAATTTTTTGGGTGGCCGTCGCCTCGTTTTAGTCATATGACTATCATTACTATGTCCCCAACTATTGATTCCAATTCTCACAAATACCCCCTTTTGGTTTCGAATTTCCCACAATAGGATTACTTTTTTATTGTGATTATGGTCATATTTAAGTGGGGTTATAATTCAAATTTTAATGAACTTTTCAAAATTTTCTTGCTTCCTAGAATGATGTTGTTCAAGTGTATAAATAATTGTTTCCTGTTTTGATTGAACTTGGATGATCGGAAGGGGATGTTTGCAACTTAACTTCACTGTTTGGGAAATGCAGGTCTTAGAGGAAACGGGTTTTGATGTTTCAAAACTTCTTAACAAAGATGACTTCATTGAGATGATATTTGGACAGCAAAGAGTGAGACTTTACATTGTTGCTGGGGTGAAAGAAGACACATCATTCGCTCCTCTTACCAAAAAAGAAATAAGTGTACGTCATTTTCGCTCTTTATTACATTTAACTTTTCATTTTGGACGAGATAATCCAGAAAGTGGAAGATTTTCATTTTCTTATCAGTTATTTTTCAGGAAATTGCATGGCATCGACTTGATGAGCTTCAACCAGCAAATAATGATGTTATATCTCGTGGCATCACCGGTATCAAGCTCTACATGGTTGCTCCATTTTTAGCGTGAGTATACTATATTGCTTTTATTTTTTAAATCAATATTTTATTATTTATGAACAAAAAAAAGGGATTATTTGCAGATCCCTGAGGTCATGGATTTCAGTGCATCCACCTCCTACACCAAGATTGGATAAACCCCTGAAAGGTCCTCTTCTTCTGCTAATCCCTTTTTCATCTTGTGTATTGTAATTTTTTTTATCTTTTTGTCAATTAATTTCTGTTTAGTGTTTTGTTTGATATGATTTTATTCATAAGGCCTACAGCAAAATTTCAAGCTGCATTAGAAGGTCTATTTTGGAAATTGTAGTAACCAGTCACTTAGAATTAGTCGTTGCAGAGGCTATTTTAATCATAATATATAAGGACTGTTCCGGACAGGGGCGAAATGCGTAGTTCACGTAAATATTGATGATGTTGCCCATTTTTGTTGAAGCACCCTATATGGCCAAAGATAGAAGGGAGGTCTCTGTAATTTTGTAATGGCCGAAGGCATAGTTGGTGATGTCGATTCTTCATGGGGGGGTATAAGTGTAATTATCCGAAATAAAATATCCAATCGGGAAATTGATTTCAAAACTCCCTTTCTTTTCACCAAGTTGAAACATGATCACTCGTTTGGAAATTTTACCATTTTCATATGTTTCGGGTTCTTGATGTTGCATTCTACCATTCATCCTGAAATCCCATTTGTTTTTCCACACAGATTATTGCTTCCTCGAATCAAAATCAATAAATCTTGTTGAAACTTGAGACGAACTTCTCTTTGATTTTGCAGGAATTAGTGTGTGGAGGGCGAGAAACAGTTCTTCGGGAAGCAATTTGAATATAGCCGAGAGCCAGCCTAGTAAATCAGTGGCTGACATGGTGCATCCTCCCGGAAGGACGTTCAGAAACTTCCAGTTTGATATTGCTCCAATATTGCAAGCAGTGGACTCTGCATTCTCTACATAAGATGGTGAACAAAAACGACTCTCTTTGTTTAAGTCTGTCCCTGCGCGCATAATTGGTTTTTGTTGGCGTTTTTTTTTTTTTTTTTGGAAATTTGAAATAGAAAATGAAAATGGCGCAACCAATCAGTCCCTCCACTTTTTCTTCGGCTTTTTCGTTTTACAGAGAATTGTTGTTGGTTCCAGAACGATAGAAACGGGACCGAACTCCCGCCCATGGAACTGAATTCATTAGGAACAGAATAGTAATAGAAGTTTTCCTTTCGAGCTTACCCTTTTCCGAATGGTTAAATGCAAGAGTACTCAAGTTTGCATCAAGCCTCCAGTGTTTGTTCGAACTTTTTGTTTTTAAAATAAGCAAAGATTTATGGTTTACAAGTGTTCATGCCCAACCTCACTGGGAATGAATGTGTCCATTATGGACATTTTCACTGCAGCTGCTTGCAAGATGATCCCATTCTTATGGTAAGAAGATGATAAATATGTGAAATATAGGGCATTTGAGATCAACAATAACCCAAAATCATCCCACGAGAGGCGAGCATCTTTATATGAGAACAAAACTACTAGCCCGAAAGCAGCATAATGCCGTTGCCTTTGGAAGATCACGAAATGTGCAGACCCGAAGGAGAAAACAGAAACATGCCCAATACGGGCAATAAACAATATCAACAAACAGAATCATTGTAACACAAAAACCAAATGATTACAATAATAGTACAATATAACCTTCCTCCAAACCGGCACAAGACTGCATGCAATTCACCGTCTAAAGGTAAAAATCACCGAAACTAGAATACAAAAACATAAGACACGAGAATGGCACACGACCATGTCACCGCGTATTGATAGCTAATCCATACTTGCTCACCACAGTCGAATCCGGTTTTAGAGGCCATTCAGAAAGCACAAGACAAAGCATTTTTACGGGTTCTGAGCCGAACTGCTCAGAAACGATTGATAAAGTGCAACTCTCTTAAGACAGTTGAGTTCTCCCAAAACTAATACAGAAAAATAAACCAAAAAGAGAGAAAGAAAAACCAAAAAAGAGAAGAAGAAAATGGCAAAAAAGATACAATAACCTACACAAGTCACATTGAAACAAGCTTTAGAACAAACCCATTCCAAATCATATCTTGAGATCATCAATCTCTTCAATGGCTGCTGTTTCCTGCACCTTCTCCTGCACTGTACTCTTAGTGTCTTCAGCAGATGCTTTCGAACTCTCCGGTGGAGGAGTACCAACCTTAGGAACTGAAGGAGACTCAACTCGAGTTGTGAGGACTTCAGATGAGGGTGGATCCACTTGAACTGTAGGAACTGCAGGATTCGGTACTGCAGCAACAGGAAACGGCTTAACACCAAACGACTCTATTTTACCTGTAACAGATCTAGATGCCGGTGGCTCGTCTGTTTTGATTGGTGGGTCCATTAGAACAGGAGCAGCAAATACAGGAACAGCTTGTCTCACACACACTGGAGGAGCCATACCCAGAGGCGGTTGATGCCTCATCATTAGTGATGGCTGTGGTGGTTGTGGTGCCGAGAAAACCGGAATTGTGTTTCTTATTGTGACAGGTGGCGCAATTCTACAGTGCCGGACTGGAATGTAAGGTGGTGCACCTGCTGCAGGGAATGATTTCCTGGATGAGTTGGCCTCGTTTGGAACTGTAAAACTTGGCTGGGTTTGATTTGTTTTGATGATTTTTTGGAATGTGAGAGTGTTGTTGGCTGCAGATGTAACGGGCCTGTGACGATGGGCGGTTTTGGGGCATATTAAGGGGAGGATTCTTGAAGATGTGGCTGGAGATTGCTGTGAGTTTGATGGCCTTGGATTTAGCGTCGGGAATTTTATGGGAAAAGATAGTCTTGCCAATCTTGCCTTGATTAGATACTTCTGAAGAGCACGAGCTACTGTCACGTGCTCCTGTTCATCCTTATGGGCCTTTTCGTGCGGAGTTTCAGTTTGCTGCACTACTGGAAAGATAAGAGAAGTACAAAGTATAAGTGTTAGATGCTTTAGGAATTGGGATGTAACGGGACAGCTCCGAATTATTTATTTTTTAAGTATTCTTTTCTTCTCTGTCCAATGTTGAGATTATTTTCCTTGTTTTCCCCATTGAATGCTCAACTACAGTCATTTTTAGTAATTATATGGAAAATAGTAGACTGCACAATGACTCATGTTAAACAGTAAACAATCACTTCTATGTTTAGAGCGGAATAGGTTCACACCAATGCTCATGCATGAAGACCACTTATTTAGTAGGGACAATCAAATGAGTTAAAACACTCTACTCCAGAGAATCTATTAATCAGCCATATAACCATGCTTCGGACAATCACAAACAAATGCACCCGGCATGGCTGCAATGCAATTAAGTGAGTTAGAAAAGCTTACTTCAGCTTATTAATATTCAGAAGAAAAGAGCAGTGTCCTTAATCAAATTCATTTCTATTTTCGTTCACATGTACTTTCTTTCAGTTTAGTTCTTGAAATTTGAGGAGAAAGAGATGCGTATGAAATGTGAAAAATGGCACATATTTTCGTTCACATGTACTTTCTTTCAGTTTAGTTCTTGAAATTTGAGGAGAAAGAGATGCGTATGAAATGTGAAAAATGGCACATATTTTATTTTACAGATCTGTATACTGACTTTGAAACGACTTTGAGAAAATCAAAAGACAGCTTTCCACATGATTACTATGCTACTGCTCCACTTTCTTATACCAGTTTACATTTCAAGGTAAATTACGATGCATATATAGATATATAGATACATATATATGATGGAAGTAAACCAACTATAGAGTATAGATCTACCACATGACGATTAAACGCTATTGTATGCCCACAACCAATATCTAAAATTTGTAAATATGGATCACTTACATGATTTGAGAGATAACCAAGCCGCCATGGCTGCATTTTTTTCTGCTTGCTTCTTGTTCTTAGCCGGCTCTCCAGTAAATATAACGCCAGCCAACTCTACAGTACAGGTAAAAACAGGAAGATGACCTAGACCGGTTCTGAATGTTGTATAAGCAGGCAAAGATGCTCCTACTCGTTGTGAAACCTCCTGCAAGAGATTCTTATATACACCTGTCTCGTCCTGTATTGAAGGAAGAACAACAAGATATTAGTGGCCACGCACACTGAACAAGAAGTCACAAACACATATTTAAACTAAACACGAGAAGTTGCCTACAAAATTTGTGAATGCATAACAAGATGGTGGTTAAGTTTGCAAAGTTCAGACTACTCTTCAAATTCCTGTATCATTCATTATATGGTAGATGAGTCCCTAGTCAAAGAGCACAGGAATAATTGGACACATAAAAGAACATTACAGTTTCTCATAACACTTCTAAAGCTGGTCCTCCGTCAAAGAATTCAGCCCTTTTAAATGATAAGGATCAACTGCATTCTTTCAATAAAGAGAAACCTCACTATGATCAGCAGTAGCAATTGTCAATCCATCATGGGGTACACTAGATTCATACAATATCTGCCAAGGTCCATAAAGTGTGTATAGATACTATGGCCAGTGAATAACCATTGTTTTCATGTTTATTGTTTGTTTCCTAACCTGCATAATAGCATAGTAAAGAATTCAATATTCCAACACTCAAGTCATTCAAATGACCTTACATTTCGAGTTAGTTTCATTTGAAGAAACACAAACTTCCCATTCCAGCGTTCCCTAGATTGGTTGGTCAAGTATTAGGCCAAGTTGTAGAAATTAGAAGGACCAAGTCGTAAATAAATTGGCTTTTTTATGGATCTATAAGAAGTTCTTTGACAATTGACCCAGGATATTGTTGATGGGGAACTTTGATTTTGGTTTAAGAAATATCATGTGAATTTGGCACACCAGTGTTTTACTAACAACATAAACGTGAGGTAGTCCAGTACTCTGTCTTTTGAACTCTAAAATTCAAAAACAAAATAATAATGGAAACATCACTACATCTACAGCATGTTTCCCCCGAATATAAGATCATGTGGTCTAATAAGAACACCACGGATGCAGGGTACTGAGGTGTTTGACATGGCAGAAGAATTTGGAAAGTTGTAATTTCAAGCCTCCCAAAATTAGAAGCATAATATGGAGAAAATGGAGCAGAAAATGTGCAGATTTACATTAATGTTCAAAATATATTATAATGCAGTTGGCTTCAGTTGAACTCGACTGAATTAAATATAATCATATAATGCTTAATTATGCTCAAAACCGAACATTTAAACAAGTTTAGAAGATAATGTGATAATTAAAATACCCAACCCTTTTACAGCCCAAGCACAATCCTACTTGTACCGTAACCGATGCATAGCGTCATATGGGCCCACTGTATTGATTGTTCATGCTAATCAGCGAATGATGAGATGTAAAACACGACAACCGTGCGCTGGCTTGCAACCAACAAAGGAAGTATGCCTTTCCAATTCAAATTCGCCGTGAGTCAGAAATCAATTATGAGCCACCAACTGCCACATAAGTCCAAAAGTTCTCTAAATGCTTTTAGTGCCGGTACACTACCCAAGGACATGAAAAGGACGCCGTTCAGATAAAAATGGACAACCAAATCCTCACAGGTCATCAGTTTAGGGCAAAAGCTCTCTTTCACTTAAATTAACTACTCCTCACAAAACAAGGGTGAATTCACCAATAGAAGTCCAATTAGTCCTCAAATTCATCGAAAGCATATAATTACAGAGCAACATACTACCAGGCTATACTTACAGTCCTATTTCCTCTTACTTCAAGCACAAGCTCACTCGGGTAACCACTTATCGGTAGAAGGACAATCTATTCCAGAACTCACCATAAAAGCACATGGCATTACACTAAATACTGATACCATCTCTCCATTATCCCTTTCTTTAGGGAAATCCCTTTCACAAACCCGCATGAACGAGTCCTATGAAGCAAAACACTAGCAAACCAGCACTAAAACCTAATTCCACGCAAACAAACACACACCAAACAACAAACGCAAAGCATTACTAACTTCTCATCAAACAACCCGAAATTTACCAGAATTCTAGCGGCGAGCGAGTTCGACGGACCACGACTGGCAAGAGCATCGAGCGCCACCTCCGCCGCCGAGTGCTCCGCCTGACGCAACGTCGAGCAGTAGCTAGGGCTCTCGAACGATTCCCCATTAAAATTAACGACGGCCTTGAACCGCGGCGCGTGATCGGGACCCTCCCTGATGGAGGTGTACGACGGCAGATTGAAGCAGCTCCGCTGCGCCAGCTCCTGCAGCTGGTTCTTATACATCTTCACGCCGACCAAAATTCAAAACTTCTACAGAAAAAAAAACAAAAAAACAAAACAATTTCCCGGCAGCTTCTCCTCTAATGGCGAGAATGCATCAGATCATGGGGTTAAACGAGGCTCCAATTGAGATCGGGGAGACTTTTACTGGGTTTCCTCTGGTTTCGAGTTAGGGTTTTTGGTTGCATTTCTCGAAGGAGAGGAGGCTTAGGTGAGGTTTTTAGAGAGAGAAAGGGTGAGAGGACTTTTGCAATTTTGGTGTGCAGTAATAGTGTTTGTTTGGCTTTAAAAACAACGTAAGAGAGAGAGATGGTGGGAATCTTTGGATACAATGATTTCTATGGTTAGACTTAGATATAGAGTGTTGGGGATATGGGAGTAATTAATGTGTGTTAATTAATTATTAATTACTAATTAAGTTCTATAATTTATTAATTTTATTTGGATTCTAGAATTAAAATTTATAAAGGATTTTCAATTTTCAAATTCAAATCTATGGAAGTTTGAAATATGAAAAGGAAAATGAATACAACTTTCTTTATCCATTTAACATCAATAGCCCTTTGGTTAATCAATTTTTATTTTAAAGTCAAGTTCCGAAATATTATTGCAAATCATAGAAGAACAATAAGAAAATTTTAAGAAGAAAAAATAAAAAAATCAACACAGGGCGAAGTCGCAATTCCAATAAATTTATGAGCTACCATTTTAGCACCACTTTTAGTAAAAAAAAAACGAACCCTAACATATAGAAGCTCACTTTGAGTATCTTGTCATAATTCTTTACTTTAATAGGATTCGACTCATTGAAGATTAAGATTGTTCCTTCCAAATTGATTTAAATCCGATCCGGAAGTGGTTTCGCAGCTGCCTCTTCGCGAGATTGAAAAGAACAGTTACCTTGGCATACAATAGATAACTCGGTTATAAATTTTCTTGGAATCATGACGAGAAGAACACGGATCTGTACTCTTTTGATTCTTTTTACCTCAAAGTGTCCACAAAACAACAACAACCAACCAGATGAACTTCATAGACCTCCGGTTTAACGAGATTCTCCGCAAAGTATGGATATTCACACCTAACTTCACTCGCTAATGCGTTGTTGCCGCCAAATCGCCTCCGTCAGGCGAAAGCGGGAGACCTTTCAAAAGGTGCATTCCATAAGTCAGAGTTAGGAAAATATCTTACTTTATAACTTAGCCTGAGAAGGTCGTTTGGAAGACGTACAGTACGCCACAATTGCTTAGGTGACATAGCAAGGATCAATTGAAGATCCTAATAACAATGGATTTGATGGCTTGCTTGAGAAATTAGGGTTTTATGGCGGCTCTCATACGAAAGGGAAAAAATTAAGTTAACTAACTTGTTAATCAATTTTGTTTAGATGAAAAATAATATGTATTAAGCAACCAAATCCGGCATTACAAATAAAACAACATAAATCAGAATGTCAAGAGCATACGTAAGTGGAAGGCACAGTATTTTTAGAAAGCAAATGACTTATACTGGTAGCTTCACGCTGAATATCTGGTAAAAATCTCTAACTCTTCCCAGATCTCTAATTTGATTTCTAAAAAACTCTGTCATATCCTTGGTGCTTTGTTCGGTCGTATCCTTCATTATTGGTTCTTTAAATTGGGCTCATATGGCTGAAATTTAACTGATAATTCCATCATTTTACTGTTAGAAAGGTCAAATATAATCGAACTCTTAAAAAATATACTCAAATTTTGAGAGAGAATATCAAGAATTGTTTTTTCTTTTAAACACATCCCCTAAATGGCTGGAGAAATTTGAACAAAACATGTTGGAGAGATTAAATACAATCAAACTTTTAAAAAAGAGACTCGAACTTTAAGAAAGACCAACGGAAAAAAACCAATAGAATTGTTGGAAAGATTAAAATCAAACTTAAAAAAAAAAAACACTCAAACTTTCAGTAGAAAGACTGACGGAACTTCCAGTAGCAAACACAAGCAATTCATATATACGAATATGAGGGAAGACCAAACGAATTTTCAGTACAAAAGATAAACAGTTTCAGTGTCCAATCGCATGAACAATTGATATTAAAACTTGATATTTGTTGCGTATAATAATAATAATAGTAGTAGGGAAAATTAAATAAATAACGAGGAATATGAAAATGAAAATCTCTAAAATCGAATATTTTTTATTCAACTCCGTTGTTCTATTGATATAATATGTTCGCATTAGAATATCTCCGTCCTAAATGAAAGCTATCGAAAAAGCATCATTCAATGGATTTTTGAGAATATTTATAATTCATAGCAACATGATTCGACTTCATAATTTTTAAAAAGAATAAATTAAGGGGACACATAAAATAAAATTTAGATATCACTAAGAAAAATTACTCAATTTTTTAGTGTTGGTAGAAATAAGTTGATTTTCTTTTGAGTGTTTGTGAAAATGAGTGAATAAGAAGTATAATCAATGACCATTTATGCAAAGGTGGTTGATCTTTAATTAACATATTGTCAACATTTATTGAATATTCTTTAAAGAAATAGATTAATATAAAAATATATAAATTAGTGATAGGCTTATGAATTGTATTCATATTTGTGGAACCTAAGGTGAGTGGTGGATGGGGGTAGGGTGGGGTAGAATGCATAGGGAAGTGGTATGGAGAATTTAATGAGTGGGTATTGGATTTTAATGGGCTTAATTGATGATTGCATTTATAGAAGACAATATTTATATAAATGCACATGCATTTGAGATAATCACACTTTATAATTATGCACATTCTTTCCACTATTTAATTTTTCCAAACTAAAAGCAAAATAAATAAATAAAAGGGAAGTCCATTTAATCAAAATTGTTTTATGGATGACTATGAATATATAACCCTGGTTCAAAAGTTTCTGAATCCTTTGAAAACCCTTTTGACAATTAGAGTGATTCATTTCTTAAAAAAATAAAAAATAAAATTCAGAAACATTTCGTTGCAAAATATTGAAAAAAATACCATTTTCAGAAGAAAAAAAAAATCCCGTGATGGAAATACCAAATAGTCAACGGGAAGAACAAGAAATCAACGATTTTCCATAAATGATACCCTAATATCATGGCATTCGTTCAAATAATCTTGGAATTTGAATTTCTAGCTTTAAGTTTCCTAATTTGTATAAGGTGTAAATTTCTCTTAATCACTTGTTGTGGTGTATTAATATCTATACTATTATATATTTGAAAACGACGTTTGATTTTTTGACTTTATTGTGCATTTTGATGATGTGTAATTTTGTGGTTTTTTTGAGATTTTTAATTAAATATAAAATATGTGATTAGTTGATCTTTATTTTATATATTATTTTATTATAAAAATAAATAGTAATTAAAGAAAATAATTATCTTTGACAATATTTTTTTAATATACTTTCTATGTATGAATTTCTTTTTAAATTATACATATTTTTATCAATATAAATAAATGTCGTAATTAATGAGATATAAGTTAAGAAAGATTGAATTGATAACTTTCATATATTAAGACATCCACCCAATAATTGTGGTGATATTTAATACTATTATTAATTAGGGTTAAAGAAATTAATAAAGAAAAATTAAAACAAAAATCTTTATTTTGTATATTATTTTATTTTGAAAATAATATTACTAACGAAAATAATTTTTTATTTAATTGTATTTATTCAATCTTATATTTTGAATTAATTAATTTTAAAATATCAATTCGATTCTATTTGTACCCGACATAAAAGAGTGAAGCTAAAAATTGGCAAAGAGACGGATAAGAAACGAAAATTGCAAAGCGTATGCATCTTTAAGCCTTTAATGCTTGATTGCTTGGCAATACTTGATCATTTTTAGTTGTTGTAACTAAATATTTTATGTGAAAATGTTGTAATTATGATTACATGACACACCTCTTAATGTTTTAGGCAATACTTGATCGTTTTGATCTTCTGGGCACACACACACACACACATATATATATATATATATATATATATATATATGTGAGAATTTAGGTTTTCTCAATTTTTATTTAAATATGTAAATTCGATTTTGAGTTTTTTATTCTTTAAGGCATTAAAACTCAATCACTTTGAGGGGGTTTTTTTTCATAAATAATTAAATATTTATGTAAGTTTAATTCTAATCAAAATTCTAATTTTTAAAATTAAAAAAAAAATTAATTGATAAATAGGAGTTTTGCTTTAAATATAAATTATTTTTCCTAAATTTTTTATATAACTCCCTCCATTAATGGCTCCTTGATTTCCTCACTTAAATTCAAAATTTTATGTAAATTAATCTTTCTTAATATGTTTTGCTTTCTTCTTTTAAATTATCTTTTCTACAAGAAAATTTTAAAACCTAAATTGTGGTGCCATTTTTGTACATACAAGGTTCAACTTTTGTTTCTTTCTTCTAATTTTTCTGTTGAGATTCATTAATTTTCTTTTTTTCATATAAAATGCCCCATTGATTTGTACATTAATATAGGAGTCTGGCCGAAATCAAGTGAAGATTTAGACACTCCCTCGAATCTGCAAATTAGATTGACGAAATATGTTGAATTTTTTTTTTTTACTTTTCACTCATAAATCCATTGTTGAGTGTTTTTTTTCGATCTCTCATGCACGAAATTTATATTTTAATTGTGCTTATATATTTTTTTGATCATATTTATTTAGCACTATATAACTTCTTTAATCATGTCAGATAATATAATTTAAGTTTTTAGAAAATTTTATATTTTTAGGTTTTTTTTATTTATTTTACTTTATTTATAAAGTATTATTTGCTTATTGCTTTTTTATTTTAAATTTTTTAGTACTTAGATACGTATTTCTTTTTCTATTTTTAAATTGACAAAATTTTTATAACTATTTTTTATTTATGTAATTGAGTCGTTCTTTTACCATTATTTTATTTTCTTTTTGAAAATTTAAATTTATAAAATAATTTGAATAATAGTTTAGCACAATTTTTATATTATTTTGGCGACTCTTTAAATCAAGATGTATTATTATTGTTCTTTGTTCCTTCATAAATTTATTATCTATTTATCTTTTCATTTTTAGGATTTTAATCATCGATAATATTTTATATAATCCATATATTGATTCATTTTCATTTAAATTATTTTGTTGTTGATTTATTCCAATAGTCTATGACCAAATATATACATTGGTGTTTTCTAATAATATATTTTAGTTTATTAGTATTATTATTATTGATGTGGTAATCTTTACCTATATGTTTTTACTAATCTTTCTTTTATATTTTTATTTTATTTTTAAAATTCTTTATTATATTTTCATATTTTTATATTAAATTGGAATGACTTGAGTTTGCTTGATTCTAATAATTATATTTTTTTATTGTTTCTGCAAATTATTAAGTTAATTATTTATATTTTATTTTTACATAAATTTAAACTTTTGGTTCGAAGATCAATCTTAATATTTCTTAACCAATTACCAAATCTATTAGTAATATAACTTTGTTTTTTCTATTTTTTTTTATTATTTCAATCTTAATTTATTTGTGAAATACTTGATAATTTATGTCATGATTTATTTTTTATCATTATTTTATATTCAAGGTTCATTTATTTATTTGAGATTTGATTTTTTAGTAATTTATTTATATATTTTTATTATATTTAAAGAATTTATTAGAGTTTCAATACCTATAGTTGTGTGAGACATTCTTTCATAATCTTCTTTTTAGAGTTTCAATGACTACATGCCTTTTTTTTTTTTTTTTTATCATGTCATAACTATATGATATATCTACCTTTTTTTAATTCATAGGGTGTTTTGAAAAAAAAAAATCATTTATTGTTGATGCTAGCTAAATTAAATTTTTGGTATAGTTAGTCGCCAATTTAATATTTATTATTTGTAAACCACATTAATACAAAAGTCATTTATATATTAGAAAAGATAATAATGTTTTTAATAAATTTGTGCATAGCACAGGATGAGATGCTAGAATTTTAACATATATATACTATTCTAATATCTAAATTATTTTTTTTTTTTCCACATATTTTAACCTATCTACTTAGAATATGATATTTATCTGAGTTTTATTTATTTATTATTTATAATAAGAAAACGCTTAACTTAGTATACAATTTATAATTAAGTATATTAAAGTAATAGAATTTAATTTTAATAGTAATTCATTTATTATTTATAAAAAATATTTATTGCATAGATTTATGATTTAATTATTCATTTTAAAATTATTTTAATTTACAAAGTTCATACAAGTATTGTAAATTATACCGTACATTAATACCGTGCATCGCACGGGGGATACGCCAGTATTTGAATATGAGATTACTTATTAAACTAGCATAAATTTATATATTTAAGTTGCAATGATTCCTTTATTTTAAAAAATATGTCAACTTTATAAGCATAATCAAATGTCTTATAATATTAGTATGTTTTTAGATTCTAGTTTATTTTTATTTAAAATAAATTAGAATTAATTTTTCAAACTCTCTCAAAATACTAAAAATAAATTAGAATTATATAATTGCTTATTTTTAAAGTTCGGTAGGATTCGTAATTTATATTTGTCGAGAAATTATTTTTATTATTATTTTGTTTATTCCAAAATAAATCGTACTAGTGTTATCTAGTTTTTCATACACCAAGTATTGTTTATTGGCTACGAGATGAAATTTATGTGATATTATTAGTATGTGTACATTATTTTTATTTTTATTTTATTTTTTGTGCTCGTAAGTCGTATGTGTACATTAATGGGTATGCCAAAATTTATATATATTAAATAGCATATATATAGGTAATTAATGTATTGAGTGAATGCTTAAATTAGTTAATAGATCTTTTATTGGTAATTACGAGTGAACCCATAGGCGTATTAATGCACTAAAAGAGATGGAAAAAATATTTACTTAACTAAAATTGAAGAATCTTGGAATTTGAAATTTAAACTTTATGATAATGATGAGACTCAGAAACGCACTCGAATCAGAGCCGTCCACGTGTCGCCATCGACTGACTTGAAGACTACACGCTCGCATTGATGGGCTCGTGAGCCAATCCAGCCCACTCACTTGCCAACTAAGTCAGGCCATTGGGCCTCGGATAATTGGTCAGATAAAGGGCCAGAGCCGGCCGGCTTAGCGCTCGCATCTTGGTCCTCAGGGTTACCCTTCTCAGGGAAGCACCCACGCGGGGACCCCATTCTTGATGCTCGGGGTTTTGACGCTCAAAGGTCATCGGCCGCGGAGGATCCATCCGTGCACTCTTCGAGCGTCATCACGCTCGTAAATGATCCCACCTCCCCGGCGAGGGACCCAAACCTTAGCAAGGAGGACTTTGGGCCTTCCTCTCACATGACCCTCGCCAACAACCTCTGACATAAAGGTAGTGCACCCTTTGTACCTGACACGCCGCCCCCTTTTCAGGGACGTCATTCTCATACCATCACGGGATGCCACGTGTTAGGGCAACACAGGTTTGGGACCACCTGGTCAATTTACCCATTTACCCTCACCCCTAACATCTAAATAGAGGAGAACGCGTGCTTTCTCCCCCAAGCAATCTTCTGCATACATTTCACACTGGGCATTCCCTCTCTCCATTTTTTCCGCATCTTCCTAAGCTCCGTGATCACCTCACCACAGTTGCATCACCATTACTTCTTGCACTCTTGGTGTTATCCTAGCTGGAAGAACCCACGCATAAAAAGGAAACCCAGTTCCTGAGGCTTTCACGCCTGTGATGGTCTTCCCCTTCTAACAAATATTAAAGTGTTGTTGCATTTAGGAAGCTCAGATTCCTGCACCATCATTTTTGGCGCCGTCTGTGGGAAATCCATCATCACCGTCTTCATCATCATCTTTTTCTTCCCTAAAAGCTAGTTGAAAAGTAACACCAGCGACTCCCAGTATGGTAACGGCGACAAGGTCAAGAGCGGTAGGAAGTAAAGGTGCTCGTTCCCCTGCCAACGAGGAGAATACAGGGAACGACGCCGCCGCTGTCGGTACGCCGCCTCCACTCACCGGAAATACTGAAGTCGCCGCCGCCACTCTCCCCCCCAGAGGAAACGAAGCAGGAGGATCTGGCTCGAATTCTCCTCCCCCAACCTTCACCCAAAACGTTCAAACCTCCCATCACGGCATGTACTCCATGGCCATGCCCCCGCCGGGATACGTCCATATGCAGCCGGGAATGATGCCAGGAATGGTACCCATGGTCCAGCCATATCAAGTGGGCACACTAAATCTCCCACTGTCACTACCAAGAGAAATACAAGGGGTGGAAATGCCCCAGGTAACAACTCAGCAGCTCCAGGCTCTTTACGCACAGTGTGAAAGGCAGGCGGTACAGAACGCCTGGGAGCACTTCACTGCCGCCTATTTCCCCTCTTTGGCAGGAGCTCGAGCGGCTCCGCCCTTGGGCGGGCTCCCTGCACATCCCTTGACGATGGCCCAGAATGCGTTAAGGGCCCAGCAACCTCACCCTCCTCCGCTTCAAGAAAATGAAGCCGTTCCGAGGGTCCAGCAAGGGCAGCAGCCAGTGGGAAATGAGAGAGCCCCTCAAAATGAAAGGGCTGGAAACAATGACGAAGTCCAGTCGAAGGACACTGAGAGGGCAAACCGCAGAAATGTCGGTGACCCTCAACTTGCAGCAGTTCAAGACCAAATTCGAGGGCTACAGAACGTAGTAGAGCAGCTCTCTCGAGCGCGGTCTCACGCCTCCCGCGATGGGGGCGAGAGGTCCAAGGCCAGATACGCTCGCCGACCACGTAGCCCCATTTCTCGGCGAAGAAGGGAGGCTAGTTATGAAGATCCTGATGAGCGGGACTACAGAATCATGGCGGGTGATTCCCCCCTCGTAGAAGAGGTCCTGATGACCCGTGCGGGGAAGGGAAAAATTCCCTCGTCCGTCAACAGATACGACGGAACCACGGATCCAGCCGAGCATCTGGACCATTTTGTGCACTTGATGCACCTGTACGACCACCCGAACAACTACTGGGCCAAAGTGTTTGTCACTTCCCTCACGGGGATGGCCCAAGAATGGTACAAAAAGCTCCCCCCGCGCTCAATCCGGGGATACTATGACCTGACGGATGCTTTTGTTAGTCACTTCAACTCCCTGAAAGCACCAGCTCCGGCTGCGACCGCTCTTTACAGCCTGGTCCAAGGGCCGAATGAGACTCTCAGATCCTTCATGGGGAGGTTCAATAAAGAGATTTTGTTAGTGGAAAAGCCCTCAATGGACTTTTTGAGGCACGTTCTGTTTGGGGCCATCAACATGAAGCATTACGTCAGCAAGGAATTTGTGGAAGAAGTGGCCAAGAAGAAGCCCCGCTCATTGATGGAAATCAGGGAGATTGCTGACTCCTTCTTTACCCTCGAGGATATGTACATAGCGAGGGATCAGAAGATGGCAAATGCCCCTCGCCTCAACAGAACCCACGAGGACAGAGTGGAGCCCAACCGGAATCGGCGCCGCAGCCCAATACCCGCTCGACGACATTCCTCACCTCCGCGGAGGCTCGAGCGTGTCCCCCTCAACCGCCCGATTGCCGAAGTTTATACCCTGGCGGACCAGAAGCTGTTTAAGAGACCGCCCAAGCTAAGAGAAACCGAGGCTCAGAAGCGCTCGGGGAAGTACTGTGCCTTCCATAAACAGAAGGGGCATGACACTAATGAGTGCCGCCACCTGGAGAAGGAAATTCAGCGGCTGATTGCTGGGGGGCACCTCAAAGAATTTGTGAAAGTACTGGAGGGGTACGATGAGCATTGCGCGGAACGAGCGCTGGGGAGAAGAAGAAGCCGTTCACGCTCCCGAAGCCCTCGCCGCCATCGCCCCGAGACCAGCGAGCGCGGCAAGGGGAATGGGGCGGATGTGGAAAATCAGCCCTTCGCGGTCATTCACATGATCGCTGGAGGACCCTCGGGAGGAGATTCCAACGCTTCACGACGTCGCCATGTTCGGAGCTACAACCAAGGAGCGTCTCTTTCTCGTCCAGTGCTTTCCCTTGACAGCTCTTCGCGCTCGATGGAGGATGAAGGCATAGGGTTTACTGAAAAAGATCTTGAACACATTGTAACACCCCATGGGATAGGAAAAACCTCTGACTGTCCCATGGTGGTTAGTTTAGACGTTCATAACCACACTGTAAAGAGGGTTTTATTTGATAGCGGAAGCTCTGTGAACGTTCTCCCGTACTCAACGTTTCAACAACTGAACATAACAAACATTCCCCTCGAACCTCTCAATACTGCCCTCGTAGGGTTTGGGGGTTCCGAGATCGTCCCTCGCGGACAGATTCGCTTGGCCACCTCTTTAGGTCGCGCCCCACAGCGAAAAACCTTGAGCGTCCTCTACACCGTCGTCGAAGTGAATCTTCCTTACAATATCATCATTGGGCGTCCCGCCCTCGTGGATTTCAAGGCCGTAATTTCTACATATCACCAAAAGGTCAAGTTCCCAACCCACGAGGGCACGGGAGAAATTCTGTGTAACGTCAAAGAAGCTTGGGAGTGTTACATTCTTTCGCTTCGGAGCCACAAGCCCAAGCAACCCATTCAAGCTGGGTCTACCAAAAAGTCCGTCGACTTCCCCAAGTTAGATGAAGACGGCCCCGAGCGCAAAAGAGCCAAACTATACCGAAAGAAGAATAAAAAGAGAGCCCCTGGAGATGTCCAGTGTTCCGAGAATAGACCACCGGGGGCCGTCGAGTGCTCCTCTTCGGAAAATGAGGGGGACGAGTCTGAGGGTAGGCTCGCTGGGAAGAAACGAGCGCTAGAGGCAACGAGGCCAGAAGTTCGAATTGAGCCCACCGAGGAGTTTATAACCGTCGAATTGGAGCCAGGGAATCCGGATAAAACCACCCAGATTGGCTCGGGCCTAGATGGGCCCTCGCAAGTCTTGATGATCGACTTCCTGCGGGAGAACCTGGACGTTTTTGCATGGAAAGCTTCTGATCTCACCGGGATAGATCCGAGTGTTATTGTCCACTGGCTGAACGTGGACTCGACCTTTAAGCCCATCAAACAGAAGAAGAGGGACGTTCATGGCTTCAGAAAGCGGGTCATCGAAGAAGAGGTTGGTAAACTGCTTGACGCTCAATACATAGAGGAAATCTTGTATCCAGAATGGCTCTGCAATGTGGTGCTCGTTCCCAAGAGCGCCAATAAATGGCGTATGTGCAACGACTTCACAGATCTCAACAAGTCGTGCCCCAAAGACCATTATCCGTTGCCGAGGATTGACCAGTTGGTAGATTCCACAGCCGGGTGTGAACTCATGAGTATGATGGACGCCTTTCAGGGGTATTATCAGATATTTATGGCTCCTGAGGATCGTCCTAAAACTTCGTTCATTGTGCATTTGGGCGTTTACTGTTTCAAAGTAATGCCATTTGGGCTCAAAAACGCGGGAGCAACCTATCAACGCCTCGTCAATAGAATGTTCGAGCGCGAAATTGGAAAATCTATGGAGGTATATGTGGACGACATGATAGTCAAGAGTGAGCGCCAGCGCTCCCATCTAGAAGACCTCAAGCAGACTTTTGATATCCTTCGTCGCTACGGAATGAAGTTGAACCCTTCAAAATGCACATTTGGCGTTCGAGGTGGTAAATTCCTGGGGTACATGGTTAGTCAACGTGGCATAGAGGCAAACCCAGAGAAGATTAAAGCGATCCTGGACATACCCTCCCCTCGTAATCTGAGAGAGGTCCAAGTGCTTGTGGGTAAAATCATCTCGCTAAACAGGTTCATCTCCCGCTCGGCGGACAGGAACTTACCTTTTTTCAAAATCTTGCGGAACGCTCGTAACTTCTCTTGGAACGAGGACTGTGAGAAAGCTTTAAATGACATGAAGCAATACCTGGCGAGCGCTCCCCTATTGGCCAAACCAATTCCCGGAGAATGACTGATTGTTTACCTCTCGGTTTCCGCGGAGGCTATGAGCGCCGTCCTAGTAGCGGTCCGCGAGCGTAAGCACCTGCCTGTCTACTACCTGAGCAAAACATTGCAGGGAGCCGAGAAGAGGTACATGGAAATAGAGAAATTTGCCTTTGCGCTCGTTAATGCGTCCCGAAGGCTGAGGCCTTATTTTCAGGCTCACTCCATTACAGTGCTTACGGATCAACCACTCAAGCAAGTGCTATCTAAGCCAGATGTTTCGGGAAGATTAATTAAGTGGGCGATTGAACTCAGTCAGTTTGATATCTCCTTCGAGCCTCGTACCGCCATACAGGCTCAGGCAGTGGCCGATTTGTTGGTGGAGCGCTTCAATTTAGATACTGTGCCCTCAGCGGATGATGGTCTATGGCTTTTACACACGGATGGCTCCTCGACCTCACAAGGGGGAGGAGCCGGGGTGACCCTCCGGGATCCCCTCGGGGCAGAAGTTGACTACGCAATCAAGCTGGCGTTTCAAGTCACCAACAACGAAGCTGAGTATGAGGCCCTCATCCAAGGGCTCAGGATTGCACTCCAAAACGGGGCCACTCGTGTTACGGCATACGTTGATTCGCAGTTGATCGCGAGTCAAATTGACGGTACTTATGAGGCTCGAGAAGCCACCATGGTAAAGTACTTGTCGAGCGCCAAAGAGGCGATAGCCAAGTTTAAGGAGTTCCATCTTTTGCAAGTTCCGAGGGCTGAAAACGAACGTGCTGACGCTCTCTCCAAATTTGCATCTGCCCTGGACGGCTCTAGCGAGCGTGCTGTGACATTTCTTAGGGCTGAAGTGCCACTGATAAGTAGAGGAGAACCTTCGGAAGAGGTGCATATGATTGACCCCTCCGAGCCTTGTTGGCTCGACGAGATTGTCAAATTCCTCCAGGACGGAACCTACCCGAGTGACAAAGTTGAGGCTCGTAAGATCAGGAGCAAGGCTCCTCGTTTCTCGTTGGATTCCGAGGGCCGATTATTCAAGCGATCCTTCCAGGGCCCACCGTTGAGATGCCTGAGACCCTCGCAGGCCAAGGAAGTTTTACAGCATGTGCACAACGGGAGTTGTGGTAATCACTCGGGGGGTCGGATCTTGGCGAAGAAAATCTTGAGGAGTGGGTTTTACTGGCCCACGGTCTTGCAGGATGCCGTTAGCTACTCCAAGAAATGCCCTAAGTGCCAGTTTCACTCAAATACCCCCCAACTGCCGGCCGCTCAAATGATTCCTATTGATATTTCGTGGCCTTTTGATCAGTGGGGCATCGATATTGTGGGACCCCTCCCAATGGCGGTCGGGCAGAAGAAATTTGTAATACTTGCTGTGGACTATTTCACTAAGTGGGCCGAGGCTGAGGCGGTTGCTAAGATAACGTTCAAAGTGGTGAGAGACTTCATTTGGAAAAACATCATCTGCAGATATGGCATCCCGAGGGTGCTCATCTCAGATAACGGGTCCCAGTTTATTGCTGCTGACACGCGGGATTGGTGCTATGAGCTAGGGATTGAGCAGCGATTCACTTCCGTGGGCCATCCTCAAGCCAATGGACAAGCAGAAGTAACCAATAGAACCATACTCCGGCATCTGAAGACGATGCTCGAAAGTAAGAAGGGAGAATGGGCTGAAGAACTTCAAGGAGCCCTGTGGACATATCGTACTACTCCACGAGCGGCCACAGGGGAAACCCCCTATTCCCTTGTTTATGGCTCCGAGGCTATGATACCTGCGGAAATTGCCCAAGAATCCGCGCGCGTTGCCTATTTCGAGCATGCTGACAATGAAGCCAACAGGGTGCTCGAGTTAGATTTGCTGGATGAGAAGAGAAATGCTGCTTGGGTACGTATCCACAAGTACAAAGCAACCGTGGCTCGCCAATACAACAAACGCGTCAAGGAAAGGACTTTTCAACTGGGGGACTTGGTTCTTAAAAAAGTTGAAGTCTCCAAACATGTGGGTAAGTTGGACCCCAATTGGGAGGGCCCCTTCAAAGTTATCCAGGTACGAGCAAACAATACCTACCTATTGGAAACTCTGCAAGGCGAGCGACTCCCGAGACCGTGGAACGCATGCAACCTTAGACGGTTCTACGTATAAATATCTACCTAGGTATTCGCCCGCTCGTGGCACTTTGTACTTCCCTTTGACAGAGGGAACGACTGTAATCATTTCAAGCATTCTAAGCATAATGGTAAGTATGTTGTATGTTGTTATATCATTCAAACTGCCCTTTCATTTGGTTAATAATCTGGTTGGTAAAAAAGCTTACTCCGTGTCGAGCGTACTCCACGTTGAACGGCTTAATTAAAACCCGGATTGATTTCAAATCGACGCTACATATGCGGAAAAAATGCTATACATTGAACAATCTAACACTCACAAGCGTGTAAACCCTAAGAATGAGCGTGTCGAAGGGTGGGATGCTAAACGCTTAATTTACGCCAACTGAGTGCTCATCACACTAGTTCGCGCTCGTAAACCCCCTGTGACCCTCATCTACTTGGGTAAGAGTACGCCCGTAAATAGTGGATGCCACTAACACTACGGATGCGCTCGTTTTAATCCCTGCTTAGCAAATCCTACAGGTAATTTCTGAGTACGGTCAATTTTCTGGAATGAACAAGATAAAGATGCATGCCAAATGTCTAAGGCCAATACTTAGCTAAATCCTTAGGGATTCCCTAAGTTCAAATTCGAGCCTCATTGAGGATCCTAGGATTCCAGACATAGGCCAATTCTTGGCTAAAGTTTTTCTAAATCTAGATTCGAAACTTCATTTCGAACGTGGCCAGGGAACCCTCCCAAGGGTCCCCCTCGCGCCTGTATTCCCTCAAAGGTTTTCTAAGTCCGGATTCAAGGTTCATTCCTACTATGGCCAGGGAACCCTCCCAAGGGTCACCCTCGTGCCTATATTTGCAAACATGTCATTTGCCTAAACGTCGAAGACTTCTAAGCTTAACATGCCTGGCGACGAGCGTCAAGGGACCATCGAAGAAAACCCATCAGCGTACACGCTTATCGCAAACATTCAAACGAAGGATATTAATATAGGAACGGCGAGCATAACAAAGCAACATCAATCACCGTCCAAGAGTAAGAAAGAAAGCATTCATACATTCAAACAAAAGGAAAGGAGTTCAAATTTATGGAAAAGCAACTTAGAAGGGCCCAGAGTGTTCAACACATAATTGAAAAATTAATTACAGACATAAATTGTTCATGAATTTGGAAAGAAACTTAAACCATCGAAGAAAGAGAGTGGCAGTGGAGATAGGCATCACTGGGCTTGGTTTTCAGGCTCGGGAGGAGCAGTTGCAATAGGAACGGGGGCCAGCACGTTGGCATCAGAAGTTTGAGCCTCACCTGGTTCCTCGACATCTGCTGCATCCATGACAGTACCCTCGTCCTCGATTTGGATGGGACCAGGACCAATAGTATTAGCAGCAATGAACTCCCGTTGGAGTGTTTCCACCAGCTCCTGATATTCGGGCTCCGCCAAGCCTTCATTAGGATCCTCATCCTGGAGCACCGACTCGCAGTTTTCACCAAGATCCATCCGTAAGCGAGCGTCAGTCCGAGCGCTATCAGGGGCCAAACCCAGATGCACCATTTGTCCGATGGCTTTCCGGAAGAAACGCCGCGCGTTGTCAAAGCAGTGCATGTTGGCCGCAAATACAAAGGCCTTGGAACGCACGAACTTCATCACCGCGTCCCAGGATATCCTTGCTTCCAAGCCCTGAACTTTGCCCTGCAAGTCGGCAAGGGACTTGTTAGCGTCCTCATTCCGGCGAGTGCTTTCCGCCAACTGCTCACCCAACTCCTGGTTCTGTTGCCTCAGTTGGTCACGCTCCAACTTCAACTCTTTGTGACGCTCGTCAAGAGCAAGATAGGCTTCGTCCGTCTTCCGAAGGTTCTCCCTCAGCTGATCCATATCACGGTTGGAGGCAGACAGTTGAGCGTGGAGGTTGTTGTAATCCTCTTGCAGTTGAACAGGGTCGGAAATGCGCAGCAACTTCTTATACTTGGCTTTATGCTCAGAATAGGCTTGCGCTCGTGCTTGCAAATTTTTCAGCCTCGGGATTACCTCCTGGGAAGCCATAAACGAGGGTCACAATCCGAACATGGAAGGAAGAAGAGAATAATTTTGTAAAGGGGAGTATAGACTTACCGTCAGAAGGGCGTGACAGGCATCGTCAGCAACGCGAGCGGCGTCATGCTGGTTCAGCTTGTCATGATCGCCGGAAAATTGGAGTTTCCCAACGATGTCGGAGACAAGGTTGACGGAGTAGGCGCTCTTTTTAAGGAGCACCGGGCCTTCAGTCCGCTGGCGCTTATAGCGGGAGTCGCCCTTGCAGCCTATCTTCCAAAAATCTTCATCCTCTGATGAAGAAGTATCGCTGCCTTCGCCCCTGTGCCCTACAACCACTTCTTTCCCCTTGCCAGAAATGGGGATAGCGTCAGACATCCTCTTCCTTTTCCCCTGACGGTCGGCCCGGAGAATTTCGTGAATACGGACAGGCTCCCCCGAGCGGTTCCGCGATCCGCTCGAACTCAGTGAAATGGGACCCTCGGGGGCCGCCGGCGGAGGAGTGGCCCCACGGGCTCCGTCAACCGTCAAATCTTCTATAGGGCCCCTTCGGGCCTCGTTCGCGGCACCACCACGAGCGCCATTGTGTCCCCGACCGGCCGCTCGCCTGACCCCTCTCCCCCTCGGAGCGTTGGGCGGTCGGTTTTGTTGTTGTTGTGAGGGCTGAGGGTCAGCAGAAGGCCCCTGAACGCCCAGCATACGGGAAAGAGCTTCAGCATTCATTCCGCGAGATAGTATTTGAACACCTGCAAAATAAAGGGGAAACGAGCGTCAGAAGTTGGTTGCTGGAGTTGCATATGCGAAAAGCACAGCAATCACACCAAGTTAGGAAGTTATTCTAGGAGTCAGAGCAGTTAGTTCCTAGGATCTAACCATCGAGGGCCATGATGTCAGCTGGAGGGTTGAGAATCATATCGGGGGGGCAAGACAGGCCATAACGAAACAGTATTCCCTCGTTCTTCACCAGATTTTCAGCCTTAATCCATTTTCTCTCACTCCTCATCACGAAGGCTAATCCCTGTGCCCAATCCTCAAAAGCCTTATTCCTGGTTCTCTCCCTAACCAGAGGACGCTCGCCGTGAATCATCCACTGACGGTGAACCCCAAAGATTCCCCCAGGTGCCCCCACGAAGAAATACTTCTCCTTCCAATGCTCGCCGTAAGAAGTGGACGGAGAGTCTATCATTTTAAAGCCTGATTTGGCCTGGGCGTAATAAAACCCATCCGTAGGCGACGAGCGTGGCGAGCGGGCAACTTGTATCAAACTGTCAAAGTTGACAATCGAGGGAGCATGGCCTAGTGCTTTCATCATTATTATGAAGGTGTTGATTAGAGCTATGCCGTTGGGCAGAATCTGTGAAGGGCAAAGCGCTAGATGGTGATAAATGGTAGCGGCGGAGTGAGCGATAGGGAACCTTAATCCCCCAGCCAAGACTGCATCCCAATAGACCGTCATCATCCCCAGTGGTGGTTGATTTGCCCTCTCTCCTTCCTCAGGAAGACGCATGGGAAATACTGCTTCATCCCAGTAAGCTTTCGCCCTCAGATCCTCCAAATCTTCGAGCGTCAGAATACTCTCAATCTCAGCCGGAGATCTGTCAGTTTGATGGCGGTTGTCCTGCCTCACCCGGGTGGCAGGCTCCTTTCCTCTTCTCTGGCGCCTTCTGGAAGGTTCCGCCTCAAATGGGCGCCCGGATGGCCCTGCTTCACCCTCGGGAGCCATCACAGCCACCGTGATCCTATGATCCTGGGGACGCACGACACTATTCAGTACTGGGAATACCCTCTCCCCCTGTCTTTGCATCTCCATCACATTATGCATCTCCTCGAAGAGGTCATTCAACCCTCCAGGGGCACGCTCGTTCATCCCTTGAACGGCGGCTTCCACCTCTTCTTCCCCAGCATCTGCCGGAGCCCGCGCCACCGGAATAGCCACAGGAACCCCCTCACCTGGTGGCGCACTAGCCAGGGGAACCGCTGTAGGAACATTGTCATGAGGGGAAGAGCTCCCCACGGACATCTCCTCAATCTCCCTTACGTAATCGTCAGCAGGGTGTCCAGCCATGGTTGCTTTACGACTTTTGAAGATGGGATTTCTAGCAAAGAACTCAAGGAGGGCAAGAAATTTTTGAAACAATTTCAATGGCAGGAACTGGCTCTTCACTCAAGGTTTTCACTCACTTAACCAAAACCTAGGGTTAGCACGAAGAAGATAAGAACAATGTTAGGGAATTTTACCTAAAAGTTTGAAGAACGGAGACTCGCCGGAATCACTAAGAGTTGCAGGGATTTCTTGCTGCGTATATGCTTGGAGAAGACGAAATGCGTGAAAGAGATCCTAGAGTGCTGTAAATCCCTATTTATAGGGGATGACTTACACTGACTAGGGTTTGGGATTTCAAATGGCAATCATTTCCCGCCTAGGAAATCCCCCCACTTTTGGTAACCGCCTCACGTCTCCCGGAGTGCACGCGCCCACGTTCCCACTCAGCATTAAATGCGGACATGACTTCAATTAATGCTGTGTCAGACTGTGTCCGTTACAGAAGGCAAGCGGTCACTTCTCTAGCAACAGGCTTGACCCTCGGATATTCAAAAATTCAAAGCTCCATTCTTTTTAAAAAAATTCTACAGTACGCTCGAGCGATACTACAGAATTTGGGGGGCAAAATGATGAGACTCAGAAACGCACTCGAATCAGAGCCGTCCACGTGTCGCCATCGACTGACTTGAAGACTACACGCTCGCATTGATGGGCTCGTGAGCCAATCCAGCCCACTCACTTGCCAACTAAGTCAGGCCATTGGGCCTCGGATAATTGGTCAGATAAAGGGCCAGAGCCGGCCGGCTTAGCGCTCGCATCTTGGTCCTCAGGGTTACCCTTCTCAGGGAAGCACCCACGCGGGGACCCCATTCTTGATGCTCGGGGTTTTGACGCTCAAAGGTCATCGGCCGCGGAGGATCCATCCGTGCACTCTTCGAGCGTCATCACGCTCGTAAATGATCCCACCTCCCCGGCGAGGGACCCAAACCTTAGCAAGGAGGACTTTGGGCCTTCCTCTCACATGACCCTCGCCAACAACCTCTGACATAAAGGTAGTGCACCCTTTGTACCTGACACGCCGCCCCCTTTTCAGGGACGTCATTCTCATACCATCACGGGATGCCACGTGTTAGGGCAACACAGGTTTGGGACCACCTGGTCAATTTACCCATTTACCCTCACCCCTAACATCTAAATAGAGGAGAACGCGTGCTTTCTCCCCCAAGCAATCTTCTGCATATATTTCACACTGGGCATTCCCTCTCTCCATTTTTTCCGCATCTTCCTAAGCTCCGTGATCACCTCACCACAGTTGCATCACCATTACTTCTTGCACTCTTGGTGTTATCCTAGCTGGAAGAACCCACGCATAAAAAGGAAACCCAGTTCCTGAGGCTTTCACGCCTGTGATGGTCTTCCCCTTCTAACAAATATTAAAGTGTTGTTGCATTTAGGAAGCTCAGATTCCTGCACCATCAGATAAATTTGATTATATTGCAATCTAAATCAAATAATCATATGTTGATTGTGTTATGAATTTAAATTCTCGTATAATCGAAATATATCTTCCCCGTAAATAAGTGTAATAAACGTGTTATATAGTTAATTTTGATAGAATCGAAAGTAGAACTTCTCGTTATTATATGCGTATATTATGTGTCATTCATTAATAAATAATGATTATTGGCTAAGAAATTAAGTTTTTGTGACATTATGTGTATGTGTTTATGATTGTCATAATGTCATATAATTACTCTCACACAAATTATTCATTTTAATTCACATAAAAATTAATAATAAGCCACTCTACCTACAACTATTTATAAACGAGTAAATACATTAAATAGTGCAACATATTGTTAAGGGATTCAAATTCAATTAGCCAACAAGCTTCCTTCCACAAAAAAGTATAAAAATCACATTAAAATATTTATTTATTTAAATATTTAATGTCATTACATTAAGTATGTTGTCCTAACATAATTTTATTTTTCATATATGTATTATATAAACATTAATGACATTACATTAAGTATGTTGTCCTAACATAATTTTATTTTTCATATATGTATTATATAAACATTAATGACATCAGATATTTAAATACTAGCGTATACCCCGTGCGATGCACGGAAATTATGAAAAAAAATTTAATTAATACATTAGATACATCGATAATAGTTGGACAGATACAAAAATCTAAGAATTTGACTTCTTAAATTATTTATGAAAAAATAATAATAATAATTTGAGGTTTCGAAGGGGATCATCAACAAAATAAGAGGTAAATTTCATAAGTTAATTAATATAGATATGTTATGAAAAAGAAAAAAGAATTAGGGGGTAAATGACTATGTTGATTATATATATTTACATTTACATGAAAAACGACTTTATAAAATGACTTTTAAAAGATACAGAAAATGTTTAGGTTGTATATATAAAATCATTTCCCGTTATATTTATCTTCTTTAACGTATAAAGATTTAAAGAGTTTCCTATAAAGCTTATCAAATTGAAATAAATAATTAGTTAAATTTGAACAAAGAAAGAAAATCAATTAAATATACCAAAGAACAATCACTAAATAATAAACAATTTTAAAAAATTAAAGGCACAAAATATCAACTATCAAAATTTCAAAATTTTTTAAATATAAAAAATACAAAAATAAAGCACAAGACTATATATATATATATATATATATATATATATATATATATATATAAAATAAAGTAGACAAACTATTATTTGAAAAATGATCACTGAGTAAAAAATATAGATTTATGTGAAAATAAAATATTAATAATCAACTTAATAAGTTGGAGAGTTGGAAAAACTATAGCTATTAGAATCAAACATATTCAAATTCTTTAAATTAATTCAACTAAAAAATATATAAAAAATAATAAGAATTTTGAAAATAAAATAATAATAATAATAAAGTAGACAAAGTATTATTTGAAAAATTATTGTTGAGTAAAAAGCATAGACTTATGTGAAAATAAAATATTAATAATCAACTTAATAAGTTGGAGAGGTGGAAAAACTATAGTTATTAGAATCAAACATATCCAAATTCTTTAAATTAATTAACAAAAAAAAAAAAAAATTTGAAAATAAAATAATAATAAGTAAAAGTATAAAAAGTAATAATAAAAACATATAAAAAAAAAAAAGACCACACATATGATAATGATAAATAAATAAAAAATTGAACATACCAATATATAAATCTAACCATAAACTATGGGAATATATATTGCAGCAAAAATAATTTACGTAAAACTAAATGGACATATATATTATAGAAATATTGTTGATAATGAGAAAAAAATTCTCAAAATAAATAATTAATAAGAAAGAAATTTACGAAAAAAAAAAAATTTGAATTGATAAATCTCAATTTAATAAATAAAGAGAAATTGCTAAGATGATTAAATGAATTTTTTTAATAAATTAAAGAATTAATAAAGGAAAATTAAAAAATTTAGAGAAATAGAGTTGAGTTCAAATAAAATAATTGTGGTCAACCACCGTTCCACTATATAAATAAAAATAAATAATAAATTTAATCAATTTAGAAAAGAGAAAAAGAACATTTTAATTTTTGTAGAAAAAAGAAACCATATTAAATTCAACAAAATTCTTCACTAAACGGAAAAAACAAAAAGTTAAATCTTAAAACATCAAATAATATCTTAAGGACAAAGTTAAATCAACGAAAAGTCAAAAAAATATACAAACAACTAAAAATTAAATCATATTATTAATTTCTGCTTAAAAAATTATATAATGATAAATAAATGAGAAAAAAATCATAAAAACAATTATAATATAATTGATTCAACAGTAGCAGAAGCTTGGAAAAAAATAAATGAAAATGAAAATCGTAATTAAATATATTAAATAAAAATTAGTTATAGAATGACAATCTTTAGCTTAATAAATGAAAATATAACTTTTAAACTATGTCAAATAAGAAGATAAATTAAAAGTGTTATTGATTAATCGAGTAGACAGAATATTGCAATAAAACTTTATAAAATTAAATGTCTTGTATGGTGGAAATAAATAATTTTTTTTACTATAATAAAAGATGACATCTAATTTTGTAGGATTTTATTTTTGTTATAATAATTAATAAAGAAAAAAAAAGTCCGAGAAGAATTTCGTGAAGATTATTATTATTATTATTATTTTTGGTGCGTATAGAGACAAATTTTAATGAATGAAGATTGAGAAATTGATCATGTAAG
The DNA here is from genome assembly GCA_037501455.1 of Lantana camara. Taxonomy (NCBI): domain Eukaryota; kingdom Viridiplantae; phylum Streptophyta; class Magnoliopsida; order Lamiales; family Verbenaceae; genus Lantana; species Lantana camara. The sequence continues at coordinate 96,104,819 of CM074863.1, forward strand.
TATGAATGATATTTGAATGATATGGTACATATAGTGAGAGAATCAAAGGAGTAAATAAATAAAATTTATCATAATTACATATAATTAGGGAATTTATTGTTTATATCAATTTTTTTTTTAAATTCACTATAAATAAATTTTTATGGTGGTTGTATTAGGTAATACAAATTCGTTTGCTAATTTTTAGGAGGTTTAATTATTAATGATACATAATCTTTATTAATGGAATAGTTAATGGATTACATATGATATGGGGTTGAGTTTAATAATATTGAAATATATTAATCCAAATAGAAACAAGAAAAAAATAGAAAAAAATATTATTCCAACACCCAATGAAAAATTATTTTTTCAATAAAATGTTAAAAATATATAAAATGGTATTGAGTCAAAACAATACAATTGCAGTCAAATACCTTCGCGGATTATATAACAGTGTAGATAATGTATTTTAAATAAATAAATTAATGATAATTTTCTTAATTAAGTATAAAAATTTTAAATTACATAACATAAATTTTCAAATAAACAATAGTATAGTATTTCATTAAAATTCTATAATTTAATATATATATAAAATAAATTAAACCACATGAAAAAATTGAAAATATGTCATGAATCTTACCAAAGATAATTACTCTCCTTAATTACTATTTATTTTTATAATTAAATAATACAAAAAATAAAGATTAACCAATCAAAATTTTTTTTTACCAAAATAAATTTTTCAAAAAAATAACAAAATTCCACATCATAAAAAATGCACTTTGAAAAGTCAAACATGGTTTTCAAATATATAATAGTATAGATTTCAAAATTTGGCGTTTTGCAAAAGAAAATCCTATGCAAATGTATAACATAATTGTATAATCAAAAAATATATATTTTTTAAACGTAATCAAAATAAAATTTGAATGTATATGAATATAATATTTTTAATGGAAAAATTGCAAAATTGGCCCTGTCGAATTTTCATTTTGACAATTAAGTCATCTCGCAATCTATTTTATAGTTAATATATATATCTTCCAAATATTTCAATATATATTCGAGTTTCGCTGAAAATTCAATTTGTTATCAGAAAATATCTATGTGATTGTCCAATTTATATACGTGATGTAGCAGCCACGTACACATTTTTCAGCAAGATATTGATTTTTCGGCAAAAATCGAATATGCACCGCAAATTTATAAATGTTACTAGTTCTAATTGCAAAATTCAATTTGAACATAATTAAATTACTAAACTGAAAAATTTTCAATACTAATTTTACGGTTTTGCCTTTTTTGAATTACTCATACACTTCCGTGATCCAAATGGCGGATTATATTGATTACTCTTTTCGTTGAATTCTAAAATAAAAAATTAAATATGGCCAAAAAGAAAAAAAGAAACAACAATAACATGCAAGAAAGAAAAGCTAAAATCTTACAAAGGCCAAATTGAGAATTGCCAAAGAGGCCCCTAAACTTGGGTTTATTTACACATAAACCCATATATTATCTTCCTGGGGTTCAAACCCTAGTTAAACCCTGCTAATTCTCTCCAACTTCCTTTCAGCTCACTCTAGGGTTCAATTGCAGAGCTGTTATTTGTAATTTGTTTGCATTTGGAGATTGCAATTTGTGCAATCAAGTAGCAAGAAAGGCCATGGGTAAGCTCGGGAAGAAGGCGAGGAAATTTGCGAAGAAACATCTGCAGTCAGTGCTGAGGCAGCGGCGGAAAACGAAGGCTGTATTCAAGAGGAGAGCTAACAGTAATTAATTAGCCTGAAACCCATTCTTTTTATTTGTATTGTTTCATCATATATTTGCGGGGCGTTTTGAATTGCTAGGGGTGTGATGTGTTTCAGGCCTGAAATGCAGTGGAATCAGTGATTTCACGCTGCAAATGCGTGTATGCGTGTGTGGTTGTTTGTCTTTACCCTTCCTTTGAACAATTGGTGTGTATTAGTTATGGCTGTTCAGTAGTTCAAAAAGTGGTCATAGTTTTGGTCATTCCACTTTCATATCAACTAAACTTGTCGTTTCCACCACGATTGCGCCACCAAAATTTATATATTTTTGTTTAAATTTGTTTGGGTGGTGGCAATGAAGTGTACAGTGAAATGGGAAGCCTAAATTGTTAGTGTTGATTTCGGTTCTTAAGTAAATGATAGTGTCTTGATTGCTCTAATTTGTAAGATGAGATAAAATGGCCAAATGCACTGATCAAATAATTGTATGGAGTGCAGAAGTGATTTTTTTGGCAGTGTCAGTTGTGTGTGCATGCTTATTTCATCTAAAGTCGATCAAAACCTTTTCCCCTTGGTTCACGAAGAGGTAAAGGTCCATGGAAATCTCATAACTTTGTCATTATTTCTCATGCAGAAGGTGGGAAACATGATGTTGAGGAAGAAGTGGATAATCAAGTGGGGCTTTCTAATGGAAGGTAAAAAAGGTGAATTTGATGCAGCTGTCTCATGTGTTGTCTTTCAGTCTCTGTTGGTATATGCTATATTCCTAGTGTCACCAAAGATTGGTGCAGAAATGAGCTACTGCATCACTAGGAGATATATTAGTAATTCAAAGAACCAAATACTAGGAATTACGGTCTTTAATATGTTTTCGTGGCACTAAGTTGTTCACCTGGTAAATTATGCATGCATTTGGAATTTTTGCTTGTCGCTAAGCCTTCTTGCATTTTCATAAACATAAACCAGTGCTTGACATTCTGAAATGTTATGAAACAATGTATAGTATCTGTCTGTTCTGCTGATTATCTTCCTTGTTATTGCCTTGCGTTTTTGCGGTTATATTTTCAATTTGATTCTTAGTCATTTCCCTTCCTTATAGTTTATGATCCCTCTGTAAGTGTCTACTATCATTTTATTTATTGCGTAAATCTCGATTTACTTCAGGATTAATGAATATGAAGGCATTCAGAATACTTTTCTTGATGCGGTGTTTGCTGAAAACGACAAGGATGAGGTTGCAGATGCATCAGATAGTGATGGTTACCTTTCAGAGGTTTTATACTTGAATCCACTTATTTCTATTTTTTGGTTACTCCACATGACTTTGTTTTCTTGCCGGCCTTTGATTGTGCAATTTATATATAGGACTCAAGCTGCCCGTATGTTGTGGAAAGTGAGAATGGGAAGACTTTAGAAGGTGACTTACTATTTTAGGCTTTAAATATTTTCATGCGCATTCTCTTGTTGGAATATCATCACTGGATGTTGATATACATGCCAGATGAACTTGCTTCCAGTACCTTTTCTGCTCAGAATAAGAAAATTCATGCTGATCTTGCCATTCAAACAAAGAAATTGGATAGGCTGAAAAAGAAGGTAATTCTCTATTTTGTATTTTTTTTTTAGTTATGCCTTTTCTTATTGAGAACTGGGATGATCTTATTGTCAGGATTATTTCTAACTAAGCATAAGAGTATGATGGGGTTGATAAGAGCTTAGGCTCTGTTTGGTATTGTTTTGGGAGAATATTCTTCAACCCATGGAATGCTAACAAATACTCCTATAGATACATAATTTCCAAAATCTCAGTAGAAAGTTCTAATAATTTCTAAGTTCTAACTCATTACATCAGTAAAGTATATATTTATATCTTTTAATTATTGTTTAATAAAACAAAGATTTTGAATAGTTGTATCACTATAATCTATCATTAATAATTTAAAAGATTTAATGTGGCATTACTAATTACAAAACAACTTGCATTAAAACATGCTTGCAATAATTTTTTTCTACTCCTGTAACCTTGCATGTACCAATTCCTTGCCTGTATGGTGGAATTTGACAACCAAGAATATTTATGATATGCTTCTTTTGTAGATGAATACGGGTATTGTTGTTTAGATATAGGAAGATCTAATCGGATCCCTTCTTCTAATAAATATTTCTGGACCGCTGATTTTCTAAATTGGCTTTTAGCAAACTAGTTAAGAGTATCCTACTTGAATGGTGCTTTAATATTTCCAATGACCACACCTCGGTCCCCTGTGGCATAACCAAATCGTTGGGTATTGTTCTTTTTTTGGCTTTGATCTGGCCATTAATTTGTTGGCCCCTTTGTATTTTGAGTTCTTGATATTTCATATATTTGTGGAAGGAAATTTATATCTGTTGATGCAACTTCCTTCTGAGAATTTCAGGATCCAAAATTCAGTAAGTTCTTGGAGAGCTTTACAAACAGTGCTGGAGTATTTCAAAATGTAGATGAGGTTAGATATTTACTATCTGTTTACTATTCTTTAACATCATTACTTTGGGTGGGGTATGCAGGTGGGGGTTGTTCAAGGTATTCGTGGGAACACTTGTGGTGCTCAACATATGAATGACGTTGTGTCTTTATGATATTACAGAAATCTGAATCTTCATGCTTGTTATGAATAAGATATATTGTTTTCGTTTACCTAGTGTTTGTTGAAAAATAATCCACAATTCCGGATCTTCAATTGTATTGTTCAGTATGTTCCAAAGAATCTATATTAGACAGGAAAGCGAAATAAAGAATTGTGACAGCTGAATTTTCAACTATTTTGAGCTTTTGAAATTGAAGTCAACAATAGAATGTGTAATCTAATGTAAAGTCAGACAGGTTCATGACTGTGAGAATGTAGATCCTGAATCTTGGTTTTCTGTCACTAGATAAATACCTGGATTTGTTTAATAACATGTTGCTTAACTTTCTTTATGATGTACTGTTTTTCAGAATTGGGAGAAAGGAAATTGTTTTGACCCCCTATTTATTCCTTTCTTATGCGCAACAAAATGTATGCAGATAATTTATTTCTCCCATCTGTTATTCTCTTTCAGCACTCAGATGAAGGTGAGTCGAGTGATCAAGGGGAGCCAGGTGAAGATGACCCGGCAAAAGACAAAGCGAAGCTCTTGACAAATTCTACCATCACTACATGGTGTAAATTGGTCAAAGAAGATCATAGTCAGTCGGCCCTCATCAGCCTACTAAATGCTTATCGTGCAGCTTGTCACTATGGAACTGAATCCTCCTGGCAAAGGATTGTCAATAGTCAAACCTTTTGCAACATTCTGCTTTTCACACTCTCTAATGCAGATGATATATTTCGAGGCATATTGGAAATATCATCTTCGAATAGTACAAAAGAAACATTACTGGAACTGAAAAAAAACTCAAAGTGGAAAAGTCTGAAACCGCTAGTCAAGTCTTTTGTGAGAAGTACATTGTTTCTGTTGGATCAGGTTACTGACACAGACATTTTGTCTTTGGCAATGACGAGGCTCAGAGCGTCGCTGATATATTTTGTTGCCTTTCCATCAGTAATACGACGACTCATTAAGGTAACATAACTTGAGGTTTCTTCTCCTGCTATGATTTAAAGAATGTGGTAAATGGCAGGAAGCTAAGTCATGATCCAGCTGTGATATATTTTTGGTGATTAAAAATCAGCTTATATAACTGTGATTAATTTATAACGAATGAACATAAAATAAGTTGTGCATGGATTGGTGATCTAGCAAACTAGTAAAAGGAGAAAGTGTCTTTCCCTTATTTAAATAATTGGCCGAAACACATTCTAGTTTTTAGTAACTTACATATCGATTGATGATTGGGATGGATTGCTCTATCCTAACTGATGCTTTGATGTGGAATTCTCTAGTTCTACTTTTAGTTTTATTATCTGTCTTTGTAATCGCTGTTCCAACCCTTACAAAATTTTTAAACAGGCAACTGTGCATTTATGGGCGACAAGTGGAAGTGTATTATCATCAGCTTCTTTTCTTGTCATACGGGAAGTTGCTGCTATGTCTAATTCCAGTTACTTCGACACTTGCCTATCAAAAACTTTTGCAGCCTTTATTTCTCGGTCTAAAGTAACAGAAATTGCTGACATCAAACATATGCAGTTTATGAGGGATTGCCTAGTTGAGTTGTGCTCTCTAGATGTTCAAAGTTCATCTATTAAGGCTGTTGCTTCTATTAGTCAACTAGCCAAGATATTGAGCTGGGGGGTGCAAACAAAGAAGAAGGTATGCTGTCTGACTTGAGTTACTAATTAAAATCTTTAAGGATAGTGATTAGGTTCTTTTACTTGCTTTTCAAGAAAAAAGGGGTTTAGGATATTCCTGGTCATTATTCTGTTAGGTATTTGCTGTTATCTATTTTATATATTCCTGATTTGTCTATATAATGATCACAGGAAGCTATTAGAAAGATATGCAGTTGGGAATTCATTAACTGCATTGATGTTTGGGTTAGATTCATATCAGCCAACATTCGTGACTATGATCTCCAGTCTTTGTTCTTTATGGCCATCCAACTTGTGAACGGCCTAGCTCACATGTTTCCTGGTCCAAGATATTTCCCTCTAAGACTCAAGTGCATTGAGTGGCTGAATCATCTCTCGAGTTCCAGTGGGTCCTTTATTCCACTCGCTTCATTAGTGCTAGATATTTTGGAATATAAGGCTGTCAAGGAAAGAAAGAAAGTTCAGAATGCCTTCAATGTTGGATCGGTCTTGAAGGTCTGAATTACAGCTTACTCTATCATAATATGATGTTGGTTTTCTTGATTTAGTGCATGTCTGAATCTTCTTCACTGTAATTTTGAACGGACCTGTGCAGTTGCCTAAAAATTACCTCAAGTCGAGAAGCTTCCAAGACGAATGCTTCCACTCAGCTGTTGAACAGCTCTCATTGCACTTTTCTCAGTGGAGCTGCCATATTTCTTTCCCTGACCTAGCTACTATTCCTCTAATCCGTTTGAGAAAGATTCATGAGATCACAACTTTAGAAAGCTTGCGCCGGATGGTGAAGCGTTTGATAGATCAGGTATAAATTCTTACTTCTACTCAGTTTGGTACAATAGTTCACTGTTTTATGAAGTAAATCTATATGCACTTGATATTTGGAGAGAACCACCTTGGTTTAAGTGGGAGTTTGCAAAACTTTCTGCTTTGGAGAAGATTTAAATTTGTAAAAGTTGGAATTATAAGAATTGAGAGGAATAGAGAAGAAAGTACAAAAACGCTTTTTAGTAGTAGCCCCAAATGTGCTTCTAGCTTATTTTAGCTATATTTCACGTAGAAACAGCAAAACAAAATACTCCTTTTCTGCTTTTCGTTAGCTAAAAGCAGGAAAGCGCCTTTAAGAGTTGGAGGCCGAAAGTGCATGTTAATAAAGTAAGCTTCAAAGCAAAATTTCGGCAGCGAAAGAATGTCCATTTTTAACGAGTTCTTATGTTTTGTATCAGGTGGAACAGAATGTGGACTTTGTGCAGAAAAAGAGAGACGACGTATCTTTCTCCCCACAAGACCATCAATCTGTGGATTCTTTCCTTCAGGTTTGTGCCTTGTGAATACAATTGCACTTGCTTCTCCAAGTTTTACAGTGAAATTCATCCATCTCACAATCTGCTTAAACATACATGCAGCTTGAAAAGCCCAGTCTCAACGCTCCCTTTACCCAATATTACAGAAGTGTCCTGGAAAAGGCTGCTGAAAGAAATTTGCATAAATGTGGAAAGATGAGGTGCGTATCCGTTGCACCATCTTCCCTAGTTAGATGAATATAATCAATTGCTTTCTTTTTCTGTTGTTTACATATAGTTAGAGAAAAATGGTAGCTACATTAGTGTTGTATTATCTGGATAATGGAGAAATGGAGGAGTGGAATCTTCTGGAATAAAGGATATCCATCTTGTTAAACATTATTGATCTCACTGATTATCTTTAATTACACTAACAGCCCCACTCACCAAATATACTCAAACTAGCAACACTTCCAGGATCTTTCATAATTAAAGGACCTTTCCTCTGAATTCTAAAGCAACAAATATTACTTCTTATGCACTACTTACGACAATGATTTTGGCACTTCAATGAAATTAGTCACTTTTGCCCGTTGGATTAATTCTCTTTTAGCTTTGGTATCATCATATCACGATGTGAATTGCAATATAAAATTATCTAAATACAATCTGCCTGTTTTCATGTTCTCTCTCTGGGGATGTTTCCTAATGAACCCTTTCTCTGTAACCAACATTGCTTCAGTTTGCCAGAGGAGAGAAATTTGAAGAGAAACAGAGCAGAGTCTAAAAAGACAGTAGCAAATGGTCATCTTGATGCAAAAGACTTAAAAGACCAGTCTGCAGTTGAAAATGGAATTACGGATACTAAGCGGAAACGAAGGAAAGCTCTTGAAGGAGACAATAAACAGAGTCTAAAAGAAAAGAAAATCAGAGCAGCAGCTCTTGAAGCTCAATGATTACCCAAAAAGTGATTGGAGGAAAGGAATGAATCATTTTTGGAATTAGAGTAATTTATTCAAATTTACGACAAATTTTCAGTATATGTTATTAGCCGAATTCGATGTATTTTTGTACCCAATACGGAAATTACAGATTATAGGAACTCTGGAAATGTCTGTAGAACTTGCCTGTGCAACTCAATTTTGATAATTACATCATGATTTAACTTTTAAGTATCTTTTTGACTCAACTGAGACCCCTTTCTGGATTCTTGGCTTTGATTGTTCATGAGAAACTTGAAAAGAAAAGGCATGGCCATCATTATGGTATTTTCAATATTGGCATATAATATACCTCACTTTTCACTCAAAAACAGAAACCAATTGCCATGATAAATTTTAAACAAAGCCCCAGGGCAATGAAACTGGAAAACGAAATAAGTAAAAAGGAAAACAGCCTTCTATCTATTTATCTATCTATCTATCTATCTATGGTGTCTGAAAAGACAAAAATGGCCTCAGTACCGTCGACTGCAGCCCATCGGTGCCACAACCATGGTGTTTGGGTGGTTGTTTCCACCACAGCTTAGTATTCTGATCAGTCCCCACAGCCCTGATGTCTTCACCTTTTGGTTTTGTAACGCCGACTCCGGTGGTGGTCGTGGTGGCGGTGATGGGCATTGACGGCGGCTCTGCCGGTGCTTGATATCTCTCAGTTCCACCTTAGTTGAGAATCTTGAAATCCCAAACAACAAGAAGTACCATCTAGCCTTCCCTGATTGTGAGGATGTCAATATAGACATCTTTTGAATTGGACAATTGTACCCTTTCCCACTCTTGTTGCTATCCAACGTTTTCTTTGGTGATTGTTGCAAAGAGCTTGAAGATTGATGGTTTTTCCAGCTAAACATGCTCCAACCACGCTTTTTATTGGTGCCCGTTTGCTTCTTGTTGTCTAATACCTTTCTGGGCGAATCTCTTCTCGACGAATCTGATTTTTTGTCGTAAGGTATGAGTTTTCCGCAGAAAATAATGTTATCTGGTGCGAAACTAGAGGTAAGAGGATTGAACTCTTCGCTAAAGAACTCGAAATATTCATTCTCGGACGACGACATGGAGCTCGAACCTTGTGATTCACTAGACAAATCCTCCTCCCATTCATCAACACCACTTTGGTCACTATACAAGGGAAGATCACACAAAGAAAGTGTTTCATGATCTTGTTCATCTGATGCTTCTTGCATGTATTTGGTGTGAAGGGCTTCTCCCAAAAGTGGTTCTTGAATTTTTAACATTGTGATGGTTGGCCAAGTACTACTTAGAGTATTTGAATATGAATGGTAGTTGGATTGTTTGATGAATTTTAAGTGAGGTTTTGGGAAAGATAGTGGTTATATATACTAAAGGGTTTTTTGGTGGGAGGCAAAGATTGGGACTTGAAAAGGATTAAAGTATTAGTGAACTTTCTTTTTGTCAAGAAAGAAAAAAGAAGGTAAAGTGTTGGTTGATGGCTTGGTGGCTTTTGGAAGTCTTCTAGATGTGTTAAAAAGTAATGCAAAGAAGGTTCAAACATTTGTTTGGTTTTCTAGAAGGGCATGCTCCTAGGACAGATGAGCTAATGTTTTATTACCGTTTTCCACCACAATCTTTGACTAAATACCATCTCTAGACCCTCTTAGGTTTTAAGATTATTTTTTTTTTCTTTGGACGGACGTTGACGTATGATGTACAGATACAAAGATAAAGATAATATGATACATGTGTGGCAATATAAATTTTTTTAAGTTTTTTAGATAAAAAGTATTACACAATACGATACGATAAAATAATATTATTAGAAATATCCGTGCACGGTAGATTTTAGTCGAGAAGGAAGAAAAAATACATACTAAATTTTGTAAGATGCCCTTGTACTGGAAAGTGGAAACAGTACTGTTGGGTGTAAATATTTTAGTGAATGGTTTAGTTCCATTTAATATTTACATAAGTTGGACTAGTTGTGCTGCATCTAGATGGGAGACTTATTAATATGAGTGACAATGCTCACGCGTTATTCAAAATAAATAGTTGGATTATACGGTGATTTTATGAATTTAATACACAATAGATATTATAAAAACAACTCCAAAAAAATTAAAGGATATTTAATATTTGGTTCTGATTTTCTGCTCTATTATTGTGCTCTATATCGTACTTCATATAGTGGATGCGTGTTAGAAGTTAAAACCCACACGGAGAAGCATAAACATAAGTGCACAACACTAAATCGACGAAAAATAAATTAACAGAGAAATAACTGTGTATCTAGACACGTGTTAAGATTTACGTGGAGACGGACGAAAAATAAGTTAACCGAGGAAATAACTGTGTATCTCAGACACATACGGAGAAACATTATGCTAAATGGATAAAAATTAAGCGAATAGAAAAATAACTATATATCCCACAAATCAGAAAAACAAAATCACTATATTCAAGATTCCAAAAAATACATTAACTTTATATCTCGGAAATCAGAAAAAAAAAAATCTATATCCAATAAAACATATTTGATAGAATCCTACTCTACTCTTTATTGAAAAATAAATAAATATGCAATTTAATAGTTAGTGATTAACTTAAAAATTATCAATTTAATATGGATGCATAAAAGCAGAAAAAAGACGATTTATGCACAACTTGAAAAATAAAAAATTTAGATATAACAACATATTGAAAACTTAGATTGAAACTTGAAGAATTCTTGATTTCCTTATCAAATTTAATGTTAGTTTTCATCTTGAAAATTATTTACTTGTAAATTCACAATCTACCTCAATTCAGATATTCTTAAATTATTATTCTAATAGTAGAGAATTTTGATCCATTTAAGATTTGTGGTTGAGAAATTTGGAGATCTTTGTTCCAGGAAAATGGATCCAAATGAAATTTCTTATTTAAAACTTTGGGGATCTTTGTTAGAAGAAGATGAATTGCTTTGAGATAGAATAGTAAAGGTTAAAGACGTTTTTTTTTTTTTTTTTTTTTTCTCTGATTCTTTTTCTTTAATTAAAATTTGTATGACCTATTAGCATAATTCGTGGGTTTGGACGTGTGTCGGACATTTAAGCAACGAAATATAAGATGAGATACAATAGTGGAGTAGAAGATCTTTAATATTAGAGATATGAGCATCTTTATAAACCCGATGAATGAATATAGATAAAGAAACACAAACACAACATAATATACATATGTCATTTAATGATTTACATTATAGATAACTAACATGATTTTTATACAAATATCTAACATAATATGATATTGTTAGAAGTATCCAAACATCTTTAACTCTCAATCCTTTTTAACTCATTCCGTTCCTATTTACGAGTTTGATATACAAATGAATCTCTATATTTCTAAGTAAAATCATCTATAATTTATTTAGAGCAAGTTGCATTTTTGGTCCCATACTAATGGGTCATTATCACTTTTAGTCCCATATTTTTCAAAAGTGATTTTTTTGGTCCCGTAGTTTTTTTTTTTTTATCAATTTGAGGACTTCCGTCAAATAATTGACGGAAGTTACTGTTTATCCGTTAACGGAAATTACTGTTCATCCGTTGACAGAAGTCACTGCTCATCCAAAAAACGATGACAAAAGTCACTGTTCATCCAAAAAAATATTTAACGGATGAGCAGTGATAGACGGAAGTCCTCAAATTGACAAAAATTTTTTTTACTATGGAACCAAAAAAACCACTTGGGACCAAAAGTGATAATTACCCATTAGTATGGGACAAAAATACATTTTGCTCATTTATTTAAATCACAAGGTTTGCTCTAAATAGTTATTGCATGACACTAGAACATTCTTCGAACCCTTAAATTCTACGGCAGACGATGAAAAGTTTGATATTGTGTGCTTAACTAACAAGGAAGATTTAATTAATTAACAATTCATATAAAGTGGGCAATTTTTATTTAATTTATCTTTTGCTTTCGGCATATTTCTTTCTGATAAACCCTTTTGCAAGTATTGATCCTTTCACATTTAATTAATTTAATTAACTAACAGACAAATGAGCTTATAATATATGTTTATCATTGGTGAATTTTTCCCCACAATTTTTGTTAAAAAACAGATTGATTTGACTTTAAGCTATTTTGTCAAGCTTTTCCGCGTGAATTCTATTGACATTTATTGTAAAATTTTATTTTAAATCTAATTCGACCATTTTTATAATAATCACATGATTGATATTGGTTTGCGATCTCCTATTTTGTATTTCATTTTTTATATCATTCATATATACATGTCGTGTATGTATAAATAAGTGATCCAAATTAGAAGAAAGATCTTTTAAAATTTTTCAATATCATAATTATTTATCTTTTCTAATTTGGATCGTTTATTTATATACTTGACGCATGCATGTGAATGAAATAAGAGACGAAACAAGAATATGAAATAGGAGATTCTAAGCCATCGATACTCTATAGTTCTTATCCTGTAACTAATATATATTTTGCGAAAGTGGCCTAAGTTTCGGGTGTCCAATTGAGATTAACCTAATTTTACCGTTCTCCACCAATTATGACCATTCTACCCTCGGAATCTTTCCAACTTTCTTTAAATTTTATCACTACCCTGATGTATTTTATCAAAAAGAATGACAGTAGCCCTTGTACTTTTCCACTCCTTTCATTTTGATAGCATTCTGGTAAGTCTTCTTTGAGTACTTTGTAATCACATAAAAGAAGACAAATCAAAGAAAAGAATACAGAATGAAGGGTCTTCTACTTAACTTAGCCAACAAGTGCTGACTAGTGTTTTGTCAAATGGGATTCTTTACATTAAAGTAACTAGGAAACATGGAGAATTCTCCATATCTAATTTGATCATATCACTATTATTTATGTGTTTGGGAATTTTATCTTTATTATGTAATGGGCTAATTACAAAAACTTCCTATTTTTTGGTATTTATCTTTGAGTTGATGCGATTTTTCTCTTAAAATTTAAAAGATATTACACTTAACTCCTTTTATACTATTGTGGTAGAATATTATGGGAATATTCTATTTAAATTTAACTTTGACCGTCGATTTTTCCTCTGTCACGACTCACGATCGTCCAAGAGTCAAGACCACCGTTATCGTATTCCTCTCTCCAAAACGAACAAAACTCATACTCCATTCGACCCAGTGGCCGCCGGAAATCGTCGAAATTCGCCTGAAAACCTTCATCAGCCGCTCGTCATCTTTGACCGGTGATTTCGTCGGATTTTGATTTTGAAACCACCATTGTATTCTTTGCGTCGAGTGTTTCGATTTGATTTATAATATCAACACATTTAGCATCTGATCTGTACAAATTTACCATTAGAAATTAAGCTAAAATTTTGTTCAACAAATTCGACGGAATATTCCCAAGATTCTGCCAGAAAGAGAACAAGCATAATATTTTTCAATAATTGGGGGAAAAATCGTGCTGGTTTAAAAATTAAGAGACAAAGCTCACTAAACCTCAAAAACTTAGGAAGTGTATGGAGTTAACCCTTATATAATTAATATAATTGATGTGTTTAGTAAAAATGATTAATTATTAAAAAATCTACTATATTTTTAATTAAATTAATTGAGTTCGACTAGATTAAAATTTGAACTAGAATTTTTAGGAACCTTAACGTCCGGTAAATGTTAAGGTCTAATGTTCTAGAAAAGGGTCCCATAAAATGCTGCCTTGTAAAAGAAGCAAATTATTAATCTTTGTTTAACAGAATTTCCGTAGTTTCATAGAGACTATTAAAGTTTATTTTTTTCTGGGCACTTTAATATGTGATATTCATATTAGCAATTAATCTTGAAAATTTTGACTGAAGGACTGATTAAAATGCATATACCCGCAGTCCACTGCTAATGAATCTGAATAATATTTATAAAAGTATATTACGTATAATTTTTGCCGAGAGCAATATTATTTAACCCTATTAATTCATTATATAATAGTCAAACAATTCTTTTTTTTTTAAACAAAAGGAAAAAAAAAATTCTAATAATTGAGCAACTCCATTATTGGTGTAGTTTTTATTTATTTATTATTATTATTAATAATAATAAAGGGTGTGCAGGTTTTAAGCACGTTTGGGTTGAAGATATCCTATTTTATTGACTCAATTATGTATTTAAACCTATCAAAAGACAAAAGAAAAAGTCCACATTCTCCTGCATAAATAGTGGATTCAACTAAAGTGCATCAAGTTTGGACTTATTAGGTAAGTGCAAGCCCAACTTATCCCTTACTTTAATTCATGATTCATGACTATTATTATTATTATTATTATTATTATTTCCTTTTAGTTTTATGTCCAATTTAACTGAATTCGACCTGGATGACGAAGTAAAATTTTCCTCAAATGGCATTTTTTACAAGTATGTTTCGAACCCCTGATCTTTTAGAAAATCAGGTAAGTTCGTCTCTTATAATCAAACCAATCACCACTAAACCAAGGCACTTACGCACAATTAATTTTATTAAAACAAATACAATGAGACAATAAATCATGAATTTGTGCTTATTACATCATTATACATACATACATATTACAAAATAAAATAGTGACTGATATAGAAAATCCAAAAGGACCATTCTTGGCGAAGTCTGTTAGATGAATCTATCGTGGGAGAATAGACATCGAGAGGTGGGAATGCACACCAGGACCACCAGATGCATGGAATTATATTTTTTGACACGTTAAATAAGAGTGTTGGGCACTTGAACTCGTGGTTGAGGAACATCGTCAAATATTTGCTAGTCTCTAATAGTAATAGTAAACCTTTTGTCCAAACCAAAAAAACAGAAAACCCAGAAGGGGAGCATTCAATATAGTCAGTCACACAGGACTCAATAAATGGTTCGAAACAGAGCTTCGTCAAGTTGAGCAAAACAGATTTCCAGAAGAGGGAAGATCTCTCCCGACGATCAACTCAGATGTACAGTGTTCAAATTTGTATAATACCTCCCTGATCTCGAGAACTGAAAATGTCGTAGATCTAAAAATACGTTCATACAATTATTATACGCCCGAATTGCAACGAAAAAGCGTAATTTATCCAACTCCAACACACCTCAGTATAGAATAGTTAGAAAAGAGAGAAAAAACGGAGATGCTCCATCACAAGTTCTTGAAAGGAGACTCGTGTGCCTGTTTCTGAGGGGTAAGTTTTGCCAATAGCGCCTTGTTATGACAGTGCTCGGCATCCACAAAGTAGAACTCATCATTAGCCTTAAACGACACGAAGGGCCTATTTGTCTGGGGCAGCCTAATATCTGCAAACTTAATGGTCCTAGGCAAGAATGTGGCCAGCCAAGACATCATCTCTACCTCAAAGGTGTCTGAACCGGGCTGCCACCTGAGTTTGTGAACATACGGGCTCACGAACCAATGAAGGGCTGCAGTGGTCGAAGCACTCAAGAATATGACAGAAGAAGCCACTGCACCTTTTAAGATAACGTTCATGTCGGGGGATGTCATGAAAGTGATGACGGGACCTAGAGAGACAGACAGGCAGCATGTGGAGAGAGACAGAAGCTTCACTTTCTTGATGGTATTTGATATGGGACCGTAGTAAACTATTCCGGTGTCGTTTTCGTCATTTCCGTCTTCTTTTTTGCCTTTACGAGGTCCAATGGTGATTTTGGAATCATCTTCTGGTGCTGCTGCTGCTTGAGATGACCACTGTCTATGGGCATGAGTGAATTGTGTGGTGCAGGTAGCATATATTTTAGAACTGAAAGGTTGAGGCCGAGGAACAACTGTAGCAAGGCGGTGGCCTGATGCTGAATATGCTAGGGGCAATAATAATAGGGAATTGGAATTAGAGTACAACAAGAATATAAAAACGATCTTATGATTCTGGAGAAATGAAGGAATTAGAGTCCCAACTATTAAGTCTACACTAGCAAATACAACACAATCGATGCATGCGCAAAATAAATATTAAATGGAATCTTGGTAACTTGAGGAGATTTAAATAGCAGAAATTTATAAATACTAATCTAAACTTTCAATTACTGACTTAAGCAACAAAGACTTGCAAACGTAACAGTGTTTCCAATTTCAAGCAACCACAATAACGTCATCAATTAGCAAGGACCAGTTAGGACAAACTTTCAGTTTTTTGTGGTACTTTTTTAGCAGTATTTGCATTTCTTCATAAAGTCCAATAGCACTGTTCGTGGTGTTGTCCTCTACTAAAGTATTCTTTACCATACCGGTAATAGATCAAAGAATGTACTTAGTTCTTACGACTCCTGTCATTGCAATTGTCAGGGAAGCATTATATATAAGACTTGCTCTTCAAAACAAGAAACTACTCTGTTTTAGTGACCAGGACTCATGAAAACTAAGGCAAGGAACATCAACAAACGTATGGGACTTGATTTATGGACTTTGAAGGATATCACCAGCCTTTTCTAGAAGGAAAAAAAAGTCTAAAATGAAAACATTTTCCGTGAAGAGTGAACATTCTAATGTGTTTTCATAAAGAGAAGATGTTCGGCTAAGCTACTTGAAAGACTTATTTATGGGCTGTAACGGATAGCATCAGCCACAAACTAAAAGAAAAGAGAGGAAGAAAATGAAAACATTTTGCCTAAAGAGTGGACATTCTAATTTGTTTTCACGAAATGTGAAGATGTTCGGCTAAGGTATTTGATTAGATTTGACAAAATCTCTACATTTATCGAATGTTTTTTTTTTTTGTTTAGGCTAGTACGGTGTACGTCATATTTTAGATATGCTCTCCGAGTATTTGGAATAAAGCTACTGCCCCTAGCAATCTAGCATTTATGTGCTGGTTTTCAGCATTTTAATGTCAAAATAATTTCCTTCATGGCCTTACATATTACCTTATAGAATAAACAAATGGTGATGAAACAGATCGAGAGGTTAGTGTTGAAAGTGAAGAGTTTACTCTCATTATCTTCTGTAACTCACACATTGAAGCCACTACATGCCTACATAACCATTCACCTTAATTTCTATCTCTTAGCACTACCTTATATTCTCAGAAAACTACAAAAACCTAATTGCCCACAAACTGTTATCCATGTCACAAAGACTTGCGACATCCTTAAATAGACATCAGTGTTCCCTTCATGATCTTGGACGCACACATCTAACTTTTTCCCTTCACGACACAACAGTCCAACCACGCTATATGGCTTACCTAAACTCCAGAGAGTTGTTATCACGAGCTACAAGAATACTGCCTATGCTTATACTTAACCACCACCGAGAATAATTAATAACTTCTTGGAGCTTATAAAAATGGAAAAATAAACTGGAAACCCCTTAATCCTATCCTAGAAACTTTATCAAACACCTTAAGGGCATATCACACTCTTTAACATCTGACTATATTCTAAATACCCTTATTCTATATTTCACATTATCTGACACATTTTTGTTCACAATTTACATAAAAAAGAAATTACCATTCGATATTTCAATCCCGTTTACAGCATTTTCAGTTCCATAGATCCCAATTTCTCGAAGACGCAAACATAATCCACACAGAAAGAACAACACAAATAAAGTCGAATACACAGCAGAAAAATAAATCCATATAGATGAATCGTGAAACCGAACCTGAACGGATGCTTCTGGATTGAGATCGGAGCAAATGAAGCAGAGCAGCTCTCGCCATTTCTGTGTCGACTTCTTCTCTCTTTGCAATCTCAGAAGAAACACGAAAAACCCCAAATAGCAGACAGGAAGGGTTTTACTTCATTTTATAGATTGAATTTAGATATAGAAAATCCGCCATTGAAGAACATCCGCGGGCATTTGGTCTAGTGGTATGATTCTCGCTTAGGGTGCGAGAGGTCCCGAGTTCAATTCTCGGAATGCCCCCTTTAGATGTTTCTAATTTCTATATTTGTTTTGCTTCTTTAAAATTATGAAAAAAGTAATGTTTTATGTTAGTTTTCATGTGATTCATCATAATGTTAATATTCAGATTACTATAAATATGCAAAATTTTACATAATAATAGCATGCAATGTGAATTAGTTAATGACTTTTAGAGGCTGACTAGATTACAAAAAATATTCTTGGTAATAGTAATTATTTTAAGAAGTCATAAAACAAAATCTATAGGTGTTCAAAAATTACTATCTTAAAAACATAGTTAAGAAGAGTTTTGTATATTACTTGTGATCCGATTTTATTAAAAATTTAATAAATTTAAATTACAAAAAAATATACTTTCTTGTATGGTTATTGATCAATCTCCCACTCATTACATATCTAATACACAATAAAGAATATTATATATGCTACATTTCTATCGAAATTTCTAATTCAAATTTGAGTCATTCGGATTCAATACGTTATATAATTAGCGACCCTCAATAAATATAAATTTCTAAAATAATAGAAGGTATCTCATAATAAATGTATAGCATTAGGTTTCTGGTTTAAACAAATTAAATTCAAATAATTAATAAATGAATTTAACCAATTACCCCGTGATACTGATACCACCTATTTTATATATGAATGTTTTGAAATTTGAATGATGCCAAAGTAATGGTCTTCTAGAAGTCCTATTATTTTAAGCTTTTTTCCCCGACTACTATCTATTATCTAATACTATTTCCCACATCCTTCTTGTCAATTCTTTGACCTGTTATATGATTTTCATAGAATTAATTAATTTTAAATTCCAACATCTCCTATTAAACAACATTATTATTTTTATTTTATATATGTCCAAAATGCAAATTAATAAATGAATGAACGGGTAAGTATCAAGACTAGCGTTATTAATTAGATCAACTAGATAGTCAAGTACCATCAAATAATATAATTTAACAGTTTTCTATTATACTAGATAAAAGATCTTGTTTAATTAAAAAAAAAAAGATCTTGTTTTTAAATCTCATGATATACAATTATCATTGTCGGGAAAAGATTTAATTCAAACCTGTTTTTATCAAATCTTGTTTAATTTATCACTCTTTCTAAATTTTCCCATCTAACCACACGATAAGTCTAAAATAATCAACCATTATTATACCGATTTGACCAAGCGGGGTTCCAACTAGAATTACCCGTTAAGTTTCTTCTGTGTCATATGGTAATTTTTCTTTCCTTTAACTTATTGAATAAAATATAGGGCTTTTCGATTTAAAATAATAACTCAAAAGATGCAATAGTATTACGTGAAATTTCCAAAAACTTGGAAATTAAGTAATAAATGATAATATCATCACATGAATAATATTTTAACAAGGTAGTCCTCATTACATAAACAAAATAATTAAATTAAAATTAGTTAAATAAATAAATTAATTAAACACCATGCATAGAACTTGGAAAAAGTATGCTCTCCTATTTACACACAAACCAGCTTCTTATTCAAACAAAAACAGCCCGCCGTTGCCGCCGACGACTTTCCGCTAATTCTCCACCCCAATCCACCTCCCGCCGCCGCCGCCCACCGGAAAACACCCAAAAGACCTGGCCAACATACTCGTAAGGTGCGATCTCCCCTTCGAACTCGGCGGCGCCACCACCCCACACTGACTCTCCCCGCCGCCGTATATCGGCGCCTTCTTCTCCGCCGTGCCGGCGTCGGCGATCCGCCGCGCTTGCCGCTGTTTGATGGCGTTCATATCCATCTCCGGCTTGAATTTCACCGGCCCGAACATGAACATCCTCCTCCTCGACTTCGCAGACATGGACGTCAAGGAAGTGATGTTCACGCTCTGCACGTGGTAATCCAGATCTCCGCCGGAAACCCTGCTCGACGCAGAGAACCGCCTCTTCTCGGCGGTGGCGGCGGCGGTGGTGGAGTCGTGAAGGGAACATGCGGATCGAGGAAAAGTTTGGGATTTGCTGGTGGTGAAATAATCTCGCTTCTGATACTCATTGAGTTCGTCTTCTTCTTCTTCTTTGTAAATGATCTTTCCGCAGAAAATGATGTCTTTGTGGTGGGCGGCGGCGGCGGCAGTGCCGGCGAAGAACTCGAAGAGCTGATCTTCGAGATCGGCGGCGGAGTTTCTTGGGCTGGGGTGAGTTGAGCCTGAATGGTTTTCTTCTGTTGGGAGATTGCAGAAGGAGAGTCTGTTGGCTTCTTGGTCGTCTTCTTCTGGGAGTGAAGCTAAAGTATAGTTTTCCGCCATTGTTTCTTTCATGGTGAGGAAGTTAAGGTTTCTTTGAGTGATATGAAGAAGAAGAAGAAGATTAAGATTGTTGAGTGATGGAAAAGTTGTGTGAGTTGAGAGTAATATATATAAAGGTGGATTTTCTTTAATTTGCTATAGGACTTCTAGATGGGAATGGGCAACAAGGACCACTTTACAAATAGATATCGACGCGGATACGAAAATATGGACTTGCAGGATGGGGTAATTTTAGTCCGAGCTTTGGTTCGGTTAAATTGGTGTAACGAATGAACGAGTGTTTTATACTTGTTGTATATTTGGTAGAAATTTTAATTTAGAGAAAGTGACCAATTAAATGACAAATGTAATACACTTGCTATTCTAATTGGTTTGATTCGACCGAAACGAATTTGGGGTAGAATTTTTAAATTTACCATGTTGAAGGTGTCCGATATAAATGTATCGTGTCTAGATTAGGGATGTTCACGAACCGAGCCGGTTCGCGAGCTGATCGAACTAAGTTGATTAAGATTCGAATTCGAATTCGAAAGTTCGAGCTAAAGTCGAATCGAGCCAAGATTCGAACTGAACTCAACTCGAAACCAAAACTTTTTACTCTTGTTGTGGCTCGCTAGCCAACTTACGAGCTGACCTATATTATTTAAAAAATATATAATATATGTATGTATGTATATATATACATATGTTTTACTGAATTACATATATATATTAATTATATTTACACTTATAAATATTTCATTTTTTATTTTTTAAAAATTATATGCTGGGTTCGAATTCGAGACCGAATCGAACCCGAACTATCAAACGAACCAAACTTCGAACCAAAAATATAGAGTTTGTCGAACTCGAACCCGAACCGGGCTGAACAAGTTCGAGCCGAACCTCGAGCCAGAAAAAACAGCAAAGTTCCGTTCGTAAACATCCCTAGTCTAGATCTACTATTTCATTGATGCATTTCATCTCTTAATATTTTTTTAAATTTCGATGCGCCTACCAATATACTTGATATGCTGGAATCGCATAATTGAAATAAAAAATTCAATACATAATGTATAACAGGATGAAATACACTTAATTGAGTGAGTGGCGGAAACTAATTTTCGAGATACTAAAATTACTTTTCACGAGAGATCTCTTTCAACGTAATTTTTTACATCTATAAAATTAGAACTTGAGACTTTGTTTAAGTGAATTCGGACTATTTTCTAATGGTTGGTACTAAATTATTTCTAATTTCTAGAAAATAGACAAGAATAGCATTGAAAAGGTAGAGAAATATTAATGGGACGTAAGGTTACTAGAAGAAGAAGAATGAAAGCAGATAATAGGTCTAAGGGGTGGACAAAATATGTGGAAATTAGTGTTACCTAATAAAGAGAAAATGTCCTAGGAGTGAGGCCATGCCACGAATAAAAGTACAAGGATTTCTAGAATATTAATTACCATTAATTTGCTCCAACATTTGTGATTAGTGAACGTAACCAATTATAAAAACATTAAGTCCCCATCATTTGTTTAATACCATTCATTAGGGTGTTGGAATTTCCTGTAAACGCGTACACGTGGATATTGTTTAGTTATATATATATATTTTAAATAATATTTAATGTTTTTTTTTTTAATTCAAGAATATGTAGAGAAAGACATAATAATTGATATTATGCGATTACTCCATAAGTCCATATTCTGAAATTCAATTTGGATCGATCGGTTACACGACCGGTTCGACTGCTGAGCCCTCAAAACAGGCTTGTATAAAAAACTTTTTATTATAACAATGATCATTATATTTTACTTTAATTTTCTCTATTTTTTCATAACTAGGATCATTGTATTGTAACAATGGCGTTGTAATAGGAGTTATATGCCTCAAAAACCATGTGTTTTATCGAAAATGCATAAAAGACCCTGTGAAAAAAAAATTATCTCTAAAAACCTTATATTTGTTTTTCTTTGCACCGAAAACCCTAAGCCATGTGTTTGGCTTACACGCGCGTTGACTGCGATTATTTAAGTCTTATGACACTATTTTAGACTGTATAATGACTTTACTACCCTTACAGAATTACTTTTTTGTTTCACCCCCTGTTACTTGAAATATGCATAAAAAACCCTGCACATGAAATTTAAAAATTAGGCCTATCCCACAATGATAATTAATTTAAATAATAATTTTTATTTAATTAGCAAACAATTAGATAATTAATTAACGTACAATTTTTTTTAATTAAGACATAATATAAATTTTACTTCTATAAAATATTATAAATTTATAAGTTTATATAAAATAAATAAATA
Source organism: Lantana camara (assembly GCA_037501455.1). NCBI lineage: Eukaryota > Viridiplantae > Streptophyta > Magnoliopsida > Lamiales > Verbenaceae > Lantana > Lantana camara. Next base: position 96,127,522 of record CM074863.1, read on the forward strand.
ATATGTTGTAAATATTTTTTTTTTTGGTGCAATAAGTTGTAAATTAATTTTATAAAAATTCTCCAAACAGGATGAACAACAATTGAATAATACGTTGTCATTATTATAAATTTTAAAAGTTTATATAAAATAAATAAGTAATATGTTGTAAATACCAATATTAAAATTAAATATTAAAAATATGTCCCAAATATTATGAAGGATAATTAATTAACGTACGATTTTTTAATTAAGACATAATATGAATTTTACTTCTATAAATTTATAAGTTTATATAAAATAAATAAATAATATGTTGTAAATATTGTTTTTTTTTGGTGCAATAAGTTGTAAATTAATTTTATAAAAATTCTCCAAACATGATGAACAACAATTGAATAATACGTTGTTATTATTATAAATTTTAAAAGTTTATATAAAATAAATAAGTAATATGTTGTAAATACCAATATTAAAATTATATATTAAAAATATGTCCCAAATATTATGAAGGATAATTAATTAACGTACGATTTTTTAATTAAGATATAATATGAATTTTACTTCTATAAATTTATAAGTTTATATAAAATAAATAAATAATATGTTGTAAATAAGTTGTAAATTAATTTTATAAAAATTCTCCAAACATGATGAACAACAATTGAATAATACGTTGTTATTATTATAAATTTTAAAAGTTTATATAAAATAAATAAGTAATATGTTGTAAATACCAATATTAAAATTAAATATTTCAAGTAACTATTTATTTATTTATTTATTTATTTTGTCGTCAAGGTTTTTTGTGCATTTTCAATAAAACACAGGGTTTTTCGGTCATATATATATGTAAGGGTATATTAGGAAATTTACACGATTTTGTTGACCAAATAGGTTTAAGGGGCGGTGAGCAAATGATTTATAACGCAAGGTTTTTTTAACTAATTTTTTTTTATCAGGGTCTTTTCTGCATTTTCGATAAAACACAGGGTTTTTGAGGCATATAGCTCGTTGTAATAGTCATGTAAAAGTTGATTTACTTGAAGTGAAAATTTTGATTCGAAAAAGGACAAAAAAAAAAAAATTGTAAATTAGGTTGGATGATCCGACTTGGACTATTCGATACTTAAATCAATAAACAATATAAAAAATTCGATTAAAAATAAGTAAGAGAACTCTAAAGTATTTGTGTTTTTCTTTTTTTCAAAAAAAAATGGATATGACTAATTTTAGTGATGGGCCTTGTACGAATATCAGTAGCATTAATGGCTAATTTTTCTTTTCTTTTCCAAATTATAAGGTCGAATGTTTCGACCTCTTTGATCGGGGATTTTTATTTGTGATGGTGTTTAAATCTGGTTGATGTGTTGACTAGAAGTCAAAACACCCAAGAATTTGTTAAAGGAAAATATTTAGATCTCCTAAAAAACTAAAAGGATGAGCAAACGTGAACATAAAAATCAAAATGAGAAAATTGGGAGTTGAACGCGATTTGATTACTCGACACTCAAAATAGTCAAATTGGTCGATTCAATTCAATAGAAAGAGATATGTGAGAATGTATTAAAAATGGTAATAGTTATGTATTTGAGAAATAAATGAGGGAGTATTTATATTAGGAAGTTTTGTGCGTGCTCAGTACATACAATCAATGCAGCATTTAATGCATGATGTAGTGTAGGTAAGCAACAACATGGTTCCTCATACTTACTCAGTTAGAATATTTACAGAGTATGACACATATTTAATGCGTTTGTAGGAAGAATACCTCACATTAAATGTTACCTCCGTACTTATCACTCTGAGTCGAATCGCCCATCCATTCGGAGGATGTTAGTCGAGGGACAACACAGTTCGAGAGAGGCTTGACCAAACAAGTAGTCTAAAAAAAGCGTCCCAAACTATAAGTATTGGGTCGATAATAAGACTGGGGTCGGAGCATTCGACGTGGAGTGAGTATCCAGCGAAACTCCCAAATCATCGCTATATGGAAACACGTGACGTCAACTGACAACTCAGAACATCTCCCCATTAGTTTGCTTGGCCCACCAATTTATATCGGAAATCTTCCAATGCTCCATTTTATGAAATATACATTTAGGTCGGGGGCCTCGGGCCGGTTGGAGGTCTTTCAAGGATAAATTTTGGGATATTATATTTTAGGTTGAGACTCAAAGGTTCACGTGGAGTGTGTCATAAAATTCATAATGACGCTAGGTGTGAGCTACTGTTCACACACAAAAAACCCGACTTATAGTGCTCCAAATCCGATCTTCGCCGTTCATTTTCAAGTTCGATGAGTTAGGAACCTGCTGTGCAAAATTCAACTCAATCGGACCACAAATGACCTCCCGACCGTCTTGATGAATCTGCCGCTGCCTCCAAAAACTGCTGGAAAGTGCAGATTATTTTTCTTTCCTTGCGCCAAAAGACAACAGCTGCTTCCGTCTTGTGTGCGACAAATTTATATATGCATGCAGCCACACACTATTTTGTCTAGCAAAAAGAATTGATGGGCTTAAAGATAGTTTCTAAAATAAGTTATGGTGTAGACCCAACAAGTTTCATGTTGAGCTTAAGCCTTTTAATTTTTGTTTACTAGTTCGTGAGCCTATATATAATTATATATATCTATTCAAATTCTAATCAAATAAAGAAAATATCCTTCTACTCTTATCTATATATATATATATCTTCCAACGCCCACAGCCGCAGCTCCACCGCAGTCGCGCCCCGCCACTGCTCCCAGCAGCCAGCAGGTATTAATATTTTCAGTATCTTAAGTCCCCATAGCAATGTGTTTCTGTAATTTTGGTTTTTTTTGGTTAGACGAAGTCAAAAACTAAAATGTTTTAACTTTGATAAGTTAGAAAAAAACTCAAAGTTGAGGTGTGGGGCATTCCGAGAATTGAACTCGGGACCTCTCGCACCCTAAGCGAGAATCATACCACTAGACCAAATGCCCGGAGATGTCATTCAATGGCGGATGTTTATTTCTAAATTCAATCTATAAAGTGAAGTAAAACCCTTCCAGTCTGCTATTTGGGGTTTTTCGTGTTTCTTCTGAGATTGCAAAGACAGAAGAAGTCGACACCGAAATGGCGAGAGCTGCTCTGCTTCATTTGCTCCGATCTCAATCCAGAAGCATCCGTTCAGGTTCGGTTTCACGATTCATCTATATGAATTTATTTTTCTGCTGTGTATTCGACTTTATTTGTGTTGTTCTTTCTGCGTGGATTATGTTTGCGTCTTCGAGAAATTGGGATCTATGGAACTGAAAATGCTGTAAACGGGATTGAAATATCGAATGGTAATTTCTTTTTTATGTAAATCGTGAACAGAAATGTGTCAGATAATGTGAAATATAGAATAAGGGTATTTAGAATATAGCCAGACGTTAAAGAGTGTGATATGCGCTTAAGGTGTTTGATAAAGTTTGTAGCAGAGAATTCAGGAGTTTGCATATTATTTTTCCGTTTTTATAAGCTCCAAGAAGTTATTAATTTTTCTCAATGTTGATTAGGTATTAGCATGCCTGCATATACTCTAAGAAAGAAAGAACGAAAACTGTTTTTGATTAAAGTATTCTTGCAGCTCCTGTTAACAACTCTCTGGAGTTTATGTAATCCATATAGGGAAGAAGTTAGATTTGTGCGTGCAAGATCATGAAGGGAACACTGATGTCTATTTAAGGATATTGCAAATCTTTATAACATAGATAACTGTTTGTGGGCAATTAGGTTGCAGTAGTTTTCTGAGAATATAAGGTAGTACTAAGAGATAGAAATTATTGTGAATAGTTACGTAGGCATGTAGTAGCTTCAGTGTGTGCGTTACAGAAGATAATGAGAGTAAACTCTTCACTTTCAACACTAACCTCTCGATCTGTATCATCACCATTTGTTTATTCTATGAGGTAATATGTGAAAACCAGCACATAAATGCTAGGGGCAGTATCGTGTGAGCTTTATTCCAAATACTCCGAGAACATATCTAAAATACGACGTATACCGTACTAACCAAAAAAACATTCGATAAATGTAGAGATTTTATCATATCTAATCAAATACCTTAGCCGAACATCTTCACATTTCGTGAAAACAAATTAGAATGTCCACTCTTTAGGCAAAATGTTCTCATTTTTTACCTATCTTTTCTTTTAGTTTGTGGCTGATACTATCCGTTACAGCCCATAAATAAGTCTTTCAAGTAGCTTAGCCGAACATCTTCTCTTTATGAAAACACATTAGAATGTTCACTCTTCATGGAAAATGTTTTCATTTTAGACTTTTTTTTCTTCTAGAAAAGGCTGGTGATATCCTTCAAAGTCCATAAATTAAGTCCTATACGTTTCTTGATGTTCCTTGCCTTAGTTTTCATGAGTCCTGGTCATTAAAACAGAGTAGTTTCTTGTTTTGAAGAGTAAGTCTCATATATAATGCTTCCCTGACAATTGCAATGACAGGAGTCGTAAGAACTAAGTACATTCTTTGATCTATTACCGGTATGGTAAAGAATACTTTAGTAGAGGACAACACCGTGAACAGTGCTATTGGACTTTATGAAGAAATTCAAATACTGCTAAAAAAGTACCACAAAAAACTGAAAGTTTGTCCTAACTGGTCCTTGTAATTGATGACGTTATTTTGGTTGCTTGAAATTGGAAACACTGTTACATTTGCAAGCCTTTGTTGCTTAAGTCAGTAATTGAAAGTTTAGAAATTAAATCTTACAAAAATGGCCAAAAAGAGAGTTGTATAGCATTATTTCCTTATGCAGATCTATTAGTGATTCATGCTCTGCTATAACTATGCCCTTTTGTTCTTTTCTTTCACATGATCCCAAGAGGAAAATCAACTTGCTATTGTTTAATCATGGGAAACAATACCTGAGAAAGGTTGTGGCATATTAAGTAATTATCGGCAAAAATTTGCACAAGAAGAAGGACCGCTCTTTTCTCACTTCAATATTTTCATACTATTTACCGAGTTAAGCATTAAAAGGCTTGAGTTGGGACTTGGGATTCAATCCAGCATGTTAGAATGTCTTGGTGTTTTAGGTTGCTATCATGCAAAGTTTTGCTGAATAGTTTTTTAAGTCCTTTCAACTTATCTTAAGTGTAATGAGTACATTAATCTATATATCATAAAAAGGTTTCTGATTAGTATTTATAAATTTCTGCTATTTAAATCTCCTCAAATTACCAAAATTCCATTTAATATTTATTTTGCGCATGCATCGATTGTGTTTTATTTGCTAGTGTAGACTTAATAGTTGGGATTCTGATTAGTAATGCCTTCTAATTGGGGGTCGTGTTTCTTCTGAGACTGCAAAGAGAGAAGAAGTCGACACTTAGGGTGCGAGAGGTCCCGAGTTCAATTCTCGGAATGCCCCATATGCAAAGATTTATTTTTATATATAAGTTTTTATTTTTTTATTTTTGGTACAAAATGTATAACTTTCTATTTGATTGAAAATATAAGTGACCAAATGCCCTCACGTATTCTTCAAGCTGTTTTACAATAATAAACTTTAATTGTTCAATTTGTTTTGGGGTTTTAGCTAGATACCTCGGAGAAATGTGAACCAAAAACTCAAGGCGGGAATGGCGAGAGCTGCTCCACTTCAGTTGGTCAAGTCTCGATCTACTACTTCCAGCTCAGGTTGCTCTCTATTTCTTTATTTTTCTTGGAATTATTGTTCTCGATAGTTTGTTTCAATTTGTCTGAATGTGTTTGCTGTTGATTCCTCTTTCATGTTTAGTTATTTGGGAAATTGGTTCCCTAGGCAATTGAGAATACTATAAACGGTGTGTTCAAGGTGTTTGTTAAGAGTCCTTGTGTAGAAGTGAGATGTTCTTGGTTTATTTTAAAATTTATAAGGTACATGATCTTTTTCGGGTATTTTACTTTGGGCTGATTCAGAGTAGAAGTACAACTGCTTCAACATGTATGCTAAAGAAAAAGAAAACTTATTTTGTTGAAAGAAATGTTGTTGTGGTGGGGATTTCTAACGACTCAACAACTCTTCGGAGTATGTTTAAGCAATACAACATAGTTGGGTTGCATAATTGCTGGATCTTTAGGAAAATTGTACTGCATTGGACTTTGGTCTTCTTAAAGGAGCGGTGAATCAATTTGGATCATCCTGATACTTCATCATTTAAATCTCACATGAGAAATGTAAATCTGATTCACTTGGATGTTTGACACCAGATTGTCAATGATCTCTTATAATCTTTAATTGTTCTTACTTAATTAATAATACAAGGAATTTGCTGACTAAAAATAAAATGAACTTTTGCAGCTCAATTTTTTTGATGAGATATTGACTTAATTCGGTGCTTCTGGAAAACTCAGGGCTAGCCTGAGATTTAACGCACACACAAAAAAAAAAAGAATGGAAGCATACATTTACTTCAATCTATAAAGATGCATCAACTCTTTTTTTGTATACTTTCAGTTCCAGAAATGCCCAGAACTAAAATGAAGGGCTTCAACTGGCTAACACACCAAAAGTAGGCATGGCTTCACGCTTGAGTTCTATGATGAAAAAATGTTGCTGTGTGCCCAAAAAAACAATACAAACCAGAGCTATTATCCCTCAAGAAAATCCCTGGAATAGTGAAAATTTTGGATCCTCAACCCACTCACAGTCTCATGGTAATTATTTTCTTTTTAACTTTCACTGGAATACATGTATGTTATATTCACAGAATTTTTCATTGTTATCATGGCTTTTGTATACAGGTAAAGAAATATCGAGGAGTGTATATACGATCCTGACAATTGACCGTTGGGAGTCTCTGAATTGCATGAAATATAGAACAGCATCACTGAGGCCAGTTCATGGCAGGTTAGCTTTGAGATTCTTGAAATGGGTTGTGAAGCAGCCAGGTTTGGAACCGAGTCACATTACTTACTTGTACAGTATCACCACCCACATTCTTGTTAGAGCTAGAATGTATGACTCTGCTAAATCTATATTAAACCGTTTAAGCAAAAGGGGTTTAGGATCAAGCTCTTTGTTCGATGCACTTATGGATACTTATCGATTGTGTAATTCAAACCCTGCTGTATTTGACTTGTTAATAAGGCTTTATGTAAGAAAGGGAGCAACTAATGATGCTGTAGGGACTTTTCATTTGATGAGTTTTAGGGGGTTTAGACCGTCAGTTTTCACATGTAATATGATTCTCGCTAGAATGGCAACCCTACAGTCTGCTGAGTCAGCTTGGTTATTTTTCAGAGAAATCCTTGAAAAGGGTATTTGTCCAAACGTTGAAACGTTTAACATATTGTTGAATGTACTTTGCTGTGAAGGAAAACTTAAGAAGGCGAGTGATTTACTCAAGAAAATGGAGGAGAGCGGTTATGGGCCGACTTTGGTGAGTTACAATACGATTCTGAATTGGTACTGTAAGAATGGCAGATATAAAGAAGCTTACCACCTCTTGGATAAAATGAGTTCTAAAGGTATTGATGCGGATGTGTATACATACAATGTGATTATAGACGATCTTTGTAAAAATAATCAAAGTGGAAAAGGTTATTTACTCCTGAAAAGGATGAGGAAGAGGATGCTTATACCGAATGAAGTGACGTATAATATCCTCATAAGTGGATTTGTTAAAGAGGGAAAAGTTGTCGTTGCAAGAAAACTGTATGATGAGATGTGTCAAGTTAATATCTCACCAAATTGTATCACTTATAATGCGCTCATTGATGGGAGTTGTCGTGAAGGTAATTTTTCTGAAGCTTTTGGGTTTTTGAATAAGATGGTGGCGGGTGGATTTAGGCCGAATGAGATCACTTATGGAACTCTTTTGAATGGGCTTTGCAAGAACGGCAAGTTAGATTCCACAAATGATCTACTTGTGAGGATGAAGATGGATGGCGTGGATGTTAATCCTATTATGTATACAGTGCTAATGGATGGAGCATGTAGAAGTGGGGAACTATCTGGAAGCATGTTGTTTCTCGATAAAATGTTCAAGGAGAATAAAAGTCCAGATATTATTACGTATTCGGTTCTTGTAAATGGATTTTGTAGAGCTGGAAAGATAAATAGTGCAAAGGAAATAATTGGTAAAATGTATAAAACTGGGATCAAACCGAACAAAGTTGTGTTTGCTACAGTGATCTATAATCTATGCAGACTAGGGGATGTTGATGAAGCAATAAGAGTTTATACTGTGATGCTTCAAAATGGTCATCATCCTTGTCTTTTCATTTGTAACTTATTGATATCCACTCTTTGTAAAAGTGGGAAGTTGGCAGAGGCAGAGGTGTTCATGCACCACTTTCGTGGAATCGGTCTCGCTCCTAATTCAGTTACTTTCGATGCTTTTATTAATGGTTGCGGAAATGTGGGAGATGGGCTGAAAGCATTCGACTTTCTTGATGCAATGGTTGAGCATGGTTTTCAGCCAAGTTTCTATACATATGGAAGTCTATTGAAAGGACTATGCAGAGGAGGAAATTTCGATGAGGCATTGAGATTCTTTAGTGAACTTAGAAAAATCCCTCATGCTGTGGATGCAGTTGTTTACAACACAATTCTATCTGAGATATGTAAGCGGGGTTATTTCAAGTCAGCTTTGGTCTTGTTAGCTGAAATGGTTCAAAATGGCATGTTTCCAGATAGTTGCACATATGGTGGTCTCCTTTCTGGTTTATGTAGAAGCGGACGGGTTGTTACTGCAATTCTCATTTTAGAGAGGGGACAACGAAAAGGGGTTCTCTCTCCAAACCAGTTTATATATTCAAGTATTATAAAGGGGTTTGTCAAGATTGGTCAATCAAGAGCTGGGATTTTATTCTTCGATGAAACAGTGCAACAGATCCCAGATCTTGATATAGTCACTTTTAATACCGTTCTTGATGCTTGTTCAAGAATAGGACAGCAAGATAAGATGAATATGATCTTGTCAATGATGGAGCGAAAAGGTTTGTCTCCTAATTTGGCTACATATAATATTCTCTTACACGGGCAATCAGCACGAGGGAATATTTCCGCATGCTTCATTGTTTATAAAACTATCTTGAGGAAAGGGCTCGTTCCTGATAAGTTCACTTGCCATTCTCTGATACTCGGGATGTGTAAATCTAGATTGTTGGATATTGGGCCTAAGTTTTTGAAAATGATGATCATGCAAGGGGGTGTTGCCGATTTGATGACATTTAATATGCTGGTGAATGGGTTTACCGAGAGAGGCGACATCTCAAAAGCCTTCGATTTGCTTGATGTTATGAAATCAATTGGAATTTCACCTAGTGAGGATACTTTCTCTTCCATTTTTAACGGGTTGAAAAGAATTTCTTCTTTTGAAGAATCCCTATATTCTCTTCATGCCATGAGGGAAAATGGTTTTGTTCCTAGTGACAGACAGTACAGTCGTTTGGTAACTAGTATGTGTAAATTTGGAGATATAAAAGGAGCTTTTAGGCTAAAAGATGAAATGGAGGTGGTTCATTGTGGATCCCCCCATGTGGCCGAGAGTGCCATAGTTAGAGGGCTTGTGCAGTGTGGAAAAATGGATGAGGGACTTCTTCTTTTGAATAGGATGTTGAGGAGCCGAGTCATTCCAACTTTGCCAACATTCACAACGGTGATTCATGGATTATGCAAAGAATTGAAGTTATCTAAGGCAATGGAGTGTAAAGCTTTGATGGAATGTAATGGAGTGAAGCCTGATGTAGTTACTTATAATGTTCTCATAACGGGGTTTTGTAGAAGTGGTGATATCAATTGTGCGTTTGAATTGTATGAGGAGATGAAAAGGAGGAATGTGGCCCCAAATACCACCACATTTTATGTTCTTATTATGGCCATACGTGATGAAAATGATTCTATGAAAGGTGAAAACATTTTGATCGACTTGGAGGAGAGAGGATTAGTTGATGACTGTTTGGTTGGTTTAAATTGGAGGGAAAAATTGACTGGTGGCATCACGAATATAGACCGACTAAGGGGCAAAAAGGGAAGAAAGAAAAATGTAGAGAAAAAAAGATGGAAGAAATGCTTCATGTAAACACAGATGAAGTATCCTTGCCTTTTATTTAAACGGCAGATGTTGGTTGCATGTTTACCATCAGGTATGACATTTTTTCTCCATTTACTTCATGTATTTTTCTTGCACGTTAAAATTCTCAAAATATGTCCATAGATTTGAACTGCAGCAATATGAAGTTTCAGTCTTGATATCATCAAAATAGTATTTTTATAGGAAAAGGACGTGAAGAGCACAGCAATATGGAGCACAGACGAACCTTGAAGCCTGCCCCTGGACATAACTAATGAGGTGCTATAGAGTTTCTAAGTTTTGTAAGAACGATTATAAAAACAAGAAAAATAGGCCCAAATTTGCGCATTATTCTTAATTCAGATCCTGGTTTCTTCTAAATTGTTTCAGCTTTTATGAGATTGATATGCATAGAAATGAACTCCGAGAGGATGCTGTGGTTAATAGGTTTGTATAAATTTGCTATTCAAGACCCGATAGAAAGCTGTAGGTAAATTCAAATCTTTTAGTTTCTTTGTTTGCGGCATTATTTTTCTGTAAGGTTAACATTGTTGCTACTCTTTTCAGGTCCTTGATTTCTAAGTTGATCCAGGGAATCAAAGCATCTTGAAAATTTTAGACTCTTCATACACTAGTAGTAATGCATGTAAGAACTTAAATGTACTATTCAGTTTTATTCTTTATATTTACGGATAATTGCAGTGATATCCCACTGAGACCTAATTAGACAAACTTCTCCCGGGCCCCAAGGTTTGAGAAATTAGAAAAACTTCCTCTGTCTAAGAATTTTACATTACATCCAGATCCATAAAATTTCAATCTTGATGATATCATTGTTTATCTTTTATGATTACCCTTTTTGTGCCTTTGCTTAATGGTCATTATTTGCATTTCAACCCATAATTATAAAGCATGCGTTAGGCCAAGTTTTAGTTATTTTAGGGGCAGTTTTTGCTATTACACAAACCTTAAGTGAAGTTTATGTAATTAAGCCAAACCTCAGGGGCATGACAATGTAATTATCCCTTATATTAATGAAGCAGATAGGTCTAACCATTTATGCAATGGCACAGGTATATTTTGACATACCTAGGAAGTGGAGCAACTGTGAACCACAATCAGATTAAGCTGCTGTATCATATCACATACCCTGGTCAGCACTGTGTCTTTTAACACGTTGGATCGTTTTTAACATTGAGATGTATTGGAAAGTCCTAGAAAGCAGGCAGATCCTAATCACCACAATTGTTTGTTTGATCTGTATAAATTACACAAGGAACCCAAACTTTTGTTAGATGCCTATGCTGAACCATTATCCCTTGCTTTGCTTTACAGGTCAAGCTCTCGTCAACTTTAGGACTGCCATAAGTGATTCTGATGGTGTTCTGCGGCAGTGGAGACCAGAGGATGAATAACCCTGTCGGTGGAAAGGAGTAAAATGCGACTTCAAGTCCAATAGAGTTACAGCATTGTAGGCTCCTTATACATCTGGGCGATTAAAGTCTTGCAGAGCTCATGCATTTCACTTTTCTACTAGATTTTAAAATTGGGAACTACAATAAAACCTTTTCATTTTTAAAAGTATTTTCTCCTTTGCCCTGAAGATATCGTGTGTGTCTCACTCTGTTCATCTATGATCATTGCCTTTTGAAGCATCCAAAAATAATATATTTTATTTCAAAGTGATGTTGCTTGCTTTGCCATTTTATTTTTTTTAAAGATAAGATCGGTATATGGATTATCTGCTTCCCTAAGCTTCAAGGTTCATGCATCATTTCATAAAACATTTGGAGATGCAGTCACAGAACTTCATAAGATGTTCACTGTCTTCAATCCTGCATATGTCACATTCAACATTAACTTTATTGGCTTGTTCACTGGATGAACTTTGAAAACGTAATTATGCCATTTTGTAGAATTGGAAAACAATATCAAACTTATACTTCAGGCCTTCTAATTATCTAATAAATTTACAGTTGATTTAATGCTATTGTGATGCTATCCTTTAATGGTGCAGGAGCCTCCCTAATCACCAGATATCGGGAAGCTAGAGAGCCTGCAATTTCTGTATGCTTAGTTTGTTTCTTTTTCTTTCACATCTTTAGTCATGTGCTTGTGCTGAGTTCAAATACTTGTCTGTAGATTGTAATGTAATGTTTTTTCTTGTTTTTGTGGTTAGCTCATGATTGTTTGATTCAGTCTTTCGAGTGGCTTACATGGATGAGTTTGAACTTTGAATTGGGCGTATTTGGTTGAAGATTGTAGATGCGACGGATATAGTTCGGAGAGGTGGGTGGAACGTTTAATTGATATCTTGTCATTGTCTGTTTAATTATAGCTTTTTCATCTTTGCTTGCTAAAATTCTCGTAGGTGATTGTTATTCTCCCCATCTGATCTGTAGCAAGTTTTTGTTCTATTTCTCTTTTTGAGTATTTTGTAGTTCGTCCCTTTTCCATTTGATGTTTATTTGTTCGCATAGATTCGAATACAACTGAGTGGGGCTGAATTGCTCGATTAAGTCCTATGTTCACGCAGGTTCCATATATAGCGAACACTAACCCTTTGCAATTGCTTTACAAGTCACCGTAGCCTTTTCACATCTTTTCCGCTCGCATTTGTGGTGCGATTCGTTAAAATCATGCTAGCTTGCTGAACTATTTAACATCTCTACGAGCTGAAAATCGCCCACGTTTGGCCCTATTGCCGTAAGTGCGAAAAAGACCAAATAATTATTGGCACTTCAAGATGTGAGATTAGCAGGGGTGTGCATTAGGTACTTACCGAACTGAGCGAACCGAAATTTCGGTACACCTAAAAAGCTTATCGAATACCTCGGTTTGGTACGGTTTTTACTCAAATAATGTTGGTATAGTTTGGCAATTAACGGAATTACCGAAATTTTTTTATAAAAAAAATAAAAGAATCTAAAAACATTACATTAAACAAAGCAACAACATCCAAAGGCATTTTTGGGTTTTTTTCATTTATGGGTGTTGACACTTGACCGTGTTCTCACTTCTGTAATGAAAAAAAAACATACATATAAAATGTGAGAATAAAATGAAGAACGTGTTTAGTCTTCAGGTTAAAAAATATAATATAATAAAAATATATAAAAAATAATAATTAAATATAAAATTCAGTTTTTCGTTACCGATATCGAACCAAATATTGAATTTTTAGAATTCGTCGATTCCGTCGATATTACCGAACTGTGCACACCCCTAGATATTAGCAATTAATCTTGAAAATTTAACTGAAGGACGTTAAAATCAAATATCCACAGTCCGCAGAGTCAATTGCCAATAATTATTTGAACAAAAGATATACACCTTGAAAGAGGATTTCTTTTTTTTTGTTTTTTTGGGTTGGGTTGCTTATCTCAACCAGCAAGGTGCATCAGGGGACAAATCCAAATATTTCCTCAAACAACACTATGTGGGGCAAATTTTTTACCTGTTCCATTTTCGAAATAAGATCCTTAGCTCTCTCAAATCGTCCATCTTCGTGACATCCTTTTATCACGAAGTTGTAGTATTCAACGTAAAGAGGTTCTCCTTTGAGTTCCAATGCATTCAACAAAGAGAACGCTCGTTCAACTTGCCCATTCTGACACAGCCCCGACAACACGCTACAATATGTACGATAGTTTGGTTTAAGGCCAACAGCTTGCAACTCGTCGAAAACTTCTAGAGCAACCGAACATCTCCCAGTCGAGAATAATTTTCGCAGTATCGAGTCATACGCGTACGGGTGCACATCAGGCTTCAAGCCCTTACGACGCATCTCGCGATAGAGACGCATGGCATCGATTCTACTTGTCTTGCAATAACATCCATTGATTAGAATGTCAAAGTGGCCAGTGTCAGGAAAAATATTGTAGCGATCCATAAAATAGTAAACGTTTCTAGCTTTACGGGGTTCCCCGTGATCATAATATCTGCACATCATGTCACCGAGTACATCCTCGACCTCGTCCTCGAGCCCTTCCGTCTTCGAATCCGGATCCGGATCCGGATAAATTCTGCGATCGGGGGTCATATGACATAAGCCACAAATCAAAGAATCGTGAATACGACCCCAGTGGGTCATGTCTTCATACACCATATCATAAAATGTCTTCAATGCGGAGAAAACCTCCCTTTCTTCGCACTCGTCCGTGTCATTCCATAGCGTTTCATAAAAGTGTTTCAAGTTGGAGTACATGTTCCTTTCCTTATTCCAGCCCTTAACAACCATGTTCAATGTCCGGACGTCGAGCCGAGGACGCCCTTTCGCTAATATTCGGACAACTTCGACGGCTACTATACTGTGGCCGTCCCTGCATAGCCCGTCAACCAAAGCTCGACATGCGACAGCATCTACGTCGCACGGCTTTTGTCTTACAATCTTCTTGAACAATTCTCTCGTCTCATAACAAACCCTAGTTTCCTTGAACATGCTAGCAATACTCGCAATGGCTAGTTCATCGGGAAGACGATCCTTCTTAAGAAAACTACCCAGAATCGATAACCCGAAATCGACCCGAAGGCGGTTGGAGGCACAATAACAAGCGAAAATAGTATCCAAGGTGGTATCATCGATTGAAAACTCCAATAGGCCAATATAACGAAGAGAAAGAGCAGCCATATCCTCGGGATATGCCTTCAGCTTGACGAGACGGGAGAGTAACTCATCAAACAGCGGTGCAACAGGCACAGGCCTGGCCATAGGCCTCATTATTTTCGCATAACTATCGCGTTTCAAAAGTTTCTCTACTGAATCCTCATCTGTGACAGAAGATTTTGTACCAAAATAACGAAAAGTTACCTTTCTCAAATCAATCTTGATTTTCTTCTCTTGTGAAAGAGCATTTGTGACTGATTTTCTACCCAAATAACGAAAAGTTGAGGGAACCATATTGCCAAGCAAGTAGCAGAAATTGAAGATGAAGATCGTGAGTTTTTTTTTTTCAAGAAAAGTGAAATCTTGGGAAATTTATGAAAAATGTATATGTGTGAGGTAAATGGGTGTTTGATTTTACTTTGTAATGATACTTTTATTTGTAGGGTTCTAGCATTTTCAGAGCCTAACTTTTAGGTCAAGAAACCCAAACCTTCAACTAGGGTTGTTCAATTGGTGAAAAATTCGATTTCGGTTAGGTGAAAACAAAAAAATTTTGGTAAACATAAATTCACGAAGAATGCCAATGCACAACAGAAAAACTGAGCATAAAAAAATTGTTGGAGTTCATATTAATAATCAGATTTAAAAATTAAAATTTAAAAGTACATGTATATTAATTATGCATGGTTTCGGGTTTTACCGAAACCGAAACTCTTGAAAATCAAAAACCGAAACCGAACAGAAACCTCTTCGTTCGGTTTATGGTTAATTTGGTTTCAGGTTTTCGGGTTTTTTTAACACCCCTACTTCAAATCACGAGGTGGATAGGTTTTGAAACTAAACTTCTTGGTCGGCCAGATATTCAAATTGCAATTTGGATAATATTTTCTTCAAATATGAATTGTTAATACAATTTAAAAATATTTTGACAGATTGATATGCATAGAAATGAACGAGGGGAGGAAGCTGTGGTTAATAGGTCCATATAAAAGTATTGTTCAAGACCTGGTACAAAGCTAGAAGTTATGATGCACGGATATGGAAACAAACATGATAGGACACAGATATGGCGACACATATTTGAGTTTTATTTTTTGAATTTTTCATATAAGGAGTATCAGACTGATCACGAGTATCCAACACGACACGACACGACAAAACAAAATAATACTTTTTAGAAGCATTCGTGCATCAGATGCTACAACTAAATTCAACTTTTTTAGTTTCTTTGTTTGCGGGATTGTTTTTCTATAAGGGTAACATTGTTGCTACTCTATTCAGGTCTTTGATTTCTACATTTTGATCCAGGGACTCTTCATACACTAGTAGTAATGCATGTAAGAACTTAAATCTTACATCGATATTATCCTGAGGTTAGGCCTAATTACGCAAACTTACTCTGGGCCCCAAGCTTTGAGAAATCATAAAAGCTTCCTCAGTCTAATAAAGAATCTTACTTTAATTACTTCCAGGTTCATGAAGTTTCAATCTTGATGATATCATTGTTTATCTTTTATGATTACCCTATTTTGGGCCCTCAATTAATGATCATTATTTGCATTTAAATCCATAACTATAATAGCATACGTTAGGCCAAGTTTTACGTATTTTAGGGGAAGCTTTTGTAATTACACAAACTTTTTACTGAAGTTTATGTAATTAAGCCAAACCTCGGGGCATGACAATGTAGTTATCCCCACCTGAGGAGTGTGTGTTGGTTTTTTACTTGGGACATTGGGTCACTTTGTGATCCTTTAATCCTCAGCATGAAATTGACGGACTTTCTGAGAATCGAACCTCGTGAATCCAGGACATCGGAACTCGAACCTCGCCATGCTGGTGGTGCGACACTTGATTGAGTGGAATGGGCATTACGAGGGTTGGCGTTCAGTTCTCCTGGGACATTGTACGGCTTTGTGGTCACTTATCCCAGATTACGAATTTAACGGATGATCATTGCATTAATTCTTTTACTTGGATTGGTGGAGAGGGAACACGTTACTGCTTTGGTTGCAAAGTTGGGAGTTTTGGCCATGAGATGAAAAGCTTGAGACATGTTTGCTGCTTTTACAAGTGCTCAAGATGGAACGTGCAGTGAGGCAGGGTTTCCAAGAATTACAAAGACACCCCTTGCAAGTTTGTGAGACCTTACATTGGAACCCGTTCTGTTATTGGCGAATGAAATAGAAAATGCAAAATGGGACCATTCAATACTATCAATCAGTCATACAAGATTGAATAAATGGTTCAAAACACAGCTTCCTCAAGTTGAGAAAAACAGATTTCCAGAGAAGGGAAGATCTCCTTCCCCTGATCAACCCAGAATCCAAATTCCAGCACATACACAGTGTTTCTAATCTCAAGAACCGAAGGCGTTGTAGGTCTAAAAATACGTTCATACGACTATTATGCGCCCGAATTGCAATGAAAACACGACTATAATGCACCCGAATTGCAATGGAAACACATAATTTATCCAACTCTTAACACACCCCAGCAAACTAAAATCGAAAGGTCAAGGTAGTCGAACAACTGTAGCGATCAAGGCGATTGCCTGATTAATATGGCATTAGAAATAGAGTACAACAAGAATGTAAAAACTCAGGCATGATTAAACAACAGCAAGTTGATTTTTCTCTTGGGATCATGTGAAGGAACAAGAGAGAATAGTTATGGCAGAGCATGAGTCAGTAATACATCTGCAAAAGAAAATAATGCTATACATACACCTCTCTGTTTTGCCGTTTTTGAGACTTGTAATCTTCCTAAACCTTCAGTTACTGATAAACTACAAAAATAAGCAAAGAAAGGGTAATTTCCACCAAGATAAACCAGCCTTTCTTTCTTCTTGCTAATCAACAAGACTCTGCGTTATTGACATACTTACTTTTTCGCTCGTCAATTTCTCTCCAGTGTACTACCAAACACCGAATATTGCCAAGCGGAAAATTTTTGACCTGTTCCATTTTCAAAAGAAGATCTTTAGCTCTCTCAAATTGACCATCTTCACGACATCCTTTTATCACGATGTTGTAGTAGTCAACATGAAGAGGCGCTCCTTCGAGTTCCAATGCATTCAACAAAGAGAACGCTTGTTCAACTTGCCCCTTCTGACACAACGCCAACAGCATGCTACAGTATGTAAAATAGTTTGGTTTAAAGCCAACAGTTTGCAACTCATCAAAAATTTCTAGCGCAGCCGAACATCTCCCAGTCAAGAATAATTTTTGCAGTACAGAGTTATATGCGTATGCGTACACATCAGGCTTTAAGCCCTTACAATGCATCTCGCGATAGAGACGCATGGCATCGATTTTATTTTTTGTCTTCACAGAATATCCATTGATGAGAATGAAAAAGTAGCCATTATCAGGAAAAATATTGTTGCGGTCCATAAAATAAAAAACATTTCTTGCTTTACGGAGTTCGCCATGCAAATAAAATCTACTCATCATGGCACCGAGTACATCTTCTACAGCATTCTCGATCCCTTTCCTCTTCAAATCCGGATAAATTTTGCGATCAAGGCGCATGTAACATAAGCCACAAATCAAAGAATCGTGAATATGACCACCAAAAACCATGTCTACATGCAGCATTTCATAAAAGGACTTCAATGCGGAGAAAACCTCCCTTTCCTGACACTCGCCCATGTCTTTCCACAGCCTTTCATAAAAGAGTTCCAGGTTCAGGTAAATTTTACCTTCCTTAATACAGCCCTTAACAATCATGTTCAATGTTTGGACGTCAAGCCGAGGACGGCCTTTCTCCAATATTCTGATAACTTCAACGGCTATTATACTGTTGCCGTCCCTGCATAGCCCATCAATCAAAGCTCCATATGCGGCAGCATCTATGTCGCATGTCCTTTGTCTTACTATCTTCTTGAACAATTCTTTCGTCTCACAACAAACCCTAGCTTCCTTAAACATACTAGCTTCTTTAAGCATACTCGCAAAGGCTAGTCCATCAGGGACACAACCCTTCTTAAGAAACCTACACAGAATCGATAACCCAAAATCGACCCGAAGCCGGTTGGAGACACAATAACAAGTAAAAATAGTATCTAAAGTGGTATCATCGGTTGAAAACTCCAATCTGTTAATATAAGAAAGAGAAAGAGCCATATCCTTGGGATACTCCTTCAGCTCGACCAGATGGGAAAGTAACTGATTAAATTTTGCTGCAATAGGGCAAGGCCTCATCTTTTGCGCATAACTTATCCGTTTCAAATCATTTTCATCATTTCCATCTTCTTTTTTGCCTTTACGAGGTCCGATGGTGCTTTTGGGGTCATCTTCTGGTGCTGCTGCTGCTTGAGATGACCACTGTCTATGGGCATGAGTGAATTGTGTGGTGCAGTTAGCATATATTTTAGAACTGAAAGGTTGAGGCCGAGGAACAGCTGTAGCAAGGCGATTGCCTGATGCTGAATATGCTAGGGACAACAATAATATGGAATTGGAATTAGAATACAATAAGAAAGCAAAAACAATCTTATGGTTCTGGAAAAATGAAGGAATTAGAGTCTCAACAATTAAGTCTACACTAGCAAATGCAACACACTCGATGCATGTGCAAAATAAATATTAAATGTATTTTACTAACTTGAGGAGATTTAAATAGCAGAAATTTATAGATACTAATCGGAAACCTTTTTTATGATATATAGTTTTAATGCACTCATTACACTTAAGATAAGTTGAAAGGACGTAAAAAAATATTCAGCAAAACTTTGCATGATAGCAACCTTAAACACCCAGACATTCTAACATGCTGGATT
Organism: Lantana camara; assembly: GCA_037501455.1. Taxonomy (NCBI): domain Eukaryota; kingdom Viridiplantae; phylum Streptophyta; class Magnoliopsida; order Lamiales; family Verbenaceae; genus Lantana; species Lantana camara. The sequence continues at coordinate 96,146,917 of CM074863.1, forward strand.
GGATCCCAACTCAAGCCTTCTAATGCTTAAGTTGGTAAAATAGTATGACAAACATTCTTGTGCAAACTCTTGCTGATAATTACTTTATATGCCACAACCTTTTCGGTATTGTTTCCCATGATTAAACAATGGCTAGTTGATTTTCATCTTGGGATCATGTGAAAGAACAAGAGCATAGTTATTGCAGAGCATGAATCACCAATAGATCTGCATAAGAAAATAATGCTATACAACTCTCTTTTTTGCCATTTTCGTAAGATGCAACCTTTATAAACTTTCAATTACTGACTTAAGCAACAAAAGTTTGCAAATGTAAAGGTGTTTCCGATTTCAAGCAGCCAAAATAACTTCATCAATTAGCAAGGACCAGTTAAGACATGAATCTTTCAGTTTTTTGTGGTACTCTTTTAGCAGTATTTGCACTGTGCATGGTGCTGTCCTCTGCTAAAGTATTCTTTACCATACTAGTAAGTGGTAATAGATCCAAACAGAGTGTGCTTAGTTCTTAAGAGTCCTATCATTGCAATTGTCAGGGAAGGATTATATAAGACTTACTCTTCAAAACAAGAAACTGCTCTCTTTTAATGACCAAGACAGGTGACCTCTAAGGCAAGAGACATCAACAAATGTATAGGACTTTATTTATGAACTTTAAAGGATATCACCAGCCACAAACTAAAAGAAAACATTTTCCATGAAGAGTGAACATACTAATGAGTTTTCATAAAGAGAAGATGTTTGGCTAAGCTACTTGAAAAACTTATTTATGGGACCACAAACTAAAAGGAAAACAGAGATGGTGATGATACAGATTGAGAGGTTAATGAAGAAAGTGGAGAGTTACTCTCATTATCTTTTGTAACTCTCAAATTGAAGCTACTTGGCATTTTTTGGGGAGATAGAAAAGAGAAGAAATTTGTTCATGATCTTGCACGTATACATCTAACTTTTTCCCTTCATGATACAACAGCCCAACTAGGCTATATGGCTTACATAAACTCCAGAGAATGGTTATCAGCAGCTACATGAATACTTCCTTCAATCAAAAACAGTTCTCTTTCTTTCTTTCTTAGAACACATGCAGCTATGCTTATGCTTAATCACCACTGATATGGGTTATGATTATTAGCCTTTGGGCCTTGTGATACGGGCCATGATTATTAGCCTTTGGGCCTTCAATTAGGTTAACCCAGAGTGGGTGGTGGTTGTTTAACCTAGGGCTGTCAATGGGGCGGATTTTAATCCGAATTCGATCCGAATCCGATCCGAATTTTATCATATCCGTCCGATAAAAAAGTTCGATGGATCATATCCGATTATAAATATTCGTTATCCGAAATAAATGGACCGGATATGGAATTAAGGAATCCGATCCGTTAAAGATCCGAATCCGATTTTTTTATAATATTTTATTAAATTAATTATTTTATTAGTAAAGAATATTAAATAGAATAATTAAAATTAAAAATTTCACATATCTTCACTATAAATAATAATAAAATTTAAATTGTTTATTCTAAAAAATATGTTTTTCTTTATTAAAAATCGTAAATTAACCTATTTTAAATGCATATACACAAAACCATTAAAGAATTCATCATGTAATAATTATTTGTTAAATATTATATTTTTTTATTTATATTTTTTTATTTATTTCTTTATAAAAAATTTTAAATTTTATTGTTAATCGGGTCGGATCTTTTATCGGATCTGATCCGACCCGTTAACATACGGATTTAGTATTAATGAATCTGAATCCTATAGGATTCGGATTCGGATCTGGTTATCGGATCTTCTTGTCGGATTCGGATCCGGAATTTCCTGATCCGGTCCGAATCCGACCCGTTGACAGCCCTAGTTTAACCCAACAAGGGAGTGAAGCACATGAAGGAAAAGCCCTATTGCAGTTTAGACTCATAATCAATGAGAGTAGATGAAGACACGTGTACACCTCAGGTCAAGGTACTATTCACTATAAATACCGGCTCAATTATTGACGAATTACTAGATTTCTTGCAATATACTCTGTCCGGATATAGGTACGTGACTTAATTCAAATACCTCCGACGAATCCTTCTAACGAAGTGTCTTCATAGAATTCAAATCGGTAGATTTTTCAGTAAAAATGACTAATTCGAACAAATAAAAAGTTCAATTCTAATTTTAATTATTTATTTTTATCTAAATTATTATATTTAGAATCTGACCCATTTAATAATTATTTAATTTTATTATATTTTAAAAGTATTTTCTTTTTTCGGCCACACGTATCGAGTGTGCATAATTACTAGTGTTATTTAAATAACATTTAACTTTTAAATATCTCATATATATATATATATATTAGATATTTAAGAAAAATCTGGTTTAAATAAAAAAAAAAAAAAAAAGAAGGTGAAATGTGATTAGTTACCCGTTTAAGACTTTAGTTATCTATTATTTATATAACTAAAAAAGCTCATTGTGCCCCAATTGAATTTAGAATTAAATAATGTAATGGTTAGATTTAAATTATGTAATCATACAACTACAAAAGATTAAAACATCTATTGATAATGCATGTGAATAAAATACATAATAATGGAAAAAATTGTAAATTTACACTGTTTTTAGTCCTAAATTAAATGATAATTTTTTGGAGGGGAAAATTTAAGTTATTTCAAATAAAAGAAATTCCACCCATTCTGTAATTAAGTAAAATTTAGGGCGTAATTTGTAAATACACCGAACAATAAGTCCTAAAATGCAATTTCTGTTGGTTGTGCACTTGGCTTAACTTGCTTGTACATTAGGAAGCACTTTTTCTATGAAGTATTTGAGTTCAGCTTTCTCTCACCCCATTTCACCTTTCCCATCAAAATCTCTTCTTCCGAATCGCTAAGGTACGTAGAATCATCGTTGCTATGCGTACAATCTACCTGTATCCGTATACGTATGCGTGTACTCTTGTATGTACGCTAGGGTTTACGCTTATGTGCATCTAATGTGTAGTAATGTAAGAGTAATGTGTTTTCCCATTTTTTTTCTGAAATTCTGAGGTCATGTTGGAGTGTGCAGGTGAAGAAATGGAGAATCCGAATCCGGAAGTGAATCGGCTTCCAGAGGCGGACTCGTTGCCGGATGGGTTTGTCGAATCATCTTCTGTGGAGCCATTGGAGGAGACGGTCACTGATTATAAGGAGGAGAAATTGCTGGAGCAAGCGAAATCGCTGCCTGAAGTTGTGATAGAAAATAGCGGTTCGTCTTCGAGTAAATTAGCTGAAAATGTCGGCGGCGATGATCGAGGTGAACCGACGGCTGCGGTGAATGTTGAAGCAGATCCTGTGAAAGAGAAATGTATTGTTTTTCTTATTTGTTTGGTTGTTTGTTTGATTCAGTCTTTTGAGTGGCTTATTTGGATGAGTTTGAATTGGGTTTATTTGGTTGAAGATTATGGATGTGAGGGATGTAGCTAAGAGAAGTAGGAGGGAGGGGGGTTTTAATTGATATTTTGGCATTGATTATATGAGCTTCACTGTTTACTTGTAGCTTTCTCATTTGTGCTTGTTGGTGGATTTTTGAAGTTGGTTATAGTAAAGAATGAATAGCATTTTGAATTGGAACTTTTGATCATGTGTCTTAGATCAGTGGCATGGGGAAGAAGAAAGTTGTAGAAAGCATATATGCTCTTTGAAGAAAATGCAGTTGGAAATTGGAAGGGACTTTTCTTGATCAAATAGTCATATATCTGGAATTGCTTTCTTTTTCTTCACAGCCAATGTATGTTGGATTTCTTCCTTTCCCACATGTAAATGCCACATGACAAGTGCATTTTTTAGCAGAGCTCCGCTCACTAGTAGATATGTTAAGGTGACAATAAGAGATCATTGTGTGTGTACAGAACATTTGAAATGCATAATAAAATTCCTTAACGTTTCAATCTACACTAAGCCTCCACCCATGGATATTTAGCTAGAAACTTTTATTACCTTTTGATGTGGTTTTATTTTTGGTACTTATAGAACAGTTCAAATGATTATTGAGCACTTCCCTGTATATTTGTCGTCCGTTTACTGTTGGAGTTCATGGCACCACTGCAGATCTTTCTGATCTAGATTCTCTTTTGCTTGGTTTTGCTAATTTTCATGGTACTTTTTGTGTTTTGCAGCTGTTGATGGTGTGGGTTTGCAGACAGTTGCAGCAGAGGAGATTTCAGTGGCAGGAAGTGCTGAAAACAACAAAAAAGTATTTTGTAATTTATTACTCTAGACAACAAATTAAGAAAGTATTCATTTCGTCATATTTATATCTTCTGGCTTTCTACTCTTTGCAGTAATCTTCAATAGAATTCTTCAATTGGGACACTTCTTTCCATGATTATATTTTCGTACTTTGTGGATCTATATTAGAAGAAAGTCGAAAGTAGTTTGAAGAGAAAATAGTTTTTTCTGTGCTCTTCTATATGTTAAAATATACACGTCTAACGATGCTCGTGCAATATTTTTGTTAGGAAGCATCTGATGTGAAGCGTAAAAGTGTAAAACGTACCTTTAAATCAGAGAAGGAGTTTTTGGAGTTCACTTTGAAGTATCAACAAGTGATTGTGGAAAGAGATTCTGGTAGGTGATTGTCGTTCTTCCTATCCGATCTGTCGTAATTTTTGTTTCGTTTCTCTTTTGAGTAATTTGTAGACTTTTGTTCTCCTGAATGTGTTACAGCTTCGTCTTGCATGCTTATCAACATTGCTTATAGTTATGTATAGTGTATTATGTGATTCTAACTATTTTAAGCATATTATAATTAGTAATACCAAACATTTGTTTTAAAAGGACATGAACTCCTTCGTATTGTTGTGATGTCCAGGTGTGCCGCTCTTATTTGCTAATTTGTGTATTCATTTCATCTGCAGCTGTTGCCGTTAGAGATAAACTCGAGTCATTGTGCCGTGAGCTGCAACGTCAAAATAAACTGTTAATGGTATTTATTTGGATTGTTCAGATCATCTTCATCAGCTTATACTTTTTCCAAATCAGGGTGGAATACATATTAGTAGAATTGACATCCTTTGAATGATCCTGTACCTTCTTCATATTGTAATCCGCTGACCCTATGCGTGCATGATACTGACATGTGAAATGCACATTGTTGTCTTTGTTTTGATATGATTTACACTGGGAATGAAGATCTATTTAAATGGGTTACATAGAAACTTATAGGTTCAGTTCTTTCTGATTTTTTTCTTTGTTATTAGTTGGCTCTTTTAATCAATGCTCTTTGTTTATTCGAGTACACAATTGACAGTCATGAATAATTCAATTATTTTTGGCTCGCAGTGAGTGCTTCCTAACCACTGGTTCTTTCTTTTTTCATTTATCTCAGGATGAATGCAAGCGAGTGTCAACAGAGGGTCAAACTTTGAGATTAGATCTGTCAAATAAGTTTCAAGATGCAATTAAGGTTCTCATAAAATCCTTTATATGTTTGGTGATTTCTGGACTGCATATTAGTTCCTACACAGTACTGGATATTCTTTGTATTATCATCATAAATTTGTCTATTCATATTCACCTCGACAAGCATGTGTACATTTTATTTTTCAGTAAGAATAGCTTTTAAGCTGATTTCTTTACTTTGAAACTTAGTATGAGCCCTTAATCTCTGGAGCGTATATGATAAAGGCATGATAACTGGATAACGTATGAACAAGGTTATGTGTTTAGTCTGATCCCTGCAGAAATAACTAAGTGCAGCTTTTGTATTGGAAATATTCAAGATGACTAGCCTAAAGTAATTGATTGTACAATAAATCTGGAAGATAAACTTGGACAAATTTCCTGCGTATATGATTAATGGGTCCTTATTTGCAATATTTTTCTTATTAATTAGTTAAGAAATTGGCCTTATAGCTCGTCTCTTCACTCCCTTGAATTGGCTACAAGAATGATATTAGTTGAGCATAGCTCTATATCCTTCTTTAGTGTCCAATGAACTAGAACTTTCCTTGGAATTCTCTCCATATAAGCACAATGGTTTGAGCTCAAATAATGCAACTAATATCCTTCTCCCTCTTTTATGTTTATATAAGAGTTTCTCATTGTGTTGCAGGAAGTAAGCTGCAAGCTGGAGGAACAGAAAGATGAATGCATATCTCAGCTAAAAGAGAATGAGACGTAAGTAAAAATATCCAGGACCATATATCCGCTTTGCTAAATACTTGTAGTGATCAACCATATTTGCGATGAACTTTTTTCATTCTTATACGATTATGCAGAATGGAGTGACAGCATAAAGTTTACATCTTTTTGTTAATTAAAAAAAAGAAAAAAGAAAATGGGAGTCCAGATGAATGCATTAGATCATTTGTTGATCTAATTTTCATTTAATCATTATAGTCAAAACTGTTCTCAATTTTGTTGAATTTATCTTTGTTGAATCACGGAGAACCCAAATAAATTTGATGCTCCATCTTTGTCTCCCTCTGTCTCAAACAATTTATCTATAATGTACAAAACATTCTCTAACTTCAGGTTAAAGCTCAAGTTAAAACAACTTGTCGATCAATATACTCTTTCCGAGCAGCAACATGCACAGCAGGTATGCACCTCCCCAAAGGATAGAGTTTCTCCTTATCTAAACAAGTATTTCGATATCCATGAAGTCCGAAATGCTAAAGTATAATATTTCTAATCATAATGAACTGCAGCTAAAGCAAAAAACCCTCGAACTTCAGCTTTCTGATTTGAAACTTCAGCAACATGAAGAGAAGTTGAAGCAGGAACAGTCCCAGATGAAACTGTATGCAGAACAAGTTGCACAACTTTTAGCAACTGAAAAGAATTTGAGGTCCCAGTTAACAGCTGATGGTGAAAAGTTCCAACAATTCCAGGTTGGTCCGTGTAAACCTCTTCGAATACATCACTCTTTTTTTTTTTTTTTTGGGTTGAAAATTGTAACATTAGACCCTATGGCCCAATATTGACGTCTAGCTTGTAATTTCTTCCCCTTTTACAGGAAGCACTACTGAAAAGCAACGAGGTTTTCGAAACCTTCAAGCAAGAAATTGAAAAGGTACATTTTATAGCTTCATATTTTACATATTATACTACTTTATCCTTATTAAACAATTGATCATCTTGTATATTTATATGCTTCGGGACCAGATGGCGAAATCAATAAAGGAGCTCAAAAAGGAAAACACTTTCTTGAAGAGCAAATGTGACAAAACTGATGTTACTCTTATAGAACTTGCTGATGAGGTGAGCTTTCCAGTTTCCCCTTATACACCTTTTTAACAATAACCAATTTCTGAAAATAATAATTTGATTCAATCTTTCTTAGTTTTCTCAATACCCATCTGTCTCTCTGCTTCTATTTATTTGTTTTTCGTGGATCAGCGCGAGCGGTTGAAGAAACATCTGGAGAAAACGAGAAATCAAAAGGAAAAACTTGAATCACTTTGTCGTTCACTCCAAGCAGAGAGGAAAATGAACTCTGTTGGAAGCAACAGCTCGGAATCGGTTTCAGGTTAAGTTATTCTGAATCGGAGATTTCGGCTCCTTGGCGTAAAAACGAGTACATCCCACAACATATGAATGGTAATTTATTCTTCCGTAGTTGATGTTTAAATTGTAGTTATGCCAACTAAGGTTGTCCAGATGAATTTTGTTGGCAGATGTGGGGGGACTTTGTGGTGTGTGAGAATATATATCCAATGTATATTATGTTTCCAGTAACTCCGAAAAATCAGTTTTTTGTACTGAGGCTGAATTTTTTTTCATTCCAAGAAGTGAAAGAGCTTTATGAAGTGTATTAATGTTTTGTGTACTCTTTTCTATTCCATTTATCAAGTAAAATTGAGGTTCATCAACTACAAGACATTCTGGAAAATTTTAGTTCAAAATCGACTCGATCGAATTCAAGCACTAAAATCTGTGTCGCCGTATTCGTATTGTGTTTGTGTTGTCGTGTTTGTATTTGTGTATCATAATCAAGTAGGGTGATGCTTAAATAATAAGGATAAATGCATAGGTAGGTGAAAGTTGTGTTTTGTTTCTTATTCAAACGGATAAAATTTCTTATTGTATATATTCATATGAAGAACAATTATAATAATATCACAATACACATGGTCTTATTGGCATCATCATGAAGGTAACTATTTGAATTAGATTATACTCTATATGAACAAGTACATTCTTGTAATAACATTTTTCCAAAATAGTAAGTCAACAATATATTGATCCCTAAAGAATTATTTTCTTGTAAGAACATTTGCATGATTTTCAACTGAAGAGGAAATTTATTGCCATGTTGTTTAGTTTGACGGTATTATGTTAGTTTAAATAGAAATCTCATGTTTATATTTGTTAATTTAAATTAAATTTTCGTGTCAAGTTTTTTGGAGCAATTATTATTAGTGAAGTTAGCTCAAAACCCGAAAATATATATATATATATATGGTTAATTTCATCTATCCTAAATTAGATAAGGTAGTTATATGGTATCTCATCTATACCATTTATTAAGCGAGAGACCCAAGTTTGATCTCTTAGATTCTAAAAATAATTTATTTTCCTATTTATTTATTGATTGATTTCTTCCAACTTTATCTCTTCCACGTTTTATGAATTTCTCTTTTGTGTCTAATTACTTCTCTTCTTAACTTCTTTTTTTTTTTTTTTCCCTATCAATTGCATTCTTTTTCTTTTTTTTTTATTTTAATTTTTATCACTTTTCACTTATATTTTAAATTTTTATAATTATTAATATGACATTATCTTATACTACTTATTTATTTTTTATCATAAATTAGCAATTATATTAAAAATAACTATAGAATATATATTTAATGAAATTTTTTTAATTTTAATATATTTATACAATAATTATCTTTTATTTGCACATGCATCGAATGTGCAAAATTACTAGTATTTAGATATGATTATAGTTATATCTTATTCAAAAAAATTTAATTACAAATAACTCTACGAATATTACATTGATTAATTTTGTACGCGGAATGTAAGTATAATATGCTAAAAGTACGATACCAATTGTAATTACTTCCTCCATTTTGGGAGCAAGATGAATTAAGTTTAGGGACATATATAATATATATATATATATATATATAGGAAATTCCTACTCAAAAAGTCCAAAAAATAAAAATAAAAAATAAATTCCGATTAGGCGTTAGGCAAGCACGCGCCCACATATAGGCGTGTGGAGTAGATGAGCCTCCTACGGCGTCGTTTTACATCTGTACCTGAAAAATGCCAACTTTTGTATCAATTGTCATTCTCCTTTCTCATCTTCCTCTTTACCTACTCCATTTTTCTCCTCTCTCTCTCATAAAGATCCCTTCTCGCTCAAGGTTTTTGATCCTATACCGGTATACCCGTTCTTGAGCAATTGGGTCGTTATAATTGTTAAGGTCAGGATCTCTTCTCTTTCTTTGATTCTTTTCCGTTTTGGTGTTTGTGAATATGATCGATGTGAAATGATTTGACTTTCGGCTATTTCCTCGAGTTCAATTGTTCGTTGTCATGGTTTGAATTGAATTTGGTTTAGGGTTTCTGTGAAAACTTACATGGGTTTTGTGTTTGTTTTGTTAGTCAATGGGCTAAATTTTTTGTTTAATTATTTATCTTTCCTAATTTTCGCACGTTTTAGTTCGCCTGTGATTTTTATCTTGTCGGGACTGATCTTCATTTTGGGGTTTTTGGTACTTCATCTTTGTGTTTGGTTTTAGGTAGATTAGTTGGCTTGCAAGCACAATCAGAATAATTACAGGTTGTTTAAATTGAATTTATGGGCCTAACCTCAAATTGTATGAGCTGATTTGGGTTTAAGAATCTGGTTTTGATGGAGAATCATCAGGTGCAGTTGACGGAAAAAGATCTGATTTTTTTTCTAGCTAATGGGTTTCGAGTTTAATGTGGATAAAATGTTATCTTTAGGCATATATTGACCAGAAGAAAAGGAATATATGTATGTGTGTGTGTGTGTATATATATGTACATATTTCGGTATCTTTTGGTATGCACTTAAGAAGTTATATATGTTTTGGGCTGGAATTGAGATGTAGATCCTTATTTGGAGCTATGTGAACTGTTATTTTGATATTCTGGGTTTATGTTCTCCCTTTTCTTGTTGTGATTAATATCTTTGACCAACATGTACAAGTTTGTGAACCTTTTCGTTCTTTGGCAGGAGATATACGCTTCGAAATGGACTTTTTATTTGGAAACTTGAATGGGGGGTCCTCGCAGCATAACCAGGACATTGTTAGGTGTCCATTTTTGAGAAACATCAATGAACCCACTAACTTCTCTTTCTCAACTGCTACTTCTTTCCCAATTCCTGTAAGTTGTTGTTCGAACCTTTTATTTTACTTTGCTAATAGTAAAATAATCAATAGCATTACCATTTTCATTGTAAATATATTGATATTATGTTAAAAGATGTTTATGAATATTACGTTATTGTGAAAAAAACCCCATTGTTTGATTTTTTTTAAACTTTATATTAATTTAAATACAGGCTCGCTTATCTTCTTTTATTGTTTCACCTCAGGCAAGGGAAGGAAAAGGTCCTATATTTGAGGATGGTCCCAATTTTGATATGGCATTTAGGCTCTTCCATGGGCAAAATGGAGTTGTACCTCTTTCTGAAAGGTCATTTATTCGTTCATCGGAAACAGCACCAGCTCAATTCAATCCTTTGGCAGCAAAAGCGGCCACAATTAGTCTCTCTGGTTTTGGTCCTGGTGGACCTTTCGGCTTTGATGCTTTCTCTCAGAATTGGAAGAAAGGAAAGAAGCAATCCAAGAAGGAATCTTCTTCTAAGGTAATTTACTACTTTCTTTCTTTTTAATTTGTCGTTGATGCATGTGACATAAATCAGTTCTTGCTTCCTAAAGAGTATCCCAATTTTCCAGTTTTGATCTGTGACTCGTAAAATTTGGCAAAATTACCCTATCAGTTCTGTAACAGAGGAGTTTAGCAATTTTTGTATGAAATCCATGTTGGCAATTCATGGAACTAATATTTTTTTAAGAAAAGGAGAAGTAGAAGAAGAAGATTTCGTTTATGCCCATAACTTGAATTGATTGTTGCTTCTGTAAGGTGTATCTTTGCCTCCTTAATGTCAGATCTGGCCTTAAATTTCAGAAAATTTGTAATTTCTGTCATGTAACTATGGGGACCAGCAATTTTAGTCCTTATGAAAATCCATATTGGCAATTCAGTAAGTTCACACATTGAGGACTAAATTTTCCCGGAAAATGCCATGTGCAACTCTCTTTACTAGATTTAATTTGAAATTTTTATTTTTTGGCTATGAACCCCCTCTTCATCATTTACTACATTCCTCTTCATCATTTCATCAACCTATTTACATGAACAAATTCTTTCTCATTTTTTAGGGAGGAAAATCAGAACATGAAGCAACAGGCGATGAGTGGTTGAAAAGCGGTAACTGCCCAATTGCAAAATCTTATCGGGCAGTTAGCCACGTCCTCCCTCTAGTAGCAAAGGCTCTTCAGCCCCCGCCTGGAATGAAGTACAGGTGTCCGCCCGCAATAGTAGCTGCCCGAAGCGCCCTAGCAAAAACAGCCTTTGCAAAAAATCTAAGGCCACAACCCCTACCTGCGAAAATGCTTGTTATTGGCATGTTAGGGATGGCAGCTAACATACCTTTAGGAATATGGAGAGAACACACTGAAAAATTCTCACCTTCTTGGTTTGCTGCTGTGCATGCAGCTGTCCCATTCATAGGAATGCTTAGGAAATCCGTTTTGATGCCCAAAACAGCTATGGCTTTTACAATTGCAGCTTCGATTCTTGGACAGGTTATCGGTTCTAGGGCAGAGAGGTATAGACTTAAGACGGCTGCTGCTAGAAAATCAGGGTTGTCTGAAAATTCAGGTAACGGGCTCTGCAGTTGGGACTCGAATTCTGCACAGATTCCCATTTCGGTTCCTGTTGCCACGTCATCATCGGCCGATGTGTTTGGATGAGTTTGATTGTTGTGGTGGTGGTGTACTGCATTGTTTTTACTGATTGTGTTATTGTAGCAGATTATGGTGATCTGCAGATGTGATGTGTTCTATTCATATTGTTTTGCTTTTTATGTGAAGGAGACTTGCTGAGTTCGGTGAAATAAATGTGGGAATGGGAATTTCTTGTAATAATATTGTACTCAAAATTTGAGATCCTTGATCTATATGATGTGTTTCAAGATGCCTCTTTATGTTAGTTAAATTAAGCCTATAATTCAGCTACTTGTTTGGACGAAAGTGTGTTCCATTTTTCAGTAAATCAAATAATTAAAACCTTAATTTTTTATTCCAATGTTATTTGATTAATTAAATATTAATAAATTAAGGGATTAATGAATTTGCAAACTTTATTTTAAATTTCACCCTTTCAATTCAAATATATTAATTAATAGGTTCATTCTCCAAGGTAAGGTTTTGGATTTGAATTCTGTTTGGGTGTGCGTATGTTAAAAAAAACAAAATTAATATACATCAATTGTCTTATAATTTATGATGTATGGATACGAGGATACAAACATAATAAGATATGAATATGGATACAAGCATAATATGATATAAATATAAAGTTTAAAATAAATTGTTATCTAATTTTTTATTTTTTTTTTTAACTTTGATTTTTATGTCAATATAATATTATGTAATGTCGATCATTTAAGTGTAATAATCCTTGGTAAAGTTGAAATTGGCTAATATTTTTTAAATACATAGATACCATTGCTACTCAACTTGAGTAAGGACATTATGATCATTTCATATAGCAATTCAAGAATTTATTATGGGAGAATTAAAGTTTAAAATGCTAAAGAATTTCACAAGATTTACTTTATCATAAAATAGAAATAATTACGCCATCATATCCTATGATTTATCTGATTAAACAAAAACATTTCCGACCAACAAATTTATGTTGTATTTGAATCGATAAAACAATCTCTAATTTTGTTTTTCATCAAACACTTATAAATTAATATGCAATCGTAAATCCAAAATTATAATAACAAGATTGGACATGGCTTAGGGTGTATATACATATACTTCTAAAATTATTATTTTATTATATCATATTATAACTGACACTTTTTATATATATCATTGTATTCTTATCACATTATATTTATAATTCGTATCTATATGTAAAAATATTATTTTATTATATTATATTATATACATATATCATTATATTCTTATCCTATCGTATTTTGTAATATTATATTCGCGTATATGATTTGATAAGGTCAATCAATTTAGAGATATTTTATAAACAATAAGTGGATGTCCATGAAGTAGTTGAGTGGGGTTGACAAAGCAAGTTGCATCCAATTTTGTAATAGTAATCCAATAAGTCATGCTTTGCTGTCCCACACTCTTGAAAACTTCACAAGCACCAGTCAGCATATCACATGCAACTTCAACCTAAAGGCTAAACTCTGCAACAAAATAACATACAAAAATCTAACCAAGTTTTGCTTTCCATCAACAGTATGGCAATTGACAGTCATAAACAATAGAAAATTGAAAATATTGATATAATTCAACAGTTCGACGCTATCTTAGTTTCGTCTTCAAAGGAACCACGATTGCGTTTATTTGTGTTTGAATCTCTAATAAAACAACTACCATCGATAGGAATAATTTTCAAATCTTTATGGTCTTATCTGATTCCAACTAAAATCAAACAAAATACATAAACAGAATAGAAGTACTTCTCTGAGAAAAAAATACCTTCCAAACATGAGCATCAAGTCATAAACCTCCAAAAGAGACAGAAACCGGCTGCTCTTTCTCCTTGAAATCTTTTTGACAGATTATTTTTCTGTATTATCATGAAGAAATACAACAAATACAAAACACCTCCTGCAGCATTACAAGATCTAGAAACCTTCTCAACCCAGAAAAGAAGAAATCAGAACCAAAACAATTAGAAGATCATAAAAAAACTGTCAAACTGCTACCCTACCATTGCTAATTCAGATAAAAATACAAAAACTATAATACAAACGCGACGAAAAATAAGATTATATGTGATCGCCACCGACAACTACTACCTACCTAAATCCCCGTTACTTCTCCATCTATGATCATCTGTCATCATATTTCCCTGCATCATATTTATCTGTTCCGCCTTCGCAAAATGCATTTTCAGAGCAGCCACAGGATCAGAAACCCCAGATGAGTCTTGACCATTGATTCCGAAAATCCCTCTCGGTTGCTGTGGGATCCCTGACACCAGATCAAACCCATTTCTTCTTTGCACGTCTATAGTAAAAGGCTGCACCTCTCGATTCCTTAATACCTGATACTCTGCTAATCCTCTGCTGCTACTTGGAAAAACAGACACACCATGCAATGGCTGCTGTGGGTCTAGTTTTGCCGTAGGCAGAACACAATTGCTAAATGCAGCAGGATATTTGGCCAATAGGAGAGCAGAATCAGGTATAGCAGGGTGTATCCTGTTCCCATCCCAGAAACCAAAACTCCTAACAGGAACATTCTCGGGAACAACATAGTTATTATAGTCGATCTTTGACTGAATGGAATCGAAATTGACCTTCTGATCTCGATCCCGACTATTATTACCATTAGCTTGTACGCAAGGGTTTGGTTTCTGTTGCTGGGAAGATGTTAAAATTTTACCAAACAATTTTACATCACCGTTTCTAGAAGGTTTGTTATCATCCACAACAGCCGATGAGGCCTCAACAACATTGCTCTGTTTTCTTGGAGCATTGCACTTCTCAAGGAAGAACTCTCTATGCTGATCTGATTGACCATTTATGTCCTTCATAGAGTGGACCGAAACAGGGTATCCCCGGAGAATCTGGGAAGATTCCACGGAATCTGATGATGACTGATCCAGCCGATGCTGCTGACTTGTAATTTTCTGAGAGGGAGCCGATGAACTGTTGTGATTTGGGTTCCTTTGATATTTAATAGGAACTGAAAACAGAGTTGAGGACTTCTTCACAGATGGTAAGTTATCATTCCGCTGCAATGAGCTCAAGCAAGGTTTCACTGCAGAACAGGACACTTGATCGGCTTGCATAGATAGCTGCAGCCCACACTTCATCCCACCACTTACTGAACTGCTGATGTCACTCACTTCACTAGAATTAGCATCTCTGTCTTCAACTGTATCATTATTATGATCCACATTTTCTTCACATAACAAAAGATTGGGACTTTGGCTCTCTTCCCTAAATTGCCCCTTTTTTTCAATTTCAACAGTTCCAATGGTTTCTGCACCATTCGATTCTTTGATGTCCACATTTATGTCTTCAACGGGGTTATCATCTGTTCGACCACCATCTGGACATGAACCCTTCGAAACCGGTTCAACAGCCATTGTATCAGATTCATGATTCGACTTCATTTCAGGATGTCGAAGATCCCCCTCCATCTTGCAATCTGAACCATTGGTGCAAATAACCGAGCCTGATTCACCCATTCCAGTAGCATAGCCATCTTCAACATCACTACCACCACCATCTCCATTAACATCACCAGATACATTTCCAACTCCAGATTGAATCAGATCCAACCCAAGGCACTTCCTCGCTTTGCTAAAGAAAACCTTGCATTGATCAACGGATTTTGTTCTGACACACTGTGAAATCATTGCAAAATCCTTCCCATAAGAAGAAACAGCATGAATAAATAAGGATTTCTCCTCATCAGTCCAGTCAGTGGGGTCCAGGTCACCACAGCTCTCGTCCGAGCACTCATCTTCATCATTATGGGAAACCTCAGGAGTCAAAGGTCGCCTAATATGGTCAACAGACGTGATGCAAGAACTCATTGCCTCAGACGAGAGGGACCCACAAATTCCAGCCAACACATCAGCAGCTACTGTCTCCCTCTCATTACTGTGAGAACTAGATGCAGCACGAGAGAATCTGGATGTGCATTTTTGTTGAGTTTCAATGCTGTTATCGACATTAGCCGCAATTTCTGAAACTGCGCCTAACATATCAAGAGAAGCAGCATTCGCTTCACGATTCCATCTTTTTCCTGATGCAACCAAGTACGTTGTGGATTGGCTTTTTCTTATCTTCATGGAGTCGGGATTCTTCCTGGCTTTTTCAAAAGAGTCTGACTTGTGATTCTTGTAATAGAACTCAATGCAATCTGCTATTGTTTTGTGATCTAGAAACGAGGCAATCTTTCCAAAATCTTTCCCCAATTCGGCAAGCTTATCTATGAAAATTTCCTTCTCTTCAGGAGTCCATGGATTGATCATTGACCTCCCTTTTTCAAGAGCATGAGGATCTTCTACAAGTCTATTTGTTGAGATAAACCTGGACATCTTTGTCTCCTTGTCCAAGATCAAAGCCGGCATTTTGAGTGTACGACGGTAGGGTCTGAATGTTGACTCTGAAAGTAACTGATTGACAAATTCACACACTTCATCCGCAGCGACAGTTTGAGGACATCCAGCTGCAACCACAGTTAAAGAAGATTAAATGCAAGAACAGAATATAGGCAAAAAGGTCTTCAGGGATAGGGGAAAATCAAGCACCAGCTCTATTAAAACAAACCTAGAGGAATGGATGGATCCTGATCAACAGCTCCATTAAAACAAACCTAAGTGTGTGTGCGTGTGCAGGAGAGAGAATGTTTCACAAGAAAATCCCATGGAACAGAAATTAATCAATACAACTATACAGGTCCAAATTTATCTATTCTTTCTCTCTTTCTAAAATTTTATGATAGGTTAATCATTCTTTAATTGTGCACCTTAAAAGGAACAGCTACTGAAAAATTGGCAAAAGAACCCTCAGAATGAATCTTAAACTAAAGAATTCATTCACAACCAAGCATTCATAGAAACCACTCAACTTTCTTTCTACCTTGGAGGATGATTAAAATTCACTTGATACTTTTAAATGGGATTTGGAAGATAAAGATCTGCAATACAGAATCTTCGGTCCATGCTCTCATTTTCAACTGACGGAAATTTTTATGAGGATTTCAAGGCCCTCATAATTGGGAAGTGATGTTCAATTTAGTCTCAAGCTTCAGTAACATTAAAGGAAGACTAGTAAGAGGAAGGCTATGAATAAATAACTATTTAGGTTTTAACCAATTGCATGCTATTTAATCTGTTAAGACATTCACATGTAATTTCCAATGACTACAACTTATCATGTCATCTTGATAAACTTAATGGTTTTTGTCCAAAACCAAGACCATGGATAACAGCACTCTATTTTGAAAAAATAGTAGTCCAGCCACAATTCATAATAATAATGTGACTTTTCCCAACTAGTGCACAAAGGAAGAGACAAAACAAAGAATTCCTTACCATAAGAAGAAAGTCTAGATCGGCTGGCAGAACGGCTCTTTTTAAGGCCGTTACGAATTGGATCTAACTTCTTCTGAGTCTTAACTCGAAGTTTCCTAATAGAAACTTTTCGACCTTCCTTCCAGAAATGCTGAAATACCTTAAACTTGAGGGACAAAACCTTCTCCTTAAATTGGAGGAAACGTTTCCTCCTTAGAAATCTCTCCTTAACTACTGAGGGATCCGTTTGCAAAGAAGAAACAGAACCTGTGATAACAAACTGACCGTGTTTTGCCGGCAATAAATTATTTAACTCTTCCAACCTTTCGTTAGCATCATTTTTATTGGAAGTGATTATTAGGTCATAAGTATAACATCCATCATATTGCACACCGCTAACACTAGCAAGATCTCCACAACTAAGCATATGATTATCACCACAGCCAGAATATTCCTCCTGAACAAGCCCATTCTTTGAACATTTCTCATTTAAGTTACTAGAATGTTCCACATCTCTATTCTTAGAACCCTCCACAAACTCTACTGCATCAGAAGAAAAGATCTCCTCAACAAATTTAGATGTAGCACTGCCTGGACTATCAATATCTTCATCTTTTGATACAACATGCTCTAGTTCCATTGCAACAGGTCCATTATCAACAATCATTTCTGCAGATGAAGTAACGTGCAATGGAGCTGGTCGTGTAGCAGATTTGGAATGGGGACAGACACTCTTAGGTTCAGCTGACAATGACTTGAGTTCAGTTTCAAGAGAATCTATCTCAGTCTCGGTAATCTCAAGTGCTTTCAATACGTCAACTTTCCACACTAACAGCTTATTCATGGAGGTTATTCGTTCATAGCCAGTATCTGTAGAGTTTGGATCATCATATCGCAACAATTCCTTTATCAAAGAGCTCAAGTTGGCAATAGAAGCAAGCTCCAGATTTTCTAAATTAAATGTTGGCCCATCGTAGTTAGTCTGGAAAGGAGTACTTGGTGAACAGCTCAAATTAGTTGTATCCTGATCTACATTTGCTTCCTTGACAGATTCTTTCTCCTCGATACCTGCATCAAAAGGAAATGAGAAGATTATAAATAAGAAACTTTTACGGAATCATGCAACGTAATTTATGAATCAACAAGTCGCCTATCTCAGTTCTATTAAAACAGCAATTTGACACCTAAGATAAATCAGTACAGCCGCACATCACTAAACAGGGAGGACAAATATCATGTTTCAACTAATAGAAAGAATCAACCTCTCATAGTTTAACACATTATTTTACACAAATATATGCATATACTAGCTCAAAGTATCACCAAATAAAAGACACTAAGCATTCTTGCACCACCACCAAATAAAAGAAAAGCATGTTGCATTTTACCTCAATTAACCAAATCATAAATCAACAATTATAGCAGCACAACCATGCTGCATATGCTGACCAGACGACAAATATCTAAATCAATTGCCCAGATTTCAGTAAGAGCACATGAAAGAGAAAAACTTGTCAATGCAGCAAATAAGTTAATAAAAAAACCTCAACTGCGAGGTGGATTTCAATAACATTGTGTGAGAGCTACATCTTCAGAAAAGATATAGATACCTATACAATAATTCAGCCTGCCAAAACAAGTTAAGTAAGGGATACTAGACAAGGGGGCATCAATCAATCACAATATTCACCAGCTCCACCTCCAAAGCCGCAGTAATAGCAGGAAATGGGAAGAATCTTAGATGAAAATCTCTCTACGCAGAGTTCAAAAATGATTCCATATATAAGCAGTTGCTTTGGTTAGACCATGAGAAGCTCTAATGAATTCTCTCGATGTAATTCGCAAAGTGGAATCATACATGTGCAATAAAAAGCAAGAATACATTATCTATTGCTGTTGAACTTAAAAAAGCAAGCATAATTTTAATCAACTATGATCCCCCATGAGTCCAAGTATATGCATTATGCAGTATAACCATCCGCATTGACTGTTTTGCAGGGTAAAATGAACACAGATAAGCAACGGGGAATCAATCCATAAGCAACTCAGAAATTAGGAATACAGAATGGTTTATATAAGAACCATGCACTTACCAGGTGAAGAACTACAACCAACCGAAGATGGAGTAGCAGGTGAGGCACAATCTGACAAACTTGTAATTCCAGGGCTCTTATCAGGCAAATTGACAGCATGAAAGTGCAGATTTTCCATATTACTGTGGACCACTTCATTTTTTGCAGCACATTCTTCAGGGCCTTCAACTTTTTTCTTTTCATACTTCGCCAATCCTTCACCCCAGCCAAGGCGAGGCTTTTTCTTCCTGGAACCCGTCTCATCAGATTGGGATGGAACATTAGACACCACACAAGCAGCAGCATCTGCAGATGGAGACTGAAGTGGTGTCACATTCTTCGGCTGCAACTCAACCACTGTCTCAGAAGAGTCCACTCCGATACTCTTTGGGCTACTCGAATGGCTCAAACCAGAGCCCCTTGAAGACAAGCTCCCTGACCTGGTCCATTTTAGAGGTTTCCAATCTATGGATTCAAGGCAGTTCTCTTTTTCAGATTTTTGACCTTCAAAGGCCGGTTTATCAGCAAGGACATCATTTATATCATTCTTCTCTTCCACAGTAGATTGAGATTGGTCCGGAAGGTTCACAGAGTCAGGAGGAGGATGAGAAGGATAGTTGCTCTTGCTGCTGCTGATGCTATTATTGTTGCATGACTGGGTATTTTCAATAGACCTCAGGTTGTTAACCTCAGTGGCTGGTTTTGTGGGACAGTTCGGTGATGCAACAGGTTCCCAAGAAGGAGATTTCCAACCTTTCTGGCTAAAGGAACCTCTATTTTCCCTGCTATTCCTGAAATATCTTCCATCTCCGCGAGACCCATTAAAGGGTCGAGAATTTTCATCATCTAGATTCCTGTCATTGTAGCGAGACCCAAAGGGCATATTTCCATGACCAGCATCATCAGGATACGTGTGCCAATTTCCCTGCTTACCATGACCTTCAGCAAAGAAAGTAAAACCCGACATGAGAAATGCTGATATTGTTTGTAAGAATAAACCATAAGAGCGTAATATTCAATGCTATTTTACCCTTCCACGGTTCAACCATATTATTTTCATAATAATTTAGAGAAGGAACAAAAGAGGCATACCGCACCTATACAACACCATCAAAAGACCCAACTTTATTAAGGTTTTTTTATTTCGTAACCAGATTTGCTGCAAATTTATCCTCCAAAATTCAACCCACTCTCGCAAAATTATAAAACAAAATAATGGTGGCTAAACTAGTTCACATCTCCTTTTACAAAAATTAAATATAAATTAGTAAGAGACTAAAAGGAAAATAATTCCCACCTATAAATTAATTACTAAAGGAACCCGTTTTTGCCTCGGTTAACCGAAAATTCCAAGACCTAATTTTTTTTTTAACTCCATAAATCAACAAAAAGAAATTAGGGAAAACCATTTTAGGCTCTACTTGATTCAGATTGAAACCTCAAATCTTTTCTGACAGACGCAATATAAAATCAGAAACAAAAATCCCTATATTCGATTTCAATGAACACTCACCAGGAGGCAGAGGTCGCGAGGAGCGAAACTCAGAATACCACCGCTGTTGCTGCTGCTGGTGGTGATACGGCGGCGCGTGAGACGGTGGCGGGGGGTGGTGATGCTGCTGCTGCTCCCTCCACCGATGCGGCCCGCCGCCGGCAAATCCTCCGCCCCCAATCCGTTGCTCGGAGCCAGATCTCTCGTGCTTCCGAAAATCCCTTCGATCCCAAGGCAATGGCTCCGACGGCATGAAATTGCACTAATCCTCTACTCCTGCTACTGCTTCTCCTATTTACGCCGAATCCCTTCGATCTCATCCAAGCAATCCGTTCCGCACCAAGGCAAAACTCACAAATATAAACAAAACTACGGCACGGCTTCCAATGGGGTTTTCAGAAAGGGGAAAGACGAAAAAAGGAATCTATCACTACCCCGAGGCGTTGGCTTACCTCCGTTGTTCTTTTCTTGCCGTCTCGGCGGCGGCGGCGGCGGTGGTGGTGGCGGTGGGGGAAAGGGAAAACTCTGTGTTGGGGAAGGTATGAATGTGAATTGTGAGGTGATAAGAGACAAAGGAAGATGTGAGAGAGAGAGAGAGAGCGCTTTTATTTGGTTTTGTATGCTTAGGTTTTTTTTATTTTTTATTTTTTATTATTTGAGAGATTTTTTTAATTTTTTACTTTATTTTTTTGAGACTTATGAGAGAGAAATTAAAGGCTGTAAATTTGCTGTGGAGTGGGTTTCTATCCCGTGTGGCGGACGCAGCCTGCAACGAATCTTGCTATTTTTTACTAAATATTTTGGAGTAATTATTTGGAGTCAGTTTAAAATAACTCTCAATCATTTTGGAATATTTTTATTTTACTCCCCCATAAAATTATATAAGATATAAATACTATATTAGA
This sequence comes from Lantana camara, assembly GCA_037501455.1. Classification (NCBI taxonomy): domain Eukaryota; kingdom Viridiplantae; phylum Streptophyta; class Magnoliopsida; order Lamiales; family Verbenaceae; genus Lantana; species Lantana camara. The sequence goes on from CM074863.1 coordinate 96,168,707, forward strand.
ATATTTTAACATTACATTTTGTAAAAAATATCCAACATATTGTGAGAGATATTTTAAGTACGACATTTTTTGAAAATTATACGGTATTTTTTTAAAATGGGGAGTTAAGTAAAAATATGATACACATTTGGGGATTTATCTCACATTACCCGAATTATTTGTTGAAATTCGAATTATAGTGTTTTTTGCAATTCCCAAAATAAATTATCGCAACTTACACATTGTTGTATAGTCAAAAAAAAATTTGATGTATATATATTATAAATATATTACGTGTGTTGTTTTTTAGTCAAATACATTAAGAAATAAGTTTAAATAATGTTATGTCATGCAAATATTAGATAACTGCTTATAAATCGAAATAACTTATTATACGAGTTATAAAAAAAACATTCTCTCTTAAATTTGAATATATACCAAGTTTTCGATAACATTAGCACAATATTTAACGTGACAAAATATAATTTTAATTAAATAAATTTATATTATTAAATTGTTTTATTATTATCTTTATCATACATATTTTTATTAATATTATGTACAATTTTTATTTATATAAATTAAATAATATTTTTTTAACACACACCGCTAAGCGGCCAGAAGGATTTAAATTCCCATTATTACCTTTAAAAACTAAACCTTTAACTATTTCAACCAATCCTTATTGGATTTAAAATAAATAAAGATGATGATGATGATGTTATGTATTTTTTATCGATTTTTATTGTTTTGCTTCATTTTAAAGAATGGTATCATCACCATCTTTTCATTTAACTAAAAAAATCAAAGTTTATATATATATATATAGAATTATATTATAAATAATACAAAAATCATATTTACACCGTGAATAATTCTAATTCGAATCTAAATACATCAAATTTATATAACAAGAAATAATGTGTATACCTTTCAAAAAAAGAAATAATGTGTATAAATATATTTTACCCTCTTGTTCGAGCTAGTTTAAATTTAAAAAAATAATAAATTAAATAATAAACATAATGTATTTGTCAATATAATTAATTTAGTTCGATTAAGTGAAATTTAGATTACAATTTATTTTTATTATTGTACATGACACGATTATATTTTATAAATATTCCTGACAAATTTGAAGTTCAAAATTTAAGTTCCCAACAAGGGTTGACTTCTTTGAGAAGACTGCTGAAGAGATTCGTTGCCGCCTACTCAAGGAGGTTGTGCGAAGCAGAGGATTGCTGCTCCATTCGGCGCGTGCGGTTTTGCGGATCTCAGTGGTTACTATAGATACAAGTTTAATTTCATATTTCACGTCCGCTTACACTTTTATTATTATAAAAACTGAAATCCCCATTTTGCCCATTTATAATTACCTTTAATCCTAAAATGCCCTCCGTTTTCAGGTAAATTACGCCCATTGTACGCTCTTCACGCGCAACTCCGGAAGCTTGTTGGGCTCGGCCCATTTTTTTATGGATCCTATAATGCCCAAACCTTTTTAATATTTATTTTATCTTTTTTCCTCATATTTTGTTATCTATATTTTAATATTATTTTTATTAATATAATATTATCACATTATTTATATAATTCAATGGTTATATTAAAAATAGTTATAAAATATATATTAATATGAAGAATTTAATTTTAATAAAATAAAAAAATAATTATTATTTCGTTGCACACGTATTGAATGTGCAGAAAATTACTAATTTTTAATTAAGAATGATGATATGTAGTGATTTTGTTAATAGATCCTTTGTCAATAGAATTGCTTATGAGTTAATTAGATATTCTGCTAATGTTTAAAAAAGATATTTTGATATTCCTGAAATTGTCTCAATGATTATAGTGTCTGATTTACTGAATTAATAAAATTTATTGTTTTATTTTCAAAAAAAAAAAAATGTGGTGATTCGAAATTCAAAAGGGAAATATAATTCAATGAATAATAGTTTTTTGAAAAATCTAAAATTCTTCAAATTAATGTTATACTTATTTGGGAATATTAATAATAGATAGATTAATAGGAATCGGAGTCTTCCAAGATATTCATAGTTTCATACGATTTGTCTTCATTTTAGAAATTATATTTTCACGTATTATGATTTATTCATGAACTACAAACGATCATGTCATTTGAACTCTATTATAAAATTTTCATTATATTTTCATTAAACTTGTGCATTTAGTATTGAAATTTATAAAACTGATCAATAATAAAATTATTATCATTATTGAAATTTTTAAATTTGATCGTTGTAAAAAAATTGTACCTACCAAATTTTTTTATAATGACCCGTATTATTAATCGATACCATCAAATCACTAAACTAGGCGAACAGATAAGTTCTAGGGAATTTGAGCAAATAAGGTAAGTTAGAGAGGAAGACATTCTGGCAAGATGCGTAACCACTCCAATATGAAAAGATAACTCCAATTTTCTTATAAGAGATAACGCGAATAAGTAAAACCCTAACTCTCGAAGTTTTATAAGTACGGCCTTGAGATATGACAATCTTGTCTCATTTCTTGATTAATCTCTCCAAAATTCTGATTTACTTGGATAAAATCTTAAGAAAGGAACCGAAACGCATTATGGAAACATTGTCCCCACCAATCGCATGAAAATGGTGAAATAATTTTGATACTACTTATCACAAATTTGATGAAAAATCTCTTAGCCCTAAACAAGTCTACTCAAGAGAGTGTTTGAAATCAAGTAGCAAATTTATAAGGGGTGAGAATACAATTTTTAAAATAAAAAATATATATATAACAATAAAGAATTTAGATAGAATTTAGAGCAAATACCATATTTAGTCCCTAAAATTTTAAATTTCAGATAAGTCCCTGATGTTACTAATTTGTTTTATGTTAGTCACTCAACAACTTTTTCAATGAAAATATAACCGGCAAAAATTTCTATAATTGGTGTGGAAAAGTGTCACTTTAAGAGTATAAGATAACAATATTCTTATTAATCACATACCCACCACAAATGAAATCTTTTCCGACCACATTCTTACCGGGAAAATTATAAAAGAACCAACTTGAAACAAATTAGTAATATTGGAGACTTATCTTTTATTTTTAAATCTTTAAGGACTGAAGTAAAACAAATTTAAAATTTTAGAGACTAAACATAACATTTACTCTATAATTTAAGTCTAGATATTGTAATTCACTGATTCATTTCTTGTATACTATTTTATGCTTCTAGTGTCTTCTAGTTTCTCCCTCAATTATTTGCTTTTTATCAATTAAGTTTATCTTATTTAAACTATTTTAGTTCACTTGTCATTTAACTAAATAAATACTATTATAGCGTAGAAAATTTTAATGCAATATTTAGAGAATAACTCATTATGCATGTTTTTTTTTTTTTTGACAGGACAAATTTGGTTGTTATTTTTCGCGTTATATTTTATTTATTAAGAATTCGAGTCCGATTATATTATTAAATTTAAAAATGTAAATTTTTTCATAATCATAATAATTACGTCCCCAATAATTTAAAAAAAAATAATTAAATTAACATAATCTCTTATTACTAACTTATACTATCTAATCTAGTAACAAAGTGACCTTCCACAAGGAAAAAAAAGTAAATAATAACACTATATATATATAACTCCATTACAGCTGAGGCTGTGGTGTACAAGTTTTTGTTTTGTTGTCATTATTATTTTGAGCTCTTTTTATTTTAAAAATAAAAAAAGTTGAATCAAAATTTATCGAGTTAATCATGGTTGATTTAAATGGTTATGATTCGAATTCTTCAAACCACTTAAAATATCTGAATAATATACTTATTCAGGATTATATTTTTATTAATTAAATATATTTTACCTAGATCTCTCTTAATTTTATAATTTTTTTAATGATTTGTCGGTTAATTATGGGATCATCCATACCACTAAAGTTTTTACAATAGATGCTAATCAAACAATCAAAATTACTAATATATTTCGAAATGACTCCTATTAAATCATTAAAACCTATGTTTTGAAACCCGGATCGGACGACGAATCGGGACTCCTTACTGGTTACTGGTTACTGGTTTTACTGGTTCGACCGGTCGGACCACCGGTCAAACCGGTATGACGTCATAATAAAATAATAATTATATATATTTATATAATATTGTAATATTAATTAAAAATAATCAGATAAGCTAAATAATAAGGAAAATAGATATAATTTTAAATTATTTCCAACTATTTATTAATTTTCAATTATATAGCTAATAACAAGATTTCAAATTATAAATTTACAAACATAAAGATAAACTATTTTTTTATATTTTATCCATGTTTAAATTGAATTTTACAATATAGTATAATATTTATAGTCATAATTCATATTCTTTTAAAACAAAAAGTTTAAATATAATCTATAGATTGATGAGTTTATTTTTTACGAGAAATTTTTCAATAATTACCGTCAGAAATGGACTATTTTCATCTAATAAGAATCTTTTACATAATTAATACTAATATTTAATTTGAATTTTCTAAAACAAACATCAATTTATCCCAATTGGTTGGACCTTGGTTTCTCTCCTCAAGGACGCGAGTTCAAACCCGCGCATGCCCCAAAATCTGTGATTTTTCCAATTTTTGAAGGGGGAAAACCGGGCCAACCGGCCCGTTAAACGGTCCGGTTCAAGTTTTTGACCGGTTTTGAACTGGTTTGCACCGGTTCAGACTGGTCCAACCAGTAACTGGTTTTAAGGGCATAACCGGACCGGACAGGCGGCCGGCCACCCAAAGGCCTTGGAGTGACAAAACTTGAGAAGAGCCTCGCAGTTGGCCTCGGATATGCGATCAGGAAGCAGCCTTTGGAATTCTTCTTTGTAGCCTCGGTGTAGCCCCCAACGAGCCCCGTGGGCAACGCTCAAGCGTGGTTATCACTGAGTTCCCCGAGGGTGCTTCTCCCCCCTCGAGGAAAAGGAAGAGGTTCCCGCAAAATACAAGAAGATAGTTCGTGCTGCCAACCCTGCACAACTCCAGGAAAAGAATGACGTGTTGAGGGCCAGGCTTGAGTCCCTAGAGACTGAGCATAGCAAAGTTAAGAGAGAGTTGGAGAAGAGTGAGGAGTCTCGCAAGTAGGCTCGTGCTGAGGAGAACAAGGATAAGGACATCAACAAAGGTCTGGCTACAGATTTGGATGAGCGGAACAAGCAACTCAACGCCACCAAGAAGTAATACACCGAGGCTACAAAGAAGAATTCCAAAGGCTGCTTCCTGATCGCATATCCGAGGCCAACTGCGAGGCTCTTCTCAAGTTTTGTCACTCCAAGGCCTTTGAGAGAGTCCGGTCCGGGTTTCAAAACATAGATTAAAACGGACATACTTTATCAAATTTTTTATGAAGTCAACCATTTGGGGTGGAAATTGATTCGATTTTCTCACAAATATAAAATGCACATGTTAGAAGATACGCTTGTTAGGGAATTGATTTATTTACTTTAATTAGCGAAGCGTCTATCCCTAACTGATTTGTGGTTATTTATCTTGGGGATTCCTCCATCCTCTGTACACAATTTTTCACGATGAATAATATCAAAATTTCTTCTTCTCTATTAGCTTGTCTTAACATGATATTAGTGCGGTGTTGACATCCTTGAGACTCAGTTTTAAATGATCATCGTCCCAAACCTGCACAAACAACCAAACATGTCAGAAATCATAGAAACCAAAATCGACCCACAAGAACTAAACCCTGACCTCACGTCACAAATTACAAATCTGCTGCGTAACAACCTACAAACTCAACCAAACCTGTCCAATTCAGAAAACCTTTGAATTGGAATCAAACTCAACAACAACAACCACCCGCTATGGGCAAGATTGATGTGAATGGCAATATGAGACAGAGGGTGTCGTTCCCACCTAACTGAAATCCCGCCCGCTCCAGAAATTACACACCCAAAATACGATCAATGGGAACAAACAGATCAATTAGTGTTCACATGGATCGTACAAAACATCGAAATTAGTTTGGTTAGTAATGTCTTATAGTACCCAACGGCGAAAACTCTATGGGATGGCCTTGCGACCACCTATGGAAGCGGCTCGGACCCACTCCAACTCTTTGATCTCCACCGTAGGGCAAACACACAGAAACAAGGGCAAAACACATTAGAAGAGTTTTGGAACAAACTCCAAGCGATCTGGATGGCGATCGATCGCGCACAACCCAACCCCATGAAGTGTTAAGAAGACATCACTTCCTTTAATCAGATCATACAGGAACAACGGCTCTATCAATTTCTTACAGGAATCGTGAAAAATATGACCACATCTGTCGAGATCTGCTGAAACTCAAGCAACGTCCCTCAGTCGAATCGGCCTACACCACTATCCGGAGGGAGTCTGCTTAAATCCAAATTCTGAATTCGACAGTCGATGGCGGAGGAGATGAGTCATCACATGAATTGGGGCTGGGTTGGCGGCGAGAAAAAAGAAGGGCGGCCGGACCAAGGCAGACGGAGGGACCTACTCAGACGGCAGCGGTGGTCGTCGACTATCACCACGGGAAGATAAGTCTCAATTAGAATGTTCTCACTGCGGGAAGAGGAAACACACCAAGGAGGGGTGTTTTGAGCTTATTAGGTACCTGGATTAGTGGGAAGGCAACCAAAAAATAAAGCACATCGGTCCGGTGACCATAGGGGAAGGAAATCAGCGAGCCAAACGTCGCCATTGGAGAAGCTCAAGTCTGGGTAGCGGGCGATGGCAGACGTGAAGATCCCGCTTCAGACGTCACCAACACGGCGACGATAGAAAACGATAGCCACGCCCCTACCGCTGTCGCCGTCTCTGTTGGGAAACTAGCCGAGAGTGATAGATGTAAAGGGTTTGGGGGTAATGACCCAAACCCTAGTTATTTTTTGCAATTTATTACCCAAAGTTTGTTATTTTGCAAATGACCCCCCCCCAAAAAAAAAAAAATCTTTTGAGAGTCTTCATATTAGCCCCCATGGAAGTAAAAATTCACATAGTAAACCCCAAAAGTTGTCACAATGGATTTTTGATTGCGGGGTGACTGATACGATGATATTTGATTCCTCTAAGGATCAATTGCTATATCTCCAAAATTAAAACTGAGAAATTGCCTCTATGTTCCCTCATTGTCTTGCATGATTCTGTCTTTGAGTCATGTGACAAAAGGATTAAACTATGTGGTTCTGATCTATCCTCACTTTTGTCTGATACAGGACATTCATATGAAGGAGATCATTGGGCGTGGTACTGAGCGGGATGGTCTATACTATGTAAAAGAAACTGAATTTCCTTATTTTAGTCTTTCTATCAAAAGGGACAACTGATAAACAAATCTGGCTCTGGCACACGCGTCTTGAACACCCCGTCTATTGGGTATTTACGATTGTTATTTCCTACTTTGTTTAAAGAAATCAAACATTGAGTTTGTCTTGTCAAACATGTTCAATTGCAAAAAGTCATAGAACTTCGTTTAAACCCGTAAACACTCGGGTTCAGTCTGTTTTTGCTTTGGTTCATTCAAATGTTTGGGGATCGGCTATGGTTACAAATCAAAGTGGTTTTCGTTATTTTGTGATATTCATTGATGATTTTTCCCGTATGACTTAGGTTTATTTTTTTCGGCAAAAATCAGAAGTATATGATACGTTTGTGGAATTTTTTGACATGAAAATCAGAATACTTCGATCGGACAATGGGAGTGAATATGTCCATCAACAGATGGCTGATTTCACAAGGAAACATGGCCTCATCCACCAAACAACTTGCCCAAACACACCCCAACAGAATGGCATCGCCGAGCGAAAAAATAGAACCCTACTCAAGATGACCCGTGCCCTTCTGATAGAATCTCATGTTCCAAACCATTTCTGGCCTGAGGCGGTGGCTACGACAACTTACCTTACAAACAGACTGCCCACCAAACACCACTATCTGTCTTCCAAACGCAATCTCGCATCCCGCGGTCACTTAGCCTGTCTCCACGGATCTTTGGATACTCAGTCTTTGTTCACATTCCGAAAACTAAACGTATAAAGCTAGGCCCTTGTGCAATAAAATGTGTGTTTGTTAGTTATGCACCACATCAGAAGGGGTATCGGTGCTATAACACCGTAACAGGGCGTATATATGTCACGATGGATTGTGAGTTTGTGGAAATCGAGTATTTCTTTCAGTCCCAACATAGTGCTCAGGGGGAGAATTTGAGTGACTCCATATGCTGGCCCAGTGATCTAGATAATGCTGGTCTTCTGCCCGGATCTGAACCCGATCAAAGCAACAAAGAGCTCAATACCACCACCAATCATCCTCCTTTGCATGATGTCTAAATCGAGGTAACGAAACCTGTAAGCCCTTCTTCTACTTTAGTTCATAATGAAGATATTATTGCAGGTACGGTTAATCCTGCCTTAGATGATACAGTAAGTAACAGGTATAACCTGCCAAGAAGGAGTAACAGGGGAGTACCTCCAACCCAATACTAACCTGATCAGACGTCCCGCTCCTCCAGATATCCAGTGAGGAATATGGTCAGGGGGAGTATATCTAAAGCAGCAAAGACTTTTTTAGGGAATCTCTACAAAGAGGAGGTTCTGAGAATAGTCCAGGAGGCCATTGAAAGAGAAGAATGGTGGAAAGCTATGAAAGTAGAGATGGATGCCTTGGAAAAAATGAAACTTGGGAGAAGTGTGAATTATCTCGAGGCAAGAAACCGGTGGGATGCAAATGGGCGTTGACCATCAAACACAAGGCAGATGGAACAATTGAAAGGTACAAAGTGCAACTAGTGGCAAAGAGGTATACTCAGACATACATAATTGATTATTCCAAGACCTTCTCCTCAGTGGTGAAAATAGACACGGTTCGAGTTCTACTTTCTGTAGCAACAAACAAGGATTGGCCTCTCCATTAGTTTGATGTGAAAAATGTCTTCTTACATGGAGACTTGACAAAAGAAGTGTATATGGAGGCTCCGCCCGGATTTACTGATCTCTTCGGTGACAATGAGGTTTGTCGACTCCGGAAGGCTCTGTATGGACTCAAGTAATCCCCACGAGCTTGGTGCGGGTGGTTCACACTAGCCATGCAGCGATATGGGTATAAATAGAGTAACTCTGACCACACTCTATTTCTAAAACCCAGGGGAGACTTATCACGTGTCTGATCATCTACGTCAATGACATGATCATTACCGGGAATGATAAGGAAAAAAATGGAGAGACTCGGGGAGAATTTGTTCAAGGAATTCAAGATGAAGGATCTGAGAGGACTGGAATAGTTTTTTAGGAATTGAAGTGTTGCGCTCCAAACAAGGGATCTTCATCTCACAGAAAAAATATGTTCTTGATCTTCTTGTAGAAACAGGAATGATGGATTGCAAGCCAGCAGATACCCCGATTCAAGTTTATCATAAACTCAAGATTGAGGAGGATGGAAAACCCGCAAAAAAAGGAACTGTAACACCCCGTTTTTCCGGTAAGCCAGGTACGACGTCACGAGAGAGTTTAATTTAGTAATTCTGTGATTTATGTGACGTCGCATGTTATACGTGTCAACGTGAAGTTTATTGTACTAGAAGATTTCGAATTCCAACCTTATCATTGAGTTCGTTTCGATGATTTGGATTCAATGAATTAACCTTTTAATTGCCTAAAGCCAATTGATTGCTCAACCGTTTTAAAATCCGATCTAAATGGACCGGATACCGTTTGACCCTGTCCATTTCAACCGACCCGTTTGCCCGGCCCTAAAAAGGGCCAAGCCTTTCTCTTTACCCTCATTTGACCGATCAACCAAGCAAGAAAGAGCAAAGGAGAAGAAATTTCCCCCTTTTGGCACCATAGCTCTCAAGCTCGAGCACACGAGATCCAACCGTCCGATCAAGGTAAGATTTGTGATCCTCCCGTTACGTGCTTTGATTTAATATCTCTTTTGTGCCTTAGATTTGCACCTACCTGCTTTGTTGGGGAAGATAATGAATAGTAGCGGGTTGGGAGTTCGGTATGTTTAAGCTAATTCTACGAGCTCTTATGTGCGAATATATAATCTACATATTATATATGCCTTGTGATATGATTTTTGTGCATTTTGAAGTGCGGGCTTGAGTGTGTGAGTTTTGCAGTCATTCCGTCGCCATGTCTGTTCTACCCAGACCTTGATCGTGGCCTCGACGCCCTGTTTTGCTGGCTTCTGGAGATGGGTCGCGGGCGTGACGTAGGATCAGTGACCCTCGTAGAAGGGGGTCACGGGAGCGACGTTTTTCGTAGCAGCCACGATGTCTGCTCTGTTTTGCTTCTGCCCTTGTGTCATGGGCGTGACGTTTTCCGTCGCGGCCTTGACGCCCTGTTGTGTTGTGATTCTTATGTTTTGCTCCATTTCTTCCGCTTTTATTTATTCTTTCCCGTCCCCAGCATGTTCCCAACATGATTTATGTTTAGTATACGCTATCCATTACTTTTATTCGTTATGATATGAATGCACAAGCCTTGATTACGTGTGAAAGGTATCATTGCCTAATCGTGAGAACGTTAATTGAGCACTTGATCACGATCACACCAATTCATGATATTCTTATGACTTTTTTCATATTAAATCATATCACGACACGTACACCACTTCATAAACATTCGCCTTGCGTTCTACTTGGTTCCATTTTGAGTCTAGTTTGACTGTTACCCCGTGTCTTCTCTGTTGTACAGTAATCTCCTCGGTGGAGACTTTCAGCTCGTGGTTCTTTTCTTGGTCCTTCTTGTACATGGGGGTGAGGGTTTTCTTTTATAAACGACCTATGACCTTGCATGCTATAAAATAAGCCAAATGGTTCTCATATTAAACTTGTCATATCTTTTATACCGGGTACGTGCCAGAAATGTTTTATAAACTGTGTATTGTTTACCCTGAGCCTATTTTGCGAGATTCCGTTATTGTCCCCGGCTCTCCTAGTGTTGGACTAGCCGGTGTGGATTCCTGTACCTAATCTTGGGCCCAAGGGCTTGTGTATTGGGGGAACCGGGGAGGTATCGGGCCCACGGTGACCTCTTGTACAAGTCCCATCTTGTTGGACTACCCGGATATCCGTCACGAGGTTTGGTGAAAGATGGGGCTCCGTTCTGGGAGAGTCATGAACCTCCAGATGATCTTGTACTGGATGGTAGGGATGTAAATGAGACGAGCCAGCTCGCGAGCTTAGCGAGCTGGCTCGGCAAAAGCTCGCGCTTGGGTTTGATACTTGCGAGCCGAGCCGAGTCATGGCTCGGTTCGTGGAGACTGCGAGCCAAGCCCGAGCCATATCCTTTGTGGCTCGTAGCTCGCGAGCCGGCTCGCGAGCTATGTTTTTAAATTAAAAAAAAAAATATATATATTATATAAATTATATACTAATATATTACTTTCAATAAATATATACATATATATATGATATATATACATAGTAATATATTTACACGTTGTATACAATTATATATATATATCTCTATTACATACAATATATTAGCAGAAACCCTAAACCAATTCATTCACAATAAATCTCTCAGCCGCCCAAAGATGGAATCTCCCTGCCAGATCCATGAAGATTGAAGACCATCCCCTCGCGGCCTCACCTGATCCACCACCTACCTCCAGCCATTCCCTCTCATGCCGCCTCCCACCACCCAAGCGTCGCCCACCGCGCGCCGCCTCCCACGCCCTCTCTCCAAGCCGCTGCCGTCACCACTTTTGGTAACTTGAAGGATGTCGCCGCAGCCATTTCCACTTATCTCCTCTGTTCCTGCTCCAAAATCCACCACCGCTGCAGCTTCCTTTTCGCCACCACCACCGCCAGTGACAGCCACCACGTTTCAGGTCGCCAGGATAACCAAGTCTCTTGCTGCTTCAAGAACGCCACCCCTGCTCCGAAAATTGAAGTTTGAAGGCATGTTAATCAAATCCCAAAATTTGCATGTAGATATGTATTAAAAGTTAAATTAAATTTTGGGAACAGATTTTGGATTTAATTTTTCTCCAAGGATTTTTGTTTGTTTTTAAATTGAATCCCTTTTTATTTATGTTTTATGTGTTGGATGTATATGGTCGATAGATTTAGATTTCTTTCTAATTTTCAGATTTAGATCTCTCCAAAACGGATGTATATGAAAGATGGATCTAGTTTTTTTTTTTTTTTTCCCCTAAAGCTTCAGATCTAGATCTGATGAAAATTGATGGGGAAGAAAAGCATTTTGAGGGGGTTTTTCCTCAATGGCTCGAGGCTCGGCTCGGCTCGGCTCGCCCAAACCTTACTGCGAGCCGAACCCAAGCCACATTTTTCGCGGCTCGGTGGCTCGCAAGCCAAGCCCGAGCCAGTATTCTGAAGGCCGAGCCCGAGCTCGAACCCATAAAAAATGCCAAGGCTCGGCTCGGCTCGTTTACATCCCTACTGGATGGCGAGGGCTAGCTACCCGAACCATCACCGGCGTGTGGAAGTTAACTTGTACTTTTTCCCGCTATTGATTATATAATCACTCTTGTTCCTGCTTACTTGACTGTTTACTTGATCCTGTTCCTGTCATTTAATAAGGGAAAGAGGAGTCCAGGATGGAATAAATACCCGTTCTCGTTGGGTCCCCTAAAATGTAATTCATAAATATCTGTAACCTCTGGCATGCCCCCAGTGTCTGTTAAGCACCTAGACCCGTGGATCGTTAAGGTAAAATGGGCATCAACAGAGGTCGTACAAATATCGACACATGCATTATATATTCTGCTTACCTGACTGCATGTCTGACCGTAATTCCACCCGTACATATTGATAAACTCTTAATTCCTGTCACTTGCTTTCATGACAAATAACGTACAGTGGAATTACGCCTGCTTGATTGCTTGCTTATATATATATATATAGATATATATATATATATATGTGTGTGTGTGTTAACCCCTTCACTCAGTCAGTTGGCTGACCCCTCCCCCTCATTGTTTTTAGTTCTGTCTTGTAGGTTCAGTGGTCGTTAGGTGGGAGTTTGTCAAGGTCTTTGATCGAGTCTTGATCCTGTACACACTGCATTGTATCACACACTCTTTTCCTGCCTGTTTTGGGCCATGTAGGCCACAGTATATCTTTGTTGCTTTATCGAACTCAGGACAGGATTCTAGGGCCCTAGTTGAACCCGTTTTATTTATTGTATTGGAATGTTATTCGGGACAGGTTAGGACAGGTTCCCTGATTTAGTTGAACCCTTTTGAATTGCATTTGTTGTAGTGATTATGAATGCATGTTACATTGCTTCCACATCTCTGTTCTATTAACTTGTTGGTACAGGGTCTAGTCCCGCCTAACACAAGATAGTTTTTATTCTGTCTCCGTTCGCTATGGACTTGGTTCAAGTATGGATTTGCCATTTCATGTGTGGACCGGGTTTATAGTGCAGGGGATATGGTGCTCTCCGTTCAGGGTGTCACAGGAACGGTATCAACGACTAGTGGGAAAGCTGATCTATCTTTCTCACACTAGGCCCGACATTGCTTATGCTATGGGAATAGTCAGCCAATTCATGCACCAGCCTTAGAGAAATCATATGGAGGTTTTGATGAGAATAATACGATACCGTAAGGGCTCGGTAGGGAATGAAATCATGTTTGGCAGACATGGTCACCTGGATATTGAGGCATATACAGATGTAGACTGGGCTGGAAACCCGAATGACAGGAGATCCACTTTTGGATTCTTTACTATGATTGGAGGAAATGTCGTTACGTAGAGGAGTAAGAAACATAAGGTGGTTGCTCTCTCCAGGGAAGAATCGGAGTTTAGAGGGATCGCGAAGGCCGTGACCGAGGTCATATGGCTATGGAAACCAATGAATGAAATTGGTATGGCTCTAAGGGGACCGGGGTCAGATAAAATGTGACAACAAAGCTGCGATTAGTATCTCAGAGAATCCTGTGCAACACGATAGAACCAAACATGTGGAGGTTGACCGACATTTCATAAAGAAAAAGTTAGAGAGTGGTGCCATCGAGCTTCCCTTTGTCAGGTCAGAAGAACAACTTGCCGATATTTTGACTAAGGCAGTGTCTCGACAATTCTTTCAGGAAACATTTGACAAGTTAAGCATTGACGACTCCATTACTTAACTTGAGGGTGAGTGTTAGAAAATACGCTTGTTAGGGGATTGATTTATTTACCTTAATTAGCGGAGTGTCTATCCCTGACTTGTTGGGGTTTGTGGCTATTTATCTTGGGGATTCCTCTATCCTCTGTACACAAATTTTCACGATGAATAATATCAAAACTTCTTTTTCTCTATTAGCCTATGTCTTAACAACACATATACAATAAATAATAATAATTAGCGTATAAGTATAAAATGATTGGTCTTCAAGAGTCACTTTACTTGACGTTGTTCGAAGATTGTGATGGTCTCCTCTTCGTACAGGTATTGTCGGCTCATTACTATCCCAAAATAAAATTCAAAATGTCACAATCAATTTATCTTATTGTGAGCACGATCACAAAGAAATTATGGAACAAAATCTTATCACGTTGTCCAAAATTTACGCCAAATGTAATATATGAATTTGTAGTTTTGTGTAGTGAAATGTCGGATGTTTAAAAAATAAAAAAAAATGTCGGATGTTTGTATATTTGCTAACTAGATTCTTAAGACCCTATTTATAGAGTTAGATTCATTGTGTAACTTAATAAATTAAAATTAAATACATAAAAACTATGAGGAGATGCATAATTAATTTGTAGGGTATGAGTGACTATGATATTTTAAAACGTTACAAATTCAAACCAACATTGGTAGTTGCGGGAAGACTCAGTAATACAAATATTTTTGAGAATTTTGTTTAATATATGGGTGCATCTAGTAAACATTTTCGGAAATTACTAGCCTGTGGTTTTGTGCTTCTTTTGGGAGTTTAATCAACATCCTATGGTTTGGAGATTAATGGGAGTGGGAGAGAATCACATGGTTTACTCTTCTTTGGAAACTAATAAAACCCCTCATAAGAAATCATGGTTCACAAAATTATACTTCAACCCAATCAGCGCTTCTATATCAAACTCTTTTTTTCCTTTCATTTTTTTTATTCATTTTCAGTTGCAAACGAAATACTTCACCATATTTATAGGGCTTAATTTAGGAATAGACGGTCAAAATCTATTTGATATAATGATTGGGATTAATCTTCTACATTTCTATTATATTCTATATACATCTTATACTTCTTTAGAATATTTTGAAAAGTTCCAATAAATCTAGTTAATAGATAGAAAATCAAGTGTAAAACGGACAATTTATATAATTTTAGAATATTCCATTAAATATTTGATGGATTTTAATTTCGTTGGGTGTTTTCGATAATTTATTTTTTTGTGAGTAAATATAACTGTAATTTTTTAATTAAGAGAGCTATGAATTGCAATTTCGAATACTCATATGGAGTCTATACGTAATTAAACCGAATAAATATACATAAATGCATGTTTTGGATGAACCCAAAAATATTCAAACCTTTAAATATGTTCAAAATACGTTTGGCTGCAGAACCACTTAGCCGGTCTGTTACAATATGTTATAATGAATGATATAATTAAAATATGTTCCGTACTTCATCGTAACAGTCGGATTCCATCGTAACAAAATTTTCAATTAAAATAGGACTATAACCTGTATCAGAGATAAAAAATTTGACATTTAACGATATATGTGAATGATATATATTTTAAGCTAAATGGTTGTTTTGAATATAATCTGATTGATTCTGTATAGTATGAGACCAACTTTTATTAAATTTTAGATTACAAGGTTTTTATTCTTCCATTTTGAATTTATCAACATTCGATTTTAGAATTTGAATCTTATTGTTGCTCTAAAATTAATGGTGGTAAATGTAACATCTATACTATAGTATTATATTAAGTGAGAGGCCATTTGAGTAACCTTTTTTGTCTCTTACACTTTAAAATTATTTTCATTTTCTATGTTTTTTAATCACTCTCTCAACGTGTTATTTGTCTCTTAACTTCTTTTTTTTTTCTCTCACCTTATTCTATTTTTTTTATTATATATCTTTATTGCTTTTCCATATTTTTCTGATTTTTATTTTATATTATCTTTTATGTTTTTAACTATATTAAAGAATAATTATAAAATAAATATTAACGTAAATTTTTTTAATTTAATACATATTTAAATGTTAATAATTTTATTATTTCCACACGTGCGTTGATTACTAGTATATATTGGTCACTCTAATGAGTTGGGAGTTTGGAGTAAAAATAATAGTTTTGGAGTAAAATTTATTTTACCCATTTATAAAATTTTTAAAATACCACCTTATATTAATTTTATTTCAATCTAACACATCGTGATATTTAAAAAAGTTTATACCCCCACTTATAAATTTTATCTTTTTTTTATAGGAATTTTTTTTTTCTAACAGTCCGTAAGAATCAGATTTTCATATGGACAAATCACAACTATTGGATTAGTGATTAGCTTATCCGTAATATTTGACTGCTGTTTATCATTTTTCTTTTCTTTTCTTTTTTTTTTACTTAATTTATTTATAGTTTGTTCTCAAGTTCTCAAAAATTTATGTTTTTGCTACTTAATCTTTTGAATTTATTTTTGTCGCCCATTACCAATTAGATAAATAATTATAATAATTACTAACTAAATACAATATAATGCAACACCTAAATACATAAAAATTCTTTTTTTTTTTTTTTAAATTAGAGAAAAAAATATTAAGTTCAATAACGGAAAAAAATTAAAAAAAGATATCATACCAGAATGTTATAAAGTAATAGTTTTAAACTCGTGTACTATGCAATATAAATAGTTTCTATGATATTAAAACTTTTTCTCATCATAACTTGTTCATCTTTCTTACACTATTTTTGGAGTTTTGTACTCACTAATATAATTCTTAACCTTTTTCATCAAAATCTAACATTTCAATAATAACTCCTTTAGGATTAGCCACTTTATTTTCTTTATATCCTTAATGGCACAACAACAAAGTACAACATCTTATTTTTCTTCACGTTTTATTCTTTTATAAGAGTTTTTCGCATTAATTACGAAAATCAATTTTTTGGCATAAATATTATAGAAATCATAATAACATCAAGTTACCCAAGGTAGAATTGATATCACCTTTGTTGGTGTAAGTAAATTACCATATCAAATTTGGATGGTTTTACTATTTAAAGGTAAATCTTATATCTGAAAATTTAACTAAAGAAAATCAAAAATTTCAAATAGTATAAATACATGTGAATGAGAAAATATAAATATATTATGATATAAAGTTATTATAATATAAAATATAGTGTTTCAAGTAATACCTCTCAGACATAAATATATTATGATATAAAGTTATTTTATAATATAAAATTTAGTGTTTTGAATAATACATGTTCACTAGGTTCGTATTTGAAAGAGAAAAAGAGAAGAAAAAGGAAAATAAAAAAAACATATGAATTTATTCGGGAAATTCCCGAAAAATCCCCAAATGAGGACTCAAATTTGCTTTAACTCCCCATTTTTAAAAAAATTCCTCTTTGCTCCCTAGATGACAGGCCAAATTTGCTTTAACTCCCCATAGTTGTATTAAAACTCAAGAATCTCGTACCCGAACCCCGGAATCACGTACTTAAATGCCCAAATGATGTATTTGCCCCCAAATACGAGATTTGGACATTTAAGTACGTGATTTCGGGGTTCGGGTACGAGATTCTTGAGTTTTAATACAACCTTCAAAAAAAATGGGGAGTTAAAGCAAATTTGGCTTGTCATCTAGGGAGCAAAGAGGAATTTTTTTAAAAATGGGGAGTTAAAGCAAAATTTTTCAACTTTTAGGTACTTTTTAAAAAAGACCCCTTTTTTATTTACTTTGGATTTCGTTGGATTTTTTCACAAGAAAATTAGTAATTATATTTTACTTTTCCTATTTTTTCAACAAGTTTGATAAGTTTTATAAGAATTGTAATCATATAGATTAGTCTTATGTTATATCTTTAAGTTTTAAATTTATTGGCGTTTTTATGATAATACTAATACTTAGAGTTCTACTTTATATAAATTACTATCTAACAGAGAGAAGATAATTAATAATTATCGATAAGAAAAATAGAAGATATTAATTGTCTGTGAGAAATCTCACAGACGTATGTGAGATACGCGCAACCCTTTCTTATATTTAAAAGATTATAGTTCTAGTATATTAATTAAGTTTTAAATGAATCGCAGAGGTTCCTGGACTGACTTACGGACAAGACACGCCGTTATACGGAAGAAACGAGAAGAATCAAACCTTCTCAAAGCTGTTTGGAGTGTGAATCTGACTCCAACAATTCAAATGTTCATTTGGAGACTTTTAATGGAACTGGCTTGGTGAAAGATTGCAGAAAAAGGGCAGTCTTTTGTATAAATCACAATATCCCACCGACTCCACCTGATACTCTATTGCCATGGATAAATTCCTCGCCATTGAGCAGCCAAAAACAAATACGTGTCGTTATTCGTGTTCTGATTTTATGGTACTCGTGGTTAGAACGAACAAAACTAAACACACAGGGAGTATTTTCTCTTACACTAAAATCATTAAAAGAGTTAAGCTTCATGCAGTTCAGTACTTTAGTTAAGATTAAATGGTCGTCTGTGCAGGACTTGGTGGAAGGGCGACATTCAAGTTGCCACGGCCTTCCGAATCAGCATAGTGGACAAGCAAAAAACTGTGTTGCGTAAGCTGGTTACGAGGATGAAACCGCCACTACAATGGCTGAAACTTAACTCAGATGGTGCCTCACGCGGGAATCCTGGTCCGGCGGGCATCGGGGAATAATCAGAAATTTAGAAGGAATAGTGCTTCAAGCTTTTAGTTGACGAATAGGCAATGCTACCAATGTTGAAGCTGAACTGATGGCGGTTGCATGGGGAGTTTCGAATGCTGCAGCAATGGGGCGCACCAAGTTGGGGGTAGATCGAGGTGGATGCAAATGTTGTCATGTTGAACTTTGCTGGGTTGGAGAAGTTTGGATTGTTATGGCAGGTTGAGGTGCTGGATAGAGTTGGCATGACGACGAGTTTGATCCGGAGTCACTTTGCGTGGCAAGACTGTAACTTTAGAATTGACGGCTCTCATTTTCTACAAATTGTCCCAAACACATTAATAAAGAATCCTGGAAACGCTTGTGATTTGATCGAGATTTTCCATTACGAGAAGTGCAAGTGCTTCACGTTGTTGTCCATGGACTTTGCCAGGATAACTGGGCGTCACGTTGGGAGACTAACTGTGAATCCTATTTCCTCGTCTAGTATGAGGGGTTGTTTTGCTAATACTGGCCACGTTATGTTATCTCACAATTATATGGGAATGAGCTCAAAAGGTTATTGGTGTATTGGTAGGTTTACCCACTTCAATTTCACCATTTTTTATTTTCGTGGGTATTCCAGCATGCATATTGTATTTCTGATATTTGGATCATGTACAATTATATTTACACTTTTGGTTGAATTATGTAACGCCCTGGTTCCAGATGAGTAGGTAAGTACGTCACGTGTGAACTTGTAAGTGTTAGGAATTTATTTTATTTCTATTATTTATTATTCTCCTACATGTCATCATAAATTTTAAAAATTTCATTCAACCTACTTACATGAAATTAAATGAATTCATATCAAATAGAGAATTCATTTTATGACTTGAAAATAATTGTTACGTGAAATACTTGGCGGGAGTGATTTAATTGTCAAATTGTCTTTATATGATCATTATTTAAAATTCAAGGATTAGATTGCATAAACTTTTCTTGGACCTAATTGAATTAATTGCCAAACCTACGTCCTTGATTGCATGATTTATATATTTTAGGGACTAAGTTGTAATTTGATTATTTCACCAAAATCAAGATTGGTGATTCACGTATATGGCTTCTTCATGGTTCCATTTCATTTCATCTTCATCATTTCATCCAAATTTTGCTTCCTTCTCTCACCGAACCAAACCATCAAAGAAGAAGAAGGGATTTTGTTGATTTTCATCCACGTTTTCAAGAAAATTTCAAGCTTTGAAAGCTCAATCATCCATCACCATCACCATCTTCCATCTATTTTCATACAAGGTGGGTGTATGCATGAGTATGTGATCTTTGAGGATTTTCATGGGTGCTAGGGTTTGAGAATTCATGGATTATATGGAGTAATTATTGCTTGATGCATGAATATGTGAATTTGAATTGGATTGATACATGAATTCTTGAAGAATTTGAGCTTAGGAGATGAATTCATATAGGAGCTTGAAGTTGGAAATCTTGATGATCATGAGTGATTTGTGTGTTTTTATGGAACTTTATTGTATCTTGAACATATATGTATGCTAATTTCCAGAAAAATGAGATTTTGGAACTTGAAAATTCATGTTTTGGGTTGGTTGGGGTGTTTGGCTGAGACATCCCCTGTTTTTCTGCAGAACTTGGAGGTAGCGACCGCGACCAAAAACAGAACAAAAATGGTCGCGCCCGCGACCCACTCACATTTCAGACGTAATTTCAGGTTGCTCCCGCGACCGAAAATACACATAAAACCAGTCATGCCCGCGACCAAAATTTGGCCAAGTTTCGACTTTTGAAAAATTGCACGAAAAGTTCATGAAAAAATAAGGTCGCGCCGGAGACCATTTTATGAACAAAATTGGTCGCGACTGCGGCCCTCACATAGACTGCCAAAATTTCAAAATTTCACTTTTCAATCCAATGGCTTATTTGATCTCAAATTGTTATTTTATGATCCATTTCATGCCAAAACATGATGCTTATATGCTACATTGAATATTGCATGTCATTTCATTGCATTTTGCCGTTCGTCATAATTGGTTCATTTCGAGTCAAGTCTCACGTACACACGTCTTTCTTGCACATATCACGTTCCTGGTGACGAGGAGCCAGCTCCGTAATTGTATCCTTGTTCATTTGTTATACAGGTGAGGTTTTGTTCTAGTTACATAGAACCGGTACAATCCTTGTGTGAAGTTTTCGACCAAAACGTATTATATTTATAAACGTGCTTTCCAACTTATCAATCCTTTCAAGCAAGCCATGAATGATCATGATTCAAGCATGTTTTAGCGAGTACCTTGATTGCACTTTGGGCCCGAGGGTAGTGTATTGAGCCAATCGGGAAAGCAAGGGCTGACGGGTAACTATTGCACTATTCTCACCACTTTGGGATCACCTCGGAAGCCACAAGCAGGTTTGGTGGTGGAAGAAATCCCGTACGTAGGAGTCATATTCCCGACGTACACCATGTTATGGATGGTTGGGCCTTGCAAACCTACCATCACTCGGAGGAAGAAGGATCATGAAATTGCTACTTGATCGCACTAATTGAATTGCATGATCACATGTTAATTAATAAAGCAAGCATGTATTGTAGCACCCCGCACGTGAGGCACCACATCCCCCGCACTATGGCTCAACACGAGTAACGAAATGGTAAATCCGCACCCGTATCAAACCATAGCGAACGGGAGACAAACAGAAATCCCTCCTAAGCTAGGCGGAACTTAGACCTTGCAATAACAACCAATCAACAAAATATACTGCATTGGAAAACTAAAATTCAAACACACAAACTATAAGCAGACTTGGGTTCTTCAGGCCTCTTTTCAACTCGTAAACAAAGCCCAACAAAAGCAATTCAATAGCAAAAATACAAGATTTAACTCCATAATCTTACAAGGTTGAATCATTCACAATTTAAATACACAAGGAGAATGCAGAGACGCTTCTAACTTAGCTTGGCCGACTTAAACTTAACATAACTCTGCCTAGCTCGAAACTCCAAAGCCAAACCTGCACACTAAAGTGTTGGGGAGGGAGAGGGTCAGTCTCTAGAAGACTGAGTGAGCAGGAGGGATACATATATATATAAGAAACATGCGCATGCAAGTCATAAATTCCGAGCAAAGGTTTTATTGGAAGTTAGTTCCCACGAAGGGCAAGAAAATAAATAAATAATGCTCGAACTTTACGACTAATTCATATTAAATTCATTAGGTTCATAATTTAGACATAAACATAAAGGCTCGGCGAGTGAGCGTGCATCATCTCCAACCAAACTCCGACCGTGTACGACAAATATCAATAATACTTTAAGTAGGTGGTCATGCAATATATCATAATACACGCAGATCATATATCAAATCATAAAACATATTCGTTTGGGCAATCCGTGTCCCGGCCTTCCCGCACGGTGCATAACAATCATATCATAACATAATCATATTCATAAAACAAGTTCCAACCTTCTTCCTCCGGCGGTGGATGGGTTTGCAAGGCCCGACCACCTAAACATATCATTGTGGCTATGAGGTTCATGAGGCCTCAAAGCCCGGTTAGCGTTTCCTCGTCAAAAACTCCTTGACGAGGTCCGTTTCGCCGTAACATAGTGGAACTACCACATGGGATCACCGTCGGCCCATGTCTCCTCGGATAGCCACATGTACTAAGTCCCTGGGCCCGTGCAATCATAATCATGTCTCGCTAAAACATATCAATTCATAAGAAACATAACATAATTCATAAGTCATTTGAAAAGGGTTTACTCGATCAATATTTACTCGACAACTTTACCTTAAAAGTGACATGTATATATATATATATCTAAGGTTTTTGGCCAAAGCTTGTCATATAAGGTTGTAGGGTTTAATATGTAACTAGAATGAAAACACCCTCACCTGGAACATGGCGATACAAGGATACGAGTTACCGAGTGCCTAGTTGATCAAGATTCTCCACCCTGGAGATAAACTGTACAAAAGACAACATGACGTGTTCGTGAGACTTGAGACTCCAATGAACCATATAAGACGCACGGCATGCAATGAACATGATATGAATGCGTAAAAGATGATATTATATCATGGAAATGTTCATGTGCACTATTAAGAAATTTAAAACACATAATCAAACCATTTGTTCATACATTTCATTCAAATTCATAAATTCATGAATTCATATTTCATATCAATTTAATCTAAGAATTCAAATATAATCATAGCACGTACTATTTCACGTTTACAATTAGAAATAAAATAAATAAAACGTTCAATCAATAATCGGTAAATTAAATACTTGAAATAGTGATCAATTAATTTCTAAAATTGAATTAAATCAAATAACATTTAAAATATATAATATGTATATATATATATTCACACGTACACATGCATATATATATATATAGTACATGCATGCAACTAATATTACAAGGCCATGCATGAAATATTAGATATATATATTTTACATATTCATGCACACAAATAATGTATGCATGCAAACACACAGAAATTATATATATATATACATATACAACAACACATGCATGCAAAAAAAATGTATTTAACATATATAATACATATATATGTAATATACCTAACTATGCATGCATTTACACACCCCGCCATGCATGCACACTTCTACTCTCATGCACACACAAACACACCCCTAACACATATATGTATACACTCACGCACACACTCTGCACAGTTAGAAAACAGCAGCAGCAAGAAAGAAAAAGAAAGGAAGAAGAGAAGCACAGAAGCAGTAGCAACAACATTCTGCAGGGAATTCAAAGGGTGACACCCCCGTGTCACCAAAATAGAACACACCGAGACACCCCCTTGTCTCGGTACAGTGAGAACTGGACAAGCTGCACCCCCGTTTCGTGCTGGAAGGAAGTGGGATGCCACCCCCGTGTCTCAAGCAGCAGCAGTACAGAAGCTACGCAGCAAAATGGCGAAACAGGGGAGGAGAAAGGGAGGTTCAAATCAGGCCAAATATTCACACAAACTTGCAACCAAAACAAGCTAATAATCAAGGTAAGAATAAGCTTCAAATGATCAACAAACAACCTGGAAACAACCCCCAACAACGCGGCCAAAACTGGAAGGAAAAGCAGCAGTTCGTGCTTGAAGAAAACAGGGCAAGAAATGGAAAATGAACAGAGACTCCCAACGTGATCAATCAACCCATACAAGCATACACAACCATAATTGAATTAAAAGAATCATATACATATCATCAAAACAAGTTAAGTATCAAGAGATCATCAAATACTCCAAAAACCTCACTGTTCCTTCACATGCTTAAGAATCCCATGAAATCCGATTCAAATTGAGAGATGAATAGATCAAAATGACCAGAGAAGAATATATAACATAATCCTAACTCACCTCCTTGATTCGATGAAGGTTGATTGAGATTTGAGCTCAAAACCTCAAGGATTGCACTGTTACGGGAAAAACAGAGGTGCAGAAGCTTTGTCTGAACTTTTTGGTTTGTGTGAGGTTTGGTTCGAGATGGAACAGGTAAGGAATGGTAAAGGGTTGAACTAGGGTTAAAATGCCACCAACCATAGTTAATTTGGTTAAGTTTTGATCAAGTTATGGTCATTTTAGTGAAAGGTGGTCCATTTGATGCCGTTTCGTTTTTCGGTTGGATTTCGGATACTCAAATGATTTCGGAAAAATATATGGCTTAGTTTATTAAACTCAAATCTTCGATATGAGTTCAACGAAGTTGACGGAACTCGAATCCGAGTTCCCGAGCTCAAGATATCACATACGGAACCAAGGGTGCGCTAATTGCTCATTAGCCCCCGATTTGGTTCCACGATTCAAATTAAATTCGTTAATGCATCAAATGAGTTCGAAAACACAAAACGAGCATATAGGCATGTTCATAACACATATATTTACAACATACTACAATTTCACGACATTTCGACATCATTTCATATAAGAACGATGCACAATTTAAACAACCATGCACATATTCATAAAATTCATGCATAATAAAATTTAAACTAAATAAAATTAAATCCTAATATTAAATAGAATTAAAGTCAGCGTATATATATACGAATAAATTAATTAATATGGTTAAACATGATTAATTAGCATAACCCACTTAATTAACATTAATCATTAAATTAGTAATAATTTAAGATAATTACTTAAAATAACGTAATATGCATAAATAATATTAATTTGAAATAAAATATAATAAAATAAAATAATAAAAATTTATAATAAAATTAAATATGAAACACGTAAAAACAATTAATCACATAATTAAATAATTTAATTGCGCAATTTATAAACAAATATGATATATTAATATAAATGAAAAACCGGAGCGTTACAATCTCTCTCCCTTAAAAAGAATCCGTCCTCGGATTCACTGCACGCCTAAAACAACCAATGAGAGATTCCCCGTCTCTCGCAAGTAACAAGGAGAGAGCCCCGTCTCTCGCAAGCAAAGAGAGTACCCCGTCTCTCAAACAAAAATAAGAGAATCCCCGTCTCTTAGAAACAACGATAGCACCCCGTCTCTCAAACAAAAATACATCGAGGAAGTCTCCAATACTCCCAAGCAACACACGCAAAACCAAATTTAAAATCACACAAGCCACCCCAAGGCAAGTAACAGATATCACCCACGTTAATCATCAATTACTTCACGTAGTTTAACTTGATAAGAAAACAAAACACATAACAAAGAAATTATTAAATTAAATTTGCATGAATGTATGTATCATGGATGCTATAAGTACCGTTCACCGTAGTCGCGAAGTTTTAAAATTGTGAGTTGTCGTTGTCCAGTGTATGATCTGTCCCGAAGATAGACTCAGTGCTCAGTTTGTCTTTAACCTCTCCAGGGTACCCCGATGAAACAATTGATGAATCCTTTAAGGATTATACTCTTAAATCCCTTTTGCCTGGTACTGCTTCCAGTCTTCATCATTTCCCTTAATCCTCATTCGACCAACCAACTCTTTTTAATTAACCGAGTTTGACCTCCCGAATACCCTTAGACTATCCGTCTCGAAGTTAGGTCCATAACTACTATCTTACCCATATCGGAGTTTAAAATACCCTCGAGGATAACTACTCCTGACAACCTTGACGATTCAATCCCTACCTTGAGGTATTTGTCATTAGGATCTACCTTAACACGAATCCTTTTCCATCTTCCGTTCATGTTATCCATTCATTCTCTTTAACCCCTTAAGGTTATATTCGGTATCTGGCCCCACATTTTTGGAATCGAAGATAGAATGTTCTTGATGATTCTTGAAGTTTGATGTAAATCCTCCAATGATCATCTTTTTCGGTTTGGTTTCTTCTTAAATTTCCTTCCGAATTATCATGGGAATAATCGATGACTTGATAATATTGTCATTATTGAACCCCCTTTGTACTCTATTGGATTACTCTTGATCGCCATCATTCCATTATATGCTAACTTGATTCGACTCTCTCTTGTCAATTCTGACTTAGGGGTTCACAGAAGCTCCCTTATAATTTTGTTATCCCCAGATCCATATTCTATACATAAGAATATTCTCCAAGCCATTTCCTTTATACCTAGTGAGGGACTTCAACCCGGATTTAGTAACTTAGCTCCCCTCTTAACAACTTAACCATTCAAGCCGCCTTATTTATCTCTGATCATCACTAATAGGACTTCCAGGTCTTCCTTAATTTGCAATTTCGTTATTCCTACTAGAATATTTCTTCGAGCACCCCTTCAATCGTCCAATTTGTTCCTCGGTCGTGCTCTCCCCCTTAAATTTCTATTGTCACATGTTGAACTCCATTAATTCTCATTTTGTCGAAATTCTTGGTGAATAATTTCCATTAGGGAGGATTTTGATCAAAAGGGTAACCCCAAGGTTTTGCATTTCAACTTCCCTTCTAATTCGCTTAATGTCCGAAACCCCTTTCCTATTCTTGTCCGATCCAAACACCCCGCAATCCACTCTAATCTCGCTTCTCCTTATGAATTCCCGTTTCCATTAACCTATCCCCTACTTGAAATTCTTTGTTTCCCCGAAGTTATCTTTATTGAATTCGAAAGTGGCTCGGTTAAGTAATACTTGATAGTTGAGGCGAAAGAACTTCTTATCAATTAAACACTAGAATGCATGTCGGGTTAAAATGACGATGCATGTGTCACGTTTACATCAAGCAATTATACAACACATTAGCGCAACGAAACCAATTAGAAATGCACGGATAAACATAAGGTCAAAAGAATAAATAATTGATGCGAAGTATGATGCACGTGCTATGAATGTTTTGGAACCTGTCACCAATGTGGTAAGTTGTTAGCTCGATAGCTTTTCCTCATTCCTCCAATCCCGAGGTTACTTTGACTTGGTGATTATCCCTTGCCTTTCCCACGGTCTTCGAGATTCCCATAATTCGTTGAAAATCAACTTATATCTCCCACTATCTGAGATTGCAATTTCTTAATCCCTAATTCTTCCACGTCCACGGAGTTAGTATCCAAACTTCTCCTCGAAATTCGGCCTTTACTTCTAATCGTCACCTCGATCAAGAATCCCGCGCTTATCCTTTGTGAATTTAATTCACCTCCAATTGCTTATACTTGAGCGAATAATTTCCTTGCAAGGAGTGTTTGCCTTTCTTTATCGTTTCCATTTGTTGCTCCATATCTTCCAATTTAACCTCACAACATGACAATTCAGCTTGGATTTGGAAAAATGAACTCAAGTCCTGTCCTTAGCATTATCACCCTCCATGAATTGTAATTATCCTATTACTTATCTTTCTCTAACCCCTTCTCGAATTGTTTCCCATCTTACCTCGACTCCTCTTAATTATTGATACCTCTTTCCAATCTTGACTTCTTCGATTTCTAATTACCAGTTTTATTTAAAAGCCTTTTGACAACCCTTGGGCTTAATTCCCTCCAGATCCATTTTACCTGAACCCTGAACTAAAACACCTTCAAGGTTGATATACCCCACTCCTTAGGTTAAGCAATCCCCTGAATCCAAGTGAAGCACCCTAAGTCGTGGATTCACATAGATTGATCTTTTGAGTTACAACCATCCCGTGATTAACTCCTTTCTTCCGTGCCACCAAAAGAATTGTAATAGATTGTTGCGATCATAGAACTTGGCCGTGGTTTGATATTATCTTTATAACCTGGAAATCATAAATCATTTCGAGAATATATGCATGCGATTAGTGCATGCTCATGGCACGTATTCAGCACTAGAGGCAAGGATCTATATAATAATGCAGCAGATAGTTCAACAGAATTCAAAAGGAAAGCCAAATTTCATGTTCAAGATTGATGCAATGCACACACGGTCACATAGTCACTAAGCCGTACGACCTAGACTGACTCAAACATGACTCGAGAACACCGGTTTTGCAACTGGGCTCTGATACCACTCAAGGATGTAGCACCCCGCACGTGAGGCACCACATCCCCCACACTATGGCTCAACACGAGTAACGAAATGGTAAATCCGCACCCGTATCAAACCATAGCGAACGGGAGACAAACAGAAATCCCTCCTAAGCTAGGCGGAACTTAGACCCTGCAATAACAACCAATCAACAAAATATACTGAATTGGAAAACTAAAATTCAAACACACAAACCATAAGCAGACTTGGGTTCTTCAGGCCTCTTTTCAACACATAAACAAAGCCCAACAAAAGAAATTCAATAGCAAAAATACAAGATTTAACTCCATAATCTTACAAGGTTGAATCATTCACAATTTAAATACACAAGGAGAATGTAGAGACGCTTCTAACTTAGCTTGACCTACTCAAACTCAACATAACTCCGCCTAGCTCGAAACTCCAAAGCCAAACCTGCACACTAAAGTGTTGGGGAGGGAGAGGGTCAGTCTCTAGAAGCCTGAGTGAGCAGGAGAGATACATATATATATAAGAAACATGCGCATGCAAGTCATAAATCCCGAGCAAAGGTTTTATTGGAAGTTAGTTCCCACGAAGGGCAAGAAAATAAGTAAACAATGCTCGAACTTTACGACTAATTCATATTAAATTCATTAGGTTCATAATTTAGACATAAACATAAAGGCTCGGCGAGTGAGCGTGCATCATCTCCAACCAAACTCCGACCGTGTACGACAAATATCAATAATACTTTAAGTAGGTGGTCATGCAATATATCATAATACACGCAGATCATATATCAAAACATAAAACATATTCGTTTGGGCAATCCGTGTCCCGGCCTTCCCGCACGGTGCATAACAATCATATCATAACATAATCATATTCATAAAACAAGTTCCAACCTTCTTCCTCCGGCGGTGGACGGGTTTGCAAGGCCCGACCACCTAAACATATCATTGTGGCTATGAGGTTCATGAGACCTCAAAGCCCGGTTAGCGTTTCCTCGTCAAAAACTCCTTGACGAGGTCCGTTTCGCCGTAACATAGTGGAACTAGCACATGGGATCACCGTCGGCCCATGTCTCCCCGGATAGCCACATGTACTAAGTCCCTGGGCCCGTGCAATCATAATCATGTCTCGCCAAAACATATCAATTCATAAGAAACATAACATAATTCATTAAGTCATTTGAAAAGGGTTTACTCGATCAATATTTACTCGACAACTTTACCTTAAAAGTGACATGTATATATATATATATATATATATATATCTAAGGTTTTTGGCCAATCTTGTCATATAAGGTTGTAGGGTTTAATATGTAACTAGAACGAAAAAACCCTGACCTGGAACATGACGATACAAGGATACGAGTTACCGAGTGCCTAGTTGATCAAGATTCTCCACCCTGGAGATAAGCTGTACAAAAGACAACATGACGTGTTCGTGAGACTCGAGACTCCAATGAACCATATAAGACGCACGACATGCAATGAACATGATATGAATGCGTAAATGTAGCACCCGCACGGTGGGTCACCACATCCCCCGCACCAAAGTCCGATCCACATACGAAATGGAGAGTCCGTACATGAACCAAACAGTGGCGAACGGGAGACTGACAAACTCACACCTAGGCTAGGCGGAACTTAGACCCTGAAAGCAAAACTCAAACCACAACAAAAATGCGGAAGCGAAATAAGCCATGCAATAATCAAAACATTCATAAACAGTTGACGGGTTCAACTAGCATAAATACCTAATCCCGAATATCAAATAATAATCATAAATCCAACGGGTTCAACTAATTCCAGCAACCTGTCCTAACCTGTCCCGAAATATACATATCAATTCATAATTAAATTCCAAATAGCGTATACAAACATATCTTATACATAAGCCAAATTAAAGAAATGTGAATGCAAGACCACCTACTAGACAAAGACACGGAACAGACTCCAAAAGACAGACACACTCCGCCTAGCACGAACTCCAAGCAAAACCTGCAAACTAAAGGAAAAAGGGGAGGGGTCAGTCTTAACTCGACTGAGTGAGGGGTTAACGCACTCACACTATATATATAAGAGCAAAGCACATATCAAACTCATAATGTTCATGAACGCGGGGATAGTTTTTGCACACTAAATCATTTCCCGTGATATATATACATATAGGGCTGACTTAGCAAAAGCAAATTAACCAAATTAACTTACCGAACAGACTTAGCAAAACCTATTAGGTCTTAACATATTCAAACCTTAACTTATCTTATAAAACTCCCTTTTTATTTAACTTAGAATCTATCCCCGTTTCATAAACCTTAACAGAACATACATATCATATCATATAGAACTCGGCGGGTACGAGCTCTGACTCCCCCAAACTCCTCATAACATATCATATCAGAATCAAAACAGAAAACTTACATACATATCAAATCATATCATATCATCCTCAACTCCGGGTGATGGAAGGGTGTATACGCCCAAACCATCCAGACAAACGAGGGGAGCGCCTTGCGAGTACTCAAACCCTCAGGATTCCTTCCCTCACCAAACCTCCTGGTGAGTTCAGGGGTGATCCTCTGCAGACAGATGGAGACTATGCACAGGCTTAACCTCGACGGCCCTATGCTGTCCCGAGGGTTCCTTACCCATAGCTCCGGGGCCCAACAAACACATATCATATCAGAACCCGCTACAACAGAGACAGACAGACATAACTTATACATATATACGTATATATACCACTTTCCGTTTCAATCAAACTCGGTCCTTGCCAAACTTGGCTCATGAGAAGTATACGGTCAGAAGCATAGCTTCACGTGGCAAATCATGCAAATCATTCCAAACCAAGCATACATAGGCTCGTACATTGCTTAACATACTTGCAAACTCGAGGCATATTCAACAAATACATATTTCACACTTATTTATATACATATAAGGCTTATTAAATCACATGCAATCAAAACCGAGCACATTGCAATAAGGTGTAACTATATCCTAACCTCACCTGACACCGAAGAGGCCAAAGACACAACAAACGATCCACCCCGGAATCAACACGGCCAACAAAACACCACCCCGGGTGTACCTGAACAAACTGAATACAAAACAAGACTTAGACCCGAGAATGAACCAAATAAACTCACGGCGTATGCTTATGATTGGCATGAAGTCATGGATCACGTATACACTCATAAAATACTCATTCTTTAATATTAAATTACAATTCATGCACCAAACATAGCATATAATACGAATTCATAACGAAACATACAATGCAATTAAGATATAAATCAATAAGCGGCAAAAGAAATCAATTAAAAGCATAAAAACCCAAAACCAACCTACTGGACCACGGGAAGGGCCGTTCCCAGAAACAAGGCAAAACGGGAACGGCCGTTCCCACCAACGCTGCCCGGAAGGGCCGTTCCGGCCTAAAGAACAAAACGGGAACGGCCGTTCCCATACGCGGATGGGAATGGCCGTTCCGGCCCCAAGGCCAAAACGGGAACGGCCGTTCCGGACCGTCCTGCTCACAAAAACAGAGCAGAAGCAGCAATGGCGTCGAGAGACACCACCACACACACCCACAACCACAAACAACCACCAAATCAAGCAAAATTAACACAATAAAGCATGCTCGACACGTAGGTCACATATTTCCACATTAGAACCCGTAAAACGGCCTAGATCATACAAAACTCACACCCCGGTTACTATTCATCATCTCCCCAACAAAGCACGTAGGCACAAATCTGAGGCACGAAAGAGATATTAAAGTAACGCATGTAACGAAAGGGTCACAAATCTTACCTTAGGTCGTTGATCGGACGGTTGGATCTCCCAAACCCGAGCTCAAGGGCTTCTTGGCCACAAATGGGGAAAATGCTTCTCTTTTCCTTTCCTTGCTGCTGATCGATCAAAGTGGGAGAGAGAGAAAGGCTGGCCCCTTTTGGGGCTGGTCAGACGGGTAGGTTCAAACAGTATCCGGTCCACGCGGATCGGATTGAAAACGGTAGGGCTATCAAATGGCTTTAGAAATAAAAAGGGTAATTCATTGAATCCGAATCATCGAAACGAACTCAACGATAGGGTCGGAATTCGAATTCTAATTCCCGAGCTCAAATAGCCACGAAGGCTCAAACGTCCTAATTATAATTAGGTCCCTAAATTGCAAATATTGAACAATTGAGTCCAAGTACAATTTAATTATTCTAAGGCACACGTAATTAAAATTAATATCACGTTGACACGTAAGCATGCTAAATCACATAATTCACAAAATACTGAAATAAACTCTCTCGTGACGCCGTACCTGGAATGCCGAAGAGACGGGGCGTCACAGTAAAAGATGATATTATATCATGGAAATGTTCATGTGCACTATTAAGAAATTTAAAGCACATAATCAAACCATTCGTTCATACATTTCATTCAAATTCATAAATTCATAAATTCATATTTCATGTCAATTTAATCTAAGAATTCAAATATAATCATAGCACGTACTATTTCACGTTTACAATTAGAAATAAAATAAATAAAACGTTCAATCAATAATCGGTAAATTAAATACGTGAAATAGTGATCAATTAATTTCTAAAATTGAATTAAATCAAATAACATTTAAAATATATAATATGTATATATATATATATTCACACGTACACATGCATATATATATATATATATAGTACATGCATGCAACTAATATTACAAGGCCATGCATGAAATATTAGATATATATATATTTTACATATTCATGCACACACATAATGTATGCATGCAAACACACACAAATTATATATATATATACATATACAACAACACATGCGTGCAAAAGAAATGTATTTAACATATATAATACATATATATGTAATATACCTAACTATGCATGCATTTACACACCCCGCCATGCATGCAGACTTCTACTCTCATGCACACACAAACACACCCCTCACACATATATGTATACACTCATGGCACACACTCTGCACAGTTAGAAAACAACAGCAGCAAGAAAGAAAAAGAAAGGAAGAAGAGAAGCACAGAAGCAGTAGCAACAACATTCTGCAGGGAATTCAAAGGGTGACACCCCCGTGTCACCAAAATAGAATACACCGAGACACCCCCGTGTCTCGGTACAGTGAGAACTGGACAAGCTGCACCCCCGTTTCGTGCTGGAAGGAAGTGGGATGACACCCCCGTGTCTCAAGCAGTAGCAGTACAGAAGCTACGCAGCAAAATGGCGAAACAGGGGAGGAGAAAGGGAGGTTCAAATCAGGCCAAATATTCACACAAACTTGCAACCAAAACAAGCTAATAATCAAGGTAAGAATAGGCTTCAAATGATCAACAAACAACCTGGAAACAACCCCCAACAACGCGGCAAAAACTGGAAGGAAAAGCAGCAGTTCGTGCGTGAAGAAAACAGGGCAAGAAATGGAAAATGAATAGAGACTCCCAACGTGATCAATCAACCCATACAAGCATACACAACCATAATTGAAGTAAAAGAATCATATACATATCATCAAAACAAGTTAAGTATCAAGAGATCATCAAATACTCCAAAAACCTCACTGTTCCTTCACATGCTTAAGAATCCCATGAAATCCGATTCAAATTGAGAGATGAATAGATCAAAATGACCAGAGAAGAATATATAACATAATCTAACTCACCTCGTTTATTGGATGAAGGTTGATTGAGATTTGAGCTCAAAACCTCAAGGATTGCACTGTTACGGGAAAAACAGAGGTGCAGAAGCTTTGGCTGAACTTTTTGGTTTGTGTGAGGTTTGGTTCGAGATGGAGCAGGTAAGGAATGGTAAAGGGTTGAACTAGGGTTAAAATGCCACCAACCATAGTTAATTTGGTTAAGTTTTGATCAAGTTATGGTCATTTTAGTGAAAGGTGGTCCATTTGATGCCGTTTCGTTTTTCGGTTGGATTTCGGATACTCAAATGTTTCGGAAAAATATATGGCTTAGTTTATTAAACTCAAATCTTCGATATGAGTTCAACGAAGTTGACGGAACTCGAATCCGAGTTCCCGAGCTCAAGATATCACATACGGAACCAAGGGTCCGCTAATTGCTCATTAGCCCCCGATTTGGTTCCACGATTCAAATTAAATTCGTTAATGCATCAAATGAGTTCGAAAACACAAAACGAGCATATAGGCATGTTCATAACACATATATTTACGACATACTACAATTTCACGACATTTCGACATTATTTCATATAAGAACGATGCACAATTTAAACAACCATGCACATATTCATAAAATTCATGCATAATAAAATTTAAACTAAATAAAATTAAATTCTAATATTAAATACAATTAAAGTCAATGTATATATATACGAATAAATTAATTAATATGGTTAAACATGATTAATTAGCATAACCCACTTAATTAACATTAATCATTAAATTAGTAATAATTTAAGATAATTACTTAAAATAACGTAATATATATAAATGATATTAATTTGAATAAAATATAATAAAATAAAATAATAACAATTTATAATAAAATTAAATATGAAACACGTAAAAACAATTAATCACATAATTAAATAATTTAATTGCGCAATTTATAAACAAATATGACATATTAATATAAATGAAAAACCGGGGCGTTACATGTATTGTTCACGATTGGTGTAAGGTTGGAGACTTGTCCTCACTCGCCGGCCACGTATTGAATGAAATTGATTAAATGAAATATTAAACTTGATAGTTGTAATCTCGGACGAGGAATAATTAATTCTTGAACTTATATTATTTTCATTTCCAAATCTTTACCCGAAGCTATAACTTGCATGTCATTTGTGCTTATATATATATCTTATGCCCCTCACTCAGTCTTCGGTAGACTGACACCCTCATTTTTCAGGTACTCACGGTCAGGTGCTAGGCGGGAGTCTGACTTGTGTCTGTCGTTCAGCTGAGTCTAGCATCACATGTCCATGTTATTGACATTCCCGGATTTATCTTGTTTTGTTCTTGTTAGCTTTTGGAGACTTATGCATGTATGATATGTTGGAGATGATAATGTATTGATATGAAAATAGAATAGGTTGAACTTTTGGGTATTTGATATATGATGATGAAATGACAGGGTTATGCTTGCGCTTTTGAGTTTTATGTATTGGAAATTAAATGAATCAGGGTCTAGTTCCGCCTAGCTAGCTTGTCTCTTGTCTTGTCACCCGTCCGCTATATGTTGAGTTTATGTACGAATTATTCATTTCGTATGTGGACCGGGCTATAGTGTGGGGGATGTAGTGCCTTGGCGTATAGGGTGCTACAAATTATGAGGTGGGGTCTTGGTAAATAACGCTACGCCTTCTGTGCCGTTTCTCCTAAAAAAACATAAAATTAAGTTTTAATTGAGTATTGATATTTTGATATGTACAATTAAGTTTTTTTTTTTTTTTTTTTTGTTTTTAGAAAAGAGAAACACAAATTTATTATTAATTATTGTTAAGACTATAGATTTGAAACTAAATTGAGAGACAAACATAAAACTTTTTATTATTATCAGAGAATATGATGTCGTAACTAAGAAAATAGAAAAAAAAAAAGGAAAAATAAACTAAAAAATAAGAGAGAAAAAGGAAAAAAAATGAAGAAATAAACATCTGTACTTAATTTATAAAAAAAAAAGAAAAGTTTTTTTTAATACATGCACACTTAAGCAGGATTTGAACCCAATAATTTTCCTTGGAGAATAAATCTTTTAACCACTTGAAACAATTTGAATTACAAAGAGGGAGAAAAATATTATATGTTAAATAATAAGGAATTTTAGAAATTTTTACATCTAAATATGAATTACACTCTTAATTTTGGAAAGTGAAGTTCACGTGTCATTAGTAAAGAATTTATTAAAATTAATTTAAAATGACAAAGGGTTTAATTGAAATAAAAATTAATACAAGTATTTTAAATATTTTATAAATCACAATGGTAAATTTAATTTTACTCAATAGTTTTGTACATTTGACTATGAATTATTGGTTTCGGAAAATTTACTATGTAAGAATAACTTTCTGTTTAACCATTTTTAAAAAGATAAATAGTATGTATAATATATTTATTGACGGAAGCCTTGACATCAATTATTGACTCATAATTCATAGACGAGGTTGAGAGAAAAACAAACATCTTATGATAAGAAATATATATTTTACCATAGACATAATTTAGAACCCTTGAGACTATTTAGGTAAGTATACACGTGGATATCTCAAATTCTTTTTAATGATTTTCAAATTTTTGTTTAAAGTTTAAATTCAAAACATGAAATTGTAGATACAAATTCAAATTTAAATCACTTTATTTAATCAAATATATATCTATGTTTTTATCTCTATACTTTTAGATAAATTTGGTATATTGAAATTATGTTTGTTACAAAGAATGATTTTTTTGGTTGATGAAGATCTGTTTGTTATAAAGAATTAATTTTTAGATAAGTTTGTTATATTGACATTGTGTTTGTTATAAGAATTGATTTTTAGATAAGTTTGTTATATTGAAATTGTGTTTGTTATTTTGAGTTGAGTTTGTTATAAGAATTAATTTTTAGATAAGTTTGTTATATTGAAATTGTGTTTGTTATTTTTTTGTTGAGTTTGTTACTAGCGCTTTTCATGGGATCTTGTACAGATATTATAGTTATGATTTAAAATTTAAATTCAAATAATTTAATTTATCCAAATATATTAATCAAATAATATTTGTATATGGTTGAGTCTATACTTTATTAAGTCATTTTTGAGTTAATTGTCCATCGGATTTATAATTATTTATTTATATTATTATATTATGCGAGAGAAGCAGATAGTAACCGTTTTAAAAATATTTATTATCTTGTTGAATTTAATATAATCATGTTAAAACTTTTTTAAATGCCCAATTCATTTTGTTTACTATTATTCTAGTTAATTAGAAACTCTATATTTTCTTGGACTTTGCTGGCTCTTACAATATTTTAGAAAACATATAAATTGGTGTGTTAAATAACTAATACATCTACTTTTAATAAAGTAACTAAATTCTTCGACTCTTGTACTCTTTTTTTTCTTTTCTTTTTCTTTTAAACTTTTTTTTTATCTAGTCTTTTCACCCTCTTTGTTTTTCTTCATTCTTTTCTTTTTATTTATTTATTTATGGCTCCAACAAGAATCTATAACTTTGGTTTCTCTCACTTTACTTTAGTTTTTTTTTTTTTTTTAAATATATTTTTTATTTTTTTTTCTCCTCATATTTTAATTTTCTTAACTAACATGATATCATCTTATACTATTTACTATTTATTATAATTTAATAATGCTATTAAATATAATTATAAAATATATATTAATATAAAATTTAATTTTAATATATTTAAATAATAATTTATTTGCACACATAACGACTAAATCTATAACTTTGGTTTCTCTCACTTTACTTTAGTTTTTTTTTTTTTTTTAATATATTTTTTATTTTTTTTTCTCCTCATATTTTAATTTTCTTAACTAACATGATATCATCTTATACTATTTACTATTTATCATAATTTAATAATGCTATT
This sequence comes from Lantana camara, assembly GCA_037501455.1. Lineage (NCBI taxonomy): Eukaryota > Viridiplantae > Streptophyta > Magnoliopsida > Lamiales > Verbenaceae > Lantana > Lantana camara. Next base: position 96,206,540 of record CM074863.1, read on the forward strand.
AAATATAATTATAAAATATATATTAATCTAAAAATTAATTTTAATATATTTAAATAATAATTTATTTGCACACATAACGATTATGCCAGATTACTAGTCTCTAATTATTTCCCAAGATATGATTTGAAAGAAAAAAAAAGGAAATGAATAATTCAATAACAACAAAGTACGAATGTGTGTCACAACTCACAACATCAGTCCAATCACAACCGTAAAACCTAATTATCTGGAAATGAGAAGAAATTATCAAAGTAATGAGGCAATCACGGCTATTGGTTAACATCTCTATCCCATTTCTTGACTTCTACTGAGCTAAAACCCCCCACTATCAGTACCCTTCGTCCAATCACGATCCCCCATTGTTACCTTTTGTTTAATAGCTTCAAACCCCATTAAAAACCCATTACTTTATTCGTGGAATTTCGACATGTTGTTTGTTATCTTCTCGAATTCTTGATTTTTCATGTGTCATTATCCTTGTTCTTCCAGGAAACACAAACGCATGTGGTTGTCAGCGGTGCGCAAGTTGCCATTGCAGAGCCGGAATTAAAGCCCCAGCTGACTTTTCTTTTGTTTTTTCAAAAAAATAATTTAGTTTTGCGAAATAAAAATTCAATCTTGAATCTGATGGAATATTTTAGGGATTTGTGATGATGAGGTTTTTGTCTGCTTTTATAGTGTCTTCCTGTTCATTAATTGATAATCCTGTACAAATGCCAGCCATAAGCCACACCCCCTGTTCATTCTTTCTTCTGTAAATAGATTTTTTAGGGATTTTTGGTTCTTGATTCGTAGTCTTAGCTGAATTTAGCTCATGGGGTGTTTGAAATTTTCAGTTTTATGCCTTTTGTGGTTGAATTCCTTCGTGGGGTATTGTTATTCTTTGTCTAATGTAGATCAGGAGAGAGATAGGATAGATTATTTGCCTGGGCAGCCTCAGAATGTTGGATTTAAGCAGTATTCAGGCTATGTGACTGTGAATAAGCAGGCTGGGAGAGCACTGTTTTACTGGTTAACTGAGTCGCCCGCCAGTCGAGGGGGCGAGTCGAGGCCACTCGTTCTGTGGCTCAATGGGGGGCCTGGTTGTTCTTCTGTTGCTTATGGAGCTGCAGAGGAAGTCGGCCCGTTCCGGATTAATTCGGACGGGAAGACACTTTACCTCAATCCTTATTCTTGGAACAAATGTATGGTGATTTGAGCTTCTTTGATGCAAATCATGTGGTTCTTTTTATTGTCTGGTTTTTGTGTTTTTCGAGATTCTTGGTAATTGTTTGTGTTTTTTTTGTTGCAGTGGCCAATTTGCTTTTCCTAGAATCACCAGCTGGTGTTGGGTTCTCGTATTCGAATACTTCGTCGGATTTGTTTACTGCCGGTGATCAAAGGACAGGTAATGTCTCAGAAAAATGAATCTTGATGGTGGTTGTATGAATTATTGTGTCTTTTTAATCTAAATAGTTGATTTGCTCTGTGCTGTTGGCATATTTATGGTGATTTCTGTTTGTCTGGCGTCGGTTTAAATCTTTAGGCTTGCAGTTTTACTCGGTTTATCAAATTACAAATACTCCCCTTTTAAATTCAATATATTACAGATAGGTCCAGAACATAAAAGGTGGTGTGTCTATAATTTCGAATTTATCAACGGGTGTAAGTTTTAGGCTCGATTCAAATTTGGAAATTGATAAAAGTATGATATGCTTTTTGATAATGTGGTATTTGAGGCCATTCATTTCTATAAATGATATTTGAATGTGCTAAGGCCGCTTCTCTACGAATGATTATTGATTCGGATATGAATGATATGATTTTTCAGCTGAAGATGCGTATGCTTTTCTCGTCAACTGGTTTGAAAGGTTTCCTCAGTATAAACATAGAGACTTTTACATTGCTGGAGAAAGCTATGCAGGTTGGCTATAATAATAATAACAATATATAAAATCAATTCAACTCAAAATACACAATGTACAATTAATGTAACAATCTAAATCTTGATTCTTGACTCAATGTTTTCCAGGACATTATGTTCCTCAGTTATCTCAAATCATCTACCGAAGAAACAATGGAACAAAAAACCCCGTTATCAATTTCAAGGGGTTCTTGGTAATTTTTTTCTCTACTATAGTTTGCATAAGTCCTTATTTTCCAACTATCGGCTTATTTATTGGTGTGAACATTTCTTTTTTTAAAATTTAGGTGGGAAATGCTGTAACTGATGATTTTCACGATTATATTGGCACGTTTGAATATTGGTGGACGCACGGTTTGATCTCCGATTCAACATACAAAGTTCTAAGAACAACCTGTGATTTGGGATCTTCAACTCATCCTTCAAGGGATTGTGTTATGTCTCTTGATTTAGCTGATAAGGAAATGGGAAATATTGATCCGTATAGTATCTACACTCTTCCCTGCAATAGTACTTCTGATCTTAGGCGGCGATTAAGGGGTCATTATGTAAGTCTTTTTAACTTTTTTATTTGGAGGAATTGGATTTTTAACAAAATATATAAATTTTTATGTTTTGCAGTGAAGGGGTGGAATTTTTGTATTTTAATGAAAAATATACAGAGTATAGATAGAGAGTTTCATGTCGAACATGAATTGTATTTTCTTGCAAAACTTATATTCGAAATCCTTCATTGCTTTGTGTATAAACGCAGCCATGGATGTCGAGAGCTTACGATCCATGTACCGAAAGGTACTCTAAAATGTACTTCAACCTCCCTGAAGTTCAGAAGGCTTTCCATGCCAACACAACCGGGATATCGTATCCATGGGAAACGTGCAGGTACTTCTTGAAATTAAGAAAATAATACTGTTTTTAAAATTTATGTGCCAGTTATGAATGAAAGTTCTTCATTTTGCAGTGATCTTGTTGGTAATTACTGGGCAGATGCTCCTCTTTCCATGCTTCCGATTTATAAAGAACTAATAGAAGCTGGCCTCAGGATTTGGGTGTTTAGGTATGAAAAGAAAGTATATATATATATATAAATGCATATTGCATCTCTCTCTCTCTCATAACACATCATATTAATTGGTGCAAATTTTGGTTTTGCTATTCTAAAAATTGGTTTCAGTGGAGATACTGATTCGGTGGTTCCCGTTACTGCAACTCGCTACTCGATTGATGCTTTGAAGCTTCCAACATTAAAGAAGTGGTATCCTTGGTACGACAACAAAAAGGTAAGATTTCCAGAAATAATTACAGTTTTCTTCCTTGTAACTATCTGCAATTACACAAACCTCCCTCTCTGTTTGAGAATCACACATATCTCCCGCTTACAGTTTCCCTCTTCTGACACGTATGGACTCCATTATCAATTTTTTGGATAAATTCTGTTAATATTAATCAAATTACAATGGTCAGAAGGTGATATTTGCATAGTTTACAATCAAAGGGGATACTTTTAAGCGAAAATTACACTGACATACCTTGAATTTAGCCTAATTACACAAGCTTCCCCTAACGTTTGCGAAATTACAATAACTTCCCCTGTCAAATAGTTTACATTATATCCGGGTTGTACATTTTGATGAAGTCATCTCTAATTTTTTATCAATACCATATTCTGTCGTTACACTTACTAGTCTATATGCGTTTGATCAAATCTTAAGTTATACCTCAGAACTTTGAAGTTTTGCCGGTGGTATCCCTTTCCATCATCATACATTAGTTAAGATTTCCCCCCTTTGGTTTGCAGGTCGGAGGATGGAGCCAAATATATAAAGGATTAACATTGGTGACGGTCACCGGAGCCGGGCACGAGGTCCCTCTTCATCGGCCCCGACAAGCTTTCATTCTTTTCAGATCATTCTTGGAGAACAAGCCTATGCCGAGCTAAATCTTGATTCTTTTACTCCCAACAAAATGAACTGATTCATTGAGAAAAAGAAAAAGGAATAAAGCATTCTTTTATCTTGACCTCAAGATCCTTAGATAGTAGAGAGATTAGAGTTCCAGATTATAATTATTTTTATTTTTTTCAAATTGTTTTGTTAGAAATTAAATTCACACTCTAATTTCTGCAGTTCGATTTGTATAGTTTCATTCGTAGTGAGGGTTGCATTCTCTGCAACTTCTTTTTTTTGGTCAGTATTCTCTGCAACTTCTTCCAATTGTTATTGAAAGTGAAAATCTCACATTTGCTTTCTTGAATTGGTACAAATCCTCGATTAAATGCTATATAATGTTTCATGGGATAATTACGAATACCCTGTTGAGGTTTAAGCAGTAACGAATAAAATATTCATAGTTAGAGAAATTACAAAAAAAAAAAAAAACTTGAATGTTGGATAAAAATTAAGAAAAACATCGCTATAAATTAGAAAAAAGAGCAATATTTTTAGAGTTTTTTTTTTCCAGTAATTAGGTTAAATTTCGGAAATTTTAATTATTCCTAAAATTTATAATAATGATATTTTTTCCCCTTACATAAATGAGCCGGTGACAATTCTAATATGAACTTGGCTCGGACAAATTCATACAATGAGGAGACCGGTGACCAATTGATAACAAGTGTAATACACTTAGAGAGCGTTTGATAATGTAGATTATCCTATTTCACTTAATCTGGAGAATTAAATGTAGATTATCCTATTTCACTTAATCTGGAGAATTAAGTGAAATTAAGTACTCGTATAAGAAATTAATTTTGTGTTTGATACATTCAATTGATAAATTTAGTTGCATCTAATTTCACTTATTATCGTGTTTGATATATCTCATAAACTGAAATATCATTTAAAATAGTAATTTTTATTTTTTTTTGTGAAATAAATAGTAATTTTCATGTTTAGCCAGAAAATCAAACTAACTTTTTAAACTTATCTATAATAGATAAGAGTTAATCTACGATAAACATACCCCCTCCCCTATTCATTTGAGAACTTAATCTCTCTAAAGTAGGCAGATTACAACGGGTCGAAAATTAACTCTTCCGGGTCGACGAGATTTAATATGCGATATCAAACAAAAAATTAACTAAAATTAAGTGGGCCAAATGAGCCTAATCCCATTTATTATATGATTAATGGATTAAGTTAAATTGAATTTGAGTTAGAATTTTCCACCAGTTATTAAAAAATTCAATTTTACCCCATATAAGATACCGACATCCTTGGAAAATGAAATTAATTGCAATATGTGGATCATTTATTTCTTAGAATTTAAGAAATTTAATTGTGGAGTAACATTAGTAGATGTTGAATTTTGTGACTAAATTAAACACCACAGACAGTTAGATTCTTGTAGCTGCTTTACGATCCCAACATATCAATTTTCAATTCCAATACCCACTTAATATGGCGCATGAACTGCGCAATTTTCACTTCAAGAATAAGCAAATATATGATTAATTGATTATTTAAATTGATATTTAATTCATCCAACAATTAATATGGAATTTTTTGGGAGATAATACCATGTGTACATGCCAAGTTGGGAATATTGACTATGCATACGGATAATACATAAATTTATGATGCAAAAGATATTTCCACACATATTATTTGGTGTAGTAGCGAATATCCGTATCAAATACTTTTTATATGATAAAGTTAAAAAATAATTTGTATTGTATTGTTCGTGTCGTATCATATTTGTATTCTTACCGATGCTTAAACCTAAGGTTACATTGAACAATTATATATGAAATAATAATGGAAAGAGATCACAAAAAATTTTGTTTGGAGGGAGGCAAGATTATATTTAGCAAAAATATGTAATGAATAAATTATTTAGTGGGGCGAATTTTCAATTATTTAAAAACAAATCAATAAATATTAATGATGTTTGGGCAGTAAATCAAATTTTCAATTTTGCATGCAGATCTTGGAATACAGTTCTTATACAACCTTATTAAAAGATTACATACTTACATCTACTTGTGGAGATTTGTGCAAATTAATACTGACTAGTTAATTTACCTATTTTTTATAATAAATTAATCCATAATAATAATATCAATTATGTTTCGGAAACAACCCCAACAACCAAAGAAAATTCTAATCGAGATTCGACTCGATCGAATCCAACCAATAATAAAAACAAATGTATTTGTTATTTAATTTATTATTTTTTAAAAAATTTACACCAATTACACAACAATTAAGTATAAACACTATCTCCCCGACTGTAATGGTTTGAACGAATCATATTCGTACTAAAATTATCCTAACAAACAAAGTTTACGTATTAATTAGTTAGGCTTCAATTAATGCAAATCAAGCCAATATTTAATAAAACGAACCACTTGTTCATATTCTATAGTTCTTGATTTATTAGGTCAATTCCATATATTATTTTTTTCCACTAATTTATTCAATTTTTCCTAAGATCTACTTTGGATCACAAAGCTGGCAATGGGATCAAGGGTTTTGCTTTGCTAACACACCATTAATGCTCACATGCATTTGCCAACTTAATCAAGCCACAACCAATCTAAGTACTATTGCTTAATTTCAACTCTACTAATGTTACAATCCATGTCCATGTTCCTTACAATTGTACAAACCTTCCACAAATTAAGACTATATAACATAAGTTATTTAGCTACCTAGCTAGCAAGATTTGGTCTAAGCTATACCCTAGTTGTTAGTGGCAATGAGAGGGCACCCCATTTTCCCCCTCTGCTCTCTCCTTCGGCTCGTCGAGTCCGTCGCTGTAATTCTATTGTTATGGATGTCTCAGACAACGACTTCGATTCAATTACCGTACCTTAGACGACAACATAAGGATAAGATCGTGAGATTGCCCGGGCAACCGGCTACAGTCACGTTCTCTCAGTACTCGGGCTATGTCAACGTGGACAAAAAGGCGGGTCGGGCTTTGTTCTATTGGTTGATTGAGGCGAGCATCAAGCCCGAGTCGAAGCCACTCGTTTTGTGGCTCAATGGGGGTCCCGGTTGCTCCTCCATAGCTTATGGTGCGTCGGAGGAGGTTGGCCCGTTCAGGGTCGGAAAGGATGGACGAACGTTGTCCTTGAGTCCCTATTCTTGGAATAATGGTATGTTATACTGTATACAACATAAATATAATTTGATTTTAGGGGATCCAAACGGTGCTAGAAATTTAAGAGAAAATTTTTGATTTTTCGTTCTTCATGCACTAAACGGCAGTCATTTTTGGTACAAATACGATCGAACCAATAAGATTTAAAACTTTTTTTACTTACGCATGAAATTGCATTCTGAAAAAAACTGAAATTATATCAATATTTTCTACATCTAAGTTAATTTACTTATAAGTTATAGGTTTGATTTTGCTCCTCATTTCCATTTGTGAAATGACTGTTTCATGCAGAGGCCAATTTGCTTTTTCTTGATTCACCTGCTGGCGTTGGCTTCTCATACTCAAATACTTCATTCGACATTGGCGATCAAAGAGCAGGTATATTATTATTATTATTATTATTGATTATCGATGAGTATCCACCGAGTCGAACTCTTTTCCTTCGTTTGTGACTTATCCTCTCCGTTTGACTTATTATTATTAATGACACGGTGTTCTAAACTTTTGCAGCCAAAGATGCCTACACGTTCCTTAGAAGATGGTTTGACAGGTTCCCTCAATACAAATACAAACCATTTTATATTTCTGGTGAAAGCTATGCAGGTACAAAATTAATTTCAAAATTACACCTACACCCCTTCTCCTCTCACTTGATTTTTATATTATCTTTTAGACTTAAAATATTTTTCATCAATTTATTCGTAGGTCATTACATTCCTCAGCTATCTAAAATCATAGTCGACCAAAACAAAGGCGTCAATAATGCTACAATCAACCTCAAAGGTTTCTTGGTATGTCTATTCCTCAACCTATTCATTCCCCCCCTACACTAATTAAAAATTGGAACTCGGAAGTAATCGTTTTTTTAATGCTTCTTCGACTTAAAATAAACTAAACTAAACTAAACTAAAAACTAAAAGTACCTTAGGGATGCTAACGCTTCTTTCCATGCTCTAAATAGTAAATACTCCCGACACCTACTGCTCGAGTTTTTTTGTTACAACTTTCAACATCTTAAGAAACAGGAACTTTTATAAATGTCCGTTATTACCGAATTTTGGATACAATTATATATTTTCTTTCTAATGTGCAGCTAGGGAATCCACTTCTAGACGATGTATATGACAACATTGGCACATTTGAATTTTGGTGGAACCATGGGTTGATAGGGGAATCAACGTATGCAGCATTGAACGAATCGTGTCCGTTGGATTCGTTTCTGTCTCCATCGGACGACTGCTACGAGGCTCTTGGAACAGCATATTCTGAGTTTGGGGACATCAATCCATATGCCATCTACGACTCTCCCTGCGCTGAATTCGGGAGACTTAGAAACAACTTGAAAATTCCTTTGGTAAGATCAAATTTATACCTTCTTTAGTTAATTATTGCTTAAGCCAAGCCATGTGAGGATAAGTGGTTACCGATCTTCTGTTTCACTTACTTACGTACATACACACACCACATGTATCAATAGACATTTGGAATTAGAGAAAAAAAAAATGATAGTGATAGTTAAAAGGAATTAAAAAATTCTTTTCTTCTGGACGTTCAATTAGGTAAAAATTTGTGAATAGTGTCGGAAGCTTAATCTTGTGCATTAAACCTCATATTAATACTGGTTTACTGGTCAACGGGTCTCATCACCAAGTGATGTAGTTTAGTGATTCGACGTTATGCTAACTTAATTAGAAGTCTTGAGTTCGAGTACTTGAAAATGCAGCTACCATTGGATTTATTAATGCAGATACCTTCTTTAGTTAATTATTAATGCTTAAGCCAAGCCATGTACCGATAAGTGTGGTTATGGATCTTTTGTTTCACTTTTGCATTTTGTCTCATATTTTACTTACGTGCATATACACATCACGTGTATCAATAGACATTTGGAATTAGAAAAAAAAAAAAAACCCGATAGAGATAGTTAAAAGGAATTAAAAAATTTCTTTTCTTCTGGACGTGCGATTAGGTAAAAATTTGTGCATTAAACCTCATATTGATGCTGGTCTACCGGTCAATGGGTCTAATCAATTTCACCACCAAGTGGTGTAACTTAGTGATTCGATATTATGCTAGTTTAACTAGAAGTCTCGAGTTTGAGTCCCTGTAAACGCAACTATAATTGATAAGAAGAACTTTACTTCATAAGTGATCAGTCCCGATCGACTCAACCCATGGAAATGCACCATAGAATAAAAAAACGGGTTTAATCAAGTTTAATTAGGTATATCAATAATGAAATGCTTCCTTAAGATTAGAATATACTCTGGGCCAAAATAAATGAGTAATACTAGCTTGAACCTGACTCGGTTAAACCACCGAATCGAGTTTGTACTAAAATTTCCTAAAAGTGAGTAAATGTGTTAATAATATGTGGCCCAATATAATTCTCATTTTAGTCCTTGAATTTTGTTTTGGACTGTTTTAGCCTTGGACATTTAGAGGGAATGATCAATGCATTGTGAAGAACACAAAAGTGTATATGAACAACCCAAAGGTGCAGAAGGCTCTTCATGCTAACATTACTGGAATTCCTTATCCTTGGGTCACTTGCAGGTACATATATAACATATTATTTTAAAGAATAATTGATTTGATTAAAGAAACTAATCTTGAAATTGCAAAATTTTGCTGCATTTTCTTTAACCACACATAAAAATCGTGAGTTATTCGTCTGATATATTCGTTACTTCGAAACTACAAAATATTAGTTTGATAAATAAGTTCAAGCACTCATAATTCCACTTAAATTAGTGCACATAATAGTGATAATTATAGTAAAATTTAATTATTGTGTTCTCATCCATTTTCTTGGCAGTGATATTATAAGTGGGAGATGGAAAGATTCACCATAATCCATGCTTCCAATTCTGAAGCAGCTTATAGCTTCTGGTCTCAGAATATGGGTGTTTAGGTAATTACACTGCACCCCATTACAAATATTAATTGTAAATATTTATATTTATTAACTTTTTAAATTTTTCTAGGAAATTTATTTATGTTTATTAACTTTTTAAATTTTTGTGGAAAATTTACAGTGGTGACACTGATGCTGTACTTCCACTCACTGCAACTCGTTACTCCATTAAAGCTCTAAACCTAAAGGCTAATACCAGCTGGTATGCTTGGTATCAAAAGAAAAAGGTAATTATTATTTTTAATTATGTAGTTCTTTAATTAATTAATAAGTAAATTATAATTAATAAACCGTCGTGATTAATTTTCGTTTTATTGATAAAATTATCAGGTTGGTGGATGGAGCCAAATATATGAAGGTTTGACATATGTAACCGTTAGAGGGGCAGGCCATGAAGTTCCATTAACTCAACCTAAGCTTGCTTTGAGCATATTTAGGCAATTTTTAAGCAATGGATTTATGCCAATGGTACCTTATTAATGAATATTCTAACCACTATCCTCGTTTGGTTATACCCGTGTAATGAGAGGAGAGTGTTTTGCCAGTACTTTTATCCCGAATCTCATTCGACCAAACCACTAGTATGACGAAAGGAGGATATTTTATTTTTGTTATGTGACTAGTATAAAGTTTTGTCGAAATGACTAATCAAATAGCAGATGAAATACAATTATCTACAACTTGAGCTAAAATTCTTCCTAAGATAGAATTTCTTTTTTCTAGTTGTTTTGGAAAATATTTGTTGCTATTGTTTTTATCAGTTTGTTTGATTATGTTATTATTTTTCTTTTAGTGTTTATATAACTTTGCTCATTATATAGAATGGGATTTAAGTAGAGTCCAACACTATTAATATTCTTTTAATTACCGCAGTAATAATTTTACGTGACTCTAATATTACTGCGAATAGTTGGAACTTGAAGCTTTTAACTAAGTTGAGTTATAAACTTAACAAACCACGTTGAAACTAAATTTTTACTATCATGCACGGATATAAATACGTTGAAGTTCAAATTAATTTTTTACTATCATGCAACGTTGAAATTAAACACAGTGATATAGAATTGCCATTTTTTTTTTTTTTTAATTTTTTTTCATGTAAGGTGATACAGATACGACACAGATTGATATAATTTTTTTTATTTTATATTTTCGTGTAACGAGTTTTGAACACAGTATTCAATTGCGTATTTGACACAATACAACTCGATAAAATAATATTTTAAAAAATATTCATACATCATAACTTTTCACCAATATGTCAGAATTTTTAATAGTTGGATATATATTATATTAATTTAATTATATATCTTAGCTTTGAAACCCAAATTATACCATTAGAATTAAGAATTTTGCACGTTGCTTATGCGTAGAAAGGATAGAAAGAGGAATTATCACCTTGGCGTACACAGAATTATGGGGTAACTACGAGACCATTAGTGCCCAAGGGACGCCCAAGATTTATTTTAGGGATATAACCCTCAATTTCTTTTCACTTTTTTTTATTCTCTATTATCTGACGTGGTTAATAATCACGTCATATCTTTCAAATTCAGATCTCCCACCCAAATCAAACTCTAGTTTCTTTTCTTCTTCGCCGTTTCTTCTTCTCTCCTTCAACACGATGAAAAACAGAGATGGTTTTCTCGCCTGCACCTCTCCTTCTCACATTCTCTCATCGCGATTCGTCTTCTCACCTTCTCTCGCCATCGATAATCGGGATGAATTCAGTTTTTCTTCTTCAACGATGAATCAGGATGAATCTCCTCTCCTTGTACAAGCATGACAAAGATAATCGGATGAATTTAAAAAATTATCGATAATATATATATATTTTTTTTTGTCTCAATCTTCAAGAACTTGAAGATATATGAAATCGCGTGAATTCTTTTGAAGATCGTGTGACTCGATCTTCAAAAGAAATCACGCGACTTCATAGAATTATGAAGTCGCTGGGCGATTATGATAGTCGACCACGCGACTTCATAATTCTATGAAGTCGCGTGAATTCTTTTGAAGATCGCGTGACTCGATCTTCAAAAGAAATCACGCGACTTCATAGAATTATGGAGTCGCTGCGCGATTATGATAGTCGAGCACGCGACTTCATAATTCTATGAAGTCGCGTGAATTCCTTTGAAGATCGCGTGACTCGATCTTCAAGAGAAATCACGCGACTTAATAAATCTATGAAATCGCGTGATTTCTTTTGAAGATCGAGTCACACGATCTTCAAAGGAGATGAATAAAAATAATAAAAGAAAAAAGAAAAAAAGAAAAAAAAAATTCAAGAAGAATAAAAATAATTAAAAAAAATAAAGAGAATAAAAGAAAAAAATCGAGTGCGCGATTTCTGAGATCGCTCACTCGATTTGTACACGTGGAAAATAATTATATTTAATATTTATTTTATTAGACAAAATTGAGAAAAGGGTTATATACCCAATTCTTTTAAAACTAGGGGTTACATAACTAAAAAAAGACTTAGGCGTCCCTTTTAACCGAATGCCTCGGGTAACTACACTAAAATTGATAAAATTACACCAACTTCTTTTAAAATTTAAAAAATTACAAAAACTTCCCTTGTGAAAGAATTATATTACATCTTCATCCATCCGTTGCCATTATTTCATCTACATTATTTTTATGAAAACCCTTTTCTACCGTGAAAATTATTATTCTAAATTTAAATTTAAATTCATGACCATAATACCATTATTTAGAACGGAAGTTTTTGTTGCGTAAGCCTCGAATAATATTTAGCACTATAATGCCTAAAATTACACAAAGGAAAAATCAGGCAAAATAATAAACTAAATATAACCCAAAAAAGACTATTAAAAAGCGTAATGAAAAGAACACCAAATTTAACGAGGTTCAGCCAATTTAGCCTACATCCTCAGGCACTACTCAAAATATATTTCACTTAAGAAATATTACAAAGAGAGTGAGACTTTGTTTACATGCACTAAGTTAGAAGGGGGAGGAACCTATTTATAGTGTTAGCTCCTCCCCAAGCTATTACAAATTTTTCAATGTAGGATAGAAAACACTTATCCCAACCTAATTATCCAATACGGGATACAAATTTGGGCCACAAACCAATAAATACCTTGACACAATTTGTGGTCCCACCAAATACAAATGACTTCATCTCTCCAATCAAGTTGTAGTGCCTCCAAATGCGCCCGCATTTGCCAGCTCAAAAGTGCAGGATATTAACCAAGTTTAAACAATGTTTAAACTTGGCCTTCGTCACCATCTTGGTCATCATATCTGCAGGATTCTCTGTAATCCGAATCTTCTGAAAAACAATCTGCCCTTCTTCAAGATTTTCCCGCAGAAAGTGATAGCGAACATCAATATGCTTTGTTCTTGTATGAAAGATTTAGTTCTTTGCTAAATGAACAACACTTTGACTGTCACAATACACCGCAAGATATTTTTGACCAACTTCCAAGTTTTCAACCAATCCTTGAAGCTAAATTAAGGCTTCTTTAACAGCTTCTGTAACGGCCATATACTCTGCCTTTGT